>OX451741.1:1431713439-1436513439 GCA_948472305.1 Vicia faba | reverse complement strand
TTCCAAACTTCTTTTTGGGCTTTTCCCTCTGAAGCTTTGGACAGTCACTCTTGTAGTGTCCTTGCTCATTGCACTCGTAGCAGATGATGTCTTTTGTATTTGGCTTCTTGCTACCTGAGGAGCCTTCAGATCTTCTGTATCCAGAGGAAGAATCTGTCCTTCTGTATCTGGAAGAAGACTCGTTCTGATCAGATCTTCTGGGATTCCTGAACTTCCTTTGTCTTTGCTTCCACAGTTGATTTACTCTTCTGGAAAGAAGGGAAAGTTCGTCTTCTTCTGATGAGGATCCATCAGATGTTTCTTCAACAGCCTGCAAAACTTTAGATTCAGATTTTCTGTTAGATTTTAAAGCTATAGGCTTACCTTGCTTCTGAGGCTCGTCAGCTTCTAGCTCTATCTCATGACTTCTGAGGGAGCTTATAAGTTCCTCCAGAGTGATTTTGTTGAGATCTTTCGCCAGCTTCAGAGCAGTAACCATAGGCCTCCACTGCTTGGGTAAACTTCTGATTATCTTCTTGACATGGTCAGCAGTAGAGTATCCCTTGTCCAGAACTTTGAGACCAGCTACCAGAATCTGGAATCTGGAGAACATAGTTTCAATGGATTCAGATTCTTCCATTTTAAACGCCTCATACTTCTGAATGAGCGCCAGAGCTTTTGTTTCTTTGACTTGAACGTTGCCCTCATGCGTCATTCTGAGAGAATCAAAGATGTTCTTAGCTGTGTCTCTGTTGGAGATCTTCTCATACTCAGTATAGGAGATAGCACTGAGGAGGATGGTTCTGGCCTTATGGTGATTCTTGAAATCACGCTTTTGTTGATCAGTCATTGATTTTCTTTCAATCTTCTGACCAGTTGCATTCACAGGGTGCGTGTATCCATCTGTCACCATATCCCACAGATCAGCATCATGTGCTAGAAAGAAGCTTTCAATTCTATCTTTCCAGTAATCAAAGTTTTCTCCATCAAAGACTGGAGGTTTGCCGCTGAATCTGTCTCTATCCTCATTGTTGTCATTGCTGAAATGAGAGTTGTTTCCTGCCATTGTGTTTTTCTGACGCTGGATCTTGTACTGACACGGTTAAGTGTTTTAGCTCAGAACCAGGCGCTCTGATACCAATTGAAGGGGTGAAAAACACAAGAAGGGGGGGTTGAATTGTAAAACTGGAAACTTAAAGCAAATGACAAGATATTTTTATCCTGGTTCGTTTGATCTCAAACTACTCCAGTCCACCCGTCAAGGTGATTTCTCCTCTCTCCAACGAGGTCTTAATTCACTATATTCAACTGAATACAAATCTGCTTTAACAACTGCTAAAGCCTTCTTGATTCAAACCACAATCCGGTTTGTCAAGGCAACACTTTCTTACAAATGTATTAAACAAATGTGTGTGAATGTTTTCTACAAAACTATATCACAACTGTGATGTTTACACAAATGAAGCTTAGAATACTAGGATGCTAAACACTAATGGAGTATCAGAGTTTGTTGGTTTAGCAAAACTGGTAGATGAAGATTATTGATCAGCTTTGTGCGTGTAGAGAGTTTAGAAGCATTAGCCGTGATAATCTTCGAAGCTTGGTTTTTATAGCATTTGAGAAGATGAACGTTGAAGCAAATATTCTTGATTCAATGCTAATAACAAGCTTTCCTTTTTGAGCAGATCTTGTCTAGAATGATGCCGTTGGAATTAATTAGCGTTCAATGCACAGTACCGTTGCTTCTTCAATGCACGATCTGGCTTGGCTCATTCTGATTCTGCTTCGCTGCTGATGAACTAATTTGATTCTGTATCAGAGTGTTTTACGCGCAGTTCTGTTCATCAAGCTTCAGCATGTGCGTGAGTTGATCATCTGATCTTCACGTTCTGATTCATCAACTTCTGATGCTGGTATATCAAATCAAGTTCTGATGCTGAATGAGTGATCTTGCTTATTTTAATCAGTATATCTGCAAATCAGAGCATAGTAATTTTAGGCAGCATATAATTCAATCATGAAATATTTAACTACTATATCTTTTCACTTTGTTATCATCAAAACTTAAATATAGGGTACTAGATTCAAACATTGTTCTAACAAATCCATCTAGAAGAGGATTGTTGATTTGTTAGCTTTTCCTGCAAGGAAGAGGGTTAGTTGCATGCAGATGTATGCATGGCACAATGAAGTTCTCAAAATAAAAAAATATTTTGTTGTATGCATTTTTCATGTATGTAATATGATATATGAATGTGAAATATTATTGAAGTGTATCTTTGTCTTGGAAAATAAATCCTTGACAAATGTTGGGGAGCCTTGGGAAATTAAATCTCGGACTTCTGTTGGGGATGAAGAGTACGAAGAGTATGCACATCTTCAAACCTTGTTTAGAATGCTTCCACTGGGAATTCCTTTTTTGTTGTTTGAGGAGAAGTCCGCTGGGGAACATTGATTTTGGCCCCTTGCTTTAGGAAACTCTATGAGGAGTGTTGATTTCTGCTTGGAGAATAGAGTTCAGGAATTTTAATTGTCCATTTCTCTACTGGGGAATTATGTCTTGACTGGGAAGAATAAAAGTTAGTTATTATCTGGTCGGAATCCAGGCTTCGCAGCAACTTGTTGGGGATAATAAAGTTGACTATTATCTTGTCAGATTACAGGCTTCGCAACAACTTACCGGGGAAGATGAAATTAACTGTTATCTAGTCGGATTCCAGGCTTCGCAAAAAATTAAAGTTAAACTTTTATCTGGTCGGATTCCAGGCTTCGGAGAAACTTAGATGAAATTAACTATTCTCTGGTCGGATTCCATTCTTCACAGAAAATTGACGTTAAACTGTTATCTGGTCGGATTCCGGGCTTCGCAGCAACTTAGATGAAATTAACTATTATTTGGTGGGATTCCAGGCTTCACAGAAAAATTGAAGTTAAACTGTTATCTGGTCGAATTACAGGCTTCGCAGCAACTTAAATGAAATTAACTATTATTTAGTCGGAGTCTAGGCTTCGTAGAAAATTGAAGTTAAAATGTTATCTGGTCGGGTTCCAGGCTTCGCAACAACTTAGATGAAAATAACTTTTATCTGGTCGGATTCCAAGCTTCATAGAAAATTGAAGTTAAACTGTTATTTGGTTGGATTCCAGGCTTCGCAGCAACTTAGATGAAATTGAATGTTATCTGGTCAGATTCCAAGCTTTGCAGAAAATTGAAGTTGAACTTTTATCTGGTCGGATTCTAGGCTTCGCAGCAACATAAATGAAATTAACCGTTATTTGGTCGAATTCCAGGCATCGCAATAAGTTACTGGGATAGTAACGAGTCCGTTGGGGATTGCAATGACTCTACCGGGGATTAAGGGGTTTTGTCCATTGATTTGTAATAGTTTGAGAGGCCAACTCAAGCTGGGGAATTTGTAGTTTATTAGGGAAATAATCCCCGTTGAAAATAATATTTTGACGACCTATTGGGGAAGTGAATTCTTTAGGAAGAACTCCACCAAGCTTCTTCTTTTAAGACCAACTCAGCTGGGGAAAGGGTTTTTGAGATATTGAAACTCTGGCTAGGGATCGCATGAATCCGTCTCTATGGGGATAATCTTATTGAAGTATCTCTGTGGGAATATCCCAAATCCTTAAGGAGATGCTTGTTACTATTTTTGTGTATACATTTGTTAACAGTTTAATCATGTTCATAGCCATATGTTCATTCAATTTTAGTCATTGGACATGTTTGCACTCAAAACATAAAAAATAAAAAGTTTCCACTTTAAAGTATATTTGTATTGATGTTTGCCTATAAACAGGTGTTTTTGTACAAGGAGACAGAGATCCTAGTAAGAGGAAATCTTCGAAAGAATGAAAGGAATACAAAGTGAAAACACAAATAATAGCAATGTGGAATTGATCTCATTGGGTTCCAACTCCGTTATTTCCCTTATGTCTTCGAACATTATCCCTTGTAGTTGAACGAAGTTGATTGAATTGATCTTGGACCTTTTGATCTTTTGACCTTGGTAATAAAGCTGACTGCAGAGATCTAACGGGACATAGTCGTATGCTTTAATCTCTAACTTTTTCCTAGACTGCCCTTTCGGGTTTTCAGTCCACCAGGATACCCATTTTTGCCCAAGCCGCCCTTTCGGGTTTTCGACTTGTCGGGTGTATAATATTTTGTATGTATCCCTAACTTTTTCCCGAACCTTTTGGTTCACCGAGATGCCCTTATTTTTGCCTAGGTATGTCAACCTAGCGGGTCATTCTTTATGCGTAGTATTTTTTGACTATGTCCGCGTTCACAGGATGCGGTAAATCTTCGTCGTCCATAGTTGTTAGCATCATGGTAACACCATAGAATACATTGTTGAAAACAAATGGTCCTTCATAAGTGGGAGTCCATTTTCCTGTGGGATCCCCTTGTGGAAGAATGATGTGCTTTATTACCAATCCAGCCTGATACACTCGAGGTTTGATCTTTTTGTTGAAATCCTTGATCATAAGTTTTTGATACATTTAACCATGACAAATAGCAACCAGCCTTTTCTCGTCGATCAAGTTTAACTGATCCAATCTAGTATGAATCCATTCGTCTTCGCCTAAGTCTACTTCTTTCATAATCCTTAGAGAAGGAATCTGACTTCGACAGGTAGGACAACATCCATGCCATAGACCAAGGGGAACTGGGTCGCCCTAGTTGATGTTCATGCTGAAGTACGGTAGCCATGGAGAGCAATGGTAGAATTTCATGCTAGTCTTTGTAGGTTACCACCATCTTTTGCATAATCTTATTTATGTTTTTATTGGTGGCTTACACTGCGCCATTTATCTTAGGTTTGTATGGAGAAGAGTTGTGATGCTTGAATTTGAATTATGTGCAGAGTTTAGTAATCATAGTATAGTTAAGATTGGTTCCATTGTCAGTGAATATCCTTTCGGGAATACCATAACAGCAGATAAGGTTATGCTTGATCAACCGGGCTACATCGTTCTTTGTGACTAAGGCATATGAGGCAGCTTCGACCCATTTGGTGAAGTAGTTAATTGAAACAAGGATGAAATGGTGTCCATTGGAAGTAGTGGGTTTGATTTCTCCAATCATGTCAATGCCCCACATTACAAACGACCATGGAGTAGTCATGACAATTAGAGGTATCAGAGGCACGTGAATTGTTCCGGCATAGATATGGAACTTATGGAAAGTCCTTGAATGATGGTGACAATCAGTTTCCATAGTAGACAAATAGTAACCAGCCCTTAGAATCTTCTTGACCATATTTTGTCTGCTAGAGTGAGTTCCAAAGACACCTTCATACAGGTCTTCCATGATTTTCTCTGCCTCCTTCTTGTCCACACATCAAAGTAGAGTAGAATCATGGTTGCGCTTGTACTGGATTCTATTCCTTAGGAAGAATTTGGATGAAAATCTCCACAAACATTTCTTATCATTGGTGGAAGCTCTCCCAGGATACTCATGTGCTACAAGATATCTCTTCACCTCATGATACCATGGCTTCTCTTCGTTAGTGTCAAACTCATAACAGTGCACAGGTTCATCAAATATTTCGATTGTAATTCTAGGAGCCTCGTTGTCCCAATTGACCTTGAACATGGAAGACATTATTTCCATGGCATCTGCCAACTGATTTTCTTTTCTAGGGAAGTGTTCAAAGGTGATTTCCTAGAAGTATGGAATCAGAGTTTTCACAAGCTCTTTATAAGGGATCAAGTTAGGATGTTTGGTATCCCACTCTCCTTTGAGTTGACTGATTACTAAGGCTGAATCTCCGTATACACTTAAGGACTTGCTTTCTAAGTCAATAGCAGCTTTTAGACCCAAGATGCATGCCTTGTACTAAGCCATGTTGTTTGTACAGTCAAAACACAATCTAGCGGTGAAAGGCGTACGAAAACCTTCAGGAGAGATGATCATAGCACCAATCCCATTACCCAAAGCATTGGAAGCCCCATCTAAAACCATATTCCATCGAGATCCTTGTCCAGGTCCATCATACGGTCCAGGATTTTTGCAATCAGTTATCAGCATGATATTCTCATCAGGGAATTCAAAGTTCATGGATTGGTAGTCATCAACAGCTTGATGGGCCAAATGATCTTCTAGCACACTTCCTTTGATGGCTTTTTGTGTAGTATTGGATATCATATTCGGTTAAGATTATTTTCCATCTAGCTATTCGTCCGAAGAGAGCTGGATTCTCGAAGATGTATTTGATAGGATCCATCTTTGAAATCAATAAAGTGGTGTGAGTCAACATATAATGTCTTAGCTGGAAAGTAGCCCATGCCAGAGTGCAGCAAGTTTTCTAGAGCAGCGAATATCTTGTTTCACAGTCGGTAAACTTTTTACTCAAGTAGTATATTACATGCTCTTTTTGGCCAGACTCGTCATGTTGGCCCAACACACACCCCCATTGAATTCTCTAATACAGTCAGATACATAATCAAGGGTCTTCCTTCAACTGGAGGCATTAGGATTGGAGGTTCTTGTAAATATTCCTTGATCTTATTAAAGGTTGCTTGGTAGTCGCCGTTCCATCTAACTACTTGATATTTCTTTAAGAGTTTGAAGATTGGCTCACAAGAAGTATTTAGGTGAGATATGAATCGATCAATGTAGTTAAGTCGACCCTAGAAACCGCTGACTTCCTTCTCAGAGCGGGGAGCTGGCA
The DNA here is from genome assembly GCA_948472305.1 of Vicia faba. Classification (NCBI taxonomy): domain Eukaryota; kingdom Viridiplantae; phylum Streptophyta; class Magnoliopsida; order Fabales; family Fabaceae; genus Vicia; species Vicia faba. The sequence continues at coordinate 1,436,506,774 of OX451741.1, read as the reverse complement.
TTTATTGTATGGCTTTAACCTTCGTAGGATCAACCTCAATGCCTTTGCTACTGACGACAAAACCTAAGTGTTTTCCAGATCTTACTCCGAAAGTGCACTTGTAAGGATTCAGCCTTAGCTTGTATTTATTCAACCTCTCAAACAACTTATCAAGATGATCAAGGTGTTGTTCCTTAATTTGTGACCTTGCAATCATATCATAAACAAAGACTTCTATCTTATGATGGATCATGTCATGGAATAGGGCTACCATAGCTCGTTGATAGGTTTCCCCTGCATTATTCAAACTGAATGGCATGACCTTATAACAGAAGGTACCCCACTATGTAACAAAAGTGGTTTTCTCCATATCCTCGGGAGCCATGTTGATTTGATTGTATCCAGAGAAGATATCCATGAAAGAGAAGACTTTGTGTTAAGATGTGTTGTCGACCAAGACGTCAATATGCGGTAGTGGGAAATCATCTTTGGGGCTTGCCTTATTCAAATATCTATAGTCTACGCACATACGTACCTTTCCATCCTTCTTTGGTATGGGGATCCCATTCACCATCCATTGAGGATATGATGTCACTACTAGGAAAATTGCATTGAATTGCTTCATTACCTCAGCTTTTATCTTTTCAGACATGTCAGGCCGCATATGAAGAACCTTTTGCTTGACTGGAGGATAATCTTACTTTGTTGGTAGACGATGAACTACAATGTCAGTATCAAGTCCCGACATATCTTTATATGACCAAGAAAACACCTCAACGCAGTCGTGCAACATCTGGACCAATCTGCTTTTGACACCATCTTCCAAGTTGGTGCTAATCTTGACTTCTGTCTTGTTTGTCACAGAACCTAGGTTGATCACTTCAATTGGTTCCTCATGCAGTTGAATGGCTTTCTCCTCTTGCATCAGAAGTCTGGCTAATTCACCAGGTATTTCACAATCTTCTTCGCCTTCATCCTCGGCTTGGTAGATTGGATGTTCAGAGCCATAGCTGGCAATAGCAGAGTTTTTGAAAACGAGATTCAGAGTGGATGAGGATCTGCAAGTGTGTGTGTGTGTGTGTGTGTGTGTGTGTGTGTGTGTGTAAGATACATGGCTATTTTGAAAATGTAAATAAGAAAAATAAAGACAATGAATGCAAAATTTGAATGCAAAAGGTCCAATGTTTTTCATTAAATGATCATATGGCATATGGAAATGAACAAACCCTTAACAAATGGACCAAGGTGCCCCGGGCAAGGCCCATGGCTTAAAGTAATTGTTTGGAAATAACATTATAGACAAAAAAAATTGAATTCACAAAACAGTAAATGGTAATTACTCCTCGCCTAAGGAGACGAGAATGAATTCCTTGGCACGCCAGTTGTTGAGCTCTTTTTCGGCAGTCGGGTAGATCCATTCATCAAAGTCGAAGTCATCCTTGGAGTCTTCAATAGAATTCACCCCATGATTACCAATGCGAAGAGGTAGTTTTCCTATGCGAGCACGTCTGAACTCCTTTTAAGATTTGGCAGTGAAACCCAACCTAAACTTGTCTGCTTTGAAAGGAATATCAGGGAGTTGTCCCCAATTTATACTGCTTCCATCTTCAATCACGGCATGAGTGTCCTTAAGTTAAACCATCCTCGGCACAACTTCATCAGCTTTTGGAGTGTCATAAGAAATTTTGGTGGCGGCAACCATGGGAGGAACCACTTTGAAAGCTTGGCATGGCGTTTCTATGAACTCATCATCCATCTCTAAATACTTAAATGAATTTAGGCGGCTAACCATGCATTCTTCTTCACCACAAACAGTAACAATCTTTCCTTTGACTGGATATTTTAATTTTTGGTGAAGGGTGGACGTCACTGCTCCTGCCCCATGTATCCAAGGGCGTCTAAGTAAACAAGAGTAAGTGGGATGGATGTCCATCACGTAGAAAGTAAAATTGAAAACTTGTGAACCAACTTTAATGGGGAGATCCACTTCTCCAAGTACCATCCTCTTGGATCCATCAAAAGCCCTCACAACTATGTCACTTGGCTTTAACACCAAACCGTCATAATCTATCCGATCTAAAGCATCTTTGGGTAAAACATTTAGAGAGGACCTTGTATCCACCAAGACATGGGCCCGAGTAGTTCCTTTGCATTCAATAGAGACATGCAAAGCCTTGTTATGATTCCTTCCTGTGGTATAGTGGGAGAACTGACTTGAGTGTTTTGCGTTTGATCGCAAATGTTGCGGTTAGCAAGAGTCGCCACCGACTTTTCTTTTATCCAAAAGGAAAGGTGAAAAAGCACAGGAAATACCTTTGAGATTATTCCTTGAGTTCGGGGGGTATATTATGAAAAGGGAAGTTATTAGCACCCTTTTCATCCATGGTTTTCCATGGGCTCTTAGTTACTTGCTAGATCACTTGCTTTTTGTTTGAAATTGTGCTTAGTGTGGTTTTTGAAAGTATTTTGTAAAGAGGACATTGTTTAGGCAATCTTTGTAAAGATTCTTGTTTGTAAGAATGTATACAAATAGGTTTGATCTTTTGAAAATGTTTTCAAGTTTGTAAGATGTTTGAAAGTATAAGTGTTTGTTTTGAAAATATCAAGGATGTTTTGTTTTGAAATTTAGCAAGTAATTAGGAGCATTCTACCTACTCAAAAGTCTTTCTTGTTAATTTTTCTCTTCCTTTGACATTGTTGTCTTACCATTGATTTGGTAAGCGACCCTATCTTTGGATGTATACGGCATGGCGTCGTATAACCATGATTAGAAATGTTGCAAGGTATCTTAGCATTCTTTTTAGGGACTAAGATCATTTGAAAAGCAACTTAGATAGCGTCATCGAGGGACTATGATCTTGTATTTGCTTTGTTTTTGTTAAGATACCTTACATGTGTAATATGGCCATGTTGTATAAGGCAACCAAGTGGAATAACCCTAGGGGTGCTTGTGTGCAAATGTCTTATTTTCATGCTTGTTTTTGTATTGAATTAGGGTTTTCTAAGTATTGGTTTTAGTCTTTCCATACAAACCCTAATTACTAACATTTATATATAAAGCGATAAATTGCGGAATTTAAAGTTACTACGCTATTATAATATTTGTGGGAAGGGGGTGTACAAATTGGATGGGGATTGCAAAAATATAAACCTAGTTAGTCTATTACAACCATATTGAATAGGTATTGATGTGCAAAGATTTAAATGTACAAGATGAAATAAATATACAAGAAATGTAATTGTTAAGAAAATGGGTATTTTTTGGATTTTTATGAGAAAAAGGGAAATTGTTTTAACCTAATTAATTAAAGAAAATAATTAATTAAACTTGAATTTATTTAAGAAAAGATTTTAAATAAAACCCTAGTTCTATTGATTAATCAAAAGAAAATAAGTTTAAGAAAAGTATTTTTTAGTATTTTTATCTTGAAAATATTTATAGTATTATAAAATATTTTTGGCCTTTTTTAATATTAAAATAATATATTTAATGGGTGTCAAAGAAAATAAGTAAATGACCTAGTTTTAATTAAATTTACAAGATAATAAGTAAAAATAAATAAGGTATGATTAATAAAATAATTTTTGTGTGAGAAAAAAAAACTAAGTTAAATGAAAATCTAATACTTTTTTTATTTTTTATGATTTTTTAGTATTAGGAAAATATTTGAAGAAAATAAATAAAATGAAAATAAAGAAATAAAATAAAATTGGGTTAAGGTGCAAAAAAGTCAGAAAAAGCAAAAAAAATGTAAAAAATACAAAAGGGTATCACTGGGGCTCGAACCCAGGTCCCATAGGTTACAGGCGCGTGCTTCTACCACTAGGGTGGCTATACATCCGTTAACATAAGAAAAACAATAAATATACAGGAAAATGCACCCTGATGACTTCATCTTCAACCTCCAGCCAGACCAACTGTAACTTGCTTATTTCTTATCAAAAATGAAAACTGTAAACATGAAACTTGTAGCACATTTTCTCACGGTTTCAGAAATGTAAAGCATTAAAACTATAGATCAAAGATAAGCATGAATTTTAATGGCCCTATTCTGAACCCTAAAAATCTCAGAAATTTCAGTTTCAAAATTCTCTAAGCTCAAGCAAAATTAATGGAAACTATGGACATGGTTAGCTTCAGGGAAATGATATCTACATGTTTTGTTCACAAATAAATTATTGATGATGCCTGTATGAAGAGTTTCAGAGTTAGAAAACTTACCTCAAAACTGGAAACTATTTTTTGAGTTTGAGCTTGTTTCAAGTGATGGTGATGATCAGGTTAGCTTCCTTGAGGTCCCAGGAAGATAATGCAATGATTAGCTTGAACAATGGATGGCTGAAATGGTTTGGAGAAGTCAACGTGAAGAGCTTAGTTTTTGAAAACGAAGGATGGTGTGAATGGTGTTACAGTTCTATAACATGGTGTGGGATCAACTCTATATGATATTTAGACACTTTAGAAACCAAAAGGCCAAGAAACGCACGAGTAGATTATGAGTTTCAAGTTTTTGGTCTGTTTGTGTGATTCTGAGTTTTTGGTTCTTTCAAGGCTTGAGCATTCGTCTGTTTGTGTATAATGGTTTGTGTATGTATAAACAAAAGTATTTGAGTCCATTGGCAAGTCAGAAGTACAAGTTCTTAGGTTTTGGCTAAGTTACTGATTTTGAAGAAAAGGGGGAAACAAGTTTCAAGAAGAGGTAAAAGCATGAGATGGGTGATTGTAAGTGTTTGAAACAATTCTCATGAGTTATAGTACTGGTTTGATCAAAAGAGAACAAGTGCAAGGCTCAAGAACACGTTTCGTACAAAAAGTCACTTTATCAAAATGGCAATGTAACATTTCTTCCAAAAATAGATATGAAGCATGTCCATGCAATGAATGCTTGAAGTGAGGCCTCTAAAAGCTGTGTAAACCATTAATTATAGAGTTCCTAACAAGTTTAAGGCCTGCAAAGTAGAGTTAATGCAACAGAACTTTGAATTTGAATTTTGTTCATCACTAAAATGACTTGTAATTAAAGTGATAAAACCCTAACTGCATCTCTTCGATTCTCCCTACTCAGGAATGATCTCAAGGAGTTCTTGGACATTTTGGAAAGCTTTAAATGTGCTTTAAAACCCTTATTTGGATTGCTTTTGAATATTCCCCTTGGAACTATATTAAAAAGTTCCATGAAGTTGGGTCAAAATCCTGACCAAATTAGGGCAAAATTTCACTAAGTGTTTTGTTTCATTACCCTATGTTCATAAAATTATAACTTGAGATCCAAGAACTTTTGGAAGGAGTTGTGTAAAGAAAAGTTTTAGATTTCATGGAGGTCTACAACTTTCATGTTGGAAGTTTCTCTTGAATCATCTTGCATTACGGTGAAAAATTTGTTCAAAGTTGTAAAAAAATATGAAATTTCCAACACTTTGAAAAATTTCTAAGTTTAAAATTTTGACTTTTCAAAATGAAATCATGACTTTTTGATTTCTTGATGAATAAGTTTCATATTTTTACATGTTTTGATGAATTTTTCTCTTTGCCACTTAAATTTGACCAAAAAGTCAAAGTTTGACTTTTCAGTATACAGTTGATTTTTGATCAGTTGACAGAAAAATTCATCTATCAATCCAATGGACTTGCAATGTTTTGAACCATATAATTAGGTAAAAATGATGCAATTGGACTCTTGAGATCATGCCTTAAACCAACTGACCATTTGCTAGGTAAAAAAATCAGAAATTGCCCTTTCCCAATCAAAACCCTAATTTTGACCATTTTGCCATTTTGAAGATTTGATCAAATTTCTTGAGGAATTATGGTCCAAACTTGATCAACTGATACATATAAGTTTAAAATGTTGATGTGGATAAACAATTAAGAAGTTTGACTGTAAATTGGGCATAGTTGACTTTTTCCCCAATACAGCTGATTTTTAGGTCAACTGCTCAATTGACTGAGCAAAAGTGTGATCCAAAGCTTGAAACTTGACATGAGTAATCTTGGGGGACCATAATGATCACTGAAAATCATATGGGGCATAGAAAGTTCAAAAATCCTTGTGCAAACTCAAACCCTAATTTTGGTCATCAATGCATAAGGAGGTGTGTTGAGATGATCAAACCCTAGTGCAGTCTAAAGTCTATGGAGATCTTGTGAGCAAATTCTTAATAAGTGAGAGGGAAAATTTTAGGTTACAATAGCTGCCCCTGTTCAATCTTCTTAAGCCTGAAGAGCTAGATTGGCTAGTTTTACCATTTGTGACTCAAAGGTGGAAGATGATTGGACACTATAGTGCCTAGAAATTTGCACTTGGTGATGTGATGGTAGAGGGAATGGGCTTAAATATGCCATTTGGAGAAGTGATAGAAAGTTGTTGGAGATGGGATTGTAGATGCCATCCAAAAGTGATTGTTGAATTTGAAAGAGAATCTGAATGAGTATCAGAATGGCGTCCGTGTCTGGAGCGTATCTGAACTGTATTTGAAAATTGAGATTTTGAATGAGCATCAGAATGGCATCCGTGTCTAGAGCATATATGTACTGTATCTGAGAAATAATATGAATGAGTATCAGAATGGCATCATTGTCTGGAGCGTATCTGAATTGTATCTGAAAGCTGAATTTGAATGAGTATCCGAATGGAATTCGTGTTTGAAGCGTATCTAACCTGCATCTGAATGAGTATTAGAATGGCATTTGTGTCTGGAGCGTATCTGAACTGTATTTGAAAGAGAGTCTGAATGAGTATCAGGAGGGCATTCGTGTTTGAAGCGTATCTTAACTATATCTGAGAGCTGAATTTAAATGAGTATTAGAATAGCGTCTGTGTCTGGAGTGTATATGAACTGTATCTGGGAGTTGAATCTGAATGAGTATCAGAATGGCATCCATGTCTGGAGCGTATCTGAATTGTATCTGAAAGTTGAAAACTGAATAAGTATCAGAATAGCATTCGTGTCTGGAGCGTATCTGAACTGTATCTGAAAGATAAGTCTGAATGAGTATCAAAATGGCATTCGTGTCTGGAGCGTATCTGAACTATATCTGAAAGTTGAAAACTGAATGAGTATCAGCATGGCATCCGTGTCTGGAGCGTATCTGAACTGTATCTGAAAGGTTTTGAACATTGTTAATGGTAGCTTTTGATTAATCTTATCCTGAAAAGGGTAAAATGTTAGCTAATATGCATAGTCATGTTGTATGAAATACAAGGTATAAATGCATTTATGTTACTAATGTTTATGATATATGGATGCGATGTATGCGTATGTGAGCTAATTTGTTGCACTGCTGTTGGATTTGGGAAAATAAATCCCCGACTGTTGCAGAGGATATGGAGTGTAAGTCTTCATGTTGTGAAGTTGAAGTGCTGATGAATTTCCACTTAGAGAAATAAACTTTGTTGTAAGGGAAATACCGTGTACTGCTGGTAAAATCCTGTTGGGAAATCCTGAGAAATTAAATGATTTCTACTGGGGATTGATAGCTGGAAGCTTTGTTCTGCTGAGGATTAAAATGCAAACTACGGGGGACTTATGGAAATAGCATAGAGATATTTCCCTACCTCTTAAAGCCATCATTGATTGTCTTTTTATTTTGTTTATTTGTAAAAAGTAATTATGTTCAAATGCATATGTTCAAAAATGAATCATTTGGACGTTTTTGTAAACAAAACACAAAAGTAAAGAAAAATAGATAGTTTTGAACTTTAAAAGGGATATCTCTATATTGACTTCGAATAAGTATTTTTATACAATGAGACAAACATTCTAGTGAGAGAATGTTGTCGTAAAAGATGAAAATTTTGATACAAGAAAAAGATAGCTATGTGCAATAATCCCATGGGGTTCCCATTCTGCTATAGCCCTCGTATCTCTGAGCATCTTATCTATTTGACGCCTTGTCCGCAACTGATTGAATTGATCAGAACCTCTTAGTTTGCAGGTTGTCCATAAGGTGATCCAACGGGACATAGTCATACGCTTTAATTCCCTACCTTTTTCCTGGACCGCCCTTTCGAGTTTTCAGTCCACCGGGATACCCTTTTTTGCCCAAATCGCCCTTTCGGGTTTTCAACTTGTCGGGTGTACAGATTTTTTGTTTTATCCCAAAATTTTTCCCGAACCTTTTTGGTTTCCCGGGATGCCCTTGTTTTTCCTAGGTGTGTCAACCTAGCGGGTCTCTTATGCGTAGTATCTTTTGATTATGTTTGCGTTCGCAGGGTGCGGCAGGTCGTCGCCATCCATGGTGGTCAAGATCATTGCTCCACCAGAGAATATGTTTTTGATTACAAATGGTCCTTCATATGTAGGAGTCCATTTGCCCCTGGGATCACCTTGCGGAAGTATGATACGTTTGATCACTAGATCTCCAACTTGATACACCTGGCGCCTGACCTTTTTGTTGAAAGCCTTGATCATTCGTTTTTGATACATTTGACCATGGCAAACAGCAGTAAGCCTTTTCTCATCAATTAAATTCAGTTCATCAAGTCGAGTCTGGATCCAATCTTCTTCACTCAACCCTGCATCCTTCATAGTTCTTAGAGAGGGGATCTGGAGCTTAATAGGCAAAACGTCCTCCATGCCGTATACCAGAGAATAGGGTGTTTCCCCGGTTGACGTGCAAGCTATGGTACGATATCCGTGGAGAGCGAATGGTAGCATCTCATGCCAGTCTTTGTACGTGACTGTCATTTTTAGTATGATCTTTTTAATGTTCTTATTTGCGGCTTCGACAGCACCATTCATCTTTGGCATGTAAGGGGAAGAATTTCGATGCTGGATCTTGAACTGCTCGCATAGGGCTGTGATCATAGTATTGTTCAGGTTCGTACCATTGTCTGAAATGATCCTCTCCTGGATACTGTACCTACAAATGAGATTCTTCTTGATGAACCAGGCGACAACATTCTTGGTAACGGAAGCGAAAGAAGTTGCCTCCACCCACTTGGTAAAATAGTCAATGGCCACTAAGATTAAGTGGTGTCTATTGGAGGTTGTTGGTTTGATTTCCCCAATCATATCAATCCCCCACATAGCAAAGGGCCAAGAAGCTGTCAAGACATTCAGAGGAACTAGAGGTACTTGCACCTTGTCAGCATAAATTTGACACTTGTGGCAAGTTCGAGAGTGTTGATAGTAATCTGCTTCCATGGTAGACCAGTAATAGCCTGCCCTTAGGATCTTCTTTGCCATCGTATGCCCACAGCAATAGGTGCCAAAAGTGCCTTCATGTAACTCATCCATGATCCTTTCAGCTTCGACCTTGTCTATGCACCGAAGTAACACAGATTCATGGTTGCGTTTGGAAAGAATGCCATTACTAAGGATGAATTTAGCAGAGAATCTCCTTAAGAACTTCTTATCGTTTACTGAAGCTCCTTCTGGATATTCTTGAGTTTCGAGATACCTCTTGACTTCGTGAAACCAAGGCTGGTCCACTACTTCTTCGGTATTAATCTCGTGACAGTGTGCTGGATCATCCCTTCATTCGATGGTGATCTAGGGAGCCTCGTTATCCTATTTAAGTTTAAACATAGATGACATTGTGGCTAGTGTGTCTGCTAGCTGATTTTCTTCTCGCAGGAAATGCTCGAAGGTAATCTTCTCAAATTGTGGGAGCAATGTCAAAACATGTTCTTTGTAAGGGATAACGTTAGGGTGTTTGGTGTCCCATTCCCCTTTGATCTGGCTAATAACCAAAGCTGAATCTCCGAATACATTCAAAGATTTGATCCCCAAGTCTATGGCAGCTTTGAGACCAAAGATGCACGCTTCGTATTCTGCCATGTTATTTGTACAATTGAAGCAGAGTCTTTCCGTAAAAGGAGTATAACATCCTTCAGGAGATATGAGTACATCACCAATACCATTGTCGAGTGCGTTAGATGCCCCATCAAAAACCAGGGTCCATCAGGATCCTTGTTCCGGTCTGTCATATGGCCTGAGTTCTTCACAGTTGTTTACCATCATGATGTCTTCATCTGGGAATTCAAACTTCATGGACTGGTAGTCTTCTACAGCTTGGTGAGCAAGGTGATCAGCTAGTACACTTCCCTTTATTTCTTTATGGGTAGTGTACTGTATGTCATATTCTGTCAGGATCGTTTGTCATCTCGCTATTCTCCCAGAGAGAGCAGGTTTCTCAAAGATATATTTATGGGATCCATTTTAGATATTAACAAGGTAGTATGGGTTAACATATACTGTCTTAGCCGGCGAGCAGGCCATGCTAGAGCGCAACAAGTTTTCACGAGCAGTGAATATCTTGTTTCATAGTCGGTAAGCTTTTTTCTCAAGTAATAAATGGCGTGCTCTTTTTGGCCAGACTCGTCATGCTTCCCCCACACCCCATTGAATTTTCTAAAACATTCAGATACATGATCAATGTTCTTCCCTCGACTGGTGGCATCAAAACAAGAGGCTCTTGCAGGTATTCTTTGATCTTGTCAAAAGCAGTTTGGCACTCATTATTCCATTTGACTACATGATCTTTCTTTAGTAACTTGAATATTGGTTCACAAGTAGCTGTCAGGTGAGAAATGAATTTGGAAATGTAGTTTAAACGTCCCAAGAATCCTCTGACTTCCTTCTCGGTATGAGGAGCAGGCATCTCTTGTATCGCTTTCACTTTGGCAGGATCCACTTTAATACCTCTATTGCTGACGACAAAGCCAAGGAGTTTACCAGACCTCACCCCAAACGTACATTTATTTGGGTTCAACCTCAGCTTATACTTCTTCAGTCTCTCAAACAGTTTCTGTAAATAATCAAGATGCTCTTCTTCTGTTTGAAATCTAGCTATCATGTCATCCACATAGACCTTTATTTCTTGATGTATCATGTCGTGAAATAGAGATACTATGGCACGCTGATAGGTTGCCCCAACATTCTTCAGTCCGAAAGGCATAACCTTGTAGTAGAATGTCCCCCATTGTGTGACAAAGGTTATCTTCTCCATGTCCTCAGGCGCCATTTTGATTTTGTTGTAGCCTGAGAAACCATCCATAAAGGAAAACACTTTGTGCTGCACCATATTGTCAACTAGAATATCAATATGGGGGAGTGGGAAATCATCTTTAGGGCTTGCCCTATTTAAATCTTTGTAGTCCATGCACATTTGTACCTTGCCTTCCTTTTTGGGCACGGAAACAACATTGGAAACCCATTGCGGGTAAGAGGTGATGGCCAAAAATCCAGCATTGAATTGCTTCATGACTTCAGCTTTAATCTTCTCTGACATATCTGGTCGCATTCGACAGACCTTTTGTTTTACTGGTGGGAAGTCCTCTTTTGTAGGTAGACGATGTACCACAATATCTGCATCAAGTCCTGGCATGTCTTCATACGACCAGGCAAAGACCTCAACATACTCATGTAGCAACTGAATCAGACACTCCTTGACATAGGGTTCCAGATTGGCACCCACCTTGACCTCTCTTTTGTCTTCTTCGATACCCAGGTTGATTGTGTCCATTGGTTCCTCGTGGGGCTGAATGGTTCTCTCTTCTTGTAGTAATAACCTGGCAAGTTCTCCTAGTACTTCACAATCTTCCTCACCTTCGTCTTCGGCTTGGTAGATTAGATTTTCAGAGTCATAGAAGGCCATAGCAAAATCGTTACCCATGGGATCCCGAATGGATTTAGACCTGCATTGTGAGTGTGAGTGTGTGTAAGAGTATAACTATCTTTTAAAGAAATAAAAATGTAAAAAGAAAAACAATGAGCACAAAGTTTGTATGCAAAAACGTCCACCATTCATTGATGTCATATGGAAATGAGATAATAACCCTTACAAATGGACCATGGTGCCTTGGGTAAGACACAAGGTTTTAAGAGTCTGAATTATTTAAATATTACAGATCCAACAAAATGTAAAGATAAATTATTGTGGGATAAAAGTGATCGGGACGAAATATCTAGCCTCCCAGTTGTTGAGCCCTCCACTGACAGTTGGGAAAATCCAATCCTCCAGGTTGTAGTTGTCTTCATCATCTTCCACCGCATTTACTTCATATTTTCTGATCTTTAAGGGTGGTCCTCCGCCACGAGCACGGCGTACAGCCTTCTGGGCACCTGAAGTTAAACCTAGGCCAAACTTGTCAGACTTGTATGGGATAACTGGGAGTTGTCCTCAAATAGTGCACCCACCTTCTTCTATCACTACCTTGGTATCCTTCAAAGATGACATCCTGAGTGGAGGCCTTATGATCTTGGGAACTTCAGACACAACCTTGGTTACTGCCACATCTTGTGGGACCTCTTCAGAGTGCTAGAATGGAGTTTCAATAAATTCACCATCTAACTCCAAATATCTGAAGGAATTGAGATGGTCGATCATATACTCTTCTTCTCTATAAACGGTGATGGTTTTCCCTTGAATCGGATATTTCAGCATTTGGTGCAACATAGAGGTAACAGCGCCAGCATTGTGGATCCATGGTCGGCCTAGCAAGCAGGAATATGAAGGGCGGATATCCATTACATAAAAAGTTGAATCAAATGTTTGGGTTCCAACCTTTATGGGGATATCCACTTCCCTATGCACCATCCTTTTTGAGCCGTCAAAGGCTCTCACTACTATGTTGCTTGGTTTTAATGTCAATCTGTCACAGTCAAGCCTATCAAGAGCCTTTTTAGGCAATACGTTCAGAGACGAACTGGTGTCAACCAAGACATGAGCCAAGGTTGTGCCCCTGCATTAATTTGAGACGTGCAATGCCTCATTATGCTTCCTCCCTCTTGGAGTTAAATCAGCATCTGAAAAACCTAAACCATTATCTGCAGTCAAGCTGGCTACGCAGTCTTGGAACTGATCGACAGATGTTTCTTGGGGTACATGGGTGGTTTTTAGGAATTTTACCAAGGCCTTTGCATGCGCCTCGGAACATAGTAGTAAATCCATCATGGGAATTTTGGATGGAGTTGGCCCCAGTTTCTCAACTACATTGTAGTCGCTTCTTTTTATGATCTTTAGAATTTACTCCATCTCTTTCCGGGAGGTCTCAGGGATAGCCAATGATTGTGCATTCGTCTGGACAGGCTCAATCAGAATACTTTTACCTCGAGTCTCAGTTGACTCGGAAGCAGGAATGTCAGTAGGAGTGATAATAGGGGTTATATCAGCTTTTTCAGTTGGAGTATTAGTGTAGATGATTGTAGGACTGGGAATATCCTTCGGAGGAGAAACAACAACATTAATGATTACGGGTCCAGAAACTGCTTTTGGGGGAGAAATTTATGGAGAGAATATACTTCCGCTTCGGGTAATCTTGTTAGTCCCTACAATATTACTGATATTGGAGTTAACTTTCTCAGAACTAGAGTCTTCGGCAGCTGGCCAACCTTGCTTGATACCGTGGTAGTAGACATCCCCTCTATAATTCCATGGTACGTTTTTGTCTGACGAATACGGGACTGGTCCAGGCATTGTAATTATCAAAGGAGCTACTTTTGGAACTGATGTAATTCTAATGGGTCTTTTGGTGGAGACCCTGGAAGAATTGTCGGAAATGGTCACGATGGAAACATCATTATAAGAAACAGTTGGAACAGAAGTCTTTTCGAACAGTATTTCCTTGTTATCTATTAGGTACTAAACACCTGCTTTCAACAAAGGACAGTTGGTTGGTGAGGACAAACAAAAATGACAACTTTCATCACATCCTGGTGTGATACGGTAGGAGAACTGACTTGAGGGTTTTGTGTTTTATCGCAAATGTTGCGGTTAGCAATAGTTTCCACCGACTTTTCTTTTATCCAAAAGGAAAGGTGAAAAAGCACAGGAAAGACTTTTGAGATTATTTCTTGAGTTTGGGGGGTAGATTATGAAAAGGGAAGGTATTATCACCCTTTTCATCCATGGTTATCCATGGGCTCTTAGTTACTTGCTAGATCACTTGCTTTTGTTTGAAATTGTGCTTTGTGTGGTTTTTTGAAAGTATTTTGTAAAGATGTCATTGTTTAGTAAATCTTTGTAATGATTCTCGTTCGTAAGAATGTATACAAAGATGTTGATCATTTGAAAATGTTTTCAAGTTTTGTAAGATATTTTGAAAATTTAAGTGTTTGTTTTTGAAAATAGGAAGGATGTTTGTTTTGAAATGGAGCATGTAATTAGGAACAATCTACCTACTCAAATGTCTTTCTTGTTCATTTCCTTTTCCTTTGACATTATTGTCTTACCATTGATTTGGTAAGAAACCCTATTTTTGGATGTAAACGGGACGGGCATGGGTCATCGTATAACCATGATTTGCAATGTTACAAGGTATCTTAGAATTCTTTTTTAGGGACTAAGATTATTTGTAAGGCAACTTAGATAGCGTCATCGAGGGACTATGATCTTATATTTGCTTGTTTTTGCTAAGATACCTTACATGCGTAATATGGCCATTTTGTATAAGGCAACCAAGTGGAATAACCCTAGGGGTGCTTGTGTGAAAGTGTATTGTTTTCATGCTTGTTTTTGTCTTGAATTAGGGTTTTCTAGATATTGGTTTTAGTCTTTCCATATAAACCCTAACTACTAGCATGTTATATAAAAGCGATAAATTGCAAAATTTAAAGTTGCTACGCTATTACAACATTTGCAGGGATGGGGGTATACAAATTCATGAATGGGGATTGAAAGAATTTAAACCTAATTAGTCTATTACAGCCATATTGAATTGATATCAATGTACAAGGAAATAAATAAATACAAAGTACAAAATGAATAAATGTACAAAAAATGTAAAATGTAAAGAAAATGTATCTTGGTTTGATTTTCATGAAAAAAAGGATTTTGTCTTAACATAATTAAATAAAGAAAATAATTAATTAAATTTGAATTTTATTAAGAAAGTAATTTTTTGAATAAAACTGTAATTCTATTTAATTGATTAAAAGAAAATAAGTTTAAGAAAAATGTATTTTTGGTATTTTTGTCTTGAAAATATTTATAGCATTATAAAATATTTTTGATCCTTTTTATATTAAAAATACTATATTTAAATTAGTATGAAAGAAAATAACTAATAACCTAATTTTATTTATATTTACAAGATAATAGTAAAAAATAAATAAAGTATAATTAATAAAAATATTTTTTTGTGAGAAAAATAAAATAAACTAAGTCAAAATATAAATATATCATTTTTTTGTATTTTATGATTTTTTAGTATTTATAAAATATATTTAAGAAAATAAAAATGAAAAAAATAAAAAAATAAACAAACTTGGGCCAGGGGTGCCAAAAGCCTGCAAGGGGGTTAGTCAGCAAAAAATAAAAACAAGCTAGGCCCAAAGGGCCCAGTGCCTGCCAAAAACAACAAAAAATCAGCAAGTAAAAATGTGAAAAATGAAAAGGGTACCACTGGGGCTCGAACCCAGGTCTCATAGGTTACAGGCGCGCGCTTCTACCACTGGGGTGGGTATACATCCGTTAATATAAGCAAAACAATAAATATGTAAGGTAAAACGTGCCCTGAAGACTTCATCTTCAACCTCCAGCCAGACCAACTGTAATTTGCTCATTTCTCATCAAAAATGAAAACTGTAAACATGAAACTTGTAGCAAATTTTCTCACGATTCCAGAAATGTAAAGTACTAAAACTATAGATCAAAGATAAGCATGAATTTTAATGGCCCTAATCTGAACCCTAAAAATTTCAAAAATTTCAGTTTCAAAATTCTCTAAGCTCAAGCAAAATTAATGGAAGCTATGGAAATGGTTAACTTCAGGGCAATGATATCTACATGTTTTGTTCACAAATAAACTATTGAGGATGCTTGTGTTAAGAGTTCAAAGTTGAGAAAACTTACCTCAAAACTGGAAATCGTGTTTTTAGTTTGAGCTTATTTCAAGTGATGGTGATGATCAGGTTAGCTTCCTTGAGGTCCTATGAAGCTAATGCAATAGTTTGCTTGAGTTAAGAGTGGATGAAATGACTTGGAGAAGTCCATTTGCAATGCTCTGTTTTTGTCTATGGAAGTTGATGAAGATGGAGTTATAGTTCGCAAACATGGACGGGGATGATCTGTATTTGGTATGAGGAATCTTTTGAAACCAAAAGGCCAAGAAATGCACGAGTGGTTTTGAAGATTGAAGCTCAAGGTCAGAAACTGTGAAACAATGGAGTTTTTGGGAAATTTATGATTTGAGAGAGTTTTGGTGTGATTCAGGGTGTTCAACCTCGTCCTCTATCTCACAAATAGTGACTCTATTTATAAGCAACAAGTTTGGAGTGCTCTAGTTGATCAGAATTCAAATATACATGTTTAAGTTAAACATGTGATTTTTTTGACAAAATAAGTTTCCATGCCTTGTACTTGCTAAGATAGAGTGGTTATGCTTTAAACAAGCTTGCTTCTGACTTTTTGGATGGAGTCTGATCAGAGGGAACAAGTTAGAGGCTCAATGTGAACTTTATGCAAAAAGCTTGCTTTACAAGAATGGCATTGTTAACTTTGTGCCATTAATGAAAATGCAACTTGGATAATAGCTCAATTGCTTGGATCAAAGATTTAACAACTGTGTAAACATTTAATTACAGAGTGACAAACAAGTTTGAGGCCTGCAAAGAAAGGATTATGCAGCCTAGCATGAATTTGGTTATGTGTTCATCAAAAATGACTTGTAATTCAAGTGACAAAACCCTAATTTCATCTCTTTGATTCTCCCTACTCAAGAATGATCTCAAGGAGTTCTTGAACATTTTGGAAAGCTTGCAATTTTATCTAAAACCCCTCTTTGATTTGATTTAGAATATTCGCCTAGGAACTATATGAAAAAGTGCCATGAAGTTGGGTCAAAATCCTTACCAAATTAGGGCAAAATTTCACTAAGTGTTTAGTTTCATGACCACATGTTCATAAAATTATAACTTGATATCCAAGAATTTTTGGAAGGATTTATGTAAAGAAAAGTAGTATATTTCATAGAGATCTACAACTTTCATGTTGGAAGTTTCTTTTGAATCATCTTGCATCATGGTGAAAAATTTGTCCAAAGTTATAAAAACACATGAAATTTCCAACACTTTGAAAAATTTCTAAGTTTAGAAATTTTGACTTTTCAAAATGAAATCTTGACTTTTTGGTTTCTTGATGAATAAGTTTCATATTTTTACATGTTTTTATGAATTATGACCTTTGGCACTTGAATTTGACCAAAAAGTCAAAGTTTGACTTTTCAATATACAGTTGACTTTTGATCAGTTGACTGAAAAATTCATTTGTCAATCCAATGGACTTGCAATGTTTTGAACCATGACATTAGGTAAAAATGATGCAATTGGACTCTTGAGATATTGCCTTAAACCAATTGACCATTTTCTAGGTAAAAAAATCAGAAATTGCCCTTTCCCAATCAAAACCCTAATTTAACCATTTTGCCCTTTTGGAGATTTGATCAAATTTCTTGAGGAATTGTGGTCCAAACTTGATCAAATGGTACATATGAGTTTAAAATGTTGATGTGGATAAAAAATTATGAAGTTTGACTGTGGATTGGCCATAGTTGACTTTTTCCCCAATATAGTTGATTTTTAGGTCAAATGCTCAATTGATTGAGCAAAAGTGTGATCCAAGGATTGAAACTTGACATGAGTAATCTTGGGGGTACATAATGATCCATGAAAGTCATATGGGGGTGGAAGTTCAAAAATCCTTGTGCAAACTCAAACCCTAATTTTAGTCATCAGTGCTTAAGGAGATGTCTTGAGTTGATCAACCCTAGTTCAGTCTTTAGTCAAGGGATATCTTGTGAACAAATTATTGATAAATGAGAGGGAAAATTTTGGGGTACAACAGCTTCCCCTGTTCAATCTTCTTAAGCCTGAAGAGTTAGATTGGCATGTTTTGGCATTCGTGACTCGAAGGTGGAAGATGATTGGACACTAGAGTGCCCAGAAATTTGCACTAGGCGATGTGATGGTAGAGGGAATGGGCTTAAGAAGCCATTTAGATAGATGATAGAAATTTGTTGGAGATGGGCTTGTAGATTCCATCCAAGAGCGATTTTTTAACTGTATTTTGTAACCTGGACAGATGAGTATCAGAATGGTGTCTGTTTCCGGAACATATCTAAAGTGTATCTGGAAGCTAGTTTTGAATGAGTATCAGAATGGCGTCCGTGTCTAGAGCATATCTAAACTGTATATGGAAGTTGAATCTAAATGAGTATCAAGATGGCATCCGTGTCTAGAGTGTATCTGAATTGTATCTGAAAGTTGGATCTGAATGAGTATCGGCATGGCATCCGTGTATGGAGCGTATTTGAATTGTATCTGAAAGTTGGATCTTTATGAGTATCAGAATGGAATCTGTGTCTGGAGTGTATCTGAACTGTATCTGAAGATTGAATCTTTATGAGTATTAGGATGGCATCCTTTTTCTGGAGCGTATCTGAACTATATCTGAAAGTTGAAAACCGAATGAGTATCAGAATGGCGTCTGTGTCTGGAGCGTATCTGAATTGTATCTGAAAACTTTGAACATTGTTAATGGTAGTTGTTAGCCTTATCCTGAAAAGGGTAAAATGTTACCTAATATGTAATGTCATGTTGTATGAAATGCAAGGTATAACGCATTTGTGTTATCAATGTTTATGATATATGGATGCAATGTATGCGTATGTGAGCTAGTTTGCTGCACTGTTTTTGGATTGGGGAAAATAAATCCCCGACTGCTGCTGAGGAGTATGCGGTATAAGTCTTCATCTAAGCGTTGATGAATTTCTACTTAGAGAAATAAATTCTGTTGTAAGGTAAATTTCGTGTACTGCTTGTAAAATCCTATTGGGGAATCTTGAAAAAATGAACGACTTCTACTGGGGATTGATAATTGGAAGCTGGGTTCCACTGGGGATTAAACTATACACTGCGGGGGATTTCATGGAAATAGCTTAGAGAAATTTCCCTATCTCTTAAAGCCATCAGTGATTGTTTTTTATTTTGTTTATTTGTAAACAGTAATTATGTTGAAATGCATATGTTCAAAAATGAATCATTGGACGTTTTTGTAAACAAAACCCAAGCGTAAAGAAAAACAGATAGTTTTTGCACTTTCAAAGGGATATCTTTGTATTAACTTTGAGTAAGTATTTTTGCATAATGAGACAAATATCCTAGTAAGAGAATGTCGTCGTAAAAAATGAAAATTTTGATACAATGAAAAGATAGCTATGTGTAATAATCCCATGGGGTTCCCATTCTGCTATAGCCTTCGTATCTCCGAGCATCTTGTCTATTTGTTGCCTCATCCGAAGATGATTGAATTGATCAGAACCTTTGAGTTTTCCAGTTGAAGCCAAAGGTTGTCCGTAAAGTGATCCAATGGGACATAGTCATACGCTTTAATTCCCTAACTTTTGCCTGGACCTCCCTTTCGGGTTTTTAGTCCACCGAGAAACCCTTTTTTTCCCAAGTTACCCTTCCGGGTTTTCAACTTGTCGGGTGTACGAATTTTTTTGTTTTATCCCTAATTTTTTCTCGAACCTTTTTGGTCCGCCGGGATTCCCTTGTTTTGCCTAGGTGTGTAAACCTAGCGGGTCTCTTATGCGTAGTATCTTTTGACTATGTCTGCATTCGCAGGGTGCGGCAAGTCGTCACCATCCATGGTTGTCAGGATCATTTCTCCACCAGAGAAAATGTTTTTGATTACAAATGGTCTTTCGTATGTAAGAGTCCATTTTCCCCTGGGATCACCTTGTGGTAATATGATACGTTTAATCACTAAATCCCCGACTTGATACACTTGGCGTGTGACTTTTTTGTTGAACGCCTTGATCATCCATTTTTGATACATTTGACCATGGCAGACAGCGGTAAGCCTTTTCTCATCAATCAAGTTTAGTTTATCAAGTCGAGTCTAGATCTAATCATCTTCATTCAATCCTGCATCCTTCATAATTCTCAGAGAGGGGATCTGGACCTCAACAGGCAAGACAGCCTCCATGCTGTATACCAGAGAATAGGGCTTTGCCCCGGTCGATGTGTGTGTCGTGGTACGGTAACCATGGAGTGCAAATGGTAGCATCTCATGCCAGTCTTTGTATGTGACTGTCATTTTCTGTATGATCTTTTTGATGTTCTTATTTGCAGCTTTGACAACACCATTCATCTTTGGCCGGTAAGGGGAAGAATTGTGATGCTGGATCTTGAATTGCTCGCACAAGGCGGTGATCATAGTATTGTTCAAGTTTGTACCATTTTATGTAATGATCCTCTCCATAATACCGTAACGACAGATGATATTTTGCTTGATGAACCGAGTGACAACATTCTTGGTGACGGAAGCGAAGGAGGATGCCTCAACCCACTTGGTAAAATAGTCAATGGCTAATAGGATGAAGCGGTGTCCATTGGAGGCTGTTGGCTTGATTTCCCCAATCATATCGATCCCCCACATAGCAATGGGCCAAGGAGCCATCAAGACATTTAGAGGAATCGGAGGTACGTGCACTTTGTCAGCATAGATCTGACCCTTAAGGCAAGTTCGAGAGTGTTGATAGCAATTTGCTTCCATGGTAGACCAGTAATAGCCTGCCCGTAGGATTTTCTTTTGCATCGTATGCCCATTGGAATGGGTGCCAAAAGTGCCTTCATGTAACTCATCCATGACACTTTCATCTTCAACCTTGTCTACGCACCAAAGTAACACAGAGTCATGGTTGCGTTTGTAACGAATTCCATTACTAAGGAAGAATTTAGCAGAGAGTCTCCTTAAGAACTTCTTATCATTGACTGAAGCTCCTTCTGGATATTCTTAAGTTTCGAGATACCTCTTGACTTTGTGAAACCAAGGCTGGTCCACTATTTCTTCAGTATTAATCTCGTAACATTGCGCTGGTTCATCCATTCGTTCAATGGTGATCTGGGGAGCCTCATTATCCCATTTAAGTTTAAACATGGATGACATTGTGGCTAGTGCCTGCTAGATGATTTTCTTCTTGCGGGAAATGCTCAAAGGTAATCATCTCAAAATGTGGGAGCAATGTCAAAACGTGTTCTTTGCAAGGGATAAGGTTAGGGTGTTTAGTGTCCCACTCCCCTTTGATTTGGCTGATGACCAAAGCTGAATCTCTGAATACATTCAAAGATTTGATCCCCAAGTCTATGGCAACTTTGAGACCAAAGATGCATGCTTCGTATTCCGCCATGTTATTTGTACAATTCAAGCAGAGTCTTGCAGTAAATGGAGTATGACACCCTTCAAGAGATATGAGTACGACACGAATACCATTGTTGAGTGCGTTGGATGCCCCATCAAAAACCAGGGTTCATCGGGATCCTTTTTCAGGTCCGTCATATGGCCTGAATTCTTTACAGTTGTTTACCATCATGATGTCTTCATCTGGGAATTCGAACTTCATGGACTGGTAGTCTTCTACAGCTTGGTGATCAAGGTGATCAGCTACACTTCCCTTTATTGCATTCTGGGTAGTGTATTGTATGTCAAGTTCTGTCAGGATCATCTTCCATCTCGCTATTCTCCCAGAGAGTTCAGGGTTCTCAAAGATGTATTTTATCGGATCCATTTTAGATATCAACAAGGTAGTATGGGTCAGCATATACTGTCTTAGCCGGCGAGCATCCCATGCCAGAGCGCAGAAAGTTTTCTCGAGTAGTGAATATCTCTTTTCACAGTCGGTAAAATGTTTTCTCATGTAATAAATAACATGCTCTTTTAGGCCAGACTCGTCATGCTTCCCCAGCACACACCCCATTGAATTTTCCAAAACGGTTAGATACATGATCAATGGTCTTCCCTCGACTGGTGGCATTAAAACAGGAGGCTCTTGTAGGTACTCTTTGATCTTGTCAAAAGCATTTTGGCATTCATCATTCCATTTAACTACTTGATCTTTCTTCAGTGGCTTGAAGATTGGTTCACAAGTAGTTGTCAGGTGAGAAATGAATCAGGCAATGTAGTTCAAACGTCCCAAGAATCCTTTGACTTCCTTCTCAGTACGAGGAGCAGGCATCTCTTATATCTCTTTCACCTTGGTAGGATCTACTTCAATACCCTTTTTGCAGACGACAGAGCCTAGGAGCTTACCAGACCTTACTCTAAACGTGCATTTATTTGGGTTCAACCTCAGCTTGTACTTCTTCAATCTCTCAAACAGTTTTTGTAAATTATCAAGATTCTCTTCTTCTGTTTGAGATCTAGCTATCATGTCGTCCACATAGACCTCTATTTTATGTTGTATCATGTCGTGAAATATAGCTACCATGGCACGCTGATAGGTTTCCCCAACATTTTTCAGTCTGAATGGCATAACCTTGTAGCAAAATGTGCCCCACAATGTGATAAATGTTGTTTTCACCATGTCCTCAGGCGCCATTTTGATTTGGTTGTAACATGAGAAACCATCCATGAAGTAAAACACTTTGTGTTATGCCATATTGTCAACTAGGATGTCAATGTGGGGAAGTGGGAAGTCATCCTTAGGGCTTGCCCTATTCAAATCTCTGTAGTCCATGCACATTCGTACCTTGCTGTCCTTTTTGGGCACGGGAACAACATTGGAAACCCATTACGGATAGGAGGTGACGGCCAAGAATCCAGCATTGAATTGTTTCATGACTTCTGCTTTAATCTTCTCTGACATATCTGGTCGCATTAGACAGACCTTTTGTTTTACTGGTGGGCAGTCCTCTTTTATAGGTAAACGATGTACCACAATATCTGCATCAAGTCCTGGCATGTCTTCATACGACCAGGCAAAGACCTTAACATATTCGTGTAGCAATTGAATCAGACGCTCTTTGACACTGGGTTCCACATTTGCACCCACCTTGACTTCTCTTTTGTCTTCCTCAGTACCTAAATTGATGGTGTCCACCGGTTTCTCATGGGGCTGAATGGTTCTCTCTTCTTGTTGTAATAATATGGCAAGTTCCCCTGGTAGTTCACAATCTTCCTCACCTTCGTCTTCCGCTTGGTAGATTATATTTTTGGAGTCACAGAAGGCCATAGCATAATCGTTTTCCATGGAATCTCGAATGGATGTAGACCTGCATTGTGAGTGTGAGTGTGTGTAAGGGTATATCTATCTTTGAAACAAATGTAAAAAAGAAAAACATTGAGCACAAAGTTTGTATGCAAAAACGTCCATGATTCATTGATGTCATATGGAAATGAGATAATAACCCTTATAAATGGACCATTGTGCCTCGGGTAAGACACAAGGTTTTAAGAATCTGAATTATTTTTTAATATTACAGGTCTAACAAAATGTAAAGACAAATTACTGTGGGATAAAAGTGATCGGTATGAAATCTCTATCCTCCCAGTTGCTGAGCCCTCCACTGACAGTTGGGAAGATCCAATCCTCCAAGTTGTAGTTGTCTTCATCATCTTCCACCGTATTGACTTCGCAGTTGCTGATCTTCAAGGGTGGTCCCCTGGCACGAGCGCGGCGTACAACCTTCTGGGCGCCTGAAGTGAAACCTAGGCCAAACTTGTCAGATTTGTATGGGATATTTGGGAGTTCTCCCCAAATAGTGCACCCTCCTTCTTCTACTACGGCCTTTGCATCGTTCAAAGATGACATCCTGAGTGGAGGCCTTGTGATCTTAGGAATAGCCTTGGTCACTGCCACATCTTGTAGGACTTCTTCAAAGTGTTGGAATGGAGTTTCAATAAATTCACCATCTAATTCCACATATCTGAAAGAATTGAGATGGTTGATCATATACTCTTCTTATCCAAGAACGGTGATAATATTCCCTTGAATTGGGTACTTCAGCATTTGGTGCAACATAGAAGTGACAACGCCAGCATTGTGGATCCACGGTCTGCCTAGCAAGCAGGAATACGAAGGGAGGATATCCATTACATAAAAAGTTGAGTCAAATGTTTGGGTTCCAACCTTTATGGGGATATCCACTTCCTCATGCACCATCCTTTTTGAGCCTTTGAAGGCCCTTACTACTATGTTGCTTGGCTTCAATGTCAATCCCTCGCAGTCAAGCCTATCAAGAGCCTTTTTAGGCAATACATTCAGAGATGAGCCAGTGTCCACCAAAACATGAGCCAAGGTTGTTCACCTACATTCAACCGAGACATGCAATACCTCATTATGCTTCCTTCCTCTTGGCGTTAAATCAGCATCCGAAAAACATAGACCATTCTCTGCAGTCAAGCTGGCTACGCAGTCTTGGAACTGATCGGCAAATGTTTCTTGGGGTACATGGGCAGTTTTCAGGAATTTTACCAAGGCTTTTGCATGCGCCTCGGATCATAGTTGTAAAGCCAACATGGAAATTTTGGATGGAGTTTGCCCCAGTTTCTTGACTACATTGTAGTCACTTCTTTTTATGATCTTTAGAATTTCCTCCATCTCTTTCCGAGAGGTCTCAGGGATATCCAATGATTGTGCCTTCATCCGGATAGGCTCAATCAGAATACTTTTACCTCAAGTCTCGGTTAACTCGGCAGTAGGAATGTCAGTAGGAGTGATAGTAGGGATTGTAACAGCTTTGTCAGTTGGAGCATTGGTGGAGATGATTGTAGGACTGGGAACAACTTTTGGAGGAGCAAAAACATTAGGAATGATTACGGGTCCAGAAACTGCATTTGGGGGAGAAATTTCTGGAGATATTATCCTCTCGCTTCGGGTAATCTTGCTAGTCCCTGCAATATTGCTGACATAGGAATCAATCTTCTCAAAACTTGAATCTTCGGCAGCTGGCCAATCTTGCTTGATACTGTGGTAGTAGACATCCCCTCCATAATTCCATGGTACGGTTTTGTCTGACAAATACGGGACTGGTCCAGGCATTGTAATTATCAAAGGAGCTACTTTTGGAACTGATGTAATTCTAACGGGTCTTTTGGTGGAGACCCTGGAAGAATTGTCTGAAATGGTCACAATGGAAACATCATTATAAGAAACAGGTGGAACAAAAGTCTTTTCGAACAAAATCTCCTTGTTATCTATTAGGCATTGAACGCCTGCTTTCAACAAAGGACAGTTGGTTGGTGAGGACAAACAGAAATGACAGCTTTCATTACAGCCCGGGAAAACTCTAGTATTCAATAAGTTCTTTTTGATAGCCAGGAGTGGGGTCATAAGTTCATCAACTGAAGTAACAAACATATCCTCTTCAATGGCGTTGGCATTATGTTCGTGCTTGGGCATAGGGGCAGAAATGACATTGGGCTTTTCTGGCGCATCGAATTCAATATCTTTGGCTTCAAGGAGGTCTTTTACTTTGTTCTTTAGAGCCCAACAGTTGTTAGTGTCATGGTCGGGACTCTCAGAGTGGTATGCACAACGGGCATTGGGATGATAGTGAGGAGAGGTTGTGTTAGGTTTTTTCGGAGCTTCTTTCAAAGTCACTAGGTTGGATCTTAGAAAGTGTGGAAACACTTGAGATAGGGTCATGTTAATTCTAGTGAACTGTCTGACTGGTCTTTCCATTCTTGGCTGATTGTTTCTTTGTTGATCAGTCACGGGTTTAGGAATCATAACGGCCCCCACCATTGGACGGTGTTCAGCCCTATCTTAATTTCTATGAGGATACACGATAACCACTTTGTTCTTTCCGATGGATGGCTTCCTTACAGCAGCAGAGGATGTATCTTTTTGAATCTTTCCATTCTTTATCTCGGCTTCTACTCTTTCTCCGATCAATATCAATTCTGTAAAACCTGCCTATGAACTCCCAATTAAGTGATTGAAAAAGGGACCAGACAAGGTGCCCAAAAACATGTCTACCAACTCTCTTTCAGATAGAGGAGGTTGAACTCTTCCAGCCAAATCTCTCCATTTTTTTGCATATTCCTTCGAGCCTTCACTTGAAACCATGGCATTACTCTAGAGTTGAGTACGGGTAGGCGCGAAATCAGCATTGTATTGGTATTTTTTGTAAAAGGATGCAGCAAGATCTTCCCAGTTATGAACATTGGCTCTTTCTAACTGATAAAACCAATCGAGTTGAGTTTCATACAGACTGTCTTGGAGGAAGTGTACCCATAAATCTTTGTCAGTGGTATGGGGCTGGATTTTCCTTACATAGGACCGGAGATGCATTTTGGGACATGAGCCTCTGTCATATTTGACGAACACAGCTGCTTTGAATTTGGGAGGAATGACAATCCCCGACACTAATCCTAACTCCTCAAAGTCCAAGCCATAAACTTTTTGGATTTCCATTGCACTCAACCGTTCTTCTATATGCTTATACTTGTCGTCGGCTGGAGGGTATTATTCTTCAGAGTAGTCTTCTTCTTCCTCTTCTGAATCATACTGAACAACTATTTCTTTGCCTTTCCCATCTTGATTGTCTTTCTCACCGGATGTTGTCGCAAAGTCTAAGGCCCTTCTTGTTTTCCCGTGGAATCTTCTTCCCTTGTTCAGAATTCCAGTTATCTTCTTTTTCTTCTCCTCAACCAGCAAGGTCTTCAACTCTTCTTGTCCTTTGGCTAGAGTTAAGAACAACTGTTAGAACTGTGCATTCTGAGCTTGGAGGTCCTTCACCGTTTTCTCGAGATCCATCTTACTGAAATAAACAACAGAGAGATGAGGAGAATTATTGCAAGAAACCTGCTTATGTTATGATGAATGATAAATGCATATGAAATGATTTCAAGGATATTAAGATTCAAATTTGTTTTAGACAAAAAGGAAACACACGTTATATTATTAGATTAAAGCTTGAGTACATCAGTGCCTTCTTGGGAAAAATGATAAAAAAAACTCTAAGATAGAAAGGGAGTACGCATCCTTTTTGGTGCAATGTAGGCATTCAGGGTCTGCTCCTCATGAAGTAGCCTAGTGAGTTCCAAAACCTTCTTCTCGCTTGCATAGAATTGGGCTTCAAAAGTATCTCGCTCCCCCTTGAGATGTATCCAATCTCTTTGTAAGTCTTCAAGAGAGGTGGGCATGTCAGGATGTAGGATAGTGTATGGAACATCTCCTTCCATGACAGGCTCAATGATTACCGGGAGAATGGAGGGGTAAGGAATCATAAGACTCTGAGTACGAGTTCGTACCCATTTGAGGTAAGGCTCAAGAGGGATGGAATTTTTATGACCCAAAGTCTTGATATCTACCTTGTTTAAAATCCTCCAAGCTCGGATAAATCTTTGGCGAAGACCGTGATCATCGTTGTCATAGTCAAATACTGATCTTTGAATCAGCATCTCATGCGGTCCATCCCTTCGGGCGTAACCAAATTGTCTTAAAGCTAAACAGGGATTGTAGGTGATACCTCCCCTAATTCCAAGTAAAGGTACATTAGGAAATTATACATAACGGTCGACAATAGTAACATTCTCTATGGATCGGGAGCACCAATGAATGTCTGAATGTTTGAGCGTCATCAACCTTTGTGACAACCTTGAACCTTACTCTTTCTTCAACACAGATTGGGGAAGATACGAAATAAACCATCTTGCCAAGAGAGGAGTGCAACACATAAGAACACCTCTTTTCCTCATTGTGCGGGTGTGAAAAGAGTGTAGGATATCTCCTAGCAATGTAGGCATCGGGTTGCGGGATATGAAGATTTTGACGGCGTTCACATCTATGAGTCGATCAGGATTTGGAAATTAAACCATCCCATAGATGAGGAGAACCACAATTTCCTCAAAGGCTTGAAAATCCAAGGAATTCCAACAGTTTTGGGCTTTCTCGAATAAGAACTTTGCTAGGAAACCTTTGACACCACCCCTTGTTTCCCAATGAATTGTGACATCATATGATTACAAGTGTAGAGCTTGAGCAATATCATATGGCTTTGGATCTCTTTACGTACCATTGAAGGGTAGTAGATTGAGAATAGGAATCCTCAAGAGTCGGGAGAATTCTTCCAAATTATGCACAAGTTATAGTCACGAAATGTGAAGCAATGGTGTAAGGGTTCAAAGAACTGAAAGAGCACCTTCATCATGCCCTCATTTGTGTTGGAGGTAACCAAGTTGAGTAGGAGACCATGTCTCACGGTGAATCGAGAGTTTTCAAGAATCCTTGATGCTAGACCCTTAAGTTGAGGGGGGATCCTTACAAGATTGACTTGAATAGTTTTCCTGCGAAGAGAATCCATGTCCTACAAAACAAGAACAAAGATAAATCCAAAATCCTTGAAATGGTTAGGGAATGTGTATGATGTTATGATGTTCATGATGTTATGTACAAGTATGCATATACAAACAAAACAAACAAGTTCCTAGGCTTAGGCTTGCATGGGGTCTCATAGGTAAGTACCCTCTTGAAGTTTAGTTCGCTCAAACATGTCTAAGTGATAGTAACCGGGTTCTAAGGAGCTCAACATCACAGTGGGAGAACTGACTTAAGGGTTTTGCATTTTATCGCAAATGTTGTGGTTAGCAAGAGTCTCCACCAACTTTTCTTTTATCCAAAAGGAAAGGTGAAAAAGAACAGGAAAGACCTCTGAGATTATTTCTTGAGTTCGGGGGGTAGATTATGAAAAGGGAAGGTATTAGCACCCTTTTCATCCATGGTTATACATGGGCTCTTAGTTACTTGCTAGATCACTTGCTTTTGTTTGAAATTGTGCTTTGTGTGGTTTTTTGAAAGTATTTTGTAAAGAGGCCATTGTTTAGGCAATCTTTGTAATGATTCTCTTTCGTAAGAATGTATACAAAGTTGTTGATCTTTTGAAAATGTTTTCAAGTTTTGTAATATGTTTTGAAAGTGTAAGTGTTTGTTTTTGAAAATAGCAAGGAAGTTTGTTTTGAAATGGAGCAAGTAATTAGGAGCAATATACCTACTCAAATGTCTTTCTTGTTCATTTCCTTTTCCTTTGACATTGTTGTCTTACCATTGATTTGGTAAGCAACCCTATCTTTGGATGTAAACGGGAAGGGCATGGGTGATCGTATAACCATGATTAGCAATGTTGTAAGGTATCTTAGCATTCTTTTCGAGGGGATAAGATTACTTGTAAGGCAACTTAGATAGCGTCATCGAGGGACTATAATCTTGTATTTGCTTGTTTTTGCTAAGATACCTTACATGCGTAATATGGCCATTTTGTATAAGGCAGCCAAGTGGAATAACCCTAGGGGTGCTTGTGTGCAAGTGTATTGTTTTCATGCTTGTTTTTGTTCTGAATTAGGGTTTTCTAGATATTGGTTTGTCTTTGCATACAAACTCTAATTACTAGCATGTCATATAAAATGATAAATTGTGAAATTTAAAGTTGCTACGCTATTACAACATTTGCGGGGAGGACCTAATAAGTCTATTACAACCATATTGAATTGATATCAATGTACAAGGAAATAAATAAATACAAAGTACAAAATGAATAAATGTACAAAAAATGTAAATTGTAAAGAAAATGTATCTTGGTTTGATTTTCATGAAAAAAAGGATTTTGTCTTAACATAATTAAATAAAGAAAATAATTAATTAAATTTGAATTTCATTAAGAAAAGATTTTTTTGAATAAAACCCTAATTCTATTTAATTGATTAAAAGAAAATAAGTTTAAGAAAAATTTATTTTTGGTATTTTTGTCTAGAAAATATTTATAGCATTATAAAATATTTTTGGTCATTTTTATATTAAAAATAATGTATTTAAATTAGTATGAAAGAAAATAACTAATAACCTAATTTTATTTATATTTACAAGATAATATTAAAAAATAAATAAAGTATAATTAATACAAAATATATTTTTGTGGGAAAAATAAAATAAACTAAGTCAAAATATAAATATATCATTTTTTTGTTTTTTATGATTTTTTAGTATTTAGAAAATATATTTAAGAAAATAAAAATGAAATAAATAAATAAACATACTTAGGCCAGGGGTGCCAAAAGCCTGCAAAGGGGTTAGTCAGCAAAAAACAAAAACAAGCTAGGCCCAAAAGGCCCAGCGCCTGCCAAAAACAACAAAAAATCAGCAAGTAAAAATGTGAAAAATGAAAAGGGTACCACTAGGGCTCAAACCCAGGTCCCATAGGTTACAGGCGCGTGCTTCTACCATTGGGGTGGCTATACATCCGTTAATATAAGCAAAACAATAAATATGTAAGGTAAAACGTGCCCTGAAGACTTCATCTTAAACCTCTAGCCAGACCAACTGTAACTTGATCATTTCTCATCAAAAATGAAAACGGTAAACATGAAACTTGTAGCAAATTCTCTCACGATTCCAGAAATGTAAAGTATTACAACTATAGATCAAAGATAAGCATGAATTTTAATTGCCCTAATCTGAACCCTAAAAATTTCAGAAATTCCAGTTTCAAAATTCTCAAAGCTCAAGGAAAATTAATGGAAACTATGGACATGGTTAGCTTCATGGAAATGATATCTACATGTTTTGTTCACAAATAAACTATTGAGGATGTCTGTATGAAGAGTTCCAAGTTGAGAAAACTTACCTCAAAACTGGAAATCGTGTTTTGAGTTTGAGCCTGTTTCAAGTGATGGTGATGATCAGGTTAGCTTCCTTGAGGTCCTAGGAAGCTAATGCAATAGTTTGCTTGAGTTGAGAGTGGCTGAAATGACTTGGAGAAGTCCAACTGCAATGCTCTATTTTTGACTATAGAAGTTGATGAAGATGGAGTTACAGTTTGCATACAGGGACAAGGATGGTCTGTATTTGGTATGAGGATGCTTTTGAAACAAAAAGGCCAAGAAATGCAAGAGTGGTTTTGAAGATTGAAGCTCAAGGTCAGAAACTGTGCAACAATGGAGTTTTTGGGAAAATTCTGATTTGAGAGAGTTTTGGTGTGTTTCAGGGTGTTCAAGCTCATCCTATAGCTCAGAAATAGTGACTCTATTTATAAGTAACAAGTTTGGAGTGCTCTAGTTGATCAGAATTCAAATTTACATGTTTAAGTTAAACATGTGATTTGTTTGACAAAACAAGTTTCCATGCCTTGTACTTGCTAAGATAGAGTGGTTATGCTTTAAACAAGCTTGCTTCTGACTTTTTGGATGGAGTGTGATCAGTGGGAACAAGTTAGAGGCTCAATGTGAACTTTATGGAAAAAGCTTACTTTACAAGAATGGCATTGTTAACTTTGTGCCATTAATGGAAATGCAACTTGGATAATAGCTCAATTGCTTGGATCAAAGCCTTAAAGTTGTGTAAACATTTAATTATGGAGTGACAAACAAGTTTGAGGCCTGAAAAGCAAGGATTATGCAGCCTAGCATGGATTTGTTTCATGTGTTCATCAAAAATGACTTGTAATTCTAGTGACAAAACTCTAATTTCATCTCTTTGATTCTCCCTACTCAAGAATGATCTCAAATAGTTCTTTGACATTTTGGAAATCTTGCAATGTGCTCTACAACAACTCTTTAAATTTATTTTGAATATTCCCCTTGTAACTATATGAAAAAGTTCCACGAAGTTTGGTCGAAATCCTGACCAAATTAGGGCAAAATTTCACTAAGTGTTTAGTTTCATGACCACATGTTCATAAAATTATAACTTGAGATCCAAGCATTTTTGGAAGGAGTTGTGTAAAGAAAAGTTGTAGATTTCATGGATATCTACAACTTTAATGTTGGAAATTTCTCTTGAATCATCTTGCATCATGGTGAAATTTTTATCCAAAGTTATAAAAAAAACATGAAATTTCCAACACTTAGAAAAATTTCTAAGTTTAGAAATTTTGACTTTTCAAAATGAAATCTTGACTTTTTGATTTCTTGACGAATAAGTTTCATATTTTGACATGTTTTGATGAACTAAGATCTTTGGCACTTGAATTTGACGAAAAAGTCAAAGTTTGACTTTTCAGTATACAGTTGACTTTTGATCAGTTGACTGAAAAATTCATATGTCAATCCAATGAACTTGCAATGTTTTGAACCATGCCATTAGGTAAAAATGATGCAATTGGACTCTTGAGATGATGCTTTAAACTAATTTACCATTTTCTAGGTCAAAAATCAGAAATTGCTCTTTCCTAGTCAAAACCCTAATTTTGACCATTTTGCCCTTTTGGAGATTTGATCAAATTTCTTGAGGAATTATGGTCCAAATTTGATAAAATGGTACATATGAGTTTAAAATTTTGATGTGGATAAAAAATTATGAAGTTTGACTGTGAATTGGCCATAATTGACTTTTTCCCCAATACAGTTGATTTTTAGGTCAACTGCTCAATTGACTGAACAAACGTGTGATCCAAGGCTTGAAACTATACATGAGTAATCTTAGGGGGGTCCATAATGATCCGTGAAAGTCATATGGGGCATTAGAAGTTCAAAAATCCTTGTGTAAACTCAAACCCTAATTTTTGTCATCAGTGCTTAAGGAGATGTCTTGAGCTGATCGACCCTAGTGCAGTCTTGAGTCAAGGGAGATCTTGTGAGAAAATTCTTGATAAACGAGAGGGAAAAGTTTGGGGTACAACACCTAGGAATACACCAGCAATCAATAAGTTCTTTTTGATAATCAGGAGTGGTGTCACAAGCTCATCAGTTGAAGTAACAAACATATCTTCCTCAATGGCGTTGGCATTATGGCCGTGTTTGGGCATAGGGGCAGAAATGACACTGGGATTTTCTGGCGCGTAGAATACAATCTCTTTGGCTTCAAGGATATCTTTTACTTTGTTCTTTAGAGCCCAACAGTTGTTAGTGTTATGTCGGGGACTTTCAGAGTGGTATGCACAACAGGCATTAGGATGATAGTGAGGAGAGGTTGTGTTAGGGTTCTTTGGAGCTTCTATCAAAGTCACTAGGTTGGATATTAACAAATGTGCAAATACTTGAGAGAGTGTCATATTAATTCTTGTGAATTGTCTGACTGGTCTTTCCATTCTTGGTTGGTTATTTCTTTGCTGATCATGCGCATGTTTAGGAATCATAATAGCCCCCACCATTGGACAATGTCCGGCCCTATCTTGATTTCTCTGAGGATATACAGCAACCACTTCTTTCTTTCTGGTGAATCGTTTCCTTACAGCAGCAGAGGATGCATCTTTTTTAATCTTTCCATTCTTTATCCCGGCTTCTACCCTTTCTCCGGTCAGTATCAATTCAGTAAAACTTGCCGATGAACTCCCAATTAAGTGATTGAAGAAAGGACCAAACAAGGTGCCTAAAAACATGTCTACCAACTCTCTTTCAGATAGTGGAGGTTGAACTCTTCCTTCTAAGTCCCTCTATTTTTGCGCATAGTCCTTGAAGCCTTCACTTGAAACCATGGCCATACTCTGGAGTTAAGTACGGGTAGGCGCAAGATCAGTGTTGTATTGCTTTTGTTTGTAAAAGGTTGTAGCAAGATCTTCCCAGTTATGAATATTGGCTCTTTATAACTGATAAAACCAATCAAGTTGAGTTCCAGATAGACTGCCTTGGAAGAAGTGTACCCATAAATCTTTGTCAGTGGTATGGGGCTGGATTTTCCTCACATAGGATCGGAGATGCATTTTGGGGTATGAGACTCTGTCATATTTGACGAACACAGGTGCTTTGAAGTTTTGAGGAATGGCAATTCCCGATACCAGTCCCAACTCTTCAAAATCTAAACCAGGCACTTTTTGGATTTCCATTGCACTCAACCGTTCTTCTAGATGCTTATACTTGTCGTCGGCTGGATGGTATTGTTCTTCAGAGTAGTCTTCTTCTTCCTCTTCTAAATCGGACTGAACAACTATTTCTTTTCCTTTCCCATCTTGATTGTCTTTCTCACTGGATGTCGTTGCAAAGTCTAAGGCCCTTCTTGTTTGCCCTTGGAATCTTCTTCCCATGTTCCTAATTCCAGTTATTTTCTGCGTCTTCTTTTTCTTCTCCTCAACCAGCAAGGTCTTCAACTTTTCTTGTCCTTTGGCCAGAGTTAAGAACAACTGTTGAAACTGTGCATTCTGAGCTTGGAGGTCTTTCACCGTTTTCTCGAGATCCATCTAACTGAAATAAATAGTAGAGAGATAAGGAGACTTGTTGCAAGAAACCTTCTTATGTTATGATGAATGACAAATGCATATGCAATGATTTCAAGGATCTTAAGATTCAAATTTGTTTTAGACAAAAAGGAAACGCACGTTATATTAATAAATTAAAGCTTTGAGTACATCAATGCCTTCTTGGGCAAAAAAAATACAAAAACTCTAAGATAAAAAGGTAGTACGCATCCTCTTTGGCGCGATGTAGGCATTCAGAGTCTGCTCCTCACGAAGTAGCCTAGTGAGTTCCAAAATATTCTTCTCGCTTGCGTAGAATTGGGCTTCAAAAGTATCTCGCTCCCCCTTGACTTGTATCCAATCTCTTTGTAAGTATTCAAGAGAGGTAGGCATGTCAGGATGTAGGATAGTGTATGGAACATATCCTTCCATGAAAGGCTCAATGATTACCGGGAGAATGGAGGGATAAGGCATCATAAGACTCTGAGTACGAGTTTGTACCCATTTGAGGTAAGGCTCAAGAGGGATAGAATTCTTGTGCCCCAAATTCTTTCTATCTACCTTGTTCAACATCCTCCAAGCTCGGATAAATCTATGGAGAAGTCCTTGATCGTCATTGGCGTAATCAAATACCAAACCTTGAATCATCATCTCGTGCGGGCCATCCCTTTGTGTGTAACAAAACTATATTAAACATAAGCAGGGGTTGTAGGTGATACCTCCCCTAATGCCAAGTAAAGAGAAATTAGGAAATTCTCCACAATGGTCGACAATAGTAACATTCTCTATGGATCGGGAGCACCAATGGATGTTTGAATGTTTGAGGGTCATCTACCTTTGTGACCACCTTGAACCTTGATCGTTCTTCAATACAGATTGGGGAAGATGCGAAATAAACCATCTTGGCAAGAGAGGAGTACAACACATAAGGACACCTCTTTTTCTTATTGTGCGAGTGTGAAAAGAGTGTAGGATATCTCCTAGCAATGTAGGCACCAGGTTGCGGGATATAAAGATTTTGACGGTGTTCACATCTATGAGTTAGTCAAGATTTGGAAACAAAACTATCCCATTGATGAGGAGAGCCACAATTTCCCAAAAGGCTTGCAGATCAAAAGAATTCCAACAGTTTTGGGCTTTCTCGAACAAGAACTTTGCTAGGAAACCTTTGACACCACTCATTGTTTCCCAATGAGTTGTGACATCAGATGAGTGCAAGTGTAGAGCTTGAGCAATCTCTTCTGGCTTTGGGTCTCTTTCCGTACCGTTGAAAGGTAGTTGGTTGAGAATGGGAATCCTCAAGAGTTAGGAGAATTCTTCCAAAGTAGGCACAAGTTGATAGTCGAGAAATGTGAAGCAATGGTGTAAAGGATCAAAGAACTGAAAGAGCACCTTCATCATGTCATCATTTGTGTTGGAGGTGACCAAGTTGAGTAGGCGACCATATCTCTCGGTGAATGGAGAGTTTTATGGAATCCTTGAAGCTAGTTCCTTAAGTTGTGGAGGGATCCTTACAAGGTTGACTTGAATAGTTTTCCTATGAAGAGAATCCATATCCTACAAAACAGAACAAAGATAAATCCCAAAATCCTTGAAATGGTTAGTGAATGAGTATGATGTTATGATGTTAATGATGTTACGTACAAGTATGTATATACAAACAAAGCAAACAAGTACTTAGGTTTAGGCTTGCATGGAGTCTCATAGGTAAGTACCCTCTTGAAGTTTAGTTGGCTCAAACCTGTCCTAGTAATAGTAACCGGGTTCTAAAGAGCTCAATATCACTAGTTTGTTTCCTTGGTCATTGTTTCAGCACAATCCTCTTTAATGGCGACCAAAATATCCCAAGAAACCAAACCTCAATGAGTGTAGTATCGACTATCTACCAACTTCAGACTGCACCAAAGTCGGTCATCTCACTACATCCTAAAGGCCAAGTTGGTCAAGTAAAAGTTCTAAAAGTTCATAGTGCTTCATGACATCACTCAACAGCCCTGTATTCTCTTTGATTAACTCAAAGGCTACCAGTACCCACAAATATGTCGCACTAACGTAGCTATTGCTTAGACCATATCGGTATACCCCGCACAGTTTCTACAACATATTGCTACTTACCTATAATGTATCCCAAATCCGGGTAGAGGATTCAAACCCAAACAAAGAACCATAATGTAAAGCATACAAGTCAAACAATGCAAGCAAGTAAATGTGATCTAACCCTAAGGTAACCCCACTTTTAGAATTTTCCCCAGCAGAGTCGCCAGTTCTATCGTACGGTGGGAGAACTGACTTGAGTGTTTTGCATTTGATCGCAAATTTTGCGGTTAGCAAGAGTCGCCACTGAGTTTTCTTTTATCCAAAAGGAAAGGTGAAAAAGCACAGGAAAGACCTTTGAGATTATTTCTTGAGTTCGGGGGGTAGATTATGAAAAGGGAAGGTATTAGAACCCTTTTCATCCATGGTTTTCCATGGGCTCTTAGTTACTTGCTATATCACTTGCGTTTTGTTTGAAATTGTGCTTGGTGTGGTTTTTGAAAGTATTTTGTAAAGAGGCCATTATTTAGGAAATCTTTGTAATGATTCTTGTTTGTAAGAATGTATATAAAGATGTTTGATCTTTTGAAAATGTTTTCAAGTTTGTAAGATGTTTGAAAGTGTAAGTGTTTGTTTTGAAAATAGAAAGGATGTTTTGTTTTGAAATTGAGCAAGTAATTAGGAGCATTCTACCTACTCAAAAGTCTTTCTTGTTCATTTTTCTTTTCCTTTGACATTGTTGTCTTACCATTGATTTGGTAAGCGATCCTATCTTTGGATGTAAACGGGACGGGCGTAGGTCATCGTATAACCATTATTAGCAATGTTGCAAGGTATCTTAGCATTCTTTTTAGGGACTAAGATCATTTGAAAGTCAACTTAGATAGCATCATCGAGGGACTATGATCTTGTATTTGCTTTGATTTTGCTAAGATACCTTACATGCGTAATATGGCCATTTTGTATAAGGCAACCAAGTGGAATAACCCTAGGGGTTCTTGTGTGCAAATGTATTGTTTTCATGCTTGTTTTTGTCTTGAATTAGGGTTTTCTAAGTATTGGTTTTAGTCTTTCCATACAAACCCTAATTACTAACATTTGTATATAAAGCGATATATTGCGGAATTTAAAGTTACTAAGCTATTACAATATTTGTAGGAAAGCGGTGTACAAATTGAATGAGGATTGAAAAAATATAAACCTAGTTAGTCTATTACAACCATATTTAATAGGTATTGATGTGCAAAGATTTAAATGTACAAGATGAAATAAATATACAAGGAATGTAATTGTCAAGAAAATGGGTATTTTTTGGATTTTTATGAGAAAAAGTGAAATTGTTTTAACCTAATTAATTAAAGAAAATAATAAATTAAACTTGAATTTATTTAAGAAAAGATTTTAAATAAAACCCTAGTTCTATTGATTAATCAAAAGAAAATAAGTTTAAGAAAAGTATTTTTTAGTTTTTTTATCTTGAAAATATTTATAGTATTATAAAATATTTTTGGCCTTTTTAAATATTAAAATATTATATTTAATGGGCGTAAAATAAAATAAGTAAATAACCTTGTTTTAATTAAATTTACAACATAATTAGTAAAAATAAATAAGGTATGATTAATAAAATAATTTTTGTGTGAGAAAAAATAAATAAACTAAGTTAAAATGAAAATCTAATATTTTTTGTATTTTTTATGATTTTTTAGTATTAGGAAAATATTTTAAGAAAATAAATAAAATGAAAATAAATAAATAAAATAAAATTGGGCCAAGGTGCAAATAGCCTGCAAGGGGTGAGGAATATCAAAAAAAACATAGGTCCAAAGCTGGAGCCCAACGCCTGCAAAAAAGTCAGAAAAAGCAAAAAAAATTTAAAAAAATACAAAAGGGTACAACTGGAGCTCGAACCCAGGTCCCATAGGTTACAGGCGCGTGCTTCTACCACTAGGGTGGCTATACATCCATTAACAAAATCAAAACAATAAATATATAAGGCAAAATGCACCCTGATGACTTCATCTTCAACCTCCATCCAGACATACTGTAACTTGCTTATTTCTTATCAAAAATGAAAACTGTAAACATGAAACTTGTAGAAAATTTTCTCACGGTTTCATAAATATAAAGCATTAAAGCTATAGATCAAAGATAAGCATGAATTTTAATGGCCCTAATCTGAACCCTAAAAATCTCATAAATTTCAATTTCAAAATTCTCTAAGCTCAAGCAATATTAATGGGAACTATGGACATGGTTAGCTTCAGGGAAATGATATCTACATATTTTGTTCACAAATAAATTATTGATGATGCCTGTATGAAGAGTTCCAAAGTTAAAAAACTTACCTCAAAACTGGAAATCATGTTTTGAGTTTGAGCTTGTTTCAAGTGATGGTGATGATTAGGTTAGCTTCCTTGAGGTCCCAGGAAGCTAATGCAATGATTAGCTTGAACAATGGATGGTTGAAATGGTCAGGAGAAGTCAATGTGCAGAGCTGAGTTTTTGAAAATGGAGGATGGTGTGAATGGTGTTACAGTTCTGTAACAGGGTGTGGGATCAACTCTATATGATGTTTAGAAACTTTAGAAACCAAAAGGCCAAGAAACGCACGAGTAGATTATGAGTTTCAAGTTTTTGGTGAGTTTGTGTGAAAATGGAAGTGTGTAGTGTGATTCTAAGTTTTTGGTTATTTCAAGGTTTGGAATTCGTCCGTTTGTGTATAATGGTTTATGTATGTATAAACAAAAGTGTTTGAGTGCATTGGCAAGTCAGAAGTACAAGTTCTTAGCTTTTGGCTAAGTTACTTGATTTTGAAGAAAAGAGGGAAACAAGTTTCAAGAAGAGGTACAAGAATGGGATGGGTGATTGTAAGTGTTTGAAACATTTCTCATGAGTTATAGGACTGGTTTGATCATAAGAGAACAAGTTCAAGGCTCAAGAACAATTTTTGTACAAAAATTCACTTTATTAAAATGACAATGTAACCTTTCTTCCAAAAATGGATAAAAAGCATGTCCATGCATTGAATGCTTGAAGTGAGGCCTCTAACATCTGTGTAAACCATTAATTATGGAGTTCCTAACAAGTTTGAGGCCTGCAAAGTAGAGTTAATGCAGCACAACTTTGAATTAGAATTTTGTTCATTACTAAAATGACTTGTAATTAAAGTGATAAAACCCTAACTTCATCTCTTCGATTCTCCCTACTCAAGAATGATCTCAAGGAGTTCTTGGAAATTTTGGAAATCTTGAAATGTTTTATACAACCCATCTTTAAATTGCTTTTTAAGATTCCCCTTTGAACTATATGAAAAAGTGCCATGAAGTTGGGTCAAAATCCTGACCAAATTAGGGCAAAATTTCACTAAGTGTTTGGTTTCATGACCCTATGTTCATAAAATTATAACTTGAGATCCAATAAATTTTGGAAGGAGTTATGTAAAGAAAAGTTTTATATTTCATGGAGGTCTACAACTTTCATGTTGGAAGTTTCTCTTGAATCATCTTGCATCATGGTGAAAATTTGTTCAAAGTTGTAAAAAAAATATGAAATTTCCAACACTTAGAAAAATTTCTAAGTTTAGAAATTTTGACTTTTCAAAATGAAATCTTGACTTTTTGATTTATTGATGAATAAGTTTCATATTTTGACATGTTTTGATGAATTATGATCTTTGGCACTTGAATTTGACCAAAAAGTCAAAGTTTGACTTTTTAGTATGCAGTTGATTTTTGATCAGTTGACTAAAAAATTCATTTGTCAATCCAATGGACTTGTAATGTTTTGAACCATGTCATTAGGTCAAAATGATGAAATTGGACTCTTGAGATAATTCCTTAAACCAATTGACCATTTTCTAGGTAAAAAAATCAGAAATTGCCCTTTCCTAGTCAAAACCCTAATTTTGACCATTTTGCCCTTTTGGAGATTTGATCTAATTTCTTGAGAAATTGTGGTCCAAACTTGATCAAATGGTACATATGAGTTTAAAATTTTTATGTGGATAAACAATTATGAAGTTTGACTGTGAATTGGCCATAGTTGACTTTTTCCCCAATACAGCTGATTTTTAGGTCAACTACTCAATTGACTGAGCAAAAGTGTGATCCAAAGCTTGAAACTTGACATGAGTAATCTTGGGGGTCCATAATTATCCATGAAAATCATATGGGGCATAGAAAGTTAAAAAATCCTTGTTCAAACTCAAACCTTAATTTTGGTCATCAGTGCATAAGGAGGTGTCTTGAGTTGATCAAACCCTAATGCAGTCTTGAGTCTAAGAAGATCTTGTGAGAAAATTATTGATAAGTGAGAGGGAAAATTTTGGGGTACAACACTTCCAACTGGTTTTAAGTCAGCATCATAGAATCCTAATCCATTGTCGACAGTCAGACTCGCCACACAGTTTTCAAATTGATCGGTCACGGTCTCTTGAGGAACATGCGCTTTCTTCAAAAAATTGATTAAAGCTTGGGCATGAGCATCGGAACAAAGCAACAAAGATAACATAGAGATCTTGGAGGGGGTTTCCCTCAGTTGCTTTACTCTCTTGAAATCACCCTTTTTTATAATCTTCAATATTTCCTCCATTTCTTGGGTGGAAGGTTCCTCAGCAACAATGTCTTTGGATGGCGCCTTTATCCCAACAGGATCAATTACTTTCTCTTTACCCCTAGTGGCAGTACTAGGCTTATCAATGGTAATGCAGACAGATGTCGTTG
The DNA here is from genome assembly GCA_948472305.1 of Vicia faba. NCBI lineage: Eukaryota > Viridiplantae > Streptophyta > Magnoliopsida > Fabales > Fabaceae > Vicia > Vicia faba. Next base: position 1,436,466,206 of record OX451741.1, on the reverse strand, counting down.
TAGTAGTTAGAGGTGAAATGTTAGGAGAGAAAATCCTCCTCGTTCTTGTCATGTTGCTAGAACCAACAATATTGGTAACATCATCAGCTTTGTCTTCATTGATCCAAGAGTCTTGTTTAATTCCCTGATAGTAAACTTCAGCACCATAATTCCAAGGGACTGCTTTGTTAGAGGTGTAAGGAATCGGCCCAAGAGCGGTAATTGTCAAGGGAGCAATTGTTGGTTCGTTGGAAATCCTAATAGGACCCTTTGAAGAGATCCTAAGAGGCTTGGTGGAAATTGTTATGATTGAAATGTCTTCAGCTTTATCGGTCAAACTTTTGAAGGATGGAGTTCTTTCAAACAATATCTCATGACTATTTATGAGGCGTTGAACACCTTCTTCCAGTCATTTTCATCTATTAACTTGTTCGGCGCAGCAATTACAGTCTTTCAAACAGCAAGGGAAAACTCCAGCTCTAAGCAGGTTCTCTTTAACAATGGTCAGTGGAGTAGTCAAATCTTCAAAGGAGGAAACAAAAGCAGTGTCTTCAATTGCATTGAGACCTTTTCCATGATTTGGCATTGGTGCAGTTATAACATTCAGAGTTGTAGGTGGATAAAAATCAATAGTTTTGTTATCGATAAGATCTTGAATATTGTTTTTTAGATCCCAACATTGATCATTATCATGCCCAGGGCTATTAGTGTGATAGGCGCATTTGGAGTTAGGATTGTATTTCGGAGATGAAACATTGGGATTTGATGGTGGATCACGCAATGTTACCAAGTTGCCCTTCAAGAGGTGTTTAAATGCTTGGTACAATGACATGTTAATCCTCGTGAATTGTCTTCTTGGTACCTCAGACCTTTGATGGTTGGCTTGTTTGGTTGTCTTTGAGAAGATGGAGGATTGGAGATCAAAACAACATTAGAGATGGATTGTGATCCTTCTTAGTTTGGGCCCTTGACCCATATACATCATTGGCTTCTTTCTTTCTAGTAAAGGGCTTATTTACAGTGTTTGATGTAGAGTTAGATGCCATGGGAATTTTTCCACTCTTGATACCACTCTCGGCCCTTTCACCAGTCAGAATTAACTTAGTGAAACCAAACGATGAGCTTACAATTAACAAGTTAAAAAATGGGCCAATTAATGTTCCCATGAACATATCCACCAGCTCCCTATCTGTCAGTGGTGGTTGTACTCTACCAGCAAGGTATCTCTATTTCTACGCGTACTCTTTAAAACCTTCATTGGAACCCATTGTCATTCCTTGTAACTGAACTCTAGACGGCGCCAAATCAGCGTTGTATTCATATTGACGGTAGAAAGCGGTATCCAGATCTTCCCATATATGAATGTTGGAACCTTCTAACTGGTAAAACCATTCTAACTGAGTCCCAGACAGACTCTCTTGAAAGAAGTGTACCCAGAGCTTCTTGTCAGTGGTATGTGGTTGTATTTTGCGGACGTAGGACCTAAAATGAAGGTTTGGGTATGAAACACTGTCGTACTTAGCAAAGATTGGAATTTTGAATTTGTGGGGGATAACAACCCCAGTTAATAATCCCAAATCACCAAAATCCAATCCAGGTACAACTTGAATTTCCACAGCTTTCAACCTATCTTCCAGTTGCTTGTACTTATCCTCAGCAGGTGGATATTGTTCACCAAAGTAATCTTCATCCTCAAAAGTTTGATTGTTTGCAACCCAAACACGGGTGCTTCTTGCATCTTCATTTTGATTCTCATCCTCCTCGGAGGAGTCTTCTTCCACTTAAACATGTCGGACGGGGCCCTTGAATCTCTTCCCCATGTTGATCACGACTTTCTTCTTTGTCTTCTTTTTGGCTTCCAGAAGTGACATCAGCTCTTGTTGTCCTTTGGCCAAGGTGATCAAAGTTTCTTGAAATTCATAATTCTGTATCTGCAAGTCTTTCACGGTCTGCTCGATATCCATCTTAATGAAATAAACAGTAGAAAGATGAGGAAACCTGTTTCGTGAAACCTTCTTATGTTATGATGCATGAAATGTGTACGCAAATGATTTCAAGAACTTTTAAGATTTAAATTTTGTTTAGACAAAGAAGGAACAAACATTAATTATATTAATGAGTTCTAACAGTTTACAAAGATACCTCTTGGGAATACAATGGAAGAAGCAAAAATAATACAAAATAAACTCCTAAAACAAAAAGGACTCAAGCTTCCCATGAGCGCATCCTCTTTGGTGCAATGTAGGCATTCAAAATCCACTCTTCATGAAGTTGTCTTGTGAGTTCTAAAACCTTTTTCTCGCTTGCATAGAATTGGGTTTCAAAGTTATCTCGCTCCCCTTTGAGTTGAATCCAAGATCTTTGCAACTCCTTAAGAGAAGTAGGCATGTCAGGATAAAGAATGGTGTAGGGAATATCTCCTTCGGCAATAGGCTCCATGATGATAGGTAGAATGGCCTCATAAGGAATCACGTGGTTTGAGCGTGATCTCGCACCCACTTGAGATAAGGCTCCAAAGGAATGTAGTTCTTATGCCCCCAATGTCTTGCTAACAACTTTGTTCATCATGCCCTAAGCTCGTACAAATCTTTGACGGTAACTTTGGACATCATTCTCATAGTCAAATGCAATTCCTTTGATAAGTGCATCATGAGGACCATCCCTCCTAGCATACCCAAACTGTCATAGAGCCAAGCAAGGATTATAAGTGATACCTCCCCTAATGCCAAGGAGATGGACATTAGGGAATTCCCCATAGTGATCAATAATGGTAACATCCTCTAAAGATCGAGAACACCAATGAATATCCAAATGCGTGAGTGACAACAACCTATTATACCATCTCATGCCATGCTCATTCTTCAAAACACATTGAGGTAGGTGTTGTACCCCAATTTTTCCCCCTAAGATTCCTTCATCATACCATATTGTTTTGATCACAACAAGATCACATTAAGGCTTTTGGTTTTTCTCCCTATCTTTAGCTTTGCTCTTTTGAGGAATTACCAAGCACCTTGACTTGTTTTCTTTTGTGATCATGAATATTTTGCTTTTATTTTCTCTCTAATTAATAAAATGCAATGTTGGTTTGTCTTACTTGTTAATAATGTAGGTAAAGGCAATGAGGTTTAGCAGGTTGCTTCATGGGTTCATGAGTTTATTTCCATGCCATAGTCAATAGTTTGAGAAATTCAAACTTCACTATTGGAGTGATTTTGGAATAAATGGCATGACGAGGCTTATTTTGGTTCAACATATCTCAAAGTTATCAAAATTGATTCAAAAGTACAAGGGGTTGAGGGAACAAGTTGTCATGATTGGACAAGGTCTTGTTCCTATTGGTCACAAGAGCATATTTCTCTCAAATTTAAAGATATGGAAGTGGTTTTGGTGGTTATGAGTCCTCATCATCATCCTCAACAACTTCTATTCACAAAGGAAGAATATTGGAACAAGAAGTTTGTTCAAACTTGTCAAAGTTCCTCAAAGCTTTCTCTTGATCTAGAAGCTAGGGTTTTGAACTTCAAAGGAGCATATCTTGCTCATCTTTTTGTATTTTTTAGTGATTTAAGGACATCCTTCTCTTTAGAGGGTTATCAAAAAATCACTTCAAAAGTTCTGAGGAGTTTTCATGTGGAAGGAACTTGGTGAAGAAGAAAGATTACAAGTCATCCAGATGAATCCCCAATTTTCCATATGTGACTTCAAATGGTCATAACTTGGTCAATTTTTATCACCTTGAGCCCATTCGTTTTCCATGGTTATCTTAAGGATGTTTACTTCATGCCTTCTTTTATGTGCAAAGTGATAAAATGGATGGAAGTTTCCTTAAGAATGCAAATGATTATAGGTCATTTCTTGATTTTTGGCCAACTTTAACAAGTCATAACTTGCTCAATTTTTGGATATTTTGAGTGGTTCAAATTGCAAAATTTCATTCAAGAGGTCTACTTCATTCCATATTTTTTGTTCAAGAGCAAATTTTAAGTGGAAGTCCATGTTTGGATACAAAAGATTATAGGTCTTTTTTAAAGAAGAATTTGAAATATTTCTAAGTATGGAAAGTCAACTCTTTTTCTTCAACTTTGACTCCATGTAACCTTCATCTCAAGCATCTCTTTGATTCCATTATTTTTCCATTGAAAAGCTTGTAACCTCGTCTTTCCAAAGCATCAAGAATTATGTCATAAGACCTCTTGAGTTGGAAATGCCATGGATTTGAATTTGGTAGTTTAAAACTGAATTTTTCACAAAGTCAGGATTTTGAAATCTTTGTTTTGGCTTCTAATCACAAGTTTACCACGCGTTTTTACTTGTAATCATGTTTAGCAACTTGTCAGAAGTAATTAGCATCATGAAACACACGATTTGGCTGAGTTTTGATCAAGTTTGAGTCACACTTTCTTCATGATGCAGACCCACACGAATTCCCTACAAAATGCATCATTTGCTATTCCTTTTGATCCCATTTGCTTTCCTATAAATAGAGGGTCATCACCCATTCAATTTCCCAAGCTTAGATAGCCAGAATCACCCTGCCAAACTTGTTTCACCACCCAGAATTCAGTAACTTCGAAATCCATTCTCAAGCCTTTTTCAATCCATTTTTCCCCTCAATTCAACTTCCTTGATCTTCCCTGAAGCTAACCATATAATTACATTCAAGAATCGTGCCCTATATTGTTCCATAGAAGTCCAGTTTCAGAGCTCTACAACTCAACTTCAATAGGTAGATTCCTTCATCAATTCTCCAAAACTCTAATATCATTGTGTTTCTCTCATTGCCCTGGTTCTAGTAGCAACACTTACATTTCACTGGAAACACGTTTTTACCATGAATTTTCAAATCCCTTTTCAAAACTTTCCTTCCAAATTGCTTGAGCTATAGTTTATATAAATTTGGCGCGAGGGTGTGGTTGTTTTAGTCTTTAAGAGACAAAGCGATTGGCATAGGTCTGAGCTTCTGATTTTACAGTTTGAGAGACCTGCAAATCACGTTGGTTGGAGGTTAAAGATGACCTATGTGTCATCTTCCAACCAATGATGGCACGCCACTTGTTATTTTAAAAAATCTGATTTATTAATGATTTTGTACATTATTCACTAATGACCATGATATACACAGCGCGCCAGATCCCTTGGATTTGATTACTAACATGTTTTGACTCCCATCCAATGGTCCACATATTTTACTTTTATATTCTTTTTCTGACTTTTATATTTTAATTGTTTTGAATTTCAAAAAATCATAGAAAATTCATTTTTAGTCCAAAAAATCTGAAAAAATTCTGAAAAATATTTTTGATTATTCTGTTTCTGATTTTTATTTTTTCACAATTTAATTTTGTGTTTTGGTATTTTTATAAATTTTACACTTATTTTATTTTTTAAAATGTTTAAAAATACTTTTATTCATTTTTAAATTCTGAAAAAATTATGGAATGATCCAATGATATTGTGACAAATATTGGTAACCTTATTTTGTTTTTGTTTTTGACTTTACTATTTTTTACTATTTTTGTTTATTTTATCCATTTATTTTAATTTTTAAAAATAGTTTCTGACTTTTAAAAATTACCAAAATTTTTATAAAAATATTTGGATCCATTTCTAATTTTTCTATGGCCTTATTTTTCATTTCTTGATTAATTTGAACATAATTGATATTTTCCTCATTATTTTCCATTTTTTTAAAACATTTTTAAACCTTTTAATGTATATATTAAATATGATATTATTTTGTGATTATTTTCTGGCTGTCTTGGGTTGGTTTTTTGATCATGACTTTATTAACATCATTGGATCTTAGGTGTTAATAATAGTTTGATTAAATTTTTAATTCAAAAGTGGTTTATTCATCTTTTTGCCCTAATCCTCTTCATCTCATCCCCTTCTCATTGCACTAAATGTTGTTGGAGCATGATCTCAATATCATGTCTCAAAACAAATGGTGCATAGATTTCTATTGACCGGCCTCAAAATAGGTGCGACTTCTATATAAGTCCACTTAGGATTGCTTAACATAGCGCTAAATTTTGTCTAGATTTGAATAAATGATCATTCGTGGCCCAAACTTATGATTGCAAGCCCAAGTATGTTAATTTGATCTTTTTGGTCTAAAAACCTTGAGATTCATTGTGTGGAGGCTTTGGTTCTACCAATCCTCTAATGGATCTACAACACATTTGGTCAACGCGGATCACTTAAACATCGTTGATCATTAAATGGTACTTGTGAGAATTCCAAATGGATGATATATTGACAAAAAGCAAACGCAACTTGTTGTGTGGAGGCTTTGGTTCTACCAATCCTCTAATGAGTTCCAAATGCAAGTTTCAAGATGGTTATCCAACTAACCACTAATTATTGACTTGTTTATCTTATGCTTTTATTCTTTTTATGCTTTATGTACTATTTATTTTTTAGCATTTTACATTTCATGCCATTTTCATCTTTGCTCATTTGAGCATTTATTTTCTTGTCATTTTTACTTTGCTCACTTGAGTTTTTCTTTTCTTTTCTTAAGATACTTAATAATCAACATAAACCCTAAAAAACTCTTAATGGTATTTCGACTATTTGGTTACTATCCTTGGCATTATGGAGCATGAGACTATTTCTTGGACTTAGGATTAGAAACCTTGGCCTATCTTGGAGATCTTGTAATCTTATCTGATTATTTTGTCTGGAGTTCTTGAGGTTTACCTCAAGACATTGGGTTGCTTGTTTGTTTTTTGTGCAGGTTTTTTTGTGATTACATTCTCTGTTTGTAATCTTGAATTCACCCGTATACAGCCGTTACTCTGCCCAATTTTTGTGAAGACTTAATACACTTGAAGTGGTCTAGTATCTTTGCTTGCTTGGTTTCAATCCAAAGAATGGGAATTCTATCTTGGCTCATAATGTCAAGCTTTAGCTTCTTGTTGGTTAGATGGATCTTATCCTTAACTTTTAGCTTATGATTTAGGATAGTCTCTTCTTCTCCTCCCATCTTCTTTAATTTCAAAAATCTTCTCCCTCCTTTTTAAACTCTTCTTGTTTTGAAACTTAAGCTACTTTCATAATAAACCTGGACTTAGGTCCATGCATTTTCAAAACATTTTCATCAATAAACTTCAATCAATTTAATAATACTTTGACATTTTTGTGAGAAAGCTAACAGTCAATCAATCTCATTTCAAACCATTTTTCCACTTTGGTTTTTATCTTTAAACTTTTCTTAAAAGGTTAGACTCTTGTCAATCCTTGTAGTGATGCAAACAACTATACTTCTATAATATGTAGTGAAGTGAGATATTTTCCACTTGGGTGTTGAGTGAAGAAGAACTATGTGTACCCTGATCCCCTATTGCACGAAAGGTGGTACGTAGGCCTTAAAGGTTCGCAACCGCGGCGGGTGCAAAAAACATAAAAATATACTTCTTTTCTCACCTCCACTATCCATTTTCTATACAACACATTTTTATAGCCAAAATATACAGATTTTTTCAAAGAGGTTCCTGCGGAGTACCATAGATGTTTAGGGTGCTAATAACTTCCCTTTGCATAACCAACCCCCTTACCTTGAATCTTTCCCCCCTTTTTTGGGTTATTCTCTTTTTTCCCATTCCTTTGGAAACAATAAAGCACGGTGGCGATTTTTTTTTTATTTGTATAAAGTCTAGTCAATCCAATGGCTTAGTCTTGAACATTTCTACCTCTACATTAGGTGCGAAATAAACCACGTATCCAATAAAGGAGTTTAACACATAAGAATGTTAGAACATAGTTTGATTCTACAACCCTTGGTTAGAGTTTTGATGATAACAAATACAAAGAATAAATAAATACAAAGAACAAATATGCTCCTTAAAAATATGTTCTATGTATGCAGATGTTCTGATTTGATCAGCATCAGAAGATAAGCCATAAAGTATTACATGCTGAAGCAATCAGATTATACGTTGAAGATTGGTGACCAGAATCTGCGCTCAATTATAGTAAACTTTGATTCTGAACAAAGACATATCAAACCAAGTCATCAATATTCTGAAGCGTCATCAGCAAAAAGGAGAAAAGACTTTGAAGCGTTACTGAACATTCAAGACAGAATCTTCTCCAAAAGGAAAGTGTGTTAATAACATTAAAACTTTCTTTATGGACAACGTTATTACATTGCCTATATAAACAAGTTAGCTTGCAGAATGAAGCACGTACGTACACACAACAATTTTCTAAGATCACCAACCACGCATATTCAAGCTTAAGAAAATTCAATCTTTATTCTAAGCAACAAACTTGTGTAAATTATCACAGTTGTGATAAACTGTTTTTGTCAGAAAAAAAACAACACGTTTTGTTTAAATCATATTGTAAAAAAGTTCCTTGAGATTAACCAGATTGTGGTTGTACTCAAGAAGACTTTAACAGTTGTTAAAGTAGCTGTTGTAATCTGGTTGAGATTAGTGAATTAAGACCTCGTTGGAGAGAGGCAAAATCACCTTGACGGGTGGACTGGAGTAGTTTGAGATCAAACAAACCAGGATAAAAATAATGTGTCATTAAGCTGTTTTAGATCCAAGTTTTCAATTCAACCCCCCCTTCTTGTGTTTTTCACATCTTCAATTGGCATCAGAGCACCTGGTTATGAGCTTAAACACTTAGCTGTGTCAGTACAAGATCCAAGCTTCAGAAAAACACTATGGTGGGACCAAGCCAAATCATCAGCAATGACAACAATGAAGACAGGGACAGATTCAATGGTAAGCCTCTAGTCTTTGATGGAGAAAACTTTGACTACTAGAAAGACAAAATTGAGAGTTTCATTCTGGCCCATGATGCTGATCTGTGGGACATGGTAACTGATGGATACACGTATCCTGTGGATGGACGTGGTCAGAGGATAGACAGGAAAGTGATGTATGATCAGCAAAAGCGTGAATTCAGAAACCACCACAAGGCCAGAACAATTCTCCTCAACGCCATCTCATATTCAGAATATGAGAAAATATCAAACAGAGAAACTGCCAAGAATATGTTTGACTCTCTAAGAATGACGCATGAAGGCAACAATCAAGTCAAAGAAACCAAGGCCCTTGCACTCATTCAGAAGTATGAGGCATTCAAGATGGAAGATAGTGAATCTATAGAAACTATGTTTTCAAGATTTCAAATTCGTGTTGCTGGTCTAAAAGTTCTTGACAAAGGGTACTCTACTGCTGATCACGTTAAGAAGATCATCAGAAGCATGCCAAAACAGTGGAGGCCAATGGTCACAACACTTAAGCTAGCCAAATATCTCAACAAAATCTCTCTGGAGGAACTTGTTAGCTTCCTCAGAAGTCACGAGATAGAGCTAGAAGAAGATGAACCTCAAAAGCAAGGTAAGCCATTAGATTTAAAATCTAACAGAAAATCTGACTCCAAAGTTTTGCAGGCTGTGGAAGAAACCTCTGATGGATCCTCATCAGAAGAAGATGAATTGTCTCTCTTCTCCAGAAGGGTGAACCAACTGTGGAAGCAGAGACAAAGGAATTTCAGAAATCCCAGAAGATCAGAAAATCAGAATGAATCCTCATCCAAATACAAAAGGCCTGAATCCTCCTCTGGACACAGAAGATCTGAAGGTTCTTCAGGATACAGAAAGCCAAACAACAAAGACATCATCTGCTATGAATGTAACGAGTAAGGGAACTACAAAAGTGACTGCCCAAAGCTTCATAAGGAAAAGCCCCAAAAGAAGTTTCTCAAGGAAAAGAAGAAAAGCATCATGGCTACATGGGATAATTCTGACACATCTGAAGCTGACTCAGAATCAGATGATGAAAGAGAAAACATAGAGCTCGTGGAAAATGTATCAGAAGACAGTGAAGCTTCTGGTTCAGACTCAGAATCAGACACTGAAGAGGTATTCCCTGACTTTACCATAAATTTTACTAAGGTTGAACTTGCTGAAAGCCTAAATGAAATTCTGGAAAGGTATCAGCAGATCAGAGTCAAATTCAGAAACCTGAAAAGGAATATTGCTTCTGACTCTGATAAGACTGAGAGTCTCATATTGGAGAATTCTGAGTTAAAAGAAAAAATTTCAAAATTAGAAAACCAGTTGCAAAACTCTCAGAAGGAAACAATCTCTGAAACTCCCAGCAATGCTGATAAGATCATCAAGGAATATGATCACAGCTTTTAGAAGTTTCTAGCTAAAAACATAGACAGAAGCAAAATGGCTTCAATGATCTATGGAGTTAGCAGAAATGGAAGAAAAGGGATAGGATATCAAGCTAAGGTACCTACACCAAAAAATGCCATGGACTTAGTTATAAAATGCACACCACTTAATTCACATTTTATATATGGGAACACACATGACATAAAATACACAAGTAGTGATTATTCTGTCAAACCAAAATTCAATCAGAATTTTGGTAAAACTAACAAATTAGGACCCGAGAAAATGTGGGTACCTAAGGATAAAATCATACATATGGCAGATATCTTTAACAGCAAGGCCAAGACACCAATCATGGTACCTGGACTCTGGCTGCTCACGACACATGACGGGAAGAAGGCATATGTTCCAAAGCCTGGAACTTAAGCCTGGAGGCCACGTGGGATTTGGAGGCAATCAGAGAGGAAAGATCATTGGCTCTGGAACAGTAGGTAATAGAAATCTTCCCTCTATAAGTAATATTTTATTAGTTGATGGATTAATGCATAACCTGTTATCCATGAGTCAATTAAGTGATAATGGTTATGATATAATCTTCAATCAAAATTCATGCAAGGCTGTTAGTCAGAAAGATGGGAATATCCTATTTAATGGAAAGAGGAAAAACAACATTTATAAAATAAAACTTTCTGAACTAAAGAGTCAGAATGTAAAATGTCTATTGCCTGTTAACAACGATCAATGGATCTGGCACAAAATATTGGGACATGTTAGTATGAGAAGAATATCTCAGATTAACAAACTCAATCTGGTCAGAGGACTTCCTAACCTGATGTTCAATTCAGATGCTCTGTGTGAAGCATGTCAGAAAGGCAAGTTTGCAAAACCTGCTTTCAAATCCAAAAATGTTATTTCCACCTCTAAGCCATTAGAACTTCTGTACATTGACTTATTTGGACCAGTAAAAACTGCTTCAGTCAGTGGCAAGAATTATGGGTTAGTAATCGTAGATGAGTATAGCAGATGGACATGGGTAAAGTTCTTAAGACACAAGGACGAGTCACACTCTATGTTTGTTACCTTCTGCAACCAAGTTCAGAATGAAAAGGATCTTAGAATTGTCAAAGTCAGAAGTGATCATGTTGGAGAATTTGAAAATAAAGATTTTGAATTATTCTTTAATGAAAAAGGCATTCTGCATGATTTCTCTTGTCCTAGAACTCCCCAGAAAAATGGAGTTGTAGAACGAAAGAACAGAACATTGCAAGAAATGGCCAGAACTATGATCAACGAGACTAACATTGCTAAGATCTTCTGGGCAGAGGCAATAAACACAGCGTGTTACATTCAGAATAGAATCTCCATAAGACCTATTCTGGAAAAGACTCCATATGAATTGTGGAAGAACAGAAAGCCCAACATCTCTTATTTTCACCCATTTGGATGCACATGTTTTATTTTGAAAAGAAAAAATTATTTGAACAAGTTTGACTCTAAAGCACAAAAATGTATTATGTTAGGATACTCTGAACGGTCAAGAGGGTACATAGTATACAATACAGAAACACAGATTGTTGAAGAGTCAATCAGTGTTAGGTTTGATGATAAGCTTGACTCTCAAAAGTCAAAGCAGAATGAATTACTTGCAGGTATGGAAGTTGAACTCACAGGTACTGAAGACAACTCATCAGAGGCTCTCAACAGAGACACTCCCTCAACAGTAGAAAGAGTCACTACAAGCAATCCAGCACCGGTTGTTGATCAACTCCAGAAAAGACTATCCAGAAGCAGCATTGATCACCCAGAAGATACAATATTAGGAAAGAAGGAAGATCCAATCAAAACAAGATCAACAATCAGAAACTCTGAAGAATCCCTCATGGGACTGGTTTCTCTGATTGAACCAACAACAATTGATGAAGCACTTCTGGACAATGACTGGATTCTGGCAATGCAAGAGGAACTAAATCAATTCACCAGAAATGACATATGGGATCTGGTTCCCAAACCAAAAGGGTTCAATGTCATTGGTACAAAATGGGTGTTCAAAAACAAAATGAACGAACAAGGTGAAGTCATCAGAAACAAAGCATGATTGGTAGCACAAGGTTATAGTCAGCAAGAGGGGATAGACTATACATAAACCTTTGCTCTAGTCTCCAGGTTAGAATCTATCAGACTTTTAATATCATTTGCTGTTAATAAAGGCATCACTCGGTATCAGATGGATGTCAAAAGTGAATTCTTAAATGGCTATATAGATGAAGAGGTATATGTGCACCAACCCCCTGGTTTTGAGAGTTCAAAAAATCCAGAATTTGTTTTCAAATTAAAGAAGTCACTTTATGGTCTGAAACAAGCTCCCAGAGCTTGGTATGAAAGACTAAGTAACTTCCTGTTGGAAAAGGAATTCACCAGAGGGAAAGTGGACACAACCTTGTTCTGTAAGACAGTTAAGAATGACATGCTAGTTTGTCAAATTTATGTTGATGACATCATATTTGGATCTACTAAACCCTCTCTGGAAAGAGAGTTTGCTAAATGTATGTAGGCAGAATTTGAGATGAGCCTAATGGGGGAACTAAAATTCTTTCTGGGCATTCAGATAAATCAAACTCCAGAAGGAACTTACATTCATCGAAGCAAATATGTCAGAGAACTTCTGAAGAAATTTGATCTCTCAGAATGTAAGCCCTCAAGGATTCCAATGCATCCCACGTACATTCTGGAAAAGGAAGAGGTAAGTAAAAAGGTAGAATAGAAGGTCTATAGAGGTATGATTGGTTCTCTTCTCTATCTGATGGCTTCAAGGCCTGACATTCTATTCAGCATTTGCATTTGTGCTAGATTCCAATCAGATCCTAGAGAATCTCACTTAACAACAGTTAAGAGAATTTTCAAGTATCTGAAAGGTACTGCTAATCTGGGTTTGCTTTATATAAAATCAAGTGATTACAGCTTAGTAGGATACTGTGATGCTGACTTTGCTGGAGACAGAGTGGAACGTAAAAGCACTTCTGGAAGCTGCAAGTTTCTGGGAGAAAATTTGATTTCATGGTCCAGCAAAAGGCAATCCACAATAGCACTATCAACAGTAGAAGCTGAATACATAGCAGTAGTAGGATGTAGTACGCAAATGCTCTGGATGAAAAGTCAACTTGAGGACTTCAATATATTTAAGAGTAACATCCCTATCCTCTGTGATAATACTTCTGCTATTTGTCTCAGTAAAAATCCTATTTTGCATTCTAGGGCTAAGCATATAAAAATAAAACATCATTTTATTAGGGACTATATTCAGAAAGGGATTCTTAACTTAAAATTCATTGACACAGACCATCAATGGGCTGATGTCTTTACAAAACCTCTTTCTGAAGATAGGTTTAACTTCATTCTGAAACATCTTAGCATGAAGCTTTGCCCAGAATAAATTGTTTTGTTTACATATCTTAACCCTCAGAATATTTATTTATTTTCTGTGAACTACTGATCAATTTGCCTTCAGAATTTTAGAAGTTCAGATTGTATCAGAATCTATCCATAAAGATCTGAGCGTTTCATTTCAAGGATAGAAGTGTGTTGTTCACGTAAGAAAACAGTTGTCATCCATTCATCAGCTACCTTCTGAGGCTGAACACACGTTCACTTTTCTGAAAGGTCAAAAGCGCTGATTGGGTGCATTGAGACACATGTCATGGGTAACCGTTCCAATATATTTTTGAATCCCCTAAAATCAGTTGTCATTAATGCTTACAATCATGACTAATTGTTTCTCTCTCTTACAGTTTATGCTTTCAAAAATCTATTTAAACTCAAGTTTCATTCTTTACACTCTTTCACTTTTACTCTTTCAATACCTCTAATTGTTTTCAGTTTGCACTTTCAAAAACCCTTTCATCTTTGTCAAATTTCTTGTGTGAACATGGCTTCTTCAAGCGTCCAAAACACCAGTACTCAGGGAACTGAATCTATGGAATAGTACGAAGAACCATTCAGAACTCTACTCACGCCCATTGACAGCCTGGATGTTCTTTCAGAACTGATTGTTGATTTTGAAAGTCTTCAAGAAAATGGCTTCAACCTCTCTAAAGAGGTCAATGCTCAAGGATGAAACAGATATTTTGACTGTCTTCTAGGGCCAACGTTTCCAATTCTTGTCAAATAATTCTAGATTCACGCTTCCTCCTCAAACCATCAAGTTACCTCGTATGTCATGGGGAAGAAGATTGTCATTACTGAAGACCTAATTTCAAGACTTATCGGTTACAATGGTGGAGGTGTCAGGTGTATAGACATGGCTGAAAGATGTTCTGATGTCGCTTCAATTGTAAGGGAAATATTCACTCTGGGTCTACCCTCCAGCAAGATTAGGGATCTGAAGGATCATCACAGAAAATGGGCTAAGATAATTATGGGATGCATCAACCACAAGAAGCCAACCAGCTCTCGAGATTACATAAACATTGATCGGCAGTTTCTGATCTACTTTATCTCCAAGAAGACTAAGGTAAATCTCGCTCACTTGTTATTTAATCATCTGAGGACCAGTGTAAAGGAGACAAGAGAAGATGAGCGTACCAAAAGGGAATGGATACCCCTAGGAAGACTCATATCAGATATTCTGACTGAGAATAGGCTGATAGAGCATCTGACTGAAGCACAGGAAATAAGCTCACTAGAAGCAACTGCTGGGAAGCCTCTGAATGCAAAGAATCTGAAAAAGATGAAAATTATTGAGAACTTCAAGAAGGAACCCAACGTTACTTATTTTGCAACCATCACTTCCAGAAGAATTCCTCTGGATGATTTTTCTATGTTCTCTGAGATTGACTCCAAGCCTGAGATAATTGTCAGATATATGGATGCGTGTAAGGAATATGGCATTGCACCAGGGTTAAATATCCAGGACTTGCATCAGGCGGCTCAAGAAGTTGTTTTGAAGAAGACCAAGAAAAAAAAGGCAGCAGCACAAGGGTCATCCAAAATGACTCCAAAAGCTTCTAAAAAGAGAGGTAATCCTTCTTCTGTTATTGTTTTAGAATCAATAACTATATCAACATCTGAACCCATAACTACCCAATCAGAACTTCCAACCCCACAAACTTTTGATGACTTTGACATAGAGTTTGATCCCTCAGAAACTCTAAGTCTAAGAGAAACTCACTTCCCTCCTATCAATCCAAATCATGAATCAACTCAACCAGAACTTGCCAAAGTTCTGTCAGATATTGACTCTTTTGACCAAGACATTTCAGCTCCCACATCAGAAAATCCAAATCCTCTAATACCTGATAATCCAAACTCCGAAACTACAACAGATGTTCCATAACCAGATATTCCACTACCTCTCTCTCCACAACAAGATATTCCTCATCCATCATCACCTCAACCTGGACAATCACAACCAGAAGTTCAAACTTCTAAGAACCAACCATCTGAGACCCATGAATCAGAACCTCACAATGTTTCATTCAATCAATCTGAAGAACCTACTTCAGATTCAGATACAATACCTATTCCAGGAATCACTGGACCACTTGCCATCTGCATGCCTCTCACCATCCTGGACATTCCATAAATTCCTTCTTCTCTCGAATCCACACCACCAAATTCCCCAACTAGTCCAATCATAATACCTGACTCTCCAACTCTTTCACCTAAGAGAAATCCAGCTGACAATGCAAGGTTGGTCATTGATCTAACTGCATTGGAACGATTAGCTGATATATCTCACAAAACTGCCATTCCTAAACCAAAACCAACTGAACCCTCACCAGATGTTGGTACAAGTTTGTTGATGTTTGAAATAGGAATGCAGAACTGGATAACCTCCTTGAATCACGCTAGTCTAGAGATGATTAATCCTGCTGCCTCTAATTATCTATGGACAACTTTCAGAAACTGGCTAAGTTCTGAAACATTGAAGCTAAAAGAACAGAGCTATGAACAGGTTCAACAGAATTTCAGTGATATGCTAAAGGTTTTTGAAGACTAAGTTTTGAGCCATCTGCTCAAGCAGAAGATTCTCCCTTTGGATAATGCTCCCTGGTCACAACATTATCTCTCAGATGAAGTTCAACCAGAATCAGAAGGTCTCACTCGGACTGCTGCTCCAGAAGAGATGATCTCAGCAGAGGAAATGGTTCAATGTGATCAAGTTGCAGAATGCTCTGCGAAGCGTCCAGATACTGAATATTCTCCAACTTCTTCTTATGACAGGCAAACTCTGGAAGAATTGAAGAGAGCAAATGCTGTTATCCAGGAAAGGTTGGATAAGAAGGAGGACACAAACAAAGAAATCAAGAGCATTTTGAGCAAACAAGAGGAAACTAACACCCAGATCAAGGGCTTGCTAGAAGCTTTGTTCACACGCCTTCCTCCTCCCTCTTAGATTCTCTTCTGTTTTAAATCTGTTTATCTATAACGTTTGTTTTACATTGCTTCTATTCTGAACTACTTATCATTGCTTCTTATTTTTAATATAAATCAACTTTTTAGCTCTAATTATAGCCTTTTTGATAACTGACAAAAAGGGGGAGAAAGTATAAGATATTTTCAATAACGGTTTACTGAGACAGAAGTCTCAAACATTCTGAACTACTTAACCTCTATCTTCTGAAAAGCTTGAACAGGTACAAAACTCTGATAAAAGACGCAGTTAAACTCTGATGTTCAAAGACTCAAGGATCTTAAGAGAAGTAATCAACTCAGGGGTAGTTTTTCTTCTTTATTCTAAAATTTTTATTCTTTATTTTTTAATTGAAAAATCTGGTTTTTGTCATCATCAAAAAGGGGGAAATTGTTAGAACATAGTTTGATCTTACAACCCTTGGTTAGACTTTTGATGATAACAAATACAAAGAACAAATATTCTCCTTAAAAATATGTTCTATGTATGCAGAAGTTCTGATCTGATCAGCATCAGAAGATAACCCATAAAGTATTACACTCTAAAGCAATCAGATTATACGCTGAAGATTGGTGACCAGAATCTGCGCTCAATTATAGTAAACTCTGATTCTGAACAAAGACATATCAAACCAAGTCATCAATATTCTGAAGCGTCATCAACAAAAGGAGAAAAGACTCTGAAGCGTTACTGAACATTCAAGACAGAATTAATGCCAACGGCTTTCTTCAGACAGAATCTTCTCCAAAAGGAAAGTGTGTTAATAACATTAAAACTTGCTTTATGGATAACGTCATTACATTTCCTATATAAACAAGTCAGCTTGCAGAATGAAGCACGTACGAACACACAACAATTTACTAAGATCACCAACCACGCATATTCAAGCTTAAGCAAATTCAATCTTTATTCTAAGCTACAAACCTGTGTAAATTATCGCAGTTGTGATAAACTGTTTTTGTCAGAAAAACAACAACACATTTTGTTTAAATCATATTGTAAAAGAGTTCCTTTAGATTAACCGGATTGTGGTTGTACTCAAGAAGACTTTAACAGTTGTTAAAGTAGCTGTTGTAATCTGGTTGAGATTAGTGAATTAAGACATCGTTGGAGAGAGGCGAAATCACCTTGACGGGTGGACTGGAGTAGTTTGAGATCAAACGAACCAGGATAAAAATACTGTGTTATTAAGTTGTTTTAGATCCAAGTTTTCAATTCAATCCCCCCTTCTTGTGTTTTTCACATATTCAAAGAATACCCCTTTTCTCCATGGTGCGAGTGTGAAGAGAATGCAAGATATCTCCAAGTAAGGTAGGCGTCAGGTTACGAGATAGAAAAACCTTGACCGCATTCACATCTACGAGGTTGTCCAGGTTAGTAAATAGTACCATCCCATAGATGAGAAGAGCCAACACTTCTTCAAAGGCTTGTAAGTCCAAAGCATCCAAAAAGATTTGAGCCTTCTCAAACAAAAACTTGGCTAGAAAACCCTTAACACCACTTCTTGTTTCCGAATTTGCCACAACATCGGATCATTGCAAATGTAAAGTTAAAGCAATTTCCTCAGGTCTTGGGTCTTTCTCAACACCGGTGAAAGGTACTTGATCAAGAATAGGTAATCCCAAGAATTGAGAAAATTCCTCCATGGTGGGCTCTAGTTGGTAATCAGGAAATGTAAAGCAATGGTGTAAAGGGTCAAAGAACTGAAAGAGCACTTTCATCATGTCTTCATCAAGGCTTGAGGTAACCAGATTGAGAAGTCGACCATGTCTTTTGGTTAATGGAGAATTCTCAGGAACCCTTGATGCTAACTTTTTGAGTTGAGGAGGCACTCTTACGAGGTTGATTTGGATAGTATTCCTGCGAGTGGAAGCCATGTCCTACAAAACAAAACAAAATAAATCTCTAGGTCCTTGAAATGGTTAGTGAGAATGCTATGGTATGATGTCATGATGTTATATACAAATAATCATATACAAGCACACAAATAAGTACTTAGGTTTAGGCTTCCATGGGGTTTATAGGTAAGTACCCTATTGATGTTTAGTTGGTCCTACCTGTCCTAGAAAGTAATCGGGTTCAAGGGAATATCAAAATCACTTATCTTTCTTCATTGGGCATTGTTTCAGCGCAAGCCTCTTTATTGGCGACCGAAATATCCCAAAAGTCCAATCTCAATGAGGGTAGCATCGGCTATCAACCAACTTTGGACTTTATCATAATCGGCTATCTCACTACTTCCTAATGGCAAAGTTGTTCAATTAAAGGTTCTACGGTCAGTGAGTGCTTCATGACACCACACAGCGGCCCCGTAATCTCCTTGACTGGACTCAAGGGCTACCGGTACCGATAAATGTGTCACACTAACATAGCCATCACTTCAACCATGTCAATATACCCCGCACAGTCTATACGATCTATTTCTACTTACCTAATAATGTTCCCTGATTCGGGTAGAAGATCAATACAAAACCCAAACAAGGACCTAAGATGTAAACAAACAAGTCAAACAAATGAAAGCATTTTAAAAGTGATCTAGTCTCTAAGGTAACCCCAATTTTAAGAAAATTCCGTAGCAGAGTCGCCAGTTCTATAATACGGTGGGAGAATTGACTTGGGTGTTTTGTATTTTATCGCAATTGTTGCAGATAGAAAGAGTCGCCACTGACTTTTCTTTTATCCAATAAAGGAAAGAGTGAAAATAAAAGGAAATATCTTTTGAGAATTTTCTTGAGTTTGGGGGGTAGGTTATGAAAAGGGAAGTTTTTAGCACCCTTTTTATCCGTAGTTATCTACAAGATCTTAGTTGCTATCTCACTTTAAAATGATTTATTTAAAATGTGTTTGTGATTTTTTGAAAGTATTTTTAAAAAGTGCCTTCATTTAGGAAAACTTTGTAATGATTCTCGTCTCTATAAGAATGCATACAAAGTGTTGACTTTTGAAAATATTTCATGGAAAAGTGTTGGTGTATTTGAAAGATGTTTTGAAGATAGTTGTGAGCAAGCAACTTCTCCTTGACATTGTGTATGTGCATAGAAAACAATTGAGAGGATCAAGGAGTTGAAAATTGCATAAAGCTTGTTTTATGTGAATGGCAATGGTGCCTTTATGCTATAAATGGAATGATGCAATGGATAATACTTGAATCACTTGGATAATTGTTCAATCAATTGTGTAAACATCTGATTATGGATAGATTTGCAAGTCCCAAGGCCTTCAAATTAAGATTATGCAGCACATCATGCAAATTGGATTATTTGTTCTTCAACAAAATGACTTGCAATTCAAGAATGGATGCCCAACTTCAGGCCCTTGAATCTCCTAGCTCAAGTATGATAAATTCATGCTCTTTGATGTTTTGGAAAGCTTGAAACATCCTCTATAACTTTCATGTTGGCCATTTTGACAAAACCCTCTTAGAACTATGTAAAAAAATGCCAAGAAGTTGGGATAAAATCTAGACTAAAATCTGTTGGAAATTTCACTAAGTGTTAGATGAAAATGTCATGACTTCATGGGCTTATATCTTCTGTAAGTATAAGAGTGCACCTAAGAGGGGGGTTGAACTATGTACTTTAAATGTTTTACCACTTTAGTGATGATAGATATTATTTTTCTGGTTTATGACTAGTGATGAAAGTCGTAAATGCAGAAAAGTAAAGAACACAAAGATGTATCCTGGTTCCCCTCATAGTCTGAGAGTAATCCAGTCCCATTTCAACATGAAGGATATTTCCTTATTGTTATATCTCTAGACAAGAAACTCTAGTCCTTCTATAAAAAGACTCTAAACAATAAAACCACCAAGAACAATCCTCTTGGACCAAGAACAATCCTCTTGGATTTTCACTATGTAAACAATGAAAACAATCCTCTCAAGGTGACCTTAATTGTATCCAACAATCCTAGAAAAACAAGATTATAAAACCACTTGAACTTATTTTCAATAATCCTGAAAAATAAGAAAGTGTATAGCAATATTTGATTGATAAAGTTTGTAGTGCAATAATCACTTTGAGTGATTTTATCAATGACTTGATATTCTCTTCCAATAACAATACTATACAATGATTCAAGACTATAGAATGCTCAAAGTTTTCTATTTAACAATATATGAAAATGTGCAAAAAAACTTTGTGTTTGAAAGTGAAGAAAGAGCTTGAGTTTTGATATTTTAAAATTCATAAACTATTGATTGGAAAAGGAACTCTCTCTTGATTTTGATATTCAAATTTTAGTATTTATATGTTCATAGCACCTCTTTGAAACAGAATAAATTTCTGCAAATGAATTATGAACAATTGCCAAGTTTCAATGAAAAGTGTCCATGAAATGGTGTTATGAAAAGGTATGTTCAAAGATGCTAATTTTCAAAAACGTTCAGCATGCAATCGATTGCACCCTTGTGTAAATCGATTGCACGGGATTTCAACAGCTAAAAATTTCAAATATTTTGAGTGAGCAATCGATTGCACAAGGTGTAAATCGATTGCACTTGAAGTCAGTAGCAAAAATTGATTGAGAGGAATCGATTGCACAAACATGTAACTCAATTGCACTTAGAAACAATAGCTAACATTTTGAAAACGTGAAGCATGTAATCGATTGCACATAAGTAAAAATTTACTTATTTTTCCTTATAAAACTTGAGAAAAAAGTTTGGACAAGATAAAACACTTCTTTTGATCATTAGCATTTAAGACATAAGTTCAAAGTAAGTATTGTCATTATACCTTGTGAAATTTTCCAAGAGCTTGAACCAAATACTTTTATCCATTGATGCTTTAGCTTGATCAACATATTTGCCTTCTTGCCAATATAGTTTGTCTTCATCAAAACAAAGTGCATTGAGAATCATTTGAGAATCTTGATATTACAATCTCCCCCTTTTTGATGATGACAAACAATCTTTCTTGAAGCTTTTTTATTTCCGGAAAGAGACTTCTCCCCCTAAGATGTATAACTCTCCCTTTGTATGAGAAGCTTTGAAATCATTTAGATTTGCTCATCTTGAAGGATTCTTTGTACCTTAAAAGTTTAAGACAAGGAAATACACAAGCATAAAGTGTAACATCCTTCTCCCCCTTTTACATTATCAAAAAGACGGGAGAGATGCGTAAATATATATATATATATATATATATATATATATATATATATATATATATATATATATATATATATATATATATATATATATATATATATATATATATATACTAAACCTTCTCCCCCCTTTGTCATTAGCAAAAAGGAATGGGGAAAGACTTAAAATATACAATGAAATTATAAACATAAAAACAATTTTTACCTATGAGTTTTACCTCAAGAGTGACTTCATAAACCATTCATCCTTGATGAATTTTAAGCCTTTTCAACAAATTTGTCTTTTACTTAGAAGTTGTCTTTTGATATTCAACATAAAGTACATCTTAAATAGATATGAATATTGGTGTATGAACTTTGCCAATGCCAAGAATTCTTCCTTTAATGTATTTCCCATATGTGAAATAATCTTTGGACTTGAACTAGATTTGAAAGTTAGTGTATGTCTTCCATCAAATGTTTAGAGCCATCAGTTATCAAAACATCATAGACTTAAAGTGGTCCTCAAGCAAACCTACAAAACAAATTAAGTTTAATTTGGTACCCAATGTGCTTTAGATCCATCATAGTTAGTTCCCTTCCTAACCCACACATAATGCCCACTTGCTACACTAAAGTTTCTAACATGACAGGCATTAGGTGTATGGCCACAATACCACAATAAAAACAAGTAGGTTCAAAGTTACTTCTATATCTAGAAGGATAAGATTTCTTCTTAGGAAATTTTTTCTTTTTAGGATAATGATGAACCACTTTAGGTTTGTTCACTTTCTTTTTGGATGATTGATCACTAGCCTTAACAAAGATAGTTTTATTAGAACTTAGTTTTGAAAACGTTGAATATCCAAGTCCACTTTTATCATTGGAATATCTTTGTTGGCTAAGAACACCTTCCAATCCAATTTGACCTTTTGCATATCTTTCAATAACTCTTTTTAATTGGACAATTTGGAAAGAGAGTGATTCACAATTTTTGCATACAAAATTCTGCTTTTGCTCACTAAATTTTTGTTTTTCATCTTTGAGATCTTTTTCCATAGACTCACATTTTTCTTCTAAAGATGAAATTTGTTTCTTTTGAGATGAAATAGTTTTATACAAAATTTTGAATTCATTTAATAGTTCATCTATTTCACCTTGTACATCATTATCATAACGAGAAAATTCATTACTAACCCCGTCATCTTCACTATCGGAATGGTGTGAGGCCATCAATGCAAGATTAACACATTGATTATTTTCGAAATCGGAAGATGAACTTTCCCATGTTATATATGCTTTCCTTGACTTCTTATCTTTATTTCTCTTGAAATATTTATTCTTCTTTTCAGGTGTAGGACATTCACTTTTAACATGTCCCTTTTCTCCACATTCAAAGCATATAACTTTCCTTGTTGGTGCTTCCCTTTTTCTTTCTTTTCGTAGAACCTTTTCAATCTTCCTAATGAGATCATCATCTTCACTACTAGTGGATTCATCCTCTTGATTGCTATCATGATTTTTTATCCTTGTATTTAAAGAAATGTCTTTTGAATCTTTTACTTGGATTTCATTCTTTTCAAGTCTTTCAAGTTCTGTCTCATATTCTTGAAGTTTTCCGAACAAAGTGGCGGAAGTCGTTGTTGATAGATTCTCCTTCTCAGATATTGCTGTCATTTTTGGTTTCCATTCCATGGATAAGGATCTAAGCACTTTAAGATTAAGTTCATCATTGGTTAATGTCTTACTGAGTGCTTTCAAATGATTTGTCAAGTGCATGAATCTTTTCTGCAAGTCGAGGATTAATTCTTGGGGCTGTATTCTGAATAGTTCGTATTCTTGACTCAATGTATTTAATCTCGATCTTT
Source organism: Vicia faba (assembly GCA_948472305.1). Lineage (NCBI taxonomy): Eukaryota > Viridiplantae > Streptophyta > Magnoliopsida > Fabales > Fabaceae > Vicia > Vicia faba. The sequence continues at coordinate 1,436,442,715 of OX451741.1, read as the reverse complement.
TAAATTCAGTAGTTCCTTCATGAGTTTCTACCAAGGTATCCCATATTTCTTTTTCCATTTTGCATGAAGAGACACAGATGAATTCATCCATGCTAAGTGAACCTTGAAGAAGATTGATTGCCTTTTTATCATAGAGGACCTTTTTCTTATCGTCTTCATCCCATGCAGTTTTAGGCTTTGATGAGCCAACACCATTGATCACAATTATAGGAATAAATGGACCATTCTCGACGACATCCCATATTTCTTCTCCATGTGCTTCTAGATGTGCCTTCATGCGTATTTTCCAGAAGTCAAAATATTCACCACAAAATAGAGGAGGCTTGTTGTTACTACCACCATCTCTGAAAATGGGATTTTGATTTACGGAAGCCATTCTGGATCTTTTAGGAACATGTTACCTATAACCTGCTCTGATACCAATTGTAAGTATAAGAGTGCGCCTAAGAGGGGGGTGAATTAGGTACTTTAAAAGTTTTACCGTTTTAGTGATGATGGATATTATTTTTCTGGTTTATGACTAGTGATGAAAGCGGTAAATGTGGAAAAGTAAAGAACACAAAGATGTATCATGGTTCCCCTCACAGTCCGAGAGTACTCCAGTCCCCTTTCAACATGAAAGAGATTTCCTTATTGTTAGATCTCGAGACAAGACACCCTAGTCCTTCTATGCAAGACTCTAACCAATAAAACCACCAAGAACAATTATCTTGGACCAAGAACAATCCTCTTGGATTTTCACTATGTCAACAATGAGAACAATCCTCTCAAGGTGACCTTACTTGTATCAATAATCCTGGAAAAACAAGATTACAAAACCACTTGAACTTATTTTCAACAATCCTGAAAAATAAGAAAGTGTATAGCAACATTTGATTGATAGAGTTTGTAGTGCAATAATCACTTTGAGTGATTTTATCAATGACTTGATATTCTCTTCCAATAAAAATAATATACAATGACTCAAGACTATAGAATTCTCAAGGTTTTCTGTTTAACAATATATGAAAATGTGCAGAAAAACTTTGTGTATGAAAGTGAAGAAAAAGCTTGAGTTTTGATATTTTAAAATTCAGAAACTATTTATTGGAAAAGGTACTCTCTCTTGATTTTGATTTTTAAATTTCAGTATGTATATGTTCATAGTACCTCTCTGAAACAACATAAATTTCTGCAAATGAATTATGAACAATTTCCAAGTTTCAATGAAAAGTTTCCATGAAATGGTGTTATGAAAAGGTATGTTCAAAGCTGCTGATTTTCAAAAATGTTCAGCATGTAATCAATTGCTCCCTTGTGTAAATCGATTGCACGGGGTTTCAATAGCTAAAAATTTCAAATATTTTGAGTGAGAAATCGATTGCACAAGTGTGTAAATCGATTGCACTTGAAGTCAGTAGCAAAAATTGATTGAGAGCAATCGATTGCACAAACATGTAAATCGATTGCACTTAGAAACAGTAGCTAACATTTTGAAAACATGAAGCATGTAATCGATTGCACCAATATGCAAATTGATTGCACATAAGTAAAAATTGATTTTTTTGCTTAGAAAACTTGAGAAAAAAGTTTGGACAAGATAAAACACTTCTTTTGATCATTGAGCATTTAAGACTTAAGTTCAAAGTAAGTATTATCATTATACCTTGTGAAATTTTCCTAGAGCTTGAACCAAATACTTTTATCCATTGATGCTTTAGCTTGATCAACATATTTGCCTTCTTGCCAATATAGTTTCTCTTCATCAAAACAAAGTGCATTGAGAATCATTTGAGAAGCTTGATATTACATCTTCAAATATAAGTATTTTTTGGACATCAACCCTCTAATACAAAGTTGTCGAATTCATCAAGATCTACAACTTTCATGTTGAAAGTTTCCTTTAAATCATCATGCATCTCTATGAAAAATTGGCATGAAGTAGTGAAATTATCATGTACAAAACACTTAGAAAAATTTCTAAGTCTTGAAAAGTTTGACTTTTCGAATTAACTTTTGACTTTCTTGACTTCTTGATGATTAAACTTGATATTATTGAATGTCTTGATGAATTTTGATCTTTGAAACTTAATGTTGACCAAAAAGTCAAAGTTTGACTTTTGGTGTATCAGTTGACTTTTAATCAGTTGACTGAATTTCAGCTATCAATCAATTGATCTTGAGAAATAAATTGATATATGCAATAAGGTCAAAATGATGCGTTTTAATCATTGAGACCATGTTTCAAACCAATAGATTGTGTATTAGGTCAAAAGTCAATGATCAGTCGTTCTCAGTCAAAATCCTAATTTGTGGTCTCAGTGTTTCGAAGGTGAAATGTCTTGAGAAAAGATAGGGCAAATTTTGGGATACAACAGTAGGCATACAAATAAAATCGTGGCGAGTTCCCCCTAACTAGAATCAAAACCATTTCCCCTTAATTATACTTAAAAACCCTATTTCCTAAAAACGCGCTTCTAAACCTAGTATCCTTGTGAACAAGGTAGATAAGGGGTGCCTAATACCTTCCCCTCGTCTAGAACCGAGTCAGGCCTATAATCTCTCACTTTTTAGGGTTATTCCTTTATACTCCCTTCCTTTAGGATAAAAATTAAGGGTGGCGAATCTGATTTAAAAACCAGTTACAACACCATCATCAAGACATGTTATATACTATGAGATAAGCTCATTGTCCTAAATGGATTAAACCCATCACTCGTTAAGCCAAGTCTTAAATTGCGGGACTCACGAGAAAAATCTAGATGGAACTCGTCAAAGTCCTTCCACGCTTTACCATCAGCAGGATGCCTCAATTTCCCATCCTTTGAGCGCTCTTCTTCATGCCATCTCATTGATTCAACTATCTTTGAACACATGAACAACCATTGTAGTCTAAGAATCAATGGAAAGTGCCTCGAAAATTTTGCAAGAACTCTATAATAATTTTTCGAATACTTAGACTCACATCCTTCAGATGGAGCATTTTCTTTCCACCATGAAGCTTCACAAATAGTACAAGAATTATCCTTTTCATGCTCTTTCTAAAATAGCATTCAATCGTTTCGACATGCACGGATCTTTTTACAATCAAGGCCTAAACCACTTATCATGGCTTTTGTCTTGTAAATTGATACATGAATGTTTACATCAGGCATTTCTTCTTTCAACAATTCTAAGAGGGCAGTGAATAAGATATTGCTCCATCAGTGAATACATTTCAACAAGTAGAGTCAAATAATGAATGATAGAGTAGAGAAGTATTTGCATCCAGGGTACCGTTCTTGTTCCTCCTCTTTAATCAAATTATAAAACTTTCTAGCATCGTCATTGGGACCTTCATGAACTCCATGTGTTTCTGCCCTATCTATACATATGTCATGCAATAAGCCAGGAATGTTGTCATGTGATTCCTCTTGATCTTCCATCTCATCACCAATTTCCATACACATTTGTAGTTACTCCTCATGGTACAACCATACATCATAACCTTTTAGAAAACCCTTGGCTATTAAGTGATCCTTAATATTATCTCTTGTTTTCCAATACAAATTTTTACACTTGGCACAAGGGCATAAAAGTTCATCTCCTTGAGGTCTTCCATTAGTGTAGGCAAAGTCTAAAAATCTATTAACACCGTTGATGTACTCTTGACTAAACTTTAGAAATTTAGTCCACTCTTTGTCCATCACTTTATAATCTAAATATTTGAAACACACAACACAGAACAGATTCAACACTGCATGCATACATAACACATACATGAACATATACAAAACAAATATCTTTGGAGCTGTACTAACAGAACCAATGTGGTTACTTATTATTTGCAGTACAATTAATAATGTGCTACAATGACTTTAATTTCAAAAAACTGCACAAAATAATCAAACCAAAATATGAACGAAAAATAGATATACTACAAAGATGCCTTAGAATTTCACATTAGTTTCAAGCAATGTAGGACAATTGTATCACCTAGGACAAGGACTATAGATGGCTCAGTTGAATATTTTTCTGGGAACTAGAATAAAGATAGTCATGATAGTATCTATATCTGAAACACTAACATATCCCAAAATTTGATCATGAATGGCAAAAAAACTAAGGTAAACCATACAGGGAAAGAAGCATGAAGAAAGTGTTGTGTTGATCACATTTTTTCTATTGTTTAGCTAGAGCAGTTGCACCAGAAAGGGGTGAGTTTGTCAAAATCATGAAATTTAATATTAACATGGCCAATATATGTAGAAATAACCAACATATAAGAAAACAAACTACTGAGTAGTAGTATGAGCAACAATCACTTTAGAAACCATATAACAAAGCACATCAGTAGTAGTAGCACATCAGTTCATGAAATAAAATCACTAACACATAAACATAAGTTCTAACCAACATAAATACAATCAGTTCACAATTTAAACATCAGTTCTAACACATAAACATCAGTTCACATCAGCAAATATGCATCAAATCACACCTTATCCAAATTATAAACACATAAGCATGCACATAAACATTAATACAAATTCTAACCAACTGCATTCCACCCTATTCAAACAAAAAATAAATTTAACATTAACAATACTAACAGTCAATTAACAAGACTAACAATCAAACAATTTAACGGAAAATACTGACATAGTTCAACTGAAAAATTAACAAGAATAATTGAACTAACTAACAATTAACATCACTAACACCAACATAACATTGCAGTTAACTTGAATCAGTTACTAACATACTTTCTCAACCTCAATTCCATATCAGTTTCAATCCTAGTTACTCACCATAAAAAAATTCAGTGTTACTCACCTCATTAATCCACTCAGATTCAAATCACTGTAACAAAATCTACATGCAAAACAAAATTAACACAACCGGTAACAATGAAATCATAACAAAATTAAAAATGAAACCCTACCGGTAACTACAATGATAATCGACAATGGGAAGCTTATGTGTGTACCTCAACAAAGGAATAAAAACTGCAAAATTAAATATAGATTAGGTCAACTGCAAAACAAAATCTAGAACCTTATAACAGAAAATCATGAATAAGGAAAAGAGGAGAACAGGAGAAGTGAAAAAGTGGAGAAGAGGATCATACAGTTGAAGAGGAGAAGCGGAGAACAGGAGGAGACGCCGAGGAATAGAGGAGACACTTCAGATGTTACAAGCTTAATGCCGAGGAACAGGAGGAGATGCTTCAGATGATTACAAAATTAGGTTAGATGCATCTTTATGGCACTTCATGAAAAAAATTCAAAAGGTTAGATGCATTCTTATGGCACTTCATTGTATTTACTTTGTCAAATTTTTTTTTCTTTTTTTAATCTAAAAAAAATAGAAATGAATTAACGAGAGAGAAACTACTAAAAAGAGGGAAATTTTGGCGGGATATATTTTTTTGGGCTTGGGCCACAGTTTGAAGTGAAAATTATAATGCCGTAGTTTTTCTTTGTGGCTTAAAATATCTACAGTTTGTTAATCGTGGCTAAAATATATGTGTGATTTTGTAACTGTGACAATTGAAAAAGAGGCCACAGTTTCACACTCTGAATTCAATGTTTCAAAACATATGTCTACGATTTGAAAACCCTGACCAAAGCTTGTATGTGACCATAATTTTTGAATTGTGAAAAAATTTAGCGTGGCCGTAGGCCAAAAATGTTGTAGTGACATCAGAATCAAGGCAAACCTTACGTTTGAAATCTTATAGCAACTAAATCACTTTGCCCTTTTCAAACTCTCGCATTTGAGAAACTATGTACCGAGTAATTTTTTTAGGTCTTGTTCTTTAGTCATGAAATTAGAACAAGCCACTCTATGGTTCTCAAGCTTAAGCCCAATAAACCTCTATAAATACACCATTCTAGAATAAGAGAGAAAACTCCAATTCTTCATAAAAATATATATATATATATATCGAGTTTCTCACCACCTAAATACTACAAATAACCCTATAAACAAAGGGTCACCCTATAAACAAAGGGTCCCCTTATTGTACTTTGTTAACCAGTAAAATAATAACCCTAAACCCTAAAATATTTATTTTCCAATACAATTTATGAAGAAAATTTTTCACAATTATGGATAATTGATTTTATAGTTGCTACTTTTTATAATACAAATAATTGATAGTAATCCTTTAGTAGGGACTAAACACTCTAGCTTTTAATAAGATATAGACAGAGTTATGGATAATTTTTATTACAACTTACATCAAAAAAATTTATGTAATTACACATCATCTAGAATTTTTCTTCTGTATATCACAAGGATATATAGAATATAGAGGAGCTTGTTAAATTAATTAAGGAGGTAGAGCTGCCACCTTTTGTTCCTACTTTATGATAAAGCAAAAGCAAACAAAGCTAAGGGAAAATAGAAATAGAAAAGCAAAGAAAAAGGAAAGTTAAAAAAGAAAAGCAATAAAGAAATGAAAGGTAAGGAAGAAAAGAAAAGAGAGTAAACAAAAGACAAAAGGTTCTAAAACTCCATCATTATTATCAATTCAAATTCTCCTCAAAAACAGTATACAACCAAACAACAATAGTGTTCCTCTCCTTTCCCTCTATAGCTACTTAACCAACAACAACAACAACAAAACCACCTCTCAAAGTTTCTACCAAGTCATGAATAGAAGTGTTCATCTTCAAACCTCACCAGTGCAACAACAAATGATGGCTGGAAACCCTAACAACTGGTGGAACCCTCCTGCACCTGATCATCTTCCACCTCCTTCCAATTACTTTCTAACTCCATATCCTTCTTCATCTTCTCTTCCTCTTCCTCTTCCTCTTCCTTCTTGGCATGAAAATCAACAACTTCCTGATAACTCATGGACTCAACTACTCATGTAATTAATTCTAACACTCTCTCAGATACGATAAGAAAATAATTTACTGATCTCGCGTTTTTATTTCTGAAACACTTAGCCCGACTAAATTAAAAATATTTATCATTTTTTTTGTCTATAATTAAAAATTTTCTAGTACATCTAACCTAATGGTTGCATGAAAATACTATAGCTTGATTTTTGTGTGATGATTTGTGATGGTTTTGTAAAATTTAGGAGCGGCGGCGTGGTGTATGAAGAAGATAAAGAACAAGTTATGCTACCTCAGCCTCCTCTAAATGCTTCTTCTCTTGTTGATCATGTAAAACATGAAAGCTCAGTGAACAACTATGTGTATGGAAATGAAGAATTTCATGGAACAACAAATTCTACTTGGTCTCAAATAGTGTCGGTGCCTTCTTCTTCTTCCTCCAAATCCAGCATGTTGGATTTCTCTAACAGTACAAGATCTCCATCCTCAGATCCATCTTCTGATCAGGTATATATCACATGATTAATTAAAGCTAGATTTTTTTTTTCTTTTATGCTTTGCTTAAACAAGTTTATTAATTACACATGTTTAACTTTTGTGAAACTTTACTAATTTAAACAAATTGTCAATTGAATTTTACTTTTCAATATATAGATATTATCTTTCAACTTTTTTCTGAAAATGGTTCTTCTATTCTTTCTGTTTATCTTCTTTAATAAAAATAAATATACACAAAAAAAAAAATTCTATATTCTATATTTGATTTGTGTTGTGTTGTGTGTTTTTTTATATTTTTATTTATAATTTTTATTAACGAAAGTTTTTTTTTCTTTCTCAAAAGTGTAATAGTGGTGCAGCTGGTGGGGCAATGAAGAAAGCTAGGGTTCAACCATCTACAACTCAGTCTACCTTCAAGGTATAATTTCAATTTCAAACAATTCTAGATAGATACTTCCAACTCAAAAATCTCTTTTTCAACAAAAACACACATCATATGTGAGTTGTAACTCTTGTCTTTCATGGTTGTCTTGTTCTCAATATCATGTTGAGTTTTCAAAAATTTTCTTTCTCTTATGATGAAGAACCAAAATCAAACGTATAGCATGAAGTAGGAGTCGTCTTTTAGGACGGTGTACGTATGATGGATTGCTACGCTGAACCAAAATTTGTCATGATTAAATGTGATTAAGAAAAATTTCATAAAATATTTTTCGCTGTTAAACCATAATAAAATAGAGTCTTTATTTAATTCGACACAATTCAATCATAATTAAGCTACGATCTTCGAAAAACTTAAAACGACCCTGGTCTGAGCACATCATGTACATAGTTTTATGATTGCTTAATTTCATCTCTTCATTTTCAGGTTAGGAAGGAGAAGTTAGGTGATAGAATTACAGCCCTTCATCAACTTGTTTCTCCATTTGGAAAGGTACATAAGCCTAATTATTCAATTCAATTGATACTTACAACAAAATTAGGTGCTTTTTTTTTGTGGTGTTCATCAATCATAACATATTATGTGGATTAAAATTTTCAATTAATTCCATTATAGATCTAGTGCGTTCTTATCCAAATCAAAACTGTAAACTGATTAAATTATCAAAACTCAATTTTTAGTGAAAATTGTTTGGATAAGATAAAATTTTGGATTACATTTTCAAAAAAAAGTTGTAATAATATTGTAATAATATTCTAATGTAAATAAATTATTGATAGTTACTTATAAATCAAATTAAAAATTTTAATATTTATCCACTTAGGTTATTTGTGTTTCAGATGTTTACATAGTCATCTGGGTTGCATATGGACAATCTATTAATATGAGTATATTTTTAGATTAATATTTGGATGGAATAATTTATTTGTCTCCAAAGTGATTAAGTTTGTTAAATTATGATTTGTGAACATTAAAAAGAATAGACATAAGTGTTTATTTAGTAATTCACATTAATGTGATTTGATCTAGTTAAAAAACACCCGATTTGTGCATTAAGTTAACTTATGCACAAAAATAGAATAAAATTAAAGAAGGTACGTATGAATATTAAATTTGCATTGATAAGAATAAAAACAATGTTAAAGGTAAGCTATTTTATATTCATCTTTCCCATCTTCTTTATTTATTTATTTATGATAATTTGATGAGTGTGGTGTTTTTAACTTTTGCAGACTGACACAGCATCTGTCTTATTAGAATCTATTGGTTATATAAGATTCCTTCATAGTCAAATTGAGGTAATATTTCTTTTCCTCTCTTCACATTAATGTTAAAAGTACATTTCATTTTCTTTACTTTTTCCCCGTGGATTATGCAGGCACTAAGTTTACCATACTTGGGAAATGGATCACCAAACATTATCAATATCCAACAACAACAATCTGTAAGAAAACCTTTTTTTTTCTATCTCTCTTCCCTATGCAACAAAAGAATAATCACTTTCTCTGCATGTGCTAGCTAGTTTTTTTTTTTTATATACTTCATGTACACCAATTAATTTGTAATTATGTTGCACTAATTGTAGTTATTATTTTATTAATCATGTTATAGGTCCAAGGTGAGAAAAGTTGTTTCTTCCCTGAACATCCTGGTCAGGTATGTATATATTCTTTAACAAAATATTATTCGGTTCGTCGAAAATTTACTTTTTATATTTATTGAATAATTAATATATCTGAATAAATTATATAGATAAGATGAATTAAATTCTAATTATACTTTATTACTTTATGGTTATAGCTGCTGAATGAAAATTGTTTGAAAAGAAAGGTTGAGGGTTTTGAGGAAGAAGAAAAGAAGGATTTGAGGAGTAGAGGACTATGTTTGGTTCCAGTTTCATGCACAGTGCAAGTTGGAAGTGAAAATGGAGCTGATTATTGGGCACCTGCTTTTGGTGCTGGATTTCAGTAGTTTTCATTTGGTTAATTAATTACTATTAATTGGGGTAGCAATTAATTATTCATATATGTGGATCAAAAGCATACAAATTAAGAGGGAATTAGTTGGTGGAAATTTGTATAACATCATGAGCAGTCAATCTGCTATATATAAAATTATCTAAGGCTGATTGCTCATGATGCTATGTAGAGTTCCTTAATAAAAATGTATGCTCATTAATTAATTACTATCAAGTAGTATACATGTTTGCAAGCCCTTGTTAATTAAGAATCCTTAACTTGTGCAAATAATCAACTTTTAATTTATTTTTATTTGGTCATTAGCTTAATTTATATTATGCTTTAGTAAAAAGGATCATTACATTGTTGTAATCGGTTTGAAATTGATAGTGGTCATCTTTAATTTTTATCTTTGAGAAGGAAATATAAAGGATAATTTTAATGTGGTCAGAGATTTTAAGTTATTGGACTCGTTCTTAGACGAACGAAAGGTGTTAGGCACCCCTCATTTACCTTGTTCACAAGGATACTAGGATTTAGAAACAGATCTTTGAGAAATAGGATCGTATGCCTACGTATCCTCTTATGAGGAATCGGAGTCTCAATTCATAGTTTACAGTTGGTTGGTGTTTTTTAAGGTTTACGAAGATGTTTTGAATTTCCCTTGTACTAAGTCTAGATGTGTGAATAGCGGAGTTGTTAGACAAAGTTCGCAGTTGACTTAAAATATTTCTGTAATCCTTTTTGAATTTTTTTAAAATTAACTAAGTTATTTTTAAAAAAAGTTAGTGTTGGTTAAGTATTTTTTTTAATGTATTAATATATAAAACATCTTATTAATGCATGGTTAAAAATATTTTTAATGCAATAAATAAATACTTAGATGAGTTAGAAAATAAATATTTGATTTTTAATAATAATAGTAAAATAATATTGGAATTATATATATATATATATATATATATATATATATATATATATATATATATATATATATATATATATATATATATATATATATATATATATATATATATATATATATATATATATATATATATATATATATATATATATATATATATATATATATATTAAAATAATTATAAATAATAAAAGGAATTTAAAAAAAAAAACGCAGGGGGTGTATTTTGTTTTGAGATAGTAAAACAGTGGGTATGGGAAGTAGGGCCTTGAATTCAGATATTAAGTACAAGCTCAAACGCAAAGGGGAGTGTTGTTTTGTTTAGGTCAGCATAAATGGAGGTTTAGTCAGCAAGGACCCAAGTCTAGATGTTAGACTTGGCCCAATAGCGTTAGGAGTGTGGGTTTCGTTGACGTAGCAAAAACAACAGAATATGTGCCGTGAATATCATGGGCTTAGGCCCAAAATAACATGAGGTCCGTTTAGGCAACGTGTGGGAGGAATCACGGTGTTACAATGAGCATGCAGATCAGGAGCGTTTGATGATGGTCTGAAGGTTGTGGTGGGAAGCGCATGTTAAGGATTATGGGCGCACGAACACAAAATCAGGGAACATTTATAAAAACAAATCACTGGATTGAGAGCCCATTTTTTCCTTCTTTTTCTCTCTCTCTTCAACGAAATTACATAAACCTTTGGTAAAACCTAGAGAGAGAGGCTTTGACCTCTCTCTAAAACTCAGCCGACCGAAAATCGCCCTGTCCGCGCCGTCCATATTCTGCCACCACCAACCACCCCTTTTTCCCCAATTTTTCGATTGATATTCAACTGGAAACTTCAACCATTCAAACCATTCGCTGTGAAAAATCATCTGGATTCATAGGACCCTAAGAATCCTAAGGGTTCGTGATGAACCCTAACTGTCCAAAAAACCCAGAACACTAAAAAATGAAGAACCCTAACCCTAATCTTCAAACAACCACAAGAACCCTAACCCTAGGACCTAAGAACCCTAACCCTAGGTTAGAACACTAACTCTAAAAAACCCCAAAATTTCCATAAACACAATATTTAAACATCAATCATGCAATTAAGAGCCCTAATGCTAAGTTATTTGTGTTCCTTCCCCTGCCGTAATACTGGTTGTATATTGATTTCTTGAATCCTCCTTCTGATCTCTCACGCCTTCTTGTCTTTGTTTGCAGGTACCAGAGTGGTGGCACTGTAACGGCAGTGCATCGAAGATTTTTAGGGTTTCAGATATTTAAGCCCTAAACTTTTTCCTTCTCCTTTCGATCAACTGTGTTCTTTAAATATTTTCTCCTCCTTTATTAGAATTTTCTTAGGTTCTATTTATAGCTTTAGGTTTTAGATAGATTAGGAAAATGCTTTATGGTTATCATTACTTTTGTAATTTGTTAGGAATTAATAGATTTTATTCTATTCTTAGGGATTCGATTTGATTTAGTGATTGATTTAGAAAGATTTTGTGTAATTTGTGTACAATTTTGGTATGTAATGGAAATATATGATTATATTATATTTGATATGGTTCATTTGTTTTTAGCTCTGTTTTAATTATGTGTTTCTTTTTTTAGATCTGTACAGTAATTGTTTTGATGATTTTTTGGGCTTGAATCTAGGCTTGAAGTGATGAAGGGTTTAGCAAGGGCGCCACTGGGTGTTTGGGTTGAAAAACCCTAGCTTTGGTCTTGTTGACTCTAGTCAATGTTTCGGACAATAAAATAAATAATACATTTTAAAATGATAATAATGTTATTAGTAAATAATTAATAAAACTTAATTATGGCAATAAATAAATAAATAAAAATATTGACTCCAGTCAAAAGTTTAAACACAATGGGTGTAAAAAAAATATGGACCAACAATTCAATGGGTCTATCCAATAAAACCAAAGCAACAAAAAAGTGTACACCCCTTTCTTATTAAAATGCACGAGCCCTTTTTATTTGAACTGGGCCGACAATACTATCTTAATGGGCCTAACAACAAATTATACGGGATTTTCTGATTTAGAAAAACCCATGAAACCTTTATTAAAACTCACCTCCTTCTTTTAAGGTTTAAACCCCACAATGAAATTATCCCTAGTAATCTAAACTTTATAAAGAAACAGACAATAATAAATGATAAATTAATTAAAAATTAGTAGGACAAATTTGTGGTATGACAGTTGCTCCTATTTAATTATTCTTCGGATGGATAGTGCGAGAATACGCAGGTCTCGCACATTCGAATCAGAGGTTTATTAAATAATGAAAGACCCCCAAAATTTGTCTGAATTATTTATAAGGATACATTGTACAACGTTCCAAAGAGTATGTAAAATGGGCATAAATGATGATGTATTATCTTACCAGGGTTTGAATAGAAAGCTTTTGTTTTGATTTAGATACGATGACGCGGGTAACTCGTCGATATCTAAAAGAGATTATAGATTTTTGTATTTTTACCATAACCTAGGAGGTAAAATAATACAAGTTTTAAAAGTTGACTTTCTAATGCTTTGAGACTAATATAGTAAGTTTATAACACATATTTCGTCTATTCATCGCAACATAGGGGATGCATAGAATTTGATAACACGTTTCTGCATGGAAACTGACGCAATGAATTATGCAGATTTTGTTATGCTTACTAAGACATAGAGAGTAAACATTACGAGGATCAACCTGCACATTTATCACAACCTAGGGGATAAAAGACGACAAGGGTGTGCTTACGTTATCCATCACAACCTAGGAGATGAATAGCATAACCCTGGAAATTTTCATACCTATCCCAACCTAGAGGATATATATTTGAAGAATTTGTGTGTTTACCACGACCTAGGAGATAAACGGAACGAAGAAAAATTCACGTATTCATTACAATCTACGGAATGGATAATATGAACCTGGTAATTTGCACACCTACCATAACCTAGGGGGTAGATGATTGAAAAGTGTTTTGGGGATCAAATCTTAGATAACTAGATCAAAGATGAGATCAGAGTTTTATCGGATGTGTCTGTTCTCAACCAAGGTAATTTCTTGCTTTGATAATCTGACAAAGGGCCCAAGATATTGGTTTGACCCAAAGTGTGTTTGAAAAATTCTATGTATGATGTATATGTGTAATGTCCTAGATTGATATGGAACCTAGAATGTATATGCATCAAGTATTTTGTGTATGCCCCAAATGCACCAAATATGTGTATATGTCCCAAAATGTAATAAATTTTTTTTATATTATGTCCTTTTAAACCATTGGTTTTGTGTGACCCACCCTCCAACATTTCGTTGTTGTGGTATTTTTGATTTGATTTGAAAGGTGTCAGCAAGATCTTGATATTGGTATTGTAGGCGTTTTTTGATGTTTCACCAAATACTTTTATTTGTCAAATCCCCAAAATGATTTCAATGCAGTATTCACAAAAATAATCGTAGTATTTTGCAAACAAGTCTGAAAAGGAAAGACACAATTGAAAGATTTGAAAAAGTTTTTATCAATAAGTATTCCTCTGAATATGCGAGAGTAAAGATGTAATTCCTAAAATAGGTAATTACAGAAAGTTTTAAAACTGAAAATGGAAATGAAAATGATAATCGTTATTGATGTTTCCCCAATATCCTTTTGATAACTTCAATCTCCTTTGCTTCTGAGTCAAATGATTTGGATCAATACCTTCCTTTGTGGTTGCACTCATGGTTCTTATATCACAGTCTTTTTGTTCTTTATTATTTATTTTTAAATAAGATCCCCAACTTTTCCTGGATCGCCCTTTCGGGTTTTCAATCCACCAGGATAGTTTTTTTTGTATATGTCCTTAATTTTTGCATGAATCACTCTTTAGGGTTTTCAATCCACTGGGACGCTCCTTTTTGCCTAAGTCATCCGTTTAGGGTTTAAACTTAGCGAGCTTTTTATAAATAGTATTTTTTGACTGCGTCTGAATTTTATGGATGTTGTAGTTCTTCCCCATCCATTGTTGTGAGGATGAGACCACCACCGAAGAATGACGTTTTTACCACATATGGACCTTCGTAGTTGGGTGTCTATTTACCATGTGAATCAAGGTGATGGAGAAGAATCTTCTTGAGAACCAAATCCCCTTCTTTGAACACTCGAGGATGAACCTTCTTGTCGAAAGCTTTCTTCATCTGTTTTTTTGTATAATTGACCGTGGCACAAAGATGTTAGGCGTTTCTCTTCAATGAGGTTAAGCTGATCAAGTCGTGTCTGAACCCATTCTGCTTCTTCAAGCTTTGTTTCCATTAGAAATCTAAGTGATGGAATTTCTACTTCAACTGGGAGTATTGCCTCCATGCCATATACCAGAGAGAAAGGAGTTGCACCTATTGATGTATGTACAGAAGTAAGATAGCCATGTAAAGCGAAAAGAAGCATTTCATGCCAATCTTTGTATGTATTTACCATTTTCTGAATGATTTTCTTGATGTTCTTATTGGAAGCTTCAACGGCCCCGTTCATATTGGGTCGATATGGTGAGGAATTATGATGCTCGATCTTGAAATTATCGCATAACTCCTTCATCATTTTGTTGTTCAAATTGGACCCATTGTCCATAATGATCTTGTTTGGAATCCCATATCTGCATATGAGATTTTGCTTGATGAATCGAATAACCACTTGACTTGTCACATTTGCGTATGATGGCGCTTATACCCATTTGGTGAAGTAACCAATGGCAACTAGTATGAACGGGTTTCCATTGGATGCTTTCGGTTCGATCATGCCTTTCATATCAATTCCCGACATTGAAAATAGCCAAGGAGAGCTCATGACATTTAGAGGAGTTAGTGGTACATTCATTTTGTCGGCATAGATTTGTCACTTGTGATATGTCTTTGTATAATCGTAGCAATTGGCTTCCACCGTCAGCCAATAATAACCCATTTGCAGGATTTTTCTAGACATGGCATGTCCAGTTGTATGCATTCCGAAAGCACCTTCATGGATTTCTCTCATAAGTGTATATGCTTCATGTTTCTCCACACACCTGAGTAACACCATATCGTAGTTTATTTTGTATAACACATCACCACTCAGAAATAGTTTTAAGGCTAGCTTCCGCAGAGTTCACTTGTCAATAATAGAGGCATTTTCTAGACATTCTTGTTTCTTAATGTACCTCTTGATGTCATAGAACCAAGGCTTGTCATCTGGCCCGTCTTTAATAGCAAGGAAATATGAAGGCTCTTCAAAATGTTTGATTGTAATGTACGGTTTGTGGTTTGGACAAGTTACTTTGAACATGGCTGATAAAGTTGTTAAGACGTCCTCCATCTGATTCTCTTCTTGTAGAATATGACTGAAAGTAACCTTGATAAATTCTATAGCTAGCTTTAGAACATGATCCCGATATGTAATCAATCTAAGATTCTTAGTGTCCCACTCTTTGTTGACTTGGTATATGGCTAGTGTTGAGTCTCCAAAAACTTCGAGATGTTTTATTCTTAGATCGATAGAAACCTCCAAACCCAATATACAAGCTTCGTATTCAGCGATATTATTGGTGCAGTCAAAATATAACCTTGCAGTATATGGTTTGTGAAAATTCTTCGGAGAAGTCAAAACCGAACCAATGTCGTATATAACCATGACATCTTTGTCTGGAAAGTTGAACTTCATTGGTTGATATTCTGGTAGTGGCCGATGAGCTAGATGGTTGGACAGTATGTTACCCTTGATGGCCTTTTGAGTAACATATTGGATGTCGTATTCCGTTAGTAACATCTGCCATCGAGAAATCCTTCCTGTAAGAGCTGGTTTTTTGAACACATACTTTAAAGGATCCATTCTTGCTATTAACCATGTGGTGTGAGTTAACATATATTGCCTCATTCTTTTAGTAGCCCAAGCCAACGCACAATAAGTCTTCTTGATAAGTGAATACCTGGTTCCGCAGTTGGTAAATTTCTTATTGAAGTAGTAGATTACATGCTCTTTTCTACCCGTTTCGTCATGTTGTCCCAATACACATCCCATTGACCCTTCAAGCACTGTTAGATACATGATGAACGGTCTTCCGGGAACCGACGACATCAATATTGGTCGCTCTTGTAAATATTGCTTTATTGTCTCGAAAGTTTTCTGGCAATCATTATTCTATACCACCGTCTGATCTTCTCGCACTAATTTTAATATAGGCTCGCACATAGCAGTTAGGTGCGATATGAACCTTAAAATGTAATTCTATCGTCATAAGAAACCACGAACCTCTTTCTCCATCCTCGGAGATGGCATTTCTTGTATGACTTTTACCTTGTCGGGGTCTACCTCAATACCACACTGACTTACAATAAAACCCAATAACTTGCCTGACCTGACACCAAGTTTGGGTTCAACCTTAGTTTGAACCTTCACAAATGCCCGAATAGCTTTTGTAAATGTATGATGTGATCCTCCTCCGTATGAGATTTGGAAATCATATCATCTACGTACACCTCAACCTCTTTGTGAATCATATCATGAAATAATGTGGCCATAGCCCATTGATAAGTTGCCCATGCGTTCTTTAGACCAAACGACATTACCTTATAACAGAAAGTTCCCCAGGGAGTCATTAAGGTAGTCTTTTCCATATCTTTGGGTGCTATTTTGATTTTATTATAGCCTGAAAAATCGTACATGAATGAGAATACCGAAGCTTGAGTTGTATTTTCCACCAGAACATCTATGTGAGGTGACGAGAAATCGTATTTAGGACTTGCTTTGTTAAGATCCTGATAATTTACAAACATGCGTACTTTTCCATCCTTCTTGGGTACTGGCACGATGTTAGCTATCCAAGGTGGATAACCCACTACTGCTAAGAATCATGTGTCGAATTGTTTAAGGACCTCTTCTCGAATCTTGTTGGACATGTCTGGACAAGCTCTTCAGAGCTTTTGCCTAACTAGAGAGCAACCTTCCTTGAGAGGTAGTCTATGCACCACAATGTTTGTATCGAATCCTAGCATATCTCTGTAAGACCAGGAAAATATATCCACATATTCATGTAGCAACTTGATTAGTCTTTCTTTGACGCTTTTCTCCAATGTTTCCCCTAGCTTGATCTCTTTCAAATCGTCTTTTGTGCCAAGGTTAATGGTCTCAATAGATTCCTGATATGGTTGTATATTGTCAGCTTTTTTCTCTATCTCCCTCGCTAATTCTTTAGAAAGTTCAAGATCTTCATCATCTTCCTCTTCCGCTTGGTTGATGGGCGCATCAAAATTATATCGAATGGCAGCAGTAACATTATCAATGATTCTAGGCTCGGATCTGCACATTTATCATGTTTTGGTGCAATTTTAGTATGTGAATTTGGAAAATGCGTATGAAGAAAAGTATGTGCCATTTTTTAAATATAAGAGATATATAACTCTTATTAATTATGAATACTGTCTGAAACAAATTGAGGGACCCTTACAAGCAACCCATATGCCTCAGGATTGACATATGTTCTTTCAAAAATAAGAAAAATTACTTTAAAAAGAAAAAGATCTTCGGAACCTCGACAACTGTCCAATTCTTGAGTTCTTCTCCTGGGGCGTATTCATGGATTAAATCAGATGTCTTTTTGGTATTACTTTTGTCAGACATAACTACCACTTGACTGCCATGCTCTACTCCTTGGTTGACGAAGGTCTTCTGAATTAGAGGAAATCGTGCTTTACCTTTCAGAGTAGCCTTCGGTAATTCATAGCCAAAACCAAAACGGTTCTTCTTCTCATGTATTTTCGGGAGTTTATGTAACGCCCGTTAATTTAATTAATTATTTAATTAAATTATTTTGGATTATTTGTTGAAGTTGTGAGATATTGTGGATTGTTGGTATAACTTGTTAGATTATTATTAATTAATTAATTAGTTGATTAACAATAATAATAATGTTGGAATTAATGGAATAATATAAGATTATGTTGTTGGACCTATTTTATATGGTGGTATGTAGTACTAAGGAGGTGTGAGAATTAAGCCCAAGAGAAATAATTCTATTATTATTGAGTTTGGATATAATAATAGAAATTAAATATGACAGTAAGGAAAATAGATTTTGTCAAGAGGAAGAAGAATAAGGGTTGGAAGAGAGAAAGAGAACGTGAAAGTTGCAGAAAAGGAGGAAAAGAGGCAGAACGAAATTCGATCAGAAAATTGTAGAGCGATCTCCAATCCAAGGTAAGGGTGGGGTTCTTACTCTATAATAGGGTTTATGATGAGTAGTATATGGGATTGGATTTGAAAAGTTATTTTTGTTTATGATTGAAATATATATATTGTTGTTTGATGAGGATCAATGATCTAGAGATGAATAATGATGCCCTAATGTTGTATAATTGATGCAGAAATATAGGATTATTATAATTGATGATTACCTATGATTAGAGGATGTTTTTAGGGCCTAAGGCAGGGAAATCACAGTGAAAACGCAAGAAAATCGCAGAATATATTCAGCACAGATCAGTATGAGTCGACCTCAAAAGCCATGCGTCGACACATGCAGAAATTAAGACTCAGGATGAGTCGATACATAAGGACCATGCGTCGACACATGCAGTGTTTCAGACTCAGTATCAGTCGACACAAGAGGTTACGCGTCGACTCATGCAGAATCTCAACCCAGTACGCATCGACTCAAAGAGACATGCATCGACTCATGCAGTCTAATTTTTGACAGATTCTTCCAAAGGTTGTAACTTGAGTTTCTGGACTCCGTTTGAGGTGTCGTTTGAAGCGTTGGATTGCTAACGTGATGAACTAATTATTAAGGATTAAAATGAAGGATAAGAAGAATAATCCTAGTACCCAAATTAGGATTAGAGTTAACTTCCCACGTAAATCGCTATGATGATTTTGTGAAGTATGATGAGGATAAAACGATCTTAGATTATCGCTTGGTTCATGACATTAAGATTTATAATGATAACGATGTAGTATTAGAGAATAATAATATGTAGAGGTTTGCTAATTAGAGATAAGCCTTACATGATAAATTAATTATAGGCATTATCATGTTATAGTCTTATGGCCAACGTTGAGGGATTTTCGATCTTTCATTGTATTGTTGTTATGGCTAAGTTGCTGTGGAATCATGCTGATGAATTATGTTTATGAATTATGTTGATGAATTATGTTGATCGATGCTGTTGAGATGCCTCTAATAATTGGCAACTATTAAGATGTAGGCTTCTGGCCAAGATGATGTTGTGTTGAGATGATATTAATTATGGTTGTTGTTACAACATTCATGATTGTGTTGCATACATTGCATATAAAGATGGAGTTGATGCTCATTAAGATGGCCTGTATTGGTGAATATTAAGATGAATGCTTATGCCTTGTTGATGCCTCTAATTATTGGCAATTACTTTGAGATGGGAGTTCTGCTCCAATGGTACCACATGTATTTGCATAGTATTGAGTCGCATTATTTGATTGCATAAAGAAGTTGTGTATTGATGCGGTGAATGTGTATATTGTTGGTATTCTATTGCGATTATTGTTTTTTATGAGATATGAAGTGGTGTTATTATATGAGCTGATTTAACATATTATTTATCATACATTTTATTATATTGTTAGATATCTCACCCCTTCAGTTTGAATGTTACCCTTATGTTGGTAACGTGCATGTAATCCAGAGTGAAGGCAGTATACCTTCAGTAGTTTGAGTCGGTGTCATTACTCTGATACGTAACACTCGGGGGGATGAACGCTTGTTGATTTTAGTTATTGTTATTCCAGATATTGAACTTTAATTTGATTGTTGCTAAGTATGTGTTATTTTGAAATTGTTGTAATGTTGGACAAAGATGTTATTATGATTCTGCTGCATAGTTGTTCAAGTTGTAGAATTAAGAGATTAAATTATTTCGCTGTTGGTTCATCCGAAGTTTTAAAGTGTTATGTATCCATGTTGAATGCAATATGTTTTTAAGTTGAATTTGTGGCATCCTGATTCAGTTGTATGAATTTTATAACTCTAATTTACATTCATAATTGCCGGATAGAATTGGGGTGTTACAAAGTTGGTATCAAAGCGGGTCGGTCCGTCCGACCAAGTTGTCTAATGTTGTTTGTTCCTTAGTGCGCGACAAGTGTGTGAAACACTGTCCGTACTTATTTGCCTTAATTGCAGGAAGTTGGTTGAAGATAAGTGGGGGAGAAGCTTTACTTCTCAAATATGTTCAATTGAAAGGTGTTGGTTCGGTGTGCTGCCGACGACGACAATGCAAGAATTGTTGGAGTCTTGTTCTCGAATTTGAAGGTGACTTGAGTTCAAGGTCTTGTTGTTAGTCGAGTTAGAGTGCCTTGAGAGAAATTGATCAGACATTGTTGGTGCTTACTTCTCTAAGAATGAAGAGAGGTGTAACATTTGTTGATTTACGAAGCAAGTGTAAGATGTCGATGTTTGAACAATGATGGAGTAATAAAGTTGATGTAACTTTGGTGTTTGGATCACATAAGTGATTGTAAAAGTTGTTGAAGTTGTTGGAATATTTTGAATCACGATTCATAGTCAGAAATATGAGGAGATGAGTACGATTTCAAGAATGGTAAGTGTTGGTACTGGTACAAAGAAATTTTTGTTCTGACGTTATCGTAAGGTGTGTGTTAATGTGTCGCTGCATGACGTCGGTGTTCGTATTTTGTAGTATTGATTATTTCAATTTACCTTTCGTTATGTGTTTGATATCATTCTTGGCATCGATCTATGAAGTATTGATCTCTCATATCTACGAGGTCCATATCTAATCTACTTCGTTCACATCAGATCTATGATTTCACTTTCTCTGATGTACAATCTCTATTCGATTCATGCCATCCTCGATCTACCTTGTCTATTGTATTTTCTTAAGCTATGTGCAACCTATATTCTACTCTTTGATTCGATTTGAGTTAATTGTTAGGTTAAATTTATATTTGGATTCATATCATTACTAGTTAAACTTTTAATCAACTATTCAATTTTTTATTTGAACATTTCAGAAGGTCATTAAAGCTTCAATTGTTTCCATTTTCATCCCAAAGGAGCCTCTGGTTCAGACAATATCGTCCACTTGTAAGGCATTTCAACATACTATCAGTGAAACAGGTAAGGATGGATTGAGGTATTGATTTTGAAAACATAAAACAAATGTAAGGGTAGTTATTCATATATGAGGTATTAATTTTGAAATTAATGTTTGACCTTTATGAAGGTTTCCCTTGTAGGAAGAGAAGCTTTTCCCTTTTTATAGATACATGGTATTCCAAAACTAAAGTGGATAATTCTTCAAGCATAACACCACTTTGATAAAGGTTTCAAGTTTTAAAGTTCTATGGTCTTAATCTTTCATTAATTTCAAAAGGGTCTTTTTTTAAACAATTTCCAGATTTTCCTCTTACTGATCAAAATTGTATAAAGTATCTTCAAGATGTTTCTCACAGAACCCAACATGTTATAGATCTGTGTAATACTAATTTCATATAAGTTTGGTCAACAATATTTGATCTGCATAACCTTAATGTTTTTCAATAATGCATGAACTTGTTTATGATCATTCTTTTCATTAAAGCAAATCAATAAATTGAACTATTATGTTTCAAATCTTATATACTGGCAATTTTGTTTCTTCATGTTTTTTGTTTACGTAATCATCTTAATGATAACATTTATAATAATAATATAGACTTAGATTTGTTATGAAGCAATTTCTATTGTGTTATTTTATCATCTTATTTATACATTATTGATACACCTTTATTTTCTAATATATTTCATACTTCAGCTTTATTTATTTTTATTGAAAAATGTGAAAATTATGGCGTTTATAAATGCCATAATTTGCTTTATTTAAAATAAATAAATCGAAATTATGGTTGTTAAAATTGTCGTTATATACGAAATTATAATTGTCATTTAATGAGATGTATATTACGGTGGTGTGTGCGGCGCTTCTTCGCAAATCACCATTTTATTCTTAGCGACAACCAAATATACGTTGTTTTAAGAAAATGTCATTGTTGAGAATTGTGGCGGTCGAAACCGACATAATATTCATATTTTTGACCAATGTAATTCACCCATTTTTTTATAGTGATGTAAACTTGAAATAAGATAATTCTAAGTAACATTTTTCAATGATATATTCCAAAAGGATAAGTATGTTGAGAATCGTGCCCGCACAAAATGTTAACATTTGAGTAACAGTTATCAAAGTACATGCAATCATGATATTTGGAAAAACATCTCAAGTTTTTGAAATTTTATAATAGCTAATCATGAGGTGATATATAAAACATCTCAAAATATATTCAAAAATTAACATTTTAAGGGTGTTCTAGACTGGCCAAAGGCCCAACCGACCAAATCTCATCCCATCAAAACTCACTCTACACGATCGGAATATAAAAACAGTTCACATGAAATGAGAATATACACAATATATGATCTCCAAATTCATTTTACTCATCTTGAACTGACTTGGGCATTGGAATGATAACCATGCAGATCCACCTGTAACAGATATTGACCATTATTATTATCTTCCCAACATTTTTGGTTCCTTCACGGAGTTAGATCATCCATTTCTGGTTCCTGAACATAATAGTGGCACCGTATCTGGGAACGAATTTTGATTCTCACAATTTATATAATTTCAAATCTAATTCCCGATTCACCAAGGTGTAACCTACCTAGGACACCAAAATGAAAATGGATTCAACTTACGATTCCAATGGTTTCCACGAATCTACGCTTGCTTTTAGATTCCATCGTCCATTACTCCCCCGAATTTTAGAACTGGGAGAAGCAAAAGAGAAAATACGTAATAGTCGAATTTGTTAATCGTAATTTCCACTTCGATTCTCTGCCTTCAATATCTTTGACTTCCTTGAGAGCTTCGTATGGTAGCAAAAGCGGGAATTCTAGATCCAGATATAGGGTTACGTCGGGATCTGAATGCAATTTTAATGAAAGACGGGCCAAGGTTTCATAATCCACCATATTATGCCCACACTTTAGTCCATTACCAGGGTGATTAAAGGCATGGCCTATGGAAAATATTGAAAATTCGTAGTTAATGGCGTCTAGATATCGCAAGTTTGTAGTTAATGTCGAACGTCGATCTAGTACTGGGGTGTATCCCATGGATACCACGGGTTGTCCTCTCAAGGGTTTGAGGAGAGCTAACCAACATAGCATATTCACCATAAAAGCACTTTGGATCTCGCTGAGGTAAATACCTGCTCCAAAATGGGAAAGAAGTTGGGCACTCTTAACCAGTAATTATCGAGTGCCTCACCAAATCATTAGGGAGAGAAACTCAACAAGAATAAAAATAAGAGATTAGCCTTAAGCTACTCCTTAGGATAGTCGATCCTCTCACACTTGTTAATAGTTACGCGCAAGGAAAGGTACTCTGGACACTGTCCGATTGAAGTAGACACTTTGACGCGCAAGGTGCAGCCAACCCGGACTTTTGATAAAGATAACAACTGTAGACCTCGAGCATTGTCCAATGTAAGAGATATTTTGGAGCGCAGAGTGCACTCAACTCAAACTTCTAGTATAAAGGCAATGATCCAAGACCCTAAACTCTATACGACCAATCCAATGTCACCATTGGGGTATTCACCCGCCAGTTATTTCTTTAATTGTAAATTTTCAATTCATCTTTCTTCCTCTTTTGTCTGCTTGTTCACCTCTCTTTCTACTAAAATGCTTGAAACGAGGAAACATAGACAAACACCTAGTTTGTATTTGATATTCACTTATATAATTATGATACAGCTTAAAGCACACCTTACGCTCGATATCAAATTCAGTATGGACTTAACGTATTTTTGCAATTCGAATACGTCTCACGCGTACTCCAAATTCATTGTACATCTGATACAAACTTAACGAACATCTATGATTCCATACGACTTAAAGCACACATTATTCCTGATTGTGTATCTGATACAAAGTTAACGCAATTTTGTGATTGATACTTCTTAAACATATCCCAAGTCTAGCTATGTACCCAATACAGACTTAACACATAACACATTTATGCGACTCTGATACGGCTCAAATGCACACCTTGTTTCCAAGGCCTATTAAACTCACTTCTGCATAGATGGCCCATCCCCAGATCTAGATAATCCCTAGGCATAAGCGGTGGAGCCCGGAGAAGTCCACCTCAGTCCAAGATAAACCTTAGGGGCAGGGACGAGGATCCTACTCTTGTCTAGGTAACGGTCCCCTATGACGTGGATCACAATACAAACATAACTACAAAACTTAAACTTTGTCAGTCCTAGGCACTGCCTAGGGAAAACAAGTTATTCTCTAAACACGACATATAAATTAATATGTTGTTATGACTAATGCTATAATAGTGGGCAAATACAACAACAAAAAACGATAGCAAACATCAGTTAGTGCACTGAATTGCAAAAATTAAGAGAATCATATTATAATTTTCACCATATCAATACAATAAAACATATTACCTTTTTCATAAAGCGAAGCAATAAAGGCTTCCACACACTTAACAAATATTCAGCCAGCAGTGATGAACACTCGTGCTCCGGCCTAAATTCTAAATGCAAATGAAGAATTGATGATAAAGAGAGCAAGCCATGAGCTATAACAAGCCATGAATATTGATAATGATAAAACGAAGGTCGACATTAAGCTCTAAATCTAACAATACTTTAGATACCAAGGTAAAAATTTCATTGAGTATCAAAATAAGTAAAAAGAAGGCACAAAAGTCTGGGAAGACATTGTGAGAAATAAACTTTACAAAGAAAAAAAATCAAGTTGGAGAATTGAAAACTCAGGCACCGAGACTATATCCTCGAGTCACCCTGGGAGTATACTTGAAAAGATCTAGCGCCTCAGCATAAATCATAGTGTAAGGGCAGAACTTCCTTGCCTTCTCCATCACTCATTCTCGGATTCCAAGTAAATCCCACATATTATGTTAAAGAGCATCATACAGTGCCCGCTTTAGGTCGACCACCTCATCCTGAACAACTTTCAAGGCCTCTGCATCCTTCAGATGCTCCTCTATTTGACGATCCTTCTCCTTAAAAGGGTTATAAGAAACCTTGTATCGCTCCTCTGCATCCTGAAAAGAGCCCTCCAATTCAGCCACGCGAGCCACCATGGTAGAAGGGGAGTCATGTATCTATTAGACTATGATGAATTATCTAGAGGGGGTGAATAGATCCTCAAATTAAAAATTACCTTTCAAAAATTGTTATTTAAAAACTTATTTGAAAAATAATGTTGAGCGGAAGGTTTTTAGCCTAGATCAAAATAGTAGTCTAAACGAACCTAGTTATTGGAAACTCAGATATGCACAACCCATATAGAATTAAGATAATAATAAATCAATTCATAATAATATATCAATTAATAGTTTAATATCAAACACAAAAATTTCATATTTCCAATGAAATCATGTTAAAAACATAACTTAATAATTTATCAAACATGTGACGCACAATCAATTTTTCATAATTTTCTTTGAGCTTTATTGATATGAAAAACCATTTAGAATCAAAGTTATTATAAGTTTATCAACAAAGCAATTTAAACTTTAACAATAAAAGATAAATTTTATATGAATCGGTTGATCAAACAACAACTTCAACAAATTGTATATAGAGAGTAAATGAGAGTAAGAAATAGAATATTTCTATTTGTCAAACACTTGGTGTGCGTTCGACTTTTTAGAATTTTTCTTTAAGTTGTGTTGATATGAAAACCACTTATAATTAAAGTGATTATAATCTAATCAACATGCCACTTTAATCAAAATAATATCAGAAAAATTCTTACGAGTCAATCGATTAAACAATGTTATTCGATAAATTACGTAATGAAAACAAATGCAAGTAAAGAGATAGTAGAGAGCAGGACAAGGATTTTTTTACACAGTTCCCCACTTTCGTCCTTGCATGTGGGTACGTCTACACCCAATTCCAATGTGGAATTAGGATACTCTTTTACTTTGCAAAAGTATGATTACAAGAGAAGTGTTCAAGAGCCACCCTGCAACCCATAACTGTTTGATGTTTATTCAACCCCATCTTTTCTTTTGATCTTCAACAAGACCAAGACACAATAACTACCAATTGATTATCCAGATCTTGCTACTAATTCGCGTACTTTATCTCCATAGCTTTTGTGCACCATCAATTGCACCTATTGCAACACAAGACTTCAATTTGATCCATTGTTCTTGCACTACTTCCTTTACATTCTTTATCTACAAAGGGTCATTTACGTTCTTTATCTCCAAGGATTTTCACTAGGATGCAATACTCTCTTGAACATCTTGCACAAAACCCCCCAAATCAATCAATGATCTTGGAGGACAAACCTGCGGTTTTTCTGGATGAAGACCCCTCAAATCTCAACCCAATATTCCCGGCTACACAAGAACCTAATTAAACGTCATCAATATCGCCTAGATGGCACCCCAACAAAATATCGCTACAATGGTTTGTTAATGTGTATGCATAGGTTAGAGGTTGAAGGTGAAGAGCACTTGTAGGAAATTTTTATGGTATCATCGAGTTGGAATGATGCATGAATGATATATTTATATTTGGGAACTTTTTAGGCAAAAGAGGGAAGTTTCAGTATGAAAAAAAAATGAAAAAATGACCCACAAAACAATATGAGCCGACCTTAAAGGCTCTATGAGCTTGACCTGTACAAGATATAGGAAAATAACTTATTTAGGACAGCACATGAGCCGACCTGAAAAGCTTTATGAGCTGACCTGTACAAGACAAAGGAAAAACTTCTTATTTAGGACATTACACGAGTCAGCCTAAAATTTTTATGATTCGGCCTGAAAATGTTATGAGCCTGCCTGAAAATGTTATGAGCCAGCACATATAAGTGTGTGTTTGTGTAGAAAATGATTTTTCATGAATTTGATCAACTTTAAACTTGTTTTGAATGATTTCTAAGACATCTAATGCAAGGGTACTCCAAACAACACAGAGATGTTGTCCAATATACATAAATGCTAAGTTTTCCTAGTTTTGACATCATGTAAAACATCTAACGGTGAACTTGCACTCACAGTATATTCATTGACTCTTGCAAAGAGTTGGCAACTTCAACTTCCTTCTGCCGATTCGTAAGATCTTTATGAAAGTTGGTGCACTTTATCTCCATATCTTTAGCCCTCTCTTTCCAAGTATCCTTCTCCTTGAAACGATTACCCGAGGCCAATACATAACTCGTCCAGCGGAAACAAGAGAAAAAATTATGCCAGCTTTGAACATTCTATGAGAAAGCCAAGAAGTCAATTCCATCTTATCCCCCTCAGGAAGAATCTAGGAAAAGCATAAATCTGACGTCCAAACAATAGTAGAAATCTCTTAAAGAGTACGTGGGAGTCGGGAATATAAAATATTGGGTATCTTTATAAAAGGGATCACCTCCCTAAAAGCATCATCTTCGGCAACCCAAGTCCGTTTTAGAGAACACTTTGTCTGAGGATACTAATGTTCCTCCTCCCAGACTTCCTTTGACCAAAGCGGATGTGAGGTTGGTTCCCCCAATGCTAAAACGGCTTCGATATCCATATGATAATCCACCTCGAGCATAGAAGCCAGAGATTCTATAGTCGAGGAAGGAGAAAGGGTTGGAGCATGAGTGAGAGCAGAAGAAGAAGTCTTAGTATTCACCATAACTCGGATACCTTAAGCATCGACAAGATTCTAGAACATGTTTAGCTTGCTTATTTTTTCCATACTATCTGCAAAGCACAATCACACATGTCAAAACCAAAAAAAAAGTGTGAAACCCTACTCTCACTGAAAATACCCCACCTCCCCTCAAGACCTTTTTCAAATGTCTTTATCAATAGAAAACACTTTCAACAATTGTCTTGGAGTTGTGTGAGATGACTTAGGAGCTGTAGAAATAGCTTGAGGGAAATTTTGGTTCATCTAATCGATTAGGACTTGGGTCTAATCGATTAGATCAATTCAAACTTACACCCTTAAACCATTTATATTGTGCCTTAATGATGTACAATAACCATATATCTTAAACTTCCATTTTGGGAACTTATAATCAATTTTTTTTAAATCTATTAGGTTAGCACTTTCATATAATTGATTAGCTAACGGTAAAATTCATTAAATGAAAATTTTGTTTTGGGCACACCTCTAGACTTTAAATAGAGGCCACATTTCTCATTTCAAATCATTCAGTATCGTGTTTTGACACTACCCTCTCTCACTCACTCACACTCTCTCTAAGTTTTTATTTTAACTTTCTCACACTAGATGTTATAGCTAAATGCTTTTGTAAGGAAAGTATCTTTGTGAGTGAGGCTATTTATGTAATTCTATAAAGGGTATAATTGTAAATGTTCACCAAGGATATCGTTTATATATACCTTGGTTGAATATTTCCCAATTAGGAATTATTTGTGGTTAGAAGTTAAACCTGATAAAAGCTTGGGTTGAGGTTTGTGTGATCAGTCCTGGGTTGAAGATTAGATGATATTAAAATCTTCCCTGGTTCTTGGTTAGCCTGGTTAAAACCAGAATAGGTTGAAGATTATCCTGCTATTAAAATCTTCCTAGTTTAAGAGATCAACTCGTTTAAAATCTCATAGGTTGTTTGTTTATCCATTTAAACCAGAGAAATTGAGCTCATACATTTTGAAACTTGAAGACTAATTTCTCCAAGGTCTATGTTCGTGAAAAGAAGACTAATCGCTTTAGTCCATTGTTGGGAAGGAAGGTTGGACACTTCACTCTCATCATTATATTGAAGAAAAGACTCAAGCGCCCATATCTATTGTCTTGTAATATTTTGTTTGAAGGTCAACCACCACTTCCTTGTATAAAGGGGTTCGTGAGCCTTTCCTACTAAAAGGTCTCAAGTATTATTGGAAACTATCGATACCAAGTCTTAGGGAGAGGAGTAGGTCCTTTTAATTTGACTGAACCTCTATAATTCTATGTGTTCTTCTTCTTTCCTTAACTATTTATTTTCTGCTATTTAATTTCTGTTGCTTTAACTTTTAAAAATGTTTTTAAACTCTTATTTAACTTTCCAAAAGTTTTTAAAATCGTGTTTTTTCAAACTACAAAATTCACCCCCTCACCTATCTCTTGTATGTGAAGTCTCAAGTCCAACAACCTCAAACTAAAAAAAATCCAGTTGGAGCACTACTCTTGTAAACAAACACTCATGGAATGGGACCACACAGTCGTCAAAAGAGTTGCATATCCTCTTCTCCTCTTGCACCGTAAGGACAAACCAGTCTGAAGGATCGCCGACTATAATGCAAACATCCCACATGGCAACATCAATGCTCTGAGTCGAAAAAGTTCCTGCCAATATTGCAGTTACCCAATCATACACTTGCACCCTCATATGACGTCAAAGGTTCAAATGCTCTAACACCTCTTTATCGTAAACCTACAGTCTACAAGCGAGTCTGAATGAAATCTCTATTAAGATCCCTTCTTTGTAAATGGACTCGTATCTCCTCTTCATACAAGATAGAAATGGGCATAGGGATCCCGGTGCAATTTTTTCTCCCTCCAATATATGATTTAAGGGCATCTAACAACCCTAAAGAAGAAATTTCACCCTTTATGGAAGGCTCAAACATCCCTTCTGACCCATAGTCGTCAGATGTGGTTATAACCTCTAGTCCTACATGGTTCCTGCTAAAAGAAGGGTGAAGAGTATTAGAGGATGACATATATGAGGTTCTCGCTTCAAAATGTTTCATTGAGTCAACCTTATTGTCGCTCATTTTGGCGAGATTAGACAGAAGATGCTGAAAATCTTGAGTGAGAAAGGTACCTTGTTAAAGAAGGTTGATGAAGAATGAAGAATGAAATAAAACTCTGAATTACTTTTAATAATGTTCTGAGGAAAAAAGTAACAAAGACGTTTTTCAGAGAGTAATTTAAAGTTTGAAAGCTGAAAGGTTGTGAAAACCTCCAACTATTCAACCCACATTATTTATAAGCAATGTCAATTGAAGAATCAAGACCGACTGTGAACAAAGATCTCAAGATCAACAACTATATTTCGACTCATGGTTACACGCCAACTCGAGTGCACTCAAGCACTCCATGAATTACACCACCCTAGTTGGTCTCATCATCGCACGTGTCAGAAATGGGTGATAAAGCATATTAGTGATAAAACCACATTAAACGCACTTGCTTCCCATTACTTTTCAAAAATTAATCCCAAGTTATTCAGATATACTTCACACCAGACTGCAACATAAAGATCTCTCAATAAAATTTAAGGCTTACAACGGCTCTTTCGGTACTCGGTCAAGCCTTAGGGGCAACTGTTTTAGACGGCCAAAGGTCCAATTGAACAAGATCCAATCTGTCAAAAGCCCACTCTAATCGACCTAAATATAAAAATAGATCACATGCAATGAGAAGGTACACAATCTCTGATTTCCAATTTCACTTTACTCATCTTGAATCTTGAACTGATTTGGACGTTAGAGTGTTAACCATGCAGATCCAGCTTGTGCTGCTGTAAACGAGATCGGAGCCACCATCCGAGACCACTATTATCATCTTCTCAATATTTCTAGTTTCTTTATGGATTTAATTCATCCATTTCTAATCCCAAAATGAAAAAAAGGAATTTTTTAAATGTAAAATTTACAACTTTAAACTCAGAGTCCTAAGAGTTCCTTAAAGTTAATAATAAAACAACTTTTCATTCAAAAACTACATATGTTCACTACTAAGTAAAATACATTAAACTATGATTAGGAAAGATATATAACCACGTGGGACCATGCGTTGTTATGTAGCGTATAGTTGTATATGTGGTACTTATAATTATGGTTCAATGACCGTCGTAATAAACTAGAAAGCGCGTGCCTTATAAAAATTGTTATTCCTATTAATCGTTGTGATATTATATATGAATAAATGTCAAATTTTCATACCAGAATCAACACTAAAACATTTTTGAATTCATATCAATACTTGTATTATAAGTACACAATTCCATTAAATACATCAAAATTTGACCAATTCGAGGTATACAATCTTTCCATCTTCCAAGAGAAGAGAGAACACATAGATTTAAAGAAACAATAATGAGCAACTGGTTTTTAAACTTCCAAGAGAAGAAGATGAAGAATCAGAAGGAATAATATAAAAGCGGAAGAACCAAAACTCAAAAATAACTTCATCCAAAAGAATCAACATGTGTTATCCTACTCAAGCTACCAACAATGTTGAGAATCAAAATATTGTTGTAGAGGATAATGTGGTGCAAAACCAGCCTCAGAATCAAGATCTTGTTGTAGAGGGTGTTGTGGTGTAAAACCATCCTCATATTCAAGATGTTGTTGTGGAAGGTGTTATATTTAGACTAATGAGAGCTCTCAGGGTGAGGAGAAGAAAAAGAAAAAGAAGAAGAAGAAGAAGAAGGTTGAGAAGGAAAATGATGATTTTTTTTCCCGATTATGATGATGACAAGGCTGACTATGATTGGTCTAACTTTATCTCAGTGGGAGAATTTAGATTTGATTACGGTTTTTGATGATGTAATGAAAGTATTATGTAATGAAGTTTTAATCTTTCTGCTTAACTCTCTTAAGGTTATCAACTTAAATATTCAACTTAAACTATCAACTTAAACTACAAAATATATAAAACACATAACTGTAATTGAAAATTCAACAGTTTGGGATGAAGTGACTCATAAGAAACCGTTTATTAGTTGCATTCTTACCAAGTTCACAGCATCATTAACTATTATATTTCATAATAAAGTAAATATTAAATATAAAGGAGATAAGAAAACATAACATTTTCAAATTTCAAACCCTACTTCAACTATTACGTTTCATAACAAAGTAAATATCAAACATAAAGGAGATAAGAAAACAGAACATCTTCAAATTTTCAGAAAATCTCTATGACTTTAGTTTGTTCTTCAAATTCTTGTTCTTCTTTTTTGAATCTTCATACATAACCTTCAAATAGCCCACGTCTTCAAACTCTGGCATCATATTACTCTCATCTTCATTTTCCAATTTTTCTCTCATGTCTTCATCCCATATGAACAAATTACATGTTTCATCACTTTTCCAAAATGGACATCTCCAAAAAAATCTTCCTTTATTTTGTCCTTTCTTGCATTGGTACGAAACCATACGACTACCACAACCACAAAAATTTCCAGATCGAGATTTTACAATGAAAGAAGACATATTAACACCTTTGTATGAGTTTGTCTTCAAATGCGACATTGAAAAGAAACTTAAAAACAACAATGAGTGTGGGTGTTGTTGTCTTCTTCCCGACGATGTTGACGGTGTTGGTGTTAGGGTTGTTTCTTTTATCAGTGGAAAAATAGGTACTTAGTGTTTAATATATAAAAAGAAGCAACAGTGTGTAACAATGGTTTTACAAAAGAGCCGTAGTGATATCTCTATTATTTTTTAATTAAATATAAATATAATTAAAAAATGTGCATTAACGTAAAAGGGATAAAGTATTTGAGAGAACCGGTGATCGAACTCAGGAAACTGGACAGTATATCACGGTTAGGGAATTAACCGTAATTACAACCTTAAAATTTTTAATTAATAAATAAATTTGTATATGAGTTTATAAGTGTCATCACGGTTTTAAAACGATCCATAATAACTTTAGCATACACATTGTTATATGCGCGTTTTATAACAGTGGTTCATCGAAATGTTATACTATCATTCATATACACCATGTTTATCCTAAAAAAAAGTTTAAAAAGAAATTATAAATTGAGTTATGTTAAACAACCAAAATAGAAACTCACAAAAGAGATCCGCAGGATAGTTTACGGTGGTTTAAAACTTAAAAGTTACATGGTGTTTATGCCATACGAGAGTTAATCTTAATTTTTCTATAACTAGATAAAGGACCTCTATTATTGAAGGGGTTTATTTTTATTAATATATATATATATATATATATATATATATATATATATATATATATATATATATATATATATATATATATATATATATATATATATATATATATATATATATATATATATATATATATAAATAATTAATGTAAAATAATTTTATACTGTCAATCAATTATAATCATGTTAAGTGACTGATTATACTATTATTTTTAAATAAATTATATGACATGATTAAATGATAAATTTTTATTAGATGACAATATAAAACTATTTTATACGGTCAATGCACTACCTTTTAACTAAAAAAACATATACAAAATAAATTATGTATTAACTCAATAGATTATCTACTCGCGATCAATTAGCCAAAAGAGAAATGATTACATAGGATATGGATAAACGCTACATTCTCTGCACTGCGGAATAGGAAAACGTGGAACATATTTTCACTAGGTGTATTATTAGTAAAAGAGTGTGGGTAGAGGTTTCTTCTTGGCTGGACGTAAAAGAAGATTTGAGCTTGGATGAACTTTCTCGTTTTCTTATATTTAATCAGAAAGTGAAAGATAAGAGGGAACAACATACTATAACAGTTATTTGGTCGGTAACTATTTGAAATTTGTGGTTGATACGAAATGCGGTAGTTTTTAAAGGTAATATTTTTAATTTTGATCATTGTATGTCATCTATTCTCTTCATGTCGTGAAAATGGATGTCTATCTAATATAATTGTTGGAGTTTGAGTTCCTATTTAGACTGATACACCAAACATTTTTATTTTATTTTAAAAAGATTAATTGATTAGGGTTTTTCTGTTTTTGCGTTCGAATACCCCTTCTACTTTTCGTTTAATGAAATTGAATTGTTAGTTACTAAAAAAAATCTCACTATGTCCTTTTTTTTTTAATTATTATTATTATTATTAATATTATTAATATGTTATACAATGCTCTAATATTTACTTATTTTTCTTCTTAATTGCATTTTTACTATATTTTATATATTTTCTTCATATATTCGAAAATTAAATAGTTACGACTTACACAAATCACAACTTAGACGAATAATTTATCCATTGGTCTAAATTTATCCATTAAAAATCTCAATAAAATTTAACTTAAATCATAGAATGATCATGATATTCACTTGTTAAAGTGAATAATATAATGCCAATACTGTTCTACTCTATTAGTTAGATAAATTGAACTCATTTTTTTGCCATTAATAAAATAAAAATTGATAAGGGTTCCTTTCGCAAGGTATCTAGCTATACAAACGACAACCAATTAATTAATAATAAACACTTACTAATTCAATATTCGAGACAAACATTCCCTTAAACTGTAGTTCGACAAACAAACAAATAATCTCTTAAATCTCGATTTAAGACTAGCCTGACTGACCAGAGACTTGGAAACGAGAAACTGTTATAGTATTCTTTTGGGCAAGCTCACCATAACAAATATCTAGGGACAAAGGATGGTGATAGAGTATACTATATAATTGTCTCTGCCGTACATTCAAATCTTTGTCGTGTGCAGTGATATTTTATTTCTTTCTAGTGCACACACAACATGCACATGACACAACAATCTTTTGTACAACAATCTTGTCTTTTTTTCTTTCCGATAAATAAATATACACAGTAGAATAGCACCTCCTTCTTGTCTTTACCTTCTTACCGGTATATTCTCTTTTGATTTCTGATCCATCCATTACTTTATTTTTCTGCTAACAATACTGGATATATATATATATATATATATATATATATATATATATATATATATATATATATATATATATATATATATATATATATATATATATATATATATATATATATATATATATATATATATATAAAACAAACATATAGGTAATAGATGTCACGTATCTATCCTCAAATATTTCGAGCTTATGATTGATTTATAAATAAATAAAAATGTTATATCAGTGATTTTATAATTGATGATAATTTTGGTAAAATATATTTTATTTGATAAAATATATATCACAGTCAGATGTTGAGTAAGATAGTATGAGATTTTGACCAACTATTATAGCAGGTGCTGTTGATGCTTCTGAAAGATTCTGATTTGATTTTGTGAGATTTTCTATGGATATATCTCACATACTTGCGCAGACTCAAAAGAATATATTTGGAACAAGTGATTTTATCTCCAACTATACATGTATGTTTTTAAAATTGGATGTTGAAACAATTTATGAAACTTGAGATTTTTTGTTCCATTGTTCAAGGAGATTTTTAGGCATAATTGATACAGCCCTCAGTTTGTGGATCAACAACAAATTGGGTGAAGATTTTGAAACTCATTGACTACTGAGGAGTTTATAAAGAAAAACCTAAACCTAAGGTTAAGAAGAACTTCAGGAAAAAATAAGGGGAAGCTTGTTATTCAAGAGTCTTAGGCTTTAAGAGTTTTTCAAGTGTGTTTCGTTTTTGTATGTCACTCATGTATCTTGTTTGATGCATAAAGTTTGACTGATTGTTCATTGTTCCTTGTCAATCACTCATAAGCTTTTATGCAAAGAGTGGATTGTGTGTAATTGAAAATGTGTTCTTCTGTTTTGGTCTTTTGTTTTTATCATTGAGGTGATTGTGGGAAGTGATAGGAGATTCTCATATCTAGGAGGTTCCTAGGTATAAGTTGCATATATAATGATTAGGTGATAAGTTGTAAACTAAGGTTGTTTAGCTTTTAACTAATACTATCATAGTAGATTTCCTTCTTGGCTTTGATGCCCCTAGAGTAGGTGACATCACTACTACGAAAAAGAGTTTTAACAAGCAGGTTCAGACGTTGTTATGTAGCGTGTTGTTATATATGTGTTACTTTCAATCACGGTCAAGTAAATTGAATAACGTGTGCCTTATAACAACGGTTAAGAGTAATAACTGTTGTGATATTGTTTATGAATAAATTTCAAACGTATCATACCAGAATCAGCAATACACCATTTGTAAACTGATATCAAAATCATTATTACATTCAAATATATGTAAGAAGGAATATCAAAGAATGGAAAATAAAATTTGAAAATACAAAGAGATGTAATCATTCAATAGCTCGAGGTAAGAAGAAATCTTTCCAACTTCCAAGAGAAGACAAAGCGTATAGAATTAAAGAATCAATAATGAACACACTAGCTTGATATGCGTGAAATCATTCCAACTTCCAAGAGAGGATGAAGAATCAGAAAAAAAAAATATAAAAGAGGAAGAACACAAAACCAACTTCATCCAAAGGAATCAAAATGAATTCTCCTACTCAAGCTACCAACAATGCTGAGAATCAAGATTTTGTTGCTGTAGAGGATGACGTGGTGTAAAAATATCCTCAGAATCAAGATGAGGAAAGAAGTCGGTCTTGTGCAACAAAACTGTTCTTGAGAGCTCTCAAGGTGAGGAGAAGAAGAAGAAGAAGAAGAAGGTTGAGAATGAAGGTGTGAAAAACACAAGAAATGGGGGTTTGAATTGGGTTTTTAAAATAAAAACATTTATTTAAAAATATTCCCTTTTAAGTTAAAATTATTTTTCATTCGCTCTTGATAATAACAATAAGTAAGAATAGGAAGTAAAGAACAATGTATGTTTATACTCGTTCACATGAAAATTATCAAGCTAATCTAGTCCATCCGCCAAGGTGATTTTGCCTCACTCAATTGAGGACTTAATTCACTATAATTAAACTTATTACAATTTGCACAAGCTACCCGCAAGTGACTAGCAACCTCTAAGACTCGCAAGCCCTAGATTTCTTAAGGATTCAGACCTACCCGGTCCCTTAAGGAATATCAAACATTAATCAACCTGATTATTACAATGCACAAACTACCCCCAAGTGACTAACAACCTCTAATACTCGCAAGTCCTATACTTCTTAATAATACAGACCTACCCGGTCCCTAAAGAAAAATCAAAGAATTGTTTGAATACAAGTTTTATTTACAAGAGTATTGCTTCTACACAAGCTGAATATGTAAACTATTTTAAGAACAATGACTAATGAATATGAAAGCTATGAAAAACATTTGCACGTGAATATTTCACTGATTCTCTTGCTTTCTTTCTTAATCTTCAAGCCTTTATATAGCCAATAAAATAATATATCCACTGAGGGGTACTCTTGGGATTTCCAGAAATATTGGTAGCTTGAACATTAACACGGGGGCCAAGATCGTGCTACGCGTTCGTCCTTTCAAGATAGTGGAATGAAACTTTGATTGTACCATGTACTATTTGTACCATGTTAACGTTATCTTCTTTCCTTCTGCACTTCACAGGCTTCTGCGAGCAAGAGCTTAGAAGCGATAACATAACATCAAGTCATTTGAACTTCAAGTCTTCAGAGTCTTCAGAACTTCATCTTTAAAGTCTTCAGCACTTGGTTGTG
The DNA here is from genome assembly GCA_948472305.1 of Vicia faba. Classification (NCBI taxonomy): domain Eukaryota; kingdom Viridiplantae; phylum Streptophyta; class Magnoliopsida; order Fabales; family Fabaceae; genus Vicia; species Vicia faba. The sequence goes on along the minus strand of OX451741.1, from coordinate 1,436,404,711 downwards.
AGAACCTTTTCTTGGAACCTTGGGTCTTTCGAACTTCAATTCTTTAGAATCTTTATAACTTTTGTATTTAGAGTCTTCAACACTTGGTCTTTTTAATCCTTATCTTTAGAACCTTTTTATTAGAAACAAAAGTCTTCAACATCTGGACTTCAATAGAAACTTTGTCTTAAGACCTTCTAACTTTGTTTCTTTGGAACACGTTCTCTTTAAAATCTTGAGTCTTTAGCATCTTGACGTAAGTAGAAACTCCCGTCTTCAGATCTTCTGACTGGTTTCTTTATACAAACATCAGAGCTTACACTCCAGAGCATTCTGGAGTGTCTTACTACTGTTCAACATAACTCGTGTAGCGTAGAAGCGGAATTAATTCTCTTCTAATGTATTGGCCATGCCATCCATCAGAAGTAGAACATGTTTGTTAAGTACTCAACAATAATAAACATTAGAGTATCAAAATTGTTCATACAAACATACTCATTTGTTATCATCAAAACTCAGAGATAATGTTGCAGAACCAAATCTTGTTCTTACGATCTCCCTCTTTTTGATGATGACAAAACTATGTATTTTGATGACACAATTTTGTTCATATTATCAGAAAAAGTGAAAATAGAAAGGAAATAAATACTTATCCTTTTATGATACTTCCCCTGAGTCAATGACTTGGTGAAGACCGAATATCCTGACGTTGAACCATTTGAGTAAAAACCCCCCTTGTTCTAATAGATCAGATATCAAGATCTTTAGAGTCTTTACTCTTGATGCCAATGGACAAATTGAGATCTTGATGCTAATCGAACAATTGAGATGTTGATTTCACAGAACTTCTTCTTATTGAATATTGATTTTAAATTCCAATGAGAATGAAATCAAATTGAAATCTTTGAAACTTTAATGTTACTAAGACATCTTTCAGATTCTCACTTTTTGAGTTTGATTCCAGATTTTCACTTCTCTGAGTTTGATTATGAATTGAAAACATCTTCAGAGTCTGGAGCCAATAGTCATCTGAAGCCAACATGTTAGACATAATGCTTTTAGGTCTTCTTTAATCAGAGTTCTCATTTTCTGAAAAAGAAAAACAATTCTAACAGAAACAGAAGTTTAACTGGGTTAGAATGTAAGCAACTCTTTTCAGAGAATATTTTTCCTGAACTTGATTATTGAAATCAAAATTAAGTTCATTTAATTACTCCCCCTTTTTGTCATAATCAAAAAGGTAATTATGTGTGAAAAACATAAAAACCAGAAGAAACAACAGGAAAAGATAAGAAGTTTCATTGATATTCAAAGGAGATTACAACAGAATGAACAAGACAAAGAAAGCTATCTAAACTTCAAACACATCACAACTCTCATCAAATAGAGAATTGCCTCTGATGAACTGATTTCTTTGAACATTTTCAATTATACCTACTAACTCAAATAGTTCTGACAATACACGTCCATACGAAATGAATGATTTTTGAGAATTCCTAGATGCTAGGATTGATAGCTTCAGATGATTGAATATTATTTTTGAAAGAGGAATTGGAATACTTTTTCAAAGGCAATAAAGAAGACACACATCCCTAGGAAAAACTTTATCAAGATCTTCTCTTATGGGATGAAGATTTTTCAACAGGAACTGAAATCAGATTTTTGCAAGTGGTTTCAAATGATGTGAATTAAGGGGCTCATATCTAAATGAAAAGTTAGAAACATTTGGAAACATTTCAACATTCATACAAGAGTTAGGTAAAGGTGGACTCTGGACTGCTTCATCAATAGAGGAGCGAGTGATGGTAATCAGAACGCCAAAGATATGAGAATTAATGATGTTTCCATCAGGATTAAAAAAATTAGGAAGCCATAAATTATTTAAGAGGTTAGGATAAGTAGGACCTCTCAGCATTGTTGCATACCCAGACCATCCTTAATTTTCAATAAGCTCGTTGGTGAAACAATCATCAGACACATAGTTGGGTCTTTCTCTTTGATTACCTCGAAAAGATTTTCATCTCTTAGAAAGGTTCTAACAGCCATGATGTGCAGACAAGCTTGAAAAGAAGAGACAATAGAAAATGATACAAGGATTTGGACTTGATGAATGTCTATAGACGAGAGGAGATATAAATATTCAATCAAGCAGTTTATGAGGTAAGACGATTGACACACTCAAATAAAGTCATAGACTGCTAAAAAAAGAAAATGATAAGAGAAGTATATCAAACATTATGATGAGAGAACACGAAAGTATTTAATCATGACAGGGAATATCAGACATATGCATAGGGGTATGACATGAAACGACTGTTCCTAAGGAGTAGTTAAATAAATGTAATCATGATTAATCAATTTCAAGAAAAATAACTGCTCGTGCTTGACCTAGGTAGAGTGTGAGATACACTAAGTCTATTTAGGTAATGCGTTTGATATTCTCAACATCTGGAAAATCACAAAGATTTCCATCTGACGAGGGACATTTTTGACTGAAACATCTTCTATTGACTAAGATAAAAAAATTAGAAGTCTTTTGATTAAGTCAGAATCTTATTTCTTCAGACTTTAACTAAAACATGTTTGATTCTAATGACATCTTACTCTGGACAGAGATCAATTTTCAGATTCTTTAGAATAAAAAAAATCTATATTCAGCTAAGGGTTTTGTAAAAATATCAGCCCATTGATAGTATGTATCTATAAATTTTAAAGATAGGACCCCTTTATGAATATAATATCTAATAAAATGATGTTTGATTTCTATGTGTTTAGCCCTAGAGTGTAGGATAGGATTCTCACTCAAGCAAATAACGACAGTATTATCCTAAAAGATATGGATGTTACTCTCATATATCTGGTAATCATCCAGTTGATTCTTCATCCATAGCATATGAGTACTGCACAATGCTGCCGATATGTACTCTAATTCTGCTATTGAAAGAGCAATTGTTAATTGCCTCTTTCTTGACCATGAGATCAGATTCTTGCCTAGAAATTGATAGTTTCCAGAAGTACTTTTCTTCTCTATTCGACCTCCAGCGTAGTCTGCATCACAGTAACCAGAAAAAGAATACTCTGATGTTTCTCATACATCAAGCCGAGGTTAGGGGTTCCTTTTAGATACCTTAGAATCCTCTTAACAATAGTTAAATGAGATTCCCTAGGATCATATTAGAATCTAGCGCAAAGATGGACACTGAATAAAATATCAGGTCTAGATGAAGTTAGATAAAGAAGAGAGTTTATCATACCATGATAGAGCTTCAGACATACCTTTCCACTTACCTCTTCTTTCCCCGGAATATATGTTGGATGCATTGGAGTCTTTGCTACAGTGCAGTCTGTCATGTTGAATTTCTTTAGAAGTTCTTTGGTGTGCTTACTTTGATGAATGTAAGTAGCCTCTGGTTTTTTATCAATCTGGATTCCCAAAAAGAACTTAAATTCCCCCATCATGCTCATTTAAAATTCATCCTGCATTAGCTTAGAGAATTCCTCGCAGAGAGATGGATTATCAGAACCAAAAATAATATCATCAACATAAAATTGAATAATTATAATATCATTTTTGAAAGTTTTGCAGGAGTTTGTGGTGTCAACCTTTCCTTTGGTAAATTTATTTTCTAGAAGAAAATTACTCAATCTGTCATACCAAGCTCTGGGAGCTTGTTTCAAGCCATAAAGATATTTCTTTAGTTTAAAAACAAAGTCTTATTTCTCAGAGCTTTCAAAGCCAGAAGGTTGTTTGACACACACTTCTTCTGAAATATAACCATTAATAAATTCACTCTTAACATCCATCTGATAAAGGATAATGTTATGATTTACAGAAAAACAAACTAAAAACCGAATAACTTCTAACCTGGTGACTGACGTAAAGGTTTCTGTATATTTTATTCCTTCTTGTTGACTATAACCTTGTGTAACAAGTTGTTCTTTGTTTCTGACAACTTCACCCTTCTCATGAAGCTTGTTTCTGATCACCCATCTGGTTCCAATGATGTGGAAACCTTTAGATTTGTGAACAAGATCTAATATATCATTCTTTGAGAATTGGTTCAATTTTTCTTCCATAGTCATAATCCAATCCTCATCTAGAAGAGCTTCCTCAATAGATGTATGTTCTATTAAAGATACTAAACCTAGAAGCACTTCATTAGAAGGTTTGAGAGTCGATCTTGTTCTGACTAGAGCATCTTTACTTCCAAGAATGAGATCTTCAGGATGAGAGGATGTGATTTTGTTCTTCCTTAGTTGACGTTGATTAGAAGGACTATCAACAACATCAGAAGAAGGAGCTTATGTTTCTTTATCTTCTTGAATCTTCTCCTTTAGTTCAGTGAACGTTATAGTCACATCTGCAAGCTTTTCACACAACTTTGACTTTTCATAGTCAAGCTTATCATCAAATATGACATGGATTGATTCCTCCATAATTTGTGATTCTGTGTTATAGATTATGAAGCCTTTAGAGAGTTCAGAGTATCCTAATAGCATACACTTCTGTGCCTTGGAATCAAACTTACCCAGATTCTCTTTAGTGTTTAACATATAACAAGTACATCCAAATGGATGGAAATAGGAAATGTTGGGATTTCTATTCTTCCATAATTTATAAGGAGTCTTAATCAAAATAGATCTTATGGATATTCTATTTTGAATATAATACGTTGTATTCACTGCTTCTTCCCATAAGTGTTTAGCCATCTGAGTTTCTTGAATCATGGTGCGAGCCATTTTTTAGAGTGTTATATTTTTCCTTTCTACAACCCCATTTTGTTGTGGAGTTATAGGACAATAAAAATCAGGTACTATGCCATTTGAATCAAAAAGTTTTTCAAAATATTTATTTTCAAATTCTCCGCCATGATCACTTGGAACACTGATTAGTTTGCAATCTTTTCATTTTGCACTTGGGAACAGAAGGAAGCAAATACAAAGTATGACTCATCTTTGTGTTTTAATAATTTTACCCATGTCCATCTTCTATAATCATCAACAATGACAAGTCCATATTTCTTACCATTGATAGAAGCAGTTTTCACTGGTCTAAATAAGTCAATGTGAAGAAGTTCTAATGGCCTAGAAGTAGAAACAATATTTTTAGCTTTAAAAGAGGTTTTTGAAATTTTTCCTTTCTGAAAAGCTTCATAAAATACATCTGAAGTATATTTCAAATTGGGCAATCCTCTGACTAATCCAAGTTTATTTAGTTGAGAAATCTTTCTCAAGCTAACATGACCTAGACATTGATGCCAAACCCAATTGCTCTTCTTGAATAGTCAGAAGACATTTTAAATTTTTATTTTTCAAATATGATAATCTTATTTTGTAAATATTGTTCTTCCTCTTGCCATTGAACAAAACTGAGCCATCCTTCTGACTAACAACTTTACAGGATGTTTGATTAAAAATGACATTGTAGGCATTGTCACTAAGTTGACTGATTGAAAATAAGTTATGCTTCAAACCCTTGACTAAAAGAAGATTATTAATTTAGGGGAATTTACCATTACCAATTATTCCAGACCCGATGATCTTTCCCTTCTGATTGCCTCCGAACCCAACAACACATCTATACTTATGTTCCAAATCTTGGAACATATGCCTTTCGCCCATCATGTGCGTGAGCATCCACTGTCCAGGTACCATGACCGGTGTTTCAATGGTGCCATCAAGGAAATCTGCAATGTATATCATCTGATCCTTAGATACCCATTTTATGGGTCCTATCTTGTTAGAAGTTACAAAGGTTCTAACACCTTTGGACTTTTGTGCAACATGATAATTATGTGAAATTTGTGCATGATACTTTGGTTTAGAAGTTTCCTTCTGTGTATGTGTTTGTGCTACAATAGTATCAAAACCTTCTTGTTCTGGACATTTAAAATTTGTGCCAGCAAGCACGAAATGTTCAGAAAGAGGTTTTGGTTTGATATTCAGAGTCTCATCAATTTTCTTTGATGGTCTTGAATATCCGAAGCCTATGCTTCCATTCTACTAACACCATAGATCATTGAAATCATTTTTCTTCTATCTATGCTTTTAGCAAGGAAGTGTTGAAAATATATATCATATGTGATTACATCGTCAGTAACAGATGTGTTAGAGAAAATCTCTTCTTCTAATCTAGACACTTTATTTTTTAGAGCAATGTTTTATTTTTCTAAAACAAATAGTTTTTCATTTAAGTCAGAAATATTTTACTCATCTATAGTTGTGTTCTCAAAAGTAGCTATAAATTTTTTTTCAAGATTTTATGTTTACTTAGAAGAGATTGACACCTTTTCATTAATTAAGATAAACCAATTTAAAGTTCATAATGAGATAAGGAAGAAAGTACCTCTTTGTCCTCATCAGAGTCTGACTCATAATTATGTGTCAGTTTGTCTTTTGATGATGCTTCTTCCTTTTTGGTCCTGGCCATGAATGCCATGTTTGCATGTTGTTCATCAGAATCTCCATCTTCTGATTCTGAATCATGCCATGTTTCCATGAGACCCTTCTTAGCATTGTAATCCTTTTTAGGATTCTTGTCTTTCTTGAGCTTTGAACAATCATTTTTGTAATATCCAGGCTCGTTGCATTCAAGGAAAGTAACTTCTTTTCCAAAAGTATTCCTCTGACCGGAAGTTGATTCACCTCTTCCACATGTTCTTCGTTGACCTCTGAACTTGCTTTGTTTGTGCTTCCATATTTGACTTATTCTTCTGGATATCAGAGAGAGTTCATCATCATCTGAATCTTCTTCAGAGTCTTCTAATTCTTCCTTAGCTTGACAAGCCTTAGTTTTCTAAGAAGTAGACTTTAGAGCAATATATTTTTCCCTCTTCTGAGGTTTATCTTGTTCTAGCTCTATTTCACGAATTCTTAAAGAGCTAATCAGCTCCTCAAGAGAGGTGTTGTTCAGATCCTTTTCCAATTTTAAAGCAATTACCATTGGTCTTCATTTAATAGAAGCCTTTTAATAATATTTTTAATATGATCTGCATTGGAGTAACCTTTACTCAGAACCTTAAGTCCCGCCACAAGAGTCTGAAATCTTGAAAACATCATTTCCACAGTTTCAACGTCTTCCATCTTGAAGGATTCATGCCTTTGAATTAAGGCTAGAGCCTTTATTTCTTTTACTTGTGCATTGCCTTCATGTGTCATCTGGAGAGACTCAAAGATAGGCTTTGCAGTCTCTCTATCTGTGACTTTCTCATATTCATTATATGAAATAGAACTTAGAAGAATGGTTCTTGCTTTGTAGTGATTTCTACATACTTTCTTATGTGCTTCCGTCATTTCACTTCTTGCAATCTTATGACCTTTATCATCTACTGGGTGAGTGTGGCCATCAACTACCAAGTCCTATAGATCCAAGTCATATGCTAGAAAGTAACTTTATATTCTATCCTTTCAATAGTCAAATTTCTCACCATCAAACATAGGAGGTTTTGAACTATAGTGATCTCTATCATTATCTCTATTAAGAAGAGTGGAAGTAGATGTAGCCATTGGTTTTTCACACACATTGGATCGGTACTAGACACTGTTAAGTGTTGATAAAAAATCAAACTTTTTAACTCCTCAGAACCGAAGCTCAGATACCAATTGAAGGTGTGAAAAACACAAGAAAGGAGGGTTTGGATTAGATTTTTAAAACAAAAACTTTTCTTTAAAAATATTCCCCTTTAAGTTAAAATTATTTTTCCTTCACTCTTGATAATACCAATAAGTAAGAACAGGAAGTAAAGAACAATGTATATGTGTGCTAGTTCACTTGAAAATCATCAAGCTAGTCTAGTCCACCCGCTAAGGTGATTTCTCCTCACTCAATCGAGGACTTAATTCACTATAACCAAATTGATTACAATTTGCACAAGCTACCCGCAAGTGACTAACAACCGCTAAGACTCATAAGCCCTAGACTTCTTAAGGAATAAAACCTACCCGGTCCCTTAAGGAATATTAAACAATAATCAACATGATTATTACAATTCGCAAGATACCCGCAAGTGAATAGCAACCTCTAAAACTCGCAAGTCCTAAACTTCTTAAGAATACATACCTACCTGGTCCCTTAAGGAAAATCAAATAATTGTTTGAATACAAGTTTTGTTTATAAGAGTATTGCTTCTACACAAGAAGAATATGTAAACTATTTTAAGAACAATGACTAATGAATACGAAAGCTATGAACAACATTTGCGCGTGAATATTTCGTTGATCTCTTGATTTATTTCTTCGTCTTCAAGCTTTTATATATCCAATAAAATAATATATCCGTTGAGGGGTACTCTTGGTGTAACACGGTGGGAGAAGTGACTTTTGGGTTTTACGTTTTATCGCAAATGTTACGGAAAGCAAAAGTCTCCACCGACTTTTCTTTTATCCAATAAAGGAAAGGGTGAAAAGAACATGAAAGACCTTCGAGAATTTTTTGAGTTCGGGGGGTAGGTTATGAAAAGGAAAGGTGTTAGCACCCTTTTCATCTGTAGTTATCTATGGTCTCTTAGTTACTAGCTCACTTTGAAAATGCTTTTTGTGTAAGTGTATTTTTGAAAATATTTTGAAAAGATGCCTTAGTGCGGCGAACATTGTAATGATTCTCGTACCGTTGAGAATGCATACAAAGTATTTTGTCTTTGAAAATATTTACAAAAGAGAGTGTATGTGTGAGAAATTGTTTTGTTTTGTGAGCAAACAACTATAAGCTATCTACCTACTCAAAAGGTCTTTATTCTTTTCTTCTTTTCCTTTATATATTGTTATCCTACCAATAGTTAGTAGACAACCCTATCATTGGATGTTTTGAGGGATAGGCGCGAGTCATCGTACAGTCACAAAAAAAACTCGTAGAACGCTTTAAAAATTATCCTAAGGTACTAAGATTGTTTACCGAGGTAGCATCGATGGGTCATCAAAGGACTAGGATCTTTTAAACAAAGGATCTTTTCTAAAACATCCGATGTTCGGGAGACGTGACTGTTGTTTTCCTAAGGCAACAAGTGGGGGTACCTTAGAGGTGCGCGTGAGCAAAGTGTGTTATTTTTCAGTTATGTTTATCTTGAATGTTAGGTATTATAACTTTTTCTTTGAAGTATTATCATGCAATCTATTAGGCTAGCAGTTAAATATATACAAAAATTCATACAATAGTGCGGAAAGTAAAAATGAGGGAAATTTGAATCTACGCTATTACAGTGCTTCGGGGATGGGGATGACAAAACCTCAAATGGGGGAAATGTAAAAATGTCCTAGTTTAAACTATTACATCCCTTCTAACAGTTACAATATTCATGAAAATAATAATGCAAAAATAGATAAGCGCGCGGAGATGGAGAAGGTGTAAGACCCTAAAAACCCTAAGTACTTAAAAAAATATTTTTTGTTATTTTTGTTATGGAAAATATAATTGAAGTGATGAAAACCTAATTCTACTTAATTTAAATTAATAAAATAAACTTAAAATGATTAAGTTAAATTAATTAAAATAAAAAATAAATAAATAAATTAATAAAAAACTTAAATCTAATTTTTTTGTGACTTTGTAATTTTTGTGTTATTTTTTATAAAGCTGATTAAAAAACAAAATGTTAATTAAACAAAACAAATAATAAAAAAAATGCAATGGGCCTGCGCTGTAAAAAGTAGTTAGGGGGTGATAAAAAAAAACAAATCCAAGCCCAATAGCAAGAGGGCCAAGGCGCCTGGAGATCCAGTGGGAGCAACTCTTTGGGGTGCATCGTGATCATGATTGTTTTGGAGTATTGGATCTGGAGTTTTGAGATTGGATGATCCAGATGTGGGTTTCATCTTGTGCGCACTTGGATCTGTTGCACTTGATCTACAAGAGAAATATTGCAAAAATAATTTGTCCCATGCTTGGATCGATCCCAGGACCTAGCATAACAATACCTTAAGAACGCGCGCACTGCCATTGGGGTGGCTATACATCCGGTATATGAAATCAAACAATAACATATAATATATAATGTAAGATAATTCCAGATAAGCAAACACGCACGCACTCAAGTGGGCCACTATTATTTGAACAAACCAATCAGAACGCTGCTACATGTCATGTGATTCTCAAGCGAGTCAGACCACCTCTCACGGTGGTCAACTCATTCTTCTCCGATGGCCCTTAATTCTCAAAAACCTCTAAAATCCATCAAAACAAATAAAAGAAAAATATAGATCCACTATATTGGACCCTGCGAGTTCAATGGTGGGATCAGTTGTATCCAACATGGCATGTATCACTAAGTGTGAAATTTCACGCGTTTTTTGCCCTAACCATGGCATAATTGGATTCCAACGTAAAGCTCATAGATAAAGGTCCTAAACCACCACAAACACGAATATGAACCTATATGTATGCATCAAATGGATCAATAACGTGTGAATTAAGAGTTACAATTTAAAATTTTTACCAACTCCGATATAACTCAGTTGGCCTGTTCTGATCGTGTCTTGGCTTGGAAAAGGGTTCGAACAGGCTCCTAGAAGTCTCAGGAGGATGATTAGATCACAAGTTTTGAATGAGGAGGGTTACAACAAGGATTTTGATCTTGCCCTAACACTTTGAATTTTGGAGAACTTTTGGAGAGCTTTTGTGCAATAATTTTCGTCCCCATTTTATTTGTTCTTGTTTTCATAATATAGATGAGTGAATGAGCCAGCCAATATGGAATGGAATCAAGCTAATCAAGTCATGGTTTAAACAAGAATAAAACCACTTTAAAACTTGCCAAACGTGAAAAATCCTTGCCTTCTTGAGCTTTGCACGAGTTTGGCATGTCATAACAGGCTTGCATGAGCTGTATTAGGCTTGTAATTGACTGAAATCATAAGGCCCGATTCCTTACACATTGTTTTCATTTTTATTTGATTTTATTTATTTTTAAATGAATAAAAATTCAAATAAAAGAAATAAACATCATAAAAATGTGTGAATTATTTTTAGAGGCCCTGTAACATCTTATAAGCATGTTTGAACATCAAAAGTTAAGCCCACTAGTTTAAAATCTCAAGATTGCTCATTTTGTATTTCATGAATTTCCTCAAAATTTCCCAACTTGTGCAAATCATAACTTGCTTAGTTTTTATTGTTTGAATATAATTTTGGACTTTTTAAAAAGCTAAAAATGTCCCCTACACTTTCTCTTTTGACCATTGTTTCATTTGGAGACATTATCTTGATGTAAGTTGCCTTAAAAAGAGTGTCTTTTGTTGACTTTTGAAAATGACCTATAATGTGTTAGCTCATATCTTTCAAATGAAGCACTTTTTGGACTTGAGCATAACAACAAAATTGTAGATAATTGAACTTTCTTTAACATGAGCTTTGGTTGGGGAAAAGTTGATGAAGTATGTGAAAGTTATGCTTGGTCAAAGTTCAGTTGACTTCTCCTAAGGAAACCTTAATTTGACAATTCTTAACTTTTGATGATTTGAGGGCTTCTATTAAGGAATCATGATCAAACCTTGATCAAATGTTGAATATCACTTCAAAATGTTGATGTTGACTAAAAATATTGAATTTTGACTGTATGTTGACCATAATTGACTTTTTACCCAACATAGTTGATTTTCAATCATATGAACCATTGACTGAGCAAACTGGTGATGCAAGACTTGAAATTTGACATGAACCTTGTTGAGGACCTATAATGAACCATGGAAATCATTTGAGACCTTTTCAACCAAAATTTCCTTGAGAAACTCAAAACCCTAGTTGTAGACCTTTGGATTAGGAGGAGCATTGACTGGTCAACCCTTGAGTATCTTGAGTATTAAGGAACCTTTAAAAGCATGTCTTGAGAAAAATGGGAGGAAAAATTTTGGGGTACAATAGCTGTCCCTGTTCAATCTTCTTAATCCTGAAGAGTTAGATTGTCATGTCCGCCATTCGTGACTTGAAGGTAGAAGATGATTGAACACTTAAGTGCCCAGAAATTTGCACTCGCCTGTGAAAGAAGTAATGTTATTGGTTGATTGTATCGAGAATGGGCTTATAGATGCCATTTGGTGAGGTGACATAAATTCATCGGAGATGGGCTTATAGATGCCATTTGGAGAGGTGACGAAGATTCGTCGATGATAGGCTTATATACGCCATCCAAAGTAACAGTTGACTTCAACTGGAAGAATTATCAGAATAAATCTATGGTTGATTTAATCTGATCCAAAAGATGTTTATATCCGACTTAGACTGGAAGGAGTATCAGAATAAATCTTTGGTTGATTTTATCTGAGCCAAAAAATGTCTCTTCGCCTTTAACTGGGAGAAGTATCAGAATAAATCTATGGTTGATTTAATTTGAGCCAAAAAAGGTCTCTTTGTCTTTAACTGGAAGAAGTATCAAAATAAATCTTTGGTCGATTTAATCTGAGCCAGAAAAAGGTCCGCTGGAAGAAGTATTAGAATAAATCGTTGGTCATTTAATCTAAGCCAGCAGATACTTGTGCTCGTTTTTATTTGGAAGAAGTATCAAAATAAATTTAGCTTGATCTAAACTAAGCCAGAAAATGTTTTCGACTGGAAGAAGTATCAGAATAAATACACGCTTGATTTAAACTAAGCCAGAAGATTTTTATGACTGATTCCAACTGGGAGAAGTATCAGAATAGATCTACGCTCGATCTAAGCTAAGCCAGAAGAATGTCTACTGGAAGAAGTATCAGAATAAATCTGTGATTGATTTAAACTGAGCCAATAAATATTTATACTTGACTTTAACTGGAAGAAGTATCCGAATAAATCCATGCTTGACTTAATCTGAGCCAGAAAATGTCTACGACGGTTTTCAACCGGAAGAAGTATCATAATAAATCTATGGTTAATTTAATCTGAGCCATAAGATATCCACGCTCGTCTTCAACTGGGAGAAGTATCAGAATAGATCTATGCTCGATCTAAACTGAGCCACAAGATGCTGTCTTTGAGAAGACTGTCTGGTCATACCAGTAGTTGATGATGTTGGTCTGTTGATTGATCTTTCCTGAAAAGGTAAAGAGTTAGATGTATGCAATAGTCATGATGTATGAAATGTGTTGCGTAATGATGTTCTCAAAATAAATGAGACTATATTATATGCGTTTTATATGCATATGCTATGCTATTCGTGAATGATGTATGAATGTGAAATGTTATTGAAATGTATTTGTAAACTTGAGCAACATCTTTTTCTGGAAAAATAAATCCCTGACTGTTGCTGGGGATGAAGAGTATGTGCATCTTCGATCTTCTGGGAATTATTTCCACCAGGGATTCCTGCTCTCTGTTTGAGGAAACTCCACTGGGGAATGTTGATTTATGTTTGGGAAGAAGAGTTCGGGGACATTGGTGTTCCTCGCTGTGATACGGTGGGAGAACTGACTTGGTTGTTTTGTGTTTTATCACAAATGTTGCGGTTAGCAAGAGTCGCCACCGACTTTTCTTTTATCCAAAAGGAAAGCCTGAAAAGAACAGGAAAGACCTTTGAGATTATTTCTTGAGTTTGGGGGGTAGATTATGAAAAGGGAAGGTGTTAGAACCCTTTTCATTCAAAGTTATCTATGGGCTCTTAGTTGCTTGCTAGATCACTTGCTTTTGTTTGAAAATGTGCTTTGTGTGGTTTTTTGAAAGTATTTTAAAAAGGTGTCATCGTTTAGGCAAACTTTGTAATAGTTCTCGTTCGTAAGAATGTATACAAAGTGTTGAGCTTTTGAAAATGTTTAAAGTTTGGAAAGTGTTTTGGAAGTGTTTTGGAAAGTGTTGGTGTTTGTTTTGAAAGTGTTTTGGAAAGTGTTGGTGTTTGTTTTGAAAGTAAGAAAAGAGTGTTTGATTTAGAATTGAGCAAGAAACTAGGAACAATCTAACTACTCAAAAGTCTTAGTTCATTTCTTCCTTTCCTTTTATATTGTTATCTTACCATTGATTTGGTAAGAAACCCTATCTTTGGATGTAAAGGGACGAGCGTGGGACATCGTATAGTCATGATAGTAATATTGTGAGATATCTTAGTAATTTCTCTTTGAGGGACTAAGATCATTTTGAAAGGCAACATTTGATAGCGTCATCGAGGGACTATGATCTTTCATTTTGATTGCTTTTTGCTAAGTAACCCCACATGCATAACATGGCCATTTTTGTAAGGCAACAAAGTGGATTTACCCTAAGGGTGTAAGTGTGCAAGTGTGTCGATTTACATGCATTGTTTATCTTGAATTAGGGTTTGCTAACTTGTTGATTTTAATCTTTCCATACTGTTGTACCCCAAAATTTGCCCTCCCATTTCTCATTGATTTCTCACCACAAAGCCCTTGAAGCTCAAGATCCAGTTAGGGTTTCATCTTCTCAAGACTTCTCCTTGCACTGTTGACCCAAATTAGGGTTTGTGTTTGCACAAAGATGTTTTGACCTAAAATGCCTAAGATGACTTTCTTGCTTCATATTGGACTCCCAAGTTTATCCACATCAAGTTTCAAGTCTTGATTCCAAGTTTTGCCCAGTCAATTGGATAGTTGACCTAGAAATCAACTGTATTGGGGAAAAAGTCAACTGTGGCCAATTGACAGTCAAACCTCATGAAAATTGACCCACATCAACATTATGAACTCATATGGACCATTTGATCAAATTTGGATCACAATTCCACAAGAAATTTGATCAGATCACCAAAAGGGCAAAATGGTCATTTTTAGGGTTTTGACTGCACAAAGGCAATTTTTGACTGTTTGACCCAACCAATGGAAAACCAAGCTCACATATGGACTCAAGGAGCCCATGGAATTATCTTGACATGCTCAACAAACTCAAAAGATCCCAAGTACACAAGATTGACAGTTGAATTTCCCAGTCAATTGATCAATTTTAACTGTATACTGAAAAGTCAAACTTTGAATTTTTGGTCAAAATCAAGAGTCAAGATTCATTTTTCATCAAAACATGCCAAATCATGAAACTTGTTCACCAAGAAATCAAAAAATGAAAATTAGGGTTAGAAATGAGAATTTTTCATAACTTAGAATTTTTCTAAGTTATGAAAAACCCTAATTTTTTCCCAACTTTGCCCCACTTTCTCACCAAGATCTATTTGGATTCAAACAAAAGTCAAAACATGAAAGTTGTAGCTTGTTTCATAATCTACAACTTTGATTCACAAAGTTTTCCCAAATGAGGCTTGTATCTCAAGTTACAATTTTTTGAATAAGGGTACTAAACCATTCTTAACTTAGTGAAATTTCAACCTATTTTGACAAGGTTTTCTACCCAACTTCAAGGCCATTTTCCATACACTTACACTTGGAATTTCAATTTGCATTTTAAAGATGGATTGTAGTACACATTCCAAGCTTTCCAAAATGTCCAATAACTCATCAAACAACCTTATAACTTGAGAGATTCGAATTTCACAATTTGGCAAAAACTCACTTTTGAATTGGTCAATTTACATGTTCATAACACTAGGCATTTTCAATCTCAGCTTGCATATCTTGATTACAGGTCCTTAAACCATCCAACACTCATAAATTTAATGCAAACTCTTTGTGCCAAGACCATGTTTTATGGATTCAAGCATTGCATAGTAGATTAATCCCAAAATAGATAAAGCACTTTATCCATTTTTGAAAAAGCAAGCTTTATGTCCAATTGAAAATCCAAGAAGTACAATTAAGATCTCTTTGGCACAAGTTTAGGGATTAATCACACTGATCAAGACTGAGTTATGCAGCATGTTATGGGGGCCTCTAGCTGCCAAAACACCAACTTGACCTTTTCTTGCTTAAGTGCTAAGAAACATTGCATTGTTCCACACAACTTTGATATCAGCTTGCAAACCCTTAAGCAAACTTTTGAAACACATTCAAGACATCCCAACTGAGCTAACACAGGACCCTAAGACCTCCAGTATCTCTCCATTGCCATAATCACTCTCAAACTGCAAAAACAGGGCAGGGCCTGCAGTTTGAGTGCCATCTATCATTCCTCTCATGCTCTCTTGCCCAAACCTGTTCAAACTCATTCCCTACCATCATTGCAAGCTAACCAAAACCTAAAACACGACCTGTAACTCCTCTAACCAGTTCCACCATTTTTGCTTTCTTGCTTTGCAGTTGAAGGTCCATAGCTCGATTCAAGGTCTTTCAAAACAAAGTAAGCATTGGAATAGCATCACCACACCTCAAGGAAGCTATACCAATCATCACCTTGCACTGAAAGCTCCTCCATTGCCAGATAGAACTTCAACTGAACAAGTATTTTCTTGAACTTCTAACTCTTAGTACAGGCATCATTAGCTCTAGGTTTGTGAATAAGAAATGTTCTACTCATGCCACTGAACCTGTACATGTTTTTACTTTTCATTTCTTTTGCTTGAGCTGTGAGAATTTGAGGTTTGAATATGGCAGAAAAGTTAGGTCATGATTTGGGATTGTCCAAATTCTCTCTCATTTCTGAGAGTTAGGATGAGTTCTTTATATATTTGAAATCGTGATTCAATGCCTAACATTTCTTATGTTGGAAGTTTGTGCAAAAGATCAAGGAATCAGGATATTTGAATGGGAGTTCTTGCGCGCGTTTTCTGAATAATTTTGTGCAGAGGTTGAAGAAGAAGCCTCATGGGCTGGGCCAGCTTCTGTATTGCTTTTTACACCATATTTTTGATTCATACCCCCCTGAGCCCATTTGTTTGATTTTTATGATTTTTTGATCTTTCTTTTTTATTTCTGACTCATTTATTTTTGCTAATAATGTTTAAAACTTGAAAAATCATTTTTACACCATTTTTGCATTTTTTAAGTATTTATTTGTTTATATGGACATTTATACATAAATATATATATATACTATTATTTAGAAATATTAAAAAAAAATAATGTAAACATATTATTTCTGATTTTTATTTCATTTTTCTCTTTTGTAAACATTTTGTGTCAAAAAAATACTTTTTTTTATAAAAATTAAATATTATTATTTTGTGCATATTTAATATATTTTGTAAATAATATAAATAAATATATATATTAAAAATACCCAATATTAGTACACCTAGAATAAATAAATAAATATTAGTACACCTAGAATAAAATACCCAAAAATATACATATTTTTATTTTATTAATATTTAACATTAAAAATACATTTTTACAAATATACTATATTTTTATTTTATTTTTGTATATAAATAGTGAATATTGTATATTTTGAATAAATAATGCATTTTATTTAGTAAATTAGGTTTTTGCCCTAAATATGAAAATACTCCAAAAATAATATTTTTTTTTATTTTTATTTATTTGACATAAATAATACTTTTTTTTCATACATATAAAAACTTTTTTTTTTGCATTCTTGCATATTTGTTTTATTTCTATTTAATTTGTGCAAATTAAATATCTTGTAAATATTCCAAATTGATGTAATAGCTAGGTTTAATTTTCTTGTCTAAATATCTCCCCATTTGAACATTTGTATCCCCCTCCCCATATTATTGTGTTGTAATAGTGTAGGAATTTAATTTTCGCACTTTGTCGCTTTCTAAATATACTATGCTAGAATTAGGGTTTGTATGTAAATAAAAAGAACAAAATAGTTTGACCTAATTTCAAGATAAACAAGCATGAAAATGGACAACACATCTCACACTTGCACCCCTAGGGTATTCTACTTTGTTGCCTTCAAATAATTGGGCCATATTGCATGTTAGGTTTCTTTGGGTAAAACAAACAATCAAACGATCATAGTCCCTCGATGACGCTTTCGAAAAGTTGCCTAAAATGATCAAGTCCCTTTCAAAGAAAAAATTGCCCAAAGACATTTAACACTATTGCAATTATGGTCTAAACGATGATCCGCGCTCGTCCCTTTCACCTCCTAATACAAGATTGTCCA
Organism: Vicia faba; assembly: GCA_948472305.1. Classification (NCBI taxonomy): domain Eukaryota; kingdom Viridiplantae; phylum Streptophyta; class Magnoliopsida; order Fabales; family Fabaceae; genus Vicia; species Vicia faba. The sequence goes on along the minus strand of OX451741.1, from coordinate 1,436,386,860 downwards.
CCAAATGCAATGGTGGAACAAAATTGTCAAAAGGTTTAAAGCATAACAAAAATCTTTGAGAAAGCTTTAGGGTAGATAACTCTTAGGTACTTGTAAATTTGTAAAGAAAACACTTGCCTAATTTCAAACCACACTTCACAAACACTTTCAAAACCAACTTTCAAAAAACCTTGAAACATCTTTTCAAAAGACAAAACACCTTTTGTAAAACATTCGAGTAAAGAATTGTTACAAGGGTAGCCTATACAAGGCATCTTTTCAAAACATTTTCAAAACCACACACCGAGCACCATTTCAAACAATTGAAAACCAAGGCAAGTTGATCTAAGCAAGTATCTAAGAGCCAATGGATAACCATGGATAGAAAGGGTGCTAATACCTTCCCTTTCTATAATCTACTCCCCGAACCCAAGAAAAATCTCAAAGGTTTTTGCTGTGCTTTTTAAACCTTTCCTTAGGATAAAATAAAAAGTCGGTGGCGACTCTTGCTCAACCGAAACATTTGCAAAAACAAATGCAAAACCCATAGTCAGTTCTCCCACCGTATCACAGAACTGGCGACTCTGCTGGGGAAAATATTAAAAGTGGAGTAACCTTAGGGCTTAGATCACCCTCTTGCATGACTAATTGTTTGAATTGTTTGCTTTATATCTTGGCTCTATTGTTTGGGTTTGCAATCCTACACCCGGATTTTGGGAAACATTCATAGATAGCAATACGTTGTGGAAACTATGCAGGGTATACCAACACGGTCAAAGCAATAGCTATATTAGTGCGACATATTTGTGAGTACCGGTAACCCTTGAGTTCAATCAAGGACAGTACGAGGCCGCTGAGTGATGTCACTAAGCACTAATGACCTAGAACCTTACTTGACCATCTTGGCCTTTTATTAGGGGTAGTGAGATGACCGGCTTTGGTGCAGTCCGAAGTTGGTAGATACTCGATACTACACTCATTGAGGGTTGTTTTCTTGGAATATTTTGGTCGCTAGTCAAGTGGCTAAACCAAAACAATGAACAATGAAAATAATCCAGTGATATTGAGCTCCTTAGAACCCGGTTACTATTTATAGGACAGGTTTTTAAGCCAACTACACTCAAGAGGGTACCTACCTATGAAACCCCATGCAAGCCTGAAACTAGGGTTTGGTGTGATTTGCTTGTACATATGTTTTGTGCATACATCATAAACATCATAAAGCATCATATGCATTCACTAACCATTTCAAGGGTTTGGATCTTCATCTTTGTTCTTGTTTTGTAGGTCATGGAAATTCCTCGCAGAAACACCATTCAAGTCAACCTTGTGAGAATATCTCCTCAACTCAAGGAGCTCACCTCAAGAATTCCGGAAAACTCATCCTTCAGTGAAAGACATGGTAGACTGCTCAGCCTAGTCAACACCAACATTGAAGAAGACATGATGAAGGTGCTATTCCAGTTCTTTGACCCTCTTCACCACTGTTTCACTTTCCCTTATTATTAGTTGGTACCCACTTTGGAGGAGTTTTCTCAACTCCTAAGAATCCCTATCCTTAATCAACTACCCTTCAACGGTACGGAAAAGGAACCAAAGCCAGAAGATGTTGCTCGAGCATTACATCTACAACCATCCGACATCAAGGGGCATTGGGAAACCAGAAGCGACGTCAAAGGATTCTTAGCAAAATTCTTGTTTGAGAAGGCACAAGAATGTTGGAATTCATTGGACCTACAAGCCTTTGAAGAGATTGTGGCACTCCTTATCTATGGGTTGGTCTTGTTCCCGAATCCTGACCAATTGATAGATGTCAACGAAGTCAAAATCTTCTTGTCCAGAAATCCAATACCAACATTGCTGGGGGACATTCTTCACTCATTGTACACACGAACAATGAGAAAGATGGGTGTTCTCATGTGCTGTACTCCTCTCCTTGCAAGGTGGTTTATTTCGCACCTTCCACAATCTATCTTGAAGAATGACCAAGGCTCAAGGTGGTCCCAACGGTTGATGACTCTTACCCACTCTGATGTACATTGGTGTTCTCGGTCCAGAGAAAATGTCATCATCATCGATCGTTGCGGAGAATTTCCTAATGTTCCTTTACTTGGAATTAGAGGAGGTATCACCTATAACCCTTGCCTAGCTTTGAGGCAATTTGGATATGCCCGGAGGGATGGCCCTCATGACATGTTGATTCCTGACCTAGTTTTTGACTTCGACAACGATGCGCAAGGACTTCGCCAAAGATTCATCAGAGCTTGGGGAAAACTCAACAAGGTTGATAGCAAGACTCTGGGACACAAGAACTCCATCCCTCTTGAGCCTTATCTCAAGTGGGTACGAGCCCGAGCCCAAAGTCTGATGATGCCTTATCCTCATGTTCTCCCTGTGATTAAAGAGCCCGTCAAGGAAGGAGAGGTTCCCTACATCATCCTACATCCAGACATGCCTACATCGTGGGAGGAAATGCAGAAAAGTTGGATTCAGCTCAAGGAGGAACAGAATACTTTTGAAGCTAGCTTCTACGCCAGTGAGAAAAAGGTTCTAGAGCTTACCCGCCGACTCCATGAGCAAGAGGCCCTCAACACCTACATCGCACCAAAGAGGATGCGCAATGTCTTTTTGCCTTGAGAAGTTATTTTGTAATATTTGGCCCATGGGGCATTTATGTACTAACAAATTTCTTCTTATTAATATGACGTGCGTTCTTCTTTGTCTGAAACAATTTTGAATGTCCTAAATCCTTGAATGCATTGCATACATAAGCATACCATTCATCATGTGCATAAGCAGGTCTCACTCCAGGTTTCCTTATCTGTCTACTGTTTATTTCAGTAGGATGGATCTCGAGCAAACTGTCAAAGACCTACAGGCTCAGAATGCACAGTTCCAGCAACTCCTGATGACCTTGGCTAAGGGTCAGGAGGATATCAAGACTCAATTGGGGAACAAGGACCTAGTAAAGAAGAAGAAAAATATACTCGGGGTGGCTACTTTGGGGAGAAGATTTGACGGAGAAGCTCGGAGAGTGCTTGAATTTCCTCCTATTTCTGATGAAGGAACCAGCAAAGGAGGTGGAGCTGCGGTACCTTCCGAGTCTGATGCGGAAGAAGAAGAGGTCGAAGAGGATGAAGATTATTATGATCAGCAATATCCTCCAGCTGATGACAAATACAAAGGGCTAGAAGACAGATTGGCCGCCATGGAATTACAAAGAGTACCGGGTTTGGATTTTGAAGACTTGGGTTTGGTCGCCGGGATTGTGATCCCCCCAAAATTCAAAGTGCCAGTGTTTGTGAGGTATGATGGGCTGTCCTGTCCCAAAATGCATCTCAGGTCCTACGTGAGAAAGATTCAACCCTATACGGCAGATAAAAACCTTTGGATTCATTTATTTCAAGACAGCCTTTCTGGAGCTCAGTTGGAGTGGTTTTATCAACTAGAGGGAACCAGTGTCCGAAATTGGGAAGATTTGGCCACCGCTTTTTACAAACAATACCAGTATAATTCTGACCTTACTCCTACTCGTACCCAACTTCAGGGTATGTCACTAGGAACAAGCGAGGGATTCAAAGAATATGCACAAAAATGGAGGGATTTGGCTGGCAGGGTGCAGCCTCCTTTAACCGACCGCGAACTTTTTGATATGTTTCTTGGGACCCTATCTGGGCCATTTTTCAATCATCTAATTGGTAACTCTTCCGCAGGGTTTACCGATTTGATCTTAACAGGCGAAAGAATAGAAGCTGGCATCAAGTCAGAAAAGATTCAGAAGGGTGTTGCTGCAAATGTTGAGAAGAAGCCTTTTAAGAAGGAGACAGCTATGGTATATTCTCAGAGAAGAGCAGGGAAGACGGAGCGTCGGCCAACTGTGGGGGCCGTAATGATTCAAAATACTCCAAGCGAGTAGCCTCGTTATAACCAGTCCAGACCAAATCAACAACGGGTGGAACGGCCACAACGGCAGTTCACCCGCATTAATATGACTCCAGCGCAAGTGCTTCCCCATCTGTTGAAGTTGAACCTCGCCACCATCAAGGAGGCACCAAAGAATGTGAATACGTCCTCTCCACATTATCATGCTAATGCTAAATGCGCCTACCATTCAGACAGTGTTGGGCACGACACCAATGATTGTTGGGCACTCAAGCATAAGATCCAAGACCTGATAGAGGCGAAGGAGGTGGAATTTGACGCTCCGGAGAAGCCCAATATGATATCTGCACCCATGCCAAAGCACGGCCGAAATGTCAATGCCATTGAAGAAGATTTGTACGTTGCTGATGTCAATGATCTGACTACTCCATTGCTAACCATTAAGTTGAATCTGTTAAGGGCCGGGATCTTCCCGGGATGTAAAGAAGACTGCTATTGTTGTTACTCTCTGCCGTTTGATTGTCCGTTAATGAAGAAAGGCATCCAAGGCCTTATGGATAGTCGACAAATTTTATTTGAAAAAGTTGCTGCTGTTCCAGTTCATACTGAAGATGTCTCAATCATAACCATTCACGCCAATCTTTCCAAGGCCGTCAAAAAGCCTGTTAAGATTACACCAGCTACGAAATCTGTTCCTTTGAAGATAACAATGCCAGGGCCTGTTCCCTATGTTTCTGAGAAGTCGATACCTTGGAACTGTGGCGGTGACGTCTACTACCATGGTATCAAACAAATCGAAATAATTGAAGAAAGTTCAGATGATGAAGAAGCCAACATTAGTAACATCGCAGGCACTAGCAAAATCACCAGGAGCGGGAGAATATTTTCTCCAGAGATTGCCCCTCCAAGAGCAATCTTTGGACCCTCGTCAGCTGATAAGGTCATCCCTGCACCAATAAAACTTTCTGCTAGAACTCCTTTGATTGAAGACGTTGTTGTTCCTAGTACTGTCTCTCCTACCGCTGTTGACAAAGGTAAGGGAATCCAAGATGAGCTCATCAGGACGAGGGCTCAACCCTTGGTCATCCCGGAAACCTCAAAGAAGGAAATGGATGAGATTTTGAGGATAATCAAGAGAAGTGATTACGATGTGGTAGAACAGCTGGGGCAAACCCCCTCCAAGATCTCCATGCTGGCACTATTGCTTTGCTCAGAAGCGCACGCTAAAGCCCTGATAAAATTCCTGAAGGCAGCCCATGTGCCCCAGGAGACCTCTGCGGATCAATTTCAAAATTGCGTGGCTAGCCTGACTACGGACAATGGATTAGGTTTTTCTGATGCCGACCTAACTCCTAAAGGAAGAAACCACAATGATGCTTTGCACATTTCAGTTGAGTGTCGAGGAACCACTCTCGCACATGTCTTGGTTGATACTGGTTCGTCGCTGAATGTTTTGCCTAAGAAGGCCTTGGACCGACTAGATTGTGAAGGGTTGGAATTGAAGCCGAGTGATATTGTTGTCAGAGCTTTTGATGGTTCAAAGAGAATGGTCCATGGGGAGGTTGAAATTCCCATCAAGATAGGCACTGAGGTGTTTAAATCCACTTTCTATGTGATGGACATCCGTCCGTCATATTCTTGCTTGCTGGGTAGGCCTTGGATACACCATGCTGGGGCAGTCACCTCCTCCTTGCACCAGATGTTGAAGTATCCTGTCAAGGGAAAGATCATTACTGTCCATGGTGAAGAGGAGTACATGATTAGCCACTTGAACTCTTTCCGATATGTGGAGGTTGAAGGGGAATTCATTGAGACACCGTTTCAACATTTCGAAGAAATCCTTCCTGAAATAGCAGTAGCCAAGTTGGCAGCTGAGACACCGAGGCAGATGGCCAGGATGGCATCTTTGGAAGACGCGAGGGCCGCAATAAAGGAAGGGAAGAATTCAGCATGGGGGCAGTTACCTGACATTCCAGATAAGACAGACAAATTTGGATTAGGGTTCACAGCCGCTGGCCAGAAAGCTATGCGCCGTGCGAAGATTGAAAGGGCGCCAGTCAAAATTTCTCCCTACGGAATCAACGCTTTGGAGGATGAAGACAAAGAGAGTAACATCGAAGAATGGATCTATCCAACTGTCAAAGGGGGGTTGAGCAACTGGGAGGCAAAAGACTTTGTCCCCATCACTTTTATTCATCAGTAATTTATCTGTTAAACATTTCTTATTTGGTCTGTAATATTTATTTTCAAACAATCCGTACACTATCTTTTCACCTCCTGCCTTGCCCGGGGCATGTAGGTCCACTTGTAAGGGTTTTGATTATTTTTCATATCCATATGCCATGTTTAATGATTCATTGGACGTTTTTCATTTGATAAACTGCTTGTGTTCATTTTCTTTCCTTTTGCATTTTTTGTTTAAGGATGGCTATCCCTTACACACACCCACACTCACCAATGCAGGTACCCATCCACTCTGGATTCCATGGGTGACTATTCTGCTGTATCTTTCAATAACTCTGAAGATCTAGTCAATCAAGCCGAGTATGAAGATGACGAAGGTTGTGAAGTACCAGGGGAACTAGCCAGACTTCTACAACAAGAGGAAAGGGCCATCCTACCGCACGAAGAGTCATTGGAAACTGTCAACTTAGGGACCGAGGAAGACCGGAAGGAGATACAAGTGGGTGCCAATCTGGAACCAAGAGTCAAGGAGCGCTTGGTACAGTTGTTGAGTGAGTATGTTGAAATCTTCACTTGGTCTTATGAAGACATGCCGGGTTTAGACACAGACATCGTGGTTCACCGTCTCCCCACAAGAGAGAATTGTCCACCGATCAAGCAAAAAGTTCGCCGAATGAGGCCTGACATGTCTGAAAAGATCAAAGCAGAAGTAATGAAGCAGTTTGACGCTGGCTTTCTGGTTGTTACGTCGTATCCTCAATGGGTCGCTAACATCGTGCCAGTACCTAAGAAAGATGGCAAAGTCAGGACGTGTGTGGACTACCGGGATTTGAATAGGGCCAGCCCCAAAGATGATTTCCCGCTACCTCATATTGACATCTTGATCGACAATACATCTCAGCACAAGGTGTTTTCCTTCATGGATGGATTCTCGGGCTACAATCAAATCAAAATGGCCCCCGAGGACATGGAGAAAACTACTTTCGTCACACAATGGGGAACTTTCTGTTACAAGGTGATGCCGTTCGGGCTGAAGAACACAGGGGCAACTTATCAACGCGCCATGGTAGCTTTATTTCATGATATGATACATCATGAGATTGAAGTTTACGTAGACGATATGATAGCTCAGTCACAAACAGAGGAGGAGCATGTTGAACATCTGGAGAAGCTGTTTTCCAGGTTGAAAGAATACAAGCTCAGGCTGAATCCAAGTAAATGCACTTTTGGAGTTAGGTCTGGTAAACTCCTGGGATTCATTGTAAGCAACAAAGGCATTGAAATCGATCCGGCAAAAGTGAAAGTAATACAAGAGATGCCTGCTCCCCGTACTGAGAAGGAGGTTAGAGGATTCTTGGGGCGCTTGAACTATATTGCCAGATTCATCTCTCATCTGACTTTTACCTGTGAACCAATTTTCAAACTCTTAAAGAAAGATCAGGTAGTCGAATGGAACGACAATTGCCAAGCTGCTTTTGATAGAATCAAGGAGTATTTGCTAGAACCTCCTATTCTGATGCCACCCGTCGAAGGAAGACCATTGATCATGTATTTGACCGTCTTGGATAATTCAATGGGGTGTATTTTGGGCCAGCATGACGAGTCTGGTCGAAAAGAGCATGCTATTTATTACCTTAGCAAAAAGTTTACCGACTGTGAGACTCGCTACGCACTGCTCGAGAAAACTTGATGCGCTTTGGTATGGGCTGCTCGCTGACTAAGACAGTATATGTTGACTCATACTACCTTGTTGATTTCCAAAATGGATCCTATCAAGTATATCTTCGAAAATCCCGCTTTATCTGTAAGGATAGCCAGATGGCAAATGATCCTAACTGAGTATGACATCCAGTACACCACCCAAAAAGCTATAAAAGGGAGTGTACTAGCTGACCATTTGGCTCATCAAGCTATCGAAGATTATCAACCCATGAGATTTGACTTCCCAGACGAGGACATCATGAATTTGGACAACATTGAAGGTAACAGACCGTATGACGGACCCGAAAAGGGATCCCGATGGACCCTGTACTTTGATGGTGCTTCAAATGCACTTGGAAACGGTATTGGCGCAGTACTCATTTCTCCGGAAGGTTGTCACACTCCTTTCACGGCCCGACTTTGCTTCAGCTGCACAAACAACATGGCTGAGTATGAAGCTTGCATCTTTGGTCTCAAGGCTGCTATAGACTTGGGGATCAAATCTTTGATCATATTTGGGGATTCGGCTTTGGTTATCAGTCAAATCAAAGGAGAGTGGGATACCAAGCATCCTAATCTTATCCCATACAAAGAACATGTCCTGACATTGTTGCCTCATTTCGAGCAAATTACCTTTGAGCATTTCCCGCGAGAAGAGAATCAGCTAGCAGATGCTCTAGCCACAATGTCCTCCATGTTTAAACTCAACTGGGATAACGAGTCTTCCCAAATCACCATCGAGCGAATGGATGAACCTGCGCATTGTCACGAGATTAATACCGAAGAAGTAGTGGAACAACCTTGGTTCCATGAAATCAAAAGGTATCTCGAGACCAGAGATTATCCTGAAGAAGCTTCCGTAAATGACAAGAAGTTCTTAAGGAAATTCGCTGCTAAGTTCTTCCTGAGCAACGAAATCCTTTACAAACGAAGCCATGATTGTGTATTACTCCGATGCGTAGACAAAGCTGAAGCAGAGTTGATCATGACTGATATACACAACGGCGCATTTGGCACTCACTTGAGCGGGCATACAATGGCTAAGAAGATCCTAAGGGCAGGCTATTACTGGTCTACCATGGAAGCTGACTGCCATCAACATTCCCGTACTTGCCACAAATGTCAGGTCTACGCCGACAAAGTTCATGTCCCTCTCAATGTTCTGACTGCTCCGTGGCCCTTTGCAATGTGGGGCATTGATATGATTGGGGAGATCAAGCCCACGGCTTCCAACGGACATCGCTTCATCCTGGTTGCCATTGACTATTTCATCAAATGGGTCGAAGCAGCTTCCTTCTCCTCTGTTACTAAAAATGTGGTTGCCCGTTTTATCAAGAAAAATCTCATATGTCGGTATGGTGTTCCAGACAGGATCATCACAGACAACGGTACAAATCTGAATAACACAATGATCACCGCCTTGTGCGAACAGTTCAAGATTTATCATCACAATTCATCTCCCTATCGGCCGAAGATGAACGGTGCTGTTGAAGCTGCGAACAAAAACATTAAGAAGATCATTCAGAAAATGACAGTCACTTACAAAGACTGGCATGAGATGTTACCGTTTGCTCTACATGGATACCGTACGACGACACGTACTTCAACTGGGGCAACCCCATTTTCTTTGGTTTATGGCATGGAAGCTGTTTTGCCTATGGAAGTTCAGATTCCTTCTCTAAGGATTATGAAGGATGCAGGTTTGAATGAAGATGATTGGATGCAGACCCGACTTGATCAACTCAATCTGATCGACGAAAAGCGACTTGCTGCTATATGCCATGGTCAGACGTATCAAAAACGGATGATCAAGGCCTTCAATAAGAAAGTCAGACGTCAAGTGTATCAAGTCGGAGATCTCGTAATCAAGCGGATTATCTTGCCGCAAAGTGATCCCAGGGGCAAATCGACTCCTACATATGAAGGACCATTTGTGATCAAGAGCATATTTTCTGGTGGGGCAATGATTCTGACCACCATGGACGGCGACAATTTGCCGCACCCTGCGAACGCAGATATAGTCAAAAGATACTACGCATAAAATAACCCGACAAGTCGAAAACCCGAAAGGGCGGCTTGGGCAAAAATGGGCATCCCGGTGGATCGAAAACCCGAAAGGGCGGTTTAGGAAAAAATTTAGGGATAAAAACAAAAAATCTGTACACCCGGCAAGTTGAAAACCTGAAAGGGCGGCTTGGGCAAAAAGGGATTTCCCGGTGGATCGAAAACCCGAAAGGGAGATTCAGGAAAAAGTTAGGGAATTAAAGCGTATGACTATGCCTCGTCGGATCACTCCAAAGACAATCTCTTCATCAACCGGTTCCAGGCTTCTGATCAATCCAGTCATCTGCAAACGAAGCATTGAATGAACAGATATTCAGAGTCGTGAAAGCTATAAGTGGAATGGAATCCCATGGAATTATTTCACATAGCCATCCTTTATTTTGTATAAATCTTTCAATATTTACGACAAAATCCTCTTACTAGGATGATTGTCTCCTTTGTACAAATATACTCATAGAAAGTCAATACAAATACTTTTCCCAGAAATTTGTGTCATTTCCTTTTCTTTTCTCTTGCACTATTTGTTTTATTTTGAGAAACGTCCAATGTTTTGTTAAATAGGCATATGCATTTGAACATAATCATTTCCTTACGAATCAAGAAAGAGGATTACTGATAGGTCAAAGGTGCAGTTAGATATCTTGATACCCTTTCAAAGGAAATCCCCAGTAGATTTTGGAAGCTAATACCCCGCAGAGTACGGACGTCTCTCCCGAGTTTTATTCAAAGTTATTCCTCACAAGGCCTTATAACTGGGTTATCCTCAGCTAACAACCACGGAAGATCGCACTCACCGAAATTCTTCCTATCCCCAGCGGAGTTCATCAAAATTCCCCAGCAGTAACTTATCTTTACAATCCCCCAGCCAGAGGGTCCTCAGGAATTCAATTCCCCTCAGAGTTTAAGTTTCAGAATCCCCAGTGAAGCCAGGCTAATGAAACTTCTCCCTACAGAGTTTTAGGAGAGCAAATCTTGAGTTCCCCAGTGAAGTCGCCAGAGATGCTTCTCGCCAAACGGAAGATTCTCAGTCTTGCATCCCCAACACGAGTCTACTAGATTGGTACTCCCCAGTAGAAGTCATCAGGAATTCCCCAGAGGCTTGGTATACAACCCAAGCTCCTTATTCCCCAGCAACAGCCAAGGAATTGTTCTTCCCAGCAGCAGTCAAGATGCTTTTATCTTCAACCATCCAGGATTCATCTATCCCCAGCAAGACAACTCATCAGCTTACATGCGCATTCATTACATTCATATCATAAACATTGATATAACACATATTGCATCATACATTTCATGCGACATAATTTTGTGTTTAGCTAACATTTTGTCCTTTTCAGGATAAGAATAAAAGGCTATCATTAACAGTTTCAGATGCAGTTTCACACGGACTCATCATCAGGCAACCCTACACCGGTTCCTCCTCAAATTTCAAGATTCCTAAAAACAGTTTACGGGTTCTCCAAGTAACGGATGTTAACCTATCGCTTGTTCAGTTTCTTCTCAAGACTTCTGAAAATAGTCTATGGATTCTTCCCCACAACGGATGTTAATCTATCACTTATTCAGATGCAACCTTTGAAAACAGTTTACGGACGCTTCCCAACAACGGATGCTGCTCTATTGCTTATTCAACTCCAAGATTTCTGAAAATAGTTCACGGGTTCTCCAAGTAACGGATGTTAACCTATCGCTTGTTCAGACTCTTCTCACCTTTGAAAACAGTTTACGGACGCTTCCCAACAACGGATGCTGCTCTATTGCTTATTCAACTCCAAGATATCTGAAAACAGTTCACGGGTTCTCCAAGTAACGGATGTTAACCTATCGCTTGTTCAGACTCTTCTCACCTTTGAAAATAGTTTACGGACGCTTCCCAACAACAGATGCTGCTCTATTGCTTATTCAACTCCAAGACTTCTGAAAACAGTTTACGGGTTCTCCAAGTAACGGATGTTAACCTATCGCTTGTTCAGTTTCTTCTCCAGACTTCTGAAAACAGTCTATGGATTCTTCCCAACAGCGGATGTTAATCTATCACTTGTTCAGATGCAACCTTTGAAAACAGTTTACGGATTCCTCCCAACAACGGATGTCAATCTATTGCTTATTCAGACCCCCAGTTCGAAGATGGTCCAAAGCATGGACGCCTTCCTGATACTCATTCCAGATGGCATCTTTAAGCCCATCCCCGACAAGTTTCTGTCACCCCTCAAGATGGAATCTCTAAGCCCATCTCCAAATGGCATCTCTAAGCCCATTCCCGCATCCATTGCTTTGACGAGTGCAAATTTCCGAGCACTCTAGTGTTCAATCTCCTTTTACCCTCGAGTCACGAAAGGCAAGCTTGCCAATCTAACTCTTCGGATTCAAGAAGATTGAACAGGGGCAACTGTTGTACCCCAAAATTTTCCCTCCCATTTCTCATTGATTTCTCACCACAAAGCCCTTGAAGCTCAAGATCCAGTTAGGGTTTCATCTGCTCAAGACTTCTCCTTGCACTGTTGACCCAAATTAGGGTTTGTGTTTGCACAAATATGTTTTGACCTAAAATGCCTAAGATGACTTTCTTGCTTCATATTGGACTCCCAAGTTTATCCACATCAAGTTTCAAGTCTTGATTCCAAGTTTTGCCCAGTCAATTGGACAATTGACCTAGAAATCAACTGTATTGGGGAAAAAGTCATCTGTGGCCAATTGACAGTCAAACCTCATGAAAATTGACCCACATCAACATTATGAACTCATATGGACCATTTGATCAAATTTGGATCACAATTCCACAAGAAATTTGATCAGATCACCAAAAGGGCAAAATGGTCATTTTTAGGGTTTTGACTGCACAAAGGCAATTTTTGACTGTTTGACCCAACCAATGGCAAACCAAGCTCACATATGGAATCAAGGACCCCATGGAATTATCTTGACATGCTCAACAAACTCAAAAGATCCCAAGTACACAAGATTGACAGTTGAATTTCCCAGTCAATTGATCAATTTTGACTGTATACTGAAAAGTCAAACTTTGACTTTTTGGTCAAAATCAAGAGTCAAGATTCATTTTTAATCAAAACATGCCAAATCATGAAACTTGTTCACCAAGAAATCAAAAAATGCAAATTAGGGTTAGAAATGAGAATTTTTCATAACTTAGAATTTTTCTAAGTTATGAAAAACCCTAATTTTTTCCCAAATTTGCCCCACTTTCTCACCAAGATCTATTTGGATTCAAACAAAAGTCAAAACATGAAAGTTGTAGCCTGTTGCATAATCTACAACTTTTATTCACAAAGTTTTCCCAAATGAGGCTTATATCTCACGTTACAATTTTTTGAATAAGGGTACTAAACCATTCTTAACTTAGTGAAATTTCAACCTATTTTGACAAGGTTTTCTACCCAACTTCAAGGCCATTTTCCATACACTTCCACTTGGAATTTCAATTTGCATTTCAAAGATGGATTGTAGTACACATTCCAAGCTTTCCAAAATGTCCACGAACTCATCAAACAACCTCATAACTTAAGAGATTCGAATTTCATAATTTGGCAAAAACTCACTTTTGATGCAACACTCATAAATTTAATGCAAACTCTTTGTGCCAAGACCATGTTTTATGGATTCAAGCATTGCATAGTAGATTAATCCCAAAATAGATAAAGCACTTTATCCATTTTTGAAAAAGCAAGCTTTATGTCCAATTGAAAATCCAAGAAGTACAGTTAAGATCTCTTTGGCACAAGTTTAGGGATTAATCACACTGATCAAGACTGAGTTATGCAGCATGTTATGGGGGCCTCTAGCTTCCAAAACACCAACTTGACCTTTTCTTGCTTAAGTGCTAAGAAACATTGCATTGTTCCACACAACTTTGATATCAGCTTGCAAACCCTTAAGCAAACTTTTGAAACACATTCAAGACATCCCAACTGAGCTAACACACGACCCTAAAACCTCCAGTATCTCTCCATTGCCATAATCACTCTCAAACTGCAAAAACAGGGCAAGGCTTGCAGTTTGAGTGCCATCTATCATTCCTTTCATGCTCTCTTGCCTAAACCTGTTCAAACTCATTCCCTACCATCATTGCAAGCTAACCAAAACCTAAAACACGACCTGTAACTCCTCTAACCAGTTCCACCATTTTTTCTTTCTTGCTTTGCAGTTGAAGGTCCATAACTCGATTCAAGGTCTTTCAAAACAAAGTAAGCATTAGAATAGCATCACCACACCTCAAGGAAGCTATACCAATCATCACCTTGCACTGAAAGCTCCTCCATTGCCAGATAGAACTTCAACTGAACAGGTATTTTCTTGAACTTCTAACTCTTAGTACAAGCATCATTAGCTCTAGGTTTGTGAATAAGAAATGTTCTACTCATGCCACTGAACCTGTACATGTTTTTACTTTTCATTTCTTTTGCTTGAGCTGTGAGAATTTAAGGTTTGAATATGGCAGAAAAGTTAGGTCATGATTTGGGATTGTCCAAATTCTCTCTCATTTCTGAGAGTTAGGATGAGTTCTTTATATATTTGAAATCGTGATTCAATGCCTAACATTTCTTATGTTGGAAGTTTGTGCAAAAGATCAAGGAATCAGGATATTTGAATGGGAGTTCTTGCGCGCGTTTTCTGAATAATTTTGTGCAGAGGTTGAAGAAGAAGCCTCATGGGCTGGGCCAACTTCTGTATTGCTTTTTACACCATATTTTTGATTCATACCCCCCTGAGCCCATTTGTTTGATTTTTATGATTTTTTGATCTTTCTTTTTTATTTCTGACTCATTTATTTTTGCTAATAATGTTTAAAACTTGAAAAATCATTTTTACACCATTTTTGCATTTTTTAAGTATTTATTTGTTTATATGGACATTTATACATAAATATATATATATATATACTATTATTTAGAAATATTAAAAAAAATAATGTAAACATATTATTTCTGATTTTTATTTCATTTTTCTCTTTTGGAAACATTTTGTGTCAAAAAAATACTTTTTTTTTATAAAAATTAAATATTATTATTTTGTGCATATTTAATATATTTTGTAAATAATATAAATATATATATATATATATATATATATATATATATATATATATATATATATATATATATATATATATATATATATATATATATATATATATATATATATATATATATATATATATATATATATATATATATATATATATATATATATATATATATATATATATATATATATTTATTAGTACACTTAGAATATATATATGCATTAGTACACTTAGAATAAAATACCCAAAAATATACATATTTTTATTTTATTAATATTTAACATTAAAAATACATTTTTACAAATATACTATATTTTTATTTTATTTTTGTACATAAATAGTGAATATTGTATATTTTGAATAAATAATGCATTTTATTTAGTAAATTAGGTTTTTGCCCTAAATATGAAAATACTCCAAAAATAAATTTTTTTTTATTTTTATTTATTTGACATAAATAATACTTTTTTTTCATACATATAAAAACTTTTTTTTTTGCATTCTTGCATATTTGTTTTATTTCTATTTAATTTGTGCAAATTAAATATCTTGTAAATATTCCAAATTGATGTAATAGCTAGGTTTAATTTTCTTGTCTAAATATCTCCCCATTTGAACATTTGTATCCCCCTCCCCATATTATTGTGTTGTAATAGTGTAGGAATTTAATTTTCGCACTTTGTCGCTTTCTAAATATACTATGCTAGAATTAGGGTTTGTATGTAAATAAAAAGAACAAAATAGTTTGACCTAATTTCAAGATAAACAAGCATGAAAATGGACAACACATCCCACACTTGCACCCCTAGGGTATTCTACTTTGTTGCCTTCAAATAATTGGGCCATATTGCATGTTAGGTTTCTTTGGGTAAAACAAACAATCAAACGATCATAGTCCCTCGATGACGCTTTCGAAAAGTTGCCTGAAAATGATCAAGTCCCTTTCAAAGAAAAAATTGCCCAAAGACATTTAACACTATTTCAATTATGGTCTAAACGATGATCCGCGCTCGTCCCTTTCACCTCCTAATACAAGATTGTCCACCAAATGCAATGGTGGAACAAAATTGTCAAAAGGTTTAAAGCATAACAAAAATCTTTGAGAAAGCTTTAGGGTAGATAACTCTTAGGTACTTGTAAATTTGTAAAGAAAACACTTGCCTAATTTCAAACCACACTTCACAAAAACTTTCAAAACCAACTTTCAAAAAACCTTGAAACATCTTTTCAAAAGACAAAACACCTTTTGTAAAACATTCGAGTAAAGAATTGTTACAAGGGTAGCCTATACAAGGCATCTTTTCAAAACATTTTCAAAATCACACACCGAGCACCATTTCAAACAATTGAAAACCAAGGCAAGTTGATCTAAGCAAGTATCTAAGAGCCCATGGATAACCATGGATAGAAAGGGTGCTAATACCTTCCCTTTCTATAATCTACTCCCCGAACCCAAGAAAAATCTCAAAGGTTTTTGCTGTGCTTTTTAAACCTTTCCTTAGGATAAAATAAAAAGTCGGTGGCGACTCTTGCTCAACCGAAACATTTGCGAAAACAAACGCAAAACCCATAGTCAGTTCTCCCACCGTATCACAGAACTGGCGACTCTGCTGGGGAAAATATTAAAAGTGGAGTAACCTTAGGGCTTAGATCACCCTCTTGCATGACTAATTGTTTGAATTGTTTGCTTTATATCTTGGCTCTATTGTTTGGGTTTGCAATCCTACACCCGGATTTTGGGAAACATTCATAGATAGCAATACGTTGTGGAAACTGTGCAGGGTATACCGACACGGTCAAAGCAATAGCTATATTAGTGCGACATATTTGTGAGTACCGGTAACCCTTGAGTTCAATCAAGGACAGTACGGGGCCGCTGAGTGATGTCACTAAGCACTAATGACCTAGAACCTTACTTGACCATCTTGGCCTTTTATTAGGGGTAGTGAGATGACCGGCTTTGGTGCAGTCCGAAGTTGGTAGATACTCGATACTACACTCATTGAGGGTTGTTTTCTTGGAATATTTTGGTCGCTAGTCAAGTGGCTAAACCAAAACAATGAACAATGAAAATAATCCAGTGATATTGAGCTCCTTAGAACCCGGTTACTATTTATAGGACAGGTTTTTAAGCCAACTACACTCAAGAGGGTACCTACCTATGAAACCCCATGCAAGCCTGAAACTAGGGTTTGATGTGATTTGCTTGTACATATGTTTTGTGCATACATCATAAACATCATAAAGCATCATATGCATTCACTAACCATTTCAAGGGTTTGGATCTTCATCTTTGTTCTTGTTTTGTAGGTCATGGAAATTCCTCGCAGAAACACCATTCAAGTCAACCTTGTGAGAATATCTCCTCAACTCAAGGAGCTC
Organism: Vicia faba; assembly: GCA_948472305.1. NCBI lineage: Eukaryota > Viridiplantae > Streptophyta > Magnoliopsida > Fabales > Fabaceae > Vicia > Vicia faba. The sequence goes on along the minus strand of OX451741.1, from coordinate 1,436,369,627 downwards.
ACCTCAAGAATTCCGGAAAACTCATCCTTCAGTGAAAGACATGGTAGACTGCTCAGCCTAGTCAACACCAACATTGAAGAAGACATGATGAAGGTGCTATTCCAGTTCTTTGACCCTCTTCACCACTGTTTCACTTTCCCTGATTATTAGTTGGTACCCACTTTGGAGGAGTTTTCTCAACTCCTAAGAATCCCTATCCTTAATCAACTACCCTTCAACGGTACGGAAAAGGAACCAAAGCCAGAAGATGTTGCTCGAGCATTACATCTACAACCATCCGACATCAAGGGGCATTGGGAAGATTTTTTATGGTTTTTTATGAAAAGGTTTTAAGAATAATATGAAAATTATTTAATTAAAATAAACCTAAATTCTAAATTAATTTTAATATACAAGAAAATAATATAATATAATAATTAAACCTAATTATCTAAATATTAATTAAAAAAAGAAATTAATTTGTTAAGAAAATTGTTTTTGTTCTTTTTAGTTTTTTATAAAGAAAAATAAAATATGAGTGTAAAAATAATAAAATAAATATTTTTGGATTTTTCTATTAACAATAAAACAAAATTATATTAGTAATAAAAATAATAAACTTAAAATATGAAAGTAAAATAAACTAAAATAAAAATAATATGAAATAAAGAAATAATGGTCCAGGGTGTATGAAACATAATCGGGGGGAGGGGGGGGGGGGGGGGGAGTCCACAAAAATAAAGGCCCAAAGGAGGAAAGCCCAGCACGTGTTATAAACAAAAAAAGAGAGAAAACATAAAATATAACAAAAAATGGTAAAACGGACGCTGGGGCTCGAACCCAAGTCTAAGGGGTGACAGGCGCGCACTTTAACCACCGGGGTGGTGATACACCCGTTAACTTGTACACAACAATAAATACATAACACAAATTTTTCCCTGACTGTACTTCATCTTCAACCTCCAGCCAAAGGATCTCAAACTTGCTCATTTCTCAACCATTTTCAAAAATGTAAACATGAAACTTGTGCATTTTTCCACCACAAATCCAACCATGTAACTAACTTAAGCTAACATTCAAAGATAATGATGAATTTATGAAAGTATAAAATTTTGACCTAAATGTTTCCGCAAGTTCAAACTCAAAATTCTCCATGCTAAAGCAACATAAATGAAATCTATGGACATGTATAATTTCAGGGCAATGATATCTATATTTTATCTTCATAAATGCAAGCCTAACAATGCCTAAATAATGAGATAGAAGTTCAAGAAAAATACCTCAAAACTAGAAATCGTTAAATGAGTTTGAGCTTGTTTCAAGTGATCGTGATGATCAGGTTAGCTTCCTTGAATCTCCAGGAAGCTAATGAAATGCTTACTTGATGCTGGGAGTGCTTGAATCGTGTTAGAGAAGTCAAGATGCAAGCTATTTTTTTTGGTTATGGAAGTGGATAAAGATGGTGTTACAGTTGGATAACAGGTGTTGGGATTGTTTATGTATGATGTTTAGAAGCTTTTGGAAGCAAAAGCCCAAGAAACACACGAGTCAAAATGGAAGTTTGAAGTTCTTGGTCAGAAAATGTAACAATGGTGGTTTGTGATGCAGCTCTGAGTTTTGGGGAGTTTGGGAGCTTGTGTATTCGTGGCTTAGCTTGAAAAAAACTTGTGCATATGTATGGAAAAGGTTCTAGCACTTGAGAGGGTCAAAAGTGTGAGATATAGAGTTATGGCTATGTTACTTGATTTTGAAGAAAGGTGAAAAACATAGTTTCAAGGCATAATAAAAGCATGGTCTGAGTTGTTATAGGATTTAGACAAGTTTATTATGGCTTTTAGATTGTGTGTTATCATAAGAAAACAAGTGCAAAGCTCAAGAATTGACTTTGTGCATAAAACCAACTTTTCCAAAATGGCAATGTTGCCTTTCTTCCTAAAGTGGTATTAAGCATGGGAAATGCATTGAATGCTTGGATTAAAGCTTCTAATAGCTGTGTAAAAATTTAATTATGGAGTGTCAAACAAGTTTGAGGCCTGCAAAGCAAATATTATGCAGCCTAGGCTTGGATTTAAATTTTTGTTCATCATGGAAATGACCTATAATTCAAGAATGAATGTCTAACTTCTTGTCTTCTATTCTCTTTGCTCAAGAATGATCTCAATGAGTTATAATACATTTTGGAAAGCTTTTAACATCCTCTACAATATCTATATGTTGATCACTTTTGAAAATTCCCCTTGGAACTATGTGAAAAATTGCCATGAAGTTAGGTCAAAATTCTGCCTAAACTAGGGCAAAATTTCACTATGTTTCCAAGATTTATGAACATGTATTCACAAAATTATAACTTGAAATCCACGCATTTCTAGGAGAAGTTGTGTTCTAAAATGTTTTAGATCTCATTGAGATCTACAACTTTCATGTTGAAAGTTTCCTTTGAATCATTTTGCATCGTGGTGAAAAATTTGCTCAAAGTTGTGAAAAATATGAAATTTCCAACACTTAAAAAAATTTCTAAGTTTAGAAATTTTGACTTTTCAAAATGAAATCTTGACTTTTTGATTTATTGATGAATAAGTTTCATATTGTGACATATTTTGATGAGTTGTAATCTTTGGCACTTGATTTTGACCAAAAAGTCAAAGTTTGACTTTTTAGTGTACAGTTGATTTTTGATTAGTTGACTGAAAATTCATTTGTCAACCAATTGGACTTGAGGAATGTTTTTGAGCCATTTCATTAGGTCAAAATTATGCATTTGAGTCCTTGAGATCATAACTCCAACCAATCAACCATTTTCTAGGTCAAAAATCAGAAATTGCCCTTTCTCAATCAAAAACCCTAATTTTGACCATTTTGCCCTTTTGATGACCTGGTCAAATTTCTTGAGGAATTGTGATCCAAACTTGATCAAAGGACATATATGAGTTCTTGATGTTGATATGGACCAAAAATTATGAAGTTTGACTGTAAATTGGCCACAATTGACTTTTTCCCCAATACAGCTGATTTTAGGTCAACTGATCAATTGATTGGGCAAAAATGTGATCCAAAGCTTGAAACTTGACATGAGCAATCTTGAGGGTACAAAATGATCCATTAAAGTCATATGAGACATTAAAAGTTCATTTGTCCTTGTGCAATCTCAAACCCTAATTTTCAGTCATTAATGCTTAAGGAGGTGTCTTGAGCTGATCAACCCTAGTGCAGTCTTGAACCAAAGGAGATCTTGTGAGATGTTATTTGAGAAATGAGAGGGCAAATTTTGGGGTACAACAACTACCCCTGTTCAATCTTCTTAAACCTGGAGAGTTAGATTGGCGGATCCGCCATCCATGACTTGAAGGTGAAAGATGATTGAACACTAGAGTGCCCAGAAATTTGCACTCGAAGATGGATTATGAATGGGATTATAGATGCCATTTGGAGGAATGTTTATGAACACTGGAAGAAGTATCAGCATAAATCTCTTGTTGATTTATACTAAAACTTGATATTTTACCTGTGAGAAAAAAGAGTTAGTAAAATACAGATGTATGCATGATGTTCACCAGATATGGTATTATGCTAAATGCATCGTGTATGTACATGCTATGATGTATGAATGTGAGATGTATGTTTTTGTCTGGGAAAATAAATCCCTGACTGTTGCTGAGGAGTTTCAGGAAGTTGACTCCCGGATTTCCGTTCGGGATGAAGAATATACACATCTTCAAACTTTGTTGAAAGGATGCTTCCACTTGGGAATATCTCTTGAGTGTCAGTTGTTATCTGATCGGATCTAGGCTTCACAACTTGCTGAGAATGAGGAAGTCAACTGCTACCTGGTTGGATCCAGGCTTCACGGTAACTTACCGGGGAAGAGACAAACTAACTGTTATCTGGTCGGATTCCAGGCTTTGTAGAAAATTTCTTGGAATTGAACTGTTATCTGTTCGGGTCCAAGCTTTGCAGAAAATTGCCGGGGCTAAAGAAGTTAACCGTTATCTGGTCGGATTCAGGCTTCACAGGTACTTGAAATGGTAACTACTATCTGGTTGGGTCCAAGTTTCATGGTTTTTAGAAAGTTGTACTATTATCTTGTCGGGTCTAGGCTTCACAGTGTCTCTCTGGGGATCGTAGTTAATTATTATCTGGTCAGGTTCCAGGTTTCATAAAAAATTTATGAGGGTAATTGCTATCTGGTCGGATCCAGGATTCACAATAACTTGTTGGGGTAGAGGCAAACTCTACTGGGGGAAAGAAGTTAAACCTTGGTATGGTTGAGTCTAGGTTCTTCTACATTTTGAAGAGTTAAACTATTATCTGGACGAGTCCAAGCTTTATAGTATATTAGATTGAGGTTAACTGTTATCTGGTTGAGTCCAGGTTTCAGAAACTCAAACTATTATCTGGTCGGGTCCAGGTTTCAGCAATTGATAAAGTCAAACTACTATCTGGTCGGGTCCAGGTTTCAGCAATTGATAAAGTCAAAATATTATCTGGTCGGGTCTAGGCTTTATAGTAGTTTTAAAGTTTACACTATTATCTGGTCGGGTCCAGGCTTCAAAGTGACTTGAGAAGTTGACTATTATCTGGTCGGGTCCAGGCTTTATAGTAGTTTGAAAGTTTACATTATTATCTGGTCGGGTCTAAGCTTCACAGTGACTTGAGAAGTTGACTATTATCTGGTCGGGTCCAGGCTTCATAGTAACTTTTGGAGATAATGAAGGTTTTATTGATGACTTTACCGAGGATTAGGTGTTGTGGCCCTATGATTTGTAATAATTTGAAAAGAAAACTTAAGCTGGATAATGTATACTCAGTCATGGAGGACAAACTCAGCTTGGGGAGGATATACTCAGCTTGGGGAGGATATACTCAGCTGGGGGTAAAAGGCTCAGTTGGAGAATTTTGTACTCAGCTGAAGAATTATGCTACTCATTGTTTGTTGGGGAAATAAACCCTATTGAATAGGTGAGTTCCTTTTTGGAAGAGATCCACGAGGCTTCTATTTGTAAGATTTAGCTTAGCTGGAGAAAGAGCTGCCAAGATATTGAGACTCTGGTTGGAGATTATCCTATGCAAAGAGACTTTGTGAGTAACTGTGTTGAGGAGGATGTTAATGGAATAACTCCGGGGGTATTCCATATTCATTGAAGAGGTGCTTATTACTGCTTAGGTCATATGTGCCAAACAATTTTAATTATGTTCATATGTATATGTTCATTCAATTTTAGTTATTGGACAAGTTTGCATTCAAAACAAAGACAGGAAGTACGAACTTCAAAGTATATTTGTATTGATATTTTCCCCATGAATAGGCGTTTTTGTACAAAGAGACGGAGGTGCTAGTAAGAGGAAATCATCGAAAGGAAAACCAAATTGAAAACAAAAACAAATAGCCACGTGAAATAATCTCATTACCTTCCAACTCTACTATTGCCCCAATGTCTTTGAATGCCCCTTGCCGTTGACAGAAGTTGATTGGATTGATCTTGGACCATTTGAACTTGGACCTTGGTGATAAAATTGACTGTGGTGATTCCACGGGACATAGTCATACGCTTTAAATCCTTAACTTTTTCCTGGACCGCCCTTTCGGATTTTCAGCCAACCGGGATACCCATTTTTTCCCAAGTCGCCGTTTCTGGTTTTCAACTTACCTGATGTATAATATTTTGCATATATCCCTAATTTTTGCCCAAACCTTTTGGTTTGCCGGGATGCCCTTATTTTGCCTAGGTGTGTCAACCTAGCAGGTCTCTTATGCGTAGTATTTTTTAACTATGTACGCGTTTATAGGATGTGGGAAGTCTTCACCATCCATGGTAGTCAGCATCATGGTACCGCCAGAGAACACTCTCTTGACAACAAACGACCCTTCGTAGGTGGGAGTCCATTTTCCTCTGGGGTCGCCTTGTGGTAGAATGATACGTTTTATCACCAAGTCACCAGCTTGATATACTCGAGGCTTGATCTTTTTGTTAAAACCCTTGATCATCCATTTTTGGTACGTCTGACCATGACAAACAGCAGCCAATCGTTTTTCATCGATCAAGTTCAGCTGATCCAATCTCGTTTGAATCCACTCATCTTCGCTTAAGCCTGCTTCATTCATAATCCTCAGCGAGGGAATCTGAACTTCCACTAGCAGAATAGCTTCCATGCCATAGACTAGAGAAAAGGGAGTTACCCTAGTTGATGTTCTAGCTGAAGTGCAGTAGCCATGTAGAGCAAACAGAAACATCTCATGCCAATCCTTATAGGTTACCACCATTTTCTGCACAATCTTCTTGATATTTTTGTTGGCCGCTTCGACTGCGCCATTCATTTTCGGTCTATATGGAGAAGAATTATGATGCTTGATCTTAAACTGAGTGCAAAGCTCAGTAATCATAGCATTGTTGAGGTTAGTCCCATTGTCGGTGATAATCCTTTCGGCGATACCATAGCGGAAGATGAGGTTGTGTCTGATGAATCTGGCTACCACATTCTTTGTGACTGAGGCAAAAGATGCGGCTTCGACCAACTTGGTGAACTAATCAATAGCGACCAAAATGAAACGATGACCATTGGAAGCGGTTGGCTTGATCTCTCCAATCATATTAATGCCCCACATTGCAAATGGCCATAGGGCTGTCATGACATTCAGAGGGATAGGAGGCACATGGACCTTGTCAGCATAGATTTGACATTTGTGACAAGTCCTTGAGTGTTGATGGCAATCAATCTCCATTGTTGACCAATAATAGCCGGCTCTTAAGATTTTATTAGCCATCATGTGTCCACTTGAGTGAGTACCAAAGAAACCATCGTGCATGTCTTCCATGATTTCCCCTGCCTCCTTCTTGTCCACACATCAAAGTAGAGTGGAGTCATGGTTACGCTTGTACAATATTCCGTTTCTTAGGAAGAAATTGGCTGCAAATCTTCGTAAGAACTTTCTGTCATTGATGAATGCTCCCTCTGGATACTCTTGTGCTTCAAGATATCTCATCACCTAATGATACCATGGCTTTTCCGCGTCAGTGCCAAGCTCACAGTAATATGCAGGTTCGTCAAATCTTTCAATTTTAATTGTAGGGGCTTCGTTGTCCCACCTGACCTTGAACATCGAAGACATGGTTGCCAAAGCGTCAACCAACTGATTTTCTTCCCAAGGGAAGTGCTCAAAAGTGATCTATTCGAAGTAAGGAATTAGGGATAGCACAAGTTCCTTGTAAGGGATAAGATTAGGGTGCTTAGTGTACCAATCTCCTTTTACTTGGCTAATCACTAAAGAGGAATCCCTAAACAAATTCAAATGCTTGATCCTCAAGTCAATGGCAGCTTTCAGCCCCAAGATGCACGCTTCATACTCGGCCATATTGTTCGTACAATTGAAGCATAGTCTGGCAGTGAAAGGAGTGTGGCAACCTTTAGGAGAGATGATCACAACACCAATTTCGTTACTTAAGGAATTGGAAGCCCCATCGAAGACCATAGTCCATCGGGATCCTTGTTCGGGTCTGTCATACGGTCCAGGTTAGTCGGTTACCAGCATGATGTTCTCATCAGGGAAGTCGAAGTTCATTGACTGATAATCATCCACAGCTTGATGGGCCAAATGATCAGATAGTACGCTTCCTTTGATGGCCTTTTGCATAGTGTATTGAATATCGTACTCAGTCAAGATCATTTTCCATCTGGCTATCCTTCCGGAAAGGGAAGGTTTCTCGAAGATGTACTTAATTGGGTCCATCTTAGAAATAAACAGAGTGGTATGAGTCATTATATACTATCTTAGCCGGCGAGCAGCCCATGCCAGAGTGCAGCAATTTTTCTCGAGCAGTGAATATCTGGTTTCACAGTCAGTAAACTTTTTGCTCAGGTAATAAATAGCATGCTCTTTTCGGCCAGACTCGTCATGTTGGCCCAAAACACACCCCATAGAGTTCTCTAATACTGTCAAGTACATGATCAAGGGTCTTCCTTCAACTGGAGGCATGAGAATAAGAGGTTCTTGTAGGTATTCTTTAATTTTGTCGAAGGCAGCTTGGCATTCATCATTCCATCTGACTACCTGATCTTTCTTCAAGAGTTTGAAGATTGGCTCACAAGTAGCAGTTAAGTGTGATATGAAGCGGGAAATGTAATTGAGACGACCCAAGAATCCTCTAACTTCCTTTTCAGAATGAGGGACTGGTATTTCTTGGATGGCCTTTACCTTGGCAGGATCAACTTCAATGCCTTTATTACTGACAACAAAACCTAGAAGCTTTTCAGACCGTACTCCAAACATGTACTTGTTAGGGTTTAACCTCAGCTTGTACTTTTTCAGTCTTTCGAATAGTTTGTACAGGTGATCGAGATGTTTTTCTTCAGTTTGTGATCTGGCAATCATATCGTCCACATTGACCTCTATTTCATGATGTATCATGTCATGAAACAAAGCTACCATAGCCCTTTGATATGTTGCCCCTGCGTTCTTCAATCTGAACCGCATGACCTTATAGCAGAAGGTGCCCCATTGCGTAACGAAAGTAGTCTTCTCCATATCTTTGGGAGCCATCCTTATTTTATTAGCCTGAGAAGCCATCCATGAAAGATAAGACTTTATGCTGAGCAGTATTATCAACTAAGACGTCAATGTGTGGTAGAGGGAAGTCATCCTTGGGGCTTGCCCTATTCAGATCCCTATAGTCTACACACATGAGAACTTTTCTGTCCTTTTCGGCACCGGTACCACATTGGAAACCCATTGGGGATAGGATGTCACAACTAAGAATCCTGCATCAAATTGTTTCATCACCTCAACTTTGATCTTTTCATACATATTAGGCCTCAGCGATGAACCTTTTGTTTGACGGGAGGGAAGTCTTCTTTTGTCGGTAGACTATGGACTACGATGTCGGTATCCAACTCAGGCATATCTTCATAAGACTAAGAAAATACTTCCATATAATCATGAAACATCTGAGCCAACCTGCTCTTGACACTACTTTCCAAGTTAACGCCGATCTTGATTTCCTTCTTATTTGACTCAGTACCCAGATTGATGACTTCAACTGACTCTTCGTGTGGCTGAATAACTTTTTCCTATTGTAATAGAAGTCTGGCTAGTTCTCCCGGTATTTCATAATCTTCCTTGCCTTCGTCTTCGGCTTGGTTGATTGGACATTCGAAGTCATAGTCGACAATAGTAGAGTCATTGGCAATAGGATCCAGAGTGGATGAGGACCTGCAAGAATGTGTGTATGTGTGCATGTAAGATACATGGCTTTTTTTTTTGAAAAATGTATTTGAAAGAAAGGAAAGACAATGAACACAAATATTTGAATGCAAAATAGTCCAATGTACTGAATTATAATATGATTAGATGAACATAAATAAAACCCTTGACAAATGGACCAAAGTGCCCCGGGCCAGGCACATGGCTTAAAAGTCATTGTTGAATATTACAGACAAAATGTTCTTGAATTGAAAGGAAAGCAATAACAAGTAGATTACTCCTCAATGAAGGAGATGGGCACAAAGTCCTTTGCATGCCAATTCTTTGGCTCCGTTGTAGTTGGGCACACCTAATCTTCAAATGCAGTTTCTTCATCAGAGTCACCCACGGTGTTGACTTCATTGACATCCTTGCCATGCTTCAGCATAGGCGCGGTGATCACATTAGGAGTTGGAGGAGGATCAAACTCAATAGTCTTGTTGTCAGTCAAATCCTCGATTTTGTTCTTCAAGGCCCAACACTAGTCAGTCTCGTGCCCGAGGCTACTCGAGTGGTAATTACACTTAGCGTCCAGATTATACTTTGGTGACGAGCTATCAGGGTTGGCGGGAGGATCGCGCAATGTAATTAAATTAGCCTTGAGCATGTGTTGTAAGGCTTGAGACAGTGACATGCCTACCCTCATAAATTGTATTTATGGAGTTTCAAAACGTTGATGTTTGCAGATGGTCTTTGAGTAGGAATTGGATTGGAGATTCAGATGGAATTGAAAGACGGGTGATCATTCTTCTTGGCAGGCCCTTTCCCCGTACACAGCATTGACTTGCTTTTTTGAAGTAAAAGGTTTCTTGATAGGATTGGAAGTGGAGGTATATGCCACAGAGATCTTCCCACTTTTTATGCCGCTTTCAACTCTTTCACCCGTTAAGATTAATTCGGTGAAACCAAAAGAAGAGCAGCCAACCAACAGATTAAAGAAAGGACCAAATAAAGTGCTCATGAACATGTCGATGTGCTCCCTATCAGTCAAGGGCGGTTGAACCCTACTAGCAAGGTCTCTCCACTTTTGCGCATATTCCTTAAATCCTTCATTCTTTCCCATGGTCATATCTTGTAATTGAACCCTCGTTGGAACCAAGTCAGTGTTGTACTGATACTGATGGTAGAAGGCGGTAGCTAAATCCTCCCAAGTATTGATACGGGATCCATACAACTGATAAAACCATTCAAGTTGTGTTCCAGCCAAGATCTCTTGGAAAAAGTGAACTCAAAGCTTCTTGTCTGCAGTGTGCGGCTGTATCTTGCGCACATAAGATTTTAGATGGAGTTTTGGACAAGAAACTCCGTCGTACTTTACAAAGATTGGTATTTTGAATTTGTGGGGGATGACTACCCCAGACATCAAACCCAAATCATCAAAATCTAAACCAGAGACGACTTGGATTTCAACAGCTTTCAATTTGTCTTCTAACTGCTTATATTTTATATTGACAGGTGGATACTGCTTGTTGAAATAATCGTCATCAGATACTTGATCATTAACACAGTCAGCCTGAGTACTCTTGATCTCACTAATCTGGTTCTCGTCATCTTTAGATAAATCTCCTCCTACTGGCATTTGACGGACTGTCTCCTTGAACCTTCTACCCATGTTGAGTAGAGCTTTCTTCTTTGGCTTCTTCATAACGGCCAACAAAGCCATCATATCTTGCTGCCCCTTGGCTAGGGCTAGTAGAGTTTCCTAAAACTGAGAATTTTGGGATTGGAGATCCTTCACAGTTTTCTCTAGATCCATCTTGCTGAAATAAACAACAGAAAGATAAGGAAACCTGTTATGCAAAAACCTGGCATGTTATGATGCATGGAATATGTATATGCAAATGATTTCAAGGATTAATGAGATTTAAATTTGTACAGACAAAAGAATGAACAAATGTTAATTTTCATTAAACAAAACAAGAAAGATTACATCATGCCTCTTGGGCTTACAAAATAACTTTCTAAGATAAAAATACTGAACGTATCCTCTTCGTTGCGAGATAGGCGTTCACACTTTTCTCCTTTTGTAGTTGCTTCGTAAGCTCCAAGACCCTCTTCTCACTAGCATAGAATTGAGCTTCAAAAGTATCTCGTTCTTCCTTAAGCTGAATCCACCCTTTTTGCAAGTCTTCGAGAGAGGTAGGCATGTCGAGATGGAGGATAATGTAGGGAACATCTCCTTCAACCACAGGCTCCATGATGACTGGTAAGATGGAAGGATAAGGCATCACAAGTTTCGGAGCACAAGCTCGCACCCATTTAAGGTAAGGCTCGAGGGGAATGGAATTATTGTGTCCTAGTGTCTTGCTATCCACCTTATTCAACATCCTCCAAGATCAGATAAACCTATGACGGTAACCTTGATTGTCATTCTCGTAGTCAAATACCACTCCTTGGATAAGCATCTCATGTGGACCATCCCTTCGGGCGTAACCAAACTGTCGTAAGGACAAGCAGGGGTTGTAAGTTATACCTCCTCTAATGCCAAGTAAGGGGACATTAAGGAATTCTCCATAACGGTCGACGATAGTAACATTCTCCAAAGATCGGGAACACCAATGAATATCTGAATGTCTGAGCGTCATTAACCTGTTGGACCACCTTGAACCTTGCTCATTCTTTAATACAAATTGGGGAAGATGCGAAATAAACCATCTTTCCAAGAGAGGAGTACAACACATGAGGATACCTCTCTTCCTCATAGTGCGAGAGTGAAAAGAATGTAGGATGTCTCCTATCAAAGTAGGCACGGGGTTACGAGACATAAAGATTTTGACGGTGTTTACATCTATGAGTTGGTCAGGATTTGGAAACAAAACCATCCCATAGATGAGAATGGCAACAATTTCTTCAAAAGCTTGTAAGTCCAAGGAGTTCCAACAATCTTGAGCTTTCTCAAACAAGAACTTGGCCAAGAAACCTTTGACACCACTCCTTATTTCCCAATTAGTTGTGATATCAGATTGTTGCAAGTGTAGTGCTTGGGCAATCTCATCAGATTTTAGATCTCTTTCTGTACCGTTGAAGGGTAGATGATTGAGAATGGGAATCCTCACGAGTTGGGAGAATTCTTCCAAAGTTGGAACAAGTTGATAATCAGGGAATAATGAAGAAATGGTATAGAGGATCAAAGAATTTGAAAAGCACCTTCATCATATCTTCATCAGTATTGGAGGTAACCAAGTTTAGGAGGTGACCATGTCTTTCGGTGAATGGAGAATTCTCAGGAACCCTTGATGCTAACTCTTTGAGTTGAGGAGGGATCCTTACGAGATTGACTTGAATGGTTTTCCTGTGAATAGAATCTATGTCCTACAAAACAGAACAAAGATAAATCCCAAAAATCCTTGAAATGGTTAGTGAGTATGAATATGATGTTATGATGTTTATGATGTTATGTACAAGTAAATATATACAAACAAAACAAACAAGTCCTTAGGTTCAGGCTTGCATGGATTCTTTTAGGTAAGTACCCTCTTGAAGTTTAGTTGGCTCAAATTTGTCCTAGAAATAGTAACCGGGTTCTAAAGGAGCTCAATAACACTGGTCTGTCTTCTCGGGCATTGTTTCAGCGCAAGCCTCTTTAATGGCGACCGAAATATCCCAAAAAGCAAACCTCAATGAGTGTAGTTCGAGTATCTACCAACTTCGGACTGCACCAAAGCCGGCCATCTCACTACGTCTTAATGGCCAAGTTAGTCAAGTAAAGGTTCTAAAGTCAGTTAGTGCTTCATGACATCACTCAGCGGCCCCGTATTCTCCTTGACTACTTAAGGGCTACCGGTACCCACAAATATGTCACACTAATGTAGCTATTTCTTAGACCATGTCGATATACCCTGCACAGTTTCCACAACATATTGCTACTTACCTATAAGGTATCCCAAATCCAGGTAGAGGATTTAAGCCTAAACAAAGAACCAAAATATAAGGCATACAAGTCAAACAATGAAAGAAAGTAAAGGTGATCTAGCCCTAAGGTAACCCCAATTTAAGTTAATTCCCCAGCAGATTTGCCAGTTCTGTAATACGGTGGGAGAACTGACTTGGTTGTTTTGCGTTTTATCGCAAATGTTGTGGTTAGCTAGAGTCGCCACCAACTTTTCTTTTATCCAAAAGGAAAGGCTGAAAAGAACAGGAAATACCTTTGAGATTATTTCTTGAGTTTGAGGGGTATATTATGAAAAGGGAAGGTGTTAGCACCCTTTTCATCCATAGTTATCTATGGGTTCTTAGTTGCTTTCTAGAGCACTTGATTTTGTTTGAAAATGTGCTTTGTGTGGTTTTTTGAAGGTATTTTGAAAAGGCGCCATCATTTAGGCAAACTTTGTAATAGTTATCGTTCGTAAGAACGTATACAAAGTGTTGAGCTTTTTAAAATGTTTCAATTTTGGAAAGTATTTTGAAAGTGTTTTGGAAAGTGTTGGTGTTTGTTTAGAAAGTAATTTGGAATGTGTTGCTGTTTGTTTTGAAAGTAAGCAAGGAGTGTTTGATTTAGAATTGAGCAAGCAACTAGGAACAATCTACCTACTCAAAAGTCTTAGTTTATTTCTTCATTTCCTTTGATATTGTTATCTTACCATTGATTTGGTAAGAAACCCTATCTTTGGATGTAATGGGACGGGCGTGGGTCATCGTATAGTCATGATAACAATGTTGTGAGATATCTTAGCAATTTCTCTTTGAGGGACTAAGATCATTTTGAAAGGTAACATTTGATAGCGTCATCGAGGGACTATGATCTTGCATTTTGATTTCTTTTTGCTAAGATACCCCACATGCATAACATGGCCATTTTTATAAGGCAACAAAGTGGATTTACCCTAAGTGTGTAAGTGTGCAAGCGTGTTGATTTACATGCATTGTTTATCTTAAATTAGGGTTTTCTAACTTGTTGATTTTAATCTTTCCATACAAACCCTAATTTACTAGCATTTATATATAAAACATTAAATTGCGGATAATAAAAATACTAAGCTATTACATCAATAGGGGAGGGGGTGTACAAATTTACAAATGGGGGAATTGCAAGAAAATTAAATCTAATTAATTATTACAACCATATTGAATATTGTATAAAATTAAAGATAAAATGCAAGAATGCAAAAATGGAAAAAGAAGTGATTTTTATTTGATTTTATGAAGGGTTTTAATCTTGACCTAATTAAGAAAATGATTAGTGAAAATCAAATAAAATTAACTTAAACTAATTAAGAAAAGCAATTAACTAAAAAAGATTTTTTTATGGTTTTTTATGAAAAGGTTTTAAGAATAATATAAAAATTATTTAATTAAAATAAACCTAAATTCTAAATTAATTTTAATTTACAAGAAAATAATATAATATAATAATTAAACCTAATTATCTAAATATTAATTAAAAAAAAGAAATTAATTTGTTAAGAAAATTGTTTTTGTTCTTTTTAGTTTTTCATAAAGAAAAATAAAATATGAGTGTAAAAATAATAAAATAAATATTTTTCTATTTTTCTATTAATAATAAAACAAAATAATATTAGTAATAAAAATAATAAAGTGAAAATATGAAAGTAAAATAAACTAAAATAAAAATAAAATAAAGAAATAATGGACCATGGTGTATGAAACATAATCAGGGGGAGAAAGTCAGCAAAAATAAAGGCCCAAAGGAGGAAAGCCTAGCACATGTTATAAACAAAAAAAGAGAGAAAACAGAAAATATAACAAAAAATAGTAAAACGGACGCTGGGGCTCGAACCCTGGTCCAAAGGGTGACAGACGCGCGCTTTAACCATTGGGGTGGTGATACATCTGTTAACTTGTACACAATAATAAATACGTAACACAAATTTTGCCCTGACTGTACTTCATCTTCAACCTCCAGCCAAAGGATCTCAAACTTGCTCATTTCTCAACCATTTTCAAAAATGTAAACATGAAACTTATGCATTTTTCCACCATAAATCCAACCATGTAACTAACTTAAGCTAACATTCAAAGATA
The DNA here is from genome assembly GCA_948472305.1 of Vicia faba. NCBI lineage: Eukaryota > Viridiplantae > Streptophyta > Magnoliopsida > Fabales > Fabaceae > Vicia > Vicia faba. The sequence goes on along the minus strand of OX451741.1, from coordinate 1,436,354,434 downwards.
AGGATGAATTTATGAAAGTACCAAATTCTGACCTAAATGTTTCAGCAAGTTCAAACTCAAAATTTTCCATGCTCAAGCAACATAAATGAAATCTATGGACATTTATAGTTTCAGGGCAATGATATCTACATTCTATCTTCACAAATGCAAGCCTAACAATGCCTAAATAATGAGATAGAAGTTCAAGAAAAATATCTCAAAACTAGAAATCGTGAAATGAGTTTGAGCTTGTTTTAAGTGATGGTGATGATCAGGTTAGCTTCTTTGAATCTCCAGGAAGCTAATGAAATGCTTACTTGATGCTGGGAGTGCTTGAATCGTGCTAGAGAAGTCAAGATGCAAGTTCTGTTTTTTGGTTATGGAAGTGGATGAAGATGGTGTTACAGTTGGATAACAGGTGCTGGGATTGTTTATGTATGATGTTTAGAAGCTTTTGGAAATAAAAGGCCAAGAAACGCACGAGTCAAAATGGAAGTTTGAAGTTCTTGGTCAGAAAATGTAACAATGGTGGTTTATGACGCAGTTCTGAGTTTTAGGGAGTTTGGGAGCTTGTGTATTCGTGGGTTAGCTTGCAAATAACTTGTGCATATGTGTGGAAAAGGTTCTAGCACTTGAGAGGGTTAGAAGTGTGAGATATAGAGTTATGGCTATGTTACATGATTTTTAAGAAAAGTGAAAAACATAGTTTCAAGGCATAGTGTGATACGGTGGGAGAACTGACTTGGGTGTTTTGTGTTTTATCGCAAATGTTGCGGTTAGTAAGAGTCCCCACCGACTTTTCTTTTATCCAAAAGGAAATGTGAAAAAGCACAGGAAATACCTTTGAGATTATTTCTTGAGTTCGGGGGATAGATTATGAAAAGGGAAGGTATTAGCACCCTTTTCATCCATGGTTTTCCATGGGTTGTTAGTTACTTGCTAGATCACTTGTTTTTTTTTGAAATTGTGCTCTGTGTGGTTTTTGAAAGTATTTTGTAAAGAGGTCATTGTTTAGACAATCTTTGTAATGATTCTTGTTCGTAAGAATGTATACAAAGATATTGTTCTTTTGAAAATGTTTTCAAGTTTTGTAAGAGGTTTTGAAAGTGTAGGTATTTGTTTTGAAAATAGCAATGATGTTTTGAAGATTGAGCAAGTAATTAGGAGCATTCTACCTACTCAAAAGTCATTCATGTTCATTTCCTTTTCCTTTGACATTGTTATCTTACCATTGATTTGGCAAGTAACCCTATCTTTGGATGTAAACGGGATGAGCGTGGATCATCGTATAACCATGATTAGCAATGTTGCAAGGTATCTTAGCATTCTCTTTTAGGGACTAAGATCATTTTGAAAGGCAACTTAGATAGCGTCATCGAGGGACTATGATCTTACATTTTTCTTGTTTTTGCTAAGATACCTCACATGCGTAATATGGCCATTTAGTAAGGCAACCAAGTGGATTTTACCCTAATGGTGCTTGTGTGCAAGTGTATTGTTTTCATGCTTGATTTTGTCTTTGATTAGGGTTTTATAATTGATTGGTTTTAGTATTTCCATACAAAGCCTAATTACTAGCATTTGCATATAAAGCGATAAATTGTGGAATTTAAAGTTACTACGCTATTACAATACTTGTGGGAGGGGGTGTACAAATTACAAATGGGGATTGCAAGAAAATAAAGCCTAATTACCTATTACAACCATATTGAATATATACAAGGATTGAACAAGTAATGTACAAAATGAATAAATATACAAGAATGTAAATGTAAAGAAAATGAATGTTTTTGTTTGGATTTTTTAATGAAAAGGGGTTTTGATTTTTATCCTAATTAACTAAAGGGAACGTAATTAATTAAAAGTAAAACCTAAATTTACTAGGAAAAGAAATTAAATAAAACCCTAATTTGTTTATTGATTAAAAGGAAATTAAATTTGTAAGAAGAATATTTTTGGTATTTTTTGTCTTAAAAATAAATTATAGTATTTATAAAATATTTTTGGTCTTTTTACATTTTAAAATAATATATTTAAATGGTGTAAAAGAAAATAACTAAAAACCTAGTTTTTTAATTAAATTTACAAAACAATTAGTGAAATAAATAAAGTATGATTAAATAAAATAATTTTTTTGTGTAAAAAATAAATAAATTATATTAAAATATAAATCTAATGTTTTTTATATTTTTTTTCTGATTTTTTAGCATTAGATAAAATAATTTAAGAAAATAAATAAATAAAAATGAGAAAAGAAAATAAAATGGATCAGGGGCTGTGTAAGTGTAACAGGAGGTGAGAAATGATAAAAAAAACATAAAGCCCAAGGAAAGAGGCCCAGCGATGCCAAAAAAAGAAAAGTCAGAATGTGAAAAATATGAAAAATACAAAAGGGTATCACTGGGGCTTGAACCCAGGTCCCAAAGGTTACAGGCGTGCGCTTCTACCACTGGGGTGGCTATACATCCGTTAACATAAGCAAAACAATAAATATATGATACAAAATGCGCCCTGATTTACACTTCATCTTCAACCTCCAGCCATACCAACTGTAACTTGTTCATTTCTCAACCATTTGCAACAAAGTAAACATGAAACTTGTGTAAACTTTTACCACGATTCCAGAAATATAAACAACTTAAACTAATTCTCAAGAATGAACATGAATTTTGAATGGTACCAAATTCTGACCTAATTTTTCCAAGATGTTCAGATTCAAAATTCTAACTACTCAAGCAATATAAATGAAATCTAAAGACATGGTTAGCTTCAGAACAATGATGCCTACATTTTTCACTCACAAATAAATCATTGATGATGCCTGTATGAAAAGTTCCAAAGTTAGAAAACTTACCTTGCAAGAGGGTATCAGGTTTGAAGTCTGAGCAGCTTTCAGTGAGTTCTAATGATTGGTTTGCTTCCTCAAGTTACCAGGAAGCTAAAGGGATGCCTAGCTTGAGCTGGAAGTGGCTGAGGATTTCTTGAGAAGTCCACTTGCAGACCCCTGTTTTTGAAAATGGAGGATGGTGCAAATGGTGTTACAGTTGTGTAGTAAGGGTTTGGATAGCCTCTATATGAGTTATAGAAGCTTTGTGATTGACAAAAAGTTAAAACGCACGAGTGGATTGTGTATTTGAAATTCAAGGTCAGAAATGACAAGTAATGGAGGTTTTTGGTGCAATTTCTTATTTCAAAGTGTTTGAGGGCTTAAGCATTCGTGTCCTTTATGGCAAATGGCTTAAGCATTAGTGTAGTACAAGCATAGGCTGAGTTTTTGAAAGTATCTAACAACTTTCTTATGGGTTATGGGACTTGTATGATCAGAAGAGAACAAGTGCAAGGCTCAAGAACAAGTTTTGTACAAAAAGTCACTTTATCAAAATGGCAATGTACACTTTCTTCTCAAAATGGATATAAAGCATGGCCTTGCATTGAATGCTTGAGATGAGACATCTAACATCTATGCAAGCAATTAATTATGGAGTGTATAACAAGTTTGAGTCCTTCAAAGTAGAGTTTATGCAGCATAACTTTGAATTTGAATTTTGTTCATCATAAAATGCCTTGTAATTCAAGTGATAAAACCCTAACTTCATCTCTTCGATTCTCCCTACTCAAAAATTATCTCAAGGAGTTCTTGGACATTTTGAAAATATTTCAATGTTCTCTACAACCCATATTTGAATTTCTTTTGAATATTCCCCATTGAACTATATGAAAAAGTGCCATGAAGTTGGGTCAAAATCCTGACCGAATTAGGGAAAATTTTCAGTAAGTGTTTTGTTTCATGACCATGTATTCTTAAAATTATAACTTGAGATCCAAGCACTTTTGAAAGGAGTTGTGTGAAGAAAAGTTGTATATTTCATGGATATCTACAACTTTCATGTTGGAAGTTTCATTTGAATCAATTTGCATCATGGTGAAAAGTTTGCTCAAAGTTATGAAAAAATAAGAAATTTCCAACACTTAGAAAAATTTCTAAGTTTAGAAATTTTAACTTTTCAAAATGAAATCTTGAATTTTTGATTTATTGATGAATAAGTTCCATATTTTTACATGCTTTGAAGAATTGTGATCTTTGACATTGAATTTTGACCAAAAAGTCAAAGTTTGAGTTTTCAATGTACAATTGACTTTTGATCAGTTGACTGAAAATTCATCTGTTAATCCATTGGTATTGAGCAATGTTTTGAGTCATGTAATTAGGTAAAAATGATGAATTTAGACTCTTGAGATCATTCCTTAGACCAACTGATCATTTGCTAGGTCAAAAATCAGAAATTGCCCTTTCCCAGTCAAAACCCTAATTTTGACCATGTTGCCCTTTTGAGGATTTGATAAAATTTCTTGAGGAATTATGGTCCAAACTTGATCAAATGATAAATATGAGTTTAAAATGTTTAAATTATGAAGTTTGACTGTAAATTCGTCATGGTTGACTTTTTTCCCAATATAGTTGACTTTTAGGTCAACTGCTCAATTGACTTAGCAAAAGTGTGATCCAAGGCTTGAAAATTGACATGAGTAATCTTGGGGGCCCATAATGATCCATGGAAGTCATATGAAGCATTGAAATTTTAAATATCCTTGTGCAATCTCAAACATTAATTTTGGTCATCAGTGCTTAAGGAAGTGTCTTGAGCTGATCAACCTAGTGCAGTCTTGAGTCAAGGGAGATCTTGTGAGCAAATTATTGATAAGTGAGAGGAAAAATGTTGGGGTACAACAGCTTCCCATGTTAAATCTTCTTAAGCCTGAAGAGTTAGATTGGCGAATTTTGCCATTCGCGACTCGAAGGTGGAAGATGATTGGACACTAGAGTGCCCAGAAATTTTCACTTGGTGATGTGATGGTAGAGGGAATGGACTTAAAGATGCCATTTCAAGGGATGATGGAAAGTTGTTGGAGATAGGCTTGTAGATGCCATCCATAAATGATTGTTGAACTGTATCTGTAGGCTGAAACTGAATGAGTATCAGAATGTCGTCCGTGTCTTGATTATATCCGAACTGTATCTGAAAATTGAATCTGAATGAGTATTAGAATGGCATCCGTGTTTGGAGAGTATCTGAACTGGATCTGAAAGCGGAATCTAAATGAGTATCAGAATGGAATTCGTGTCTGGAGCGTATCTGAACTTTATCTGAGAGTTAAAATTGAATGAGTATCAGAATGGCATCTATGTCTGGAGTGTATTTGAACTGTATCTGAAAGTTGAATCTGAATGAGTATTAGAATGGCATCCGTGTTTGGAGAGTATCTGAACTGTATCTGAGATTTGAAATTGAATGAGTATCAGAATGGCATCCGTGTCTGGAGCGTATCTGAATTGTATCTGAAAGATGAATCTGAATGAGTATCAGAATGGCATCCATGTCTGAAGCATATCTGAACTGTATCTGAAGATTGAATCTGAATGAATATCAGGATGGCATCCGTGTCTGGAGCGTATCTGAACTGTATCTTAAAAATCTTTGAACATTGATAATGGTAGTTGTTGATTAACCTTATCTTGAAAAGGGTAAAATGTTAGCTAATATGCAATGTCATGTTGTATGAAATGCATGGTATAATGAGATTGTGATATATGCATTCGTGTTATCGATGTTTATGATATATGGATGTGACGTATGCGTATGTGAGCTAATCTTCCTCACTGCTGTTAGATTTGGGGAAATAAATCCCTGACTGTTGCTGAGGATATAGAGTGAAAGTCTTCATGTTGTGAAGTTGAAGTGTTGACAAATTTCTGCTTAGAGAAATAAACTCTGTTGTAAAGGGAATGTCGGGTAATGCTTGTAAAATCTTGTTGGGGAATCTTAAGAAATTTTGCGACTTCTACCAGGGAGTGATAACTGGAATTTTTATTCCGCTGGGGATTAAACTGCACACTGTGGGGGATTTCATGAAAATAGCTTATAGAGATTTCCCTATCTCTTAAAGCCATCAGTGACTTTCTTTCTATTTTGTTTATTTGTAAACAATAATTATGTTAAAAAATAAATCATTGGACGTTTTTGTATACAAAACACAAGAGTAAAGAAAAATAGATAGTTTTGCACTTTCAAAGGGATATCTTTCTATTGACTTTGAATAAGTATATTTGTACAATGAGACAAACATTATAGTAAGATAATTCCGTCGTAAAAAACGAAAATTTGATACAAAGAAAAGATAGTTATGTGAAATAATCCCATGGGGTTCCCATTCTGCTATAATGTTCGTGTTTCTGAGCATCTTGTCTATTTGTTGCCTTGTACAAAGTTTATTGAATTGATCAGAACCGTCGAGCTTGTCAGTTGAAGCCAAAGGTTATCTGTAAGGTGATCCAACAAAACATAGTCATATGCTTTAATTCCCTAACTTTTTCCTGGACCGCCCTTTCGGGTTTTCAACTTGCTGGGTGTACAAATTTTTTTTGTTTTATCCCTAATTTTTGCTCGCAACTTTTTGGTTCGCCGGGATGCCCTTGTTTTTCCTAGGTGTGTCAACCTAGCGGGTCTCTTATGCGTAGTATCTTTTGACTATGTCTGCGTTCACAAGGTGCTACAGGTCGTCGCCGTCCATGGTGGTCAAGATCATTGCCCCACCAGAGAATATACTTTTGATCACAAATGGTCCTTCGTAGGTAGGAGTCCACTTGCCCCTGGGATCACCTTGCGACAGTATGATACGTTTGATCACAAAATCCCCAACTTGATATACTTGGAATCTGATCTTTTTGTTGAAAGCCTTGATCATCCATTTCTGATACATTTGACAATGACAGACAGCAGTAAGCCTTTTCTCATCAATCAAGTTTAGTTGATCAAGTCGAGTCTGGATCTAATCATCTTCATTTAGACCTGAATCCTTCATAATTCTCAGAGAGGGGATTTAGAACTCAATAGGAAAGATAACTTCCATGCTGTATACCAGAGAGTAGGGTGTTACCCCGGTTGATATGCGCACCGTGGTACGGTATCCATGGAGAGAGAATGGTAGAATCTCATGCCAGTCTTTGTATGTGACTGTCATTTTCTGTATGATCTTTTTAATGTTCTTATTTGCAGATTGGACAACACCATTCATCTTGGGTCGGTAAGGGGAAGAATTGTGATGTTGGATCTTGAATTGCTCGCACATGGCGGTGATCATAGTATTGTTTAGGTTCGTACCATTGTCTGTGATGATCCTCTCCAGGATACCGCACCGACATATGAGATTTTGTTTAATGAATCAGGCTACAACATTCTTGGTAACGGAAGCGAAAGAAGCTGCCTCAACCCACTTTGTGAAATAGTCAATGGCCACTAAGATGAAGCGGTGTCCATTAGAGGTTGTGGGTTTGATTTCACCAATCATATCGATGCCCCCACATAACAAAGGGCCAAGGAGCCATCAAGACATTCAGAGGGACCGAAGGTACATGCACCTTGTCAGCATAGATCTGAAACTTGTGGCAGGTTCGAGAGTGTTGATAGCAATCTGTTTCCATGGTAGACCAGTAATAGCCTTCCCGTAGGATTTTCTTTGCCATCGTATGCCCACTGGAATGGGTGCCAAAAGTGCCCTCATGTAACTCAGCCATGATCTTTTCTGCCTCAAACTTGTCTATGCAACAGAGCAAAACAGAGTCATGGTTACGTTTGTAGAGAATGCCATTACTAAGGAAGAATTTAGCAGAGAATCTCCTTAAGAACTTCTTATCACTGATTGAAACTCCTTCCGGATATTCTTGAGCCTCGAGATTTCTCTTGACTTCGTGAAACTAAGGCTGGTTCACTACTTCTTCAATATTAATCTCGTGACAGTGAGCTGGTTCATCCATTCATTCAATGGTGATCTGGGGAGCTTCGTTATCCCATTTAACTTTAAACATGGATGACATTGTGGCTAGTGCATCTGCTAGCTGATTTTCTTCTCGCGGGCAATGTTCGAAGGTAATCTTCTCAAAATGTGGAATCAATGTCAACACATGTTCTTTGTAGGGGATAAGGTTAGGGTGTTTAGTTTCCATTCCCCTTTGATCTGGCTGATGACCAAAGTTGAATCTCCGAATACATTTAAGGATTTGATCCCCAAATCTATGGCAACTTTGAGACCAAAAATGCACGCTTCGTACTCTGCCATGTTATTTATACAATTGAAGCAGAGTGTTTCCGTAAAGGGAGTATGACATCCTTCAGGAGATATGAGTACAACACCTATACCATTTCCGAGTGTGTTGGACGCCCCATCAAAAACCAGGGTCCATTGGGATCCTTGTTCAGGTCTGTCATATGGTCTAAATTCTTCACAATTGTTTACCATCATGATGTCTTTATCTGGGAATTCGAACTTCATGGACTGGTAGTCTTCCACAGCTTGGTCAGCAAGGTGATCAGCTAGTACACTGCCCTTTATTGCTTTCTGGGTAGTATACTGTATGTCATATTCTGTCAGGATCATCTTCCATCTCGCTATTCTCCCAGAGAGGGCAAGTTTCTCGAAAATGTATTTTATTGGATCCATTTTAGATATCAATAATGTAGTATAGGTCAGCATATACTGTCTTAGCCGACGAGCAGCCCATGCCAGAATGCATCAAGTTTTCTTGAGCAGTGAATATCTTGTTTCACGGTCGGTAAACTTTTTTTCAGGTAATAAATAACATGCTCTTTTCGGCCAGACTCGTCATGCTGCCCCAACACACACCCCATTGAATTTTCCAAAATAGTTAGACACATGATCAATGGTCTTCCCTCGAATGTCGGAATCAAAATAGGAGGCTCTTGTAAGTACTCTTGATCTCGTCGAAGGCAGTTTGGCACTCGTCATTCCATTTAACTACTTGATCTTTCTTTAGCAATTTGAAGATTGGTTCAAAGTAGCTGTCAGGTGAGAAATGAATATGGAAATGTAGTTTAAGCATCCCAAAAATCCTCTGACTTCCTTCTCGGTACGAGGAGTAGGAATCTCTTGTATCGCTTTCACCTTGGCAGGATCTATTTCAATACCCTTATTGCTGACGAAAAAGCCTAGGAGTTTACCAGACCTTACCCCAAACGTGCATTTATTTGGGTTCAACCTCAACTTGTACTTCTTTAGTCTCTCAAAGAGTTTCTGTAAATGGTCAAGATGCTCTTCTTCTGTTTGAGATCTAGCTATCATATCGTCAACATAGACCTCTATTTTGTGATGTATTATGTCGTGAAATAGAGCTACCATGGAACATTGATAGGTTGCCCCAGCATTCTTCAGCCTGAATGGCATAACCTTATAGCAGAATGTTCCCCACTGTGTGACAAAGGTTGTTTTCTCCATGTCCTCAAGTGCCATTTTGATTTGGTTGTAGCCTGAGAAACCGTCCATGAAGGAAAACACTTTGTGCTCTACCGTATTGTCAACTAGGATATCAATGTGGGGAAGTGGGAAATCATCCTTAGGGCTTGCCCGATTCAAATCTATGTAGTCCACGCACATTCGTACCTTGCCGTCCTTTTTGGGCACGGGAACAACATTGGCAACCCATTATGGACAGGAGGCGGCGGCCAAGAATCCATCATTGAATTGTTTCATGACTTCTACCTTAATCTTCTCCGACATGTCTGGTCGCATGCGACGAACCTTTTGTTTCACCAATGGTCAATCTTCTTTTGTTGATAGATGATGTACCACAATATCTGCATCAAGTTCCGGCATGTCCTTATACGACCAGGAAAAGACCTCAACATAATCGTGTAGTAATTGAATCAAACACTTTTTGACTCTGGGTTCCAGAGTGGCACCCGCCTTGACTTCTCTTTTGTCTTCTTCGGTACCTAGGTTGATTGTGTCCACTGGTTCCTCGGCTAAATGGTCCTCTCTTCTTGTTTTAGTAACCTCGCGAGTTCCCCTAGCGCTTCATAATCTTCCTCACCTTCGTCTTCGGCTTGGTAGATTAGATTTACAGAGTCACAAAAGGCCATAGCAGAACCGTTACCCATGGGATCTTGAGTGGATGTAGACCTTCATTGTGAGTGTGAGTGTGTGTAAGAGTATAACTATCTTTAAAAGAAATGAAAAAATGTAAAAAAATGAGCACAAAGTTTGTATGCAAAAACGTCCATGATTCATTGATGTCATATGGAAATGAGATAATAACCCTTACAAATGGACAATTGTGCCCCGGGTAAGACACAAGGTTTTAAGAGTCTGAATTGTTTTAATATTACAGATCCAAAAAAATGTAAAGACAAATTACTATTGGATGAAAGTGATCGAGACAAAATCTCTAACTTCCCAATTGCTGAGCCCTCCACTGACAGTTGGGAAAATTCAATCTTCCAGGTCATAGCTATCTTCATCATCCTCCATGGCGCTGACTTGGTGATTGCTGATCTTCAAGGGTGGTCCTCCGGAACGAGCGCGGCCTACAACTTTCTGGGCTCCTGAAGTGAAACCCAAACCGAATTTTTCAGATTTGTATGGGATATCTAGGAGTTGACCCCAAATAGTGCACCCTCCTTCTTCTATCAGTGCCTTAGCATCTTCAAAGATGACATCTTGAGCGGAGGCCTTGTAATCTTGGGGACTTGAGACACAACCTTGGTTACTGCCACAGTCTGCGGGACTTCTTCAAAGTGTTGGAATAGAGTTTCAATAAATTCACCATCTAGTTCCTTATATCTGTAGGAATTTAGATGCCTGACCATATACTCTTCTTCTCCATGAACGGTGATGATTTTCCCTTGAATTGGATATTTCAGCATTTGATGAAACGTAGAAGTAACGACACCAGCATTGTGAATCGACGGTCGACCTAATAAGCAGGAATATGAAGGGCGAATATCCATTACATAAAAGTTGAATCAAATGTTTGGGTTCCAAATTTTATGGGGATGTCCACTTCACCATGTACCATCCTTTTTGAGCCCTAAAAGGCTCTCACTACTATGTTGCTCGGTTTCAATGTTAATCCTTCATAGTCAAGCCTATCAAGGGCCTTTTTAGGCAACATATTCATAGACGAACCGATGTCTACCAAAACATGAGCCAAGGTCGTGCCCCTGCATTTCACTGCTACATGCAATGCCTCATTATGCTTCTTCCCCCTTGGCGTTAAATCAACATTTGAAAAACCTAAACCATTATCTGCAGTCAAGTTGGCTACGCAGTCTTGGAACTGATCGACAGATGTTTCTTGGGGTACATGGGAAGTTTTCAGGAACTTTACCAAGGCTTTTGCATGAGCCTCAGAACATAACAATAAAGCCAGCTGTTGTACCCCAAAATTTTCCCTCCCATATTTCTCAAAACATTTCAAGAAAGATCCCCAAGTTGCTCAAGGTAGTCCAAGGGTTGACCAGACAAGCTCTCTCCTAAAACAGCCTACCTCAAATTAGGGTTTCATGTTGCATCAAGATACTTAAGTCCAAGGGATCCCAAATGCTCACCAATGCCCTAATATGTTCTCAAGATCATCCATGTCATGTTTCAATCCTTGCAGAGGAAGTTTGCTCAATCAATTGCACAAAGGCCTGAAAATCGACTGTGCTAGGGCAAAAGTCAACTGTGGCCCACATACAGTCAAACTTCAATATTTTTGGTCAACATCCTCATTTTGAAGTATATTTCATCATTTTATCAAGGGTTGATCATGATTCATCAAGGATTGCTCTCAATTCATCAAGGACCAAAGGTTGTTAAATTAGGGTTTTGCAGGAAAAGTCAACTCAACTTTGACCAAGCATAATTGTCTCATACTTTATGAGAAATGACCCATCCAAAGCTCATTTTGAAGAGGTTTCCATGCTCTACAATCCATCTTCAGCTCCCAAGTTCAAAATATGCACTCACAAGAAGTTATGAATTTGGACATTATAGGTCATTTTGAAAAGTCAACAAAAACACCTTTTTTGTCAAAGCTTCATACATGAGCATGGAATATCAAATTGAGATGAGACAAAAATATTTGCTTAGAGGACATATCAAGCTTTCTAAAAAGTCAAAGAACACCTTCAAAGAGTCAAAAGTGAGGAAGTTATGCATTGGTGAAGTTGACCCTTTTTACAAAATTGCCAAAAGTCAACTATGCCTAAAAATGCAATTTTTGCTAAATGGGCCCAATCTTTTTCACTTGTTTTGATTTGGCAACATAGTCCACGAGCACTAGCCCTTGCCACTTGTCATTATCATGTTTTTATTATTTATTTTGATTTTTATTTAAATTAAATCAATTTAAATCAAAACAAATCATAGAAAATCCAAAATATTGAAAACTCAAGATTTTTTACATGATTCAGGTCTTAATATCCAGCTAGCATCAAATCAAATTCGTGCAAAGGCATGGTGTGGACAAAAAGATTGAATTAGGCTATTTTTGGAATGATATTGAAAGTGAATCAAATAAAAATCAAATTCATTGATGGAGGAAGATTGAGGCCAGGTTTTCAACCCTAATTCATTCCACAATACATATAGAAAGAGTGCAGACCTTAAACTAGGTTAGAGAGAGGCGTATGAACCAGAAACATATCTTGAAAAAACAAGAAAAAGTGTAAACACTAATTCCTATTTCCAGGCATCCTCAAGGCCTTCTAGCTATCCCAATCGATTCCTGGGAGTGTAGGCAAGCGAAAGCAATCAAGAACAAGCGTTCCCAAGCCCTATACCTCACTGTAAGTCCATCACGACATTGTTTATTTCTTGAATTCGGTTTGCATGATTTAGGCATTGATAGCATGAATTAATCATATATTGTTGATCCATAGAACATTTGCAAGCTTCCTGTATCGTTTAATTTCATTTTCATGGCATGTATGAAGTTTCACCATTGCTAGGGTTTGTAGCTTCAAATTGCGATCTTGGTGTACAGGTGAAATTGGACCACGATTAGGGTACCATGAAGTTCGTGAGACTGAGACAAATAGATTGGTACCATCACCATTGATTTATTGTGCTTATACATGATTTTTGATATGGCCAGGGTTTTAGCTACGTAGAATGTCCGTTGGTATAGGTCTGTTGTCTAAAACAACAGATCCTTGGAGAAGATGAAGACGTGGCGGCCAACCATTCGCGTATTTGAATTTTCGCGCGTTTTGAATTCAGTGTTTTTGATTTTCATATATTATCATTATTATTTATTATATATACAAACAGAAGCAAGTGGCACAGTGGTAGTGGAGTGGTTGGATAGTGCATCAAGACCTGGGTTCAAATCCTAGGTCCCCCAAATTTATTCATATTTTGTCCTTTCAGGTAATCCAGCGCGTTTACAAGTCCAAGGCCTACCATACTCCCTCAAGATCCAGTCTTCCAAGTGGCCAGATTGCCAGATCCAAAGGCCATCCATGAGGGAGCACCAAATGCCTAGTCAAACGCATGGCATGGGATTACAAGGAGTCAACGTAGGGATTCTCTTTTGGGCCAAGAATCTGATTCTTGCACCCCCCCCCCCCCCCCCCAAATTACTTTCAGGCCCAATTTCTTCACCTTTTTCTTTTTATATTTTATTTCATTTAAATTATTTATTTTATTTTACTAACCAATTAATTATTTTTTTTATCAAAAAAATCACAAAATAATACTTTTCACCAAATTTAGGTTTAGATTTTATTTTTATCAATAAATTAATAAAAATTAATTAGATTTTAATTTTAGGTAAACTTTAATTCCTTTTTGTAAATAAATTAGAACAATTAGGTTTTATCTCTAACTTAATTATATTTTCTTTTTTTTTTCCTAAAAAATACCAAAAAAATAAAAGTAGGCCATGTAATTATTTTCATTAATTAATTTAATTAACAAACTAACTTGTACATTTAATTTCAAAACCTAATTCTTTTCTTAAAAATAATTAAAAACAACAAAAAAACAATTTTTCTTTTGATTAGGTTAGAAGGGTCAAAACCCTAATTTCTTCCCGATCTTAATTTCATCGCGCGCACTTTATTGTTTTATTATTTACCATATTGATGTAACTGGTCACAAGTTGTAATAGTTAATTAGGACGTTTATTTTAATTTATCGCTTTATTATTTAAGGGTTTGTTTTGGCTATGTAAATACCCGAAGCCTTGTAATAGCATAGTTTAATTTCCACAAAATATTAAACTGTTAGATGTATGATATTAGGATGCATGACAAGAATGTATGTAAACTTTAAAACAATTAGATAACCCTAAAATGTGCAAAGATAATAATCTGAAATTGAATCATTCGCACATGCGCACTCCTAGGGTACACTCCCACTTAGTTGCCTTCGATAAACGATCAATGAGTATAGGATATTTTAGTGGTCGTCCTTTTGTCCAAAGATCAAAGTTTCCTCATAAAGGTTGCCTCGGATATTGTTGCTTCGGATAATTGATCTAAGACATTAGGGTTATTACTAAGACGTCCTAACATTGCTTTAGTGATCGTACGTCCCTTTCGAATTGACCCTTAAAACTCCAACGATGGTGCTAGCTACTCACTAATAGTAGGATAACGTTGTCTAAAGGAAATGAGCATAAAACAATTCTTTTTTCGAGTAGGTAGATGCTAGTAGGTACTTGCTCAATACAAAACAAACTTTTCCACACTTACACTCCTTTACAAACAATGTTTTCAAAACACTTCATTACACTCTTGAAGACAGAAACAAGAGTTAAATCGAAGTCAAAACAAAAGCTTTTCAAATCACACAAACACAAAGAAAACAATTTTTAAAATGATGAGCAAGTACCTAAGAGCCCGTAGATAACTACTGATAGAAAGGGTGCTAATACCTTCCCTTTCTATAATCTACCCCCCGTACTCAGAAATATCTCGAAAAAGGAATTTTTCTGTGATTTTTTTCCTTTCCTTGTTTGATAATATAAAAGTCGGTGGCGACTCTTTCTTACTGCGACATTTTGCACACACAAACGCAAAACACAAACCAGCAAAATCCTAAAAAACAGTCCCGGTTCTGGCTACCGTATCACAGAACTGGCGACTCTACTGGGGAAAATAATAAGTGGGGTATACCTTAGGATTAGTTCATAATATTACTTCTATTGTTTGATTTGATTGCTTTATCTTGGTGGGCTTTGTATCAGAGTTACTATAGAGCCTAACCCAGATCTGGGGACACCTTTTAGGTAAGTAGCAATAGACTGTGAGGGAACTGTACAGTGTAGACCGATACGGTTGAAGCAGTAGCTACATTGATGTGGCACATTAGTTGGTACCGATATCCCTTGTGGAGCAACAAGGAGAGTATGGGGCTGCTATATAGGTCATTAAGCATCAACTGACCTTAGAACCTATAATTGACCAACTTGGCCATAGGAAGTAGTGATATGCTACACTCATTGAGACCATACTCTCGAGATGGTTCCGGCTGCAAGAAAAGATTGCGTGACTGGAATTATGACCGATGGAGGATGGTCAGTGATATTGAGAACCTCTAGAACCCGGTTATTATTATTAGGACAGGTTGAACCAACTGAACTTCAAGAGGGTAATACCTAGACCCCATGCAAGCCTAAACCTAAGGCTATCTGTGTGACTTGTGTGATTTCAACTTGAACTACTTGCACATTTTTTATTATCTAACAATATGAGTTCCTTGCAGGTTTTGTTTACAGTCCTTATCCATTAACTTGGATTTCTTGCTGGATTTACTTTTTTACATCACCTCGCACTTTTGCTTAAACGCATAGCATACACATCATAACACCAGGCCTAAACATTTCCTTAACCATTTCAAGGATATCAAGGGTTTGTGATGCAGGTTATGGTAAATCAAATGTCTAGCAAGGGGCAAAGGGGATTTATTTTCCTATAGCCAAAGGTTGTCTAGAGATCAAAACACGATAACTTGATTCGGTGGCTATGACCCACTCGATATGGTGAGCTTGACTCTTGAAGAAGGATTCTCAATGACACGAAGTTTCTTCAATCAAACTGCAAAATTCAACTTTTGACAATTTCTTGTTTACCCCGCGAGATCTTTGAAAACATTGCATACATATCATACATATCATTGCATAAGCAGGTTTCAAAGCAGGTCTCTCATGTTCTTGCTGTTTATTTCAGCAATGGCTCTCAAACAAGAGAACAGAGATCTTTAAGAAACTCAGTTCAGGGACATATTCCTAAACCTATCCAAGGGGCAGGAATAGTTGAAAACACTCCTCGTAGGGAACTTGGTCAAGAAAAGTCATGAAGACAATAAGGAAGAACGGCTGGAACAACTACAAGCTGAGGTAGGTGCAACGAGAACCCAAATGCTGGGGCAGATGGCCCTTATCCAAGGCTTAGCCCGGGAACAAGAAGAGTTGAGAACCATTATCAACCAGCTTCATCAAGACAAATACAACAGCATGAAGCAAATAGTCGAGGCCGGGGACCGAGTTATGTATCAACCTCCAAAAATACAAGGGTTTGGTTTGGTGAAGAATGGACCTCTCCAAGTTGCTACTACCTCAAGGGTCCAACAACAACCTCTCCATAAAAAACGGGTTAATCAGAGTAAGCCAGATACACCTAAGAGGCAGTTTACCAAGCTCAACATGCCACTGTCCCAAGCTTTGCAACACCTGGTGAGATTGAATCTGGTGACGTTGATAGGACCTCACCCGAACCCCAAGACTTCTTCGCCCAACTACAATCCCGATGCAAGGTGTGCATATCACTCCAACTGTTCGGGGCATGATACTGATGACTGTTGGCAGTTGAAATATAAAAGTCAAAACCTGATTGATGAAGGAGCTTTAGAATTCACACAAGATGGTCAAATGGAATGTTTCTGTCAATCCTGCAAGGCTCTCCATTTGAAGTGACAAATTCTGACAAGAGAGGGCTTTTGTTCATTAGAATTTTCAATTTGTAATTTTCTTTTGATTGTTCGAATATTTATTCATGTCAAACTTTGTTACTTTATCAATGTATTGCATATGTCTGTTTTGAATCAATCCATTCGTATTCACTATATTTAAATTTCTTTCCTTTTTGTGATGTTCAACTCTCGATTTAAAAAAACTCTAAGCCTTTAGAGGGAGGATGACATAAACGATACCACGATCTCTACATTATGCTTTTGAACAGACCCCGCTGACGATGTACAGACGTTGTTTCAAATCCTAAACAGTGGAGTTATAAGGAAGATAATCCCTAGTCAACCCCTTTGAGCCAAAGAAGTTGGAGTTTTTATTTTCACACGAATTAAAACGCTTAATCACAAACTGGGGAAGGGTAGTTTTCTCAGTTAATTCAGGTGCCCAATGAATGGCATCAAAGAGGTCCTTCCAAAATAAAAGACGGTGATGGTTCCCTATAATCGTCAAGATATGCAGTCATTATCTTTCAAAATAAAAGCCCATTAAGTCAAAACCTATGAAGGAGACTTAAGGAAAAACTGGGGCATCCCGCTGACTGTAATCACAAAAAGGAACGGTTCAGGAAAAAGACAGGGATACTAAAATAAAAAAGAAAGAGGTCCTACAAACCCTACAAACTCTCAACAAAAATGACTGTCTGTTCAAAATAAATTGTCAGTATCCGAACCATCACTGGAATATCAGAGCCAAGACTCAAAACGGGATCTAAATGCACAATTAGCTGAGTTTAGAATCGAAGAACATCACGAAGAACGAGTGGGTATAAATAAATTTTGAGCCTTTATCCTTTTTTCTTAAACCGTGAACTAGGGAACGTTATAACCCTTAAAAGCCCTAGCTGAAGCATGGGTTAGTTCGAAAGCATACTGTTACAAAAGGTATCCTGAGTCCTGTAGGACTTACGGTAAATCTTGAGTTGACATCACATTTTACAAAATTTGCCTCTTTTACTGAAAAATGTATTTTCAAAAATTTCAAGACAGACATAAGCTTTGAATTCTTATAATAACATTGTTTGCATATGACTATTTGTTCAACAGCAGAGAAATTCGTACGACGAATATCTAGTGAACAAAAACCTTCTCAATGAAAAGGATCACCTCAAGTGGAAAAACACTTTGTGATGCGGTGGGAGAACTGACTTGAGGTTTTGCATTTGTGTTCGCAAATGTTTCGGTTTAGCAAGAGTCGCCACCGACTTTTTATTTTATCCAAAGGAAAGGTCAAAAAGCACAGGAAAGACCTTTGAGATTGTTTTTGGGTTCGGGGGGTATATTATGAAAAGAGAAGGTGCTAGCACCCTTTTCATCCATGGTTTTCCATGGGCTCTTAGTTACTTGTTTTAGATCACTTGCTTTTGCTTTTCAATTGTTTGAAATGGTGCTTTTGTGTGTGGTTTTGAATGTATTTTGAAAAGAGGCCTTTATTTAGGCAACCTTTGTAATGATTCTTGTTTGAATGTATACAAAGGTGTTTTGTCTTTTGAAAAATGTTTCAATGTTTGAAAGTTTGTTTTGGGAAATGTTTTGAAATTGTGTGATAGTTTGAAAATAGCAAGGATGGTTTGCAAGTTTGATCAAGTAACTAGGAGTTGTCTACCCTACTCAAAGATCTTTCCTACAAATTTTTAACCCTTTTACATTGTTGTTTTACCATTGTATTTGGTAAACAACCTTGTATTTGGATGTTAAACGGGACGGGCGTGGGTCATCGTATGACCATGATAGCAATGGTGCTAAGTACCTTAGCAAGTTTTTTGAGGGTCTAGATCATTTTTGTATAGGAAACCAAGATAGCGTCATCGAGGGACTATGATCTTTTGTTTTTGATTGATTTTGCCAAGATACCTAGCATGCATACCATGGCCATTTTTAAGGCAACAAGTGGATGAAACCCTAGGGGTGCTTGTGTGCATTGTGTTGTCATTTTTCATGCATTTTTGTCTTGTGTTTAGTCATGCTATTTGTTTTGATTTTTGGTCTTTGCATATAAACCCTAGTTTTACTATCATGGCATTTGAAAGCGATAAAATGCGTAAAAATAAATCTAAGACTATTACAACATTATTATGGGGAGGGGTACAAGTTTGAATAAGGGGGTATTGCTCAAAAATAAAGCCCTAAAACTATTACAACCATATTGAATTTATTTGCACAAATAAATGGACAAATATTTAAATATGCCAATAAATATAAATATGCAAAATGTTTTTTGTATTTGTATTTTATTTTATGTATATAAAATAATTTATTTAATGTCTTAAATAAGAAAATGAAAATGGTTATTTTTGAAAGGGGTGAAAACCCTAGTTTTGGTTTTAAAAGAAAATGTAAATTCTAATTATTTATTTATTCATTTTTATGTACAAGATAATAAATAAAAATATATGTAAAGATGTTAAAAAAATAATATTTGTGAGAAAATAATATTTTAAGTCTATAAATAATAAAAATAAAAATATATGATATTTTTGTATTATTTACAAATTTTATTTAAGAAAATAAGTTATATTATTATTAATAAACTATTTCTATGTCCAAAAAATAATAAAAATAATAAAATAAAATGTGAAAAATTAAAAGAATATTTTTTGTGATTTTAAATATTTATAAAAATAAATAAAAAGTCACAAATGTAAAAGAAATAAAAAAATATACAAAAATAAGTCAAATGGGTCAAGGAGGTGCAAAAAGCAAGCAGGGGGGTGTTAATAGTGAGAGGCCCAAGCGCCTTGGCCCAAAACCTTGTCATCCCTGTCCTCAGAACGCGCGCACGCCATGGTCTTACACTTGAATCCTGTTCTCTCTGTTCTTTGCTTAAAATCAAAAACTCATAACATGAAAATTATAGAGCTTGAAACCACAATTTCAACCATGTAAAAAACTTAATCTAACTCTAAGAAACCAGGGAGAATTTCAGTCCCGCTAATTTATGACCTAATTTTTTCAGTAAGTTCAACTATCAAATACTCCTAGCTCATTTAACATAAATGAATTCTATGCATATGTACAACTCAAGGACAATGAGGACTAGATTTTTGCTTCACAAACCTAAGCCTAATGATTCCTAAATAAGGAGATAGAAGTTTGAAATTTACCTGTTTCAGCCAAGCTTGGATATGGCAATGTAGGTGTTTTGGATGAGGCCTAAAGGTCGTGTTAGCTTGCCTGAAGTTCACTTAACCTTTCCCAATGCTTGGATTTCTTTGAACTTGCCTGAATGTGCTTGTAGAACTCAACTTATAAAGCTTCAAAGTAAAAATGGTGAAGTGTGAAAATGGAGTTACAGTGGCTGGAAAGGTGCTTGGATAGCTTAGGTGTCTTGTTTAGAATGTCTTTGAAGTGGTTTGGGACAAAACACACGAGTGGATTTTTTTTTTGGAAGTGAATCTACAGAACCTGCCCTATTTTTGCAAGAACTTGTGATTTTGTGTTTAAGGGTGTTTGAGAGGCTTGTAACTCGTGTATTAGGCTTAGTATATTATGCTGAAGTTGTTTGAAATGTGTACAAAGCTTGCTCTTATCAGATTACAAAGTTGTGGAGTTTTTGCACACTTCCTTGTTTTTGAAGTAAAAGGTGATTTTGACAATGCCAAGACTTGTACAGGCCTGCTTCATAGATGCACATAGTTGGTGTACCTTGCCCCAAGTTTGTAGACTTTGTTTGCTGCAAAGATTGGGTCCTTGGCTCAAGATAAACAAAGTTGTTAAAAGTGACCTTTATCAAAATAGCATCGCTATCTTTTTGCCATTTTGGAATAGTTCTTTGTACAATGCTCTAAAGCTCAGAACAAAGACTTAATCCAATGTGTTTGCATTTAATTTATGAGTGTCGAAAGGATTAGAACCTGTAAACCAACTACAAGCAAGGTTTGGACAGATTTGCAAGTTGTAGCAATGTGCAAAATGCCTTGGCCAAAAGTGATAATTTGCCATTTTCAAACTTTCGATTCTCCCTAACCACAAATGATCTTGGAGAGTTCTTGGACATTTTGGAAATTTTGTAACATGCTCTACAATCCATCTTTGAAATGCATTTTGATATTCCAATTGGAACTATGTGAAAAATTTTCATGAAGATAGGTCAAAATCCTGCCTAAACTAGGGCAAAATTTCACTAAGTTAAAAGTTTCATGGATCCTTATTCACAAAATCATAACTTGATATCCAAACATCTTTTCGGAAAACTTTGTCAATCAAAGTTGTAGATTTTGTGGAGGAATACAACTTTCATGTTGGAAGTTTTCTTTGAATCCAATTGCATCATGGTGAAAAAGTTGGGAAAAGTTGGGAAAAAATAAGAAATTTTCATAACTTAGAAAATTTCTAAGTTATGAAAATTTTCCATTTTAAACCCTAATTTTCAAAATTAGGTTTCTCGGTGAACAAGTTTCATGTTTTGACACATCTTGATGAAAAATGACCCTTGGCACTTGATTTTGACCAAAAAGTCAAAGTTTGACTTTTCAGTGTACAGTTGATTTTTGATCAGTTGACTGGAAAATTCATTTGTCAATCCAATGCATTTGAGATCTTTTGTACCTTGTGATTAGCTCAAGATGATTCCATTGAGTCCTTGAATCCATGCTTGAACCCAATTTGCCATTGGCTAGGTGAAAAATCATAAATTGCCCTTCTACAGTTAAAACCCTAAAAATGACCATTTTGCCCTTTTGAAGATCTGATCAAATTTCTTGAGGAGTTGTGGTCCAAACTTGATCAAATGGTTCATATGAGTCTATAATGTTGATGTGGATAAAAAATTATGAGGTTTGACTGTAAATTGGCCACAGTTGACTTTTTCCCTAATACAACTGGCTTTTAGGTCAACTGTCCAATTGACTGGGCAAAAAATTGATTTAAA
Source organism: Vicia faba (assembly GCA_948472305.1). Lineage (NCBI taxonomy): Eukaryota > Viridiplantae > Streptophyta > Magnoliopsida > Fabales > Fabaceae > Vicia > Vicia faba. The sequence continues at coordinate 1,436,332,779 of OX451741.1, read as the reverse complement.
GCATGAAAATTGGTATGGGAAATCTTATAAGTCCAAAATGAAGTATGAAAGTCACATGAGGAATTGGAAATCCAAAAACCCCTGTGCAAACTCAAACCCTAATTTCAGGTCATCAGTGCAAGGAGATGTCTTGAGCAAAGCAAACCCTAATTTTGTCTGGAGTCCAAAGAGTCTTGTGAGGGGAAATATTGATAAAATGAGAGGGAAAATTTTGGGGTACAAAAGCTGCCCCTGTTCAATCTTCTTGAACCTAAAGAGTTAGATCGGCGAATTTGCCGTTCGTGACTCAAAGGTAAAAGATGATTCGACACTAGAGTGCCCGTAAACTTGCACTCGTCAAAATGTAGTTTAGGGAATGGGCTTAAAGATGCCATTTGGAGATGATAGAATCTTGTTGGAGATGGGCTTAAAGATGCCATCCAACAATGTTTGTTGAAAATCAGGAGAATGAACATTATAATGGTATCCGTATCTGGAACGTATCTGAGTTTTATCTGGAGATTGAATCTGTATGAGCAATGGAATGGCGTCCATGTCTAGAGCGTATCTGAGCTGTAACTGTATTTCAATTTGAATGAATAACAGAATGACTGTCGTGTCTGGAGTATATCTGTATTGTATCTGAAAAGGCGACAGAATGACTTCCGTGTTTGGAGTGTATCTGAGCTGGGGAAAGAGTCAGAATAAGTGACAGAATGGAAACCGTGTTTGGAGCGTATCTGGACTGTATCTGTAGTTGAGATCTGTATGAGTAGCAGAATGACTTCTGTGTCGGGAGTGTATCTGAACTGTAACTGGGATCCGAATAAGTGACAGAATGACTTCCGTGTCTGGAGTTTATCTGAACTTTTAAATTGATAGTTGAATTTGAATGAGAAATATAATGGATTATGTGTCTGGAGTGTATCTAATCTGTATCTGATTGTTGAAGTCTGAATGAGTGACAGAATGAAATCCGTGTCTGGAGCGTATCCGTACTGTATCTTGACTTGAAATTCTGAATGAGTAATAGAATGACCTCCGTGTCTGGGGTGTATCCATACTGTATCTGAAATCTTTGAACATTCGTTAAAGATAGCTTTTAATCTTATCCTGAAAAGGGTAAAATGTTAGATGAAACACAAAGTTATGTTTCATGAAATGTATGATGCAATAAAATGTGTTTTATCAATGTTCATGATATATGAATGTAATATATGCGCATGTAAGCTGATTAGGTGTCTTGCTGAAGAAAATAAATCCTTGATAGCTGGAGATAATGAAATCTTTGACTGCTGCCGGGGAAAGTAAATCCTTGACCGATGTTGGAGATTCAAAATCTTTGATTGTTGAGGATGAGAAATCCTTGGACCACTGTTGGGGATAGAAAATCCTTAGCAACTCGCAGGGATTATCAAAAACTTTGACAACTTCTGTGGAGATGTGAGAATCCTTCACGACTTTTGTGATCGGTGGAAATAGAACTGACTGTTTTTTAAGCTGGTTTCGCGAAATGTCGCGGTAAGCAAGAGTCGCCACCGTCTTTTATGTTCTCCAACATGGAAAGGACAAAAGCACAGCAAAATTCCTTATGAGAATGTTTCTCGGTTCGGGAGGTAGATTTATAGAAAGGGAAGGTGTTAGCACCCTTTCTATCCATGGTTATCCATGGGCTCTTAGGTACTTGCTCTTATGTTTTCAAAAATGTTTGCTTTTTAAAATGTGAGTGGGTTTGAAAAAAGTTTCTTTGAAAGATTTCTGAATAACTCTTGTATCTGTCCTCAAGAGTGTTTGAAAAATTTGTTTTGAAAGCTTTTGAAAGTGTAAGGTGTGATAAGTTTTTTTTTGTTTGTTTTTGAAAAGAGCAAGTACCCATGAGTCATCTACCTACCCTAAGGAATTAAGCTGTGTAAGTGTCCTTTAGATAGTGCTATCCCACCATTGAGAGGTAGGTAGCACCATCGTTGGAGTTGTTCGGGTCAATTCGAGTTTAGGGATAGTGTGGTCACCGAAGCAACAGTAGGACACCTTAGAAGCTACCCTTATGTCCTTGATCCTTTTTTAATCTGAGGCAACCGTTTCGAGGCAACTGTTTCGAGGCAACTGTTTCGAGGCAACTGGATCATGGACATAAGGACCGCTAAAACGTCCTATACTTGACGACCACGTTTCGAAGGCAACGAGTGAGGCGTACCCTAGAAGTGGTGTGTGTATTATGTGTTGTATTCAGTTAATGTTTGTCTTTGTAATTAGTGAGCTACGAGTTGTTTTTATTTACCATACATTCTTTCATACAAGTTTAGCAGTTAAGGGGTGCAGAAAGTAAATTGCGAAAACATAAATCCTACGCTATTACAAGGCGCGGGTCTATACATCGCCAAAAATTACAAAGACCCGTTTTTGGTAAATGAGTACGGAAAGTAAATAAAAACAGTAAAAGTCCTAATTACTATTACATGTCCGGAGCAATTACATAATCATAAACTGTGCGCGAATAAAAAATTAAATCGGAATGTTCTAAGGGTGTTGACCCTTTTTTTTAGAGAAGAAATTGATTTTTTTGGTCTTTTTGTAATTAAAATGAAATTAAAGTTAATTAATGACTAATTAATTAATTTAATTAAAAAGAAATATTTTTTGTTTTTTATGTTTTTATGAAATAAAAGAAATGAAATAAAATTAAAAGTTAACTTTACCTAATTCTAGATCTATTTTAATTATTTAAGAAAGGAATTAAAATGGCCTAATTAAACTATTTTAGTTAATGTTTTTTTTACAAAATAAAATAATAATGATAATAATGATGTAATTCTATTTTTTGGTTTTTTTATGAAAATGTGTTAATTAAGTTAATTTGTTAATAATGATAAAAATAAAAAAGGTTAGGAATTAAAATAATAGAAAAACAAAACAAAATGAAAAAAGAAGTAAAACCAAGGGGGGTGTGGGCTGAAATTTGGAGGTTTAATGCTGAAATCTTGGCCCATTGAAGCAAGCTCGTTTGACTTTTCATGGTAGCCTATGGCGCGCTTGACTCCAGAGTATGGTGTTCTACGCTTTTGGCCCTTGGATCTGCCTCCAATGACACTTGGTGCGCTCCTGGATGAGGTCTATAGTGTTCCTCCTTTGAGAATCTGCACGTGAAAGCAATGAAAAAATGATATGGAAATTATAGGGGATCTGGGAAGAACTTACAGCGCGGTATGAGCCTCAGGACTTGGCAAAGGTTGCTTTAGCTTCAGGGTGTGGCAAGGAATAGAACCACGTGCTTGTTTTGATCTGAAGATGCTCGCAACTATGTTTTAGAACTCTCACTTTTTGAATAATTTTTGGTTTTGCTCTTGGCCGTTTCTGCACACACTATTTTTTGAATGAGGTTGGGAAGGCTTGTATATATAGTAATGAATGAGAATCAGTACATGATGAGCCTTTAACCATTGCAATTATGCTTGAGATTTTGCCATAACCTCCATTAAAGCAACTTGCCATTCTTTTCAAAATTTGAATTTCTTGCTTGGAATAGGCCTTGCACGAACTTGGAAGGTGAATGATGGTGTATCAAAGCTATTCAAACTCAAAGATATCCCTCCATTAACTTTCTTGATTTTTATTTGAATTTTAAAGATTTAAAATGATTTAAATCAAATAAAATTAAATAAAAATGGAAAAATTAATTTTTAATCTTGAAATAAATTGTGGGACACGTGGGAGGCATGGCCAAGCTGAATCAAGTGGAAAAAGTGGGCCCTTTTTGTCAAAAAATGAAATTTCAAGGATAATTGACTTTGGCCATTTCACAAACATTTCCCAACTTCTCCAATGCATATCTTGCTCAATTTTGAAGCTATGAACATGTTCTTGGACATTTTGGAAAGGTCTTGAAGTCCTCTAACCAATGCCTTTGGTCCCATGTCATTTTGATTTACCAATCTCAAGTTATGGTCTTTGACTTAAAGTGCCTTTTTGTTGACTTTTGAAAATGACCTATAATGTTGAAATTGATAACTTTTTGTGAGAGCATTTCTTGGACTTGGAATGTGAAGATGAGTTGTAGGAAATGTCCTCCCCTTCAAAATGAGCATTGGATGGGATTTTTCTGATGAACCATGAAAAAGTTATGTCTTGGTCAAGTTACAGTTGACTTTTCAACTGTCCAAAAATAGAAACTTTTGCATCTTGAGACTTTTTGAGCCAGGCTTGTGGAATCATGATCAAGACTTGATCAAATGATGATTGTGGCTTCAAAATAAGATGTTGACCAAAATTTTTGACTTTTGACTGCCAAATGACCATTTTGCCCCTGCAGTTGACTGTGTGGCAATTAGGGTTTTTGACTGTGCAACTTGACCTTGTGAGCCTTGAAACTTGACATGTAGGTGCTTGACAATGTGTATGAGCATGTGTGACTTGATTGATCCCTTGAAAACCTCAACTTCCTTGCAAGAACCAAAACCCTAATTTGACTGGCTTAGGAGGATGGTTGACTGTGTAGCCCTTGAGTAGACTTTGAACAATTTGGGGTGATGCTTGTCAAAACTTTGAAGAATATGGGAGGGAAAATTTTGGGGTACAAAATCTTTCCTGGGGATAGGGATCCTTCAAGCCTTTGGGGTTGGAGGATGATAGACATTCTGCTGAGGAAAATGCCAAGTGATGATTGAGAAACCTGCTTGGGAAATCCCGAGAACTTTGATGACTATGGCTGGGGATTACACCATGGGAATCCTTACTTGGCTGGGGAATAAGGAAACTCTAATGATCTCTAATGGGGATCAAACAAAGGAAAACCTTGATCTGTTGGAGAATAAGGAAGACTCTGATGGCTTCTGCGGGGAACTAAGAGTGAGAATCTTCAATCTGTTAGGGAATTTGAATCCTTGGGGACTTCAAGCTGAGGAGTCAAGAATGAGAATCTTCGATCTGCATGGGATTAAAAATTCTTACAAATTCATGCTGGGGAGTAATGAAGACTCTGGAAACTTCACTGGGGAGTCAAGAATGAGAATCTTCATTCTGTTGTGGAGTAAAAACTCTGTGGGGAACAACTATACTACTGGGCAGTAGCTATCCTGCCGGAGGGTAAATTCAAGACTCTGGGGGAAAAGGCTTATTCCTGTTTTGGAAAAAGTTCAAGAGTTTGTGTTGTATGCCACTCTACTAGAGAATTATCCTAGTTTGGGGATAAGACAAGAGTTAACTGTTATCTGGTTGATTCTCAGACTTTAAGATAACTTGTTGGGGAATCTGGGGAAAAACTGAATGGTTTCCGTTGTAGATTGATAGTTGGAAATTTAATTCCATTGGGGAAGAAGGTTTCATCTCCGCTGAGGGTCTGTAGTTCAAAGTTTTTCCTCCGTTGGGGATTGAGAGCTTGAAAACTTAACTCTGATGGGAATTAAAGGTTTGAAGTATAACTCCACCGGGGATTGAGAGTTTGAAGTTTTGACTCTGGCGAGGATTTTGAAATTTAATTCCGCTGGGGATATGTATTTCAATGGTTTTAGGTCCGCTTGGGATCTAGATGATGTACTGCAGGGGATTTCTCTTGGAATAGCCTAAAGACGTTTTCCTATACTTTCAACCTGTCAGTAATTATTCTTTCACATTTCGTTTATTTGTAAACAGTGATTATATTCAAATGCATATGCTTATTTAATAAACCATTGGACGTTTTCAAATAAAACACAAGTGTAAAAAAAGAAGAAAAAGCAAATAATTTTCTGCACTTTGAAGTATCTTTATATTAACTTTGTGTAAGTATTTTATACAAAGGATACAGACATCCTAGTAAGAGAATGTTGTCATAAAAATTGAGAAAAATCTATACAAAGAAAGATGGCTATGTGTAAAAATTCCATGGGGTTCCCATTCTGCTATATCCTTCGTAACTCTGGACATCTTGTCCATTCGTTGCTTCGTCCGAAGATGATTAAATTGATCAGGAGCCAGGAGCTTGTTTGTGAAGAGATTGTCCTTAAAGTGATCTGACGAGACATAGTCATACACTTTAATTCCCTAACTTTTTCCTGGACCGCCCTTTCGGGTTTTCAGTCCGCCGGGAAACCCTTTTTTGCCCAAGTCGCCCTTTCGGGTTTTCAACTTTCCAGGTGTACAGATTTTTTTATATTTATCCCTAATTTTTGCCTGAACCGCCCTTTCGGGTTTTCGATTCACCCGGATGCCCTTTTTTTCCCAAGTCGCCCTTTCGGGTTTTCAACTTACCGGGTCATTTATGCGTAGTATCTTTTGACTATGACTGCGTTCGCAGGGTGCGACAGATCGTCGCATTCCATGGTGGTCAGGATCATTGCCCCACCAGAAAATATGTTTTTGATCACAAATGGTCCTTCGTAAGTAGGAGTCCATTTTCCCCTGGGATCACTTTGCGGCAAGATGATCTGCTTGATTACAAGATCCCCGACTTGATATACCTGGCGTCTGACTTTCTTATTGAAAGCCTTGATCATTCGTTTCTGATACACCTGACCATGGCAAACAACAGTAAGTCGCTTCTCATCAATCAAGTTAAGTTGATCAAGCCGGGTCTGAATCCAATCGTCTTCACTCAAACCAGCATCTTTCATGATTCTCAAGGAGGGAATCTGAACCTCGATAGGTAAAACAGCCTCCATTCCGTATACCAAAGAAAAGGGTGTTGCCTTAGTTGAAGTGAGTGCCGTGGTACGGTACCCGTGCAGAGCAAATGGTAGCATTTCATGCCAGTCCTTGTAGGTGACTGTCATCTTTTATATGATCTTCTTGATATTTTTGTTCACAGCTTTGATAACACCGTTTATCTTTGGCCGATAGGGAGATGAATTGTGATGTTGAATATGGAACTGCTCGTATAAGGCGGTGATCATAGTATTGTTCAGGTTTGTACCGTTGTCAGTGATGATCCTTTCGGGGATACCATACCGGCAAATGAGGTTCTGCTTGATGAAGCGGGCAACCACATTCTTTGTAACGGATGCAAAGGAAGTTGCTTCGACCCATTTGGTAAAGTAGTCAATGGCCACCAGGATGAAGCGGCGTCCATTGGATGCTATAGGCTTGATCTCTCCAATCATGTCGATTCCCCACATCGCAAATGGACAAGGAGCTGTTAAGACATTGAGAGGAACTGGAGGTATGTGTATCTTGTCCGCATAGATTTCGCATTTATGACAAGTACAGGAATGTTGATAGCAGTCAGCTTCCATGGTAGACCAGTAGTAGCCTGCCCGTAGAATCTTCTTAGCCATCATATGTCCGCTAGAGTAAGTGCCAAAGGTACCATTGTGCAGTTCAGCCATGATCTGCTCAGCTTCAACCTTGTCCACACAACGGAGTAGAAAGCAATCATGATTGCGCTTGTACAGGATACCATTTCTCAAGAAGAACTTAGTTGAGAATATCCTTAAGAACTTTTTGTCGTTGACTGAAGCTCCTTCAGGGTATTCTTATTCTTCGAGATACCTTTTGACTTCGTGAAACCAAGGTCGGTCCACTACTTCTTCGGTATTAATCTCGTGACAATGTGCAGGTTTGTCCATCCGTTCAATGGTGATTTGGGGATCCTCATTATCCCAGTTAAGTTTAAACATGGATGACATTGCAGCTAGAGCATCTGCTAGCTGATTCTCTTCTCACGGGAAGTGCTCGAAGGTAATCTTCTCGAAATGTGGTAACAATGTCAAGACATGTTCTTTGTAAGGGATGAGGTTTGGATGTTTAGTATCCCACTCTCCTTTGATTTGACTGATAACCAAAGCGGAGTTCCCAAATACAAACAAAGATTTGATTCCCAAGTCAATAGCGGCCTTGAGACCAAAGATATAAGCTTCATACTCTGCCATGTTGTTGGTGCAGCTGAAACAGAGTCTGGAAGTGAAAGGTGTATGGCAACCTTCTGGAGAGATGAGTATTGCGCCGATACCGTTGCCAAGTGTATTAGAAGCACCATCAAAATACATGGTCCATCGGGATCCTTGTTTAGGTACGTCATACGGTCTGAAGTCTTCAATGTTGTCCAAGGTCATGATATCCTCGTCGGGGAAGTCGAACCTCATGGATTGGTAATCTTCGACAGCTTGATGGGCCAGATGATCGGCTAACGCACTCCCCTTTATATCTTTTTGGGTCGTGTACTGTATATCATATTCGGCCAGGATCATCTGCCATCTAGCAATTCTTCCAGATAGAGCAGGCTTTTCAAAGATATACTTGATCAGATCCATCTTAGAGATCAGCAAAGTTGTATGAGTCAACATATACTGCCTTAGCCGGCGAGCAGCCCATACCAAAGCGCAACAAGTTTTCTCGAGCAGTGAGTATCGGGTCTCACAGTCGATAAACTTTTTGCTAAGGTAATAAATGGCATGCTCTTTTCAGCCAGACTCGTCATGTTGGCCCAGTACGCACCCCATTGAATTCTCTAGGACAGTCAGATACATGATTAGCAGCCTTCCTTTGACGGGTGGCATCAAGATAGGAGGTTCTAGCAAATACTCCTTGATTTTATTGAAAGCAACTTGACAGTCATCATTCCATTTAACCACCTGATCTTTCTTCAACAGCTTGAAGATTGGTTCGCAGGTCGATGTTAGGTGAGAAATGAACCTTACAATGTAGTTTAGGCGTCCCAAGAAACCTCTGATCTCCTTCTCAGTGCAAGGGGCAGGAATTTCTTGTATAGCTTTGACTTTGGCAGGATCAACCTCGATGCCTTTGTTGCTAACTATGAAACCCAAGAGTTTACCGGACCTGACTCCGAAAGTGCACTTGTTAGGGTTCAGTCTGAGCTTGTACTCTTTCAACCTGACAAACAACTTTTGCAGATGGTCTAGGTGTCCTTCTTAAGTTTGTGAACGGGCTATCATGTCATCCACGTAGACCTCTATCTCATGATGTATCATATCATGAAACAAATCCACCATGGCGCGTTGATAGGTTGCCCCGACATTCTTCAGTTCGAATTGCATCACTTTGTAGCAGAACGTACCCCACTGTGTAACGAAAGTAGTTTTCTCCATGTCTTTAGGTGCCATTTTGATTTGGTTGTAACCTGAAAATCCGTCCATGAAAGAAAATAGCTTGTGCTGAGCTGTATTGTCAACCAAGATGTCAATGTGCGGTAGTGGAAAATCATCTTTAGGGCTGGCCCTGTTTAAATCTCTGTAATCCACGCACATTCTCACTTTGCTGTCCTTCTTAGGCACGGGAACAATGTTAGCAACCCATTGTGGATAGGAAGTAACATCAAAAAATCCAGCGTTGAACTGCTTCATAACTTCTGCTTTAATCTTTTCAGACTTGTCGGGCCTCATGCGGCGAACTTTCTGTTTAACTGGTTGACAGTCTTCTCTTGTAGGGAGACGGTGTACCACAATATTTGTATCAAGTCCCAGCATGTCTTCATATGACCAGGCGAAGATCTCAACATATTCATTCAACAGCTGAACTAAGCGCTCCTTGACACTTGGCTCTAGGTTGGCACCCATTTTAACTTCTTTTATGTCTTCCTCAGTTCCCAAGTTGATTGTCTCTAACAATTCCTCGTGAGGTAGAATAGCCCTTTCTTCCTGTTGTAGCAGTCTAGCCAATTCTCCCGGCACTTCACAATCTTCATCGCCTTTGTATTCGGCATGGTAGACCAGATCTTCAGAGTCACTGAAGGCCATAGCAGAATTGTTACCCATGGAATCCGGAATGGATGGGTACCTGCATTTGTGAGTGTGGGTGTGTGTAAGGGATAGCCACCTTTAAACAAATAAAATGTAAAAAGAAAGAAAATGAACACAAAAGTTTATATGTGAAAACATCCATGATTCATTAAAATGACATATGAAGATGAAAAATCAAACCCTTACAAATGAACCTATGTACCTCGGGTAACGCACAAGGTTAAAAGTGTACGAATTGTTCAAGAATTATTACAAACCAACAGAAATGTTTGAAAGATAAATTACTGATTGATGAAAGTAATGGAAATAAAGTCCTTTGCCTCCCAATTGCATAGTCCTCCTTCAACAGTAGGGAAAATCCATTCTTCAAGGTTGCTCTCCTCTTCACTATCCTCCAAAGCATTGACTCCATGATGGGTGATCTTCACTGGTGTCCCTCCAGCCCGGGAGCAGCACACAGCCTTTTGAGAAGAAGCAGTGAAACCCAAACCGAATTTATCAGATTTGAAAGGAAAATCGGGAAGTTGCCCCCAAATTGTGCTTCCCCCTTCTTCAATCACAGCCTTTGCATCTTTGAGAGACGACATCCGAGGCGGAGGTCGGGTAATCAGTGGTTTAGAAGGCATTGTCTTGGTTGCCGCAATCTCCTGAGCTACCTCTTCAAAATGCTGAAAGGGGGTTTCGATGAATTCACCATCCAATTCCACATAGCGGAAAGAATTAAGATGGCTTATCATGTATTCCTCTTTGCCGTGAACAGTTACAATTTCCCCCTGGACAGGGTACTTGAGCTTCTGATGCAGAGTAGAAGTGACGACTCCAGCATGATGAATCCAGGGTCTTCCCAACAAGCAAGTATAGGAGGGACTGATGTCCATGACATAGAATGTGGAGTTAAAGGTTTCAGTTCCCACTTTAATCGGGATGTCCACCTCCCCGTGGACCATCCGTTTAGAACCATCAAAGGCTCTGACAATGATATTGCTGGGCTTCAAGGTTAAAACTTCACAATCTAGCCTGTCCAATGCCTTCTTTGGCAGGACGTTCAACGATGAACCAGTGTCTACCAGAACGTGTGCCAGAGTAGTCCCTCTGTATTCCACTGAGACATGCAAAGCGTCATTATGTTTTCTCCCTTTGATTGTTAGATCAGCATCGGAGAATCCTAGAGCATTGTCTCCTGTTAGGCTAGCTACACATTCCTGGAACTGATCCGCGGAGGTTTCCTAGGGCACATGGGCCGTCTTCAAGAATCTGATCAAAGCTTTGGCACGAGCTTCTGAACAAAGCAGCAGTGCCAACATAGAGATTTTTGAGGGGGTTTGCCCCAGTTGCTCCACAACATTATAATCGCTTTTCTTGATTATTTTCAAAATCTCTTCCATTTCTTTTTGAGAGGTCTCAGGGATGATCAACAGCTGAGCCCTTATCCTGACGGGCTCTTCTTGGATTCCTTTCCCTCTATCATCAGCAGCAACAGATGGGACAACCACATGAATCACAACTTCTTCAATAACTGAAGTTCTCGCAGATATGTTGACCGATACAAGAGTGACCTTAGGAGCGGCTGAGTGTCCGAAGATTTCCTTTGGAGGGGAAATCTCCAGAGAGAAAATTCTTCCATTGCGGGTGATTTTACTCGTTCCGGCAATGTTTCCAATGTCGGAAGTCTCTTCACCAGAACTCTCTTCAGTTGATTCAATTTGTTTAATACCGTGGTAAAAGATCTCTCCCCCATAGTTCCACGGTATTGATTTGTTGGACTTGTACTGGATAGGCCCCGACATGGTTATCTTCAAAGGTACAATCTTCAGATAAGATTTAATCTTAACAGATCTTTTGGAGACCTTGGAAAGATTGGCGGATATGGTAATTATCGAAACATCATTGACAGGAGTCGGTGTAGCAGGATTCTTTTCAAAAAGGATCTCATAGGTTATCTATTAGGCGTTGGATGCCTAACTTCAACAACAGACAGTCGGTTGGTAAGGATGAACAAAGGCAGCAATATTCTTCACAACCTGGGAAAATCCCAGTCTTCAGCAAATTCAACTTGATTATTGGTAGCGGAGTCATCAAATCATCAATAGTAGCAACAAAAAAGTTCTCTTCAACAACATGAGCATTGTGACCATGTTTTGGCATTGGAGAAGAGATCATATTATGTTTTTCAGGGGCATCGAATTCAACTTCTTTAGCATCTATTAAATCCTGAATCTTACTCTTGAGGGCCTAACAATTGTTGGTGTCGTGCCCTAGGCTGTCTGAATGATAAGCACACTTAGCATTTGAATGGTAGTAAGGAGAAGACGTATTCGGATTCTTCGGTGCCTCTTTTAAACTTGCAAGGTTTAACTTCAAGAGATGAAGGAGAACCTGAGCAGGTGTCATGTTGATCCGGGTGAATTGCCGTGCAGGCCTTTCCACCCTTGCTTGGTTGGTTCTTGGTTGATTGTTTCTAGGCTGATTAGCTGCAGACTTCTGAATCATTACGGCCCCCACCGCTGGCCGGCGCTCAACTCTTCCTTGACTTCTTTGAGAGTAGACAGCTGAGACTTCTTTCTTTGCTGTAAAATTCTTTTTGATGGCAGCGGAAGCAGATGCATACTTTTGAATTTTTCCGCTCTTGATTCCGGCTTCAACTCTCTCACCAGTTAGTATTAACTCGGTGAACCCCGCAGACGAACTTCCAATCAGGTGATTGAAAAAGGGGCCTGGCAGTGTACCCAAGAACATATCTACCAGCTTCGTCTCAGATAGAGGTGGTTGTACTCGTCCCGCCAAGTCTCTCCATTTTTGGGCATACTCTTTGAAACCTTCATTTGATACCATGCCCATACTCTGTAATTGAGTACGGGTTGGTGCTAAATCCGCATTATATTGATATTGTCTGTAGAAGGTGGCAGCCAAATCCTCCCAATTGTGCATATCAGACCTCTCTAGCTGGTAGAACCAATCTAATTGCGTCTCAGAAAGACTGTCCTGGAAGAAATGAACCCACAGATCCTTGTCAGAAGAATGAGGTTGAATTTTTCTGACGTAAGACCATAGGTGCATCTTTGTACAAGACAAACCATCGTATTTAGCAAAAAGAGGCACCTTAAACTTAATGGAATCACAATCCCAGAAACCATCCCTAACTCCTCAAAGTCCAGCCCAGGCACTCTTTGTACCTCCATGGTAGCCAGACGCTCTTCCAGGTTCTTGTATTTGTCGTCTGCAGGAGGGTACTGCTGTTCAGAATAGTCTTCATCCTCTTCTTCCTCAGACTCAGATGGTACTGCAGCTCCCTTTCCTTTTCCCACCCCTTCATCATACGTTGAGGGGAAATCCAGGACCCTTCTAGCTTGACCTTCAAATCTTCCACCCATTGTAGCCACACCAACCCTCTTCTTTTTCTTTTTCTCTTTTTCCTTTTCCAGTAGAGTTTTGAGCTCCTCCTGACCCTTAGCCAAGGTCATGAATAGCTGTTGGAACTGTGAATTCTGTGCTTGTAAGTCTTTGACCGTCTGCTCTATATCCATCTTGCTGAAATAAACAGCAGAGAGATAAGGAAACCTGGTGTGAAGACCTGTTTATGCATATGATGAATGATGTGTATTCATGTAATGCATTCAAGGATTCAGAAATTCAAATTTGTTTTAAACAATAAGGAATACACGTCATATTAATAAGATAGAATTTGTTAGTACATAAATGCCCCATGGGCAAAATAATACAAAATTCTAATGTAAAAAGACGTTGCGCATCCTCTTTGGTGAAATGTAGGTGTTGAGAGTCTGCTCTTCGTGAAGTTGACGATTAAGTTCCAAAACCTTCTTCTCACTGGCGTAGAATTGGGCTATCGCGCTCTCCCTTGAGCTGTATGAAACTCCTTTGCAAATCTTCTAGTGATGTTGGCATGTCAGGATGTAGGAGGGTGTATGGAACCTCTCCTTCCATAATAGGCTCTTTGATCACAGGGAGAATGTAGGGGTAAGGCATCATAAGACTCTGGGCGCGGGTTCGTACCCGCTTGAGGTAAGGCTCAAGAAGGATGGAATTCTTGTGTCGCAAGGTCTTACTGTCCACCTTGTTGGGCATCCTCCAAGCTCGGATAAACCTTTTTCGAAGTCCTTGATCATGGTTGTCGAAGTCAAAAACCAATTCTAGAATCAGTATGTCATGTGGGCCATCCCTTTGGGCATACCTAAACTGTCTCAGGGCCAAGCAGGGGTTGTAGGTAATGCCTCACCTAATGCCAAGTAGTGGGACATTAGGGAATTCCCCACAAAGATCAATGATGATAACATTTTCTCTGGATCGAGAACACCAATGAACATTGAATGTGTAAGAGTCATCAATCGTTGTGACCACCTCAAACCTTGCTCATTCTTCAAGACTAATTGGGGAAGGTGAGAAATAAACCACCTTGCCAGTAGAGGAGTACAGCACACGAGAACACCTCTTTTCCTTATTGTTCGAGTGTGAAAAGAGTGGAGGATATCCCCAAGCAATGTAGGCACCGGGTTGCGAGGCATGAAAATTTTGACAGCACTAACATCTATAAGCTGGTCAGGATTTGCGAACAAGACCAACCCATAGATGAGAAGAGCCACAATCTCCTCAAAAGCCTGTAAGTCCAATGAATTCCAGCAGCTTTGGGCCTTCTCAAATAGAAACTTTAACAAGAAGCCTTTGACACCACTTCTAGTTTCCCAATGGCCTATGATATCAGATGGTTGCAAGTGTAAGGCTTGAGCAACATCTTCAGGCTTTGGATCTCTTTCCGTACCGTTGTGGGGTAGTTGATGGAGAATAGGAATCCTCAGGAGTTGAGAAAATTCCTCCAAAATAGGCACAAGCTGGTAATCAGGAAATGTGAAGCAGTGGTGTAGGGGGTCAAAGAACTGGAAGAGAACTTTCAGCATATATTCCACAGTGTTGGTGTTGACTAAGTTGAGAAGACGACCATGCCTCTCGGTGAATGGAGAATTCTCAAGAATCCTTGAAGCTAGCTCCTTGAGTTGAGGAGGAATTATCATAAGGTTGACTTGGATAGTTTTCCTGCGAAGTGAATCCATTACCTACAAAACAGGAACAAAGATGAAGATCCAAATCCTTGAAATGGTTAGTGGATGCATATGATGCTTCATGATGTCCATGATGTTATGCACAAGTATATATGTACACACAAATCACACAAGTTCCTAGTTTCAGGCTTGCATGAGGTTTCATAGGTAAGTACCCTCTTGAAGTTTAGTTGGTTCAACCTGTCCTATAAATAGTAACCAGGTTCTAAGGAGCTCAATATCACTGGATTATTTTGTGTTCATTGTTTCAGTTTAGCCACTTTACTGGCGACGAAAATATTCCAAGAAAACAAACCTCAATGAGTGTAGTATCGAGTATCTACCAACTTCAGACTGCACCAAAGCCAGTCATCTCACTACCACTAAAAAAAGGCCAAGTTGGTCAAGTAAAGGTTCTAAAAGTCCATTAGTGCTTCATGACATCACTCAGAGGCCCTGTATTCTCTTTTATTAACTCAAAGTCTACTGGTACCCACAAATATGTCTCACTAATATAGCTATTGCTTCAACCATGTTGGTATACCCCGCACAGTTTCCACAACGTACTGCTATTTACCTATGAATGTTTCCCAAATCCGGGTAGAGGATTCAAACGCAAACAATAGAACTAAATGTAAAGAAATCAAGTCAAGCAAGATAAGCATGAGAAGGTGATCTAAAACCCTAAGGTAACCCCACTTTTATAATCTTCCCCAGCAGAGTCGCCAGTTCTGTGATGCGGTGGGAGAACTGACTTGAGGTTTTGCGTTTGTGTTCGCAAATGTTTCAGTTTAGAAAGAGTCGCCACCAACTTTTTATTTTATCCAAAGGAAAGGTCAAAAAGCACAGGAAAGACCTTTGAGATTGTTTTTTGGTTCAGGGGGTAGATTATGAAAAGGGAAGGTTCTAGCACCCTTTCCATCCATGGTTTTCCATGGGCTCTTATTTACTTGTTTTAGATCACTTGCTTTTTCTTTTCAATTGTTTGAAATGGTGCTTTTGTGTGTGGTTTTGAAAGTATTTTGAAAAAAGGCCTTTGTTTAGGCAACCTTTGTAATGATTCTTGTTTGAATGTATACAAAGGTGTTTTGTCTTTTGAAAAATGTTTCAATGTTTGAAAGTTTATTTTGGGAAATGTTTTGAAATTGTGTGATAGTTTGAAAATAGCAAGGATGGTTTGCAAGTTTGATCAAGTAATTAGGAGTTGTCTACCCTACTCAAAGATCTTTCCAACATATTTTTAACCCTTTTACATTGTTTTTTTACCATTGTATTTGGTAAACAATCTTGTATTTGGATGTTAAACGGGACGGGCGTGAGTCATCGTATGACCATGATAGCAATGGTGCTAAGTACCTTAGCAAGTTTTTTTAGGGTCTAGATCATTTTTGTATAGGCAACCAAGATAGCGTCATCGAGGGACTATGATCTTCTGTTTTTGATTGATTTTACCAAGATACCTAGCATGCATACCATGGCCATTTTTAAGGCAACAAGTGGATGAAACCCTAGTGGTGCTTGTGTGTATTGTGTTGTCATTTTTCATGCATTTTTGTCTTGTGTTTAGTCATGCTATTTGTTTTGATTTTTGGTCTTTGCATACAAACCCTAGTTTTACTATCACGGCATTTGAAAGCAATAAAATGCGGGGGTATTGCTAAAAAATAAAGCCCTAAAACTATTACAACCATATTGAATTTATTTGCACAAATAAATGGACAAATATTTAAATATGCCAATAAATATAAATACGCAAAATGTTTTTTGTTTTTGTATTTAATTTTATGTATATAAAATAATTTATTTAATGTCTTAAATAAGAAAATGAAAATGGTTATTTTTGAAAGGGGTGAAACCCCTAGTTTTGGTTTTAAAAGAAAATGTAAATTCTACTTATTTATTTATTCATTTTTATGTACAAGATAATAAATAAAAATATATGCAAAGATGTTAAAAAAATAATATTTGTGAGAAAATAATATTTTAAGTGTATAAATAAAAAAAATAAAAATTTATGATATTTTTGTATTATTTACAAATTTTATTTAAGAAAATAAGTTAAATTATTATTAATAAACTATTTCTATGTCCAAAAAATAATAAAAATAATAAAATAAAATGTGAAAAATTAAGAGAATATTTTTTGTGATTTTAAATATTTAGAAAAATAAATAAAAAGTCAGAAATGTAAAAGAAATAAAAAAATATACAAAAATAAGTCAAATGGGCCAAGGAGGTGCAAAAAGCAAGCATGGGGGTGTCAATAGTGAGAGGCCCAAGCGCCTTGGCCCAGAACCTTGTCATCCCTGTCCTCAGAACGCGCGCGCGCCATGGTCTTACACTTGAATCCCGTTCTCTCTGTTCTTTGCTTGAAATTAAAACCCTATAACATGAAAATTATAGAGCTTGAAACCACGATTTCAACCATGTAAAAAACTTAATCTAACTCTAAGAAACCAGGGAGAATTTAAGTGCCCATAATTTATGACCTAATTTTTTCAGTAAGTTCAACTATCAAATACTCCTAGCTCAATTAACATAAGTGAATTCTATGCATATGTACAACTCAAGGACAATGAGGACAAAATTTTTGCTTCACAAACCTAAGCCTATTGATTCCTAAATAAGGAGATAGAAGTTTGAAATTTACCTGTTTCAGCCAAGCTTGGATATGGAAATGTAGGTAATTTGGATGAGGCCTGAAGGTCGTGTTAGCTTGCCTGAAGTTCACTCAACCTTTCCCAATGCTTGGATTGCTTTGAACTTGCCTGAATGTACTTGTAGAACTCAACCTGCAAAGCTTCAAAGTAAAAATGGTGAAGTATGAAAATGGAGTTACAGTGGATGGGCAGGTGCTTGGATAGCTTAGGTTTGTTGTTTAGAATGTGTTTGAAGTGGTTTGGGACAAAACGCACGAGTGGATTTTGTTTTGGAAGTGAATCTGCAGAACCTGCCCTGTTTTTGCAAGAACTTGTGATTTTGTGCTTAAGGGTGTTTGAGAGGCTTGTAACTCGTGTATTAGGCTTGGTATATTATGATGAAGTTGTTTGAAATGTGTACAAAGCTTGCTCTTATCAGATTACAAAGTTGTGGAGTTTTTGCACACTTCCTTGTTTTTGAGTAAAAGGTGATTTTCACAATGCCACGACCTGTACAAGCCTGCTTCCTAGCTGCACATAGTTGGTGTACCTTGCCCCAAGTTTGTGGACTTTGTTTGCTGCAAAAGATTGGGTCCTTGGCTCAAGATAAACAAAGTTGTTAAAAGTGACCTTTATCAAAATAACATTGTTATCTTTTTGCCATTTTTGAAATAGTTCTTTGTACAATGCTCTAAAGCTCAGAACAAAGCCTTAATCCAATGTGTTTGAATTTAATTTATGAGTGTAGAAAGCATTAGAACCTGTAAACCAAGTACAAGCAAGGTTTGGACAGATTTGCAAGTTGTAGCAATGTGCAAAATGCCTTGGCCAAAAGTGATAATTTTCCATTTTCAAACTTTCGACTCTCCCTAACCACAAATGATCTTGGAGAGTTCTTGGACATTTTGGAAAGTTTGTAACATGATATACAATCCATCTTTGAAATGAATTTTGAGAATACAATTGGAACAATGTGAAAAATTGTCATGAAGATAGGTCAAAATCCTGCCTAAACTAGGGCAAAATTTCACTATGTTAAAAGTTTCATGGACCCTTATTCACAAAATCATAACTTGAGATCCAAGAATATTTTGAGAAAACTTTGTGAATCAAAGTTGTAGATTTTGTGGAGGAATACAACTTTCATGTTGTAAGTTTTATTTGAATCCAATTGCATCATGGTGAAAAAGTCAGGAAAAGTTGGGAAAAAATAAGAAATTTTCATAACTTAGAAAATTTCTAAGTTATGAAAATTTTCCATTTTAAACCCTAATTTTCAAAATTAGGTTTCTTGGTGAACAAGTTTCATGTTTTGACATATCTTGATGAAAAATGACCCTTGGCACTTGATTTTGACCAAAAAGTCAAAGTTTGACTTTTCAGTGTACAATTGATTTTTGATCAGTTGACTGGAAAATTCATCTGTCAATCTAATGCATTTGAGATCTTTTGAATCTCGTGATTAGGTTAAGATGATGCCATTGAGTCCTTGAATCCATGCTTGAACCCAATTTGACATTGGCTAGGTGAAAAATCAGAAATTGCCATTCTACAGTCAAAACCCTAAAAATGATCATTTTGCCCTTTTGAATATCAGATCAAATTTCTTGAGGAGTTGTGGTCCAAACTTGATCAAATGGTTCATATGAGTCTATAATGTTGACGTGGATAAAAAATTATGAGGTTTGACTGTATATTGGCCACAATTGACTTTTTCCCCAATACAGCTGACTTTTAGGTCAACTGTCCAATTGACTGGGCAAAAAATTGATTCAAAGCTTGAAAATTGGTATGGGAAATCTTATAAGTCCAAAATGAAGTATGAAAGTCACATGAGGCATTGGAAATCCAAAAATCCCTGTGCAAACTCAAACCCTAATTTCAAGTCATCAGTGCAAGGAGATGTCTTGAGCAGAGCAAACCCTAATTCTGTCTGGAGTCCAAAGAGTTTTGTGAGGGGAAATCTTGATAAAATGAGAGGGAAAATTTTGGGGTACAACACACTTCCAACCAGGGGGCACGACATGATCATCATCTGGGGAATTCAAGTCAAGATTCAAGGAATCTCTCAAAGATGCCAAATAGCCAGGGGAAAATCTCCATCTGAATCACTTATGGTCAAACAAACATCTTCTGGTAGTATGGCAACACAACACTACCGACAGTGACAACTCCCTACACCCTGAAAGCATGGACATAGTCAAAAAATACTGCATATGAACAAATACCCGCTAGGTTGACACACCTAGGAAAAGCAACAGCGTCCCGGCAAACCAAAAGGTTCGGGCAAAAATTAGGGATAAAAAATGAAAAAATCTGTACACCCGGCAAGTCAAAAACCTGAAAAGGCGGCTTGGGCAAAAAAGGGTATCCCGGTGGACTGAAAATATGAAAAGACAGTCCAGGCAAAAATTAGGGATTAAAGCGTACAACTATGTCCCGTTATCTTGTCACTTGCCTATCAGTAGAAGACTTATCATTCCGATCGACAGTTACCAAGAACCTCATAAGTTGGGATAAGACTCGATCTACAAGGCCTCCGCAGGAACCTTCTCCAACAGATACAGGGGCATAAAAGTCTCGATACCAAGTCATTATCATATCCTCAGCATGCGTCCTAGTAACATTCACTCCCCGCAGAGTAAGTAAAGTAACAGTACCGAACAGGACACCATTCTCTCCAGCTAAGGCTTGCAACCGCGAATGAGTCGACGATATTCTCCCCAAGTAGAGTTTATCTATCACCAGCACTGGAAAGTTATCCCCAGTGAAGTTTGGAGAATTATCCCCAGTAGAGTCTGGAAAACTGTCCCAGTAGAGTCTAAAAGATTATCCCCAGTGAAGTCGCAACTGAAAATTCATCCCCAGCGGAGTTCATTCCTTTCACAAACAGAAACTCAATTCCCAACAGAGTTTATCATCGCCAACAACGGTAATTCATCCCCGGCTGAGGTTATTCTTCCAAATCAACAGGTCCTCTAGCAGAATATGTCATCCCCACCGAGTCATTTCCTCGTCAGTTTATTCCCTAGCGGAGTTATCCTCTCCTGCAGGTTTATTCTCACAATAATCTTCATTCACTATCCCCAGCAGAAACGAAGAATTCAACTCCTTTCTCCAGCAGCAATCGGGGATTTATTTTCCCCACCTAGAGAGCATCATAAAAATAGTACATATCCATACATCAGGACATACGCATAAACATCATACAACACAATCTCATTTATTTTGAGAACATCATTGCTTGATACATGTCATGCATTACACACAACTAACCTTTACCTTTCAGGAAAGATACAATCAAATTCTCACAAAATTCAAGATATGAAGCCCGGATTCGATCGGATAGTATCTTGATCTCTACAGCATATTGTGAAGCCCAGATTACGACCGGATAACATTATCAAACACCGTGAAGCCTGGATTTGACCGGATAATGGCTTATCTTTAAACTATGAAGCCTGGAGTACGTCCGGATAATAGTTCAATCCCCAGTAAGTCAATGTAAAGCCTGGATTACGACCAGATAGCAGTCGGTCTTATCACTATGAAGCCTGGACCACGACCAGACAATAGTTCAAATTCAACTTTCCTCTTCAATAGAGATGATTCCTCAGTAGAATAACGGACGATCGAAGTTCCTAAAATTCAACAGAGATGATTCCTCAGTAGAATAACGGACGACCGAAGTTCCTAAAATTCAATAGAGATGATTACTCAGTAGAATAACGGACAACCGAAGCTCCTAATATTCAACTTTCCTCTTCAATAGAGATGATTCCTAAGTATAATAACGGACGACCGAAGTTCCTAAAATTCAACAGAGATGATTCCTCAGTAGAATAACAGACGACCGAAGCTCCTAAAATTCAACTTTCCTCTTCAATAGAGATGATTCCTCAGTAGAATAACAGACGACTGAAGTTCCTAAAATTCAACAAAGTTGATTCCTCGATAGAATAACGGACGACCGAAGTTCCTAAAATTAAACAGAGATGATTCCTCAGTAGAATAACGGACGACCAAAGTTCCTAAAATTCAACAGAGATGATTCCTCAGTAGAATAACGGATAACCGAAGTTCCTAAAATTCGACAGAGATGATTCCTCAGTAGAATAACGGACGACCGAAGTTCCTAAAATTCAACAGAGATGATTCCTCAGTAGAATAAAGGACGACTGAAGTTCCTAGAATTCAACAGAGATGATTCCTAAATAAGAATAACGGACGACCGAAGTTCCTAAAATTCAACCTTTCACAAAACAGAGACGATTTCCCAGCAGAATAACGGACGACTGAAGCTCCTAAAATTCTATTTCTCTTAAGACAAAGAACAACATTCCCCAGCAGAATCTTCCTCAACAACAGGTATATAAGCTCTCGCTAAGGAATCTCTTATGCGATCAACACTCCTTCGGATGGCATCTTTAAGCCCATCCTCCATCATCTATCTCCAAATGGCATCTATAAGTCCATTCCCGACATCACAAGACAATTACCACTTCACGCGAGTACAAATTTCTGGGCACTCTAGTGTTCAATTATCTTCCACCTTCAGATCACGAAAGGCAGACAAGCCAATCTAAATCTTCAGGTTTAAGAGGATTGAACAGAGGCAGTTGTTGTACCCCAAAGTTTTCCATCCCATATTTCTCAAAACATTTCAAGAAAGATCCCCAAGTTACTCAAGGTAGTCCAAGGGTTGACCAGACAAGCTCTCTCCTAAGGCAGCCTACCTCAAATTAGGGTTTCATGTTGCATCAAGATACTTGAGTCCAAGGGATCCCAAATGATCACCAATGCCCTAATATGTTCTCAAGATCATCCATGTCAAGTTTCAAGCCTTGCAGAGGATGTTTGGTCAATCAATTGCTCAAAGGCCTGAAAATAGACTATGCTAGGGCAAAAGTCAACTGTGGCCCACATATAGTCAAACATCAAGATTTTTGGTCAAAATCATCATTTTGAAGTATATTTCATCATTTGATAAAGGGTTGATCATGATTCATCAAGGATTGCTCTCAATTCATCAAGGACCAAAAGTTGCTAAATTAGGGTTTTGCGGGAAAAGTCAACTCGACTTTGACCAAGCATAACTTTCTCATACTTTAAGAGAAATGACCCATACAAAGCTCATTTTGAATAGTATTCCATTCTCTACAATCCATCTTCAGCTCCCAAGTTCAAAATATGGACTCACAAGAAGTTATGAATTTCGACATTATAGGTCATTTTGAAAAGTCAACAAAAACACCTTTTTTATCAAAGCTTCAATCATGAGCATGGAATATCAAATTGAGATGATACCAAAAGGGTTGCTTAGAGGACATCTCAAGATTTCTAACAAGTCCAAGTACACCTTCAAATAGTCAAAATTGAGGAAGTTATGCATTTGTCAAGTTGACCCTTTTTGCAAAATTTCCAAAAGTCAACTATGCCTAAAAATGAATTTTTTGCTAAATGGTCCCAAACTTTTTCACTTGTTTTGAGTTGGAAACATAGTCCATGAGCCCTAGCCCTTCCCACTTGTCATTATCATGTTTTTATTATTTATTTTTATTTTTATTTGAATTACGTCAATTTAAATCAAAACAAATCATAGAAAATCCAAAATATTGAAAACTCAAGATTTTTTACATGATTCAGGTCTTAATATCCAGCTAGCATCAAATCAAATCCGTGTAAAGGAATGGTGTGGACAAAAAGACTGAATTAGGCTATTTTTGGAATGATATTGAAAGTGAATCAAATCAAAATCAAATTAATTGATGGAGGAAGATTGAGGCCAGGTTTTCAATCCTAATTCATTCAACAATACATATAGAAGGAGTGCAGACCTTAAACTAGGTTAGAGAGAGGCGTATGAACCAGAAACAAAACTTGAAAAAACAAGAAAAAGTGTAAACACAAATTCCTATTTCCAGGCATCCTCAAGGCCTTCTAACTATCCCAATCTATTCCTGGGAGTGTAAGCAAGCGAAAGCAATCAAGAACAAGCGATCCCAAGCCCTATACCTCACTGTAAGTCCATCACGACATTGCTTATTTATTGAATTCGGTTTGTATGATTTAGGCATTGATAGCATGAATTAATCATATATTGTTGATCCATAGAACATTTGCAAGCTTCCTGTATCGTTTAATTTCATTTTCATGGCCTGTATGAAGTTTCACCATTGCTAGGGTTTGTAGCTTCAAATTGGGATCTTGGTGTAGAGGTGAAATTGGTCCACGATTAGGGTACCATGAAGTTCGTGAGACTGAGATGAATGGATTGGTACCATCACCATTGATTTATTGTTCTTGTACATGATTTTTGATATGGCCAGGGTTTTAGCTACGGAGAATGTCTGTTGGTATAGGTCTGTTGTCTAAAACAACATATCCTTGGAGAAGATGAAGACGTGGCGGCCAACCATTCGCGTATTTGAATTTTCGCGTGTTTTGAATTCAGTGTTTTTGATTTTCATATATTATCATTATTATTTATTGTATATACAAACAGAAGCAAGTGGCGCAGTGGTAGTGGAGTGGTTGGATAGTGCATCAGGACCTGGGTTCGAATCCCAGGTCCCCCAAATTTCTTCATATTTTTTCCTTTCAGGTAATCCAGCGCGTTTACAAGTCCAAGGCCTACCATACTCCCTCAAGATCCAGTCTGCCAAGTGGCCAGATTGCCAGATCCAAAGGCCATCCATGAGGGAGCACCAAATGCCTAGTCAAACGCATGGCATGGGATTACAAGGAGTCAAAGTAGGGCTTCTCTTTTGGGCCCAAAATATGATTCTTGCACCCCCCCAAATTACTTTCAGGCCCAATTTCTTCACCTTTTTCTTTTTATATTTTATTTCATTTTATTTTACTAACCAATTAATTATTTGCTTTTTATCAAAAAAATCATAAAATAATACTTTTCACCAAATTTAGGTTTAGATTTTATTTTTATCAATAAATTAATTAATTTAATTAGATTTTAATTTTAGGTAAACTTTAATTTCTTTTTGTAAATAAATTAGAACAATTAGGTTTTATCTCTAAGTTAATTATATTTTCTTCTTTTTTCCTAAAAAATACCAAAAACATAAATGTAGGCCATGTAATTATTTTCATTAATTAATTTAAATAACTAATTAATTTGTATATTTAATATCAAAACCTAATTCTTTTCTTAAAAATAATTAAAAACAACAAAAAAACAATTTTTCTTTTGATTAGGTTAGAAGGGTCAAAACCCTAATTTCTTCCCGATCTTAATTTCATCGCGCGCGCTTTATTGTTTTATTATTTACCATATTGATGTAACTGGTCACAAGTTGTAATAGTTAATTAGGACGTTTATTTTAATTTATCGCTTTATTATTTAAGGGTTTGTTTTTGGCTATGTAAATACCCGAAGCCTTGTAATAGCATAGTTTAATTTCCACAAAATATTAAACTGTTAGATGTATGATATTAGGATGCATGACAAGAATGTATGTAAACTTTAAAATAGTTAGATAGCCCTAAAATGTGCAAAGATAATAATCTGAAATTGAATCATTCGCACATGCGCACTCCTAGGGTACACTCCCACTTAGTTGCCTTCGATAAACGGTCAATGAGTATAGGATATTTTAGTGGTCGTCCTTTTGTCCAAAGATCAAAGTTTCCTCGGAAAGGTTGCCTCGGATATTGTTACCTCGGATAATTGATCTAAGACATTAGGGTTATTACTAAGACGTCCTAACATTGCTTTAGTGATCGTACGTCCCTTTCGAATTGACCCTTAAAACTCCAACGATGGTGCTACCTACTCACTAATAGTAGGATAGCGTTGTCTAAAAGAAACGAGCATAGAACAATTCTTTTTTTGAGTAGGTAGATGCTAGTAGGTACTTGCTCAATACAAAACAAACTTTTCCACACTTACACTCCTTTACAAACAAAGTTTTCAAAACACTTCATTACACTCTTGAAGACAGAAACAAGAGTTAAATTAAAGTCAAAACAAAAGCTTTTCAAATCACACAAACACAAAGAAAACAATTTTGAAAATGATGAGCAAGTACCTAAGAGCCCGTAGATAACTACGGATAGAAAGGGTGCTAATACCTTCCCTTTCTATAATCTACCCCCCATACTCAGAAATATCTCGAAAAAGGAATTTTATGTGCTTTTTTTCCTTTTTTTGTTGGATAAAATATAAGTCTGTGGCGACTCTTGCTTACCGCGACATTTTGCGCACATAAACGCAAAATGAAAACCAGCAAAATCCTAAAAAACAGTCCCGGTTCTGGCCACCGTATCACACCAGCATGGAAATTTTTGATGGAGTTTGCCCCAGTTGTTCAACTACATTGTAGTCGCTTCTTTTTACGATCTTTAGAATTTCCTCCATATCTTTGCGGGAGGTCTTAGGGATAGCCATTGATTGTGCCTTCGTCCAGACAGGCTCAACCAGAATACCTTTTCCTCGAGTCTCAGTTGACTCGGAAATAAGAATGTTAGTAGGGGTGATAATAAAGATTGTAATAGTTTTGTTGACAGGAGTATTAGCAGAGATGATTGTAGGACTGAGAATGGCCTTTGGAGGAGAAACAACAATATGAATGATTACAGGTCCAGAAATAGCTTTTTGAGGAGCAATTTCTAGAGAGAATACCCTTCCACTTGGGTAATCTTGCTAGTCCCTGCGATATTACTGACGTCAGAATCAACTTTCTCAAAACTTGAATCTTCGGCAGTTGGCAAATCTTGCTTGATACCGTGGTTGTAGACATCACCTCCATAGTTCCATGGGACGGTTTTGTCTGACGAATATGGGATTGGTCCAGGCATTGTAATTATCAACGAAGCTACTTTAGGAACTAATGTAATTGTAATGGGTCTTTTGGTGGAGACCCTGGAATAATTGTCGCAAATGGTCACGATGGAAACATCATTATAAGAAATAGTTGGAATTGAAGTCTTCTCGAACAAAATCTCCTTGTTATCTATTAGGCATTGAACGTCCGCTTTTAATAACGGACAACTGGTTGGTGAGGATAAACATAAATGACAGCTTTCATCACAGCCTGGGAATACACCGGAATTTAACAAGTTCTTTTTGATAGTTAAGAGTGGGGTCACAAGTTCATCAACCAAGGTAACAAACATATCCTCGTCAATGGCGTTGACATTACGGCTGTGCTTGGGCATATGGGAAGTGATTACATTGGGAATTTCTAGCTCGTCGAATTCAATCTCTTTGGCTTCATGAAGGTCTTGTACTTTGTTTTTTAGAGCCCAACATTTGTTAGTGTCATGGTCGGGACTCTCAGAATGGTATGCACAACGGGCATTAGGACGATAGTGAGGAGAGGTTGTGTTAGGGTTCTTTGGAGCTTCTCTCTAAGTCACTAGATTGGATCTCAACAAATGTGGCTATACTTGAGATAGTGTCATGTTAATTCGGGTGACCTGTCTGACTGGTCTTTCCGTTCTTGGTTGGTTGTTTCTTTGCTGAGCAGGTGCGGGTTTAGGAATCATGACAGCCCCCACCATTGGACGGTGTTCAGCCCTATCTTGATTTCTCTGAGGATATACACCAACCACTTCTTTCTTTCTAATGAATGGTTTCCTTACAGCACCAGAGGATGCATCTGTTTAAATCTTCCCATTATTTATCCTGACTTTCACCCATTCTCTGATCAATATCAATTCAATAAAACCTGCCGATGAACTCCCAATTAAGTGGTTGAAGAAAGGACCGAACAAGGTGCCCAAGAACATGTCTACTAATTCTCTTTCAGATAGGAGAGGCTGGACTCTTCCTGCTAAGTCCCTCCATTTTTGCACATAGTCCTTAAAGTCTTCACTTGAAACCATGTCCATACTCTGGATTTGAGTACGGGTGGGTGCAAGAGCAACATTGTATTGGTATTGTTTGTAAAAGGAAGCAGCCAGATCTTCCCAGTTATGAACATTGGCTCTTTGTAATTGATAAAACCAATCAAGTTGAGTTCCAGATAGACTGTCTTGGAAGGAGTGTACCCATAAATCCTTGTCAGCGGTATGAGGCTAGATTTTCCTCACATAGTACCGAAGATGCATTTTGGGACATGAAACTCCGTCATATTTAGCAAACACCGGTGCTTTGAATTTTGGAGGGATGACAATCCCAAATACTAGACCTAACTCCTCAAAGTCCAATCCAGGCACTTTTTGGATTTCCATTGCACTTAACCGTTCTTCTAGATGCTTATACTTTTCGTCGGCTGGAGGGTATTGTTCTTCAGAATAATCTTCTTCTTCCTCTTCCTCTTCTGAATCTGGATAAACAACTGCTTCCTTGCCTTTCCCATATTGATTATCTTTCTCACTAGATGACGTAGCAGAGTCTAAAATCCTTCTTGCTTGTCCTTGGAATCTTCTTCCTATGTTCTGAACTCCGTTTATTTTCTTTTTCTTCTTTTTCTCTTCAACCAGCAAGGTTTTCAACTCTTCTTGTCCTTTGGCTAGAGTTAAGAACATATGTTGAAACTGAGCATTTTGTGCTTGGAGGTCCTTCACCGTTTGCTCGAGATCCATCTTACTGAAATAAATAGTAGAAAGATGAGGAGACTTGTCGCAAGAAACCTGTTTATGTTATGATGAATGGTAAATGCATATGCAATGATTTCAAGGATTTTAAAGATTCAAATTTGTTGTAGACAAAAAAGGAAACACATGTTATATTAATAAATTAAAGCTTGAGTACATCAATGCCTCTTTGGGCAAAATAATACAAAAACTCTATGATAAAAAGGTAGTACGCATCCTCTTTGGTGCAATGTAGGCATTCAGATTCCGCTCCTCATGAAGTTGCTTAGTGAGCTCCAAAACCTTCTTCTCGCTAGTGTAGAATTGGGCTTCAAAGGTGTCTCTCTCCCCCTTGAGTTGTATCCAATATCTTTGTAAGTCTTCAAGAGAGGTGGGCATGTCAGGATGTAGGATAGTGTATGGAACATCTCCTTCCATAATAGGCTCAATGATTACCGGGAGAATGGAAGGATAAGGCATCATAAGACTCTGAGCACGAGTTCGTATCCATTTTAGGTAAGGCTTAAGAGGGATGGAATTATTATGCCCCAATGTATTTCTATCTACCCTGTTCAACATCCTCCAAGCTCGGATAAAACTCTAGAGAAGACCTTGATCGTCATTCTCGTAGTCAAATACCAAACCTTGAATGAGCATCTCATGTGGGCCATCCCTTCGAGCGTAACTAAATTGTCTTAAGGCTAAGCAGGGGTTGTAGGTGATACCTCCCCTAATGCCAAGTAAGGGGACATTAGGGAATTCTCCACAATGCTCGATAATAGTAACATTCTCTACAGATCGGGAACACCAATGGATGTCTGAATGTTTGAGGATCATCAACCTTTGTGACCACCCTGAACCTTGCTCGTTCTTTAATACAGATTGGGGAAGATGCGAAATAAACCATCTTGACAAGAGAGGAGTGCAACACATAAGGACACCTCTTTTCCTCATAGTGTAGGATGTCCCCTAGTAAAGTAGGCACCGGGTTACGAGACATGAAGATCTTGACGGCGCTCACATCTATGAGTTGGTCAGGATTTAGGAACAAAACCATCCCATGGATGAGGAGAGCCACAATTTCCTCAAAGTCTTGCAAATCCAAGGAGTTCCAACATTTTTGGGCTTTCTCAAACAAGAACTTTGCTAGGAAACCCTTGACACCACTTATTGTTTCACAATTAGTTGTGACATCAGATGACTGCAAGTGTAGAGCTAGAGCAATCTCTTCTGGATTTGGGTCTCTTTTTGTACCGTTGAAAGTTAGTTGATTGGGAATTGGAATCCTCAAGAGTTGGGAGAATTCTTCCAAAGTTGGCACAAGTTGATAATCGGGAAATGTGAAGCAATGGTGTAAAGGATCAAAGAATTGAAAGAGCACCTTCATCATGTCTTCATGTGTGTTAGAGGTAACAAGGTTTAGTAGGCGACCAAGTCTTTCGATGAAAGGAGAATTTTCAGGAATCCTTGAAGCCAGATCCTTAAGTTGTGGAAGGATCCTAATAAGATTGACTTGAATGGTTTTCCTGCGAATAGAATCCATGTCCTACAAAACAGAACAAAGATAAATCCCAAAATCCTTGAAATGGTTAGTGAATGAGTATGATGTTATGATGTTCATGATGTTATGTACAAGTAAATATACACAAACAAAACAAACAAATCCTTAGGTTTAGGCTTGCATGGAGTCTTATAGGTAAGTACCCTCTTGAAGTTTAGTTGGTTCAACTTGTCCTAGCAATAGTAACCGCGTTCTAAGGAGCTCAATATCACTGGTTTGTTTCCTTGACAATTGTCTCAGCATAAGCCTCTTTAATGGCGACCAAAATATCTCAAAAAACCAAACCTCAATGAGTGTAGTACCAAGTATCTACCAACTTCGGACTACACCAAAGCCGGTCATCTCACTACGTCCTAAAGGCCAAGTTGGTCAAGTAAAGGTTCTAAAAGTTCATTAGTGCTTCATGACATCACTCAGAGGCCCCGAGTTCTCCTTGATTAACTCAAGAGCTACCGGTATCCACAAATATGTCGCACTAAGATAGCTATTTCTTAGACCATGTCGGTATACCCCGCACAGTTTCCATAACGTATTGCTACTTACCTATAAGGTATCCCAAAATCCGAGTAGAGGATTCAAACCCAAACAAAGAACCATAATGTAAAGCAAACAAGTCAAACAATGAAAGCAAGTAAATGTGATCTAACCCTAAGGTAACTCCACTTTTAGAATTTTCCCCAGCAGAGTCGCCAGTTCTGTGATACGGTGGGAGAACTGACTTGGGTGTTTTTCATTTTATCATAAATGTTGTGGTTAGCAAGAGTCGCCATCGACGTTTCTTTTATCCAAAAGGAAAGGTGAAAAAGCACAGGAAAGAACTTTGAGATTATTTCTTGAGTTCGGGGGGTAGATTATGAAAAGGGAAGGTATTAGCACCCTTTTCATCCATGGTTTTCCATGGGCTCTTAGTTACTTGCTAGATCACTTGCTTTTGTTTGAAATTGTGCTTTGTGTGGATTTTGAAAGTATTTTGTAAAGAGGCCATTGTTTAGGAAACCTTTGTAATGATTCTCATTCGTAAGAATGTATACAAAGATGTTGATCTTTTGAAAATGTTTTCAAGTTTTGTAAGAGGTTTTGAAAGTGTAGGTGTTTGTTTTGAAAATAGCAAGGATGTTTTGAAGATTGAGCAAGTAATTAGGAGCATTCTACCTACTCAAAAGTCTTCATGTTCATTTCCTTTTCCTTTGACATTGTTATCTTACCATTCATTTGGCAAGTAACCCTATCTTTGGATGTAAACGGGACAGGCGTGGGTCATCGTATAACCATGATTAGCAATGTTGCAAGGTATCTTAGAATTCTCTTTTAGGGACTAAGATCATTTTGAAAGGCAACTTACATAGTGTGATACGGTGGGAGAACTGACTTGATGTTTTGCGTTTGTGTTTGCAAATGTTGCGGTTAGCAAGAGTCGCCACCGACTTTTCTTTTATCCAAAAGGAAAGGTGAAAAAGCACAGGAAAAACCTTTTAGATGTTTTCTTGAGTTCGGGGGGTAGATTATGAAAAGGGAAGGTATTAGCACCCTTTTCATCCATGGTTTTCCATGGGCTCTTAGTTACTTGCTTAGATCACTTGCTTTTGTTTGTTCGAAATTGTGTTTGGTGTGGTTTTGAAAGTATTTTGTAAAAGAGGCCATTCGTTTAGGAAATATTTGTAATGATTCTCGTTCGTAAGAATGTATACAAAGATGTTTGTCTTTTTGAAAATGTTTTCAATGTTTGTAAGATGTTTTGAAATGTGTGTGTGTTTGTTTTGAAAATAGCAAGGATAGTTGTTTGAAATGGAGCAAGTAACTAGAAATAATCTACCTACTCAAATGTCTTTCTTATGTATTTTCTATTCCTTTGACATTGTTGTCTTACCATTGGTTTGGTAAGCAACCCTATCTTTGGATGTAAACGGTACGGGCGTGGGTCATCGTATGGCCATGATTAGCAATGTTTACAAAGTATCTTAGCATTTTGAGGGACCAAGATCAATTTGTAAGGTAACTTTTGAATAGCGTCATCGAGGGAATATGATCTTATATTTGTTTTGTTTTGCCAAGATACTTCGCATGCGTAATATGGCCATTTTTATTTTAGGAAACCAAGTGGAGAAACCATAAGGATGCTTGTGTGCCAGTGTGTTATTTTGCATGCATTTTGTCTTATATTTGAAAGTTATATATTTATTGATTTTATCTTGCCATACATCCTATTTACTAGCAATATATGAAAAACAAGTAAAAATGCGGAAAATAAAATCTAAGCTATTACATCACTTTAGGGGGATGGGGGTACAATTTAGCAATAGGGATGAAATGGAGACTGAAATATTACAACCATATCGAATGATAATTAAAACAATGTAAAGAATAGTGTAAAATAAAGGAAAAATGCATTTTTGAACTGCTATGTGTCGACCCATGCTGCTATGCATCGACACATAGCTCCTCCTTGCTTCTGTAAAGTGAAATCTGTTCAATATGAGTCGACCCATAATGGGATGTATCGACTCATATGCCTTTTGCATCGACGTGAAACGCGTATGTATCGACTCATAGGCTTTTTCAGCTTCTACTTTGTGACCTGAGCTCAGTATAGGTCGATGCATGAGGGTGATGTGTCGACTCATACCCTATTTTTTCACTAGGATGGGTCGATACATGATGGTATGTGTCGATACATGCTGCATTTTCCTGCCTTAAACATTATTTTACTGAATGTACAAGTTAGCTTATGGCATATGATGGATAAACATGAACAACAAATGATTGAATAAGCCTAAACAAGGTGCAGATGACTAGTTCAAAAAAGATATTAAAGTACTACATCTTGTCTTCAAAATAAACAAATCATTAATGATGTATGGAGAGATATCAAGTCAAGAAGACTTACCTCTGGACTGCACTGTCTGTTTTAAATCTGAATGTTTTTTTCAAATGTGATGAGGACCTCAATGAATCTCCAGAAAGCTACTCCGGACTGTTGAAAGTAAGCTGGACTGTATTGTAATGTTTTTGGTGTTTTGAGGATAGGGATGAACAACACTACATGGACTGTTCTTTCTTGGTTATGTTTGGACAATCTTTGAGGAAATGTTTGTATGGTGGAGAAATGGGTTGGCTTTTTCTGTTTTGAACAAGAATAGACTTGGTTTTGAAAGTGAATCAAGGTTGTGCAAAATATTGTTTTTTTTCTGCTCAACAAAACTCTCTATTCTCTCTCTCTAAAATTTTTTACTCCCAAAATCCAACCTCCCTGTCTTATGAGACAATCCTTATTTTGTAGACCCCTTGACTGTGGTTTAGGGGGGAAAACAAATAAGAAATTTGAATTGTTTTTGCCTACTGCTTTGATACTTTTTGCATACAATTTTCCTTTGCCATTTTGGTGCAATTTTGGGGCTGTTGTGGTGCAGGCTTGGGCAGACTGCATAGAGCAGTTTTGGACTGTATTGGGCATCATGCATACTTAGGATGTAGCATGGCACAAGCTTTCTTGCAGGGCAGCATAGGGTGTTGTGGCAATGTGATATATCATATTTTCTTCAACTTTGGACATCATAGTTTGTAGCTTGTCACAAATTTGGTCTTGTGGAAAATATCATGCACATTATGTCAAAGGAAAATATATTATGACAAGGTTTTTGTTTGTTTTTTTGTTTTAATCAAGACATAGTATTAGAATTTGTAATCTTGCAAAAATTTCACTTTGTAATAATTTGAATTACTTGCATCATTTTGAATTAATTGGAATTGTAGTAAAATACCGTGGAGCAAAATGAGATCAACCAAGTATAGAAACTACTTTAGAAATATTTCAAAGTCTTGCAAAGTTGGATTTTTTATTCTCTTGATTTTTGATGATCACATCTCTTTTTTTGGGATGTCTTGACATAATGTGATTTTTGGGACTTAAATTTGATCAAAAAGTCAAAGTTTGACCTTTTTAGCGTTCGGTTGACTTTTCCAGCAGAAACTTCAATTTTGCTCATCCCCTCCCCCCATTTTTGATAATTTGAATGATTCTTCTTAGAAAATATGGTCTGAGGCTTGAAACTTGACTTAAGTAAATCTAAGAATCCTTGAGACACGAGAGAGCAAATTTTGGGGTACAACAGCTGCACATGTTCAATCTTCTTAAACCTGAAAAGTTAGATTGACATGATTTTCCAGTCGTGACTTGAAGGTGGAAGATGATTGGACACTAGAGTGCACAGAAATTTGCACTCAGTGATGTGATGGTTGGGGGAATGGGCTTATAGATGCCATTTGGAGAAGTGATAGGATCTTGTTGGAGAGGGGCTTGTAGATGCCATCCAAGAATGTTTTTCGGAATGTAAATTGTAAGTTGAAAGAATGAGTATCAGAATGGCGTCTGTGTCTAGAGCATACCTGAACCGTATCTGGATTTGAATTTTGAATAAGTATCTGAATGGCATGCGTGTCTGGAGTGTATCCGTACTATATCTGAATGGATATCAGAATGGCTTCCGTGTCTGGAGCGTATCTGTACTGTATCTGAAGTCTGAATCTGAATGAGTATCAGAACGGCTTCCATATTTGGAGCATATCCATACTGCATCTGAACTTGAAATCTGAATGAGTGTCAAAATGACATCCGTGTCTGGAACGTATCCATACTGCATCTGAACTTGAAATTTGAATGAGTATTAAAATGGCATTTGTGTCTGGAGCGTATCCGTACTGTATCTGAACTTGAAATCTGAATGAGTATCAGAATGGCATCCGTGTATGGAGCATATCCATACTGTATCTGAACTTGAAACCTGAATGAGTATCAGAATGGAATCCGTGTCTGGAGCGTATTTGTACTGTATCATGATTGCACATTGTTAACAGTAGCTGTTAATCTTATCCTGAAAAGGGTAAAACGTTAGCTGGGACACAAAATTATGTTGCATGAAATGTATGATGCAATATATGTATTTCATCGATGTTTATGATATGTGGATGTAATGTATGCGCATGTAAGCTGATTTTCTGTATGATTGAAGAAAATAAATCCTTGACTGCTGTTGAGGATATGTGGATTTTTCATATCTTGAAATTGAAATATTGACCAAATCCTATTGTGAGAATAATGCCATATACTTCTTGAGGAATCTGTTTGGGGAACCCCGAGAATTTTGATGACTTCTACCGAGGGTTAATAATGGGAGTCTTTGTTCTGTTGGGGAGTATCAGAAGTCAGCTATTATCTGGTTGGATTTCAGGCTTCAAAACAAACTTGCTTGGGAATTTGGAGAAACTGGACGGTTTCCACCAGGGATTAATAGTTTGAAGTTTTAATTCTGTCGGGGATCTAAATGACGTACTGTGGGGATTTCTCATGGAATAGCCTAAAGATGTTTTCGTATTCTTTCGACCTGCCAGTAATTGTTTTCTATCATTTTGTTTATTTATAAATAGTAATTATGTTCAAATGCATATGTTCATTAATGAATCATTGGACGTTTTTTTTTTGCAAATAAAACACAAGTGTAAAGAAAAAAGGCAAATAGTTTTCTGTACTTTAAAGAGATATCTTTGTATTTACTTTGAATAAGTATTTTGTACAACGGAGACAGGCATCCTAGTAAGAGGATGGTGCCATAAAACTAATAAAAAATTTATACAAAGAAAGACAGCTATGTGTGATAATCCCATGGGGTTCCCATTCTGCTATAGTCTTCGTGTCTCTGAATATCCTGTCTACTTGTCGCCTCGGCGAGGTTGATTGGATTGATTTAGAGCCATTTGAGTTGATTGGTCGACGCTGAAGATTGTTTGTCAGATGATCTAATGGGACATAGTCATACGCTTTAATCCCTAACTTTTGCCTGGACCTCCCTCTTGGGTTTTCAGTCCACCGGGATACCCTTTTTTGCCCAAGCCGCCCTTTCGGGTTTTCGACTTGCCAGGTGTACAATTTTTTTAATAATTTTCATCCCTTATTTTTGCCCGAACCCTTTTGGTTCTCCGGAAAGCCCTTTTTTTCCTAGCCCAGTCAACCTAGCGGGTCTTTTATCATGCGTAGTATTTTTTAACTATGTCCGTATTTACAGGGTGCGGGAGGTCGTCGCCATCCATAGTGGTCAAGATCATTGCTCCACCAGAGAAGATGCTTTTGATTATAAACATCCCTTCGTATGTAGGCATCCATTTGCCCCTGGGATCACCTTGTGGAAAAATGATATGCTTGATTACCAAGTCACCGTCCCGATATACCTGACGTTTGACCTTTTTATTAAAAGCTTTGATCATGCGTTTTTGGTACATCTGACCATGATAGATAGCTGTAAGCCTCTTCTCATCAATCAAGTTTAGTTGGTCAAACCGAGTCTGGATCCAATCTTCTTCATTCAAACCAGCATCCTTCATGATTCTTAGAGAGGGGATCTGGACCTCAATAGGCAAGACAACCTCCATACCGTAACTAGAGAATAGGGTGTTGCCCCAGTTAATGTGCGAGCTATGGTACGATACCCGTGGAGAGCGAACGGTAGCATCTCATGCCAGTCTTTGTATGTGACTGTCATTTTCTGTATGATCTTCTTAATGTATTTGTTAGCAGCTTCTACAACACCATTCATCTTTGGCCGGTAAGGGGAAGAATTGTGATGATGAATCTTGAATTGCTCGCACAAGGCGGTGATCATAGTATTGTTAAGGTTTGTACCATTATCAGTGATGATCCTTTCTGGGATACCGTACCGGAAAACGAGATTCTGCTTGATGAAACGAGAATCAACATTCTTAGTAACGGATGCGAAGGAAGCTGCTTCGACCCATTTTGTAAAATAGTCAATGGCCACTAGAATGAAGCGGTGTCTATTGGAGGCTGTAGGCTTGATCTTTCCATTCATGTCGATTCCCCACATAGCAAAGGGCCAAGGAGTTGTTAAGACATTCAGAGGAACCAGAGGTACATGCACTTTGTCCGCATAAATTTTACATTTATGACAGGTCCGAGAGTGTTGATAGCAGTCTGCTTCCATGGTAGACCAATAATAGCCTGCCCGTAGGATTTTCTTCGCCATCGTATTCCCACTGGAGTTGGTGCCAAAAGTACCTTCATGTAATTCGGCCATGATCTTTTCAGCCTCAATCTTATCCACACAATGGAGCAGAATAGAGTCATGATTACGTTTGTACAGGATGCCATTACTCAGGAAGAACTTAGCAGAGAATCTCCTTAAGAACTTTTTATCGTTGATTGAAGCTCTTACTAGATATTCCTGAGCCTCGAGATACCTCTTGACTTCATGAAACCAAGGCTGGTCCACTACTTCTTCAGTATTAATCTCGTGATAGTGTGCTGGTCCGTCCATTCGTTCAATGGTGATCTGGGGAGCCTCATTATCCCAATTAAGTTTAAACATAGATGACATTGTGGCTAGAGCATCTGCTAGCTGATTTTCTTCTCGCGGGAAATGCTCGAAGGTGATCTGCTCAAAATGTGGTAGCAATGTCAAGACATGTTCTTTGTAAGGGATAAGGTTTGGGTGCTTGGTGTCCAATTCCCCTTTGACAAGACTAATGACCAAAGTTGAATCTCCAAATACATCAAAGTATTTAATCCCCAAGTCTATAGAAGCCTTGAGACCAAAGATGCATGCTTCGTATTCCGCCATGTTGTTCGTACAGTTGAAGTAAAGTCTGGCAGTAAAGGGAGTATGGAACCCTTTCGGAGATATGAGTACAACGACGATACCGTTACCAAGTGCATTGGATGCCCCATCAAAGAACAGGGTCCATCGGGATCCTTGTTCAGGTATGTCATATGGTCTGATTTCTTCATAGTTGTCTAATGTCTTGATGTCTTCATCCAGGAAATCAAACTTCATGGACTGATAATCTTCTATAGCTTGATGAGCAAGATGATCAGCTAACACACTGCCCTTTATAGCTTTCTGGGCAGTGTACTGTATGTCATATGCTTTTAGGATCATCTGCCATCTAGCTATTCTCCCAGACAGAGCAGGCTTTTCAAAGATGTACTTTATCGGATCCATCTTAGATATCAACAAAGTGGTATGATTCAACATATACTGTCTTAGCCAGCGAGCAGCCCATGCCAGAGCGCAACAAGTTTTCTCGAGCAGTGAATATCTGGTTTCACAGTCGGTAAACTTTTTGCTCAGGTAGTAAATAGCGTGCTCTTTTCGGCCAGACTCGTCATGCTGCCCCAATACACACACCATTGAGTTCTCTAAAATGGTTAGATACATGATCAGTGGTCTTCCCTCGTCTGATTGCATCAAAACAGGGGGCTCTTGTAAGTACTCTATGATCTTGTCAAAAGAAAACTGGCACTCATCATTCCATCCGACTACTTGATCTTTCTTCAATAGTTTGAAGATTGGCTCACAAGTAGCTGTCAGGTGAGAAATGAATCTGGCAATATAGTTCACGCGTGCCAAGAATCCTCTGACTTCCTTCTCAATATGAGGAGCATGCATTTCTTGTATCGTTTTAACCTTGGCAGGATTAACCTCGATGCCTTTGTTGCTGACAACGAAACCTAAGAGTTTACCAGACCGGACTCCGAATGTACACTTGTTTGGAGTCAATCTTAACTTGTACTCCTTCAATCTCACAAACAACTTTTTCAAGTGATCAAGGTGCTCCTCTTCAGTTTGTGATCGGGCTATCATGTCATCTACATAGACCTCTATCTCATGATGTATCATATCATGAAATAAGGCTACCATGACAAGTTGATAGGTTTCCCCAGCATTCTTCCGTCCGAATGGCATCACTTTGTAGCAGAACGTGCCCCACTGTGTGACAAATGTAGTTTTCTCCATGTCCTCAGGTTGCATTTTGATTTGGTTGTAACTTGAGAATCCGTCCATGAAGGAAAACACTTTGTGCTGGGCCGTATTGTCAACCAGGATGTCGATGTGGGGAAGTGGAAAATCGTCTTTAGGGCTAGCCCTGTTTAAATCTCTATAATCCACGTACATTCGTACTTTACCGTCCTTTTTAGGCATGGGAACAATGTTGGCAACCCATTGAGGATAGGACGTGACAGCCAAAAATCCAGCATTGAACTGTTTCATGACTTCTGCTTTGATCTTCTCTGACATGTCAGGTCTCATGCGGCGAACTTTTTGCTTCACTAGTGGACAATCTTCTCTTTTGGGTAGATGATGTACCGCGATGTCTGTATCAAGTCCTGGCATGTATTCGTATGACCAGGCAAAGATCTCAACATAATCATGCAATAGATGAATTAGACGCTCCTTGACACTCGACTCTAGATTGGCACCCACCTTGATTTCCTTATTATCTTCCTCGGTACCCAAGTTGATTGTAACCAACAGTTCCTCATGAGGCTGAATAGCTCTTTCCTCTTGTTGTAGTAGTCTGGCCAATTCCCCTGGTACTTCACAATCTTCCTCACCTTCGTATTCGGCTTGGTAGATTAGATCTTCAGAGTCACTAAAGGCCATAACAGTATCGTTACCCATGGGATACAGAATGGAGGGGTATTTGCATTTGTGAGTGTGGGTGTGTGTAAGGGTATAGCCATCTTTAAACAATAAAATGTAAAAGAAAGACAATGAGCACAAAAGGTTTGTATGTGGAAAAACGTCCATGATTCATTGAATGTCATATGAAGATGAAATAAAAACCCTTACAAATGGACCATTGTTCCTCGGGTAAGACACAAGGTTTTTAATGTGCGAATTGTTTATGAATATTACAAGTCTGACAAAAATGTAAAAGATAAATTAATGAGATATGAAAGTTATTGGGACAAAGTCTCTGGCTTTCCAATTGCAAAGTCCTCCATTGACAGTAGGAAATATCTAATCTTCCAAGCTGCCATCTTCTTCACCATCTTCCGCTGCGTTGACCTCCTTGTTACTAATCTTCAAAGGTGGCCCTCCAGCACGGGCACGGCGCACAGCCTTCTGAGCAGTTGAAGTAAACCCCAAGCTAAACTTGTCTGATTTATACGGGATGTCCGAAAGTTGCCCCCATATGGTGCATCCACCCTCTTCTACTACTGCCTTGGTGTCCTTTAGAGATGACATCCGAAGCAGAGGTCTTATGATCTTGAGAATCGGGGATACCGCCTTGGTTACCGCTACTTCTTGAGAGACCTCTTCGAAATGTTGAAAAGGAGTTTCAATGAACTCGCCATCCAACTCCACATACCGGAAAAAATTTAGATGGCTAATTATGTACTCCTCCTCCCCGTGGACAGTGATGATCTTTCCATGAACCGGGTACTTCAACATCTGGTGTAGTGTGGAGGTGACAGCACCGACATTATGGATCCAGGGTCATCCTAACAGACATGAGTAAGAGGGGCGGATGTCCATTACATAGAAGGTTGAGATGAAAGTTTGAGTTCCCACCTTTATGGGGATGTCCACCTCCCCGTGGACCATCCTCTTTGAGCCATAAAAATCTCTCACAACTATGTTACTGGGTTTCAATGTCAGCCCTTCGCAATCTAATATGTCAAGAGCTTTCTTTGATAAGACGTTCAAAGATGAACCTGTATCCACCAAGACATGGGCCAGAGTCGTTCCTCTACACTCCACAGAGACATGTAATGCCTCGTTGTGCTTTCTCCCTCTGGGTGTCAAATCAGCATCAGAGAAGCCTAGGCCGTTATCAATTGTCAAACTGGCCACACAGTCTTGGAACTAGTCAACAGACGTCTCTTGTGGCACATGGGCCGTCTTCAGAAATTTTACCAGAGCTTTCGCATATGCCTCAGAGCACAACAACAATGCTAGCATGTATATCTTGGAGGGAGTTTGCCCCAATTGTTCAACCACGTCATATTCAATCTTCTTTATTATCCTCAGGATCTCTTCCATTTCCTTCTTGGATGTTTCGGGGATAGCTAGTAGTTGAGCCTTCATCCGGACAGGCTCTTCTTGCATGCTTTTTCCTCGATTTTCAGCAGTGGAAGTATTGGTAAGGATAACAGCAGGGGTCGTGTCGTCTTTCTCGGTAGTAGAAATTGCAGGTATGATTATTAGTACAGAGGTAATCTTCGGAACAACCACGGGTCCAAAAACTTCCTTTGGAGGGGCAATCTCTGGAGAGAAGATTCTACCACTACGGGTAATCTTACTAGTTCCGGAAATATTGCTAATGTCAGAATCTTCTTCTTCGGAGCACACATCTTCGGTGGTCAACCCATCTTGTTCAATACCATGGTAGTAGATTTCTCCACCGTAATTCCATGGTACTGTTTTGTCTGATTCTTATGGGACCGACCCGGGAATTGTAATTATGAGAGGAGTTGTCTTTGGAACTGATGTAATCCTAACGAGTCTTTTGGGGACCCGGGAAGGATTGGCCGAGATGGTTATGATTGAAACTTCTTTAATAGGAATGGGTAAAACAGGAGCATTTTCAAAAAGAATTTCTTGGTTGTCTATCAGGCGTTGAATGCATGTCTTCAACAAAGGGAAATCAGTTGATGAGGACAAGCAAAGATGGCAGTGTTTATTACAACCTGGGAATATACCAGCTTTCAACAAATTTATCTTAATGATCGGGAGCGGAGTCAAGAGTTCATCTATTGTAGCAACAAACAAATCTTCCTCGATAGCATTGGCGTTGTGACCATGTCTAGGCATAGGAGCGAAGATGACATTTGGTTTCTCGGGTGCCTCAAACTCAATCTATTTTGCATCTATAAGGTCTTGAATTTTGTTTTTTAAAGCCCAACAGTTGTTGGTGTCGTGGCCCGGACTTTCAGAATGGTATGCGCATCCGACATTCGGGTGATAATGAGGGGACGCCGTGTTGGGATTCTTTGGAGCTTCCTTCAAAGTTGCCAAATTAGATTTCAGAAGATGTGGTAAGACCTGAGCTTGAGTCATATTAATTCTTGTGAATTGCCGGACCGGCCTTTCCACCCTCGGTTGATTACTCCTTGGTTGATCAAATGTAAGCTTTGGGATCATAACGGCCCCTACCATTGGTCGGCGTTCAACTCTCCCTTGGTTCCTTTGTGGATAAACAGCAGATACCTCCTTCTTCCCAATGAAGTTTTTTCACAGCTGTAGAAGCAGACGAATCCTTCTAAATCTTCCCACTTTTTATGCCAGCTTCCACCCTCTCTCCGGTTAATATTAACTCATTAAATCCAGCAGAGGAACTCCCAATCAAATGGTTGAAGAAAGGGCTTGATAGAGTGCCTAAGAACATATCCACCAACTCCCTTTCAGACAGAGGGGGTTGCACTCTCCCAGCTAGATCTCTCCATTTTTGTGCGTAATCTTTGAAACCCTCATTTGAAGCCATAGCCATACTCTAAAGTTGAGTACGGGTAGGCGCCAAATCTGCATTATATTGGTATTGTTTATAGAAAGTTGCGGCACGGTCTTCCCAGTTGTGAACGTTGGCCCTTTCTAATTGGTAAAACCAATCGAGTTGTGTTCCGGATAAACTATCTTGGAAAAAATGAACCCACAGGTCTTTATCGGTAGAGTGCGGATGAATCTTTCTCACGTATGATCGGAGGTGCATTTTAGGACATGACACCCCATCATATTTTGCAAACAATGGTACTTTGAACTTTGGTGGGATCACAATTCCCGATACTAGCCCCAATTCTTCAAAGTCTATACCTGGTACCCTTTGTATTTCCATAGCGCTTAAACACTCTTCAAGATGTCTGTACTTATCATCAGCCGGAGGGTACTGCTCCTCATAGTAGTCTTCCTCTTCTTCCTCCTCTTCAGATTCTGACAAAACCACTATTTCTTTTCCTTTTCCTTCGCCTTCCCCGGAAGTGGTTGCAAAATTCAAGGTTCTTCTAGTCTGTCCCTGAAATCTTCTCCCCATATTCAAAACCCCGGTGGCTTTCTTTGTTTTCTTCTTTCTTTCTTCAGCTAATAGAGTCTTCAACTCATCTTGCCCCTTGGCTAGGGTCATGAGTAACTATTGAAACCGCGTGTTTTGAGCTTGAAGATCTTTGACCGTCTGTTCGAGATCCATCTTACTGAAATAAACAGTTAGAGAGATGAGGAAACTTGTTGCAAAAGACCTGTTTATGTTATGATGAATGATATGTGCATATGTAATGTTTTCAAGGACTTTAAAAGATTCAAGTTTGTTTTAAACAAAAAGAAACACACGTTATATTAATTAGATAGATTTTGAGTACATCAATGCCCCTTAGGCAAACTAATACAATACTCTAAGATAAAAAAGTAGTGCGCATCCTCTTTGGTGCTATGTAGGTATTTAGAGTATGCTCCTCATGAAATAGCCTAGTGAGTTCCAAAACCTTATTCTCACTTGCGTAGAATTGGGCTTCGAAAATATCTCTCTCTCCTTTGAGTTGTATCCAATCCCTTTGTAGATCTTCGAGAGATGTGGGCATGTCAGGATGTAGGATAGTGTATAGAACTTCTCCTTCCTTAACAGGCTCAATAATCCCTAGGAGAATGGAAGGATAAGGCATCATAAGACTTTGAGTGCGGGTTCGTACCCACTTGAGGTAAGGCTCAAGAGGGATGGAATTCTTGTGTCCCAAAGTCTTGTTATCCACCTTGTTTAGCATTCTCCAAGCTCGGATGAATCTCTGGCGAAGACCTTGATCGTCGTTGTCGTAGTTGAATACCAAGCCTTGAATCAGTATACCATGTGGGCCATCCCTTCGGGCATAACTAAACTGTCTTAGAGCTAAACATGGTTTGTAGGTGATGCCTCCCCTAACGCCAAGTAGAGAGACATTAGGGAATTCCCCACAACAGTCAACAATGATAACATTCTCTTTGGATCGAGAGCACCAATGAATATCTGAATGTTTGAGCATCATTAACCTTTGTGACCACCTTAATCCTTGCTCATTCTTTAAGACTGATTGGGGAAGATGAGAAATAAACCATCTTGCCAGGAGG
Source organism: Vicia faba (assembly GCA_948472305.1). Taxonomy (NCBI): domain Eukaryota; kingdom Viridiplantae; phylum Streptophyta; class Magnoliopsida; order Fabales; family Fabaceae; genus Vicia; species Vicia faba. Next base: position 1,436,289,465 of record OX451741.1, on the reverse strand, counting down.
GGAGTGCAACACATAAGGACCCCTCTTTTCCTCATTGTACGAGTGTGAAAAGAGTGCAGGATATCCCCTAGTAATGTAGGCACCGGATTGCGTGACATGAAGATTTTGACGGAACTCACATCTATGAGTTGGTCAGGATTAGGGAACAAGACCATCCCATATATAAGAAGAGCCACAATCTCCTCAAAAGCTTGCAAGTCTAGGGAATTCCAACAACATTGGGCTTTCTCAAACAGAAATTCACTAAGAAACCTTTGACACCACTTCTAGTTTCCCAATGAGTTGTGACATCAGATGAGTGCAAGTCCAAGGCTTGAGCAATCTCTTCTGGCTTTGGATCTCTTTCCGTACCGTTGAAAGGTAGTTGATTGAGAATAGAAATCTTTAAGAGTTTAGAGAATTCTTCCAAAGTAGACACAAGCTGATAGTCAGGAAATGTGAAGCAATGATGCAAAGGCTCAAAGAACTGAAAGAGAACCTTCATCATATCCTACTCTATGTTAGAGGTGACCAAGTTGAGGAGACGACCATGCCTCTTGGTGAATGGAGAGTTCTCAGGGATCCTTGAAGCTAGCTCCTTGAGTTGTGGAGGAATTCTTACAAGGTTAATTTGGATAGTTTTCCTGCGAAGTGAATCCATATCCTACAAAACAAGAACATAGATGAATCTCCAAAATCCTTGAAATGGTTAGTGGATGCTTATGATGTTCATGATGTCCATGATATTATGTACAAGTATGCATATACAAGAAAATCAAACAAGTTCTTAGTTTAGCCTTGCATGGGGCTTTATAGGTAAGTACCCTCTTGAAGTTTAGTTGGCTCAACCTGTCCTAACAATAGTAACCGGGTTCTAAGGAGCTCAATATCACTGGATTGTTTCCTTGGTCATTGTTTCAGCTCAAACCTCTTTAATGGCGACCAAAATATCCCAAGAAACCAACCCTCAATGAGTGTAGTATCGAGTATCTACCAACTTCGGAATGCACCAAAGTCGGTCATCTCACTACATCCTAAAGGCCAAGTTGGTCAACTAAAGGGTTCTAAAAGTTCATTAGTGCTTCATGACACACTCAGCGGCCCCGCATTCTTATTGATTAACTCAAAGGCTACTGGTACCCACAAATATGTCACACTAACATAGTTATTGCTTAGACCATGTCGGTATACCCCGCACAGTTTCCACAACGTATTGCTATTTACCTATAATGTTTCCCAAATCTAGGTAGAGGATTCAAACCCAAACAAAGAACCATAATGTAAAGCAAACAAGTCAAACAATGTAAGCAAATAAATGTGATCTTAAACCCTAAGATAACCCCACTTTTATAATATGTCCCCAGCAGAGTCGCCAATTCTGTGATACAGTGGGAGAACTAACTTGATGTTTTGCATTTGTGTTTGCAAATGTTGCGGTTAGCAAGAGTCGCCACCGAATTTTCTTTTATCCAAAAGGAAAGGTGAAAAAGCACAGGAAAAACCTTTGAGATGTTTTATTGAGTTCGGGGGGTAGATTATGAAAAGGGAAGGTATTAACACCCCTTTCATCCATGGTTTTCCATGGGCTCTTAGTTACTTGCTTAGATCACTTGCTTTTTTTTGTTTGAAATTGTGTTTGGTGTGGTTTTAAAAGTATTTTGTAAAAGAGGCCATTCGTTTAGGCAATCTTTTTAATGATTCTCGTTCGTAAGAATGTATACAAAGATGTTTGTCTTTTTGAAAATGTTTTCAATGTTTGTAAGATGTTTTGAAATGTGTGTGTGTTTGTTTTGAAAATAGCAAGGATAATTGTTTGAGATGGAGCAAGTAACTAGAAATAATCTACCTACTCAAATGTCTTTCTTATGTATTTTCTATTACTTTGACATTGTTGTCTTACCATTGGTTTGGTAAGCAACCCTATCTTTGGATGTAAACGGGACGGGCATGGGTCATCGTATGGCCATAATTAGCAATGTTTGCAAAGTATCTTAGCATTTTGAGGGACCAAGATCAATTTGTAAGGCAACTTTTGAAAAGCGTCATCGAGGGACTATGATTTTATATTTGTTTTGTTTTGCCAAGATACTTCGCATGCATAATATGGCCATTTTTATTTTAGGCAACCAAGTGGAGAAACCCTAAGGATGCTTGTGTGCAAGTGTGTTATTTTGCATGCATTTTGTCTTATATTTGAAAGTTATCTATTTATTGATTTTATCTTACCATACATCCTATTTACTAGCAATATATGAAAAGCAAGTAAAAATGCGGAAAATAAAATCTAAGCTATTACATCACTTTAGGGGGATGGGGGTACAATTTAACAATAGGGATGAAATGGAGACTGAAATATTACAACCATATCGAATGATAATGAAAACAATGTAAAAAACAGTGTAAAATAAAGGAAAAATGTATTTTTGAACTGCTATGTGTCGACCCATGCTGCTATGCATCGACACATAGATCCTTCTTGCTTCTGTAAAGTGAAATTTGTTCAGTATGAGTCGATCCTTAATGGGATGTATCGACTCATACGCCTTTTGCATAGACGCGAAACGCGTATGTATCGACTCATAGGCTTTTCTAGCTTCTGCTTTGTGACCTGAACTCAGTATGGGTCGATGCATGAGGCTGATGTGTCGACTCATACCCTGTTTTTTAACTAGGATTGGTCGATACATGATGGTATGTGTCGATACATGCTGCATTTTCCTGCCTTAAACATTATTTTACTGAATGTACAGGTTAGCTTATGGCATATGATGGATAAACATGAACAACAAATGATTGAATAAGCCTAAACAAGGTGCAGATGACTAGTTCAAAAAAGATATTAAAGTACTACATCTTGTCTTCAAAATAAACAAATCATTAATGATGTATGGAGAGATATCAAGTCAAGAAGACTTACCTCTGGACTGCACTGTCTGTTTTAAATCTGAATGTTTTTTCCAAATGAGATGAGGACCTCAATGAATCTCCAGAAAGCTACTCCAGACTGTTGAAACTAAGTTGGACTGTACTGTAATGTTTTTGGTGTTTTGAGGATAGGGATGAACAGAACTACAAGGACTGTTTTTTCTTGGTTATGTTTGGACAATCTTTGAGGAAGAGTTTGTATGTTCGAGCAATGGGTTGGGTTTTTCTATTTTGAACAAGAATAGACTTAGTTTTGAAAATGAATCAAGGTTGTGCAGAATATTGTTTTTTTCTGCTCAACAAAACTCTCCATTCTCTCTCTCTAAAATTTTTTACTTCCAAAATCCAACCTCCCTGTCTTATGAGACAATCCTCTTTTTATAGACCCCTTGACTGTGGTTTAGGGGGGAAAACAAATAAGTCATTTTGAATTGTTTTTGCCTACTTCTTTGATACTTTTTTCACACAATTTTCCTTTGCCATTTTGGTGCAATTTTGAGGCTGTTGTGGTGCAGGCTTAGGCAGACTGCATAGAGCAGTTTTGGACTGTGTTGGGCAGCATGCATACTTAGGATGTAGCATGGCACAAGCTTTCTTGCAGGGCAGCATAGGGTGTTGTGGCAATGTGATATATCATATTTTCTTCAACTTTGGACAACATAGTTTGTAGCATGTCACAAATTTGGTCTTGTGGAATATATCATGCACATTACGTCAAAGGAAAAAATATTGTGACAAGGTTTTTATTTGTTTTTGTTTTAATCAAGACATATTCTTAGAATTTGTAATCTTGCAAAAATGTCACTTTGTAATAATTTGAATTACTTGCATCATTTTGAATTAATTGGAATTGTAGTAAAATGCCGTGGAGCAAACTGAGATCAACCAAGTATAGAAACTACTTTAGAAAAATTTCAAAGTCTTGCAAAGTTGGATTTTTTATTCTCTTGATTTTTGATGATCACATCTCATTTTTGGGATGTCTTGACATAATGTGATTTTTTGGGACTTAAATTTGATCGAAAAGTCAAAGTTTGACCTTTTTAGGGTTCAGTTGATTTTTCCAGCAGAAACTTCAATTTTGCTCATCCCCTCCCCCTCCTTTTTGATAATTTGAATTATTATTCTTAGATAATATGGTCTGAGGCTTGAAGTTTGACTTAAGTAAATCTAAGAATCCTTGAGACATGAGAGGGCAAATTTTGGGGTACAACACATAGCGTCATCGAGGGACTATGAGCTTACATTTTGCTTGTTTTTGCTAAGATCCCTCACATGCGTAATATGGCCATTTAGTAAGGCAACCAAGTGGATTTTACCCTAAGGGTGCTTGTGTGCAAGTGTATTTTTTTATGCTTGATTTTGTCTTGGATTAGGGTTTTCTAATTGATTGGTTTTAGTCTTTCCAAACAAATCCTAATTACTAGCATTTGCATATAAAGCGATAAATTGTGGAATTTAAAGTTACTACGCTATTACAATACTTGTGGGAGGGGGTGTACAAATTACAAATGGGAATTGCAAGAAAATAAAGCCTAATTACCTATTACAATCATATTGAATTTATACAAGGATTGAACAAGTAATGTACAAAATGAATAAATATACAAGAATGTAAATATAAAGAAAATGGATGTTTTTGTTTGGATTTTTTAAGGAAAAGGGGTTTTGATTTTTATCCTAATTAACCAAAGGGAAAATAATTAATTAAAATTAAAACCTAAATTTACTAGGAACAGAAATTAAATAAAACCCTAATCTATTAATTGATTAAAAGGAAATTAAATTTGTAAGAATATTTTTGGTATTTTTTGTCTTAAAAATAAATCATAGTATTATAAAATATTTTTGGTCTTTCTACATTTTAAAATAATATATTTAAATGGTGTAAAAGAAAATAACTTAAAACCTAGTTTTTTAATTAAATTTACAAAACAATTAGTGAAATAAATAAAGTATGATCAAATAAAATAATTTTTTGTGTAAAAAATAAATAAATTATATTAAAATATAAATCTAATATTTTTTATATTTTTTTCTGATTTTTTAGCATTAGATAAAATAATTTAAGAAAATAAATAAATAAAAATGAGAAAAGAAAATAAAATGGGCCAGGGGGCTGTGTAAGTGAAACAGGGGGTGAGAAATGAAAAAAAAACATAAAGCCCAAGGAAAGAGGCCCAGTGCTGCCAATAAAAGAAAAGTCAGAATGTGAAAAATATGAAAAATCCAAAAGCGTACCACTGAGGCTCAAACCCAGGTCCCAAAGGTTACAGGCGCGCGCTTCAACCACTGGGATGGCTATACATCCGTTAACATAAGCAAAACAATAAATATATGATACAAAATACGCCTTTATTTACACTTCATCTTCAACCTCCAGCCAGACCAACTGTAACTTGTTCATTTCTCAACCATTTGCAACAAAGTAAACATGAAACTTGTGTAAAATTTTACCATGATTCCATGAAATATAAACAACTTAAACTAATTCTCAAGAATGAACATGAATTTTGAATGGTACCAAATTCTGACCTAATTTTTCCAGGATGTTCAAATTCAAAATTCTAACTACTCAAGCAATATAAATGAAATCTAAAGACATGGTTAGCTTCAGAACAATGATGTCTACATTTTTCATTCATAAATAAATCATTGATGATGCATGTATGGAAAATTCCAAAGTTAGAAAACTTACCTTGCAAGAGGGTATCAGGTTTGATGTTTGAGCAACTTTCAGTGAGTTCCAATGATTGGGTTAGCTTCCTCAAGTTCCCAGGAATCTAAAGGGTTGCCTAGCTTGAGCTGGAAGTGGCTGAGGAGTTCTGGAGAAGTCCACTTGCAGACCCCTGTTTTTGAAAATGGGGGATGGTGCAAATGGTGTTACAATTGTGTAGTAAGGGTTTGGATAGCCTCTATATGAGTTATAGAAGCTCTGTGATTGATAAAAAGTGAAAACGCACGAGTGGATTGTGTATTTGAAATTCAAGGTCAGAAATGACAAGTAATGGAGGTTTTTGGTGCAAGTTCTTATTTTAAAGTGTTTGAGGGCTTAAGCATTCGTGTCCTTTGTGGAAAATGGTTTGTGTATGTATAAGCAAAAGAGTTTGAGAGCTTTGGACAATCATAAGTACCAGTCCCAAGCTAATTTCTAGGTTACTTGATTTTGAAGAAAAGTGGGAAAACAAGTTTCAATGTGTAGTACAAGCATGGGCTGAGGGATTGTAAGTGTCTAAAAAGTTTCTTATGGGTTATGGGACTTGTATGATTAGAAGAGAACAAGTGCAAGGCTCAAGAACAAGTTTTGTATAAAAAGTCACCTTATCAAAATGGCAATGTACACATTATTACCAAAATGGATATAAAGCATGGCCTTGCATTGAATGCTTGAGATGAGCCCTCTAACAGCTATGCAAGCAATTAATTATGGAGTGCCTAACAAGTTTGAGGCCTGCAAAGTAGATATTATGCAGCATAACTTTGAATTTGAATTTTGTTCATCACAAAATGCCTTGTAATTCAAGTGATAAAACCCTAACTTCATCTCTTCCATTCTCCCTACTCAAATATGATCTCAAGGAGTTCTAGGACATTTTGGAAAGCTTGAAATGTGCTCTACAACTCATCTTTGAATTGATTTTGAATATTACCCTTGTAACAATATGAAAAAGTGCCATGAAGTTGGGTAAAAATGCTGACCAAATTAGGGCAAAATTTCACTAAGTGTTTTGTTTCATGACCATGTATTCTTAAAATTATAACTTGAGATCCAAGCACTTTTGGAACGAGTTGTCTGAAGAAAAGTTTTAGATTTCATGGAGATCTACAACTTTCATGTTGGAATTTTCATTTGAATCAACTTGCATCATGGTGAAAATGTTTCTCAAATTTATGAAAAAATAAGAAATTTCCAACACTTAGAAAAATTTCTAAGTTTAGAAATTTTAACTTTTCAAAATGAAATCTTGAATTTTTGATTTCTTGATGAATAAGTTTCATATTTTGACATGCTTTGATGAATTGTGATCTTTGAAATTGAATTTTGACCAAAAAGTCAAAGTTTGACTTTTCAGTGTACAGTTGACTTTTAATTAGTTGACTGAAAATTCATCTGTCAATCCATTGGTCTTGGGAAATTTTTTGAGCCATGTAATTAGGTAAAAATGATGCAATTGGACTCTTGGGACCATTCCTTAAACCAATTTATCATTTACTAGGTCAAAAATCAGAAATTGCCATTTCCCAGTCAAAACCCTAATTTTTACCATGTTGCCCTTTTTAGGATTTGATCAAGTTTCTTGAGGAATTGTGGTCCAAACTTGATCAAACGATACATATGAGTTTAAAGTGTTGATGTGGATAAAACATTATGAAGTTTGACAGTAAATTGGCCATAGTTTACTTTTTCCCCAATAAAACTGATTTTTAGGTCAATTGCTCAATTGACTGAGCAAAAGTGTGATCCAAGGCTTGAAACTTGACATGAGTAATCTTGGGGGTCCATAATGATACATGGAAGTCATATGAAGCATTTAAAGTTCAAATATACTTGTGCAATATCAAACCCTAATTTTGGTCATCAGTGCTTAAGGAAGTGTCTTGAGCTGATCAAACCTAGTGCAGTCTTGAGTCAAGGGAGATCTTGTGAGCAAATTCTTGATAAGTGAGAGGGAAAATTTTGGGGTACAACACATAGTAAAAGCATGGTATAAGTTGTTATAGGTTTTAGACAAGTTTCTTATGGCTTTTAGATTGTGTGTGATCAGAAGAAAATAAGTGCAAAGCTCAAGAATTGACTTTATGCATAAAATCCACTTTTCGAAAAAGGCAATGTTGCCTTTCTTCCGAAAATGGTATTAAGCATGGGAAATGCATTGAATGCTTGGATTAAAGCTTCTAAAAGTTGTGTAAACATTTAATTATGGAGTGTCAAACAAGTTTTAGGCCTGCAAAGCAAAGATTATGCAACCTAGGCTTGGATTTGAATTTTTGTTCAACATGGAAATGACCTATAATTCAAGAATGAATTTCCAACTTCTTGTCTTCGATTCTCTTTGCTCAAGCATGATCTCAATGAGTTCTTGGACATTTTGGAAATCTTGTAACCTCCTATACAACCTATATGTTTATCACTTTAGAAAATTCCCCTTGGAACTATGTGAAAATTTTCCATGAAGTTAGGTCAAAATCCTGCCTAAACTAGGGCAAAATTTCACTAAGTTTCCAAGTTTCATGAACATGTATTCACAAAATCATAACTTGAAATCCATGCATTTCTAGGAGAAGTTGTGTTCTAAAATGTTTTAGGTCTCATTAAGATCTACAACTTTCATGTTGAAAGCTTCCTTTGAATCATTTTGCATCATGGTAAAAAATTTGCTCAAAGTTGTGAAAAAATATAAAATTTCCAACACTTAGAAAAATTTCTAAGTTTAGAAAATTTGACTTTTCAAAATGAAATATTGACTTTTTGATTTCTTAATGAATATGCTTCATATTTTGACATATTTTGATGAATTTAATCTTTGACACTTGATTTTGACCAAAAAGTCAAAGTTTGACTTTTCAGTGTACAATTGATTTTTGATCAATTGACTGAAAATTCATATGTCAACCAATTGGACTTGAGGAATATTTTGAGCCATGTCATTAGGTAAAAATGATGCATTTGAGTCATTGAGATCATAACTTCAACCAATCAACCATTTGCTAGGTCAAAAATCAGAAATTTCCCTTTCTTTGTCAAAAACCCTAATTTGACCATTTTGGCCTTTTGATGATCTGATCAAATTTCTTGAGGAATTATGATCAAAACTTGATAAAATGACATATATTAATTTATGATGTTGATATGGATAAAAAATTATGAAGTTTGACTGTAAATTGGTCATAGTTGACTTTTTCCCCAATAAAGCTAATTTTAGGTCAACTGATCAATTGACTGGGCAAAAATGTGATCCAAAGCTTGAAACTTGACATGAGAAATCTTGAGGGTTAAAAATGATCCATGAAAGTCATATGAGACATTAAAAGTTCATTTGTCCTTGTGCAGTCTCAAACCTTAATTTTCAGTCATCAGTGCTTGAGGAGGTGTCTTGAGCTGATCAACCTTAATACAGTATTGAACTAAAGGAGATCTTGTGAGATATTATTTGGGAAATGTGAGGGAAAATTATGGGGACAACAATCACTCTACCGGGGATTATAATTCTTGTATACCCTGACTGGGGATAAAAGAGATGGATATCCTTTCGAGGTGTTGTTTGACTGAGTTTCTGATACGGGTACCGACTCGTCTTGAGAGACTCAGGTTGAATGATATCTGATCTAGTTTCAAACTTAGTAGCAACTCTGGGGATAGAATTCCAGATTGTCCTTTGCTGGAGATAGGAATTCTGGTGGTAATCCTTGGTAGAAGTAGATTCAAGCTGGGGAGATCGAACTTCACTGGGGAAATAAACCTTGTTTGGGGAATAAACCCTATTGACATAAATTTGAATTACGCCGGGGAAGTAAACCTTGTTGACGGAGGAAAACTCTGCTGAGGAAACACAATTTATGTGGGAATGAGCTATGTTGGAGAGAAGTAGTGTTCAGGGGATTTTATAGTTTTAAAAATGCAGTCGGGGAGAAGAATTTTCATACACTATAATGATTGGGACTCCGTATATGGGTAATATTACTTGGAAAAGGATCATACTCTTTTATTCGTTGGGGGAACTTGCTGGTGAGTATGGTAAGACTACTCTGTGGAGATAATCCCATGGAAATGGCTCTGTGGGGATTTGTGGATAGTTCGAACATTATCCCAACTTCTAGAGTCTTGAGTAAATGCTTATTCCTGTTTTTATGCATATATTTGTTAACAGTCAATTGTATTGATATGCATATTCTCATTCAATTTTAGTCATTGGACGTCTTGCAAACAAAATAGAAAAAGTAAAAAACAAAGAGTTTGAATTTTTAAATTGTATTTCAATGATAGTTTGCCTATAAACAAGCAATTTTTCACAAAGAGACAGAGATCCTAAGAAGGGGAAATCATCATGAAATAAAAAGAGTACAAAGTGTAAACAAGATAAATAGCTATGTGGAAATAATATCGTCGGGTTCCAATTCTGCAATTGCCCCTATGTCTTCAAGCATCTCATCCTTACTGTCGGAAGAAGTTGATTGAATTGATCTGTACGGTTTGAACTTTGACTTTGGTAATAGAACTGGTTACAAGTGATCCAATAGGGACATATTCGTACGCTTTTAATCCCTAATTTTTTCCTGGACCACCCTTTTGGGTTTTCAGTCCACTGGGATACCCTTTTTTTCCCAAGCCGCCTTTTTAGGTTTTCGACTTGCCGGGTGTACAGTATTTTCATATATATCCCTGATGCTTGCCCAAACATTATTGGTTCATCGGGATGCCCTTATTTTTGCCTAGGCCAGTCAACCTAGCAGGTCATTTTTATGTGTAGTATCTTTTGACTATATCTGTATTCACAGGGTATGGGAAATCTTCACCGTCCATGGTGGTCAGTATCATAGCTCCGCCAGAAAATATTTTCTTGATTACAAATGGCCCTTCGTAAGTTAGAGTCCATTTGCCACTTGGATCACCCTGTGGTAGAATGATACACTTTATTACGAAGTCACCAGCCTGATATACCCGATGTTTGATCTTCTTATTGAATGCCTTGATCATGCATTTCTGATACATCTGACTGTGACAGACAGCTGCAAGTCTCTTCTCGTTAATCAGATTTAATTGATCCAACCTGGTCTGAATCCACTTGTCTTCGCCTAAGTATGCATCTTTCATAATTCTTAGTGAAGGAACATTAACTTCTATAGGTAGGGCAACTTCCATATCATATACCAGAGAGAATGAGGTTGCCGTAGTTGATGTTCTAGCCGAAGTGCGGTAGCCATGAAGAGCGGACGGTAACATCTTGTGCCAGTCTTTGTATGTCACAACCATCTTCTGTATGATCTTCTTTATGTTCTTATTGGCGGCTTCCACTGTGCCATTTATCTTAGGTCAATATAGAGAATATTTGTGATGCTTGATCTTGAACTGTGTGTAGAGTTCAGTGATCATTGTGTTGTTGAGATCGGTACCGTTGTCTATGATGATTCTCTCAGGGATGCCATACCGACAAATAAGGTTATGTTTGATGAACCGGGCGACCATATTCTTGGTAATTGAGGCAAATGAAGCCGCTTAAACCCATTTTGTAAAGTAATCAATGGCGACCAGGATGAAGCGATGTCCGTTAGAGGAAGTAGGCTTGATTTCTCCAATCATATCAATGCCCATATTGCGAATGGCCAAGTAGCAGTCATTAAATTCAAAGTTACTGGAGGCACATGAACTTTATTAGCATAAATTTGACACTTATGACAAGTTCTCGAGTGGTGGTGATAGTCAGTTTCCATAGTCGACCAATAGTAACCAGCTCTCAAAATATTTCTACCTGTAGTATGCCCACTGGAGTGAGTCCCAAAGACACCTTCGTGCATATCTTGAATAATTTCTTTTGCTTCCTTCTTGTACATACAATGGAGCAGAGTTGAATCATGATTTTGTTGGTATAGAATTCCATTGCTCAAGAAGAACTTAGTCGAGGACCTCCATAGGAACTTCTTGTCATTGATGGATGCCCCTTCAGGGTATTCTTGAGCCTTAAGGTACCTTTTCACTTCATGAAACCAATGTTTTTCCTCTACTCCATCAGTGTCAATTTCACAGTAGTGCACATATTCGTCGAATCTTTCAATGGTAATCCTAAGAGCCTTATTGTCCCATCTGACCTTGAACATGGATGACATGGTAGCCAATGCGTCTGCCAGCTGATTCGCTTCTCTTGGTATGTGATCAAAAGTAATTTCTTTGAAATACGGTATCAAGGTTAACACGTGCTCTTTATAAGGAATGAGATTCGGGATTTTTGTATCCGAATCACCTAGGCTGAGTCTCCATATGCACTTAAGAACTTGATTCTCAGGTCAATAAAAGCTTTAAGACCCATGATGCACGCTTCATATTCAACCATATTATTGGTGCAATCAAAATAAAGTCTAGCAGTTAAGGGCGTATAGCAACCTACGGGGGAGAGGATCATAACACCAATTCCATTTCCAAGTGCATTGGAAGCTCCATCAAAAACCATAGTCCATCAGGATCCTAGCTCAGGTCCTTCATACGGTCCAGGTTCTTCATAATTTGTTACTAGCATAATATTCTCCTTCGGGAATTCGAAATTCATGGACTGATAGTCATCTACAGCCTGATGCGCCAAATGTTTGGCTAATACACTTCCTTTGATTGCTTTTTGAGTGGTGTACTGGATGTCGTATTCTGTTAAGTCCATATGCCATCGAGCTATTGTTCCGGAGAGAGCTGGCTTCTCGAATATGTACTTGATGGGATCCATTTTAGAAATCAACAAGGTAGTATGGGTTAACATGTACTGTATTAGTCGGAGAATAGTCCATGCCAAAGCGCATCAAGTTTTCTCAAGCAGTGAATATCTTGTTTCACAGTCGGTAAACTTTTTTCTAAGGTAGTATATTGCATGCTCTTTTCGAGCAGACTCATCATGCTGCCCGAGTACACACCCATTGAGTTTTCTAGCACTGTTAAGTACATGATTAGAGATTGTCCTTCAACTGGTGGCATCAGAATAGGAGGTTCTTGTAGGTACTCCTTAATTTTATCAAAGTCAATATGACAGTCATCGTTCTATTTAACTACTTAATCTTTCTTTAGTAGCTTGAAGATTGGCTCACAAGTAGCAGTGAAATGAGAAATGAAACAGGAAATGTAGTTCAATCATCCTAAGAAACCTCTGACTTCCTTCTCGATACGATGAGCTGGCATCTCTTGAAAGGCTTTAACTTTTTCAGGATCAACCTCAATACCTTTACCACTATGGACGAAACCCAGGAGTTTACCGGATCTCACCCCAAAGGTGCACTTGTTCGGGTTTAACCTCGGTTTATACTTCCTCAGTCTTTCAAATAGTTTATGCATGTGATCAAGGTGCTCTTCTTCAGTTTGTGACCTGACTATCATGTCATCAATGTATACTTCTATCTCGTGGTGAATCATGTCATGAGATAAGGTTACCATGGCATGCTGATAAGTTGCCCCGACATTTTTCAACCCAAAAGGCATAACTTTGTAGTAGAAAGTGCCCCATTATGTGACGAAGGTAGTTTTCTCCATGTCTTCAGGAACCATCTTGATCTGGTTATAACCCGAGAAACCATAAATGAAAGAGAATACCTTATGTTGAGTGGTGTTGTCGATCAAAACATCAATATGTGGTAGTGGGAAGTCATCTTTGGGGCTTTCCCTGTTCAGATCCATGTAATCTGCGCATATATGTACCTTGCCGTCTTTCTTTGCACCGGAACAACATTAGCAACCCATTAAGGATATGACGTCACTGCTAAGAAACCTGCATTGAATTGCTTCATAACCTCGGCTTTGATCTTTTCTGACATTTCAGGATGCATGCGACAAACCTTTTGTTTTATTGGAGCATCACCCTCTTTCATTGGCAGATGGTGAACCATAATATATGTATTGAGCCCTGGCATGTCTTCGTATGACCAAGCAAAGATTTCAACATATTCATGCAACATCTGGATTAACCTGCTTGTAATACGGTGGGAGAACTTCCTTGGTTGTTTGGTGTTTGATCGCAATTGTTGCGGATAGTAAGAGTCTCCACCGACTTTTCTTTTATCCAATAAGGAAAGGTTTAAAATAACAGGAGAGACCTTTCGAGATTATTTCTTGAGTTCGGGGGGGGGGGGGGGGTAGGTTATGAAAAGAGAAGGTGTTAGAACCCTTTTCATCCGTAGTTATCTACGTGCTCTTAGTTGCTTTCTAGATCACTTGCTTTTGTTTGAAAATGTGCTTTGTGAAGTGGATTTTAAAGTATTTTGAAAACGTATTTGTAATGATTCTCATTTTTATAAGAATGCGTACAAAGTGTTGGTTTTTGAAAATAGTTCAAACAGGTGTTTGTAGAATGTGTTTTTGAAAGTGATTTTGAAAAGTATCTTTGTAATGATTCTCGTCTCTATAAGAATGCGTACAAAGAGCTTTATCTTTTGAAAATGATTCAAATGAAAGTGTTGGTGTGTAAAATGTTTTTGTTGTGAGCGAGCGAGCAACTATGAGCATCTTACCTACTCAAAAGGTCTATGTTCTTTTCCTCCTCCTTTAGATGTTGCTATCTCACCATTGATTGATAAGAAGCCCAGTCATTGGATGTGAAGAAACGGGCGTGGGACGTTTGTATAGTCATAGAAGGCAACCTATGAGTAATTTTAGAAATTTTTGTTTAGGGACTAGATCATTTACCAAAGGCAACATCGAGGGTCATCGAGGGACTACGATCTTTTATCGAGGGTCTTTGCTAAAGCGCCCATATTCGAGGGACATGACTATTTTTCGAGGCAACAAGTGAGGTCACCCTAGAGGTGCATGTGTGTAAAGTGTGTTTTATTGCATGCATTTTGTCTTTGATTTTTTGGTTGTCTACTTGTTGGTTTTATCTTCCCATACATCCTAATTACTAACATTTGTACAAAAGCAATAAAAATGCAGAAAATAAATATCCTGCACTATTACAACCATATTGAATAGCAAGAAAATGTAAAGACAAAACAAAATAAAAGAAGGGAAAATAAGTCTTTTCGATCCATGCTGCAGCATCCTTCGATTATGCTCTTCTGGCTCCTCTCGATTTGGGCCTAGCAGCAAGTGTGAGATGGAGCCTTCGATTCTGCCTTTCTGCTTCCTTTGACTGTAGGAATTTTAGGGTGTGCAAGTAACCTTCGACCATGCCCTTTGTCCTTCTTTCAATTGTGGCCTGAGAGTCAGTATGGACAACCTTCTGGCCACTCCTTTCGATTGCGACAGGGAATCAGTGTGAACACCTTTTGTTTCTCCTTTCTCACTCCTTCGTTTGGACTCCGAACCAGTAAGGGGGTGAAGCTTGGGGCTTCGTTTCACACAAAACCCCTTCTTTTGTTTGGGGCCTATACTGGTTAGTTCTATCATATATTTGAACAAAAAAAAACACAAAAAGAAAAGGGTAGAAACGAAAAGTAAACAAATGTCATTTACATGCTTGAAACGAAAGGAAATGACTATTCACATGTTATGCTAGAAACGAAAGGTTCAAGGTTAAGAGAACTTACCATGCTTGAAGTTGGAACGTGTGTGATAGACTTTGAGCTGCTGCCATGGGAGTTCCTGGATTCGAAGGGAAGAAACAAAAGTGGTGTTTCTAGCGTTGGATTCGAATATACGACCTTAAATGGAGTTTAGGACAAGATACCCCATCGTACTTAGCAAAGACAGAGAACTTGAAATCAGGTGGGATGATCACCCCCGGAACCAAACCTAATTCATCAAAATCTAATCCAGGCACCTTTTGGATTTCCATAGCCTTGAGTCTGTCCTCCAACTATTTATATTTTTCATCTGCAAGAGGGTACTGTTCGTCAGAAAAGTCTTCGTCTTCATGAGCATTTTTATAACCTTGATTATTCTTGCCTTCATTCTTGATGCTTCTACCATCTTCATCATGGTTGTCATCTTCTTTATAGGAGACATCTTCAACTTGGAATGGTTGAGCAGGACCTTTGAACCTTCTCCCCATATTCAGGATAGCATCCGACTTCTTGGTCTTCTTTTTCTCGGCGACAAGCGCCAACAGCTCTTTCTGCCCCTGTGCTAGATCCATGAGATTCTCTTGGAATTGGGCATGTTGAGCATGGAGATCCTTAACAGTTTTTTCGGGGGCCATTTTTGTGCTGAAATAAACAGCGAGAAAATGAGAAACATGTATGAAAAACCTGTTATGAAATGATGCATGATATGTAAATGCAATGATTTCAAGGATCTTAGGAGATTCAACTTTTCTTAACCAAGGGGAAACAAAAATAAATATTTTATTAGTGAATTCAAGAATTACAAAATGCCTTTTTAGGCTTACAATGAAAACAACAAGGTCTCAAAGAGACAACAAAATGAACTCCTAAAATCTAAGACTTAAGTCTCCCAAGGGCGCTTCCTCTTTGTGCTGATGTATGGATTAAGACTCTGCTCCTCCTGGAGTTACTTTGTGAGCTCCAACACTTTCTTCTCACTTGCGTAGAATTGAGTCTCAAAGGTGTCTTATTCTTCCTTCATTTGAATCCGGGACTTCTTCAATTCTTCAAGATCAGTAGGCATGTCTGGATGGAGGCTGGTACGAGAAACGTCTCCTTCGATAACAGGCTCCATGATCATTGGTAAGATATATGGATATGGCATCATCAGGTTTTAAGTGCGAGCACGTACCCATTTGAGATAAGTCTCTAGAGGGATGGAATTCTTCTGCCCTAAAGCCTTACTATCAGTCTTACTTACCATTCCCCAAGCACGAATAAACCTCCAATGATAACCTTGAAGATCACTTTCATAATCGAACACAATACCCTGGATAAGTGCTTCATGAGGACTATCTCTTCGAGCGTAACCAAACTAACATAGAGAAAAAGAAGGGTTGTAAGTAATACCTCCCCTAATTCCAAGGAGTGGAACATTAGGTGATTCCCCATAACGATCAACGATAGTGATATCCTCATGAAATTGGGAACACCAGTAAATATTCTCATGAGAAAGTGACATTATTCTTTCCGACCACCTCAGACCTCGTTCATTCTTCATTACTGAGCGGGGAAGGTGCAAAATAAACCACCTAGATAGAAAAGGAATGCAACACATGAGGGTTCCTCGCCTCTTCATAATACGAGTGTGAAGAGAATGCATAATGTCTCTGAGTAACGTAGGCACAAGATTACGAGCGATAAAAATCTTGACGGTGTTCACATCAATGAGCTGGTCTAGATTAGGGAATAACACCAACCCATGTATTAGAAGAGCCAAGATATCCTCAAAGTCCTGGAAACTCATAGCATCTAGGAATAGTTGAGCTTTCTCCAACATAAATTTAGCCAGAAAACCTTTGACTCCACTTCTCGTTTCCCAGTTGGATACAATGTCGGGCAACTTCAAATGTAAGGCTGCTACAATAACTTCTGGTTTTGGAGCTTCCTTTAAACCGGTGAAGGGAATCTGGTCAAGAATAGGTACTCCCAGTTATCGTACCCCAAATTTTCCCTACCTATTACTTTTTTCTGGCTTGGACTTTGCATCCCATTTACATCATTTTCATTAAGTCACTTGTATATCATGCATCTCATGAAATCAGGAACTTTGGTTTAAAGCATTATAGTTATGCCATCCTTATGTCTATTTTTGGTTTGAAGTTTCTTCATCATGTTAATGGAAGTTTCATTTGGTCCTTAAGCAGTGGATTATGAAGTGAAGTGTTAAGGTATCATGGATTTCTTTCTCATCAAGTTACAAGGCTGTTTCTCAATCAAATTCCTCAGAACCTGGATTAGGATTTATCTCCCTATTGTTTGTCAAGAATATCGAAATCACCAAGTCAAGAGTTGTAAGTTTAAATTGATGAACGTGGAATTTGGGCACAAGAAATAAGGTTGGAGGTTCATGATAATCAAGGCATGTTTTTGTTGCTTCAGTTAGAAGTTACTTTTGGTTTGAACATCAAGGTTAAGGTTCTTATTGATAGTGCAAGTTTGGTTTGGACATGATATGAATATTGAGGATTGAAAGACAAGGCACATGGTTACTTGAAATACAAGTTACAAAGGTCATCTGTGACTTTTTAAAGTTCAAGTTACAAAGGAAAGATGTGTCATTTAAACCATTCAAGTGGGAATTTCAAATTTTAACCAAGTCCAAGACTTATCCAATTTCCATACAACAAGTGTATCACTCATAAAGATTCAAAGAAATATCATTAATTACATTTTTTAGGGAAATTTACAAAACGAATTACAATTTGAAATACAAGTTACAAATGTTTGTTTACGGAAAAAAAAAGAAAGAAGAAATACTGGTTCTTCAATTTTATTTTGCTTCATCTTCAAGAAATTTGTCCTCACTCATCGCCATGACTTTTCCTTCATCTTTCAACTTTACTTCTGCCATCCAATCTCCGTGCTCATGAAACAAGAAAGAGAAAGAGTTAGAAAACATCAATAAGTTTAAATGAAATTCCCAACCAGAACTAATGGTTAAAAGAGTATTTTTATTTCATCATTAGGGTTTGCATTCAGAATCAGAAATTTAAAAGGGGTTTTCAATCATAGGCTATCTTCTCCTATTTTACAAACCACAAAATAGGAGAAGATAGCCTATGATTGCAAAAGTAAAGCACAAAATTGTCCAACAGTAAGCAATATTGCAAAAAAAAGCAAAACATCCCACAACAGTCAAACAGGCAGACAAGCAATAGCAAGCAGCCCAAAGAAGCTGCAAGTCAAAACTGCCAAATATGCAAAAAAAAGAAGAAGCTAAAAACAGCCGTTGTAATAAAATGCAACACAAAAGCAACAGCAAGCAGTAGCTGCGAGAAAATACAAAATAGTAGGTAGCAGCTGCAAGCCAAATAAGCAAAAAACAGCAAAGGGTAGACTTGCAGCAATACTGCTGCAAGCAAAGCAGCAAGAATACAAACAATCACAATAGCCTTAAGAAAACCCCTAAAAATACAAAACCAACAAGCGAAGCAGTAAAAATTCTAAGCAGTTAACAACAACAAAATAGCAAGCAACATAAAAATAGCAGGCTGACAAACATACCCAAAGCCCTATGCATCATCATATTCCTAAAAAATGCAAACCCTTCAGAAATTGTGTAAAAAGCATAATTGCTTTACGTCATGGAAAGACAAAGAGGAAAAGAGATAGGGTTTAGAAAGATGTCACCCAGAGCATAACAGTCCAAGCATAGGCTATTGTCCCTAAACAACACTGCCTGTGTAAACAGTAAAAAAAACTAGTTGCACAAATATAGACATAACCAAAACCTGCACCTAAAAAGAAAAAAGTCAATACGCTAATTTTATTTAAAATTCACCTAATTTCCCCCTAATTTCCACTGTTATATCACTATAACAACCACTGTTTCATTGACCAACAGAGCCAGAAAACTGAAAAGAGGAAAAAAAAAGAAACACACTTCAAGTATAAAACTTCAAAAACCTAACAACCCTTCTCATCGAATAACCTCCACCATCAGTAACCTTCACCACTAAATCACCACCATCACTATCCTTCAAAAGCTAACATTTCAAAATACCCAGTATGTCCATTTGTTGATATTCCAAATCAACACCACCGTTTCAGACACAAAAATAAAACCTGTCAAAAACTCCTCACTGAACCAACAAAACCGTATAGAACAATCTCACAGAAATATACTAGAAAATAGATGCACTAAGTCATTCACAACAACCTCACCAACTCAACTTCTTCATTCATCTCCAAATCTGCATAACTGAGGTGTAACCAAAATTTCTTCCTCAAAAGCACCAACGTCAGAACCTGCAATTCAAAGCAATAACCAATAATCAAAAAATAGTTTTGAAGCAAGAGAAGAAAGAGGAGATTAATGGATTTTTTAAACCTTACTCGAGAATTTGAAGGCCCCTTGGAGGAACTCTGATCCGGTAATATTCTTTCGTTTTTCACTCTAATTGATTGTTGTTATTGCTACTTCCTTGCTTCTGAATTGAGTTTATCATTGTTGTTATCGATTTGTTTAAACCGCGAGGAACATTGTTGTTGTTTCGGCTGAGTTTGAACCTACGCAAAGTTGTTGTTGTTTGTTCACCTAAGTATCGCATAAATAAGAGAGCAATTAGATGGAGTTTTTATCAAGAGCAGAAGTTCGGTTGCCATTATTGTTGTCGTGATCCGGAAGAGAGAAAGAGAATCGAATTGAGCAAGGATAGAGAAGAACAAAGAAAACAGGGGAAGCGTTGGATGACAGAATTAAGGTTTCCAACCTTTTTTTTCTCTAGAAGCCGATGGGTCCGGACCTCCCTGACCCGGTCCGACCCAGCATGTTTTTGTATATGTATTTTCAGTCCATTCCGAAAATTCTAGCTATACCACCCCTTTTGTATATGTATTATAATATTTTTATATAATTTTTGGGCCTTACAAAAATTGTTTTTCAGCTCATTCTGAAAATTCTAGCTATACCACCCTTTTTTCCAGCAGCACCCCCAAGCCCAATTTTGTATTTTTTACTTCCTAATTTTACATTTTTATTTATTTGATACAAAAACAAACAAAAAATGATCTTTATTTTCTTAATCAAGTTATAATATAAAACCATAAAAATAGATATACTTTTAGAATAAGATTTTTAATTTTCTTTCAATATATTTTTTACCTAAAAATCACAAAATGTAATATTAGAGTATTTTAAAAATTAAGTTCAAATTTACTTTTAAATTTATTGTTTATTTAACTCGATAAAAATATCAAAATATTAGAATTAAGGTTTAATTTCCTTTTAATTTTCTTTACTTGATAAAAATCATAAAAAAATATATTTAGAATTAGTACATTAATTCTCTTTTAACATTTTCTTTAAAATAAAATACAAAAAAATTGATTACTTTTCTTTTTAATAAATTACTAACCTAAATTTTTTTACTATTTTTAGTCCCTTTAGAATAGTTAATTTTTATAGATAGGTTGTTTGTTAATTTTCAATTTGGTTGTATTGTTTGTTTAACTAGAATTTTAATTGAACTTTTGATTCGACTCATCCCCATTCATAAAACTTGTACCCCATCCCCATATGGTTTGTAATAGCTTAGAATTTTGGTTTCTTTGATATTTCTTTATATGTCTAAGATGCTAATTACACATAATTGTCCAATTAGAACACTTGGCCTCCTCTTGGACTCATCATCAATGCGCAGGTATCCACTTACAAATGCACACTCGCACATATTTCATAGTTTGTTCCTAGGCTTTTCTACAGTGACACCTATTCAATCGATTGTTTCAATTGGTCATTTAGAATACTAGTACCATGCTAGTCCCACTTTTCAAGAGCATGCATATAGCCACCTTGTATGGGTTTTTATCTTATCCATTGAAGTAATTTCTCTCCCCTTGGTCCACATGCCAATCATCTTCTTAAAGGGTCTCATAGTTGAGTTTGGGCATGGCCATTCTCACGAGGATAATTAAGTTTTTCCCTTGGTTAACCATAACCCGAATCAACCACTTTGGTACATATACCAAGTGTTTCAATGCAAAAAGGGTCTCATAGTCGAGGGTAGGAGCACCTATTTTCACGAGATTAATCAAGTACACCCTTGGTTAATCATAACCTGATTCAATCCCCATACACTGAGCATTCCGTTTACGCCTTCCATGATACTACTTATCTTGTCGTGATTTTTTCTATGATCACCATACACAATCACTCATAACAAACTTCGTCTCCTTTTACTTATAACATGCTCCATTAGGACGACAATTTCTTCTTCTTTAGGATGCAGACTAATTAGACCTTAGGATTGAACCCATGCATGATAACATTAGGATTTCTTAGTCCCCCTCATAATCTTTTTTTCTTATTTTGTAATTAAAACTCATCATTCACAAATCAAAAACTCAAAACATTTAATCATCACTTGAATTCATTTAAAACTCACAAGACACTCAACAAATCAAAATTTTCCCTGAAGGGCATGTTATCTTTGTTCTAACGCGATACAGGTTGTGCCTATTGCTAGAATGCGTGCTTTAACGTCGTCTACTAAAAAACACCAACAAACCAACATTTTCTAGAAGAACTATGTTATTCTTATTCCTTCACTGGATACGTATGCAAAGGGTCGCGAAACCCTCACGAACGCACTAATAAAAAACCATTTATTTCCCCTTAAGTAAGTATAATTATAGATAAACACACTCTTCAAAGCAAACAACAAAATGGATCCCATTGAGTACAGCAGATGTGAGGGGTGCTAATACCTTCCTCTCGCATAATTGACTCCCTTACTCTTTCTCTTGGTCGCAATACCATCTTATCCATCCTCTTGTGGTTTTGTCGATATTTCCCCTTCCTTCGGGATAAATAATATTCAGTGGCGGCTCTGTGTTTTTTTCCGGTAGCTTTAACTGGAGAATCTGTTGAGGATCTTTCTTTTGCGAGTGTCTCTTAGTTTTGTTTATTTGTCTCTTTGGGTGTTTATTTATTTGTTTTATTTGCTTTACCGCTTTATTTCTTTGCTTTATTGTTTACTTTTATACATATTGCATTATATTTTTGCTACTCACATATTCTGGATATGTTATTTCTTCTGTGATGTTGGGTTGGGTGATTACATTTGATAAGTCCTATACCCGGACTTGGTTTATACTTAGGATTAGGACGGGTGGTACAATCATGTTAACTTTGAGGGAGTAATCCCGAAGAAGGAGGCATGAAAATCCCCCACTCAGTGGAGGTCCCCTTGAAAGTAGCGATGTTTACCGAGTAATTGGGAAGACATTGTTGCTTTTGACCTGGGAACTCGAGAAGCTGAGAGCCGTAGAACCATTAACCCATCCTGGCCTTTTTAGGTGTAGTGCGAAGATTATAACAGAGTAATCCAGAAGTAGTTGTCAGGCGATGCTGCACTTGGACAAGTTTTTCCTACAATATTATCGATTACCGAGTAATTGGGACATTGGTAATATCCAAAGGAAGAGCGTATACTCTGAGATTTCCTTAGAACCTTGTTCAGCAGGTGATAAACCCCTAGTACATACCTTATGGGTGGTTACTTTGACTCCATGCCTGTGAAGTCGGACTTTTGATCTTGTTACTTTCAACTTATGCAAAGGACTACACAGTGGTTATCCAGAATATGTGGAGCTAAAGCTTCATTCCATAGCATACCATGACATCATATCATCATGTATATGCATCTCATATCTAAGGAAATTCGAAAGACAAGTCTCGTTGGTCGAGCTTTTCAAAAATGAGAACAAAATTTTAAAAGATAGACGAGTCTTTGGATTTCCTCGGAAATGAAGATAAAACATCCATTCATACTATCATGAATTCATTTTTCACCAAAAAAACTTATTGGGGTCCCTTTTCCATCAGACTTCAGTGAACAGAAAAGACGACTTCTCCACATCCCTACTGTACAAGAAGCAACCAGTGAAGAATTATGGATCTTTTTGAAGAGAATTAGAATGCTCTCCGCCGAGATATGGACACCATGGGTACTCGCATGGATCAGCTTATGGAAACCCTTCATGCTGTTATTAAGGGTCAAGAAGAGCTACATTAAAGTGTTGCCAAGCTTGCTACTTCCGCTCCCTCCACTTCTGCTAATAGAAGGAATAATAATTTAAATGTTGAGACCCCTACTGGAGCTCCTCCGAATGATGTTGATGATCATCACGACGTCATTGATCTTAACAAACCCCATGTGAATCTTGCCTCTGGAGTTTCTGAAACTGCAAAGATGTACCATGCTCTCGAAGAGCGTCTCAGAGCCATGGAGGGTATCAAGACGTCTAGAATTAATACTACTGCAATGTATCTCGTGCCTGGGGTAGTTTTCCCTCCAAATATCAAGGTTCCTGATTTTGACAAATACAGGGGCACCTCTTGTCCAGAGACTCATCTTTGTTCCTACTGTCGCAAGATGGCAGCTTATGCTGAAAATGAACTGTTACTCATGCACTTCTTCCAAGATAGCTTGATCGGGCCACCTTTGGACTGGTACATACAACTAGAAAGAACTCATGTCAGTACGTGGGGAGAACTTGCTAACACCTTTTTGAAACATTACCATTATAATACTGCCAAGGCTCCTAGTCACACTTATCTTCAAGGGATGATATAGAAATCTGAAGATTCGTTCAAAGAGTACGCTCAAAGGTGGCATGAAATAGCTGCAAGGGTCCGACCTCTTCTCTTGGATTGTGAATTGATTGATTTGTTTTTTGGTACTCTACGAGGTCCTTATCTCCAACACATGCTCAGCAATACCTCTACTTATTTCTCTGATATGGTCATTATTGGAGAACATGTTGAAACTTGTATTAAGGCTGGAATGATCCAATGTATCCCTAACAATACCAACAACAATACCAGCATTGGTAGAAAGCCGTTTTCTGGTTTCGTCAAGAAGAAAGAGGGTGAGACTAGTGTTGTCACCATCAACCAAGGAAAAGCTCCTGCATATCCTCAAGTACGATTTACTTACTTTCTAACACCTGCCACTGTTCCTAATCAATATGTTCCTCAATTGTATGCTGCTACAACTCCAGCACCCTGGATGGACCAACAACAACCTTTCACTCCTCAACCACAATATCTTCCACAACAACAATTTGCAACACCTCCAACTTATCAATAATAGAATCAACAACCTCAAGGTCTGAGAGCTCCACAGAGACAAAGAGCTCCCAAAAGAAGATTTTATCCCAATCCTAAGTCCTATGCTCAACTTTCCCCCCAGTTACTTGCCAATCAGTTAGTTCAACTGTGTGAACTTGGTCCACCACCTAATCCTCTCCCTGGGGGTTATGACATTAATGCTCATTGTGAATTTGATTCTGGAGCCCCAGGCCATACGATTGAGAATTTTAGAGTATTTAAATGTAAAGTTCAAGACCTCCTCGATGCAAAGGCCATAAATTTCAACCTTGTTGGTCCCAATATTCAGAATAATCCCATGACTACTCACCCAGGGGCAGAGGTCAATGCTATTGAAGAAATTAGTGAGAAAACTCTGGTAACCGAGGTTGACGAGATCAAGATGTCATTAGGAATTGTTAGAGAACATTTGTTGGAGCACGAGATGCTGCAAGAACTCCACGATTTTTTCTTAACATGTTCCTCTAAACCTGAAGAGTGTACTAGTTTGAAGACGGCTATCCAACAGCTAATGGATGAAGGTGTCCTACATGTAGAGAAGATATTTCGAGAAGAAGAAATTGATGTCATGGAAATTCCTTATTATTTGAGAAGCATTTTAGCAACACCAGGCACCCCATTGAAAATTCAGGATCCTACTACCCCATTAATGATTCAAGCTCCCTCTTCCCCCACAACAACTCAATCTCCTATTCCTCCTCTATGTAACAACTCAAAAGCAATTCCATGGGAGTATAATGTGGTCTACATTCATGGGAAGAAGTACGAGTGTCCTCTAGTGGCTGACAAGAATATTACCAACATTGCAGGAACCAGTAACATGACTCGTAGTGGCAGGATCTTTTCTCTCTCACTACCGCCTCCCAAAGAAACTAACAATGATGCTCTGGCTAAGGCTAGGGGCAAGCAAGTGATTGACAATCAACCTAAACCTTTTGTAGGACAAGAAGAGGAGCATCCGTTGAGGATTATTAAGACAAGTGATTACAAAGTGGTGGATTAACTTAACCAGACGCCGCCCAAGATCTCCATATTGTCTCTCCTCCTGTGTTTGGAGACCCACCATAATGCTTTACTAAAGATTTTGTGTTCTTCCCATGTTACCCAAGACATTTATGTGGCCCAATTTGAAGGGATCGTAACCAATATTACTATGGGAAATTGTTTGGGTTTCTGTGATGATGAGATCCCGATTGAAGGCAGAGCCCACAACAAAGTGCTGCATGTTTCTATGAAGTGTTAGGATACGGTTTTATCTCGAGTTTTGGTAGATACAGGTTCTTCACACAATGTGATGCTTAAGGCTACTCTGTTTAAGCTGAATATGGACGGGGTAATGATGAGGCCTTCTATTGTACCCCAATTTTCGCCCCTAAGATCCCTTCATCATACCATGTTGATTCACTCACAACAAGATCACATTAGGATTCTTGGTTCCCCTCCCTACTTTGAGTTTTTCTCCTTTTGAGGAATTACCAAGCACCTTGACTTATGTTCCTTTTGTGATCATTAATATTGTTTTGATTCCTTCACATAACTAATAAAATACAATGTTGGCTTGTCTTGCTTGTTGTCCATGTAGCTAAGGGCAATGAGATTTAACAAGTTACTTCATGGATTCATGAGTTTATTTCCATTCCCTAGCCAATAAAAGCTTGAGAGGTTCAAACCTCACCATTGGAGTGGTTTTGGAAGAATTGGCATGGCAAGGTTGTTTTGGTTCACCACATTCCAATATTATCAAATTTGGTTGAAAAGTACAAGGGGTTTGATTGGAGAAGTTGTCATGTTTGGACAAGGTCTTGTTCCTATTGGTCACAAGAGAATATTTCTCTCAAAATTCAAAAAGCAAGAATATTGGTACAAGAAGTTTGTTAAAACTTGTCAAAGTTCCTCAAGGCATTTTCTTGATCTAGAAGCTAGGATTTTGAACTTCAAAGGAGTATATCATGCTCATCTTTTGGTATTTTTGAATGATTCCAAAGACATCCTTCTCTTCAAAGGGTTATCAACAAATAAATTCAAAAGGTCCAAGTATTTTTCATGTGGAAGAAACTTGATGAAGAAGGAAGATTACAAGTCCTTCAGATGAGTCCCCAATTTCCCAAGTGTGACTTCAAATGATCATAACTTCGTCCATTTTTATCACCTTGAGCCCATTCTTTTTCCATAATGATCTTGAAGATGTTAACTTTATGCCTTCTTTTATGTGCAAAGTGGGAAAATGGATGGAGGTTTCCTTAAATATGCAAAAGATTATAGGTCATTTCATGATTTTTGGCCAACTTCAACAAGTCATAACTTGCTCAATTTTTGGATATTTTGGGTGGTTCAAGTTTCAAAATGTCATTCAAGAGATCTTCTTCATTACATCTTTTTGGGTCAAGAGCAAATTTCAAGTGGAAGGCCATGTTTGTATGAAAAAGATTATAGGTCATTTTTAAAGAAGAATTTGAAATATTTTCAAGTATGGAAAGTCAACCCTTTTTCTTCAACTTTGACTCAATGCAACTTTCAGCTCAACCATCCATTTGATTCCATTCGTTTTCCATTTCAAAGCTTGTAACCTCATCTTTCTAAAGCATCAAGAATCATGCCTTAAGACCCCTTGAGCTGAGAATGCCATTGTCTCAAAAATGGTAACTTGAAACTAAAGTTTCCTCACAAGTCAGATTTTGAAATCTTTGTTTTGGCTTCTAATCACAAGTTCTCCACGCGTTTTTGCCTCTAAACATGTTTAGTGAACTTCCAGAATAGATTAGCACAACAAAACGCGCGTTTTGGATGAGTTTTGATCAAGTTTGAAGTCACACATTTCTTGTTTGCAACTTCACACGATTTCCCTCCAAACTTCATCATTTCACACGCTTGAACATTCCATTTGATTCCCTATAAATAAAGGGTCATTCCCCATTCATTTTCCTAAGCTTGGATAGCCAGAATCACCCTGCCAAACTTGCTCCATAACTCAATTTTCTGTAACTTCAAAATCCATTCTCGAGCCTTTTTCAATCCAATTTTTCCATCAATTCACCTTCCTTGATCTTCCCTGAAGCTAACCACTTAATTACATTCAAGAAGCGTGTCCTATACAGCTCCATAGAAGTCCAGTTTCAGAGCTCTGCAACTCAACTTCAATAGGTAGATTCCTTCATCAATTCTTCAAAAGTCTGATATCATTGTGTTGCTCTCATTGCGTTGGTTCTAGTTGCAACACTTACCTTTTACTGGAAACACATTTTGACCATAAAATTTCAAATCCCTTTTTAAAACTTTCCTTCC
Organism: Vicia faba; assembly: GCA_948472305.1. Classification (NCBI taxonomy): domain Eukaryota; kingdom Viridiplantae; phylum Streptophyta; class Magnoliopsida; order Fabales; family Fabaceae; genus Vicia; species Vicia faba. The sequence goes on along the minus strand of OX451741.1, from coordinate 1,436,261,933 downwards.
AAATTGATTGAGCTACAGTTTATATAAATTTGGCGCGAGGGTATGGTTGTCTTCGTCTTGAAGAGACGAAGCGAATGCCATAAGTCTGAGCTTCTGATTTTACAGTTTTAGAGACCTGCAATTCGTGATGGCTGCAGGTTGAAGATGACCAACGTGTCATCTTCCAACCAATGAAGGCGCGCCATCTGTATTTTTCAAATCCTGATTTAATTAATGATTTTGTACAATATTAACTAATGACCATGATATGCACAGCGTGCCATATCTCTTGGATTTGATTACTAACGAGTTTTGACTCTCATCCAATGGTCCACATATTTTACTTTTATTTTCTTTTTCTGATTTTTATATTTTAATTGTTTTAAATTTCAAAAAATCATAGAAAATTCATTTTTAGTCCAAAAAACCTGAAAAAATTATGAAAAATATTTTTGATTATTCTCTTTCTGATTTTTATTTTTTCAAAATTTAATTTTATGTTTTGGTATTTTTTATAAATTTTACACTTATTTGATTTGTTTTAAATGTTTAAAAACATTTTTATACATTTTAAAATTCTGAAAAAATTATGGAATGATCCAATGATATTGTAACAAATATTGGTGACCTTATTTTATTTTTGTTTCTGACTTTACTATTTTTTACCATTTTTTGTTTATTTTACCCATTTATTTTAATTTTAAAAATAGTTTCTGACTTTAAAAAATTACCAAAAAATTTGTAAAATTATTTGAGCCTTTTTCTGATTTTTCTATGGTCTTACTTTTTATTTCTTGATTAATTTGAACATAGTTGATATTTTTCTCATTATTTTCTGTTTTTAAAACATTTTAAAATCCATTTTTGTGTATATTAAATTTGATATTATTTTGTGATTATTTTCTGGCTGATCTTGGGCTAGATTTTGGATCATGAATTTTATTAACATCAATGGATCCATGGTGTTGAGTTTAACTCCACAAAAATAGTTGAATGATTTTAATAATAAATTGATTAAAAGTTAATTCAAATGTGGTTTGTGTATTTTTTCCCCCACCCCTCTTCATCTCATCCCCTTCTTATTGTACTAGATGTTGTTGGAGCATGATCTCTATATCATGTCTCAAAATAAATGGTGCATAAATTGTTATTCACCGGCCTCAAAATAGGTGTGACTTCTATATAAGTCCACTTACGATTGCTTAACATAGCGCTAAATTTTGTCCCGATTCGAATAAATGATCATTCGTGGCCCAAACTTATGATTGCAAGCCCAAGTATGTTAATTTGATCTCTTTGATCCAATAACCTTGAGATTCATTGTGTGGAGGCTTTGGTTCTACCAATCCTCTAATGGATCTACAACACCTTTGGTCAACGCGGATCACTTAAATATCGTTGATCATTAAATGATACTTATGAGAATTCCAAATGGATGATATACTTGACAAAAAGCAAATGCAACTTGTTGTGTGGAGGATTTGGTTCTACCAATCCTCTAATGAGTTCGAAATATAAGTTTCAAGATGGTCATCCAACTAACCACTAATTATTGACTTGTTTTACCTTATGCTTTTATTCTCTTTTTATGCTTTATGTACTATTTACTTTTGGAATTTACATTTATGCCATTTTCATCTTTGCTCATTTGAGCATTTATTTTCTTGCCATTTTGTACTTTTCTGACTTGAGCTTTTCTTTTCATTTCTTAAGATACTTAATAATCAACATAAACCCTCAAAAATCTTTAATGGTACTTGGACTATTTAGTTACTATCCTTGGCATTATGGAGCATGGACCCTTTCTTGGACTTAGGATTAGAAACCATGACCTATCTTGGAGATCTTATCTGATTATTTTGTCTGGAGCACTTGAGGTGTACCTCAAGACATTGGGTTGTTTGTTTGTTTTGTATGCATGTTATTGTGATTACACCCTTTGTTTTTAATCTGGAATTCACCCGTACACAGCCGTTACTCTGCCCAATTTTTATGAAGACTTAATACACTTAAAGTTTGGTTCTCTCAAGAGGTCTAGTATTTTGCTTGCTTGGTTTCAATCAAAAGAATGGGAATTCTATCTTGGCTAATAATGCCAAGTATTGGCTTCTTGTTGGTTATATGGTTCTTATCCCTAGCTTTTACCTTATTCTTTAGGATAGTCTCTTCTTCTCCTCCCATCTTCTTTAATTTCAAAAATATTCTCCCTCCTTTTGAAAACTCTTCTTGTTTTAAAAGTTGAACCACTTTCATAAGAAACTTGGACTTATGTCCATGTATTTTCAAAACATTTTCATAAATAAACCCCAATCAACTTAATGATACCTCGACATTTTTGTGAGAAGACTAAAACTCAATCCATCTCATCTCAAACCATTTTTCCACTTTGGCTTTTTATCTTTAAAACTTTTCTTAAAAGATTAAACTCTTGTCAATCCTTGTAGTGATTCAAACAACTATACTTCTACAACATATAGTGAAGAGAGATATTTTTCCACTTAGGTGTTGAGTGAGGCATTGTTGATTTTAAAATCAAAGCCATATCCTCCACTTTGAGATGATATAAGTTCTCCTTTCTCATGATTGTGGGTAGTAGGTAGGTTTTCCACACGGACAACGACGATGACGTTTTATTTTATAAAATCAACCAACACATTTGGATTTATATTTTTGAAAGAGGAACTACGTGTACCCTGATCCCCTATTGCATGAAAGGTGGTACGTAGGCACTAAAGGTTCGCAACCGCGGCGGGTGCAAAAATCATTAAATCTTACCTCCACCATCCATTTTATATAACAGTTTTTAGAGCCAAAATATACAGATTTTTACAAAGAGGCTCCTGCAGAGTACCGTAGATGTTTAGGGTGCTTAAACATTCCCTTTGCATAACCAACCCCCTTACCTTGAATCTTTCCCCCTCTCTTTTGGGGTTATTCGCTCTTTTCCCATTCCTTTGGAAATAATAAAGCACGATGGAGATTTTTATTTTGATTTTTATAAAGTCTAGTCAATCCAATGGCTTAGTCTTGAACATTTCTACCGCTACAGAAAAACGACGACTTCACTGGGGAAAGATTGAACTCTTGTTGGTACATCCCTAAGTGGGTTAAGCCTATCTTTGTTTATATCTGTATATGTGTTATTACTGTTTTTTTGTGTTATATATGATATATATGTTTGTTTGGATTTTCCTGGTTTTCAGGGTGCTTGATGATTACTCATAAGTCCTATACCCAGACTTGGGAAAACTTTAAGATAGGACGGGCGGTATAGTCATGTTAACTTTAAGGGAGTAATCCCAAAAAAATAGGCATGAGATCCCCCACTCAGTGGAGGCTCCTTTAATTGTAGTATCATTTACCGAGTAATCAGGAAGATGTACTGCTTTCGACCTGGGAGCCTGCTGAAATTGAGGACCGTAGAATACCAAACCCATCTTGGGCTTTTAGGTGTAGTGTGGAACCTATGATAGAGTAATCCGGAAATAGTTTTCACGCGATTCTACGCTCAGACGAGTCTTTCTTGAGAATATTACTAATTACCGAGTTAATCGGGAAGTTGGTAATATCCGAAGGAAGGATGTAGACTCTGGGAACCTCTAGAACCTTGTTCGACAGGTGATAACTTTAGACCAACACCTTATGGGTAGTACCTTCGACCTCATGCTCGTGACGTTGAACCTATGAACCCTATATGTGTGATCTTGTGTGTGATTGTTGGATCATGCATCCATGCACTCATAAGCATCTTTTGAAGAAACCATATTTCATGGGATTTAAAGGTTAACTATTTGTGAATATCTCAGGTACTTTCTAACCATGGATTTTGAAAAGAGAAAGACCGGAAAATACAGTTTTAAGGATCCCAAGATAGATGATTTGATCAGTCTAATTCCCAAGATTGAGTGTTCTGCAGACTTTCGGAAGAAGTATGGGTCCATTATTCCTCTCATGAAGCTGAAGATGAAGGAGGGTTTTCTCTCGAAAATGGTCCAGTTCTATGATCCGATGTATCATTGCTTTACTTTTCCCGACAATTAGTTGATTCCTACACTGGATGAGTATTCTTATCTATTGGATTTACCTATTACCGACCGTGTTCCTTTTACTGGTTTGGAGGGTGAGCCAAAAACCACATGAGATTGCTGCTTTGATTCACTTGGGGAAGTCTGAGGTGGAAGCCCATATGACTACTAAAGGAGGGATTAGAGGATTACCAGCTCAGTTCTTATTGGAGAAAGCTCGTTACTTTGCCAGAATGAAAAGTAAAGTTGCTTTTGAGGCCATCTTTCCTCTACTTGCTTACGAGTTGTTCTTATTTCCTAATGTGGAAAAGTTTGTCAACATTAATGCTATCAGGATTTTCATGATTGGAAACCCAGTTCCAACACTGTTGGGTGATGCTTATTACTCTATTCATCTCCTGAATTCTTATCATGGGGGGATGATTATCTGTTGCACACCCCTGTTGTACCGGTGGTTTATCTCTCATATGCCTCAGTCTGATGCTTTTTGGGATGTCAAGAAGGAACCCTGTTGGGCTCCTAAGATCATGGCACTTACTCACTCGAATATTGATTGGTATCATCGAGCCTATCAGGATATAGAGATTATTGACAGTTGTGGTAGTTTCCTCAATGTACCTCTTCTTGGTACAAAGGGAGGAGTTAACTATAACCCTGTTCTTGCACGGCGAAAACTTGGTTATCCGATGAGGGATAAACTGAATAGTATTCATTTGAGTAGTTTATATATGAAGGAAATAGAAGACCATAGGGAAGCTAGGGAGAAGATTGCGAAGGCCTGGCGTCACATTCATAAGAAGGGTAGGAAGGATTTAGGACCTAGGGGTGTTGTTTCTTTGGAGCCATATCTTCAGTGGATCCGATCGAGAGCCATTCAGTTAAAGATGCCGTATACCCGGGAGACACATATGCCTGATATGTTTGTGAAGACCACTTCTCCCTTGTTAGATGATTTGGAAGAGCTGCAACTTGCTTTGGTTAGGATGCAATAGGAAAGGGATGCTTGGAAGAACAAGTTCCAGACTTTAGAGAGTTCCTACAGAGCATACCTGAAGGAGAAATATGACTTGATTGAGATCCTTAAGAGTCGGGCGGTAGAGTCTATGGAGAGGAAAGGGGATTTATTTTCTCCTAAGCTTCAACCAGGTGCTAATCACTTACTTCCTGATTCATATGATTGGAAAGAGATTACCATCAGACATGTGGAAGAAAACTAGAGGTTAAAGGCTCAGATTTCCAGGCTCACAGGGAAGCGCCAGCATATAGAGTGATCTCCATCAGTTCTTTTTCTCAGGATTTTAGATTGTATTTTCCTCTTGTACTTGAGATCATTGAAACTTGTAATCCATTTTGGAATTATTATAATAAATTTTTTAAGTATTTCAAAGGTTTTATTACTTTGATGTTTGCAATATGTCTGTAAACTTTAAATCCCTTGAAATATTAAATAATGAAGCAAAATAATCATATGCATTGCATATCATGCATCATATTGCACATATTTCTTGCATTTATTATGCATATCTAGGTGTCTTACCAAGCTTCTTTACTTCATTCAGCAAGCTGACTCATCACTACAATACTCAGGCTAATCTAAAAAAGAAGATGGACAACTTAGAACAATAGAATCGTGAGCTGCGCGAAGAAGTTTTTGCTTTGAAGGCCGACATGGCCAATCTGACTACTCTGATGGAAGCTCTGGTGGCTGCTCAGAATCAACAACCAGGTGTTCAACCTCAACCAACAAGGGCAACTACTGAAGCTCTGAATGTTCCCGTATCTGCTACTCCAGCTGTTGTTCAAAATCGTATGCCTCAAGGTTATCCATGGGGAATGCCAGAGAATTTTGCACTTGAAGGTTTCAATATTGATTATCCAGTGGTTCAGACTATTATTACTCCGACACCTCCTGTGGTGCATGCTGTTCCGGCTGCACCTCCTTCGGTGAATATGGTTCCGTTTGTTAATGATGATGTGTGTCATCCTTTCCCTCCGCCGAGTGAAGACTTGGGTCTTTATGACAGAATGGGTGATTTTCAAGAGCAGTTTGACAAGATGCAGAGAGAGATGAAGGCCCTCAGGGGAAAAGAATTATTTGGGAAGAATGTGAATGAGCCATGTTTGGTCCCAAATGTTAAGATACCTGCTATGTTCAAGGTCCCGGAGTTTGAGAAGTATAAGGGCAACACTTGCCCTCGTGCCCATCTGGTGATGTACGTGAGGAGAATGTCTACCCATACTGATGATCCGCGTCTGCTGATTCACTTTTTTCAGGATAGTTTGAATGGTGCTACATTGAAGTGGTATATGAGTTTGGACAATGCTAATATCCATACTTTTAATGATTTAGGAGAAGTATTCATCAAACAATACAAGTACAACATAGACATGGCGCCTGACCATGATCAACTTAGGGCCATGGTTCAAAAAGAAAGGGAATCGTTTAAAGAGTATACAGAGAGGTGGCGTGAGGTAGCCGCCCAAGTGATTCCTCCCATGGAAGAGAAGGAAATGACTAAGATTTTCTTAAAAGACGCTGGGTGCTTTCTACTACGAGAGGATGGTAGAAAGCGCGTCAAGTGACTTTACTGAGATGGTAGGAATGGGTATCCGCTTAGAAGAGGCTGTAAGAGAAGGCCATTTGACGAAGAGTGAAGGATCTGGAGGTGTAAAAAAGACATCTTATGGGTTTACCAAGAAGAAAGAAGGGGATGCAAATGTTGTTATACAAGAGAGGAGGGTAAACGCTCCTAGAAGGAATTATCAGCGTCATTAGCAAGTCGCCTCAGTTACTCCTGTTATGAATGCCGCTCCAACTATCGTTGCTTATCAGAGACCGTCCTAGCAGAGGAATCAAGGGTATAATCAGAGAAGGGAGAATTATGACCCTATTCCCATGACCTATACAGAGTTGCTTCCATCTTTGATTCAGAAGAAGTTGGTCCAGACACGACCACCTCCCTCCGTACCATCACCATTGCCTTGGTATTACAAGACAAACCAAATGTGTGCTTTTCATCAGGGAGCACCAGGGCATAGTGTTGAGAATTGTTATCCTTTGAAGAATGAGGTGCAGAAATTGGTAAAGTCCGGTGTTCTATCTTTCAAGGACATGAGACCTAATGTGAAAGATAATCCTCTACCCAAGAATGAGGGAGTAAATGCTGTAAATATGGTGGCCGGTTGTCCAGGAGACTTCCGGATTTTTGACATTAATCTGGTTAGAGGAGATTTGGTGAGGATGCATACAGACCTCTATGAATTTAGCTACCACACGCATGACCATTCCGGTTGTGCTATTTACAGTACAAATATACAGGGTTGCAAGAAGATAAAGGCTGATTTACAGGAGATGATGGATGAGGGCCTCATCCACATAATCAGGCCTAGGTTAGAGTATGAAGAGGAAGTGAATTTTGTTTCTGGATGTCCTGGTGACTTCGGAATTTTTGAGGATCTCGTACAGTTGCACGCTACCTTCTTCCATACGGCTGGTCAGGTGGAGCACGTATATGAATCTTGCCTAGTTTGTTGTCGAGATCCCCGAGGATGTTCAATTGTGAAAGAGGGTGTTCAGTTGCTGTTAGACAATGGAATTATCAAGATCACGGGTCAGAGGGATGATTATCATGAGGTTGGTATGGTTGAGGTTTGTTTAAAGGAATAAGAGTCAGAGGAAGAGTATGCCTCTGTCGATGACTATTTTTCTTCAGATGAAGATTTGTTTTCTAGAAATGACTTATTGACGACTGGTTATGTTGAAGAAGGGGTAAACGTCATTGTGCCTTGTTTTGGTGCACCCTCTCATTTTGAAGTGGAGTACCATAGCAAACCAGTTGTTACCCCATTGCTAATTAGTTTTCTAGGTCCTACCCCCTACAAGTCAGATAAGGTTGTGCCTTACAAATACAACGCTACAATCTTAGAATACGGAGTTGAAATTCCCATCCAGCCAATACTCGATGTTGGGAATGTAGCTGAAAATAGCAGGGTGACCCGTAGCGGTCGTGTGTTTGTGTCGGTTGTTCGGAGAGATGTTGCTGCTGGAAAGAAAATTGTTGAGAATGATGAACCTAAGAAGGCTACAGGAGAGACCAGTGGAGCTACGCTAGAGAAAGAAGTGGATGATATTTTGAAGATAATTAAGATGAGCGACTACAAAATTGTAGATCAGCTACTACAGACTCCTTCAAAGATATCTATCTTGGCTTTATTAATGAACTCTTCTACTCATAAAGAATCCCTGATGAGAGTACTTGACCAAGCTTTTGTGGGGAGTGACATGCCAATAGATCAATTCAGCAGCATAATTGGAAACATTACGTCATGTATTAACTTGAGTTTCTGCGATGATGAACTACCAGATGAAGGGAGGAATCACAACATGGCCCTCCACATATCTATGAACTGCAAGAATGATTCGCTATCCAATGTGCTAATTGATAATGGATCTGCGCTGAATGTTATACCAAGGAGTACTCTCATGAAGTTGAAATACCAAGGAACACCTAGGCGCCCGAGTGGCATCATTGTGAAAGCATTTGATGGGTTAAGGAAATCTGTCATCGGTGAAGTAGACTTACCCATACATATAGGACCATATTTGTTCCAGATAACCTTCCAGGTCATGAACATTATTCTCGCATATAGTTGTTTGTTAGGACGGTCGTGGATACATGAAGCAGGGGCTTCCACTTCAACTTTACATCAGAAGCTAAAATTTGTGCGTGAAGGGGAGGTGGCAATTATAAGTGGGGAGAAAGCATTATTGATATCTCATTTGTCCTCCTCCAGCTGTTGGAACCTAGTTCCAAGCCCTATCTATTGACAACATAAGGAGAAATGAGAATTCCATGGTTTCGCTGAAGGACACGCATCAGGTTGTGCACAAAGGTCATAATGCAGTTCGGGGATGAATTGTGGATCCACCCGTAAACAAGAACATAACTGATTTGGGTTTCTCTTAAAAGAATGGTAAAGTCGAAGGTTTGAAGTCAAAGTCTACTATGAGCATTTATCATGATGTTTTTCGCAGCAGAGGTTACCTCCATCCAACTGATTCTAACGTTAATGCTGTTGAGGAGGATGAAGCATAGCAGGAAATGCCGAATTATGTGACGCATGGAGTCAGGGTTCAGAATTGGGTCACCATTGATATTCCCTCTTGCACACATATTTCAAAGTAATTTTATTTGATTAATATTTTTTTTTAAAAGCTTTCACTCTGCCCAAGGTGGAAGTATTAATGTTGTAGGGCTTATCTGTTTGCTGTGACTTTTAAGATCATTAATAAAAGTTGTCTTTGCTTGCCGAATTATGTTTTTATTTCCTGCTTTTTCTTGGAAAATGGTAATAAAAAAAAACCCTTCAAAATAAATAATAACTGAAATTCAATCTGCATGATCACTTGTTATATGTGTCAGTTTTTAAAAGCAATCATAAATCATATGTGCAGATTAATTAAAAAACCCGTTGAATACAATGACCCTGCACCCTCTCCCAACTTTGAATATCCTGTGTTTGGGGCTGAAGAAGAAGATTATGACGAGATTCCATAAGAGGTCTCACGGTTGCTTGAGCATGAGGAAAATACCATTCAACCATATAAAGAGCCTTTGGAAGTGATCAATTTGGGTTCAGAAGAAGACCCGAAGGAAGTCCGGATTGGAGCATCGTGGCATCCCGATGTGAAGAGAAGTTTGATTGAGTTGTTGAAAGAGTATGTGGATATTTTTTCTTGGTCTTACCAAGATATGCCTGGTCTAGATACAGATATTGTCGAGCACTGTTTGTCGTTGAAGCCAGAGTGTCCGCCAATTAAACAAAAGTTGAGAAGAACTCACCTAGATATGGCAGTAAAGATCAAAGAGGAGGTTCTAAAGCAGATTAATGTTAGTTTTCTTGTGACGTCAGTGTATCCTCAACGGATTTCCAATATTGTCTAAGTATCGAAAAAAGATGGAAAAGTCCGCATGTGCGTAGATTACAGAGATCTAAATAAAGATAGTCCAAAAGATGATTTTCCATTGCCTCACATCGACATGTTAGTGGATAGCACAACAAAATTCAAATTATTCTCGTTCATGGACGGATATTTCGGGTATAATTAAATATGAATGGTTCTAGAGGACATGGAAAAAACAACGTTTATCACACCCTGGGGAACATTCTGTTACAGAGTGATGCCCTTCGGGTTGAAGAACGCTGGTGCAACGTACTAGAGGGCTATGACAACCCTATTCCATGATCTGATGCACAAGGAAATCAAAGTATATGTTGATGATATGATTGCCAAATCTCAGACTGAAGAAGGGCATATAGAAGATTTGTTGAATTTGTTTCAGCGTTTCAGGGAAGTTATTGGGTTTCATTGTTAGCCAGAAAGGAATTAAAGTTGACCCTGATAAAGTCAAAGAAATTCAAGAAATACCAGCATCAAGAATTGAAAAGCAAGTCAGAGGTTTCCTCGGGCGTTTGAACTATATTTCCAGATTCATTTCCAACATGACTGCAACATGCAAACCGATCTTTAAGTTGTTAAAGAAATATCAAGGTTGTGTGTGGACAGATGACTGTCAAAGGGCATTTGAGAGTATTAAAGAATATCGGCTTGAACCTCCTATCTTGCTCCCTCCCATAGAAGGAAGGCCGTTGATTATGTATCTGACAGTGTAAGATAAATCCATGGGTTGTATTCTGGGACAACAAGATAAAACAGGGAAGAAGGAGTTCTCCATCTATTATCTTAGTAAAAAATTCACTGATTATGAGTCGCGGTATTCCATGTTGGAAAAAACATGTTGCGCTTTGGCCTGGGCGGCAAAGCGTTTGCGGCAGTATATGTTGAATCACACCACTTGGTTGATCTCCAAAATGGATCCAATCAAGCACATTTTCAAAAAGCCTGCTCTTACTGGGAGAATTTCTCGCTGGAAGATGTTGTTATCTGAACATGATATCGAATACCGCACTCAAAAGGCTATTAAAAGTAGTGCCTTGGTAGATTATCTTGCTCACCAACCAATGGAAGATCACCAGTCTGCAGAATATGAATTCCCCGATGAGGATGTGATGTTCCTGAAAGTGAAAGATTGTGATGAACCATTACCTGAGGAAGGTCATGACCCTGAATCTTGTTGGAGTATGATATTTGATGGAGCTGTGAATGCTTATTGTAAAGGAATTAGTGTTGTGATTGTCACTCCTCATGGATCACACATTCCTTTTACTGCATGGTTAATATTTGATTTCACTAATAATATGGAACAATACGAGGCTTGCATCACGGGTCTTGAAGAAGCTATTGATCTCAGAATTAAAATTCTCGATGTGTATGGTGATTCAGCTTTGGTAATAAATCAGATTAAAGGAGAATGGGACACTCGTCACCCTGGCTTGATCCCTTATAAAGATTATGGTAGAAGATTATTGCCATTCTTCAATAAATTTAAATTCCATCACATCCCTAGAGATGAAAATCAAATGGCGGATGCTCTGGCAACTCTGGCTTCTATGTACCAAGTGAATACTTGGAATGATATACGCCAAATTACGGTTCGACGGCTGGATAGGCCCACTTATGTGTTTACAACAAAGGAGGTAGAAGATGAAAAACCCTGGTATTATGATATCAAGCATTTTCTTCAGACTCAGGAATACCCGATTGGTGCGTCGAGGAAAGATAGAAAGATATTAAGAAGATTGGCAGGCAGTTTCTTCCTCAGTGAAAATATGTTATACAAGAGAAATTATGACATGGTCTTGCTCAGATGCGTAGATAGACACAAAGCAGACATGTTGATGCATGAGATTCATGAAGGTTCATTTTGCACTTATGCCAATGGACATTCGACGGCTAAAAGGATGCTAAGGGAAGGTTACTATTGGCTGACAATGGAATTTGATTGTTACAAATTTGCAAAGAAGTTTCATAAATTCCAGATTTAGGCAGACAAGGTCCATGTGCCTCCAACACTTCTCAATGTGATTTCCTCCCCATGGCCTTTCTCTATGTGGGGTATTGACATGATTGGGATGATAGAACCCAAAGCTTCGAATGGACACCATTTTATCTTGGTAGCAATTGATTACTTCACCATGTGGGTGGAGGCTGCTTCATATGCCAATGTTACTAAGCAGGTGGTTATATCCTTCATTAAGAATAACCTTATATGCCGGTATGGTGTGCCGAGCAGAATCATCACTGACAATGGCTCGAATTTGGAAAACAAGATGATGACAGAACTGTGTGAAGAATTCAAGATTGTCCATCACAATTCATCTCCATACAGGCCAAAGATGAATGGGGCTGTTGAAGCTGCTAATAAGAATATCAAGAGAATTATCCAGAAAATGGTTGTTACTTATAAGGATTGGCATGAAATGCTCCCTTTTTCTCTACATGGATATCGAACATTTGTCTGCACTTCAACAGGAGAAACCCTGTTCTCATTAGTATATGGAATGGAAGTTATACTCCCGGTCGAGGTAGAGATTCCCTCGTTGCATGTGATAATGGAAACCATGTTGATAAAGGCTGAATGGGTCCAAAACATGTTTGACCAATTGAAGTTGACTGAGGAGAAAAGAATGACAGCTTTGTGTCATGGCCAATTATATCAGAGAAGAATGAAGAAAGCTTTTGATAAAAAGGTAAAACCTCATGAATTCAGAGAAGGCGACCTCGTTCTAAGGAAGATCATATCTTTCAACACTGATTCTAGGGGCAAGTGGGCTCTCAATTTTGAAGGCCCATATGTTGTCAAGAAAGCCTTCTCTGGTGATGCATTAATCCTTGAAACTATGGATGGCAAGGAGTTCCCACATCCCATGAATGCTGATGCAATCAAGAGATACTTCGCCTAAAGAAATAAAAGAACAACTTGTTAAGTTGAAAACCCAAAATGGACGCTTAGGCAAAAAGGAGCATCTCGGTAGGCCGAAAACCCGAAAGGGAGGTCTAGGCAAAAATTAGAGACATAAACAGAATAAATTCCCCGCTAAATTGAAAACCTGCAAGGGCAGCTTAGGAAAAAGAGGGATTTTCTTGGCAAGTAACTACGTCAGACAAGACTTGATCGTTGAAGCAACAATCTTCTCGGATCCTCACCATACTTCAACAAAAGCTACTGCTCAGGATTTCAAAAGTTGTTAGGTGGGATAGTGGTCATTGTATCTCAATGTATCTTTTCCATTATGTATTACCATTTCCCAAACTTTGTAATCGTATATGGAGTCTCGCCATTCACAGACTACCATTCTATTAATGAAACTCAAGCTTTTACCCAATTCTTTGTGTTTCTTATTTTATTTAGCTTGCAAAGACTCCATTTATTACTGATAATAACTTTCAAAGAAAAGAGATTAAATAACAAAATTGATTTTTCAAAAAAAAAAAAGATTTTTACAATTTCCTTTTACACTGACATTTGTGATGAAACAATGACAACAAAAATGGTGATCCCAGGAATAGACAAACTCTGGTTGATTTGAGAAGTTTTTGTTCCCCCCGGGAAGGGCTACTCGGGTTGTTTTCACCGTATTGAACTTATGGTTCCGGTATCCTCGGTCAAGTTTGGATTCGTTTCTCCCCTTCTCTGAGTTTTCATAATGTGAAGTTTCAATCCATGTTTTTCTCCAGCGAAGTGGGTCTGATTTCCCCAGCGAAGTTTGATTGTTTCGGTGTCAGTCTGCTTTATTTGAGACTGGTCTTGCAATCTCCAGTATGCATATTACTTTTGAAAAAACACTAGTTTTCCCGATGAAGCCTGAAGAAGGATGTTCTACCCCGATATCTCTTTAGTTTGTACACCTTCAGATTATGTTTCTCCTTGGTAAAGTTAAAAGCAGGAAGTAGGTTTTGATTCCACAGCTGGCCTTTACCTTTCTTGGAATGATCATCTTGGTTGAAGCTTAGCCGAGTGTTGTTAGTGCCCGAGGCAGTTTTTCCTGGTTGTTCCCCATGTTGTGTATATGTTTTTTCAGCATGCACAGAAAACACTCATACATTTATACATGCATCATGCATAGCTAAAATTGACAAGTCATTGTTCATTGACATTTGTTAATATTTTTGTTGACGTATTACCCTGTTTTGCAGATTTATGTTGCCCTCTCTTTAATAGAGTGTTGGCCTTAAGCAGAAAGCGTATATTCTTTCAATTTACTCACTGAGTCGTCCCTTGTAGAAGATTTTTGCTTTAGCCTTCCTGTACAGTTCCTTGTTTAGAAGGATCTTGTTTTCCCTCTTGAGTTTATTTCTCAAAGGATGTATTCTGGTTGACTGTTTCATTCAAGTTTATTTCTGGTTTGGATCTGTGGTCGCCCGACAATATTATTTACTTTGAAATTCTAAAAAAAAAACTCCAAGCTTTGGTTGGTGCATTTAGTTTGCACAAGAAGAATTTATCCCCTTAGGGAGAATATCATGACATCTCCCCAGGAAGTCATACCTCTTGCTCAAAAAAGTCATTTCCTTTTACAATCCTCCATAACAACAAAAAGCAAGTTCTCTTTATTTGAGACAGCTTATGTATCATCCTTTCCAGGCGGAGTGCCTCATTTAAAGAAGAAGTTGAGACCCGTTCTAGGCGAAACACCAGAATCTTGGGGAAACTTGTCATCTTTTTGCTATCTTCAATGAACGTTGATAGTTCATCGTCAGTGAATGGCGGTGATATGATATATTCTATTTCTACCTTCAATTAAAGTTGGTAGACCATCGGCAGTGAAAGTCGGTGTTTGTTATCTTTCTACCTTTAGTGAACGTTGGTAGTTCATCGGCAGTGAACACTGATGTTTGTTATCTTTTTGCTATCTACAGTGAACGTTGATAGTTCATCGTCAGTGAGCGGCGGTAATATGATATTTTCTCTTTCTACCTTCAGTGAAAGTTGGTAGACCATCGGAAGTGAATGTCGGTGTTTGTTATCTTTCTACCTTCAGTGAACGTTGGTAGTTCATCGATAGTGAACGTTGATGTTTGTTATCTTCTTGCTATCGGCAGTGAACGTCGATGTTTGTTATCTTCTTGCTATCTTCAGTGAACATTGATGGATCATCTTCAGTGAACATCGGTAATATGATATATTCTCTTTCTACCTTCAGTGCAAGTTAGTAGACCATCGGTAGTGAATATCGATGTTTGTTACCTTGCTAGCCTCAGTGAACGTTGGTAGTTCATCGTCAGTGAACGGAAGTGCCATGATATATTCTCCCTCTACATTCAGTGAAAGTTGGTAGGCCATCGGCAGTGAATGTCGATGTTTGTTATCTTTCTCTCTGCCTTCAGTAAACATCGGTAGCTTCGCCTTCAGTAGAAGCTGGTGTGTCCTTTGACCATTCTACCATCCTCTCGGATTCAGTTCTTTTGGTCCACCAGTGATTAATTTTCCTGGTGGGGGTGCTCCTTTGTTTCTTTATTATTGTTGCATCCCCAGTGTTATTTCAGCGTCTCTTTATTCTGCCTTAGTAATACATCAAGTACGGGGTGACTGGGATACACGACACCCTAATTTAGTTCCATACCAGGATTACATATTAGAGTTGATGCCAGCTTTTGACGAGATCACCTTTGAGCATATTCCTAGAGAAGTAAATCAATTGGCAGATGCTCTGGCAACTTTAGCAACAATCTTCAAAGTCAGTTATCCGAATCATGCCCCCAATATAAGAATCCTTTGTTACAAGGAGCCAACACACATTTTCCCTTCTCATTGTCTCACAACTGAAGACGTTTCAGGCGAAAAGCCATGGTGCTTCTACATCAAAAGATATCTTGAGAAGCAAGAGTACCACGAGGGTCCTACAATTTGTGATAAGCGGACTCTTAGAAGGTTAGTCTCCAAGTTTTTACTATCAGGAGACGTTCTGTTCAAGAGAAACTTAGATTCGGTTATGCTCAGATGCATGGATAGACACGAAGCAGAAGCCATCATACGAGAAATCCACGAGGGCACTTTTGGGACTCATGCCAGTGGACATTCCATGGCCAAGAAAATCCTACGAGTAGGTTATTTTTGAATGACGGTGGAAAGTGACTATTGTGTGTATGCGAAGATGTGCCACAAATTTCAAGTTTACACAGACAAGATACATAATCCTTCAACTCCTTTGAATGTAATGACTTCACCATGTCCCTTTGCAATATGGGGCATTGATATGATTGGATGCATCCAGCCGAGTGCTTCAAATGGACACAAGTTCATTATCGTTGCTATTGACTACTTCACCAAGTGGGTGGAAGCAGCTTCGTATAAGAATGTGACCAAGCAAGTTGTTACCCGATTCATCAAGAAAGAAATCATATGCCAGTATGGTACTCCTAACAAGATCATCACTAATAACAGGTCGAATCTCAACAACAAAATGATGAAGGAAATATGTGAAGAATTCAATATCGAGCACCATAATTCATCATCATATCGGTCAAAGATGAACGGGGAAGTCGAAGCAGCTAACAATAACATAAAGAAGATCGTTCAGAAAATGGTGAGAACATACAAGGATTGGCACGAGATGTTGCCCTTTGCTCTGCACAACTATTGAAATTCAGTGCATACTTCCACTGGGGAAACTCCTTTTTCACTAGTCTATGGCATGGATGCGGTGCTCTCAATCGAAGTGGAGATTCCTTCATTGAGGGTTCTGATGGATACTAAGCTTGATGAAGCTGAATGGATTCGAACAAGGCTCAAACAACTCAATATCATCGAAGAGAAGCGCCTAGCAACCATTTGTCATGGTCATTTTTATCAACATAGTCTCAAGAGAGCATTTGATAAAAAGATTCGACCTCGAGAGTTTCACACAGGTGACCTGGTCTTAAGGAAGATTCTCCCAATTCACACTGATCCAAGAGGCAAGTGGACTTCCAACTATGAAGGGCCATACATCGTGAAGAAAGCTTTCTCAGGAGGTGCTCTAATCCTGACAAACGTGGATGGGGAAGACGTTCTCTTTCCAGTCAATTCAGACTCTGTCAAAAAATACTACGCATAAAAGACCAACTAAGTCGAAAACCCAAAAGGGCGGCTTAGGAAAAAGTTAGGGCTAAAACAAAAAGAAAAAAAAAAGAAAAACTTGTTAAGTTGAAAACCCGAAAGGGCGGCTTAGGCAAAAATGGGTGTCCTGGTGGATTGAAAACTCGAAAGGGTGATCCAGGCAAAAATTAGGGACAAAAAGCGAGAGACTGTAGTCTGAAGACTCTTCATGAATTACAAGTACACCCTCCTAACATGAGATGGATCAATTCAACTATTATCCTTCAGAATCACAGCACTAGGGCGATCCAGGATATGGGAACTATAGCAATATCAGTCTTAATGGAAGTTCGAGATTTCCTTATTGCCATTTTACTCATTGTATTTTGTCATTTCTTCGCAACTTCCTCATTCTGGAGTTGTCTCCATGTATGAATGCCTATTCACAGGCCAAACTCATTAATAAAATTTTTCTCTTCCACCCAAAAGTATTTGTTATGTCCTTTTACTTTATTTTTGTATGCGAATTGTGATTTAAATTCTTTGTTAAGCACTCCATTAAAAACAATAAGGCAATAATAATCACAAGCTATGATGAGAAACACGACATTACATGGATATGAAGGCATCCCAAGGGAATACCATAGTGTTGAAGTGTTTGTTTTTTTGTGCAGGTAGCAAGTCGTAATGGTCACCTCGACCAAGCGTTCGTCCTCGTCATCTCCTTACAGACATTTGAGCATCCGAGTCTCCAACACCGAGAAACTTGGGGCATTTGATGAGATCCACGTCTCTATTCAGTCATTCACAAGAAGTCCAAAATACGAAGAAAGTCAGATCAAGCTACTCCACCTTAGCAAGAACCAATCCCCTATGTATTCGACAAGGCTATAACTCGATTCTCTCAGTTTTCAAGCACCAATCTATTTGTTATCTCAAGACAGCGGGCAAAAGACCCCAATAAGCCTAATATTTGACACTTTGCATACGATAATCATCACTGCATATTACATTGCCTCCTCAAACGCATAGCATATCCATGAATCATCATGCAACATTTCAAAACACATATGAAGCCTGAGCTAGATTTGATACCTTGTCCGAAAGCCCCAAATCAACCTCAAATAGAAAAACATCCCCACAAAGAATATCATTCTCATAATTCCCAGTTGACATTTGTCATTACACTACCAACCAAAAATAAACCATGGTGCCAATAGATTGCATTCCACCAACTCTCAATACTCATGTTATCTTTTCTAGGGTCATAGGTCACTCGTAGGTCTTATCCTCACGTTATCTTTTCTAGGGTCGTAGGTCGCTCGTAGATCTTACCATCACGTTATCTTTTTAGGGTTGTAGGTCTCTCGTAGTTCTTATCCTCGCGTTATCTTTTATAGGGTCGTATGTCACTCATAGGTCTTACCCTCAAGTTATCTTTATAGGGTCGTAAGTCGCTCGTAGGTATTACCCTCATGTTATCTTTTATAGGGTCGTAGATTGCTCGTAGGCCTTACCCTCATGTTATCTTTTTAGGGTCGTAGGTCGCTCGTAGGTCTTACCCTCACATTATCTTTTATAGGCTCGTAGTTCACTCGTAGGTCTTACCCCCACGTTATCTTTATAGGGCGTAGGTCGCTCGTAGGTCTTACCATGATGTTATCTTTCTAGGGTCATAGGTCACTCGTAGGTCTTACCATGAAGTTATCTTTTTAGGGTCATATGTCGTCCATAGATGTTACCCTCATATTATCTTTTTTAGGGTCGTATGTCGTCCGTAGACGTTACCCTCACGTTATCTTATCAAAGGTCGAAGGTCGCCGGTAGATCTTACCCTCACTTTACTTTTCCCAAGGTCGTAGGTTGTCTGTAGATCTTACGTTCCCGTCATCATTCTTAGTGTCGTAGGCCGGCCGTAGATCTCACTGTCACTTTTCTTTTCATAGGGCCGTAGGTCGTCCGTAGACTTTACCCTCATATTTTTAAAGTCGTAGGTCGTCCGTAGATCTTACCTTCGCGTCATCATTTCTTAAGGTCTAGATCGTCCGTAGATCTTACATTCTCTTTATCCTATTTTGGGTCGTAGGTCGTCCGTAGATCTTACCCTCGGGCTATCTTTTCTAGGATTGTAGGTCGTCCGTAGATCTTACCCTGGTGTTATGCTTTCATGGTTCGTATGTCACTCACCGGTCTTACCCTCGTGAAATCCTCTCTCTGAGTCATCGATCATACGCCAACCTTTACCCATCGTCTTTACATTTCTTTTTGGGTCGTGAATCCCTCACGATAGATTCTCCATCGTCATCGAGTTCTACTCATCGCCTTTAAGTTATCATGCTGTCATTAATCCTAATTTCAGTCACCACAACATCGTCAAACGTATCTTTTCAGTCACTTTAACGCCCACTTCTATGAGGACCTTGTATTGGCACGGTTACCCCAATATGAGCTATCATTATTCAACCACCTTTACCCATCATGACCAGTTCATCTGTAAATTCATTTTTCTCATCCCCAACAGACGTCACAAACAAATAACACTCACACCATCTCTCTAGGACAAATTTCAGGTCCTGGTATTTAATCATCTTCCACCTTTAACTTTCAAAAGGTTGATGCCAATCTCATCTTCAGGTTCAAGACGATTAAATAGGGGTAGCTGTCGTACCCCAAATTTGCTCTACATGTTACTTTTGTCTGGCTTGGACTTTGCATCCCATTTACATCATTTTCATTAAGTCGCTTGCATATCATGCATCTCATGGAATCAGGCAATTTGGTTTAAAGCATTAGGGTTGTGCCATCCTTATGTTTAATTTTGGTTTGAAGTTTCTTCATCGGGTTTAGGGCAGTTTCATTTACTTCTTGAGCAGTGGATTATGAAGTGAAGTGTTGAGGTATCATGGATTTCTTTCTCATTAAGTTACAAGTCTGTTTCTCACTTAAATTCCTCAGAGCCTGGATTAAGGTTTATTTCCCTATTGTTTGTCAAGAGTCTCTTAATCACCAAGTCAAGAGTTTGAAGTTTAAATTGATGAACATGGAATCCGGGCACAAGAAATAAGGTTGGAGATTCATGATAATCAAGGCATGTTTTTGTTGCTTCGGTTACAAGTTACTTGTGGTTTGGGAATCAAGGTTAAGGTTCTTACTTAGAGTGCAAGTTTTGTTTGGACATGATATGAAGATTGAGGATCAAAAGAAAAGGCACGTGGTTACTTCAAATACAGGTTACAAAGGTCATATGTGATTTCTTGAAGTTTAAGTTACAAAGGAAAGATGTTTCATTTAAACCACTCAAGTGGTAATTTCAAATTTTAACCAAGTCCCAGACTTATCAAATTTCCATACAACATGTGTATCACTCATAAAGATTCAAAGAAATATCATTCATTACATTTTTTGGGGTAATTTACAAAACGGATTACAAGTTGAAATACAAGTTACAAATGTTTGTTTACGAAAAAAAAGAGAATAAATATTGGTTCTTCAATTTTCTTTTGCTTCATCTTCAATCAATTCGTCCTCACTCCTCGCCATGACTTATTCTTCATCATTAGGGTTTGTATTCTGAATCAGAAATACAAGAGGGGTTTTCAATCATAGGCTATATTCTCCTATTTTGCAAATTACAAAAAGTTTAGGTTTTTGGTTCACAAAAGGAAAATAAATTGGCAAACATTTTTATTGCAAAAGCAAATCACAAAACTGTCCAACAGCAAGCAAGATTGCAAAAACAAGCAAAATAGCCTTCAGCAGT
This sequence comes from Vicia faba, assembly GCA_948472305.1. Lineage (NCBI taxonomy): Eukaryota > Viridiplantae > Streptophyta > Magnoliopsida > Fabales > Fabaceae > Vicia > Vicia faba. The sequence continues at coordinate 1,436,241,189 of OX451741.1, read as the reverse complement.
CAAACAGGCAGACAAACAACAACAAGCAGCCCAAAGCAGCTGCAAGTCAAAACGGCCAAAATGCATACAACAACTAAAAACAACAGTTGTGATAAACGCAACATAAAAGCAACAGCAAGCAGTAGCTGCAAGAAAATACAAAATAGTAGGCAGCAACTGCAAGCCAAAGAAGCCAAAAACAGCAAACGGCATACTTGCAGCAATACTGCTGCAAGCAAAGCAGCAAGAATATAAACAGTCACAGCAGCCCTAAGCAAACTGCTAGAAATATAAAACCAACAACCGAAGCAGTAAAACTGCTAAGCAGTTAACAACAACAAAATAGCAAGCAACCCAAAAATAGCAGGTTGACAAACATGTCTAAAGCTCTATGCATCATCATATTCCTAAAAAATGCAAACCCTTCAGAAATTCAGTAAAAAGAAGAACTGCTTTACATCATGGAAAGTCAAAGAGGAAAAGAGATAGGGTTTAGAAATATGTCACCCAGATAATAACAGTCCAAGCATAAGTTGTTGTCCTTAAACTACACATCCTATGTAAATAGTCCAAAAAAACTAGTTGAATAAATATAAACATAACCAAAACCTGCACTTAAAAAGCATAAAGTCAGGAAGTCAATTTTGTTTAAAATTCACCAAATTTCCCCCTAATTTCCACCATTATCCTACTATAACAACCACTATTTCATTGACCAACACACAACTAGAAAACCGAAAAGAGGAAAAAAACACACTGCAAGTATAAAACTTCAAAAACCAAACAAACCTTCTCATCGAATAACCTCCATGATCAATAACCTTCACCGCTAAATCACCACCATCAGTATCCTTCAAAAGCTAACATTTCAAAATAGCTTGTACCCATTCATAAAACTTGTACCCCCACCCAATATGGTTTGTAATAGCTTAGAATTTTGGTTTCTTTGACATTTATTTATATGTATAAGATGCTAATTACGCATAATTGTCCAATTATAACACTTGGCCTCCTCTTGGGCTCATCATCAATGAGCAGGTATCCACTTACAAATGCACACTCGCACATATTTCATAGTTTGGTCCTGGACTTTTCTACAGTGACAACTATTCGATCGATTGTTTCAATTGGTCGTTTAAAAACTAGTACCACACTAGTCCCACTTTTTAGGAGCATGCATATATCCACCTTGTACGGGCTTTTATCTTATCTATTGAAGTAATATCTCTCCCCTTGGTCCACATTCCAAGCATCTTCTTAAAGGGTCTCATAGTTGAGTTTGGGCATGACCATTCTCACGAGGTTAATCAAGTTTTGGCCTTGGTTAACTATACACCAAATCAACCACTTTGGTCTATATACCAAGTGTTTCCATGCACAAAGGGTCTCATAGTTGATGGTAGGAGAACATATTCTCGCGAGATTAATCAAGTACGCCCTTGGTTAATCATAACCCAATCCAATCCCCATACACCGAGCATTCCATTTACGCCTTCCGTGATACTACTTATCTTGTCGTCATTTTTTCTATGATCACCATACACAATCACTCATCACAAACTCCGTCTCCTTTTACTTATAACATGCTCTCTTAGGATGATAGTTTCCTCTTCTTTAGGATGGGACTAATTAGACCTTAGGATTGAACCCATGCAGGACAACATTAGGATTTATTAGTCCCCCTCATAATCTTTTTTTTCTTCTTTTTTAATTAAAACTCATCATTCACAAATCAAAACTTTAAAACATTTAATCATTACTTGAATTCATTTAAAACTCGCAAAACACTCAACAAATCAAAACTTTCCCCGAAGGGCATGTTATCTATGTTCTACCGTGATACAGGCCGTGCCTATTGCTAGAATGCGTGCGTTAACACCGCCCACTGAAAAACACCAATAAACCAACATTTTCTAGAAGAGCTACGGTGTTCTGATTCCTTCACTGGATACATAGGCAAAGGGTCGCAAAACCCTCACGAAGGCACTAATAAAAAAACCATTTCTTTCCCCTTAAGCAAGTATAGTTATAGATTAATACACGCTTAGAAGAAAACAAACAAAATGGATCTCGTTGAGTACAACGGATGTTAGGGGGTGCTAATACCTTCCCCTCGCATAACCGACTCCCTTACCCTTTCTCTTGGTTGCAAGACCATCTTATCCATTCTCTTGTGGTTTTCCCGATATTTCCCTTTCCTTCGGGATAAATAGTTTTGTGGCGGCTCTGTGTTTTTTGCTGGTAGCTTAACCAGTAATTGAGAGAACTCCTCCATAGTGGGTACCAACTGATAATCAGGAAAAGTGAAACAATGATGGGGGAAAAATTTAAAAATGTCCTAGTTTAAACTATTACATCCCTTTTGACTGTTACAATATTCATGAAAATAATAATGCGAAAATAGATAAGCGCGCGGAGATGGAGAAGGTGTAAGACCCTAAAAACCCTAAGTACTTAAAAAATTAATTTTTTGTTGTTTTTTTTTGGAATAAATAATTGAAGTGATGAAAACCTAATTCTAATTAATTTTAAATTAATAAAATAAACTCAAAATGATAAAGTTAAATTAATTAAAATTAACAAAAGTTAAATATTAAAATTAACAAAAGTTAAATTAGTTAATAAAAAACTTAAATATAATATTTTTGTTATTTTATAATATTTGTATTATTTTTTATAAAGCTTACTAAAAAAGAAAATGTTAATTAAAAAAAACAAATAATAAAAAAAATGTAAGGGGTCTGCGCTGCAAAAAGTAGTTAGGGGGTGAGAAAAAACAAACAAATCCAGACCCAATAGTAAGAGGACACAGGCGCCTGGAGATCTAGTGGGGGAAACTCTTTGGGGTGCATCGTGATCATGATTGTTTGGGAGCATTGGTTTGGAGTTTTGAGATTGGATGATCCAGATGTGGGTTGCATCATGCATGCACTTGGATCTGTTGCACTTGATCTGCAAGAGAAATATTGCAAAAATAATTTGTCCCACGCCTGGATCGAGCCTAGGACCTAGCATAACAATGCCTTAAGAACACGCGTGCTACCACTAGGATGTCTATACATACGGTATATGAAATCAAACAATAACATTATAATATAAAATTCAAGCTAATTCCAGATAAGAAAATACGTGCACGCTCAAGTGGACCACTATTATTTGAACAAACTAATCAGAACGCTGCTACATGGCACACGATTCTCAGGCGAGTCAGACCACCTCTCACGGTGGTCAACTACTTCTTCTTCGATGGCCCTTAATTCTCAAAAACCTGTAAAATCCATCAAAACAGATAAAAGAAAAACGTAGATCCACTATATTGGACCCTGTGAGTTCAATGATGGGATAGGTTTTATCCAACGTGGCCTATATCACTGAGTGGGAAAGTTCACACGTTCTATTCCCTAGCCATCATAATTGGATTCCTGCATTAAAGCTCATAGCTAAAGGGCCTAAACCACCACAAACACGATTATGAAACTGTATACATGCATGAAATGGATTAATAACACATGGATTAATAGTTATAGTTTAAACATTTTGCCAACTCCAGTGCAACTCAGTTGGCCTGTTCCGATCGTGTCTTGGCTTGGCAAAGGGTTCGAATGGGCTTCTGGAAGTCTCAGGAGGATGATTGGATCACTGGTTTTGAATGAGGAGGGTTGCAACAAGGATTTTGATCTTCCCCTAACACTTTGAATTTTGGAGAACTTTTGGAGTGCTTTTGTGCAATGATTTCCGTCCCCATTTAATTTGTTCTTGCTTGCATTATATAGATGAGTGAATGAGCCAACCAATATGGAATGGAATCAAGCTAATCAAGTCGTGGTTTAAACAAGAATAAAACCACTTTAAAACTTTCCAAACTAGAAAAATCCTTTCCTTCTTGAGCTTTGCACGAGTTTGGCATGTCATAACAAGCTTGCATGAGCTATATTGGGCTTGGAATGCACTGAAATCAAAAGGCCCAAGTCCTTACACATTGTTTTCATTTTGATTTGATTTGATTTATTTTTAAATGAATAAACATTCAAATAAGAGAAATAAAAATCATAAAAATGTGTGAATTCTTTTTAGAGGCCCTCTAACATCTTATGAGCATGTTTTAACATCAAAAGTTAGGCCCACTAGTTTAAAATCTCAAGTTTGCTCACTTTGTATTTCATGAATTTCATCAAAATTTCCCAACTTGTGCAACTCATAACTTGCTCAATTTTTATATTTTGAATATAATTTGGGACTTTTTGAAAATATCAAAATGTCCCATACACTTTCTCTTTTGATCATTTTTTCATTTGGAGACATTATCTTGATGTAAGTTTCCTTGACAAAAAGTGTCTTTAGAAAATGACCTATAATGTATTAGCTCATATCTTTCAAATGAAGCACTTTTTGGACTTGAGCATAACAACAAAGTTGTAGAGAATTGAACTTTCTTCAAAATGAGTTTTGGTTGGGGAAAGTTTGATGAAGTATGTGAAAGTTATGCTTGGTCAAAGTTCAATTGACTTCTCCTAAGGAAACCCTAATTTGACAATTCTTGACTTTTGATGATTTGAGGGTTCTCTTAAGGAATCATGATCAACCTTTGATCAAATGATGAATATAACTTAAAAATATTTATGTTGACCAAAAATATTGAAGTTTGACTATATGTTGATCACAGTTGACTTTTTACCCAATATAGTTGATTTTCAATCATCTGAACCATTGACTGAGCAAACTTGTGATGCAAGACTTGAAATTTGACATGGACCTTTTTGAGGACCTATGATGAACTATGGAAATCATTTGAGACCTTTGCAACCCAATTTCCTTGAGAAACTCAAAACCCTAGTTGTAGAACTTTGGCTTAGAAAGAGCATTGACTGGTCAACCCTTGAGTATCTTGAGTATTTGAGAACCTTTTAAAGCACGTCTTGAGAAAATTGGGAGGGAAACTTTTAGGGTACAACACTTGGGATTTACAAAAATATTGGCAGCTTGAATAGTAACATGGGGGACAAGATTGTGTGACGCGTCCGTCCTTTCATGGTATTGGAATGAAACATTGATTGTACCATGTACTATTTGTACCACATTAACGTTATCTTTTTTCCTTATGGACTTCAGAGGCTTCTGCGAGCATGAGTTTAGAAGCAAGAACATAACATTAGGTCATCATAACTTCAAGTCTTCGTAGTCTTCAGAACTGCGTCTTTAAAGTCTTCAACACTTGGTTGTGAGAACCTTTTCTTGGAACCTTGGATCTTTAAAACTTCAAGTCTTTAGAATCTTTAGAACTTATGTCTTTAGAATCTTCAGCACTTGGTCTTTGGAATCCTTATCTTTAGAACCTTGTTATTAGAAACACAAGTCTTCAGCATCTGGACTTCAGTAGAAACTTTATCTTTAGATCTTCTAACTTTGTTTCTTTGGAACATGTTGTCTTTAGAAGCTTGAGTCTTTAGCATCTGGACGTAATTAGAAACTTCTGTATTCAGATATTTTGATTGGTTTCTTTAGACAAACACCAGAGCTTACACTTCAGAGCCTTCTAGAGTGTCTTGCTACTGTTCAATAGAACTTGTGTAGCATAGAATCAGACACTTCAAAGCCTTCTAGAGAGTCTTGCTACTGTTCATCAGAGCTTACACTTCAGAGCCTTCTAGGCATATAATTTTTTTCTCATCTGATGATGATTGATAAGTGGTTTTTACATCTTTATTTACTGTTGATTTTAGTCATTTTTTCTTTATATTGGAAAGATTTTTATTCTGTTCTTATACATTTTATGTGCTGGTTGTGTGTTTTAGTGTTTTTAGGCTCACGTGAATAAATCGGGACAAATTGGTGCGAAAAAGTGCAAAAATAAGAGTTTCGGAAAAGTTTCCAACATACTTCAGGAGGTCTGACACGGCCGCCCGTGTTATCTGACACTTCCCGTGTCAGCCAATGCGCTGATTGAGCTATCATTAGCAATTTTCACTAAAAAAACTTATAACTGGAGCTACGGGAATCAAATCGATGCATTCTGATATTCTTTGGAAATTTGAGAGAAAGAGCTACAACTTTCATGTTGAAGTCAAAAGATGATTCGGACTGTAGAAGCCTCGAAAAATTCATTGAAGTTGCAGACTTTAGAAGTTAAGTTGTTTCGGGTTGTTTTACGGGCATAGTTTATGTTTCTGAACGAGTTTGAGTTAGTATTGAAAACTATTATTTGGTTTATAAGACTTTTTGCCAGCGGAGAATTACATAAGTGAAGATTGGAGAAGACAAGGGTTTCGGTGGAAGGAGATTTTCATGAACAGACAAGATTGAAGATCAAATTTCTCCCCAATACTTGTAATGTTTACCATTTATATTTTGTTTTCTTAGACTAGTATGAGTAGCTAAACTCCCCAATGCTAGGGGATGTCCCTGATTTGAATTTGTAATGAATTTGAATTTCTGATTTTATCTATTCCATGGTTTTTATTATTCAATTTAATTGTGCAATGTTTTTATGCTTTCCTGATCTAACCAATTATGATTAATTTACGGTTAACAATCAACTGGAATGTGGTTGTTAAGGTTTTTGTATGATTAGACTAGAGTAGATATCACCTAGGACTAAGGATACCCTATAATTATCGATTAAGTCTTGATAAAACAAAAGCTTGAATTCATCATAACTATCTAAGGACTTAGGATTTAGGATGAATGTTCAAAGGTTTTCTCACAAAGGACTTAGGGGAAAATAACCTAAAGAGCTCAGGACTTAGATAATTGGTATTATGAAATTGTTAGAGAGATCAAGACTCAAAGTTGTTACAAGGCAAGTTATACACTTTACCCTAGCATGTTACTCATATCTGTGAAAAAGATAATTTATATTTTTGTTTATTTTACAGTAACAATAACCAACCAAAACCCCAAATTAAGTTTTTTCAATAATTGAACCAAGAATTGAACTCGGTACTTCTGTGAAGTCCTTGATATTAACATTTGGGGATTTTTCCCTATTATTACAAGAGGAAAAATAGTACACTTACTATTTTACCGATCAATGACCATGATTCTAACTATGATTGGTCAAACTTGCTCTCAGCCAGAGGATTTAGATTTGATTAAGTTTATGTAATGAAAGTTTATATGTAATGAAAGGTTATCAACTTAAACTACCAGCTTAAACCTATCAACTAATATACTAACAAACAGATAACTAATTGAAAATCCAATAGTTTGCGATGAACTTACTCGTAAGAAACCGTCTTTTAGTTGCATTCCTGTCAACTTCAACGCATCTGCAGTTTCAACATCAACAATGGAATTCAACTATTACATTTCAACTAATATACTAACAAATAGATAACTAATTGAAACTTAAACTATTAAATTTCATAACAAAGTAAACATTAAACATAAAGGAGACAAGAAAAATTACATCTTCAAATTTCCAGATAATCTCTCTGATTTCAGTTTGTTCTTCAAATTCTTATTCTTATTCTTTGAATCTTCATACAAAACCTTCAAAATGGACATCTCCAACTCTGACTTCGTAATGCTCTCATCTTCATTCCCACCTTTTCTCCCATGTCTTCATCCCATATAAACAAATTACAGGTTTCATCACTCCTCCAAAATGGAAATCTTCGAAAAAGCCTTCCTTTATTTTGTTTCTTCTTACATTGGTACGAAACCATACGACCATCACAACCACAAAATTTTCCAGATCAATATTTAACAGAAGAAGAAAACATAGAAACACCTTTGGATGACTTTGTCTTCAAATGCGACTTTGAAAGGAAACTAAGCAACAACAATATATTTTATGTACCATAAAGGAGAATGTTGTGTTAGTGTTGTTGTCTTCCTTCCCGGTGATGACGACAACATTGGTGTTAGGGTTGTTTCGTCTTGTTTCCTTTTTCATTTGAAAAATGGATACTTATAGTGTTTAAAATATATAAAGAAGCTCATGTATGTAACAAAGGTTTTAAAAAACAACTGTAGTGACATCTCTATTAATTTTTAGCTACATATAAATAAAAATGAAAAGGTGTGCATTAACGTCAAAGTAATAAATTATTTGAGAAATACGAGGTTCGAACACATGAAAGCTTTATTGTATCACCATACTGTTAACACTAACCATTATTATACTCTTAAAATTTTTAATTAAAAATATATAAAAATAATGTTAGCGCAAGAGTTTAGACAAGTTACCATGTTTTTGGAAAAACCGTGATGACTTTAGCGTTGTTATATGCGTGTTTTGTAGTAGTGTGTTGCACTGAACTGGGTTAACAATTGACTGTGTTATTTATCTTATGCAATTTACTTTCTGCATAATTCATAACTTTTGTAAATTGTAGTGTCAGAACATGATGTCTTAACATTTGTCTTGATATTGTGTCTTAGTGTTGTGACATCAGTCTTAACATATATTTGAAAATGCCAGAGTTTCAATTGGCATCAGAGCAGACACCCTGTTCTATTTTTGGGTGGGTGTTTTGGGAGAATATTTTCTGGTACTATGGACAAGGAAGGAGGATAAAATAACATACCAACTTTGTTAGATGGTATAAACTATCACTATTGAAAGGTTCGTTTGGTGGATTTTTTAAAATCCATGGACATCAAATCTTGGAAGGTTGTTTTAAAATGATGCAATTATCCTACTGTGAAGAACAAAGATGGGAATGAAACTTTGAAGCCAGAAGAAGACTTGTCAAAAGATGAAGATGAATTAGCTCTTGGAAATTCCAAAGCCTTGAATGCTCTATTCAGTGGAGTGTAGAGCTGCAAATGAACCGAACCAACTCAAAAATAGTTCGAGATTTGATTCGGTAATTAATTCGTTGGACTTGGATCATGAACCAAATGAGTCTAACTTGAGCTCAAAATTAATTTCATAAAATAAATGAGTTAAACTTCAGCTATTTATAGTTCAATTCGTTTGGTTCATGAACTGACTCGATATATATGTTTCATCAAGATATCAATATTTAAGTTTCATGAAGGACATCAATACTTAGTTTTCATATTTATATATATCATATAAAAGATGATAAAATAATTTAAAATTGTATTAATTAAAAAATCCAAATTCAACATAATAAAATATATATTAAAAACTTAAGTTATAACATTTCATTATTTGTTCATATTACCTATTTTTGATGATAATATCTTGAATTACAAATATTATTTTGAGATGAAACTTATATTATATGAAAGCTAGAAATATTGTCTATAATTTTTGTGAATACAATAAGGATAAATAAGATTATTTTAAATAAGATTATTCTAACCAGTCGAGTTTGAGCTGAAAAAAAATTCGTGATGAACTCGAACTCGAACTCGGTCAATTCTTAAAGAGTCGAGTTTGATCTGAAAAAAAAGTTCGTGATAAACTCAAACTCGGCTAATTATTAACGAGTCGACCTGAGTTGAGGCGAGTTCGACTCGACTCATTTTAGCCCAGAGTGGACAAAAATGCTTGGAAAATCCTCAGGACAGCTCATGAAAGCACATCTAAAGTGAAGATGTCCAGACTTTAGCTTCTCACTACAAGATTTGAGAATCTAAAGATGAATGATGATGAAAGCATTCTGGACTTTCACACGAAGGTTATTGAAATAACAAATATATCCAGTGCCTTAGGGGAGAAGAGGTCAGAAGAAAATCTTGTTAAGAAATTCTTAGGTCTCTATCTAAGAGATTTTACATGAAGGTAACCGCTATTGAAAAAGCTGAAGACATCAGTGTCGCGGTGAAAAATTGAGGAGATCAAGCTATGGATAAACTTGACTTGCAAAGACTTAAGAAGTCACCACCGAGCTTTATTGTTTCCAAGGAAAAGAGAAAAGATCGAAACCCTATTGTTTAAATATGCAATGGAAAAAGTAAACACTAAAAGCAAAGCAATAAAGAAGATATCTAAGGTACGGGGGTTGATTATACAAAGGGAATGTATTAGCATCCTATGTATTTATAGTACTCTACAGAAACCTCTTATAATATCAGTTTTTGGTTTAAAATTGTTTGTTTGCTAAATGAGTGTGGAGATGGGAAAAGAAAATATTTTTATTATATTTTTATTTAGAAAGACACAGTCTTATACCTACGTATCAATTAAGGATCAAAATCTCGTACTTGTGGTAAAAATAACAAAAGGGTTCATTGTGATTGATTTTAGGAGAACAAATATTTCATCATCTTTATGAAGAATGCTCAATCAATACAACCACAAGTATGAGAAGATGGATCTTACATCATCATAAAGGAAATGGATACTAACTTGGATAAAAGATCAATAAGTTTCCATTGGTTTCCTCATGTGGAAAAAATCAATATTTGCTTTGATCCCTACTGTCGGAATAGGAGTATCATATCTTAGCTATGAAGAGAATTTATATCTATTTCTTTGAGAAAATGTTTTAAATTGAAAAGCCAAGTGGCAAAAAAGATTTGGGTGAGGTTGAGTCACTTTTAGTCTTTTGAAATTTGTTTAATATGCTTAAGTGTATTGAAGCATTTTATTAAAGAAAGAAGGTTTTAAAAATACAATGACACAAAGTCAAGGTTTTTAGATGAAAGAGGTTCAAGTTTAAAAATAAGATTAGGGTTTTAAACACAAAGGGTAAGCACCAGCATTACAAGAGTTACACACAAAGATCAAAACATAGAGGATAAACCTAAAGCAATGCACATGCACATGACTATAAAGTCAACAATACTATCCCTTTCCTTGAATTTAGACATAAGTATAACAAAGAGTAGACTCAAAAATAAACCTAACAGTAATCTATGGAATTGAAATTAATTGAATCGAAAATTACCAACATATTTTTAATCATGAACGTAAAGATATAAGGAAGTAATAAAAAACTACAAGAAAATAAATTCAAACAAATAATTAATGACAAATGAAAAATGAGAATGAAAATGACAAAGAAAATCAAATATAAAGAAATGAAATAGAAACTAAACAAACTAACAATATTAACTAACTAAATAATTATTAAAAATTCTAAGAAGTTACTAAATTAAATTTAGAAAAAAACTAAGAATTAAAACTATCATGATTATTACTTAACTGATAAAAAAAGCTTAAGTAATTAAAACTAATAAAAATTATTTAGAAATCAAGTTATCGGTGAAGAAATGGGACCACCGGTGAGTATCGTTCTCCTCCTCTTTGCTCTCCTTGATCTTCTTCTGCTTCTGCTTCTGTGTTTGAAGCTGTTTAAATAGATGTAGAGATTGAAATTTCAGAGGGAAGAATATGGAGTTTCATTCTTAGCCATTAAGCTTTGAAGTGTGAAATTTGGTGAATATGGTTGTTACTGCAAACCATGCATGAAGCGTGAAACAATAGTGTGGTTCCAATCAAATTGCTTGTTTTCTTTTTTCTATTTTGATAAAAAAGACAAATATAATGATAATAATAATAACTAAAAAGAAAATGTTAGCAACACTAATAATTAAAATAAAAAAACGCAGAAATGAGAATAATAAAATAAAAAAATACTTGAAACTATGACTATTAATACTATTTTTTTATTATTTTGAAATAAAATGGATTAACAATGCAAATTAAAGTAAGAGTGGTAAAATGTACTTAAATTCTAAACTAAATAAAATTGTAAAAAATGAAAATAAATTTGACTATATATCTTTTATGATTTTTTGAAATAAAATTGAAATGATGAATAAAATGTGAAAATGTGCAATATGCATGATTTTGGTAAAGTCAGACAACACATTATTGAAATCAAGTTAATTTTCACTAAATTAACAAAGTGGTCTCCAACGTTTTCATTTTTCTGTGCCTTTTCAAGCATAATCGTGTTTTAACTTGTAAAGAGAAATTGTAGATGATGTCAAGGAAAAATCATATGAAACAAAAGCCAATTAAAAATGTCGAAATTTGAAGAAGTTATGAACTTTTGAACATTGAATTGAAGATTAGCAAAAAAATATATCAAACCACTTGTGAAGACTTGCTGAGGAGACTTGCCTTGATTCGCCTGATTCAATCTCTGTCTTGCATAAATAAAAGGGAGACAAAGCAGTTTTTTTTTTGGATTTTGATTAGGGGTTAGAAAACATAAAAGGTAAAAGATAAAAGTAAAAGAAAATATAAAGATTGTCTTTTGCAATCCTGATGCTATGTAGAGATGTAAATGAGGTGGGATCTTAGGTCAGAAGTTGGGGTATAATAATCAGTAGCATGAGAGTTGATGAACTTGTTGTGTTACTTCAAACTTTTGAATTGGCTATTAGTGACAAGTCTGAGAAAAAGAACAAGATCATAGCTTTTGTATTTAATGTTGAAGATGAAGAAGGTCAGGCTGATCTGGATACTGAGGAAGGATTTTCAAATACCATTGTATTACTTGGTAAGCAATTCAATAGAATTCTGAAGAGAATAAACAGAAGGGGAAGACCAAATGTCAAGAACATCCCATCTGACATCAGCAATAACTATGATTCTCTAGAAAAATTCAGAACTAAAAAGATATCCAATTAAAGTAAAGGGATTACGTGTCATGAATGTGAAGGATTTGGGTGTTGAGGTGTAAAATCGAAGAGACCAAGCTATTGAAGAAATTGACTCACATTGATTTAAAGAAGTCACCACCGAACTTTATTGTTTCCAAGGAAAAGGGAAAAGATCGAAACCCTAATTTTAACATGCAATTCAAGGAGTAAAGACTAAAAGCAAAGCATAAGGAAGTGATCCAAGGTACGGGGGTTGGTTGTACGAAGGGAAGATATTAAAACCCTATATATCTATAGTACTCTATAGGAACCACTTATAATATTTGTTTCTTCTTTTAAAATTGGTTATTTTCTAAATGAGTGTGAAGATGGGGAAAGAAGTATATTTTAGGATATTTTTGTTTGAAAATACAAAGTATTATACCTACGTACCAATTAAGGATTAAAACCTCGTAGTTCGTGGTAAAATTAACAAAAGGATTTGTTGTGGTTGATTTTAGAAGAAGAGATATTCCATCATCTTTTAGAGAGAAAGCTCAACTAATACCACCACAAGTATGAGAAGATGGATCTTACATCACTATGAAGGAAGGGCTACTAACTTGGATATAAAGATCAACAAGTTGCCAACTATCGTCTTCATGTGGAAAGAATCACATTTACTTTAGAAATTACTATGGGGATAGGAGAATTATATCCCAACTATGAAAAGGATTTATATCTAATCTCTTTGAGAAATGTTTTAAATTGAAAAGCCTAGTGGAAAAAAGATTTGGATGAGTTTAAGTCACTTTTAGCCTTTTGAAACTTGTTTTGATAGATTTAAATATATTAAAGCATTTTTTATTAAAAAAGAAAGTTTGAAAATGCAATGACACAAAGTCAAGGTGTTTATATGAAAGTCGTGAAAGTTTGTAAATGATGTTTTTAGGGTTAAAATGTTTCTTTAGAGTATATGAGAATACATAAGATGATCATTAACAAGTTATTTTTTATACAAAGGGGGAATGCACATGCACATGACTTATAAAGTCAACAAAATTATCCCTTTTCCTTGCATTTTTAACACTAGTACCAATCATATAAGGTAATGAACATACACAAATATCATATTATTAAGCAAGAGTTAGAATATGGCATGTTAGACAAATTCAAATTGAGAAGCATGAAGAAATCAACAAGAAAGTCTTACAAGAAAGTATAAAAACATGTTTTTTGGATTTTTAATAAAATAAACAAAATAAAACATATTTTTGATATTTTTTCAAATATTATCCAAGTACGCATGTAAATAAAGTAGCATGAAAAAAACTAATCCAAACGAAGTTGATTTTCTCATTGAAAATCATGTGAAAAGTTGGAAAAAGTGTTGAATATGAATGGCAAAGCAAGTGATTGAAAGAAAATATTTTGTTAAAAAAGTCTCGGGAAACCGATTTCCACAAATGGGGAAATCGGCTTCCCTTGCAAAATCCGCTTGACAAAGGCGCTGGAAGGCAAAAATCAACTATGAAAACCGGTTTTCCCATTTCAGAAAACCGGTTTCTGCTGCGAAAAATCCAGAATCAGAAACAAAATTTAGCCTTGGAAACCGGTTACTCTATTTTGGGAAACTGGTTTCTGCTTAGAAAAATAATTTTTTTTTAGTTTCTCAGCAACATAAACCTCGAGCTCAAACTTCCAAAAATGGTAACTCTTTCATTTCTCAACCAAATGTAAAAGTGTAAAGATCAAAGTTGCTCAATTTTTTTACAACGATTTCAAAGAAATATAGACATTATAAATTAATTACAAGAATGAGTGTAAATGATAGCTTAAACTATGAGTTCAAAGTTAAGAAATTTTACCAAATGGAATGAGTTTGTTGGTCCTTTAAATGATATTACAGCAGAAATATGATGATCCTACTAGCTTCCTTAGACCTCAATAAAGTTATTGATGTGCTTACTATACTTTTAAAAAAAACTCAAACTTTCTAACCAACTTAATGTGAGAACTCAAAAAGTGAGAAATAGAGATATGGATTGGGTGGTTACATAAGCAAACTTAAAGTTATATTAACTTCTATATGATGTATGGAAGGTGTTTGAATGGTTTTTTTGCAAAGAACTTGCAAGGATTGATAATTTCGTGTTTGAGGTTGATGGATGCAACAATGGTGGTTTTTGTGTGCAAACTTGGTGTGTGTTTCTTTGAGACTTGGTTCTCTATTTATAGAGTTTTCAATGCTCTATCTAACTTGTATAAGTTAGTCTTGAGTTCACATGGAATGGTAGTTTGGTCACTTGGTTTCACTTTGCACAAATATGCATGTTTGATCATGATGAAAGGGTGGAGTGAAACAAGGAGGTTGTCATGCTTTTTCTAGCTTAGAGGGTTGCTTCTTGGTGTAAGAGATTGCTTTTGATCTGATTAGAAGCAAAGTTCATGCTTGAATAAAGAGTTATTGACAAAAAGCTTGCTTTATCAAAAATGGAAATGTAACTTTTGCAAAATGCTCTAAAAATAGTGTGTGAATTGGGTAATGCTTCAAGCTCTTGTGTAATGCCTCAAAGGCTTGTGTAAATTTCTGATTATGGAGAGATTTAGAGGTAAATGGACCTGCAAAGAAATATCACAACGTAAGGCTTTGAGGTTTGTTAAGAATTTGTCACAAAATGGACCTTGTAAAACATCTTCACCATGGTTACTTCAAAAATTCGAAACTCTTTGCTCAAGTATGATAAATTCATGCTCCTAGACTTTTTGGAAATCTTGAAATATCATCTAAAATTTTCATGTTGAACACTTTCCTTGAATCAATCAGGATCTTGGAGAAAAATGACTATAAAGTCAACTACTTAACAATGTCAGAATGCTGGAAATTTTTCTCCAAGTGCTTGAGATTTTTGACAATTTTGAGATGCTAACTTCATTAATCATATCTCCAAATTTGTGCATTTTTTGGAGATCAACC
Organism: Vicia faba; assembly: GCA_948472305.1. Lineage (NCBI taxonomy): Eukaryota > Viridiplantae > Streptophyta > Magnoliopsida > Fabales > Fabaceae > Vicia > Vicia faba. The sequence goes on along the minus strand of OX451741.1, from coordinate 1,436,225,783 downwards.
CTCACTGATAAATTTGTAGTATGATTCATGCTCAACCACTTTCATGTTGAAATTTTTCCTTGAATCAACTTGTACCTTGGTGAAAATGGGCCATAAAGTTGAGTCTTTTTCAGGCATAAAACACTTGAAAATTTCTAAGTGTTTGAAATTATTCCAACTTTGAATTTTGATGACTTTTCTTGATTCTCTTGATTCTTGATGATCAAATTGGATATTTTTGAATATTTTGATGATTCTTGATATTTGAAGTTCAATGTTGACCAAAAAATCAAAGTTTGATTTTTGCGTGATAGTTGACTTTTCCCCAGTTGATTTCAATTCTTCCATTATCAATCAATTGTACCTTTGGAAATGTCTTGAGCCCTATAATTAGGTCAAGATTCTGCATTTAAGTTCTTTGAATCATGTTTCAAGCCATTAGGTCATGTACTGAGCCAAAAATCAATGATCCACTTTAATCAAAACCCTAATTTGATCAAGACTTACATTGATGAAGAGTTCTTGATTTAAAATAATGCTTGACACTGTTTACGCGTAAATTCCATAAACAACCGCTAGTCTTCCAAACTAAATACTTTGGTAACTTGAAGGATCGACTATATTGATCCTAGGACCTGTGTCTAAGTTCCTAAGTTTGAATTGGTAATAAAGTTTATGTTTAACATTATTTTATTGATAACAGTATGAAGATTAGAAATACAATTTACAGTAAGTTCGAATAAGAAAGTTTTAAATGAATAATGTAAGGGCTTCGATTGAAATGTAAAGAAACATAAAGGAAATGAAGAATAAATGTAAAGGTTTCAATTTTAAAGAATTTCAATTAAACAAATAAAAGAAATACTTGGAATGTTAAAAGACCTGATTTTGATAAAACAAGGTAAATCGAAAAGAACAATAATGGTGTCGTATATGTACATTTCCTGTAACTCTTTTCTCTAACACTTGGTACTTTGAGTATAGTGACTATTTTGTACAAAACGAACACACTGAATCCTAATATTAAGACCCTTATTTATACTATTTTGACCCTAACGGTCTTTCTATAATAGAGTGCCACATTCGAAGATTGCATGTCTTTTGAACCTAATAAACTACCACGTGTTTATTTGTATAAGATCAAACTTTTGAATTCAAAAATTTTCCTTTTTGAAGCGCCAAATCAACCAATGTGACGGTCAAAATATCTTTTCTAATGATGCTTTGAATAACTTAATTTCTAATAGTTCACAGGTGAAGCTTTCGACAGCGCTTGATAAAAAGAAACTTTTGCTAGCTTTTCATCTATCAAAACCTTCATAGAAATTCATTCATATTTTCTTTTGAACTTCCTTTCTTCTAGAATACATCAAATGTATTTAAGAACTCATGTAATCGAAATTCCCAGTCAACAAATTGTCCCTAAAAAATGTGTATTTCGTTATACATGGAAATAGTCATTTTTGAATAATAATCTTGAATTTCGATAGACCATATACTCAGGATAACCTTTTACTATTGTTCTTTATTTAAATTTCGTAACTCCTTGGAGCAACAACCATTTCGGCAAACTTATTTTTATTGGTACTATTTGGCTTAAGATAAAATACTTCACATTATTCTGTTAAAATTCTAACGTCTTGAAGACATGGCCTATACTTCTTTAAGTATTTACCGTTTACTTTTAGGCTCCTTCGATCCTCTGTTAGCTCTTCGATCTCATAAGTGTTATTTCAGAATTCCCATAAGATTCAAAAAGGACCTTCCCAATGTGGAGACCATTTACCTAAAGACTTATTCTTTCGATCCATAGGCAAAATTACTTTCCATACTAAATCATTGGTTACAAACGTTTTACTTCTAACTCTTTTTTTATATGCTCTCGTTATTCTTTCTTTTTGTCTCCTCAAAGTTTCCAACACATGCATTCTCTCTTCATCCAGATCCACTAATTCATTCATCATCATTTCCCAATAATACTCATAAGGAATTTCTCCTTGCCTCTAAATTATAACTGACTGTAAGTGGATTTCAACTGGAAAAACTGCATTATATCCAATTGTGAGTCTATATGGTGTAGTATTAGTTTCTTCCTTAGACAAGCCCATAGAGCCTGCTCTAAAGTTTTATGCCAATTTTTTTGTTTTCTCCCCACATGTTTCTTTATTAGATCAATTATCACCTTGTTGGCTGCCTCTACTTGACCATTTACTTGAGCATAGTATGGTGTTGAGGTCAACAATTTAAAACCCATTTTTTTGGAAAACTCTTGCATTTTTTGACCAGTGAACACCGATCCTTGGTCTGTTGTAACACTTTCTGGGATTCCAAACCTATAAATTATATGCCTTTGAATGAACTCGATAATAACCTCCTGATCTACATTTACCAAAGGTATTAGTTCGACCCATTTTGTAAAATAGTCTATTCCTACCAAGATGTATCGTTGAATTTTGGATGAAGCAGGATGAATTTCCCCAATTAGTTCTAACACCCAACCCCTAAAAGGCCACAGTTTGACAATTGAGTGAAGTTCGCTTGCAGGGGCATGTTGAATACCGACATGTTTTTGACATTCTTGGCATCCCTTGGAAAACTCTATGCAATCTTTGAGCATTTTAGGCCAATACATTCTGTATCGAAATAACAACCATTTCATTTTATGGCCTGCTTGATGCGCTCCACATGCCCCACTGTGCACACCAGACAAAGCTAATTATGCTTCACTTTCTCCCAAACATTTAAGCAAGACACCTTATGGAGTTTTCTTGTACAATTTATTTCCCATCAAGATATAGGATGACGCTCTATACTTGATCTTCCTTTCTGCATCTAACAAAGGATATTTGAGATAATTTATGATTGGGCTACGCCAATCTGTATCTGTTAGAGCGTTAATAACTAATACTTCAAATTCTTCTTTGTTAGCGTATCCTAATTTTGAATTCTCCAAATCAGATGGGGATAACTAGGCAGCCATTGCATTCCCTCTCACTTCAATAAGATCTTCTAAACTCTTTGTTGATACTTTATATCCTGAAGCTATATGTGCCAAGTTGTTTGCTTCCTGATATTTAACCCTGGGAATATGTTTAATACCCTTGTACTCGAAACTTTTGAGTAATCTATTGGCAATAACAAAGTATATGATCAAATTTTCTTTTATACATTTGTATTTATTTGTTATTTGGTTGATCACTAATTCAGAGTCTCCTTTGATTTCAACTCTTGTTGCCCCTAATTCCAACAAGGCTTCGAGTCCAGCAATTAACGCTTCATATTTGGCCTCATTGTTAGAACAAAGAGGTCCTTCGATCTTATACTTGAGTCTTGTTGGACTTCCTTCAGGATAAATGATCAAGATTCCAAATCCACTACCTTCTTTATGGGTAGAACCATCGAAAAATAATTTCCAAGGTTTCACCTCAACAAAGTGTTGAAGGTTTTCGACCACTACATGGTCCACAATAAAATCTGAGACCACTTGAACCTTCATTGATCTTAAAGGCAAGAAGGCTAAGGAATACTCAGTGAGGGATAAAGCCCATTTGTCAATTCAACTATGCAGGATTGGCTTCGATAACATGTGTTTAATGACATCAAAATGTGATGAACCATAAACATCAACAGGTTTTATATAATATTTCAATTTAGTACAAGAGAAATACAAACAAAATCATAATTTCTTTATTGCATTGTATCTATTCTCAGCATCATTTAGCACCCTACTTAAGTAATAAATGGCTCTTTCGACACCATTATCATCTTCTTGGGCTAACATGCTTCCTATAGTAAATTCTGAGGCTGATATATATATATATATATATATATATATATATATATATATATATATATATATATATATATATATATATATATATATATATATATATATATATATATATATATATATATATATATATATATATATATATATATATATATATATATATATATATATATATATATATATATATATATATATATATATATATATATATATATATATATATATATATATATATAGCCACATGGCTTTATTTCCACAAGGAGGTGTGAGGATATGAGGATGCATCAATTATTGCTTGATATTATCAAATTCCCATCAATGTTCTTCTTCCCATTTGAAGTTGCCTTGTTTGAGGCGTAAGAGAGGGGAGAAGGTTCCCGAATCAATACTTAGGAAGATTTAGCTACCGCCTTCTACCATCAGTACCAGTATAACACCGACTTGGCGCCAACAAGAGTTCAGTTGCAAGATATGACCATGGGAAAGAATGAAGGATTTAGAGAATATGCACAAAAGTGGTGAGACCTATCCAGTAGGGTTCAACCACCTTTGACTGATAGAAATCACATTGACATGTTTATGGGCACTTTATCTGGTCCTTTCTTTAACTTGTTGGTAGGCTGTTCCTCTTCCGAATTCACCGAGCTAATCTTAACTGGTGAAAGAGTTGAAAGCCGCATCAAAAGGGGGAAGATCTCGGTGGCATCTGCTTCCACTTCCAATCCTATAAAGAAACCTTTTGCTGCAAAGAAGGAAATCAATGTTGTGTACGGGGCAAGGGCCTATACAAAGAAGAATGATCATCTGTCTGTTAATGTTGTCCGGATCTCCAATTCAACTCCTACTCCAAGACCATCTGCTAATCATCAACGTTTTGAAACTCCGAGAAGACAATTTACAAGGTTAGGTATGTCATTATCTCAAGACTTACAACACTTTCTCAAGGCTAATTTGGTGACATTACACGATCCTCCTGCCAACCCAGGTACCTCTTCACCAAAGTATAATCTGAACGCTAAATGTGCTTACCACTCATGCAACCCCAGGCATGAGACTGACAAATGCTGGGCCTTGAAGAATAAAATCCAGGATTTGATTGATAACAAGACTATTGAGTTTGATCCCCCTTCAACTCCGAATGTAATCACCGTGCCTATGCCGAAGCATGACAAGGGTGTTAATGCTGTTGAAGATACAATTTTTGTTGCCTCTGTTGAAGACTTGACTACACCGCTGAATATTATAAAAAATAATCTGTTGAAAGCTAGGATTATCCCTAGCTGTGTAAAAGACTATGTTTGTTGTACTAAACAACTCAATGGATGCGAAGGGCTGAAGAAAGGAATTCAACGCCTAATGGATAGTCACGAAATTCCATTTGAGAAGAACTCACTTTCCAAAAGTTTGACTAATAAATGTGAAGACCTCTCCATTATTACCATCTCAAACAAGCCTCTTAGGATTACCTCCAAAGTTCCTATTAGGATTTCAAATGAAGCAACTATTGCTCCCATAATAATTACCAATCCCGGACCAGTTCCCTATTCTTCAAACAAGGTAGTTCCATGGAACTATGGTACTGAGGTGTTTTATCATGGGATTAAACAAGACGCTTGGATCGAAGAAGGAAAAGCTGATGATGTTAATAACATAACTGGCTAAAGCAAAGTAACCATAACTGGGAGAATATTTTCACCCAATATATCATCACCAGTTGTTAAAAAGGCGCCCATCCGCATTACTGTTGCCAAGCCAAGTACTAATACAAGGGGGAAGGAGAAGGTTGTTGAGCCTGTCGTAACAGAAGTACCCGCAAAGGACGTTGATGATGAAGAACCTTCCACTCGTGAGATGGACGAGATCTTGAAGATAATAAAAAGGAGATACTTCAAGATTGTGGAATAGTTAGGGCAAACCCCTTCTAAGATTTCTATGCTATCTTTGTTAATCTATTCTGATGCCCATGCTCGGACATTAATCAAGTTCTTGAAAAAGGCTCATGTCCCCCATGAGACCACAACTGACCAATTTGAGAGTTGCGTGACTAGCTTGACTGCTGATAATGGCTTGGGATTTTCATATGCTGACCTAACACCGCTTGGGAAGAACCACAATAAATCTCTACATGTTTCTGTCGAGTGCAAAGGAACCACCTTAGCACATGTTCTAGTCGACACTGGTTCTTCATTAAACGTACTACCCAAGGGGGCTTTAGACCGTCTAGACTGTGAAGGTTTAGTCTTGAAGCCAAGTGATATAATCGTGAGGGCCTTTGATGGATCAAAAAGGACTGTTCATGGAGAAGTAGATCTTCCAATCAGGGTGGGTTCCCAAATATTCAATTCCACCTTCTACATCATGGATATCCGTCCTGCATATTCTTATTCCAATCAAGGTGGGGCAGTAACCTAAACTCTCCATCAAAAGCTTAAATATCCTGTCAAGGGAAAAGTTGTCACTGTCTATGGTGAGGAAGAGTTTATGGTGAGCCACCTTAACTCATTCAAATACGTAGAGATGGATGGAGAATTCATTGAGACCCCGTGTCAAGCCTTAGAAGTCGTGCCACCGATGGTTACTTCTACAAAATGTTACTCTGATGAGTCTAAAGCTGTTAAGGCCATGCTGAAGATGGTTTCAGTCAAAGATGCTCGTACAAAAATTGAAGAAGGAAGTTGTGATACTTGGGGGCAATTCCTCAATATCCCATTCAAAGCGGACAAGTTTGGTTTGGGCTTCACCGTCAAGGCTAAGAAGGAAGTGAGGCGTGCTCGTGCAGGGAAGCCACCTCTCTACATTGGAAGCCATGAAGTCAACGCTGTTGGGGATTCAGATGAAGAAGTTGCATTTGAAGATTAGGTGTATCGAACTACAACGGATCTGAATAATTGGCATGACAGGGACTTTGTGCCCATCTCCTTCCTTGAGGAGTAATCTACTTGTTTATTGCTTTCCTTTCAATTCAAGAACATTTTGTCTTTAATATTTAACAATGAATTTTAATCCATGTTCCTGGCCCGGGGCATTATGGTCCATTTGTCAAGGGTTTTATTTATGTTCATCTAATCATATGATCATTCAATACAATTCATTGGACTCTTTCGCATTTAAATCTTTATGCTCATTGTATTTCTTTTCTTTCAAATACATTTTTCAAAATAGCCATGTATATTACATGCACACACACACACACACACACACTCTTGCAGGTCCTCATCTACTCTGGATCTTATTGCCAATGACTCTATTATTGCCTACTATGACTTTGAATGTACAGTTAACCAAGCTGAAGACGAAGGTGAGGAAAATTATGATATACCGGGAGAACTAGCCAAATTTCTATTACAAGAGGAAAAAGTTATTCAACCGCACAAAGAGTCAGTTGAAGTCATCAATCTGGGTACCTAGGCAGACAAGAAAGAAGTCAAGATTGGTGCTAACTTAGAAAGCAGTGTCAAGAGAAGGTTGGTTCAAATGTTGCATGATTATGTGGAAGTACTTTCTTGGTCGTATGAAGATATGCCAGGGTTGGATACTGACATCGTAGTTCATGGTCTGTCGACAAAAGAAGATTGTCCTCCGATCAAACAAAAGGTTCATCGCATGAGGCCTGATATGTCTAAAAAGATCAAAGCTGAAGTGATGAAACAATTAGATATTAGGTTCTTAGCTGTGACATCTTATCCCCAATGGGTTGTCAATGTGGTGCTAGTGCCAAAGAAAGACGAAAAAGTTCGCATGTGCGTAGACTATAAGGATCTGAATAGGGCGAGCCCCAAGGATGACTTCCCTCTACCACACATTGACGTCTTGGTCGATAATACTTCTCAACATAAAGTCTTCTCTTTCATGGATGGCTTCTCAAGCTATAATTAGATAAGGATATCTCCCGAAGATATGGAGAAGACTACTTTTGTTACACAATGGGGCACCTTCTGCTACAAGGTCATGCCGTTCGGATTGAAGAATGTAGGGGCAACATATCAAAGGGCTATGGTAGCTTTGTTTCATGACATGATTCATCATGAAATAGAGGTATATGTGGATGATATGATTTCCAGATCACAAACTGGAGAGGAACATCTCGATCACTTGTACAAACTATTCGAGAGGTTGAAAAAGTTCAAGTTGAGGTTGAAGCCTACCAAATGCACATTTGGAGTACGATCTGGAAAGATTCTAGGTTTTGTTGTCAGCAATAAAGGCATTGAAGTTGATCCTACCAAGGTGAAGGCCATCCATAAAATGCCAGTCCCCCATTCTGAAAAGGAAGTTAGAGGATTCTTTGGTTGTCTCAATTACATCACCCGCTTCATGTCACACTTGACTACTACTTGTGAGCCAATCTTCAAAATCTTGAAGAAAGATCAGGTAGACAAATGGAATAATGAATGCCAAGTTGCCTTCGACAAAATCAAAGAATATTTGCAAGAACCTCCTATTCTCATGCCTCTAATTGAAGGGAGACCCTTGATCATGTACTTGACAATACTAGAGAATTCTATGGGGTGTGTTTTGGGCCAACATGACGAGTCCGTCCAAAAAGAACATGCTATTTATTACCTGAGCAAAAAGTTTACCGACTGTGAAATTAGATATTCACTGCTCGAGAAAACTTTCTGTGCTCTGGCATGGGCTTCTCGCCGGCTAAGACAATATATGTTGACGCATACCACTTTGTTGATTTCTAAGATGGACCCAATTAAGTACATCTTCAAGAAACCTTCCCTTTCTGGACAAATAGCATGATGGCAAATGATCTTGACTGAGTATGATATTCAATACACGACGCAAAAGGCCATCAAAGGGAGTGTATTAGAAAATCATTTGGCCCATCAAGCTGTTGATGATTATCAGTCCATGAACTTCGACTTCCATGATGAGAACATCATGCTAGTGAATGATTGTGTGAAACATGGACCGTATGACGGACTTGAACAAGGATCTCGATGGACTATGGTCTTCGACGGGGCTTCCAACGCCTTGGGTAATGGAATTGGTGTTGTGATCATATCCCCTAAAGGTTGCGACACTCCTTTCACTTCCAGATTATGCTTCGATTACACGAACACCATGGCCGAATACAAAGCGTGCATTTTGGGTCTGAGGGCTGCCATCGAATTGAGGATCAAACATTTGAATATGTTTAGGGATTCTGCTCTAGTGATTAGTCAAGTAAAAGGAGATTAGGACACTAAGCACCCTAATCTCATCCCTTACAAGGAACTTATGCTATCCCTGATTCCCTATTTCGAATAGATCACCTTTGAGCACTTCCCTAGAGAAGAAAATCAGTTGGATGACGCCTTGGAAACCATGTCTTCAATGTTCAAGGTCAGATGGGACAACGAAGCCCCTATGATTACAATTGAGAGATTCGATGAACATGCGCACTGCTGTGAGCTTGACACTGATACAGAAAAGCCATGGTACCATGAGGTGATGAGATATCTTTAAACACAATAGTATCCAGAGGGAGAATTCATCAATGACAGAAATTTCTTATGAAGATTTGTAGCCAAATTCTTCCTAAGTAACCGAATTTTGTACAAAAGCAACCATAACTCTACTCTACTCTAATGTGTGGATAAGAAGGAGACCGGGGAAATCATGGAAGACATGCACGATGGTCTCTTTGGTACTCACTCAAGCGGACATACGATGGCTAAGAAAATCCTGAGAGCCAGCTACTATTGGTCAATGATGGAGATGGATTGCCATCAACATTCTAGGACTTGTCATAAATTCCAAATCTATGTTAACAAGGTCCATGTACCTCCTATCCCTTTGAATGTCATGACCGCTCCGTGGCCATTTGCAATGTGGGGCATTGACATGATAGGAGAGATCAAGCCCACCGCTTCCAACAGACATCGCTTCATTCTTGTCACTATCGACTATTTTACCAAATGGGTCGAAGCCGCCTCTTTTTCCTCAGTCACAAAGAATGTGGTTTCCAGATTCATCAAACATAACCTCATCTTCCTCTATGGTATCCCTGAAAGGATCATCCCCTACAATGGGACAAACCTCAACAATGCTATGATTACTGAACGTTGCACTCAGTTCAAGATCAAGCATTACAATTATTCTCCATATAGACCTAAAATGAATGGAGCAGTCGAATCGGACAACTAAAACTTTAAGAAGATTGTGCAGAAGATGGTAGTAACCTATAAGGATTGGCATGAGATGTTACCGTTTTCTCTACATGGCTATCGTACTTCAGCTAGGACATTAACTAGGGCAACTCCCTTTTCTCTAGTCTATGGCATGGTAGTTGTTTTGCCAGTGGAAGTTCATATTCCCTCACTAAGGATCATGAATGTAGCAGGCTTAGGCGAAGACGAGTCGATTCAAACGAGATTGGACCAGTTTAACTTGATTGAAAAAAAGCGACTAGCTGCTGTTTGTCATGGTCAGACGTACCAAAAATGTATGATCAAGGCTTTCAACAAAAAGATCAAGCCTAGAGTATATTAAGCTGGTGACTTGGTGATAAAGCGCATCATTTTGCCACAAGGCGACCCTAGAGGCAAATGGACTCCCACCTACGAAGGGCCATTTGTTGTCAAGAGAGTTTTCTCTGGCGGCGCCATGATGCTGACTACCATGGATGGTCAAGACTTCCCACATACTATAAACGCGTATATAGTTAAAAAATACTACGCATAAGAGACCCTCTAGGTTGACGCACCTAGGCAAAATAAGGGCATCCCGACAAACCAAAAGGTTTGGGCAAAAGTTAGGGATATATGCAAAAGATTGTACACCCGACAAGTTGAAAACCCGAAAGACCGACTTGGGCAAAAATGGGTATCCTGGTGGGCTGAAAACCCAAAAGGGCTCTGTCAATGGCAAGGGGCATTCGAAGACATTGGGGGAAATAGTGGATTTTGAATGCAATGAGATCATTTCACATGGCTATTTGTTTTTGTTTTCAAACTTTTTTTTCGTTTCAACGATTTCCTCTTACTAGGATCTCCGTCTCTTTGTACAAAAACGCTTATTCATGGGAAAAATATCAATACAAATATACTCTGAAGTGCAAACTTTCTGTCTTTGTTTTGAATGCAAATTTGTCCAATGACTAAAATTTAACGAACATATGCACATGAACATAATTAAAACTATTTGGCACATGTGACCTGCTAAGCAGCAATAAGCATCTCTTGAATGTATACGGAATATCCTCACAGAGTTATTTCATTAGCATTATCCCCACAAGAACGGTTACAACAAACCAATCTCCATCCAGAGTCTCAATCTCTTGACAACTCTCTCCCATCTAAGTTGATCCTACAAGAAGAAGCCTTATGGATCTCTTCCTCAAAGAACTCACCTTATCAGCAGTTCATCGAGTACTCATCAACAGGGTTTATTTCCCCAACAGGGTTTATTTCCCTAACAAACAAAGAGTAGTATAACTCCCCAGACGAGTTTGTATTTCCTCGGCATAGTCTATTTTCCCCAACTGCGTATATCTTCCCCAGTTGAGTATCTTCCTTAGCTGAGGTTGTTATTCCAAAATGGAGTCTATCCTCCCCAAGCTGAGCCTGTCTTCCCCAACTGAGTTTATCCTCTCCAGCTTGAGTTTTCCTTTCATGCTATTGCAAGTCATAGGGCAGCAACCCCTAATCCCCAGTAATGTCATCAACAAAACCTTTACTATCTCCAAAAGATACTATGAAACCTGGACCCTGTAGCGGTAGAAATGTTCAAGACTAAGCCATTGGATTGACTAGACTTTATACAAATCAAAATAAAAATCGCCACCGGGCTTTATTGTTTCCAAAGGAATGGGAAAAGAGTGAATAACCCAAAAAATGGGGAAAGATTCAAGGTAAGGGGGTTGGTTATGTAAAGGGAAGGTATTAGAACCCTAAACATCTACGGTACTCCGCAAGGACCTCTTTGAAAAATCTGTATATTTTGGCTATGAAAATGTGTTATATATAAAATAGATGGTAGAGGTGAGAAAAGAAATATTTTTATGATTTTTGCACCCGCCGCGGTTGCGAACCTTTAGTGCCTACGTACTACCTTTCGTGCAATAGGGGATCAGGGTACACGTAGTTCCTCTTTTAAAAATATTTGAAACACAAGTGTGTTGGTTAATTTTATGAGATAAGACATCATCGTCATTGCCCGTGTGGAAAACATACTTACTACCCACAATCATGAGAAAGGAGAATTTGCATCATCTTAAAGTGGAGGATATGGCTTGGATTTTAAATTTAACATTGCCTCACTCAATCACCCAAGCGGAAAATATCTCTCTTTACTACATATTGTAGAAGTATAATTGTTTGCATCACTACAAGGATTGACAAGAGTCTAATCTTTTAAGAAGATTTTAAAGATAAAAGCCAAAATGGCAAAAATGGTTTGAAATGAGATTGATTGACTTTTAGTCTTCTCACAAAAAATGTCAAAGTATTATTAAATTGATTGAAATTTTTTTATAAAAATGTTTTGAAAATGCATGGACCTAAGTCCAAGTTTATTATGAAAATGTTTCAAGTTTAGAAATAAGAAGAGTTTTTAAAAGGAGGGAGAAGATTTTTGAAATTAAAGAATATAGGAGGAGAAGAAGAGGCTATCCTAAAGCATAAGGTAAAAGCTAGGGATAAGAACCATCTAACCAACAAGAAGCCCATACTTGAAATTATGAGTCAATATAGAATTCCTATTCTTTGGATTGAAACCAAGCAAGAAAAGATACTAGACCTCTTGAGAGAACCAAACTTCAAGTGTTTTAAGTCTTCGCAAAAATTGGGCAAAGTAACGGCTGTATACGGGTGAATTCCAAATTACAAGCAAAATATGTAATCGCAATAACCTGCACACAAAACAAACAAACAAACAACCCAATTTCTCGAGGTAAACTCAAGAACTCCATACAAAATATCAAATAAAATCAAAAAGTCTCCAAGATAGGCCAAGGTCTCTAATCCTAAGTCCAAAAATTCTAATGCTCCATAATGCCAAGGAGAGTAACCAAATAGTCCAAATATCATTAAAGATTTTTATGGTTCATGTTGATTATTAGGTGTCTTTAAAAGAAAAAGAAAGCTCAAGTGAGAAAAATAAAAATGACATAAAAGTAAATGCTCAAGTGATAAAAATAAAAATGGCATGAAATATAAATGCTCAAATTAAATGGTACATAAAGCATAAAAAAATAAAAAGCATAAAGTAAAGTTAATTGTTAGAAATTAGTGGTTAGTTGGATGACCATCTTGAAACTTGCATTTCGAACTTATCAAAGGATTGGTAGAACCAAAACCTCCACACAATAAGTTGCATTTGCTTTTTGTCAAGTATATCATCCATTTTGGAATTCTCAGAAATAACATGTCATGATCAACGATGTTTAAGTGATCCGCGTTGACCAAAAGTATTATAGATCCATTAGAGGATTGGTAAAACCAAAGCCTCCACACAATGAATCTCAAGGTTATTGGATCAAAGAGATCAAATTAACATACTTGGGCTTGCAATCATAAGTTTGGGCCACAAATGATCATTTATTCAAATCGGGACAAAATTTAGCGCTTTGTTAAGCAATCGTAAGTGGACTTATGTAGAAGTCGCACCTATTTTGCGGCCGGTCAATAGCAATCTATGTACTTCATGTTTGGATAGATGATATAGAGATCACCATACCTTAACATGTAGCACAATAAAAAAAGAAAGGGATAAGATGAAGAGGTAAGGGAATGATAAGCTAATTTGGATTACCATTTTAAAATTCTTTCATCTTTAAATTCAACCACTCCTCTAGATGGATTAAAGTACTAAGCATATCATTAATTCAAAGCACCAAAAATGAATTAATAATTCAATCATAGGTAGATTTGAATTGATGAACATTTATCCAATTTCATCTACATTACAAAGTTCATTGAGTTTAAAAACAAATTGAACATTTAAAATTGCAATCCAAATTATCCATCAAAGAGAGTGTGCAGAAGAAAATATTTGAGTCAAAACAGCCCCAAAAATAAGGCAGCAAAGGTATTTTTGGCATTGTTACAATCAATTATGCTTAGACAGCAACCTATTGCATCAATGCAGTTTTTTTATCAAATCAATTTTCTGTTACAATCAATTGCAATGTTACAACAATTGATTGCAACCTGTAAAAACAAAATCAGTAGAAAACAACATTTTAAAGATCAAATTCTTGTTCCAACTTTTCATCAAACACCTTATGATCATGGATCCAATTGAACATGAAAATTTCAGCAATACTTTTGAGAAAATAGAACTAATGGAGTTATAAAACAATGCTTAGTGAATCAAAACAAGAAATCCACAAGAGATCACATTGTAAAAGATGATGATCCAACTTACCACAAGTAGAATTTAAGAATTATGAAACAACTTCAGAATTTTCTGTAGTTTGATCACAAGAATCAACTACGAAAGCTTGGATGTAGAGAATTAATGGAGAAAAAAGTGTTTGGATGGAGGTTTAGCTCAAAGATTAGCAAGCTTCAATGCAAAGCTTACTATTCTTTTTTGAAAATGGAGCTTTGAGTGAATTTGGTAAAATGGATAGAATTGAGAGATTTTTTAGCGAGAAGATTTTGGCTATCCAAAGCTTGTGATTTGAATGAAATGAGGTCTCTATTTATAGAGTTTTAGAATTGGGATTAGTGGTAATTTGGTAATTGATTCTTGGAGACAAATTTGAATTAATCATATAATTTCAAATTATGCAGAAAAAATTGGAGCCAAAAATGATAACAATTTGAATTTGCTGGCTTTTTTTTCATAAAACATGTGCATTTTGCCCTCATGGGTCGATACATGTGGGGTATGTGTCGATACATCCTAGCTGTTTAACACAGCATGTGTCGATACACACCTCTATGTGTCGATACATACTGTTGTTTCAACATCACAAACTGTATGAGTCGATACATAACACGTATGTGTCGACACATGCTAGTTTTGCAAACAGGATGAGTCGATACATACATGCATGTGTCGACACATGCTAGTTTTACAAACAGGATGAGTCGATACATACATGCATGTGACGACACATGCAAGTTGTGCACAACAAAATGAGTCGATGCATACCTTTATGGGTCGATGCATGCTGGATTTTTCACCATAATATAGATTCAAAGCAACTTGGAAAGCCTTATTTGTTGGATGCTTCAACTTGGTACCTACAAAACACAAATTGTGCAAAGACAAAGATAAATATTTTTTTGTATTTTGGTTAAAGATTAGTCAACAACACATATACAAGATACACAACCAAGGTGCTTGGAAATTCCCCAAGAGCAACATTAAAGATAGGAGATAAAGCAAGATGAAGAACCAACCCTAATGTGATCTTGTCATGATTGAGTTGATATGATATGATAGGGGAATCTTAGGGGCAAAAATTGAGGTACAACAACTGCTCTTATTTAAGAGTCTTCTATCCGGAGATACGAAGGTTAAAAATCTTCGTGTGGACGCGATTGAAGATACTTAAATATAAAACAAGTCCAATTTTTGCCTCTAAGATGCCATGCAATGTTTATGATTATGAATGCAAATGGACAGAGCAAAAGAGACGCAAAGTATCACTGGGGATGCAACCAAAATGAAGAAACAAAGGAGCAACCCCCACCAGGAAAATAAATCACTGGTGGACCAAAAGAAATGAATCAGAGAGGAGGATAACAAGCATCGACATTCACTGCCGATGTATACCAATGTTCGCTGAAGGTAGATATAAAAATATATACCGTCTCACAGATGACAATAAACTACCAACTCCAAAGTTGAAGGTAGAAGAGAAAATATATCATGCCATTGTTGTTCACTGACGAGGAACTACCACCGTTCACTGATGATAGCAAAAAGATAAGAAACACCAACGTTCACTGCCGATGTACTACCAACGTTCACTGAAGGTGGATTTGAAAATATCATTCCATCGCTGTTCACTGACAAGGAACCACCATCGTTCACTGATGATAGCAAAAAGATAAGAAACACCGACGTTCACTGCCGATGTACTACCAACGTTCACTGAAGGTAGATTTTAAAATATCATTCCTTCACCGCTCACTGACGAGGAACCACCACCATTCACTGATGATAGCAAAAAGAGAAGAAACACCGACGTTCACTACCGATGTACTACCAACGTTCACTGAAGGTAGATTTGAAAATATCATCCCATCGCCGTTCACTGACGAGGAACTACCATCGTTCACTGATGATAGCAAAAAGATAAGAAACACCGACCTTCACTGCTGATGTACTACCAACGTTCACTGAAGGTAGATTTGAAAATATCATAAGTTTTCCCAAAATTCTGGTGTTTCACCTGGAACGGGTCTCAACTTCTTCTTTAACCAAGGCACTCTGCCTGAAAGGGTAATATGCAAACTTATCTCAAATAAAGAGAAATCCACTCATTTTTAAGGGGAAATGCAAAGAAAGATGACTTTCTGGGGATAGAAATATGGCTTCCTGGGAAAAAGATATGGCTTCCTGGGGAAATTCCACGTTATTCTTGCTGAGGAGATAAAGTCTTCTTGTGCAAAATAAATGCACAAACCAAAACTCGAAGCTCTCAGAAATCCAAAGTAAATAATATCGTCATGCAACCACGATTCCAATTGGGAACAAACCAAAGCAATACGGCCAACGAAGATACATCCTTTGAGAAATAAACTCAAGAGGGAAAAAACCAAATCCAACTAAGCAAGGAGCGCTGCAGGAAGGTTAGAACACAATATCAATAAAATGATTTGTAACAATGCATGATGCATGTATGAGTGTTATCGTGCGTATGCTGGTAAAAGGATACATAATTAGCACAAACAAACAAAACCACTTCAGGTACCAACAACGTTGGGCTAAACTTCAACCATAAAGATAAATCCAAGAAAGGCAAAAGAAACCATGAAAACCAAACCTATTGCCTGTCCTAACTTCACTGAGGAGAAACATCATCCGGACGTAGCTAAATCAAACAGATACTGGGATAAAACATCTTTTTTTTTCCGGTTTCACCGGAGAAATCATTTTTTAAAAGCAACATACACCTACTGGAGATTGCAAGACTAGCCTCAAATATAGTAGACTGACTCCAAGACAAACAAACCTCACTGGCGAATTCAAAACCACTTCACTGGGAAAAAAAACTGCGGATTAAAACTTTTCATCATTAATACTCATTCAACAAGAGATGTCCTGGGATAACCTTCTCAGGGAATAACACACAAACTTCAATGGGGAAAACAAATGCTTCACAGTCCATACTCCTACTGGGGATTTCAATACCGATCTTGAATAAGGCAGATGGAAACCAAATTGTCAAAACATTCACTGGGGAATTCAGGCCCACTTTGAAAGAAGAAAAACATACGGACTTCACTAAGGGAGACAACGCTTCATCATTGAGACTTCTACTGAGGACTTCATGCTGACTTCATTGGGGAAGTCAAAACCACATCATCGAGGGGAAACCAAGATACATTCTTCACTGGAGATACGATCCTTACTGGAGAAAGCAGGGATACATGCTTCACTGGGGAAAGCAGAGATACGTACTTCACCGGGGAAACCGGAGATACGTACTTCGAGAGTAATTATTGCACTAACTTCTTAGGGGATAAAGGACTTCTATCAAATAAACGAGGCCTTCACTGTAGAATATTAGATTGAGTCTTCATATCATACAAGCCTATTCCAACAAAAGATGCCCTGGTATAGTCTTCCTGGGAAATCAAGAAGTCAACACTAATGCCAATGCTGCAAAAAGAGCGATATCTTAGCACACTGAGGGAATAAAACCTTTCATCATATGAGGGAAAACTTCACTGGAGAATCTGGGACGGAGGCTTCTGACCATGCAAATCCAAAATAAAAAGCAAACCAAGACCTGGCCGGGGATAATGGGATCATAAACCTAACACCGTACCTTGTGCCCACTGGTATCATCTTTAACTATCTGAGAAACACACAAAGATTGCGCACATACCAGCGAAAACGACCTGAGAAAAACCTTCATGAAGGAAGTAAAACTTCTTAAAACAACCGGAGTTTGTTCATTCCTAGGATCACCATTTTTGTTGTCATTTTTTCATCACAAATCCCAAATTAAATTGAATTGTAAAGATATTTTTCTTTTTGAAAAGTCAAATTTTCTTTTTAATCTTTTTGCTTTGAAAGTTATTATCGGTAATAAATGAAGTCTTTGCAAGCTAAATAAAATAAGAACACAAATAATTGGGCAAAAGCTCGAATTTCATTAATATAATGGTAGTCTGCAAATGGCGAGACTCCATGGATGATTACAAAGTTTGGGAAATGGTAATATATAATGGAAAAGATACATTGAGATACATTGACCACTATTCCCTCTAACAACTTTTGAAATCCTGAGCAGCAGCTTTTGTTGAAGTATGGTGAGGATCCAAGAAGATTGTTGCTTCAATGATCAAGTCTTGTCTGACGTAGTTACTTGCCAAGAAAAATCCCTAACTTTTGCCTAAGCTACCCTTGCGGGTTTTCAACTTAGCGGGAAGTTTATTCTGTTTATGTCTCTAATTTTTTCCTAGACTTCCCTTTTGGGTTTTTAGCCTACCGAGACGCTCCTTTTTGCCTAAGCCGCCCTTTCGGGTTTTCAACTTAGCGAGTTGTTCTTTTATTTATTTAGGCGAAGTATTTCTTGAATGCGTCAGCATTCATGGGACGTGGGAACTCCTTGCCATCCATAGTTTCAATAATTAATACACCGCCAGAGAAGGCTTTCTTGACAACATACGGGCCTTCAAAATTAGGAGTCCACTTTCCCCTAGAATCAGTGTTGAAAGATATGATCTTCCTGAGCACAAGGTCGCCTTCTCTGAATTCACGAGGTTTGACCTTTATATCAAATGCTTTCTTCATTCTTTTATGATATAACTGCCCATGACACAAACCTGTCATTCTCTTCTCTTCAATCAAATTCAATTGGTCAAACTTGTTCTGGACCCATTCAGCCTTCGCCAACTTGGCTTCCATTATCACACGCAACGAGGGAATCTCAACCACAACAGGGAGTACAACTTCCATTCCATATACCAGGGAAAATGGGGTTGCTCCTATTGAAGTGCGGACAGATGTCTGATATCCATGCAGAGCAAAAGGGAGCATTTCATGCCAATCCTTATAAGTAACAACCACTTTCTGGATAATTCTCTTGATATTCTTATTAGAAGCTTCAACTGCTCCATCCATCTTTGGCTTGTATGCAGATGAATTGTGGTGGACAATCTTGAATTCTTCACACAGTTCTATCATCATCTTGTTATTCAAATTCGAGCCATTGTCAGTGATGATTCTACTCGGCACACCATACCGGCATATCAGATTGTTTTTGATGAAACGCACAACCACCTGTTTGGTAACATTGGTATAAGAAAGCAGCCTCTACCCATTTGGTAAAGTAGTCAATTGCTACCAAGATGAAACGATGTCCATTCGAAGCTTTGGGTTCTATCATCCCGATCATGTCAATACCCCACATAGAGAAAGGCCACGGGGAAGAAATCACATTGAGAAGTGTCGGAGGCACATGAACCTTGTCTGCATAAATCTAGCATTTATGGCACTTCTTTTCAAATTTGTAACAATCAGATTCCATTGTCAACCAATAATAACCTGCCCTTAGCATCCTTTTAGCCATTGAATGCCCATTAGCATGAGTGCCAAATGAACCTTCATGAATCTCATGTATCAACATGTCTGCTTCGTGTCTATCCACGCATCTGAGCAAGACCATGTCAAAGTTTATCTTGTATAACACATTTTCACTGAGGAAGAAACTGCTTGCCAATATTCTCAGTGTCTTTCTATCTTTCCTTGACGCACCAATCGAGTATTCCTGAGTCTGAAGAAAATGCTTGATATCATAATACCAAGGTTTTTCATCTGCTACCTCCTCTGCTGCAAACACATGAGCGGGCCTATCCAGCCGTCGAACTATAATACGGGGTATATCATTCCAAGTATTCACTTGATACATGGAAGCCAGAGTTGCCAGAGCATCCACCATTTGATTTTCATCTCTAGGAATGTGATGGAATTCAACTTTATTGAAGAAGGGTAACAATCTTCTAGCATAATATTTGTAAGGGATCAAGCCAGGGTGACGAGTATCCCATTCTCCTTTAGTCTGATTTATTACTAAGGCTGAATTGCCATACACATCTAGAATCTTGACTCTGAGATCAATAGCTTCTTTGAGACCCATGATGCAAGCCTCATATTCTGCCATATTATTAGTGCAATCAAATGTTAACCTTGCATTAAAAGGAAAGTGAGATCCATGAGGAGTGATGATCACAACACCAATTCCTTTACCATAAGCATTCACCGCTCCATCAAATACCATACTCCAACGATATTCAGGGTCGGGGCCCTCCTCAGGCAATGGTTCATCACAATCTTTCACTTTCAGGAAAATCACATCCTCGTCGGGGAATTCATATTCTACAAACTGATGATCTTCCACCGACTGGTGAGCAAGGTAATCTGCCAACACACTACTTTTGATAGCTTTTTGAGTGTGATATTCAATATCATATTCAGATAACAACATCTTCCAGCGGGAAATTCTCCCAGTGAGAGCAGGCTTCTCAAAAATATACTTGATTGGATCCATTTTGGAGATCAACCAAGTGGTATGATTCAACATATACTGCCGCAAACGCTTTGTCGCCCAGGCCAAAGCACAACATGTCTTTTCTAGCATGGAATACTGTGACTCACAATCAGTGAACCTTTTGCTGAGATAATAAATGGCGAACTATTTCTTCCCTGTCTCATCCTGTTGTCCCAGAATACAACCCATGGATTTATCTAATACTATTAGATACATAATCAGCGGTCTTCCTTCTACTGGAGGGAGAAAGATAGGAGGTTCAAGAAGATACTCTTTAATACTCTCAAATGCCCTTTGGAAATCATCAGTCCACACACAACCCTGATCTTTCTTTAACAACTTAAAGATCGGTTCACACTTTGCAGTCATGTGGGAAATAAATCTGGAGATATAATTCAAACGCCCAAGGAAACCCCTGACTTGCTTTTCAGTTCTTGGTGCTGGCATTTCTTGAATTGCTCTGAATTTTTCATGGTCAACTTCAATTCCTTTCTGGCTAACAATAAAACCCACCAATTTCCCCGATCTAACTCCGAAGGTGCATTTATTTGGATTCAAGCGGAGACTATACTTCCTCAAACCCTGAAACAACTTCAACAAATCTTTTATATGCCCTTCTTCCATTTGGGATTTGGCAATCATATCATCAACATATACTTCAATTTCCTTGTGCATCAGATCATGGAATAGGGTTGTCATAGCCCTCTTGTACGTTGCACCAGCGTTCTTCAACCCGAAGGGCATCACTCTGTAACAGAATGTTCCTCAGGGTGTGATAAACGTTATTTTTTCCATGTCCTCTGGAGCCATTCCTATTTGATTATATCCGGAAAATCCGTCCATGAACGAGAATACCTTGAATTTTGCTGTGCTGTCCACTAACATGTCAATGTGAGGCAATGGAAAATCATCTTTTGGACTAGCTTCATTTAGATCTCTGTAATCTACGCACATGCGGACTTTTCGGTGTTTTTTCGGTACTGGAACAATGTTGGCAATCCATTAAGGATACACTGACGCCACAAGAAAACCAGCTTTAATATGCTTTAGGACCTCCTCTTTGATCTTTACTGCCATATCTGGGTGGGTTCTTCTCAGCTTTTGCTTAACTGGCGGACACTGGCTTCAACGGCAAGTGATGCTCAACAATTTATGTATCTAGACCCGACATATCTTGATAAGACCAGGCGGAAATATCCACATACTCTTTCAACAGTTCAATCAACCCGCTCTTTACATCAGGATGCAACGATGCTCCAATCTTAATCTCCTTCGGATCTTCTTCTGAACCCAAATTAATCACTTCCAAAGGCTCTTTATATGGCTGAATGGTATTTTCCTCGTGCTCAAGCAACCACGAGACCTCTTCTGGAATCTCATCATAATCTTCTTCTTCGGCCCCAAACACAGGACAATCAAAGTTGGGAGAGGGTGCAGGGTCATTGTATTCAACAAGTTTTTTAATTAAGCTACACATGTGATTTATGATTGCTTTTAGAAACTGACACATATAACAAGTGATCATGCAAATTAATTTTCAGTTATTATTTATTTTGAAAATGTTTTTTATTTGATTACCATTTCCCAAGAAAAACCAGAAAATAAAGACATAATTTCGGAAGCAAAGACAACTTTTATTAATGATCTTAACAGTCAAAGCAAACAGATAAGCCCATACAATACTTTCACCTTGGGCAGAGTGAAAGTTTTTTCAAGAGAAAGAAACATATTAACAAAACAAATTACTTTGAAATATGTATGCAAGAAGGAACATCAATGGTGAACCAGTTTTGAACCAGGACTCCATGCGTCACATAATTCGGTACTTCCTGCTCTGCTTCATCCTCTTCAACAGCATTAATTCCAGAACCAATTGGATGGAGGTAGCCTCCACTGCGGAAAACATCATGATAACTATTCCTATAAGACTTTGACTTCAAACTCTCGCCTTTGCCATTCTTCGAAGAGAAACCCAAACCAGCTCTGCTTTTGTTCACGGGTGGATCCATAAGTTGTCCCCAAACTGCATTATTACCATTGCGCACAATCTGCTGCGCGTCCTTCAGCTAAAACACAGAATTCTCATTCCTCCTTATGTTGTCAATTGATAGGGCTTGGAACTGGGTTCCAACAGTAGCCTCATCCGCTTCTACAATACTGAAAGAGGATATATGGGATATCAACAACGTCTGCTCCCCATTTATGATCACCACCTTCCCTTCACGCATAAACTTTAACTTCTCATGCAGAGTTGAAGTGACAGCCCCTGCTTCGTGTATCCATGGCCGTCCAAGCAAACAACTATATGCAGGAATAATGTCCATGACCTGGAAAGTTATCAAGAACAAGTGTGGTCCTATATGGATGGGAAAGTCCACTTCACCAACGACAGATTTCCTCATCCCATCAAAAGCTTTCACAATGATGCCACTTGGGTGCATAAATGCTCCTTGATACTTTAACTTCATGATGGTACTTCTCGGTATAACATTCAGCGCGGATCCGTTATCAATTAGCACATTGGATAGCGAATAATTCTTGCAGTTCATGGATATGTGGAGAGCCAGGTTGTGATTCCTCCCTTCATCTGGTAACTCATCATCGCAGAAACTCAGGTTGTTACATGATGTAATGTTTCCAATTACGCTACTGAATTGATCTAACGGCATGTCATTCTCCACAAAAGCTTGGTCAAGTACTCTCATCAGGGATTCTCTATGAGCAGAGGAATTCATCAACAAAGCTAGGATAGATATCTTTGAAGGTGTCTGCAAGAGCTGATCTACAATTTTGTAGTCGCTCATCTTAATTATCTTCAAAATATCATCCACTTCTTTCACTAATGTAGCTCCACTAGTCTCTCCTGCAGACTTCTTAGGCTCATCATTCTCAGCAATTTTCTTTCCAGCAACAAAATCTCTTTGAATAATCGGCGCAAACACACAACCGCTACGGGTCACTCTGCTTTCATCAGCTATATTTCCAACATCTGGCATTGGTTGGATGGGAATATCCACCCCATCTTCCAATATTGTAGCGTTGTATTTGTAAGGCACAGCCTTATCTGATTCATATGGAACAAGACCTGGCAGACTAATCACCAATGAGGCAACAACTGCTTTGCTATAGTGCTCCACCTCAAGATGAGTGGGTGCACCAAAATAAGGTACGATGACATTCACCCCTTCCTCAACACGATCAACCATCAAAAAGTCATTTCCGGTAAACAAATCTTCGTCTGAAGAGAAATACTCATCTGTGGAGGCATACTCTTCCTCTGACTCTTCTTCCATCAAACAAACCTCAACCATATCAATCTCATGATAATCATCTCTCTGACTTGTGATCTTGATAGTTCCATTGTCTAACTGCAACTGAACACCTTCCCTCACAATCGAACATCCTTGGGGGTTTTGACAACAAACTATGCAAGATCCATATTGGTGTTCCACTTGACCAGCAGTACATCAAAAAGTAGCATGCAACTGCACTAGATCCTCATTCAAATGATCCACATCAAAAATTCTGAATTCACCCAGACATCCAGAAACCATATTCACTTCCTCTTCATATTCTGCCCTAGGCCTGATTATATGGATTAAACCTTCATCCACCATCTCCTGCAAATCAGCCTTTATCTTTTCGCAACCCTGTATATTTGTACTGCAAATAGCACAACCGGTGTGGTCATGCGTATAATAACTGAATTCACAGAGGTCTACGTGCATCTTCACCAAATCTCCTCTAACCAGATTAATGTCAAAAATTCAAAATTCGCTTGGACAATCGGCCACCATATTTACAACATTCACTTCCCCGTGCTTGGGTAGAGGATTGTCTTTCACATTAGGTCCCACGTCTTTGAAAGATAAGATTCCAGACTTCACCAACCTTTGCAATTCAGTCCTCAAAGGATAACAATTCTCAACACTATGCCCTGGTGCTCCCTGATGAAAGGCACACGTTTGGTATGCTTTGTAATACCACGACAATTGTGATGGTACGGCTGGAGGTGGTCGCGTCTGGACCAACTTCTTCTAAATCAATGCTGGTAGCAGCTCTGCATAGCTCATGGGAACAGGGTCATAGTTCTCCCTTCTCTGATTATACTCTTGATTCCCCTGCTGGGACGGTCTTTGATAAGCAGTAGTAGTCGAAACGACATTCATAACAGGAGTAACTGAGGCGACTTGCTGATGACGCTGATAATTCTTTCTAGGAGCTTTTACTCTTCTCTCTTGCATAATAGCATTTGTATCCCCCTCTTTCTTCTTGGTAAACCCATAAGCTTGCTTTTTCACACTTCCGGATCCTTCACCCTTTGTCAAATGGCCTTCTCTTACTGCCTCTTCTAGGCAGACACCCATTCCTACCATTTTTGTAAAATCACTTGGGGCACTTGTTACCATTCTTTCGTAGTAGAAAGCTCCCAGCGTCTTCAGAAAAATCTCGGTCATTTCCTTCTCTTCCATGGGCGTAATTACTTATGCAGCCACTTCGCGCCATCTTTGTGCATACTCTTTAAACGATTCTCTGTCTTTATGAACCATGGACCTAAGCTGGTCACGATCGGGTGCCATGTCCACATTGTACTTGTATTGCTTAATGAATGCTTCTCCCAAATCATTAAAAGTATGGATGTTGGCACTGTCCAAGCTCATATACCATTTCAACACTGCGCCGGTCAGATTGTC
The DNA here is from genome assembly GCA_948472305.1 of Vicia faba. Taxonomy (NCBI): domain Eukaryota; kingdom Viridiplantae; phylum Streptophyta; class Magnoliopsida; order Fabales; family Fabaceae; genus Vicia; species Vicia faba. The sequence continues at coordinate 1,436,200,648 of OX451741.1, read as the reverse complement.
CTGGAAAAAGTGAATCAGCAGACGCTGATCATCAGTGTGGGTAGACATCCTCCTTATATACATCACCAAATGAGCGCGAGGGTAAGTGTTGCCCTTGTACTTCTCAAACTTTGGGACTTTGAACTTAGAAAGCACCTTAACATTATGGACCAAACACAGGTCATTCACATTCTGCCCAAATAACTCTTTTCCCCTAAGAGCCTTCATATCTCTTTGCATTATATCAAACTGCTCTTGGAGATCATCCATTCTGTCATAAAGACCCAAGTCTTCACTCGGCGGAGGGAAAGGACGACACACATCTTCATTAACATAAGGAACCAAATTCACCGAAGGAGGTGCAACAGGAACAGTATGCACCACAAGAGGTGCAGGAGTAACAACATTTTGAACCACTGGAGCATCTAGAGGGCCAAGATTGAAACCTTCAGGTGCAAAATTCTCTAGTATTCCCCACGGATAACCCTGAGGCATACGGTTCTGAATAACAGTCGGAGTAGCGAATACAGAAACAATAGGAACTTCAGCATTTTCCCTTGTTGGTTGAGGTTGAACATTCGGTGGCTGATTCTGTGCAGCCACCAGAGCTTCCATCAGAGTAGTCAAGTTGGCCAAGCCAGCCTTCAAAGCAGACACTTCATCGCGCAGCTTGCGATTATCCTGTTCTAAGTTGTCCATATTCTTTTTGAAATTAGCCCGGGTGTTGTAGTGATGAGTCTGCTTGATGAACGAAGTAAAAAAGCTGGGTAAGACACCTGGATATGCAAGAAATATGTGCAATATGATGCATGATATGAAATGCATATGATAATTTATTTTATCATTTAATATTTCAAGGGATTTATGGTTTATAGACATATTGCAAAGATCAGAATAATAACGCATTTGAAATACTGAAAATTTTCATTATAATAACTCCAAAATGGATTACAAGTTTCAATGATCCCAAGTACAAGATGAAAATACAATCTAAAATCCTGAGAAGAGGAACTAATGGAGATCAATCTGTACGCTGGCGTTTCCCTGTGAGCCTGGAGATCTGAGCCCTCAACCTCTGGTTTTCTTCCACCTGTTTGATGGCAACCTCCTTCCAATCATCTAAAGCAGGAAGTGAGTAAACAACACTTGTTTGAGGCTGAGGAGAAAATAAATCCCCTTGCCTCTCCATAGACTCCACTGCTCGACTCTCAAGGATCTTGATCAAATCATCTCTCTCCTTCAGGTCTGCTCTGTAGGAATTCTATAAAGTCTGGAACTTGTTCTTCCAAGCATCCCTTTCCTGTTGCATCCTAACCAAAGAAAGTTGCAGTTCTTCTAGATCATATAATACAGGAGGAGTGGTGTTCACAAAAAAATCAGGCATGGGTGTCTCTCGAGTATACGACATATTCAACTGAATGGCTCTCGATCGGACCCACTAAAGATATGGCTCCAAAGAAACAACACCCCTAGGTCCCAAATCCTTCCTACTCTTCTTATGGATGTGACGCCAGGCCTTCGCAATCTGCTCCTTAGCTTCCCTGTGGTCTTCTCCTTCCTTCAGAAAGAAACTACTCAAATGAATACTATTTGGTTTATCTCTCATCGGATAACCAAGTTGTCGATGTGCAAGAACAGGGTTATAGTTAATTCCTCCCTTTGTACCAAGAAGAGGCACATTAGGGAAACTACCACAACTGTCGATAATCTCCACATCCTGGTAAGCTCGATGATACCAATCAATATCCGAGTGAGTAAGTGTCATAATCTTAGGAGCCCAACGGTGTTCCTTCCTGACATCCCAAAAAGCATCAGACTGAGGCATATGAGAGATGAACCATCAGTACAACAAAGGCGTGCAACAGATAATCATTCCCCCATGATAGGAACTCCGAAGATGAACAAAGTAATAAGAATCACCCAACAATGTAGGAACCGGGTTTCCAATCATGAAAATCCTGATAGCATTAATGTCGACAAACTTGTCCACATTAGGAAATAAGAATAATCCATAGGCGAGTAAAGCAAAGATGGCCTCAAAAGCAACCGTACTCTTCATTCTGGCGAAGTAACGAGCTTTCTCCAATAAGAACTGAGCTGGTAATCCTCTAATCCCTCCTTTGGTAGTCATATGGCCTTCCACCTCAGACTTCCCTAGATGAATCAAAGCAGGAATCTCATGTGGTTTTGGCTCACCCTCCAAACCAGTAAAAGGAATACGATCGGTAACAAGTAAATCCAATAGATAGGAATACTCCTCCCGTGTTGGCATCTACAGATAATCGGGAAAAGTAAATCAGTGATACACCGGATCATAGAACTGGACCAAGGTCGAGAGAATACCCTGCTTCATCTTCAGCTTCATGAGAGGAATAATGGATCCATACTTCTTCCAAAAGTCTGCAGGACACTCGATCTCTGGAATTAGACTGATCAACTCATCTATCTTGGGATCCTTGAAACTGTATTTCTCGGTCTTTCTCTTTCCAGAATCCATGGTTAATTGATACCTGAGATATTCACAAATAGTCAACCTTTAAATCCCTTGAAATATTGTTTTATTCAAAAGATTCTTATGAGTGCATGGATGCATGATGCAACAATCACACACAAGATCACACATATAGGGTTCATATGTTCAACGTCATGAGCACGAAGTCGAAGGTACTACCCATAAGGTGGTGGTCTAAAAACGTTATCACCTGTCGAACAAGGTTCTAAGAGGTTCCCAGAGTCTACATCCTTCCTTCGGATATTACTAACTTCCCGATTAACTCGATAATTAGTAATATTCTCAAGAAAGACTCGTCTGAGCGTAGTATCGCGTGACAACTACTTCCAGATTACTCCGTCATAACTTCCGCACTACACCTAAAAGGCCAAGATGGGTTAGGTAATCTACGGTCCTTAGCTTCAGCAGGCTCCCAGGTCGAAAGCAGTACGTCTTCTCGATTACTCGGTAAACAACACTACAGTCAAAGGGGCCTCCACTGAGTGGGGGATCTCATGCCTCCTTTTTTGGGATTACTCCCTCAAAGTTAACATGACTATACCGCCCGTCCTATCTTAAAGTTTTCCCAAGTCTGGGTATAGGACTTATGAGTAATCACCAAGCACCCTGTAAACCAGAAAAATCCAAACAAACATATATACAAAATATAACACATAAAAAAATAGCACATATACAGATATAAACAAAGATAGGCTCAACCCACTTAGGGATGGACCAGCAAGAGGTCATTCTTTCCCCAACAGAGTCGCCATTTTTCTGTAGCGGTAGAAATTTTCATGACTAAGCCATTGGATTGACTAGACTTTATACAAATCAAAATAAAAATCGCTACCGCGCTTTATTGTTTCCAAACGAATGGGAAAAGAGCGAATAACCCAAAAAAGGGGGAAAGATTCAAGGTAAGGGGGTTGGTTATGCAAAGGGAAGGTATTAGCACCCTAAACATCTACGGTACACCGCAAGAACCTCTTTGAAAAATCTGTATATTTTGGCTATGAAAATGTGTTATATATAAAATAGATGGTAGAGGTGAGAAAAGAAATATTTTTATGATTTTTGCACCCTCTGCAATTGCGAACCTTTAGTGCCTACGTACCACCTTTCGTGCAATAGGGGATCAGGGTACACGTAGATCCTCTTTTAAAAATATTTGAAACACAAGTGTGTTGGTTAATTTTATGAGATAAGACATCATCGTCATTGTCCGTGTGGAAAACATACTTACAACCCACAATTATGAGAAAGGAGAATTTGCAGCATCTTAAAGTGGAGGATATGGCTTGGATTTTAAAATCAACAATGCCTCACTCAATCACCCAAGGGAAAAATATCTCTCTTTACTACATATTGTAGAAGTATAATTGTTTGCATCACTACAAGGATTGACAAGAGTTTAATCTTTTAATAAAATTTTAAAGATAAAAGCCAAAATGGCAAAAATGGTAAGAAATGAGATTGATTTACTTTTAGTCTTCTCACAAAAAATGTCAAAGTATTATTAAATTGATTGAAATTTATTTATGAAAATGTTTTGAAAATGCATGGACCTAAGTTCAAGTTTATTATGAAAATGTTTCATGTTTAGAAATAAGAAGAGTTTTTAAAAGGAGGGAGAAGATTTTTGAAATTAAAGAATATAGGAGGAGAAGAAGAGGCTATCCTAAAGCATAATGTAAAAGCTAGGGATAAGAACCATCTAACCAATAAGAAGCCAATACTTGACATTATGAGTCAATATAGAATTCCTATTCTTTGGATTGAAACCAAGCAAGCAGAGATACTAGACTTTTTGAGAGAACCAAACTTCAAGTGTTTTAAGTCTTCGCAAAAATTGGGCAGAGTAACGGCTCTATACGGGTGAATTCCAAATTACAAGCAAAGTATGTAATCGCAATAACCTGCACACAAAACAAACAAACAACCCAATGTCTCGAGGTAAACCTCAAGAACTCCAGACAAAATATCAAATAAAATCACAAAGTCTCCAAGATAGGCCGAGGCCTCTAATCCTAAGTCCAAAAAGTCTAATGCTCCATAATGCCAAGGATAGTAACCAAATAGTCCAAATATCATTAAAGATTTTTATTGTCCATGTTGATTATTAGGTGTCTTTAAAAGAAAAAGAAAGCTCAAGTGAGCAAAATAAAAATGACATAAAAGTAAATGCTCAAGTGAGCAAAATAAAAATGGCATGAAATATAAATGCTCAAATTAAATGGTACATAAAGCATAAAAAAATAAAAAGCATAAAGTATAGTTAATTGTTAGAAATTAGTGGTTAGTTGGATGACCATCTTGAAACATGCATTTGGAACTTATTAGAGGATTGGTAGAACCAAAGCCTCCACACAATAAGTTGCATTTGCTTTTTGTCAAGTATATCATTTATTTTGGAATCCTCACAAATAACATGTAATGATCAACAATGTTTAAGTGATCCGCGTTGACCAAAAGTATTGTAGATCCATTAGAGGATTGGTAGAACCAAAGCCTCCACACAATGAATCTCAAGGTTATTGGATCAAAGAGATCAAATTAACATACTTGGGCTTGCAATCATAAGTTTGGGCCACAAATGATCATTTATTCGAATCGGGACAAAATTTAGCGCTATGTTAAGCAATCGTAAGTGGACTTATGTAGAAGTCGCACCTATTTTGCGGCTGGTCAATAGCAATCTATGTACTTCATGTTTGGATAGATGATATAGAGATCACCATCCCTTAACATGTAGCACAATAAAAAAAAGAAAGGGATAAGATGAAGAGGGAAGGGAATGATAAGCTAATTTGGATTACCATTTCAAAATTCTTTCATCTTTAAATTCAACCACTCCTCTAGATGGATTAAAGTACTAAACATATCATTAATCCAAAGCACCAAAAATGAATTAATAATTCACTCTTAGGTAGATTTGAATTGATGAACATTTATCCAACTTCATCTACATCACAAAGTTCATTGAGTTTAAAAACAAATTGAACATTTAAAATTGCAATCCAAATTATCCATCAAAGAGAGTGTGCAGAAGAAAATATTTGAGTCAAAACAACCCTAAAAATAAGGCAGCAAAGGTATTTTTGGCATTATTACAATCAATTGTGTTTAGACAGCAACCTATTGCATCAATGCAATTTTTTTATCAAATCAATTTTCTGTTACAATCAATTGCAATGTACAACAATTGATTGCAACCTGTAAAAAGAAAATCAGTAGAAAACAACATTTTAAAGATCAAATTCTTGTTCCAACTTTTCATCAAACACCTTATGATCATGGATCCAATTGAACATGAAAATTTCAGCAAAACTTTTGAGAAAATAGCACTAATGGAGTTATAAAACAGTGCTTAGTGAATCAAAACAAGAAATCCACGAGAGATCACATTGTAAAAGATGATGATCCAAATTACCACAAGTAGAATTTGAGAATTATGAAACAACTTCAGAATTTTCTGTAGTTTGATCACAAGAATCAACTACCAAAGCTTGGATGTAGAGAATTCATGGAGAAAAAAGTGTTTGGATGGAGGTTTAGCTCAAAGATTAGCAAGCTTCAATGCAAAGCGTACTATTCTTTTTTGAAAATGGAGCTTTGAGTGAATTTGGTAAAATGGAGAGAATTGAGAGATTTTTTAGCGAGATGATTTTGGCTATCCAAAGCTTGTGATTTGAATGAAATGAAGTCTCTATTTATAGAGTTTTAGAATTGGGATTAGTGTTAATTTGGTAATTGATTCTTCGAGCCAAATTTGAATTAATGATATAATTTAAAATTATGCAGAAAAAATTGGAGCCAAAAATGATAACAGTTTGAATTTGCTGGCTTTTTTTCATAAAACACGTGCATTTTACCCTCATGGGTCGATACATGTGGGGTATGTGTCGATACATCCTAGCTATATAACATAGCATGTGTCAATACATGCCTCTATGTGTCGATACATACTGTTGTTTCAACATATTACAGAACCACACAAACTGTATGAGTCGATACATAACACGTATATGTCGACACATGCTAGTTTTACAAACAGGATAAGTCGATACATACATGCATGTGTCGACACATGCTAGTTTTAAAAACAGGATGAGTCGATACATACATGCATGTGTCGACACATGCTAGTTTTAAAAACAGGATGAGTCGATACATACGTGCATGTGTCGACACATGCAAGTTGTGCATAACAAAATGAGTTGATGCATACCTTTATGGGTCGATGCATGCTGGATTTTTCACCATAATATAGAATCAAAGCAACTTGGAAAGCCTTATTTGTTGGATGCTTCAACTTGGTACCTACAAAACACAAATTGTGCAAAGACAAAGACAAATATTTTTTTTGTATTTTGGTTAAAGATTAGTCAAAAACATATATACAAGATACACAACCAGGGTGCTTGGAAATTCCTCAAGAGAAAACTTAAAGATAGGAGATAGATCAAGATGAAGAACCAACCCTAATGTGATCTTGTCATGATTGAGTTGATATGATATGATAGGGGAATCTTAGGGGGGGAAATTGGGGTACAACAGACCGACCAGATATTAGTGTAATTTTCAAGTTACAATGGAGCCTGGACTCAACCAGATATTAGTCAACTTCTCAAGTCACTATAGAGCCTGGACATGACCAGATGATAGTGAAAGCCTTTCAGATACCATGAAGCCTTGTCCCGACCAAATAATGGTACAACTTTCAAATACTATGAAACCTGGACCCGACCAGATAATAGTTCAACTCTTCAAAGATATAGAAGAGCCTAGACTCAACCTGACCAATGTTTAACTTCTTTTCCCCAGTAGAATGTGCCTCTACCCCAACAAGTTACTGTAAAGCCTGGATCCGACCAGATATCGGTTTTCAACTTCATCATCTCAAGAAATTTATTGCGAAGCCTGGATCTAACCAGATTGCAATTCCCCTCATAAGTTTGTTGTGAAGCCTGGAATCCGACCAGATAACAACTAAGTTCCCCAAGCGAGTTACTATGAAGGCTGGACCCGACCACATATCAGTTCAACTCTATCTCTTCAGACAAGTTTATTGTGAAGCATGGACCCGACCAGATAACAACTAGCTACAATGTCAGCAAGACACTATGAAGCCTGGACCCGACCAGATGGTAGTTACCACTTCAAGTTATTGCGAAGCCTGGATTCGACTAGATAACAATTAACTTCCTTATTACCAGCAAGTTATTGTGAAACCTAGAATCCGACCAGAAAGCAGCCTAACTTCACTCTCCCCAAGAAATCTTCTGCAAAGCCTGGATCCGACCAGATAACAGTGAATTTATTTCTCCCCCAGTAAGTTACCGTGAAGCTTGGATCCGACCAGATAACAGTTGACTTCCTCATCCTCAGCAAGTTTTGAGGTCTGGATCCGACCAGATAACAGCTGACGTGCAAGAGATATTCCCCAGCAGAAGCATCTTTTCAACAAAGGATGAAGATATGTATATTCTTCAACCCCAACAGCAATCCGGGATTTAACTTCCCAGGAACTCCTCAGTAGCAGTCAGGGATTTATTTTCCCGGACAAACATACATCTCACATTCATACATTGTAGCATATACATACACAATGCATTTAGCATGATCTCATTCATCTTGTGAACATCATGCATACATCTGCATTTAACTAACCTATTTTTTTACAGGTGAGACACCAAGTTTTAGTCTAAATTGACCAAAGATTTGTGTTGATACTTCCTCCAATATCTACCTACTTTCCTCCAAATGGCATCTATAAGCCCATTCACAATCCATCTTCGAGTGCAAATTTCAGGGCACTCTAGTGTTCAATCATCTTCCACCTACAAGTCACGAATGGCGGATCTGCCAATCTAACTCTTCAGGTTTAAGAACATTGAACAGGGGCAGCTGTTGTACCCCAAAATTTTCCTTCTTATTTATCAAGTAATCTCCAACAAGAGCTCTTTGGTTCAAGACTGCACAAGGGTTGATTAGCTCAAGACACCTCCTCAATCATTGATGACTGAAAATTAGGGTTTGAGATTGCACAAGGACAAATGGATTTTTAATGATCCATATGACTTTAGTGGATCATTTTAGACCCTCAATATTGCTCATGTCATGTTTTAAGTCTTGTATCACATTTTTGCCCAGTCAATTGATCAATTGACCTAAAAATAAGGTGTATTAGGGAAAAAGTCAACTATGGTCAATTTATAGTCAAACTTCATAATTTTTTATCCATATCAACATCATGAACTCATATATGTCATTTGATCCAGTTTGGACCATAATTCCACAATAAATTTGATCAGATCATCAAAAGGGCAAAATGGTCAAAATTAGGGTTTTGACTGAGAAGATACAATTCTTGATTTTTGACCTAGCAAATGATGGATTGGTTTGAGACATGATCTCAAGGATTAAAATACATCATTTTGACCTAATGGCATGGCTCAAAACATCTCTCAAGATCAATTGGTTGACAGTTGAATTTCAGTCAACTGATGAAAAGTCATTTGTACATTGAAAAGTCAAACTTTGACTTTTTGGTCAAAATCAAGTGTCAAAGATCACAATTAATCAAAACATTTCAAAATATGAAACTTGTTCATCAAGAAATAAAAAAGTCAAGATTTCATTTTGAAAAGTCAAAATTTCTAAACTTAGAAACTTTTCTTAGTGTTAAAATTTCATATTTTTTCATAACTTTGAGCCAAATTTCTACTATGATGCAAGATGATTCAAAGGAAACTTTCAACATGAAAGTTGTATATCTCAATGATATCTAAAAAATTGTATAATATAACTTCTCCTAGAAATGCATGGATTTCAAGTTATGATTTTGTGAATACATGTTCATGAAACTTAGGAACTTAGTGAAATTTTGCCCTAGTTTAGGCAGGATTTTAACCTAATTTCATGAAATTTTTTCACATGGTTCCAATATGAATTTTCAAAAATGTCCAACGTAGAGCTTGTAGAGGATTTTACAAGCTTTCCAAAATGTCAAATAACTCATTAAGATCATGTTTGAGCAAGAAGAATCGAAGGCAAGAAGTTAGGGTTTTCAAACTTCAATTACAAGCCATTTTGTGAAGAACACATGAACCAAATCCATGCTAGGCTGCATAATCATTTATTTTCAGGCCTCAAACTTGTTTTTCACTCCATAATTAATGTTTTGTGCAGCTTCTAGAAGCTTTAATCCAAGCATTCAATGCATTTCCCATGATTAATACCATTTTAGGAAGAAAGGTAACATTGCCATTTTGGAAAAGTGGCGTTATGCACAAAGTCCACTCTTCTTGAGCCTGTAACTTATTTGTTCAGCACACACTCAACATACAAGTCAGATAAACATGTTTAAAGTTTGTAACTACTCTAGACGACCTTGTACTATGCATTGGGACAATGTGTATAAAGCTTTCTTCAAAAACAAGAAAAAGAGCCATAACATGTGATTTTGGATTCTGATCAAGGACAAGTCTCCAAACTTGTTTCTTATAAATAGAGTCACTATTTTTGAGCTAGAACACGAGCTTGAATACCCTGAAACACTCCCAAACTCCCTGTAGCCAGAAATTGCTTCAAAATACCATTGTTGTGCAAGTTCTGAATTTACATATCAAACTTCCATTTCCCTCGTGCATTTCCTGGCCTTTTAGTTTCAAAAGCTTTCACATATCAAATACAACTTATCCCCATCCCATTTCCAGAACTATAACACCATTTACCATAACCTCCATAACCAAAAACAAAACATTGAAGTTGGAGTTATCCAGACCATTTCAACCACTCTCAACTCAAACTAAACATTGCATTAACTTCCTAGAGACTCAAGGAAGCTAACCTGATCAGTGCAGCACCTTGAATAAAGCTGAAACTCATTTCACGATTTCCAGTTTTGAGGTAATTTTCTTGAATTTATATCTTCTCATTTAGACATTGTTAGGCTTGCATTTGTGAAGATAAAATATAGACATCATTGCCCTGAAACTATACATGTCCATAGATTTCATTTATGTTATTTGAGTAGGGAGAATTTTGAGTTTGAACCTGGCTATTTTTTGCTTCTTCTAACCCCAGTTTCATTTTTGTACCACTGGCCCTTTATTTTCTTTATTATTTCATTTTTATTTTTCTTTATTTTATTTCTATTTCATTTTATTTTTTATCATTTTTATTATTATCATTATTATTTTTATTATTATTAATATAAAAACTGTTTTTATTATTATTTTCACACTTACATATTTTCTTTTCTTTATAAAGATAAAAGAACAAAAACTTTTTCTTAAATAAATAAATTTCTTTTAATAATTAATATTTAGACTTAGGTTTATTTATTATTTTATTTTATTTTAAATTAAAATCAACTTAGAATTTAGGTTTCTTTTAATTATTAATTTTCACATTATTATTACTGATTTAAAACCTTTTTCATAAAAAACCCTAAAAATCATTTTTAATTTAATTTCTTTCTTAATTAGTTTAAACATAGTTTTTTTTCAATTAATCATCTCTCTTAATTAGGTTAAAACCCCTTTCATAAAAAATCTAAACAACAATCATTTCCTTTTCCATTTACATTCTTGCATTATTTATTCAATTTTTGTACAATATTTAATATGGTTGTAATAGATAATTAGGTTTAATTTTCTTGCAATCCCCATTTGTAAATTTGTATACCCCCTCCCCTAATGAAGTAATAGCTTAGTAATTTTATTTTCCACAATTTATCGTTTTATATAAATGCTAGTAATTAGGGTTTGTATGGAAAGACTAAAATCAACAATTAGCAAACCCTAATCCAAGATAAACAAGCATGTAAATCAAACACACTTGCACACTTGCACCCTTAGGGTAATTCCACTTTGTTGCCTTACAAAAATGACCATGTTATACATGTGGGGTATCTTAGCAAAAAGCAATAAAAAATACAAGACCATAGTCCCACAATGACGCTATCAATGTTTCCTTTCAAAATGATCTTAGTCCCTCAAGAGAAAATTCTAAGATATCTCACAATATTGCTATCATGGTTATACGATAACCCACACCCGTCCCTTTATATCCAAATATAAGGCTTCTTACCAATCAATAGTGAGATAGCAATATCAAAGGAAATGAAAAAATGAACTAAGACTTTTGAGTAGGTAGTTGTTCCTAGTTGCTTGCTCAATTTCATATCAAACTCTCTTGCTTGTTTTCAAAACAAACACCAACACTTTCAGAAACACTTTCAAAACATTTTTCAAAGTTGAAACTTTTTCAAAAGCCAACACTTTGTATACGTTCTTACGAACGAGAACTATTACAAAGTTTGCCTAAACGAAGGCGCCTTTTTAAAATACTTTCAAAAACCACACAAATCACATTTTCAAACAAAAGCAAGTGATCTAGCAAGAAACTAAGATCCCTTAGATAACTATGGAGGAAAAGGGTGCTAACACCTTCCCTTTTCATAATCTACCCCCCGAACTCAAGAAATAACCTCAAAGGTCTTTTCTGTTCTTTTCAGCCTTTCCTTTTGGATAAAAGAAAACGCAAAACACCAAGTCAGTTCTCCCACCGTATCACAGATTGCAACTCCTTTTTCAATGATGGCGCTTTCACTTCCATAATTGCCTTTGTTTTATTCTGGTTTATCTCTATCCCTTTCTTGTGGACTTCAAATCCCAAGAAATAACCTACCTGCATAAAGAAAGCATATTTGAGGGGATTAATCTTCAAACCGTGTTTTCTCATTCTTTCAAATGACCGTCGAAGATGATCCAGATGGAATTCACGGGACAAAGATTTGATGACAATGTCATCAATATAAACCTGCATAAAGGTCTCTGTGAAATCATGAAAGATGGAATTCATTTCCCTTTGGTAAGTTGCCCCAATTTTTTTTAGTCCAAAATGAATCACTATCCATTCATAGGTTCCTAATGCCTCAGAGCTTCGAAAGATTGTGTTGGGCACATCTTCATTAGCAATAAAAATTTGGTTATATCCTGAATATCCGTCAAGCATACTCAAGTATTCGAAGCCTGCTGCATAATCAATTAACATTTCTACTATAGGAATTGGATATTCATCCTTGGGGGTTGCAGCATTTAAATCATGAAAGTCTATGCAAATCCTAAGGGATTCATTCTTTTTAATATCAGGAATAATATTTTCAATTCATTCTACATACCTGGTTGTCTGATGAAGTTGCAACGAAGGAGTCTTTCAACTTCCTCCTTTATTTTTGATAGAATCTTTGGTGCAAACCTTCTAGGAGTCTTCTTGATGGGCTTCTTGCCATCCTTTATAGGAAACTTCAGTTCGACCAAATCTCTGCTCAAACCAGGCATTTCATCGTAGTCCCAAGCAAAACAATCTTTATACTCTTTCAACATCTGGATTGCTTTGTTATTTACCTCAAAGATCTAGCTTTGTGCTGATATAAGTGGGTATTTTTTCAGTTCCTTCTCTGAGATTAACTTCTTCAAGGGAATCTTGTTCCATCATTTTCGCGCTTGGGGCCAGTAGATCCCTTTCAAATGTCGTTTTTATTCTATTTACGACCACGTAGGCCGAAATATTTTCGAGGAAGGATGACTCAGACATCACTACCGTCTTCATCGAACCAGCCTGCTGGTCGTACTCTAAGAAAACCATCCATGTCCTCCTCTTCGCCCATTATTTTCCTGTCCCATTGAAACCCATGGGTTAGGTGTAAGGTTAGATAGTACAAAGCATTTTTGTTGGGGGAATATGCTCCTTCCGCTGGACTGCAGGGTCCTATATTTGCCAGATTTTTGTCGAAATTCCTTATGTCCACCTGGTTGACTTCAGCCAAGAAATAGCTTTGGTTCGCCTCTATGTTTTCTATGATACCATATTCTCTCCAAATAGACACACGTCGACGCATTGATGAAGGGACTACGCCAATGCCGTGGATCTATTCACGACCCAAGAGTAGATTGTAGTTGGCTTTGGCAGCTATAACCATGAACATTATTGGCCTAGTGATTGAGCCCACAGTTAGGCCCACTTGCACTATGCCTAAGGTGTGACCAATTTTCTCCTCATAATTTGAGAGCACCGTGTTGTGAGTTTTGATATCTGGATCGAACATGCCTATCCTCTTTAGAATATATTGAGGCATAAGGTTGACTGCAGCGCCTCAATTTACTAGCACTTTGTTTATTCCCATGCTCTCTACTTTGGCTCTAATGAAGAGTGGCTTTAGATGATTCTTCGTGCTATGATCTGGCCTTTTGAAGAAAGCATTTTTCTCTTCCACCACGCCATTGTTAAGGACATAATAGCACACGAGCTTATGATTGGCCATTTCTGCTGCCTCTACTTCCTCAGATTCTTCAACTTCTATGATTTGGTCATATTCATGGGGTAATACTAACACTACATTTTAGTTTATATTTAGTGTTAAATTTCCATTTGATTCAAAATCGCTGGTCATCACATCTTCATCGTTGTCTTGTTCTTCCGGACCTTTCTTAGCAACATCTTTCCCTCTGGGTGAAAATAACTTTCTTCCAACTGGGGGTTTTTCTGTGACCATCCTATTTGATGAAAACTTATTGTTACTTGATCCACCTGTCTTCTTTGTCGTTAGTTCCATTTTAGCCTTCTTTATCCTCTGATGCCTTCGCCACTGGGATCTAAACATTGGATTCTTGCCCTTATAGTTCTATGTCCTATAAGCCTCTCTCTTCGATGCTTGGAATTGTTTTCTGTAAGCCATCACAGCCCTTCCTCCCTCATCTAAACTCCTCCACTTATTCCTTACTTCACTTTAGTTGACACATCAATTTGTTGGTATATCAACAAGAAGTTTGAAAGTTACCCTTCGATTGGCTTTTGGGTGAGGACTATCTTGTCTCCTTGGGGTTCCCATCTTGTCGAAGGTAAAACTAGACTTGACCTTGGTTCGATTCCCTCAGGCTTGGGTGTAGGGATTTCTTGTGAACATATCAGCAGCCTTCTTGTCATACACAACGCCACATCTGGGGCATATCAAGCATATAGAGTTAGCCTTTTGGCATCTCACAAAGAAACCTAACAAACTTTCCCCTGGTTTGGTGTAAGGAGTCAGTATTTGGTTTGCACTTCTCCAGTTCCTCCCAGTCCATGCCTTCTGGATCCTCTTGTATGCTTTTGTGGCCCTTTGATCATGAGCTATACTGCATCTAGTGCACATAAGCATATCAGTATCCTACGTATGATAGCGGAATAAGTAATCACGCAGACTTTTATTGCTTCTGGCATATCCTCCTCTCATTTGATCATTTTCCCATTTTAGTTTTCTTTCTATTTCCTCCATTTTTGGAGTAGGTTAATCCAAATCTATCACGTTGATCTCATGGTTTTGACCATCAATAGTCCCAATTTCTCCATAGGCAGGTTTTGAGTCCTTAGTAATCTTCATCTCTTCAAATTTCACTCTAAGGCCTTCAGTAGCCTTAGCATTTTCAACTTTTGGGGCTGCATCATCAGCAATGTTTCCCTTTGTAGTATGATCTTATGGTACTTCATCAATCTCTGAAAGAGGATCCTCAGCAATTTCATCGAAAGAGTCTTCAGACTTGCAGCCTTCAGTAGCCTCGCTCTGTTCCACTTTCACCTGTTGGCTAAAACCTGCATCAGATACTTCCACCATGTTGATGTCTAGTGGCTCAGCATAATTTGTTTCAGCCACATTGAGGGGGTCAGTGTCTATCTTCATATGACTTTTTTATTTTTCTCCAAACTTGAGCCTTCCACCCTTTATGGCATTCTGATTCAGATCCCTGAAAAGGAAGCATTGTGAGGTTTTATGGCCTAAGAAGTTATGATATTTACAGAAACCCCTCTTCTTCTGTTGTTCCAACAAAGGAATCTTAGCATTTTGGGGCACTATCATCTGGCCATCTTTCACTAATAAGTCAAATATCTCATCACATTTTGTTAGATCGAATGTGTACGTTTTCTTAGGATATTTGTCATTTTTTTCTATTTCGATGGGGTTTTTGCCATTCAATGGGGCAAGAAACTTACAAGAGTATGGGGGTTCCTGTTTTAGTTATGCCAAATCTATTTCAATTTCTTTGAAGCCAAAAGGATCATTTAGAATTTCTTGTTCCTCTTCTTCAGCTTCGATATACGCAACCCTCTCTTTCTTGTAGTTTTTATTTGCCCTAATATTTTCAACTTTTAAACGTTTGACTTGTCGAACCCTATCTGATAACTGGGCCATGTCTCTTAGATATTGGGTATCTAGTTTCTTTCAAATTGAATAGTCTAAACCTCTTACTGCCATTTCGAATAGTTCATGTTTGGGGACCACTATAAAGCATCTAGACTTCAGTAAACAAAATCTGTTGAGATAATCATCTATTGGTTCAGTAAATTTCATCTTGATACTGGCCAATTCTTTGAGACTTATCTTAGATTGCCCCATGTAAAATTGTTCATGAAATAATCTTTCAAAGTTTTGCCAAGTATTTATAGAACCCGACGAAAGAGTAGTAAACCAAGTGAAAGCATTTTTTGTTAGCGATCTTGGAAAGTATTTTATTCTCAGGCTCTCACTTATTTCCAAATCCCCTGCTTCAGTCAAAAACCTGGCTATGTGCTCCACAGTGGATTCATTAGTATCTCCTGAAAATTTTGTAAACTTAGGGACTTCGCAACCCCTTGGTAATTCTATTTGTAATATATATTCAGATATGAGGGATGAATAATTTGGTCTCCTAAGTCCGGTGTTTAGACCATTTTGTGTCATGATTCTCCCGATCATGGTGGTCAAGTTATTTTCCATGTTATCTTGTCTAACTCCATGGACCACTTCATCTATATTTTGATCCCTATTAAATACCATTACTCTCCTAGGTTATTCCTCTTGGACATCGTTTCGAATCCATTGTTTCTCTACCCTTGGTTCTATGATTCTTTCGGCAGCCTCCTGTCTAAGAAGTCTTACTTGGTTAATGGTTGGTTCTTCCTCCTGAACAATTGGGGCCTGGTTTTTCCTACATCGAACAGGCACTTCGAGAGCCCCAAAGAAATCTGCTATGCACGCCACCTGTGCTGACATTTACTGATAGGTGTAGGTATTTTCTTGATTGGTTATGTTAATGTTTTGGATAAAAGAAGTGAAAATGGAACTCATCTCTCCAGCCAGCACTCCTACAATATCATGGTTACTATCATCCATTTGTTTCCTGAATGTTGCCTGAATGCTGCCTGATTGCTCGTTGTCAATATAGGCATTTGGGTAGAAGACCCTTGATTCTGGGTATTTCGATCCATCTTATTCATCCCAGAACCAGACCGTTGTAGCGGGGATTGGGTAGTACTATTATGAAGTCCTGTCATGAAAGAAGTTGTCATTCCATATGGTGGTGGTTACCTAAGTGTCCTAAATGTTTCAAATCCTGGAGGCCTAAGGGTTAAAAATTGGGCTTGGTTCCCAACATGTGTAAAAACCGGCCCAATTTGGGCATTTGAAGGAATGGCCGCTGCAGTCAAAGATAGAGGCATGGTTGTCAAATTATTTGTGGCCAACGAACCCATAGATGTAGGCATGGCCTGTGTGTAAGGGATTGTAGTTAATGTATCCATCGAACTTGTAACAATCGTGCCTGATCCCCGTGGGGGATTTTGTTCCCTGTCATGGCTAGTTGCGATAACCATATTTGTTGTACATTTTCTTTTGGGTTTTGGTTGGTTACCGTTGGCTATTTTACCACTTCTAAGATTCATAAAACAATAATGAAATACAGACTCAAAAGATAAACGAAAAAATTTAGATGTTTACAGAAAAATATAAATTTTCAAGAAATTTGACCCGATCCCACTGGGTGTGCCAATTTGTTTACACATAAATTCGGTAAACAACTGCTAGTCTTCTAAACTAAATACTTTGATAACTTGTAGGATCGACTAGATTGATCCTAATACATGTGTCTAAGTTCCTAAGTTTGAAATGGTAATAAAGTTTACGTTTAACATTATTCTATTGATACCAATATGAAGATTAGGAATACAATTTACAGTAAGTTAGAATAAGAAAGTTTTGAATGAATAATGTAAGGGCTTTGATTGAAATGTAAAGAAATGTAAAGGAAATGCAGAATAAATGTAAAGGTTTCAATTTGAAAGAGTTTCGATTAAACAAATAAAAGAAATATTGGGAAAGTTAAAAGACTTGGTGTTGATAAAACATGGTAAATGAAAAAGAACAATAATGGTGTCTTATACGTATATTTCCTGCAACTCTTTTCTCTAACACTTGGTATTTTGAGTATAATGAGTATTTTGTACAAAACGGACACACTGAATCCTAACATTAAGACCCCTATTTATACTATTTTGACCCTAACAGTCTTTCTATAATAGAGTGTCACGTTCGAAGATTACATGTCTTTAGAACCTAATAAACTTCCATGTGTTTCTTTGGATAAGATCAAACTTTTGAATTCAAAATTTCTTCCTTTTTGAAGCGCCAAATCAACCAATGTGATGGTCAAAATATTTTTCTAATGATGCTTCAAATAACTTAATTTATAATAGTTCACAGATGAACCTTTCGACAACACTTGATAAAAAGAAACTTTTGCTAGCTTTTCATCTATCGAAAACTTCATAGAAATTCCTTCATATTTTCTTTCGAACTTCCTTTCTTCTAGAATACATCAAATGTATTTAAGAACTCATGTAATCGAAATTCCCAGTCAACACACACAGAGAAAACACAATCTTTTTTTTTGTATTTTGTTAGAGATGTAATGATACATATGAAGTGATATCTTAGGTCAAAAATTAAGGTACAACATTGGGCCTATTAGAGAATAATCTCCTACCTATATTAAGAGATAGTAGAAAAGGATTTTCTATTTCTTTGTTTTGATGATGATATCTATGAAGATGAAACTGAGGGAGAGACTGCTAAACAAGTGACTTCCCTGACAGGAAGATGAGATTCTAATGTAAAATTCAGAAGCGATGAAATATCTTATGATGAATTAACTGCTTCTTACAAAGAACTTTGAAACAAAAGTGAAGAAGTCTACCAAATGGGAGTGAAGCAGAGAATGATCATAGCTAAACTTCAAGATGAGAAGAAGTAATACTTAACTGACATTTAGGAGCTTTAGAATAAAGTGACTCTGTTAACATCAAAACTTGATAATTTGATCAAAGATGTTAGGATGTTGAACAATGGATCTGATGTGTTGGATGACATCCTTCAAGATTTAGAAGCAGGAAGAAGGCATGTTGGCATAAGGTTTAATTGTCAATCCTTGAAAAATAAAAAGAAAGACCGTGGGATAAAATTTGTTCCTGCAAGAATAAAGGTTGAGAGAAAAATGTCTGACCAGATGTTACAACATCCTACCAGGTGATCAGAAAATTAGCAAGTGTACTAATTCACCAATTTAGTAATAATGGGTAATCCCAAAGTATCGATCTCTTGGACTGCATGGTGATATAGAGTTATCGTTTCAATTCAAATAAACAAAAGTCTTTTGGGTTTTAGTTTGGAGTTTTTTTCTATAGAGAAATAAAATAATAAATAAAAGTAAATAAAACAGTTGAACATATTTAAGTCTATGAGAGTAAACATGCTAGGGAAGGTGTATGATTGGATCCATTGATAGTTCTAAATTGACCTTGAAATAACAACTTCTAAAATATTGATTATCAATTCTCAAGAATGTCTACTCCTAAGTCCTTAGTGAGTAAACCTTTAAACATTCAAATTAACTCCTATGTCCATAGTGAATTACTGCTGAAGCGGTAAAGCGGCAAGAAAAAGTAAGTATTTTTATAGGTTGTATCATATAGTCTCCATAGGGATTGGTGTATTGAAATGTTGTTCGAAAAATCTCTCATTTATGAGTTTGTGAGTAGAACGAGTTTGTTTGTAAGGTGCAAGAATTAAAAGTTATAAACATAATAAGAATTTATTTCTTCAAAACGTAAATAACTATCAAGTTTGTATTTCGTCTACACCTATCAAATACTAAAATTTACTACTCAGTTGCACTTAACCTTAACTACTCTTCAATATCAACACATATCACTCACACAGAGGTTATCTCAAACACAGAGTGAGATATCAACTGTATCACTCTTTGTCGACGATCTCTCGACACAACATAAAATAACACTTATGCATTAAGAGTCGATACCTAAGTGATTACTAAGCCTAAATTTATCTCTAGAATCTAAGCCCAATAGATATACATCCTAAGTCCAGATTCAATTCGTCCATCTCTGTAACGTCTCAAAACCCAAATACTTAGAAAGCTAAAAAGGATAAACAACAATAAAGATTTGTAAAGCAAGTTTCATATAACACCATGAGAAATAAATATACATATAATTAAGGTAAAGTTACTTAATAAATCCAACAATAATAGTTACAAAGAGAGGAAGAGGAGAAGAAACCAAATTTCTCGCGGTGTCAAACATGATCCATCAAGCTCTCGACCCCGGATCATCCAATTGCAAGTCACAAATGTTATTTTCTAAGCTCTAAATTTTAAAGAATTAAGGTGATGGAGTTTGGGATTAAATACACCAAAAAACCATAACCTAGAAAATGACTTAAAATCTATTTTATAAAACTATTCTCAGTAGACCGTGCTAAACAGGTTGCGCGATATTTGCACACTAAAGCGCCTAAACTGCGTTAAGCGCGCTATCCGCGCTAAGTGGGATCAAAATTTATGCTTCTGCCAATCTTCACAAAATCACTCGCAGCGCGATAGAACTTCTGCTTAGCTCGCCTGCTTGTATATAAAATTCTCAAAAATGGTCTTTTATTTCGAAAACGCACATCCAAAGTTGTGCCTTCGACACCTTATTTCTCAATTCTCCAAATATGCGACAAATACCTACAAAATAGACCAAAACTATCAAATGGTAAACTATTTATATAAAAGCATAATTATTCGCAAAGTAAATGTATTTACAAACAAAGCGAGGAATTATTCAAAGAATATTAACAAAAATATTGATAAGTGCAGCAAAGCTTATATATAAAAATAACTACAATTTTCACTTAACAAAATCTCCTCAACTTGAACTTGTTTGTCCTTAAACAAGGCCAAACAACTCAAAGATCAAAGAAACAATAATCAAAGAATCACAAATCAACAGGTTTTTAAAAAGAAAAACAAATGTATGGTTCAAAATAAAAACCTACACACAAGGCAAAAACTTACCACTAAACTACATTGACAATATGAAAATGAAACAACTCTTAAATACAAAACACGTGTCAAAAATGCTAACAATACAATGTTCA
Source organism: Vicia faba (assembly GCA_948472305.1). Lineage (NCBI taxonomy): Eukaryota > Viridiplantae > Streptophyta > Magnoliopsida > Fabales > Fabaceae > Vicia > Vicia faba. Next base: position 1,436,179,877 of record OX451741.1, on the reverse strand, counting down.
CAAATAAATCACACCTAGAACACAATTCAGCGGTAGATGAAAAACACAAACATGAGTTTCTCAACTCTCACCCAACAAGCTTGCTAACAACAACTAAATTATGCATTCATCTAAACAAATTTATATTGAAAAGTACAAAAGAAAAATTACAAGGGCATCAAGGGTTGTAGTGTGGCTTGGGTAACAAGGAAGGCGTAATATCTAGAGGTAATTGAAACAAGCAAAAATGCCTAATCCTATTGGAGTGAATAACTCACAAAGTCTCAAGCACCACTCAATTAACTTTTTCAACTTTTCCAAATATTACACCAATACAAAACATTTTATTGTATACATTTTTTTCTTTTTCAAAAAATTTTCTCTTTTTTTTTTCTTTTTCTTCTTTTTCACACACTTTTTTTATTTTTCCACCATATATTTTTTTCAACCTCAAACAATCATCTTGTAAACAAGCAACGTTGTTATCCCTAACTTAAACACAACCACAGATAGTGACAAATTGCTCCCACTTTCTAAGACAAGAAAAATTCAACCACAATATATGGTTGAGGGTTAAGTACCAATAAACAATATTAGAATCCATGATTAATTCTAACTAAAAGGCTCAAAGGGGTTCACAAATTATCTCTCACTCACAAAGTGAATTACTTTTGGTTAGGTGGTTTTTCTCAAAATCAAACAAAATGCCTTGATAATTTCATGCTTTCATATGAATTAACATAAATGCAAGATTAAACATAATAAAATTGAGTTAAGAAAAAATTGTCAGTCTCCCACGCATATAGTAAACAATGGAAAGAAACCTCACAAGGGGTCTATTCCTAAAGTGATTCAATAATGAACACAAATTGCAAAAGAATGAATGACATGAAAAAAATTTGTACAAAAGAAAAGTCTCCTAAACATGCTATGTTCTAGAAAGTGATAAATGAGTACCTGGTGTATACCAACTTTAAAACACTATCATTATCATACATCTGCAAATTGAAACGTACCGACTTGGAAAATCGCCTCAAATTTCCTCAAAAAATCGAACCAAATTTGGTGTCCAAACAACAAACAAAAGAATTAGAAAAATAACTCTATTATGTATTAATATAAAAAGCCTAGGTTAGAGTGCGAAAAAGGAGAGCCAAGCAAAATATTAAAAAGAATTCACTGGTTCTGCACAGCAGGGCACGCTAAGCGGCACAGAATGCGCTAAGTGCTCTACACTAGTTGCAGAAAAACATGGTAATTGGTGCAGCTGCTATGCAAGCTTCACTTACACCTACACAACCTCAATGTATAGAATATTTACAAACGACAATAGACCCTAAGGTAAACACAACAAGCTTGCAGAAAAACACAAATTGACATAACAAAACAAACTCCTGAAAGTGAATTAAACAAGTTGAGAAGTGAAAATTGAGAATTTAAAGTAGGTCCAATTTCAACTTGTTTAAAACACAAGTCAACACATACATAAACGAATACAAACAAAACATGTTTGTCTTACGTTGTAAGCTCGATGCCTTTATTGTGCGAGCTAGTAACCTCCTCTAGTCATTTCATGGTATTGTCACACCGTGCAAACCTAAAGAAAGTATCCTAACAACCACACAACAAACATTACGAAAATGAGATAATTCACAACAATACATGAAAACAAAGAAAAACACATATATGAACAAGTATGGAAAGTAAACACAAAACATGTACAAGTAAAAATAGAAAAGTTTATGTACACACTCTATACAACATATATATATATATATATATATATATATATATATATATATATATATATATATATATATATATATATATATATATATATATATATATATTAATTACAAAATTCAAAAACAAAGAAACTATCACAACACAAAACAATAAACACCAATCCCCGGCAACGACGCCATTTTGCTGAGTGGTAAAGCGGCAAGTAAAAGTAAGTATATTTATAGGTTATATCACATCGTCTCCACATGGATTGGTTTATTGAAATGTTGATCGACAAATCTCTCGTTTATGAGTTTGGGAATATAATGGGTTTGTTTGTAAGGTGCGGGAATTAAAAGTTACAAACATAAAAAGAATTTCATTCTTCGAATAGTAAAGAACTCTGAAGTTTGTATTTCGTATACCATATCAAATACTTAAACTTACTATCCAGTTGCACTTAACCTTAACTACTCGTCAATATCATCGCGTATCACTCACAGAGAGGTTATCTCTAACATAGAGAAAGATATCAATTGTATCACTATATGTCGTTGATCTCTCAACACAACATAAAACAACACGGAGGCATTAAGAGTTGATACTTAAGTGATTACTAAGCCTAAATCTATCTCTAGAATCTAAGCCCATTAAATATTCATTCTAAGTCCGAATTCAATTCGTCTATCTCTACAATGACTTAAACCAAAACACTTAGCAAGCTAAAAAGGATAAACATCAATAAGTATTTGTAAAGAAAGTTTTATACAACACTATGAGAAATAAATATACATATAATCAAGGTAAAGTTACATACAAATTTCAACAAATAATATTTACAAAGAGAGGAAGAGAAGAAGAAACCAAATTTCCCGCGGTGTCAAACACGATCCATCAAGCTTTCGACCCCGGATCATCCAATTACAAGCCACAAGTGTTGTTTACTAAGCTCTAAATATAAAAGAATGAATGTGATGGAGTTTGGGAACAAATACCCCAAAAAACCATAACCTAGAAAGTAAACTAAAATCTATTTTATAAAACTATTCTCAGGAGACAGCGCTTAGGGGCATCAGCACGCTAAGCGGGCTGCACGATATTTGCACACTAAACAGCCTAAACTGTGCTAAGAAGGATCAAAATTTATGCTTCTGCCAAAAAATTCACAAAGTCACTCGCAGCTTGCTGCCTGGAAAGAACTTTCTCCAAAATGGTCTTTTATTCCAAAAACGCGCATCCGGAGATGTCCCTTCAACACCTTATTTCTCGATGCTCTAAATATGCAACAAATACCTACAAAATAGACCAAAACTATCAAAAGGTACACTATTTACATAAAAACACAATTATTCGCAAAGTAAACATATTTACAAACAAAGCGGAGAATTATTCAAAGAATATTAACAAAAGTATCAATATGTGCAACAAAAATTATATACAAAAATAGCTACAATTTGCACTTATCAATTACAGATGAAATTAAGCATTAATTTATCAAAAACAATTTGGTTTCGATAGGGTATCCTTAGTCCTAGGTGATATCTACTACATGATACTTTCAATTGAATGTTAACATTGATAGTCCTTCCTAACTATTAACCGTAAATCAAATATCAATTTTTCTAAAAGAGAAATCATTAAGCACAAATCAAAATTAAATTCAATAGATAAGAATTTTTTTTTTCATTATAAGATTCAAATAAAAATCATTAACAAATCCAGATCAGGGACACTCTCATAGCATTGGGGTTTTAGCTACTCATAGAAATAAAAAACAACATTGAAATAGTCATAGTCATTACAGAAGTTTAGATGAATGGGTCTTCAATCATTAAAAGCTTTTGAAGATCTTGATCCACCTTGAAAATATGAGTTTTATAGCCTTCAAAACATGTCTCTGCCATCAAAAATCGTCCAACCTGGTGAAATTCGCATTTTGGGGTTAAATAGAGTAATTATGGGCCTTTTTTGCGATTAAGGGAGCCCGTATGCGTATGGGGGAGTATTGAGAATGAATTTTGCATATGGTATGTGTATGGTACATGTATGGGGAGTCCGTACACATATGGGATGCAACACGTTTTTTCAGCATTCTCATATGCGTATAAAATGCTTGATATGCGTATCATTATAGCAAAATCAGCCTTTGGTGTCTTAATGAAAGTTGTAGCCCTGGATGTTAGCTATCATTTGCCATCGATCCCATGTCATTTAGTTATGACACTATAGTTATGTTCAAAATACTGCATGCCTGCCATGATGCAAAACATGCTGAAATTTTCCAGATCTCACATCTTTCTGAAAATTCTCCATGTTACTTTTCCGTCCATATTGTTGCACCCTAAATTTCACCCATAAATTTTTTAGTCGCATTATCATATCATATTTTATTATTTGATCACAATCATCAACAACATCTTTATTCATCATATTTTTCATCATTAATCGTACTTAAGTTGACCAAAAGTCAGTTTAAATAAACACTTATATCATTTCATAGTTGAAAAATACATGTTATCTAACTTCATGCATTTTTATCTCTTTAACTTCTTCTTGCATCACATTAACTTGTTTATATTTATATAATATTGAAATTTCGGTTATACATGCAGATCATTAAAAGTGATTAGACACTGCAGAAACTTAGCTGGCAAAATATTTTAAGTTTTCACCTTTATCTGACTGTTTTATGAATCTGCGTTATGTCGCGTCTGGGATTTTCATCGAATTGCGACACAGAGGAGAAAAGGAATGGAAGAGTCGCTATCAATTTTATTTATCCCAAGAGAGGGAAAGTAAACACTGAGAAAACTTGAGGGACAAAAAGGAGCATGGTCTCACGACCAAGAGAAAAAGGTAAGGAAGTCGATTGCGCAAGGGGAAGGTATTAGCACCCCTCACGTCGTTGGTACTCTATAGGATTCACTTATGTTTTTATAATATAAGGGTGTGTGTAATCTATGTCTAAATTTTAATGCAAAAAGGGAAAATTTTAATAAGGGATACATGCAAAAGAAAATACGGGGAAAAGAAGGAAATAATTACAAATTTTTGCTCGCCTGAGCCCCGTGACCAGATGCCTACGTATCCCTTTTAAGGAATCAAAGAACCATAGTTCAGATCAAAAGTTTCCATTGGTTGCAATGTTTCTATGGAAAATGTTAGCTAATCATGTCCTTTTTGAAAAGGTTTTAAAAGAAAAAGTCCAAAGACAAAAAGATTTGCATTGGTTTTTATTTTTACCTTGAAAAAGGATTTGAGATTTGAACCACACCAAAGACTAAGAACGAAAGAACAATGAGATCAAGAAGAAACCTTCTTATCATCTATCATACTTAGTAAAGAGTGTGATTCTCATCAATTATTATTAAGTGTTTTGAGAAGTTTGAAAGAAAAAGAGTTTTAGTTTTAGTGCAAATGCAAAATAAAGAAAAATTCTAAGGGAAAACTAGTAAAATAGCCCTAAAGTTGTCATGCAATGTTGGTCATATAGTCGGTATAAGAGGGAAGTATCTCACTAATGTTGTCATGCATGGATAGCAAACCTAAGGTCTATTTAGTTCAAACTTAGAGAAGAGTGAACAAAAGATCATATGGGGAGCATACAAAAAGAGAAGCAAGCAAAGATAGGAGAGGGATGATAAAATATCATACAAAGATGGAAAAACATTAAGATATAACAATGAAATGACAACACATCACAAAGATGATAATACATCACAAATATGACAATACATCACAAAGATGGAAATACATCACATATATGGAAATATATCACATAGATGATAATACATCACAAAGATGACGATACATCACCAAGATGACAATACATCAATCAAGAGGGAAGATGATAAAACATCACACAAAGATGAAAATATATCAAGTAGGGAAAATATGGTAATACATCAAGTAAGAGATTATAGGAAATCAAGCACATAAAACAATATTAGAAAACACATAACAGAAAGATGGTAAATCATCACATACAGATGGTAAAACATCAAGCATACATGCATTAAGATGACAAAACATCAAGTATGAAGTGAGAGGACAAAAAATCACATAGAGGGAGATGGAAAAACATCAATCATAGATGATAAAACATCAATAAATGGGATGACAAAACATCAAGAAATGGGATGACAAAACATCAAGAAATGGGATGATAAAACATCAAGTATGGATGACAAAACATCAAGAAATGGGATGATAAAACATTAAGCATGGATGATAAAATATCATGTAAGAGATGACAAAACATCAAATACTAGATGACAAAACATAAGATATGGATGACGAAACATCATGTAAGAGATGAAAAAATATCATGGAGAGATGATAAAACATCAAATATGGATGATAAAACATCAAGTAAGAAATTAGATGATAAAACATCTAGTAAGAAATGAGATGATAAAACATAAACAATCACACAATACATGATGATAAAATACAAAAGACATGGAGATTTCATAAACAAACTTAAAGAAGTGAAGAAGAACCCTGAAAGCAAACACAAACGAACAAAAGGCATGGAATAAAAGCATATGAAGATATCATCTAAGTCCTTACCCTAACATGTTAAACACCTTAGACTATCCTAAGCATGGAAACAAAGGTGAAGAAGAATGAACGATTACATAATTAGGAAAGTAGAAGTGCAAGTGTGCATTTAGAAGACAAAACTTTAATACATGACAAAACATGCAAATAAGTAGACATCAATAGGGTGACGATACCCAAGTCTAAACATGGTTCAGGACACCATAAACTATCATTAATGAATTACATGTTAACCAGCATCACCTAATCAAGATAAGATCACATGGTAAAAAGAGATGATACTCAAACAAGTGACAAGACAAAACTTGCATTTGAAAGAAACAAGTGAATCCTACAAGAACATGCAAAGGGATCAAAGTCGTTATCTCAATTATAATTGAGTGACATCATTGATTGAAAACAAAGGAAAATGATAAAATCCTAAGGGAGTATACAAAGGATCAAAGTCGTTACTCTCAATTCTAAGTGAGTGACACATCGATCAACATAATAAAGGAAAGCGATAAAGTACTAAGGGAGCATGCAAAGGATTGAAGTCGTTACTCTCAGTTCTAATTGAGTAACACATCAATAAAAAAAATAAAGGAAAGCAATAAAGTCCTAAGGGAGCATGCACAAGATCAAAGTCGTTACTCTCAATTCTAATTGAGTGACACATCGTTTAACAAAATAAAGAAAACACAAGCACAAACATAAATAGAAAATAAGTGTGGAATGCATGCTACAGGACTTCAAAAAGTGAATTCAAGTGCACACTTTTTATTTCCTACTTCTCATGATATCTAGAAAAGAGGTAAGGAATGCGAGATAAATGGAACGGGAGAATACTAAACGAATATCAACCCGTATACACTAAGTAGTAGAAAAAGAAACCCACCATACTTCACGAGCGGCTAGCATCAATAGAAAAATAATAAGTGATCTGCGTGTGGAATATGTCTCAAAGTATCTATGTGATGATAAACAACAAATTGGAATGTGTGTCATACTCATCCAAGTACCAATCAATACATCTTCACCAGATAACAATCCAGACAAATGGTACGGAATACAATGTAACACAGAATGTGTATCGAGCATATCCTATAATAATAGAGTACCTGCACAAAACACAATTCATGCAAGAAATATTGCAAAAATGCCGAATATGTATCAAACACATTCGTATAACAAAAAATAGTACCTGCACAAAACACAATTTATGCAAGCAATATGAAGTACGACTTCAAAGAAATGAGAATGCATCATGCTTATCGGACGCCAGTGTTCACCACAAATTAGCAGCATAAGCATGTTTTTCGATCAGATAACCAAGCGGTAATTACATGATCAAGAAATATCTAAAAGCACATTGCACAAGTGAACAAAAGTGTTAGAAGTAACAAGTCCCGTGCATAAAAACACATCAAAAGTACCACTTCCACTTAGATATTAAAAATATTGACATTGGCATTGGTTGATTTTGAAGAATATAGCAACATCAAAACCTCAACAAAAACTCCATTAATTGAATTAAAGAAATAAGCATTTTCAAACAATTCAACTTAAACATTTCTTTTCTTATTCTAAAATTCAATTTATAGTGGAAATTCTACTCATGGGATTATGTGAACAACATTTCTAAAACAACATGAATTTCCAAAATTCAACATAACCTCATGAATTAACCCAACTCCAACTCTTTTCATAATTGAAAAGTCAAGAATATTCAATCAACACATGAATGTTGCAAGCCTAGCACAACATTATTCAATATTTCCCTATATTGACAATATAAGCGTAATGCGACCACAAAATGTCATGTCATCATAGGTGCGAAATCTCGGCTCGAGCTCAACACAAAAATCGAAGATTACGAAATTTGTGACGCGATGCTGAAAGAACAGGCTCAATCGGAAAAACAAAGAGAAAGTTATAAATTTTTAAAGGTGCACTGACACTGTCTCAGACAAACTTATTTTGTTTTCTAAAATTTTTACCGTTCAATTCTGAAAAAGTGTCGCGAACGAAAATCCTATGATCCAAATCCGAACTCGGGGTCTTAAGAAAATTCGAAGATAACAAGGTTTGTAAAATTATTCCGAAAGAACTGTTGCAATACGATAAAAATCAAAGAAGATACAAATTTTTCAATATTGAAAAATGATGTAACACAAATCTGGTTCAGTACAATTATTTCTCTAGTAATCCATACTTTTGGGGGCTTTTGTTAATGAATTGATCCTAGACCCGAACATACGAAATGAAGATGACATCAAGACGGAATTTTGGCAACAAGAACCACTCGAATACGATACTCCAGACAGAAGTTATGAATTTTTGAATGCCCATAAAATTACGGTTCAACACAATATTTTCACTGTTTTTCCACAATTTCTCTTTAAAGTATCTGCATGTTGGGAAATCTTTCTCAAAGAATTGACTTTCGAGCCGAACACCAAAGTTTACACAGATTACAAGACAGTTCCAACATCTCAAGAATCGCTCGAAAGTCGTACCCCAATCAGAAGTTATGAATTTTCAAGCTCTCGCGTACGACGGAACAACAATTAAACTCAGTACACTGTCTTCAAAGAAATAAAATTCTTGGAGGCCCTCTTCACAAAATTAGCCTTAGATCCAAACACGAGAAATGATAATAAAATCAAAACGGTCTCAATCCTCGAAGAACCAACTGAAAATACCGAATCGGACGAAAGATACGAATTTCTAAACACCCGGGAAACGATAACCAGTCATCAATTCTTGTACCGGTTCAGAGAAATAAAATTATTTGGAGACTTTCTAAACATAATTGGCCTCTGGCTTGAACATATGAAATGAGGGGAATACTGAGATGGTTCCAATGCCTGAGGAATAAACTTGAAACAGTATCTGGATTACAAGATGTGAGTTTTTGAGCTTAAACCAGCAAAACCACAATTTCTTATTCACACTATCCCGAATTCATCGAAACACTCAATTTTCTTTGTCGTTCAAGGCATGCTGGAGAACACGGGAACTTGGAATGAAGGTAATTAGACTACTCATTAATAAATAGCCTGGAGAGCATTTGGAGCACGTCAATCAAAGAAATAAACGTCTTGTGCATCCCGACAAGGCTTGAAAGAAACACTTTGATCCCATTACCATAGAACCAATGATATGGATGCACATGATAATGAAATATAAGCCAAATAGAGGAAAATGAAGAGGGAAAAATTTGGGGTGCAACAGCTGCCCCTAATTAATCATCTTAAACCTGATAGGTGAGAAAGAGAAATAACTTTCGAACGTTCAAAGTGGAAGAGGATTGATACTAAAAAGAACCCATATATTTACGCTCTGATCAAATTAGAAGCGCAGAAACACTAACTATATTTTGCAAGGATGACACCAAGAAAACAATGAGAACAAAGGGAAGACTAGAGAATAGTAAATCTTACCAAAGAACGTCAGATAAAACTAGATGCAAGAGATATACCAAGTAAAAAAATTGGATTTGAAAGATGAGCAAAAAGAGACTAGAATCGAAAAGTAAGCCAAGTAAAGATTGGACCTACACCAAGAGGACTAATGGATATTAGTCTCTAAAAGGACGTGTCAGGTAAAACTGGACCGCAGACCACAAAAATGAGACAACACGCAACACCAAAAGACTAGATAATACCAAATTTTAAAAGAGTGTGCCAGGACGAAACTGGAACATAGATCATAGAAATGAGATAAAACTCAACCCAAAAAGACTAGATAATACCAGAGTTTAAAAGAATGTGACATGACAAAACTGGAACATATATTGTAATACTGAGATAAAACTCCATCCAAAAAGGCTAGATAATACCAGACTTGAAAGATACGAATAAATATCTGATTCGAACGGGTATACCAGAAATAAACTGGCCTCGATCAACAAAAGCCGGATAAAAAATGTGTCAGGTAGAAATTGGTGTGCAGACAAGGTAACGAGATAAAACTCGACCCAAGAGGAACTAGATAAAACTAGATTCTGAAAAAGTACTCAATAGGACAACAATAGAAATTGGGTCCTATAGCAAGGTGACATAAAGTGCATGTATTTCATAAGACACCTGTTGGTCTCAAACGAGGGTATATAGTAGACGATGCTGAACAAACCCAAGTAATAGAAGAGACAAGTAACAAGTAAAAACTCGGCTCAAGAAGACTAGATAAAACTGATCCACAAATGAGACTTAAAAAATGAGTAACGAACTCTACTAAATAAGATTAGACAAAACTAATCTAAAGATGAGTACCAGGACAAAACTGGATCGCACACACATGTAACAAGATAAAAATGGACCTAAGAGCAACTAGATAAAACTAGGCTGAAAATGAATATCAGGGTAACACAAGTATTCATAAGGTATATCAATAGACAATGAAATGAACCAATAAGGACATTAAAGACTGAACCCGAGAAAACTATGCCAGGGTAAAACTAGATCAATATCAAAAATAGTGAGTGGTCACTCAACCACCTAAATGGTAACATCAAAAGGATATTTGCAGGGGGTAAAAACTAGAATACTGAGGATAAAATGACCTTGTTGGGGATATAATCCGAAGTTTAGCAAATCCGTTAGGGAAAACATAAACAATATTAGCTTATATTTCAATGCATGTTTGAATTATTATTTTTTCATGGAGTAATGTTCCACAAAGAAATGGAAACAATATACATTGAGTATGCAATACGATGATGCATGATTTTGCTGGAAAAAATAAGATACAAGGAACTACTGGAGATAAGCCCTTTAAAATTTGAAACTTTGATGGGAGTAACAAACGGAGTAATCTTTAAATACGGGCTACAAACTCTGAGTGGAGTTGCAAAAATAAATTGTAAACTCTGATGGAGAAGATCATATCAAAACTGTAAACTCTAATAAGAGACGCCAAATGAAGATTGGGCGTTGCTGAGGAAGACACCAATAATATAGGGTCTGCAGGGAATCAAAAATGACCTCTGATTGTTTGAGGAATAATTTGTTAAGCTCTCGTCTGGGGATGAAAGAAACTTGCACTGCCTGGGATGTGAGGATCCAAGCTGGAGATAAGAGAACTTATGCACCAAAAATCTTGCTAGAGAGGAGGTAATTTTGGCGTAAAAACTCAACTGAGGATTTACAAACAATCTTTAATAATAATGAGCATGTAGGGGATACGAGAAACTTCGGGTAAGTAATCATGATAGTGTGCTCCTCTAGGGATATATGTCTTATCAACATTCCAAGATCAAACTCTACTAGAGAAGAAGGAGAATCCTCGAATAAGAGATTCAGATGAAACGACTCAGTTGGGGAGAAGAGAATTCCTAAGTAAGAGATCTCCATAAGGCAACTTATCTTGGGAAACAAAAGTCCCTAAGCAAAAGAACTCAGAGTGGAAACTCCATTGGGGAAACTGAATGAGATCTCAAGAGTCTATCTCCACTGGGGAATGAGGTTTATGGCAAGAAGTATTCAGATAAAGCGCCTTTTTGTTGAGATACTGAGCAAGATATCTTAGAAGGGCAAATCCTATGAGGAAAGGGGAAACCTTGATCAAGAGATCTTTATAAATAACCTCTTATGAGGGGTGAGATAGTCTTCAACATGACTCAACTTGGGAAGAGTGAATAATTCTCAAATAGACTTGGATGAGAAAATATTCTTAACATAAGGAGTCTCAAGATAAGCTTCCGCTAGAGAAATGAGAGAGTTCTTGGATAAGAGATCTTACTGAAGCGACTTTCATCGGGGAATATGAGAAATCATCAAAGGAAACTTTGCAGGGGAATAAAAAAATCTCAATCAGAACTCCTTGCTGGGGAATGAGGAATTGTGCCTTGGAGAATAGCCATTCTCCCATGATCATAACATAAACATTTGACGGGCAATCATATTATTTACCCAACAATCCCATCAATCACCAACTATAAAACAAGGATTCTCCACTTGGTGATGTTGGGGAGAAGAAAACTTCAAGTATTTGTCAGGGAATCATCCAAGAATTTCCAAATAATCCATACTTTCTTGGTGACAATCCCTTTCCTTAGGTAAGATTCACTAGGGAGAAGTAGAAACTTCAGTGCTACTGGGGGAATAACCCAACCTGGGGATACCGTAGTCATCTAGAAAGGTTTTATTCTGGTATTGGCAAATTACATATAAGCGAGTGAATGGCAGTTCCTACAAAAAAATCACACCAAACGTGCCCCAAGTATAGCATGACGGAATTTCACTTGAGAAAGTCCTTGTAGAAACATGACACCATACTGACTCAAGATAAAATGCCCTAGTGTATCCAAGATTTGAATAGTTCTCTTACATAACTGGTTCATTGAGAGATTTGTCGGATCTCGACACAACTGCTTCAAATTGATTAACCTTTGAAAATATTTCTCCTCGAGAGGACTTCTTGAGATTTGTGCCGAGGGTAACAATCTCGACTTCCTGACATACTCTTCACATTCATAAGTTGTTGTAGCCTGCAACTAGACTTAAATTGATCAATTCTGAAATAGAGGAATGCCTTTGCATAATGCCTTGCCCCAGCCTGTAGGGCTGTTGAAGAAACTTACCTCGAGAGGACTTCCGGACAACATGTTTTTGTACACTTCCCCTGGCGGATAAAAGTTTGAGATGATTTCAACCATGCTAGGGTGCATTCCCCTGTATAATGGCTTGCCCTAGCCTGTAGGGCTGTTGAAGAAACTTTCCTCGAGAGGACTTCCGGACAACATGTTTTTTGTACACTGCCCCTGGCGGGCAAAAGTTGGAGATGGTTTCAACCATGCTTGGTTGCATGCCCCTGATTACTCAGTACTTTGAGATATTGAATCTCGACTTGGCTGCCCCAGGTTGGCTGAAATCTTACTCAATGGATTAATCACCCGCTTCCCCCCCTTAGGGTAATCAGATTCTGATACTTTACTTATGTTCAATGAAGTACTACCATTGAAAATAATTGACCCTACTCAATGAAGTCTTGGATAACAACATACCCTTGGGGTGGTTGACTTATGTCATGAAAGTAGGTTAGTACCCCACCATACTTCTTAACTTGGACTGCTTCATGCTCGAACAAATACTTAAAAAAATCTGTCTCTTAGGATACACTGAAAGTGATGCACCAATGCTCAACGGAGACTTCCGAGCAACCAAAGCTTCCACACAAACATCAAGATCTAAAGTAATATACTTCTGATTATTTCTCAAACTTTTCTTATTTGTCTCAACAGAGTCACTAGAAAGTCTTCCCCAGATTAAGATCATTTTTTGAGATGATTTTCTTTTCGACAGATTTCTGAAGCAATTTTATCCCACGTGATAATCAAACTCTTCATCTGATGTTCATTATGCAAGCTCACTTGATGTTTAAGCACTTTTTCGTATAAAAATAATGTTTATTCTAAGAATGATAATTCTAATGCAAATCACATGCTTGTCTTGAAATTTAAAAACTTTTATTGAAAAGATGTTGAAACATCGAAATTTTTTTTGTACAAAAGACACTAAAAGATGGAGTGACACCAACTCAAAACTTTTATAAAGCCTCCTAGGATTTAAATTACTATACTCTCGTTATAGTATTTCTTCAAATCAACCCATGCTTCAGTTAGGACTTTTAAGGGTTGTAACGTGGCCTAGTTCACAGTTTTAGAAAAAAGGATTTAAGGCTTAAAATATTTAGTTCCCACCCTTTCTCCATGAGGTTCTCCAGTCCTACATTTAGTTAAACCAATATGAGCACTCATCTCTCGAAAGGAGCTATTGATGGTTGAGGAACCACTGAGGTGTCTTGGGCATGACATTTACTCACCTTTATTTCTCTTGCGTTTTTGGTCACACGACTTTGTTATTTGCTGAGGATCTTCATTTGGTAATCCTTTCTCGCCTTTCAGGCTTTTCCTTTTTCTTTTTCACTTTCCCTAAATTTTTCCTGCATGATTCTTTTTGATTTTTCATTTTCAAGTCCAGAAAGATGCCCTAACTTTTGCCTAAGCGACTTAATGGGCTTTCCTTCTTTTTCTTTTTCTCTTTCCCTAACTTTTTCTTGGACAAATTCTTTTGAATTTTTTATTTTGAAATCCAACGGTATGCCCTAACCTTTTCCTAAGTCATTTGCTTTCAATTTTTTCTTTTTGACTAAGCGAGCTTTCTTTCTTTTCTCTTTTTAAATTCATTATCTTTTCTTTCCTTTTGAACATATCGTGTGACTTTGAGTTGTTTTTGACTTGTTTGAAGAATTGTGACTGATTCGTTCTCAGGTTGGTGAGGGATAACCATTGTTGTATCGTCATCTTTTTCCCTCTTTATAGGTGATGGATAGGTTGTGATGATCCTAGGATGTGCACTCCATATGAGATTTGAATACTCGATCAGATTAACTGAACACTACCATACCCCATGTTAAAAATGAGTGCTTTTTTCTGAACAAAAAAGAAACTCTTACTTCAAGGCTCAAAGGGGTTTACGAGGGTATATCTCCCTTATATCTCCCGTGTTTGAGATTCTTAGTAAATTATTCGTCATCCTCCCTCCAGAGGTTTTACTTTATTAAACAAGAGTTGGGTATTGAAAGCAAAAGAAGAAAACAAAAAAACAAATAAGAGTGATAGTGAATGGATTAATTCAAGACAATTATATTCAATGCATTAATGATTTAATATTCAAGAACAAACAAGCTTTGCATACAAGAAAGTACTGAACAAAACAAGAAAGATTGCAAACGAGAATGCAAATGAAATTTGAAATTTCCATATTGAGGAGACTAGTCTCCGTATGGATTGATTGCTTCTGACGACTTTCAGCAGTCTTGAGGCTCACTTGGGTAAGATATTCCCATTTTGATATGATGTGAACACACCAATCTCTGAATTGATCCAATCTCGAACCTTGTCTTTGGATGGCATACCGTCTTTAATCGAATGACCAAGTGCCCTAGGATAGAACTCACAGTTAGAGTCTCCCCAAAAGGTGGAATGAAATGTTTTACCAGACAAACATGTCAAAACTGAATCATCTGGTATCTTCTACTACACAGACGAGATACAATCCATCCTTTTGAAAAGAAATATTCATTTGTGAAGAAAGAGTCTGAAAAAATTTGGCAAATCAGAATTGGTATTTGGAAAAGACGCCAGACAAATGCTTGGACGCTATACTTCAACCCCTTGCAATCTTCAATATAATAACTAGGTGCCCCAGAATGGGAGACGCACTCAGCATTTGCATCAAAATCAAGAGAGATATTTATGGGAGGAGGACACAAAGCATAAAGCTTAATCACTTGAATTCCCAACAGACAAGGAAGTAACATGATGTAAGGCATTGGGATTGTATCAACATACTTCTTAGGATTTTTCCGTTTCTTCTAAAAAGCTTTGCCCCACGGATTCACTTAAGGATATGAATTGACTGGTGACGATAAGATCCAGGAACACAATGTTGTGGAGAGTTCCCCTGATTGAATAGTAAGGTTCCCTGGCGTGGTAACCACATCTGACGTTGGTATCATGATCAGGAAGAGGAATTTGTAGACGGTACTGAAGTATGGAGCTTAACCAAATGAATTTCAAGAAAGTATGGAAATGAATGAGAATAAAACACTTGAATAGGATTAAATTGTTCTTCAGGCCTCTTCTGTCCTTGCTGAAAAAAATATCCCAAGAATTCACTTGGTGAATAGGAACCAATTGCTGACAAGACGTACCAGAACTCAATATTATAGAGGGGATCCACGAAGCACTCCATGGTTTAAAGGAAATCTCAAAAGGTGAGGAGACGAGATAACTTCTTTTGTAGCATAGGATTACCTTTTATTGACACTATTTCCATAACCCGGCTCAACTGAGTCTTCCACTAGTTATCTTCCTTCTCTAAGAGATCCCAACAATAGGCCGTGGCTTGCATGTATACCATAAGTAGCCATATCTGAATCTTCATCATGGTCAATCCCCCACAAAGTTTTTCCATGAATGATCTCTGAACATGTAACAGTAAGAATTTGAGTTTGTAACTCTGAAAATAATACCAATTCTGAATAAGATTTCCCAACTCTGAGTACCTGTAATGAATCCACGAAGATGCACATGGTGTATGAGTGGATGAAATGCATGTTCCATCATTTCCAAGAAATTTCCATGCTTTTATTTTGATTTTAAGCAAGTAAGGAACGAAAAAGTTCAACACCCGACTTAAAGATATGATTCCCTGGAAATAACAAAACATGTATGTTAAGCATGTGGTTAACCATGTTATATATGCAAAGACATAGGATCAAAGTTTCATCACTTTTGAATATGATTGTCGGGCTATTTTTGAACCATCTAAATATCACCAGATCAAATGTAACAGACCATCTAAATATAAGAAACAGGTACCATGAAGATCAACAACAGTGTGGGATAAAGGTCTTCCGGAACACTGAATATTGCTGAGTTGCCGAAATAAAGGGCTATTACAAGGTGAGAAGTCTGGAATAAAACTGAGAGAACATAAAGTCGCCGATAGTATCAAAGTCACCAATGGAACAAAGTCACCAACAGAATAGAGTCACCACTGATACCTTTTAAAATATTCACTCCCCTCTCACACGTGAAGTCTAGGTCAGGGTGAGGCAAAGGTGACTCAGAATCTTGGGTCCGCTTAAAGTAAAATCATCACAACACAGACGTGTATGATGAAAATACCCCATTTGTACCTCAACTAAGCATGGCACACATGACTGCACTAGTAGGACCTCATCTAGTAACCGTCATGTTCCACTCTAGTCCTAAGGTTCCTGATGGTTTACAACTCTAGCCTGGGTACTGGGCCTTTTACCTCAATAGTATCATCCCATCCTAGCAAAGAAACCTCACAACAACAATATCCAGGGTATAGGAAACAAGTAAAATAAAATGCAATGCCTGAAAGAATATAAACATATGAAGCGATAAAGAAATAAACAAACAAAAAAAAACACCCAAAGAACAAAAAATAAACAAAGCTAGGACTGACTTGCATGAGGATGTACCAACAATTAGTCAACCTCTCCCCAACAAATTGACAGCTGTCGCGTCTAGTATTTTCATCGATGTGTGACACGGAGGTAAAAAGGAACAAAAGAGTCACCATCAATGTTATTTATCCCAAGAGAGGGAAAGGAAACATTGAGTAAACTAGAGGGAAGGAAAGGAGCATTGTTTCACGACCAAGAGAAAAATGGTAAGTAAGTCGGTTACGCAAGGGGAAGGTATTATCACCCCTCACGTTTGTGGTACTCCACATGATCCACTTAAGTTTATTGTAATCTAAGGGTGCGTATAATATATGTCTAAAGCTTAATTATAAAAGGGAAAATGTAAAGAGGGGATATATCCAAAAGAAAACACGGGGAAAAGAAGGAAATAATTATAAAGTTTCACTCGGTTGAGCCCTGTGACCAGATGACTACGTATCCCTTTTAAGGAATCCGAGCGTCGTAGTTCAGCTCAAAAGTTTCCATTGGTTGCAATGTTTTTCATGAAAAATGGGAGCGGAGTATGTCCTTTTTTAAAATGTTTTAAAATAAAAAGTCCGAAGACAAAGAGATTTGCATTGGTTTATATTGTTTACCTTGAAAAAGAATTTGAGATTTGAACCACACCAAAGACTAAGTACGAAAGAATAATAAGATCGAGAAGAAACCCGCTTATCATCTTCCATACTTAGTAAAGAGTGTGATTCCATCAATTGTTATTAAGTGTTTTGAGAAGTTTGAAAGAAAAAGAGTTTTAGTTTTAATGCAAATGCAAAAGAAAGAACAATTCTAAGGGAAAACTAGCAACATAGCCCAAAAGTTGTTATGCAATGTTGGACCTATATTTAAGATAAGAGGGAAGTATATAAATAATGTTGTCATGAATGGATAGAAAACCTAAGGTCTATTTGGTTCTAACTTAGAGAAGAGTGAACTAAATATCCTATGTGGATCATACACAAGGAGAAGCAAGAAAGGATAGGAAAGGGATGATAAAACATCATATAAAGATGGAAAAACATCAAGATATAAGGAATAAATGACAAAACATCACAAATATGATATTACATTACGAAAATGACAATACATCACAAAGATGACAGTGCATCAAAAAGATGGAAATACATCACATAGATGGCAATACATCACATAGATGATTATACATCACAAAGACGACGATACATCACAAAGATGACAATACATCAAGCAAGAGAGAAGATGATAAAACATAACACAAAGATAATAATACATCAAGTATGGAAAATATTGTAATACATCAAGATATTATAGGACATCAAGCACATAAAACAATGTGACAAAACACATAAGAGAAGAGATGGTAAAGCATCACATAAAGATGGTAAAACCTCAATCATACATGCATTAAGATGAAAAAATATCAAGTATGAAGTGAGAGGATAAAAACATCAAATAAAGATGGAGATGACAAAACATCAACCATAGATGATAAAACATGAATAAATGCGATGGCTAAAACATCAAGAATAGGGATGACAAAACATCAAGAAATAGGATGATAAAACATCAAGTATGGATGATGAAACATCATGAAATGGAATGATAAAACATCAAGCATGGATGACAAAACATCATATAATAGATGACAAAACATCAAATAATAGATGACAAAACATCAGGTATGAATTCAAAACATCATGTAAAAGATGACAAAATATCATGGAGAGATGATAAAACATCAAATATGGATGATAAAACATCAAGTAAGAAATGAGATGATAAAAAATAAAATAAAAAATCAGATGATAAAACATTAACAATCACACAAGACATGATGATAAAATACAAAAGAGATAGAGATTTCATAAATAAACTTAAAGAAGTGAAGAAGAAGAAGCGTGAAAGAAAAGACAAACGATCAAGAGGAATGGAATAAAAGCATATCAAGATATCATCTAAGTTATGATCCTAACATGTTAAACACCTTAGACTATCTTATGCATGGCAAAAAATGTGAAGAAGAATGAACTATTACACAATTAGGCTAGTAAAAGTGCAAGTTTGCAAGTTTATCACACCCTGGGGAACATTCTGTTAGAGAGTGATGCCCTTCAGGTAGAAGAACGCTGGTACAACGTACCAAAGGGCTATGACAACCATAATCCATGATCTGATGCATAAGTAAATCGAGGTATATGTTGATGATATGATTTCTAAATCCCAGACTTAAGAAGGGCATGTAGAAGATTTGTTGAAGTTGTTTCAGCGTTTGAGGAAGTATCATCTCCGCTTGAATCCAAATAAATGTACCTTCAATGTTCGATCGGGGAAATTGTTGGGTTTCATTGTTAGCCAGAAAGGAATTGAAGTTGACCCTGATAAAGTCAAAGCAATTAAATAGATGCCAGCGCCAAGAACTGAAAAGCAAGTCAGAGGGTTCCTCGGGCGTTTGAATTATATTTCCAGGTTCATTTCCCACATGACTGCAACATGTGAACCGATATTTAAGTTGTTAAAGAAAGATCAAGGTTGTGTGTGGACGAATGACTGCCAAAGGGAATTTGAAAGTATTAAAGAATATATGCTTGAACCTCCTATCTTGCTCCCTCCTGTCGAAGGAAGACCATTGATTATGTATCTGACAGTGTTAGTTAAATCCATGGGTTGTATTATGGAACAACAGGATGAAATAAGGAAGAAAGAGTTTGCCATTTATCATCTTAGTAAAAAGTTTATTGATTGTGAGTCGCGGTATTCCATGCTGGAAAAGACATGTTGTGTGCTAGCCTCGGAGGCAAAGCGTTTACGGAAGTATATGTTGAATCACACTACTTTGTTGATCTCCAAAATGGATCCAATCAAGTACATTTTTGAAAATCCTGCTCTTACTGGGAGAATTTCCCGCTGGCAGATGATGTTATCTGAATATGACATTGAATACCGCACTCAAAAAGCTACTAAAAGTAGTGTGTTGGCAGATTATCTTGCTCACTAACCAGTGGAGGATCATTGGTCTGTGGAGTACGATTTCCTTGATGAAGATGTGATGTTCCTGAAAGTAAAAGATTGTGATGAACCATTGCCTGAGGAAGGTCCTGACCCTGAATCTCGTTGGAGTATGATATTAGATGGAGCTGTGAAAGCTTATGGTAAAGGAATTGGTGTTGTGATTTTCACTCCACATGGATCACACATTCCTTTTACTGCAAGTTTGACATTTGATTGTACTAATAATATGGAAGAAAATGAGCATTGCATCATGAGTCTCGAGCAAGTTATTGATCTCAGAATTAAGATTCTTGATTTGTATGGCGATTCGGCTTTGGTAATAAATCAGATTAAAGGAGAGTGGGATACTCGTCACCCTGGCTTGATCCCCTACAAAGATTATGCCAGAATGTTGTTACCCTTCTTTAATAAAGTTGAATTCCATCATATTCCAAGAGATGAAAATCAAATGGCGGATGCTCTGGCAGCACTAGCTTCTATGTATCAAGTAAATACTTGGAATGGTATACCTCAAATTATGGTTCGGCGACTGGATATGCCCACTCATGTGTTTACAACTAAGGAGGTAGCAGATGAAAAACCATGGTATTATGACATTATTCATTTTCTTCAGACTCAGGAATACCCGATTAGTGATTCGAAGAAGGATAGAAAGACATTGAGAAGATTGGCTGGCAGTTTCTTCCTCAGTGAAAATGTGTAGTATAAAAGAAATTATGACATGGTCTTGCTCAGATGCGTGGATAAACACGAAGCAGGCATGTTTGTGCATGAGGTTCACGAAGGTTCATTTTGCACTCATGCTAATGGACATTCGATGGCTAAAAAGATGCTAAGAGTAGGTTACTATTGGCTCACAATGGAATCTGATTGTTACAAATTTTCAAAGAAGTGTCATAAATGCCAGATTTATGCAGATAAGGTACATGTGCCTCCGACACTTCTCAATGTGATTTCCTCCCCGTGGCCTTTCTCCATGTGGGGTATTAACATGATTGGGATGATATAACCGAAAGCTTCGAATGGACACCGTTTTATCTTGGTAGCAATTGATTACTTCACCAAGTGGGTGGAAGCTGCTTCAAATGCCAATGTTACTAAGCAGGTGGTTGTGGGCTTCTTCAAGAATAATCTTATATGTCAGTATGGTGTGTCGAGCAGAATTATCACTGACAATGGCTCCAATATGAACAATAAAATGATGACAGAACTGTGCGAAGACTTCAAGATTGTCCATCATAATTCCTCTCGGTACAGGCCAAAGATGAATGGGGATGTTGAAGCTGCTAATAAGAATATCAAGAAGATTATCCAGAAAATGGTTGTTACTTATAAGGATTGGCATGAAATGCTCCCTTTTTATTTGCATGGATATCAAACATTTATCCTCACAGCAACAGGAGCAACCCCGTCCTCCCTGGTGTATGGAATGGAAGTTGTACTCCCAGTCGAGGTTGAGATTCCATCTTTGCGTGTGCTAATGGAAACAAAGTTGACAGAGGCTGAATTGAATTTGATCGAAGAGAAGAGAATGACAGATTTGTGTCATGGACAGTTATATCAGAAAAGGATGAAGAAAGCTTTTGATAAAAAGGTCAAACCTCGTGAATTCAGAGAAGGCGACCTCGTGCTCAAGAAGATCGTGTCTTTTAACGCTGATTCTTGGGGCAAGTGGACTCCCAATTTTGAAGGCCCATATGTTGTCAAGAAAGCCTTCTCTAGCGGTGCATTAATTCTTGAAACTATTGATGGCGGGGAGTTCCCACGTCTCGTGAATGCTGATGTAGTCAAGAAATACTTCACCTAAAGAAATAAAAAAACAGCTCGCTAAGTTGAAAACCCGAAAGGGCGGCTTAGGCAAAAAAGAGCGTTTCGATAGGCTGAAAACCCGAAAGGGAGGTCTAGGCAAAAATTAGAGACATAAACAGAATAAATTTCTCGCTAAGTTGAAAACCCGTAACGATAGCTTAGGAAAAAGTTAGGGACTTTCTTGGCAAGTAACTATATCATGCAAGATCTGATCATTGAAGCAACATTCTTCTCGAATCCTCATCACACTTCAATGGAAGCTACTACTCAGGATTTCAAAAATTGTTAGAGGGGATAATGGTCATTGTATCTCAATGTATCTTTTCCATTATATATTACCATTTTCCGAACTTTGTAATCATCTATGGAGACTCACCATTCACATACTACCATTCTATTAATAAAGTTTGATCTGTTACCCAATTCTTTGTGTGTCTTATTTTATTTAGCTTGCAAAGACTCCATTTATTATTGATAATAACTTTCAAAGCAAAAAGATTAAATAACAAAATTTATTTTTCAAAAAGAATTTACAATTTTCTTTTACTTTAGAATTGGTGATGCAAAAAAAAAACAACAACAACAAAAATGGTGATCCCAGGAATGGACAAACTCCAGTTTTTTTAAGAAGTTTTTGTTCCCCTCGGGAAGGTTTACTCAGGATGATTCACCGTATTGGGTTCATGACTCTAGTATCCTCAGTCAAGTTTGGATTCATTTCTTCTCTTTACTGAGTTCTCATGATGTGAAGTTTCAATCCGATATTTCTCTAGTGAAGTTTTCGTTCGGTCTAATGAAAGTTCTTTTTCCAGAGAAGTTGGTACCATAATCACTCTTGAAGAACGCAGGTCCCCGGTTTCTCTAGTGAAGAACGTTTTGTGGTTTTCCCTTTAAGGATGTGGTGTTAACCTCCCCATTGAAGTGGGCATGAATTCCCCAGTGAATGTTTTGATGATTTGGTGTCCATCTAATTTACCTGAGATTGGTTTTGCAATCCCCAGTAGAATTGTTACTTTTGAAAACATTTGTTTCCCCGGTGAATCCTGGAGAAGGATGTTCTATCCATGTATCTGTACTTTTCTATCACTTTGTTTTGTTTACCTCCGGATTATGTTTCTCCTTAGTAAAATTAAAGCAGGCAGTAGGTTTTGTTTCCGCAGTTGGTATTTACTTTTTTTTTGGAATGATCATCTGGTATGTGATTTAGTAAAGTGTTGTTTCTGCCTGAGGTGGTTTTTCCTGGTTTCTCCCAGGGTTGTATATTTGTTTTGTCAACATATGCATGATAACACTCATTCATACATACATCATGCATAGCTAAAATTGGCAAATCATTGCTCATTATCATTTGTTAATATTTTTGTTGACATATCACCCTGTGTTGCAGAGTTACGTTGTCCTCTCTTAAATAGAGTGTTGGCCTTAAGCAGAAAGCGTATATTCTTTTAATTTCCCCACTGAGTTATCCCTAGTGGAATATTTTTACTTTAGCCTTCTGGTACTGCTCCTTGTTTGGATGGATTTTGTTTTCCCTCTTAAGTTTATTTCTCAAAGGATGTATTTTTGGTTGACTGTTTCATTCCAGTTTATTTCTGCCTTGAATCTTTGGTTCCACAACAATATTATTTACTTTGGATTTCTGAAAGCTTCGAGTTTTAGTTTGTGCATTTATTTTGCACGAGAGGACTTTATTTCCTCAGCAGGAATATCGTGGCATTTCCCCAAGAGGTCATATTTCTTTCCCCATTAAGCCATACTGTTCTCCCCAGAAATTCATTTCTTTTTACAATCCTCCATGACAATAAGTAGCAGGTCTCTATATTTGAGCAACTTGTGCTTCCCTGTGAAAGTCGACGTTTTTCTATCTCCTCTATGAGTGGATAGTTTGCAGTCTGTCATCAGCTTACGCAAGTGGATGGCAAGACTTTAAAATTTGCAGAGACAATTTGTTATGAAATCTTTGCAGGTGATAATCTTTTTATTTGAGACAGTTTATATATTATCCTTTCCAGGAAGAGTTCCCCGGTTAAAGAAAAAGTTGAGACCCTTTCTAGGTGAAATGCTAGAATTTTGGGGAAACTTGTTATCTCTTTCTATCTTTAGTGAAATTTGGTAGATCACCATTAGTGAAAGTTGGTGATTGTTATCTTTTTGTTACCCTCAGTGAACATTGGTTGTTCATCGCCAGTGAACGACAATGCCATGATATATCTTCTCTCTACCTTCAGTGAAAGTTGGTAGATCACCATCAGTGAAAGTTGGTGTTTGTTATCTTTTTTCTACCCTCAGTGAATGTTGGTAGTTCATCGTCAGTGAACAGCGATGCTATGTTATATATTCTCTCTACATTCAGTGAAAGTTGTTAGATCACCATCAGTGAAAGTCAGTGATTGTTATCTTTATGCTACCCTCAGTGAACGTTGGTAGTTCATCGTCAGTGAATGGCGATGATATGATATATCTTCTCTCTACCTTCAGTGAAAGGTTGTAGATCACCATTAGTGAAAGTTGGTGTTTGTTATCTTTTTGCTATCTTCAGTGAACGTTGGTAGTTCATCATTAGTGAACGGAGATGCTATGATATATTTTCTCTCTACCTTCAGTGAAAGTTGGTAGATCACCATCAGTGAAAGTTGGTGTTTGTTAACTTTTTTCTACCCTTGGTCAAGGTTGGTAGTTCATCTTCAGTGAACAACGATGCTCTAATATATTCTCTTCCTACCTACAGTGAAAGTTGGTAGGTCATCGGTAGTGAACGTCGATGGTTCTCTTTCTCTGCCTTCAGTAAACGTTGGTAGCTTCGCCTTCAGTGGAAGTTGGTGTATCCTTTGACCATTTTACCACCCTCTCTAAGTTGGGTATTTTGATCCACCAGTGATTTATTTTCCTGGTTGGGTTACTCTCTTGTTTCTTTATATTTTGTTACATCTCCAATGGTGTTTTGTGTCTCTTTGTTCTTGTTCATATGCATTCATACTCATAAACATTGCATGGCATCTTAGGGCCAAAAATAGGGTTTGTTTTATATTTAAGTATCTTTGATTGCGTCGACACGAAGATTTTTAACCTTCGTATCTCTAGATAGAAGAAACTTAAATAAGGGCAGCTGTTGTACCCCAATTTTTCCCCTAAGATCCCTTCATCATACCATGTTGATTCAATCACAATAAGATCACATTAGGTTTCTTGGTTCTCCTCCCTATCTTTAGCTTTGCTCTTTGAGGAATCACCAAGCACCTTGACTTGTTTTATTTTGTGATAATGAATATTTTGTCTTGATTTTATTTCTAATTAATAAAATGCAATGTTGGTTTGTCTTGCTTGTTACCCATGTAGGTAAAGGCAATAAGATTCAGCAAGTTGATCCATGGGTTCATGAGTTTATTTCCATGCCCTAGTTAATAAAGCTTGAGAAGTTCAAGCCTCACCATTGAAGTTGTTTTGAAGGAAATGGCATGGAAAGCTTATTTTGGTTCACCACATTTCAAGATTATCAAATTTGATCCCAAAAAGTACAAGGGTTGATTGAAAAAAAATAGTCATGTTTGGACAAGACTTTGTTCCATTTGGTCACAAGTGCATATCTCTCTTAATTCTTAAGATATGGAATTGGTTGTGGTTGCTATGGGTTTTCATTATCATCCCCAACAAATTATATTTACAAAGCATTTATGTTGGTACAAGAAGTTTGTTCGAAATTGTCAAAGTTCCTCAAGGCATTTTTCTTGATCTAGGAGCTAGGGTTTTGAATTTTAAAGAAGTATATCTTGCTCATCTATTGGTATTTTTGAGTTATTCCAAAGGAATCCTTATCTTCAAAGGGTTACCAAGAAATCACTTCAAAAGTTCCAAGGAGTATTCATGTGGAAGAAACTTGATGAAGAATAAAGATTTTAAGTCCTCCAGATGCACCCCCAATTTCTCATGTGTGACTTCAAATGATCATAACTTGGTAAATTTTTATCACCTTGAGACAATTTTGTTTCCACAATTATCTTGAGGATTTTAACTTTATGCCTTCTTTTATGTTCAAAATGAGAAAATGGATGGAAGTTGCCTTAAGGATACAAAAGATTATAGGTCATTTCACGCTTTTTTGCCAACTTCAACAATTCATAACACTCTCAATTTTAGGAGATTTTGAATGGTTCAAGTCCCAAAATGTCATTCAAAAGGTCTATTTCATGCCATGTTTTTTGGTCAAGAGAAAAATACAAGTGAAAGGCCATGTTTGGATGCAAGACATTATAGGTCACTTTTGAAGAAAAATTTGAAATATTTCTAAGTATGGAAAGTCAACTCTTTTTCTCCAACTTTGACTCAACACAACTTTCAGCTCAAGCATCCATTTGATTCCATTCTTTTTCCAATGTAAAGTATGTAACCTCATATTTCTAAAGCATCGAGAATCATGGCCTAAGACACCTTGAGCTGAGAATGCCATGATCTTGAAGTTGGTAACTTGAAACTGAAGTTTCATCACAAGTCAGATTTTGAAATCTTTGTTTTGGCTTCTAATCACAAGTTTTCCACACTTTTTTTCCTCTTAACATGATTAGTGAAGTTCCAAAATTGATTAGCACAACAAAACGCGTGTTTTGGATGAGTTTTGATCAATTTAGAAGTCACACTTTTCTTGTTTGCAACTTCACACGATTTCCCTCCAAACTTCATCATTTCACATGCTTGGACATTCCATTTGATTCCCTATAAATAGAGGGTCATCCCCCATTCATTTCCTCATAATTGGATAGCCAGAATCACCCTGCCAAACTTGTTCCATAACTCAAAATTCAGCAACTTCGAAATCTATTCTCAAGCCTTTTTCAATCCAAATTTTCCATCAATTCACCTTCCTTGATCTTCCCTGAAGCTAACCACATAATTATATTCAAGAATCGTGCAATATATTGCTCCATAGAAGTCCAGTTTCAGAGCTCTGCAACTCAATTTCAATAGGTAGATTCCTTCATCAATTCTTCAAAACTTTGATATCATTGTGATGCTCTCATTACCCTGGTTCTATTCGCAACACTTGCTTTTTACTGGAAACACATTTTGACCATGAAATTTCAAATCCATTTTCAAAACTTTCCTTCCAAATTGCTTGAGCTACAGTTTATATAAATTTGTCGCGAAGGTGTGGTTGTCTTCGCCTTGAAGAGACGAAACGAATGACATAGGTCTCGTGCTCTAATTTTACAGATTGAGCAACATGGTTTTGGGACTGGCTGGAGGTTGAAGATGACCTACGTGTCATCTTCCAACCAATGAAGTCGCGCCATCTGTGTTTTTCAAAAATCTGATTTAATTAATGATCCTATGCATTATTCACTAAAGTCCATAACATGCACAACGGGCCAGGTCCACTTGGTCTGTTTACTAACGCGTTTTGACATTAATCAGATGACCCATATTTTTTTGATATTTAGTTTCTTTTATGATTTTTATATTTAATAGTTTTAAATTTAAAAAAAAATCATAGAAAATTCATTTTTAGTCTAAAAAATCTAAAAAAATTATGAAAAATATTTTTGATTATTCTATTTTTGATTTTTATTTTTTCACAATTTAATTTTGTGTTTTGGTTTTTTTTTATTATAGATTTTCACTTTATTTGAATTGTTTTAAATGTTTAAAAATACTTTTATGCATTTTTAAATTCTGAAAAAATTATGGAATGATCCAATGATATTGTGACAAATATTGGTGACCTTATTTTATTTTTGTTTCTGACTTTGTTATTTTTTATCTTTTTTGGTTTATTTTACTCATTTCTTTTAATTTTAAAAAAATAGCTTCTGACTTTAAAAAATTACCAAAAAATATATAAAAATATTTGAGTCCATTTCTGATTTTTTTTATGGTCTTACATTTTATTTCTTTATTAATTTGAACATAGTTGATATGTTTCTCTTTTATTTCTATTTTAAAAACCTTTTTGTATATATTAAATGTAATATTATTTTGTGACTATTTTCTGGCTGATCTTGGGTTAAATTTTTGATCATGAACTTTATTAACATCATTGGATCCACGGTATTAGGTCTAACTCCACAAAAATGGATGAATGATTTTAATAATAGTTTAATTAAATTTAATTCAAAAGTGGTTTGTGTATTCTCTCCCAACCCCCTTCATCCCATCCCTTTCTTATTGCACTAAGTGTTATTAGAGCATGATCTCTATATCATGTCTCAAAACAAATGGTGCATAGGTTTCTATTGACCGACCTCAAAATAGGTGCGACTTCTATATAAGTCCACTTATGATTGCTTAACATAACGCTAAATTTTGTCCCGATTCGAATAAATGATCATTCGTGGCCCAAACTTATGGTTGCAAGCCCAAGTATGTTAATTTGATCTCTGTGATCCAATAACCTTAAGATTCATTATGTGGAGGCTTTGGTTCTACCAATCCTTTAATGAATCTACAACATCTTTGGTCAACGCAAATCACTTAAACATCGTTGATCATTAAATGATACTTATGAGGATTCCAAATGGATGATATATTTGACAAAAAGCAAATGCAAGTTTCAAGATGATCATCCAACTAACCACTAATCACTAATAATTGACTTTATCCTATATTTTTATTATATGCCCCTTTTATTTTTATGCACTATTTACTTTTAGCATTTACATTTCATACCATTTTCATCTTTGCTCATTTGAGCATTTACTTTCTTGTCATTTTTATTTTGCTCACTTGAGCTTTTATTTTATTTTCTTTTCTTAAGATACTTAATAATCAATATGAACCAAAAAATCCTTAATGATTCTTGGACTATTTGGTTATTATCCTTGGCATTATGGAGCATCTAACTTCTTGGAATTAGGATTAGAAATCTTGGTCTATGATTGGAGACCTTGTGACCTTATCTAATTATTTTGTCTGGAGCTCTTGAGGTTTACCTCAAGACATTGGGTTGTTTGTTTGTTTTTTGTGCAGGTTATTGTGATTACACTCTTTATTTATAATCTGGAATTCACCCGTATTCAGTCGTTACTCTGCCCAATTTTTGTGAAGACTTAATACACTTGAAGTTTGGTTCTTTCAAGAGATCTAGTATCTTTTCTTGCTTGGTTTCAATCCAAAGAATAAGAATTCTATCTTGACTCGTAATGTCAAGTGTTGGCTTGTTTTTGGTTAGATTGTTCCTATTCTTAGCTTTTACCTTATGCTTTAAGATAGTCTCATCTTCTCCTCCCATCTTCTTTAATTTCAAAAATCTTCTTCCACCTTTTGAAAACTCCTCTTGTTTTGAAACTTGAACCACTTTCATAATAAACTTGGACTTAGGTTTATGCATACCAATTTCATGAATAAACTTCAATCAACTTAATAATATTTTGACATCATTTTTTTTAGAAGACTAAAAGTCAATCAATCTCATTTCAAATCAATTTTTGCCACTTTGGCTTTCTTATTTTAAAACATTTCTCAAAAGATTAGACTCTTGTCATTCCTTGTAGTGATGCAACAACTATGCTTCTAGAATATGTAGTGAAGAGAGATATTTTCCACTTGGGTGTTGAGTGAGGCATTGTTGATTTTAAAATCCAAGCCATATCCTCCACTTTGAGATGATGCAAATTCTCCTTTCTCATGATTCTGGGTAGTAAGTATGTTTTTCCACACGGACAATGACGATGATGTCTTATCTCATAAAAATTAACCAACACACTTACATTTTAAATTTTGAAAGAGGAAATACGTGTACCCTGATCCCCTATTGCACAAAGGTGGTACAAAGGCACTCAATGTTTGCAACCGCGGCTGGTGCAAAAATCATGAAAAATATATTTTTTTTCTCACCTCCACCTTATATTTTTATACAACATTTTTCGTAGCCAAAATATACAGATTTTACAAAGAGGTTCATGCGGAGTACTGTAGATGTTTAGGGTGCTAATACCATCCCTTTGCATAACCAACCCCCTTAACATGATTCTTTCCCCCTCTTTTTTGTGTTATTCACTCTTTTCCCATTCCTTTGGAAACAATAAAGCACAATGGCGATTTTATTTTGATTTGTATAAGTCTAGTCAATCCCATGGCTTAGTCATCAACATTTCTACCGCTACAATAACGCTGAATTTTGACCCAATTTGAATAAATGAACATTCGTGGCCTAAACCTATGTTTGGAAGCCCAAGTATGTTAATTTTATCTCTTTGATCCAATAAATTTGAGATTCACTGTGTGGAGGCTTTGGTTCTACAAATCCTCTAATGGATCTATAACACTTTTGGTCAACGCAGATCACTTAAACATCGTTGATCATTAAATGGTACTTCTGAGGATTTCAAATGGATGATATACTTGACAAAAAGCAAATGCAACTTTTTGTGTGGAGGCTTTGGTTCTACCAATCCTCTAATGAGTTCCAAATGCAAGTTTCAAGATGGTCATCCAACTAACCACTAATTATTGATAATTGACTTTATTTCGTGCTTTTATTTTTATGCTTTTTATTTTATTCACCATTTACTTTAGCATTTACATTTAATGCTATTTTTATCTTTGCTCACTTGAGCATTCACTTTCTTGTCATTTTATCTTTGCTCACTTGAGCCTTTCTTTTCTTTTTCAAGACACCTAATAATCAACATGAACCCTAAAAAATGCTTTAATGATACTTGGATTATTTGGTTACTATCCTTGGCATTATGGAGTATTGGACTTCTTGGACTTAGGGTTAGAAACCTTGGCCTATGTTGGAGACCTTGTGACCTTAATGGATATTTTGTCTAGAGCTCTTGAGGTTTACCTCAAGACATTGGATTGTTTTTTTGTTTTGTGTGAAGGTTATTATGATTACATACTTTGTTTGTAATCTGGAATTCACCCGTATACAACCGTTACTCTGCCCAATTTTTGTGAAGACTTAATACACTTGAAGTTTAATTCTCTCAAGAGGTCTAGTATATTTGCTTTCTTGGTTCCAATCCAAGAAATTGGAATTCTATCTTGATTCATAATGTCAAAGTATTGGCTTTTTGTTGGTTAGATGGTTCTTATCCTTAGCTTTTACCGTCCCTTTGCATAACCAACCCCCTTACCTAGAATCTTTCCCCCTCTTTTTTGGGTTATTCTCTCTTTTTCCATTCCTTTGGAAACCATAAAGCACAGTGGCAATTTTTATTTTGATCTGTGTAAGTCTAGTCAATCCAATGGCTTAGTCTTAAACATTTCTACCGCTACATAAAAAATGGCGACTTCACTGGGGAAAGATTGACCTCTTGCTGGTCCATCCCTAACTGGGTTAAGCCTATCTTTGTTTATATTTGTATATGTGTTGTTGTTGTTTATGTGTTATATGTTGTATATATGTTTGCCTGGATTTTCCTAGTTTTTATGGTGCTTGGTGATTACTTATAAGTCCTATAACAAGACTTGGGTAAACTTTAAGATAGGACGGGCGATATAGTCATGTTAATTTTGAGTGAGTAATTCCCAAAAAGGAGGCGTGAGACCCCCTTACTCAGTGGAGGCCCCTTTGAGTGTAGTGTCGTTTACCGAGTAAATGGAAAGACGTACTACTTTCGACCTGGGAGCCTGCTGAAGCTGAGGACCGTAAAATACCTAACCTATCTTGGTCTTTTAGGTGTAGTGCGGTCTCTATGACGGAGTAATTTGGAAATAGTTATCATACGATACTACGCTCGGAAGAGTTTTTCTTGAGAATATTACTAATTACCGAGTTAATCAGGAAGTTGGTAATATCCGAAGGAAGGATGTAGACTTTGGGAACCTCTAGAACCTGGTTCGACAGGTGATAAGTTTTAGACCAAACCTTATGGTTAATACCTTCGACCTCATGCTCGTGATGTTGAACCTATGAACCCTATGTTTGTGATCTTGTGTGTGATTGTTGCATCATGCATCCATGCACTCATAAGCATCTTTTAAAGAAATTTT
Source organism: Vicia faba (assembly GCA_948472305.1). NCBI lineage: Eukaryota > Viridiplantae > Streptophyta > Magnoliopsida > Fabales > Fabaceae > Vicia > Vicia faba. Next base: position 1,436,147,894 of record OX451741.1, on the reverse strand, counting down.
ATTCCAAGAGATTTGAAAGTTGACCATTTGTAAATATCTCAGGTAATTTTTTACCATGGTGGAAAAAGAAAGACTTGAAAATACAGTTTCAAAGATCCCAAGATAGATGAGTTAATCTGTCTAATTATCGAGATTGAGTGTTCTGCAGATTTTCACAAGAAGTATGGATCCATCATTCCTCTCATGAAGCTTAGGATGAATGAGGGTATTCTATCGACCTTGGTCTAGTTCTATAATCCGATGTATCATTGCTTTACTTTCCCTGATTATCAGTTTATGTCTACACTGGAGAAGTATTCTTATCTGTTGGATTTACCTATTACCAATCGTGTTCCTTTCACTGGTTTGGAGGGTGAGCCAAAATCACATGAGATTGCTGCTTTGATCCATCTGGGGAAGTCTGAGGTTGAAGCCCATATGACTGATAAATGAGGGATTAGAGGATTACCAGCTCAGTTCTTATTGGAGAAAGCTCGTTACTTTTCCAGGATGAAGAGTGCAGTCGCTTTTGAAGCCATATTTGCTCTACTTTCTTATGGGTTGTTCTTATTTCCTAATATGGACAAGTTTGTTGACGTTAATGCTATCAGGATCTTCATGATTGGAAACCAAGTTCCTACATTGTTGGGAGATGCTTATTACTCTATTCAACTTCAGAATTATTATAACGGGGTAATGATTATCTGTTGCACGCCTCTATTGTACCGCCGGTTTATCTCTCATATGCCTCAGTCTGATTCTTTTTGGGATGTTAGGAAGGAACCCCGTTGGGCTCCTAAGATCATGGAACTTACTCAATCAGATATTTATTGGTATCATCGAGCTTACCAGGATATAAATATTGTTGACAGTTGTGGTAGTTTCCCCAATGTACCTCTTCTTGGTACAAAGGGAGGAATTAACTACAACCCTGTTCTTGCACGATGACAACTTGGTTATCCGATGAGGGATAAACCAAATAGTATTCATTTGAGTAGTTTCTTTCTGAAGGATAGAGAAGACAATAGGGAAGCTAGGGAGCAGATTGCGAAGGCCTGGCGTCACATTCCTAAGAAGAGTAGGAAAGATTTGGGACCGAGAGGGGCTGTTTCTTTGGAGCCATATCTTCAAAGGGTTCAAACAAGAGCTATTCAGTTGAAGATGTCATATTCCCGGGAAACACCAATGCCTGATTTGTTTGTGAAGACCACTCCTCCCTTATTGGATGATGTGGAAAACCTACAGCTTTCTTTGGTCAGGATGCAGCAGGAAAAGGATGCTTGGAATAATAAGTTCCAAACTTTAGAGATTTCCTATAGGGCAGACTTGAAGGAGAAAGAGGACTTGATTGAGATTCTTGAGAGTTGGGTTGTAGAGATGATGGAGAGGCAATGTTATGTATTTTCTCCTGAGCCTTACTCGGTTGATAGTTGCTCATTTCCCAATTCAGGCGATTGGAAGGAGGTTGCCACCAGATATACGGAAGAAAACCAAAGGTTGAAGGTCTGGATTGCCAGACTTACAGGGAAGCGCCATCGTGTAAAGTGATCTCCATCAGCTTTACTTCTTAGGGTTTTAGACTTTATTTTCATCTTGTACTTGGGATTATTGAATCTTGTAATCCATTTTGAAGTTATTATAATAAAAAATTTCTTGTTCTAAGCTTTACTTCTTAAGTCCCTTGAAACATTACTAATAAAAAAAATCATGTGCATTGCACATCATGCATCATATTGCACATATTTCTTGCATTTTTTATGCATATCCAGGTGTCTTACCAAGCTTCTTTAATTTGTTCAGCAAGTTGTCTCACCATTACAACACTCGAGCTAATTTCAGAAGGAAGATGGAAAACTTAGAACAAGAGAATTGCGAGCTGCGCGAGGAAGTTTCTTCTTTGAAGACCGGCATGGCCAATCTTACTGCTCTGATGGAATCTCTGGTGGGTGCTCAAAATCAGCCACCGAGTGTTCAACCTCAACCAACAATAGTTACTACTAAAGCTCCGATTGTTCCTGTGTCTGCTACTCTAGTTGTTATTCAGAATCTCATGCCTCAAGGTTATGCATGGGGAATTCCAGAGAACTCTGCGCCTGAAAGTTTCAATCTTGGTCCACAAGAAGCACCAGTTGTTCAGAATATTGTTACTCCTTCACCTCCTATGGTGCATGTTGCTCCTGCTGCACCTCCTTTGGTGAATGTGGTTCCATTTGTTAATGATGATATGTGTCGTCCTTTTCCTCCACCAAGTGAAGATTTGGGTCTTTATGACATAATGGATGATTTTCAAGAGCAGTTTGACAAGATGCAGAGGGAGATAGAGGCCCTAAGGGGAAAGGAATTGTTCGGGCAGAATGTGAATGATTTATGCTTGGTACCGAATGTTAAGATACCTGCAAAGTTTAAGGTCCTGGAATTTGAGAAGTACAAGGGTAACACTTGTCCCCGTGCTCATCTTATGATGCATGTAAGGAGAATTTCTACCCATACTGATGATCAGCTCTACTGATTCACTTTTTTCAGAATAGTTTGACTAGTGTTGCACTAAAGTGGTATATGAGTTTGGATAGCGTCAATTTCCATACTTTCAATGACTTGGGAGAAGCATTTATCAGACAATACAAGTACAACATGGAAATGTCGCGTGACCGTGATCAACTTAGGGCCATGGTCTAGAAAGATAGGGAATCATTCAAAGAGTATGCACAGAGATGGCATGAGGTAGCGGTCCAAGTGTTTCCTCCCATGGAAGAGAAGGAGATGACTAAGATTTTCTTGAAGACTCTAGGTGCTTTCTACAATGAAAGGATGGTAGCAAGTGCGCCAAGTGACTTTACTGAAATGGTAGGCATGGGTATCCGCTTAGAAGAGGCTGTAAGAGAAGGCCGTCTAAAGAAGGGTGAAAGTTCTGGGGATATGAAGAAGCCATCCTATGGGTTTTCCAAAAAGAAGGAAGGAGAGACAAATGTTGTTACGCAAAAGAGGAGGGTGAACACTCCTAGAATAAATTTTCAGCGTCATCATCTAGTCGCCTCAGTTACTCCAGTTATTGGCGTAGCTCCAACCATCGTTGTTTATCAGAGACCATCCCAGCATGGGAATCAAGGGTATAATCTGAGAAGGGAGAGATATGACCCTATCTCTATGAGTTACACAGAATTACTACCAGCGTTAATTCAGAAGAATTTGGTTTAGAACCGACCACCTCCCGTTGTACCATCACCGTTACCTTGGTACTACAAAGCAGACCAAACATGTGCTTTTCATCAGGGAGCACCAGGGCATAATGTTGAGAACTTCTATCCTTTGAAGACTGAGGTACAAAAATTGGTGAAGTCCGGTATTCTATCTTTCAAAGATGTGGGCCCTAATGTGAAAGACAATCCTCTGCCCAAGCACGAAGGAGCAAATGTTGTGAACATGGTGGCCGGTTGTCTAGGATACTTCCGAATTTTTAATGTTAATCTGGTTAGGGGAGATTTGATGAAAATGCATGACGACCTCTATGAACTTAGCTACTATACGCATGACCATGCCAGTTGTGTTATTTCCAGTATAAACATACAGGGTTGCGACAAGATAAAGGCTGATTTGCAGGAGATGATGGATGAGAGCCTCATCCACATAATCAGGCCTAGGGCAGAGTATGAAGAGGAAGTAAACACGGTTTCTAGATGTCCTAGAGAGTTCAGAATATTTAATGTGGAACATATGAATGAGGATCTTGTACAAGTGCACGCTACTTTTTGCCACATTGCTGGTCAGGTGGAACATCAATATGGATCTTGTCGAATTTGCTGTCGGGAATCCCGAGGATGTTTAATTGTAAGGAAAGGTGTTCAGTTGTTGTTGGATAATGGAACCATCAAGGTAACAGGTCAAAGGGATGATTACCATGAAGTTGATGTGATTGAGGTTTGTTTGGCTGAAGAAGAGTCAAATAATGAGTATGCCTCTGTAGATGAGTATTTCTCCTCAGATGTGGATTTGTTTTCCAGAGATGACTCTGTAATGACTGATTATGTTGAAGAAGGGGTAAACGTCATTGTGCCTTTTTTTGGTCCACCCACCTATGTTGAAGTTTAATATCATCGTAAGCCAACTATTACTCCATTAGTGATTAGTTTACCGGGTCTTGTCCCCTACAAGTCAGATAAGGCTGTACCCTACAAATATAATGCTATAATCTTATAGAATGGTGTAGAAGTTCCCATCTATTCAATGCCTAATGTTAGAAATATTGCTGAGACTAGAAGAGTGACTCGCAGTGGTCGTGTATTTGCACCAGTTGTTCGTAGGGATGTTAATACTGGAAAGAAAATTGATGAAAATGTTGAGTCGAAAAAGGAAGTGGGTGAATATAGTGGAGCTACGCTAGAGATTGAAGTGGATGTTATTTTGAAGATAATCAAGATGAGAGACAACAGAATTGTAGATCATCTACTGCAGACTCCTTCAAAAATATCTATATTGGCTTTATTGATGAACTCATATGCTCACAGAGAATCTTTGATGAGGGTATTAGACCAAGCTTTTATGGAGAGTGATATGCCGGTAGACCAATTTAGCAGTGTAGTGGGGAACATTACATCATGTAATAACTTGAGTTTCTGCGACGATGAATTGCCCGATGAAGGGAGGAATCACAACCTGGCCCTCCACATCTCTATGAACTGCAAAAATGACTCATTATCCAATATGTTGATTGATAATGGATCTACATTGAACGTTATACCAAGAAGCACACTTATGAAGTTGAAATATCAAGGAACGCCCATGCACCCAAGTGGCATTATTGTGAAACCGTTTGATGGATCAAGGAAATATGTTATTGGTGAATTTGACTTGCCTATTCATATAGGCTCAATTTTGTTTCAGATTACTTTCCAGGTCATGGATATTTTACCCGCTTACAGCCGTTTGTTGGGACGGTCGTGGATACATGAGGCAGGGGCTGTCACTTCGACTTTACACCACAAGCTGATGTTTGTACGTGAAGGAAACGTGGTAATTATAAATGGAGAACATGCATTATTGATATCTCATTTGTCCTCTTTCAGCATTGCGGAGGCGGATAAAGCTGCTGTTGGAACCCAGTTCCAAGCTTTATCCATCGACACCATAAGAGGAAATGAGAATTCTATGGTTTCACTTAAGGATGCGCAGTAGGTTGTGCGTAAAGGCCATAGTGAAGTATGAGGACAAATTGTTGATCCACCTGTGAACAAGAATATATCTAGCTTTGTTTTCTCTGTGAAGAATGATAAAGGTAAGAGAATGAAGCTGAAGACTACTGCAGGAAAGTATTAAGACATCTTTCGTAGCGGAGGTTATCTCCATCCAACTGTTTTCGGGATTAATGCTATTGTGGAAGATGAAGCAGAGCCAGAAAGGCCAAATTATGTGACGCATGGAGTTAGAGTTCAGAATTGGATCACCATTGATGTTCCCTCTTGCATACATGTTTCAAAGTAATTTTTTTTGTTAATCTTTTTGAAAAGCTTTCACTCTGCCCAAGGTGAAAGTATTAACATTGTATGGGATTATCTGTTTGCTGTGACTTTTAAAATCAATAATAAAAGTTGTTTTTGTTTCCAAAATTATGTTTTTATTTTTTTTATTTTTCTTGGAAAATGGTAAAAAAAACATACAAAATAAATAATAATTGAAATTCAATTTGCATGATCACTTGTTATATGTGTCAGTTTCTAAAAACAATCATAAATCATATGTGCAGATTAATTAAAAAATCCATTGAATACAATTACCCTGCACCCTCTCCCAACTTTGAATGTCTTGTGTATGGGGCCGAAGAAGAAGACTATGATGATATTACAGAAGAGGTCTTACGGTTGCTTGAGCGCGAGGAGAATGTCATTCAGCCATATAAAGAGCCATTGGAAGTAATCAATTTGGGTTCAGAAGAAGATCTGAAGGAAGTCAAGATCGAAGCATTGCTGCATCCTAATGTGAAGAGCAGGTTGATTAAGTTGTTGAAAGAGTATGTGGACATTTTTGCTTGGTCCTACCAAGATATGCCTGATCTAGATACGGATATTGTAGAACACCACTTGCCGCTGAAGCCAGAGTTCTCGCCAATCAAACATAAGTTGCGAAGAACTCACCTCGATATGGAAGTAAAGATCAAAGAAGAAGTTCTAAAGCAGATTAATGTCGGTTTTCTTGTGACATCAGTGTACCCCAATGGATTTCCAATATTGTACCAGTACCAAAGAAAGACGGAAAAGTTCACATGTGCATAGATTACAAAGATCTAAATAAAGCTAGTCCAAAAGATGATTTTCCATTGCCACACATTGATACGTTAGTGGATAGAACAACAAAGTTCAAGGTTTTCTCGTTCATGGACGGATTTTCTGGGTATAATCAAATAAGAATGGATCATGAGGACATGGAAAAAACAACGTTTATCACAACCTGGGGAACATTTTGTTACAGAGTGATGCCCTTCGGGTTGAAGAATGTTGTTGCAACGTACCAGAGGGCTATGACAACCCTATTCCATGATCTGATGCACAAGGAAATTGAGGTATATGATGATGATATGATTGCTAAATCCCATACTAAAGAAGGGTATGTAGAATATTTTTTGAAGTTGTTTCAGCGTTTGAGGAAGTATCATCTCCGCTTGAATCCAAATAAATGTACCTTCGGTGTTCGATCATGGAAATTGTTAGGTTTTATTGTTAGCCAAAAAGGGATTGAATTTGACCCTGATAAAGTCAAAGAAATTCAAGAAATTCCAGCGCCGAGAACTGAAAAGCAAGTCAGAGGGTTTCTCGGGCGTTTGAATTATATTTCCAGATTCATTTCCCACATGACTGCAACGTGTGAAACGATCTTTAAGTTCTTAAAGAAAGATCAAGGTTGTGTATGGACAGATGACTGCGAAAGGGTATTTGAAAGTATTAAAGAATATCTGCTTGAACCTCCAATCTTGCTCACTCTTGTTGAAGGAAGACCATTGATTATGTATCTGATAGTTTTAGACAATTCCATGGGCTGTATTCTGGGACAACAAGATGAAACAAAGAAGAAAGAGTATGCCATTTATTATCTCAGTAAAAAGTTTAATAATTGTGAATCGCGGTATTCCATGCTGGAAAAGACATGTTATGCTTTGGCCTGGGCGGAAAAACGTTTACGGTAGTATATGTTGAATCACACTACTTGGTTGATCTCCAAAATGGATCCAATCAAGTACATTTTTGAAAAGCCTGCTCTTACTGGGAGAATTTCCCGTTGGAAGATGCTGTTATCTGAATATGACACCGAATACCGCACTCAAAACGTTATTAAAAGCAGCGTGTTGGCAGATTATCTTGCTCACCAACCAGTTGATGATTATCATCCTGTGAAGTATGATTTCCCTGATGAGGATGTGATGTTTCTGAAAGTGAAAGATTGTGATGAACCATTTCCTGAGAAAGGTCCTGATTCTGAATATCGATGGAGTATGATATTTGATGGAGCTGTGGATGCTTATGGTAAAGGAATTGGTGATGTGATTGTCACTCCACATGGATCACACATTCCTTTTACTGCAAGGTTGACATTTGATTGTACTAATAATATGGCAGAATATGAGGCTTGCATCATGGGTCTCGAGGAAGCTATTCATCTCAGAATTAAAATTCTAGATGTGTATGGAGATTCAACTTTGGTAATAAATCAGATTAAAGGAGAGTGCGATATTTTTCACCCTGGCTTGATCCCTTACAAAGATTACGCTAGAAGATTGATACCCTTCTTTAATAAAGTTGAATTCCATCACATCCCTAGAGATGAAAATCAAATGGCGGATGCTCTGGCAACTCTGGCTTATATGTATCAAATAAATACTTGGAATGATATACCTTGAATTATAGTTCGGTGATTGGATAGGCCCGCTCATGTGTTTATAACAGAGGAGGTGGCAGATGAGAAACCTTGGTATCATGATATCAAGAATTTTCATCAGACCCAGGAATACATGATTGGTGCATCGAATAAAGATAAAAAGACATTGAGAAGATTGGCACGCTGTTTCTTCCTCAATGAAAATGTGTTGTACAAGAGAAATTATGACATGGTTTTGCTTAGATGCGTGGATAGACACGAAGAAGACATGTTGATGTATGAGATTCATGAAGGTTCATTTGGCACTCATGCCAATGGACATTCGATGGCTAAAAAGATGCTAAGGGCAGGTTACTATTGGCTGACAATGGAATCTTGTTACAAATTTGCAAAGAAGTGTCATAAATTCCAAATTCATGCGGACAAGGTTCATATGCCTCCGACACTTCTCAATGTGATCTCTTCCCCATGTACTTTCACTATGTGGGGTATTTACATGATTGGGATGATAGAACCCGAAGCTTCGAGTGGACACCGTTTCATCTTGGTAGCAATTGATTACTTCACCAAATGGGTGGAAGCTGCTTCATATGCTAATGTTACTAAGAAGGTGGTTGTGCGCTTCATTAAGAATAATCTTATCTGTCGGTATGGTGTGCCGAACAAAATTATCACTGACAATGGCTCGAATCTAACCAACAAGATGATGACAGAACTTTGTGAAGAATTCAAGATTTTCCATCAGAACTCATCTCCGTACAGTCTTAAGATGAATGAGGTTGTTGAAGCTGCTAATAAGAATATCAAGAAGGTTATCTATAAGATGGTTATTACTTATAAATATTGTCATGAAATGCTCCCTTTTGCTTTGCATGGATATCGGACATCCGTCTGCACTTCAAAAGGAGCGACCCCATTCTCCCTTGTGTATGGAATGGAAGTAGTACTCACAATCTAGGTTGAGATTCCCTCTTTGCGTGTGATAATGGAAACCAAGTTGTCAGAGGCTGAATTGGTTCAGAACAGGTTTGACCAATTGAATTTTCTCAAAGAAAACAGAATGACAACTTTGTGTCATGGGAAGTTATATCATAAGAGAATGAAGAAAGCTTTTGATAAGAAGGTCAAACCTCGTGAATTCAGAGAAGGCGACCTCATTCTCAGGAAGATCATGCATTTTAACGCTGATTCTAGGGGCATGTGGACTCCCAATTTTGAAGGCCCGTATGTTGTCAAGAAATCCTTCTCTGGCGGTGCATTAATTCTTGAAACTATGGATGGCGAGGAGTTCCCACGTCCGATGAATGTTGATGCAGTCATGAAATACTTCGCTTAAAGAAATAAAAGAACAACTCTCTAAGTTGAAAACCTGAAAGGGAGGCTTAAGCAAAAAAGAGCGTCTCGGTAGGCCCAAAACCCGAAAGGGCGCTCTAGGCAAAAGTTAGAGACATGAACAGAATAAAATTTCCTGCTAAGTTGAAAACCCGCAAGGGCAGCTTAGGCAAAAGTTAGGGACTTTCTTGGCAAGTAACTACATCAGACAAGACTTGATCATTGAAGCAACAATCTTCTTGGATCCTCACCATACTTCATCGGAAGTTGCTGCTCAGGATTTCAAAAGTTGTTAGAAGGGATAGTGGTCATTCTATCTCAATGTATCTTTTCCATTATAAATTACCATTTTCCGAACTTTTTAATCATCCATGGAGTCTCGCCATTCGCAGACTACCATTCTATCAATTAAATTTGAGCTTTTACCCAATTCTTTGTATTTCATATTTTATTCAGCTTGTAAAGACTCCATTTATTATTGATAATAATTTTCAAAGCGAAAAGAATAAATAACAAAAAAAAATTTCAAAAAGAATTTACAATTTACTTTTACTTTTATATTTTGTGATTCAAGAGGAAAACAAAAGTGGTGATCCCAGGAATGGACGAACTCCAGTAGTTTTGAGAAGCTTTATTTCCCCCGGAAAGGTTATCTCATGACATTTTCGCTGTATTGGGTTTGTGACTCCAGTGTCCCTAGTCAAGTCTTGGTTCATTTTTCTTCTTTTTTAGTTTTCATGATATGAAGACTCAATCCAAGATTCTCCAGTGAAGGCTTCGCTCATTTGATAGATGCCCTTTCCCCCAGAGAAGTTGGTATAATAATTATTCTCGAAAAACACATATCTCTGGTTTCCCCAGGGAAGAACGTATATTGGTTTCCCCTCGATGATGTGGCCTTCACCTCCCTAATAAAGTCAGCACGAAGACCCCAATAAATGTCTCGATGATGAAGCATTTTTCCCTTAGTGAAGTCGGTATGTTTTTTATCCTTTAAAGTGGGCCTGAATTCCCTAGTGAATGTTTTGACGATTTGGTCTCCATCTGCCTTATTCGAAATCAGTTTTGCAAATCTCAAGTTGAAGTGCTACACTTGAAAACATTTATTTCCTCGTTGAAGTCTGAGTGCTACTCCCTGGTGAAGCCTGGAGAAGGATGTTATATACTTGTATTTGTATTATTTTGTCACTATATTATGTTTCTCCCCAGTAAAGTTAAGCCAGGCATTAGGACGTTGTTTCCTTAGTTGGTGCTTATTTTCTTTTGGGATGATCGTCTTGGACGTGTTTTGGCCGAGTGTTGTATGTGCTCGAGTTGGTTTTGTTTATTTATTCGCAGTATTATATGTCTATCTTGTCAGCATATACATAATATCACTCATACATTCATACATACATCATACATAGTTAAATTTAGCAAATCATTGCTCATTCACATTCGTTAATATTTTGTTGACATATTACCCTATTTTGCAGAGTTGTGTTATCCTCTCCCCAATAGAGTGTCAGCCACAAGTAGAAAGTGTATATTATTTCAATTTCCCCACTGAGTTATCCCTCGTGGAAGATTTTTACTTTAGCCTTCCTACACAGCTTTTTGTTTGGATGATTTGGGTTTCCCTCTTGAGTTTATTTCTCAAAGGATGTATTTTGATAGACCGTTTCACTCCTGTTTTTTTCTGGTTTGAATCTTTGTTTCCCAGCAATATTATCACTTGGGATTTCTGCAAGATTCGAGTTTTTGTTTGAGAATGTGCATTTATTTTGCACGAGAAGATTTTATCTCCTCAGCATGAATATAGTGGCATTTCCCTTAGAAGTCATATCTCTTTCCCCATGAAGCCATTTTGTTTCCACAGGGTGTCATTTTACAATCCTTTCTAAAACAGCAAGTAGCAGGTCTCTTTATTTTAGCAACTTATACTTCCCCATAAATGTAGACATTACTCTTTTTTCTATCTTCTCTATGAGTGGATAGTTTGCAGTTCGTTGTCAAATTACTCCACTTGATGGCCAGTCGTTCAATATCATAGAGACAGTTTGTTAATAAATATTTATAATTCGTAGTCTCTTTATTTGAGACAACTTATACATTACCCTTTCCAGGAATAATTCCTTGGTAAAAGAAGAAGTTGAGACTCGTGCTAGGTGAAACGCCCGAATTTTGGAAAAAACTGGTTATCTTTTTGCTACCCTCAGTGAATGTTGGTAGTTCATCGTCATTGAATGGAGATGCTATGATATATTCTCTCTCTACATTCAGTGAAAGTTGGAAGATCATCGACAGTGAACGTTGATGATTGTTATCTTTTTGCTACCCTTAGTGAATGTTGGTAGTTCATCGTCAGTGAACGGTGATGCTATGATATATTCTCTCTCTACCTTCAGTGAAAGCTGGTAGATCATCGGAAGTGAACGTTGATGCTTGTTATCTTTTTGCTACCCTCAGTGAACGTTGGTAGTTCATCGTCAGTGAACAGCTATGCTATGATATATTCTCTCTCTACCTTCAGTGAAAGTTGGTAGATCATCGGTAGTGAACATAGATGATTGTTATCTTTTTGCTACCCTCAGTGAACACTGGTAGTTCATCGTCAGTGAACACCGATACTATGATATATTCTCTCTCTACCTTCAATGAATGTTGGTAGATCATCGGCAGTGAACATCGATGATTGTTATCTTTTTTATACCCTCAGTGAACGTTAGTAGTTCATCCTCAGTGAATGGTGATGCCATGATATATTCTCTCTCTACCTTCAGTGAAAGTTGGTAGATCAACGGTAGTGAACGTCGATGATTGTTATCTTTTTGCTACCCTCAGTGAATGTTGGTAGTTCATCCTTAGTGAAAGGCGATGCTATGATATTTTCTTTTTCTACCTTCAGTGAAAGTTGGTAGGTCACCTTCAACGAACGTCGATGATTGTTATCTTTTTTGTACCCTCAGTGAATGTTGGTAGTTCATCGTAAGTGAACGACGATTCTATGATATATTCTCTCTCTACCTTATGTGAAAGTTGGTAGATCATCGGCAGTCAACATCGATAATTGTTATCTTTTTGCTACCCTCAGTGAATATTGGTAGTTCATTGTCAGTGAACGGTGATGCTATGATATATTCTCTCTCTACCTTCAGTGAAAGTTGATAGATCATCAGTAGTGAACGTCAATGATTGTTATTTTTTTGCTACCCTCAGTGAATGTTGGTAGTTCATTGTCAGTGAACGGTGATGCTATGATATATTCTCTCTCTACCTTCAGTAAAATTTGGTATATCATCGGCAGTGAACATCGATGATTGTTATGTTTTTTCTACCCTCGGTGAATGTTGGTAGTTAATCGTCAGTGAACGAAGACGCTATGATATATTCTCTCTCTACCTTCAGTGAAATTTGGTAGATCATCGACAATGAATGTCGATGATTGTTATATTTTTTCTACCCTCATTGAATATTCATAGTTCATTTTCAGTGAACGGTGATGTTATGATATATTCTCTCTCTACCTTCAGTGAAGGTTGATAGATCATCAGTAGTGAACGTCAATGATTGTTATCTTTTTGCTACCCTCAGTGAACGTTGGTAGTTCATCATCAGTGAATGGTGATGCTATGATACATTCTCTCTTTACCTTCAGTGAAAGTTGGTAGATCATCGGTAGTGAACATCGATGATTGTTATATTTTTGCTACCCTCCGTGAACATTGGTAGTTCATCGTCAGTGAGCAACGATGCTATGATATATTCTCTCTCTACCTTCAGTGAAAGTTGGTAAATCATCGGCAATGAACATTAATGATTGTTATCTTTTTGCTACCCTCAGTGAACATTGGTAGTTCATCGTCAGTGAACGGTGATGCTATGATATATTCTCTCTCTACCTTCAGTGAAAGTTGGTAGATCATCGGCAGTGAATGTCGATGATTGTTATCTTTTTTCTACCCTCGGTAAATGTTGGTAGTTCATCGTCAGTGAACAGCGATGCTATGATATTTTATTTTTCTACCTTTAGTGAAAATTGATAGGTCACCTTCCGTGAACGTTGGTGATTGTTATCTTTTTTCTACCCTCAGTGAATGTTGGTAGTTCATTGTTAGTGAACGAAGATGCTATGATATTAATTTTCCTTCTACCTTCAGTAAACATTGGTAGCTCATCGGCAGTAAACGTTGGTGTTGTTATTTCTTTCCTCTTTCTACCTTCAGTGAATGTTGGTAGTTTTTCCTTCAGTAGAAGTTGATGTGTATGTTGATCTTTTACCATCCTCTATGAGTCTGGTCTTTTAATCCACCAGTGATTTATTTTCCTAGTTGGGTTACCCTTTTTTATCTTCATTTCCCGTGTTACATCCCCAGTGGTGTTTTGCGTCTCTTTGATTTTGTTCATATGCATTCATACTCATAAGCATTGCATGGAATCTTAGGGCCAAAAATAGGGTTTGTTTTATATTTAAGTATCTTCGATCGCGTCGACAAGAAGATTTTTAACCTTCGTATCTTCGGAAAGAAAAAACTTAAATAAGGGCAGCTGTTGTACCCCAATTTTTGCCCCTAAGATCCCTTCATCATACCATGTTGATTCAATCACAACAAGATCACATTAGGGCTTTTGGTTCTCCTCCATATCTTTAGCTTTGATCTTTGAGAGTTCACCAAGCACCTTGACTTATTTTTCTTTTGTGATTATGCATGTTTTGTTTTGAATTTCTTTATAATTAACAAAATGCAATTTTGGTTTGTCTTACTTGTTAATAATGTAGGTAAAGGAAATGCAGCTTAGCAAGTTGATCCATAGGCTCATGAGTTTATTTCCATGCCTTAGTCAATAAATATTGAGAAGTTCAAACCTTACCATTGAAGTTGTTTTGGAATAAATGTCATGGAAAGGTTTATTTTGGTTCACCACATTTCAAATTTATCCAAATTGATTCAAAAGTACAAGCGATTAATGGAAGAAGTTGTCATGATTGGACAAGGTCTTGTTCCCATTGGTCAAAAGTGCATATTTCTCTCAATTCTAAAGATATGGAAGTGGTTTTGGTTGCTATAATTTCTCATTATAATCCTCAACAACTTCTATTTACAAAGCAAGAGTTTTGGTACAAGAAGGTTGTTCAAAATTGTCAAAGTTCCTCAAAGCATTTTCTTGATCTAAGAGGTAGGGTTTTGAACTTCAAAGAAGTATATCTTTCTCATATTTTGGTATTTTTGAATGATTCCAAATAAATCATTCTATTAAAAGGGTTATTAAAAAATAACTTCAAAATTATAAAGGAGTGTTCACGTGGAAGAAACTTGATGATGAAGAGAGATTACAAGTCCTCCAAATGAACCCCCAATTTCACATGTGTGATTTCAAATGATCATAACTATGTTAATTTTTATCACCTTGAGCCCACTATTTTTCCACAATGATCTTGAGGATGTGAAATTTATTCCTTCTTTTATATGTAAGGTGAGAAAATGAATGGAAGATGCACTAAGGATACAAAAGATTATATGTCATTTCATGATTATTTGCCAACATCAAAAATTCATAACTCTCTCAATTTTTGGATATTTTGAATGGTTCAAGTTTCAAAATGTCATTCAAAAGGTCTATTTCATGCCATCATTTTTGGTCAAGAGCAAATTCCTAGTGGAAGGCCATGTTTGGATGCAAAACATTATAGGTCACTTTTGAAGAAAAATTTGAAATATATCTAAGTATGGAAAGTCAACCTTTTTCCCCAACTTTGACTCAATGCAAATTTCAGATCAAGCATCCATTTTATTTCATTCTTTTTCCATTGCAAAGCTTGTAACCTCATATTTCTAAGGCATCAAGAATCATGCCCTAGGACCCCTTGAATTGAAAATGCCATTATTTTAAAATTGGTAACTTGGAACTGAATTTCTCACCAAGTGAGAATTTTGAAATCCATAATGTGGCCTATAATCACAAAATTTATGTGTGTTTTTTATTTAAACTTGATTAACAAACTTTTCGGAAGTGTTTAGCACCTCAAAATGCAAAGATTGGATGAGTTTTAGTGAAAATGAGATCACACTTCATTTGTTCATTAGGTTCACACGAATTCCCTCCAAAATGCATCATTCACTCTTCCTTTTGATCCTATTTGCTTCTAATATAAATACATGAACTATCCCATTCATTTTCTCATGCTTGGATAGCAAGAATCACCCTGCCAAACTTGCTCCATAACTCAATTTTCCGTAACTTCGAAATCAGTGTTCAAGCCTTTTTCAATCAGATTTTTCTATGAATTCACCTTCCTTGATCTTCCCTGAAGCTAACCATACAATGTCCTTCAAGAATTGTGCCCTATATTGCTCCATAGAAGTCCAGTTTCAGAGCTCTGCAACTTAACTTTAATAGGTAGATTTCTCCATCAATTCTTCAAAACTTTGATATTATTGTGATGCTCTCATTGGCCTGGTTCTAGTTGTGACACTTGCTTTTATCGGGAAACATGTTTTGATCATGAAATTTCAAATCCCTTTTCAAAACTTTCCTTTAAAATTGCTTGAGCTACAGTTTATATAAATTTGTCGCGAAGGTGTGGTTGTCTTCGTCTTGAAGAGCGAAGCGAATGGCATATGTTTGAGCTTCTGATTTTACAGTTTGAGAGACCTACAATTCACGTTGGCTGGAGGTTGAAGATGACCAACGTGTCATCTTCCAACCAATGATGGTGCGCCACTTGTTTTTTTTTTAAATTTCTGATTTGATAAGTGATCCAATGTTTTATTCATTAATGACCATGATATGCACAGCGCACCAGATCCTTTGGATTTGATTACTAACGGGTTTTGACTCTCATCCAATGATCCACATATTTTTTACTTTATTTTTTATTTTTGATTTTTATATTTAATTGCTTTAAATTTCAAAAAATCGTAGAAAATTCATTTTTAGTCCAAAAAATCTGAAAAAATTATGAAAAATATTTCTGATTTTTCTCTTTCAGATTTTTATTTTTTGTTTTGATATTTTTTAAAAAATTTCACTTTATTTGAATTGTTTTAAATGTTTAAAAATACTTTTATGCATTTTAAAATTCTGAAAAAATTATAGAATGATTCAATGATATTGTGACAAATATTGGTGACCTCGTTTATTTTTTATTTCTGACTTTGTTATTTTTTATCATTTTTGGTGTATTTTACCTATTTC
Source organism: Vicia faba (assembly GCA_948472305.1). NCBI lineage: Eukaryota > Viridiplantae > Streptophyta > Magnoliopsida > Fabales > Fabaceae > Vicia > Vicia faba. The sequence continues at coordinate 1,436,131,547 of OX451741.1, read as the reverse complement.
TTTTAATTTTAAAAATAGTTTCTGACTTAAAAAAATTACCATAATTTTTGTAAAAATATTTGAGTCTTTTACTTATTTTTCTATGGTCTTACTTTTTATTTCTTAATTAATTTGAACATTGTTGATATTTTTCTCTTTTATTTCTATTTTAAGACATTTTAAAACCTTTTTAATGTATATATTAAATGCAATATTATTTTTTGATTATTTTCTGGCTGATCTTGGGTTGAATTTTTTATTATGAACTTTGTTAACATCATTGGATCCATGGTGTTGAGTTTAACTCCATAAAAATGGATGAATGATTTTAATAATAGTTTAATTAAAATTTAATTCAAATGTGGTTAGTATTCTTTCCCACCCCTCTTCATCTTATCCCTTTCTTATTGCACTAAGTGTTATGGGAGCATGATCTCTATATCACGTCTTAAAACAAATGGTGCATAAATTGCTATTAACCGGCCTCAAAATAGGTGCGACTTCCATATAAGTCCACTTACGGTTGCTTAACATAGTGCTAAATTTTGATCGCTTTGATCCAATAACTTTGAGGTTCATTGTGTGGAGGCTTTAGTTCTACCAATCCTCTAGTGGATCTACAACACTTTTTGTCAACACAGATCACTTAAACATTATTGATCATTAAATGGTACTAGTGAGGATTCCAAATGGATGATATACTTGACAAAAAGCAAATGAAGCTTGTTGTGTGGAGCCTTTGGTTTACCAATCCTCTAATGAGTTCCAAATACAAGTTTCAAGATGGTAATCCAACTAACCACTAATTATTGATAATTGACTTTATTTTGTCCTTTTATTTTTATGTTTTTTATTTTATGCACCATTTACTTTAGCATTTACATTTCATGCTATTTTTATCTTTGCTCACTTGAGCATTTACTTTCTTGTCATTTTATCTTTGCTCACTTGAGCCTTTCTTTTCTTTTTCAAGACACCTAATAATCAACATGAACTCTAAAAAAATGCTTTAATGATACTTGGACTATTTGGTTATTATCCTTGGCATTATGGAGTATTGGACTTCTTGGACTTAGGGTTAGAAACCTTGGCCTATATTGGAGATCTTGTGACCTTAATGGATATTTTGTCTAGAGCTCTTAAGGTTTACCTCAAGACATTGGGTTGTTTGTTTGTTTTGTGTGCATGTTATTATGATTACATACTTTGTTTATAATCTGGAATTCACCCATATACAGCCGTTACTCTACCCAATTTTTTTTAGGACTTAATACACTTGAAGTTTAGTTCTCTCAAGAGGTCTAGTATATTTGCTTGATTGGTTCCAATCCAAGGAATGGGAATTCTAGCTTGATTCATAATGTCAAAGTATTGGCTTCTTGTTGGTTAGATGGTTCTTATCCTTACCTTTTACCTTATGCTTTAGGATATTCTCTTCTTCTCCTCCCATCTTCTTTAATTTCAAAAATCTTCTTTCTCCTTTTGAAAACTCTTCATTTTTTTAAACTTGAACCACTTTCATGATAAAGTTGGACTTAGGTCCATGCATTTTCAAAACCTTTTCATAAAAAAACTTCAATCAACTTAATAATACTTTGACATTTTTTGTGAGAAGATTAAAAGACAGTCAATCTCATTTCAAACCATTTTGCCACTTTGGCCTTTTATTCTAAAACTTTTCTCAAAAGACTGGACTCTTGTCAATCCTTGTTGTCATGCAAATAAATATACTTCTACAATATATAGTGAAGTGGGATATTTTCCACTTGGGTGTTGAGTGAGGCATTGTTGATTTTAAAATCCAAGCCATATTCTCCACTTTGAGATGACGCAAATTCTCCTTTCTCATGATTGTGGGTAGTAAGTATGTTTTCAACACGGACAATGACGATGATGTCTTATCTCATAAAATTAATCAACACACTTGTGTTTTAAAATTTTTAAAAGGTCAACTACGTGTACCCTGATCCCCTATTGCATGAAAGGTGGTACGCAGGCACTAAAGGTTCGCAACCGCGGCGGGTGGAAAAATCATAAAAACTACTTCTTTTCTCACCTCCACCATTTATTTTTCGTACAACATTTTATAGCCAAAATATGAAGATTTTACAAATAGGTTCCTGCGGAGTATTGTAGAAGTTTATGGTGCTAATACCTTCCCTTTGCATAACTAACCCCGTTACCTAGAATCTTTTCCCTTATTTTTTGGGTTATTCGCTCTTTTTCCATTCCTTTGGAAACAATAAAGCATGGTGGCGATTTTTATTTTGATCTGTATAAGTCTAGTCAATCCAATGGCTTAGTCTTAAATATTTCTACCGCTACAGGTTAGGCCCAAGAGGATTGTTATTTAAGGCTAAGCTGACATAAGGAATTATTTTAGTTGGATAATAAGAAGCCATGTTCATTGCCCGAAAGAGTTGCTCAGAGAGAGAAGCAAGCTGCCCGGTGACGAGAAGAGCGAAGCAAATCCGTCGGCTAGAGTTTTTGGTTGAGCGAACTTCAATCCAGGTAAGGGTGGGGTTCTGACCTTATAATGGGATTTATGATGTTTGTTATGGATAATTGGTCATAATTGTGATTGTTTCCTGTGATGTTGTTGAACTTGTTAAGGGAAGGTGCACATTTGTTATGTTGTAGACATTTTGAGTTACGTGACTGTCGGTTTAATCGATGTATAGGTTAGGTCTGTTAGAACATAGTTTGATTCTACAACCCTCAGTTAGAGTTTTGATGATAACAAAATACATGATTAAATGAATTATGAGATTTATATAAGACATATGTGCTACTCAAAATTATGCTGTGTATTCACAGGAAACTCTGATGGAATCAGCATCAGAATATCAATATCAACATCAGCATCAGAAGATATGTCAGCATCAGAAGATCAGTACATGTGCTACGCTGAAGCCTGATGAACAAAATCTGCGCTTAACATACTCTGACTCTGATCAAAATCCTAATCATGTCATCAACATTCAGAAGAGCCAAAATAAGCTAAAGCCAAGAACACTCTGATTTTCATTAAGCAGAACATTCTGAAGTGTCAACATTACTGGATTCAAGGCAGATTAATTACCAACGGCTTTATTCCAAGACAAAGATCTTCTCAAAAAGGAAAGAACGTTATGAGCATTGAAATGGAATTATGGACAACAACATATCTATTGCAACGTTATTTAAACAAATCAGTGAGAAAAGAAATGGCTAATACTCTACAATACTCCTACACGCACATACGCATAAGCCAATTATCTTCGTCCTCACTCATTCAGTTTTCTAAAGCTCTCAACTTCTTACTCTATAGTTCTAGCAATCTAGTTTCATATAAGCTTCAGTTTGTGTAATATCACAGTTGTGATATATAGTTTTTCCAGAAAACATTCAACACACATTTGTTCATTTGTCTGTAAAAGAATTACCTTGAGATAAAACGGTCTGTGGTTAGACTCAAGAAGGCTTTGACAGTTGTTAAAGCAATTGTTGTATTCAGTTGAATATAGTGGATTAAGACCTCGTTGGAGAGAGGCGAAATCACCTTGACGGGTGGACTGGAGTAGTTTGAGATCAAACGAACCAAGATAAAAATAACGTGTTGTCTGCATTTGATTTCAAGTTTTACAATTCAACCCCCCTTCTTGTGTTTTTCACTTCTTCAACTGGCATCAGAGCGCCTGGTTCTGAGCTTATAACACATAATCGTGTCAGTACAAGATCCAGCATCTGAAAAACACTATGGCAGGAACACATCAAAACATCAGCAATGACAACAATGAAGAAAGAGATAGATTCAGTGGCAAACCTCCAGTCTTTGATGGAGAGAACTTTGATTAATGGAAAGACAGAATTGAAAGCTTCTTTCTAGCCCATGATGTTGATCTGTGGGATATGGTGACTGATGGATACACACACCCAGTGAATGCAAGTGGTCAAAAGCGTGATTTCAAAAATCATCACAAAGCCAGAACTATTCTTCTCAGTGCTATCTCTTACTCTGAATATGAAAAGACATCAAACAGAGACATTGCAAATAATATGTTTGATTCTCTGAGAATGACGCATGAAGGCAACCTTCAAGTTAAAGAAACTAAAGCTGTTGCGCTCATTCAGAAGTATGAGTCATTCAAGATGGAAGAAAGTGAATCCATTGAAACAATGTTCTCAAGATTTCAGATTCTTGTTGCTGGTCTCAAGGGTTCTGGACAAAGGGTATTCTACTGCTGATCATGTTAAGAAGATCATCATAAGCTTGCCAAAACAGTGGAGGCCTATGGTCACAGCGCTGAAGCTAGCTAAGGATCTCAATACAATCTCTTTGGAGGAACTTGTCAGCTCCCTCAGAAGTCACGAGATAGAGCTAGAAGCTGATGAACCTCAAAAGCAAGGTAAGCCATTAGCTTTAAAATCTAACAGAAATTCTGACTCCAAGGTTTTGCAGGCTGTTGAAGAAACCTCTGAGGGGTCCTCATCAGAAGAAGATGAACTGTCTCTCCTTTCCAGAAGGGTGAACCAACTGTGGAAGAAGAGGCAAAGGAAGTTCAGGAATCCCAGAAGATCAAAGAATCAGAACGAATCTTCCTCCAGATACAGAAGGTCAGAATCCTCCTCTGGACACAGAAGATCTGAAGGCTCTTCAGGAAGCAGAAAGCCAAACAACAAGGACATCATCTGCTATGAATGCAACGAGCAAGGGCACTACAAAAGTGACTGCCCAAAGCTTTAGAAGGAAAAGTCCAGAAGAAAGCTTGGCAAGGATAAGAAGAAAAGTCTCATGGCTACAATGGATGACTCTGACACATCTGAAGCTGACTCAGAATCAAATGATGAGAGAGCAAACATAACTCTTATGGAAAACATAACAAAAGACAGTGAAGCTTCTGAATCAGACTCTGGATCAGACACAGAAGAGGTATTTCCTGACTTTGCTATTAATTTTACTAAGGCTGAACAAGCTGAAAGCCTTAATGAGATTCTGGAAAGATATCAACAGATCAGAGTCAAATTCAAAAACCTGAAAAGGGATCTTGCTTTTGACTCTGATAAAACTGAGAGTCTCAAATTGGAGAATTCTGAGTTGAAAAATAAAATTTCAAAATTAGAAAATCAATTACAAAACTCTCAGAATGAAACAATTCCTGAAACTCCCAGCAGTGCTAATGAGATCATCAAGGAGTATGATCACAGCTTTCAAAAGTTTCTTGCTAAAAGCATAGATAGAAGCAAGATGGCTTCAATGATCTATGGAGTTAGCAGAAATGGCAGAAAAGGAATAGGATACCAAGGTAAGGTACCTACACCAAAGAATGCCATGGATTTAGTTATTAAACGAACTCCACTTAATTCACACTTTGTATATGGGCACACACATGACATCAAATATACTAGTAGTAATTATTCTGTCAAACCAACATTCAATCAGAGTTTTGGTAAAACTAACAAATCAGGACCCAAGAAAATATGGGTACCTAAGGATAAAATAATACATGTTGCAGATATCTTTAGCAGCAAAGCAGAAACACCAGTCATGGTACCTGGACTCTGGCTGCTCACGACACATGACGGGAAGAAGGCATATGTTCCAAAGCCTAGAACTTAAGCCTGGAGGCCATGTAGGCTTTGGAGGCAATCAGAGGGGAAAGATTATTGGCTCTGGAACGGTAGGTAATGGAAATCTTCCCTCTATTAGTAATGTTTTGTTAGTAGATGGATTAATGCATAACCTATTATCCATAAGTCAATTAAGTGATAACGGTTATGATATAATCTTTAACCAAAATTCATGTAAAGTTGTTAGTCAGAAAGATGAGACTATCCTATTTAATGGAAAGAGGAGAAAAAACATTTACAAAATCAAACTTTCTGATCTGAAAAGTCAGAATGTAAAGTATCTTCTGTTTGTTAACAACGAGCAATGGATCTGGCACAGAAGATTGGGGCATGTTAGTATGAGAAGAATATCTCATATTAACAAACTCAATCTGGTCAGAGGACTTCCTAACCTGAAGTTCAATTCATATGCTCTGTGTGAAGCATGTCAAAAAGGCAAGTTTGCAAAACCAGCTTTTAAATCTAAAAACGTTGTTTCCACCTCTAAGCCATTAGAACTTCTGCACATTGACTTATTTGGACCAGTTAAAACTGCTTCAGTCAGTGGCAAGAAGTATGGGTTAGTAATCGTAGATGACTATAGCAGATGGACATGGGTAAAGTTCTTAAGACACAAGCACGAGTCACACTTTGTGTTTGTCACCTTCTGCAACCAAGTTCAGAATGAAAAGGATATTAGAATCGTCAAAGTCAGAAGTGATCATGGTGGAGAGTTTGAAAACAAAGATTTTGAATCATTTTTTAATGACAACGACATTCTGCATGATTTCTCTTGTCCTAGAACTCCCCAACAAAATGGAGTTGTAGAACGAAAGAACAGAACATTGCAAGAAATGGCCAGAACCATGATCAACGAGACTAACGTTGCTAAGATCTTCTGGGCAGAGGCAATAAACACAGCGTGCTACATTCAGAATAGAATCTCCATAAGACCTATTCTGGAAAAGACTCCATATGAATTGTGGAAGAACAGAAAGCCCAACATTTCATATTTTCATCCATTTGGATGTACTTGCTTTATTTTGAATACTAAAAATTATTTGAACAAGTTTGACTCTAAAGCACAGAAGTTTATTTTGTTAGGATACTCTGAATGCTCAAGAGGGTACGGAGTATACAATACAGAAACACAAATTATGGAAGAATCAATCAGTGTTCGATTTGATGATAAGCTTGACTCTCAAAATTCAAAGCAGAATAAAGTAGTTGTAGGTATGGAAGTTGAATTCACAGGTACTGAAGACATGTTATCAGAAGCTATCAACAGAGAAACTCCCTCAACATCAGAAAGAGGCTCTGCAAGCAATCCAGCACCTTCTGTTGATCAACCTCAAAAAAGACCATCCAGAAGCAGCATGGATCACCCAGAAGAAACTATCTTAGGAAGAAAGGAAGATCCAATCAGAACAAGATCCAACTTCAGAAACTCTGAAGAATCCCTCATGGGACTTGTTTCTCTGATTGAACCATCCTTAATTGATGAAGCACTTCTGGACAATGACTGGATTCTAGCAATGCAAGAGGAGCTTAATCAATTCCCAAGGAATGACGTTTGGGATCTAGTTCCTAAACCAAAAGGATTCAACGTCATTGGAACAAAATGGGTGTTCAGAAACAAACTGAATGAACAAGGTGAAGTCATCAAAAACAAGGCACGATTGGTAGCACAAGGTTATAGTCATCAAGAGGGGATAGACTATACAGAAACCTTTGCTCCAGTCGCCAGGTTAGAATCTATCAGACTTTTAATTTCTTTTGCTGTTAATAAAGGCATCACTCTGTATCAGATGGATGTTAAGAGTGCATTCTTAAATGGCTTTATAGAAGAAGAGGTATATGTGCACCAACCCCCTGGTTTTGAAAGTTCAAAAAATCCAGAATATGTTTTCAAACTAAAGAAGTCACTGTATTGTCTGAAACAAGCTCCCAGAGATTGGTATGAAAGACTGAGTAACTTCCTGTTAGAAAAGGAATTCACCAGAGGGAAAGTGGACACAACCTTATTCTGTAAGACAATTAAGAATTACATTTTAGTCTGTCAGATTTATGTTGATGATATTATATTTGGATCTACTAAACCCTCTCTGGGAAGAAAGTTTGCTGAGTGTATGCAGGCAGAATTTGAGATGAGCCTAATGGGGGAACTGAAATTCTTTCTGGGCATTCAAATCAATCAAACCCCAGAAGGAACTTACATTCATCAGAGCAAATATGTCAGAGAACTTCTGAAGAAATTTGATCTCTCAGAATGTAAGCCATCAAAGATTCCAATGCATCCCACGTGCATTCATGAAAGAGAAGAGGTAAGCAAAAAGGTAGAACAGAAGGTCTACAGAGGTATGATTGGTTCTCTTCTTTATCTGACAGCCTCAAGGCCTGATATTTTATTCAGTGTATGCATTTATGCAAGATCCCAATCAGATCCTAGAGAATCTCACTTAACAGCTGTTAAGCGAATTTTCAAGTATCTGAAAGGTACTATAATCTGGGTCTGTTTTATAGAAAATCTAGTGATTACAGCTTAGTAGGATACTGTGATGCTAACTTTGCTGGAGACAGAGTAGAACGTAAAATCATTTCTGGAAGCTGCCAGTTTCTGGGAGAAAATCTGATCTCATGGTCCAGCAAAAGATAATCCACAATTGCTCTATCAACAACAGAAGCTGAATACATAGCAGCAGCTGGATGCAGCACACAAATGCTCTGGATGAAAAGTCAACTTGAGGACTTCCATATTTTTGAGAGTAACATTTCTATCCTCTGTGATAACACCTCTGTTATTTGCTTAAGTAAAAATCCAATTTTGCATTCTAGGGCTAAGCATATAGAAATAAAACATCATTTTATTAGGGACTATATTCAGAAAGGAATTTTAAACTTAAAATTTATTGATACAGACCATCAATGGGCTGATATTTTCACAAAACCACTTTCTGAAGATAGGTTCAACTTCATTCTGAAACATCTCAGCATGAAGCTCTGTCCAGAATAAAACTGTTTTAATTTTATATATTAACCTTCCGAATTATGTTTATTTCTCTATGAACTTCTGATCAATCCTCTTTCAGAATTTTAGAAATGCAGATTGTATCAGAATCTATCCATGAATATCTGAGCGCTTCAGTTCAAGGATATATGTGTTGTTCACTCAAGTAAACAAGTGTCATCCAGTCATCAGCTGTTTCCTGAGGCAGAACACGCGTTCACGCTTCTGAAAAGGCAAAGTGCTGATTGGATGCATTGAGACACATGTCATTGGTAACCGTTTAAGTATCTTTCTGAAATCCCCTAAAATCAACGGTCATTTAATGCTAATAAATATGATTTATTTCTCTCTCTTGAGCGTTTATGTTTTCAAAAAAACTTTTTCAAAATCTATTTAAACACTTCACACCATTCACACACTTTTACCCTTACTTTCGTTTTCAATCATATTTCTGATTTCTGTGTTTGTGTTCTTCCTTCTCAAGAAAACCCTTTCAATTTCATTTCAAAAAACCTCGTGTGAACATGGCATCTTCCAGCAATCTCTCTTCAGGTTCCCAGAAAGATGCATCATCTGAGCAATATGAGGTTCCTCTCAGAACTCTTCTCACTCCAGTCAAGAACCTTGAAGTTCTGTCAGAGATTATAATGGATTTCAACAGTCTCAAAGAAAATGGTTTTGATTTATCAGAAGAGATTCAAGCTCAAGGATGGGAGAAGTATTTCGACAGGTTGGTGGGTCCAACTTTTCCTATTTTGGTTAAGGAATTTCGGATTCACGCTTCTTCCTCAAATCACCAAGTCACTTCTTACATCATGGGGAAGAAGATTGTGATTACTGAAGACCTGATTGTAAGACTGATTGAGTACAATGGTGGTGGTATTCGCTGTATAGATATGGCAGAAAGGTGTTCAGATGTTGCTGTTATAGCAAGGGAAATTTTCACGATGGGGCTTCCCTCCAGCAAGATAAGGGATTTGAAAGATAAGCACAAAATTTGGGCAAAGATTATTCTGGGATGTTTCGACAACAGGAAGCCTACCAGCTCTCCTGATTACATAAACATAGATCAGTAGTTTCTGATCTATTTTATTTCTCAGAAGGTAAAGATTAATCTAGCTCATCTTCTGTTCAACCATCTGAGAATAAGCATCAAGGAGACAAGAGAAGATGAACGCACTAAAAGGGATTGGATACCCTTGGGAAGATTGATATCAGATATTCTGACTGAGAATAGGCTGATTGAACATTTGACAGAGGCACAAGAGATCAGCACCCTGGAACCTTCTATTGGCAAGCAGCTGAATGCCAAAAAACTAAAGAAGATAAAGCTGATAGAGAACATTAAGAAGGAGCCCAACATCACTCCTTTTGCTGACATCTCCAGCAGAAGAGTCCCTCTGGACGACTTCCCTATGTTCTCAGAGATTGACTCCAAGCCTCAAATCATTCTGAGATATTTGGATGCGTGTAAAGCTGACGGTACAACACCTAATCTAAATATTCAAGATCTTCAGCAGAAGGCACCAGAGGTTGTTCTGAAGAAGACAAAGAAGAGAAAAGCTTCTCCAGAAGGATCATCTTAACAGACTCCAAAGAAAAGAGGTAATCCTGTTTCTGTAACTGTTTTAGATTCAACTGTTGTTTCCACATCTATTCCTACTCCAATTCCACACCAGCTGATATCCCAAAACCACAAACCTTTGAAGATTTTGAAATTGATTTTGACCCTTCTGAGTCATTAACCCTCAGAAGATCCCGCTCCAAAACACAAAATCCAAACACTGCAACCATACCAGAACCAGAACTTGCACAAGTTCTTTCTGATATAGAACAACACTCTTCCGCTCCTGAAACAATCAATCCAAATCCAAAACCAGAAATTACCACTTCTCCACAACCTGACATCCCACTTTCACCAATACCAGAAACTCCACTCTCTCTCCAATACCAGAACCAGAAATCCCACAAACTTCCTCTCCTCAACCAGAAAGTAATCCACCCTCTCCTCAACATACACAATCTCCACAACCTGAGACTCAAAACTCTGAGGCTCAAACCTCTGAATCTCCTGAACCACAACCTTTGACCATTCAATTGCCTTGTGGTACTACTGTTAATATTTCTCAACTTCACTCCTCACCAGAAACAACTCCACCAAACACCCCATCAAGTCCAATCGTCATTTCTGACTCTCCCACTCCCTCACCTAAGAAAAATACAGAAAACCACAGCAAGACAGTCATTGATCTAACAATCCTTGAACGCCTTGCTACAATAAACCAGAAAACTGCCATCCCTAAACCAAAACAACCAGATGTTGGTTCCAGCATTTTGAACTTTGAAACAGATATGCAGAAGTGGATCACTTCTTTGAAACAAGCAAGTCTGGAAGTGGTTGATCCTGCTGTATCAGATCTCCTATGGACTCAATTCAAAAGATGGGTATGCGCTGAAACCTTCAAGCTGCAAGACCAGAGCTATGGACAGGCTCAACAGAACTTCAGCAATCTGCTGAAGGAAATGGAAGGTCCAGTTCTGAGTAAGCTGCTGAAGGAAGAAGTTCTCCATCTGCACAGTGAGCCTTGGTCTGAAAAGCGTCCAACATCTAAAGTTCAACCTGCAGAAGAACAGATAATTCAAGATGAAGACTTGAGTCAAGCAGAAGAAACTACAGAAAGCTCTGAGAAGCAGTCTATATCTGAAGATCCTCAAGGTTCCTCTCTTGACAGGCAGACTCTGGAAGATTTGAAGAGATCAAACATGCTTATGAATGAACGGATGGACAAGCAGGATATCAAGAATTATTCTATAGCAAACATGGTAGCTAAGCAAAACGAAACCAGCAAACAAATCAAGAGCATGTTGGAAGCTCTGTTCACACGACTTCCTCCTTCTTCTTAGATTTTTCTTATGTTTTCCTTGTTTTCTTTACATGCTTTGTCTGTAATATTTCTACTTGTTCTAAATTATCATTGCTTCTATTTTAATACAAACGTGTTTTGCTCTGATCTTTTTAACTCTGATTATTTATGCTTTTTGATAACTGACAAAAAGGAGGAGAAAGAATGATATTTTTCAATAACGGTTTACTGAGACAAAAGTCTCAAACATTCTAACATCCTTATATACTTGTTGTTCTGAAAAGCTTACAGGTACAAGAATCTGATGAACTCTGATAAAGTAAAATTCTGATGCTCCAAGAAAGTTCAGTAAAGTTCTGACGCTCAAAGTCTCAAGGAATCAAAGGGAAATAATCAACTCAGGGGGAGTTTTTCTCATCATTACTCTAATACTTTTTATTCCTTACCCTCTTAGCTCTGAGACTTTTTACTCATTATCTGATTATCTCTGATACCGTTTCATCTCTATCCTTAAACACTGATACTTTCATCATTTTATTTTAATTGAAAAAATCTAGTTTTTGTCATCATCAAAAAGGGGGAGATTGTTAGAACATAGTTTGATTCTACAACCCTCAGTTAGAGTTTTGATGATAACAAAATAAAGATAAAATGAATTATGAGATTTATATAAGACATATGTGCTACTCAAAATTATGCTGTGTATTCGCAGGAAACACTGATGGAATCAGCATCAAAATATCAATATCAACATCAGCATCAGAAGATATGTCAGCATCAGAAGATCAGTACATGTGCTACGCTGAAGCCTGATGAACATAATTTGCGCTTAACATACTCTGACTTTGATCAAAATCCTAACCATGTCATCATCATTCAGAAGAGCCAGAATAAGCTAAAGCCAAGAACACTCTGATTTTCATTAAGCAGAACATTCTGAAGTGTCAACGTTACTGCATTCAAGGCATATTAATTACCAACGGCTTTATTCGAAGACAAAGATCTTCTCAAAAAGGAAAGAACGTTATGAGCATTGAAATGGAATTATGGACAACAACGTATCTATTCTAAGGTTATTTAAACAAATCAGTGAGAAAAGAAATGGCTAATACTATACAATACTCCTACACGCACATACGCATAAGCCAATTATCTTCGTCCTCACTCATTCAGTTTTCTAAAGCTCTCAACTGCTTACTCTATAGTTCTAGCAATCTAGTTTCATATAAGCTTCGGTTTGTGTAATATCACAGTTGTGATATATAGTTTTTCTAGAAAACATTCAACACACATTTGTTCATTTGTCTGTAAAAGAATTACCTTGAGATAAACCGGTCTATGGTTAGACTCAAGAAGGCTTTGACAGTTGTTAAAGCAGTTGTTGTATTCAGTTGAATATAGTGGATTAAGATCTCGTTGGAGAGAGGAGAAATCACCTTGACGGGTGGACTGGAGTAGTTTGAGATCAAACGAGCCAGGATAAAAATAACGTGTTGTCTGCATTTGATTTAAAGTTTTACAATTCAACCCCCCTTCTTGTGTTTTTCACTTCTTCAAGGTCGTGATGGTTGTTAGGACGTTAGGTTATTTCGAGCGATTGGCAGGAAAATTGGTAAATTGTTGAAGTGGTGGTTCTAGGGAGTTTCTACGTGACTGTCTTTTATGTTGATGAATTTTTTGATAGGAAAGATAGTTGCCCGTTACTGTGTTACTCCGAGCGGTTGGCCAAGAGTTATGAATTATAGTGGTGTGGTTGTTAAAATGTTGTATCGTGCCTGTGGTTGGCCAAATTAGTGGTCGGGGAGGATACTGAAGAAGTAGGTATCGAGCGGCATTTTAGGCTGCAAGGCGTGTTAGGAATTATGTGTTAGATTTCGAGCAGAATTAGATTGCAGGACATGTCGAGGAGCATAGGTTGGTCGTTACCATGTTTTCCCTTATGCGTGTCGAGGAGTATAGATTATTCGTTAGGCTGTCCTAGTTATTATGCATGTCGAGGGGCACATATTTTCCTATCCCTTTTGCCCATACATGCCGTGTTTTGGTCGTTACCAGTGCTATGAAATTATTATTAAGTTGTTATTTGATTATGTTAGTGATTGAATCGTTGATTGATGTGATAGGATTATGGCCAATGTTGATTTATGTTGGGTTGTTGTGATGTTGTGAATTCTTGTTGATAATGCGAGGTTGTAGGGAATTTACTTGATGATGAATTACCTCTATTTACTGGTAATAATGGTGATCTGGTCTTATACCTTGCGATGGTGATGATTGTTGTGGGTAAGTGATAGTGCATTCCTATACATTTGCATACTCTGTGATGGCCTGAATTGGAAAACTGCGACGAAGGCTTATGCCTTGTTGATGCCTCTATTTATTGAAAGATTTTAAGATGGGAGTCCTCTCCAATGGTACCACATGTATTTGCATAGTATTGAGTCGCATTCCAAGTAATATGATTGAGCTGTTGTGTTGATGAATTAATTGTTGTATTTTGTTGATAGCCTATTGTAATTATTGTTGTTTATACATTGTGAAGTGGTGATTTGTGCATGAGCTAATTCCAATATAATATTTATCATATGTTCTACTATATTGTTCGATATCTCACCCCTTATGTTTGAATTTTACCCTTATGTTGGTAACGTGCAGGTAATACAGAGTGAAGGCGATTGACCTTCAATAGTTCGAGTCGGTGTCATTGCTCTGATACGTAACTCTCGGGGGGATGAATGCTTGTTGCTTTAGTATTTATTATTTTAGTTGGCTGAACTTTAAATTGATTGTTTTTAAGTACTTGTTTTTCAGATGTTGCTTTCATTTTCGATAAAGATGTTATTATGATTCCGCTGTGTAGTTGTTCAAGTTGTTGATTTAAAAGATTAATTTATTTTGTTGTTGGTTCATCCGAAAATTTGAAGTGTTATGTATCCATGATGAATGTAATGGTTTTTAAATTGAATTTGTGGCATCCTAATTCACTTGTATAATTTTTATAACTCTGATTTACATTTATATTGTCGGGTGAAATTATGGTGTTACAAAGTTGGTATCAGAGCAAAGTTGGTTCGTCCGACCAAGTTGTCTTGTCGTAGGTTGTTTAACAATCAAGTATTTTTAATTTGTGTTCTAACCGTTGTTTATGTTGTAGTGATAAGTTGAGATGGCTGGAAGGAATGATGTTTCATTTGTTGCTGCTTTATAAGCAATGACACATGCTATGGAGAATCAGCCGAACACTGATAGGAATGCTGGATCTCGTAGTTTGGCGACTTTCTAGAGGGAGAATCCGCCTACGTTCAAGGGAAAGTATGATCCTGAAAGAGCGTTGGATTGGATGAAAGATATTGAGAGCATCTTCCGTGTGATGGATTTCACTCCAGCGCAGAAGGTTCGGTATGGTACTCATATGCTAGCAATCGAGGCTGATGACTGGTGGCTAGAGACGTGTCAGAGGTTAGAAGCTGCAGTTGAAAATGTCACTTGGGCTGTGTTCCGTAGGGAATTCATGAGGAAGTACTTCCCTGAAGACGTTCATGGTAAGAAGGAAATTGAGTTTCTTGAGCTGAAGCAAGGGAGTATATCAGTTGTAGAGTATGCTACAAAGTTTGTTGAGTTGGCTAAGTTTTATTCGCACTATAGTGAGGCAAATGATGAGTTTTAAAAGTGCATCAAGTTTAAGAACAGGTTGTGCCCAAGGATCAAGAAGGCAGTTGGATACCATAAGATCCGTGTCTTTACTGATTTGATTGATAGTTGTAGGATTTATGAAGAGGAGAATAATGCTCACTACAAGATTATCAGTGAGATGAGGGGCAAGCACCAACAGAATCGTGGTAAGCCTTATGATGCCCCATCTGGTAAAGGTAAACAGAAAGCTCCTCAGGGTCAGAGGACTAGTTGGGGAGATGCTCCTGCTGATGTGGTTTGTTTCAAATATGGAAAACCTGGGCATAAGAGTAATGTGTGTGCTACTGAGGTGAAAAGGTGTTTCCGTTGTGGTAAGACTGGACATGTTGTTTCTGAGTGCGAGCATAAGGAGGTGATGTGTTTCAATTATAGTGAAGAAGAACACATTGGTAGCCAGGGTCAGACACCAAAGAAGGCGCAAACCAGTGGTAAAGTGTTCGATTTGGTTGAGGATTAAGCAACTATTGAGGACAGGCTCATCAGAGGTACATGTTTCATTCATAGTACTCCTTTATTTACTATTATTGATACCAGTGCTACTAATTGCTTTATTGTTGCAGATTGTGTTGAAAGATTGGGTCTTATGTTATCTTTTATGAATGGAGAGATGGTTGTTGACACTCCAGCCAAGGGGTCTGTGACTACTTCTTTTGTGTGTTTAAAGTGTCCCTTGTCGATCTTTGACAGAGAGTTTGCTGTTGATTTGGTCTGTTTGCCTTTAAAAGGGTTGGATTTGATTTTGGGTATGAACTGGTTAGAGTATAACTATGTGCATATTAACTATTATAATAGGTATGTGAGGTTTTCTACTCCTGAGGAAGAGGAAGATGGCATGTTGTCTGCTAGGCAGTTGAGGAAGTTGATGCAAGAAGAGGCTTACATGTTCTCGTTGATGGCGTCGCGATCTGTCGAGAATCAAGCAATAATTGAGGAATTGCAGGTGGTATGTTAATTTCCTGAAGTTTTCCCTGATGAAATTCCTCATGTACCACCAGAGAGAGAAGTTGAATTTGCTATTTATCTTGTACCTAGTACTAGAACTGTGTCTATGGAACCATACAGGATGTCTGCATCTGAACTGTCAAAATTAAATAAGCAATTGGAAGAGTTACTTGAGAAGAAGTTTGTGAGGCCAAGTGTATTGTCGTGGGGAGCTCCAATGTTGTTAGTAAAGAAGAAATATGGAAGTATGAGGCTTTGTGTTAATTATAGGCAGTTGAATAAAGTGATGATTAAGAACAAGTATCCGCTTCCAAAAATAAATGACTTGATGGATCAATTGGTGGATGCTCGTGTGTTTAGTAAGATTGATTAGAAGTCGGGATATCATCAGATTAAAGTGAAGGATGAAGATATCCATAAGATGGCTTTCAGAATGCATTATGGACACTATGAGTATTCGGTGATGCCTTTCGGTTTTACTAATGCGCCAGGAGTATTTATGGAGTACATGAACCGTATCTTTCATACTTATTTGGATCGATTTGTGGTGGTGTTCATTTATGACATTTTAATTTACTCTAAGTCATAAGAAAAGCATGCAAAACACTTAAGAATAGTATTGCAAGCCTTGAAAGAGAAAAAGTTGTATGCAAAGTTGTCTAAGTGTGAAATTTGGTTAAGGGAGGTTAGTTTTCTTGGTCATGTGATCTCAGGTAGTGACATTGTTGCAGACCCATCTGTTGTACCCCAAAATTTGCCTCCCATTTCTCATTGATTTCTCATCACTAAGCCCTTGGAGCTCAGGATCCAGTTAGGGTTTCATCTGCTCAAGACTTCTCCTTGCACTGTTGACCCAAATTAGGGTTTGTGTTTGCACAAAGATGTTTTGACCAAAAATGCCTAAGATGACTTTCATGCTTCATATTGGACTCCCAAGTTTATCCATACCAAGTTTCAAGTCTTGATTCCAAATTTTGCCCAGTCAATTGGACAGTTGACCTAGAAATCAACTGTATTGGGGAAAAAGTCAATTGTGACCAATTGACAGTCAAATCTTATGAAAATTGACCCGCATCAACATTATAAACTCACATGGACCATTTGATCAGGTTTGGATCACAATTCCACAAGAAATTTGATCAGATCACCAAAAGGGCAAAATGGTCATTTTTAGGGTTTTGACTGCACAACGGCAATTTTTGACTTTTTGACCTAGCCAATGGCAAACCAAGCTCACATATGGACTCAAGGACCCCATGGAATTGTCTTGACATGCTCAACAAGTTCAAAAGATCCCAAATGCACAAGATTGATAGTTGAATTTCCCAGTCAATTGATAAATTTTGACTGCATACTGAAAAGTCAAACTCTGACTTTTTGGTCAAAATCAAGTGTCAAGATTCATTTTTCATCAAAACAGGCCAAATCATGAAACTTGTTCATCAAGAAATCAAGAATTGCAAATTAGGGTTTGAAATGAAGATTTTTCATAACTTAGAATTTTTCTAAGTTATGAAAAACCCTAATTTTTTTCTAACTTTGCCCCACTTTCTCACTAAGATTCATTTGGATTCAAGCAAAAGTCAAAACATGAAAGTTGTAGCCTATTGCAAAATATACAACTTTGATTCACAAAGTTTTCCCAAAAGAAGCTTGTATCTCAAGTTACAATTTTTGGAACAAGGGTACCAAACCATTCTTAACTTAGAGAAAATTTGACCTATTTTAGGCAGGATTTTTGCCTAACTTCAAGACCATTTTTCACATACTTCCACTTGGAATTTCAATTTGCATTTCAAAGATGGATTGTATTACACATTCCAAGCTTTCCAAAATGTCCAAGAACTCATCAAGCAACCTCATGGTTAGAGAGAATCGAATTTGGCAATATGGGAAAAACTCACTTTTGTTATGGCCAATTTCCATGTTCATACACTTAGGCAATTTTAAAATCAGCATGCATTTCTTGATTACAGGCCCTAAATCTCTTTTACACTCATAAATTTAATGCAAACTCATTGTGCCAAGACCATATTTTTTGTGTTCAAGCATTGCATAATGGTTTAGTCCCAAAATAGATAAAGCATTTTAACCATTTTTGCAAAAGGGAACTTTATGTCAAAATGCAAATCCAAGCAAGTACAGTTAAGATCTCTTTGGCACAAGTGTATGAGCTAATTACACTGATCAAGACTAAGTGGTTCAGAATAGAATGGGGGCCTGTACAGGCTAGAAACACTAAGTGGCCTTTTGTTGCTTAAAGTGTAAGAAACTTAGCATATCAACAAACAAGTCTCATTTTCCTGTAAACCAAGCTTAAGCAAACTTGTCAAACATTTTCTAATCATCAAACCCAAGCTGAAACACGAGCTATCCACCTCCATTGCCCTCTCAAACACAGAATCACTCTCAAACTGTCCAAACAGAGCACCTGCTGCAGATTGAATCCCAACACTCATTTCCATCGTGCATTCTTGCTAAGACCACTTCAAACACCTTCCCTACCATCAATGTAAACTATCCAAAGCATTAGAAGTGGACTGTAACTCCTCTAATCAGTTTGGCCATTTTCATTTTCTTGTTTTGCAGGTGGAGTGCTATAACTCGATTCAGCTAGTTTCAAAGCAAAGTAAAACTTGGAATAGCATCCCTGGACATCAAGGAAGCTGTACCAATCATCACCTTGCTCTGAAAGTACCTCCATCATCAGATACAACTTCAACTGAACAGGTAAGTTCATGAACTCGTATCTCTCTATCCAGGCATTGTTAGCTTTAGGTTTGTGAAGGAAATATGTCACATTCATAGCCCTGAACATGCCCATGTAATTAGTTTTCATTTATGTTATGTGTGCTGTGAGAATTTGATGTCTGAACATGGAACAAAAACTAGGTCAGGATTTGGGAATGGAGAAATTCTCTCTCATTTCTGAGAGTTAAATCATGTTCTTTATATGTATGAATTCGTGATTTAATGCTCTACATTGTTTATGTTATAAGTTTTAGCTGAAAATCAAGAAATCAGGAGTTTGATGGAAGCATGGAAAACGCGCATTTTTCTGTTTTGAATGGCTGAAGGTTGAAGACAACAGCCTTTGGGCTGGGCCTGTTTTGCTATTTCTTTTCACACCCCATTTTTGCTTTTACACCTCTGTGGCCCATTGTGCTCATTTTCATGATTTTTTGACTTTTCTTTTTTTATTCTGAATTATTTATTTTTGCTAATAATATTAAAAATATAAAAAATATTTTTCACACCATTTTTTGAATTTATAGGCATTTATGTGTTTAGAATAGTTTTTTGTACATAAATAAATAAATAAACACTTTTATTTAAAAATACCAAAAATAATGCAAACTTATTTTATTTCTGATTTTTATTTTATTTCTCCCTTGAAAACATTTTAATCAAAAATACTTTTTTTATAAAATATTAAATATTATTATTTTATATATATAATATATATTTAGTAAATAATACAAATACATATATATTTATTAGAATATTTAGGGAAAAAATACGAAAATATATACATTTTTATTTTTATTAATATTTGATAGTAAAAATACCTTTTTGACAAATATACTTCATTTTTATTTTATTTTGTATATAATTGATAAATATTTGTACATATTAAATAATTAATATATTTACTTAATAAATTAGGGTTTTGCCCTAAACATGGAAAATACTCAAAAAAATAATACTTTTCATTTTATTTTATTTTGACATATAAAAATACTTTTTTTCATACATATAAAAACATCTTTTGCATCTTGCATATTTATTTTACTTCTATTTAATTTGTGCAATTGAATATCTTGTAAATAATTCCAATATTGATGTAATAGTCTAGGTTTAAATTCCTTGTCAAATACCCCATTTGAACATTTGTACCCCCCTTCCCATATTGTGTTGTAATAGCTTAGGAACTTTAATTTTCGCACTTTAAAGCTTTCTAAATATACCATGATAGAATTAGGATTTGTATGCAAATAGAAACAACAAAATAGCTTGACCTAATTTCAAGATAATCAAGCATGAAAATGGACAACACTAATCACACTTGCACCCCTAGGGTATTCCACTTGTTGCCTTCAATAAATGGGCCATGTTGCATGTTAGGTCTCTTTGGGCAAAACAAACACAATTCAAATGATCATAGTCCCTCGATGACGCCTTCGAAAAGTTGCCTAAAAATGATCAAGTCCCTTAAAGTAAAATTTCCCAAAGATACTTGGCACCATTGCAATTATGGTCTAAATGATGACCCGCGCCCGTCCCTTTCACATCCTAACACAAGATTGTCCACCAAATGCAATGGTGGAATAAAATTGTTAAAAGGGTTAAAACATAGCAAAAATCTTTGAGAACTTTAGGGTAGATGGCTCTTAAGTACTTGTCAACTTGCAAAACAAAAACACTTGCCTATTTTTCAAACCACACTTTCAAAACAAACATTCAAAAAAAACCTTGAAACATCTTTTCAAAAAGACAAACACCTTTTGTAAAACATTAGAGTAAAGAATTGTTACAAGGGTAGCCTAAACAAGGCATCTTTTTCAAAACATTTTCAAAACACACACAAAGCACCATTTAAAACAATTGAAAACCAAGGCAAGTTGATCTAAGCAAGTACCTAAGAGCCCATGGATAACCATGGATAGAAAGGATGCTAATACCTTCCCTTTCTATAATCTACTCCCCGAACCCAAGAAAATATCTCAAAGGTTTTTGCTGTGCTTTTTAAACCTTTCCTTAGGATAAAATAAAAAGTCGGTGGCGACTCTTGCTCAACCGAAACATTTGCGAATACAAACACAACACCATAGTCAGTTCTCCCACCGTATCACAGAACTGGAGACTCTGCTGGGGAGAATTTTAAAAGTGGAGTAACCTTAGGGCTTACATCACCCTCTTGCATGACTAATTGTTTGTTTTGATTGCTTTACATCTTGGCCCTCTTGTTTGGGTTTGCAGTCCTACACCCGGATTTTGGGAAACATTCATAGATAGCAATACGTTGTGGAAACTGTGCGGGGTATACCGACACGGTCGAAGCAATAGCTATATTAGTGCGACATATTTGTGAGTACCGGTAACCCTTGAGTTCAATCAAGGAGAGTACGGGGCCGCTGAGTGATGTCACTAAGCACTAATGACCTAGAACCTTACTTGACCATCTTGGCCATTTATTAGGGGTAGTGAGATGACCGGCTTTGGTGCAGTCCGAAGTTGGTAGATACTCGATACTACACTCATTGAGGGTTGTTTTCTTGGGATATTTTGGTCGCTAGTTAAGTGGCTAAACCAAAACAATGAACATTGAAAACAATCCAATGATATTGAGCTCCTTAGAACCCGGTTACTATTTATAGGACAGGTTTTTAAGCCAACTACACTCAAGAGGGTACTTACCTATGAAACCCCATGCAAGCCTGAAACTAGGGTTTGGTGTGATTTGCTTGTACATATGTTTTGTGCATACATCATAAACATCATAAAGCATCATATGCATTCACTAACCATTTCAAGGGTTTAGATCTTCATCTTTGTTCTTGTTTTGTAGGTCATGGAAATTCCTCGCAGAAAAACCATCCAAGTCAACCTTGTGAGAATCTCTCCTCAACTCAAGGAGCTCACCTCAAGAATTCTGGAAAGCTCATCCTTCAATGAAAGACATGGTAGACTGCTCAGCTTAGTCAACACCAACATTGAAGAAGACATGATGAAAGTGCTATTCCAGTTCTTTGACCCTCTTCACCACTGCTTCACTTTCCCTGATTACCAGCTGGTGCCCACTTTGGAGGAGTTTTCTCAACTCCTGAGAATTCCTATCCTTAATCAACTACCCTTCAACGGTACGGAAAAGGAACCAAAGCCTGAAGATGTTGCTCGAGCATTACATCTACAGCCTTCTGAAATCAAGGGGCATTGGGAAACCAGAAGCGGCGTCAAAGGATTCTTAGAAAAATTCTTGTTTGAGAAGGCACAAGAATGTTGGAATTCATTGGACCTACAAGCCTTTGAAGAAATTGTGGCACTCCTTATCTATGGCTTGGTCTTGTTCCCAAATCCTGACCAACTGGTAGATGTCAACGCCGTCAAAATCTTCTTATCCATAAATCCAATACCAACATTGCTTGGGGACATTCTTCACTCATTTTACACATGAACAATGAGAAAGAGGGGTGTTCTCATGTGTTGTACTCCTCTCCTTGCAAGGTGGTTTATTTCGCACCTTCCACAATCTGTCTTGAAGAATGACCAAGGCTCAAGGTGGTCCCAACGGTTGATGACTCTTACTCACTCTGATGTACATTGGTGTTCTCGGTCCAGAGAAAATGTCATCATCGTCGATCGTTGTGGAGAGTTCCCTAATGTTCCATTACTTGGCATTAGAGGGGGCATTACCTACAACCCTTGCCTATCTTTGAGGTAATTTGGATATGCACGGAGGGATGGCCCTCACGACATGTTGATTCCTGACCTAGTTTTTGACTTCGACAATGATGCGCAAGGACTTCGCCAAAGATTCATCAGAGCTTGGGGAAGGCCCGACAAGGTTGATAGCAAGACACTAGGATACAAGAACTCCATCCCTCTCGAGCGTTATCTCAAGTGGGTACGAACCCGAGCCCAGAGTCTAATGATGCCTTATCCTCATGTTCTCCCTGTGAATAAAGAGCCCGTCAAGGAAGGAGAGGTTCCCTACACCATCCTATATCCTGACATGCCTACATCGTGGGAGGAAATGCAGAAGAGTTGGATTCAGCTCAAGGAGGAACGGAACACTTTTGAAGCCAGCTTCTACGCCAGCAAGAAGAAGGTTCTAGAGCTTATCCGCCGACTCCATGAGCAAGAGGCCCTCAACACCTACATCGCACCAAAGAGGATGCGCAATGTCTTTTTACCTTGAGAAGTTATTTTTGTAATATTTGGCCCATGGGGCATTTATGTACTAACAAATTTCTTCTTATTAATATGACGTGCGTTCTTTTTTGTCTGTAACAAGTTTGAATATTCTAAATCCTTGAATGCATTGCATACATAAGCATACCATTCATCATGTGCATAAGCAGGTCTCACGCCAGGTTTCCTTATCTGTCTGCTGTTTATTTCAGTAGGATGGATCTCGAGCAAACAGTCAAGGACCTACAGGCTCAAAATGTGCAGTTCCAGTAACTCCTGATGACCTTGGCTAAGGGTCAGGAGGATCTAAAGACCTTGCTGGGGAATAAAGACCCAGTGAAAAAGAAGAAAAAGAGACTCGGGGTGGCTACTTTAGGGAGAAGATTTGAAGGAGAAGCCCAGAGAGTGCTTGAATTTCCTCCTACTTCTGATGAAGGAACCAGTAAAGGAGGTGGGGTTGCGGTACCTTCCGAGTCCGATATGGAAGAAGAGGAGGTCAAAGAGGATGAAGACTACTCTGATCAACAATACCCTCCGGCTGATGATAAATACAAGGGTTTAAAAGACAGGTTGGCCGCCATGGAGCTACAAAGGGTGCCGGGTTTGGATTTCGAAGACTTGGGTTTAGTTGCCGGGATTGTGATTCCCCCAAAGTTCAAAGTGCCAGTTTTTGTGAGGTATGATGGGCTGTCCTGGCCAAAAATGCACCTCAGGTCCTACGTAAGGAATATTCAACCTTATACGGCAGATAAGAACCTTTGGATCCATTTCTTTCAAGACAGCCTTTATGGGGCTCAACTGGAGTGGTTTTATCAGCTAGAGGGAACCAGCGTCCGAAACTGGGAAGACTTGGCCACCGCCTTCTACAAACAATATCAGTACAATTTTGACCTTGCTCCTACTCGTACCCAACTTCAGGGTATGTCACTGGGAACAGGCGAAGGATTCAAAGAATATGCACAAAAATGGAGGGATTTGGCTGGCAGGGTGCAGCCTCCTTTAACCGACCGTGAACTTGTTGATATGTTTCTAGGGACCCTATCTGGGCCATTTTTCAATCATCTGATTGGTAACTCTTCCGCGGGGTTTACCGATTTGATCTTAACAAGCGAAAGAATAGAAGCTGGCATCAAGTCAGGAAAGATTCAGAAGGGTGCCGCTGCAAGTGTTGAGAAGAAGCCTTTTAAGAAGGAAACGACTGTGGTATACTCCCAGAGAAGAGCAGGGAAGACTGAGCGCCGGCCAACTGTGGGGGCCGTAATGATTCAAAACCCTTCAAGTGAGCATCCTCGCTATAACCAGTCCAAACCAAATCAGCAACGGGTGGAACGGCCACAACGGCAGTTCACCCGTATTAATATGACACCAGCGCAAGTACTTCCCCATCTGTTGAAGTTGAATCTCGCCACTATCAAAGAGGCACCAAAAAATGTGAATACGTCCTCTCCGCATTATCATTCTAATGCTAAATGCGCCTACCATTCTGACAGTGTCGGGCACGACACCAACGATTGTTGGGCACTCAAGCATAAAATCCAAGACCTGATAGAGGCGAAGGAGGTGGAGTTCAACGCTCCAGAGAAGCCTAATGTGATATCTGCTCCAATGCCGAAGCACGACCGAAATGTCAATGCCATTGAAGAAGATTTGTATGTTGCTAATGTCAATGATCTGATAACTCTGTTGCTAACCATCAAGTTGAATCTGTTAAGGGCCGGGATCTTCCCAGGATGTAAAGATGACTGCTATTGTTGTTACTCTCTGCCGTTTGATTGTCCGTTACTGAAGAAAGGCATCCAAGGCCTAATCGACAGTCGATAAATTTTGTTTGAAAAAGTTTCTGCTATTCCAACCCATACTGAAGATGTCTCAATCATAACCATTCACGCCAATCTTTCCAAGGCCGTCAAAAAGCCTGTTAAGATTACACCAGTTACGAAATATGTTCCTTTGAAGATAACAATGCCAGGGCCTGTCCCCTATATTTCTGAGAAGTCAATACCATGGAACTACGGCAGTGACGTCTACTACCATGGTATTAAACAAATTGAAATAACTGAAGAAAGTTCAGATGATGAAGAAGCCAGCATTGAAAACATTGCAGGCACGAGCAAAATCACCCGGAGCGGGAGAATATTTTCTCCAGAGATTGCCCCTCCAAGAGAAATCTTTGGACCCTCATCAGCTGACAAGGTTATCCATGCACCAATAAAACTCTCCGCTAGAACCCCATTGATTGAAGATGTTGTTGTTCCTAGTATTGTCCCTCCTACCGCTGCTGATAAAGGTAAGGGAATCCAAGAAGAGCTCGTCAGGACGAGGGCTCAACCCTTGGTCATCCCGGAAACCTCCAAGAAGGAAATGGATGAGATCTTGAAGATAATCAAAAGGAGTGATTACGATGTGGTAGAACAACTGGGGCAAACCCCCTCAAAGATCTCCATGCTAGCACTACTACTTTGCTCAGAAGCGCACGCTAAAGCTCTGATAAAATTCCTGAAGGCAGCCCATGTGCCCCAGGAAACCTCTACAGATCAATTTCAAAATTGCGTGGCCAGCCTTACTGCGGACAATGGATTAGGTTTCTCTGATGCCGACCTAACTCCTAAAGGTAGAAACCACAACGATGCTTTGCACATTTCAGTCGAGTGCCGAGGAATTACTCTCGCACATGTCATGGTCGACACTGGTTCGTCGCTGAATGTACTGCCTAAGAAGGCCTTGGACCGACTAGATTGTGAAGGGTTGGAGTTGAAACCGAGTGATATTGTTGTCAGAGCTTTCGATGGTTCGAAGAGAATGGTCCATGGGGAGGTTGATATTCCCATCAAGGTGGGCACTGAGGTGTTTAAATCTACTTTCTATGTGATGGACATCCGTCCGTCATACTCTTGCTTGTTGGGTAGGCCTTGGATACACCATGCCGGGGCAGTCACCTCCTCCTTACATCAGATGTTGAAGTATCCTGTCAAGGGAAAGATCATTACCGTCCACGGTGAAGAGGAGTACATGATCAGCTACTTGAACTCCTTCCGATATGTGGAGGTAGAGGGGGAGTTCATTGAGACGCCTTTTCAGCATTTCGAAGAAGTCCTTCCTAAAATAGCAGTAGCAAAGTTGGCAGTTGAGGCACCGAGGCAGATGGCCAGGATGGCATCTCTGGAGGACGCAAGGGCCGCAATAAAGGAGGGGAAGAATTCAGCATGGGGGCAGTTGCCTGATATTCCACATAAAACAGACAAATTTGGATTAGGGTTCACTACCGCGGGCCAGAAAGCTATGCGCCGTTCGAAGATTGAAAGAGCGCCAGTCAAAATTCATCCCTACGGAATCCACGCTTTGGAGGATGAAGACAAGGAGAGTAACATCGAAGAGTGGATTTACCCAACTGTCAAAGGAGGATTGTGCAACTTGGAGGCAAAAGACTTTGTCCCCATCACTTTTATTCATCAGTAATTTATCTGTCAAACATTTCCTATTGGTCTGTAATATTTATTTTCGAACAATCCGTACACTATCTTTTTACCTCATGCCTTGCCCGGGGAATGTAGGTCCATTTGTAAGGGTTTTGATTACTTTCATACCCATATGCCATGTTTAATGATTCATTGGACGTTTTTCATTTGATAAACTACTGTGTTCATTTTCTTTCCTTTTGCATTTTTGTTTAAGGATGGCTATCCCTTACACACACCCACACTCACAAATGCAGGTACCCATCCACTCCGGATTCCATGGGTGACTATTCTGCTATATCCTTCAATAACTCTGAAGATCTGGTCAATCAAGCCGAGTATGAAGATGACGAAGGTTGTGAAGTACCAGGGGAACTAGCCAGACTTCTACAGCAAGAGGAAAGGGCCATCTTACCGCACGAAGAGTCATTGGAAACTGTCAACTTAGGGACCGAGGAAGACCGGAAGGAGGTACAAGTGGGTGCCAATCTGGAACCAAGTGTCAAGGAATGCCTGATACAGTTGTTGAATGAGTATGTTGAAATCTTCGCTTGGTCTTATGAAGACATGTCGGGTTTAGACACAGACATCGTGGTTCACCGTCTCCCCACGAGAGAGGATTGTCCACCGATCAAGCAAAAAGTCCGCCGAATAAGGCCTGACATGTCTGAAAAGATCAAAGAAGAAGTAATGAAGCAATTCGACGCTGGTTTTCTGGCTGTTACGTCTTATCCTCAATGGGTCGCTAACATCGTGCCAGTACCTAAGAAAGATGGCAAAGTCAGGATGTGTGTGGACTACCGGGATTTGAATAGGGCCAGCCCCAAAGATGATTTTCCACTTCCACACATTGACATTTTGATCGACAACACAGCTCAGCACAAAGTGTTTTCCTTCATGGATGGATTCTCGGGCTACAATCAAATCAAAATGGCCCCCGAGGATATGGAGAAAACAACTTTTGTCACACAATGGGGCACTTTCTGTTACAAGGTGATGCCGTTCGGGCTGAAGAATGCAGGGGCAACTTATCAATGCGCCATGGTAGCTTTGTTTCATGATATGATACATCATGATATTGAAGTTTACATAGACGATATGATAGCTCGGTCACAAACAGAGGAGGAGCACCTTGAACATCTAGAAAAGCTATTTTCCAGATTGAAAGAATACAAACTCAGGCTGAATCCAAGTAAGTGCACTTTTGGAGTAAGGTCTGGTAAACTTCTAGGATTCATTGTAAGCAACAAAGGCATTGAAGTCAATCCAGCAAAAGTGAAAGCAATACAAGAGATGCCTGCTCCCCGTACTGAAAAGGAGGTTAGAGGGTTCTTGGGGCGCTTGAACTATATTTCCAGATTCATCTCTCATCTGACTTCTATCTGTGAGCCAATTTTCAAACTCTTAAAGAAAGATCAGGTAGTCGAATGGAACGACGATTGCCAAGCTGCTTTTGATAAGATCAAGGAGTATTTGCTAGAACCTCCTATTCTGATGCCACCCGTCGAAGGAAGACCATTGATCATGTATCTGACCGTCTTGGATAACTCAATGGGGTGTGTTTTGGGCCAGCATGACGAGTCTGGTCGAAAAGAGCATGCTATTTATTACCTTAGCAAAAAGTTTACCGACTGTGAGACTCGCTATTCACTGCTCGAGAAAACTTGCTGCGCTTTGGTATGGGCTGCTCGCCGACTAAGGCAGTATATGTTGACTCATACTACCTTGTTGATTTCCAAAATGGATCCTATCAAGTATATCTTCGAAAAGCCCGCCTTATCTGGAAGGATAGCTAGATGGCAAATGATCCTAACTGAGTACGACATCCAGTACACCACCCAAAAAGCTATAAAAGGGAGTGTACTAGCTGACCATCTGGCTCATCAAGCTATCGAAGATTATCAACCCATGAGATTTGACTTCCCAGACGAGGACATCATGAATTTGGACAACATTGAAAGTAACGGACCGTATGACAGACCCGAAA
This sequence comes from Vicia faba, assembly GCA_948472305.1. Taxonomy (NCBI): domain Eukaryota; kingdom Viridiplantae; phylum Streptophyta; class Magnoliopsida; order Fabales; family Fabaceae; genus Vicia; species Vicia faba. The sequence goes on along the minus strand of OX451741.1, from coordinate 1,436,103,119 downwards.
AGGGATCCCGATGGACCCTGTACTTTGATGGTGCTTCAAATGCACTTGGAAATGGTATCGGCGCCGTACTCATTTCTCCGGAAGGTTGTCACACACCTTTCACGGCCCGACTTTACTTCAGCTGCACAAACAACATGGCTGAGTATGAAGCTTGCATCTTTGGTCTCAAGGCTGCTATAGACTTAAGGATCAAATCTTTGATCGTATTTGGGGACTCGGCTTTGGTTATCAGTCAAATCAAAGGAGAGTGGGATACCAAGCATCCTAATCTTATCCCATACAAAGAACATGTCTTGACATTGTTGCCTCATTTCGAGCAAATTACCTTCGAGCATTTCCCGCGAGAAGAGAATCAGCTAGCAGATGCTCTAGCTACAATGTCCTCCATGTTTAAACTCAACTGGGATAACGAGGCTCCCCAAATCACCATCGAGCGAATGGATGAACCTGCACATTGTCACGAGATTAATACCGAAGAAGTAGTGGAACAATCCTGGTTCCATGAAATCAAAAGGTATCTCGAGACTAGAGATTATCCCGAAGGAGCTTCCGTAAATGACAAGAAGTTCTTAAGGAAATTCGCGGCTAAATTCTTCCTGAGCAACGACATCCTTTACAAACGAAGCCATGATTGTGTATTACTCCGATGCATAGACAAAGCTGAAGCAGAGTTGATCATGATTGAGATACACAGTGGCACATTTGGCACTCACTTGAGCGGGCATACAATGGCTAAGAAGATCCTAAGGGCAGGCTATTACTGGTCTACCATGGAGGCTGTCTGCCATCAACATTCCCGTACTTGCCACAAATGTCAAGTCTATGCTGACAAAGTTCATATCCCTCCGGTTCCTCTCAACATTCTGACTGCTCCTTGGCCATTTGCAATGTGGGGCATTGACATGATTGGAGAGATCAAGCCCACGGCTTCCAACGGACATCGCTTCATCCTAGTTGCCATTGACTATTTCACCAAGTGGGCCGAAGCGGCTTCCTTCGCCTCTGTTACTAAAAATGTGGTTGCCCGCTTCATCAAGCAAAATCTCATATGCCGGTATAGTGTTCAAGACAGGATCATCACAGACAACGGTACAAATCTGAATAACACAATGATCACCGCATTGTGCGAGCAGTTCAAGATTTATCATCACAATTCATCTCCCTATCGGCCGAAGATGAACGGTGCTGTTGAAGCTGCGAACAAAAACATTAAGAAGATCATTCAGAAAATGACAGTCACTTACAAAGACTGGCATGAGATGTTACCGTTTGCTCTACATGGATATCGTATGACGGAACATACTTCAACCGGGGCAACCCCATTTTCTTTGGTATATGGCATGGAAGCTGTCCTACCCATGGAGGTTCAGATCCCTTCTCTAAGGATTATGAAGGACACAAGTTTGAATGAAGATGATTAGACGTATCAAAAACGGATGATCAAGGCCTTCAATAAGAAAGTCAGACGTCAAGTGTATCAAGTCGGAGATCTAGTAGTCAAGCGGATTATCTTGCCGCAAAGTGATCCCAGGGGCAAATGGACTCCTACATATGAAGGACCATTTGTGATCAAGAGCATATTTTCGGGTGGTGCAATGATTCTGACGACCATGGACGGCGACGATTTTCCGCACCCTGCGAATGCAGACATAGTCAAAAGATACTACGCATAAAATAACCCGACAAGTCGAAAACCTGAAAGGGCGGCTTGGGGAAAAATGGGCATCCCGGTGAACCGAAAACCCGAAAGGGCGGTTCAGGCAAAAATTAGGGATAAAAACAAAAAAATCTGTACACCCGGCAAGTTGAAAACCCGAAAGGGCGGCTTGGGCAAAAAGGGGTTTCCCGGTGGATCGAAAACCCGAAAGGGCAATTCAGGCAAAAGTTAGGGAATGGAAGCGTATGACTATGTCTCGTCGGATCACTTCAAAGACAATCTCTTCATCAACCAGTTCCAGGCTTCTGATCAATCCAGTCATCGGCAAACGAAGCATTGGATGGACAGATATTCAGAGTTGTGAAGGCTATAGCGGAATGGAATCCTATGGAATTATTTCACATAGCCATCTTTATTTTTTGTATAAATCTTTCAATATTTACGACAAAATCCTCTTACTAGGATGATTGTCTCCTTTGTACAAATATACTCAGAGAAAGTTAATACAAATACTTTTCCCAGAAATTTGTGTCATTTCCTTTTTGTTTTTCTCTTGCACTAATTGTTTTATTTTGAGAAACGTCCAATGTTTTGTTAAATAGGCATATGCATTTGAACATAATCATTTCCTTATGAATCCAGAAAGAGGATTACTGATAGGTTGAAGGTGCAGTTGGATATCTTGATACCCTTTCAAAGGAAACCCCCAGGAGATTTGGAATCCATATCCCCAGCAAGCCTTGAAGCTTATCCCTAGTAGATTCTGGAAGCTTGTCCCCTGCAGAGTACGGACGTATCTCCCGAGCTTTATTCAAAGTTATTCCTCACAAGGGCTTATAACTGGGTTATCCTCAACTAATTGCCACGGAAGATCGCACTCGGCAAAATTCTCCCTATCCCCAGCGGAGTTCATCAAAGTTCCCCAGCATAACTTATCAATACAATCCCCAGCCAGAGAATCCTCCAGAACTCAATTCCCCTCAGAGTTTAAGTTTCAGTATCCCCAGCGGAGCCAGACTAATGAACCTTTTCCCCACAGAATTTCTTCTCACTAGACTAGAGATTCTCAGTCTTATCTCCCCAGCTTAAGTCTACCAGGTTTTAAAATCCCCAGTAGACATCATCAGAAATTCCCTTACCCTGCAAGTCACCAAGGAAATTCCAAGTCCCCGCAAGTGGTTCTAAGGCCCCTCGACATTTGAAGGTCTGGTATTCCCCAAGCAAATCTGAAGACTTTCAATTGTCAGTTCCTCATTGTATATTCGAAGATTCTCCAGTGAAGATCTCCTCAAGACAGGGATTCCCCAGAAGATTGGTATACAACCCAAGCTCCTTATTCCCCAGCAACAGCCAAGGAATTATTCTTCCCGGCAGCAGTCAAGATGCTTTTATCTTCAGCCATCTAGGATTCATTTATCCTCCGCAAGACAGCTCTCCAGCTTACATGCACATTCATTTACATTCATACCATATAACATACATTGTATCATGCATCATAACATTGCATATAACTAACTCTTTACCTTTTCAGGTAAGATCAGTCGACAGAAAAAAATCATTATCTTTCAAGATTTCTGAAAACAGTTCACGGGTTCTCCAAGTAACGGATGCTAACCTATCGCTTGTTCAGTTTCTTCTCAAGACTTCTGAAAACAGTTTATAGATTCTTCCCAAAAACTGATGTTAATCTATCACTTGTTCAGATGCAATTTTTGAAAACAGTTTACGGACGCTTCCCAACAACGGATGCTGCTCTATTGCTTATTCAACTTCAAGATTTCTGAAAACAATTCACGGGTTCTCCAAGTAATGGATGTTGACCTATCACTTGTTCAGATTCTTCTCAAGACTTCTGAAAACAGTTTATGGATTCTTCCCAACAACGGATGTTAATCTATCACTTGTTCAGATGCAACTTTTGAAAACAGTTTACAGACGCTTCCCAACAACGGATGCTGCTCTATTGCTTATTCAACTTCAAGATTTCTGAAAACAGTTCACGGGTTCTCCAAGTAATGGATGTTGACCTATCACTTGTTCAGATTCTTCTCAAGACTTCTGAAAACAGTTTATGGATTCTTCCCAACAACGGATGTTAATCTATCGCTTGTTCAGATGCAACTTTTGAAAATAGTTTACGGACGCTTCCCAACAACGGATGTTGCTCTATTGCTTATTCAACTTCAAGATTTCTGAAAATAGTTCACGGGTTCTCCAAGTAACAGATGTTAACCTATCTCTTGTTCAGACTCTTCTCAACTTTTGAAAACAGTTTACGGATGCCTCCAGATACGGATGTCAATCTATTGCTTATTCAGACCCCAGTTCAAAGATGGTCCTAAACATGGACACCTTTCTGATACTCATTCCAGATGGCATCTTTAAGCCCATCCCTGACAAGTTTCTGTCTCTCTTCCAGATGGCATCGTTAAGCCCATCTCCAAATGGCATCTCTAAGCCCATTCCCGCATCCATTGCTTTGACGAGTGCAAATTTCCGGGCACTCTAGTGTCCAATCTCCTTTTACCCTCGAATCACGAAAGGCAAACTTGCCAATCTAACTCTTCGGGTTCAAGAAGATTGAACAGGGGCAACTGTTGTACCCCAAAATTTGCCCTCCCATTTCTCATTGATTTCTCATCACTAAGCCCTTGGAGCTCAGGATCCAGTTAGGGTTTCATCTGCTCAACACTTCTCCTTGCACTGTTGACCCAAATTAGGGTTTGTGTTTGCACAAAGATGTTTTGACCAAAAATGCCTAAGATGACTTTCATGCTTCATATTGGACTCCCAAGTTTATCCATACCATGTTTCAAGTCATGATTCCAAATTTTGCCCAGTCAATTGGACAGTTGACCTAGAAATCAACTGTATTGGGGAAAAAGTCAACTGTGGCCAATTGACAGTCAAATCTTATGAAAATTGACCCACGTCAACATTATAAACTCACATGGACCATTTGATCAAGTTTGGATCACAATTCCACAAGAAATTTGATCAGATCACCAAAAGGGCAAAATGGTCATTTTTAGGGTTTTGACTGCACAAAGGCAATTTTTGACTGTTTGACCTAGCCAATGGCAAACCAAGCTCACATATGGACTCAAGGACCCCATGTAATTGTCTTGACATGCTCAACAAGTTCAAAAGATCCCAAATGCACAAGATTGACAGTTGAATTTCCCAGTCAATTGATCAATTTTGACTGCATACTGAAAAGTCAAACTTTGACTTTTTGGTCAAAATCAAGTGTCAAGATTCATTTTTCATCAAAACATGCCAAATCATGAAACTTGTTCATCAAGAAATCAAGAATTGCAAATTAGGGTTTGAAATGAAGATTTTTCATAACTTAGAATTTTTCTAAGTTATGAAAAACCCTAATTTTTTTCTAACTTTGCCCCACTTTCTCACCAAGATTCATTTGGATTCAAGCAAAAGTCAAAACATGAAAGTTGTAGCCTATTGCAAAATGTACAACTTTGATGCACAAAGTTTTCCCAAAAGAAGCTTGTATCTCAAGTTACAATTTTTGGAACAAGGGTACCAAACCATTCTTAACTTAGAGAAAATTTGACCTATTTTAGGCAGGATTTTTGCCTAACTTCAAAACCATTTTTCACATACTTCCACTTGGAATTTCAATTTGCATTTCAAAGATGGATTGTAGTACACATTCCAAGATTTCCAAAATGTCCAAGAACTCATCAAGCAACCTTATGGTTAGAGAGAATCGAATTTGGAAATATGGGAAAAACTCACTTTTGTTATGGCCAATTTCCATGTTCATACACTTAGGAAATTTTCAAATCAGCATGCATTTCTTGATTACATGCCCTAAATCTCTTTTACACTCATAAATTTAATGCAAACTCATTGTGTCAAGACCATATTTTTTGTGTTCAAGCATTGCATAATGGTTTAGTCCCAAAATAGATAAAGCATTTTAACCATTTTTGCAAAAGGGAACTTTATGTCAAAATGCAAATCCAAGCAAGTACAATTAAGATCTCTTTGGCACAAGTTTATGGGCTAATTACACTGATCAAGACTAAGTGGTTCAGCATAGAATGGGGGCCTATACAGGCTAGAAACACCAAGTGGCCTTTTGTTGCTTAAAGTGTAAGAAACTTAGCATATCAACAAACAACTCTCATTTTCCTGTAAACCAAGCTTAAGCAAACTTGTCAAACATTTTCTAATCATCAAACCCAAGCTGAAACACGAGCTATCCACCTCCATTGCCCTCTCAAACACAAAATCACTCTCAAACTGTCCAAACAGAGCACCTGCTGCAGATTGAATCCCACAACTCATTTCCATCGTGCATTCTTGCTAAGACCACTTCAAACACCTTCCCTACCATAAATGCAAACTATCCAAAGCATTAGAAGTGGACTGTAACTCCTCTAATCAGTTTGGCCATTTTCATTTTCTTGTTTTGCAGGTGGAGTGCTATAACTCGATTCAGCTAGTTTCAAAGCAAAGTAAAACTTGGAATAGCATCCCTGGACATCAAGGAAGCTGTACCAATCATCACCTTGCTCTGAAAGTACCTCCATCATCAGATACAACTTCAACTGAATAGGTAAGTTCATGAACTCGTATATCTCTATCCAGGCATTGTTAGCTTTAGGTCTGTGAAGGAAATATGTCACATTCATAGCCCTGAACATGCCCATGTAATTAGTTTTCATTTATGTTATGTATGCTGTGAGAATTTGATGTCTGAACATGGAACAAAAACTAGGTCAGGATTTGGGAATGGAGAAATTCTCTCTCATTTCTGAGAGTTAAATCATGTTCTTTGTATGTATGAATTCGTGATTTAATGCTCTACATTGTTTATGTTATGAGTTTTGGCTGAAAATCAAGGAATCGGGAGTTTGATGGAAGCATGGAAAATGTGCGTTTTTCTGTTTTGAATGGCTGAAGGTTGAAGACAACAGCCTTTGGGCTGGGCCTGTTTTGCTATTTTTATTTTCACACCCCATTTTTGCTTTTACACCTCTGTGGCCCATTGTGCTTATTTTCATGATTTTTTGACTTTTCTTTTTTTATTTTGACTTATTTATTTTTTCTAATAATATTAAAAATATAAAAAATATTTTTCACACCATTTTTTGAATTTATAGGCATTTATGTGTTTAGAATAGTTTTTTGTACATAAATAAATAAATAAACACTTTTATTTAAAAATACCAAAAATAATGCAAACTTATTTTATTTCTGATTTTTATTTTATTTCTCCCTTGAAAACATTTTATATCAAAAATACTTTTTTTATAAAATATTAAATATTATTATTTTATATATATAATATATATTTAGTAAATAATACAAATACATATATATTTATTAGAATATATAGGGCAAAAATACGAAAATATATACATTTTTATTTTTATTAATATTTGATAGTAAAAATACCTTTTTGACAAATATACTTCATTTTTATTTTATTTTGTATATAATTGATAAATATTTGTACATATTAAATAATTAATATATTTACTTAATAAATTAGGGTTTTGCCCTAAACATGGAAAATACTCAAAAAAATAATACTTTTCATTTTATTTTATTCTGACATATAAAAATACTTTTTTTCATACATATAAAAACATCTTTTGCATCTTGCATATTTATTTTACTTCTATTTAATTTGTGCAATTGAATATCTTGTAAATAATTCCAATATTGATGTAATAGTCTAGGTTTAAATTCCTTGTCAAATACCCCCCATTTGAACATTTGTACCCCCCTTCCCATATTGTGTTGTAATAGCTTAGGAACTTTAATTTTCGCACTTTAAAGCTTTCTAAATATACCATGATAGAATTAGGGTTTGTATGCAAATAAAAACAACAAAATAGCTTGACCTAATTTCAAGATAATCAAGCATGAAAATGGACAACACTAATCACACTTGCACCCCTACGGTATTCCACTTGTTGCCTTCAATAAATGGGCCATGTTGCATGTTAGGTCTCTTTGGGCAAAACAAACACAATTCAATTGATCATAGTCCCTCGATGACGCTTTCGAAAAGTTGCCTAAAAATGATCAAGTCCCTTAAAGGAAAATTGCCCAAAGATACTTGGCACCATTGCAATTATGGTCTAAACGATGACCCGCGCCCGTCCCTTTCACATCCTAACACAAGTTTGTCCACCAAATGCAATGGTGGAACAAAATTGTTAAAAGGGTTAAAACATAGCAAAAATCTTTGAGAACTTTAGGGTAGATGGCTCTTAAGTACTTGTCAACTTGCAAAACAAAAACACTTGCCTATTTTTCAAACCACACTTTCAAAACAAACATTCAAAAAAAACCTTGAAACATCTTTTCAAAAAGACAAACACCTTTTGTAAAACATTCAAGTAAAGAATTGTTACAAGGGTAGCCTAGACAAGGCATCTTTTTCAAAACATTTTCAAAACACACACAAAGCACCATTTCAAAGAATTGAAAACCAAGGCAAGTTGATCTAAGCAAGTACCTAAGAGCCCATGGATAACCATGGATAGAAAGGGTGCTAATACATTCCCTTTCTATAATCTACTTCCCGAACCCAAGAAAATATCTCAAAGGTTTTTGCTGTGCTTTTTAAACCTTTCCTTAGGATAAAATAAAAAGTCAGTGGCGACTCTTGCTCAACCGAAACATTTGCGAAAACAAACGCAAAACCATAGTCATTTCTCCCACCGTATCACACCATCAAAAGTAGATGTTGTGTTGTAATGGGAAACTCCAAAGTCGGCCACCGAGATTAGAAGCTTTTTGGGATTAGCTGGTTATTATAGGAGGTTTGTCGAAGGTTTCTCTAAGTTGGCACTTCCATTAACTAAGTTAACTTGTAAAGGTAGAGCTTTTGTCTGGGATGTCCTTTATGAAGAAAGTTTTACGGAATTGAAGAAAAGATTGACGTCAGCTCCGATTTTGACGTTACCTAATCCAGGAGAGCCTTTTGTGGTATATTATGATGCTTATAAGATGGGTTTAGGAGGTGTGCTTGTGCATAATGATAAGGTAATTTATTATGCATCAAGGAAGTTTGGGAATCATGAGAAGAACTATCCTACGCATGATTTAGAGCTTGTTGCAGTTGTTTTTATGTTGAAGATTTGGAGGCATTATCTTTATGGTTCTAGATTTGAAGTGTTTAGTGACCATAAGAGCTTAAAGTATTTATTTGATCAGAAGGAACTGAATATGAGACAACAAAGATGGTTGGAGTTGTTAAAGGATTATGATTTCGGTTTGAATTATCATATAGGAAAAACGAATGTGGTAGATTATGTGTTGAGTCAAAAGACCTTACATATGTCAGCAATGATGGTTAAAGAGTTTGAAGTAATTGAACAATTCAGAGATATGAGCTTAGTTTGTAAAGTGACACCATGTAGTGTTATGTTGGGAATGTTGAAGATTAATAATGAATTTCCGGACAGTATCAGAGAAGCTTAGAAGTTAGATGTGAAACTGGTAGATTTTATGGTTGGGATCGATCAGTCTGAAAATAGTGATTTTAAGTTAGATGTGTAAGGTGTGTTAAGGTTTCGTAATCGGATTTTTATTCCTGATGATGCGGAGATGAAGAAAGTGATCCTTGAAGAGAGTCATAGAAGCAAGTTGAGTATTCATCTAGGAGCTACAAAGATGTATCAAGATTTGAAGAATTTATTTTGGTGGCCTGGGATGAAGAGTGATGTGACTCGGTTTGTGCGTGCATGTTTGACTTGTCAGAAGTTGAAAGTTGAACATCAGAAGCCTGCAGGGTTGATGCAACCGTTAGAAGTTCCTGAATGGAAATGGGATAGCATTTCGATAGACTTTGTGACGGGGTTACCTAATACTTTTAAGAGGACATGATTCAATTTGGGTGATTGTTGATAGGCTTACGAAGTTGGATCATTTTATTCCTATTAACATCAGCTTTCCAGTGTCGAAGTTGGCTGAGATCACACTGGTGTAATTATGAAACTGCATGGTGTTCCTTTGTGTATTATGTCAGATAGAAATCCGAGGTTTACTTATGATTTTTGGTAGAGTTTGCAAGAGGCGTTGTGGTCTAAGTTGAAGTTGAGTCTGGCGTATCATCCTCAGACGGATGGTCAGACAGAAAGAACTATTCAATCATTGGAGGATTTGTTGAGAGCATGTATTCTTGAGCAGGGAGGTTTCTGTGATACTTATCTTCCATTAATAGAGTTGACTTATAATAACAGTTACCACTCTAGTATTTGGGTGGAACCTTTCAAAGCCTTGTATGGTCAGAGATGTAGAAATCCTTTATGTTGGCATGAATCTGGAGAAAGTGTAATGCTTGGACCTAAACTTGTTCGCGAGACTACTGAGAAGGTGAAAATTATTCAGGGAAAGATGAAAGCTTCCCAAAGTAGACAAAAGAGTTATCATGACAAGCGAAGTAAGGACTTAGAATTTCAAGCAGGTGACCATGTGTTTCTGAGAGTTACACCTGTAACTGGTGTTGGGCGAGAATTGAAGTCTAAGAAGCTCACTTCTCTTTTTATTGCTCCATATCAGATTTTGGAAAGATTTGGGAATGTTGCCTATAGGGTGGCCTTACAGCCTAATCTTTCGAATTTGCATGATGTGTTTCATGTGTCACAACTCCGGAAGTATATTTCAGATCCATGTCATGTGATTCATGTGGATGATGTGCAAGTACAGGATAATCTTACTATGGAGACGATGACTATACGAATCGCGGATCATGAAATGAAGACTCTTAGAGGAAAAGAGATTGCTTTGGTGAAAAAAATTTCGCTAGGAGCTGCCGGAGAAAGCATGACTTAGGAGTTTAAAAGCAAGATGCGGGATTCCTATCCTGAGTTGTTCGAATGAGGTAAATTTTCCAGGACGAAAGTATTCTAAGTGGGGTAGAGTTGTAACGCCCGTAATTTAATTAATTATTTATTTAATTAAATTATTTTTGGATTATTTGTGAAGTTGCATGATGTTAAGAATTATCGGTGTGAGTTGTTGGATTATTATTAATTAATTAATTAGTTGATTAATAATAATTATAATGTGGAATTAAAAGGAATATATGAAATAATGTTGGACTTATGCTATTGGTTAGAAGCATTAAAGTGGGGTGTAGGTTAGGCCCAAGTAGATTGTTATATAAGGCTAAGCTGACATAAGGAATTGTTTTAGTTGGAGAATAAGAAGCCATGTACGTTTCCCAGAAGAATTGCACGGAGAAAGAAGCAAGCTGCCTGGTGACGAGCAAAATGAAGCAAAGCAGTCAGCTATTTTTTTGGTTGAGAGACCTTCAATCCAGGTAAGGGTGAGGTTCTGACCTTATAATGGGATTTATGATGTTTGTTATGGAGAATTGGTTGAAATTGTGATCGTTTCCGGTGATGTTGCTGAACTTGTTAATGGAAGATGCACATTCTGTTATGTTATGGATGTTTTGAGTTATGTGACTGCCGTTTTAATCGATGTGTAGGTTAGGTCTTAATGGTCTTTAGTATGTTAGGTTATTCCTAGCGATTGGCAGGAAAGTTGGTAAATTGTTAAAGTGGTCGTTTTAGGGAGTTTCTGCATGACTATCTTGTATGTTGATGAATTTGTTGATAGGAAAGATAGTTTCCCGTTACTGTGTTACTCCAAGCGGTTGGCTGGGAGTTATGAAGTTTGGTCGTTAAGATGTTGTATCGTGCCTGTGGTTGGCCGAATTAGTGGTCAGGGAGGATACTGAAGAAATAGGTATCGAGCGGCATTTTAGGCTGTGAGGCGTGTTAGGAATTATGTGTTAGATTTTGAGCAGAATTAGATTGCAGGACATGTCGAGGAGCATAGGTTGGTCGTTACCCCGATTTCCCATGTGCGTGTTGAGGAGTATGGATTATTCGTTAGGTTTTCCTAGTTGTTATGCACGTCGAGGGAACGTAGTTCCCTATTCCTTTTTCCCGTACATGCTGTGTTTTGGTCGTTACCAGTGTTGTGTGAGATTATTGTTAAGTTATTGTATAATTATGTTAATGATTGAATCGTTGATTGATGTGATAAGTGTTGTACCCCAAAATTTGCCCTCTCATTTCTCAAAGCATTTCTCACAAGGATTCTCAATATTCAAGCTTGCAGAATTACAATTGGATTTTTCAACATCAAATTGAAGAGGAAGTTGTTAAAAAAGGGGAAAATAGATAAAAATAATATTTTTGATAAATTGGAGAAAAACAAGTCTTTTTCGATTCACCTTTTTTATTTTCCATTTGGCATATTTTGATGCAAGCTTGGCTTACATCCTTGGGTTGGGCGTGGGCCTCTGGCACACTTGCTTTGATTCACAAGGCAGGAGCTTCCTGCATGCCACCTTAGATTTCATCTTTGGCCTCACAGGGTTCACAATGCAATGGCTGCCTATGTGCCTGCTTCGATTGGATGTTTGATGCTTGCGTGCTTGTGTTGAATGGACAAATAGTTTCCCCCATGTTTTCTTTGATTCACAAGTTGATGACTAGATGCATACAAGCCTTCGACTGGACAAAAACCACCTTCACACAAGGATCCGATTGGAACCTTGATTCCCTTTGAATCAACATCTTTCGAACCCAACTCTGGACCCTTCGAAGCATGTTTGTTTAAAGAACTTTGAGCAAATCTCATAGCCTTACCCTACTTGTCAGGCTATGTTGCTTCCAAATCTTTATATGATCAGAGGCTTATACAAAGGTTTGAAGCTTTGTCTAATGGATAATACCATTCTTGGTTAAAATAGAAAAAGGCTACATCCCCTTTTTTCATAAAGAGTACTTTTATCACAAAATCAGCTTCCAACCTGATTCAGGTCTGAACGAAAAGCAGTGCTAGAAGAACAAGTCCAATCTCCTGCCAGCAGGCCCCCACTTGTACTGGAAACTTGGTGTGATACGGTGGAAGAACCTACTGTTATACTAGTTTGCGTTTTTTGTTCACAAAATGTCGCGGTAAGCAAGAGTCGCCACCGACTTTTATTTTATCCAATCAGGAAAAGGAAAAACAACAGAAAAAACTTTTTTCGAGATGTTTCTGAGTACGGGGGGTAGATTATAGAAATGGAATGTGTTCGCACCCTTTCTATCTGTGGTTTTCCACAGGCTCTTAGGTACTTGCTCATTTTAAAAATGCTTGTGTGTGTGCTTGTTTTGAAGAAAAGTTTTACTTCGTGATAACCCTTGTATCAGTCTTCAAGGGTGTGACGAAGTTGTTTTGAAAATTATTTTGAAAAAGTGTTTGTGTGAAAAGTTTTGTTTGATTGATTGAGCAACTACTTAAGAGTTAATCTGCCTACTCGAAAAAGACTGTTCGTTTTCCTTTAGACAACGCTATCCTTTTATTAAGGAATAGGTAGCACCATCGTTGTTTTTTTAAGGGACGTTTGAAGGGACAGATACAATCACAAAAGCAATGTTAGGGAATTTTAGTAATCATCCTAAAGCCTTAAAGATCTTGTTCTGAGGCAACATCCGAATGGGTCATTTTAGATCTTCCGGGGCTAGAGGAAAACCATTAACAAACCCTATACTTCATCACCATTTAAACGAAGGAAACCGGAGTGGAGTAAACCCTAGAAGTGAGGATGTGCGAGTGAATTTTTTCCAATTAATTATCTTTGCACAATTAGGGTTTTTCTACTGTTTTAATTTTCAATTAGTCTTTCCATACAATCCTATTAACATACTTCTAAGCAGTTTATAATTGCGGAAATTAAAATGCGGAAAGTTTAAAGTTCTAGCTATTACATGGCTTTCGCATATACATAATTATTTTTTACTGTAAAATAAAAGGCGGAATTAAAACCTAATTAAAGCTATTACAAACTCGGAGCAGTTACAAAAATAATAAAAAAAAGTAATTAAAATGCGCGCGGCGAGTTAAATGCGAGGATGATTAAAAAGAACCTAAAAACCCTAATTGAAAAATATTTAAGTTATTTTTTGAAGAAAAAAATTAATTATATACAAAATTAAACCCTAATTTCTAATTAATTTTAATTACAAGAATAAGATTTAATTGCCTTAATTTAACTTAATTAATTAATTCAAGGAAACAAAATATTTATTATGAAAAAGGTTTGTTGATGTTTTTGTGATTTTGATTTAATAAATAAAAAATGATTTCTGTGTTTTTTTGATAAAAGAGAAAATAATTAGTAAATAAATAAATAAATAAAAATATGAAAGAAAGAAGATTTAGGCCTGTTTGCTGGATGAAAGGGGGGTGTATTGTTGAAAATGCTTAGGCCCAAAGAGTTGGTCAGCCCAGTCAACGCTTGATCCAGTGGTGCTCCCTCTTGACGGTGTACCATAGTCTCTGGCGGGTGGGGCATTGGATTGGATTGATGGTGAATCCCATGGCGGGATGTTGATGGCACATGGTGAGCGTTTGTGAGGTTAATGTACATGATCTGCAGAAAGAAGATAAGAAAACAAAATTTGCTGGACCAGGGATCGAACCCAGGTCCCTCTACTCAAATCATGTGCGCTTTACCAACTGAACCACTTGCTTTGTTTGTTAGTATAATAGGAATAATAAGTATTATATAAAAAAAGTATGGATTAATGAATCAAAAGAAAAAACGTGCATGTGTTGTATTCAAACAAACCAATAGGGTGATGACAAATCACCGTCTTCTTCCTTTTGCTTGTTGTCTTAGGTATGTAACTTATACCTACGGACAACGTCTGTAACTAAAACCCTGCAAATTTCCAAAATTCACAAAACAAATGATAAATGAAATTGAATACCAAAATTCAACTGGTCTTGATGCCACGATCCTCATGGTGGATTGTTCTTGGTCTAATTTTACCCGTGGACAAAAACCCTAAAATGATCGCACTAAATCGCACTATGTTTCTGACTCAAATATCACATGTTTTCCTTAGTTTTTATTATCATTTTCTCGTATTATGTTCCTTTTTCCTTTGTTTTCAGGATTCTTGTCATTTCAGAGCCTTCTGTGAAGAAACGAGCCAAAACGCCAAGAAATTAGGGTTTTTCAAGATATTCTGCACTTATGGCGTTTAGCGCCGCGCCGGCTACAGGGAACGCGATGACGTGGCCCACTTTCACCCAGAGACCAACTGCCACGTTCCCACGATCTGGCAGTTCCAGCCACCGCGCCCGCGGCCTTCACAAAAGTTTCCCGCTCAGAAGAAGTTGAGGGGCATGCTGGTCTTTACGCATCTCAAGGATCCTCTATAAATAGTTTTCGATTTTCATTTTTTAGTTTCATCCAGGCTTAGTACAATCTTAAGCCATATACTATCAGTTTCTGTAAAGTAATAATCTCTTCACATCGGGGAGTTATTGCGGTGTAGATTGAGTTGTAATCGAGTCTTGGAGCACTTTGGTTGAAGTTCATCATACCAGCCTTACCATTCCGCAGATTTGTATCAGATTCAAGTCTCCGACTGGAGCAAGGTTCTATTTTATTGCATTTCTTTACTTATAATTGCTCTTACCATAGTCTACACGTTTTATAGACTCTAAATGCTCTTACCATAGTCTACACGTTTTATAGACTCTAAATGCTCTTACCATAGTCTACACGTTTTATAGACTCGCACTCTTTTACTTACTCGCTCTTATCATAGTCTACACGTTTTATAGACTCACACTTATTATGTCTGGCTAAACTATAAAGGTTTGGATGTAATGATTGTCATCATGGTCGTGTTCCAATTGTCATCAAGGTTTGGATGTAAAGGTTTGCTTTTAACTTAAGTCAATTATGTTTAAATGTTTATTGGGTAAGATCGAAAGCCGTCCAAACTAATGATACGACTTGATTATTATTTAACCAAACAAAAAGAGCGAAAGCCGTTGATTGGTTAAATAGGAATCATTGACCTTTTTAGAAAACAATTTTGAAACTATTTTCGGACGCGTTTGTAGGTTTGAAATCTGACTCTTGGTCAAAAGCCAAAAGTCTCTTTAAGTTAATCTTTCCAAGTAAAATTACTTTTCTGTTAAGTCAAAACTATCAATTTCTTAAAAATAGGTTTACCTCTTTAACGCGGAAGGCACCCTTTATATGTGACAATAAAGGAATTTAATTTAAAGAGTAAATTCGGTTCTTAGTAGTCAAAAGCTACAAGTTCCCGTTAAATTGATTCTTTGCTATCAATAGAAAATACTGCCCCATAAGTAGTTTCATCTACGCATGACCGGACCAATATCTGATTACATGATTTACATTCCAACCTGTCTTTTAAACTGTTATTTACCTCGCTCATTTACTTTGTTGCACTGCACTCACATCAATATTCTTGTTCACCTTAGATAAGCACCTTAGCAATAGAGTTGATAGATTGACAATTGGTCTCTGTGGTTCGATAATCTTATATATTACTTCGATAGGCTGTGCACTTGCAGTACTATATTTAGGCTATACGTTACAGATCCCCATCAAGTTTTTGGCGCCGTTGCCGGGGACCAACTTCGTCAAATTTCGTACCCTATTGTTATCCCGTTTAGACTAAGGCTATTCTAGCCGGTAGATGCGTAGAAATCGTACCACCGGTAACCTAATAGATCCTTTAGTAGAACCTGAACATTACGCTCGTGCCCGTCTTTTTATATGCAAGATAAGAAGAGCTATGGCAGAAGATCATAACCAAAGACCACTCAAGGAATTCGCCCAACCATCTAACGAGGAACCTAGTTCTAGTATAGTAAACCCTACTATAACTACCAACAACTTTGAACTAAAGCCCTCATTATTACAATTAGTACAACAAAACCAATTCGCTGGTCTCGCTACCGAGAACCCGAATCAACATTTAAAGGTATTTATCCAGTTAGCTGACACCCTTAAGGCAAATGGAGCCACACCCGAAGCCATCCGTTTAAGACTGTTTCCTTTTTCCCTTAGAGGTAAAGCTCACGACTGGTTAGACGCCCTTCCAGCTAACTCAATAACAACTTGGAAAGACCTTAGGAGAGCTTTTCTTGCGAGATATTTTCCACCAAGCAAGACCTCTGTTCTTAGGAACCTGATCACTTGTTTCACCTAAAACCAAGGCGAATCACTTTTTGATGCCTGGGAGAGATATAAAGAACTTTTAAGAGCTTGTCCGCACCATGGCCTGGAGCAATGGTTAATCATACATACCTTCTATAATGGACTCCATTACAACACAAAGATGTCCATAGACGCTTCCGCTGGCGGAGCGTTGATGAACAAACCTTACCCTGACGCTTGTGCCCTAATAGAGGACATGGCCCAAAACCACGCCCAGTGGGGATTAGAACGAGCGACAATAGAGAAAAAGGAGAGCCATGGAGGAAAGCATGAGGTAAGTTGCATGGACATGATTAATGCCAAGATGGACACCCTAGCTTTGAGAGTCGAGAACATGTCTCAAAACCCAACCACAGTAGCAGCAATCCAATCGGAATGCGAACTCTGTGGAACTCAAGGACATCAAACCGTTGACTGTAACCTTTTGAACGAATCTAGCTCAGACCAAGTTAACTATACCCAAGGGAACCCTTTCTCGAATACCTACAATCCTGGATGGAGGAACCACCCGAATTTCTCTTACAAAAACAATAACCCTATCCAAAATCCCGGACCTTCGAGACCTCAAGGATTCCAAACGCAAAAACAAAACCAACCTATGCAAATAGTGCCCCCAAGACCAAACCTTAAAGAAACCATAGACACCTTTATTCAGACTCAAACTCAGCAAAATAAGGAGTTTATGAACCAACACATTCACACGAACGAACTAGTTACTCAACTGGCAACCAAGTTTGACCAGATGATAACCCACACCAAAATGCTTGAGACTCAGATTTCCCAAGTAGCACAAAACACCTCTGTACAAGTTGCACCTGGAGGACAATTTCCTGGACAAACTCAACCAAATCCAAAAGGCCAAGCAAATTCTATCACCTTAAGAAGTGGAACTGCTTATGAAGGGCCTAGAAATCCTAACTTAAGCACATCAGAAAAACCTATGGAAAATGCTACACCTAAAGACCAGGTAGAGGAACCAGAGAAACCAGAAAAGCAATCAAAACCAGAAGTAGGGAATAACACTCAACAACCTTATAAACCACCTATTCCGTTCCCATAGAGGCTGAAAAACACCAAAGTAGAAAACCAGTACCAAAAGTTTGTTAAGGTAATAGAGAAACTCCATGTAGAGATTCCTTTTACTGAAGCTATAACCCAGATACCATCATATGCTAAGTTCTTGAAAGATATTTTGACCAATAAACGGCGACTCGATGATACCAGGCCTTTAGAATGTCATTCTATATCCGAAAATAAACTCGCCAAGAAAGATAAAGACCCTGGAAGTTTTTCTATCCCTTGCATCCTAGGTAACCATATGATAGACAAAGCATTTTTAGACTTAGGAGCAAGCGTAAGTCTGATGCCTCTGTCCGTCTGTAAGAGGTTAAAATTAGGAGAACTTCAACCTACTAAGATGTCCTTACAACTAGCTGATAGATCTGTCAAATAACCCATGGGTATTTTAGAAGACATACTTGTCAAGATTGGTCAGTTGTACATTCCGACCGACTTCGTCGTAATGGATATTAAAGAAGATGAAGACATCCCAATCCTCTTAGGAAGACCATTCCTATCGACCGCCGGAGCTATAATAGATGTTAAGAAAGGGAAACTGACTTTCGAGGTAGGAGATGAAAAGATTGAGTTCATTTTATCAAAGTTTCTAATGGCACCAGTGATAGGAGATGCGTGTTATGCCATCGACGTCATTGACGAATGTGTAAATGAGCTCGAACAAAACGAATCTTTAATCAAATTACCATCAACCCCTATTTTAGAGGATGACGGATTTAAGAGTATCGAATCGTACATTGACGACAACCTTTTCGAATGCTTAGCTCTTACCCCTGACCTTATGCCGCGTACTGAGAAACCCACTATAGAACTTAAGGAACTACCCAAGAATCTAAGATATGAGTTTTTGGATGAGGAGATGAATAGACCTGTTATAATTAGCGCCGCTCTAAACCAAATAGAAACAAATCAACTCTTAGATACCTTGCGAAAATATCCCTCAGCTTTAGGGTATAAAGTTTCAGATTTAAAAGGTATAAGCCCATCCGTATGCATGCATCGGATTATGCTAGAAGAAGATTCAAAACCCTCAAGAGAACATCAAAGAAGAATAAACCCTATCATGAGTGATGTAGTCAAGAAAGAAGTTCTTAAGTTATTAGAAGCTGGTATCATATACCAAATTTCGGATAGTGAATGGGTAAGCCCAGTCCATGTGGTACCCAAGAAAGGAGGTATCACTGTTATGGAAAATGAGAAAGGTGAGCATGTGGCAAAACGAACAGAAGGAGGATGGCGTATGTGTATAGATTACAGAAAGTTGAATAAGGCAACGAGAAAAGACCATTTCCCTCTCCCATTTATAGATCAGATGCTTGAACGTCTAGCAAGACACTCATATTTCTGCTATCTTGATGGGTATTCGGGGTTTTTCCAAATCCCTATTCACCCAAAGGACCAAGAAAAAACCACATTTACTTGCCCTTATGGAACATTCGCTTATAGACGAATGCCCTTTGGACTCTGTAATGCACCTGCCACTTTCCAATGTTGTATGATGTCAATTTTCGCAGACTACCTAGATGGAATTATGGAAGTATTTATGGACGATTTTTCAGTGTGTGGGTTTGATTTCAAAAACTGCCTCTCAAACTTAGAGAAAATCTTAAAAAGATGTGTGGAAGTAAACCTTGTGTTGAATTGGGAAAAGTGCCACTTTATGGTAAATGAAGGGATAGTCTTGGGACACATTATTTCTGAAAGAGGTATAGAAGTTGATAAGGCCAAGATAGAAGTTATAGAAAACCTAAACCCACCTAAGACCGTTAGGGAAGTAAGAAGTTTTCTAGGACATGCCGGGTTCTACCGACGTTTCATCAAGAATTTTTCCGGAATAACAAAACCTTTAACTAACTTATTGATGAAGGATGTCGAGTTTGAATTCGACCAAAAATGTCTTGAGGCCTTTGAAGTTTTAAAGCAAGCTCTTATTTCAGCACCTATCATAAGACCACCTGATTGGACACAACACTTTGAAATCATGTGCGATGCTAGTGATTTCGCTGTAGGAGTTGTACTAGGGCAAAGAAAAGACAAGAAACTGCATGCTATTTACTACGCTAGTAGAACACTAGACGCTGCCCAGCTAAATTATACAACCATAGAAAAGGAATTGCTAGCCGTAGTTTTTGCTATTGATAAATTTCGATCTTATTTGGTGGGAGCAAAAATAATAGTATACACAGATCATGCAGCAATCCGGTACTTGTTAAGTAAGAAAGATGCTAAGCCTAGATTGCTCAGATGGGTTCTTTTACTCCAAGAATTTGACTTGGATATTAAGGATAAAAAAGGAGCTGAAAACTTAGTAGCTGATCATCTCTCTAGGTTAGAACACCTTAAACCTGAACTTATACCTATAGACGATCACTCTACTTATGAAAGATTAATAGCTGGGATAAACTCAACTGAAGAAGAGACCTATGAGGAAATCTCAACCTTGAACAACATACCATGGTACGCAGATATTGTGAATTATCTGGCCGCTGATATCATACCCCCTGACTTAAGCTACCAACAGAAGAAGAAGTTTTTTAGTGATGTTAAACACTTCTTTTGGGATGAACCCCTCCTATTCAAAAGAGGAATAGATAATATATTCAGACGATGTGTGCCGGAAGAAGAAGTAGGCAACGTCATTAAACATTGTCATGCTGCACCTTATGGTGGACATGCAAGCACATCTAAAACATGCGCCAAAATATTTCAAGCAGGTTTTTATTGGCCTACTGTATGGCGCGATGTCCATACTTACATTACAAAATGTGACCGATGCCAACACACTGGGAACATCTCAAGACGTGATGAAATGCCTTTAAGTAACATCCAAGAAATGGAAATATTTGATGTCTGGGGTATAGATTTCATGGGACCTTTTCCTTCCTCAATGGGTAACAAGTATATCCTAGTAGCTGTCGATTATGTCTCAAAGTGGATAGAAGCTGTTGCATCACCCACAAACGATACCAAGGTAGTTATCAAACTGTTTAAGAATATTATTTTTCCTAGGTTTGGAACCCCGAGGTTAGTCATAAGTGATGGAGGATCGCATTTTATATCTAAGATATTTGACAAGCTTCTAAGCAAATACGGAGTAAAACATAGAGTAGCAACACCATATCACCCGCAAACCAGTGGCCAAGTAGAAGTATCGAATAGGGAGATTAAGCAGATCCTAGAGAAAACCGTATCATTATCCAGAAAAGACTGGTCTGGAAAACTTAAAGACGCCTTATGGGCTTATAGAACGGCTTATAAAACCCCTATTGGAACAACTCCTTATCAATTGGTTTATGGAAAGTCCTGTCATTTACCCTTCGAACTAGAACATAAAGCCTATTGGGCCATTAAATCGTTGAATCTAGATTACCTAAAAGCCGGAGAAAAACGTATCCTGGACATTCACAAGCTGGAAGAGCTTCGCTTGAATGCCTATGAGAATGCCATCATATATAAGGAAAGAACCAAGATGTGGCATGATAAAAAAATCATCAAGAAAGATTTCAACATTGGTGACCCTGTTCTCCTATTTAACTCAAGGTTACGACTTTTTCCTGGTAAGCTTCGTTCAAGATGGACAGGTCCATTTGAAGTGTCAAAAGTTCTAAAGTCTGGAGCAGTAGAAATCAAAAACAATTCATGCGCTCCATTTGTGGTAAATGGACAAAGACTGAAGCTATACAAAGGAGGCGATTTGCCTGTTGACTACTCTAGTCATATTCTTATAGACCCACCAATACCCACATAAAGTAAGATCTAATCGTCAAGCTAAAGACGTTAAACAAGCGCTGCATGGGAGGCAACCCATGGTTTATTCTTAACTTTATTTTATTTTATTAATTTATATATGTTTTATCTGGACTAATTTCTTGTGTTTATATTTTCAGGATGCATTACCCCGATGGTATGGTTGTGATTTTCAGGGATGAAGCACAAAAAGCCCGATTTGCTACCTTATCTGCTAGACCTATGGTACCCACTAGGTACCCCGATCAGAGCTGCATGGAGGCACTCGGGATTGAGCCAAGTATTAGGTATCTGTGCAACCAACTTGGCTGGGATTATTATGCTGATGATGTCCACAAAACCTACAGGAACCTTACTCTGGAGTTTCTTAGCTCTGTGGATTATAACCCATGGGTGTGTGAAGGAGATGAGCGAGGATGCTTAAGTTTCAGATTGTTTGGTACCGAGTATACCCTGACCATCAAAGAATTTGGGGATTTGCTTGGTTTCCAAACTAGACCGACCGCTATCACTGAGTTACCATTGAGTTACTATATGGACAGAGATATTGATAAATTTTGGCAGCACATTACTGATGGAGCCAGCCTTGACCCCTCTACCCAGCTGTCCAAGAAGATCCATAACCCGGCTTTCCGATACTTCGAGATGATTCTGTGCCACACTTTCTTTGGGAGGAGTTACTGTGACCACTTAGTCACCGCTGAGGAGATCCTTTTCCTATACTGTGCCAGTCAGTCCAGACCTATAGCTAGTGGAGGTTTTCTGATAGAGAGCCTCGAGCAGACTGCTTGATCCGCTGTAGGACTCATTCATTCCGGAGGGAATGTGACACAGATAGCTTCTGCTTTGGGTTTGGACAATATGATAGCACAACTGACCCCATACTGTGGATATACTTTCCTGGATTTAGACTTTTGCATGGATCGTGGGCTCATGAGGAGGGCCTCTTTCCACCCATATCAGTACAGATTGCTCATCAATGACCAGACAGTTTACACCTTCACACTGCCAGACCCTCAGATGACTTGTGTTTCCAACCCTGCTAATTGGAACTATTCTGTAGAAGGTTGGGGTGAGATATCAGAGTATGCCCCAGAATATACTCCTGCTTCCGAAGATCCCACTCCAGAATACACTCCTGCTTCCGAAGATCCCACTCCAGAATACACTCCTGCTTCCGAAGATCCTACTCCTGAATACACTCCTGCTCCCGAGGACTCTACTCCAGATCACACATCCCGACCCGAGGTTACACGCACTACTGTTTTTACTAATAACCTCAGCTTGCAGGAACCTGATATTCGCACTCTGTTGACTGCTATGCGCACTGAGATAGCCACTCTCCGCAATGAGGTGGCTGACCTTCATTTACAGTTGGAACTGAATGATGTTACCTTTGCTGGTGAGTTAGATGAATTAGCTCACGAGGTGGCAGAGATTCGACGCCAGCTGACTGAGCTGCGTGGCCCAGACACTCCTGCAGAGCATCCTCCCGGTTGGCGATAGATCTGTGTTATTCACAAGATCTCTAGTTCTAGTATTATTAGTATTATGTTGATTTCCTTTTCAGACTCATTTTTATTTGCATTATCTGTTTCCTGCATTATTAATAACTATTTTGGTGACCCGATGTCCGTACCTATATATATATATATATATATATATATATATATATATATATATATATATATATATATATGCATATGTGTTTTTTTTTCTCTATATATATCTTTCATTTACTAATGTTTTTGTTTTTCTGGTCACCATAATGAAAATTTTGATATAAAAATAAATAAATATACATGTATATATGTATTCACATACATATATGCACGTTCGTAAGAAAACTAGGTACACCTCCAAAAATTGAAGCTAATGGCAAGGAAGGAAAAGCCCAATGGAAAGGAAGCAAGACCGACCCAACTTGGCTCGCCCTGACCGCGCCCGCGGTGATCCCTATCGCGCCTGCGGTGACGTAACGGTCACCTAACGGCTAGTGGCTCGGTTTTCCCCCCATTTTGCCTCTTTTTCCACTTCCAATCCCATTTTCTTCCATTCTTAACCCCCCATAACTTCCTTTATTATCCATACCTACCCCACTACATTTATTCCCATCATAAATATTCATCAACCACCATTTTTCTTCACTACCTATAAATACCCCCACTATTTCATTTTCTTCCTCACACCTTCACTACTTCTACATCCCATTCTTTCTCTTTATATTCATCCACAAGAAAATCCTATGGAGTATCACGGCTACATTTTGCGAGATGGCCAACCCGGAGAAAGACAACAAAAGCGGCTTGAGAAATTGCTGACAACACCAATACACTCTACCAGGTATATCGATGAAAACTGTCTATATTCATTAGGTATATACCATAGTGTATTTTTCCTTCTCGACAAACTAGGCATGCATGATATTTTTGCTACTCAAGCACCAACCTACCCTAGGCTGACGTTCGAATTTTTGAGTTCTTTAATTTATAACGTCTCTCCTAACACTGCTAGCGCCGTAGGTGGAGTAAAATTTAGAATGTTTAATGTTGAATATGACTACTCCACTGACGGTCTAGCTGCCATGTTAGGATGGCCTTATGGGGATGGTGCCGTTTGTGAAGCACCTTTAGACACGGATTGGGCATTTGAAGCATTTTGGGCCAGGATTACTAAACAAAATGCAACATCTTTTGATGGCCTACATGCTTCTCATATCCACAATCCTGCCCTTCGTGTTTTTAGATTTCTTTTAGCATCCACCATCTTTTCTCGGGAAAACCCAAACAAGGTGAATGCTAAAGAATTAATTATCATGCAGAGCTGCCTCACAGACACCAAAGTTAATCCAGTCCCATTTATGATTGCCCACATGCACCATGTTTTAAGAAAAGGTGGGACGATTTCCTTTGGTGGACTGATTACTACTATTGCCCGTGCCATAGGATTGGATACAGAACTTGCCACCCTTGAGCCACTTCCTCCTCGTATTGCAAATCTTAAATTTTTAAAGGATATGCGTTTATGCAAGACGAGGAGGGAAGGTGGTTACTTCCTCATGGTTGGAGGTGCCGCTGTACCCAGTGTTGTTATTCCTTGCACCCGTCGTACTGATATCAGATTTGAGCGTAACTGGACCTACGATCTCAACGCTCCTGCTTTTATTGGTCCGTTGCCCGCAAATCTACCTTTAAATGAGTGTAACAACACTAATGATGAGTACGATTTCCGTACGGAAGAACCACCCCACTTTTCACCACCACACACGACACCATCTACTTCTAACCCACATGCAGGTACAGCTCCTAGTTTCCATGTCACTGAGGACATGTGGCGTGAGCATATGGCCCGAGAGGCCCAGAGGGACACCCTCCTTGCTACTTTGCAGCAACAGGCGACCGATAACATGGCCTTCATGCAAGCATCTCAACAGCAAAATGCTAGCTCTCTGCGCACTATTATGGAAAGTCAGTTGGCTTTCCAGAGAGAACAGCACCTTAACCAGACCACATACGCTCGTCACTTCCAATTGATGGAGGCAACCCAAGGCACCCTCATTGGTAGGACCCAAGAGCTACAAGCGGCAAATGCCGCCTTGACAGAGAGAATGGAGCAGCTAGTTTTGGACTGAGAGAGCCGCTGTCGCAGCCGTAGCCGCCGTTCCGGTCGTACCAACCAGGATGGTGAAGGTCCTAGTGGCCCCCACTAGCGTTTTCAGGTACCTCCTCCTACCTTATTTTGGAACATTGAGGACAATGTCCGATTTAAGTGTGGGAGGAGCATTTATCGCTTTTATTTCCCGTTTTTCCTGCTTTTATTTCCCTTCCGCATTTTTCCTTTTAGGTATGTTATATTCGTAGTTAATAAAATGCATGTGATAGGCGAGTCTTTCTGTGTAGTGTACCCTTTCATTTCCCCCACTTTTTAGCCTTACAAAATTTTTACAAAATCTTTTTCAAAGAATTGTGGTTGTTTTTAAGGATTTGGGCTATGAGACAGGTCCTAGATAGGGTCTATTTCTTGGGCACTCACTTTTTGAAAAATTCGTTATCGTTTTAACACCGTAAGCCTTTTTGAACATTTAGATTAGATCCTTTCTTCCCAATATGCTATGATTTTGAATAAAACTGTACAAATAGGTCTTCAAGTAGTTTATCTTAGCAGTCAGCTCCGGCCTAAGCATGCTCTAAGTGTACGATCGATGAATATAAGTGGATGATCTCTATTTTGCCTTAAAAGTTTATAAAATAAAGTATGAATACGACTACGAGTTGGGTGATCCTCACAAAGATTACTCAACTCAAGAAAGTTGTAAGCACTAATAAAAACAAAGAAAAAAAAATATATATAAGGCACATCCGTTGTAGTTGGTCCAGAGGTATCTGGTGCTGGACTTGGTAGGGAGGACTACGGTCCGATCCCCCGCAACTGCAAATGGGTAAAATAAAAAGGGGTTAAACCAACTCTTGTACCAGAATCCCATCACTTGAGATCAGAGTAACTAACCGGTCACTACACCATGAGTATGTACGGATAACGGGCTTAATGTGATTGCGCCTGAATGAAAAAGGACCTCGTACAAAAAGAAGTCTTAGCATAGTAAGGATATTAGGATCGATCTGTATACTTATGAGGTTTATGTCCGCATTTCTGCGAGTAGTGTAATTACGATACCCTTGGTTCAGATAGTTAGTGCCTGACAACACACCCTTACTCGAACTTAGAAGCCCTCTTTGCCCAAAACCTGTATACACCATAATTTTCTTTCATCTACTTCTAAGAGTTGTTGCTTGAGGACAAGCAAAGGTCTAAGCGTGGGAGGATTTGATCGCACTAAATCGCACTATGTTTCTGACTCAAATATCACATGTTTTACTTAGTTTTTATTATCATTTTCTCGTATTATGTTCCTTTTTCCTTTGTTTTCAGGATTCTTGTCATTTCAGAGCCTTCTGTGAAGAAACGAGCCAAAACACCAAGAAATTAGGGTTTTTCAAGATATTCTGCACTTATAGCGTTCAGCGCCGCGCCGGCTACAGGGAACGCGATGACGTGGCCCACTTTCACCCAGAGACCAACTGCCACGTTCCCACGATCTGGCAGTTCCAGCCACCGCGCCCACGGCCACTGCCACCGCGCTCGCGGCCTTCACAAAAGTTTCCCGCTCAGAAGAAGTTGAGGGGCATGCTGGTCTTTACGCATCTCAAGGATCCTCTATAAATAGTTTTCGATTTTCATTTTTTAGTTTCATCCAAGCTTAGTACAATCTTAAGCCATATACTATCAGTTTCTGTAAAGTAATAATCTCTTCACATCGGGGAGTTATTACGGTGTAGATTGAGTTGTAATAGAGTCTTGGAGCACTTTGGTTGAAGTTCATCATACCAGCCTTACCATTCCGCAGATTTGTATCAGATTCAAGTCTCCGACTGGAGCAAGGTTCTATTCTATTGCATTTCTTTACTTATAATTGCTCTTACCATAGTCTACACGTTTTATAGACTCTAAATGCTCTTACCATAGTCTACACGTTTTATAGACTCTAAATGCTCTTACCATAGTCTACACGTTTTATAGACTCGCACTCTTTTACTTACTCGCTCTTATCATAGTCTACACGTTTTATAGACTCACACTTATTATGTCTGGCTAAAATATAAAGGTTTGGATGTAATGATTGTCATCATGGTCGTGTTCCAATTATCATGCTAGTGAAAATACTCTGGGGATGTTTTGCTTTTAACTTAAGTCAATTATGTTTAAATGTTTATTGGGTAAGATCGAAAGCCGTCCAAACTAATGATACGACTTGATTATTATTTAACCAAACAAAAAGAGCGAAATCCGTTGATTGGTTAAATAGGAATCATTGACCTTTTTAGAAAACGATTTTGAAACTATTTTCGGACGCGTTTGTAGGTTTGAAATCTGACTCTTGGTCAAAAGCCAAAAGTCTCTTTAAGTTAATCTTTCCAAGTAAAATTACTTTTCTGTTAAGTCAAAACTATCAATTTCTTAAAAATAGGTTTACCTCTTTAACGCGAAAGCACCCTTTATATGTGACAATAAAGGAATTTAATTTAAAGAGTAAATCCGGTTCTTAGTAGTCAAAAGCTACAAGTTCCCGTTAAATTGATTCTTTGCTATCAATAGAAAATACTGCCCCATAAGTAGTTTCATCTACGCATGACCGGACCAATATCTGATTACATGATTTACATTCCAACCTGTCTTTTAAACTGTTATTTACCTCGCTCATTTACTTTGTTGCACTGCACTCACATCAATATTCTTGTTCACCTTAGATAAGCACCTTAGCAATAGAGTTGATAGATTGACAATTGGTCTCTGTGGTTCGATAATCTTATATATTACTTCGATAGGCTGTGCACTTGCAGTACTATATTTAGGCTATAGGTTACAGATCCCCATCATAAAACGAACACAAAAACCCTAGCAATGGCAAATGCATATATAAGGATCAAAAATTCAATTAAACCATTCAGTCATGTTGCAAACATATCAATGATCACAAATATATCATTCAAATGTGGTAATGATGAAAGAATTAATGTAATATATTTTGGAAAAGAGAACAAACTGTGTGAGTCGTAGTGTGCGTTGTTGGGCGTGAAAAGGCTTGCAAATGATGGGGATACGTTCCTGGGATGTCCAACAATCTATTGGCAATGTTATGATGGCTTGAGCTGGCCTATATGATTGAAACTGATTCACTATTTTTTGCAAAAGATTGAGGTTGTTCTTGGTATTTCCACGGCTTCCATCCCTCTGTTTCGTGCCTGGCCTTGCTCATTATATATCCCTGAATGAATTAGGGTTATAAAATATACATGTATCTTTGAAAATATTGAAGATTTGATCTCATTACTTCTTTGTATGATTTGTTTCCAAATTAGGCCTAATCATGCCATTCTTGTGCCAATCCACCTTGATTCGATTTGATCTTGATATGTCAACATAATTAGCTTGTGATCCTGTCCAAAAATCAGATCAAAACAAATCTTTGCTATTAGTTGTCATTTATTTGATTTAATTCAATTTTTAATTAATAAAAAATCAAATTAAAATGGAAAATGAAGCAAATAATGTGTGGGTGACTATTTGGGTCGTGGACCATGTTATGAGTAAGGTGCAAGCATAAAAAGTTAGGCCAATTTAACAAAAAGTGTATTTTTGAGCACATTTGACTTTTGGCAATTTTGCAAAAATGGTCAACTTTGACAAGGCATATATCTTCCAATTTTAACCCTAGAGAGGTTTTCTTGGACTTTTAGAAAGTTTAGGGTGTCTCCTAAACAACCCTTTTAGTATCATCTCAATTGGGTCTTCCATGTTCATGTAAGAAGCTTTGACCCAAAAAGTGTTTTTGTTGACTTTTCAAAAGGACCTATAATGTGGAAATTCATATCATTTGATGAGTGCATATTTTGAACTTGAGGGATGAAGATGAATTGTAGGGAATTGCATCCTTTTCAAAATGAGCCTTGGATGGAAAATGTCTGAGAAAGTATGAGGAAGTTATGCTTGGTCAAAGTTTGGTTGACTTTTCGTGAGAAACCCTAATTTAGAAAATTTTGAGTTTTTATGAAATAGGAGTATTCCTTGAGGTATCATGATCATCCTTTGATTAAGTGATGAAATTCACTTCAAAATGTTGATGTTGACCAAAAATCTCGAGGTTTGACTGTATGTGGGCCACAATTGACTTTTGACCTAATACAGTCGATTCTCAAGCATTTGAGCAGTTGAATGAGAAAACTTTATGTGCAAGGCATGATATTTGACATGGATGGCTTTGAGATAATATTAGGACTATGGAAAGCATTTGAGGCCTTTGGAGTACACACATCCTGATTAAAATGGAAACCATAATTTGAGACACATTGCCTTAGGAGAGAGTTTGTCTGGTCAACTCTTGGGCAACCTTGAGAAAATTGAGGATCTCAATGGGCATGTGCTTAGAAACATGAGAGGGAAAATTTTGGGGTACAACAACTTCCCCTGTTCAATCTTTTTAAACCTGAGGATGTAGATTGGCTTGTCTTCCTTTCGTGATCTGAAGGTGGAAGATGAATGAACACTAGAGTGCCCAGAAATTTGCACTCGTATGAAGTGAGTGTCGATCGGTGGTATTAGGAATGGGCTTATAGATGCCATTTGGAAAGCGACGAATATTTTTCGGGGATGGGCTTAAAGATTCCATCTAGAGAAAATATTGGTCGCATAAGAGATTCCTTTGCAAGAATTCCCATATTAGCCGTTGAGGAGGACTTCGTCGGGGCATGTTGACTTATGTCTGGGGAAGTAGAGTATAGGAGTTTCGGTTGTCCATTAATCTATTGGGGAGTTAACTCCTGATTGATGAGGTGGAAGTAAGTTGTATATCTGGTTAGGGTCCAAGTTGCACAGCGACTTACTGGGGAAGCGTGAAATCGATCGTATCTGATCGGGTCCAAGTCTTACAGTGTTGTAAACTGTTGTCTGGAGATAAGAGTGAAGGAACCTGGATAGTAGGGTTGCTTCGAGATGAAAGCCTGGATAGTAGGGCTATGAGAAGGAACCTGGGTCGTAGGGTTGCTTCAAGATGAAAGACTAGATAGTAGGGCTTATGGGAAAGAACCTGGGTAAGGTTTCTTCATGAGGAGTTTGGGTAAAATTGTATCTGAACTGAGAAAGAACATGGGTATGGTTGCTTTGTGAGGAGTTTGGGTAAAACTGCATCTGAACCGAGAAGGAACCCAGGTACGGTTGCTTCGTGAAAATTTTGTGTAAAACTTCAGAGGGAACCTGGGTAAGGTTACTTTGGGCTAAGTTCGTGTGAAACTTCAGGAGAAACCTGGGTAAGGTTGCTTTGTGATGAGTCTGTGTAGGACTTCAGAAGGAACCTGGGTAAGGCTGCTTCGTGATGAGTTTGGGTAAAACTACATCGGGAAATTGTAAGGAGGAACCTGGGTAGGGTTTCTTCAGGATGATTTCGGGTGAAACTACATCGGGACCGAGAAGGAACCTGGGTAAGGTTGCTTCGGGATAAGTCTGTGTAAAACTTCAGGAGGAACCTGGGTAAGGTTACTTCGGGATAAGTTCGTTTGAAACTTCAGGAGGAACCTGGGTAAGGTTGCTTTGTGATGAGTCTGTGTAGGACTTCAGAAGGAACCTGGGTAAGGCTGCTTCGTGATGAGTTTGGGTAAAACTACATCGGGAAATTGTAAGGAGCAACCTGGGTAAGGTTGCTTCAGGATGAGTCCGGGTGAGACTACATCGGGACCGAGAAGGAACCCAGGTAAGGTTACTTCGGGATAAGTATGTGTAAAACATCAGGAGGAACCTGGGTAAGGTTACTTCGGGTCAAGTTCGTGTGAAACTTCAGGAGGAACCTGGGTAAGGTTACTTTGTGATGAGTCTGTGTAGGACTTAAGAAGGAACCTGGGTAAGCTGCTTCATGATGAGTTTGGGTAAAACTGCAACGGGAAATTGTAAGGAGGAACCTGGGTAAGGTTGCTTCAGGATTAGTCTGGGTGAAACTACATCGGGACCGAGAAGGAACCTGGGTAAGGTTGCTTCGGGATAAGTCTGTGTAAAACTTCAGGAGGAACCTGGGTAAGGTTACTTCAAGATAAGTTCGTGTGTAAATTTATTTGGAAATGTATGAGAAGGGGCCCGTGTGGGATTTTTTCAAGATAAACCCATGTGAAGCTGCATTTAGGAGAAACACGTGTAAGATTGCTTCGTGACAAACCTGTGTAAAGCTGCATTTGGTCGCGCAGATAATTACTCTGTTTAGTTTCAAGAGCTAATCTTAAACCTGCGGGAAGTTGTTGATGATAACCATCTTTCCTGAAAAGGTACATGATTAATCGTATATGATGCATGAAATGCATTGTATGATGACATTCTCAAAATAAATGAGATTATGTTGTTATGCAATATGTATGCGCATGTCATGATGTATGCACATGAAATGCTGTTGTGACATGTCTGAGTCTGGGAAAATAAATCCCTGACTACTGCTAGAGAATATAGCATTCATGACTGTGGTAGAGGATTGTGATCCTTCTACTTCCGTCGGGGATGGTGAACGGAGATGACTATGTTGTAGATTCGCTCCTTATTTGTGAATATTCTGTCGGGGAGAGATTTTTCTTGAGAATAACTCTGCGGGGAATAACTCTGTTGGAAGGTGAACTTTCGTATCTGAAGGAATAAACTCTGCTTCAGGAGATAGCTTTATAAACTGCTCATGGTTATAAAACTCGGCTGGGGAATATAGGCATTAGCTTTCTGAAAGAGCCTGTTGGGGAAGGAATTCCTACTTGGGCGATACGGAGGTCGGACCTTGGTTGTCTCGGCTCTATGGGGAATATAGGTATCACTGGCTTGTATGTGATAGTGACTTCGCTTCCAACTGTCTCTGCCCCTTGTACCATGATGGAAAAAGTACATGCAAAGATTTTGTGGATGGATCTATGTCGTGATTGTACTTGAACATGTATTTAATGAGTGTCAGGATGACATTCGTCTCTGGATCGTATCTGAACTGTACTTGAAACATTTGTTGAATGAGTGTCAGAATAACATCCGTCTCTGGATCATATCTGAATTGCACTTGAAACATGTGTCGAATGAGTGTCAGAATGACATCCATCTCTGGATCGTATTTGAACTGTACTTGAAACATGTGTCGATTGAGTGTCAGAATGACATCTGTCTCTAGATCGTATCTGAACTGTACTTAGAGGAGAATCTAGAGTAAGTATAGGGATCACATCCGTCTCTGGATCGTATCTAAACTGTACTTAGAGGGGAATCTGGAGTAAGTATCAGGATGACATCTGTCTCTAGATCATACCTGAATTGTTTCTAGAAGAGATATCTGGAATAACTACTAGGATAACATCCGTCTTTGGATCGTACCTGAACTGTTTCAAGAAGAGAAATCTAGAATAAGTATCAGGCTAACATCCTTATCTGGATCGTACCTTAACTATTTCTCAGTGTATGAAAATATTGAATAAGTAGCAGAATGATATCCGTATCTGGATCGTATCTGAACCGTTTCTCGATGTATGAAAATCTTGAATAAGTAGCAGAATGACATCCGTATCTGGATCATATCTGAACCGTTTCTCGATTTATGAAAATCTTGAATAAGTAGCAAAATGACATCCGTATCTGGATCGTATCTGAACCATTTCTCAATGTATGAAAATCTTGAATAAGTAGCAGAATGACATTCGTATCTGGATCCTATCTGAACCGTTTCTCGATGTATAAAAATCTTGAATAAGTAGCAGAATGACATCCGTATCTGGATCGTATCTGAACCATTTCTCGATGCTGGTGCTCTTGACAAACGCTGATCAAGGTATAAGTCTTCCACTGACAGACAGGTGACGGGACATAGTCGTACATTTTAAATCCCTAACTTTTTCCTGGACCTCGCTTTCGGGTTTTCAGTCCACCAGGATACCTGTTTGCCCAAGCCGCCTTTTCATGTTTTGAGCTTGTCGGGTGTACAATTTTTTTTTGTATATCCCTAACTTTTGCCCGAACCCTTTTGGTTTGTCGAGATTCCCTTATTTTTGACTAGGTGTGTCAACCTAGCGGGTCTTTTTTTCATGCGTAGTATTTTCCAACTATGTACACGCTTTCAGGATGTAGAGAGTTGTCACTGTCCATAGTGTTGTGTTGTAGTACTGTCAAAAATGTTTTCTTGATGGCACATGATTCGTTGCTGGAATGCGTGTGTAATTCCTCAAGCGATTCAGATGGAGATCTGCCCCTGGTTTTTTGGCACTTTTGGAGAGACTGCCCCAGGTGTGTTTAGACATCATGTCATGCCCCTTGCTTATGGAAGACCTGTTATTGGAAGTGTCTTTCCCGCTGAGGTGATTTTGTCCATTGAGAGGATGTCTGTTCATTGAATATCCATTGTGCGGATTTCTCTGTTGTCAAACAATTAGTCATATGCAAACAATGTCATTTAAAGAATGCAAAACTCATGTCTATCTTGAAAAAATTTTGGAAATGTGTTTTGTGTAGTAAAATGAAATTTGCAAGAATGTGATATCAACTCAGGATTCGTAACAAAGACTACAAAAGTCAGGATACCTTTGTAACAGTATGCTCTCAAACTAGCCCCTGCTTCATCTAGGACTTTTAAATGTTATAACCTGGCCTGGTTCATGGTTCAAGAAACAAAGGATAAAGGCTCAAATTTTATTTATACCCAACCCGCTCTTCGTGATGTTCTTCAGTCCTATGCTCAGTTAATTGCGCGTTTAGATCCCGATTGAGTCTGGAATCTATGCTCTGATACTTGTTGATGATTCAGAAATTGAACATTTGTTTTGAAAAGGCAGTCATTTTTGTAATCTTCTTTCTGTTGAGGATTTGTAGGAGCTCTTTCTTTTTGATTTTACTATCCCTGTCTTTTGCCTGAACTGTTTCTTTTTGTAATTACAGTCAGCGGGATGCCCCTGTTTTTCCTTAAGTCTCCTTCATAGGTTTTGACTTAACGGTCTTTTCTTTTGCAAATTAATGACTGCCTGCTTTGATGATTATGCGAAACCATCACCATCTTCTGATTCGGAGGGATGTCTTCGAGGCCACTCATTGTGTGTGAAGCGGAAGATTATAACTGAATGCGCCTATGAATTAACTGAGAAAACTACCCTGCCCCAGGTTATGATTAAGGGTTTTAATTTGTGTGAAAGAAAAACTCCTACTTATTTGTCTCAAAGGGGTTGACTAGGGATTATCTTCCTTATGACTCTAGTGTTTAGGATTTGAAACAACGCATGTACATCGTCAGCGGGGTCTGTTCAAAAGCATTTTGTAGAGATTGTGGTATCATTTTCGTCATCCTCCCTCTAAGGCTTAGAGTTTTTAATCGAGAGTTGAATATCACAAAAGGAAATAAGAACGCTTTTTTGAAATAGTGAATACGAATGAATTGATTCAAGACAAACATGTGCAATGCATTGATGAAATAATGAGGTTTGATATGAATAAATGTTCAAACAAATCAAAAGAAAATTGCACATTGAAAATTCTAATGAACGAAAAGTATTCTTCGTCTGATCTTGTCACTTCATATGACTTTCCTTTGAAGGATGGCAGAAGAACTCAGCCTGACCATCTTGTGTAAACTCCAGCACTCCTTCATCAATCAAGTTTTAAATTTTATATTTCAACATCAAACAATCATCAGTATCATGCCCCAGATTGTTGGAGTGATATGCACACCTTGCATCAGGATTGTAGTTAGGCGAAGAAGTATTGGGATTCGGATGAGGCCCAATCAACATAACCAGATTCATCCTCAACATGTGATGTAAAGCTTGAGACAGCGGCATGTTGTGTTTGGTAAACTACCTCTTGGGTGTATCTGGCTTACTCTGATTAACCCATTTTTTGCGAGGTTGTTGTTGGACCCCTGAGGTAGTAGCAATTTGGAAATGTCCACTCTTCACCAAACCAAACTCTGGCATTCTTGGAGGTGGATCAATGACTTGGTCCTCAGCCTCAGCTGCTTTCTTCATACAGTTGTATCCATCTTGATGAAGTTTTTTGATAATGGTTCTCAACTCTTCTTGTCTCGGGCTAAACCTTGGATAAGAGCCATCTGCCCCAGCATCTGGGTTCTCATTGCTTCAACCTCAGCTTGCAGTTGTTCCAACCATTCGTTCTTATTGTCTTCAGGATTTTTCTTGGTCAGGTTCCCAGCGAGGAGTGCATTCAAGTCTTCTCGCCCCTTGTGTAGGTTTAGGAACATTTCCATGAACTGAGCCTCTTGAATTTAGAGATCTCTGTTGTCTTGTTTGAGAGCCACTTCTGAAATAAACAGCGAGAACATGAGAGACCTGTACTGAAAGACCTGTTATGCAATGATATGTATGATATATGTATGCCTTGTTTTCAATGATCTCGCGTGGTAAACAATAAAAATGTCAGAAGTTGAAATTTTACCGTTTTGATTGAAGAACTTTGTATTATTGAGAGTCCTTCTATAAGAGTCAAGCTCGCCATATCAAGTGGGTCATAGCCCCTGACTCAAGTTATCGTGTTTTGATCTTTTGTCGACATTGGATAGAGGAAACCAAATCCCCTTGCCCCTTGCTAGACGTCTTCTTTATCATAACCTGCATCACAAACCCTTGAGATCCTTGAAATGGTTAAGGAAATGTTAAGGCATAATGTTATAATGTGTATGCTATGCGTTTAAGAAAAAGTGCGAGGTGATGTAAGCAAGTAAACCCTGCAAGAAATCCATGTTGTTGGACAATGATGGTAAATAACACCTACTAGGAACTCATTTTGTCAGATGATAAAACCCTACAAGTAGTTCAAGTTGAAAGCACACAAGTCACACAAACAGCCTTAGGTTTAGGCTTGCATGAGTTTTAAGGTCATACCCTCTTGAAGCTGGATTAGTTCAACCTGTCCTATAAATAGTAATCGGGTTCTAAATATTCTCAATATCACTGACCATCCTTTATCGGGCATTGTTTCAGCTCAAGCAATCATTTCTTGCAGCCAAAATATCCCGAAAGTATGATCTCAATGAGTGTAGCATCGAGTATCAACCAATCCTCAGCTTTATACCGAGGTTGGCTATCTCACTACTTTCTAATGGCCATGTTTGTGCAACTAAGGTTCTAAGGTCCGTTAGTGCTTCACGACACCACGTGGCGGCCCCGTATTCTCCTCGTTTCCCCACGAAGGATATCAGTACCAACCAAAGTGCCACACCAACACAACCATCACTTAAACCATATCGGTCTACACCGTAAAATCTCCACGGTCTATTGTTGTTTACCTAAAAAAGTTCCCCCAGATCTGGGTGTAGGATCTATAGTAATAACCAAGCAAAAACCCTTAAAGATAAAGCAGGCAAAACAAACAAGAAAGCAATTTTAAAAATGACCTAGATCCTAAGGTAAACCCCACTTTATTTTGTTCCCCAGCAGAGTCGTCAGTTCTGTGATACGGTGGCAGAACCGACTATTATACTGTTTTGCGTTTTTTGTTTGCAAAATGTCGCGGTAAGCAATAATCGCCACCAAATTTTATTTTATCCAATCAGGAAAAGGAAAAAGAACAGAAAAAACCTTTTTCAAGATGTTTCTGAGTACGAGGGGTAGATTATAGAAAGGGAAGGTGTTAGCACCCTTTCTATTCATGGTTTTCCACGAGCTCTTAGGTACTTTCTCATTTTAAAATTACTTGTGTGTGTGCTTGTTTTGAAGAAAAGTTTTACTTCGTGATAACCCTTGTATCAGTCCTCAAGGGTGTGAAGAAGTTTTTTTGAATTTTTTTTTGAAAAAGTGTTTGTGTGAAAAGTTTTATTTGATTGATTGAGCAAGTACTTAAGAGTTAATCTACCTACTCGAAAAATATTGTTTGTTTTCCTTTAGACAACGCTATCCTATTATTAAGGAATAGGTAGCACCGTCGTTGGATTTTTAAGGGACGTTTGAAGGGACATATACAGTCACAAAAGCAATGTTAGGGAATTTTAGTAATCATCCTAAATCCTTGAAGATCTTGTTCCAAGGAAACATCCGAAGGGTCATTTTAGATCTTTCGGAGCTAGAGGACAACCACTAACAAAGCCTATACTTCATGACCGTTTAATCAAAGGCAACTGCATGTGCGAGTGAATTTTTTTCAGTAAATTATCTTTGCACAATTAGGGTTTTTCTACTATTTTAATTTTCAGTTAGTCTTTCCATACAATCCTATTAACATAATTCTAAGCAGTTTATAACTGCAGAAATTAAAATGCGGAAAGTTTAAAGTTCTAGCTATTACATGGCTTTCGCAGATACATAATTATTTTTGAATGTAAAATAAAAGGCGGAATTAAAACCTAATTAAAGCTATTACAAACTCCGAGCAGTTACAAAAATAATAAAAAAGTAATTAAAATGAGTGCGTCAAGTTAAATGCGAGGATGATTAAAAAGAACCTAAAAACCCTAATTGAAAATATTTAAGTTATTTTTTGAAGAAAAAATTTAATTATATACAAAATTAAACCCTAATTTCTAATTAATTTTAATTTCAAGAATAAGATTTAATTGCCTTAATTTAACTAAATTAATTAATTTAAGGAAACGAAATATTTTTTATGAAAAAGGTTTTTTGATGTTTTTTTTATTTTAATTTAATAAATAAAAAATGATTTATGTGTTTTTTTGATGAAAGAGAAAATAATTAGTAAATAAATAAATAAATAAATAAAAATATGAAAGAAAGAAGATTTGGGCCTGTTTGTGGATGAAAGGGGGGTGTATTGTTGAAAATGCTTAGGCCCAAAGAGCTGGTCAGCCCACTCGACGCTTGATCCAGTGGTGCTCCCTCTTGATGGTGTACCATAGTCTCTGGCGGGTGGTGCGTTGGATTGGATTGATGGTGAATCCCATGGTGGAATGTTGATGGCACATGGTTAGAGTTTGAGAGGGTGATGTACATGATATGTAAAAAGAAAATAAGAAAACAAAATTTGTTGGACCTGGGATCAAACCCAGGTCCCTCCACTCAAATATGTAGCGGTGAAAATCGGAGATCAAGCTATTAATTAACTTGACTCACAAAAAGCAAGAGTCGCCACCGCGCTTTATTATTCCCAAGGTGAAAGGGAAAAGAGCGAAATAAACCCTAAAAAAAACATGCAATGTAAAATAATGAAAATACAAAGCATTTTTGGAAGAGATCACGAGTTCGGGGGTTGGTTATGCAATGGGAAGGTATTAGCACCCAATGCATCTGCGGTACTCCGCATGAACCTTTTGAAATATCTGTTTTTTGATTAAAATTATTTGTTATATACAAGGGTGTATCTACAAATATGTTTTCTTAAGGGGAAAAATGAGTTTTTATTATTGTGTTCGTGAGGGTTTCGCGACCCTTTGCCTACGTATCCAATGAAGGAATCAAAACACCATAGTTCCTCTAGAAAAAAAGTTGATTTGGTTGTGTTTTTTAGTGGGCGACATTAACACGCGCATTCTAGCAATAGGCATGGCCGGTATCACGGTAGAACGGGAATAACATGCCCTGGGCGGGAGTTTTTATTTGTTGAGTGTTTTTTCATGTTTTAAAGTATGTTCAAATAATGATTAAAGAGTGTTTTTGATATTTTTGGTTTGTTTGCTTGTTGATTTTATCTTGCCTAATTACTAGCATTTGTACAAAGTAAATAAAAATGCAGAAAGATAAAAACCTACGCTATTACAAACATATCAAAAGCATAAAAAATATGAAGAAAAAGAAAAGGAAAAAGTAAGAAAACTGAGTGTAATTCGACCCAGGCAGGAGCACACTTTGACTGGGGATGGCAGCAGTGAAGTTCTGTCCTTCGATTGGGCTTTGGCAGGGGCGAGGTCCTGTCCTTCGATTGGGCAAAGGCAGCAGCAAGTTGTATCCTTCGACTGCGAGTTCGCGCCAGTGAGGTTCTGTCCTTCGATTGCCTGGAAGTCAGTGTATGGCAAAGTCTTTTGATTCTGCCTCGTTGCCTTCTTCGACTGGAGATTGACAGTAGTGAGGGAATGTCTTTCGATTGGACATAGCTTGCCTCCTGGTTGTCTCTTTCGTTCGACCTGGAGAATGAGGGTAGAAGCCAGAAGCTTCGTTTCCTATTTCCTGTTTCCTGTATCTTTCATTTCAAACATCAAATGGCAACATGGCCTGAAGCCATGCTAATAACAGTTTAACAATTAAAGCAAAATGAAAGGTTAACTTTTAAAACATGTTAATAGGGCGGAAACGAAAGGAAACACAGTTTTACGTACATGTTATGAAACGAAAAGTCCAAAGTGTTATGTACATACTGGAAACGAACAAAAGTATTATTTACAGGTTATTCCACGAATTGAAAAGTTCAAGGGTAAGAGTGACTTACCTGACATCAGGCTGGAACGTGTGTTGGGCAGTAAGGTGGTTGCCTGGAGCGCTTCTAGATTCGAAGGTAGGGACCAGGGGTTTGGCCTTTGATGCTGGATTCGAAAGAGGGGTCATAGGTTGTGCTTGGAGCGTTGGACTTGAAGGAAAAGAGGAGCAAGTGTGATGATTCTGTGATTCGAAGGGGACTGAAGTGGTTGTCCTTCAGAATCAAAGGAAGTAAGTGTTTGGGGATTCTGGGTTTGTTCTCACAAGTATTGAAGGGACTTGAGAGACTTTTGTGTTTGAGAAAGTTTTGGGTTTGTTCTCACAAGTGTTGAAGAACTTTGAGAATTTTTATGTTTGAGATTTTTTGCAGATTTCTACAGTGTTTGAGAAAATTTGGGAGAGGTTCGTCTGGCCCAAAGATCCTTTTTTTTCATGTTGTGAAGCCTTGTATTTATAGGCGGATTTGCTGAAGTTTTGGGGGGGAAACTGAAATGATTTGAACAGTTTGGGAATGTTGTTTCGATCCTTTCTTCTACGCAGCTCTTGTGCACTCCTTTTTGGGCCAGTACAGGACTGTTGTAGCAGGCTTTTCAGTATTTTGGAGTTTAGTGGTAGGTGCAGGACTGTTGTAGCAGGCTCAGTAGTGTTTGTTGCATGGCAGTACAGTGGTCCAACATGTGAATCGAAGGAGACTGTATTTCCAAGTCAAAGCTTGTGACTGAAGGGAGATTGTATGGCCAATCGAAGCTTGTGAATCGAAAGGAGACTGTATTGCCCATCGAAGCTTGTGGATCGAAGAAGACATATTGCCCAATCGAAAGTCCGTGTTCGAAGGAAGCAATGTTGACCAATCGAAACATGTTTGCAGTCAGTGAACTTGTCCAGATTTGAAAGAGGCATGCAGGTAACACTCTTGGTGAATCAGAATAGGCTTGCAGGCAACACTTGTCCAATCGAAGCAGGCTGAATCGAAGTAGGCTTGCAGGCAGCACTTGTCCAATCGAAGCAGGCTGAATCGAAGGAGACCTGTGAACACATGAAATCAAAGAAACAAAAAACACACATTTCGTGCTTGATTAGAAGTTAGTGATACATAGGCTAAGAATGTTCAAAACACTTGACAATTTCTGCATAATCAATGCTTAAGGGTGAGAGGTTAAAAACCAACTGTATTTAGTGACCTTGACTTTTGTAAAAAAATGCAAAAATGCAAATGGGATCTTAGGTCAAAAATTGGGGTACAACAGCTGCCCCTATTTAAGTTT
Source organism: Vicia faba (assembly GCA_948472305.1). Classification (NCBI taxonomy): domain Eukaryota; kingdom Viridiplantae; phylum Streptophyta; class Magnoliopsida; order Fabales; family Fabaceae; genus Vicia; species Vicia faba. The sequence goes on along the minus strand of OX451741.1, from coordinate 1,436,062,415 downwards.
CTTCTATCTGGAGATATGAAGATTGGGATCTTCATTTCGACGAGATTGAAGGGACTTAAATATAGAATACACAATTTTTGGCCTTAAGATACCGCAATTATGTTCATGATATGATATGAATGCAATGCTCTGAATTTTATGGGGAATGACACCATATGAGACAAACTATGCTGGAGAAACCAAGCACATTATACAGTACTCCCACAGGGGGAGAGATTATAACTCCACTGGGGAAACAAGAGTCATAGGCTTCAAATGAGAGACTCTTGAATGATTTACATTAGTGTTGAGACTGGAGGTGAGAATCAATAATTTCATCTGGGATGGACAAACTGCTCATGAAGAGACCGCCATTTGTCATATCATGAAGAAATTCTGAAATAATCAGACTGCTCAAATAAAGAGTCAGTGGCTTGTTGTCACGTCGATATTCCAGAAGAAGGTTGTGATAATACTACTAGGGAATAAAGTTCTTCTTCAATGGGGAACCATGAATAAATCCTTCCTGAGGAGACCAAGTATTTACATTGCAAAATAAATGCACTCTCCATCTAGGTTTCACAGCCTAGAGATATCCACAGGGTATCATTCACAAGAGACAAAGCTCAATCCAGGAATAAACTGGAGAGAAAATAGTCAAACAAGACTCCACCCAATGAGGAAACAATTCAAATGGGTATTTATCCTATCCAGAGATTGAAAAGGAAAGATAAAGCAAGATTCTTCCACGAGAGTTAACTCTGCGGGGAATTAGAAAAGAGGCGCACTTTCTGCTTAAATTGACACTCTATTTGGAGAGAGGAAATATGATGACCAAAGTATATGGATCAAGAACATCAACAAATGTCAATGTGTGTGCATGATGCAAGTGTGAATGAATAAATGAATGTCATGTATATGCTGACAAAACAGACATGGGAGATAGACAGAAGATGATAAGACATCACAACACAAACCTAACACTCAGCTAATCTCAACAAGATGGGAACATTACTGGAGATAGAACACAGGCCATCATTGGAGAAAAGTCCTTTTACAAGGCTTAAAATATCTCTGGAGAGGAAGATGTTTTCAGGTAGAAAACCCACAGTCCAGTCTTCTATCGTCAATAATCCATTGAAAGGATAACAATACAAACAATGTTTCAGCTTGAAAAAGTCTTGCTTAGCTGGAGATACTGGGAACACCACCCTCTGATAATGTGTGCAAAACATATCTTGACAAATCTGGATTGCCCCTGGGACTAATTTTGGATGCCCCAAGTTTACTGCTGATAAGCTGCATGTTGCACGATAATTCTTGCGAATAACTTCACTTCTAAAAATGCTCCAAGCTATATGGTTGATGAGGAGAAATCGTCTCAAGACGATTTTACAAAAGACCTGGCATTCACCATGCTCTGGTGTCTTCAAACTCTTAGAGAGATTCATCAAATCTTGACGTGATTTCCCTGGATTGACTGTAGTTGGCACAACAAAGTCTTCAAATTTTGCCCCAAAAGAGTAAACAAGTTGGGAAAGCATTAACTGAGAGAAGCAACATGTTTGTGCTTAAGGTTTTCATGTGACATGCCCCTGGATATGATTTCTTTCTTGAAATGATTCGCGAATTACTCAACAGAGCTTCAGGTCTTAAAAGAATAAACTCATCATTGGTGCTTATATGTGAGCTTCCTTGATATCAAACAAGTGTTTTGCAGTTAGAAAAGTTTATTATGAGAATGAAAATTCTAATGCAACAATTATGTAAGTCTTGAAGATTTTGAAAAGATATCGCACAAATTTGCGAGTTAGAGCACCATTTATTTTTGTATAGGAAAAACATATGATACCAACATAACTATTTAGAACATTCATGGGAGTCAGGAACACTATCTCATTGAAGTATGCTTTCAAAATAACCTTGCTTCAATTAGGACTTTTGAAGGTTGTAACGTGGCTTAGTTCACGGTTTTTAGAAAAAGGATTTTAAGGCTCAAAATATTTGGTGCCCACCTATTCTTCATGATGTTCTCCAACCCTATGTTCATTCAATTCAACATGAGTGTTCATCTCTCAAAAGGATTTTGTGACGGTTAAGGAAACGACGAGGCTTTCAGTGTAGAAACCACCTTTATGTCTTCGTGTTTGTAGTCACCAATTTGTTCTTTGCTGAGGACTTTTCTTTGTAGTCCTTTCTATGCAATTTTTATTTTCCCTAACTTTTGCCTGAACTAATTCTTTTGAATTGATAGTTCAGCGGGATGCCCTAATTTTGCCTAAGTCACTTGTTTTCAAGTTTTTTGACTTAGCATGCTTTCTTTTTTTTCTTCTTGATTTTTGATTTTTGAACAAAACAGGTGACATTAGCTTGTCTTTACTTGTGGAGAGGATTGTGAATGCCTCGTTCCTTGATGAATGAGGGATAACATTGTGGTTCCACATCTTTTGGCTTCATTATACATGAAGGATAGCCCTCGTAGTTTCTCTTCAGAAATATCTTCCTTATGAATTTTGAACACTCAATCAGATTAACTGGAAAAAACTACCCTGCCCCAGGTTAAAATTCGAGGTTTTTTCGTATAGAAAAAGAAACTTCTACTTCAAAGGCTCAAAAGGGGTTAGCAAGGGATTATCTTCCTTATGTCTCCGGTGTTTAGGGATTAGAAACAATGCATGTACATCATCAGCAAGATTTTATCCAAAAGCATGCAACCAGAGATTTTGTGTTCTTTAGATCATCATCCTCCCTTCAATCTCTGCCTAGGCAAGAGAACGGGCAACAAGTTGGTATCATAATGCAAAAAGCAATTTAGAATTTGAAAACAAATATGTGTGAAACAAATGAATTTCTTCAAGACAAACATACTCATTGTATTAAGATAATCATTCAAATGCAAACAAGTTCTTACATGCAAACAATGTTTTGATAAACAAGAAAAATTGCAAAAAGAAGAAATAAGTTAATGATCTGGGAAGGCTTTCCATCTGGACTTGAATCACCGAAAACATCCTTCAAAACTCAAAGTGACCATCAATCGTGTTTACTCTTTGACACATACTTGATTTGAACTTCAAAACCAACGTCCTTGAATGACAATCAGTGAATACTTTTATCATCGCTTCCTCCTTCTTAGAAGGATTGACTTGGGCAGCAACCAAAATTTCAACCAAAACAGTTGAGTGCTCCATACTAGCTTTCAAAGTAATCATCTTTCTGCAGAGTTCAGAAACCTCTTGTTTGATATTCTCCATTGTTCTCTTAGCGTGAGTGTTGTACTGGTGAGACCAAAGGAAAAATAAGACTTGGAAAAAGACCTTTGAAAGTGAAACAAAAATGTAGAATGATGCATGATATGCAAAAGAGAGTTTTTATTTGATTTTCAAGGAACTCAAGATATTAAGTTGTAAACATCAAAGTATGACGATAGAAGATGAATTTTAAATTGGATGAAAGCATTGATCAAGTTATCATCAAGATCAATCATCCATTTTGGTGGATTAGGGTTTTTACCCTATCAACACCCAAGATCCATTGAGCTTGACGAAACTTGTGATGTTTACAAAGAAAGAACTCCAAATTCCTTGAAAATCAAGTGAAAAAGGGTTTTATGGATGCATGAAGGCATGGCTATGCAACAACCACAAGCAAGGTCACAAATAAAGTTGAAAGGTTCAACGTCACGAGCATGGAGTCGAGGTAAGGAAACATCCCCAAGGTATGTACTGAAGGTTTAATCACACCTGCAAGACAAGGTTCTAAGAGTTCCCGGAGTCTACATTCCTCCTTCAGATATTACCAATGTCTTGATTACTCAATAATTAGCAATATTCTCAAGAGAAACTCATCAGAGCGTAGCATCGCGTAACAATTACTTCCGGATTACCCCGTTATAATCTCCGTGCTACACCTAAAAGGCCAAGATGGGTTAGGGTTCTACGGTTCTCAGCTTCTCTGGCTCCCAGGTCGAAAATAATAATGTCTTCCCAATTACTCGGTAAACAAATATTACATTCAAAAGGGCCTTCCACTGAGTGGGGGATCTCATGCTTCCTTCTTCGGGATTACTCCCTCAAAGTTAACATGACTATACCACCCGTCCTATTCCTAAGTGTAACTTAGTCCGGGTATAGGACTTGTCCTTTGTAAATATTATCAACACCCAAATAATAACAATATATATACATATAATCAAACAATCAAATAATGATAAAATAGATAAAACAAATTAGGCTTAACCCACTTAGGGATGAACCAGCAAGAGGTCAATCTATCCCCAGCAGAGTCGCCAATTCTATAGCGGTAAAAATCAGAGATCAAGATATTAATTAACTTGACTCACAAAAAGCAAGAGTCGCCACCACGCTTTATTATTTCCAAGGGGAAAGGGAAATGAGCGAAATAAAACCCTAAAAAAAAACATGCAATGTAAAATAATGAAAATACAAAGCGTTTTTGGAAGAGATCACGAGTTCGGGGGTTGGTTATGCAATGGGAAGGTATTAGCACCCAATGCATCTGCGGTACTCCGTAGGAACCTTTTGAAATATCTGTTTTTTGGTTAAAATTGTTTGTTATATACAAGGGTGTATGTATCTACAAATATGTTTGCTTAAGGGGAAAAAATGAGTTTTTATTATTGCGTTCGTGAGGGTTTCGCGACCCTTTGCCTACGTATCCAATGAAGGAATCAAAACACCGTAGTTCCTCTAGAAAAAAGTTGATTTGTTTGTGTTTTTTAGTGGGAGACATTATCGCACGCATTCTAGCAATAGGCACGGCCGGTATCGCGTTAGAACGGGAATAACATGCCCTTAGGGGAGTTTTGATTTGTTGAGTATTTTTGCATTTTTTAAAGTATGTTCAAGTAATGATTAAAGAGTGTTTTTGATATTTTTGGTTTGTTTGCTTGTTGATTTTATCTTGCCTAATTACTAGCATTTGTACAAAGTAAATAAAAATGCAGAAAGATAAAAACCTACGCTATTACAAACATATCAAAAGCATAAAAAATATGAAGAAAAAGAAAAGGCAAAAGTAAGAAAAGTTGGTGTCTTTCGATTCTGGCAGGAGCAGGCTTCGACTGGCATTTTCTGGCCTCCTTCGATTGGGGCTGGTAACAGTGAAGTCACGTCTTTCGATTGGGCCTTGGCAGGGGCGAAGTCCTGTACTTCGATTGGGCAAAGGCAGCAACAAGTTGTATCCTTCGACTGGGGTTAGCACCAGTGAGTTGTGTCCTTCGACTGGGGCTGGCACCAGTGAGTTGTATTCTTCGACTGGGAAAAGGCAGTAGTGAGGTTCTGTCCTTCGATTGGCCTGGCAGTCAGTGTGTGGCGAAGTCTTTTGATTCTGCCTTGTTTCCTTCTTCGACTGGAGGTTGAAAGCAGTGAAGGAGTGTCTTTCGATTAGACATGGCTTGCCTCATGGTTGTCTCTTTCATTCGACCGGGGGAAAGGTGGTAGAAGCCAGAAGCTTCGTTTCCTATTTCCTGTTTCCTGTATCTTTCATTTTCAAACATTAAATGACAACATGGCCTAAGGCCATGCTAGTAAAACAGTTTAATAGCAGAAAGAAAAACGAAAAGGGCTAACTTTTAAAAACATGTTAACAAGGTGGAAACGAAAGAACAGTGGTATGTACAATGTTTCAAACGAAAAAGAATTGTATTTACATGTTATGAAACGAACAAAAGTATTATTTACATGATATACCATGAAATGAAAAGTTCAAGAGTAAGAGTGACTTACCTTGCTTCAGGCTGGAACGTGTGCTGGGCCTTGAGTGGTGGTTGCCTGGAGCGCTTCTGGATTCGAAGGGAGGGACCAGAGGTTTGGCCTTTGATGCTGGATTCGAAAGGGGATAACAGGCGTGAGGTCCTTCCTGCTGGATTCGAATGAGGGGTCACAGGCTGTGCTGGGAGCGTTGGACTTGAAGGAAAGGAGAAGCAAGTGTGCTGCTTCTGTGATTCGAAGGAGACTGAAGTGTGGTTGTTCTTTAGAATCAGAGGAAGTAAGTGTTTGGGATTTTTTTTTTGTTCTCACAAGTATTGAAGGGACTTGAGAGATTTTTGTGTTTGAAAAAGTTTGGGTTTGTTCTCACAAGTGTTGAAGAACTTTGAGAATTTTTATGTTTGAGAATTTTTGCAGATTTCTACAGTGTTTGAGAAAATTTGGGAGAGGTTCGTCTGGCCCAAAAGTCCTGTTTTTTCATGTTGTGAAGCCTTGTATTTATAGGAGGATTTGCTGAAGTTTTGGGGGGAAAACAAAATGATTTGAACAGTTTGGGAATGCTGTTTCGATCCTTTCTTCAATGCAGCTCTTGTGCACTCCTTTTTGGGCAAGTACAGGACTGTTGTAGCAGGCTCAATAGTGTTTTGGAGCATAGTGGCAGGTTGGTGCAGGACTGCTGCATAGCAACGCAGTAGTGTCTGTTGCATGGAAGTACAGTGGTCCAACTTGTGAATCGAAGGAGACTGTATTTCCAAGTCGAAGCTTGTGACTAAAGGGAGATTGTATTGCCCATCGAAGCTTGTGGATCGAAAGGAACGTATTGCCCAATCGAAGGTTGTTGATCGAAAGAAGCAATGTTTCCCAATCGAAGGCTGTGGATCGAAAGAAGCAATGTTGCCCAATCGAAACATGTTTGCAGGCAGTAAATTTGTCCAGATCGAAGTAGGCTTCCAGGCAGCAAATTTGTCCAAATCGAAACAGGCTTGCAGGCAGCACTTGTCCAAATTCGAAATAGGCTTGCAGGCAGCACTTGTCCAATCGAAATAGGGCTAAACTTGCATTCGAAGGAGGCTTTAAGTTCAAAATGAAGGACATGCCCAAGTTGCATTCGAAGGAGACCTGTCAGCACATAAAATCAAAGAAACAAAAACACACATTTCGTGCTTGATTAGAAGTTAGTGATACATAGGCTAAAAATGTTCAAAACACTTGACAATTTATGCATAATCAAAGCTCGAAGGTGAGAGGTTAAAACCAACTATATTTAGTGACCTTGACCTTTGTATAAAAATGCAAAAAATGCAAATGGGATCTTAGGTCAAAAATTGGGGTACAACAAAATCATGTGTGCTTTACCAATTGAACCACTTGCTTTGTTTGTTAGTATAATAGAAACAATAAGTATTATATAAAACAAGAATGGATTAATGAATCAAAATAAAAAACGCGTGCGTTGTATTCAAACAAAACCCAAGCAAATTTCCAAAATTCACAAAAAACTCTGCAAATTTATCACCGTCTTCTTCCTTTTGCCTTTCGTCTTAGGTATGTGACTTATACTTACGGACATCGTCTGTAACTAAAACCCTGCAAATTTCCAAAATTCAAAAAACAAATGATAAATGAAATTGAATACCAGAATTCAACTGGTTTTGATGCCAAGACCCTCATGATGGATTGTTCTTGGTATAATTTTACCTGTGGACAAAAACCCTAAAACAAACACAAAACCCCTAACAATGGAAAATGCATATATAGGCATCAAAAATTCAATTAAACCATTCAGTCATGTTGCAAACATATAAATAATCACAAATATATCATTCAAATGTGCTAATGATGCCAGAATTGATGTAATCGATTTTGGAAAAGAGAACAAACCGTGTGAGTCGTAGCGTGCGTTTCTGGGCGTGAAAAGGCTTGCAAATGATGGGGATACGTTCCTGGGATGTCCAACAATCTATTGGAAAAGTTAGGATGGCTTGAGATGGCATGTATGATTGAAATAATTCACTAATTGTTTGCAAAAAATTGAGTTTGTTCTTGGTATTTCCACGACTTCCATCCCTTTGTTTCGTTCCTGGCCTTGCTCACTATATATCTCTGAACGAATTATGGTTATAAAAATCACATGTATCTTTGAAAATTTTGAAGATTTGATCTCATTCCTTCCTTGTATGATTTGTTTCCAAATTAGGCCTAATCATTCCATTCTTGTGCCAATCCACCTTGATTCAATTTGATCCTGATATGTCAACATAATTAACTTGTGATCCTGTCCAAAAATTAGATCAAAACAAATCTTTGCTATTAGTTGTCATTTATTTGATATAATTCAATTTTTAACTAATAGAAAATCAAAATAAAATGGATAATGGAGAAAATAATGTGTGGGGGACAATTTGGGTCATGGACCATGTTATGAGTGAGGTGCAAGCATAAAAAGTTAGGCCCATTTAACAAAAAGTATATTTTTGAGCACATTTGACTTTTGGCAATTTTGCAAAAATGGTCAACTTTGACAAGGCATATCTATTCCAATTTTAACCCTAGATATGTGTTATTGGACTTTTTAGAAATTTTAGGATGTCTCCTAAACAACCCTTTTGGTCTCATGTCAATTGGGTCTTCCATGTTAATGTAAGAAACTTTGACCCAAAAAGTGTTTTTGTTGACTTTTCAAAAGGACCTATAATGTGGAAATTCATATCTTTTGATGAGTGCATAATTTGAACTTGAGGGATGATGATGAATTGTAGGGAATTGCATCCTCTTCAAAATGGGCCTTGGATGGAAAATTTCTGATAAAGTATGAAGAAGTTATGCTTGGTCAAAGTTTGATTGACTTTTCCTATGAAACCCTAATTTAGAAACTTTTGAGTTTTGATGAATTATGAGCATTCCTTGAGGTATAATGATCAACCTTTGATCAAATAATGAAAGTCACTTCAAAATTTTAATGTTGACCAAAAATCTTGAGGTTTGACTGTATGTGGGCCACATTTGACTTTTGACCTAATACAGTCGATTCTCAAGCATTTGAGTACTTGACTGAGCAAACTTTTTGTGCAAGGCATGCTATTTGACATGGATGACCTTGAGAGCATATTAGGACTATGGAAAGCACTTGAAGCCTTTTAATTACACACATCCTGATGAAAATGGAAACCCTAATTTGAGACACATTGCCTAAGGATAAAGTTTGTCTGGTCAACTCTTGGGCAACTTTGAGCAAATTGAGGATCTAAATGGGCATGTGCTGAGTAAAATGAGAGGGCAAATTTTGGGGTACAATACTTGGGATCAACTAAAAGGGACAAAACTTGTTTCATTTTCAACAAAACCATGGTTTATTATCCTACAAACCTGGGTACTTCAAACACCTTCAACCTTTTCTCTATAAATAAAGAAGCATTTGCAAGCTTAAGGAGGACTTTTTGGCTGGACACGCGTCCAAGGACTGTAAAGAACAAATCTTCAACACTCTCAAAAACATCAAACACTTGCCTCTTTCGAATCCGAAACATCCCCACACTTTATTTCCCTTCGAATCCAGTAGAAAGAACATCACACTTGTTCTTCTCCTTCGAATCCAGCCTTAGAAACGTCACCTTCATTTCTTCCCTTTGAATCTAGGAGTATCCAGGGTAGCAGCTAAAGGTCCAACATACATTCCAGCTTCAAACAAGGTAAGTCATTCCGACCTTAAACTCTTCGTTTGAAGCATGTACATAGTATTTGTTTCCTTTTCGTTTCCACCATTTTAGTTTGTTTTTATTGCTACTCCTTTTGGCTTTGTTTCTTGGTTGGTCAAATATGATTTAAGAACTAACTTGGGCATAGGGTAATGCTAGCATGGCCTTAGGCCATGTTGCTTTTTAAAATATCAAACGAAAGAAACAGGAAGAAGAAAGTCTGAAACAAAGCCTTAGGCTTCCACACTGACTTCCAAGCCCCAATCCAAGGAAGCAACAAAGGACTTAAGGTGAAGAGGGCACTCCATGCTGAATGAAAAAGGCAGCCAGAAAGATGGCCATGTTGCTTCCAGGCCCCAGTCGAAGGAGGCAGAGAGGCAGAATCGAAGGTTGCATCCCATGCCTCACGCTAAGCCCAAATCGAAAGTCGTGACCTCATTGACACCAGACCCAAATCAAAGGAAGCCAAAAAGAGCAGAATCGAAGGGTTTTTCTGCCTAGATCGAAGCATTCATTTTTATTTTTTTATTTAATTTTTGTCTTTATATTTTCTTGCTATTCAATATGGTTGTAATAGTGTAGGATTTATTTTCTTCATTTTTATTGCTTTTATACAAATGTTAGTAATTATGATGTATGGCAAGATAAAAACCAACAAGTAGACAACCTAAAATTCAAAGACTAAATGCATGCAAATCAAACACACTATTCACACATGCAACCTTAGGGTAATATCACTTGTTTCCTCGGAGAAATAGTCATGTACCTCGAATATGGGAATTTTAACAAAGACCCTTGATAAAAGATCGTAGTCCCTCGATGACCCTCAATGTTGCCTTCGGTAAACGATCTAGTCCATAAACGACATTGCTAAAACGTCTCATAGGTTGCCTTCTATAACTATACAAACGTCCCACACCCGTCCTTTCACATCCAATGTTGGAGCTTCTTACCAAATCAATGGTAAGATAGCAACATCTAAAGGAGGAGGAAAAGAACATTAAGACCTTTTAAGTAGGTAGGATGCTCCTAGTTTCTCTCTTGCTCACAACCAAAACATTTTATACACCCACACTTTCAATTTGAAACATTTTCAAAAGACAAATCTTTTCGTACACGTTCTTATAGAAACGAGAACCATTACAAAGACACTTTTCAAAATCACTTTCAAAAACACATTCCACAAACACCTCTTTGAACTATTTTCAAAAACAAACACTTTGTACGCGTTCATGTAGAAACGAGAGCCATTACAAAGATGTTTTCAAAATACTTTCAAAACCCACACCACAAGCACATTTTCAATCAAAAATCAAGTGAACTAGCAAGCAACTAAGAGCCCATAGATAACTACGGATGGAAAGGGTGCTAATACCTTCCCTTTTCATAACCTACCCCCCAAACTCAAGAAATAATCTCGAAAGATCTTTCATGTCCTTTTCAACCTTTCCTTATTGGATAAAAGAAAAGTAGCTGGCGACTCTTGCTATCCTCAACAATTACGATCAAATGCAAAACACCCAAGTCAGTTCTCCTGCTGTATTACAGAACTGGCGACTCTTCTGGGGAAAACTTAAAAGTAGGGTTACCTTAGGTATAGATCACCTTTACTTGGTTTTCATTGTTTGAATTGCTTGCTTTACATTATGGTTCTTTGTTTAGGCTTGTTTTGATCCTCCACCCGGATTTGGGGCACCTTTTAGGTAAGTAGCAATAGATTTATGAAATTGTGCGGAGTATACCGACATGGTCAAAGCAATAGCTACGTTAGTGTGACACATTTATTGGTGCCGGTAGCCCTTGAGTAGTCAAGGAGAATACTGGGCCGCTGTGTGGTGTCATGAAGCACTAACTGAACTTAGAACCTTAATTGAACAACTTGGCCATTAGGAAGTAGTGAGAAAGATGACTTTGGTGCAGTCTAAAGTTGGTTGATACTCGATGCTACACTCATTGAGATCAGACTTTCGGGATATTTTGGTCGCCATTAAAGAGGCTTGCGCTAAACCAATGCCCAGTGAAGAAAGATCAGTGATATTGAGATCCCCTAGAAGCCGATTACTATTACTAGGACAGGTTAAGCCAACTAAACTTCAAGAGGGTACTTGCCTACAAACTCCATGCAAGCCTAAACCTAAGGACTTGTCTACTTTGTGTGTATATGACTATTTGTACATAACAACTTACTTGCTTCGCATACTTGTACATAACATCATGACATCATACCATGGTATTTTCAATAACCATTTCAAGGATCTCAAGGGCCAATGATGCATGGTCATGTTGAAATAGACGGCTCTCAAGGGGCAAGAGGATTCATTCTCTAATCAAATTCCGTCAAATACCAAAGCACGATAAATTGAGTCAAGGGATATGACCCACTTGACATGGTGAGCTTGATTCTCATGGAAGGACATCCACGGATACAAAGTTCTCCAATCAAAGTTGTTGATAAAAATTCAACTTCTAATATCTTCTTGTGTTTACCCTGCGAGATCCTTGGAAACATGCATCCACGTACCATGCATCATATCATGACAGGTTTCTCCCATACAGGTCTCCTTATCTTCCTACTGTTTATTTCAGTGAGATGAATATGGAACAAACCGTGAAGGATCTTCTAGCACAAAATGCTCAATTCCAACAAATGTTCTTGACTTTGGCTAAAGGGTAAGAGGACCTGAATACTCTTCTTCTCAAATATAAGAATAAAAAGACAAAGAAGTCAAGGGGTGTCCTGAATTTTGGAAGAAGGCTTAGAGGATCAGTCAAGAGAACTCTAGATCTCTCAACTCCATCAAATGAGGGGAATAGTCATAAAGAAGATAACCACCCAGGGACCGAGGAAGATGAAGTTGACTACTCCGAGGTACAATATCCTCCCGCTGATGATAAATACAAATAGTTGGAGGATCTCCTCGATGCTATGGAGATTCAGCAGATACCTGGCTTGGACTTTAAAGAGTTAGGATTGGTCTCCGGAGTGGTCAACCTACTAAAGTTAAAAATCCCTTCCTTTGCCACGTATGATGGGGTCTCTTGTCCTAAGATGCATCTGAGATCTTATGTCCACAAGATTCAGCCTCACGCTGCTGACCAGAAGCTATGGGTCCATTTCTTCCAAGAAAGTTTGGCTGGAACTCAACTGGAATGGTTCTATCAGTTATAAGGAACTAACATTCATACCTTGGAGGACTTGGCTGCTGCTTTCTATAAGCAGTACCAATACAACGCTGATCTTGCACCAACTCGTGTGCAATTGCAAAGTATGACCATGCGTTCCAACGAGGGCTTCAAAGAGTACACCCAAAAATGGAGAGACTTGACAGGAAGAGTGCAACCATCCTTAATTGATATGGAGATGATTGACATCTTTATGGGAAGCTTGATCGGACCTTTCTTCAACCACCTAATCGGAAGCTCCTCACACGGGTTCACTGAGCTAATACTGACTGGCGAAAGAGTCGAAGTTGGCATCAAAAGCAGTAAAATCAAAGGGGGTGCATATTCAAGTGCAGAGAAATAGCCTTTCAATGGGAAGAAATAGTCCAATGCTCTTACGGTAAAAAAGGTTGTAATCAGAATAACCACGACCAACATGTGGGGGAAATTCTGATCTCCAATCCTGCATCGGTGTAACAACGACAACAGGGGACTCAACGTAAGGAGGTTGTGCCTAAAAGATAATTCACCAAGATCAACATTCCACTGGCTCAAGCATTACAAAACATGTTGAAGGAAGATTTGATTACGTTAAAAGCTCCTCTCTGGAATCCCAATACTTCTGCTCCAACTTATCATCCCAATGAAAGGTGTGCATACCATTCTAATAGTCCTGGACACGACACGAACAACTGTTGGGCTTTGAAGAACAAGATCCAAGACTTGATTTATGCCAAGGAGATTGAGTTCGACCCTCCAGAGGCTCCCAACGTGATCACTGCTCCTAGGCCAAATCATTGAGAGTTCCCTTTTCATTTTGAATTTTAAATTGTAATCTCTTTTGTTTTTCAAACACTTATCTATTAATGTCAATCTTTGTTTCATTAATACATTGAATATGTTTGTCTTGAATTAATCCATTCGTTTTCATTATATTTAAACTATGTTGTTTTTACTCCCTTTATGATGTTCAACTCTTGTTTCAAAATGCAAGCCTTTAGAGGGAGGACGACGGAAACAATACCATAATCTCATACAGTATGCTTTTGAACAGACCTTGTTCATGATGTACATGCGTTCTTTAAATTCCTAAACAATGGAGTTATAAGAAGGATAATCCCTAGTCAACCCTTTTGAGCCAAATAAATAGGAGTTTTCCTTTCCACAAAAATTGAAACTTTTAATCAAAACCTAGGGCAGGGTAGTTTCTAAGTTAATTCAAACGTGCATTCAGTCATAAACTTTGACTTCGTATACAACGAATGACATAAAAAACATTCATCTGGAATCAAAAGATGGTGGTGGTTCCCTACCAAATGGGTGGTGATTATATCTAAAAAGAAAAGCCCACTGAGTTAAAACCTACAAAGGAGACTTAAGAAAAACTGGGGCATCCCGCTGACTGTAATCTCAAAACAAGAACAGTCAGGCAAAAATCAGGGATAGCAGTTCAAAAAGAAGACACTAAAAATCCTCGAAAACATGAAAAAAGTTGCAAAGATGACTGCCTTCCAACAAACTTAATTTGTCTGAACATCACCAAAACGTTATTCCAGACTCAATTGGAGTTCAAACACATAATTGATTAAGTTTAGGACTGAAGAACATCACGAAGAACGGGAGGACACAAATACACTTTGAGCCTTATCCTTTGTTTCTTAAACCGTGAACTAGACCACGATACAACCTTTAAAATTCCTAATTGAAGCATGGGTTAGTTCGAAAGCATACTGTTACAAAAGGTATTCTGACTCCTGTAAGGGGTTACTCCAAATTCTGAGTTGAATTCATATTCTTACAAATTCTTTTATCTACCAAAGCGCATTTTCAAAACCTCAAGACAAGTATAAACTTTGCATTATTTTGAATATCGTTGTTTGTATATGACTATTTGTTTGACAGTGGAGAAATTCACATGACGAATATCCAAAAAATGGGATGACACTTCCAATGAAAGATCTCCTACAAGCGAGGGGGGCATCAGCATGATCACTGTCCAACACATCTAGAACAGTCAAGTCAAGATTCCAAGAAATCTCCCAAGAAATGATGAATAACCAGGGGCAGGTCTGTATCTGAATCACTTGGGGAATTTAACGTGAATTCCAACAAAGGATTACGTACGGTCAGGCAAATATTTCCTGGAAATACTATGAACACTTGCTACTAGGTGTCGTGACCAATCTCCCACAAAGTCCTTTTCACAGGGTAATCCCCAGCCAGAGTTTCAATCTCTGAAAACTTCTCCCCAACTTAGTTGATCTCAAGAATCCTCGAAGAGTTCTGCCAAAAGAAAATGCCTCTCCAGCAGATTGGCAACATGGTTTATTTCCCCAACAAACCACATATTCTCCAACTTGAGTTTTCCTCTCTGACTATTACAAATCAAGGGACCATAACTTCTATTCTCCAATAGACTGCTCTACAATCCCCAATGAGGTACTGTAAAAACTGGGAGACAACCAGATAATAGTTAACTTCTGTGTTCCCAACAAATTGTTAACTTCCTTTCTCTTCCACCAAGAGATAGCTCCCCAACATTTGTCAAGGATTTAATTTCCCAAGACAAAATTACATTCCAAAAAATTTCATGCATCATATTTACATACATGAAAAATGCATACGGCACAATCACATTTATTTTGAGAACATCATTATGCCATGCACTTCATACATCAAGACATTGTATGCAGCTAAATCTCTACCTCTTCAGGATAGATAAGTCAATAGATGGCTATCATCAACAATTTTAAAAAAGGTCGGAGATTAATACCTAAAACCAGACAGGACAACTATCTCAACGACTGACAAAAACAATTTTGGACTAATACCTTTAACAAGCCAGGAAAACTATCTGTGAACAACTGATTGTAGATTAATTCCTGAAACAAGCCAGGAAAACTATCTACACGGCCAGCTGAAGCAATCCTACACGGGCTCTTTCTCATACTCTCTTCTAGAAACAATTCAGATGCGATCCAAATATGGATAACATTATGATACTTATTCTAGACTCTCTCCTAGAAATAGTTCAGATGCGATCCAGATACGACTGACATTCTGATACTTATTCCAAATTTACTCCCGAAACAGTTTAGATACGATTAAGATATGGATATTATTCTGATACTTTTTCCAGATTTTTCTCCTAGAAACGGTTCAGATACAATCCAGATACGGATGTCATTCTGATGCTTATTCCAGTTACCTTTCAAATATAGTTCAGATACGATCCAAAGACGGATATTATTCTAATTCAAGATTTTTCTCCTAGAAACAATCCAGATACGATCTAGAAACGAATGTCATTCTGACACTCATTCAGCATATTTCTCGAATACAGTCCAGATACGATCTAGATACGAATGTCATTCTGACACTCATTCAGCATATTTCTCGAATACAATCCATATATGATCTAGATACGGATATCATTCTGACACTCATTCAACACACCTTTCAAATGCAGTCCAGATACGATCCAGATACAGATGTCATTCTGACACTCATTCAACATGTTTCTCAAATACAGTTCAGATCGATTCAGATACGGATGTCATTCTGACACTCATTCAACACACCTTTCAAATACAATCAAGATACGATCTAGATACTAATGCCATTCTGATACTCATTCAGATTCAACTTTCAAATATAGTCCAGATACGATCCAGATACGGATGTCATTCTACCACTCGTTAAACATATGTTTCAAATACAATCCATATATGATCCAGATACCGATGTCATTATGACACTCATTCAACTTATTTCTCAAATACTATCCAAATACGATATAGATATGGTTGCCATTCTGATACTCATTCAGATTCAAATTTCAAATACAGTCCATATACAATCCATTTATGGATTATATTCTGATACTCATCCCACTGCATCTACTATTTCAATATAAATCAACCAGATATTTATTCTGATACTTCTTCAATTTTTTGTCACCAATCACTTTTGGATGGCATCTGTAAGCCCATCTCCGACAACAATCACATCATCGAGTGCAAATTTCTAGGCACTCTAGTGTTCAATCATCTTTCACCTTCAAGTCACGAATGGCAGACTCACCAATATAACTCTTCAGGTTTAAGAAGATTGAACAGGGGCAGCTGTTGTACCCTAAAATTTTCCCTCTCATTTCTTAAAGCATTTCTCACAAGGATTCTCAAGATTCAAGCTTGCACAAGTACAATTGGATTTTTCAACATCAAATTAAAGAGGAATCTGTTAAAAAAGGGGAAAATAGATAAAAATAATATTTTTGACAAATTGGAGAAAAAACAAGTCTTTTTTGATTCACCTTTTTCGATTGGCCTTTTGGCATATTTCGATGCAACCTTGGCTTACTTCCTTCGGTTGGGCGTGGGCCTCTGGCACACTGGCTTTGATTCACAAGGCAGGAGCTTCCTGCATGCCACCTTCGATTACATCTTTGGCCTCACAGGGTTGACAATGCAATGGCTGCCTATGTGTCTGCTTCGATTGGATGTTTGATGCTTGCATGCTTGTGTTGAGTGGACAAATATTTCCCCCCGTGCTTGCTTTGATTCAAAAGTTGATAACTAGCTGCATACAAGCCTTCGATTGATCCACAACTACTCTCTTGAGCGCACGAGGCTTCCACCATGCTAGCATGCACAAGGCAAAAATCCTCATGTAGCCTCCTTGGATTCCAAGGGAAAAAAGCCTCCTTTTGGCATCCTTCGATTGCACAATTTGCTTCCTGCATGCCTCTTTCGTTTGGGCATCTTTGCAAGCCTATCATGCTTCTTTAGTTTGGGCATGTGGACCTCCTTTGATGTAAGCCTAGCATGCCTCTTTCATTTTGACATGTGGCCCCCTTTGTTGCAAGCTTCGTTTGTGCCCTTTACTTCCTGCATGTTTTCTTCGTTTGGCGTGTGACTTTCTTCAAGACAAGCTTGGGTTTACAATCTTCGTTTGGGCTTGTGGTTTCCTTAAAATGCAAGTTCGTTTGGCCATATGGACATTTGGCAGGAAAACTTTCGTTTGAGCAAAGGCCTCTTACATGTTTTGTTTGAAGTCACAAAGCAAGGGCCTCTTGTAATTCCCCTTCGACTAAGAAGCCTTTGGTTTTGCATGTTTGCCAAACTCTCAAGGCATAATTTCCCCTTTGCGCTAGCGCCCTAAAACAGGGACCTCCTGCATGCACCCTTTTGTTAGGCCACGTAACCTCTGGAAGGCAAGCCTTCGATTGGACAAAAACCACCTTCACACATGGCTTCGATTGGAACCTTCATTACCTTCAAATCAGCATCTTTCGAACCCAACTCTAGAACCTTCGAAGCAAGTTTTTTTAAAGAACTTTGAGAAATTCTCATAGCCTTACCCTACTTTTCAGGCTATGTTGCTCCCAAATATTTATATGATCAGAGGCTTATACAAAGGTTTGAAGCTTTGTCTACGGGATAATACCATTCTTGGTTAAAATATCAAAAGGCTACGTCCCCTTTTTTCATAAAGAGTACTTTTATCATAAAATCAGCTTCCAACCTGATTCAAGTCTGAACAAAAATCAGTTCCAGAAGCACAAGTCTAATCTCCTGCCAGCAGACCCCCACTTGTACTAGAAACTTGGGATCAACGAAAAGGGACAAAACTTGTTTCATTTTCAACCAAACCATGGTTTATTATCCTACAAACCTGGTTACTTCAAATACCTTCAACTGTTTCCCTATAAATAGAGAAGCATTTGCAAGCTCAAGGAGGAATTTTTGGTTGGACACACTGTAGCCATAGAAACGTTCAAGACTAAGCCATTGGATTGACTAGACTTTATACAAATCAAAATAAAAATCGCCACCGCGCTTTATTGTTTCCAAAGGAATAGGAAAAGAGTGAATAACCCAAAAAGAGGGGGATAGATTCAAGGTAATGGGGTTGGTTATGCAAAGGGAAGTTAATAGCATCCTAAACATCTACGATACTCCGCAGGAGCCTCTTCTTAAAAATCTGTATATTTTGGCTATAAAAAAAACTGTTGTATATAAAACGGATGGTGGAGGTGAGGAAAGAAATATATTTTTTATGATTTTGCACCCGCCGCGGTTGCGAACCTTTAGTGCCTACGTACCACCTTTCGTGCAATAGGGGATCAGGGTACACATAGTTCCTCTTTTAAAAATTTGAAACACAAATGCGTTGGTTAATTTTATAAAATAAAACATCATCATCATTGTCCGTATGGAAAACACACCTACTACCCACAATCATGAGAAATGAGAATTTGCATTATGTTAAAGTGGAGGATATGGCTTGGATTTCAAAATCAACAATGCCTCACTCAACACCCAAGTGGAAAATATCTCTCTTCACTATATATTGTAGAAGTATAGTTGTTTGCATCACTACAAGGATTGACAAGGGTTTAATCTTTTAAGAAAAGTTTCAAAGGTAAAAATCCAAAGTGGCAAAATGGTTTGAAATGAGATCGGTTGACTTTTATTTTTGTCACAAAAAAATATCAAGGTATTATTAACTTGATTGGAGATTTATTTATGAAAATGTTTTGAAAATGCATGGACATAAGTCCAAGTTTATTATGAAAATAGGTCAAGTTTCAAAACAAGAAGAGTTTTCAAAAGGAGGGAGAAGATTTTTAAATTGAAGAAGATGGGAGGAGAAGAAGAGACTATCCTAAAGCATAAGGTAAAAGCTAGGGATAAGAACCTTCTAACCAACAAAAATCCAATACTTGACATTATGAGCCAAGATAGAATTCCCATTCTTTGGATTGAAACCAAGAAAGCAAAGATATTAGACCTCTTGAGAGAACCAAACTTAAAGTGTATTAAGTCTTCATAAAAATTGGGCAGAGTAATGGTTGTATACAGGTGAATTCCAGATTACAAATAGAGAATGTAATCACAAAAACATGCACAAAAAAACAAACAAGCAACCCAATGTCTTGAGGTAAACCTCAATAACTCCAGACAAAATAATCAGATAAGATAAAAAGGTCTCCAAAATAGTGTCATACCCCAATTTTTGACTTAGATCCCTGCTTCATCTACATTATTTTTTATACACGTCACGGTCACAGAATATGGTAGGTTTCTAATGTTTTGAGCTTTGACTGTGTAGAGATTACCGATTGTTGTGAGCATTTTATGAATGACTAACCATTAATCAAGCATGAAGTGTATGTTTTGCATGTTTGGTTTTCATGTGCAGAAAATAGGTCTAAAAGAAGAGCATCAGACGTTGTATGTCGATCAGGATTTCGAGTCTCAGAACAGAAATGTTGTCGTTCATTAATTTCCAAAAGACTGGTTCGTCAAAGAATTTCAGAGAATTGTGTGTTTATTTCCATACTCTGTCCAGCAAATGGTCTCTGTTTTTCTCCGAATATTTTTCAGGAAGAACAGTCGAAATTCTACCGGCTTTGGTTCATGTGTCTTTCACATTGTTCTAAAATGCAAAAAAAAATTAAGTTATACCGTCATTTTTGATTTCTTGAACCAAAAGTCATTTGCAAATTTTCTCACGGCGCTGGTCGAATTTCACCGAAATGGGATAATTAAATTCAAAGTCGTTCTAAAAGAATTTATTCGGAATATTCGGAATATTTGGAATTTTCTTTATTTGAATCCAAGTGATAATTAAAGAGGAGCTATTCAAGGGATTTCATTCAAGAATATTCATTTATCACATGGAATATCTATTCAAGATTATTTTTGTGATTATTTTTTGGTGGATCTACATCATGGTTATTTAAATACATGAAGCTTTATTTCAAGAAGTTAGTGAGGAATTCTATTTAATTACATGAGAAATTCTATTTGATTACAAAATTAATCCATGTGATTTATTTGGATTTTAATTACAAAAGTGCAAGATTAAAGTCCAAGACTTGCATTATTATTTCCCAAATTCAAATGGAAGATCTTGAATTTTTAAGATATATCAAGATTCATGTTTATGTGAAGATTCAAGATTAGTTATAACTATCAAAAGAATGGAAAATATATTGAAGAATGCATGTTTATTCATGTTACAATTTATTGGAGTTTATTACAAGGCTGTAAAGAAGCTACAAGTGTGTACAAATGTATTTCCAACACTAAAAAAAAATTCAGCAAAGTTGCTAATGCTGTCCACTTTGCAACCCATCTTCAAGCCCAACTTTGTTGTATTTTTGTTGGTCAACAATGCTCCAAACAGCCTGGAAAAAAAACAGCAAAGAGAGATGGCGTAAAATGCTACAAACAGTAAAAAAACAGCAACATACAGCAGCTCCAAGTGCTGCCAAAATCTTCTCTAACCTGCATCAAAGTAGCAGCAATTTGCATCAAAATGGCTAAAATAATTTGTGTGAACAAAGCATGGAAACAGCTTGCTAAAACAGTTCAAATTTCTACTGTTTTTTCCCCCTCAAATCCCACATACTCCATTATAAATAAGAGCCTTTGTCAACACAAGAGGAGAAGAAAAAATTCAGCAGTTAAAGAAAATAGAAAAATTGGTGTTGTTCTAACAAAAATTTCAGCAAGTAAGAAAAAACAGAAAAAATAGAGTCTTTGTTCTAAAAAATCCAGCAAGGAAGAAAGCATAAGCAAATTCAAAAAACTTACCATTTTTTTAGAAGCCCCATCAGAGAGGCTCCGATAGGTATTATTCTTTTTCTCCTCTCTATCTACTGCTGCATATATTCATGCTTGAATCACTTGCTGTACCATTTTATCCTTGCCATGCAACATTTGCCTTATCATTCTTTTTTTTGTTGTACTGTATTTGAGTTGAGTTTTTGCATGATTGTTAGCATTTAAACATGTTAATATTCATAATATCAGTAATAATAACAAGTGTAATAAAAAGCTTACTTCTTACATCGCATAATACCGATTTATCGCTTGCTGTCCGGTTTATCGCTTGTTGTCCGGTTTATCACTTGTTGTCCGGTTTATCACTTGCTGTCCGGTTTATCACTTGCTGTCTTGTTTAGAATTTGCTGTCAAAAAATACTTGTTATCCATTTCTTGCCGTCACAAAAATCCAAACACCATCCAAAAACCATTTTGTTGTTACAAAGTCCAAAAAAACCCGAACCTGTCAACAAAAAAAACCGAACTTGTCAACAGCAAAAAACCCGAACCTGTCAACAAAAAAAACCGAACCTGTCAATAGAAAAAAACCGAACCTGTCCATAGGAATGACCAAAAACAAGACGCAAAAGGCAAAGTTGGGTTAACAGTGTTATGATAGAACCACCAATTCCTCACCAACAAACACAACCTGGAGCAAACCTGTTTTTTTTCCACCTTCCTCATATTCGATTTACCCCGGTACATTTTTTATCGCTACAGAAATGGAGACTCTGCTGGGGAAAGATTGACCTCTTGCTGGTCCATCCCTAAGTGGGTTATTATCTATTTTATTATTATTTGATTTGTTTGATTATGTGTTTATATTGGGGTTGTTTGTGTTTTTGCAAAGGATGAATCCTATACCCGGATTAAGTTACAATTAAGAATAGGACGGGCGGTATAGTCATGTTAACTTTGAGGGAGTAATCCCGAAGAAGGAGGCATGAAATCCCCCACTCAATGGAAGGCCCTTTTGAACGTAGTATTTGTTTACCGAGTAATCGGGAAGACATTATTATTTTTTACATGGGAGCCAGAGAAGCTGAGAACCGTAGAACCCTCACCCATCTTGGCCTTTTAGGTGTAGCACGGAGACTATAACTGAGTAATCCGGAAGTAGTTGTCACGCGATGCTACGCTCGGATGATTTTCTCTTGAGAATATTGCTAATTATTAAGTAATCAGGATGTTGGTAATATCCGAAGGAGGAATGTAAACTCTGGGAACTCTTAGAACCTTGTCTTACAGGTGTGATTAAACCGTTAGTACATACCCTAGGGTGGGCTTTACCTTTGACTCCATGCTCGAAGCGTTGAACCTTTGAACCCCATATTTGTGAACTTGTGTGTAACTATTGTATTATCATTCATCCATGCATCCATCAACATTTTTTGTAAAAACTAGTTTTTCAAGGAACTTAAGAATGATTTTTCCAGACATCTCAGGTACTGTTATTATGGAGTTTGGAAGAAGAAACACTCGAAGTTATAGTTTTAAGGAGCCCGAGATTGAAGAGTTGAAGAGTTTGACTCATAAGATCAAGAACCCGACAGAGTTTCAGAAGAAATATGGGCCCATTATACCTCTCATGAAGCGCAAGATGAAGGAAGGCATCCTTAGTACGTTGGTCCAATTTTACGATCCTTTGTATCGATGCTTCACCTTTCTGGATTACCAGTTAATGCTCGCCTTAGAGGAGTACTCCTACGTACTTGGTTTGCCGATCACCGACTGTGTTCCTTTTTCTGGCATAGAAGAGGAACCCAAATCTCACGAGATAACGACCATCACCCACTTAAGGGAGTCGGAGATAGAGGATAACATGACTACAAAAGGGGGAATCTGAGGCTTATCTGTGCAGTTTTTATTGAAGAAAGCTCATCATTTCACTGAGATAAAAGACACTATTGCCTTTGAAGATGTCTTTTCTTTACTCGCTTATGGCCTATTCTTGTTTCCTAACATTGATAAGTTTGTGGATATCAACGCCATCGGAATTTTCTTGATTGGAAATCCAGTCCCTACGCTGCTAGGAGATACCTATTACTCCATCCATCTTTGAAACTCATATCAAGGAGGGATGATTATTTGTTGTGCACAGTTGATGTATCAGTGGTATGTTTCTCATCTACCTAGGTCTGATGTTTTCTGGGATCTCGAGAAGGAACCGCGATGGGCGCCAAAAATTATGGCTCTCACTCATTTCAACGTAGATTGGTATAATCGAGTTTACTATGACGTGAATATCATCGATAGTTGTGGTGCTTTTCCTAACGTGCCTCTTCTTGGTACGAAAGGGGGAATTAACTATAATCCTGTTCTCGCACGCCGTCAGTTTGGATACCCGATGAGGGACAAGCCGAATAACATCCATGTGAGTGGCTTCTTTCTACAAGAAGGACAAGATCACCAAGCAGCTAAGAAGGAGATCGAAGGAGCTTGGCTTCACATACATAGGAAAGGGAGAGACATGTTAGGACAGAGAGTTGTTGTTTCTTTGGAGCCTTACCTACAATGGGTTCGTGCTAGGGCTTGTGCTCTCAAGATGCCTTATAAACCCGAGAAACCTTTATTCCCTACTGTTGCATCATCATCTATTGATATCCCTATCGAGAACATGGGAGAATACCAAGGAAATCTGTCTAGGATGAAGTCAGAGAGAGATGCGTGGAAGGAAAAGTATAATATGTCGGAATATGAGAATAGGGTCCTGACTCGACAGCTAAAGGAAAAGGAGGATTTGCTATTTATTCAAGACGGCTGGTTCATTGATCATGATGAGAAGCTTCGTCAAAAGGATGCTTTACTCAAGAAATATGCTAGTGAAAGGAAGAGAAAGAAGGAAGATTCGGTAAGCGTTGCTCTTGTTCCTAATCCACAAAAGGAAATCATTGATTGACTGGTAGCTGAAAAGAAAGAGATGGAAGACTTTTATGAAGAGAAGATCCGAAAGCTCCAGTTACAGTTGGCATTTGGTCCTTCATCTGATGATTCTGACTGATCATTAGTTCTTAGTTTTATTTTATTACTGATGTCATTTTGTAAAATTCTGTAAAAGGGCTTCACGTTCCAAAGTTGTAATTTACTGCTTTTTATTATTGGGTTGTTGTCCCAAAGTTGTAATTTATTGCTTTTATTATTGGGTTGTTGTCCCAAAGTTGTAATTTATTTGTTTTGTTGTTCCAAAGTTGTAAGTTGTAATTTACCACTTTTGATTAATGAAATGAGTTTTTGTTGTTCCAAATTCCTTTACCATTGATGTGGGCAAAATTATCAAAGTTCCTTGAAAAAACTATCAAAACAAATGATCATTTGCATCGCATATCATGCATCATCTAACATTCCACTTCACATGTTTTCTAGAGTCTTATCCTTGTTTCTTTTTCCACTCCGATAGATTGTCAAGCTGTCTCATTGGTACGATACCCGAGCCAATCGTCAAAGGAAGATAGAAGATCTGGAACAGGAAAATCACGAGCTTCGCAAGAAAGTTGTTACCCTTCGTGTCAGAATGGAAAAGTTAACTGCACTAGTGGAAAGTATGATGGCTGCTCAGAATCAGCCATCGACTACAGCTGCTGAGATTCAGACTTCAACTACTTTGGTTTCTGAGATTGTCACCGTTCCAACATCTGTGACTCAGGTCAACTATCCGCTTCAACATCAGATGCCGAAAGGTTTTCCGTGGGGAATGCCTTATAACTTCATGCCAGAAGGGTATCAGCCTACCGTACAATCCTTGGTTCAACCTACTGTGTCCTTTCCTCAACCGGAGACAACTATTATGCCGCCTGTAATTCCGTCTGTGGCACCTTTCCCTCAATCAGTGATGACAACTTCCGCTACTGTGGTTTAGTCTATGCCATACATGAATGAACCTACTTATCATGCTGAGCCTGCTGAAAGTCTGGGTCTTTTCGATAGAATGGAGGAATTTCAAGATTAGTTTCAAGAGATGCAGAGGGAGATCAGAGCGTTAAAAGGAAAAGATTTGTTTGGAAAGAATGCCCATGATTTGTGTTTAGTTCCAAATGTAAAGATTCCAGCCAAATTCAAAGTGCTGGACTTTGAAAGGTATAAAGGTGACTCATGTTCGCAGAGTCATTTAACCATGTATGTAAGAAAGATGTCTACATATTCTGATGATCATAATTTTTTAATCCGCTACTTCCAAGACAGTTTGACTGGTGCTACTCTAAAATGGTATATGGGTTTAGATAGCACCCGGATCCGTAATTTCAACAATCTTAGTGAAGCTTTGGTTCGCCAGTATAAGTACAATGTCGACATGGCGCCGGACCGAGACCAACTCCGGGAGATGTCCCAGAAAGACAGGGAGTCCTTTAAAAAATATGCCCAGAGGTGGCGCGAAATTGCTACTCAGATTTATCCCCCTCTTGAAGAGAAGGAAATGACAAAGATATTCCTGAAGACTTTAGGTTCTTTTTATTATGAAAGAATGATTTCAAGCGCACCCAGTGATTTCACCGAGATGGTAAGTATGGGCGTGCGGTTGGAAGAAGGGATTCGTGAGGGACGTTTGATTAAGGAGGGAAGTCCATCTAGCGATATCAAGAAGTTTGGAAGTGTTTTCCCTAAAAGGAAAGAACAAGATGCCAGTTTAATTTTTCCTGGGAGACCAAGGAGAGGTTATTCACATGTTGCGGCAGTCACTCCAGCTGTCCGCCCAACAATGGTGACCCCAACTCATCAAACCCCACCAATTCAGCAACGACCATTTCAACAGCAGCCTCGACAACAAGCTCATCAATTTAATAACCAGAATCACTCACCAAGGAAACCATAATTTGATTCCATTCCCATGACTTACACTGATTTGTTCCCCGCTCTGATCAGAAAAAACCTCATAATGACGAAGCCTCCTCCTGTTGCACCGAATAGTACTTCTCTGTGGTACAAGGTGGATCAGTTCTGTGCGTATCATCAAGGGTCTCCAGGGCACAACACTGAAAATTTCTTTGCTTTAATGGCGGATGTGAAGAGGTTGATTAAGAACGGTATCTTGTCTTTCAAGGATGTTAACCCGAATGTTAGAGATAATCCTTTGCCTCGACATGAGTCAGCATCAGTGAATATGGTGGAAGGTTGTCCGGGAAATTTTTGAGTTTTTCAAGTTGAGAACATAAGAGATTCGTTGATCAGGTTACATCAAAGCTTAAGAAGACTTGCCTTTTTTAGGCATCAGCATGATTATGATGTTTGTGAATTTTGTCCAAGAGAAGTTGATTTCCCCATTGTGAAGGAGGATATTCAAAAATTGTTGGACCAAAGGGTTATCACTATTACACATGATAGAGATCCAGTTAATGAATTGAATGTTATAATACCACAATTCAATTTTCCTGAACCAGTAGAAATTGTTTATGACAGTCAGACTGCACCTGTTGCTCCTTTGATCATTTATCCACATGGTCATGTGCCTTACAACTCAGACCAAGCTATACCCTACAAGTATAATGCCACAATGATCGAGAACGGGGTAGAGGTTCCTGTACCGACAATGCCATCCTTTGTTAACATTGCTGATGTGAGCAGAGTTACGAGAAGTAGACATATCTTTGCAAAAGTACCTTTGAAGAGACCAGAAGTTCAAGTCAGGAGGCCCATACTAGCAGAAATTCTAGCGAGAAATGTTGAACCCAGGGTTGAGGTAGGCCGATCCAATGAACCTATCCCACACCCCGATGATGATGAGATTCTGAAGCTCATCAAGAGAAGTGAATACAAGATTGTGGACCAACTATTGCAAACTCCTTCCAAGATTTCTTTGCTTGCTTTACTGAGAGATTCTGGTGCCCATAGGGAAGCTTTGATGAAGGTCTTAGACCAGGCATTCATAGATCATGATGTGAAGTTTGACCAATTTAATGGAATTGTGGGAAATATTACTTCGTGTAACAATCTTGGTTTCAGTGATGAAGAGCTTCTAGAGGAGGGAAGGGACCATAATATGGCTCTGCATATCTTAATAAGTTGTGGAAATGATGCTTTATCAAGTGTGCTAGTAGATACAGGTTCGTCGTTAAATGTAATGCCCAAGACTACATTATCTCGACTTTCATATCAAGGTGCTCCCATGAGACCTAGTGGGGTAATTGTCAAAGCGTTTGATGGTTCTAGGAAGACTGTCATTAGTGAAGTGGATCTTCCTATAATAATTGGTCCTCATACTTTTTAGATCACTTTTCAAGTAATGGATATTTGTGCCGCCTAAAGTTGCCTATTGGGTCGTCCATGGATCCATGATGCAGGGGAAGTCACTTCCACGCTCCATCAGAGATTGAAGTTTGTAAGGAATGGAAAGATGGTAATGATTGGTGGAGAGCAGGCTATGGTGGTAAGCCACTTGTCATCTTTCTCTTTTATTGATGCTGATGAGGATGTTGGAACCCAATTCCATGCTCTATTTGTTACTAATAATGAAGTGAAGAAGCAAGCGACATCTATTTCTTCTTTTGAGGATGCGCGACGAGTGGTTGAAAGTGGTTCGGCTGAAGGTTGGGGCTAGGTGTTGACTTTGCCTGAGAACAAGTATGGAGAAGGTCTTGGTTTTCATCCCGTGTCTACAAGAGTTAAGCAGGATACAGTTACCCGTCCGATACAAGAAGTTTTCCAAAGCGCAGGTTTTATCCATCCGACTCCGCCTGAAGTTGATGCTATAATAAGAGACAATTTTGAAGAGGATTTACCAAACTTTGTAATGCATGGAGTGGTTTTCTAGAACTGGATTGTTTTTGATATTCCTGTTGTGATGCACATTTCTGAGTAATGTTCTGTTTTATTTTTGAAAAAAAAACTTTCGCTCTGCCCAAGGCGAAAAGTATTTGTGTCGGGCTATGTTGAAAATAAATCCTTTTGCTCTGCCCAAGGCAAAAGAGAAGATGTCTGGGCTCTTTTGTTTCAAGTATTGCCAATCATGAATAAAAATGTTATTTTGTCCACTACTGTTTTTATTTTTCATTTTTTCTAGGAAATGGTATTGAAAATTAATTGGTAGTAATAGGAAAATATAATAATCTTTTGTTTTATCTATACGACATTCATGTTAATCGATTTCTAAAATAAAGCATAATCATATGTGCAGATTAATCCATGACTTAACCATTGAAAACAATGATCCTATGCCCCCTCCCAACTTTGAATTCCCTGTGTTCAGAGCCGAGGAAGAAGATAGTGAAGAGATTCCTGATGAAATTTCCTGTTTACTTGAGCATGATGAAAAGACTATTCAGCCATTTGAAGAGCCTTTAGAGATGATTAATTTGGGTAATGAAGAAGATAAAAAGGAAGTTAAGTTCGGAGCATTGCTTATCCCAGAAGTCAAAGGGAAAATGTTGGAGCTTCTCAGAGAGTATGTTGATGTGTTTGCTTGGTCCTACCAAGACATGCCAGGTTTGGATAACAATATTGTGGAGCAACGTTTACCGTTGAGACCTGAATGTCCGCCGATTAAGCAGAAGTTGAGAAGGACTCGTCCCGATATGGATGACAAGATCAAAGAAGAAGTTCAAAAACAAATTAATGAAAGTTTCCTTGTTACATCGGTCTATTCTCAATGGTTAGCCAATATAGTGCCTATTGCTAAGAAAGATGGCAAAGTTCGGATGTGTGTAGACTATAGAGATCTGAATAGAGCTAGCCCAAAGGATGATTTTCCATTACCACACATTGACGTATTGGTCGACAGCACTGCAAAGTTCAAAGTCTTTTCTTTCATGGATGGTTTCTCTGGTTACAATCAAATCAAGATGGCACCATAAGATATGGAGAAGACAGCTTTCATTACACCTTGGGGAACATTTTGTTATCGAGTAATTCCGTTTGGTTTGAAGAATGCTGGTGCAACATACAAAAGGGCCATGACTTCTTTGTTCCATGATATGATTCATAAAGAGATAGAAGTTTATGTAGATGACATGATTTCCAAATCACAAACTGAAGAAGAACATTTAGAACATTTATTGAAATTATTCCAGGGTTTGAGAAAGTATAAACTTCGTATGAATCCCAATAAGTGCACTTTTGGTGTTCGTTCTGGAAGAATTTTGGGTTTCATTATCAGTCAGAGAGGTATTGAGGTAGATCCTGATAAAGTCAAAGCTATATGGGAGATGCCCGCACCCAAGACGGAAAAACAAGTAAGAGGATTCCTTGGGAGACTGAACTATATTTCTAGATTTATATCTCATATGACTGCTACCTGTGGGCCGATTTTCAAGCTTCTCCGAAAGAACCAAGGATGTGTGCGGACAGAATATTGTCATAAAGCTTTTGATAGCATCAAAGAATATTTACTTGAACCTCCCATTTTGATTCCTCCGGTGGAAGGAAGACCATTGATTATGTACCTGACTATATTGGAAGATTCCATGGGATGTGTGCTTGGTCAACAAGATGAGACTGGAATAAAGGAACATGCCATATATTATCTGAGTAAGAAATTCATAGACCGTGAGTCTCGGTACTCAATGCTTGAGAAGACCTATTGTGCTTTAGCTTGGGCTGCTCGCCGTCTGCGCCAGTATATGATTAACCACACCACTTGGTTGATCTCCAAAATGGATCTGATTAAGTATATCTTTGAGAAGCCCGCCTTATCTGGGAGAATAACCCGTTGGCAGATATTGTTATCTGAATATGAAATTGAGTATCACACTCAGAAAGCGATCAAAGGGAGTATTTTAGCCGATCATTTTTCTCACCAACCAATTGATGATTATCAATCCATCAAGTTTGACTTCCTAGATAAAGATGTTATGTACTTGAAAGCTAAAGATTATGAAGGGTCGTTGCCTGAAGAAGGACCTGATCCCGAATCCCGTTAGGGTTTGATTTTTGACGAAGCTGTAAACTCTTATGGAAATGGAATTGGGGGAATCATTGTCACTCCCCGAGGTACTCATATCTCGTTCACAGCGAGATTGAAGTTTGACTGTATGAATAACATGGTTGAATATGAGGCATGTATTATGGGTCTCGAAGAAGCAGTGGATCTAAGGATTAAGATTCTTGATATTTACGGAGACTCGGCATTGGTAATTAATCAAATCAAAGGAGAATGGGAGACTCGTCATCCTGGTTTGATCCCTTACAGAGATTATGCTAGAAGATTGTTAACTTTATTTAACAAAGTGGAATTACATCATATCCCTAGAGATGAAAACCAAATGGCTGATGCTTTAGCTACTTTGTCTTCAATGTTTCAAGTGAATGATTGGAACGATGTGCCTACAATCAGAGTTATGCGCCTCGACAGACTTGCTCATGTGTTCTTGGTAGAGGAGGTCACCGACGACAAACCTTGGTTTTATGACATTATAGGTGTTCTTCAAACTCAAGAGTACCCGCCTGGGGCATCAAAGAAAGATAGGAAGATGTTGAGGAGATTTGTAAGTAGTTTCTTCCTCAATGAAGAAGTATTATATAAGAGGAATTATGACATGGTCCTACTCAGATGCGTAGACAGACATGAAGCAGACATGCTGATGCAAGAAGTACATGAAGGATCCTTTGGTACTCATGCCAACGGACATGCAATGGCTAAAAAGATGTTGAGAGCTGGTTACTATTGGATGACGATGGAATCCGATTATTGCAAATATGTGAAGAAATGTCATAAATGCCAAATTTATGCGGACAAGATACATGTGCCACCGACCCTCCTCAATGTTATCTCTTTACCTTGGCCTTTCTCTATGTGGGACATTGATATGATTGGAATGATTGAACCCAAAGCTTCAAATGGTCATCGTTTCATCTTGGTAGCGGTCGATTATTTTACTAAATGGGTGGAAGAAGCATCTTATGCTAATGTAACCAGACAGGTGGTAGTCAGATTTATCAAGAATCAGATCATTTGTCGATACGGCATCCCGAGCAAGATCATCACTGATAATGGGTCGAATTTGAATAATAAGATGATGAAAGAACTTTGTGAAGAGTTCAAGATCGAACATCATAATTCTTCTCCCTACAGGCCGAAGATGAATGGGGCTGTTGAAGCTGCTAACAAGAACATCAAAAAGATTGTCCAGAAGATGGTGGTAACTTATAAAGATTGGCATGAAATGCTTCCGTTTGCTTTGCATGGATACTGTACTTCAGTTCAAACTTCAACAGGTGCAACCCAATTTTCCCTAGTTTATGGCATGGAAGCAGTACTCCCCGTGGAGGTTGAGATCCCGTCTATGAGAGTTTTGATGGAATCTAAACTCTCTGAGGCTGAATGGTGTCAAAGTAGATATGATCAATTGAATTTAATTGAAGAAAAGAGATTGACAGCACTGTGTCACGGTCAATTATATCAGTAAAGAATGAAGAAGGCTTTTGATAAGAAGGTTCGACCACGCGAGTTCAGAGAAGGTGACCTCGTGCTCAAGAAGATATTATCTTTCCAACCTGATTCTAGGGGCAAGTGGGCTCCGAATTATGAAGGACCGTATGTCGTTAAGAAGGTTTTCTCTGGAGGCGCCGTGATTCTCACAAATATGGACGGTGAAGAGCTCCCGCGCTCCGTGAACACCAATGCAGTCAAGAAGTATTTCGCCTAGGTTTGAGTTGATAGTTTGCTGAGTTGAAAACCCGAAGAGGTGGCTTAGGCGGGCTTTTTGTCAGACCAGTCTTGGCGTTTGAGAACACCTCGGAATTCGAAGTTGTTAGGGAGAATAGTGATCATTGTTAGCGAACTACCATTTTTAGCGAACTACCATTTTATTAATAAAATTTGAGCATTTACCGTTTATGGGAAAATTTTTAATTTTTTGGCAATATTTGAAACAAAATTATTTAACGCATCCCTATTTTTAAATATGTCGTTGAATACTGAAAGGAATATTAACAGTTATTCCGAGGATGGTCAAGCCATGAAATGCAAAATAATACAGTAATTTATCCTTGTATGATGAACATATTTTCTTTCAAAATCGTCATGAGGTGTTGGTTGTGTAAACTTGCGTTTCTAGTGGTACTAAGCTTGGTGGCTCCCCAGCAATTTCGGTTAAACTTTGTTTCGGTTATCTTTATTTGAGCAAATCTCTGAGGTGTGGTACATTTTTTATCATGTCAGTGGTCTATTGGTGATTAGAAGATTGGATTTGAATACTTTTCTCCCAGAAGACTTGAGCCTTGTAGCGTGATACGCTCTGATGTTGCTTGTTGGTTCCAGTTCCAGTTATTTTCCATCTCTTTAAGATTGGCCGAGTATCTATTATTTCGTGATATCTTATCATCTCCAAGATATTCCATCTTCCTTTTTTGTCAGCATAACATTCATTTACTCATTTACACTTATATCACGCATGCATATTCACATTTGTCGTTGATTTTGGTTTGTATACCTTGTTTATGTTTATTCAAACAACATACATGTTCTTTCCAAGTAGAATGTTAACTTAGGAAGAAAATGTGCTTCCTTTCTAATTCCCCCAGCTGAGCTAATCCTCGTGGATGAATTTTTTATCTAGCCTTCCTTGTCCATTTCCGGATAAGATGAATCCCCAATCGAGTTATTTTCTCATTGGGTAGAGTCTTGTTTGACTGTCTTCTCTCTGGTTTATTCCTGGAGGGAGTTTTTGTCTCTTGCATAGGCTATCTCGTGGTTTTCTCCAAGCTAAACAACCTAGATGAATGGTGCATTTATATTGCGCATTTAAGTATCTGATTTCCTCAAGAAAGATCTATTCATGGTTCCCTTTAAAGAAGAATTTTATTCTCTGGCAGTGTTATCTCAACTTTCTTCTGAAACATCTTTGAAAAACGGCAAGCGGCGGTCTCTTCATGAGCAACTTGTGCGTTATTATTT
Source organism: Vicia faba (assembly GCA_948472305.1). Classification (NCBI taxonomy): domain Eukaryota; kingdom Viridiplantae; phylum Streptophyta; class Magnoliopsida; order Fabales; family Fabaceae; genus Vicia; species Vicia faba. The sequence continues at coordinate 1,436,029,411 of OX451741.1, read as the reverse complement.
TTGGAAAACGACAAGCGGCGGTCTCTTCATGAGCAACTTGTGCGTTATTATTATTTTTGGAAAACGGCAAGCGGCGGTCTCTTCATGAGCAACTTGTGCGTTATTATTATTTTTGGAAAACGGAAAGTGGCAGTCTCTTCATGAGCAACTTGTGCGTTATTATTATTTTTGGAAAACGGTAAGCGGCAGTCTCTTCATGAGCAACTTGTGCGTTATTAATATTTTTGGAAGACAGCAAGTGGCGGCTTCTTTATTTGAGCAGCTTGTATGTCATAGCGTTTTTGGACAATAGCAAGTGGCGACTTCTTTATTTGAGCAGCTTGTATGTTATAGACATCCTTTGAAGACAACAAGTGGCGGCTTCTTTATTTGAGCAGCTTGTGTATCTACAACCTTTTATTATTTCATCATTAATTGGTATCTCTCCGAAAAATCTCGCAGAGAAATTTGTTGTGAATCTTTGTCTTTAGAAGTCGGTAGTCCGTTATCAGCAAAAATTTGATACATCTTTTGTCTATCTTTGACCTTGAGTTGTGAACTCACCGTTATTTTGGTTCAATAATATGTTTTGTGGCCTATGCAAGGCGCCTTCTTTGTTAGGGTCAGAAGTCATATTCTCTCAAATTTTATTCGCTGTTAAGAGTATATCATTCGAAGTCGATGACTCATTTCCTCAGTAGTGTGTAATCTAAGTTCCCGTGGTTTATTGGTGTTTGGTTCCTCCAACATTATCTTGTCTCATACAGTATCATTCTCCATAAATTTAAATACTACATTCATATCATAAACATAATGGCGGTATCTTAGGGAAAAAATTGCGCATTATGTATTTAAGTACCTTCAATTTCGTCGAGACGAAGATTTTAACTTTCATATCTCCGGATAGAAGAAACTTAAATAGGGGCAGCTGTCATACCCCAATTCTTTACCTAAGATCCCTGCTTCATCTGCATTATTTTTTATATACATCAAGGTCACATAATACGGTAGGTTTCGAATGTTTCGAGCTTTAAGTGTGTAGAGATTACCGAGTGTTGTGAGCATTTTATGAATGACTAACCACTAATCAAGCATGAAGTGTATGTTTTGCTGTTTTGTTTTCATGTGCAGAAAATAGGTCTAAAAGAAGATCATCAGACGTTGTACGTCGATCAGGATTTTGAGTCTCAGAACAGAAATGTTGTCGTTCATTAATTTCCAAAAGACTGGTTCATCAAAGAATTTCATAGAATTGTGCGTTTATTTCCACACTTTGTCCAACAAATGGTCTCCGTTTTTCTCCGAATATTTTTCAGGAAGAACAGTCGAAATTCTATCGGCTTTGGTTCATGTGTGTTTCACATTGTTCTAAAATGCAAGAAAAAACAGGTTATACCGTCATTTTTGATTTCTTGAACCAAAAGTCATCTGCAAATTTTCTCACGACGCGGGTTGAATTTCTCTGAAATGGGATAATTAAATTCAAAGTCGTTCTAAAAGAATTTATTCAGAATATTTGGAATTTTCTTTATTTGAATCCAAGTGATAATTAAAGAGGAGCTATTCAAGAGATTTCATTCAAGAATATTCATTTATCACATGGAATATTTATTCAAGATTATTTTTGTGATTATTTTTTGGTGGATCTACATCATGGTTATTTAAATACATGAAGCATTATTTCAAGAAGTTAGTGAGGAATTCTATTTAATTACATGAGAAATTCTATTTGATTACAAAATTAATCCATGTGATTTATTTGGATTTCAATTACAAAAGTGCAAGATTAAAGTCCAAGACTTGCATTATTATTTATTCTACATTCAACAATTCATCCAAGTATTATTCAATTATTTCCCAAATTTAAATGGAAGATCTTGAATTTTTAAGATATATCAAGATTCATGTTTATGTGAAGATTCAAGATTATTTATAACTATCAAAAGAATGGAAAATATATTGAAGAATGCATGTTTATTCATGTTACAATTTATTGGAGTTTATTACAAGGTTGCAAAGAAGTTACAAGTGTGTACAAATGTATTTCCAACACTAAAAAAAAATTTCAGCAAAGTTGCTAATGCAGTCCACTTTGCAACCCATCTTCAAGCCCAACTTTGTTGTATTTTTGTTGGTCAACAATGCTCCAAACAGCCTGGAAAAAAAACAGCAAAGAGAGATGTTGTAAAATGCTACAAACAGTAAAAAAACAGCAACATACAGCAGCTCCAAGTGTTGCCAAAATCTGCTCCAACCTGCATTAAAGTAGCAGCAATTTGCATCAAAATGGCTAAAATAATTTGTGTGAACAAAGCATGGAAACAGCTTGCCAAAACAGTTCAAATTTCTACTATTTCCCCCCCTCAAATCCCACATACTCCACTATAAATAAGAGCCTTTGTCAACACAAGAGGAGAAGAAAAAATTCAGCAGTTAAAGAAAACAGAAAAAATGGTGTTGTTCTAAGAAAAATTTCAGCAAGTAAGAAAAAACTGAAAAAATAGAGTCTTTGTTCTAAAAAATCCAGCAAGGAAGAAATCATAAGCAAATTCAAAAAACTTACCATTTTGTTAGAAGCCCCATCGGAGAGGCTCCAATAGGTATTATTCTTTTTCTCCTCTCTATCTACTGCTGCATATATTCATGCTTGAATCACTTGTTGTACCATTTTATCCTTGCCATGCAACATTTGCCTTATCATTATTTACTTTGTTGTACTGTATTTGAGTTGAGTTGCTGCATGATTGTTAGCATTTAAACATGTTAATATTCATAATATCGGTAATAATAACAAGTGTAATAAAAAGCTTACTTCTTCCGTCACATAATACTGATTTATCACTTGCTGTCCGGTTTATCGCTTGTTGTCCGGTTTATCACTTACTGTATGGTTTATAACTTGATGTCTGGTTTATCACTTGTTGTCTTGTTTAGAATTTGCTGTCAAAAAATACTTGTTATCCATTTCTTGCTGTCCAAAAATCCAAACACCATCCAAAAACCATTTTGCTGTTACAAAGTCCAAAAAAAACCAAACCTGTCAACAAAAAAACCGAACCTGTCAAGTTGGGTGAACAGTGTTATGATAGAACCACCAATTCCACACCAACAAACACAACCTGGAGCAAACCTGTTTTTTTTTTCACCTTCCTCATATTCGATTTACCCCGCTACATTTTTTATCGCTAAAGATAGGCCAATGTTTCTAATCCTAAGTCCAAGAAAAAGTCCCATGCTCCATAATGCCAAGGATAGTAACCAAATAGTCCAAGAACCATTAAAGATTTTTTAGGGTTTATGTTGATTATTAAGTATCTTAATAAAGGAAAAGAAAAGCTCAACTGAGCAAAGTAAAAAGGGCAAGAAAATAAATGCTCAAATGATCAAAGATGAAAATGGCATGAAATGTAAATTGTGAAAGTAAATAGTACATAAAGCATAAAAAAGAATAAAAGCATAAGGTAAAACAAGTCAATAATTAGTGGTTAGTTGGATGACCATCTTGAAACTTGCATTTGGAACTTATTAGAGGATTGGTAGAACCAAAGCCTCCACACAACAAGTTGCATTTTCTTTTTGTCAAGTATATCATCCATTTGGAATTCTCATAAGTACCATTTAATGATCAATGATGTTTAAGTGATCCATGTTGACCAAAGGTGTTGTAGATCCATTAGAGGATTGGTAGAACCAAAGCCTCCACACAATGAATCTCAAGGTTATTAGATCAAAGAGATCAAATTAACATACTTGGACTTACAATCATAAGTTTGGGTCATGAATGATCATTTATTCGAATCAGGACAAAATTTAGCGCAATGTTAAGCAATGGTAAGTGGATTTATATAGAAGTCGCACCTATTTTGAGGCCGGTCAAGAGCAATTTATGCACCATTTAATTTGAGATATGATATAGAGATCATGCTCCAACAACATCTAGTGCAATAAGAAGGGGATGAGATGAAGAGGGATGGGGAAAATACACAAACCACATTTGAATTAAATTTTAATCAAACTATTATTAAAATTGTTCATCCATTTTTATGGAGTTAAACTCAACACCATGGATCCAATGATGTTAATAAAGTTCATGATCCAAATTCAACCCAAGTCAACCAGAAAATAATCACAAAATAATATTGCATTTAATATATACATTAAAAATGTTTTTTAAAAAATGTTTTAAAAGAAAAAATAATAAGAAAAATATCAACTATGTCCAAATTAATGAAGAAATAAAAAGTAAAACCATAGAAAAATAAGGGAAAGGGTCAAATAATTTTATAAATTTTTTGGTAATTTTTTAAAGTCAGAAACTATTTTTAAAATTAACATAAATGGGTAAAATGAACAAAAAATGGTAAAAAATAGTAAAGTCGGAAACAAAAATAAAATAAGGTCACCAATATTTGTCACAATATCATTGGATCATTCCATAATTTTTCAGAATTTTGAAATGTATAGAAATATTTTTAAACATTTAAAACAAATCAAATAAGTATAAAATTTATAAAAAATACCAAAACATAAAATTAAATTGTGAAAAAATAGAAATCAGAAAGAGATTAATCAAAAATATTTATCATATTTTTTTTAGATTTTTTTGGACTAAAAATGAATTTTCTATGATTTTTTGAAATTTAAAACAATTAAAATATAAAAATCAGAAAAAGAAAATAAAAGTAAAATATGTGGACCATTGGATGAGAGTCAAAACGCGTTAGTAATCAAATCCAAGGGATCTGGCGCGCTGTGCATATCATGGTCATTAGTGAATAATGTACAAAATCATTAATTAAAACAGATTTGAAAAATACAAATGGCGCGCCTTCATTGGTTGGAAGATGACACGTTGGTCATCTTCAACCTCCAGCCATCACGAATTGCCGGTCTCTCAAACTGTAAAATCAGAAGCGCAGACCTATGCCATTCGCTTCGTCTCTTCAAGACGAAGACAACCACACCCTCGCGCCAAATTTATATAAATTGTAGCTCAAGCAATTTGGAAGGAAAGTTTTGAAAAGGGATTGGAAATTTCATGGTCAAAACATGTTTCCATTAAAAGGTAAGTGTTGCAAATAGAACCAAGGAAATGAGAGCAACACAGTGATATCAGAGTTTTGAAGAATTGATGAAGGAATCTACCTATTGAAGTTGAGTTGCACAACACTGAAACTGGACTTCTATGGAGCAATATAAGGCACGATTCTTGAATGTAATTATGTGGTTAGCTTCAGGGAAGATCAAGGAAGGTTAATTGATGGAAAAATTGGATTGAAAAAGGCTCGAGAGTGGATTTTGAAGTTACAGAAAAATTGAGTTATGGAGCAATTTTGGCGGGGTGATTCTTGCTATCCAAGGTTGGGAAATTGAATGGGATAGTTCATGTATTTATAGGAGAAGCGAATGGGATCAAAAGGAAGAGTGAATGATGCGTTTTGGAGGGAATTCGTGCAAACCTGATGCACGAGTGAAGTGTGATCCAAACTTCATCAAAACTCATCCAATTCTTGCGTTTTGATGCACTAATCCACTTGGGAAAGTTGGCTAATCATGTTTAGACCCAAAACGCGTGTTAATTTAAGGTTTAAAGGTTGTAACATGAAATTCAAATTCTGACTTGCAAGGAAACTTCAATTCCAAGTTACCATTTTTGAAACTATGGCATTCTCAGCTCAAGGGGTCTCAAGGCATGATTATTAATGCTTTGGAAAGATGAGGTTACAAGCTTTGCGATGGAAAAAGAATGGAGTTAAATGGATGCTTGAACTAAAAGTTGCATTGAGTCAAAGTTGAAGAAAAAGGGTTAACTTTCCATACTTAGAAATATTTCAAATTCTTCTTCAAAAATGACCTATAATATTTTGCATCCAAACATGGCCTTCCACTTGGAATTTTCCCTTGACAAAAAAATATGGCATGAAGTAGATCTCTAGACTGAAAATTTGAAACTTGAACCACTAAAAATATCCAAAAATTGAGCAAGTTATGACTTGTTGAAGTTGGCCAAAAATCATGGAATGACCTATAATCTTTTGCATATTTAAGGCAACTTCCATCCATTTTCCCACTTTGCACATAAAATAAGGCATAAAGTTCACATCTTAAAAATTATTATGGAAAAATAATGGGCTCAAGGTGATAAAAATTTACCAAGTTAGGACCATTTGAAGTCACTCATGTAAAATTGTGGATTCATCTTGATGACTTGTAATCTTTCTTCTTCACCAAGTTCCTTCCACATGAAAAATCTTTGGAACTTTTGAATTGATTTGTTGATACCCCTTTAAAGAGAAGGATGTCTTTGGAATCACTCAAAAATACCAAAATGTGAGCAAGATATGCTCCTTTGAAGTTCAAAACCCTAGCTTTTAGATCAAGAAAATGCCTTGAGGAAATTTGATAAGTTTGAACAAACTTCTTGTACCAATATTCTTGCTTTCTGAATAAAAGTTGTTGAGGATGATAATGAAGACTCATAGCAACCAAAACCACTTCCATGTCTTTAATTTTGAGAGAATTAAGCTCTTGTGACCAATAGGAACAAGTCCTTGTCCAAACATGACAACTTCTCCAATCAACCCCTTGTACTTTTGAGTCAAATATAATAACCTTGAAATGTGATGAACGAAAACAACTTGCCATGCCAATTCCTCTAAAACCACTCCAATGGTGAAGTTTGAACTTCTCAAGCTATATTGACTAGGGCATGGAAATAAACTCATGAACCCATGGATTAATTTGTTAAATCTCATTCCCCTTCACCTACATGGATAACAAGCAAGACAAACCAACATTGCATTTTATTAGTTAAATGAAGAAAACAAAACAATATTAATGATCAAAAAAGGAACATAAGTCAAGGTTCTTGGTAATTCCTCAAAAGGAGCAAATCTCAAAGTAGGGAGGGGAACCAAGAATCCTAGTGTGATCTTGTTGTGAATGAATCAACATCGTATGATAAAGGGATCTTAGGGGGGAAAATTGAGGTACAACAGCTGCCCTTATTTAAGTTTCTTCTATCCGGAGATACGAAGATTAAAAATCTTCATGTCAACACGATTGAAGATACTTAAATATAAAACAAACCCAATTTTTGGCCCTAAGATGCCATGCAAATGCTTATGCATATGAATGCATATGAATATGACCAAAGAGACGCAAAGCACCACTAGGGATATAACAATAATAAAGACACAAAGGAGCAACCCCACCAGGAAAATAAATCACTGGTGGACCAAAAGAACTGAATTAGAGAGGATGGTAGGATGGTCAAAGGACACACCAACTTCTACTAAAGGCGAAGCTACCAACGTTTACTGCATGCAGAGAGAAAGTTAACAACCATCGACGTTCACGACTGATGGTCTAACAACTTTCACTGAAGGTAGAAAAATAAAATATCATATCACCGCCATTCATTGACGATAAACTATCAACGTTTACTGAAGATAGTAAAAGGATAAAAAACATCGATGTTCACTGCCGATGGTCTACCAACTTTCACTAAAGATAGAAAGCGAATATCATGCCACCTCCGTTCATTGACGATGAACTATCAATGTTCATTGAAGATAGAATAAAGATAAAAAAACATCGACGTTCACTGCTGATGGCCTACAACTTTCACTGAAGGTAAAAAGCGAATATCATGTCACCGCTGTTCACTAACGATGAACTATCAACGTTCACTGATGATAGCAAAAAGATATCAAACACCGACGTTCACTGCCTGTGGTCTACCAACTTTAACTGAAGGTAGCAAAAAGATAATAAACATCGACGTTCACTGCCGATGGTCTACCAACTTTCACTGAAGGTAGAAAAAAGATAACAAGTTTCCCCATGATTCAGGTGTTTCTCCTAGAACTGCTCTCAACTTCTTCTTTAACCAAGGCACACCGCCTGGAAAGGATAATACATGAGCTGTCTCAAATAAAGAGAACTTGTTATTTGCGGTCATGGAGGATTGTAAAAGGAAATGACTTTTTTGGGGCAAGAGGTATGACTTCCTGGGGAGATGCCATGATATTATTGCTAAGGGGATAAAGTCTTCTTGTGCAAAATAAATGAACGAACCAAACCCTGGAGTTTTTCAGGATTCCAAAGTGAATAGCATTGCCGGGGAACCACAGATCCAAAGAAGAAATAAACTGGAATGAAATAGTCAACCTGAATTCATCCTTTGAGAAAGAAACTCAAGAGGGAAAACAAAATTTATCCAAACAAGGAGTTGTACCAAAAAGATTAAAGCAAAAGTCTTCTATGAGGGACAACTCAGTAGGGAAATTGAAAGAATGTACATTTTCTGCTCAAGTCCAACATTCTGCTGAACAGAGGACAACATAAATCTGCAAAATAGGGTAATATGTAAAAAAATATTAAAAAATGTCAATGAACAATGACTTTCCAATTTTAGCTATGCATCATGTATGTATGAATGTATGAGCGCTATCGTGTGTATGCTGACAAAACAGATACACAACAATAGGGAACAACCAGGAAAAACTGCCTCGGGTACTAACAAAACTCGGCTAAACTTCAACCAAGATGACAATTCCAAGAAAGGTAAAGGCCAACTTCGGAAAAAAACCTACTGCCTGCTTTTAACTTTACTGAGGAGAAACATAATTCGGAGGTAGAAAACCAAAGAGATACCGGGGTAGAACATCCTTCTTCAGGCTTGATCAGGGAAACAAGTGTTTTTTTCAAAAGTAACATGCCTACCAGAGATTGCATGACCAGTCTCAAATAAAGCAGACAGACACCGATACATCCAAGCATCGCTGGGGAATTCAATCCTACTTCACTGGAGAAAAATGTGGATTGAAACTTCACATCATGAAAACTCAGAAAAAAGGAGAAATGAATCCAAACTTGACCGAGGATACCGGAACCATGAACCCAATACGGTGAAAAAAACCCGAGTAGACCTTCCCAAGGGGAACAAAAGCTTCTCAAAACAATGGAGTTTGTCCATTCCTAGGATCACCATTTTTGTTGTCATTGTTTCATCACAAATCTCAAAGTAAAACTAAATTGTAAAAACCTTATTTTCTTGAAAAATCAATTTTATTATTTAATCTCTTTTCTTTGAAAGTTATTATCAGTAATAAATGGAGTCTTTGCAAGCTAAATAACATAGGAAATACAAATAATTGGGTAAAAGCTCGAATTTCATTAATAGAATGGTAGTCTGCGAATGGAGAGACTCCATAGATGATTACAAAATTTGGGAAATGGTAATACATAATGGAAAAGATACATTGAGATACAATGACCACTACCCCCCCTAACAGCTTTTGAAATCCTGAGCAGCAGCCTTTGTTGAAGTATGGTGAGAATCTGAGAAGATTGTTTCTTCAACGATCAAATTTTGTCTGACGTAGTTACTTGCCAAGAAAATCCCTAACTTTTTCCTAAGCTGCCCTTGCGAGTTTTCAGCTTGGCGGGAAATTTATTATGTTTATGTATGTCATTTTTGCCTAGACCTCTCTTTCGGGTTTTCGCCCTACCGAGACGCTCCTTTTTTCCTAAGCTTCCCTTTCGGGTTTTCAACTTAGCAAGCTGTTCTTTTATTTCTTTAGGCGAAGTATTTCTTGACTGCGTCAGCATTCATGGGACGTGGGAACTCCTCGCCATCCATAGTTTCAAGAATTAATGCACCACCAGAGAAGGCTTTCTTGACAACATATGGGCCTTCAAAATTGGGAGTCCACTTTCCCCTAGAATCAGTGTTGAAAGACATGATCTTCCTGAGCCCGAGGTCGCCTTCTCTGAATTCACGAGGTTTGACCTTTTTATCAAAAGCTTTCTTCATTCTTCTTTGATATTTCTTGTTCTGAACCCATTCAGCCTCTGTCAGCTTGGTTTCCATTATCACACGCAACGAGGGAATCTCTACCTCGAATGGGAGTACAACTTCCATTCCTTACACTGGGAAGAACGGGGTTGCTCGTGTTCAAGTGCGAACAGATGTTCGATATCCATGAAAAGAAAAAGGGATAATTTCATGCCAATCTTTATAAGTAACAACCATTTTCTAAATAATTCTCTTGATATTCTTATTAGCAGCTTCAACAGCCCCATTCATATTTGGCATGTATGGAGATGAATTGTGATGGACAATCTTGAATTCTTCACACAGTTTTGTCATCATCTTATTGTTCAAATTCGAGCCATTGTCGGTGATAATTCTGCTCGGCACACCATACCGGCATATAAGATTATTCTTGATTAAGCGCACAACCACCTGCTTAGTAACACTGGCATATAAAGTAGCCTCCACCGACTTGGTGAAGTGATCAATTGCCACCAAGATAAAATGGTGCCCATTCGAAGCTTTAGGTTCTATCATCCCAATCATGTTAATACCCCACATAGTGAAAGGCCACGGGGAGGAAAGCACATTGAGGAGTGTCGAAGGCACCTGGACCTTGTCCTCATAAATCTGGCATTTATCGCACTTCTTTGCAAATTTGTAACAGTCAGATTCCATTGTCAGCCAATAATAACCTGCCCTTAGTATCTTTTTAGCCATCGAATATCCATTGGAATGAGTGCCAAATGAACCTTCGTGAATCTCATGCATCAACATGTCTGCTTCGTATCTATCCACGCATCTGAGCAAGACCATGTCATAATTTCTCTTGTATAACACATTTTCACTGAGGAAGAAACTGCCTGCCAATCTTCTCAATGTTTTTCTATCTTTCCTCGATGCACCAATCGGGTATTCCTGATTCTGAAGAAAATGCTTGATATCATAATACCATGGTTTTTCATCTACTACCTCCTCTGTTGTAAACACATGAGCGGGCCTATCTGGCCGTTGAACCACAATTCGGGGTATATAATTCAAGTATTCACTTGGTACATAGAAGCCAAAGTTTTCAGAGCATCCGCCATTTGCTTTTCATATCTAGGTATGTGATGGAGTTCAACTTTATTTAAAAATTGTAACAATATTCTATCATAATCTTTGTAAAGGATCAAATCAGGGTGACGAGTATCCAATTCTCCTTTAATCTGATTTATTACCAAAGATGAATCACCATACACATCGAGAATTTTAATTCTGAGATCAATAGCTTCTTCGAGACCCATGATGCAAGCCTCATATTCTGCCATATTATTAGTACAATCGAATATCAACCGTGCAGTAAAAGGAATGTGTGATCCATGAGGAGTGACAATCAAGCTCCAATTCCTTTACCATAAGCATTCACATCTCCATCAAATACCATATTCTAATGAGATTCAGGGTTAGTACCTTCCTCAGGTAATGGTTCATCACAATCCTTCACTTTCAAGAACATCACATCCTCATTGGGGAATTCATATTCTGCGGACTGGTGATCCTCCACTGGTTGATATGCAAGATAATCTGCCAACACACTACTTTTAATAGCCTTTTGAGTGCAGTATTCAGTATCATATTCAGATAACAACATCTGCCAGTGGGCGATTCTCCCAGTAAGAGCAGACTTTTCAAAAATGTACTTGATTGGATCCATTTTGGAGATCAACCAAGTGGTGTGATTCAACATATACAACCGCAAACGCTTTGCCGCCCAGGCCAAAGCACAACATGTTTTTTCCAGCATGGAATACCGTGACTCACAATCAGTGAATTTTTTACTGAGATGATAAATGGAGAACTTCTTCTTCCATATTTCATCTTGTTGTCCCATAATACAACCCATGGATTTATCTAATACTGCTAGATACATAATCAACGGTCTTCCTTCTAAAGGAGGGAGCAAGATAGGAGGTTCAAGCAGATATTCTTTAATACTTTTAAATTCCCTTTGGCAATCATCCGTCCACACACAACCTTGATCTTTCGTTAACAACTTAAAGATCGGTTCACATGTTGCAGTCATGTGGGAAATGAATCTGGAAATATAATTTAAACGCCCGAAGAAACCTCTGACTTGCTTTTCAGTTCTTGGTGCTGGAATTTCTTGAATTGATTTGACTTTATCAGGGTCAATTTCAATTCCTTTCTGGCTAACAATGAAACCCAACAACTTCCCCGATCGAACATCGAAGGTGCATTTATTTGGATTCAAGCAGAGACGATACTTCCTCAAACGCTGAAACAACATCAACAAATCTTCTATATGACCATCTTCAGTATGGGATTTGGCAATCATATTATCAACACATTCTTCGATTTCCTTGTGCATTAGATCATGGAATAGGGTTGTCATATCCCTCTGGTACGTTGCACCAGCGTTCTTCAACCCGAAGGGCATCACTCTGTAACAGAATGTTCCCCAGGGTGTGATAAACGTTGTTTTTTCCATGTCCTCTGGAGCCATTCTTATTTGCTTATACCCGGAAATTATGTCCATGAACGAGAATACTTTGAATTTTGTTGTGCTATCCACTAACATGTCGATGTGAGGCAATGGAAAATCATCTTTTGGACTAGCTTTATTTAGATCTCTGTAATCTACCCACATGCAGACTTTTCTGTCTTTTTTCGTTATTGGGACAATATTGGAAATCCATTGAGGATACACTGACGTCACGATAAAACCAGCATAAATCTGCTTTAGAACCTCCTCTTTGATCTTTACTGCCATATCTGGGTGAGTTCTTCTCAACTTTTGTTTAATTGGCGGACCCTATGGATTAAATGGCAAACGGTGCTCAACAATATCTGTATCCAGACCAGGAATATCTTGGTAAGACTAAGCAAAAATATCCACATACTCTTTCAAAAACTCAATCAACTTGCTCTTCACATCAGGATGCAGCGATGCTCCAATCTTAACTTCCTTCGGATCTTCTTCTGAACCCAAATTGATCACTTCCAAAGGCTCTTTATATGGCTGAATGGTATTTTCCTCGTTCTTAAGCAACCTTGAGACCTCTTCTAGAATCTCACCATAATCTTCTTCTTCAGCCCCATACACAGGACATTCAAAGTTGGGAGAGGGTGGAGGGTCATTGTATTCAACGAGTTTTTTAATTAATCTGCACATATGATTTATGATTGCTTTTAGAAACTGACACATAAAACAAGTGATTATGCAGATTGAATTTCAGTTATTAGATATTTTGAAATGTTTTTTTATTACCATTTTCCAAGAAAAAGCATAAAATAAAGACATAATTCGGGAAGCAAAGACAACTTTTATTAATGATCTTAAAAGTCACAGCAAACAGATAAGCCCTACAACATTAATACTTCCACCTTGGGCTGAGTGAAAGATTTTCAAAAGAAAGATTAATAAATCAAATTAATTTGAAACATGTATGGAAGAGGGAACATCAATGGTGATCCAGTTCTAAACCCTGACTCCATGCGTCACATATTTCGGCACTTCCTTCTCTGCTTCATCCTTCAAAATAGAATTGATTCCCGAATCAGTTGGATGGAGGTAACCTCCGTTATGGAAAACATCATGATAGCCACTCATAGTCGACTTTGACTTCAAACATTCACCTTTTCCATTCTTCGAAGAGAAACCCAAGCCAGTTTTGTTCTTATTCATGGGTGGATCCACAATTCGTCCCCACACTGCATTATGACAATTGTGGACAACCTATTGTGCGTCCTTCAACGAAGCCATGGAATTCTCATTTCTCCTTATATTGTCAACGGATAGGGCTTAGAACTGGGTTCCAACAGCAGCCTCATTCGCTTCTATAATACTGAAAGCAGATAAATGAGATATCAACAATTCCTGCTCCCCATTTATGATCACTACCTTCCCTTCACGCACAAACTTTAGCTTTTGATGTAAAGTTGAAGTGACAGCCCCTGCCTCATGTATCCATGGCCGTCCTAGCAAACAACTATATGCGGGAATAATGTCCATGACCTGGAAGGTTATCTGGAACAAATGTGGTCCTATATGGATAGGTAAGTCCACTTCACCGATGACAGATTTCCTCGACCCATCAAATGCTTTCACAATGATGCCACTCGGGCGCATAGGTGTTCCTTGATATTTCAACTTCATGAGAGTATTCCTTGGTATAACATTCAGCGCGGATCCATTATCAATTAGCATATTGGATAGCGAGTCATTCTTGCAGTTCATAGATATGTGGAGGGCCAGGTTATGATTCCTCCCTTCATCTGGTAATTCATCATCGCAGAAACTCAAGTTATTACATGACGTAATGTTTCCAATTACGCTGCTGAATTGATCTATTGGCATGTCACTCTCCACAAAAGCTTGGTCCAGTACCCTCATCAAGGATTCTCTATGAGCAGAGGAATTCATTAATAAAGGTAAGATAGATATCTTTGAAGGAGTCTGCAGTAGCTGATCTATAACCCTGTAGTCGCTCATCTTAATTATCTTCATAATATCATCCACTTATTTCTCTAGCGTAGCTCCACTAGTCTCTCCCGTAGTCTTCTTAGGTTCATCATTCTCGGCAATTTTATTTCCATCAGCAACATCTCTCTGAACAACCGACGCAAACACATTACCGCTACCGGTCACCCTGCTATTTTCAGCTATATTTCCAATATCTGGCATTGGCTTGATGGGAACTTCCACTCTGTCTTCTAATATTGTAGCGTTGTATTTCTAAGGCACATCCTTATTTAATTTGTAAGGGATAAGACCTGGAAAACTAATTATCAATGGGGTAACAACTGGCTTGCTATGATACTCAACTTCAAAGTGGGCGGGTGCATTAACACAAGGCACAATGAAATTTACCCCTTCTTCAACACAATCAGTTATCAATAACTCATTTCTGGAAAAAAAATCTTCGTTTGAAGAGAAATACTCATCCGCAGAGGCATACTATTCCTCTAACTCTTCCTCCATTAAACAAACCTCAACCATATCAACCTCATGATAATCATCTCTCTGACCTGTGATCTTGATAGTTCCATTGTCTAACAACAACTTAACACCCTTCTTCATGATTGAACATCCTCGGGGGTCTCGACAACAAACTATGCAAGACCCATATTGGTGTTCCACCTGACCAGCCGTATGGCAGAAGGTAGCATGCAACTGCACGAGATCCTCATTCATATACTCCACATCAAAAATTCTAAATTCAACAGGACATCCAAAAACCATGTTCACTTCCTCTTCATACTCTGCCCTAAGCCTGATTATGTGGATGAGGCCCTCATCCATCATCTCTTGTAAATAAGCCTTTATCTTCTCACAACCCTGTATGTTTGTACCACAAATAGCACAACCAGTATGGTCATGCATATAGTAGCTAAATTCACAGAGGTCTGCGTGCATTTTCACCAAACCTCATCTAACCAGATTAATGTCAAAAATTCGGAAATCTCCTGGACAACCGGCACCATATTTACAGCATTTACTCCCCCATGCTTGGGTAGAGGATTATCTTTCACATTAGGTCCGATGTACTTGAAAGATAGAACACCAGATTTTACCAATTTCTGCACTTCATTCTTCAACGGATAATAATTATCAACATTATGCCCTAGTGCTCCCTGATGAAAAGCACATGTTTGGTCTGCCTTGTAATACCAAGACAATGGTGATGGTACGTTGGGAGGTGGTCGTGTCTGGACCAATGTTTTCTGGATCAATGCTGGTAATAACTCTGTATAGCTCATGGGAATAGGGTTATAACTCTCCCTTCTCTGATTATACCCTTGATTCCCCTACTGGGACGGTCTTTGATAAGAAACTGTAGTTGGAGTGGCATTCATAACGAGAGTAACTGAGGCGACTTGCTGATGACGCTGATAATTCCTTCTAGGAGCGTTTACCCTTCTCTCTTGCATAACAGCATTTGCATCTCCCTCTTTCTTCTTGGTAAACCCATAATATGGCTTCTTCACACCTCCACATCCTTCACTCTTCGTCAAACGACCTTCTCTTCCAAGCGGATACCCATTCCTAGCACCTTAGTAAAGTCACTTGGTGAGCTTGCTACCATCCTTTCATAGTAGAAAGCACCCAGCGTCTTTAAGAAAATCTTAGTCATCTCCTTCTCTTCCATGGGAGGAATCACTTAGGCGGCTACCTCACACCATCTCTGCGCATACTCTTTAAATGAATCCCTGTCTTTCTGGACCATGGCCCTAAGTTGATCACGGTTAGGCGCCATGTCCATGTTGTACTTTTATTGTTTGATGAATGCTTCTCCCAAATCATTAAAAGTATGGATATTAGCGTTGTTAAAACTCATATACCACTTCAATGCAACACCGGTCAAACTATCCTGAAAAAAGTAAATCAGCAGACGCTGATCATCAGTATGGGTAGACATTCTTCTCACGTACATCACCAGATGAGCACGAGGGAAAGTGTTTCCCTTATACTTCTCAAACTACGGGACCTTGAACTTAGCAGGTATATTAACATTTGGGACCATGCATAGCTCATTCAAATTCTTCCCAAATAGCTCTTTTCCCTTGAGGGCCTTCATCTCCCTCTACATCTTCTCAAACTGCACTTGAACGTCATCTATTCTGTCATAAAGACCCAAGTCTTCACTCGGTGGAGGGAAAGGACGACACACATCATCATTAACAAACGAAACCATATTCACCGAAGGAGGTGCAGTAGGAACAGCATGCACCATAGGAGGTTCTGGAGTATAATAGTATGAACCACTGAAGTATCTTGAGGACCAAGATTGAAACCTTCAGGTGCAAAATTCTCTGGCATTCCCCATGGATAACCTTGAGGCATATGGTTTTGAACAACAGCCAGAGTAGCAGATAGGGGAATAGTCAGAGATTCAGTAGTTTCCCTTGTTGGTTGGGGTTGAACTCTCAATGGTTGATTCTGAGAAGCCACCAGAGCTTTCATCAGAGTAGTCAGATTGGCCATTCTGGCATTCAAAGCAGAAACTTCCTCGCGCAGCTCGTAATTCTCTTGTTCTAAGTTATCCAGCTTCTTTTTGAAATTTGCCCGAGTGTTGTAGTGATGAGTCAGCTTGCTATTGAAGTAAAGAAGCTTGGTAAGACACCTGGATATGCATAACAAATGCAAGAGAAATGTGCAATATGATGCATGATATGCAATGCACATGATTATTTTTACTTTGTTATTTAATATTTCAAGGGATTTAAAGATTATAGACATATTGCAAACATCAAAGTAATGAATCTTTTGGAATACTAAAAAAATTATTATTATAATAAATCCAAAAGGGATTACAAGTTTCAATGATCTCAAGTACAAGATGAAAATAAAATCTATAATCCTGAGAAAAAGAGCTGATGGAGATCACTCTATACGCTGGCGCTTCCCTGTAAGCCTGGCAATATGAGCCTTCAACCTCTGGTTTTCTTCCACATGTTTGATGGCAACCTTCTTCTAATCATCTGAATTCGGAAGTGAGTGATCAGCACCTAATTGAGGCTTAGGAGAAAATAAATCCCCTTGCCTCTCCATAGACTCTACCGCTCGACTCTCAAGGATCTCAATCAAGTCGTCTTTCTCCTTCAGGTCTGCTCTGTAGGAATTCTCTAAAGTTTGGAACTTATTCTTCCAAGAATCCCTTTCCTGTTGCATCCTAACCAAAGCAAGTTGCAGCTCTTCCAGATCATCTAATAAGGGAGGACTGATCTTCACAAATAGATCAGGCATGGGTGTCTCCCAAGTATATGACATGTTTAACTGAATGGCTCTTGATCATACCCACTGAAGATATGGCTCCAAAGAAACAGCACCCCTAGGTCCCAAATCCTTCCTAACCTTCTTATGAATGTGACACCAGGCCTTCGCAATCTTCCCCCTAGCTTCCCTATGGTCTTCCCCTTCCTTCAGAAAGAAACTACTCAAATTAATACTATTTGGTTTATCCCTCATTGGATAACCAAGTTGTCGCCAAGCAAGAACAAGGTTATAGTTAATTCCTCTATTTGTACCAAGAAGAGGTACATTAGGGAAACTACCACAACTGTCAATAATCTCTATATCCTAGTAAGCTCGATGATATCAATCAATATCTGAGTGAGTAAGTGCCATGATCTTAGGAGTCCAACAGGGTTCCTTCTTGACATCCCAAAAAGCATCAGACTGAGGCTTATGAGAGATGAACCACAGGTACCACAGAGGCGTGCAACAGATAATCATTCCCCTATGATACGAATTTTGAAGATAAATAGAGTAATAAGCATCACCCAACAGTGTAGGAACTGGGTTTCTGATAATGAAGATCCTAATAGTGTTAATGTCAATAAACTTGTCCACATTAGGAAACATGAATAACCCGTAAGCAAGTAGAGCAAAAATGGCTTCAAAAGCAATTGTACTCTTCATTCTAGCAAAGTAACGAGCTTTCTCCAATAAGAACTGAGTTGGTAATCCTCTAATCCCTCCTTTGGTAGTCATATGGGCTTCCACCTCAGACTTCCCCAGGTGAATCAAAGCAGCAATCTCATGTGGTTTTGGCTCACCCTCCAAACCAGTAAAAGGAACACGATCGCTAACTGATAAATCCAAAAGATAAGAATACTCCTCTAGTGTAGGCATCCACTGATAGTCGGGAAAAGTAAAGCAATGATACATTGGATCATAGAACTGGACCACGGTCGAGAGAATACCCTCCTTCATCTTCAGCTTCATGAGAGGAATAATGGACCCATACTTCTTCCGAAAGTCTGGAGAACACTCGATCTCGGGAATTAGACTGATCAACTCATCTATCTTGGGATCCTTGAAAATGTACTTCCCGGTATTTCTCTTTCCAGAATCCATGGTTAAAAAGTACCTGATATATTCACAAATAGTCAACCTTTAAATCCCTTGAAATATGGTTTCTTCAAAAGATGCTTATGAGTGCATGGATGCATGATGCAACAATCACACACAAGATCACACATATAGGGTTCATATGTTCAACGTCACGAGCATGAGGTCGAAGGTACTACCCATAAGGTGTTGGTCTAAAAAGTTATCACCTGTCGAACAAGGTTCTAGAGGGTCCCAGAGTCTATATCCTTCCTTCGAATATTACTAACTTCCTGATTAACTCGGTAATTAGTAATATTCTCAAGAAACACTCTGAAGAAGTGAAAAACACAAGAAGGGGGGTTGAATTGTAAAAACTGGAAATCAATTGCAATGAACACGATATTTTTATCCTGGTTCGTTTGATCTCAAACTACTCCAGTCCACCCGTTAAGGTGATTTCGCCTCTCTCCAACGAGGTCTTAATCCATTATATTCAACTGAATATTACAATCTGCTTTAACAACTGCTAAAGCCTTCTTGATGCAAACCACATACCGGTTTCTCAAGGAATCACTTTCTTACAAAGAATTGAAATCTAGGTGTGTGAATGTTTTCTACAAAACTGTTTATCACAACTGTGATACTACACAAATTAAGCTTATGGAAACTAGATTGCTAAAAATAATTGATTAAGGAATTTTGGAGCTTTTAGCAAACTGAGAGTGATGAAGATGATGAATAGCTTTTTGGCGTGTAGAGTGTTGTAGAGCATTAGCCAATTCAATCTTCATTGACTTGTTTATATAGCATTGGAATTGGTGAACGTTGGAGCAATAAGTCTGATTCAATGCCAATAACAATCTTTCCTTATTAAGCAGATCTTGTCTGGAATGATGCCGTTGGTAATAACTCGTCTTGAATGCACAGTGCCGTTGCTACTAAAGCATGTTCTGGCTTTGGCTCATTTTGACGCTGCTTAAGTGCTGATGAACTGTTGTTGTCTTTATTAGAGATCAGAGTGTTTAACGCAGATCTGTTCATCAAGCTTCAGCATAAGCGTGAGTTGTTCTTCTGATTCTGGTATCTGATATAGCATCTTCTGATGCTGATGTTGATATCTAATTTTCTGATGCTGATTATGATGTACTCTTGCTGATACCCATCAGAGTTTCTGTAAAACAGAAAGTAATTTTTAGGTAGCAAATAGTTCTTACATGAATCACATAATTAATATATCATTTCATTTTGTTATCATCAAAACTTAAACTTAGGGTAGTAGATTCAAACTTTGTTCTAACAATCTCCCCCTTTTTGATGATGACAAAAACTAGATATTTTTTAATAGAAAATAGCATGAAAAAGTATCAGAGATAACTAAATGATAAGATGCATCAGAATTAAATAAGAAGTTATCAAAGATAATGGATAAAGAGATATCAGAGTTGGGATCGGAGATACTCCCCCTGAATTTATTACTTCCCTTTTTTTAATTCCGAGAGTCTTCAGGATCAGATCTTTATTGAATTGTTGAGCATCAGAATATTGGAGCTTTCACTATCAGAACTTCAGATCAGAATATCAGAGCTTCAGAGTATCAGAGCTTTATCAGAGCTTTGCTTTGGATCAGAGTATCAGGGCTTTGGTCTTCAGTGAATCAAAGAGCATTCTTGTACCTGTAGGCTTATGCAAAAACAGAAAACATTCAAGTATATCAGAGTTAGAATGTTTGAGACTTTTTGTCTCAGTAATCCGTTATTGAAAAATATCATTCTTGTTCTCCCCCTGTTTGTCAGCAATCAAAAAGTGTAAGTGATGTGCTAAAACGATCAGAGCAGAAAAACTTGTTATATTAAAATATTCAGAGCCATACAAAACAGTACAAAAGATATGCAAAGAAAAACATTGAAAATATCATGAATGAAAAGCTAAGGTTGGGGAGGAAAGCGTGTGAACAGAGTCTCCAACAATGCCTTAATATGATCAGCAGTTTCAGTCTGCTTGCTGATTTTGGGGGATTTGAGAAAGATACTTGAAACGGTTACCAGACATGTGTCTCAATGCACCCAATCAGCGTTTTGCCTTCTCAGAAGCGTGCACACGTTCTGCTTCAGAGATTTGCTGATGATTGGATGACACTTGTTTGATTTAGTGAGCAGCACGTCTATCCTTTAGCTGAAACGCTCAGATCTTTAAGACTGGCATCTGATACAATCTGCATGTTCTATCTTTCTGAAAGGAGATTGATCATAAGTTCACAGTAAAACAAATACATTCTGAAAGATAATATATGGAATTAAAACATTTTCACTCTGGACAGATTTTCATGCTGAGATGTTTCAGAATGAAATTGAATCTATCTTCAGAAAGGGGTTTAGTGAAGATATCAGCCCATTGATGGTCTGTATCAATAAATTTTAAGTTCAAAATTCCTTTCTGAATATAGTCCCTAATAAAATGATGTTTTATTTCTATATGCTTAGCTCTAGAATGTAAAATGGGATTCTTACTTAAGCAAATAGCAGAAGTATTGTCACAGAGTATAGGGATGTTACTCTCAAAAATCTGGAAGTCTTCAAGCTGACTTTTCATCCAGAGAATTTATGTGCTACATCCTGCTGCTTCTATGTACTCAGCTTCTGTTGTTGATAGAACAATTATGGATTGCCTTTTGCTGGACCAAGAGATCAGATTTTCTCCCAGAAACTGGCAGCTTCCAGAAGTACTTTTACGCTCTACTCTGTCTCCAGCAAAGTCAGCATCGCAGTAGCCTACTAAGCTGTAATCACTAGATTTTCTCTTCTCTTTCCAGAATACACGTGGGATGCATTGGAATCTTTGATGGCTTACATTCTGAGAGGTCAAATTTCTTCAGAAGATCTCTGACATATTTGCTCTAATGAATGTAAGTTCCCTCTGGAGTTTGATTGATCTGAATTCCTAGAAAGAATTTCAGTTACCCCATGAGGCTCATCTCAAATTCTGCCTGCATACACTTAGCAAATTTTCTTCCAAGAGAAGGATTAGTAGATCCAAAAATAATGTCATCAACATAAATTTGACAGACTAAGATGTCATTCTTAACTGACTTACAGAATAAGGTGGTGTCCACCTTCCCTCTGGTGAATTCATTTTTTAACAGAAAGTTACTTAGTCTTTCATACCAAGCTCTGGGAGCTTGTTTCAGACCATATAGTGACTTCTTTAGTTTGAAAACATGTTTTGGATATTTTTTATTTTCAAAACCAGGGGGTTGGTGCACATAAACCTCTTCTTCTATATAATCATTTAAGATTCCACTCTTGACATCCATCTGATACAGAGTGATGCCTCTATTAACAGCAAATGAAATTAAAAGTCTGATAGATTCTAACTTGGCGATTGGAGCAAAGGTTTCTGTATAATCTATCCCCTCTTGCTGACTATAACCTTGTGCAACCAGTCGTGCTTTGTTTCTGATGACTTCACCTTGTTCATTTAGCTTGTTTCTGAACACCCATCTTGTTCCAATGACGTTGAATCCTTTTGGTCTGGGAACAAGATCCCATACGTCATTTCTGGTGAATTGATTCAGCTCTTCTTGCATTGCTAGAATCCAGTCGTTGTCCAGAAGTTCTTCATCAATAGAAGAAGGTTCAATCAGAGACACAAGTCCTATGAGGGATTCTTCAGAGTTTCTGAAGCTTGCTCTTGTTCTGATTGGATCTTCCTTTCTTCCTAAGATAGTTTCTTCTGGATGATCCAAGCTGCTTCTGGGTAATCCCTTTTGAGGTTGATTAGCAGCTGTTGTAGGATTTCTAGCAGTGCTCCTTTCAGATGTTGAAGGAGTGTCTGTGTTGAGAGCTTCTGGTGACTTGTCTTCAGAACCTGTAAATTCAATTTCCATACCTGCAAAAACTTCATTTTGCTTTGACTTTTCAGAGTCAAGCTTATCATCAAAACAAACGCTGATTGATTATTCCACAATCTTTGTTTCTGTATTGTATACTTTGTACCCTCTTGAGCATTCAGAGTATCCTAACATAATACACTTCTGTGCTTTAGAGTCAAACTTGTTCAAATAATTCTTTGTATTTAACATAAAACAAGTACATCCAAATGGATGAAAATATGAAATGTTGGGCTTTCTGTTCTTCCAAAATTCATATGGAGTCTTTTCCAGAATAGGTCTTATTGAGATTCTATTCTGAATGTATCACGTTGTGTTTATTGCCTCTGCCCAGAAGATCTTAGCAACATTTGTCTCATTGATCATGGTTCTGGCCATTTCTTGCAATGTTCTGTTCTTTCGTTCTACAACTCCATTTTGTTGGGGAGTTCTAGGACAAGAGAAATCATGTAGAATGCCTCTGTCATTAAAGAATGACTCAAAATCTTTGTTTTCAAACTCTCCACCATGATCACTTATGACTTTAACGATTCTAAGATCCTTTTCATTCTGAACTTGGTTACAGAAGGTAACAAACACAGAGTGTGACTCGTCCTTGTGTCTTAAGAACTTTACCCATGTCCATCTGCTATAGTCATCTACGATTACTAACCCATACTTCTTGCCACTGACTGAAGCAGATTGAGTTTGTTAATCTGAGATATTCTTCTCATACTAACATGCCCCAATCTTCTGTGCCAGATCCACTGCTCGTTGTTAACAGACAGAAGACACTTTACATTCTGACTTTTCAGTTCAGAAAGTTTGATTTTGTAAATGTTGTTTTTCCTCTTTCCATTAAACAGGATAGTCCCATCTTTCTGACTAACAGCTTTACATGATTTTTGATTAAAGATTATATCATAACTGTTATCACTTAATTGACTTATGGATAACAGATTATGCATTAATCCATCTACTAGCAGAACATTATTAATAGAGGGAAGATTTCCATTACCTACAGTTCCAGAGCCAATGATCTTTCCCCTCTGATTGCCTCCAAAGCCAACGTGGCCTCCAGGCTTAAGTTCCAGGCTTTGGAACATATGCCTTTTTCCCGTCATGTATCGCGAGTAGCCAGAGTCCAGGTACCATGACTGGTGTTTCTGATTTGCTGCTAAAGATATCTGCAACATGTATTATTTTATCCTTAGGTACCCAGATTTTCTTGGGTCCTGATTTGTTAGATTTACCAAAACTCTGGTTGAATTTTGGTTTCACAGAATACTTACTGCTAGTGTATTTAATATTATGTGTGTGACCATACACAAAATGTGAATTCAGAGGAGTGTGTTTAATGGTTAAATCAATGACATTCTTTGGTGTAGGAACCTTACCTTTGTATCATATTCCCTTCCTGCCGTTTCTGCTAACTCCATAGATCATTGAAGCCATTTTGCTTCTATCTATGCTTTTAGCAAGGAACTTCTGGAAACTGTGATCATACTCCTTGATGATCTCATCAGCACTGCTGGGAGTTTCAGAAATTGGTTCCTTCTGAGAGTTTTGTAAAGTATTTTCTAATTTTGAAATTTTATTTCTCAGCTCAGAATTTTCCAATTTAAGACTCTCAGTCTTATCAGAGTCAGATTCAAGATTCCTTTTCAGGTTTCTGAATTTAACTCTAATCTGCTGGTACCTTTCCAGAATTTCATTAAGACTTTCAGCAAGTTCAGCCTTAGTAAAATTAATTGCAAAGTCAGGAAATACCTCTTCAGTATCTGATTCTGAGTCTGATTCAGAAGCTTCACTATCTTCTGAAATGTTGGCCATGAGAGCTATGTTGGCTCTCTCATCATCTGATTCTGAGTCAGCTTCAGACGAGTCAGAGTCATCCCATGTAGCCATGAGACTTTTCTTCTTTTCTCTTCCAAACTTCTTTTTGGGCTTTTACCTCTGAAGCTTTGGACAGTCACTCTTGTAGTGTCCTTGCTCATTGCACTCATAGCAGATGATGTCCTTGGTGTTTGGCTTTCTGCTTCTTGAGGAGCCTTCAGATCTTCTGTATCCAGAGGAAGAATCTGTCCTTCTGTATCTGGAAGAATACTCGTTCTGATCAGATCTTCTGGGATTCCTGAACTTCCTTTGCCTCTGCTTCCACAGTTGATTCACTCTTCTGGAGAGGAGGGAGAGTTCGTCTTCTTCTGATTAGGATCCATCATATGTTTCTTCAACTGCCTGCAAAACTTTAGACTCATATTTTTTGTTAGATTTTAATGCTAAAGGCTTACCTTGCTTCTGGGGTTCATCAACTTCTAGCTCTATCTCATGACTTCTGAGGGAGCTGATAAGTTCCTCTAGAGAAATTTTGTTGAGATCTTTTGCTAGCTTCAGAGCTGTAACCATTGGCCTCCACTGCTTTGGTAAGCTTTTGATGATCTTCTTGACGTGATCAGCAGTAGAGTATCCTTTGTCCAGAACCTTGAGACCAGCCACCAGAATTTGGAATCTTGAGAACATTGTTTCAATGGATTCACTTTCTTCCATTTTGAATGCCTCATACTTCTGAATGAGCGCAAGAGCTTTTGTTTCTTTGACCTAAACGTTGCCCTCATGCGTCATTTTGAGTGAGTCAAACATGTTCTTAGTTGTGTCTCTGTTAGAGATCTTTTCTTATTCAGCATACGAGATGGCGCTGAGAAGGATGGTTCTGGCCTTGTGGTGATTTTTGAAGTCACGCTTTTGTTGGTCAGACATTTCTTTCCTATCAATCTTCTGACCGCTTGCATTCACAGGGTGCGTGTATCCATCTGTCACCATGTCCCACAGATCAGCATCATGTTCCAGAAAGAAGCTTTTAATTCTGTCTTTCCAGTAATCAAAATTTTCTCCATCAAAGACTGGAGGTTTGCCGCTGAATCTGTCTCTGTCTTCATTGTTTTCATTGCTGGTGTGTGAATAAGTTCCTGCCATTGTGTTTTTCTGACGCTGGATCTTGTACTGACACGGTTAAGTGTTTTAGCTCAGAACCAGGCGCCCTGATTCCAATTGAAGAAGTGAAAAACACAAGAAGGGGGCTTGAATTGTAAAAACTGGAAATCAATTGCAATGAACACGATATTTTTATCCTAGTTCGTTTGATCTCAAACTACTCCAGTCCACCCGTCAAGGTGATTTCGCCTCTCTCCAACGAGGTCTTAATCCACTATATTCAACTGAATATTACAATCTGCTTTAACAACTGCTAAAGCCTTCTTGATGCAAACCACATACCGGTTTCTCAAGGAATCACTTTCTTACAAAGAATTGGAATCTAGGTGTGTGAATGTTTTCTACAAAACTGTTTATCACAACTGTGATACTACACAAATTAAGCTTATGGAAACTAGATTGCTAAAAATAATTGAGTAAGGAATTTTGGAGCTTTTAGCAAACTGAGAGTGAGGAAGATGATGAATAGATTTTTGGCGTGTAGAGTGTTGTAGAGCATTAGCCAATTCAATCTTCATTGACTTGTTTATATAGCATTGGAATTGGTGAACGTTGGAGCAATAAGTCTGATTCAATGCCAATAACAATCTTTCCTTATTAAGCAGATCTTGTCTGGAATGATGTCGTTGGTAATAACTCGTCTTGAATGCACAGTGTCGTTGCTACTAAAGCATGTTCTGGCTTTGGCTCATTCTAACGCTGCTTACATGCTGATGAACTGTTGTTGTCTTTATCAGAGATCAGAGTGTTTAGCGCAGATCTGTTCATCAAGCTTCAGCATAAGCGTGAGTTGTTCTTCTGATTCTGGTATCTGATATAGCATCTTTTGATGCTGATGTTGATATCTAATTTTCTGATGCTGATTATGATGTACTCTTGCTGATACCCATCAGAGTTTCTGTGAAACAGAAAGTAATTTTTAGGTAGCAAATAGTTCTTACATGAATCACATAATTAATATATCATTTCATTTTGTTATCATCAAAACTTAAACTTAAGGTAGTAGATTCAAACTTTGTTCTAACACACTCGTCCGAGCGTAGTATCGCGTGACAACTATTCCTGGATTACTCCGTCATAGCTTCCACAATACACCTAAAAGGCCAAGATGGGTTTGGTATTCTACGGTCCTCAGTTTCAGCAGGCTCCCAGGTAGAAAGCAGTAAGTTTTCCCGATTACTCGGTAAACAACACTATAGTCAAAGGGGCCTCCATTGAGTGGGGGATCTCATGCCTCCTTTTTTGGGATTACTCCCTTAAAGTTAACATGACTATACCGCCCGTCCTATCTTAAAGTTTTCCCAAGTCCGGGTATAGGACTTATGAGTAATCACCAAGCACCCTGAAAACTAGGAAAATCTAAACAAACCTATATACAAAATATAATCAAAAAATAGTAATAACACATATACAAATATAAACAAAGATAGGCTTAACCCACTTAGGGACGGACAAGCAAGAGGTTAATCTTTCCCCAGTGAAGTCGCCATTTTTTTGTAGCGGTAGAATGTTCAAGGTTAAGCCATTGGGTTGACTAGACTTTATACAAATTAAAATAAAAATCTCCATCGCGCTTTATTGTTTCCAAAGGAATGGAAAAAGAGCGAATAACCCAAAAAGAGGGGGAAAGATTCAAGGTAAGGGGGTTGGTTATGCAAAGGGAAGGTATTAGCATCCTAAACATCTATGGTACTCCGCAGGAGCCTCTTTTTAAAAATTTGTATATTTTGGCTATAAAAAAACTGTTGTATATAAAATGGATGGTGGAGGTGAGGAAAGAAATATATTTTTTATGATTTTTCACCCGCCGCGGTTGCAAACCTTTAGTGCCTACGTACCACCTTTCTTGTAATAGGGGATCAGGGTACATGTAGTTCCTCTTTTAAAAATTTAAAACACAAATGCGTTGGTTAATTTTATAAGATAAAACATCATCGTCATTATCCGTATAGAAAACACACCTACTACCCACAATCATGAGAAAGGAGAATTTGCATCATCTCAAAGTGGATGATATGGCTTTGATTTCAAAATCAACAATGCCTCATCAACACCCAAGTGGAAAATATCTCTCTTCACTACATATTATAGAAGTATAGTTGTTTGCATCACTACAAGGATTGACAAGAGTTTAATCTTTTAAGAAAAGTTTCAAAGGTAAAAAGCCAAAGTGGCAAAATGGTTTGAAATGAGATTGGTTGACTTTTAGTCTTCTCAGAAAAAAAATGTCAAGGTATTATTAACTAGATTGGAGATTTATTTATGAAAATGTTTTGAAAATGCATGGACATAAGTCCAGGTTTATTATGAAAATAGTTCAAGTTTCAAAACAAGAAGAGTTTTCAAAAGGAGGGAGAAGATTTTGAAATTAAAGAAGATGGGAGGAGAAGAAGAGAATATCCTAAAGCATAAGTTAAAAGCTAGGGATAAGAACCATCTAACCAACAAAAAGCCAATACTTGAAATTATGAGCCAGATAGAATTCCCATTCTTTGGATTGAAACCAAGCAAGCAAAGATACTAGACCTCTTGAGAGAACCAAACTTCAAGTGTATTAAGTCTTCATAAAAATTGGGCTGAGTAATGGTTGTATACGGGTTAATTCCAAATTACAAACAGAGAATGTAATCACAAAAACCTGCACACAAAAACAAACAAGCAACCCAATGTCTTGAGGTAAACCTCTAAAACTCCAGAC
Organism: Vicia faba; assembly: GCA_948472305.1. Classification (NCBI taxonomy): domain Eukaryota; kingdom Viridiplantae; phylum Streptophyta; class Magnoliopsida; order Fabales; family Fabaceae; genus Vicia; species Vicia faba. The sequence goes on along the minus strand of OX451741.1, from coordinate 1,436,001,219 downwards.
AAATTAATCAGATAAGATAACAAGGTCTCCAAGATAGGCCAAGGTTTCTGATCCTAAGTCCAAGAAAAAGTCCCATGCTCCATAATGCCAAGGATAGTAACCAAATAGTCCAAGAACCATTAAAGGTTTTTTAGGGTTTATGTTGATTATTAAGTATCTTAATAAAGGAAAAGAAAAGCTCAAGTGAGCAAAGTAAAAAGGGCAAGAAAATAAATGCTCAAATGAGAAAATATGAAAATGGCATGAAATGTAAATTGTGAAAGTAAATAGTACATAAAGCATAAAAAAGAATAAAAGCATAAGGTAAAAAAAGTCAATAATTAGTGGTTAGTTGGATGACCATCTTGAAACTTGCATTTGGAACTTATTAGAGGATTGATAGAACCAAAGCCTCCACACAACAAGTTGCATTTTCTTTTTGTCAACTATAGCATCCATTTGGAATTCTCATAAGTACCATTTAATGATCAACGATGTTTAAGTGATCCATGTTGACCAAAGGTGTTGTAGATCCATTAGAGGATTGGTAGAACCAAAGCCTCCACACAATGAATCTCAAGGTTATTAGATCAAAGAGATCAAATTAACATACTTGGACTTATAATCATAAGTTTGGGCCATGAATGATCATTTATTCGAATCGGGACAAAATTTAGCGCAATGTTAAGCAATGGAAAGTGGATTTATATAGAAGTCGCACCTATTTTGAGGCCGGTCAATAGCAATTTATGCACCATTTATTTTGAGATATGATATAGAGATCATGCTCCAACAACATCTAGTGCAATAAGAAGGGGATGAGATGAAGAGGGATGGGGAAAATACACAAACCACATTTGAATTAAATTTTAATCAAACTATTATTAAAATCGTTCATCCATTTTTATGGAGTTAAACTCAACACCATGGATCCAATGATGTTAATAAAGTTCATGATCCAAATTCAACCCAAGTCAGCCAGAAAATAATCACAAAATAATATTGCATTTAATATATACATTAAAAATGTTTTTTAAAAAATGTTTTAAAAGAGAAAATAATAAGAAAAATATCAACTATGTCCAAATTAATGAAGAAATAAAAAGTAAAACCATAGAAAAATCAGGGAAAGGGTCAAATAATTTTACAAATTTTTTGGTAATTTTTTAAAGTCAGAAACTATTTTTAAAATTAACATAAATGGGTAAAATGAACAAAAAATGGTAAAAAATAGTAAACTCGGAAAAAAAAAAAAATAAGGTCACAAATAGTTGTCACAATATCATTGGATCATTCCATAATTTTTTCAGAATTTTAAAATGTATAGAAATATTTTTAAACATTTAAAACAAATCAAATAAGTGTAAAATTTATAAAAAATAACAAAACATAAAATTAAATTGTGAAAAAATAAAAATCGGAAAGAGAATAATCAAAAATATTTTTCATAATTTTTTTAGATTTTTTGGACTAAAATTTAATTTTCTATGATTTTTTGAAATTTAAAACAATTAAAATATAAAAATCTAAAAAAGAAAATAAAAGTAAAATATGTGGACCATTGGATGAGAGTCAAAGTGCGTTAGTAATCAAATCCAAGGGATCTGGCCCACTGTGCATATCATGGTCATTAGTGAATAATGTACAGAATCATTAATTAAAACAGATTTGAAAAATACAGATGGCGCGCCTTCATTGGTTGGAAGATGACAAGTTGGTTATCTTCAACATCCAGCCATCACAAATTGCAGGTTTCTCAAACTGTAAAATCAGAAGCTGAGACCTATGTCATTCGCTTCGTCTCTTCAAGACGAAGACAACCACACCCTCGCGCTAAATTTATATAAAATGTAGCTCAAGCAATTTGGAAGGAAAGTTTTGAAAAGGGATTTGAAATTTCATGGTCAAAACGTGTTTCCAATAAAAGGTAAGTGTTGCGACTAGAACCAAGGAAATGAGAGCAACACAATAATATCAGAGTTTTGAAGAATTGGTGAAGGAATCTACCTATTGAAGTTGAGTTGCAGAGCTCTGAAACTGGACTTCTATGGAGCAATATAGGGCACGATTCTTGAATATAATTATGTGGTTAGCTTCAGGGAAGATCAAGGAAGGTGAATTGATGAAAAAATTGGATTGAAAAAGGCTCGAGAATGGATTTTGAAGTTACAGAAAATTGAGTTATGGAGCAAGTTTGGCAGGGTGATTTTGGCTATCCAAGCTTGGGAGATTGAATGGGATAGTTCATATATTTATAGGAGAAGAGAATGGGATCAAAAGGAAGAGTGAATGATGCATTTTGGCGGGAATTCGTGCAAACCTGATGCACGAGAGAAGTGTGATCCGAACTTCAACAAAACTTATGCAATTCTTGCATTTTGATGCACTAATCCACTTGGGAAAGTTGGCTAATCATGTTTAGACCCAAAACACGTGTTAATTTGAGGTTTAGAGGTTGTAACATGAAATTCAAATTCTGACTTGCAAGGAAACTTCAATTCTAAGTTACCTTTTTTGAAACTATGACATTCTTAGCTCAAGGGGTCTCAAGGCATGATTCTTGATGCTTTGGAAAGATGAGGTTACAAGCTTTGCAATGGAAAACGAATGGAGTTAAATGGATTCTTGAGCTGAAAGTTGCATTGAGTCAAAGTTGAAGAAAAAGGGTTGACTTTCCATACTTAGAAATATTTCAAATTCTTCTTCAAAAATGACCTATAATATTTTGCATCCAAACATGGCCTTCCACTTGGAATTTGCCCTTGACCAAAAAATATGACATGAAGTAGATCTCTTGAATGACAGTTTGAAACTTGAACCACTCAAAATCTCCAAAAATTGAGCAAGTTGTGACTTGTTGAAGTTGGCCAAAAATCAGGAAATGACCTATAATCTTTTGCATATTTAAGGCAACTTCCATCCATTTTCCCACTTTGCACATAAAAGAAGGCATAAATTGCACATATTCAAGATTATTATGGAAAAGGAATAGGATCAAGGGGATAAAAATTAACCAAGTTAGGACCATTTTAAGTCACTCATGTAAAATTATGGATTCATCTGGATGACTTGTAATATTTCTTCTTCACCAAGTTCCTTCCACGTGAAAACTCTTTGGAACTTTTGAAGTGATTTGTTGATACCCCTTTGAAGAGAAGGATGTATTTGGAATCACTCAAAAATACCAAAAGATGAGCAAGATATGCTCCTTTGAAGTTCAAAACCCTAGCTTCTAGATCAAGAAAATGCCTTGAGGAACTTTGATAAGTTTGAACAAACTTCTTGTACCAATATTCTTGCTTTGTGAATAGAAGTTGTTAAGGATGATATTGAAGACTCATAGCCACCAAAACCACTTCCATATCTTAAATTTTGAAAGAAATATGCTCTTGTGACCAATAGGAACAAGGCCTTGTCCAAACATGACAACTTCTCCAATCAATCCCTTGTACTTTTGAGTCAAATCTAATAACCTTGAAATGTGATGAACCAAAACTACTTGCCATGACAATTCCTCCAAAACCACTCCAATGGTGAGGTTTGAACTTCTCAAGCTATATTAACTAGGGCATGGAAATAAACTCATGAACCCATGGAGTAATTTGTTAAATCTCATTTCCTTTTACCTACATGGATAACAAGTAAGACAAACCAACATTAATGATCACAAAAGGAACATAAGTAAAGGTGCTTGGTAATTCCTCAAAAGGAGCAAAGCTCAAAGTAGGGAGGGGAACCAAGAATCCTAGTGTGATCTTGTTGTGAATGAATCAACATGGTATGATAAAGGGATCTTAGGGTCAAAAATTGGGGTACAACACACACATCCAAGGACTGTGGGGAACAAATCTTTAACACTCCCAAAAAACTCAAACACTTTTCAAACACAAACCCATAATCTAAACACTTTCCTCTTTTGAATCTGAAACATCCCCACACTTTATTTCCCTTCGAATCCAGTAGAAAGAACATCACACTTGTTCTTCTCCTTCAAAACTAGCCTTAGAAATGTCACCTTCATTTCTTCCCTTTGAATCCAGGAGTATATAGGGCAGCAACTAAAGCTCCAGCAAATGTTCCAGCTTCAAACAAGGTAAGTAATTTTGACCTTAAACTCTTTGTTTGAAGCATGTACATAGTATTTATTTCCTTTTTGTTTCCACCCTTTTAGTTTGTTTTTATTGCTACTCCTTTTGGTTTTGTTTCTTGGTTTGCAAATGTGCTTTAAGAACTAACCTAGCCATAAGGTAATGCTAGCATGGCCTTGGGCCATGTTGCTGTTTAAAATCTCAAACAAAATAAACAGGAAGATGGAAGTATGAAACGAAGCCTTAGGCTTCCACAATGACTTCCAAGCCCCAATTGAAGTAGGCAGCAAAGGACTTAAGGTGAAGAGGGCACTCCGTGCTAAACGAAAAAGACAGCCAGAAAGATGGCCATGCTGATTCCAGGCCCCAGTCGAAGGAGGCAGAGAGGCAGAATCGAAGGTTGCATCTCATTCCTCAGGCTAAGCCCAAATCGAAAGGTGTGACTTCACTAACTCCAGACCCAAATCGAAGGAAGCCAGAAAGGGAAGAATCGAAGGGTTTTTCTGCCTAGATCAAAGCATTCATTTTTATTTATTTATTTTATTTTTGTCTTTATATTTTCTTGCTATTCAATATGGTTGTAATAGTGGAGGATTTATTTTCTGCATTTTTATTGCTTTTATACAAATGTTAGTAATTAGGATGTTTGGCAAGATAAAAACCAACAAGTATACAACCTAAAATTCAAAGACTAAATGCATTAAAATCAAACACACTATTCACACATGCACCCTTAGGGTAATATCACTTGTCGCCTCAGAGAAATAGTCATGTCCCTCGAATATGGGCATTTTATCAAAGACCCTTGATAAAATATCATAGTCCCTCGATGACCCTCAATGTTGCCTTCGGTAAATGATCTAGTCCCTAAACAATATTGCTAAAACGTCTCATAGGTTGCCTTCTATGACTATACAAACGTCCCACGCCCGTCCCTTCACATCCAATTTGGAGCATCTTACCAAATCAATGGTAAGATAACAACATCTAAAGGAGGAGGAAAAGAACATTAAGACCTTTTGAGTAGGTAGGATGTTCCTAGTTGCTCACTTGCTCACAACAAAAACATTTTATATACCCACACTTTCAATTTGAAACATTTTCAAAAGACAAAGATTTTTGTACGCGTTCTTATAGAAACGAGAACGATTACAAAGACACTTTTCAAAATCACTTTCAAATAAACATTCCATAAACACCTCTTTGAACTATTTTCAAAAACCAACACTTTGTATGCTTTCTTATAGAAACGAGAGCCGTTTACAAAGACATTTTCAAAATACTTTCAAAACCCACACCACAAGCACATTTTCAAACAAAAAGCCAGTGATCTAGCAAGCAACTAAGAGCCCGTAGATAACTACGGATAGAAAGGGTTCTAATACCTTCCCTTTTCATAACCTACCCCCCGAACTCAAGAAATAATCTCGAAAGGTCTTTCCTATTCTTTTCAACCTTTCCTTATTGGATAAAAGAAAAGTCGGTGGCCACTCTTTCTATCCGCAACAATTGCGATCAAACACAAAAACCTAAGTCAGTTCTCCCATCGTATTACAATAGGCTTATGGCCACTATTGATTTATGTTGGGTTGTTGTAATGTTGTGAATTCTTGTTGATAATGCGAAGTTGTATGGAATTTAAATGATGATGAATTACCTCTATTTATTGGTAATAATGGTGATGTGGGCTTATACCTTACGATAATGATGATTGTTGTGAGTATGTGATAGTGCATTCATATACATTTGCATACTCTATGATGGCCTGGATTGGAAAACTGCAAAGAAGGCTTATGACTTGTTGATGCCTCTATTTATTGAAAGATTTTGAGATGAGAGTTCTGCTCCAATGGTGCCATATGCATTCGGATAGTATTGAGTTGAATTCCAAGTAATATGGTTGATCTGTTTTGTTGATGAATTAATTGTTGTATTTTGTTGATAGCCTGTTGTGATTGTTGTTTTTTATAAGTTGTGAATTGGTGATGTTTGAATGAACTGATTCCAATATAATATTTATAATACATTCTATTATAGTGTTTGATATCTCACCCCTTATGTTTGAATGTTACCCTTATGTTGCTAACGTGCAGGTAATCCAGAGTGAAGACGGTTGACCTTCAGTAGTATTGAGTCGCTTGTTGCTTTAATATTTGTTATTTCAGTTGGATGAACTTTAAGTTGATTTTTATTAAGTATGTGTTATTCAGAAGCTGCTTTCATGTTGGATAAAGATGTTATTATGATTCCGCTGCGTAGTTGTTCAAGTTGTTGATTTAAAATATTAATTTATTTTGTTGTTGGTTCATCCGAAGTTTTAAAGTGTTATGTATCCATGTTGAATACAATGGTTTTTAAGTTGAATTTATGGCATCCTGATTTAGTTGTATAATTTTTATAACTCTGATTTACATTTATATTATCGGGTAGAATTGGGGTGTTATAGAGAGCGTTTGGAGCACGTCAATCGAAGAATTAAACGTCTTCTATAACTCGGAAAGGCTTGAAAAAAACACCTTGATCCCATAACCATAGAACCAATGATATACATGCACATGATAGTGAAATATAAGCCAAATAGAGTAAAATTAAGAGGGAAAATTTTGCGATGCAACATGTTACACATAAATCATGCTGGTATTCTCGCTTTATTTTTCGGTACAATTTGCAGTCTCGTTCTTAATTGTCATCGGTTGTTCAGCCTGATATCCATTTTCTCATTTTTATTTTTATTTTGACCATTTGAGATATTTTTTATTAACCTTTGTGATCTGTAATTTATTTTAATGTGTTCATTTCCTTTTTTCGGTTAGTTCAACGTCCATTTTTTATCGTTTTTTATTAGTTTAGGTGTTCATTTTTTATTCCAAAAAATTAAAACAAAAATATTTTTGAATATCTTTGTTTTTGCTTTTTTATTTTTTTCATGACAATCGTATCCAAAAGGGCATTTTTGGTATTTATGGAAAATAGTGATATGTGTGATGAGTTTTATCTGAGAGTTAGTTTTTATTTGTGAGTTAGTGTTGATACTAGTGTTGAATTTGAGAAAAATAGTAAGGATTTTATGGAAAATATTGAATGTTAGTGATGAATTTTGGTTATGAGAGTTGATGATATTGTTGATGACTTTGTGTTGAACTTCCTTTGGTTGAATTTTGATGAGGTTATTGCATGTTTAAGTGTTGAAAGTGGTGATTATTGTTGAAATTTTAGTATGATATTGATGTTGTTGTGAGTTAATTGAAAATGATAATTACATAATTAGTGTTGAAGATGTTGATGATTATTTTTTTGTAATAGGACTTATAAATTTCATGCTACTTAAATCAATGTCAGTAAATTTGTGCGTCAATGCCATGCTACACACTTTATCCATGTTAGTCTCGAGCCGAATTTTCGCTTTGATGCCATGTTGCTTACTTTATTGAAGTACTGGTGTTTTGGTTCTTGAGACTTGAATTTGATTGATGAAACTTGTTGTGACATATTCGGTGTTTCGCATTGGGTTTTAACATGCTCTAGGTGAGAATTTTGAAATATCTTTTGTATGTGATGTTACTGCCCGAATATTATTGCGCATGACTTAGGCTTCTATTGAACTTGACTTTTCATGTTTTAAAGTTGAATTGACTCATAACTTGGTGTAATACGGTGGGAGAATTGACTTTTTTGTTTTATCAAAAATTTTGTGGTTAGCAAGAGTCGCCACTGACTTTTCTTTTATCCAATATTTAGGAAAGGTGAAAAGAACAAGAAAGACCTTTGATAGATTTTGAGTTCGGGGGGGGGGGGGGGGTAAGTTATGAAAAGGGAAGGTGTTAGCTTTGATGCCATGTTGCTTACTTTATTGAAGTACTGGTGTTTTGGTTCTTGAGACTTGAATTTGATTGATGAAACTTGTTGTGACATATTCGGTGTTTCGCATTGGGTTTTAACATGCTCTAGGTGAGAATTTTGAAATATCTTTTGTATGTGATGTTACTGCCCGAATATTATTGCGCATGACTTAGGCTTCTATTGAACTTGACTTTTCATGTTTTAAAGTTGAATTGACTCATAACTTGGTGTAATACGGTGGGAGAATTGACTTTTTTGTTTTATCAAAAATTTTGTGGTTAGCAAGAGTCGCCACTGACTTTTCTTTTATCCAATATTTAGGAAAGGTGAAAAGAACAAGAAAGACCTTTGATAGATTTTGAGTTCGGGGGGGGGGGGGGGGGGGGGGGGGTAAGTTATGAAAAGGGAAGGTGTTAGCACCCTTTTCATTTGTAGTTATCTACGGGCTCTTATTTGCTTAGCTCAATTTTAAAAATTTCTTTGTGTGTGTGTGATTTGTTTGAAAATATTTTGAAATGCCAATGTAAGGCTAACTTTGTAATAATTCTTGTATCAGTCCTCAAGAATGTATACAAAAAGTTTTTGAAAATATTTGTTGTTTTAAAAATGTCGTATTTGAACATTTTATGAACAAGAAACTAGGAGTCTTACTCACTAATAAGGTCTTTCTCGTTATTTTCCTTCTCCTTTGGAGATAGTACTATCCATACCAATAGTTGGTAGGTAGCCTTATCTATTGGATGTGAAGGGACAGGAGTTGGGTCATTGTATGGTCATCGATGGCAACATGTAAGGATACTTTAGCAATTGTATCGAAGGGACTATCATCATTTTGCTCGTAGGATCATCAAAGGGACATGATCATTTTGTAGGAAACTCGAAGGGTCATCGAGGGACTATGATCATTATTTAAAAGGGAGCATGATGATATTGTTAAATCGAGGGTATTTTGGTAAAGTCTCCCCATTTTCGAGGGACGTGACTAATCGTATCGTAAGGAAGCAAGAGAGGTTACCCTAGAGGTGCAAGTGTGAAGGCTGTGTTAATTCAGTTATTTAATCTTGAAAATTAGGGTTATTTATGTTTAATTTTAGTCTTTCCATACAAACCCTAATTACTAACAGTTAAAAATATAATGTGCAGAATATAAGTGTGGAATATTACATTGAAAAAAATGAGAGAAAAGATAAATCTACACTATTACATTGATAGTTGCGACCTATACACTTGTTCTAGGAATTTTAAATAGCAAGACGAAATAAGAAAAATAACGTTAGAAAAAATGTTTTAATGTTTTTTGTGTTTTTAGAAAATGATTTAGGTTAATAAATTATGATTAAAACCTAATTATTTTTAATTAATTTTAATATTAAGAAAAACCTAATTAATTAACAAATAAAAATATATCAATATTAATTACTAATTAGAAAACCCTAATCCTAATTTTGTTATAGTTTTTTTTTTTAAAAGGTTTAAGGCTTGTTAATGATTGATTAGAAAGGAATTAATTAAAAAATAGAACGAAAATAGGGTTAGTAAAATAAGAAGAAGAAAATGCATGGAGTGGGAGTTAATCCACACCCTTGAGGTCACAGGTCTGCCTTTCTACCACTGCGCCATGCGCTACATTTTTGTTTGAGAATAGGAATGAATCAACATGTGATGACCCTTCTTTGTATCCGAGAAAATAAAAGAAAATTTGCATAAGGGGTAGCTCGAACCCATGCCCTCACACATGATGACCATCACTCTCACCACTAGGACACTTGTTGTTAGGTGTTAGTACAATCATCATCATTCAATATAATATAAATTGAAATATAAAAATAAAATTCAATTAAAACAATTATGCACGTAGTGGTGGGGCCATGTTTTATTTGAATCAACCAATCACATTGTTCTTCTCTGCCACGCAGGCCCTACCGGAGTCAAACAAAACATAGAGACACCAGAGTCAAACTTCGGTCGTCTTCTCCAACGGCCTTAAAACTCAACTTGAAAAAACAATAAGAATCAAAGACCATGAGGGAACATGTCCCCCTAATTTGGAGCTCCTGAATTCATTGGTGATCTTATGTTGTCTTGAAAATGCCTGTAACGTGAGATTCGATGAAAATATTCCAAATTTCCCTAACAATGGTAGATCTCTATTCATGCGTCAAACCTCACAAGTAATGGATCAAAATAGTTCCAAACATCAATATGAACATGAATGTATGCATCAAAATCATTTAAATTGCACGAATTAAAAGTTTGAAATTCAAGAATATTACCAAACTGGTGCAACTTGGTTGGCACGTTCTGGGATGCTTCAAGCCTTAATAATGGTTGGGATGAACTCCTGGGAACCTCAGGAGTGTAATAGAATTCTTGGAATGGATTGATAGAGGCTGGGGACAAGGGTTTCGATTTTCCCTAGTTTTTGACAATTTTGAGATTTTTTAGGGTTTGTTCTTGAGACAGCCTTGCGTGTTTTTTGAAGTCTAAAAATGTTGAGTATATATAGAGGAGAATATTAGGTCAATTGGTGGGCTTGGACATCACATGAAATCATATATTTGATTTTGTTTGAAAATAAGTTAAAATCTTTCAAAACCAATGATGATTTGTTTCAAACATATGCCACACGGTTTCTTCAACTTCAAGATAGATTTTTGGGCCTCAACCATGATTAGACAAAAGCCACACGCTTTAGTCCAAAATCTTGACAATTTATTGGATTTATTTTTAAAATATGTGCATAAAATTAAAATAAATTAAAAATCAAGGCTATGCACGGATGGATTTAGAGGTCCTCTAACATGTTATAAACATGTTTAAACTTCGAAAGTTAGGCCCATTAGCCCAAAAGTTCAAGTTTGCCCAATTTGAGTTTCATGCATTTTCTCAAAATTGCTCAACTTGCACCAATCATAACTCTCTCAATTTTTGTCATATGAAGATGTTCTTTGACTTTTTGGACATTTCAAGATGTCTCATACAACTTTCATGTTGGTCATTTTTTTATTTGAAGATTTTACCTTGATGTAAATTGCTTTGACAAAAAATGTCTTTTTGTTGACTTTTAAAATGACCTGTAATATTTTGGCCCATATCTCTCAAATGAAGCATTTTTTGCCTTGAGGTTAGAGAGACAAAGTTGTAGAGAATTTAATTCCTTCAAGTTAGGCTTTGGTTTAGGGATTTTTGATGAAGTATGTGAAAGTTATGCTTGGTCAAAGTTCAGTTAACTTCTCCTAAAGAAAACCCTAATTTAGTAACGTTTGACTTTTGATGAATCTTCACTTTTCTTGATGAATCATGATCAACCCTTAAACAAATGATGTTGACCAAAAATCTTGAAGTTTGACTGTAGATTGGTCAAAGTTGAATTTTTGTCCAATATAGTTGATTTTCGATCATCTGACTAACTGATTGAGAAATCTTATGATGTAAGGCTTAAAATTTGGTATGTTGGTACCTTGAGACATATGAGAAACCATGAACTTCACTTGTGGTATTAGAAACTCAATTTCCTTTGAGAGAATCAAAACCCTAGTTGTAGGTGAATTGCTTAGGAAGAGAGTTTGTCTGGTCAACCCTTGAGTAGTCTTGAGTATTTGAGACCCTCATGAGCATGAGGAGACCTATTGAAATAATTTGTCTTGAAAATAGTAGGGAAAAGTTTAGGGTACAACAGCGGCCCCTGTTCAATCTTCCTAAACATGGAGAGTTAGATTGGCATGCTCGCCATTCATGATCTGAAGGTGGGGGATTGAACATTTAAGCACCTAGAAATTTGCACTAGCATGTGCAAGAAGTAACCATGTTGGTAGATTAAACTGGTTGAACGAACTTAAAGATGCCATTTGGAAAAGGTGACAGGATGTCGTCAGAGATGGGCTTATAGATGACATCCAAAGTAAATGTTGACAGGAGTATCAGAATGAGTCTATGCTTGACTGTATTTCAAAAAGTATACTATAATGAGTATATGTCTGATTGTATCTAGCAGACGTGTTAAGGAGTGTCAGAATGAATCTTATATCTCGATTGTATCTGAATGATATTCTAGAATGAGTCTATGTCTTGGCTATATCTATGAGAGGATAAGAATGAGTCTTCGCCCGACTGTATCTGAATAATGTATTGGTATGAGTCTACGACCGACTGTATCTAGAAGTGGATTAGAATGAGTCTTCACCCGACTGTATCTAAAATATATATTAGAATGAGTTTACGTCCGACCGTATCTAGAAGATGTATTGGAACGAGTTTATGCCCGACTTTATCCAAATGAGTGTCAGAATAAACTTTCGTTTGGTTTTATCTCACTAATGCTTTTCAAAATGAATCTATCCAATTTTATCTGAGGGAAATGATTTTTAGAATGAATCTCTGAAGGAAATGCTCATCATAATTAGTCTCTGAGGGAAATCATCTGGTCATGTAGATAGTCTCCTCGTCCTGTTTCGAGAATTGATCTATAACCTGCCTATAAATTGCTGATAATATTCATCTGTTTGCGAACTTAACCTAAAAACAAAGTCAGCTTCATGAAATATCATGATGCATGAAATGTATTTAATAATGATACTCTCAAAATAAATGAGAATAGTATATGCATTTCATATGTATATGGTATGATATTTTGTAAATGATGTATGGATGCAATATGTCATTGGAGTGTATTGGTAACTTCGTGTAACAACGTCTAGCTGGAGAAAATAAATGACTGGTTGTTGTTGGGGATGAAGAAAGTAATTCTTCAATTTTTGTTTAGAACGACTTTACTGGGAATTTCTGCTTTCTGTTTGAGGACACTCCACTAGGGATCTTCAACTTTTCTTAGGGGTAGAAGAATTCCAGGAAAGTCAGTCGTTCGTCGTTCTTTTTATTGAAGGATTTGATTCTTATGTACCCTGACTGGGGATAAGAGAGATGCATATTCCTCTGATGCGCTATTTGACCAGGTTTCAGCTCTTCTGGGGAGGACAACATTGAATGACATCTGGCTGGAGAAGAGAATTATTTCAGGGAATTTGCAATATTAGAGAAATAAAATTTGTTGGGGAATTAAGTCATGTGGACTATGTTGAGGAAATAATCTCTGATGAGGATTAGACATTCATAGGCTGCGCTGAGGAAGTTTCCATTGTATGCTGGGGAAATGATCAAACTTCTTTATCCGCTAGGGGACCTATTGGGGAAGATGCTCATGTCAAGCTATCCATCAGAGATATGGCGGTGAACTGATGAAAGATGCCCTAATTTCTATCTGAGGGTATATTAGACTTTCTGAGGAATATATCTCTATTGGGGATGAGCTTGTGAAGATAGCTCTGTAGAGATAGTTCTATGGAGATTGCTTTGCGGGGGCTTGTGGATAGCTTGAACATTATCCCAACTCCTAGAGTCTTTAGTAAATGTTAATCATGTTTCCATGTATATATTTTGTAAGTACTAATAATATTCAAATGCATATGTTCATTCAATGTAATCTTTGGACGTTTTATCAAACAAAACAAAGAAAGTAAAAATAATTTAATTGTATTGATTCTGAAAGTTTTCCTATAAGAGAGCAGTTTTATACAAGAAGACATAAATCCTAGTAATAGGAAATTTTCATAAATTTGAAAAGGGATACAAATGGATAAACAAAGAAAAATAGCTATGTGGAAACGATCCCATCAAGTTTCAATTTTGTTATTGCCTATATGTCTTCAAGTATCTCATCACTTGCTATCGGAAGAAGATGATTGAATTGATCTGTACCGTTTGAACTTGAAGCTAGTAATAAAGCTAGTTGTAAGTAGATGGGTGATCAGACGGGACATAGTCGTATGCTTTAATCCCTAACTTTTTCCTGGACCTCCCTTTCGGGTTTTCAGTCCACTGGGATATCCTTTTTTGCCCAAGTCACCTTTTTAGGTTTTTGACTTGTCAGATGTACAATTTTTTTATATATACCCCTAATTTTTCCCGAACCATTTTGGTTTGTCGGGATGCTATTACTTTTGCCTAGGCCTGTCAACCTAGCGGGTGTCTTTTATGTGTAGTATTTTTTTAATATATATGCATTCACAGGGTGAGGAAACTCTTCACCGTCCATGGTGGTAAGTATCATAGCACTCCCATATAATATCTTTTTGATCACAAATGGCCCATCGTATGTGGGAGTCCATTTTCCCCTGGGATCACCTTGTGGTAGGATGGTGCGCTTTATTACCAAATCACCAGCCCGGTACACCTGATGTTTGACTTTCTTGTTAAAGGCCTTGATCATGCGTTTCTGATACATCTGACCATGACAAACAACCATCAGCCTTTTTTCATCAATCAAATTTATTTGGTCAAGTCGAGTCTGAATCCATTCGTCTAAATCTAAACTTGCGTCTTTCATAATCCTTAGGGAAGGAATATGGACTTTAAAAGGTAAGACAACCTCCATATTGTAGACTAAATAGAATGGGGTTGCCCCAGTTGTTGTACATAATGAAGTGCGATAACCATGCAGAGAAAATGGTAACATCTCATGCTAATCTTTGTATGTCGATGTCATCTTCTCCAAGATTTTCTTGATATTCTTATTGGCAGCTTCCACTGTGCCATTCATCTTTGGTCGGTAGAGAGAATAATTGTGATGCTTAATATTGAATTGCATGCATAGTCCCGTGATCATAGTATTGTTAATATTGCTACCATTTTTCGTGATGATCCTTTCAGGGATTCCATAACGATTGATAAGGTTATACTTAATAAACTAAGCCATAACATTCTTGGTAACAGAAGCAAACGAGGCTTCATCTACCCACTTTGTGAAGTAATCAATAGCGACGAGGATGAAACGATGCCCATTGAAAGCAGTAGGCTTAATCTCTCCAATCATATCAATGTCGCACATTGCAAATGGACAAGGAGAAGTCAATACATTCAAAGGAACTGGAGGCACATGTACTTTGTCAACATAAATCTCGCATTTGTGGCAAGTTCTAGAATGACGATGGCAATCAGTTTCCATGGTAGACCAATAGTAACCTGCTCTCAGAATCTTCTTAGCCATTGTATGTCCACTGGAGTGAGTACCAAAGACACCTTCATGCATATCTTCCATAATTTTTTGAGCTTCCTTCTTGTCTACACAATGAAGTAAAGTCGAATCGTGGTTGCGTTTATGCAAAATTTCGTTATTTAGAAAGAACTTTGCAGAGAACCTCCTTAGAAATTTCTTATCACTGATATATGCTCTTTCGGGATACTCTTGATTTTAGAGGTATATTTTGACTTCGTGGTACCAAAGATTTTCCTCTACCTCATCAGTATCAACTTTGTAGTAATGCACTAGTTCGTCTAGTCTCTCAATAGTAGTTCGAGGAGCTTCATTATGCATTCTGACATTGAACATAGATATCATGGTAGCTATTGTGTCTACCAATTGATTCTCTTCTCGTGGAATATGTTCAAAAGCGATCTATTCGAAGTACATAATTAATGTCAACACATGCTCTCGATAAGGTGTGAGATTTGGATGCTTCGTGTCCCATTCTCCATTAATATGACTAATCACTAGGGATAAATACCCATATACATTAATGAATTTAATTCTCATATCGGTGGCAGCTTTGATAACCATGATGCATGCTTCGTACTCGGCCATATTGTTGGTATAGTCAAAACATAATTTGGCAGTGAAGGCCGTATGGCATCCCTTGGGAGAGACAATCACAGCACCAATTCCACTACCAAGTGCATTGGAATCTCCATTAAAAACCATAGTCCATTGGGATCGTGGTTCAGGTCCTTCATATGGTCCAGGTTCTTCATAATCAGTAACTAGCCTGATATTCTCATCTGGGAACTCAAAATTCATAGACTGATAGTCATCTACAGCTTGATGAGCCAAATGATCTGCCAATACACTTCCTTTGATTACCTTCTGAGTAGTTTAGTGAATGTCGTATTCTGTCAAGACCATTTGCCATCTTGATATTCTTTTGGAGAGAGCGGGTTTTTCAAATATATATTTTATTGGATCCATCTTAGAGATCAACAAATTAGTATGAATTAACATATACGGTCTTAGTTGACGAGCGGTCCATGCCAATGTGCAACAGGTTTTCTCGAGCAGTGAGTATCTTGTTTCACAGTCGGTAAAATTTTTGCTAAGGTAGTATATTGCATAATCTTTTCGACCAAACTCGTCATGTTGCCCCAATAAACACCCCATTGAGTTCTCTAATACTGTCAAGTACATGATCAGAGGTCTTCTTTCAACCGATGGCATCAGAATTGGAGGTTCTTAGAGGTAATCCTTGATTTTTTCGAAGGCTATTTGAAAATCTTCGTTCCAGTTTAATACTTGATCTTTCTTCAGTAACTTGAAGATCGGCTCACAAGTAGCGGTCAAATGGGAAATAAAAATGGAAATGTAGTTCAATCGTCTTAAGAAACCTTTGACTTCCTTCTCAGTACAATGAGTTAGAATTTCCTTATTGGCTTTAACCTTGGTAGGATCAACTTCAATAATTTTCCACTAATGATGAAACCTAGGAGTTTACCAGATCTTACCCCAAAGGTGCACTTGTTTGGATTCAACCTCAACTTATACTTCTTCAGTCTCTCAAATAACTTGTGCAGGTCATCGAGATGTTCTTCTCCAGTCTGAGACCTGGCTATCATGTCATCGACATAAACCTCTATCTCATGATGGACCATATCATGGAACAAAGCTACCATAGCATGCTGATATATGGCACCATCGTTCTTCAAACCAAAAGGCATAACTTTGTAACAAAAAGTTCCTTAACTAGAACATAAATATACGAAAATGGAAAGCCATCTTTGGGGCTTGCCCTATTCAGATCCATGTATTCTATAAACAATGAACCTTACCTTCCTTCTTAGGTACCGACACCATATTTTCAACCCACTGAGGATAGGACGTAATAGCTAAGATACCTATGTTGAATTGCTTCATGACCTCAGCTTTGATCTTTTCAGACATATCGAGACAGATACGTCGAAACTTCTTCTTTATAGGAGGACAACCTTCCTTCGTCGGTAGACGGTGAACCACAATGTCAGTATCATGCCCTGGCATGTCTTCATAAGACAAAGCAAAGATCTCAACATAGTCTCGTAACATCTGGATTAATCTCTTTTCGACACTATCTTCTAGATCGACACCTATCTTGATTTCTTTCTTGTCCTCTTCAGTACCCAAAGTCACACCCTCAATTGGCTCTTCATGAAGTTGTATGGCTCTTACTTCTTGCCCTAATAGTCTATCAAGCTCTCTAGGCACTTCACAACCTTCCTCATCTTCGTCCTCGGCTTGGTAGATCAAACTTTCGAACTCATAATTGGTAATAACAGAATTGTTATCAATGGGAGCCAGGGTGGATGTGGATCTGCAATTTGGTATGTGGGTATGTGTAAGAACACATAGATTTTTTGAAAGCAATAAAGTAAAAGAAAGATAAAGAGCTCAAAAATTTGAATGTAAACTTTCAATTTTTTATTAAATGAAAATATGTGGATGAAAAATGACAACCCTAAAAAATGGTCTGTTGTGCCCTGGGTAAGGCACAAGGCTTAAAGTTTTTGTTCAAATTACATAACCAAAAACTTGAAAGCAAGAAACTAGAAAATAACATTTACTCCAGACTAAAGGATATTGGTATAAAGTTTTCATCCTTCCAATTGTTGAGCCCACTGCCGGTAGTAGGGAAAATCCAACTGTCTATATCACAGTCGCTATCAACATCTTCCACAGTGTTGACTTGATTTTTTTGAACTCCATTATTGTTGATGCGGAATGAAGGTCTCCCAGAATTAGCACGAGCATGACGGACAACCCTCTGAGCCTCTAAGGTGAAACCCAAACCAAATGTGTCGAACTTGTAAGGAATGTGAGGAAGCTGACCCCAAATAGTGCCACCACCTTCTTCTACCACAACCTTAGCGTCTTTCAGAGAAGCCATCTTTGTAATTTGAGGAATAGTAGGAACAACTTTAGCAACAGGGGTTGTCTTAGAAATAACTTCAAAGGTCTGGAAAGGAGTCTCGAGGAATTCACTCTCCATGTCAACATACTTGAAGGAGTTCAAATGTCTCACCATGTATTCTTCTTTGCCATAAATGTAATGATCTTTCCTTTCACGGGATACTCCAACTTCTGGTGTAAAGTAGAAGTAACAATGTCTGCCCCATAAATCCAAAGGCGTCCGAGCAAACAGGATTAGGCTGGACAAATGTCCATCATATAAAAAGTAGAGTCGAAGACCTGGGAACCCACTTTGATTGGAAGATCAAACTCTCCATGCACCATTCTCTTTGAACCATCAAAAGATCTCACCACAACATCACTTGCTTTTAGCACAACCTCTTTGTAGTCAAGTTTGTCTAAAATAGCTTTTGGGAGTACATTCAATGAGGAACTTGTGTCCACCTGTAGCCGTAGAAATGTTGAGACTAAGCCATTAGATTGACTTGACTCACACAGGTCAAATAAAAATATCACCACCGCGCTTTATTGTTCCCAAAGGAATGGGAAAAGGGCGAATAACCCAAAAAGACGGGGAGAGAATCTATGTTTTGGGGTTGGTTATCCAAACGGAAGGTATTGTCACCCTAAACATCTATGGTACTCTGCAGGAACCTCTTTGAAAATATGTGTATTTTGGCTATAAATGTTGTATACAAAAATAGATTGTGGAAATGAGAAAAGAGGTACTTTTTTAATTATTTTATGCACCCGCCGTAGTTGTGAACCTTTAGTACCTAAGTACCACCTTCCGTGCAATAGGGGATCAGGGTACTCATAGTTCACCTTTAGAAATTTTAAAACACAAGTGTGTTGGTTAATTTTAAGATTCGAGACATCGTCGTCTTATTCGAGTGGAAAACATACTTACTACCCACGATTATGAGAAATGAGAGTTTCCTTCATCTCAAAGTGGAGGATATGGCTTATATTTTAAAATCAACAAAGCCTCTTTCAACACCCAAGTGGAAAATATCTCATTTCACTACATATCGTAGAAGTATAGTAGCTCGCATCACTATAAGGATTGACAAGAGTCTAATCTTTTTAGAAAATTTTAAAGATAAGAGCCAAAATAGAAAAATTATTTGAATGAGATTGATTGACTTTGAGACTTCTCACAAAAATGTCAAAGTATTATTAAATTGATTGAAGTTTGATTAAGAAAATATTTTTTTGAAAATGCATGGGCCTAAGTCCAAGTTTATTGTGAAAGTAGTTCAAGTTTAAATACAAGAAGATTTTCAAAATGAGGGAGAAGATTTTTGAAATTAAAGAAGATGGGAGGAGATGAAGGGACTACCCTAAAGCATAAGGTAAACGTTATGTAAAAGAATCGTCTAACCAACAAAAAGCCAACACTTGACACAATGAGTCAATGTAGAATTCTTATCCTTTGGATTTGAAACCAAACAAGCAAATATAATAAACCTCTTAATAAAACCAAGTTTCAATTGCATTAAGTCTTTACAAAAATTGGGCAGAGTAATGGTTGTATACAGATGAATTCCCGATCGCAGACAAAGCATATAATCAAAACAACATGCACACAAAGTAAACAAATAACCCAATGTCTTGGGGTAAAGCCCAAGAACTCCAGACAAAATAAAAGTTGAAGTCACAAGGTCTCAAGGTAGGTCAAAGTCTCTAATCCTAAGTCCAAGAAGTTCACAATCTCCATAAAGCCAAGGATAGTAACCAAGTAGTCCAATGAACATTAAAGTTTTTTATTATTCAAGTTGATTATTAGGTATCTTCAAAAGTAAAATGAAAGCTCAAGTGAGTAAAGTAAAAATGACATAAAAGTAAATGCCCAAATGAGCAAAGATGAAAATATCATGAAATGTAAATGGTAAAATAAATTTGCTTAAAGTAAAGAGCATAAAGTAAAGGCACAAAATAAAGTTAATTGTTAGGAATTAGAGGTTAGTTGAATGACCATCTTGAAACTTGCATTTGAAACTTATTAGAAGATTGATAAAATCAAAGCCTCTCAACAACAAGTCTCATTTGCTTTTTATCAAGTATATCATTCATTTAAAATTCTCAAGGCAACAATAAATGATCAATGATGTTTAAGTGATTCACTTTGACCAAAGATTGTGAAAATTAATTAGAGGATTGATAAGACCAAAGCCTCCTAACAATGAATCTCAATTTTATTGGATCAAAGGATTCAAATTAACATAGTTGGTCTTACAAACATGGGTTAGGGCCACGAATGATCATTTCTCGAATCAGGACAAAATTTAGCACTATGTTAAGCAATCGTAAGTGGACTTATATAGAAGTCGCACCTATTTTAAAGCCGCTCAATAGCAATCTATGTACCATATGTTTTGAGAAATGATATGTAAGTTATTCTCCAATAACATTTAGTACAATAAGAAGGGGATAAGATGAAGAGGGATGGGGTGAGATTCATACCACATTTGAACCAAAAATTTGATCAAGCTATTATTAAAATCATTCATCCATTTTTTGTGGAGTTAAACTCAACACCATAGATCCAATGATGTTAATAAAGCTCATGATCAAAATGTTATAGTCCAAGATCAACCAAAATATATACAAAAATAAAATTGTATTTAATAATAAAGAAAAAGATTTTTTAAAATTATTTAGAAATGAATATAAGAAGAGAAAATAGCAACTATATTCAAAACATCCAAGAAAAATTCAATGAGACTATAGAAAAATAAGAAATAAGCTCAAATATTTTTATAAAATTTTTGAAATTTTTTTTAATTCATAAACTATTTTTAAAATTAAAAGAAATAGGCAAAATAAACCAAACATGATGAAAAATAGTAAATTCAGAAATAAAAATAAAATGAGGTCACCAATATTTGTCAAGAGGTCATTGGATCCTTCCCTATTTTTTCAGAATTTAAAAAGTTAAGAAAAGTATTTTTAAATATTTAAAACAATTCAAATAAAGTGAAAAATTATAAAAAAATATCAGAACACGAAATAATATTGTGAAAAAATAATAATCAGAAAGAGAAAAATCAAAAGTATTTTTCATAATTTTTTCAGATTTTTTGAGGTTAAAATAAATTTCCTATGATTTTTTGAAGTTTAAAACAAATTAAATATAAAAATAAGAAATAAAAAATAAAGTCAAAAAAATGTGGACCAGTGGATGGGAGTTAAAACGCGTTAGTAAGCTAATCCAATGGATCAGATGCACTGTGCATATCATGGTCTTTAGTGACTAAAACACATAATCAATTATTAAATCAGAATTTGAAAAAATGTGTGGCATGCTATCATTGGTTGAGAGATGACATGTTGGTCATCTTTAACCTCCAGCAACAAGATTTGCAGGTCCTTGAAACGGAAAAATTAGAACACGAGACTGGTACCATTTACTTTGTTTCTTCAAGACGATTCCAATGGTACATTCGCGAAAAATTTATATAATGTGTAGCTCAGTCCTTTTGGAAGGGATGATTTGATAAGGGATTTGAAATTTCATGGTTAAAACACACTTTTAGTTGAAAACAAATGTTGCTACTAGAATCAGAATGATGAGAGCTTCATAACAGTATCAAAGTTTGAGAGAGTTGGTAAAGGAATCTACCTATTGAAGTTCAATTGCAGAGCTCTGAAAATTGACTTGGCTATCATGATTTAGGGAGTCTTAGAGTTTTGTTCTTTTTCTGTTAACTTCAGTAAGGTTCAGGGAAGGTGAATTGACAAAGAAAATGGATTGAGAAAAGTTGTAAAAGCAAATTCGAAGTTGCAGATAATTGAGTTCAAGAGGAAGTTTGGCAGGGTGATTATGGATCTCTAAGCTTGAGAAAACTAATGATGTATAATCCTCTATTCATACGGAAGGTGATTGAATGCTCAAGCGTGTGAAATAATGAGATTTGGAGGGAATTCATGTGAACCTGATACACGAGTAAGGTGTGACCTGTTTAGCATCAAAACTCATCCAATCCTTGTGTTTCAAGGTTCTGATCCACTTTGGAAAGTTGGTTAAACATGTTTAGACCAAAAATGCGTGCTAATTTGATGTTTAGAAGCCACAACATGAATTTCAAATTCTGACTTGAAGTGAAACTTCAGTTTCAAGGTGCCATTTTTGAATCAATGGCATTCTCAATTCAAGGAGTCTTCGGACTTGATTCTTGAAGCTTTAGAAAGATGAGATCACAAACTTTATAATGTGCAAAGAATGGAATCAGATGGATGCTTGATCTGAAAATTTTGATGAGTCAAAGTTGAGAAAGAGAGGTTGACTTTTGTACTTAGAAAAATTCTATGTTTTTCTTCAAAAAATGACTTATAGTGTCTTGCATCCAAACATGGCCCTCCATTTCAAATTTGCTCTTGACCAAAAAATATGGCATGAAGTAGATTTCTTGAATGACATATTGAGACTTGAACAATTTAAAATCTCCAAAAAATGAGAAAGTTATGACTTGTTGAAGTTGGCGAAAATTCATAAAATGAACTATAATCTTTTGCATCCTTAGGGCATCTTCCATCCATTTTAAAACTTTGCACATAAAAGAAGAGTTGAAGTTGACATATTCAAGATGATTATGGAAAAAGAATGGGCTCAAGGAGATATAAATTTACCAAGTTATGATCTTTTGAAGTCACCTAAGGGAATTTGATGGCTTATCTAGAGGACTTGTAATCTTTCTTCATCATTAGGTATCTTCCACTCAAAATTTTCTTGAAACTTTTAAAGTGATTTGTTGGTAACCCTTTAAATAGAAGAATATCTTTGGATCTGTTGCACCCCAAAATTTTCCCTCCCATATTCTTCAAGATTTGTCAGGATCAATCTCCAGATGATTCAAAATCACTCAAGGGTGCACAGTCCAATTGCCTCCTAACACAGTCAAAATTAGGGTTTTGGTTATGGCAAATAAATTGAATTTTTCATGGGTCCAATCAAGTCCCACATTCCATATACATTGTCAAGCATTCATATGTCAAGTTTCAAGACTCACAGTATCAAATTGCACAGTCAAAAACCCTAAATGCTTCACAGTCAACTGCAGGGGAAAAATGGTCATTTGACAGTCAAAAGTCAAAAATTTTGGTCAACATCTCATTTTGAAGCCACAATCATCATTTGATCAATGCTTGATCATGATTCTCAAAGCATGGCTCAAAAAGTCTCAAGATGCAAAAGTTTCTATTTTTGGACAGCTGAAAAAGTCAACTGCAAATTGACCAGGGCATAACTTCTTCATGGTTTATTAGAAAAATCCCATCCAATGCTCATTTTGAAGAGGATGACATTTCCTACAACTCATATTCACACTCCAAGTCCAAGAAATGCTCCCACAAAAAGTTATCAATTTCAACATTATAGGTCATTTTCAAAAGTCAACAAAAAGGCACTTTAAGTCAAGGACCATAACTTGAGATTGGTAAATCAAAATTACATTGGACCAAAGGCATTGGTTAGAGGACTTCAAAACCTTTCCAAAATGTCCAAGAACATGTTCATAGCTTCAAAATTGAGCAAGATATGCCTTGGAGAAGTTGGGAAATTTTTGGGAATTTTGAAAAGTCAACTTTGCACAAAAGGCTTCAAAAATGCTAATGGGCCTCAATTTCTTTAATGAATCATTACCCAAAGGCTATGCACGACCCATTAAGCTCAAAGGGATTTATTTTCTTATTTTTAATTAATTAATTGAATTTTTAATCTTATTAATTCATTTAATTAGATTTAAATATGAGAAAAATATCAAATCATGGTTTTAAATCTTTTTTGTGCAGCAAATATCTTCCATATATGCAAGAGATTTCGTGCACCATCTCAAGGGGACAATATCATCCAAATTTGGCAAGAATTGCATGGAAAAAGATTGGAAAAGATATGAACAAAATCAAATATTGAAATCATAAATTCAATGGATCTTTGGACTTGTTTTTGACCTAATTTCGTTCATGTACATATGCACAACATAACCTAATGCACAAAGACACGAAAAATTGCTCAGAAGCTGCATAACCAAATTGCAAAATTGTCACCAAAACTTGAAATCTGAAATCCTAGTTAGAGCACAATTCAAAGCTTCAAAAGCATTCCAATACATTACCAAAACATCCAGGAAGCGTTTACAATTGAGAACGAGTCAAAACGTGCAAGGAATTGAAGGATACAAATCACACGGTTTGCCAAAATTCCTTGAATTCCATATCTTGATTCATGCACTTTTAATCATTTTTCTTGAGTGATTTATACTAATGTTAACTTTCTGAAGCTAATGACATAACTCAATTGCATTATCAGGCCCTGTATCGTGATTCACCATTAACGTGTTTTAGGGTTTCAGAAGCTTCGAATTAGGGGTTTCCTCATATGGAAAAATTGGACCACCAAACCTATGCCATTAAACTCGTTGCAACCAGACGAAACTATTAATGACCTCGCGCTCAATTTATGTTAAGGCATATGCTAATCGCTATTTTTTCATGGCTGTGTTAGTGGGGGTTTAAAACCCCCGCTATTTGGTTATATTTGCAGGTGCAAAACGAAGAAGAAGCTATCGTGTCATTGCAGGGTTGGAGCGTTCAAACATCTGGTGCACTTTTTGAGTTATACCATTAATTTTTATTGTGTTATTATAATATTTGTTTCCTATTGCATATACAACGCGCGCAAATAGCTCAAGTGGCAAGGCATTCACTTGGTAAACGCTGGGACCTGGGTTCGATTCCCAGGTCCCCCCACATATTTCATATTTTTCCTCCTAACGTGCTTCCATGCAGTATTCATCAAGAGGCTCATCATACAACCTCACATCCAAGCCTGTCACGTGCCCATGAGCTTCAATCTGAAGGCCACAAAGGGAGTTCTACCATGTACCTCAGTCAATGGATCCACACGCAAGCACAGAAAGTAAAAAAAAAAAGGCTTTGATTCAGTGGGCCAAAATGCTTCAAAAACCTCCATAATGGGCCTGAAACCCCCCTTGGTTTGCATTCTTCAATTTTATTTTCTTTTTCAACTTTAATTCTTTTAATTATTTTTTTTAATTGTTTCTTTAATTCCATAAAATAATTTTCATAATATAAAAATCAGAAATAAAAAATTGTAATATATTTAATAATATTTAATTCACTATTAATTTATTTTGTAAATAAATGTTAATAATTAATTTAGTAAATTAGGTTTTAAACTTTAATCTTTTTTTAATAAATAAAATAAATAGAATTAGGGTTTTTGACCTTTTCATCTTTTTTAATAAATAATGTTCTCTCATTATTATTATTATTATTAATTACTAAATATTTTTGTAAATAAACATGTAATTTAATTAATTAGTGTAAATTAGGTTAAACTTTAATACCTTTCATTAATAATTAAAAATAGCTTAGAATTAGGGTTTCTTTTGAAATTTTCTTTTCTTTATTTCATAAATACAAAAAACCTAAAAAATATTCCTTTTCTTAATTAAATAATTAATTAGCTTTTTAATTCCGTTTAATTTCTCAAAAGGGTCCAACGCCCTCGAACGTGCAACTTTAATTCTTTCGCGCATTTATTCTTATTTTTATTTTTGAATATTATGTAATTGCTCAAGGCTTGTAATAGTAACTAGGTTTTACTTTCCGCATTTTTAATAAAACGGGTCTTTGTAATTTGGCGATGTATAGACCCGCGCCTTGTAATAGCGTAAGATTTATCTTTCCGCATTTAAATATCCGCACTCTTAACTGCTAAACTTTGCATGAAAGAATGTATGGACAAATTAAAAACAAGCGTAGCTCACCATAATGCCTGATCAAAGATAAATGCTAAACTGAAAACAAACACACAAATTCACACACCACTCTTAGGGTACGCCTCACTGTTGCCTTACCTTCGAAACGTGGTCGTCAAGTATGGGACGTCTTAGTGAGTCCTTATGTCCATTGATCTAGTTGCCTCCAAACAAGTTTCCTCGGAATAGTTGCCTCGAAACGGTTGCCTCGGAATAAAAAAAGGATCAATGGCATAAGGGTGGCTTCTAAGGTATCCTAACTGTTGCTTTGGTGATCACAACGTCCCTACACTCGAATTGACCCGAATACCTCCAACGGTGGTGCTACCTACCTCTCAATGGTGGGATGGCACTACCTTAAGGACATTTACACAGCCTAATTCCTTAGGGTAGGTATATGACTCATAGATACTTGCTCTATTCAAAAACAAATCAAAACTCTTTTCACACCGACACTTTCAAAAAGCTTTCAAAACAATTTTTCAAACACTCTTGAGGACTGATACAAGAGTCATTCTGAAATCTTTAAACGAAACTTTTTCAAACCCACTCACACTTGAAAAGCAAACAAACATTTTGAAAACACAATGAGCAAGTATCTAAGAGCCCATGGATAACCATGGATAGAAAGGGTGCTAACACCTTCCCTTTCTATAAATATACCTCCCGAACCGAGAAACGTTCTCATAAGGAATTTTGCTGTGCTTTTGTCCTGTCCATGTTGGAGAAAATAAAAGACGGTGGCGACTCTTGCTTCCGCGACATTTCGCGAACCAGCGTTAAACAGTCAGTTCTAAATCCACCGATCACAGGATCACTCAAAAATACCAAATCATGAGCAAGATATAGCCCTTTGGATTTCAAAAAACCCTAGCTCCTAGAGCAACAAAATGCCTTGGAAACCATTTTCAATTTTGACAAATCTCCTTGTACAAATACTTTTGTCATGTAAATAGAAGTTTTTGAGGATGATAATGAGGAACCATAACAACCATAACCACTTCCAAATATTGATGATTGATGGAGATATGCACTTGTGATCAAGAAATCAAAGACTTATCAAATTAGGTCAAACATCTTCCATCAACCCTTACATCTTTGGACTATCTTTGACAACTTGAGGCATGATGGATCATAATAGACTTTGTCAATGATATTAATTCAAGTTATCTTCAATGATGGGGCTTGAATCTCAATGAAACTTTGTTTGAAGAAGGCATCTGAATAAGCTCATGAACTTGTAGAGTAACTTGATGGAGTAGATTGTGCTTTCACCTAGGACATCAATAATTAGAGAAAACATTCATTGTATTTATTAGTTAAAAGTTAATAAATACAAGACATAGATGCTCACAAAATACAAGTCAAGGTGCTTGGTGATTCCCCATGAACAAAGCTAAAGATAAGGAGAAGAACCAAACCCTAGTGTGTGATCTTGTTGCATTGTGATGGTATGAGATGATAGAGGAATCTTAGGGGTAAAATTTGGGGTATAAAAGATGCCCTTATTTAAGTGTCTTCTATTCGGAGATGCGAAGGTTAAAATCTTTGTATCGACGCGATTAAAGATACTTAAATATAAAACAAGCCATATTTTGGCCTTAAGATGCCACGCAATGCTTATGATTATAAATGCAAATGAAAAAATCTAAAAAAATACACAAGACACCACTGGGGATGTAGGAAATAAAAAAAATGATCAAAAGAAAAAATCGACCATGAAAATAAATCACTGGTGAACAAAAGACTAGACTCTATTAGGGTAAATCCCAAAGAGGAGATAAAGTGTCATCAACTCAAAGAGTGAGGAGAGAAGGTAAATAATGAAAGTGATTGACAGATGACTGCGAGCTATCCAGTCATTGAGGAGATAAAAAAAAGTAACATCGACCCACTGAGGAAAGAAGTGGTAAGATAATACCAGTATATTCCAATATTAGGGAGGTAACAATGATCATCACTAGTACTCACGATTGGAAACAAATGAAATTATTCAGTGTAATGGGAATTTCAACGACGAACTATCTCCCATAATGATAAGACTGCCATTCATCGAAAAAAGATCACAACAACGAACTACCTTCCACAATTACAAGGCTACCATTCATTGGAATAACAAATCTCAAACAATGAACTACCTTCCAGGCTACCATTCATTGGAGTAACAAATATAAAAAACGAACTACCTTCCATATTGTCAAGGCTACCATTCATTGGAGAATGATCACAACAACGAACTACTTCCATAATGACAAGGCTACCATTCATTGGAGAAAGATCTCAATAACGAACTACCTTCCATAATGACAAGGCTACCATTCATTGGAGAAAGATCTCAACAACGAACTACCTTCCATAATGACAAGGCTATCATTC
Source organism: Vicia faba (assembly GCA_948472305.1). Lineage (NCBI taxonomy): Eukaryota > Viridiplantae > Streptophyta > Magnoliopsida > Fabales > Fabaceae > Vicia > Vicia faba. Next base: position 1,435,973,167 of record OX451741.1, on the reverse strand, counting down.
ATTAGAGTCGAAAATTTGAATCTTCTCTGGGAACTGACAGATTTACTAGGGAAGTATAGGTTGCTCAAATAAAGAGACCTGCCACTTGCTGTTATGAGAAGGAAATTCCATAATGATCTCCTCGGGAAAGTAATAGGACTTCCTGGGGAAATGCCAATATATTCCTATTGAGGAGATAAAATTTCCACGTGCAAAATAAATGCATATTCTCAAACTATGGCTTAAAGCTTACCGAAATCAAAATAATAATATTGTCGGGGACCATAGATTTAATCCAGAAATAAACCAGAATGAATCAGTTAACCAAAATCACACCTTATGAGAAATAAACTCAAGAGGGAACCACTTTCTATCGAGACAAAGAGTTGTACAGGGAGGCTAAAGCAAAAATCTTCCACGAGGGATAACTCAGTATGGAAATTGAAAGAATATACACGTTCTTCTTAAGGTTGACACTCTATTGGAGAGAGGATAACACAACTCTGTAAAACAGGGTAATACGCCAACAAAATATTATTGAATACAAATGAGCAATGATTTTCTAAATTAAATTATGCATGATTTATGCATGAATGTATGAATGTTATTATGTATATGCTGGCAAAACAAACATATAACACTGGGGATAACCAGCAAAACAAACTTGGGTATAGTAAAAACTTGGCTAAATCACATCCAAGATGGAAACTTCATAAGAAAGCAAGCACCAACTGAGGAAACAAATTCCTATTTCACGGCTTTACTCCCCTAGGAAGGAACATAATCTGAAAACAGTCAAATCATAACAATGAATCAGCACAGATATAGGGATATGACATCCTCCTCTAGGATTCACTGGGAAATATCACACATACATCAATGGGAGAACAAATGTTTCAAGGTCTGTACTTCCACTGGGGAATTGCAATACTGATATCAACAGGGCAGATGAAAACCATATCATTGAGATATCAACTGGAGATCTCGTACCGACATTAATAGGGAGTACAACACCACATCATCAAGCAAAACCCAAAATACATTTTTCAATATTGAGAGTGATGATTGCACCAACTTCTCTGGGGAGAAATTATGAAACCTCGTGGGGATAGCAATTTTAAGATACCTGTTATCTAAACTTTACTTGGGGATTCAAGAAGTCAAACATTACAACAACAAATGAAACTTATGGGGATTTTAAATTAAACCAAGCACTTGGAAGGAGAAAAAACCAAAAAAGTTGACAACTGTTTCAACACTTATTAGAAAACATATTGCCCTTGTTTTTTTTCCTGGGAAACAAACAAAACAATAATGCTCGCACTGCTAAGAGCGATGTTTTGCAAAATATTTCATCTCAACACACAAAGGGAAAAAGACTTTTGTCGTGTGAGCGAAGACCTTACAAGGGAATCTGGGGTAGAGACTTCATACCATGTAGACCCGAAAAATGCACCAAGACTTGACTGGGGAAAACGGGATCACAAACCCAACACCACGTCATACATAAATTGGCATCATCTTCAATTATCTAAGGAACACAAGAAAATCATACTCATACCAGCAAAAGTGACCTGGGAGAGCCTTCCTGGGGAGCACATGTTTCCAAAATTTCAGAGATCGTCCATCTTTGGAGTTACTATTTTTGTTCTCTTTGAGTCACAAAATCTAAAGTAAGAAGTAATTTGTAAATTCTTTTCAAAAGAATAATTTTTACTATTTTATCTATTTTATTTGAAAATTACTATCAATAATAACTGAAATCTTTGTTAGTTGAATAAATAAAGAATTGCCAAGAATTGGATAAAAGCTCAAACTTTATTAATAGGATGGTAGTCCGCGAATGGAGAGACTTCATAGATAATTACAAAGTTTGGAAAATGGTAATATATATTGGAAAAGATACATTGAAATACAATGCCCACTATTCTCCCTAAAAGATTTGAATTCCTGCACAGCGACTTCATTTGAAGAGTGGTGAGGATCCAAGAAGATTGTTGCTTTAACGATCATGTCTTGTCTGATGCAGTTACTTTCCAAGAAATCCCTATCTTTTGCCTAGATTTCCCTTGCGGGTTTTCAACCTACTGGGATAATTCATTCTGTTTATGTCTCTAATTTTTGCCTAGATCGCCCTTTCGGGTTTTCGGCCTACCGAGACGCTCCTTTTTGCCTAAGCCGCCCTTTCGAGTTTTCAACTTAGCGAGATGTTCTTTTATTTCTTTAGGCGAAGTATATCTTGACTGCATCAGCATTCAAAGGACATGGGAACTCTTCGCCATCCATTGTTTCAAGAATCCATGCAACGCTAAAGAAGGCTTTCTTGACAACATATGGGCCTTCAAAATTGGGAGTCAACTTGCCCCTAGAATCAATGTTAAAATACATTATCTTCATGAGCATGAGGCTGCCTTCTCTGAATTCACGAGGTTTGACCTTCTTATCAAAATATTTCTTCATTATCTTCTGGTATAACTAACCATGGCATAAAGCCGTCATTCATTTCTCTTCAATCAAATTCAAATGGTCAAACCTGCTCTGGACTCATTCAGCCTCTGACAACTTGGTTTCCATTATCACGCGTAAAGAGGGAATCTCATCCTCAATGTGGAGTATTGTTTCCATGCCATACAGAAGAGAGAACGGGGTTTCCCCGATTGAAGTGAAGACAGATGTTTGATACCCATGTAAAGTAAAAGGGAGCATCTCATGCCAATATTTATAGGTAACAACCATTTTCTGGATGATCTTCTTGATGTTGCTATTAGCAGCTTCAACAACCTCATTCATCTTTGGCCCGTGGGGTGATGAATTATGGTGGATAATCTTGAATTCTTCACAAAGTTCTATCATCATCTTATTATTCAGATTTGAGTCGTTGTCGGTGATAATCCTACCGACATATGAGATTGTTCTTGATAAAGTGCACTACCACCTGCTTTGTAACATTAGCATATGAAGTTGCTTCCACCCATTTGGTGAAGTAGTCAATTGCCACTAAAATAAAATGATGTCCATTCGATGCCTTTGGTTCAATCATTTCAATCATGTCAATACCCCACATATAGAAAGGCCACGGGGAAGAAATAACATTGAGAAACATTGGAGGCACATGAATTTTGTCAGCATAAATCTGGAATTTATGGCACTTCTTTGCAAATTTGTAACAGTCAGATTCCATTATAAGAAAATAATAACCTGCCCTAAGCATCTTCTTTGCCATCGAATGTCCATTGGCATGAGTACCAAAGGAACCTTCATGGATTTCATGCATCAACATGTCTACTTCGTGTCTATCCATGCATCTAAGCAAGACCATGTCATAATTTCTTTTGTATAGCACATCTTCATTGAGGAAAAAGCTGCCTACCAACCTTCTCAATGTCTTTCTATCATTATTTGACGCACCAGTCGGGTATTCATGAGTCTGGAGAAAATTCTTGATATCACAATACCGATTTTTTTTCATCTTCTACTCCCTCTATTGCACACACATGAGTTGGTCTATCCAAACGTCAAACTGTGATATGGGGCACATTATTCCAAGTATTCACTTGATACATAGAATCCAGAGTTACCAAAGCATCCGCCATCTAATTTTCATCTCTAGGAATATCATGGAATTCAATTTTGTTAAAGAAGGGTACTAATATTCTATCATAGTCTTTGTAAGGGATCAAGCCAGGGTGATGAGTATCTCATTCTCCTTTAATATGATTTACTACCAAGGCTGAATCGCCATACACATCTAGAACTTTGATTCTGAGATCAATGGGCTCCTCGAGACCTATGATACAAGCCTCATACTATGCCATATTATTAGTACAATCAAATGTCATCCTTGCAGTAAAAGGAATATGTGATCCATGAGGAGTGATAATCACAACACCAATTACTTTCCCATAAGCATTCACAGCTCCATCAAACACCATTCCCCAACGAGATTCAAGATTAGGACCTTCCTTAGGCAATGGTTCATCAAAATCTTTTACTTTCAGAAACATAACATCCTCATTAGGAAAATCATATTTAACAGACTGATAATCATCAACCAGTTGGTGAGCAAGATAATCCGCCAACACACTAATTTTTTATAGCCTTCTGAGTATGGTATTCAATATCATATTCAGACAACAACATCTACCAGCAGGAAATTCTTCCAGTAAGTGCAGGCTTTTAAAAAATATACTTAATTAGATCCATTTTGGAAATCAACCAAGTAGTATGATTCAACATATATTGCTGCAACCGCTTTACCACCCCGGCCAGAGCACAACATGTATTTTCCAGCATAGAATATTGTGACTCACAATAAGTAAACTTCTTGCTGAGATGATAAATGGAATATTCCTTCTTTCCTGTTTCGTCTTGTTGTCCCAAAATACAGCCCAAAGAATTATCTAACATTGTCAGATACATGATCAATGGTCATCCTTCAACAGGGGGAATCAAGATAGGAGCTTCAAGCAGATACTCTTTAATACTTTCAAATTCTCTTTGGCAATCATCTGTCCATACACAACCTTGATCTTTCTTTAACAACTTAAAGACCAGTTCACATGTTGTAGTCATATGGGAAATGAAACTGGAAATGTAATTCAGACGTCCAAGGAAGCCTCTAACTTGATTTTCAGTCCTTGGTGTAGGAATTTCTTGAATTGCTTTGACTTTATCAGGATCAACTTCAATTCATTTTTGGTTGACAATGAAACCTAACAGTTTCCCTGATCAGACACTAGAGGTGCATTTATTTAGATTCAAGCGGAGACAATACTTCCTCAAACGCTGAAACAATTTTAATAAATATTCTATATGCCCTTCTTCAGTCTTGGATTTAGCAATCATATCATGAACATACACCTCAATTTCCTTGTGCATCATATCATGGAATAGAGTTGTCATAGCCCTCTGGTACGTTGCACCAGCGTTCTTCAACCCGAAGGGGATCACTCTATAACAGAATATTCCCCAGGGTGTGATAAATGTTGTTTTTTCCATGTCCTCGGGAGCCATTCTAGTTTTATTATATCCAGAAAACCCGTCCATGAATGAGAATACTTTGAATTTTGATGTACTATCGAACAACATATCAATATGTGGCATTGGAAAATCATCTTTTGGACTAGCTTTATTTAAATCTCTATAATCAACGGACATGCAAACTTTTCCGTATTTCTTTGGTACTGGGACAATATTGGAGATCCACTGAGGGTACACTGATGTCACAAGAAAACCAACATTAATCTGCTTTAAAATTTATTCTTTAATTTTTACTGCCATATCTGGGTGACTTCTTCACAATTTATGCTTGACTGGCGGACACTCTAGCTTTAGTGGAAAATGATGTTCCACAATATCAGTGTTCAAACCATGCATGTCTTGGTATGACCAAGTAAATATGTCCATATACTCTTTCAACAATTCAATCAAACTGCTCTTCACATCAGGATGCAACAATGCTCCAATCTTGACTTCTCTTGGATCTTCCTCTGAATCTAAATTGATTGTCTCGAACGGCTCTTTATATGGCTTGAGCAATCGTGAAACCTCTTCTAGAATTTCATCATATTCTTCTTCTTCGGCCCCATACACAAGATATTCAAAGTTGGGAGAGGTAGCATGGTCATTGTATTCAACAGGTTTTTTAATTAATTTTGAGACATGGATGCAAGAGGGAACATCGATAGTGACCCAGTTTTGGACTCTGACTCCAGGCGTCACATAATTCGGCATCTCATGCTCTTCTTCATCCTTCACAATAGCATTGATCCTAGAAAAAGTTGGATTGAAGTAACCTACGCTTTGGAAAATATCCTGATACTTGCCCAGAGCAGTCTTCGACTTCATGTTCTCACCTTTACCACTCTTTGCAAAACATCCCAAACCAAACTTATTCTTGTTCACTGGAGGGTCAACAATCTTCCCCCATACTTTACTAGGGCCATTACGCACAACCTGTTGAGCATCTTTGAATGAAGCCATAGAATTCTCATTCTCCCTTACATTATCAACGGACAAATATTGGAACTGAGTTCCAACAGCAACTTCATATGCTTCTACAACACTGAAAGAAGATAAATGAGAGATTAACAACACTTGCTTTCCATTTATGATAACAACTTTTCCTTCATGCACGAACTTCAGCTTTTGGTTTAGAGTTGAAATAACAGCCCCTGCCTCATATATCCATGGTCGTCCTAGTAAACAGCTGTAAGTGGGCACAATATCCATGACTTGGAAAGTAATCTAAAAAAGGTGTGGGCCTACGTGAATAGGCATATCCACTTCCCCAATAATTGACTTCCTTGATCCATCAAAAGCTTTTATAGTTATGCCGCTTGGGCGCATGTGAGCTCCTCGATATTTCAGCTTCATCAGCGTGCTCCTCGGTATGACATTTAAGGCGGACCCATTATCAATCAGCATATTTAACAATGAATCATTCTTACAGTTCATGGATATATGGAGAGCCAGATTGTGATTCCTTCCTTCGTCGGGAAATTCATCATCATAAAAGCTTAGGTTATTACAAGATATAATATTACCTACCACATTGCTGAATTAGTCTAACGGAATATCACTTTCTATGAAGGCTTGATCTAACACGCTCATTGAAGATTCTCTATGGGCGGAAGAATTCATCAACAAGTCCAGAATTGATATCTTTGAAGGTGTCGGCAACAACTTATCTACCATTCTGCAGTCACTCATCTTGATAATCTTCAATATATCATCCACCTCTTTCTACAGAGTAGTACCACTAGACTCCCCTATTGGTTTCTTATTTTCAACATTTTCAACAACCTTCTTATCGGCACTAGCATTCCCTCGAATAATAAGTGTGAACACATGACCATTGCGGGTCACTCTACTGGCCTCAGCAATATTCTCGATATCAGGCAAAGGTTGGATGGGAACTTCCATACCATCCTCTAGAATTGTAGCATTGTACTTGTATGGTACGACTTTGTTTGATTTGTAAGGAACAAGACCCGGCAAGCAAATCACTACTAGAGCAACAACTGGCTTTCTACAGTATTCAATCTCGACAGGGGCAGAATCATTGAAACAAGGAAAAATTATGTTCACCCGTTCTTCAGAAAATTTGGTAATTTCAGAATCATCACCGGAGAACATATCTTCGTCTGAGGAAAAGAATTCATCTGCAAAAGCATATTCATCATCTGACTCGGTCTCAGCCAAGCAATCTTCAATCACATTAACCTCAGGGTAATCATCTCTTTGGCCTGACACCTTGATAGTGCCATTATCCAATAACAATTGAACACCTCTTCTTACAACGGAACAACCTCGGGAATCCCTGTAGCAAACCCAACAAGATCCATATTGGTGTTCTACCTGTAGCGGTAGAAATATTTAAGACTAAGCCATTGGATTGGCTAGACTTGTAAAAATCAAAATAGAAATTGCCATCGCGCTTTATTGATTCCAAAGGAATGGGAAAAGACCGAATAACCCAAAAAAAGGGGAAAGATTCAAGGTAAGGGGGTTCGTTATGCAAAGGGAAGGTATTAGCACCCTAAACATCTACGGTACTCCGCAGGAACCTCTTTGTATAATCTTTATATTTTGGCTATGAAATGTTGTGTAAAAATGGATGGTGGAGGTGAGAAAAGAAATATATTTTTATGATTTTTGCACTCGCCGCGGTCACGAACCATTAGTGCCTACGTACCACCTTCCGTGAAATAGGGGATCAGGGTACACATAGTTCCTCTTTAAAAAAAATTTAAAACACAAGTGTGTTGGTTAATTTTATCAGATAAAATATCATCGTCATTGTCCGTGTGGAAAACATACTTACTACCCACAATCATGAGAAAGGAGAATTTGCATCATCTCAAGGTGGAGGATATGGCTTGGATTTTAAAATCAATAATGCCTCACTCAACACCCAAGTGGAAAATATCTCTCTTCACTACATATTTTAGAAGTATATCTGTTTGCATTACGACAAGGATTGACAAGAGTCAAATATTTTGAGAAAGGTTTTAAAATAAGAAAGCCATAGTGGCAAAATGATTTGAAATGAGATTGATTGACTTTTAGTCTTCTCACAAAAAAAATTATGTCGAATATTATTAAGTTGATTGAAGTTTGATCATGAAAATGTTTTGAAAATGCATGGACCTAAGTCCAAGTTTATTATAAAAGTGGTTCAAGTTTCAAAATAAGTAGAGTTTTCAAAAGGAGGAAGAAGATTTTTAAAATTAAAGAAGATGGGAGGAGAAGAATAGACTATCCTAATGCATAAGGTAAAAGCTAGGGATAGGAACCATCTAACCAACAAGAAGCCAATACTTGACACTATGAGCCAAGATAGAATTCTCATTCTTTGGATTGAAACCAAGCAATCAAAGATACTAGACCTCTTGTGATAACCAAACTTCAAGTGTATTAGGTCTTCAAAAAAAATTGGACAGGGTAAAGGTTATATACGGGTGAATTCCAGACTACAAACAAAGTATGTAATCACAATAACCTGAACACAAAACAAACAAACAACATAGCGTCTTAAGGTAAACCTCAAGAACTCCAGACAAAATATCAATTAAGGTTACAAAGTCTCTAACATAGGTCAAGGTTTCTAATCCTAAGTCCAAGAAGTCCAATGTTCCATAATGCCAAGGATAGTAACCAAATAGTCCAAGTATCATTAAAGATTTTTAGGGTTCATTTTGATTATTAGGTGTCTTGAAAAAGTAAAGTAAAGCTCAAGTGAGCAAAAATAAAAATGACAAGAAAGTAAATGGGCTTAAGTGAGCAAAGATGAAAAACAGCATGAAATGTAAATGCTAAAATAAATTGTACATAAAGAATAAAAAATAAAAGGGCACAAAGTAAAAGAAATTTAATAATTAGTGGTTAGTTGCATTTGGAACTCATTAGAGGATTGGTAGACCCAAAGCCTCCACACAACAAGTTGCATTTGCTTTTTGTCAAGTATATCATCCATTTGGAATCCTCAAAAGTATCATTTAATGATCAACAATATTTAAGTGACCCGCATTGACCAAAAGTGCTGTAGATCCATTAGAGGATTGGTAGAACCAAAGGCTCCACACAATGAATCTCAAGTTTATTGGATCAAAGGAGTCAAATTAACATACTTGGGCTTACAAATATAGGTTTGGGCCACGAATGATCATTTATTCGAATCGGGACAAAATTTAGTGCTATATCAAGCAATCGTAAGTGGACTTATATAGAAGTCGCACCTATTTTGAGGCCGGTAAATAGCAATCTATGCACCATTTAATTTGAGACATGATATAGAGATTATGCTCTAATAACACTTAGTGCAATAATAAAGGTATGAGATGAAGAGGGGTGGGAAAGAATATACAAACCACATTTGAATTAAAATTTAATCAAACTATTATTAAAATCATTCATCCATTTTTGTGGAGTTAAACTCAACACCATGGATCCAATTATGCTAATAAAGTTCATGATCAAAAATTTAACCCAAGATTAGCCTAAAAATAATCACAAAATAATATTGCATTTTAATATATACATAAAAAAAGGTTTTAGAAATATTTAAAATAAAAATAAGGGATAAAAAATATCAACTATGTTCAAATTAATCAAGAAATAAAACACAAGACCATGGAAAAATCAGAAATGGACTCAAATATTTTTATAAATTTTTTGGTAATTTTTTAAAGTCAGAAACTATTATTTTAAATTAAAAGAAATGAGTAAAATAAACCAAAAATGATAAAAAAAATACCAAAGTCAGAAATAAAAAATAAGTGAGGTCACCAATATTTATCACAATATCATTGGATCATTCCATATTTTTTCAGAATTTAAAAATGCATAAAAGTATTTTTAAACATTTAAACAAATTAAAATAAAGTGAAAATTTATAAAAAAATACCAAAACACAATATAAAATTGTGAAAAAATAAAAATCATAAAGAGAAAAATCAAAAATATTTTTCATAATTTTTTCAGATTTTTTGGACAAAAATAATTTTTCTATGATTTTTTGAAATTTAAAACAACTAAATTTAAAAATCAAAAAATAAAATAAAAAAATATGGGCCATCTGATCAATGTCAAAAGGCGTTAGTTAACAGATCAAGTGGACCCGGCGCGTTATGCATGTTATGGAATTTAGTGGATAATGCATTGAATCATTAATTAAATCAGATTTCAAAAAATACAAGTGGCGTGCCATTATTGGTTGGAAGATGACACGTTGGTCATCTTCAACCTCCATCCAATGTGAATTACAGGTCTCTCAAACTGTAAAATCAGAAGCTCAGACCTATGTCATTCTCTTCGTCTCTTCAAGACAAAGACAACCACATCTTCGCGGCAAATTTATATAAATTGTAGCTCAAGCAAATTGGAAGGAAAGTTTTGAAAAGGGATTTGAAATTTCGTGGTCAAAATAAGTTTCCATATGAAAGTAAGTGTTGCGACTAGAACCAGGGCAATGAGAGCATCACAATGATATCAAAGTTTTGAAGAATTGATTAAGGAATCTACCTATTGAAGTTGAGTTGCAGAGCTCTGAAACTAGACTTCTATGGAGAAATCTAAGACACGATTCTTGAATGCAATTATATGGTTAGATTCAGGGAAGATCAAGGAAGGTGAATTGATGGAAAAATTGGATTGAAAAAGGCTTGAAAGCAGATTTCGAAGTAGCCGAATTTTGAGTTATGGAACAAGTTTGGCAGGATGATTCTGGCTATCCAAGCTTGAGGAAATGAATGGGGGATGACCCTCTATTTATAGGGAATCAAATGGAATGTCCAAGGGTGTGAAATGATGAAGTTTGGAGGGAAATTGTGTGAAGTTGCAAATAAGAAAAGTGTGACATCTAATTTGATCAAAACTCATCCAAAACGCGCATTTTGTAGTGCTAATCAATTTTGGAACTTCACTAAACATGTTTAGAGTAAAAACGTGTGGAAAACTTGTGATTAGAAGCCAAAACAAAGATTTCAAATTCTGACTTATGGAGAAACATCAGTTGTAAGTTACCAAGTTCAATCCAATGGCGTTCTCAGCTCAAGGGGTCTTAAGGCATGATTCTTGATGCTTTAGAAATATGAGGTTACAAGCTTTGCAATGGAAAAAGAATGGAATCAAATGGATGCTTGAGCTGAAAGATGCATTGAGTCAAAGTTGGGGAAAAAAGGTTGACTTTCCATACTTAGAAATATTTCAAGTTTTTCTTCAAAAGTGACCTATAATGTTTTGCATCAAAACATGGCCTTCCTCTTGGAATTCTCTCTTGACAAAAAAATATGGAATTAAATAGACCTCTCGAATGACATTTTGAAACTTGAACCATTCAAAACCTCCAAAAATTGAGAGAGTTATGAATTGTTGAAGTTGGACAAAAAATCATGAAATGACCTATAATCTTTTGTATCCTTATGGCATCTTCCATCAATTTTCTCACTTTGCACATAAAATAAGGCATAAATTTCACATCCTCAAGATCATTATGGAAAAAGAATGGGCTCAAGGTGATAAAAATTGACCAAGTTATGATAATTTGAAGTCACACTTAGGAAAATGGGGGTTCATCTGGAGGACTTGTAATATTTCTTCATCATCAAGTTTCTTCCACATGAAAACTCCTAGGAACTTTTGAAATGATTTGTTTATAACCCTTTTAAGAGAATTATGTCTTTGGAATCACTCCAAAATACCAAAAGATGAGCAATATATGCTTCTTTGAAGTTTAAAACCCTAGCTCCTAGATCAAGAAAAATGCCTTGAGGAACTTTGACAATTTTGAACAAACTTCTTGTACGAACACAAATGCTTTAAAAATATAAGTTGTTGAGGATGATAATGAGAACTCATAGCAACCACAACCACTTCCATATCTTGAGAATTGGGAGAAATATGCATTTGTGACCAATGGGTACAAAGCCTTGTCCAAGCATGACAACTTCTCCAATCAATCCCTTGTACTTTTGAACCAAATTTGATAGTCTTGAAATGTGGTGAGCCAAAATAACCTTGTCATTCCATTTCCTCCAAAACAAATCCAATGGTGAGGTTTGAACTTCTCAAGCTTTATTGACTAGGGTATGGAAATAAACTCATGAACCCCTGGAGCAACTTGTTAAATCTCATTGCCTTTACCTACATGAGTAACAAGCAAGACAAACCAACATTGCATTTTATTAATTAAAAGAAGAAATCAAGACAAAAAATATTCATGACCACAAAAGAACACAAGTTTAAAATTTTTGTGTCGACGCGATCGAAGATATTTAAATATAAACCAAACACTATTTTTGGCCCTAACATGCCATGCAGTGCTTATGAGCATGAATGCATGTGAAACCAAGGCGACGCAAAACACCATTGGGGATGTAGCAAAGAAAATACCGAAACAAAAGAGAAACCCGACCAGGAAAATAAATCACAGATGGATCAAAATACCTGTTTTAAAGTATGGCATAAATTCAAAGGATACACCAACTTCTACTGAAGGCAAAACTACCAACGTTAACTGAAGGTAGAAAGAGGGAAGAAATAACAACACCGATGTTTAATGACGATGATCTACCAACGTTCACTGAAGGTAGAAGGAAAAGGAATATCATAGCATTGTCGTTCACTGAAGATGAACTACCAATGTTCACTGAAGGTAGAAAAAAGATAACAATCACCAACTTTCACTGAAGGTGATCTACCAACTTTCACTAAAGGTAGAGAGAAAATATATCATAGCACCGTCGTTCACTGATGATGAACTACCAACATTCACTGAAGGTAGAAAAAAGATAACAATCACCAACTTTCACTGAAGGTGACCTACCAACTTTCACTGAAGTTAGAGAGAAAATATATCATAACACCGCCGTTCACTGACGATGAACTACCAACATTAACTGAAGGTAGCAAAAAGATAACAATCACCAACTTTCATTGAAGGTGACCTACCAACTTTCACTAAAGGTAGAGAGAAAATATATCATAGCACCTACGTTCATTGACGATGAACTAACAACATTCACTGAAGGTAGCAAAAAGATGACAATCACCAACTTTCACTGAAGGTAACCTACCAACTTTCACTGAAGGTAGAGAGAAAAAATAAGTTTCCCCAAAATTCTGGCATTTCTCCTAGAACGGGTCTCAACTTCTTCTTTAACCAAATCATTCTTCCTGGAAAGGGTAATATGTAAGCTGTCTCAAATAAAGATACTACCACTTGTAAAAATTTCACAATGAACTGTCTCTGCAATATGGAAAGTCTTGTCATCCACTGGGGTAATTTGGGCAACGGGCTGCAAAGTATTAACTCATAGAGAAGATAGCAAAGAACTGTTATCTCGACTTTTACAGGGTGTACAGGTTGCTCAAATAAAGAGACCTGCCACTTGTTGTCATGGAGGATTGTAAAAATGACTCTCTAGGGAGAACAGTATGGCTTCCTGGGGAAAGAAATATGACTTCCTGGGGAGATGCCAATATATTTATGCTGAGGAGATAAAGTCTTCTCGTGCAAAATAAGTGCACATTCTCAAAACAAGACACGAAGCCTGCATATGTCATAAGTAATAATATTGTTGAGGATCAAAGATTCAAACCACAAATAAAATGGCATGGAACAGTCAACCATAATACATCCATTGAGAAATAAAATTAAGAGGGAAACCCAAATCATCCAGACAAAGAGTTATTCAAGAAGGCTAAAGCAAAAATCTTCTACGAGGGATAACTCAGTGGGGAAATTGAAAGAATATACGCTTTCTGCTTAAGGCCAACACTCTATTGGAGAGAGGACAACATAACTCTGCAAAACAGGGTGATATGTCAACAAAATATTAACGAATGTGAATGAGTAATGATTTGTCAGTTTTATCTATGCATGATGTATGCATGAATGTATGAGTGTTATCATGCGTATGATGACAAAACAGATATACAACACTGGGAGTAACTAGGCAAAACCACCTCGTGCATAATGAACACTCGGCTAAATTACATTCAAGATGAACAATCCAAGAAAAAGTAAGCGCCAGCTGAGGAAACAAAACCCCACTGCCTTGTTTAACTTTACCGGGGAGAAATGTAATACAAAAGTAAACAAAACCTAGAAACCAAACTATACAGATACAGAGATATAATATCCTTCTCCAGGCTTTACCAGGTGTAGCACTCAGACTTCAGCGGGAAATCAAATATTTTCAAAAGTAATGCTTCTACTGGGGATTTTGAAAAATAAATTTCAAGTAGAGCAGACGGTCATCAAATCATCAAATCTTTCACTTGGGAATTCAGGACCCTTTTGAAAGAGGAAACACAAAAACTTTGTTAAGGTGTATAATATCTTATCATCAAGCCATTAACTGGGGATTTCATGCTGACTTCATTGGGGAGGTTAACACTACATCCTCAAAGGGAAAACAAATATACATTCTTCACTAGAGAAACCAAAGACCTGTGTTCTTCAAGAGTAGTTATTGTACCAACTTCTCTGGGTAGAAAGAACCTTTATTAAACAAACGAAAACCTTTACTGGAGGAATCTGGGATTGAATCTTCATATCATGCTAACTTGGAAAAGAGGAGAAATGAACCACAACTTGACCGGGGACATTGGAGTCACAAACCCAATACAGTGAGAACATCCTGAGAAAAACTTCCCCGGGAAACTAAACTGCTCAAAACAACTGGAGTCCATCCATTCCTGGGATCACCACTTTTGTTTTCCTATTGCGTCACAAATTTTAAAGTAACAGTAAATTGTAAATTCTTTTTGTAAATCAATTTTTTAATTTAATCTTTTTGCTTTGAAAGTTATTATCAATAATAAATGGAGCCTTTGCAAGCTAAATAAAATAAGAACTACAAATAATTGGGTAAAAGCTCAAATTTCATTAATAGAATGGTAGTATGCGAATGGTGAGACTCCATGGATGATTACAAAGTTTGGAAAATGGTAATATATAATGGAAAAGATACATTGAGATACAATGACCATTATCCCCTCTAACAAGTTTTGAAATCCTAAGCAGCAACTTCTGTTGAAGTATGATGAGGATCCAAGAAGATTGTTGCTCCAACAATCAAGTCTTGTCTGATGTAGTTACTTGCCAAGAAAGCCCCTAACTTTTTCCTAAGCGGCCCTTACGGGTTTTCAACTTAGCGCGAAATCTATTCTGTTTATGTCTCTGATTTTTTCCTAAACCGCCCTTTCGGGTTTTCGGCCTACCGAGACGCTCTTTTTTGCCTAAGCCTCCCTTTCGAGTTTTCAACTTAGCGAGTTGTTCTTTTATTTCTTTAGGCGAAGTATTTCTTGACTACATCAACATTAATGGGACGTGGGAACTCCTCGCCATCCATAGTTTCAAGAATTAATGCACCGCCAGAGAAGGCTTTCTTGACAACATATGGGCCTTCAAAATTGGGAGTCCACTTGCCCCTAGAATCAGTGTTGAAAGACATGATCTTCTTGAGCACGAGGTCGCCTTCTCTGAATTCACGAGGTTTGACCTTCTTATCAAAAGCTTTCTTCATTCTCTTCTGATATAACTGTTCATGACACAGAGCTGTCATTCTCTTTTCTTCGTTCAAATTCAATTGGTCAAACCTGTTCTAGACCCATTCAGCCTCTGACAACTTGGTTTCCATTATCACACGCAAAGAGGGGATCTCAACCTCGACTGGGAGTACAACTTCCATTCCGTACACAAGGGCAAACGGGGTTTCTCCTGTTGAGGTGCAGACAGATGTTTGATATCCATGCAAAGAAAAAGGGAGCATTTCATGCCAATCCTTATAAGGAACAACCATCTTCTGGATAATTTTATTGATATTCTTATTAGCAGCTTCAACAACCCCATTCATCTTTGGCCTGTACGGAGAGGAATTATGATGGACAATCTTGAATTCTTCACACAGTTCTGTCATCATTTTATTATTCATATTCGAGCCATTGCCGGTGATAATTCTGCTCAGTACACCATACAGACATATAATATTATTCTTGATGAAGCGCACAACCACCTTCTTAGTGACATTAGTATATGAAGCAGCCTCCACCCACTTGGTGAAGTAATCTATTGCTACCAAGATGAAACGGTGTTAGTTTGAAGCTTTGGGTTCTATCATCCTAATCATGTCAATAACCCACATAGAAAAAGGCCACGGGAGGAAATCACATTGAGAAGTGTCAGAGGCACATGGACCTTATCTGCATAAATCTGGCATTTATTACACTTCTTTGAAAATTTGTAACAATCAGATTCCATTGTCAGCCAATAGTAACCTGCCCTTACCATATTTTTTAGCCATCGAATGTCCATTGGCATGAGTGCCAAATAGACCTTCATGAATCTCATGCATCAACATGTCTGCTTCGTTTCTATCCACGCATTTGAGCAAGACCATGTCATAATTTCTCTTATACAACACATTTTCACTAAGGAATAAACTGCCTGCCAACCTTCTCAATGTCTTTCTATCTTTCTTCGAAGCACCAATCGGGTATTCCTGAGTCTCTAGAAAATGCTTGATATCATAATACCAAGGCTTCTCATATGCTACCTCCTCGGTTGTAAACACATGAGTGGCCCTATCCAGCCGTCGGACCATAATTCGAGGTATATCATTCTAAGTATTTACTTGATACATAGAAGCGAGAGTTGCCAGAGCATCTGCCATTTGATTTTCATCTCTTGGAATATGATGGAATTCAACTTTATTAAAGAAGGATAACAACATTCTAGCATAATCTTTGTAAGGGATCAAGTCGGGGTGACGATTATCCCATTCTCCTTTAATCTGATTTATTACCAAATCTGAATCACCATACACATCTAGAATTTTAATTGAGATCAATAGCTTCCTCGAGACCCATGATGCAAGCCTCATATTCTGCCATATTATTAGTATAATCAAATGTCAACCTTGCAGGAAAAGAAATGTGTGATCCATGTGGAGTGACAATCACAACACCAATTCCTTTACCAAAAGCATTCACGACTCCCTCAAATATCATACTCCAACAAGTTTCAGGGTCAGGACCTTCCTCGGGCAATGGTTCATCACAATCTTTCACTTTCAGGAACATCACATCCTCATAGGAGAATTCATACACCACAGACTGATGATCCTCCACTAGTTGGTGAGTAAGATAATCTGCCAACACTCTGCTTTTCATAGCTTTTTGAGTGCGGTATTCGATATCATATTCAGATAGCAACATCTGCCAGTGGGCAATTCTCCCAGTAAGAGCAGGCTTTTCAAAAATGTACTTGATTAGATCCATTTAGGATATCAACCAAGTTGTGTGATTCAACATATACTGTCAGAAACATTTTGCCGGCCAGGCTAGAGCACAACATGTCTTTTCCAGCATGGAATACCGCGACTCACATTCAGTAAACTTTTTACTGAGATGATAAATGGCATACTCTTTCTTCCCTATTTCATCTTGTTGTCCCAGCATACAACCCATGGATTTATTTAACATTGTCAGATACATAATAAATGGTCATCCTTCGATAGGAGGGAGCAAGATAGGAGGTTCAAGCAGATATTCTTTAATACTTTCAAATTTCCTTTGGCAGTCATCCGTCCACACATAACCTTGATTTTTCTTTAACAATTTAAAGATCGGTCACATATTGCAGTCATGTGGGAAATGAATCTGGAAATATCATTCAAACGCCCGAGGAACCCTCTAACTTGTTTATCAGTTCTCGGTGCTGGCATCTCTTGAATTTCTTTGACTTTATCAGGGTCAACTTCAATTCCTTTTTGGCTAACAATGAAACCCATTAATTTTCCTGATTGAACACTGAAGGTGCATTTATTTGGATTCAAGCGGAGATGATACTTCCTCAAACACAAAAACAACTTCAACAAATCTTCTACATGCCCTTCTTCCATATGGGATTTTGCAATCATATCATCAACATATACCTCGATTTCCTTGTGCATCATATCATGGAATAGGGTTGTCATAGCCCTCTGGTATGTTGCACCAGTGTTCTTTAACCCGAAGGGCGTCACTATCTAACAGAATGTTCCCCAGGGTGTGATGAACATTGTTTTTTCCATGTCCCCTAGATCCATTCTTATTTGATTATACCCAGAAAATCCGTCCATGAACGAGAAACCTTTGAATTTTCCTGTGCTATCCACTAACATATCAATACGTGGCAATGTAAAATCATCTTTTGGACTAGCTTTATTTAGATCTCTGTAATCTACGCACATGCGGACTTTTCCGTCTTTTTTCGGGACTGGGACAATATTGGAAATCCATTGAGGATACACTGACGTCACAAGAAAACCAGCATTAATATGCTTTAGAACCTCCTCTTTGATCTTCACTGCCATATCTGGGTGAGTTCTTCTCAACTTCTGTTTGATTGGCGGACACTCTGGTTTCAATGGTAAATGGTGCTCCACAATATCTGTATCTAGAGCAGGCATATTTTGTTAAGACCAAGCAAAAATATCCACATACTCTTTCAACAGCTCCATCAACCTTCTCTTCACATCAGGATTCAACGATGCTCTAATCTTGACTTCTTTCGGATCTTTTTCTGAACCCAAATTGATCACTTCCAATGGCTCTTTATATGGCTGAATGGTATTTTCCTCGTGCTCAAGCAACCGTGAGACCTCTTCCAGAATCTCATCATAGTCTTCTTCTTCGGCCCCATACACAGGACATTTAAAGTTGGGAGAGGGTGCAGAGTCATTGTATTCAACAGGTTTTTTAATTAATCTCCACATATGATTTATGATTGCTTTTAGAAACTGACACATATAACAAGTGATCATGCAGATTGAATTTCAGTTATTACTTATTTTGAAGGGTTTTTTTTATTACCATTTTCCAAGAAAAAGCAGAAAATAAAGACACAATTTGGGAAACAAAGACAACTTTTATTATTGATTTTAAAAGTCACAGCAAACAGATAAGCCCTACAACATTAATACTTCCACCATGGGAAGAGTGAAAGCTTTTCAAAAAGATTAACAAAACAAATCACTTTGAAACATGTATGTAAGAGGGAACATCAATGGTGATCCAGTTCTGAACCCTAACTCCGTGCGTCACATAATTCAGCATTTCCCGCTCTTCTTCATCTTCCATAATGGCATTAATCCCAGAAACAGTTGGATGAAGATAACCTCCACTATGGAAGATGTCTTGATACTTGCCTGCAACAGACTTCGGCTTCATGCTCTTTCCTTTGTCATTCTTTAAAGAGAACCCCAAATCGGCTCTATTATTTTTTACAGGTGGATCCACCATCTGTCCCCATACCTCGCTATGACCATTTCGCACAACTTGTTGCGCATCCTTAAGCGAAACCATGGAATTCTCATTTCCTCTTATGTTGTCAATGGATAAGGCTTGGAATTGGGTTCCAACAGTAGCTTCATCTTCCTCCACAATGTTGAAAGAGGACAAATGAGATATCAATAATGTTTGGTCCCCATTTATGATTACTACTTTCCATTCACGTACAAATTTCGATTTCCGGTGTAAAGTTGAAGTGACAACCCCTGCCTCATGAATCCACGGCCCTCCCAACAAACAGCTATAAGCGGGAACAATGTCCATGACCTGGAAAGTAATCTGAAACAAATGTGGGCCTATATGAATAGGCAAATCCCCTTCACCAATAACAAATTTCCTTGATCCATCAAACGCTTTCACAATGACGCCACTCGGGCGCATAGGCATTCCTTGATATTTCAACTTCATAAGAGTGCTCCTCAGTATAACGTTCAAAGCAGATCCATTATTAATCAGCACATTGGATAGTGAATCATTCTTGTAGTTCATAGAGATGTGAAGGGCCAGGTTGTGATTCCTTCCTTCATCTGGAAATTCATCATCGCGGAAACTCAAGTTATTACATGATGTAATGTTCCTTATGACGCTGGTGAATTGGTCTACTGGCATATCACTCTCCACAAAAGCTTGGTCCAATACTCTCATCAAGGATTCTTTATGAGAAGATGAGTTCGTCAATAAAGCCAAGATAGATATTTTGGAAGGAGTCTGTAGTAGCTGATCTACAATTCTGTAGTCGCTCGTCTTAATTATCTTCAAAATATCATCCACTTCTTTTGTTCCCCACTAGTCTCACCCATATCCTTCTTGGGTTCAACCTTCTCAGCAATTTTCTTTCCAGCACTAACATTTTCTCAAACAACTGGTGCAAACACACAACCGTTGCGGGTCACTCTACTAGTCTCAGCAATATTTCCAACATCAGGTATTGGCTGGATGGGAATTTCCACTCCATCCTCTAAGATTGTAGCGTTGTATTTGTAGGGCACAGCCTTATCTGACTTGTAGGGAATAGGACCCGGTAAACTAATCACCAATGGGGTAACAGCTGGCTTGCTATAATATTCAACTTCAAGATAGGCGGGTGCCCCAAAACAAGGTACAATGACGTTTACCCATTCTTCAACACAATCAGTCATTATTGAGTCATTTCTGGAAAACAAATCCTCATCCGAGGAGAAATACTCATCTACAGAGGCATACTCTTCATCTGACTCTTCTTCAGTCAAACAAACCTCAACTAAATCAACTTCATGGTAATCATCCCTTTGACATGTAACCTTGATAGTTCCATTATCTAACAACAATTGAACACCTTTCTTCACAATTGAACATCCTCGGGAGTCCCGACAGAAAATTCGACAAGACCCATACTGGTGTTCTACCTGACCAACCATATGGCAGAAAGTAGCATGCAATTGCACAAGGTCTTCATTCATATATTCTACATCAAAAATTGTGAATTCTCCAGGACATCCAGAAACCATATTCACCTCTTCTTCATAATCTTCCCTAGGCCTGATTATGTGGATGAGGCCCTCATCCATCATCTCCTGCAAATCAGCCTTTATCTTATTGCAACCTTGTATGTCTGTACTGCAAATGGCACAACCAGAATGGTCGTGCGTATAGTAGCTAAATTCAAAGAGGCCTACATGCATTTTCACCAAATCTTCTCTAACCAGATGAATATCAAAAATCCAGAAGTCGCCTGGACAACCGGACACCATATTCAAAACATTTTCTCCTCCATGCTTGGGTAGAGGATTGTCTTTCACATTAGGGCACACATCCTTGAAAGTTAGAATACCAGACTTCACCAATTTCTGCACCTCAGTCTTCAAAGGATAATAATTCTTAACATTATACCCTGGTGCTCCTTGTTGAAAAGCACATGTTTGGTCTGCCTTGTAATACCAAGGCAATGGTGATGGTACAACGGGAGGTGGTCGGGTCTGAACCAACTTTTTCTGAATCAATGCTGGTAGTAACTCCGTATAGATCATAGAAATAGGGTCATAACTCTCCCTTCTCTAATTATACCCTTGATTCCCCTACTAGGACGGTCTTTGATAAGCAACGATAGTTGGAGCTACACCCACAACTAGAGTAACTGAGGCGACTTGCTGATGACGCTGAGAATTCCTTCTAGGAGTATTAACCCTCCTCTCTTGCATGACTACATTTGCATCCCCTTCCTTCTTCTTGGTAAACCCATAAGATGGATTCTTGAAACCTCCAGATCCTTCACTCCTCGTTAAACGGCCCTCTCTTATAGCCTCTTCTAAGCGAATACCCATGCCTACCATTTCAGTAAAGTCACTTGGCGCACTCGCTACCATCCTCCCGTAGTAGAAAGCACCCAGAGTTTTCAAGAAAATCTTAGTCATCTCCTTCTCTTCCATGGAAGGAATCACTTGGGCGGCTACCTCACGCCATCTATGTGCATATTCTTTGAATGATTCTTTGTCTTTCTGAACCATGGCCCTGAGTTGATCACAGTCAGGAGCCATCCATGTTGTACTTGTATTGTTTGATGAACGCTTCTCCCAAGTCATTGAAAGTATGGATGTTGACATTGTCCAAACTCATATACCACTTCAATGTAGCGCGGGTCAAACTATCCTGAAAAAGTGAATCAACAGACGCTGATCATCAGTATGGGTAGACATTCTCCTTACATACATCACAAGATGATCATGAGGGCAAGTGTTTCCCTTGTACTTCTCAAACTCCGGGACCTTAAACTTAGCAGGTATCTTAACATTCGGGACCAAGCATAATTCATTCACATTCTTCCTGAATAACTCTTTTCACCTGAGGGCCTTCATCTCCCTCTGCATCTTGTCAAACTGCTCTTGAAAATCATCCATTTTGTCATAAAGACCCAAGTCTTCACTTGGTGGATGGAAAGGACGACACACATCATTGTTAACAAACGGAACCATATTCACCGAAGGAGGTGCAGCAGGAGCAGCATGCACCACAGGAGGTGTTGGAGTAACAATAGTCTGAACAATTGGAGTATCTTGAGGACCAAGGTTGAAACTTTCAGGCGCAAAATTCTCTACCATTCCCCAAGGGCAACCTTGAGGCATGCGATTATGAACAACGGTTGGAGTAGCGGATACAGGAACATCCAGAGCTTCAGTAGTAACCCTTGTTGGCTGAGGTTGAACACTCGGTGGCTGATTCTGAGCAGCCACCAAAGATTCCATTAGACCAGTAAGATTGGCCATTCCGGCCTTTAAAGCAGAAACCTCCTCGCGCATCTCGTGATTCTCTTGTTCTACGTTATCCATCTTCTTTCTAAAATCAGCCCGAGTGTTATAGTGATGAGTCGGCTTGTTATTGAAGTAAAGAAGCTTGGTAAGACACCTGGATATGCATAACAAATGCAAGAAATATGTGCAATATGATGCATGATGTTTAATACTCATGATTTTATTTCATTATTTAATATTTCAAGGGATTTAAAATTTAGGGACATATTGCAAATATCAAAGTAATAACACATTTGAAATACTGAAAAAAAATTTATTATAATAACGTCAAAATGGGTTACAAGTTTTAATGATCCCAAGTACAAGATGAAAATAAAATCTAAAATTCTAATAAGTAAAGCTTGCTGGATATCACTCTACATGCTGGCGCTTCCCTGTAAGCCTGAAAATCTGAGCCTCCAACCTATGGTTTTCTTCTGCATATCTGGTGGAAACCTCCTTCCAATCACCTGAATCAGGGAGTGAGCAAATAGCATCTGACTGAGGCTTAGGATAAAATAAATCCCCTTACCTCTCCATAGTCTCTACATCCCGTCTCTCAAGGATCTCAATCAAGTCGTCTTTCTCCTTCAAGTCTGCTCTATAGGAAATCTCTAAAGTTTGGCACTTATTCTTCCAAGAGTCCTTTTCCTATTGCATCCTGACCAAAGCAAGCTACAGCTCTTCTAGATCATCTAATAGGGGAGGAGTGGTCTTCTCAAACAAATCAAGTATAGGTGTTCCCTGGGAATACGGAATCTTTAATTAAATGGCTCTCGTCTGGACCCACTACAGATATGGCTCCAAAGAAACAGTACCCCTAGGTCCGAAATATTTCCTACTCTTCTTATGAATGTGAAACCAGGCATTCGCAATCTACTCCATAGCTTCCATATGGTCTTCTCCCTCCTTCATAAAGAAACTACTCAAATGAATACCATTTGGTTTATCACTCATCGGATGACCAAGTTGTCATCGTGCAAGAACAGAGTTATAGTTAATTCCTCCCTTTGTACCAAGAAGAGGTACATTGGGGAAACTACCACAACTGTCAATAATCTTTATATCATGGTAAGCTCGATGATACAAATCAATATATGAGTGAGTAAGTGCCATGATCTTAGGAGCCCAACGGGGTTCCTTCTTGACATTCCAAAAAGCGTCAGACTGAGGCATATGAGAGATAAACCATTGGTACAACAGAGGCGTGCAACAGATAATCATCCCCCCATGGTAATAATTCTGAAGATGAATAGAGTAATAAGCATCACCCAACCATGTAGGAACTGGGTTTCCGATCATGAAGATCCTGATAGCATTAATGTCAATAAACTTGTCCACATTAGGAAATAAGAACAACCCATAATCAAGTAGAGAAAATATGGCCTCAAAAGCGACTGTACTCTTCATCCTAGCAAAGTAGCGAGCTTTCTCCAATAAGAACTGAGCTGGTAATCCTCTAATCCCTCCTTTAGTATTCATAGGGGCTTCAACCTCAGACTTCCCCAGATGGATCAAATCAGCAATCTCATGTGATTTTGGCTCATCCTTTAAGCCAGTAAAAGGAACACAATCGGTAACAGGTAAATCCAAAAGATAAGAATACTTCTCTTGTGTAGGAATCAACTGATAGTTGGGGAAAGTAAAGAAATGATACATTGGATCATAGAACTGGACCAAGGTCAAGAGAATAACCTCCTTCATCTTCAGCTTCATGAGAGGAATGATGGATCCATACTTCTTCCGAAAATCTGCAAAACACTCAATCTCGAGAATTAGACTCATCAACTCATCTATCTTGGGATCCTTGAAACTGTACTTCCCGGTCTGTCTTTTCCATAATCGATGGTTAAAAAGTACCTGAGATATTAAAAAATGGTCAACTTTTAAATCCCTTGAAATAATATTTCTTCAAAAGATGCTTATGAGTGCATGGATGCATGATGCAGCAATCACACATAAGATCACACATAAGATCACACATATAGGGTTCATAGGTTCAACATCACGGGCATGAGGTCGAAGGTACTACCCACAAGGTTCTAGAGGTTCCCATAGTCTACATCCTTCCTTCGGATATTACCAACTTCTCGATTAACTTGATAATTAGTAATATTCTCAAGAAAGACTCGTCTGAGCGTAGCATCACGTGACAACTATTTCCGGATTACTCCGTCATAGCTTCCGCACTACACCTAAAAGGCCAAGATGGGTTTGGTATTCTATGGTCCTTAGCTTCAGCAGGCTCCCAGGTCGAAAGCAGTACGTCTTCCCGATTACTCGGTAAACGACACTACAGTCAAAGGGGCCTCCGCTGAGTGGGGGATCTCATGCCTCCTTTTTTGGAATTACTCCCTAAAAGTTAACATGACTATACCGCCCGTCCTATCTTAAAGTTTGCCCAAGTCAGGGTATATGACTTATGATTAATCACCAAGCACCCTGAAAACCAGGAAAGTCCAGATAAACATATATTCAACATATAACACATAAACAACAATAGCATATACATAGATATAAATGAATATAGGCTCAACCCACTTAGGGATGGACCAGCAAGAGGTCAATCTTTCCCCAGTGAAGTCGCCATTTTTATGTAGCGGTAGAAATGTTTAAGACTAAGCCATGGGATTGACTAGACTTGTACAAATCAAATAGAAATCGCCACCACACTTTATTGATTCCAAAGGAATGGGAAAAGAGCGAATAACCTAAAAAAGGTGGAAATATTCAAGGTAAGGGGGTTGGTTATGCAAAGAGAAGGTATTAGCACCCTAAACATCTACGGTACTCCGCAGGAACCTCTTTCTAAAATCTGTATATTTTGGCTATGAAATGTTGTTTAAAAATGTATGGTGGAGGTGAAAGAAGAAATATATTTTTATGATTTTTGCAACCGCCACGGTTGCGAACCTTTAGTGCCTACGTACAACCTTCCGTGCAATAGAGGATCAGGGTACACATTGTTCCTCTTTAAAAAAAAATTAAAATACAAGTGTGTTGGTTAATTTTATGAGATAAAATATCATCATCATTGTCTGTGTGGAAAACATACTTACTACCCACAATCATGAGAAAGGAGAATTTGCATCATCTCAAGGTGGAGGATATGGCTTGGATTTTAAAATCAACAATGCCTCACTCAACACCCAAGTGGAAAATATCTCTCTTCACTACATATTGTAGAAGTATAGTTGTTTGCATCACGACAAGGATTCACAAGAGTCTAATCTTTTGAGAAAGATTTTAAAATAAGAAATCCGAAGTGGCAAAATGATTTTAAATGAGATTGATTGAATTTTAGTCTTCTCACAAAACAAATGATGTCAAAATATTATTAAGTTGATTGAAGTTTATTCATGAAAAGGTTTTGAAAATGCATGGACCTATGTCCAATTTTATTATGAAAGTGGTTCAAGTTTTAAAACAAGAAGAGTTTTAAAAAGGAGGAAGAAGATTTTTTTAAATTAAAGAATATGGGAGGAGAAGAAGAGACTATCCTAATTAATAAGGTAAAATTTAGGGATAGAAACTATATAACCAACAAGAAGCCAATACTTGACACTATGAGCCAAGATAGAATTCCCATTCTTTGGATTTAAACCAAGCAAGCAAAAATACTAGACCTCTTGTGAGAACCAAACTTCAAGTGTATTAGGTCTTCAAAAAAAATTGGGCAGAGCAACGGTTGTATACGGGTGAATTCCAGACTACAAACAAAGTATGTAATCACAATAACCTGCACACAAAACAAACAAATAACCCAATGTCATGAGGTAAACCTCAAGAACTCCAGACAAAATATCAATTAAGGTTAAAAAGTCTCCAACATAGGTCAATATTTCTAATCCTAAGTCCAAGAAGTCTAATGTTCCATAATGCCAAGGATAGTAACCAAATAGTCCAAGTATCATTAAAGATTTTTAGGGTTCATGTTGATTATTAGGTATCTTGAAAAAGAAGAGTAAAGCTCAAGTGAGAAAAAATAAAAAATTACAAGAAAGTAAATGGGCTCAAGTGAGCAAACACGAAAAACAGAATGAAATGTAAATGCTAAAATAAATGGTACATAAAGCATAAAAAATAAAAGGGCACAAAGTAAAAGCAATTTAATAATTAGTGGTTAGTTGGATGACCATCTTGAAACTTGCATTTGGAACTCATTAGAGGATTGGTAGAACCAAAGCCTCCACACATCAAGTTGCATTTGCTTTTTGTCAATTATATCATCCATTTAGAATCCTCAAAAGTACCATTTAATGATCAACAATGTTTAAGTGATCCGCATTGATCAAAAGTGTTGTAGATCCATTAGAGGATTGGTAGAACCAAAGCCTACACATAATGAATCTCAAGGTTATTGGATCAAATGGATCAAATTAACATACTTGGGCTTGCAAACATAGGTTTGGGCCCCGAATTATCATTTACTCGAATCGGGACAAAATTTAGTGCTATGTTAAGCAATCGTAAGTGGACTTACATAGAAGTCTCACCTATTTTGAGGCCGGTCAATAGCAATCTATGCACCATTTTGTTTTGAGACATGATATAGAGATGATGCTCCAATAACACTTTGTGCAATAAGAAAGAGGTGACATGAAGAGGGGTGAGAAAGAATATACAAACCACATTTGAATTAAAATTTAATCAAATTATTATTAAAATCGTTCATCCATTTTTGTGGAGTTAAACTCAACACCATGGATCCAATGGTGCTAATAAAGTTCATGATCAAAAATTCAACCCAAGATAGCCATAAAATAATCACAAAATAATATTGCCTTTTAATATATACATAAAAAAAAGGTTTTAGAATTATTTAAAATAGAAATAAGGGATAAAAAATATCAACTATGTTCAAATTAATCAAGAAATAAAAAGCAAGACCATAGAAAAATCAGAAATTGACTCAAATATTTTTATAAATTTTTTGGCAATTTTTTAAAGTCAGAAACTATTTTTTTAAATTAAAAGAAATGAGTAAAATAAACCAAAAATGATAAAAATATACCAAAGTCAGAAATAAAAAACAAGTGAGGTCACCAATATTTGTCACAATATCATTGGATCATTCCATGTTTTTTTCAGAATTTAAAAATGCATAAAAGTATTTTTAAACATTTAAACAAATCAAATAAAGTGAAAATTTATAAAAAATACCAAAACACAAAATAAAATTGTGAAAAAATAAAAATCAGAAAGAGAAAAACCAAAAATATTTTTCATATTATTTTCAAATTTTTTGGACCAAAAATGAATTTTCTATGATTTTATGAAATTTAAAACAATTAAATATAAAATCAGAAAAGAAAATAAAAAACTGAAAAATATGGGCCATCTGATCAATGTGAAAACGCGTTAGTAAACAGATCAAGTGGAACTGGCGCGCTGTGCATGTTATGGACTTTAGTGGATAATGAATTGAATCATTAATTAAATCAGATTTCAAAAAATATAAGTGGTGTGCCATCATTGGTTGGAAGATGACACGTTGGTCATCTTCAACCTCCAGCCAACGTGAATTGCATGTCTGTCAAACTGTAAAATCAGAAGCTCAGACCTATGCCATTCGCTTCGTCTCTTCAAGACGAAGAAAACCACACCTTCACGGCAAATTTATATAAGTTGTAGCTCAAGCAAATTGGAAGGAAAGTTTTGAAATGGGATTTGAAATTTCGTGGTCAAAACAAGTTTCCAGATGAAAGTAAGTGTTGCGACTAGAACCAGGGCAATGAGAGCATCGCAGTGATATCAAAGTTTTTAAGAATTGATGAAGGAATCTACCTATTGAAATTGAGTTGCAGAGCTCTGAAACTCGACTTCTATGGAGCAATCTAAGGCACGATTCTTGAATGTAATTATATGGTTAGTTTCAGGGAAGATCAAGGAGGTGAATTGATGGAAAAATTGGATTGAAAAAGGCTTGAAAGTAGATTTCAGAGTAGCAGAATTTTGAGTTATGGAACAAGTTTGGCAGGGTGATTCTGGCTATCCAAGCTTGAGGAAATGAATGGGGGTGACCCTCTATTTATAGGGAATCAAATGGAATGTCCAAACATGTGAAATGATGAAGTTTGGAGGGAAATCGTGTGAAGTTGCAAACAAGAAAAGTGTGACTTCTAATTTGATGAAAACTCATCCAAAACGAAACGCGTGTTTTATTGTGATAATCAATTATGGAACTTCACTAAACATGTTTAGAGGCAAAAACGCCTGGAAAACTTGTGATTAGAAGCCAAAACAAAGATTTCAAATTCTGACTTATGGAGAAACTTCAGTTCTAAGTTACCAAGTTCAAACCAATGGCATTCTCAGCTAAAGGGGTCTTAAAGCATGATTCTTAATGCTTTAGAAAGATGATGTTACAAGCTTTGCAATGGAAAAAGAATTAAATCAAATGGATGCTTGAGCTGAAAGTTGTATTTAGTCAATGTTGGGGAAAAAAGGTTGACTTTCCATACTTAGAAATATTTCAAGTTTTTCTTCAAAAGTGACCTATAATGTTTTGCATCCAAACATGGCCTTCCTCTTGTAATTTTCTCTTGACCAAATAAGATGGCATGAAATAGACCTCTTTAATGACATTTTTAAACTTGAACCATTCAAAACCTTCAAAAATTGAGAGAGTTATGAATTGTTGAAGTTGGCAAAAAATCATGAAATGACCTATAATCTTTTGTATCCTTAGCGCATCTTCTATCCATTTTCTCACTTTTCACATAAAATAAGGCATAAAGTTCACATACTCAAGATCATTGTGGAAAACTAATGGGCTCAAGGTGATATCAATTGAACAAGTTATGATCATTTGAAGTCACACATAGGAAAATGGGGGTTCATCTGGAGGACTTGTAATCTTTCTTCATCATCAAGTTTCTTCCACATTAAAACTCCATGGAACTTTTGAAGTTATTTGTTTATAACCCTTGGAAGATAATTATGTCTTTGGAATCAATCCAAAATACCAAAAGATAAGCAAGATATGCTTCTTTGAAGTTCAAAACCCTAGCTCCTAGATCAAGAAAAATGTCTTGAGGAACTTTGACAATTTTGAACAAACTTCTTGTACCAAAACAAATGCTTTGTAAATATAAGTTGTTGAGGATGACAATGAGAACTCATAGAAACCACAACCACTTCCATATCTTAAGAATTGGGAGAAATATGCATTTGTGACCAATGGGATCAAAGCGTTGTCCAAGCATGACAACTTCTCCAATCAATCCCTTGTACTTTTGAACCAAATTTGATAATCTTGAAATGTGGTGAGCCAAAATAACCTTGCCATTCCATTTCCACAAAAACAAATCCAATGGTGAGGTTTGAGCTTCTCAAGATTTATTGACTAGAGCATGGAAATAAACTCATGAACCCATGGAGCAACTTGCTGAATCTCACTGCCTTTACCTACATGAGTAACAAGCAAGACAAACCAACATTGTATTTTATTAATTAAAAGAAGAAATCAAGACAAAAAATATTCATGATCACAAAAGAACACATGTCAAGGTGCTTAGTGATTCCTCAAAGAGCAAAGTTAAATATAGGGAGGGGAACCAAGAATCCTAATGTGATCTTGTTGTTATGGAATCAATGTGGTATGATGAGGGGATCTTAGGGGAAAAAATTTGGGTACAACCCTACCTGACCATCCATATGGCAGGAGGTAGAGTACAACTGCACCAAGTCATCATTCATATGGTCCACATCAAAGATCTGGAACTCTCCAGGACACCCAAAGATCATGTTCACTTCTTCATCATATTTTGCCCTAGGCTTGATTATATGGATGAGGCCTTCATCCATCATTTCCTGCAAATCAGCCTTTATCTTATCACACCCTTGTATATCAGTACTACAGATACCACAACCATCATCATCATGCATATAATAACTAAACTCGTAAAGTTTTTCATGCATCTTTACCAAGTCTCCTCTGCCCAAGTTGATAACATAAATCTGGAAGTCCTCTAGACAACCAGAAACCATGTTGACAAGATTAGCTCCTCCATGCTTTGGCAGAGGATTATCTTTTACATTAGGGGTGAAATCATTAAAGGATAAAAGGCCAGATCTTACCATTTTGTCTACCTTATATTTCATAGGATAACAGTTTTCCGCATTGAGCCCTGATGCTCCCTGATGAAAAGCACACGTCTGGTCTGCCTTATAATACCAAGGAAAAGGTGATGGTATAACGGGGGTGGCCTAGTCTGGACAAACTTTTTCTGAATCAATGCTGGGAGTAATTTTGCATAAATCATGGGGATAGAGTCAAAAGCCTCTCTCCTCTGATTATGCCCTTGATTTCCTTGAGGGGATGGTCTTTGATAAGCGATTGTGGTTGGAGCTGTATTAACAACTGGAGTTACCGAAGCAACCTGTTCATGGCGCTGATGATTTCTTCTAAAAGTATTAACCCTTCTCTCTTGAATAACAATATTTGTCTCTCCTTCTTTCTTTTAAGCAAACCCGTATGATGGCTTTTTCACACTGTCAGAATTTTCACTTCTTGTCAAGCGACCTTCTCTTACAGCTTCTTCCAAGCGAATGCCCATTCCCACCATCTCGGTAAAATCACTTGGCATACTCACCACCATTCTTGCATAATAGAATGCACATAAAGTCTTCAGAAAAATCTTCGTCATTTCTTTTTCTTCCATTGCAGGAATCACCTGGGCGGCTACTTCACGCCATCTTTGTGCATATTCCTTAAACGACTCCTTGTCTTTCTGGACCATGGCCCTGAGTTGATCAGGATCAGGTTCCATTTCCATATTGTACTTGTACAACCTAATAAACGCTTCACCTAAGTCGTTGAAATTATGAAAGTAGGCATTATCCAAGCTCATTTACCATTTCAACGTTGCACCAGTCAAATTATCTTGAAAGAAGTGAATCAACAGGCGTTGATCATCGGTGTGAGTAGACATCTTTCTCACATACATCACTATGTGAGCATGAGGACAAGTATTTCCCTTTTACTTCTCGATTTCTGGTACTTTGAACTTTGCAGGTATTTTCACATTTGGAACCAGACACAAATCATTCACATTCTGCCCAAACATTTATTTTCCTCTGAAGCCCTTCAACTCTTTATGCATCTTATCAAACTGATCCTGAAAATCATCCATTCGGTCATAGAAACCTTAGCTTTCACTTGGTGGAGGAATAGGGCGATAAACTTCATCATTAGCAAATGGTACAACATTCACCGAAGGAGGTTTAACATAGTGAATCTCATTTCTAGCAGCAGGAGTAATATGCACCACGGGAGGTGGAAGAGAAGCAACAGCCTGAGAAAGTGGAGCAACTTGGGCATCTTGATTATAACCTTTTGGTACTAAGTTCTCTGGCATTCCACACGGATAACCTTGAGGCATAAGATTTTGAACAACAGTGGATGGAGCAGCAGAAACAGAAATTGTCGGAGCTTCAGAAGTAATCGTTGTCTATTGAGGCTGAGCAAGTGGTGGCTGATTCTGAGCAGCCACTAAAGATTCCATCAAAACAGTGAGATTGGCTATACCGGCCTTCTGAGAAGAAACTTCTTCATGTAACTCGCGATTCTCTTGTTCTAAATTATCCATCTTCCTTCTGAAATTAGCCCGAGTATTGTACTGGTGAGGCAGCTTACTGAATGAAGTAAAGAAGCCCAATAAGACACCTGGATATGAAAAGGAATGCAAGAAGTATGTATAATATGATGCACGATATGAAATGAACATGATTTATTTTATTATTAATATTTCAAGGAACTCAAGGATTTATAGACAATTTGCAAATATTAAAGTACTAACACATTTGAAATACTGAAAATCTCATTATAATAACTTCAAAACAGATTACAACTTTTTAGTACAAGTTTCAATAATCCCAAGTACAAGATAAGATAAGAATATAAGATCATAAGAAAGCAAAGCTGATAAAGATCACTCCACACACTGACGCTTCCTTGTGAGTCTTTCAATCTGAGCCTTTAACTGCTTGTTCACTTCTGCATACCTATCGGCGACCTCTTTCCAATCATCAGAGTCGGGAAGTGAGCAACTAGGTTCTGACTGAGATCTAGAGGAAAATAAAACCTCTTGCCTCTCCATCGTCTCTACAGCACGACTCTCAAGAATCTCAATTAATTCATCTTTCTCCTTCAAGTCTGCTCAGTAGGAAGCCTCTAAAGTCTGACACTTATTCTTCCAAACCTCCTTTTCCAGCTGCATCCTTACTAGAGCAAGCTGAAGCTCTTCTGCATCATCCAAAAGGGTAGGAGTGGTCTTCATAAACATATCATGCATGGGTGCTTCACGGGAATATGGCATTTTAAACTGAATGGCTCTTGCTTGTACCCACTGAAGATAAGTCTGCAAAGAAACAGCCCCTCTAGGTCCAAAGTCCTTCTTACTCTTCCTGTGAATATGAAGCCAAGATTTTGCAATCTCCTCTTTAGCTTACTTATGATTCTCTCCCTCTTTAAGGAAAAAACCACTCAGATGAATATTATTTGGCTTATCCCTCATCGGATATCCAAGTTGTCGTCGTGCGAGAACAGGATTGTAGTTAATTCCTCCCTTTGTACCAAGAAAAGGTACATTGGGGAAACTATAATCTCTACATCATAGTATGCCTTATGATACCAAACAATATATGAATGAGTGAGGGCCATAATCTTCGGATCCCAACGAGGTTCCTTCCTGACATCACAAAAAGCATAAGACCTAAATAAGTGAGAAATAAACCACTGATACAAGAAAGGCGTGCAACAAATGATCATCCCTCCATGGTAATAATCTCTAATATGAATAGAATAATAAGCATCACCCAATAATGTAAGGACTGGGTTCCCAATCATAAAGATCCTGATGGTATTGATATACACAAATTTGTCGACATTGGGAAATAAGAAAAATCCATAAGCAAATAGAGCAAAGATGGCCTCAAAAGCAACCTTACACTTCACCCTAGCAAAGTAGCGAGCTTTATCCAACAAGAATTGAGTGGTTAATCCTCTAATCCCTCCTTTGGCAGTCATGTGGGATTCAACCTCAAACTTCCCCAAATGGATCAAAGTAGCAATCTGATGGGGTTTTGGCTCCCCCTCCAAACTAGTAAAAGGAAAAACTCGTCTAAGCATAGTATCGCGTGACAACCATTTCTGAATTACTCTGTCTTAGCTTCCGCACTACACCTAAAAGGCCATAATGGGTTAAAGGTTCTACGGTCCTCAGTTTCAGTAGGCTCCCGGGTCGAAAATAGAATGTCTTCCCGATTACTCGGTAAACGACACTACAGTCAAAGGGGCCTCCACTGAGTGGTGGATCTCATGTCTCCTTTTTTGGGATTACTCCCTCAAAGTTAACATGACTATACTTCCCCTCATATCTTAAGTTTGCCCAAGTCCGGGTATAGGACTTATGAGAAATCACCAAGCACCCTAAAAACCAAGAAAATCTAGAAAAACATATATATAACATATAATATATAAACAACAATAACAAATACACAGATAAAGAAAGATAGGCTCAACCCACTTAGGGATGGACCGGCAATAGGTCAATCTTTCCCCAACAGAGTTGCCATTTTTTCTGTAGCGGTAGAAATGTTGAGACTAAGCCATTGGATTGACCTGACTCGCACAGATCAAATATAAATATCACCACCGCGCTTTATTGTTTCCAAAGGAATGGGAAAAGAGTGAATAATCCAAAAATAGGGGGAGAGATTCTAAGTTCGGGGGTTGGTTATGCAAAGGGAAGGTATTAGCACCCTAAACATATACATTACTTCGTAGGAACCTCTTTGGAAATCTGTGTATTTTGGCTATAAATGTTGTATATAAAAATAGATTGTGAAAATGAGAAAAAAGTACTTTTTATGATTTTTTTGCACCCCCGCGGTTACAAACCTTTACTGCCTACATACCACCTTCAGTGAA
Organism: Vicia faba; assembly: GCA_948472305.1. NCBI lineage: Eukaryota > Viridiplantae > Streptophyta > Magnoliopsida > Fabales > Fabaceae > Vicia > Vicia faba. The sequence goes on along the minus strand of OX451741.1, from coordinate 1,435,938,652 downwards.
ATAGGGGATCAGGGTACTCGTAGTTCACCTTTAGAAATTTTAAAACACAAGTGTGTTGGTTAATTTTAAGAGACGAGACATCATCATCTTATCCTAGTGGAAAACATACTTACTACCCACCATTATGAGAAAGGGGAGTTTGTATCATCTCAAAGTGGAGGATATGGCTTGGATTTTCAAATCAACAAAGCCCCGCTCAACACCCAAGTGGAAAATATCTCATTTCACTATATATCATAGAAGTATAGTAGCTCGCATCACTACAAGTATTGACAAGAGTATAATCTTTGGAGAAAATTTTAAAGATAAGAGCCAAAATGGAAAAATGATTTGAATGAGATTGATTGACTTTTAGTCTTCTCACAAAAATGTCAAAGTATTATTAAATTTATTGAAGTTTGATTAAGAAAATATTTTTTTAGAAAATGCATGGACCTAAGTCCAAGTTTATTATGAAAGTATTTCAAGTTTAAAAATAATAAGAGTTTCAAAAAGGAGGGAGAAGTTTTATGAAATTAAAGAAGATGGGAGGAGATGAAGAGACTATCCTAAAGCATAAGGTAAAAGCTAGGGAAAAGAACCGTCTAACCAACAAGAAGACAACACTTGTCACAATGAGTCAATGTAGAATTCCCATCCTTTGGATTTGAAACCAAACAAGCAAAGATAAGAAACCTCTTAAGAAAACCAAGCTTCAATTGCATTAAGTCTTCACAAAAATTGGCCAGAGTAACGGATGTATACAAATGAATTCTCGATCACAGACAAAGCATGTAATCAAAACAACATGCACACAAAGCAAACAAATAACCCAATGTCTTGGGGTAAACCCCAAGAACTCCAGACAAAATAACATTTGAAGTCACAAGGTCTCAAGGTAGGTGAAGGTCTATAATCTTAAGTCTAAGAAGTTCACAATCTCCATAATGCCAAGGATAATAACAAAGTAGTCCAAGTAACATTAAAGTTTTTTATTATTCAAGTTGGTTATTAGGTATCTTCAAAAATAAAATGAAAGCTCGAGTGAGCAAAGTAAAAATGACATAAAAGTAAATGCTCAAATAAGCAAAGATGACAATAGCATGAAATGTAAATGGTAAAATAAATGTGTTTAAAGTAAAGAGCCTAAAGTAAAGGCACAAAATAAAGTCAATTGTTAGGAATTAGAGGTTAGTTGAATGACCATCTTGAAACTTGCATTTGAAACTCATTAGAATATTGATAAAATCAAAGCCTCTCAACAACAAGTCTCATTTGCTTTTTGTCAAGTATATCACTCATTTAAAATTCTTATGGCAACAATAAATGATCAATGATGTTTAAGTGATTCACTTTGACCAAAGCTTGTGAAAATGATTAGAGGATTGATAAGACCAAAGCCTCCTAACAATGAATCTCAAGGTTATTGGAACAAAGGATTCAAATTAATATATGTGTGCTTACAAACATGGGTTTGGGCCACGAATGATCATTTCTCGAATCAGGACAAAATTTAGCGCTATGTTAAGCAATCGTAAGTGGACTTTTATAGAAGTCGCACCTATTTTGAGGTCGGTCAATAGCAATCTATGTACCATATGTTTTGAGAAATGATATGTAAAGTATTCTCTAATAACATTTAGTACAATAAGAAGGAAATAAGATGAAGAGGGATGGGGTGAGATTCAAACCACTTTGAACCAAAAATTTTATCAAGCTATTATTAAAATCATTCATCCATTTTTTATGGAGTTAAACTCAACACCATGGATCCAATGATGTTAATAAAGATCATGATCAAAATATTATAGTCCAAGATCAACCAGAATATATACAAAAATAAAAATTTATTTAATAATAAAGAAGAGATTTTTTAAAATGGTTTAAAAATGAAAATAAGAGGAGAAAATAGAAACTATATTCAAAACATCCAAGCAAAATTCAACGAGACCATAGAAAAATCAGAAGTGAGCTCAAATATTTTTATAAAATTTTTGGCAATTTTTTTAAGGCAGAAACTATTTTTAAAATTAAAAGAAATTGGCAAAATAAACTAAAAAGGATGAAAAATTGTAAAATCAGAAATAAAAATAAAATGAGGTCACCAATATTTGTCAAGAGGTCATTGAGTCCTTCCCTGTTTTTTTTCAAAATTTAAAAAGTTAAGAAAAGTATTTTTAAATATTTAAAACAATTCAAATAATATGATAAATTATAAAAAAATATCAGAACACAAAATAAAATTGTGAAAAAATAATAATCAGAAAGAGAAAAATCAAAAGTATTTTTCATAATTTTTTTATATTTTTTGAAGTTAAAATGAATTTTATATGATTTTTTGAAGTTTAAAACAAATTAAATATAAAAATCAGAAATAAAAATAAAGTCCAAAAAATATGGACCAATGGATGAGAGTTAAAATGCATTAGTAAGCTAATCCAATGGATCAGATGCGTTGTACATATCATGGGCTTTAGTGAATAAAACACAGAATCATTTATTGAATCAGAATTTGAAAGAAAAAAGTGTGGCATGCTATCATTGGTTGAGAGATGACACGTTGGTCATCTTCAACCTCCAGTCACAAGATTTGTAGGTCCCTAAGATGGTAAAATTAGAACATGAGACCGGTATCATTCGCTTGGTCTCTTCAAGACGATTCCAATGGTAACTTCGCGAAAAATTTATATAAGGTGTAGCTCAGTCGTTTTGGAAGGGAAGATTTGAAAAGGAATTTGAAATTTCATGGTCAAAACACACTTTCAGTTGAAAACAAATGTTGCGACTAGAATCAGAATGATGAGAGCTTCATAACAGTATCAAAGTTTGAGAGAATTGGTAAGGAATCTACCTATTGGAGTTCAATTGTAGAGCTCTGAAAATTGAATTGGCTAGCATGATTTAGGAAGTCTTAGAGCTTGGTTCTTCTTCTGATAGCTTCAATGAGGTTCAAGGAAGGTGAATTGACAAAGAACATGGATTGAGGAAAGTTGTAAAAGAAAATTCGAAGTTGCAGAAAATTGGGGTTCAAGAGGAAGTTTGGCAGGGTGATTCTGGCTCTCTAAGCTTGAGAAAATGAATGTGGTATGATCCTGTATTTATAGGGAAGCTGATTGAATGCTCAAGCGTGTGAAATGATGAGATTTGTAGGGAATTCGTGTGAACCTAATACACGAGTAAGGTGTGACCTGTTTAGCATCAAAACTCATCCTATCCTTGTGTTTCAAGGTTCTAATCCACTTTGGCAAGTTGGTTAAACATGTTTAGACCCAAAAAACATGCTAATTTGATGTTTAGAAGCCAAAACATGAATTTCAAATTCTGACTTAAAGTGAAACTTCAGTTTCAAGGCACCATTTTTGAATCAATGACATTCTCAGCTCAAGGAGTCTTAGGACATGATTCTTGAAGCTTTAGAAAGATGAGATCACAAGCTTTATAATGTGAAAATAATGGAATCAAATGGATGTTTGATATTAAAATTATGATGAGTCAAAGTTGAGAAAAAGAGGTTGACTTTTGTACTTATAAAAATTCCAAGTTTTCTTCAAAAAATGACTTATAATGTCTTGCATCCAAATATCAGACTAGTAACACAATTTTCGAATTGATCAACAGAGATTTCCTGCGGTACATGAGCATATTTCAGAAACTTTACCAAAGCCTGAGCATGGGCTTCAGAGCACAACAACAGAGATAACCTAGATATTTTGGATGTGGTCTTCCCCAACTGTTCAACAATCTTATAGTCACTCTTTCAAATAATTTTCAGTACCTCCTTCATCTCTTGCTTGGAGTGTTGTACCCCAAAGTTTGTCCTCTTCATTGCGATCCTAATTGGCTTATATCGCATTATCATATGCATACATGCATTTCATGGGATCAAGGTATTTGATCAACACAACAAAGCTCTCATAATTTCTTTTTTCAACGCATGTTTGAGTTGTGGGAGACTTGGGTGTTTTCGGTGAACTTAAAAAAGTGTGAATTGTAAATAGTGTTTTGACTTATTTAAATTTGAAAATTCGCATCTTCAGCTTGGAATGGTGTTTTGGGTTGATTCTTGAGGTTTTGAAACTGTCTCGATGTTCTCTTCAATTTTAGTGTTCGGACCAAAAGCTAATTCTCAAAGGAGAGTCTCCGAATACACGGTTCTTTTGGAGCTTATATGGTGAAAAATACAAAGAAAGATGTGCTGAAAGTGCAGTTTTAGTAGAAAATTCATAACTCGAAGATAGTTCATTGTTTTGAGTCTGTTCTGGTGGCCAAAGTTCCGTCTTCATGTCATCTACATTTCATATCTCACGGCCAGAAGCCAGTTCTACTCAGAGAATCTTCGAATACATGAATTTATCAAATGTGTTCGCACAGGAAATTTGTCACAAATGTTCACCTGCTTCATCTTCAGAAAATCATAACTCAGTCGATTCTTATTGTATCGAGTTGGTTCCAGTGGCATTGGTTTACAAATTGAGTTGGTTAAATATTGTTCCCAGCTTTCCAATTCGAACGGTATCTCGAAGACCTTCGTTTTTGGTCCAAAACGTACGCAGCACATTTGAAAATCATGAACCGAGAAATATTTTCATTTGAGACGAAACTTCAAAAAATCATAACTAAATCACCGTTTATCTGATTGATCCCACCTTCGGACACAATGTTTTTATCGATGTTGGATACATTTTAATTTCACATTTCAACTTCGAAAGTCACACCGAGGGACCTGCGAATTTGACCTTAAGGTGTCGGACTCTGATGAACTAAAATTTGCACAGTTGCTTGTGTTTATTGGAGACTCATTCATTCAAAAAAAGGGGCACACTATATATTCTTATGCACTTCAATTTTCAAGGGGGGGACTCTCATAATTGATCAATTCTCAAAAACACTCAAAAACTTTCTCTCATCTTGCTCAAGGATCAAAGTGCAATTTTCTCTCATTTTTCATCAAGAACACCAACAACTTTTCCAACAACTTTTTCAAGATCCAAAAGTCAAAGAAGCTCAATTCTTCTCCGATCTCAAATACGATTGTTGAGATCTCTATACTTAAGCTTCCTCTTCAATTCTACAGTAAGCTTTTCTTGATTTAAGCACTTTTCAAATAAGTGATTCTTAAATAAGCACTTTTATGGATCAATGAATTGAAATTTGATCTAATTTGAATTATGGAAGTGATTTCGATTATGAAAATGTGAATTGATCTTGAACTATGATGTGCAAATCCGGAATTGGATAATTAAATAAGTGCTTATTCAATTAATTGATTTTCATGAAAGTACTTATTGAGAAAACAAAATGTTGAAGTTGTTTCAAGCTTAATTGATTATTATTGATTGATTATGTATGGTATAATTTGGATCTCTAATTGTGCAAAGATCATTAGTTGAATTTTGGAGATTATGTGTTTGACAAAATGCTTAAGCCATTGTGCCTTGATCTTACAGCGTGATTCAATTGATTTTTGGTTGCGTACAAATTTCCTTGTGTTATGGTCATAGCATAATTGATGTGAATTTTGTTTTTGATCCGATGAAAATTGTGTTGAAACCTCAAGAAATCAGATCATGAATTCACATATCGATCGTGCTAAGATCGGGGAATTTGTCGTATAATTTTTGTTGTTTTGGTTTATGTTTCTTGTCGTGGATATTCTATAATTATCAAGCTTTCCAATGATTCGAACAATGCGTGAAACAGACACTCGATGCAAAAGTTATGTTGCTTCAAAGTTTCAATTGAATAAGACTGCAGTTGAGTCGACGCGTAGCCTTTTTGAGTCGACCCAAACAGTTCTAGTCACATGTGGGAAGTGTTGTGCTGACCCAGCGGTCGATGCAAACTGAAAAAGTCATAGGCATGAGTCGACGCATAGCCTTTTGCGGTCGATGCAAACAGTTCAGGCCACCTGCGGGAAGTGTTGCGCCGATCTAGTGGTTGCTACAAACTGAATAATGTTAGGCATGAGTTGACGCATAGCCTTTTTGAGTCGATGCGTCCTTTCCAAATTATTGCTTTTTGCTTCTTTGGCTTTTCTTTGGCTACTGTTTCCTCCAAATTTATTCCTACTCTTTTATACTTTAATTTTCCTTATTATTTTTAACATGTGTGTTGATTGTGGAAGGTACATTTGGATGGTTTCCGATCATGTAATTATTACTCAATTATTTTATCAGAAAACTTGTTTGGACTTTCGATTTGTGGTCCAATTTTTGCGTTCGACGCGCATGTCATTGTTTTGTGCCCCGTATCTTGTATAGTTGTATTTTGTGCAGGTGCTCGGGAATACGGATGTGTCGATACACATTTCATTCTTGGTTTGCATAATTGTACTTTGTGTGGGTACTTTGTGATACGAATGTGTCCGCTATGTATTTCGATCTTGCTTATTGATGCTTCGACGCATATTCTCACTGAATTTCTTTGTTGATGCTAGCAGCTTACGAAGTTTTTTGGGTTTCTTGTTTTTTCTTGCTTGATACGAATTGTTATCTATTTGGTATTTCTCTCATACCTTTTTACCATATTCATTATCGAATTATTTATTTCTTTCTAGAGATCATGAGAAGTAGGAAGCGGGAAATAAAGAGTGTGTGCTCGAAGTATTTGTTTAAAGACCTGTAGCAGGAACCTCTTTTTGTATGCTAATTGTGATTGTTTAAAATCCTACCTTTGAGTTATGTATTCTGCACGTGTGTTTACATTTGTGCTCGCATTATATTACAAATAATAAGTCCTCAAAAGTAGGCAAGCGGGGAGGGTCCGCAATCGAGCCCCGTACATTCAAGTATGTGTCATCCTTAGCTCACGTTGTATATCAATGCTTCGGAGTTGTGAAGATCATGGTTATTGAGTCGTCAAGTGGAAAAGGGATTTCTAATCAATCCCCCACATTTTTTCATGAGCTCGCGTTGGTCGACGTTGATGCTCCGTGTTGTTTTCTTCTATCCTCTCCCTGTTTGTTTGCCTCAGTTGATATGACCCCTTGGCTAAAGCATCCCTACCTGATTTTATACCTACCTTGATAGTCCATATCATGGTTAGGCATTTGACTTGAGTTAGCATGCGCTACTCATGACATTTTGTTTATGCTCTCTTGAGCTTGTTGGCTTGTGTGATACGGTGGGAGAACTGACTTGTGGGTTTTGCGTTTTGTCGCAAATGCCGCGGTTAGCAAGAGTCACCACCGACTTTTCTTTTATCCAAAAGGAAAGTTAAAAAAGCACAGGAAAGACCTTTGAGATGTTTTCTTGAGTTCGGGGGGTAGATTATGAAAATGGAAGGTACTATCACCCTTTTCATCCATGGTTTTCCATGGGCTCTTAGTTACTTGCTTAGATCACTTGCTTTGTTTTGTTTGAAATGGTGTTTGATGTGATTTTGAAAGTACTTTTGTAAAAGAGGCCTTTGTTTAGGAAATCTTTGTAATGATTCTCGTTCGTAAGAATGTATACAAAGATGTTTGTCTTTTGAAAATGTTTTTCAATGTTTTTGTAAGATGTTTTGAAATGTGTGTGTGTGTGCTTTTTTTAAAAATAGCAAGGATTGTTTGGAAATGGAGAAAGTAACTTAGAAGTTATCTACCTACTCAAATGTCTTTCTTGTGCATTTTTATTCCTTTGACATTGTTGACTTACCATTGATTTGGTAAGCAACCCTATCTTTTAGATGTAAACGGGACGGGTGTGGGTCATCGTACAACCATGATTAGCAATATTGCCAAGTATCTTATCATTTTTTAGGGACCAAGATCATTTTGTTTAGGCAACCTTTGTATAGCGTCATCGAGGGACTATGATCTTATATTTGTTTTGTTTTGCCAAGATACTTCGCATGCGTAACATGGCCATTTTGTAAGGCAACCGAGTGGAGATACCTTAAGGGTGTTTGTGTGCGAGTGTGTTTGATTGCATGCATGATTTTATCTTGAATTAGGATTTTATATTTCATTGATTTTATCTTTCCATACATATCCTAATTGCTAGCATTTACATTTCAAAGCAATAAAAATGCGGATATGTAAAGTCCTACGTTATTACAATATTTATGGGGTGGGGGTACACGCTTATGAATAGGGAATCCAGCGAGAAAAATAAAGAAAAATAATAAGAGGAAGAAAAAAAGAAAGAAGGAGGGGGCCAGCGTGCTGCTGAGAGGAAGTCAGAAGTTATGACCCAAGCTTGCTGTAGGATATCAACCTGTTAGTGAAAATGTATAGGTCAAAACTTCTGACCCTGACGCGCTGCAAAATAGAAACCTGTTAGTGGGGAGGTCAGAAGTTCTGACCCCAGTGCGCTGCAAAACAAAAACCTGTTAGTGGGAAAGTCAGAAGTTCTGACCCTGCTGGGAGCACAATAATTTTCAGAAGTTCTGATATTATTGATAACAAAACAGGCCTCGGAAGTGCTGGCGTCATAGTAAAATCTTGGTTTCCCCCTGTGCTAGTCAGAACATCTGCAATTTGGTTATTTCTTCCCAAAACAGAAGATATGCCTAAGACATTTTCAGCAGGTATCATGGCGCTTCAAAAATAAGGAGAATCAGAAACAAAAATCAGAGGCAAGTATGCCTTTGCTAATTCTAAATGAGTTTCAGTTTCTTCAAGGTAGTTCTGAATTGATTCGTTCTCCAATTAAGCATGCATAGGCATAAAAATCTTAGAACATAAACAACATCATAAGCATGATATCTACATTGTGTTTATTGAGCATGCAAATATGATGATGCTTAAGCAGCATTGTAAGAGTTAGCAGGTGCTTACCTCGTTGTTAGAATAAAATATGTGAATTGGAGCTAGCCTTAACTCTGATGGTGTTCTGGACAGGTTCTTTTTTTGAATGGGTGGATGGAGAGTATATATATATGGTCAGAAACTGTATGGGCTGAAGTGGTGAAAAACACAAGAAGGGGGGGTTGAATTGTAAAACTGAAATCTAATGCAATGAACAAGATATTTGTATCCTGGTTCGTTTGATCTCAAACTACTCCAGTCCACCCGTCAAGGTGATTTCGCCTCTCTCCAACGAGGTCTTAATCCACTATATTCAACTGAATATTACAGACTGCTTTAACAACTGCTAAAGCCTTCTTGATCCAAACCACAACTCGGTTTGTCAAGGTAACACTTTCTTACAAAGAGATAAAATTAAGTGTGTGGATGTTTTCTACAAAACTTTATCACAACTGTGATGTATACACAAATTGAAGCTTAGAAACTAAATTGCTAAACAATGATAGAATATCAGAGTGTGTGGTTTAGCAAAACTGAGAGAAAGAAGATTATAATTAGCTTTTGTGCGTGTAGATATTTGGAGAGCATTAGCCATTTCAATCTTCAAAGTCTTGTTTATATAGCACTGAGATGATGAACGTTGGATGCAATATTCTTGATTCAATGCTAATAACAAGCTTTCCTTATTGAGCAGATCTTGTCTGGAATGAGGCCGTTGGAATTAATTTGCTTTCAATGCACAGTACCGTTGCTTACTTAATGCAAGTTCTGGCTTGGCTCATTCTGACTCTGCTTCGCTGCTGATGAACTATTGTGTTTCTTTATCAGAGTGTTGAGCGCAGTCTTGTTCATCAGGCTTCAGCATGTACGTGAGTTGATCATCTGATTTTGACATTCTGATATGGCAACTTCTGATGCTGGTGTCTGAAATCAAGTTCTGATGCTGAATAGGTGTGATCTTGCTTGTATCAATCAGAGTATCTGCAAGTCAGAACATAATAATTTTAGGCAGCAGATAGTTCATACATGAAACTTATAAATACTATATCTTTTCACTTTGTCATCATCAAAACTTAAATATAGGGTAGTAGATTCAAACTTTGTTCTAACAATCTCCCCCTTTTTGATGATGACAAAAACTAGATATTTTTAAATGAAAATAACGTGAAAAGGTATCTGAGATATGTATCAGAGTAAGAAGTAAAAGGATAAGGAGTAAAGAGATATCAGAGTTGAGAGATACTCCCCCTGAGTTTATTACTTCCCTTTGATTACACGTGTTCTTCCGGATCAGATCTTTTTGCCTTTCTTTGAACATCAGAGTATCAGAGTCTTTGACTTATCAGAAGCTTTATGTCAGAGCAGAGTTTCAGAGTTTTTCTTGTCAGAGCTTTGCTTTGGATCAGAAAATCAGAGCGGATCAGAACTTCATAGTGATCAGAGCTTCAGAGCTTCTAGTCTTCAGAGTGTCCAGGAGCTTCCTTGTACCTGTAAACTTTAAGCAAAACAGAAAAAACATTTTCAAGTAATAGAGTTAGAATGTTTGAGAATTTCTGTCTAGTTAGCCGTTATTGATTAAAATATCATTCTTGTTCTCCCCCTTTTTGTCAGCAATCAAAAAGTGTAGGTGATGTGCTAAAACAATTAGGATCAGAAAAACTAATCATATTAAGATAGTTCAGAATCAAAACAAGAAAAATAGTACAAAACATGTTCAAACAGTACATCAGAAAATCAAGGAAAACATGAAAAAGGTCATGAATGAAAAAAGAGACTAAGGTTGAGGAGGCAAGCGTGTGAACAGGTTCTCCAGCATGGCTTGGATCTTTTCAGCAGTCTCATTCTGCTTGTGCACCATGCTGACAACAGTGTCAATCTTGCTATCCTGCACATCCATTCTCTCTTTCATCTTCTGATCGCTTTCATCCATCCGCTGCTGCAGACGCATGTCATTCAGCCTTAGTTGTTCCAGAGTCTGCCTGTCCAAGGCAGCTTGAGAAGCATCAGAAGCAGGAGGCTTCTGAGAGCTTTCAGCAACATCCTCTGCTTGACTTTCTTCAGCTTGAATGGTTTTGTCTTCTTCTGATTGCACCTTTGCAGCTTGCTGTTTCTCAGTCCAAGGTTCACTATCCAGAGGGAGCACGTCTTCTTTCAGAAGCTGACTTCCAACTTCATTCAGAAGCTTGCTGAAATTTTATTGAGCCTGCTCATAGTTGATATCCTGCAACTTGAGGGCTTCAGCACGTACCCAAAGTCTGAATTGTGACCAGAGCTGATCAGAAGCAGCTGGGACAATTATTCCAGGACAGACTTGCTTCAAAGAAGCAATCCATTGCAGCACACCTGTTTCAAAATTCATAATACCAGAGCCAACATCTGGTTGTTTTGGTTTTGGGATGGCAATTTTGTGTTTCAGATCAGCAAGACGGTCAAGACTGGTTAAGTCTATGAAGGTCCTGCTGGGGTTTTCGGAGGTTTTCTGAGCAGCTGTTTGTTTTGGAGATGGAGTATCAGTATCAGAGATTATGATTGGACTGGGTGGTGTTTTGGGAGTATTTGGTGGTGTAGATTCTGGTGAGGATGGTAACTGGGGCATGATAACAGTTGTGCCACATGGCAGCTGGATTGCCAGAGGTGATGGTTGAGGTGAATGAGGTTCAGATGGTTGAGGAGAAGGAGTTTCAGAGTGATGAAACTCTGTTTGAGGTGATGGTGGATTAAATTCTGGTTGGGGAGAGGGAGACGGAATTTCTGATTGTTCAGGGATAAGGGGTTCTTCTGGAATTGATGAGAGTGGTTGTTGTTGTTCTGGTTGTGGAGGAGGAACAGTTTGTGGTTCAGAGTTTGGTTGATCAGAAGTGTGTTGATCAATGTCAGACAGCACTTGGTCAATTGCTAATGTTGTTGAGATTGTTGGTTGTTTGGGATGTTTGGTTCTGGGTCTTCTGAGTTTTAATGCCTCAGAAGGGTCCTCTTCTTGTACAGTTTCATCTATGGTAGGGATGGGGATTGAGATTCTATGAGAGGTTTGAGGAGGAATAGATGCTGGAATAGTAGAAGAATTTAAAACAGGAGCAGCAGATGAATTACCTCTTTTCCTGGGAGTCTGCTGGGATGATCCTTCTGATGGTGCCTTCCTCTTCTTCGTCTTCTTCAGAGTCACTTCTGGTTGAGGTTGATGCAGATCTTTGATATTCAGATTTGGATCTGTACCATCTGCCTTGCACGCATCCAAGTACCTGAGAATCACCTCTGGTTTGGATTCAATTTCAGAAAATAATGGAAAGTCACTCAGAGGCACTCTTCTGCTGGAGATATCAGCAATAGGAGTAGCTTTGGGTTCCTTCTGAATATTCTCTATCAGCTTCATCTTTTTCAAGTTCTTTGCGTTCAGAGGTTTCCCAATTGTTGGTTCAATAGTGCTTAGCTCTTGAGCTTCTATCAGATGCTCAATCAGCCTATTCTCTGTCAGAATATCTGATATCAACCTTCCAAAAGGTATCCAATCCCTCTTGGTTCTTTCTTCTTCCCTTGTTTCCTTCACACTTGTTCTGAGGTGGTTGAACAGGAAGTGAGCCAGATTGATCTTTACCTTCTGATCAATAAAGTAGATCAGAAACTGCTGATCCACATTTATGTAATTAGGAGAACTGGTTGGTTTCCTGTGGTTGAAGCACCCCAGAATTATCTTAGCCCACACTCTGTAATGATCCTTCAGATCTTTAATCTTGCTGCTGGGCACCCCAAGAGTGAAAATCCTGTCAACTATCACACCTACATCAGCACATCTTTCAGCCATGTCCACACAACGGACGCCACCGCCACTGTAACTGATTAGCCTTGCAATGTGATCCTCAGTGATCACAATCTTCTTCCCCATAACAAAGGAGGTGACTAGATGTGTTGAAGCCTTGGCGTGAATCCAGAATTCCTTGACTAGCATTGGGAATGTTTGTCCAACCAACCTGTCGAAATACCTTTCCCACTTCTGAGCCCTAACTTCTTCAGTTAGGTCAAAACCGTTCTCCTTCAAGCTTTCAAAATCAATGATTAATTCAGAAAGCACTTCAAGATTCTTCACAGGAGTGAGGAGAGTTCTGAATGGCACTTGATATTGCTCAGATGATGCTTTCTTCTGAGGACCTGCAGAAGCGCTGCTGGAGGTTGCCATGTTCACACTAAAAGGGTTTTGAGAATAAACTGAGGAAAATAGGTTGCAAGAGATGAACACAGAAATATGCAGAAAATGCTTGAGTATTAGTGAGAAATTGTAAAGAATGAGAATGAGAGATTAATGTGCTTAAATAGAGTTTTCAAAACTGTTTTGAAAAGATAAATGTTTTTTAAGAGAGAGAAAAATCATGATTGCATTTTAAAAGCATGATTACTTTTCATTAAATGCTTAATGATTTTGGGGGATTTGAGAAAGATACTTAAAAACGGTTCCCAGACATGTGTCTCAATGCACCCAATCAGCGCTTTGCCTTCTCAGAAGCGTGCACGCGTTCTGCTTCAGAGATATGCTGATGATTGGATGACACTTGTTTGATGTAGTGATCAGCACGTCTGTCTTTGAGCTTAGACTCTCAGATCTTTAGACTTGCATCTGATACAATCTGCATGTTCTATCTTTCTGAAAGGAGATTGATCAGAAGTTCACAGTAAAACAATTACATTCTGAAGTTAAATATATGGAATTAAAACATTTTCACTCTGGACACACTTTCATGCTGAGATGTTTCAGAATGAAATTAAACCTATCTTCTGAAAGGGGTTTAGTAAAGATATCAGCCCATTGATGGTCTGTATCTATAAATTTTAAGTTCAAAATACCTTTCTGAATATAGTCCCTAATGAAGTGATGTTTTATTTCTATATGCTTAACTCTAGAATGTAAAATGGGATTCTTACTTAAGCAAATAGCAGAAGTATTATCACAAAGTATAGGAATGTTACTCTCAAAAATCTGGAAGTCTTCAAGCTGACTTTTCATCCAGAGCATTTGTGTGCTACAACCTGCTGCTGCTATGTACTCAGCTTCTGCTGTTGACAGAGCAATTGTTGATTGCCTTTTGCTGGACCAAGAGATCAGATTTTCTCCCAGAAACTGGCAGCTTCCAGAAGTACTTTTACGTTCCACTCTGTCTCCAGCAAAATCAGCATCACAGTAGCCTACTAAGCTGTAATCACTAGATTTTCTATAAAACAAACCCAGATTAGTAGTACCTTTCAGATACTTGAAAATTTGCTTAACAGCTGTTAAGTGAGATTCTCTAGGATCTGATTGGAATCTAGCACAGATACAAACACTGAATAATATGTCAGGTCTTGAAGCAGTCAGATAGAGGAGAGAACCAATCATACCTCTGTAGACTTTCTGTTCTACATTTTTGCTCACCTCTTCTCTTTCCAGAATGCACGTGGGATGCATTGGAATCTTTGATGGCTTACATTCTGAGAGGTCAAATTTCTTGAGAAGATCTCTGATGTATTTGCTCTGATGAATGTAAGTTCCTTCTGGAGTTTGATTGATCTGAATTCCTAGAAAGAATTTCAGTTCCCCCATGAGGCTCATCTCAAATTCTGCCTGCATACACTTAGCAAATTTTCTTCCAAGAGAAGGATTAGTAGAACCAAAAATAATATCATCAACATAAATTTGACAGACTAAGATGTCTCTCTTAACTGATTTACAGAATAGAGTAGTGTCCACTTTCCCTCTGGTGAATTCATTTTCTAGCAGAAAGTTACTTAGCCTTTCATACCAAGCTCTGGGAGCTTGTTTCAGACCATACAGTGACTTCTTTAGTTTGAAAACATGTTCTGGATGTTTTGTATTTTCAAAACCTGGGGGTTGGTGTACATAAACTTCTTCTTCTATATAACCATTTAAGAATGCACTTTTGACATCCATCTGATACAGAGTGATGCCTCTATTAACAGCAAATGAAATTAAAAGTCTGATAGATTCTAACCTGGCGACTGGGGCAAAGGTTTCTGTATAGTCTATCCCCTCTTGCTGACTATAACCTTGTGCAACCAGTCGTGCCTTGTTTCTGATGACTTCACCTTGTTCATTTAGCTTGTTTCTGAACACCCATCTTGTTCCAATGACATTGAATCCTTTTGGTCTGGGAACGAGATCCCATACGTCGTTTCTGGTGAATTGATTCAGCTCTTCTTGCATTGCCAGAATCCAGTATTATCCAGAAGTGCTTCATCAATAGAAGAAGGTTCAATCAGAGACAGAAGTCCCATAAGTGTTTCTTCAGAGTTTCTGAAGCTTGCTCTTGTTCTGATTGGATCTTCCTTTCTTCCTAGGATAGTCTCTTCTGGGTGATCCAAGCTGCTTCTGGGTAATCTCTTCTGAGGTTGATCAGCAGTTGTTGTAGGATTGCTAGCAGTGCTCCTTTCAGACGTTGAAGGAATGTCTGTGTTGAGAGCTTCTGATGACTTGTCTTCAGAACCTGCAAATTCAATTTCTATACCTGCAAAAACTTCATTCTGCTTTGACTTTTCAGAGTCAAGCTTATCATCAAAACGAACACTGATTGATTCTTCCACAATTTGTGTTTCTGTATTGTATACTATGTACCCTCTTGAGCGTTCAGAGTATCCTAACATAATACACTTCTGTGCTTTAGAGTCAAACTTGTTCAAATAATTCTTTGTATTTAATATAAAGCAAGTACATCCAAATGGATGAAAATATGAAATGTTGGGCTTTCTGTTCTTCCACAATTCATATGGAGTCTTTTCCAGAATAGGTCTTATTGAGATTCTATTCTGAATGTAGCACGCTGTGTTTATTGCCTCTGCCCAGAAGGTCTTAGCAACGTTTGTCTCATTGATCATGGTTCTGGCCATTTCTTGCAATGTTCTGTTCTTTCGTTCTACAACTCCATTTTGTTGGGGAGTTCTAGGACAAGAGAAATCATGCAGAATGCCTCTGTCATTAAAGAATGACTCAAAATCTTTGTTTTCAAATTCTCCACCATGATCACTTCTGACTTTAACGATTCTAAGATCCTTTTCATTCTGAACTTGGTTACAGAAGGTAACAAACACAGAGTGTGACTCGTCCTTGTGTCTTAAGAACTTTACCTATGTCCATCTGCTGTAGTCATCTACGATTACTAACCCATACTTCTTACCACTGACTGAAGCAGTTTTAAGTGGTCCAAATAAGTCAATGTGCAGAAGTTCTAATGGCTTAGAGGTAGAAACAACATTTTTGGATTTAAAAGAAGGTTTTGCAAATTTGCCTTTCTGACATGCTTCACACAGAGCATCTGAATTGAACTTCAAATTAGGAAGTCCTCTGACCAGATTGAGTTTGTTAATCTGAGATATTCTTCTCATACTAACATGCCCCAATCTTCTATGCCAGATCCACTGCTCGTTGTTAACAGACAGAAGACATTTTACATTCTGACTCTTTAGTTCAGAAAGTTTGATTTTGTAAATGTTGTTTTTCCTCTTACCATTAAACAGGATAGTCCCATCTTTCTGACTAACAGCTTTACATGATTTTTGATTAAAGATTATATCATAACCGTTATCACTTAATTGACTTATGGATAACAGATTATGCATCAATCCATCTACTAGTAGAACATTATTAATAGAGGGGAGATTTACATTACCTACAGTTCCAGAGCCAATTATCTTTCCCCTCTGATTGCCTCCAAAGCCAACGTGGCCTCCAGGCTTAAGTTTCAGGCTTTGGAACATATGCCTTCTTCCCGTCATGTGTCGTGAGCAGCCAGAGTCCAGGTACCATGACTGGTGTTTCTGACTTGCTGCTAAAGATATCTGCAACATGTATTATTTTATCCTTAGGTACCCAGATTTTCTTGGGTCCTGATTTGTTGGTTTTACCAAAACTCTGGTTGAATTTTGGTTTCACAGAGTGCTTACTGCTAGTGTATTTGATATCATGTGTGTGACCATATACAAAATGTGAATTCAGAGGAGTGTGTTTAATGGTTAAGTCCATGACATTCTTTGGTGTAGGAACCTTACCTTGGTATCCTATTCCTTTCCTGCCGTTTCTGCTAACTCCATAGATCATTGAAGCCATTCTGCTTCTATCTATGATTTTAGCTAGGAACTTCTGGAAACTGTGACATTACTCCTTGATGATCTCATCAGCGTTGCTGGGAGTTTCAGAAATTGGTTCCTTCTGAGAGTTTTGTAAAGTGTTTTCTAATTTTGAAATCTTATTTCTCAGCTCAGAATTTTCCAATTTGAGACTCTCAGTCTTATTAGAGTCAGATTCAAGATTCCTTTTCAGGTCTCTGAATTTAGCTCTAATTTGCTGATAACGTTCCAGAATCTCATTAAGGCTTTCAGCAAGTTCAGCCTTTGTAAAGTTAACAGCAAAGTTAGGAAATACCTCTTCAGTGTCTGATTCAGAGTCTGATTCAGAAGCTTCACTATCTTCTGAAATGTTAGCCATGAGAGCTATGTTTGCCCTTTCATCATCTGATTCTGAGTCAGCTTCAGACGAGTCAGAGTCATCCCATGTAGCCATGAGACTTTTCTTCTTCTCTCTTCCAAACTTCTTTTTAGGCTTTTCCCTCTGAAGCTTTGGGCAGTCACTCTTATAGTGTCCTTGCTCATTGCACTCATAGCAGATGATGTCTTTGGTGTTTGGCTTTTTGCTACTGGAGGAGCCTTCAGATCTTCTGTATCCAGAGGAAGAATCTGTCCTTTTGTATCTGGAAGAAGACTCGTTCTGATCAGATCTTCTGGGATTCCTGAACTTCCTTTGTCTTTGCTTCCACAGTTGATTTAATCTTCTGGAGAGAAGGGAAAGTTCGTCTTCTTCTGATGAGGATCCATCAGATGTTTCTTCAACTGCCTGCAAAACTTTAGACTCAAATTTTCTGTTAGATTTTAATGCTAAAGGCTTACCTTGCTTCTGAGGCTCATCAGCTTCTAGCTCTATCTCATGACTTCTGAGGGAGCTGATAAGTTCCTCCAGAGTGATTTTGTTGAGATCTTTAGCTAGCTTCAGAGCTGTAACCATAGGCCTCCACTGCTTGGGTAAACTTCTGATGATTTTCTTGACATGGTCAGCAGTAGAGTATCCTTTGTCCAGAACTTTGAGACCAGCTACCAGAATCTGGAATCTAGAGAACATGGTTTCCATGGATTCAGATTCTTCCATTTTGAACGCCTCATACTTCTGAATGAGCGCCAGAGCTTTTGTTTCTTTGACCTGAACGTTGCCCTCATGCGTCATTCTGAGTGAGTCAAAAATATTCTTTGCTGTGTCTCTGTTGGAGATCTTTTCATACTCAGTATAGGAGATGGCGCTGAGGAGGATGGTTCTGGCCTTGTGGTGTTTCTTGAAGTCACGCTTTTGTTGATCAGATATTGTTTTTCTATCAATCTTTTGACCACTTGCATTCACAGGGTGCGTGTATCCATCTGTCACCATATCCCACAGATCAGCATCATGTGCCAGAAAGAAGCTTTCAATTCTGTCTTTCCAGTAATCAAAGTTTTCTCCATCAAATACTGGAGGTTTGCCACTGAATCTGTCTCTGTCCTCATTGTTGTCATTGCTGATGTGAGAATTGTTTCCTGCCATTGTGTTTTTCTGACGCTGGATCTTGTACTGACACGGTTAAGTGTTTTAGCTCAGAACCAGGCGCTCTGATGCCAATTGAAGTGGTGAAAAACACAAGAAGGGGGGGTTGAATTGTAAAACTGAAATCTAATGCAATGAACAAGATATTTTTATCCTGGTTCGTTTGATCTCAAACTACTCCAGTCCACCCGTCAAGGTGATTTCGCCTCTCTCCAACGAGGTCTTAATCCACTATATTCAACTGAATATTACAGACTGCTTTAACAACTGCTAAAGCCTTCTTGATCCAAACCACAACCCGGTTTGTCAAGGTAACACTTTCTTACAAAGAGATAAAATTAAGTGTGTGGATGTTTTCTACAAAACTTTATCACAACTGTGATGTATACACAAATTGAAGCTTAGAAACTAAATTGCTAAACAATGATAGAATATCAGAGTGTGTGGTTTAGCAAAACTGAGAGAAAGAAGATTATAATTAGCTTTTGTGCGTGTAGATATTTGGAGAGCATTAGCCATTTCAATCTTCAAAGTCTTGTTTATATAGCACTGAGATGATGAACGTTGGATGCAATATTCTTGATTCAATGCTAATAACAAGCTTTCCTTATTGAGCAGATCTTGTCTGGAATGAGGCCGTTGGAATTAATTTGCTTTCAATGCACAGTACCGTTGCTTACTTAATGCAAGTTCTGGCTTGGCTCATTCTGACTCTGCTTCGCTGCTGATGAACTGTTATGTTTCTTTATCAGAGTGTTGAGCGCAGTCTTGTTCATCAGGCTTCAGCATGTACGTGAGTTGATCATCTGATTTTGACATTCTGATATGGCAACTTCTGATGCTGGTGTCTGAAATCAAGTTCTGATGCTGAATAGGTGTGATCTTGCTTGTATCAATCAGAGTATCTGCAAGTCAGAACATAATAATTTTAGGCAGCAGATAGTTCATACATGAAACTTATAAATACTATATCTTTTCACTTTGTTATCATCAAAACTTAAATATAGGGTAGTAGATTCAAACTTTGTTCTAACATGGGCGTCTTTCTTTAGTCAAGAAATAAATTGGGTACAAATGAGGTTTGGAGGTAAGAGATTCCAAGGTTGTGTTCAAAGCTCTTTGAAACACTGGGAATTTTGACAGGGTTTCAAAGTGTTTTCTTGCTAAAAAATTTTGTTTCCTTTCTAGCAATTTTTCTGGGTTTTAGACTGGGGGTTTTCGGTGGACAATGATGCTTTATTTATAGGCAAAGATTTTTTGGATTTTTTAAACGTTAAATGGCGCAAATACCATGCAATAGGTGTTGACTTGCTCTTGAAGGAAGTTTATGAAAAGTTGTGATGATGGACAGCCTTTCAGCCTAGGCTGGAACAGTAAGCGAGGATTAAGGGAAAGTGACATCCATAGACGAAAAGTGGCGCATAGATCCATGCCTAAACCTGCACGAGGGTGATACTATGCCACACGTGGAGAGACCCCTTGGATGAATGCTCAAAAGTGGTTGTGAGCATTAATGAGCATTAAATGGTGATGAGATTTTTCAAAATCAGAAATCTTGTAATAGGGGATTTTGCATCATTACCTAAACCTGAGCCAGCAGTTATGCTTCATCATAAAACAACACAACCAAACTCTGATCTTGGCCTCCTGCTGCCTCAGCAAATTCTAAGGGTTCTCCTGACTTTCCAGCATGTTCTTTTGATCTGCCTCTGAAAACTCTAGACTTAGAGATTCTGCTTCAGTGTTACACCCAATCTTCTTACCCCCTTACCTTCTGATTCCAGCATGTTCTGAAGGAGCTTTCAGGCTTCGTTTCTTTCTTTGCATTCCTCCAGCAAACTCTGACTGAACTTGCGTAACTGCTTGAAAAATCCTTGTTCTGATTGAAGATTATGTGCTGAACCAAGTTTGCAACTTCTTACTACTCCTGCCTAGAGGTTGGTTCAGAAGTTCTGAAGTGTCATTTTTTTCTTAAATACTTAGAAAAATCTCAGGTACTTAGAAATTTGGTTTTTGAACCTTAGATGGAACACACTTCCCATTTCAACACGTTTTGCTGAAATAAGATTTTTGGGATTTGATTTTAATCAAGAGGTCAAGGTTTGGCCTTTCAGCGCAGATGACTGTTTTGCCCTTGGGAGTGATCTTCATGAAAAATTTATGATCCAAAGCTTGGGATTGGATGGGAGTAAACCTGAGGATTTATGGTGATTTTGAGAAAAATGAGAGGGAAAATTTTGGGGTACAACAGCTACCCCTGTTCAATCTTCTTGAACCTAAAGAGTTAGATTGGCGAGTTTTCTCGTTCGTGACTCAAAGGTAAAAGATGATTGTACACTAGAGTGCCTATAAATTTGCACTCGACGAAACGTAGTTGAGGGAATGGGCTTAAAGATGCCATTTGGAGAGGTGATAGATTATTGTTGGAGATGTGCTTGTAGATGCCATCCAAGAATGTTTGTTGTAAATCAAAAGAATAAGCATCAGAATGGTGTCCGTATCTGGAACGTATCTGAGTTGTATCTGAACTTGAATCTGAATGAGTGACAAAATGGTAACCGTGCCTGGAGCGTATCTGAACTTGAAATCTGAATAAGTGACAGAATGGCAACCATGTCTGGAGCGTATCTGGGCTATGAGAATCTGAATAAGTGATAGAATGGCAACCGTGTCTGGAGCGTATCTGGACTGTGAGAATCTAAATAAGTGACAGAATGGCTACCGTTTCTGGAGTGTATCTAGGCTGTAAGAATCTGAATAAGTGATAGAATGGCAACCGTGTCTGGAGCGTATATGGGCTGTAAGAATCTAAATAAGTGACAGAATGGCAACCGTGTCTGGAGCGTATCTGGGTGTAAGAATCTGAATAAGTGACAAAATGGAAACTGTGTCTGTAGCGTATCTAGACTGTGAGAATCTGAATAAGTGACAGAACGGCAACCGTGTCTGGAGCGTATCTGGTTGTAAGAATCAGAATAAGTGACAGAATGGAAACTGTGTCTGGAGCGTATCTGGACTGTAAGAATCTGAATAAGTGACAGAATGGCAACCGTGTCTGGAGCGTATCTGGACTGTAAGAATTTGAATAAGTGACAGAATGGCAACCATGTCTAGAGCGTATATGGACTGTATCTTAAAGTTGAAAACTGAATAAGTATCAGAATGGCATCCGTGTCTGGAGTATATCTGAAACGTATCTGAAATCTTTGAACATTGTTAATGATAGCTGTTAATCTTATCGTGAAAAGGGTAAAATGTTAGCTGAAACATAAAGTTATGTTTCATGAAATGTATGATGTAATATATGTTCTTTATCAATGTTTATGATGTATGGATGTAATTTATGCGCATGTAAGATGATTTTCTATATTGCTGAGGAAAATAAATCCTTGATTGCTGAGGATATGTGGATTCTTCATGTCTTGAAGTTGGAGTATCGACAAAAAATTCCGTTGTGAGAGTAATGCCATATACTTCTTGAGGAATTTTCTTGGGGAGTCCAGAGAACTTTGATGGCTTCTGCTGGGAATGGGAATCTTCATCCTGTTGGGGAGCAATGAAAACTCTGTGTGGAAGAAAGCTTATTCTTGTTTGGGAAAAGTTCAGGAGTTTCGATCGTCTGCCACTCTACTGGGGAATTATCCGAAGTTGGTGAGAAACAGACATTAACTGTTATCCGGTCACTTTTCAAGCTTCAAAGCAACTTGCTGAGGAATTTGGAGCAACTGGATGGTTTCCACTGTGGATTAATAGTTTGAAGTTTCAGGTCCGTTGGGGATCTTAATGATGCACCGTAGGGATTGCTCATGGAATAGCCTAAAGATGTTTTCCTATTCTTTCATCCTCTCAGTAATTGTTCTTTTTCATCTTGTTTATTTGTAAATAGTAATTATGATCAAATGCATATGTTCATTAATGAATCATTGGATGTTTTTTGCAAATAAAACACAAGTGTAAAAAGAAAAGGACAAATGGTTTTCTGCACTTTGAAGAGATATCTTTGTATTTACTTTGAATAAGTATTTTGTACAAAGGAGATAGATATCCTAGTAAGAGGATGGTGTCATAAAAAATAAGAAAAATTTATACAAAGAAAGA
Organism: Vicia faba; assembly: GCA_948472305.1. Taxonomy (NCBI): domain Eukaryota; kingdom Viridiplantae; phylum Streptophyta; class Magnoliopsida; order Fabales; family Fabaceae; genus Vicia; species Vicia faba. Next base: position 1,435,916,243 of record OX451741.1, on the reverse strand, counting down.
TAGCTATGTGTAAAAAATCCCATGGGGTCTCCATTCTGCTATAGCCTCTGTATCTCCGAATATCTTGTCATTTCATTGCTTCGTCCGAAGATGATTGAATTGATCAGAAGCTCAGAGTTTGTCAGTGAAGAGATTGTCCTTAAAGTGATCCGACGAGACATAGTCATATGCTTTAATTCCCTAACTTTTGCCTGAACCTCCCTTTCGGGTTTTTGATCCACCGGGAAACCCTTTTTTGCCCAAGTCGCCCTTTCAGGTTTTTAACTTGCCGGGTGTACAGATTTTTTTTATCCCTAATTTTTGCCGAAACATTTTGGTTCGTCGGGATGCCCTTGTTTTTCCTAGGTGTGTCAACCTAGCGGGTCTTTTATGCGTAGTATTTTTTGACTATGTATGCGTTCGCAGGGTGTGGCAGGTCATCTCCGTCCATGGTGGTTAAGATCATTGCCCCACCAGGAAAGATGATCTTGATTACAAATGGTCCTTCATAGGTAGGAGTCCATTTGCCCCTAGGATCACTTTGTGGCAAGATGATGCGCTTGATCACTAGATCTCCAACTTGATACACTTGGCATCTGACTTTCTTGTTGAAAGCTTTGATCATCCGTTTTTGATACGTCTGACCATGGCAAACAGCAGTAAGTCTCTTTTCATCAACTAAGTTCAACTGATCAAGTCGGGTTTGTATCCAATCATCCTCACTCAAACTTGCATCCTTCATGATTCTCAAAGAGGGGATCTGAACCTCAATAGGTAGAACAACCTCCATGCCATAAACCAAAGAATAGGGTGTTGCCCCAGTTGATGTGCGAGCCGTGGTACGGTACCCGTGGAGAGAAAAAGGTAGCATCTAATGCCAGTCTTTGTAGGTGACTGTCATTTTCTATATGATCTTCTTAATGTTTTTATTAGCAGCTTCAACTGCACCATTCATCTTTGGCCGATAAGGGGATGAATTATGATGTTGAATTTTGAACTGCTCGCACAGGGAAGTGATCATAGTATTGTTAAGGTTTGTACCGTTATCAGTGATGATCCTTTCTGGGATACCGTACCGGCAAATGAGATTCTGCTTGATGAAGCGGGCAACAACATTCTTAGTAACGGATGCGAAGGAAGTTGCTTCGATCCACTTTGTGAAATACTCAATGGCCACTAGAATGAAGCAGTGTACATTGGAGGCTGTAGGCTTGATCTCCCCAATCATATCTATTCCCCACATAGCAAAGGGCCAAGGAGCTATTAAGACATTTTGAGGAACCGGGGGCACGTGCACCTTGTCTGCATAGATTTGACATTTATGGCAGGTCCGGGAGTGTTGATAACAGTCTGCTTCCATGGTAGACCAGTAATAGCCTTCCCGTAGGATTTTCTTTGCCATCGTATGCCCACTAGAGTGAGTGCCAAAGGTACCTTCATGAAATTCAGCCATGATCTTTTCATCTTCAATCTTGTCTACACAACGGAGCAGAACAGAATCATGATTACGTTTGTACAGGATGCCATTACTTAGGAAGAAATTAGCAGAGAATCTCCTTAAGAACTTTTTATCGTTGATTGAAGCTCCTTCAGGATATTCTTGAGCCTCGAGATACCTTTTGACTTCATGAAACCAAGGCTGGTCCACTACTTCTTCGGTATTAATCTCGTGATAGTGTGCTGGTTCATCCATTCGTTCAATTGTGATCTAGGGAGCTTCGTTATCCCAATTAAGTTTAAACATAGATGACATTGTAGCTAGAGCATCTGCTAGCTAATTTTCTTCTCGCGGGAAGTGCTCGAAGGTAATCTGCTCAAAATATGGTAGCAATGTCAAAACATGTTCTTTGTAAGGGATAAGGTTTGGGTGTTTAGTGTCCCATTCTCCTTTGATCTGACTAATGACCAAAGCTGAATCTCCAAACACAACTAAAGATTTGATTCCCAAGTCTATGGCAGCCTTGAGTCAAAAGATGCATGCTTCATATTCTGCCATGTTGTTCGTACAGTTGAAGCAAAGTCTGGAAGTAAAAGGAGTATGGCATCCTTCCGGAGATATAAGCACAGTGTCGATACCATTCCCAAGTGCATTGGAGGCCCCGTCAAAGAACAGGGTCCATCGGGATCCTTGTTCAGGTCCGTCATATGGTTTGATTCCTTCACAGTTGTCTAATGTCATGATGTCTTCATCAGGGAATTCAAACTTCATGGAATGATAATCCTCTACAGCTTGGTGAGCAAGATGATCAGCTAGCACACTACCCTTTATAGCTTTTTGGGTCGTGTATTATATGTCATATTTTGTTAGGATCATATGCCATCTAGCTATCCTCCCAGACAGAGTAGGCTTCTCAAAGATGTACTTTATCGGATCCATCTTAGATATCAACAAAGTGGTATGATTCAACATATATTGTCTTAGCCGGCGAGCAACCCATACCAGAGCGCAACAAGTTTTCTCGAGCAGTGAATATCTGGTTTCACAGTCGGTAAACTTTTTGCTCAGGTAATAAATAGTCTGCTCTTTTCGGCCAGACTCGTCATGCTGCCCCAATACGCACCCCATTGAGTTCTCTAAAACGGTCAGATACATGATCAGCGGTCTTCCCTCGACTGGCGGCATCAAGACAGGATGCTTCTGTAAATACTCTTTAATTTTGTCAAAAGCGATCTGGCATTCATCATTCCATCTGACTACTTGATCTTTCTTCAACAGCTTGAAGATTGGCTCACAAGTAGATGTTAGGTGAGAAATGAACCTGGAAATATAGTTCAGGCGTACCAAGAATCCCCTGACTTCCTTCTTAGTACGAGGAGCAGGCTTTTCTTGTATCGCTTTGACTTTGGCAGGATCAACCTCGATGCCTTTGTTGCTGACAATGAAACCTAAGAGTTTACCGGACCGGACTCTGAATGTGCACTTGTTCGGGTTCAACCTTAGTTTGTACTCCTTCAACCTGACAAACAACTTTTGCAAGTGACCAAGGTGCTCTTCTTCAGTTTGTGATCGGGATATCATGTCATCTACATAGACCTCTATCTCATGATGTATCATATCATGAAACAAAGCTACCATGGCGCGTTGTTGGTTGCCCCGACATTCTTCAGTCCAAATGGCATTACTTTGTATCAGAACGTACCCCACTGTGTGAAAAATGTAGTTTTCTCCATGTCCTCAGGTGCCATTTTGATCTGGTTATAGCCTTAGAATCTGTCCATGAAAGAAAATACTTTGTGCTGGCCTGTATTGTCAACCAGGATGTCGATGTGTGGAAGTGGAAAATCGTCTTTAGGGCTAGCCCTGTTTAAATCTCTATAGTCCACTCACATTCTTACTTTGCCGTCCTTTTTAGGCACGTGAACAATGTTGGCAACCCATTGAGGATAAGAAGTAACAACCAGAAATCCAGCATTGAACTGGTTCATAACTTCTTCTTTGATCTTCTCTGACATGTCAGGTCTCATGCGGAGAAATTTTTGCTTCACTGGTGGATAGTCTTCTCTTGTAGGTAGACGGTGTACCACAATGTCTATATCGAGTCCCGACATGTCTTGGTATGACCAGGAAAAGATCTCAACATAATCATGCAACAGTTGAATTAGGTGCTCCTTGACACTCGTCTCTAGATTGACACCCACTTTGATTTCCTTTCTATCTTCCTCGGTACCCAAATTGATTGTATCCAACAGCTCCTCATGAGGTTGAATAGCTTTTTCCTCTTGTTGTAGTAGTCTGGCCAATTCCTCTGGCACCTCACAATCTTCCTCACCTTCGTATTCGGCTTGGTATATCAGATCTTCAGAGTCACTGAAGGCTAAAGCAGTATCGTTACCCATGGGATCCGGAATGGAAGGGTACCTGCATTTGTGAGTGTGGGTGTGTGTAAGCGTATAGCCATCTTAAAACAATAAAATGTAAAAGAAAGACAATGAGCACAAAAGGTTTATATATGAAAAAGCGTCCATGATTCATTGAATGACATATGAAAATGAAATAAAAACCCTTACAAATGGACAATTGTGCCTCGGGTAAAAAACAAGGTTAAAAATGTACGAATTGTTTGTGAATATTACAAGTCCAATAGAAATGTAAAAGATAAATTACTGAGATATGAAAGTTATCGGGATAAAGTCTTTGGCTTCCCAGTTGCGAAGTCCTCCGCTGACAGTAGGAAATATCCAATCTTCCAAGATGCCATCTTCTTCACTGTCTTCCACTGCATTGACCCCTTGGTTACTGATCTTCACAGGTGGCCCTCCGGCACGGGCGCGGCGTACAACCTTTTGAGAAGTTGAAGTAAACCCCAAGCCAAACTTGTCTGATTTGTGCGGAATGTATGGAAGCTTCCCCCAGATGGTGCATCTGCCTTCTTCCACTACTGCCTTTGCATCCTTTAGAGATGACGTACGAAGTGGAGGTATTATGATCATAGGAGTTGAGGATACCTCCTTGGTCGCTGCTATTTCCTGAGAGACTTCTTCAAAATGTTGGAAAGGGGTTTCAATGAACTCGCCATCCAATTCCACATATCGGAAAGAATTTAGATGACTAATCATCTACTCCTCTTCCCCATGGACAGTTATGATCTTCCCTTGGAAAGGGTACTTTAGCATCTGATGCAAATTGGAGGTGACAGCACCGGCATTGTGAATCATGAGGCGTCCTAACAGACAGGAATAAGAAGAATGGATGCCCATCACATAGAAGGTTGAATTGAATCTCCGAGTTCCCACCTTTATCGAGATGTCCACCTCCCCATGGACCCTCCTCTTAGAGCCGTCAAATGCTCTCACAACTATGTTGCTGGGTTTTAGTGTCATCCCCTCATAATCCAATCTATCAAGGGCTTTCTTTGGTAAGACGTTCAGAGATGAACCAGTGTCTACCAAGACATGGGCTAGGTTCGTTCCTCTACACTCCACTGAGACATGTAACGCCTTGTTGTGTTTTCTCCCTTTGGGTGTCAAGTCAGCATCGGAGAAACCCAGGCCATTATCAACTGTCAAACTGGCCACACACTCTTGGAATTGGTCCGCATACGTCTCTTGCGGCACATGAGCTGTCTCCAGAAATTTTACCAGAGCTTTTGCATGTGCCTCAGAGCACAGAAACAATGAAAACATAGAGATTTTGGAGGGGGTCTGCCCCAATTGTTCAACCACATCATAATCACTTTTCTTTATTATCCTCAAGATTTCTTCCATTTCTTTTTGGATGTTTCAAGGATAGATTGTGCCTTCGTCCGGACAGGCTCTTCTTGAATGTTCTTTCCTTTATTCTCAGCAGTGGAAGTAGGGATAGGAATTTTTTTGTCATTGTTGGTAGGTACGCTTGCAGGTACAATCATTGGTGCAGAGGTAATCTTTGGAGCGGCCACGGGTCCAAAGACTGCCTTTGGAGGGGCAATCTCTGGAGAGAAGATTCTTCTACTGCGGGTAATCTTGCTTGTTCCGGCAATGTTACTGATGTCGGAATTGTCCTCTTCGGAGATCTCTTCTTCGGTAGTCAATTCATCCTGTTTGATACCATGGTAGTAGATTTCTTCACCATAATTCCATGGTACTGTTTTATCTGATTGGTACGGGACTGGCCCGGGAATTGTAATCTTAAGTGGAATAGTCATTGGAGCAGATGTATTCCTAACGGGTCTTTTTGGGACCCTGGAAGGATTGGCGTAGATGGTTATTATTGAAACTTCTTTAATTGGAACGGGTGAAATAGGAGCTTTCTCAAGAAAATTTTCTTGGTTATCAATCAGTTGTTGGATACCTTTTTTCAACAGAGGGCATTCAAATGATGAGGATAGGCAAACATGGCAGTCTTTGTCACAACCTGGGAATATACCAGCTTTCAAAAAATTCAACATGATGATCAGAAGCGGAGTCAACAATTCATCCACGGTGGCAACAAATAAATCTTCCTCAACATCATTAGCATTGTGACCATGCCTAGGCATTGGAGCGAAAATAACATTCGGTTTTTCAAGCGCTTAAAACTCAACTTCCTTTGCATCTATCAAGTCTTGAATTTTGTTCTTCAGCGCCCAACAGTTGTTGGTGTCGTGCCCTGGACTTTCATAATGGTATGCGCATCTGGCATGTGGATGGTAGTGAGGACACGCAGTATTGGGATTTTTTAGGGCCTCTTTTAATATGGCCAGATTCAACTTTAGAAGATGTGGTAGGACCTGGGCTAGAGTCATGTTAATCTTGGTGAATTGTCGGATTGGCCTTTCCACCCTTGGCTGGTTATTTCTTGGCTGATTTTTTCTTGCACTACGAAAAAAACAATTTTTGGCAGCGCATCTACGAAAGCGCTTTTAAGAGAAAGCGCTTTCGTAGCCTTTAAAAAAAATTCGCTTAAAAAAAGCGCTTTTATGGGGTTTCCTACGAAAGCGCTTTTCAGAAAGCGCTTTCATAGGTATTTGAAATATCTAACCTACGAAAGCGCTTTTGAAAAGCGCTCTTATAGGTGGCCCTATAAAAGCGCTTTTGAAAAGCGCTCTGAAAGGGGGACCTACGAAAGCGCTTTCTAAAGCGCTCTTATATGGGAGGCATACGAAAGCGCTTTTTACCTCAGAAGCGCTCTCATATGGGGGGCATACGAAAGCGCTTTTAAAAGCGCTTTCTCTGGTTGTTTTATAATTAAATTAAAAATCCCTAAATCTGATATTTTCCCTCACTTGGTAAGTTCGTTCGTTCAGTCTTCTTCATTTCTTCGTCTTCTTCATTTCTTCCGTCTTCGTCGTCGCCGCCGTTCGTTCCGTCTTCTTCAGTCGTCGCCGCCGTTCGTTCCGTCTTCTCCATCTTGGTAAGTTTCTTCTTCTTCCATTATCTTCTTCCATTATCTTCTTCCATTATCTGTTCCATTATCTGTTCATCTTATATTAAACAAAAACCTACATCTTGAACAAGCTTAACCTACATTTTTGTTAAAGGCTGTTGAAGTTTTATCATGAATATTTATTTTCTGTGTTTTGAGTATAATGCCATAATTTACTTGTTTTGAATTCTGAAAGTGAACTGAATGCTTAATTGCGCATTATCATCCACTTTGTTAATGAATGTGTATGACCTCAATTTAGTTTAACAGAAACTACAGGTTTCTTGAAAACTACTTTAAAATGTTTCTGATTGAGTTGATCTAAGGAAGTTTTTTTATTAACTATTTTAAAGAAGTTTATGAAATAACTTTTGTCTTCCATCAGAAATTTTTTATGTTGACTTAGAATCGCCTTAACTTGGTTCAATGAAATTCATTGTTGTGTTCTTGGGAGTTTTGGGCTAGCTTTTCTTCCAGTATTGATTATGAGTAATGTTTAAGGAGGGATGGTAAATGTTGCTTCCACCAAGGTTTAGTTCCAGTTAACCATAGAATTAATTATTAGATTTGGACGGTTCAGATTGGTTACTAGCTCCTCTATTTTACTATAGAAAGACAAATTTTAAGTAAAAGCATTAGAGTTTGCTTAAAACACCGATTTTGTATAAAAGCTTAAAACACTGACTTTGGATAAAAGCATGTGAGTTTATATATTAAGACATTGAATTGAATATTGGGGTGTGATTCTTGAAGTTGACTTCTTAAACAATTATATGATTCTTGAATTGTGTTGAACTTTGTTCTTGAAAATTCATGATATATTTGAATTATTGAATATGCATAAGTCTTGATTTCTTGAACAGTGTAAAAAGGATGAAAAGAGGAATAGGTTGATTGATGAGTATCTTTGTTTTAGAACAAGAGTCTAGAGTATAAATGTTAGATTCATGTTAGTTCATGGCTGTTGGTATCAAATCATGGTGAATTGGTGAATTTGATGTTGAATCCGGATAAATTTTGTTGATAACTTTTGGATGTCGAATTATACCGGAACTCTTGAATACCTTGTCAATTGAAATTTAAAATTGTTTGATGCCTATTCTTGCATTTTGTTACGTTTGTGGATTAATGCGATTGAGTTACACCGTTTTTGTTGAGGTTTTTCAAGCCACTCTTTATTGAGGTATAAGGTTGTCCGGTATTAGAAGACCATGAAAATTGATCAATTAATTATTTCTAATCGTTTAGAATAGTTTGTTTTGGTAATTGTCAAACACCAGTACCATTTCAATTTATTTCAGAACTAATTTTATGTGCGTTTTTGTGAATAAAATATGTTGTCCGGACTTGGTTCCATGTACATATTTCGCCTTAATTTTCCGTTTGACATTTATCCGCATTTAATTGAATCTTTCGTGAATGTTAATGCTTAATTTTCTTGTTTCCGTTAGCAACTTCCGATTAACTTGTGTTATGATAACAATGCTGCCCCATTTCTAGTCTGAGTATCTTAAACCATTTCATCCTATTTCCATATGCAATGTGATATATGAACTTGTTACTAAAAATATGGTGAATCGTGTGAAGCATTTATTTAATAGTATCAGTTCATCGCATCAACCTTATGTTGACTTTGTGAATTCACTATTTCTAATATTTGTGTTGTATTATTGTCATAGCTTTCCCAAACATTGAAAATATATATGTGACATTTATTGTGAACCTTTATGTTAAAATAGTATATATCTTTCGACAATCGATCCAAAATATTGAATAACATTCTATGAAATTGCAGCGTTTCCCGGCCTAGTTCGACGTACGACGCTCATTCTCCGCGTTTCTTAGAGTTCGAAACATCTGAGAGGTAACTTTCTTCCTCAAATTACTGGTATATATTGTGATGAATTTGTCTTAAATTGTCTTTCATATGTTGCATTTTCTTGATACGGATTCATTCCGTGTATACTTTGCATTTTGACAGAAACGCAGTATACTACTGTTTTGTGCACTAATTAGTTGATATGGATAAGACATGGATGTATTCCAATCGATTGTCGAAAGACTACGAGAATGGTGTTTCCGAGTTTGTTAAGTTTGCTATTACGCACGCCAAAGACCCCAGTCGTATGACATGTCCCTGTTTGTATTGCTGTTATGGGAACCGGGTTGATGCAGTTCAGTTGGCATCGCATTTAATTCGGTATGGAATTGATAGGAGTTATACATGTTGGAATATGCATGGTGAGAAAAGTAACGGGAATGTTGAATCGGGGTATGCAAGGACCTATGTTTCAAATGATGATTGCATAGATACATACGATTATGATCGAGTCGAAGAAATTGCAGAAGCGCTTGAAGAAGATCTTAACGATTGTCCCAAAATGTTCGAGAGGTTGGTAAGCGATGCAGAGAAACCGTTGTATAATGGTTGTACAAAATTCACAAGATTGTCTGCGGTGTTAAAGTTGTACAACTTAAAAGCCGGCAATGGATGGTCGGATAAAAGTTTCACAGAGTTATTAGCCCTTATGAAAGATATGCTACCAGAGGATAATGTTCTTCCCAATCGAACGTATGAGGCCAAAAAGATGTTGTACTCCATTGGCATGAGCTATGATAAGATACATGCGTGTCCAAAAGATTGCGTTTTGTTTCGAAACGAGTATGCATCGTTAAATGAGTGTCCTAAATGCGGTGCCCCTCGATATAAGAAAAAGTTGTCTCCGGCAAAAGTCTTATGGTATTTTCCTATAATCCCGAGATTTAGACGGATGTATCGTAGTGAAACCGATTCAAGACAATTGACTTGGCATTCAGATGAAAGAATTATTGATGGAAAATTTCGACATCCGATAGATTCTCCACAGTGGATGAAAATTGATAATGATTATCCTGAATTTGGAAAAGAAGCAAGAAACCTTCGCTTGGCATTGTCTACTGATGGAATGAACCGACACGGTATTCAAAGTATCTCGCATAGCACATGGCTTGTGATTCTTATGATTTATAACCTACCTCCATGCCTATGTATGAAGCGTAAGTACATGATGCTGTCTATGTTAATTTCTGGGCCTAAACAACCAGGAAATGACATAGACGTATACTTGGAACCATTAATCGAAGATTTGAAGATTTTGTGGGAGAACGGTGTGGAGGTTTATGATGGTTATAGGAAAGAAAGTTTCAACTTGAGGGCGATGTTGTTTGGAACAATTAACGATTTTCCAACATACGGCAATCTATCCGGGTATAGCATTAAAGGTGAAAAAGCGTGTCCTGTTTGTGAAGACGGAACCGATACCATGCGATTGAAACTTTGTCAGAAGAATGTCTTTCTCGGTCATCGTAGATTCTTAACTTCTAAATATCAGTATTGTGGATGGAGAAAAGCGTTCAACGGAGATACCGAACAACGTAGAGCTCCGCCTGGTTTGACAGGTGATCAAATTTTTGAAAAGGTGAAAGATGTGAATATTCAGTTTGGCAAGCCTTTTGCACATAAAGTTGTCACAGGTGGGTGGAAGAAGAGGTCGATTTTTTTTGAATTTCCATATTGGAAATCTTTGTACGTAAGACATTTTCTTGAGGTGATGCATATTGAAAAAAATGTATTTGACAGTGTTATTGGTAGGTTACTCAATATAAAAGGGAAGTCTAAGGATGGCCTTAAATCAAGGGAGGACATGGTAGACATGGGAATAAGAACTGAACTGGGACCCGTGAAGAAAGGAAGACGGACATACCTACCACCTGCTGTTTACACTCTATCTAGAAAGGAGAAAAAAATATTGTGTAAGTTTCTGAGTGAAGTTAAAGTTCCAGAAGGCTACTCATCAGATATTAGAAGACTTGTGTCTATGAAAGACCTCAAGTTAAAGAGTTTAAAGACGCATGATTGCCATGTTATAATGGAACATTTTCTACCGATAGGTATACGTTCTATTTTGCCAGAAAAGGTAAGAAGCGTAATAACTAAATTGTGTTTTTTCTTCAAGTCAATTTGCAGTAAGGTGATCGATCCTGAGATCTTGCCAATATTGCAAAAAGAAATAGTTGTTACTTTGTGTGCGCTTGAAATGTATTTTCCTCCCTCGTTTTTTGACATAATGGTTCATCTTGTCGTTCATCTTGTGAAAGAGACACAATTGTGCGGACCAGCTTATATGAGATGGATGTACCCTGCTGAACGTTATATGAAAATATTAAAAGGGTATGTGAAAAATCAGAGTCGACCAGAGGGTTGTAGTGCCAAAAGATACATTGTTGAAGAAGCGGTTGAGTTTTGTACTGAATATTTGTCAAATGTTCAGTCAATTGGACTCCCCAAATCTCATGTTGTTGAAAAAAAAGAAGGTAAGAAGCTAATTGGAAATAAAGTTGTGACAGTATCAAGGGTCGAACGGGATCAAGTGCATTTGTATGTTCTGCACAATGAGATTGAGGTTGAGCCGTATGTCGAAATACACAAGGGTGTTCTTCGAGGTTTAAATTCGAATAGAAATGAGAATTGGATTGTACGAGAGCACAATCGAAGTTTCATACCATGGTTTAAGGAACATATTTATTCAAAGTATCGTTCAGATCCCTCCTCAGTGACAGAAAGGTTGAGATGTTTAGCATATGGTCCAAGTTTGGTTGCGTTTTCTTATAGCGCATACGCAATTAATGGATACACATTTTATACCAAAGAACAAGATGATAAAAGTACTGTGCAAAATAGTGGTGTCACCTTGGTAGCTGAAGCAATGCACATATCTAGTGTGAAGGACTTAAACCCGAAATTTGCAAATCTGTCGTATTTTGGGGTTATCGAGCGCATTTGGGTCTTTGATTACGAGAAATTTCAGATTCCTATATTCGGTTGCAAGTGGGTTGAAAATAATAATGGTATACGGATGGATAAGTCAGGATTTTTGCAAGTTGATCTTAACAGGGCGGGGTACAAAGATGAGCCTTTCATTCTAGCCTCTCAAGCTAAACAAGTGTTCTATGTCACTGATCCGACAAGTACGAAATGGTCTATAGTGCTTTTCTCTAACAAAGTAATTGATGAAAAGATTGGAGACCAAGGCGATACTAGTGTTGACATTGAATCTTTTACCAGAAATGATCAAAATGATAATGAATCATGCATTAGAAATGATCATAATGAAGGTATTTGGATCAATCCAACCGTCCGCGTTGTTACGAGACGAGTAGAACATATTCCTACCAAGAAAAGAAAGAGATGTTAGTGAAAAAGGTAATAGTATATATAATTATAGACAATGTCATTCAATAAAATGTATATATATGCCATTTCATTTTTTTCATTATAGTATAATATATATAGCCTATATCATTTCATTTTTTTCATTATAGTGTAATATATATAGCCTATATCATTTCATTTTTTTCATTATAGTATAATATATATAGCCTATATCATCCAGTAAAATTTAAATATACGTCATTTCATTTTTTTGCTTTATGGAATTTTATGAAATATTTGTTATCTGACATCTTAGTTTTTTGAAATATTCAGGATTGTTTTATTTATGTTTTGATGTAGGTATATTTCTTTTTCATTCTTTATCAGTTCGTAACTATTTAATCATAAATTTAATAGTATCCATCTTTTTATTCTATTTAATCCATTGTCCGAAATATTGAATAACATTCTATGAATTTGCAGTGTTTCCCGGCCTAGTTCGACGTACGACGCTCATTCTCCGTGTTTCTTAGAGTTCGAAACATCTGAGAGGTAACTTTCTTCCTCAAATTACTGGTATATATTGTGATGAATTTATCTTAAATTGTCTTTCGTATGTTGCATTTTCTTGATACGGATTCATTGCGTGTATACTTTGTGTTTTGACAGAAAATGTATCACGATGTTCCACAAGGAGATGTTCCACAAGATAATTTAGAAAATGTTCCACAAGGAGATGTTCCACAAGATAATGTTCCACAAGACACTTCAGATAAGGACATCACACGAGGCATAACTATCATGCGGGGAATCATCCGTGATAGAGATAGAGGTATTACGTATAATGTAGATTGGAATAATGATGACCAACTAATTGGGCCTAATTCTGCAAAGCTGACAAGCTACATCAGTACGATTGTTCGTATGCACATTCCGATCACCACTACTAGATGGAAAAAAGGAGAGTTGGATGCTAAAGAAAGAATTTGGACCGAGATAAAGGTATCATATATGGTTGTTGTTATTTGCTTTATTTTGACGAAAATATTGTTTTTAAATTACATATACTAACACCCTCTATGCGTATGTTTTTTTGTAGAGGTCTTTTAACATTGAAGATGCCCGCAAAAAGTATATAATGGGCTTGGCCGGAAAAAGACATAGAGGGTGGAGAAATTTTTTGACAAATAAGTTTCTTAAAGACGATGAAGGAAATTTTGTTGAAGAGGATCCTGAACGACCAAAAAAATATGAGAGCTTCATTACACCCGAAGAATGGGTTGCTTTTGTGGGCCAAAGAAAAGACGATAATTTCAAGAAAGTGAGTGCTGTAAATCGGGATAGAGCGTCAAAACCCGCATATCCATATAAAAAAGGTCGTTTGGGATATGCACGCTTACAGGAAAAAATTGTAAGTAAATCTCAATTCTACGATCTTATTAATTATCTCAATGTGTATTATTAATTTGTAACAATGTGTATTGATGATTTAATTATTTGTAACAATGCGTAGTTGGAGGAGACGCAGAGTGACGAATCATCACTACCTGCACATGTGCTGTGGAAGGAAGCTCGTGTTGGCAGAGATAAAGTTGTTAACCCCGATCTGCAACATATTTATGATGAGTGTGTAAGTATACCATTATGTCTTTAATTAATATATAGTTAACGTTGTGTCTTTAATTATCGATATTTAAATGAATTACAGGAGACTATATCGCAATCGGTATCCTCGGGTGATGACTCGAATATCAGGAGCGTACTCAGTCGAGCACTATGTGTTGCTGAGTATCCGGGACGGGTGAGGGGTAAAGGCCATGGTGTGACTCCTACCTCTCTGTATAACAATCCAAGAAAAAGAAATCCTAGCAATGCAGAAGTGATGCAAACATTGCAGGATTTACAAGCACAAGTCCGTGAACTGCAGAGGGACAAAGAGAGATATATGGCAGAAAGGAGCAGTTCACAGTTGAAAGAAACTAGTGACAAGGCTAGTATCAACCGTCAATAAAATTTTCCCGAGGTAATTAAGATGATAATCCATTATATTTAGAGAAAGTATAATTATAACGGTTATTATTGTCAACATTAAAGGAAGTCTAACGGTTATTATTGGTTTAGGGCATTTCATGTTGTCGACTGTATCTAGCTTCTCCGACTTATCGGGTAGTTGGCAAGGGAAAAGTGCACAACACCTCGGGAGATTTAATTCACCATAGACCGCTCCCGGATGGCCACATGAAGGTATCGGTTGATGTTGTTTTAGATATGAATGCATTGCTACCGGTACCTGACATTGTTGCGGAGACCACATTGCTGCGAGATGCAGTAGGATCTTTTGTGGCATGGCCATCAGACCTCATCTGCATAGATGATCAGGTATGTTGAAAACCATTATGAATCTTTAAGTATTCAACTGACAGTTCTGACCTGAATTTTATACATGGTAATTTTAGACTCCTGCAAAACCCGCATCTAAGGATAAAGGGATTTTGCAGCGCGGCGAGTCTATTGCATCGCAAAGACATGTACTTTTATAGTGTTTCTTTTATGATCAGAATAAAAAACTGCATAACTTTGTATCTTACATAATTCTATATGATTTTTAAGGTACCTTCTCAAGATCAGTCACAGCAGGTGAGCCAGAAAGGTAGTAGGGTTCCACCTAAGAAGAAGGTTCCTGTCCGTAAATTTGTGCCTAGGTATCGACAGTGTCTGGAGACACTAGTTGGCACATCAGATTTGAGGAATGATGGAATTCGTCAAATCGATGTGGATGAAATTGTCTTTGGTTTTCCATGTACCGAAACAATTGGATTAGAGGACATGGAACAAATCTTTCATCATCGAGAGTTAGGCATCAGTGTGATGCACTCGTACATCCGGTAACCCGATCAATATATTATTTAATTGGTTGAACATTTTTTTTAAACATTTAATTGAAATAGTCTAATATTAATTATGTTTTTATTTAAGGATGTTATTTGACAAATTGATGCGCGGGAATCAATTGTCAAATAGATTCCGTTTCGTGTCTTCCTCCCGTGTTAGCGGAGCAACAATTTCTAGGGAACCTGATTCAGTAAGAGAACACTTGGTCGAAATATTAAGGACAACTGCCAGTACAGAGAGCTTGTATCTTTTGCCTTATAATACAGGGTTAGATTTTCATTCTAAGCTCCTTTTAATATTTGTATTTTTTACATTAAAATTCGCTTCTAAATTGTTGCTTTAATTTATAGATGTCACTGGTTGTTGCTTGCAATCAATCCCATAAAAGAAGTGGTCTATTACCAGAATTCGGTTGACGGTGATTGGACAAATTATCCGGAAATGAAGCTAGTGATTGATACGTAAGTGACATTATTCTAAATATTCATTTGTGTTTATATATTTAATTATTTCAATGTCATTGTTCTAAATAAATATTTTAATTTTGTCATCAGTTCAATACAAGTATTCCGATGTCAAAGGGGAGCACGAGTACCACGGTCTAGATCAAACAACATTAATTGGATCAAAGTACAGGTATATAAATTTCAACAATTTTGCTTATAATATTTATGCTACTTGATAAATCAATAGATGTATATAATCTTATTTATTTTTCTATGTAGTGCCCTCAACAAAAAAACGGCATAGATTGCGGATACTTCGTTTTGATGTTTATCAAAGAAATCATTCAAATGAATGAAATCGAGATTCCAATCACGGTATGGATTTATACTTTGTTTTATTACTTATCGGATTTTGCATATAATTTATTACATTAAACTAAATCATGCATATATTTTGTTTTGTAATGTAGTATTTTGATCAATACAATTGTCCATATTACTCGCCACGTCAATTGGAAGAACTCAAAGAGGAGTTGTGCCAATATTTTATTGAGCTAAGAATCTTATAATAAGGTACGAATACATTGTTGTGTGAAAATTGGTTAATTATGAATATATTGTTTTGTGTATACAACACTGACCGTGTTATTATGTTCATATTGCAGGATCAGGACCTTGGATATATATGTAGATTAGGATTGATTTACTTAGTGTTATATAGCTGATTTCTTAGGGTGTATTTTGTTACGTTTAAAAACATGTTAATATTGAATTACCATGGTGTATATATATTTTGGATATGAATTGATTATAATGGTATTTGTATATATTGGTATTTCTAGATTAGATTGTAAAATACCGGTTTAAGAATTACAGGTTTGCTGCAAAAAAAATGCAGGTTTAGAAATTTTTTAAATTTTAGATTTTTCAGTAGAAAACCTATGAAAGCGCTTTTAAGAAAAAAGCGCTCTCGTAGGCCTACCTATGAAAGCGCTTTTTTCTTAAAAGCGCTTTCATAGGTAGGCCTACGAGAGCGCTTTTAGCTGAACAAAAAGCGCTCTTATAGGCCTACTTTATACGCATTCTGAATACACCTATGAAAGCGCTTTTTCAGAAAAAAGCGCTCTCGTAGGCCTACCTATGAAAGCGCTTTTAAGAAAAAAGCGCTTTCATAGGTAGGCCTACGACAGCACTTTTAGCTGAACAAAAAGCGCTCTTATAGGCCTACTTTATACGCATTTTGAATACACCTATGAAAGCGCTTTTTTAGAAAAAAGCGCTCTCGTAGGCCTACCTATGAAAGCGCTTTTAAGAAAAAAGCGCTTTCATAGGTAGGCCTACGACAGCGCTTTTTTCTGAATAAAAAGCACTGCTAAAACCTTTAGTAGTGCCACCTACGAGAGCGCTTTTAAGCGCTTTTAAAGCCCAAAAAAGCGCTTTCGTAGGTTATTTCTGGCATAGTGTTGGCTGGTCTGATGTAGGCTTCGGAATCATAACGGCCCCCACCGTTGGTCGGCATTCCGTTCTTCCTTGATTTCTATGTGAATAGATAGAAGACACTTCTTTCTTCCCAATGAAGGGCTTTTTTACAGCAGCAGAGGCAGACGCGTCTTTCTGAATTTTCCCACTTCTTATACCGGCTTCCACCCTCTCGCCAGTTAAAATCAATTCAGTAAACCCTGCAGAGGATCTCCCAATCAGATGATTAAAGAAAGGGCATGATAGAGTTCCCAGGAACATGTCCACTAACTCCCTTTCAGACAAAGGGGGTTGCACCCTTCCGGCTAGATCCCTCCACTTTTATGCGTAGTCTTTGAAGCCCTCATTTGATACCATAGCCATACTCTGGAGCTGAGTACGGATTGGTGCCAAATTGGTGTTGTACTGATACTGTTTATAGAAGGCTGCTTCCAGGTCTTCCCAATTGTGGACATCAGACCTTTCGAACTGGTAGAACCAATCAAGTTGCGTTCCTGATAAACTGTCCTGGAAAAAGTGGACCCATAAGTCTTTGTCAACAGAATGAGGCTGAATCTTCCTGACATAAGATCGAAGGTGCATTTTGGGACAAGACACCCCATCATACTTGGCAAATAAAGGCACTTTAAACTTTGGAGGGATTACAATTCCTGACACCAGCCCTAACTCCTCAAAATCCAGACCCGGTACTCTCTGTATCTCCATAGCAGTTAGACGTTCTTCCAGGTGTTTGTTTTTGTCATCGGCCGGAGGGTATTGTTGTTCAGAGTAGTCCTCTTCTTCCTCTTCTTCTGCTTCAAAATCTGATGGTACTGTCATTTCTTTTCCTTTTCTTTCCCCTTCATCAAACGTTGTTGGAAAATCTAAGGTCCTTCTGGCTTGGCCCTGAAACCTTCTTCCCATGATAACCACACCAGCTGGCTTCTTCTTCTTTTTCTCTTTCTCTTTTTCTAGCAGAGTCTTTAGCCCCTCCTTCCCCTTGGCTAAGGTCATGCGTAGTTGTTAAAATTGTGTATTTTGAGCTTGAAGGACTTTAACCGTCTGTTCGAGATCTATCTCGCTGAAATAAACAGTAGAGGGATGAGGAAACTTGTTGCAAAGACCTGTTTATGTTTTATGATGAATGATATGTATTCACGCAATACTTTCAAGGATTTAAAAATTCAAATTTGTTTCAAACAAAAAGGAACACACTTTATATTAATAAGATAGAATTTGAGTACACTAATGCCCCTAGGGAAAAATAATACAAAATTCTAAGATAAAAAGACATTGCACATCCTCTTTGGTGCAATGTAGGTATTGAGAGTCTGCTCTTCATGAAGTAGCCGAGTGAGTTCCAAAACCTTCTTCTCGCTTGCGTAGAATTGGGATTCGAAAGTATCGCGCTCTCCCTTGAGCTGTATCCAACTCCTTTGTAGATCTTCGAGTGATGTAGGCATGTCAGGATGTAGGATAGTGTATGGAACTTCTCCCTCCTTAACAGGCTCAATAATCACTGGGAGAATGGAAGGATAAGGCATCATAAGACTTTGAGCGCGGGTTCGTACCCACTTGAGGTAAGGCTCAAGAGGGATGGAATTCTTGTGTCCCAAAGTCTTGCTATCCACCTTGTTTGGCATCCTCCAAGCTCGGATGAATCTTTGGCGAAGACCTTGATCGTCGTTGTCATAGTCGAAAACCAAGCCTTGAATCAGCATATCATGTGGGCCATCCCTTCGGGCATAACCAAACTGTCTTAGATCCAAGCACGGGTTGTAGGTGATGCCTCCCCTAATGCCAAGTAAAGGGTTAATAAGGGAATTCCCTACAACGGTCGACAATGGTAACATTCTCTTTGGATCGAGTACACCAATGAATATCTGAATGTTTAAGTGTCATCAACCTTTGTGACCACCTCAAGCCTTGCTCATTCTTTAAGACTGATTGGGGAAGATGAGAAATAAACCATCTTTCCAGGAGAGGAGTGCAACACATGAGAACACCTCTTTTCCTCATTGTACGGGTGTGAAAAGAGTGTAAGATATCTCCAAGCAATGTAGGCACCGGATTGCGTGACATGAAGATTTTGACAGCACTCAAATCTATGAGTTGGTCATGGTTGGGAAACAAGACCATCCCATAAGTAAGAAGAGCCACAATCTCCTCAAAAGCTTGCAAGTCCAAGGAGTTCCAACAGCTTTGGGCCTTCTCAAACAAAAACTTTTCCAAGAAGCCTTTGACACCACTTCTAGTTTCCCAATGGGTTGTGACATCAGATGAGTGCAAGTGCAGAGCTTGAGCAATCTCTTCTGGCTTTGGATCTCTTTCTGTACCTTTGAAAGGTATTTGATTGAGGATAGGAATCCTCAAGAGTTTAGAGAATTCTTCCAAAGTAGGCACAAGCTGGTAGTCAGGAAATATGAATCAGTGATGCAAAGGGTCAAAGAACTGGAAGAGAACTTTCATCATTTCTTCCTCTGTGTTGGAGGTGACCAAGTTGAGTAGACGACCATGCCTCTCGGTGAATGGAGAGTTATTAGGAATCCTTGAAGCTAGCTCCTTGAGTTGTGGAGGAATTCTTACAAGGTTGACTTGGATAGTTTTCCAGCGAAGTGAATCCATATCCTACAAAACAAGATCAAAGATGAATTTCCAAAATCCTTGAAATGGTTAGTGGATGCATATGATGCTCATGATGTCCATGATGTTATGCACAAGTATATATGTACAATCAAATCAAACAAGTTCCTAGTTTATGCTTGCATGGGGTTTCATAGGTAAGTACCCTCTTGAAGTTTAGTTGGCTCAACCTGTCGTAGTAATAGTAACTGGGTTCTAAGGAGCTCAATATCACTGGATTGTTTCCTTGTTCATTGTTTCAGCTCAAGCCTATTTACTGGAGACCGAAATATTCCAAGAAACCAACCCTCAATGAGTGTAGTATCGAGTATCTACCAACTTCGGACTGCACCAAAGTCGGTCATCTCACTACATCCTAAAAGGCCAAGTTGGTCAAGTAAAGGTTTCTAGAAGTTCGTTAGTGCTTCATGACATCACTCAGCGGCCCCGTATTCTCTTTGATTTACTCAAAGGCTACCCGTACCCACAAATATGTCACAGTAACATAGTTATTGCTTAGACCGTGTCGGTATACCCCGCACAGTTTCCACAACGTATTGCTATTTACCTATAATGTTTCCCAAATCCGGGTGGAGGATTCAAACCTAAACAATAGAACCTAAATGTAAAGCAAACAAATCAAACAAGGTAAGCAAATAAATGTGATCTAAACCCTAAGGTAACCCCACATTTATAAAGCTCCCCAGCAGAGTCGCCAGTTCTGTGATAAGGTGGGAGAACTGACTTGTGGGTTTTGCGTTTTGTCGCAAATGTCGCGGTTAGCAAGAGTCGCCACCGACTTTTCTTTTATCCAAAATGAAAGTTAAAAAAGCACAGGAAAGACCTTTGAGATGTTTTCTTGAGTTCGGGGGGTAGATTAGGAAAAGGGAATGTGATAGCACCCTTTTCATCCATGGTTTTCCATGGGCTCTTAGTTACTTGCTTAGATCACTTGCTTTGTTTTGTTTGAAATGGTGTTTGATGTGATTTTGAAAGTATTTTTGTAAAAGAGGCCTTTGTTTAGAAAATCTTTGTAATGATTCTCGTTCGTAATAATGTATACAAATATGTTTGTATTTTGAAAATGTTTTTCAATGTTTTTGTAAGATGTTTTGAAATGTTTTGAAATGTGTGTGTGTGCTTACTTTGAAAATAGCAAGGATTGTTTGGAAATAGAGCAAGTAACTTAGAAGCTATCTACCTACTCAAATGTCTTTCTTGTGCATTTTTATTCCTTTGACATTGTTGACTTACCATTGATTTGGTAAGAAACCCTATCTTTTGGATGTAAACGGGACGGACGTGGGTCATCGTACAACCATGATTAGCAATATTGCCAAGTATCTTAGCATTTTTGAGGGACCAAGATCATTTTGTTTAGGCAACCTTTGTATAGCGTCATCGAGTGACTATGATCTTATATTTGTTTTGTTTTTCCAAGATACTTCGCATGCGTAACATGGCCATTTTGTAAGGAAACCAAGTGGAGATACCTTAAGGATGTTTGTGTGCGAGTGTGTTTGATTGCATGCATGATTTTATCTTGAATTAGGATTTTCTATTTCATTGATTTTATCTTGCCATACATATCCTAATTGCTAGCATTTACATTTGAAAGCAATAAAAATGCGGAAATGTAAAGTCCTACGCTATTAAAATATTTAGGGGGTGGGGGTACACACTTATGAATTGGGAATCCAGCGAGAAAAATAAAGAAAAATAACAAGGGGAAGAAAAAAAGAAAGAAGGAATGGGACAGCGCGCTGCTGAGAGGAAGTCAGAAGTTCTGACCCAAGCCTGCTGCAGGATATCAACCTGTTAGTGAAAATGTTTAGGTCAGAACATCTGACCCTGACGCGCTGCAAAACAGAAACCTGTTAGTGGGGAGGTCAGAAGTTCTGACCCCAGTGCCCTACAAAACAAAAACCTGTTAGTGGGAAAGTCAGAAGTTCTGACCCTGCTGGGAGCATAATAATTTTCAGAAGTTCTGATATTATTGATAACAAAACAAGCCTCGGAAGTGTTGGCGTCATAGTCAGAACTTGGTTTCACCCGGTGCTAGTCAGAACATCTGCAATTTGGTTATTTCTTCCCAAAATAGAAGATATGCCTAAGACATTTTCGGAAGGTATCATGGCGCTTCATAAATAAGGAGAATCAGAAACAAAAATTAGAGGCAAGTATGCCTTTTCTAATTCTAACTCTGAGTTTCAGTTTCTTCATGGTAGTTCTGAATTGATTTGTTCTCCACTTAAGCATTCAAAGGCGTAAAAATCTCAGAACAAAAACAACATCAGAAGCATGATATCTACATTGTGTTTATTGAGCATGCAAATCTGATGATGCTTAAGCAGCGTGGTAAGAGTCAGCAGGTGCTTACCTCGTTGTTAGAAGAAAATCTGTGAATTGGAGCTAGCCTTAACTCTGATGGTGTTCTGGACAGGTTCTTTTTTTAAATGGGTGGATGGAGAGTATATATATATGGTCAGAAACTGTATGGGCTTCTTTCTTTAGTCAAGAAACAAATTAGGTACAAATGAGGTTTGGAGGTAAGAGATTCCAAGGTTGTGTTCAAAGCTCTTTGAAACACTAGGAATTTTGACAGGGTTTCAAAGTGTTTTCTTGCTAAAATTTTTTGTTTCCTTTCTAGAAATTTTTCTCGGTTTTGGACGGGGTTTTTCAGTGGACAATGGTGCTCTATTTATAGGCAAATCTTTGTTGATTTTTTAAACGTTAAATGGCGCCAATACCATGCAATAGGTGCTGACTTGCTCTTGAAGGAAGTTTATGAAAAGTTGTGATGATGGACAGCCTTTCAGCCTAGGCTAGAACAGTAAGCGAGGATTAAGGGAAAGTGACACCCATAGGCGAAAAGTGGCACATAGATCCATGCCTAAACCTGCATGAGGGTGATATTATGCCACACATGGAGAGACCCCTTGGATGAATGCTCAAAAGTGGTTGTGAGCATTAATGAGCATTAAATGGTGATGAGATTTTTCAAAATCAGAAATCTTGTAATAGGGGATTTTGCATCATTACCTAAACTTGAGCCAGCAGTTCTGCTTCATCATAAAACAACGCAACCAAGCTCTGATCTTGGCCTTCTGCTGCCTCAACAAATTCTGAGGGTTCTCCAGACTTTTCAGCATGTTCTTTTGATCTTCCTCTGAAAACTCTGGACTTAGAGATTCTGATTCAGTGTTAAACCCAATCTTCTGACCCCCTTACCTTCTGATTCCAGCATGTTCTGAAGGAGCTTTCAGGCTTCGTTTCTTTCTTTGCATTCCTCCAGCAAACTCTGACTGAACTTGCATAACTGCTTGAAAAATCCTTGTTCTTATTGAAGATTATGTGTTGAACCAAGTTTGCAACTTCTGACTGCTCCTGCCTAGAGGTTGGTTCAGAGGTTCTGAAGTGTCATTTTTTTATTAAATACTTAGAAAAATCTCAGGTACTTAGAAATTTGGTTTTTGAACCTTAGATGGAACACACTTCCCATTTCAACATGTTTTGTTGAAATAAGATTTTTGGGATTTTATTTTAATCAAGAGGTCAAGGTTTGGCCTTTTAGCGCAGATGATTATTTTTCCCTTGTGAGTGATCTTCATGAAAAATTTGTGATCCAAAGCTTGGGATAGGATGGGAGTAAACCTGAGGATTTAGGGTGATTTTGAGAAAAATGAGAGGGCAAATTTTGGGGTACAACAACTTGCTTGCCTGATTTCGTCTTTGTGTGCATGTTTTGAGATTATATAACCTCGGCATGTTCCCTTAGGAGATCTCGTCTCAACTATAGATGACGATTCGAGATAGACATAGTTTAAGTGATAGACCCTTGCTATGCTCCTTTAGGACTTCTTCATTCATCTATAGATGATGATTTGATATAGACATTAGGATTTTTATCCATGCATGTCAACATAGGTTAGAGTTTCCCCTTCGAAACTCAACTTTAGGGCAATCATTTGTGTGATAACATTAGGGATAGATTTAGGTTAGTCTCCCTTAGATGTTTTTTTTCTTTTGCATCCTTTGCATAATAAAAAAAAAATTCTTTTCTTTTTCTTTGCAAATCATAAAACACTTAAAACTTTCAAATCCTTTCTCAAGGTAAAAAAGACAAACCAACACCTTTCTTTTTTCCAGTCAGCATTTCTTTTCTAATAACATGTTAGTTCCCTTCTGCTACAGGTCGTAAGTATCCAAAGGTCGAGATGCAGTGGACTGATTCGAACCTAACATTGTTCAATTGAAAAACACAAAACAAACTGAAACATGTGAGCCGAACTATGGCAGCTCTGATTCCTTAAAAGGAATACGTAGGCATTAAGGTTGGGCCCGAACGAGCACAACTTTGATTTTTCCCTATATTATTTTCTCTTTCCTTTTGCATGCATTCCCTCTTTTCATTTTCTTTTATCACTTAACCCTAGATATAGATCCTAAGACACCCTTTGATTAGAGCAACAAGAGTGGATATCATAGAGTACTATGGGTGTGTGGGGTGCTAATAACTTCCCCTCATGTAACAGACTCCCTTACCCGATCTCTCGGTCGTTTGATCGTGATTTCACCCTTCTCAGGTTTACTCGATGTTTACCTTTCCCCTTCATGTGGGATAAAAAACGTTTGATGGTGACTTCATTGATTTAATTATCAATTGATTGTTCAGCCAGTTGTTTCATGGAGGTATCTCCAATAATAACCTATTTCAGTGCCTCAGTTTGGGCATGCCCAGTAATCCGTTCTTTGCCTCAAGTCTCACTAGTTGATTTAGTAGTAGTGATACAGACTGGTGTAGTAACAACCTTTGGAGAGATCTCTGGAGAGAAAACTCTTCCACTTCTGGTAACCTTACTAGTCCCAACAATATTGCCAACTTTGAGATTAGCAACTTATTTTCTTCTTCAACAACCAATGGTTCTTACTTGATGCCATGGTAGTAGACATCAGCTCTATAATTCTAGGGGATAGCCTTGTCAGAGGAATATGGAATTGACCTCGGTGCGGTAATGATCAGAGGAGTAACCCCAGGCTCGACAATAATCTTCACAGGACCGTTAGAAGTGATCCTTATAGGAGTATTGGAAATTGTAATCCTAGACACGTCTACAAGCTTCAGGCCTTGAGACATACTTTTACCTAAGCTCTCTATAGAAGGAATCTTCTCGAATAGGATTAAACGGTCATCCATCAAACATATAATATCTTCTTTCAGTAGTACACAACCATTGGATTGGGATGCATAGTAGTAGTAGTTTTCAATGCAACCCGGAAATAAACTGGCTCGTAACAGCTTCTTCTTAACAATCATCAGAGAAGTAGTCAAGTCACTCACAACAGAAACATAAGAAACATCATCAATAGCATTAACTTTGTTGTCGTGATTAGCCATAGGTGCAATGATCACATTAGGAGTCTCAGGAGGATCAAATTTAATCTCCTTAGAGTCAATCATATCTTGAATCTTATTTTTCAATGTCCAACAGCTGTTAGTGTCATGTCTAGGACTGTTGGAGTGATATGCATACCTTGCATTGGGATTGTAACAGGGAGAGGAAGTATTGAGTTGAGGAGGATCCTTCAACGTAATCATCTTTGCCTTTAACATGTGTTGCAATGCTTGAGACAATTACATGTTGATTTTTGTGAACTGTCTCGTGGGTGCATCCTACCTACGCTAATTTTGTTGTTGTTGTTTTTGCACTGGCGCATAATTAGAGATCAGAACTTCCACCAGAGATTGGTTGCAGTCACTCTTATTATTACCCTTCTTGTTGTACA
This sequence comes from Vicia faba, assembly GCA_948472305.1. Lineage (NCBI taxonomy): Eukaryota > Viridiplantae > Streptophyta > Magnoliopsida > Fabales > Fabaceae > Vicia > Vicia faba. The sequence goes on along the minus strand of OX451741.1, from coordinate 1,435,891,045 downwards.
CGTCATTAGATTCTTTATTACCATTGTATGACTTCTTCGCAATATTCGAAGATGTAGCCACATGAATTTTTCCACTTCTAATTCCATTCTCAACATGTTCCCCTCTCAATATCAGTTCAGTGAAACCAGATGAAGAACTTCCAAGTAGGTGATTATAGAAAGGACCTGTTAGCGTACTCATGAACATACCAACCAATTCCATATCAGCTAAAGGAGGTTGAAATTTTCCTGCAAGATCTCTTCATTTTTGTGCATACTCCTTAAAGCATTCCTGAGAACCTACGGATAAACTCTGTAGTTGCATGCTGGTTGGTGCCAAATGAGAATTATATTGATACTTTCTATAGAAAGTTGCGGCCAAATATTCCCATGATTTCTTTTTTCTGTTTTGACACTGTTACCGTCTTTCTCTCGTTCGCCATCTTCGTCAAATGGGAAATCAAGATCTTGAGCTCACTTGATTGGGCCTTTGAAATTTCTCCCCATGTTAAGGATGCCGGTTGGTTTATTTGTCTTCTTATTCTTCTTCTCATTGATGAGCACCTCCAATTCTTCTTGCCCCTTGGCTAAATTTAGGAACATCTCATGGAACTGAGCATTCTGAGCCTGGAGTTCTTTGACTATTTGTTCGAGAGCCATTTTTGCTGAAATAAACGGAAAGAAGATGAGAAACTTGTCTTGGCAACCTATTATGCATGATATGTATGGCATGTAGATGTATATGCAATGTTTTCAAGGACCTCATGGGATTTAAATTTGTTAATCAAAAGGGAACAGAAACAAAGACTCTTATTAGTAAATTCAAATTATAACTCCCTTTTAGGCTTACATTGAAAACAAAAAGGGTTACAAGGAATCAAATTATGAAATTCTAAGACCTGAGACTCAAGTCTCCCATGGACGTTTCCTCTTTGTGTTGACATATGCATTAGGGCTCTGCTCTTCTTGAAGTCGTTTTGTCAGCTCCAATACTTTCTTCTCACTAGCATAGAACTGAGTCTCAAAGGTGTCCCTTTCTTCTTTCAATTGAATCCAATACTTCAGTAGCTCTTCAAGGTCAGTAGGCATATCTGGATGAAAAATGGTATGAGGAATACCTCCTTTAACAATAGGCTCAACAATTACTGGTAGGACAGCAGGATATGTAATTATAAGATTTTGAGCACGAGATCACACCCATCTGAGGTAGGGCTCTAAAGGGATGATGTTTTTGTGTCCCAAAGCCTTACTATCAGTCGTATTCACCATTCCCCAAGCACGTATAAACTTTTTACAGTAACCTTGAGGATCATTCTCGTAACTGAATACAATACCCTGGATAAGCATATCATGAGGACCGTCTCTTCGAGCATAAACAAATTGACATAGAGCTAGAGAAGGGTTGTAAGTAATACCTCTCGTTATGCCAAGGAGTGGAACATTAGGGAATTCCCCACAACGTTCAATGATAGTGATGTCCTCTTGAGATTGGGAACACCAATAGATATCTGAATGAGAGAGTGACATCATCCTTCGAGACCACCTCAAACCTTGTTTATTCTCCATCACTAATCTGGAAAGGTGAGAAATAAACCACTTGGACAATAGAGGTATGTAACACATGAGAGTCCCTCGCTCCCTCATAGTGCGAAAGTGAAGAGAGTGCAAAATATCTCCAAGCAAAGTAGGCATAGGATTATGAGTAATAAATATTTTGATGGTGTTCACATCTATGAGTTGGTCTGGATTAGGGAATAAGTACCAAACCATAGATAAGAAGAGCCAATATCTCCTCAAAAGCATGAAAACTCATAACATCTAGAAATAGTTGAGCCTTCTCTATCCGAAATTTAGCAAGAAGACCTTTAACTCCACTTCTTGTTTCCCAATTAGATACAATGTCTGACCATTACAGATGTAAGGCTAATGCAATAACTTCTGGTTTTGGAACCTTCTTTAAACCAGTGAAGGGTGTTTGATCAAGAATAGGTACTCCAAGTAGCTTAGACAATTCTACCATTGTGGGAACCAACTGATAATCTGGGAAGGTAAAATAGTGATTATTAGGATCAAAGAACTGGAATAGAACACTCATCATGTCTTCTTCAAAACCTGAGGTGACCAAATTGGGTAGATAACCATGCCTCTTGGTGAATTGAGAGTTTTCGGGAACCTTTGATACTAACTTCTTAAGCTTGTAAGGTATCCTCACAAAGTTGATTCAGATTGTATTTCTACAAGTGGAGGCCATAACGTGCAATAAAGAATAAAGATAAATCCCTAGGTCCTTGAAATGGTTAGTGAAAATATTATTTTATAATGTTATGATGTTATGATGTTATGTTCATGTTAAATAAGTAGCAAACACAAACAAGTCATACAGGAGCCTTAGGTTTAAAGGCTTGCGTGAATTCCACTGACTTTTCTTTTATCCAATATTTAGGAAAAATGAAAAGAACAGGAAAGACCTTTGATAGATTTTGAGTTTCGGGGGTAAGTTATGAAAAGGGAACGTGCTACCACATTTTCATCCGTAGTTATCTATGGGCTCTTAATTGCTTAGCTCACTTTTAAAAATTGCTTTGTGTGTGTGTGATTTGTTTGAAAATATTTTGAAATGTCAATGTAAGGCTAACTTTGTAATAATTCTTGTATCAGTCCTCAAGAATGTATACAAAGTGTTTTTGAAAATATTTGTTGTTTTTAAAATATCGTATTTGAACATGTTGTGAGCAAGCAACTAGGAGTCTTACCCACTAATAAGGTCTTTCTCGTTATTTTCCTTCTTCTTTAAAGATAGTATTATCCATACCATTAGTTGGTAGCTAGCCCTATCTATTGGATGTGAAGGGACATGCGTAGGGTCATTATATGGTCATTGAAAGCAACATGTAAGGATACTTTAGCAATTGTATCAAAGCGATTATCATCATTTTTCTTGTAGGGTTATCAAAGGGACGAGATCATTTTATAGGCAACTCGAAGAGTCATCGAGGGACTGTGATCTTTATTCAAAAGGGGCCATGATGATATTGTTAAACCGAGGGTCTTTTGCTAAAGTATCCCCACTTTCGAGGGACGTGAATAATCGTATCGTAAGATAGAAAGAGAGGTTACCCTAGAGGTGCAAGTGTGAAGAGAGTGTTAATTCAGTTATTTAATCTTGAAAATTAGGGTTATCTATGTTTAATTTTAATCTTTCCATACAAACCCTAATTACTAACAGTTAAAAATATAATGTGCAGAAAATTAAACCTAATCTATTACATCCTTTGAGCAGTTACATAATTAGAAAAAAAATGCGAGAAAAGATAAATCTACGTTATTACATCGATAGTTGCGACCTATACACTTGTTCTAGGAATTTTAAATAGCAAGAGGAAATAAGAAAAAGAATGTTAGAAAAAATGTTTTAATGTTTTTTGTGTTATTAGAAAATAATTTAGGTTAATAAACAATGATTAAAACCTAATTATTTCTAATTAATTTTAATATTAAGAAAAACCTAATTAATAACAAATAAAAATATGTCAAAATTAATTACTAATTTGAAAACCGTAATCTTAATTTTGTTATAGTTTTTAAAAAAAGGTTTAAGGTTTGTCAATGATTGATTAGAAAGGAATTAATTAAAAAATAGAATGAAAATAGGGTTAGTAAAATAAGGAAAAGCCAAAATGCATGGGGTGTTAGTTGAACCCACGCCCTTGAGGTCACTGGTCTGTCTTCCTACCACTGTACCATGCATTGCGTTTGTGTTTGAGAATAGGAATGAATCAACATATGATGAACATGCTTTGTATCTTTGAAAATAAAATAAAATTTGCGCAAGGGCTGCCTCGAACCCATGCCCTCACACATAATGACCATCAATATCACCACTGGGACACTTGTTGTTGCGCGTTAGTATAGTCATCATCATTCAATATAATATAACTTGAAAAATAAAAATCAAATTCAATTAAAACAATCACGCGTGTAAGGGTTGGCCAGGTTTTTATTTGAATCAACCAATCACATTGTTCCTCTCCGCCATGCAAGCCCTACTGGAGTCAAACAAAACACAGAGACGCTGGAGTCAAACTCCGATCGTCTTCTCCGGCAGCCTCAAAACTCAACTTGCAAAAACCGCAAGAATCAAAGACCAAGAGCAATTGTGTCCCCCTAATTTGAACCTTCATTGGTGATCTTATTTTGTCCTGAAAATGCTTGTAACATGAGATTTGATGAAAATATTCCAAATTTCCCTAACAATAGCATATCTCTATTCTTGCATCAAACCTCACAAGTAATGGATCAAATAAGTTTTAAACATCATTGTGAACATGAACGTATGCATCAAATTCATTTAAATTGCATGAATTAAATGTTTGAAATTCAAGAATATTACCAAACCGATGAAACTTGGTTGGCACGTTCTGGGATGCTTCAAGCCTCAGTAATGGTTTGGATGAACTCTTGGGAACCTCAACAGTGTGATAAAATGCATGGAATGGATTGATAGAGGCTGGAGATAAGGGTTTCGAATTGCCCTAGTTTTTGACAATTTTGAGATTTTTCAGGGTTTGTTCTTGAGACAGTGTTGCGCCCTAAAATTTGCTCTCTCATTTATCAAGAATTTCTCACAGTATCTCCCATGACTCAAGTTTTCAGCACTGATACATCAATTCAAGTTTGGAATTGGCACAGGGGGAAAATGGTCAAAATGCACGTTGAAAAGGCAAACTTTGACTTTTGGATCAAAATCAAGTTTCAAGAATCATATTTCATCAAGACATGTTAGAATATGAAGTTTGTTTCATCAAGAAAATTAAAATTCAAAATTACTTTGGAAAATTCTAAATTCTAAACACTTAGAAATTTTTCTAAGTGTTAAGAAATATGATAAGTTCAGAACTTCTGGCAAGATTTTCATCATAATGGAAGCTGATTCAGGAGGAACTTCGGACACAAGAGTTGTAGATCTCAACGAGATTTAAAACATTGCAGAACACAAATTCTTCTAGAAATGCTGGGATTTCAAGTTATAGATCTTTGAAAACACGTCTATGGAACTAAAACAATTGGTAAATTTTGAGCGTTTCTAAGTCAGAATTTGGTTAGAACTTCTGGGCCTTTTTTCACGTAGGTTCAGTCAGAGTTTGCTAAGACTGAGAACTCCTTTGGAACATGCTGGAGTAGGGAGATTTAAAGATCATAAGTTGGACATTTGTTCTTAATTTAAGTTACGTTTATGTTGAACTTCTGATCCAGTTTCATGCTATGATGCATAATATGATTCTTGTTCTCTCATTATTTTTATCACCACTTTTATTTTCATTAATCAAAAACACAAAAAAATACTTTATATTCACATGCTTTATTTTATTTCCTTTAAAACAAAAAGACGAAAAATATTTTTCTTAAGCAAATTTATTTCTTCTCTTAACAAAAAAAAAACAAATCTATTTTACATTTCTTGTACATTATTTCAATATGGTAGTAATAGATAATTAGGACTTTAATTTCTTGCAATCCCTATTTTTAAATTTGTACACCCCATCCCTAATTGATTGTAATAACGTAGGATACTTACATTTTCGCACTTTATCGCTTTCATATAAATGCTAGTAATTAGGACTTGTATGGGAAGATAAAATAAATCTTAGCAAACACAAATCAAAGACTAAGTGCATGCAAATAAAACACATTATTCACACATGCACCCCTAGGGCTAATTCCACTTGTTGCCAAAAAATGGTCATGCTATGCATGTGAGACGTCTTAGCAAAACATTCAAAAATACAATATCATAGTCCCTCGATGACGCTTCGAATGTTTCCTTTCAAATGATCTTAGTCCCTCCATAGAAATGATAATATATCTCACAACATTGCTATCATGACCATACGATGATTCACGCCCATCCCTTCGCATCCAAAGATAAAGTTTCTTACCAATCAATGGTAAGATAACAAAATCTAAAGAAGGAGGAAAAGAACAAGGACTTTTGAGTAGGCAGAAACGTTCTTAGTGATCGGTTAAATTCCTCAAGTGCACGGAAATATCGAAGTAATATAAAAGATTGTCGAACCACAGAGACCAATGTCAACCTACAAAAATCTATCGCTACTTTATAAAGCTAAGGCTAATGAATAATTGGATTTTTGGGGGAAATTAAATTAGAGGAAAACTAAATCGAACTAAGGGAATAATAATAATAATAAAATGGTTGGTATGTAATATAGTGAACCTAAGTGGATTTAATCGAACCTAAGCATATAAAGATGTTTAACTTAGATGGTTCTGTAGAAATTATCAGTTTAAAAACCCTCAACTCACACTTTCGTGGTCTTATCTCGGATTACACCCCTAAATCCCTATGCCTGCTCTCGCTAGCCCATAAGTGTTTATAAAATACTCTTTGAAAACTTAATAAAATCTAATTCGTTTTAAAGCGCTCTCGCTGTATTTAAATCAAATGCCTAACTTTAGCTATCCGGTTAAAACCTCACACTCTCGTGGTCTTGATCGTAACCTATTCTACTTTTCTTACTCTAATAACAAAAAGATTGATTTTAATTATAAAAAGTCACAGCCTGAAATTAAGTTCATTTGGATTTTAGCTTAGGAACAATTTAATCAATTTAGTTACTATTACCACATCCCGACTCTAGAAAATTACCTAGTCATGGTACTTGAAACAAACAGACAGGAAATATAATCAGGAAACAATAAAACATTCATGATAAATAAATAACTGTAATTTAACATAAGCAAATTGTATTAAAGTTAAATTAAATGCGATTAAAAACCTGAATAATAATATTATCCCTCAAGCTCCCTATTCCACAAGTCGGCAAGATTGGAACCTTCGGAATCGGAACTAGAAACGAATTCTGAGGCTAAAAATAAATTCTAACTACAATAGCAATTTCCTAATGTTGTAAATAGCTATTAAATGGAAAAAAGGAAATAAAACAAGAACAAAAAAATGCAAACTGATGGTTCGTAAATTTGGCAGGGATTCCGCAAGAAATTCTGTAAAAAACCATGTCCCTTTTTTCATTAAAATCTCTCCTATTTATAGAGGAGGAATTGGCAGTTAAGAAATAATAGGAACGTGGACTTGTACTTCTTTTGGAGAAAAACCAGGACTGGGTGTTGGTGAGGTTGAGAGATCGTAGGAGTGAATAATCCTTCCTTTACGTTTCCCACGTCTCGATGTTCTTCATAACATTGAATTACGCGTGTGACAGTCGTAAGGCTAAGGTGACGGTCGTAATACGCTTAAATAGCGCGTTACATTCGTCAATGATATGTGACGAGCGTTCTTAATGATGTGAGCGCGTTACGGTTGTAATAATTGTGTGACGACCGTCACAACATCAAAATCTGCAGAACTTTGCAGATTTGTTCCTTTTCTTCTGATTTTCAGGTTAGCTTTCTTCATATGATCTTTTTCACTAAATTGACTTGAAACATGTTGTACCTGTGGAAAGACATAAAAACTCAGAAGAATCGGGAGTTAAATGGATTAATGTAGTATGAAAACGGACTAAAAACTTAGCAATTATATGATACGATTTCTCGTTATCAAATTCCCCCATACTTAAATATTTGCTTGTCCTCAAGCAAATAATCATTTAGAAAGATCGAACAAGTTTTATCTGGCGTACATGCATAACATACATTTGGTTTTCAAAACAATTACGGGAAATCAATTGTTAGTTTGACCGATACTTAATTAAAACACTAGTGATACGCTAATGACACGAGAAATAAGCTAAGTCGTGGACTTCCATTTTAAACAAACTGTCCAATAATTCTGTTATAATTCTACCCAGAGTTTCTTGTACCTATTTCACCCGGTTTGTTCTAGCGCAATCACATTAAGACCTTTGTCTTAGCACACACGTAGTGGAGTAACCAGTTAGTGACTTTGATCCTTTTAGCACGGGATCTGGTACACGAATGTGGCAACCCTACACATATTATCCAAATTGGAGGTTGTGGGGGATTGCGCCGTAGCACTCCCTACCAAGTTCAAAACCAGATACCTCTGAACCAACCAACATTGGACTCCTTCATTGTTTGCTCATCTCGTATATGCGACCTTGTATTTTGGTGTAAATTTTCCTTTTTAGCAGCGAGATAAGAAGGATATTTCATTGATTAGGCATCAAACACTTATATTCATCAGCTCCCCACGTGGTTTGTGTCAAGATGGTGTTGTCTGCTAGTATAAACTACTAGGGGTTACTTTAGAATTAAAACTCAAGATATAGGTATAACGGTTATTGAAACGGATCGCGTAAGTAGGAAGTCTAAGGTGTCATAACCGTATCGATCTTGTTGAATCGTTCTCGGCTTCCTAACTAAGATTTCGTTAAGGTAGGTATGTCGGGTTATGCGAAGATAAAGCAAAAAAAAATTGGTATGGCTAAATAAAGCGGAGAAGAATTGAAACTTAGAAATATCGTAAAAATTACATGTTTAATGGAAAATGGAAAGGTACCTCTCCCACACTATACCAGACATTGTCCTTAATGTTTTGATAAATGGTGGAAATAGGAAAGACAGAACCTGTAGGAATGGTATTGATGGGCTATCACGAACAAATCCGCTTTGCATCCATAGGAAGTACCTTCTCCTATCGTACTCATCAACAGTGTCACCACCAGCAGCGACATTTGTAGAAATGTGCATGCGCACCGGCTCATCTTCGAGATGATCATCTATAAATTTTTCGCCAAGAGATGGCCGATACGTGAGGAGCAATCCATATCTTTATTTTCTGCAAATTCAGACAATAAAAATGAAACATTAAATTAAAAACTCGTGGGTTGCCTCCCATGCAGCGCTTTGTTTAGCGTCGATAGCTTGACGACTCAGGAGTTCAAGCACTCATGGTGGTTCTTTCGAGAATGAATCCTTGGTTGAACTTTTAGTAATCATCATTTTCCATGGCCATTTATCAAGCCATCTCACATATCCCTCACCTTTTCTTTTATTTCTTTTGTGGGGTAGTGCATTCTTTTGAACTTGTGGTGGTGGTTCTGGATCTATCATAAGTATCCTATTTTCAAGTTTGGGCTTAGTGATTTCATCCACCACCTCAAAGGTTAACCTTACCCTCTTAACAGTAATTATGCAAGACTTCTAACAAGGGTGCATTAGTGTGGATATTTTCCAATACCTCCACATATGTTTTAGATTGGGAGTATATCTGAGCTTCCATAAAACTTTTCGCGAAAGGAATCGGTGGGGTATAGGGATGAGGAACAACAATAGGTTCTTCCTTCTCTACCTCTTCTACAACCTGCCTTTTAGATGGTGTTGGGGGATTTTTCTCAATCTTTACTCTTTTCTCGTCTGAACTCTCCTCAATCACATCAATACTCTTCTCAACCTCATTATCACTTTCCTTAGGATTTTAAATTTCTTTTTCACTACTGGTTGTTACAACATCCAATTTCTCCTCAGGGAAGGGTCCTAGAGGGTTTTGTTCAAGCAGGGAGATTTGAGTCTCTAAGGCTATGTTGTGAGTCGCGAGCGACTCAACCGCAGTGGTTAGTTGCCTAAGGTTTTCACTGTTTTGAAGACTTTGTTTTCTAAACTCTTCGTTCTGGACAGTTTGTGTCTCTACAAATTTCTCCATCAAAGATTCTAACCTTGAGTGAATTAGCGTCGCATCAGAATCCTCCATTGATGTTTCGAAGTTGAAATCATGCGATTCTTCTGATTCTTCAGAATGAGTTAGAGTCGCATTTTATGTTTCCAAAAAGCGCTTTGTCATCATTGATATTTCATTAAAATTTTCCATTAATATTTCGAGGTCGGATTTATAGGATACTTGCGTCTCCTTAAAATATTGGGTGTAGTGATTGTAGGAGAAATTTGGTTGAGGATAAGTTTGGTTGGAATTATAATATTCTTGCGATTCCTCAAAATTTTGGGATTGATATTTGGAAAGGTAATTCAAGTGAGAATGAGTTTGTGACGCATTGAAATTATCCAATAGTATTTCGAGGTCGGATTTATGGGATCTTGTGATTCCTCGAAAAATTGGGATTGGTAGTTGGAAAGGTAATTCGGGTGAGAATGAGTTTGTGACGCATTGAAATTCTCCAATAGTATTTCGAGGTCGAATTTAAGGGATTCTTGTGCTTCCTCTAAATACTCAGAGTGGGAGTTGTAGAAAAAATTTGGGTGATACATAGCAATTGGGGCAAGAATGCCTTATTCTATACGGTGCAACAACGGAATAACAATATTGATTGTTCGTCCTCGGCAACGGCGCCAAAAACTTGATTGGTTAAATTCTGCAAGTGCACGGAAATATCGAAGTAATATAAAAGATTGTCGAACCACAGAGACCAATGTCAACCTACTGCAATCTATCGCTACTTTGTAAAGCTAAGACTAATGAATAATTGGATTTTTGGGGGAAATTAAAGTAGAGGAAAACTAAATCGAACTAAGGGAATAATAATAATAATAATAATAATAATAATAATAATAATAATAATAAAACAGTCGGTATGTAATATAGTGAACCTAAGTGGATTTAATCGAACCTAAGCATATAAAGATGTTTAACTTAGATGGTTCTGTAGAAATTATCAGTTTAAAAACCTTCAACTCACACTTTCGTGGTCTTATCTCGGATTATACCCCTAAAGCTCTATGCCTGCTCTCGCTAGCCCATAAGTGTTTAGAAAATACTCTTTGAAAACATAATAAAATCTAATTCGTTTTAAAGCGCTCTCGCTGTATTTAAATCAAATGCCCAACTTTAGCTATCTGGTTAAAACCTCACACTCTCGTGGTCTTGATCGTAACCTATTCTACTTTTCTTACTCTCGTAACAAAAAGATTGATTTTAATTATAAAAAGTCACAGCCAGAAATTAAGTTAATTTGGATTTTAGCTTAGGAACAATTTAATCCATTTAGTTACTATTATCACATCCCGACTCTAGAAAATTAGTTATTCATGGTACTTGAAACAGACAGACGGAAAATATAATCGGGAAACAATAAAACATTCATGACAAATAAATAACAGTAATTTAACATAAGCAAATTGTATTAAAGTTAAATTAAATGCGATTAAAAACCTGAATAATAATATTATCCCTCAAGCTCCCTCTTTCACAAGTCGGCAAGATTGGAACCTTCGGAATCGGAACTTGAAACGAATTCTGAGGATAAAAATAAATTCTAACTACAATAGCAATTTACTAATGTTGGAAATAGCTATTAAATTGAAAAGGGGAAATAAAACAAGAACAAAAAAATGCAAACTCATGGTTCATAAATTTGGCAGAGCTTCCGCAATAAATTCTGTAAAAAACCCTGTCCCTTTTTTCATTAAAATCTCTCCTATTTATAGAGGAGGAATTGGCAGTTAAGAAATAATAGGAACGTGGACTTGTACTTATTTTGGAGAAAAACCAGGACTGAGCGTTGGTGAGGTTGAGAGATTGTAGGAGTGAATAATCCTTCCATTATGTTGCCTACGTCTCCATGTTCTTCATAACATTGAATTACGCGTGTGACGGTCGTAAGGCTAAGGTGACGGTCGTAATACGCTTAAATAGCATGTTGCGTTCGTCAATGATGTGTGACGAGCGTTCTTCATGATGTAAGCGTGTTACGATCGTAATAGATGTGTGACGACCGTCACAACATCAAAATCTGCAGAACATTGCAGATTTGTTCCTTTTCTTATGATTTTCAGGTTAGCTTTCTTCATATGATCTTTTTCACTAAATTGACTTGAAACATGTTGTACCTGTGAAAAGACATAAAAACTCGGAACAATCAGGAGTTAAATGGATTAATGTAGTATGAAAATGGACTAAAAACATAGCAATTATACGATACAATTTCTCTTTATCAAATTACCTCATACTTAAACCTTTGCTTGTCCTCAAGCAAATAATCATTTAGAAAGATCGGACAAGTTTTATCTGGCGCACATGCATAACATACCTTTGGTTTTCAAAACAATTACGGGAAATCAATTGTTAGTTCGACCGATACCTAATTAAAACACTAGCGATACGCTAATGACACAAGCAATAAGCTAAGTCGTGGACTTCCATTTTAAACAAACTGTCCAATAATTCTGTTATAATTCTACCCAGAGTTTCTTGTACCTATTTCACCCGGTTTGTTCTAGCACAATCACATTAAGCCTTTTGTCTTAGCATGCACGTAGTGGAGTAACCGGTTAGTGACTTTGATCCTTTTAGCACGGGGTCTAGTACACGAATGTGGAAACCCTACACATATTATCCAAATTGGAGGTTGAGGGGGATCGCGCCGTAGCATGCCCTACCAAGTTCAGAACCAGATACCTCTGAACCAACCAACAATGGACTCCTTCATTGTTTGCTCATCTCGTATATGAGACCTTGTATTTTGGTGCAAATTTTCCTTTTTAGCAGCGAGATAAGAAGGATATTTCATTGATTAGGCATCAAACACTTATATTCAACGGCTTCCCACGTGGTTTGTGTCAAGACGGTGTTGACTGCTAGTTTAAACTACTAGGGGTTACTTTAGAACTAAAACTCAAGATATAGGTATAACGGTTATTGAAACGGATCGCGTAAGAAGGAAGTCTAAGGTGTCATAACCGTATCGATCTTGTTGAATCGTTCTCGGCTTCCTAACTAGGATTTCGTTAAGGTAGGTATGTCGGGCTATGCGAAGATAAAGCAAAAATAATTTTGGTATGGCTAAATAAAGAGAAGAAGAATTGAAACTTAGAAATATCGTAAAAATTACTTGTTTAATGGAAAATGGAAAGGTACCTCTCCCACACTATACCAGACATTGTCCTCAATGTTTTGATAAAAGGTGGAAATAGGAAAGACAGAACCTGTAGGAATGCTATTGATGGGCTATCACGAACAAATCCGCTCTGCATCCAGAGGAAGTACCTTCTCCTATCGTACTCATCAAAAGTGTCACCACCAGCAGCGACATTTGTAGGAATGTGCGTGGGCATAAGCTCATCTTCGAGATGATCATCTATAAATTTTCCGCCAAGAGTCGGCCGATACGTGAGGAGCAATCCATATCTTTATTTTTTGCAAATTCAGACAATAAAAATGAATCATTAAATTAAAAGCTTGTGGGTTGCCTCCCACGCAGCGCTTTGTTTAGCGTCGATAGCTCGACGACTCAGGAGTGCAAGCACTCATGGTGGTTCTTTTGAGAATGAATCCTCGGTTGAACTTTTAGTAATCATCATTTTCCATGGCCACTTATCAAGCCATCCCACATATCCCTCACCTTTTCTTTTCTTTCTTTTGTGGGGTAGTGCACTCTTTTGATCTTGTGGTGGTGGTTCTGGATCTATCCTAAGTATCATATTTTCATGTTTGGGCTTAGATATTTCCTCCACCACCTCAAAGGTTAACCTTACCCTCTTAATAGTAATTATATCCCTAGTTTCACGGTCCTCTAATTTTCTCTTTTTATGCAAGACTTCCAACAAGGGTGCATTAGTGTGGATATTTTCGAATACCTCCACATATGTTTTAGATTGGGAGTCTATCTGAGCTTCGATAAAAATTTTCGGGAATGGAATCGGTGGGGTATAGGGATGAGGAACAACAATAGGTGCTTCCTTCTCTACCTCTTCTACAACCTCCCTTTTAGATGGTGTTGGAGGATTTTTCTCAATCTTTACTCTTTTCTTGTCTGAACTCTCATCAATCACATCATCACTCTTCTCAACCTCATTATCACTTTCCTTGGGATTTTCAATTTTTTTCACTACTGTTTGTTACAACATCCAATTTCTCCTCAGGGAAGGGTCCTAGAGGGTTTTGTTCAAGCAGGGAGATTTGAGTCTCTAAGGCTATGTTGTGAGTCGCGAGCGACTCAACCGCAGTGGTTAGTTGCCTAAGGTTTTTACTATTTTGAAGACTTGGTTTTCTAAACTCTTCGTTCTGGAAAGTTTGTGTCTCTACAAAGTGCTCCATCAAAGATTCTAACCTGGAGTGAATTAGCGTCACATCAGAATCCTCCATTGATGTTTCGAAGTTGAAATCATGCGATTATTATGATTCTTCAGATTGAGTCAGAGTCGCATTTTGTGTTTCCATAAATCGCTTTGTCATCATTGATATTTCATTAAAATTTTCCATTAATATTTCGAGGTCGGATTTATAGGATACTTGCGTCTCCTCGAAATACTGGGTGTAGTGATTGTAGGGGAAATTTGGTTGAGGATAAGTTTGGTTGGAATTATAATATTCTTGCGATTCCTCAAAATTTTGGGATTGCTAGTTGGAAAGGTAATTCGAGTGAGAATGAGTTTGTGACGCATTGAAATTCTCCAATAGTATTTCGAGGTCGGATTTATGAGATTTTTGTTATTCCTCAAAATATTGGGATTGGTAGTTTGAAAGGTAATTCGGGTGAGAATGAGTTTGTGATGCGTTGAAATTCTCCAATAGTATTTCGAGGTCGGATTTATGGGATTCTGGTGATTCCTCGAAATACTCGGAGTGGGAGTTGTAGAAAAAATTTGGGTGATACATACCAATTGGGACAAGAATGCCTTAGTCTATACGGTGCAACAACGGAATAACAATATTGACTGTTGGTCCCCGGAAACGGCGCCAAAAACTTGATCGGTTAAATTCCGCAAGTGCATGGAAATATCTAAGTAATATAAAAGATTGTTGAACCACAGAGACCAATGTCAACCTACTGTAATCTATCGCTACTTTGTAAAGCTAAGGCTAATGAATAATTGGATTTTTGGGGGAAATTAAAGTAGAAGAAAACTAAATCGAACTAAGGGAATAATAATAATAATAATAATAAAACGGTCGGTATGTAATATAGTGAACCTAAGTTGATTTAATTGAACCTAAGCATATAAAGATGTTTAACTTAGATGGTTCTGTTGAAATTATCAGTTTAAAAACCCTCAACTCACACTTTCATGATCTTATCTCGGATTATACCCCTAAAGCTCTATGCCTGCTCTCGCTAGCCCATAAGTGTTTAGAAAATACTCTTTGAAAACTTAATAAAATATAATTTGTTTTAAAGCGCTCTCGCTGTATTTAAATCAAATGCCTAACTTTAGCTATCCGGTTAAAACCTCACACTCTCGTGGTCTTGATCGTAACCTATTCTACTTTTCTTACTCTCGTAACAAAAAGATTGATTTTAATTATAAAAAGTCACAGCCAGAAATTAAGTTAATTTGGATTTTAGCTTAGGAACAATTTAATCCATTTAGTTACTATTATCACATCCCGACTCTAGAAAATTAGCTATTCATGGTACTTGAAACAGACAGACGGGAAATATAATCGGGAAACAATAAAACATTCATGATAAATAAATAACAGTAATTTAACATAAGCAAATTATATTAAAGTTAAATTAAATGCGATTAAAAACCTGAATAATAATATTATCCCTCAAGCATCCTCTTTCACAAGTCGGCAAGATTGGAACCTTCGGAATCGGAACTTGAAACGAATTTTGAGGCTAAAAATAAATTCTAACTACAATAGCAATTTCCTAATGTTGGAAATAGCTATTAAATGGAAAAAGGGAAAAAAAACAAGAACAAAAAAATGCAAACAGATGGTTCGTAAATTTGGCAGGGTTTCCGCAAGAAATTCTGTAAAAAACCCTGTCCCTTTTTTCATTAAAATCTCTCCTATTTATAGAGGAGGAATTGGCAGTTAAGAAATAATAGGAACGTGGACTTGTACTTCTTTGGAGGAAAACCAGGATTGGGCGTTGGTGAGGTTGAGAGATTGTAGGAGTGAATAGTCCTTCCATTACGTTGCCCACGTCTCCATGTTCTCCATAACATTGAATTACGCGTGTGACGGTCGTAAGGCTAAGGTGACAGTCGTAATACGCTTAAATAGCGCGTTACGTTCGTCAATGATGTGTGACGAGCGTTCTTCATGATGTGAGCGCGTTACGGTCGTAATAGATGTGTGACGACCGTCACAACATCAAAATCTATAGAACTTTGCAGATGTGTTCCTTGTCTTCTGATTTTCAGATTAGCATTCTTCATATGATCTTTTTCACTAAATTAACTTGAAACATGTTGTACCTGTGAAAAGACATAAAATCTCGGAACAATTAGGAGTTAAATGGATTAATGTAGTATGAAAACGGAATAAAACCTTACCAATTATACGATATGATTTCTCGTTATCAAATTCCCCCATACTTAAACCTTTGCTTGTCCTCAAGGAAATAATCATTTAGAAAGATCGGACAAGTTTTATCTGGCGCACATGCATAACATACCTTTGGTTTTAAAAACAATTATGGGAAATCAATTGTTAGTTCGATCGATACCTAATTAAAACACTAGCGATGCGCTAATGACACAAGCAATAAGCTAAGTCGTGGACTTCCATTTTAAACAAAATGTCCAATAATTCTGTTATAATTCTACCCAGAGTTTCTTGTACCTATTTCACTCGGTTTGTTCTAGCGCAATCACATTAAGCCCTTTGTCTTAGCACGCACGTAGTGGAGTAACCGGTTAGTGACTTTGATCCTTTTAGCATGGGGTCTAGTACACGAATGTGGCAACCCTACACATATTATCCAAATTGGAGGTTGCGGGGGATCGTGCTGTAGCACACCCTACCAAGTTCAAAACCATATACCTCTGGACCAACCAACAATGGACTACCTTCAGTGTTTGCTCATCTCGTATATGGGACCTTGTATTTTGGTGCAAATTTTCCTTTTTAGCAGCGTGATAAGAAGGATATTTTATTGATTAGGCATCAAACACTTATATTCATCGGCTCCCCACGTGGTTAGTGTCAAGACGGTGCTGAATGCTAGTATAAACTACTAGGGGTTACTTTAGAACTAAAAATCAAGATATAGGTATAACGGTTATTGAAACGGATCGCGTAAGTAGGAATTCTAAGGTGTCATAACCGTATCGATCTTGTTGAATCGTTCTCGGCTTCCTAACTAGGATTTCCTTAAGGTAGGTATGTCGGGATATGCGAATATAAAGCAAAAAATAAATTGGTATGGATAAATAAAGCGGAGAAGAATTGAAACTTAGAAATATCATAAAAATTACTTGTTTAATGGAAAATGGAAAGGTACCTCTCCCACACTATACAAGACATTGTCCTCATTGTTTTGATAAAAGGTGGAAACAGGAAAGACAGAACCTGTAGGAATGCTATTGATGGGCTATCACGAACAAATCCGCTATGCATCTAGAGGAAGTACCTTCTCCTATCTTACTCATCAATAGTGTCACCACCAGCACCGACATTTGTAGGAATGTGCCTGGGCACCGGCTCATCTTCGAGATGATCATCTATAAATTTTCTGCCAAGAGATGGACGATACGTGAGGAGCAATCCATATCTTTATTTTTTGCAAATTCAGACAATAAAAATGAAACATTAAATTAAAAGCTCGTGGGTTGCCTCCCACGCAGCGCTTTGTTTAGCGTCGATAGCTCGACGACTAAGGAGTGCAAGCACTCATGGTGGTTCTTTCGAGAATGAATCCTTGGTTGAACTTTTAGTAATCATCATTTTCCATGGCCACTTATCAAGCCATCCCACATATCCCTCACCTTTTCTTTTCTTTCTTTTGTGGGGTAGTGCATTCTTTTGAACTTGTGGTGGTGGTTCTGGATCTATCCTAAGTATCCTATTGTCAAGTTTGGGCTTAGTGATTTCCTCCACCACCTCAAAGGTTAACCTTACCCTCTTAACAGTAATTATATCCCTAGTTTCACGGTCCTCTAATTTTCTCTTTTTATGCAAGACTTCCAACAAGGGTTCATTAGTGTGGATATTTTCCAATACCTCCACATATGTTTTAGATTGGGAGTCTATCTGAGCTTCGATAAAACTTTTCGGGAATGGAATCGGTGGGGTATAGGGATGAGGAACAACAATAGGTGCTTCCTTCTCTACCTCTTCTACAACCTCCCTTTTAGATGGTGTTGGAGGATTTTTCTCAATCTTTACTCTTTTCTCGTCTGAACTCTCATAAATCACATCATCACTCTTCTCAACCTCATTATCACTTTCCTTGGGATTTTCAATTTGTTTTTCACTACTGTTTGTTACAACATCCAATTTCTCCTCAGGGAAGGGTCCAAGAGGGTTTTGTTCAAGCAAGGAGATTTGAGTCTCTAAGGCTATGTTGTGAGTCGCGAGCGACTCAACCGCAGTGGTTAGTTGCCTAAGGTTTTCACTGTGTTGAAGACTTTGTTTTCTGAACTCTTTGTTCTGGAAAGTTTGTGTCTCTACAAAGTTCTCCATCAAAGATTCTAACAAGGAGTGAATTAGCATCGCATCAGAATCCTCCATAGATGTTTCGAAGTTGAAATCATGCGATTCTTCTGATTCTTCAGATTGAGTTAGAGTCGCATTTTGTGTTTCTACAAAGCGCTTTGTCATCATTGATATTTCATTAAAATTTTCCATTAATATTTCGAGGTCAGATTTATAGGATACTTGCGTCTCCTCAAAATATTGGGTGTAGTGATTGTAGGGGAAATTTGGTTGAGGAAAAGTTTGGTTGGAATTATAATATTCTTGTGATTCCTTAAAATTTTGGGATTGCTAGTTGGAAAGGTAATTCGAGTGAGAATGAGTTTGTGACGCATTGAAATTCTCCAATAGTATTTCGAGGTCGGATTTATGGGATTCTTGTAATTCCTCGAAATACTCAGAGTGGGAGTTGTAGAAAAAATTTTGGTGATACATAGCAATTGGGACAAGAATGCCTTAGTCTATATGATGCAACAACGGAATAACAATATTGACTGTTGGTCCCCGGCAACGGCGCCAAAAACTTGATTTGTTAAATTCCGCAAGTGCACGGAAATATCGAAGTAATATAAAACATTGTCGAACCACAGAGACCAATGTCAACCTACTGCAATCTATCGCTACTTTGTAAAGCTAAGGCTAATGAATAATTGGATTTTTGGGGGAAATTAAAGTAGAGGAAAACTAAATCGAACTAAGGGAATAATAATAATAATAATAATAAAACAGTCGGTATGTAATATAGTGAACCTAAGTGGATTTAATCGAACCTAAGCATATAAAGATGTTTAACTTAGATGGTTCTGTAGAAATTATCAGTTTAAAAACCCTCAACTCACACTTTCATGGTCTTATCTTGGATTATACCCCTAAAGCCCTATGCCTGCTCTCGCTAGCCCATAAGTGTTTAGAAAATACTTTTTGAAAACTTAATAAAATATAATTCGTTTTAAAGCGCTCTCGCTGTATTTAAATCAAATGCCTAACTTTAGCTATCCGGTTAAAACCTCACACTCTCGTGGTCTTGATCGTAACCTATTTTACTTTTCTTACTCTCGTAACAAAAAGATTGATTTTAATTATAAAAAGTCACAGCCAGAAATTAAGTTAATTTGGATTTTAGCTTAGGAACAATTTAATCCATTTAGTTACTATTATCACATCCCGACTCTAGAAAATTAGCTAGTCATGGTACTTAAAACAGACAGACAGGAAATATAATCGGGAAACAATAAAACATTCATGATAAAGAAATAACAGTAATTTAACATAAGCAAATTGTATTAAAGTTAAATTAAATGCGATTAAAAACCTGAATAATAATATTATCCCTCAAACTCCCTCTTCCACAAGTCGGCAAGATTGGAACCTTCGGAATCGGAACTTGAAACGAATTTTGAGGCTAAAAATAAATTCTAACTACAATAGCAATTTCCTAATGTTGGAAATAGTTATTAAATGGAAAAAGGGAAATAAAACAAGAACAAAAAAATGCAAACTGATGGTTCGTAAATTTGGCAGGGCTTCCGCAAGAAATTCTGTAAAAAACCCTTTCCCTTTTTTCTTTAAAATATCTCCTATTTATATAGGAGGAATTGGCAGTTAAGAAATAATAGGAACGTGGACTTGTACTTCTTTTGGAGAAAAACCAGGACTGGGCGTTGGTGAGGTTGAGAGATTGTAGGAGTGAATAATCCTTCCATTACGTTGCCCACGTCTCCATGTTCTTCATAACATTAAATTACGTGTGTGACGGTCGTAAGGCTAAGGTGACGGTCGTAATATGCTTAAATAGCGCGTTACGTTCATCAATGATGTGTGACGAGCGTTCTTTATGATGTGACTGTGTTATGGTCATAATAGATGTGTGACGACCCACACAACATCAAAATCTGCAGAACTTTGCAGATTTGTTCCTTTTCTTCTGATTTTCAGGTTAGCTTTCTTCATATGATCTTTTTCACTAAATTGACTTGAAACATGTTGTACCTGTGAAAAGACATAAAAACTCGGAACAATCGGGAGTTAAATGGATTAATGTAGTATGAAAACAGACTAAAAACTTAGCAATTATACGATACAATTTCTCGTTATCAAATTCCCCCATACTTAAACCTTTGCTTGTCCTCAAGAAAATAATCATTTAGAAAGATCGGACAAGTTTTATCTGGCACCCAAGCATAACATACCTTTGGGTTTCAAAACAATTACGGGAAATCAATTGTTAGTTCGACCGATACCTAAATAAAACACTAGCCATACGCTAATGACACAAGCAATAAGCTAAGTCGTGGACTTCCATTTTAAACAAACTGTCCAATAATTATGTTATAATTCTACCCATAGTTTCTTGTACCTATTTCACCCGGTTTGTTCTAGCGCAATCACAATAAGCCCTTTGTCTTAGCACGCACGTATTGGAGTGACCGGTTAGTGACTTTGATCCTTTTAGCACAGGGTCTGGTACACGAATGTGGCAACCCTACACATATTATCCAAATTGGAGGTTGTGGGGGATCGCACCGTAGCACGCCCTACCAAGTTCAGAACCAGATACCTCTGAACCAACCAACAATGGACTCCTTCATTGTTTGTTCATATCATATATGCGACCTTGTATTTTGGTGCAAATTTTCCTTTTTAGCAGCGAGATAAGAAGGATATTTCTTTGATTAGGCATCAAACACTTATATTCATCGGCTCCCCACGTGGTTTGTGTCAAGACGGTGGTGACTGCTAGTATAAACTACTAGGGGTTACTTTAGAACTAAAACTCAAGATATAGGTATAATGGTTATTGAAACGAATCGCGTAAGAAGGAAGTCTAAGGTGTCATAACCGTATCGATCTTGTTGAATCGTTCTCGGCTTCCTAACTAGGATTTCGTTAAGGTAGGTATGTCGGGCTATGTGAAGATAATGAAAAAATAATTTTGGTATGGCTAAATAAAGAGAAGAAGAATTGAAACTTAGAAATATCGTAAAAATTACTTGTTTAATGGAAAATGGAAAGGTACCTCTCCCACACTATACCAGACATTGTCCTCAATGTTTTGATAAAAGGTGGAAATAGGAAAGACAGAACCTGTAGGTATGCTATTTATGGGCTATCACGAACAAATCCGCTCTGCATCCAGAGGAAGTACCTTCTCTTATCGTACTCATCAATAGTGTCACCACCAGCAGCGACATTTGTAGGAATGTGCGTGGGCACCGGCTCATCTTCGAGATAATCATCTATAAATTTTCCGCCAAGAGACGGCCGATACGTGAGGAGCAATCTATATCTTTATTTTCTTCAAATTCAGACAATAGAAATGAAACATTAAATTAAAAGCTCGTGGGTTGCAACCCACACAGCGCTTTGTTTAGCGTCGATAGCTCGACGACTCAGGAGTGCAAGCACTCATGGTGGTTCTTTCGAGAATGAATCCTCGGTTGAACTTTTAGTAATCATCATTTTCCATAGCCACTTATCAAGCCATCTCACATATCCCTCACCTTTTCTTTTCTTTCTTTTGTGGGGTAGTGCATTCTTTTGAACTTGTGGTGGTGGTTCTGGATCTATCCTAAGTATCCTATTTTCAAGTTTGGGCTTAGTGATTTCATCCACCACCTCAAAGGTTAACCTTGGCCTCATAACAGTAATTATATCCCTAGTTTCACGGTCCTCTAATTTTCTCTTTTTATGCAAGACTTCCAACAAGGGTGCATTAGTGTGGATATTTTCCAATACCTCCACATATGTTTTAGATTAGGAGTCTATCTGAGCTTCCATAAAACTTCTCGGGAAAGGAATCGGTGGGGTATAGGGATGAGGAACAATAATAGGTGATTCCTTCTCTACCTCTTATACAACCTCCCTCTTAGATGGTGTTGGAGGATTTTTCTCAATCTTTACTCTTTTCTCGTCTGAACTCTCCTCAATCACATCATCACTTTTCTCAACCTCATTATCACTTTCCTTAGGATTTTAAATTTGTTTTTCACTACTGATTGTTACAACATCCAATTTCTCCTCTAGGAAGGGTCCTAGAGGGTCTTGTTCATGCAGGGAGATTTGAGTCTCTAAGGCTATGTTGTGAGTCGCGAGCGACTCAACCGCAGTGGTTAGTTGCCTAAGGTTTTCACTGTGTTGAAGACTTTGTTTTCTAAACTCTTCGTTCTGGAAAGTTTGTGTCTCTACAAAGTGCTCCATCAAAGATTCTAACATGGAGTGAATTAGCGTCACATCAGAATCTTCCATTGATGTTTCGAAGTTAAAATCATGCGATTCTTCTAATTCTTCAGATTGAGTTAGAGTCGCATTTTTTTATTCTACAAAGCGCTTTGTCATCATTGATATTTCATTAAAATTTTCCATTAATATTTCGAGGTCGGATTTATAGGATACTTGCGTCTCCTTGAAAAATATTGGGTGTAGTGATTGTAGGGTAAATTTGGTTGAGGATAAGTTTGGTTGGAATTATAATATTCTTGCGATTCCTCAAAATTTTGGGCTTGATAGTTGGAAAGGTAATTCGAGTGAGAATGAGTTTAGGACGCATTGAAATTCTCCAATAGTATTTCGAGGTCGGATTTATGGGATTCTTGTTATTCCTCAAAATATTGGAGTTGGTAGTTGGAAAGGTAATTCGGGTGAGAATGAGTTTGTGATGCTTTGAAATTATCCAATAGTATTTCGAGGTCGGATTTATGGGATTCTTGTGATTCCTCAAAATACTCGGAGTGGGAGTTGTAGAAAAAATTTGGGTGATACATAGTAATTGGGAGAAGAATGCCTTAGTCTATACGGTGCAACAACGGAATAACAATATTAACTGTTGGTCCCCGACAACAGCGCCAAAAACTTAATCTGTTAAATTCCACAAGTGCACGGAAATATCGAAGTAATATAAAAGATTTTCGAACCACAGAGACTAATGTCTACCTACTGCAATCTATCGCTACTTTGTAAAGCTAAGGCTAATGAATAATTGGATTTTTGGGGGAAATTAAAGTAGAGGAAAACTAAATCGAACTAAGGGAATAATAATAATAACAATAATAATAAAACGGTCGGTATGTAATATAGTGATCCTAAGTGGATTTAATCGAACCTAAGCATATAAAGATGTTTAACTTAGATGGTTCTGTAGAAATTATCAGATTAAAAACCCTCAACTCACACTGTCATGGTCTTATCTCGGATTATACCCCTAAAGCCCTATGCCTGCTCTCGCTAGCCCATAAGTGTTTAGAAAATACTCTTAGAAAACTTAATAAAATATAATTCGTTTTAAAGAGCTCTCGCTGTATTTAAATCAAATGCCTAACTTTAGCTATCCGGTTAAAACCTCACACTCTCGTGGTCTTGATCGTAACCTATTCTACTTTTATTACTCTCGTAACAAAAAGATTGATTTTAATTATAAAAAGTCAGATCCAGAAATTAAGTTAATTTGGATTTTAGCTTAGGAACAATTTAATCCATTTAGTTACTATTATCACATCCCGACTCTAGAAAATTAGCTAGTCATGGTACTTGAAACAGACAGACAGGAAATATAATCGGGAAACAATAAAACATTCATGATAAATAAATAACAGTAATTTAACATAAGCAAATTGTATTAAAGATAAATTAAATGCGATTAAAAACCTGAATAATAATATTATCCCTCAAGCACCCTCTTTCACAAGTCGGCAAGATTGGAACCTTCGGAATCGGAACTTGAAAAGAATTCTGAGGCTAAAAATAAATTCTAACTACAATAGCAATTTCCTAATGTTGGAAATAGCTATTAAATGGAAAAAGGGAAATAAAACAAGAACAAAAAAATGCAAACTGATGGTTCGTAAATTTGGCAGGGCTTCCACAAGAAATTTTGTAAAAAACCATGTCCCTTTTTTCATTAAAATCTCTCCTATTTATAGAGGACGAATTGGAAGTTAAGAAATAATAGGAACGTGGACTTGTAATTCATTTGGAGAAAAACTAGGACTGGGCGTTGGTGAGGTTGAGAGATTGTAGGAGTTAATAATCCTTCCATTACGTTGCCCACGTCTCCATGTTCTTTATAATGTTGTATTACGCGTGTGACGATCGTAAGGCTAAGGTGACGGTCGTAATATGCTTAAATAGCGCGTTACGTTCGTCAATGATGTGTGATGAGCGTTCTTCATGATGTGAGCGCGTTACGGTCGTGATAGACGTGTGACGACCCTCACAACATCAAAATCTTCAGAACTTTGCAGATTTGTTCCTTTTCTTCTGATTTTCAGGTTAGCTTTCTTCATATGATATTTTTCACTAAATTGACTTGAAACATGTTGTACATGTGAAAAGACATAAAAACTCGGAACAATCGGGAGTTAAATGGATTAATGTAGTATGAAAATGGACTAAAAACTTAGCAATTATACGATACGATTTGTCGTTGTCAAATTCCCCCATACTTAAACCTTTGCTTGTCCTCAAGCAAATAATCATTTAGAAAGATCGTACAAGTTTTATCGGGCGCACATGCATAACATACCTTTGGTTTTCAAAACAATTACGGGAAATCAATTGTTAGTTCGACCGATACCTAATTAAAACACTAGCGATACGCTAATGACACAAGCAATAAGCTAAGTCGTGGACTTCCATTTTAAACAAACTGTCCAATAATTCTGTTATAATTATACCCAGAGTTTCTTGTACCTATTTCACCCGGTTTGTTCTAGCGCAATCACATTAAGCCCTTTGTCTTAGCACGCACGTATTGGAGTAACCGGTTAGTGACTTTGATCCTTTTAGCACAGGGTCTAGTACACGAATGTGGAAACCCTACACATATTATCCAAATTGGAGGTTGTGGGGGATCGCACCGTAGCACGCCCTACCAAGTTCAGAACCAGATACCTCTGAACCAACCAACAATGGACTCCTTCATTGTTTGCTCATCTCGTATATGCGACCTTGTATTTTGGTGCAAATTTTCCTTTTTAGCAGCGAGATAAGAAGGATATTTCATTGATTAGGCATTAAACACTTATATTTATCCGCTCCCCACATGGTTTGTGTCAAGACGGTGCTGACTGCTAGTATAAACTACTAGGGGTTACTTTAGAACTAAAACTCAAGATATAAGTATAACGGTTATTGAAACGAATCGCGTAAGTATGAAGTCTAAGGTGTCATTACCGTATCGATCATATTGAATCGTTCTCGGCTTTCTAACTAGGATTTTGTTAAGGTAGGTATGTCGGGCTATGCGAAGATAAAGCAAAAAATATTTTGGTATGGCTAAATAAAGCGGAGAAGAATTGAAACTTAGAAATATCGTAAAAAATACTTGTTTAATGGAAAATGGAAAGGTACCTCTCCCATACTAAACCAGACATTATCCTCAATGTTTTGATAAAAGGTGGAAATAGGAAAGACAGAACCTTTAGGAATGTTATTGATGGGCTATCACGAACAAATCCGCTCTGCATCCAGAGGTAGTACCTTCTCCTATCGTACTCATCAACAGTGTCACCACCAGCAGCGACATTTGTAGGAATTTGCACGGGCACCGGCTCATCTTCGAGATGATCATCTATAATTTTTTTGCCAAGAGATGGCCGATACGTGAGGAGCAATCCATATCTTTATTTTCTGCAAATTCAGACAATAAAAATGAAACATTAAATTAAAAGCTCGTGGGTTGCCTCCAACGCAGCGCTTTGTTTAGCGTTGATAGCTTGACGACTCAGGAGTGCAAGCACTCATGGTGGTTCTTTCGAGAATGAATCCTCAGTTGAACTTTTAGTAATCATCATTTTCCATGGCCACTTATCAAGCCATCTCACATATCTCTCACCTTTTATTTTCTTTCTTTTGTGGGGTAGTGCATTCTTTTGAACTTGTGGTGGTGGTTCTGGATCTATCCTAAGTATCCTATTTTCAAGTTTGGGCTTAGTGATTTCATCCACCACCTCAAAGGTTAACCTTACCCTCTTAACAGTAATTATATCCCTAGTTTCACGGTCCTCTAATTTTCTCTTTTTATGCAAGACTTCCAACAAGGGTGCATTAGTGTGGATATTTTCCAATACCTCCACATATGTTTTAGATTGGGAGTCTATCTGAGCTTCCATAAAACATCTCGGGAAAGGAATCGGTGGGGTATAGGGATGAGGAACAACAATAGGTGCTTCCTTCTCTACCTCTTCTACAACCTCCCTTTTAGATGGTGTTGGAGGATTTTTCTCAATCTTTACTCTTTTCTCGTCTGAACTCTCCTCAATCACATCATCACTCTTCTCAACCTCATTATCACTTTCCTTAGGATTTTCAATTTGTTTTTCACTACTGATTGTTACAACATCGAATTTCTCCTCAGGCAAGGGTCCTAGAGGGTTTTGTTCAAGCAGGGAGATTTGAGTCTCTAAGGCTATATTGTGAGTCGCGAGCGACTCAACCGCAGTGGTTAGTTGCCTAAGGTTTTCACTGTTTTGAAGACTTTATTTTCTAAACTCTTCGTTCTGGAAATTTTGTGTCTCTACAAAGTGCTCCATCAAAGATTCTAACCTGGAGTGAATTAGCGTCGCGTCAGAATCCTCCATTGATGTTTCGATGTTGAAATCATGCGATTCTTCAGATTGAGTTAGAGTCGCATTTTGTGTTTCCACAAAGCGCTTTGTCATCATTGATATTTCATTAAAATTTTCCATTAATATTTCGAGGTCGGATTTATAGGATACTTGCGTCTCCTCGAAATATTGGGTGTAGTGACTGTAGGGGAAATTTGGTTGAGGATAAGTTTGGTTGAAATTATAATATTCTTGCGATTCCTCAAAATTTTGGGATTGCTAGTTGGAAAGGTAATTTGAGTGAGAATGAGTTTGTGACGCATTGAAATTCTCCAATAGTATTTCGAGGTCGGATTTATGGGATTCTATTTATTCCTCAAAATATTGGGATTGGTAGTTTGAAAGGTAATTCGGGTGAGAATGAGTTTGTGACGCATTGAAATTCTCCAATAGTATTTCGAGGTCAGATTTATGGGATTCTTGTGATTCCTCGAAATACTCAGAGTGGGAGTTGTAGAAAAAATTTGGGTGATACATAGCAATTGGGACAAGAATGCCTTAGTCTATATGATGCAACAACGGAATAACAATATTGACTGTTGGTCCCCGGCAACGGCGCCAAAAACTTGATTTGTTAAATTCCGCAAGTGCACGGAAATATCGAAGTAATATAAAACATTGTCGAACCACAGAGACCAATGTCAACCTACTGCAATCTATCGCTACTTTGTAAAGCTAAGGCTAATGAATAATTGGATTTTTGGGGGAAATTAAAGTTGAGGAAAACTAAATCGAACTAAGGGAATAATAATAATAATAATAATAAAACAGTCGGTATGTAATATAGTGAACCTAAGTGGATTTAATCGAACCTAAGCATATAAAGATGTTTAACTTAGATGGTTCTGTAGAAATTATCAGTTTAAAAACCCTCAACTCACACTTTCATGGTCTTATCTTGGATTATACCCCTAAAGCCCTATGCCTGCTCTCGCTAGCCCATAAGTGTTTAGAAAATACTTTTTGAAAACTTAATAAAATATAATTCGTTTTAAAGCGCTCTCGCTGTATTTAAATCAAATGCCTAACTTTAGCTATCCGGTTAAAACCTCACACTCTCGTGGTCTTGATCGTAACCTATTTTACTTTTCTTACTCTCGTAACAAAAAGATTGATTTTAATTATAAAAAGTCACAGCCAGAAATTAAGTTAATTTGGATTTTAGCTTAGGAACAATTTAATCCATTTAGTTACTATTATCACATCCCGACTCTAGAAAATTAGCTAGTCATGGTACTTAAAACAGACAGACAGGAAATATAATCGGGAAACAATAAAACATTCATGATAAAGAAATAACAGTAATTTAACATAAGCAAATTGTATTAAAGTTAAATTAAATGCGATTAAAAACCTGAATAATAATATTATCCCTCAAACTCCCTCTTCCACAAGTCGGCAAGATTGGAACCTTCGGAATCGGAACTTGAAACGAATTTTGAGGCTAAAAATAAATTCTAACTACAATAGCAATTTCCTAATGTTGGAAATAGTTATTAAATGGAAAAAGGGAAATAAAACAAGAACAAAAAAATGCAAACTGATGGTTCGTAAATTTGGCAGGGCTTCCGCAAGAAATTCTGTAAAAAACCATGTCCCTTTTTTCTTTAAAATCTCTCCTATTTATATAGGAGGAATTGGCAGTTAAGAAATAATAGGAACGTGGACTTGTACTTCTTTTGGAGAAAAACCAGGACTGGGCGTTGGTGAGGTTGAGAGATTGTAGGAGTGAATAATCCTTCCATTACGTTGCCCACGTCTCCATGTTCTTCAGAACATTAAATTACGTGTGTGACGGTCGTAAGGCTAAGGTGACGGTCGTAATATGCTTAAATAGCGCGTTACGTTCATCAATGATGTGTGACGAGCGTTCTTTATGATGTGACTGTGTTATGGTCATAATAGATGTGTGACGACCCACACAACATCAAAATCTGCAGAACTTTGCAGATTTGTTCCTTTTCTTCTGATTTTCAGGTTAGCTTTCTTCATATGATCTTTTTCACTAAATTGACTTGAAACATGTTGTACCTGTGAAAAGACATAAAAACTCGGAACAATCGGGAGTTAAATGGATTAATGTAGTATGAAAACAGACTAAAAACTTAGCAATTATACGATACAATTTCTCGTTATCAAATTCCCCCATACTTAAACCTTTGCTTGTCCTCAAGAAAATAATCATTTAGAAAGATCGGACAAGTTTTATCTGGCGCCCAAGCATAACATACCTTTGGGTTTCAAAACAATTACGGGAAATCAATTGTTAGTTCGACCGATACCTAAATAAAACACTAGCCATACGCTAATGACACAAGCAATAAGCTAAGTCGTGGACTTCCATTTTAAACAAACTGTCCAATAATTATGTTATAATTCTACCCATAGTTTCTTGTACCTATTTCACCCGGTTTGTTCTAGCGCAATCACAATAAGCCCTTTGTCTTAGCACGCACGTATTGGAGTGACCGGTTAGTGACTTTGATCCTTTTAGCACAGGGTCTGGTACACGAATGTGGCAACCCTACACATATTATCCAAATTGGAGGTTGTGGGGGATCGCACCGTAGCACGCCCTACCAAGTTCAGAACCAGATACCTCTGAACCAACCAACAATGGACTCCTTCATTGTTTGTTCATATCATATATGCGACCTTGTATTTTGGTGCAAATTTTCCTTTTTAGCAGCGAGATAAGAAGGATATTTCTTTGATTAGGCATCAAACACTTATATTCATCGGCTCCCCACGTGGTTTGTGTCAAGACGGTGGTGACTGCTAGTATAAACTACTAGGGGTTACTTTAGAACTAAAACTCAAGATATAGGTATAATGGTTATTGAAACGAATCGCGTAAGAAGGAAGTCTAAGGTGTCATAACCGTATCGATCTTGTTGAATCGTTCTCGGCTTCCTAACTAGGATTTCGTTAAGGTAGGTATGTCGGGCTATGTGAAGATAAAGCAAAAATAATTTTGGTATGGCTAAATAAAGAGAAGAAGAATTGAAACTTAGAAATATCGTAAAAATTACTTGTTTAATGGAAAATGGAAAGGTACCTCTCCCACACTATACCAGACATTGTCCTCAATGTTTTGATAAAAGGTGGAAATAGGAAAGACAGAACCTGTAGGTATGCTATTTATGGGCTATCACGAACAAATCCGCTCTGCATCCAGAGGAAGTACCTTCTCTTATCGTACTCATCAATAGTGTCACCACCAGCAGCGACATTTGTAGGAATGTGCGTGGGCACCGGCTCATCTTCGAGATAATCATCTATAAATTTTCCGCCAAGAGACGGCCGATACGTGAGGAGAAATCTATATCTTTATTTTCTTCAAATTCAGACAATAGAAATGAAACATTAAATTAAAAGCTCGTGGGTTGCAACCCACACAACGCTTTGTTTAGCGTCGATAGCTCGACGACTTAGGAGTGCAAGCACTCATGGTGGTTCTTTCGAGAATGAATCCTCGGTTGAACTTTTAGTAATCATCATTTTCCATAGCCACTTATAAAGCCATCTCACATATCCCTCACCTTTTCTTTTCTTTCTTTTGTGGGGTAGTGCATTCTTTTGAACTTGTGGTGGTGGTTCTGGATCTATCCTAAGTATCCTATTTTCAAGTTTGGGCTTAGTGATTTCATCCACCACCTCAAAGGTTAACCTTGGCCTCTTAACAGTAATTATATCCCTAGTTTCACGGTCCTCTAATTTTCTCTTTTTATGCAAGACTTCCAACAAGGGTGCATTAGTGTGGATATTTTCCAATACCTCCACATATGTTTTAGATTAGGAGTCTATCTGAGCTTCCATAAAACTTCTCGGGAAAGGAATCGGTGGGGTATAGGGATGAGGAACAATAATAGGTGATTCCTTCTCTACCTCTTATACAACCTCCCTTTTAGATGGTGTTGGAGGATTTTTCTCAATCTTTACTCTTTTCTCGTCTGAACTCTCCTCAATCACATCATCACTCTTCTCAACCTCATTATCACTTTCCTTAGGATTTTAAATTTGTTTTTCACTACTGATTGTTACAACATCCAATTTCTCCTCTAGGAAGGGTCCTAGAGGGTCTTGTTCATGCAGGGAGATTTGAGTCTCTAAGGCTATGTTGTGAGTCGCGAGCGACTCAACCGCAGTGGTTAGTTGCCTAAGGTTTTCACTGTGTTGAAGACTTTGTTTTCTAAACTCTTCGTTCTGGAAAGTTTGTGTCTCTACAAAGTGCTCCATCAACGATTCTAACATGGAGTGAATTAGCGTCACATCAGAATCTTCCATTGATGTTTCGAAGTTAAAATCATGCGATTCTTCTAATTCTTCAGATTGAGTTAGAGTCGCATTTTTTTATTCTACAAAGCGCTTTGTCATCATTGATATTTCATTAAAATTTTCCATTAATATTTCGAGGTCGGATTTATAGGATACTTGCGTCTCCTCGAAAAATATTGGGTGTAGTGGTTGTAGGGTAAATTTGGTTGAGGATAAGTTTGGTTGGAATTATAATATTCTTGCGATTCCTCAAAATTTTGGGCTTGATAGTTGGAAAGGTAATTCGAGTGAGAATGAGTTTAGGACGCATTGAAATTCTCCAATAGTATTTCGAGGTCGGATTTATGGGATTCTTGTTATTCCTCAAAATATTGGAGTTGGTAGTTGGAAAGGTAATTCGGGTGAGAATGAGTTTGTGATGCTTTGAAATTATCCAATAGTATTTCAAGGTCGGATTTATGGGATTCTTGTGATTCCTCAAAATACTCGGAGTGGGAGTTGTAGAAAAAATTTGGGTGATACATAGTAATTGGGAGAAGAATGCCTTAGTCTATACGGTGCAACAACGGAATAACAATATTAACTGTTGGTCCCCGACAACAGCGCCAAAAACTTAATCTGTTAAATTCCACAAGTGCACGGAAATATCGAAGTAATATAAAAGATTTTCGAACCACAGAGACTAATGTCTACCTACTGCAATCTATCGCTACTTTGTAAAGCTAAGGCTAATGAATAATTGGATTTTTGGGGGAAATTAAAGTAGAGGAAAACTAAATCGAACTAAGGGAATAATAATAATAACAATAATAATAAAACGGTCGGTATGTAATATAGTGATCCTAAGTGGATTTAATCGAACCTAAGCATATAAAGATGTTTAACTTAGATGGTTTTGTAGAAATTATCAGATTAAAAACCCTCAACTCACACTGTCATGGTCTTATCTCGGATTATACCCCTAAAGCCCTATGCCTGCTCTCGCTAGCCCATAAGTGTTTAGAAAATACTCTTAGAAAACTTAATAAAATATAATTCGTTTTAAAGAGCTCTCACTGTATTTAAATCAAATGCCTAACTTTAGCTATCCGGTTAAAACCTCACACTCTCGTGGTCTTGATCGTAACCTATTCTACTTTTATTACTCTCGTAACAAAAAGATTGATTTTAATTATAAAAAGTCAGATCCAGAAATTAAGTTAATTTGGATTTTAGCTTAGGAACAATTTAATCCATTTAGTTACTATTATCACATCCCGACTCTAGAAAATTAGCTAGTCATGGTACTTGAAACAGACAGACAGGAAATATAATCGGGAAACAATAAAACATTCATGATAAATAAATAACAGTAATTTAACATAAGCAAATTGTATTAAAGATAAATTAAATGCGATTAAAAAACTGAATAATAATATTATCCCTCAAGCACCCTCTTTCACAAGTCGGCAAGATTGGAACCTTCGGAATCGGAACTTGAAAAGAATTCTGAGGCTAAAAATAAATTCTAACTACAATAGCAATTTCCTAATGTTGGAAATAGCTATTAAATGGAAAAAGGGAAATAAAACAAGAACAAAAAAATGCAAACTGATGGTTCGTAAATTTGGCAGGGCTTCCACAAGAAATTTTGTAAAAAACCATGTCCCTTTTTTCATTAAAATCTCTCCTATTTATAGAGGACGAATTGGAAGTTAAGAAATAATAGGAACGTGGACTTGTAATTCGTTTGGAGAAAAACTAGGACTGGGCGTTGGTGAGGTTGAGAGATTGTAGGAGTTAATAATCCTTCCATTACGTTGCCCACGTCTCCATGTTCTTTATAATGTTGTATTACGCGTGTGACGATCGTAAGGCTAAGGTGACGGTCGTAATATGCTTAAATAGCGCGTTACGTTCGTCAATGATGTGTGATGAGCGTTCTTCATGATGTGAGCGCGTTACGGTCGTGATAGACGTGTGACGACCCTCACAACATCAAAATCTTCAGAACTTTGCAGATTTGTTCCTTTTCTTCTGATTTTCAGGTTAGCTTTCTTCATATGATATTTTTCACTAAATTGACTTGAAACATGTTGTACATGTGAAAAGACATAAAAACTCGGAACAATCGGGAGTTAAATGGATTAATGTAGTATGAAAATGGACTAAAAACTTAGCAATTATACGATACGATTTGTCGTTGTCAAATTCCCCCATACTTAAACCTTTGCTTGTCCTCAAGCAAATAATCATTTAGAAAGATCGTACAAGTTTTATCGGGCGCACATGCATAACATACCTTTGGTTTTCAAAACAATTACGGGAAATCAATTGTTAGTTCGACCGATACCTAATTAAAACACTAGCGATACGCTAATGACACAAGCAATAAGCTAAGTCGTGGACTTCCATTTTAAACAAACTGTCCAATAATTCTGTTATAATTATACCCAGAGTTTCTTGTACCTATTTCACCCGGTTTGTTCTAGCGCAATCACATTAAGCCCTTTGTCTTAGCACGCACGTATTGGAGTAACCGGTTAGTGACTTTGATCCTTTTAGCACAGGGTCTAGTACACGAATGTGGAAACCCTACACATATTATCCAAATTGGAGGTTGTGGGGGATCGCACCGTAGCACGCCCTACCAAGTTCAGAACCAGATACCTCTGAACCAACCAACAATGGACTCCTTCATTGTTTGCTCATCTCGTATATGCGACCTTGTATTTTGGTGCAAATTTTCCTTTTTAGCAGCGAGATAAGAAGGATATTTCATTGATTAGGCATTAAACACTTATATTTATCCGCTCCCCACATGGTTTGTGTCAAGACGGTGCTGACTGCTAGTATAAACTACTAGGGGTTACTTTAGAACTAAAACTCAAGATATAAGTATAACGGTTATTGAAACGAATCGCGTAAGTATGAAGTCTAAGGTGTCATTACCGTATCGATCATATTGAATCGTTCTCGGCTTTCTAACTAGGATTTTGTTAAGGTAGGTATGTCGGGCTATGCGAAGATAAAGCAAAAAATATTTTGGTATGGCTAAATAAAGCGGAGAAGAATTGAAACTTAGAAATATCGTAAAAAATACTTGTTTAATGGAAAATGGAAAGGTACCTCTCCCATACTAAACCAGACATTATCCTCAATGTTTTGATAAAAGGTGGAAATAGGAAAGACAGAACCTTTATGAATGTTATTGATGGGCTATCACGAACAAATCTGCTCTGCATCCAGAGGAA
The DNA here is from genome assembly GCA_948472305.1 of Vicia faba. NCBI lineage: Eukaryota > Viridiplantae > Streptophyta > Magnoliopsida > Fabales > Fabaceae > Vicia > Vicia faba. The sequence continues at coordinate 1,435,856,636 of OX451741.1, read as the reverse complement.
GTACCTTCTCCTATCGTACTCATCAACAGTGTCACCACCAGCAGCGACATTTGTAGGAATTTGCGCGGGCACCGGCTCATCTTCGAGATGATCATCTATAATTTTTTTGCCAAGAGATGGCCGATACGTGAGGAGCAATCCATATCTTTATTTTCTGCAAATTCAGACAATAAAAATGAAACATTAAATTAAAAGCTCGTGGGTTGCCTCCAATGCAGCGCTTTGTTTAGCGTTGATAGCTTGACGACTCAGGAGTGCAAGCACTCATGGTGGTTCTTTCGAGAATGAATCCTCAGTTGAACTTTTAGTAATCATCATTTTCCATGGCCACTTATCAAGCCATCTCACATATCTCTCACCTTTTATTTTCTTTCTTTTGTGGGGTAGTGCATTCTTTTGAACTTGTGGTGGTGGTTCTGGATCTATCCTAAGTATCCTATTTTCAAGTTTGGGCTTAGTGATTTCATCCACCACCTCAAAGGTTAACCTTACCCTCTTAACAGTAATTATATCCCTAGTTTCACGGTCCTCTAATTTTCTCTTTTTATGCAAGACTTCCAACAAGGGTGCATTAGTGTGGATATTTTCCAATACCTCCACATATGTTTTAGATTGGGAGTCTATCTGAGCTTCCATAAAACATCTCGGGAAAGGAATCGGTGGGGTATAGGGATGAGGAACAACAATAGGTGCTTCCTTCTCTACCTCTTCTACAACCTCCCTTTTAGATGGTGTTGGAGGATTTTTCTCAATCTTTACTCTTTTCTCGTCTGAACTCTCCTCAATCACATCATCACTCTTCTCAACCTCATTATCACTTTCCTTAGGATTTTCAATTTGTTTTTCACTACTGATTGTTACAACATCGAATTTCTCCTCAGGCAAGGGTCCTAGAGGGTTTTGTTCAAGCAGGGAGATTTGAGTCTCTAAGGCTATATTGTGAGTCGCGAGCGACTCAACCGCAGTGGTTAGTTGCCTAAGGTTTTCACTGTTTTGAAGACTTTATTTTCTAAACTCTTCGTTCTGGAAATTTTGTGTCTCTACAAAGTGCTCCATCAAAGATTCTAACCTGGAGTGAATTAGCGTCGCGTCAGAATCCTCCATTGATGTTTCGATGTTGAAATCATGCGATTCTTCAGATTGAGTTAGAGTCGCATTTTGTGTTTCCACAAAGCGCTTTGTCATCATTGATATTTCATTAAAATTTTCCATTAATATTTCGAGGTCGGATTTATAGGATACTTGCGTCTCCTCGAAATATTGGGTGTAGTGACTGTAGGGGAAATTTGGTTGAGGATAAGTTTGGTTGAAATTATAATATTCTTGCGATTCCTCAAAATTTTGGGATTGCTAGTTGGAAAGGTAATTTGAGTGAGAATGAGTTTGTGACGCATTGAAATTCTCCAATAGTATTTCGAGGTCGGATTTATGGGATACTATTTATTCCTCAAAATATTGGGATTGGTAGTTTGAAAGGTAATTCGGGTGAGAATGAGTTTGTGACGCATTGAAATTCTCCAATAGTATTTCGAGGTCAGATTTATGGGATTCTTGTGATTCCTCGAAATACTCAGAGTGGGAGTTGTAGAAAAAATTTGGGTGATACATAGCAATTGGGACAAGAATGCCTTAGTCTATACAGTTCAACAACGGAATAACAATATTGACTGTTGGTCCCCGGCAACGGCGTCAAAAACTTGATATGTTAAATTCCGTAAGTGCACAGAAATATCGAAGTAATATAAAAGATTTTCGAACCACAGAGACCAATGTCAACCTACTGCAATCTATCGCTACTTTGTAAAGCTAAGGCTAATGAATAATTGTATTTTTGGGGGAAATTAAAGTAGAGGAAAACTAAATCGAACTAAGGGAATAATAATAATAATAATAATAATAAAACGGTTGGTATGTAATATAGTGAACCTAAGTGGATTTAATCGAACCTAAGCATATAAAGATGTTTAACTTAGATGGTTATGTAGAAATTATCAGTTTAAAAACCCTCAACTCACACTTTCGTGGTCTTATCTCGGATTATACCCCTAAAGCCCTATGTCTGCTCTCGCTAGCCCATAAGTGTTTAGAAAATACTCTTTTAAAACTTAATAAAATATTATTCGTTTTAAAGCGCTCTCGTTGTATTTAAATCAAATACCTAACTTTAGTTATCCGGTTAAAACCTCACACTCTCGTGGTCTTGATCGTAACCTATTCTACTTTTCTTACTCTCGTAACAAAAAGATTGATTTTAATTATAAAAAGTCACAGCCAGAAATTAAGTTAATTTGGATTTTAACTTAGGAACAATTTAATCCATTTAGTTACTATTATCACATCCCGACTCTAGAAAATTAGCTAGTCATGGTACTTGAAATAGACAGACAGGAAATATAATCGGGAAACAATAAAAAATTCATGATAAATAAATAAAAGTAATTTAACATAAGCAAATTGTATTAAAGTTAAATTAAATGCGATTAAAAACGTGAATAATAATATTATCCCTCAAGCTCCCTCTTTCACAAGTCGGCAAGATTGGAACCTTTGGAATCGGAACTTGAAATGAATTTTGAGGCTAAAAATAAATTCTAACTACAATAGCAATTTCCTAATGTTGGAAATATCTATTAAATGGAAAAAGGGAAATAAAACAAGAACAAAAAAATGCAAACTGATGGTTCGTAAATTTGGCAGGGCTTCCGGAAGAAATTCTGTAAAAAACCCTGTCCCTTTTTTCATTAAAATCTCTCCTATTTATATAGGAGGAATTGGTAGTTAAGATATAATAGGAACGTGGACTTGTACTTCTTTTGGAGAAAAACCAGGACTGGGCGTTGGTGAGGTTGAGATATTGTAGGAATGAATAATCCTTCCATTACGTTGCCCACGTCTCCATGTTCTTCATAACATTGAATTACGTGTGTGACGGTCGTAAGGCTAAGGTGACAGTCGTAATACACTTAAATAGCGCGTTACGTTCGTCAATGATGTGTGACGAGTGTTCTTCATGATGTGAGCGCGTTATGGTCATAATAGATGTGTGACGACCCTCACAACATCAAAATCTGCAGAACTTTGCAGATTTGTTCCTTTTCTTCTGATTTTCAGGTTAGCTTTCTTCATATGATCTTTTTCACTAAATTGACTTGAAACATGTTGTACCTATGAAAAGACATAAAAACTCTGAAAAATCGGGAGTTAAATGGATTAATGTAGTATGAAAACGGACTAAAAACTTAGCAATTATACGATACGATTTCTTGTTATCAAATTCCCCCATACTTAAACCTTTGCTTGTCCTCAAGCAAATAATCATTTAGAAAGATCGGACAAGTTTTATCTGGCGCACATGCATAACATACCTTTGGGTTTCAAAACAATTACGGGAAATCAATTGTTAGTTCGACCGATACCTAATTAAAACACTAGCGATACGCTAATGACACAAGCAATAAGCTAAGTCGTGGACTTCCATTTTAAACAAATTGTCCAATAATTCTGTTATAATTTTACCCATAGTTTCTTATACCTATTTCACCCGGTTTGTTCTAGCACAATCACAATAATCCCTTGGTCTTAGCACACACGTATTGGAGTAACCGGTTAGTGACTTTGATCCTTTTAGCACAGGGTCTGGTACACGAATGTGTCAACCCTACACATATTATCCAAATTGGAGGTTGTGGGGGATCGCACCATAGCACGCACTACCAAGTTCAGAATCAGATACCTCTGAACCAACCAACAATGGACTCCTTCATTTTTTGCTCATCTCGTATATGCGACCTTGTATTTTGGTGCAAATTTTCCTTTTTAGCAGCGAGATAAGAAGGATATTTCGTTGATTAGGCCTTAAACACTTATATTTATCCGCTCCCCACGTGGTTTGTGTCAAGACGGTGCTGACTGCTAGTATAAACTACTAGGGGTTACTTTAGAACTAAAACTCAAGATATAGGTATAACGGTTATTGAAATGAATCGCGTAAGTAGGAAGTCTAAGGTGTCATAACTGTATCGATCTTATTGAATTGTTCTCCGCTTTCTAACTAGGATTTTGTTAAGGTAGGTATGTCGGGCTATGCAAAGATAAAGCAAAAAATATTTTGGTATGGCTAAATAAAGCGGAGAAGAATTGAAACATAGAAATATCGTAAAAAATACTTGTTTAATGGAAAATGGAAAGGTACCTCTCCCATACTATACCAGACATTGTCCTCAATGTTTTGATAAAAGGTGGAAATAGGAAAGACAAAACCTGTAGGAATGTTATTGATGGGCTATCACGAACAAATCCGCTCTGCATCCAGAGGAAGTACCTTCTCCTATCGTACTCATCAACAGTGTCACCACCAGCAGCGACATTTGTACGAATGTGCGCGGGCACCGGCTCATCTTCGAGATGTTCATCTATAATTTTTCCGCCAAGAGATGGTCGATACGTGAGGAGCAATCCATATCTTTATTTTCTGCAAATTCAGACAATAAAAATGAAACATTAAATTAAAAGCTCGTGGGTTGCCTCCCACGCAGCGCTTTGTTTAGCGTCGATAGCTTGACGACTCAGGAGTGCAAGCACTCATGGTGGTTCTTTCGAGAATGAATCCTCGGTTGAACTTTTAGTAATCATCATTTTCCATGGCCACTTATCAAGCCATCTCGTATATCCCTCACCTTTTATTTTCTTTCTTTTGTGGGGTAGTGCATTCTTTTGAACTTGTGGTGGTGGTTCTGGATCTATCCTAAGTATCCTATTTTAAAGTTTGGGCTTAGTGATTTCATCCACCACCTCAAAGGTTAACCTTACCCTCTTAACAGTAATTATATCCCTAGTTTCACGGTCCTCTAATTTCTCTCTTTATGAAAGACTTCCAACAAGGGTGCATTAGTGTGGATATTTTCCAATACCTCCACATATGTTTTAGATTGGGAGTCTATCTGAGCTTCCATAAAACTTCTCGGGAAAAGAATCGGTGGGGTATAGGGATCAGGAACAACAATAGGTGCTTCCTTCTCTACCTCTTCTACAACCTCCCTTTTAGATGGTGTTGGAGGATTTTTCTCAATCTTTACTCTTTTCTCGTCTGAACTCTCCTCAATCACATCATCACTCTTCTCAACCTCATTATCACTTTCCTTAGGATTTTCAATTTGTTTTTCACTACTGGTTGTTACAACATCAAATTTCTCCTCAGGGAAGGGTCCTATAGGGTTTTGTTCAAGCAGGGAGATTTGAGTCTCTAAGGCTATGTTGTGAGTCGCAGGCGACTCAACCGCAGTGGTTAGTTGCCTAAGGTTTTCACTATTTTGAAGACTTTGTTTTCTAAACTCTTCGTTCTGGAAAGTTTGTGTCTCTACAAAGTGCTCCATCAAAGATTCTAACCTGGAGTGAATTAGCGTCGCATCAGAATCCTCCATTGATGTTTCGAAGTTGAAATCATGCGATTCTTCAGATTGAGTTAGAGTCGCATTTTGTGTTTCCATAAAGCTCTTTGTCACCATTGATATTTCATTAAAATTTTCCATTAATATTTCGAGGTCGGATTTATAGGATACTTGCGTCTCCTCGAAATATTGGGTGTAGTGATTGTAGGAGAAACTTGGTTGAGGATAAGTTTGGTTGGAATTATAATATTCTTGCGATTCCTCAAAATTTTGGGATTGCTAGTTGGAAAGGTAATTCGAGTGAGAATGAGTATGTGACGCATTGAAATTCTCCAATAGTATTTCGATATCAGATTTATGGGATTCTATTTATTCCTCAAAATATTGGGATTGGTAGTTTGAAAGGTAATTCGGGTGAGAATGAGTTTGTGACGCATTGAAATTCGCCAATAGTATTTCGAGGTCAGATTTATGAGATTCTTGTGATTCCTCGAAATACTCAGAGTGGGAGTTGTAGAAAAAATTTGGGTGATACATAGCAATTGGGACAAGAATGCCTTAGTCTATACGGTGCAATAACGAAATAACAATATTGACTGTTGGTCCCCGGCAACGGCGCCAAAAACTTGATATGTTAAATTCTGCAAGTGCACGGAAATATCGAAGTAATATAAAAGATTTTCGAACCACAGAGACCAATGTCAACCTACTGCAATCTATCGCTACTTTCTAAAGCTAAGGCTAATGAATAATTTGATTTTTGGGGGAAATTAAAGTAGAGGAAAACTAAATCGAACTAAGGGAATAATAATAATAATAATAATAATACTAAAACGGTCGGTATGTAATATAGTGAACCTAAGTGGATTTAATCGAACCTAAGCATATAAAGATGTTTAACTTAGATGGTTCTGTAGAAATTATCAGTTTAAAAACCCTCAACTCACACTTTCGTGGTCTTATCTCGGATTATACCCCTAAAGCCCTATGTCTGCTCTCGCTAGCCCATAAGTGTTTAGAAAATACTCTTTTAAAACTTAATAAAATATAATTCGTTTTAAAGCGCTCTCGTTGTATTTAAATCAAATGCCTAACTTTAGCTATCCGGTTAAAACCTCACACTCTTGTGGTCTTAATCGTAACCTATTCTACTTTTCTTACTCTCGTAACAAAAAGATTGATTTTAATTATAAAAAGTCACAGCCAGAAATTAAGTTAATTTGGATTTTAACTTAGGAACAATTTAATCCATTTAGTTACTATTATCACATCCCGACTCTAGAAAATTAGCTAGTCATGGTACTTGAAACAGACAGATAGGAAATATAATCGGGAAACAATAAAAAATTCATGATAAATAAATAACAGTAATTTAACATAAGCAAATTGTTTTAAAGTTAAATTAAATGCGATTAAAAACCTGAATAATAATATTATCCCTCGAGCTCCCTCTTTCACAAGTCGGCAAGATTGGAACCTTCGGAATCGGAACTTGAAATGAATTATGAGGCTAAAAATAAATTCTAACTACAATAGAAATTTCCTAATGTTGGAAATAGCTATTAAATGGAAAAAGGGAAATAAAACAAAAACAAAAAAATGCAAACTGATGGTTCGTAAATTTGGCAGGGCTTCCGCAAGAAATTCTGTAAAAAACCCTATCCCTTTTTTCTTTAAAATCTCTCCTATTTATATAGGAGGAATTGGCAGTTAAGAAATAATAGGAACGTGGACTTGTACTTCTTTTGGAGAAAAATCAGGATTGGGCGTTGGTGAGGTTGAGAGATTGTAGGAGTGAATAATCCATCCATTACGTTGTCCATGTCTCCATGTTCTTCATAACATTGAATTACGGGTGTGAGGGTCGTAAGGCTAAGGTGACGGTCGTAATACACTTAAATAGCGCGTTACATTCGTCAATGATGTGTGACGAGCGTTCTTCATGATGTGAGCGCGTTATGGTCATAATAGATGTGTGACGACCCTCACAACATCAAAATCTGCAGAACTTTGCAGATTTGTTCCTTTTCTTCTGATTTTCAGGTTAGCTTTCTTCATATGATCTTTTTCACTAAATTGACTTGAAACATGTTGTACCTGTGAAAAGACATAAAAACTCGGAACAATCGGGAGTTAAATGGATTAATGTAGTATGAAAACAGACTAAAAACTTAGCAATTATACGATACGATTTCTTGTTATCAAATTCCCCCATACTTAAAGCTTTGCTTGTCCTCAAGCAAATAATCACTTAGAAAGATCGGACAAGTTTTATCTGGCGCACATGCATAACATACCTTTGGGTTTCAAACCAATTACGGGAAATCAATTGTTAGTTCGACCGATACCTAATTAAAACACTAGCGATACGCTAATGACAAAAGCAATAAGCTAAGTTGTGGACTTCCATTTTAAACAAACTGTCCAATAATTCTGTTATAATTCTACCCATTGTTTCTTGTACCTATTTCACCCGGTTTGTTCTAGCGCAATCACAATAAGCCCTTGGTCTTAGCATGCACGTATTGGAGTAACCGGTTAGTGACTTTGATCCTTTTAGCACAGGGTCTGGTACACGAATGTGTCAACCCTACACATATTATCCAAATTGGAGGTTGTGTGGGATCGCACCGTAGCACGCACTACCAAGTTCAGAACCAGATACCTCTGAACCAACCAACAATGGACTCCTTCATTGTTTGCTCATCTCGTATATGCGACCTTGTATTTTGGTGCAAATTTTCCTTTTTAGCAGCGAGATAAGAAGGATATTTCATTGATTAGGCATTAAACACTTATATTTATCCGCTCCCCACGTGGTTTGTGTCAAGACGGTGCTGACTGCTAGTATAAACTACTAGGGGTTACTTTAGAACTAAAACTCAAGATATAGGTATAACGGTTTTTGAAACGGATCGCGTAAGTAGGAAGTCTAAGGTGTCATAACCGTATAGATCTTATTGAATCATTCTCGGCTTTCTAACTAGGATTTTGTTAAGGTAGGTATGTCGGGCTATGAGAAGATAAAGCAAAAAATATTTTGGTATGGCTAAATAAAGCGGAGAAGAATTGAAACTTAGAAATATCGTAAAAAATACTTGTTTAATGGAAAATGGAAAGGTACCTCTCCCATACTATACCAGACATTGTCCTCAATGTTTTGATAAAAGGTGGAAATAGGAAAGACAGAACTTGTAAGAATGTTATTGATGGGCTATCACGAACAAATCCGATCTGCATCCAAAGGAAGTACCTTCTCCTATCGTACTCATCAACAGTGTCACCACCAGCAGCGACATTTGTAGAAATGTGCGTGGGCACCGGCTCATCTTCGAGATGATCATCTATAAATTTTCCGCCAAGAGATGGCCGATACGTGAGGAGCAATCCATAACTTTATTTTCTGCAAACTCAGACAATAAAAATGAAACATTAAATTAAAATCTCGTGGGTTGCCTGTCACGCAGCGCTTTGTTTAGCGTCGATAGCTCGATGACTCAGGAGTGCAAGCACTCATGGTGGTTCTTTCGAGAATGAATACTCGGTTGAACTTTTAGTAATCATCATTTTCCATGGCCACTTATCAAGCCATCTCACATATCCCTCACCTTTTCTTTTCTTTCTTTTGTGGGGTATTGCATTCTTTTGAACTTGTGGTGGTGGTTCTGGATCTATCCTAAGTATCCTATTTTCAAGTTTGGGCTTAGTGATTTCATCTACCACCTCAAAGGTTAACCTTACCCTCTTAACAGTAATTATATCCCTAGTTTCACGGTCCTCTGATTTTCTCTTTTTATGCAAGACTTCCAAAAAGGGTGCATTAGTGTGGATATTTTCCAATACCTCCACATATGTTTTAGATTGGGAGTCTATCTGAGCTTCCATAAAACTTCTCGGGAAAGGAATCGGTGGGGTATAGGGATGAGGAACAACAATAGGTGCTTCCTTCTCTACCTCTTCTACAACCTCCCTTTTAGATGGTGTTTGAGGATTTTTCTCAACATTTACTCTTTTCTCGTCTGAACTCTCCTCAATCACATCATCACTCTTCTCAACCTCATTATCACTTTCCTTAGGATTTTCAATTTGTTTTTCACTACTGATTGTTATGAAATCCAATTTCTCCTCAGGGAAGGGTCCTAGAGGGTTTTGTTCAAGCAGGGAGATTTGAGTCTCTAAGGCTATGTTGTGAGTCGCAAGCGACTCAACAGCAGCGGTTAGTTGCCTAAGGTTTTCACTGTTTTGAAGACTTTGTTTTCTAAACTCTTTGTTCTGGAAAGTTTGTGTCTCTACAAAGTGCTCCATCAAAGGGTGTAACCTGGAGTGAATAAGCGTCGCATCAGAATCCTCCATTGATGTTTCGAAGTTGAAATCATGTGATTCTTCTGATTCTTCAGAATGAGTTAGAGTCGCATTTTGTGTTTCCACAAAGCGCTTTGTCATCATTGATATTTCATTAAAATTTTCCATTAATATTTCGTGGTCGGATTTATAGAATACTTGTGTCTCCTCGAAATATTGGGTGTAGTGATTGTAGGGGAAATCTGGTTGAGGATAAGTTTGGTTGGAATTATAATATTCTTGCGATTCCTCAAAATTTTGGGATTTATAGTTAGAAAGGTAATTCGAGTGAGAATGATTTTGTGACGCATTGAAATTATCCAATAGTATTTCGAGGTCGGATTTATGGGATTCTTGTGATTCCTCGAAATATTGGGATTGGTAGTTGGAAAGGTAATTCGGGTGAGAATGAGTTTGTGACGCATTGAAATTCTCCAATAGTATTTCGAGGTCGGATTTATGGGATACTTGTGATTCCTCGAAATACTCGGAGTGGGAGTTGTAGAAAAAATTTTGGTGATACATAGGAATTGGGACAAGAATGTCATAGTTTATACGGTGCAACAACGGAATAACAATATTGACTGTTGGTCCCCGGCAACGGCGCCAAAAACTTGATCGGTTAAATTCCGCAAGTGCACGGAAATATCGAAGTAATATAAAAGATTGTCGAACCACAGAGACCAATGTCTACCTACTGCAATCTATCGCTACTTTGTAAATCTAAGGCTAATGAATAATTGGATTTTGGGGGGAAATTAAAGTAGAGGAAAACTAAATCGAACTAAGGGAATAATAATAATAAAACGGTCGGTATGTAATATATTGAACCTAAGTGGATTTAATCGAACCTAAGCATATAAAGATGTTTAACTTAGATGGTTCTGTAGAAATTATCAGTTTAAAAACCCTCAACTCACACTTTCGTGGTCTTATCTCGGATTATACCCCTAAAGCCCTATGCCTGCTCTCGCTAGCCCATAAGTGTTTATAAAATACTCTTTGAAAACTTAATAAAATCTAATTCGTTTAAAGCTCTCTCGCTGTATTTAAATCAAATGCCTAACTTTAGCTATCCGGTTAATACCTCAGACTCTCGTGGTCTTGATCGTAACCTATTCTACTTTTCTTACTCTCGTAACAAAAAGATTGATTTTAATTTTAAAAAGTCACAGACCGAAATTATGTTAATTTGGATTTTAGCTTAGGAAAAATTTAATCCATTTAGTTACTATTATCACATCCCGACTCTAGAAAATTAGCTAGTCATGGTACTTGAAACAGACAGACAGGAAATATAATCGGGAAACAATAAAACATTCATGATAAATAAATAACAGTAATTTAACATAAGCAAATTGCATTAAAGTTGAATTAAATGCGATTAAAAACCTAAATAATAATATTATCCCTCAAGCTCCCTCTTCTACAAGTCGACAAGATTGGAACCTTCGGAATCGGAACTTGAAACGAATTATGAGGCTAAAAATAAATTCTAACTACAATAGCAATTTCCTAATGTTGGAAATAGCTATTAAATGGAAAAAGGGAAATAAAACAAGAACAAAAAAATGCAAACTGATGGTTCGTAAATTTGGCAGGGCTTCCGCAAGAAATTCTGTAAAAAACCCTGTCCCTTTTTTCATTAAAATCTCTCCTATTTGTAAAGGAGGAATTGGCAGTTAAGAAATAATAGGAACATGGACTTGTACTTCTTTTGGAGAAAAACAAGGACTGGGCGTTGGTGAGGTTGAGAGATTGTAGGAGTGAATAATCCTTCCATTACGTTGCCCACGTCTCCATGTTCTTCATAACGTTGAATTACGCGTGTGACGGTCGTAAGGTTAAGGTGACGGTCGTAATACGCTTAAATAGCGTGTTACGTTCGTCAATGATGTGTGACGAGCGTTCTTCATGATGTGACCGCATTACGGTCGTAATAGATGTGTGACGACTGTCACAACATCAAAATCTGCAGAACTTTGCAGATTTGTTCTTTTTCTTCTGATTTTCAGGTTAGCTTTCTTCATATGATCTTTTTCATTAAATTGACTTGAAACATGTTGTACCTGTGAAAAGACATAAAAACTCGGAACAATCGGGAGTTAAATGGATTAATGTAGTATGAAAACGGACTAAAAACTTAGCAATTATATGATACGATTTCTTGTTATCAAATTCCCCCATACTTAAACCTTTGCTTATCCTCAAGAAAATAATCATTTAGAAAGATCAGACAAGTTTTATCTGGCGCATATGCATAACATACCTTTGGTTTTCAAAACAATTACGGGAAATCAATTGTTAGTTCGACCGATACCTAATTAAAACACTAGCGATACGCTAATGACACAAGGAATAAGCTAAGTCGTGAACTTCCATTTTAAACAAATTGTCCAATAATTCTGTTATAATTCTACCCAAAGTTTCTTGTACCTATTTCACCCGGTTTGTTCTAGCGCAATCACATTAAGCCCTTTGTCTTAGCACGCACGTAGTGGAGTAACCGGTTAGTGACTTTGATCCTTTTAGCACAGGGTCTGGTACACGAATGTGGCAACCCTACACATATTATCCAAATTGCAGGTTGTGGGGGATCGCGCCGTAGCACGCCCTACCAAGTTCAGAACCAGATACCTCTGAACCAACCAACAATAGTCTCCTTCATTGTTTGCTCATCTCGTATATGCGACCTTGTATTTTGGTGCAAATTTTCCTTTTTAGCAGCGAGATAAGAAGGATATTTCATTGATTAGGCATCAAACACTTATATTCATCGGCTCCCCACGTGGTTTGTGTCAAGACGGTGCTGACTGCTAGTATAAACTACTAGGGGTTACTTTAGAACTAAAACTCAAGATATAGGTATAACGGTTATTGAAATGAATCGCGTAAGTAGGAAGTCTAAGGTGTCATAAATGTATCGATCTTGTTGAATCGTTCTCGGCTTCCTAACTAGGATTTCGTTAAGGTAGGTATGTCGGGCTATGCGAAGATAAAGCAAAAAAAAATTTGGTATGGCTAAATAAAGCGGAGAAGAATTGAAACTTAGAAATATCGTAAAAATGACTTGTTTAATGGAAAATGGAAAGGTACCTCTCCCACACTATACCAGACATTGTCCTTAATGTTTTGATAAAAGGTGGAAATAGGAAAGACAGAACCTGTAGGAATGCTATTGATGGGATATCACGAACAAATCCGCTCTGCATCCAGAGGAAGTACCTTCTCCTATCGTACTCATCAACACTGTCACCACTAGCAGCGACATTTATAGGAATGTGCGTGGGCACCGGCTCATCTTCGAGATGATCATCTATAAATTTTCCGCCAAGAGATGGCCGATACGTGAGGAGCAATCCATATCTTTATTTTCTGCAAATTCAGACAATAAAAATGAAACATTAAATTAAAATCTCATGGGTTGCCTCCCACACAGTGCTTTGTTTAGCGTCGATAGCTCGGAGACTCGGGAGTGCAAGCACTCATGGTCGTTCTTTCGAGAATGAATCCTCGGTTGAACTTTTAGTAATCATGATTTTCCATGGCCACTTATCAAACCATCTCACATATCCCTCACCTTTTCTTTTCTTTCTTTTGTGGGGTAGTGCATTCTTTTGAACTTGTGGTGGTGGTTCTGGATCTATCCTAAGTATCCTATTTTCAAGTTTGGGCTTAGTGATTTCATCCACCACCTCAAAGGTTAACCTTACCCTCTTAACAGTAATTATATCCCTAGTTTCACGGTCCTCTAATTTTCTCTTTTTATGCAAGACTTCCAACAAGGGTGCATTAGTGTGGATATTTTCCAATACCTCCACATATGTTTTAGATTGGGAGTCTATCTGAGCTTCCATAAAACTTTTCGGGAAAGGAATCGGTGGGGTATAGGGATGAGGAACAACAATAGGTGCTTCCTTCTCTACCTCTTCTACAACCTCCCTTTTAGATGGTGTTGGAGGATTTTTCTTAATCTTTACACTTTTCTCGTCTGAACTCTCCTCAATCACATCATCACTCTTCTAAACCTCATTATCCCTTTCCTTAGGATTTTCAATTTGTTTTTCACTACTGATTGTTACAATATCCAATTTCTCCTCAGGGAAGGGTCCTAGAGGGTTTTGTTCAAGCAGGGAGATTTGAGTCTCTAAGGCTATGTTGTGAGTCGCGAGCGACTCAACCGCATGGTTAGTTGCCTAAGGTTTTCACTGTTTTGAAGACTTTGTTTTCTAAACTCTTCGTTCTGGACAGTTTGTGTCTCTACAAAGTGCTCCATCAAAGATTCTAACCAGGAGTGAATTGGCGTCGCATCAGAATCCTCCATTGATGTTTCGAAGTTGAAATCATGCGATTCTTCTTATTCTTCAAATTGATTTAGGGTCGCATTTTGTGTTTCCACAAAGCGCTTTGTCATTATTGATATTTCATTAAAATTTTCCATTAATATTTCGAGGTCGGATTTATAGGATACTTGCGTCTCCTCGAAATATTGGGTGTAGTGATTGTAGGGGAAATTTGGTTGAGGATAAGTTTGGTTGGAATTATAATATTCTTGTGATTCCTCAAAATTTTGGGATTGATAGTTGGAAAGGTAATTCGAGTGATAATGAGTTTGTGGCGCATTGAAATTCTCCAATAGTATTTCGAGGTCGGATTTATGGGATTCTTGTGATTCCTCGAAATATTGGGATTGGTAGTTGGAAAGGTAATTCGGGTGAGAATGAGTTTGTGACGCATTGAAATTCTCCAATAGTATTTCGAGGTCGGATTTATGGGATTCTTGTGATTCCTCAAAATACTCGGAGTGGGATTTGTAGAAAAAAATTGGGTGATACATAGCAATTGGGACAAGAATGCCTTAGTCTATACAGTGCAACAACGGAATAACAATATTGACTGTTGGTCCCTGGCAACGGCGCCAAAAACTTGATCGGTTAAATTCCACAAATGCACGGAAATATCGAAGTAATATAAAAGATTGTCGAACCACAGAGACCAATATCAACCTAATGCAATCTATCGCTACTTTGTAAAGCTAAGGCTAATGAATAATTGCATTTTTGGGGGAAATTAAAGTAGAGGAAAACTAAATCGAACTAAGGGAATAATAATAATAAAACAGTTGGTATGTAATATAGTGAACCTAAGTGGATTTAATCGAACCTAAGCATATAAATATGTTTAACTTAGATGGTTCTGTAGATATTATCAGTTTAAAAACCCTCAACTCACACTTTCGTGGTCTTATCCTGGATTATACCCCTAAAGCCCTATGCCTGCTCTCGCTAGCCCATAAGTGTTTATAAAAGACTCTTTGAAAACTTAATAAAATCTAATTCGTTTTAAAGCTCTCTCGCTGTATTTAAATCAAATGCCTAACTTTAGCTATCCGGTTAAAACCTCAGAATCTCGTGGTCTTGATCGTAACCTATTCTACTTTTCTTACTCTCGTAACAAAAAGATTGATTTTAATTTTAAAAAGTCACAGCCAGAAATTAAGTTAATTTGGATTTTAGCTTAGGAATAATTTAATCCATTTAGTTACTATTATCACATCCCGACTCTAGAAAATTAGCTAGTAATGGTATTTAAAACAGACAGACAGGAAATATAATCGGGAAACAATAAAACATTCATGATAAATAAATAACAGTAATTTAACATAAGCAAATTGCATTAAAGTTGAATTAAATGCGATTAAAAACCTGAATAATAATATTATCCCTCAAGCTCCCTCTTCTACAAGTCGACAAGATTGGAACCTTCGGAATCGGAACTTGAAACGAATTATGAGGCTAAAAATAAATTCTAACTACAATAGCAATTTCCTAATGTTGGAAATAGCTATTAAATGGAAAAAGGGAAATAAAACAAGAACAAAAAATACAAACTGATGGTTCGTAAATTTGGAAGGGCTTCCGCAAGAAATTCTGTAAAAAACCCTGTCCCTTTTTTCATTAAAATCTCTCCTATTTGTAAAGGAGGAATTGGCAGTTAAGAAATAATAGGAACGTGGACTTGTACTTCTTTTGGAGAAAAACCAGGACTGGGCGTTGGTGAGGTTGAGAGATTGTAGGAGTGAATAATCCTTCCATTACGTTGCCCACGTCTCCATGTTCTTCATAACGTTGAATTACGCGTGTGACGGTCGTAAGGTTAAGGTGACGGTCGTAATACGCTTAAATAGCGCGTTACGTTCGTCAATGATGTGTGACGAACGTTCTTCATGATGTGACCGCATTACGGTCGTAATAGATGTGTGACGACTGTCACAACATCAAAATCTGCAGAACTTTGCAGATTTGTTCTTTTTCTTCTGATTTTCAGGTTAGCTTTCTTCATGTGATCTTTTTCACTAAATTGACTTGAAACATGTTGTACCTGTGAAAAGACATAAAAACTCGGAACAATCGGGAGTTAAATGGATTAATGTAGTATGAAAACGGACTAAAAACTTAGCAATTATACGATACGATTTCTTGTTATCAAATTCCCCCATACTTAAACCTTTGCTTATCCTCAAGCAAATAATCATTTAGAAAGATCAGACAAGTTTTATCTGGCGCATATGCATAACATACCTTTGGTTTTCAAAACAATTACGGGAAATCAATTGTTAGTTCGACCGATACCTAATTAAAACACTAGCGATACGCTAATGACACAAGCAATAAGCTAAGTCGTGAACTTCCATTTTAAACAAATTGTCCAATAATTCTGTTATAATTCTACCCAAAGTTTCTTGTACCTATTTCACCCGGTTTGTTCTAGCGCAATCACATTAAGCCCTTTGTCTTAGCACGCACGTAGTGGAGTAACCAGTTAGTGACTTTGATCCTTTTAGCATAGGGTCTGGTACACGAATGTGGCAACCCTACACATATTATCCAAATTGCAGGTTGTGGGGGATCGCGCCGTAGCACGCCCTACCAAGTTTAGAACCAGATACCTCTGAACCAACCAACAATAGATTCCTTCATTGTTTGCTCATCTCGTATATGCGACCTTGTATTTTGGTGCAAATTTTCCCTTTTAGCAGCGAGATAAGAAGGATATTTCATTGATTAGGCATCAAACACTTATATTCATCGGCTCCCCACGTGGTTTGTGTCAAGACGGTGCTGACTGCTAGTATAAACTACTAGGGGTTACTTTAGAACTAAAACTCAAGATATAGGTATAACGGTTATTGAAACGGATTGCGTAAGTAGGAAGTCTAAGGTGTCATAACCGTATCGATCTTGTTGAATCGTTCTCGGCTTCCTAACTAGGATTTCGTTAAGGTAGGTATGTCGGGCTATGCGAAGATAAAGCAAAAAAAAATTTGGTATGGCTAAATAAAGCGGAGAAGAATTGAAACTTAGAAATATCGTAAAAATTACTTGTTTAATGGAAAATGGAAAGGTACCTCTCCCACACTATACCAGACATTGTCCTTAATGTTTTGATAAAAGGTGGAAATAGGAAAGACAAAACCTGTAGGAATGCTATTGATGGGATATCATGAACAAATCCGCTCTGCATCCAAAGGAAGTACCTTCTCCTATCGTACTCATCAACAGTGTCACCACTAGCAGCGACATTTATAGGAATGTGTGTGGGCACCGGCTCATCTTCGAGATGATCATCTATAAATTTTCCGCCAAGAGATGGCCGATACGTGAGGAGCAATCCATATCTTTATTTTCTGCAAATTCAGACAATAAAAATGAAACATTAAATTAAAATCTCGTGGGTTGCCTCCCACACAGTGCTTTGTTTAGCGTCGATAGCTCGGAGACTCGGGAGTGCAAGCACTCATGGTGGTTCTTTCGAGAATGAATCCTCGGTTGAACTTTTAGTAATCATAATTTTCCATGGCCACTTATCAAACCATCTCACATATCCCTCACCTTTTCTTTTCTTTCTTTTGTGGGGTAGTGCATTCTTTTAATCTTGTGGTGGTGGTTCTGGATCTATCCTAAGTATCCTATTTTCAAGTTTGGGCTTAGTGATTTCATCCACCACCTCAAAGGTTAACCTTACCCTCTTAACAGTAATTATATCCCTAGTTTCACGGTCCTCTAATTTTCTCTTTTTATGCAAGACTTCCAACAAGGGTGCATTAGTATGGATATTTTCCAATACCTCCATATATGTTTTAGATTGGGAGTCTATCTGAGCTTCCATAAAACTTTTCGGGAAAGGAATCGGTGGGGTATAGGGATGAGGAACAACAATAGGTGCTTCCTTCTCTACCTCTTCTACAACCTCCCTTTTAGATGGTGTTGGAGGATTTTTCTTAATCTTTACTCTTTTCTCGTCTGAACTCTCCTCAATCACATCATCACTCTTCTAAACCTCATTATCACTTTCCTTAGGATTTTCAATTTGTTTTTCACTACTGATTGTTACAACATCCAATTTCTCCTCAGGGAAGGGTCCTAGAGGGTTTTGTTCAAGCAGGGAGATTTGAGTCTCTAAGGCTATGTTGTGAGTCGCGAGCGACTAAACCGCATGGTTAGTTGCCTAAGGTTTTCACTGTTTTGAAGACTTTGTTTTCTAAACTCTTCGTTCTGGACAGTTTGTGTCTCTACAAAGTGCTCCATCAAAGATTCTAACCAGGAGTGAATTGGCGTCGCATCAGAATCCTCCATTGATGTTTCGAAGTTGAAATCATGCGATTCATCTTATTCTTCAAATTGAGTTAGGGTCGCATTTTGTGTTTCCACAAAGAGCTTTGTCATTATTGATATTTCATTAAAATTTTCCATTAATATTTCGAGGTCGGATTTATAGGATACTTGCGTCTCCTCGAAATATTGGGTGTAGTGATTGTAGGGGAAATTTGGTTGAGGATAAGTTTGGTTGGAATTATAATATTCTTGTGATTCCTCAAAATTTTGGGATTGATAGTTGGAAAGGTAATTTGAGTGATAATGAGTTTGTGGCGCATTGAAATTCTCCAATAGTATTTCGAGGTCGGATTTATGGGATTCTTGTGATTCCTCGAAATATTGGGATTGGTAGTTGGAAAGGTAATTCGGGTGAGAATGAGTTTGTGACGCATTGAAATTCTCCAATAGTATTTCGAGGTCGGATTTATGGGATTCTTGTGATTCCTCAAAATACTCGGAGTGGGATTTGTAGAAAACAATTGGGTGATACATAGCAATTGGGACAAGAATGCCTTAGTCTATACAGAGCAACAACGGAATAACAATATTGACTGTTGGTCCCTGGCAACGGCGCCAAAAACTTGATCGGTTAAATTCCACAAATGCACGGAAATATCGAAGTAATATAAAAGATTGTCGAACCACAGAGACCAATATCAACCTACTGCAATCTATCGCTACTTTGTAAAGCTAAGGCTAATGAATAATTGGATTTTTGGGGGAAATTAAAGTAGAGGAAAACTAAATCGAACTAAGGGAATAATAATAATAAAACAGTTGGTATGTAATATAGTGAACCTAAGTGGATTTAATCGAACCTAAGCATATAAATATGTTTAACTTAGATGGTTCTGTAGATATTATCAGTTTAAAAACCCTCAACTCACACTTTCGTGGTCTTATCCTGGATTATACCCCTAAAGCCTTATGTCTGCTCTCGCTAGCCCATAAGTGTTTATAAAAGACTCTTTGAAAACTTAATAAAATCTAATTCGTTTTAAAGCTCTCTCGCTGTATTTAAATCAAATGCCTAACTTTAGCTATCCGGTTAAAACCTCAGAATCTCGTGGTCTTGATCGTAACCTATTCTACTTTTCTTACTCTCGTAACAAAAAGATTGATTTTAATTTTAAAAAGTCACAGCCAGAAATTAAGTTAATTTGGATTTTAGCTTAGGAATAATTTAATCCATTTAGTTACTATTATCACATCCCGACTCTAGAAAATTAGCTAGTCATGGTATTTAAAACAGACAGACAGGAAATATAATCGGGAAACAATAAAACATTCATGATAAATAAATAACAGTAATTTAACATAAGCAAATTGCATTAAAGTTGAATTAAATGCGATTAAAAACCTGAATAATAATATTATCCCTCAAGCTCCCTCTTCTACAAGTCGACAAGATTGGAACCTTCGGAATCGGAACTTGAAACGAATTATGAGGCTAAAAATAAATTCTAACTACAATAGCAATTTCTTAATGTTGGAAATAGCTATTAAATGGAAAAAGGGAAATAAAACAAGAACAAAAATATGCAAACTGATGGTTCGTAAATTTGGCAGGGCTTCCGCAAGAAATTCTGTAAAAAACCCTGTCCCTTTTTTCATTAAAATCTCTCCTATTTGTAAAGGAGGAATTGTCAGTTAAGAAATAATAGGAACGTGGACTTGTACTTCTTTTGGAGAAAAACCAGGACTGGGCGTTGGTGAGGTTGAGAGATTGTAGGAGTGAATAATCCTTCCATTACGTTGCCCACGTCTCCATGTTCTTCATAACGTTGAATTACGCGTGTGACGGTCGTAAGGTTAAGGTGACGGTCGTAATACGCTTAAATAGCGCGTTACGTTCGTCAATGATGTGTGACGAGCGTTCTTCATGATGTGACCGCATTACGGTCGTAATAGATGTGTGACGACTGTCACAACATCAAAATCTGCAGAACTTTGCAGATTTGTTCTTTTTCTTCTGATTTTCAGGTTAGCTTTCTTCATATGATCTTTTTCACTAAATTGACTTGAAACATGTTGTACCTGTGAAAAGACATAAAAACTCGGAACAATCGGGAGTTAAATGGATTAATGTAGTATGAAAACGGACTAAAAACTTAGCAATTATACGATACGATTTCTTGTTATCAAATTCCCCCATACTTAAACCTTTGCTTATCCTCAAGCAAATAATCATTTAGAAAGATCAGACAAGTTTTATCTGGCGCATATGCATAACATACCTTTGGTTTTCAAAACAATTACGGGAAATCAATTGTTAGTTCGACCGATACCTAATTAAAACACTAGCGATACGCTAATGACACAAGCAATAAGCTAAGTCGTGAACTTCCATTTTAAACAAATTGTCCAATAATTCTGTTATAATTCTACCCAAAGTTTCTTGTACCTATTTCACCCGGTTTGTTCTAGCGCAATCACATTAAGCCCTTTGTCTTAGCACGCACGTAGTGGAGTAACCGGTTAGTGACTTTGATCCTTTTAGCACAGGGTCTGGTACACGAATGTGGCAACCCTACACATATTATCCAAATTGTAGGTTGTGGGGGATCGCGCCGTAGCACGCCCTACCAAGTTTAGAACCAGATACCTTTGAACCAACCAACAATAGATTCCTTCATTGTTTGCTCATCTCGTATATGCGACCTTGTATTTTGGTGCAAATTTTCCCTTTTATCAGCGAGATAAGAAGGATATTTCATTGATTAGGCATCAAACACTTATATTCATCGGCTCCCCACGTGGTTTGTGTCAAGACGATGCTGACTGCTAGTATAAACTACTAGGGGTTACTTTAGAACTAAAACTCAAGATATAGGTATAACGGTTATTGAAACGGATTGCGTAAGTAGGAAGTCTAAGGTGTCATAACCGTATCGATCTTGTTGAATCGTTCTCGGCTTCCTAACTAGGATTTCGTTAAGGTAGGTATGTCGGGCTATGCGAAGATAAAGAAAAAAAAATTTGGTATGGCTAAATAAAGCGGAGAAGAATTGAAACTTAGAAATATCGTAAAAATTACTTGTTTAATGGAAAATGGAAAGGTACCTCTCCCACACTATACCAGACATTGTCCTTAATGTTTTGATAAAAGGTGGAAATAGGAAAGATAAAACCTGTAGGAATGCTATTGATGGGATATCACGAACAAATCCGCTCTGCATCCAGAGGAAGTACCTTCTCCTATCGTACTCATCAACAGTGTCACCACTAGCAGCGACATTTATAGGAATGTACATGGGCACCGGCTCATCTTCGAGATGATCATCTATAAATTTTCCGCCAAGAGATGGCCGATACGTGAGGAGCAATCCATATCTTTATTTTCTGCAAATTCAGACAATAAAAATGAAACATTAAAATTAAAATCTCGTGGGTTGCCTCCCACACAGTGCTTTGTTTAGCGTCGATAGCTCGGAGACTCGGGAGTGCATGCACTCATGGTGGTTCTTTCGAGAATGAATCCTCGGTTGAACTTTTAGTAATCATAATTTTCCATGGCCACTTATCAAACCATCTCACATATCCCTCACCTTTTCTTTTCTTTCTTTTGTGGGGTAGTGCATTCTTTTGATCTTGTGGTGGTGGTTCTGGATCTATCCTAAGTATTTTATTTTCAAGTTTGGGCTTAGTGATTTCATCCACCACCTCAAAGGTTAACCTTACCCTCTTAACAGTAATTATATCCCTAGTTTCACGGTCCTCTAATTTTCTCTTTTTATGCAATACTTCCAACAAGGGTGCATTAGTGTGGATATTTTCCAATACCTCCATATATGTTTTAGATTGGGAGTCTATCTGAGCTTCCATAAAACTTTTCGGGAAAGGAATCGGTGGGGTATAGGGATGAGGAACAACAATAGGTGCTTCCTTCTCTACCTCTTCTACAACCTCCCTTTTAGATGGTGTTGGAGGATTTTTCTTAATCTTTACTCTTTTCTCGTCTGAACTCTCCTCAATCACATCATCACTCTTCTAAACCTCATTATCACTTTCCTTAGGATTTTCAATTTGTTTTTCACTACTGATTGTTACAACATCCAATTTCTCCTCAGGGAAGGGTCCTAGAGGGTTTTGTTCAAGCAGGGAGATTTGAGTCTCTAAGGCTATGTTGTGAGTCGCGAGCGACTAAACCGCATGGTTAGTTGCCTAAGGTTTTCACTATTTTGAAGACTTTGTTTTCTAAACTCTTCGTTCTGGACAGTTTGTGTCCCTACAAAGTGCTCCATCAAAGATTCTAACCAGGAGTGAATTGGCGTCGCATCAGAATCCTCCATTGATGTTTCGAAGTTGAAATCATGCGATTCATCTTATTCTTCAAATTGAGTTAGGGTCGCATTTTGTGTTTCCACAAAGAGCTTTGTCATTATTGATATTTCATTAAAATTTTCCATTAATATTTCGAGGTCGGATTTATAGGATACTTGCGTCTCCTCGAAATATTGGGTGTAGTGATTGTAGGGGAAATTTGGTTGAGGATAAGTTTGGTTGGAATTATAATATTCTTGTGATTCCTCAAAATTTTGGGATTGATAGTTGGAAAGGTAATTTGAGTGATAATGAGTTTGTGGCGCATTGAAATTCTCCAATAGTATTTCGAGGTCAGATTTATGGGATTCTTGTGATTCCTCGAAATATTGGGATTGGTAGTTGGAAAGGTAATTCGGGTGAGAATGAGTTTGTGACGCATTGAAATTCTCCAATAGTATTTCGAGGTCGGATTTATGGGATTCTTGTGATTCCTCAAAATACTCGGAGTGGGATTTGTAGAAAACAATTGGGTGATACATAGCAATTGGGACAAGAATGCCTTAGTCTATACAGAGCAACAACGGAATAACAATATTGACTGTTGGTCCCTGGCAACGGCGCCAAAAACTTGATCGGTTAAATTCCACAAATGCACGGAAATATCGAAGTAATATAAAAGATTGTCGAACCACAGAGACCAATATCAACCTACTGCAATCTATCGCTACTTTGTAAAGCTAAGGCTAATGAATAATTGGATTTTTGGGGGAAATTAAAGTAGAGGAAAACTAAATCGAACTAAGGGAATAATAATAATAAAACAGTTGGTATGTAATATAGTGAACCTAAGTGGATTTAATCGAACCTAAGCATATAAATATGTTTAACTTAGATGGTTCTGTAGATATTATCAGTTTAAAAACCCTCAACTCACACTTTCGTGGTCTTATCCTGGATTATACCCCTAAAGCCTTATGCCTGCTCTCGCTAGCCCATAAGTGTTTATAAAAGACTCTTTGAAAACTTAATAAAATCTAATTCGTTTTAAAGCTCTCTCGCTGTATTTAAATCAAATGCCTAACTTTAGCTATCCGGTTAAAACCTCAGAATCTCGTGGTCTTGATCGTAACCTATTCTACTTTTCTTACTCTCGTAACAAAAAGATTGATTTTAATTTTAAAAAGTCACAGCCAGAAATTAAGTTAATTTGGATTTTAGCTTAGGAATAATTTAATCCATTTAGTTACTATTATCACATCCCGACTCTAGAAAATTAGCTAGTCATGGTATTTAAAACAGACAGACAGGAAATATAATCGGGAAACAATAAAACATTCATGATAAATAAATAACAGTAATTTAACATAAGCAAATTGCATTAAAGTTGAATTAAATGCGATTAAAAACCTGAATAATAATATTATCCCTCAAGCTCCCTCTTCTACAAGTCGACAAGATTGGAACCTTCGGAATCGGAACTTGAAACGAATTATGAGGCTAAAAATAAATTCTAACTACAATAGCAATTTCTTAATGTTGGAAATAGCTATTTAATGGAAAAAGGGAAATAAAACAAGAACAAAAAAATGCAAACTGATGGTTCATAAATTTGGCAGGGCTTCCGCAAGAAATTCTGTAAAAAACCCTGTCCCTTTTTTCATTAAAATCTCTCCTATTTGTAAAGGAGGAATTGTCAGTTAAGAAATAATAGGAACGTGGACTTGTACTTCTTTTGGAGAAAAACCAGGACTGGGCGTTGGTGAGGTTGAGAGATTGTAGGAGTGAATAATCCTTCCATTATGTTGCCCACGTCTCCATGTTCTTCATAACGTTGAATTACGCGTGTGACGGTCGTAAGGTTAAGGTGACGGTCGTAATACGCTTAAATAGCGCGTTACGTTCGTCAATGATGTGTGACGAGCGTTCTTCATGATGTGACCGCATTACGGTCGTAATAGATGTGTGACGACTGTCACAACATCAAAATCTGCAGAACTTTGCAGATTTGTTCTTTTTCTTCTGATTTTCAGGTTAGCTTTCTTCATATGATCTTTTTCACTAAATTGACTTGAAACATGTTGTACCTGTGAAAAGACATAAAAACTCGGAACAATCGGGAGTTAAATGGATTAATGTAGTATGAAAACGGACTAAAAACTTAGCAATTATACGATACGATTTCTTGTTATCAAATTCCCCCATACTTAAACCTTTGCTTATCCTCAAGCAAATAATCATTTAGAAAGATCAGACAAGTTTTATCTGGCACATATGCATAACATACCTTTGGTTTTCAAAACAATTACGGGAAATCAATTGTTAGTTCGACCGATACCTAATTAAAACACTAGCGATACGCTAATGACACAAGCAATAAGCTAAGTCGTGAACTTCCATTTTAAACAAATTGTCCAATAATTCTGTTATAATTCTACCCAAAGTTTCTTGTACCTATTTCACCCGGTTTGTTCTAGCGCAATCACATTAAGCCCTTTGTCTTAGCACGCACGTAGTGGAGTAACCGGTTAGTGACTTTGATCCTTTTAGCACAGGGTCTGGTACACGAATGTGGCAACCCTACACATATTATCCAAATTGCAGGTTGTGGGGGATCGCGCCGTAGCACGCCCTACCAAGTTTAGAACCAGATACCTCTGAACCAACCAACAATAGATTCCTTCATTGTTTGCTCATCTCGTATATGCGACCTTGTATTTTGGTGCAAATTTTCCCTTTTAGCAGCGAGATAAGAAGGATATTTCATTGATTAGGCATCAAACACTTATATTCATCGGCTCCCCACGTGGTTTGTGTCAAGACGGTGCTGACTGCTAGTATAAACTACTAGGGGTTACTTTAGAACTAAAACTCAAGATATAGGTATAACGGTTATTGAAACGGATTGCGTAAGTAGGAAGTCTAAGGTGTCATAACCGTATCGATCTTGTTGAATCGTTCTCGGCTTCCTAACTAGGATTTCGTTAAGGTAGGTATGTCGGGCTATGCGAAGATAAAGAAAAAAAAATTTTGGTATGGCTAAATAAAGCGGAGAAGAATTGAAACTTAGAAATATCGTAAAAATTACTTGTTTAATGGAAAATGGAAAGGTACCTCTCCCACACTATACCAGACATTGTCCTTAATGTTTTGATAAAAGGTGGAAATAGGAAAGATAAAACCTGTAGGAATGCTATTGATGGGATATCACGAACAAATCCGCTCTGCATCCAGAGGAAGTACCTTCTCCTATCGTACTCATCAACAGTGTCACCACTAGCAGCGACATTTATAGGAATGTACATGGGCACCGGCTCATCTTCGAGATGATCATCTATAAATTTTCCGCCAAGAGATGGCCGATACGTGAGGAGCAATCCATATCTTTATTTTCTGCAAATTCAGACAATAAAAATGAAACATTAAAATTAAAATCTCGTGGGTTGCCTCCCACACAGTGCTTTGTTTAGCGTCGATAGCTCGGAGACTCGGGAGTGCATGCACTCATGGTGGTTCTTTCGAGAATGAATCCTCGGTTGAACTTTTAGTAATCATAATTTTCTATGGCCACTTATCAAACCATCTCACATATCCCTCACCTTTTCTTTTCTTTCTTTTGTGGGGTAGTGCATTCTTTTGATCTTGTGGTGGTGGTTCTGGATCTATCCTAAGTATTTTATTTTCAAGTTTGGGCTTAGTGATTTCATCCACCACCTCAAAGGTTAACCTTACCCTCTTAACAGTAATTATATCCCTAGTTTCACGGTCCTCTAATTTTCTCTTTTTATGCAATACTTCCAACAAGGGTGCATTAGTGTGGATATTTTCCAATACCTCCATATATGTTTTAGATTGGGAGTCTATCTGAGCTTCCATAAAACTTTTCGGGAAAGGAATCGGTGGGGTATAGGGATGAGGAACAACAATAGGTGCTTCCTTCTCTACCTCTTCTACAACCTCCCTTTTAGATGGTGTTGGAGGATTTTTCTTAATCTTTACTCTTTTCTCGTCTGAACTCTCCTCAATCACATCATCACTCTTCTAAACCTCATTATCACTTTCCTTAGGATTTTCAATTTGTTTTTCACTACTGATTGTTACAACATCCAATTTCTCCTCAGGGAAGGGTCCTAGAGGGTTTTGTTCAAGCAGGGAGATTTGAGTCTCTAAGGCTATGTTGTGAGTCGCGAGCGACTAAACCGCATGGTTAGTTGCCTAAGGTTTTCACTGTTTTGAAGACTTTGTTTTCTAAACTCTTCGTTCTGGACAGTTTGTGTCTCTACAAAGTGCTCCATCAAAGATTCTAACCAGGAGTGAATTGGCGTCGCATCAGAATCCTCCATTGATGTTTCGAAGTTGAAATCATGCGATTCTTCTTATTCTTCAAATTGAGTTAGGGTCGCATTTTGTGTTTCCACAAAGCGCTTTGTCATTATTGATATTTCATTAAAATTTTCCATTAATATTTCGAGGTCGGATTTATAGGATACTTGCGTCTCCTCGAAATATTGGGTGTAGTGATTGTAGGGGAAATTTGGTTGAGGATAAGTTTGGTTGGAATTATAATATTCTTGTGATTCCTCAAAATTTTGGGATTGATAGTTGGAAAGGTAATTTGAGTGATAATGAGTTTGTGGCGCATTGAAATTCTCCAATAGTATTTCGAGGTCGGATTTATGGGATTCTTGTGATTCCTCGAAATATTGGGATTGGTAGTTGGAAAGGTAATTCAGGTGAGAATGAGTTTGTGACGCATTGAAATTCTCCAATAGTATTTCGAGGTCAGATTTATGGGATTCTTGTGATTCCTCAAAATACTCGGAGTGGGATTTATAGAAAAAAAATTGGGTGATACATAGCAATTGGGACAAGAATGCCTTAGTCTATACAGTGCAACAACGGAATAACAATATTGACTGTTGGTCCCTGGCAACGGCGGCAAAAACTTGATCGGTTAAATTCCGCAAGTGCACGGAAATATCGAAGTAATATAAAAGATTGTCGAACCACAGAGACCAATATCAACCTACCGCAATCTATCGCTACTTTGTAAAGTTAAGGCTAATGAATAATTGGATTTTTGGGGGAAATTAAAGTAGAGGAAAACTAAATCGAACTAAGGGAATAATAATAATAAAACAGTTGGTATGTAATATAGTGAACCTAAGTGGATTTAATCGAACCTAAGCATATAAATATGTTTAACTTAGATGGTTCTGTAGATATTATCAGTTTAAAAACCCTCAACTCACACTTTCGTGGTCTTATCCTGGATTATACCCCTAAAGCCTTATGCCTGCTCTCGCTAGCCCATAAGTGTTTATAAAAGACTCTTTGAAAACTTAATAAAATCTAATTCGTTTTAAAGCTCTCTCGCTGTATTTAAATCAAATGCCTAACTTTAGTTATCCGGTTAAAACCTCAGAATCTCGTGGTCTTGATCGTAACCTATTCTACTTTTCTTACTCTCGTAACAAAAAGATTGATTTTAATTATAGAAAGTCACAGCCAGAAATTAAGTTAATTTGGATTTTAGCTTAGGAATAATTTAATCCATTTAGTTACTATTATCACATCCCGACTCTTGAAAATTAGCTAGTCATGGTACTTGAAACAGACAGACAGGAAATATAATCGGGAAACAATAAAACATTCATGATAAATAAATAACAGTAATTTAACATAAGCAAATTGCATTAAAGTTAAATTAAATGCGATTAAAAACCTGAGTAATAATATTATCCCTCAAGCTCCCTCTTCCAGAAGTCGGCAAGATTGGAACCTTCGGAATCGGAACTTGAAACGAATTATGAGGCTAAAAACAAATTCTAACTACAATAGCAATTTCCTAATGTTGGAAATAGCTATTAAATGGAAAAATGGAAATAAAACAAGAACAAAAAAAATGCAAACTGATGGTTCGTAAATTTAGTAGGGCTTCCGCAAGAAATTCTGTAAAAACCCTGTCCCTTTTTTCATTAAAATCTCTCCTATTTATAGAGGAGGAATTGGCAGTTAAGAAATAATAGG
Organism: Vicia faba; assembly: GCA_948472305.1. Classification (NCBI taxonomy): domain Eukaryota; kingdom Viridiplantae; phylum Streptophyta; class Magnoliopsida; order Fabales; family Fabaceae; genus Vicia; species Vicia faba. The sequence continues at coordinate 1,435,827,958 of OX451741.1, read as the reverse complement.
AACGTGGACTTGTACTTCTTTTGGAGAAAAACCAGGACTGGGTGTTGGTGAGGTTGAGAGATTTTAGGAGTGAATAATCCTTCCATTACGTTGCCCATGTCTCCATGTTCTTCATAATGTTGAATTACGCGTGTGACGGTCGTAAGGCTAAGGTGACGGTCGTAATACGCTTAAATAGCGTGTTACGTTCATCCATGATGTGTGACGAGCGTTCTTCATGATGTGAGCGCGTTACGGTCGTAATAGATGTGTGACGACCGTCACAACATCAAAATCTGCAGAACTTTGTAGATTTGTTCCTTTTCTTCTGATTTTCAGGTTAGCTTTCTTCATATGATATTTTTCACTAAATTGACTTGAAACATGTTGTACATGTGAAAAGACATAAAAACTCGGAACAATCGGGAGTTAAATGGATTAATGTAGTATGAAAACGGACTAAAAACTTAGCAATTATACGATACGATTTCTCGTTATCAAGTTGCTTGCTCATTTTTCAAAAAACAAATACCTCTTCAAATGCACCAACACTTTCCATGAAATATTTTCAAAAGTCCAACACTTTGTATACATTCTTATAGAGACGGGAATCATTGCAAAGTTTTCCTAAACGAATGCGTTTTTCAAAAATTCTTTCAAAACCCGCCACAAAGTAGACTTTAAAATAAAAGCAAGTGATCTAGCAAGAAACTAAGAGCCCATATATAACTATGGATGGAAAGGGTTCTAACACATTCCCTTTTCATAATCTACCCCCTGAACTCAAGAAAATAATCTCAAAGGTCTTTCCTGTTCTTTTCACCCTTTCCTTCATTGGATAAAAGAAAAGTCGATGGCGACTCTTGCTAGCCGCAACAATTGTGATCAAACACAAAACATCCCAAGTCATTTCTCCCACCATATTACATAATTGGCGACTCTGCTGGGGATAATGAAAAAGTGGGGTTACCTTAGGGCTAGATCACCTTTACTTGATTTTCTTTGTTTGACTTGTTTGATTTACATTTTGGTTCCTTGTTTGGGCTTGTTTTGATCCTCTACCCGGATCTGGGACACCTTTTTTAGGTAAGTAGAAATAAGTTATGGAAATTGTGTGGGGTATACCGACATGGTCTAAGCAATATCTATGTTAGTGTGACACATTTGTTGGTACCGGTAGCCCTTGAGTAGTCAAGGAGAATACAGGGTCGTTGTGTGGTGTCGTGAAGCACTAACTGACTTTAGAACCTTTACTTGACCAACTTGGCCCTTAGGAAGTAGTGAGGTATCTGGCTTTCGTGCAGTCCAAAGTTGGTTGATACTCGATACTACGCTCATTGAGATCGTACTTTCGGGATATTTCGGTCGCCATTAAAGAGGCTTGTGCTGAAAAAATACCCGATGAAGAAAGATTAGTGATATTGAGATCCCCTAGAACCCGATTACTATTACTAGGACATGTTGAGCCAACTAAACTTCAAGAGAGTACTTACCTATAAACTCTATGCAAGATGAAAACCTAAGGATTTTTTTTCTTTGCGTGTATATGCTTACTTGTACATAACATCATACCATTGCATTTTTTACCTAACCATTTCAAGGATTATTGGGATTTATCTTTGTTCGGTTTTGTAGGACATGGCTTCCACCCGCAAGAATACTATCCAAGTCAATCTCGTAAGAATTCCTTCTCAACTCAAAGAGTTAGCATTGAGGATTCTTGAGAGTTCCTCATTCACCGAAAGACATGGTCGACTCCTAAACTTGGTTACCTTGAGCATTGATGAAGACATGATGAAGGTTCTTTTCCAATTCTTCGACCCTTTGCACCATTGCTTTACTTTTCCTGATTACTAGCTTGTACCTACTATGGAATAATTCTCTCAACTCTTGAGGATTCCTATTCTCAATCAACTACCATTCAACGGTACTAAAAGAGACCCGAGACCTGAAGATATTTCCCGAGCACTACACTTGCAACAATCCAACGTTGTGGCTAATTGGGAAAAAAGAAGTGGTGTCAAAGGGTTCCTAGCCAAGTTCCTGTTGGAGAAAGCTCAAGATTGTTGGAACACTTTGGATTTACAAGCCTTTTAAGAAATCTTGGCCCTTCTCATCTATGGGATGTTATTATTTCAAAATCCTGACCAACTTACAGATGTGAATGCTATCAAAATCTTCATGTCTCGCAATCCGGTGCCTACCTTGTTGGGAGATATCCTACATTCTCTCCATGCTTGCACCATGAGGAAAAGAGGAACCCCCGTGTGTTTAACTCCCCTATTGGATAGGTGGTTTACTTCGCATCTCCCCCGACCCATCATAAAGAACGAGAAAGGTTTGAGGTGGTCCAATAGGTTGATGTCACTTAGATATTCAGACGTTCACTGGTGTTCTCGGTCCTTGGAGAACATTACTATCATTGACCGTTGTGGGGAATTCCCTAATGTCCCTTTGCTTGGAATTAGGGGAGGCATCACTTACAGCCCTTTCTTAGCTTTGCGACAATTTGGGTATTCCCGAAGAGATGGTCCTCATGATATGCTCATCCAATGAGTGGTGTTCGACTACGAGAGTGACGATCTAGGCTACCGTCATAGGTTTGTGCGAGCTTGGAGGATGGTAAACAAGGTGGATAGTAAGACACTGGGACACAAGATTTATATTCCCCTTGATCCTTACCTTAGGTGGGTACATGCTTGTGCTCAGAAGCTCGTAATGCCTTACCCCTCCATCCTGCCTGTTATCATGGAGCCTGTTACTGAAGAAGATGTCTCGTACACTGTCCTCTATCCCAACATGCCTACCTCTCTTGAAGACTTGCAAAAGGGTTGGATTTAGCTAAAGGAAGAGCGTGACACCTTCGAAGCTTAATTCTACACTAGCGAGAAAAGGGTTTTGGAGCTTACAAAGCAACATCATGAAGAACAGGGCTTGAACGCCTACCTAGCACCAAAGAAGATGTGTTCAACCTTTTTTCCTTAGAAATTTATTTTGTAAGCCCAAGAGGCACGTTATTACCATTTTGAACTGATTAATGCAATTTGCCGTTTGTTCATTCTTTGTCTAGACAAATTTAAATTTCATAAATCCTTGAAATCATTTACATACACATATTTCATGCATCATAACATAACAGGTTCTCCACGACAGGTTTCCTTATCTTTCTGTTGTTTATTTCAGTAAGATGGATATCAAGAAAATAGTGAAAGATCTGCAAGCACAAAACTCCCGATTTCAAGAGACTCTGTTGACCCTGGCCAAGGGGCAACAAGAGTTGATGGTGTTGTTGGCATTCAAAAAGAAACCAAAAAGGAAAGCCCTAGTCAACATGGGTAGAAGATTCAGAGAGCTGATCCGCCAAATGCTAGTAGTTGAAGATTCGTCCGAGGAAGACGAAAATCAAATTGGAGAAGAAAAGTGTACCCAGGCTGGGTGTATCAATGATTGAGTGTCTGATGATGAAGACTATTTTTACGAGCAGTATCCTCCTGGCGATGATAAGTATAAGCAGTTAGAGGATAGACTGAAGGCCATTGAGATTCAAGCCATTCCTGGTTTGGATTTTGATGATTTGGGTTTAATATCTGGGGTTGTCATTCCCCATAAATTCAAGATACCAATTTTTGTTAAATATGATGGGGTTTCCTACCCAAAACATCATCTTAAGTCATATGTGTGAAAAATACAATGGCACACCACCGACAAGAAACTCTGGGTCCACTTCTTTCAAGAAAGCTTGGCTGGGACTCAACTAGAGTGGTTTTACCAAATGGATGGTTCTCTTATCCATACATGGGAAAACTTAGACACTGCTTTCTATCACCAATACCATTACAATGTCGACCTGGCGCCGGCAAGAGTTCAACTGCAAGACATGACGATGGGTAAAAATGAAGGGTTCAAAGAGTACGCCCAAAAGTGGATGAATCTTGCCAGTAGGGTCCAACCGCCATTAACTGATAGGGAATGTATTGATATGTTTATGGGTACATTATCTGGTCCATTTTTCAACTTATTTGTTGGTTGTTCTTTGTCTGGTTTCACCGAACTGATCCTGACCGGTGAAAAAGTTGAAAGTGGTATCAAGAGTGGGAAGATCCCCATAGCATCTGCTTCCACCTCCAATCCCGTAAAGAAACCCTTCACTGGGAAGAAAGAAACTAATGTTGTGTATGGGGAAAGGGCCCGTACCAAGAAGGATAACTACTTGTCTGTTAATGCTGTTTGGATTTCCAACCCAACTCTTGTTCGAAGACAATCTCCCAATCATCAGAAATTTGAGACTCCACGAAGACAATTCACAAGGATAGGCATGTCGCTATCCCAAGTCTTACAACACCTTTTAAAGGCTAATTTGGTGAAACTGCGTGATCCTCCGTCCAATCCAGATACCTCATCACCTAAATACAATCTAAATACCAAGTGTGCATATCACTCGAATAGTCTCGGGCATGAGACCGATTAATGCTGGGCACTGAAGAATAAAATTCAAGACTTAATAGACAACAAGACAATCGAATTTGATTCTCCTGTGATTCCTAATGTGATAACGGAACCAATTCCAAACCATGGCAAAGGTGTCAATACAATTGAAGACGCCATTTTTGTTTCCCCTGTCGAAGACTTAACTACTTTGTTTACCATTAACAAGAAGAACCTGCTGAAAGTTGGGGTTTTCCCTGGCTGTTTGAAGAATTGTGATTGTTGCGCCATGCAAGATAATGGATACAAATGGCTAAAGGAAGGCGTTCAATGCCTGATAAATAGCCATGAGATCCTATTTGAGAAGACTTCGCCCGCCAAAGGTTTGACCAAAAATATTGAAGACCTCTCCATCATAACAATTTCAAACAAGCCTCTTAGGATCTCCTCGAAGGGTCCTATCAGGATTTTGAATGAACCGATTGTTGCTCCTCTGATAATTACCGCCCTTGGGCCAATTCGGTACTCTTCCAACAAAGAAGTGTCGTGGAACTATGGTACTGAAGTGTTTTACCATGGAATAAAGCAAGATGCTTGGATTGAAGAAAGAAAATTTGATGACATTGGTAACATTACTGGATCTAGTATAGTGACCAGAACTGGGAGAATCGTTTCACCCAACATTTCACCCTCAACTGCGACAACGGCACCTGTCCGCATCACCGCTGCTAAACATAGTGCTGACACAAGGGGAAAGGAGAAAGTAGTTGAGCCTGCTGAGATAGAAATACTCGCAAAAGACATTGCTGCTGAGGAACCTTCCGCTAAAGTAATGGATGAGATCTTGAAAATTATAAAGAGGAGTGATTTCAAGATAGTGGAGCAGTTGGGGCAAACCCCTTCCAAGATCTCTATGTTATCTCTGTTACTTTGTTTCGATGCTCATGCTCGAACATTGATCAAATTCTTGAAGAAGGCTCATGTCCCTCGTGAGACCACAACTGGCGAGTTTGAAAATTGTGTGGCAAGTTTGATGGCCGGCAACGGTTTGGGGTTTTTGGATGCTGATCTGACATCACTTGGAAGAAACCATAACAAAGCTCTTCATGTTTCTATTGAATGTAAGGGGACTACCCTAGCACATGTTCTGGTTGACACTAGCTCTTCTTTAAACATGCTACCCAAAGGCGCTTTGGATCGGTTAGATTGTGAAGGACTGGTCTTAAAGCCAAGTGATATCTTTATGAGGGCTTTCGATGCATCCAAAAGGACGGTCCATGGAGAGCTGGATCTCCCGATCAAAGTGGGCTCATAGATTTTCAACTCTACTTTCTATATCATGGACATACATCCTGCCTACTCCTGTTTGGTGGGTCGACCTTGGATCCATGGAGCTAGGGCAGTAACATCTACCCTTCACCAAAAGCTAAAGTATCCAATCAAGGGGAGGATCATCATTGTTTGTGGTGAGGAGGAATTCATGGTAAGCCACCTCAACTCCTTCAAATATGTGGAGATGGATGGAGAATTTATAGAAACCCCGTCCCAAGCTTTTGAAGTTGTTCTGCATATGTTTTCCACTGCCAAAGTCTCCTATGACATGCCCAAAGCTGATAAGGTTGTGCCAAGGATGGTTTCATTTAAAGATGCTCGTACCGCAGTCGAAGATGAAATTTGTGATACCTGGGGACAACTCCCCGAGATCCCGTTCAAAGCAGACAAATATGGTTTGGGTTTCACTATCAAGGCTCAGAAGGCAGTAAGGAGCGCTCGTGCGGGAAATCCCCCTCTCCATATTGGAAATCATTAAGTAAACACCATGGTGGATTCTGATGATGAACATGCATTTGAAGAATGGGTATGCCCTACTACAACAGAGCTCAGTAATTGGCACGCAAAGGACTTCATTTATGTCTCCTTCATTGAGGAGTAATTACTTGTTTATTGCTTTTTGTTAATTCAAGAAACTTTTGTCTGTAATATTAAACAATGACTTTTAAGCCATATTCCTGGCCCGGGGCACTTTGGTCCATTTGTTAAGGGTTTTGTTCATGTTCATTTTATCATATGATCATTCAATACAAACCATTGGACTTTTTGCATTCGAACTTTTATGCTCATTGTCTTTCTTTTTCTTCTATGCATTTATTAAAATAGCCATGTATCTTACATGCACACACACACACACACTCTTGCAGGTCCTCGTCCACTCCGAATTTCATTGCCAATGACTCTACTATTGCCAACTATGATTTCTAACATCCAATTAACTAAGCTGAAGACGAAGGCGATGAATATTGTGAAATATCAGGAGAACTAGCCAGACTTCTAATGCAAGAGGAAAAAACTATTCAGTCGCATGAAGAGTCAGTTGAAGTCATCAACCTAGGTACCGAAACAGACAAGAAAGAGGTCAATATCGGCGCCAACCTAAAAAGCAGTGTCAAAAGCATATTGGTCCAGATGTTGCATGATTATGTGGAAGTGTTTGCTTGGTCGTATGAAGATATGCCAGGGTTGGATACCGACATTGTAGTTCATCGTCTGCCAACAAAGGAAGATTGTCCTCTTGTCAAACAAAAAGTTCGTCGCATGCGGCCTGACATGTCTGAAAAGATAAAAGCTGAAGTGATGAAACAATTTGATGCAGGATTCCTAGCTGTGACATCTTATACCCAATGGGTTACGAATGTGGTTCCAGTTCCAAAGAAAGACAGAAAGGTTTGTATGCGCGTAGATTACAGGTATCTGAATAGAGCAAGCCCCAAGGATGACTTCCCTCTACCTCATATTGATGTCTTGGTCGATAACACCGCTCAACATAAAGTCTTCTCTTTCATGGATGGTTTTTCCGGCTATAATCAAATTAATATGGATCCTGAGGACATGGAGAAGACCACCTTTGTTACGCAATGGGGAACCTTTTGCTACAAGGTCATGCCATTCGGATTGAAGAATGCAGGGGCAACATATCAAAGGGCTATGGTGGCTTTGTTTCATGATATGATCCATCATGAAATAGAGGTGTATGTGGATGATATGATTGCAAGGTCACAAACTGAAGAGGAGCATCTCAATCACCTATACAAACTATTTGAAAGGCTGAAAAAGTACAAGTTAAGGTTGAACCCCAATAAGTGCACATTCGGAGTAAGATCTGGAAAACTTCTAGGTTTCATTGTCAATGGTAAAGGTATCAAAGTGGATCCTGCAAAGGTAAAATCCATCCAAGAAATGGATGTTCCCAATTCTGAAAAGGAGGTTATAGGATTCTTGGGTCGTCTTAACTACATCGCGCTTCATATCTCACTTAACTGCTACTTGTGAGCCACTTCAAACTCTTGAAGAAAGATCAAGTAGTCAAATGGAATGATGAACGCCAAGCTGCCTTCAATAAAATCAAGGAATATCTACAAGAACCTCCTATCCTCATGCCTCCAGTGGAAGGAAGACCCTTGATCGTGTACTTGACTGTGCTAGAGAACTCTATGGGGTGTGCGCTGGACCAACATGACGACTCTGGCCAAAAAGAGCATGTTATTTACTACCTGAGCAAAAAGTTTACTGACTGTGAAACTAGATATTCATTGCTCGAGAAAACTTGATGCGCTCTGGCATGGGCTGCTCGCCAGCTAAGATAGTATATGTTGACTCATACCACTCTATTGATTTTTAAGATGGACCATATCAAGTACAGATTTGAGAAACCCGCTCTTTCCGGACGGATAGCTAGATGGCAAATGATCTTAACTGAGTACGATATTCAATATACAACATAAAAAGGCCATCAAAGGAAGTGTATTGGCAGATCATTTGTCCCCTCAAGCTGTTAATGATTATCAGTCTATGAACTTTGATTTCCCGAATGAGAATATCACGCTAGTAACCGACTGTGCAAAACCTAGACCATATGACGGACCTGAACAAGGATCCCGATGGACCATGGTTTTTGACGGGCCTTCCAACGCTTTGGGTAACAGAATTGGTGCTATGATAATCTCCCGTGAAGGTTACCACACTCCTTTCACCACTAGATTATGCTTCAATTGTACGAACAACATGGCCGAGTACGAAGCATGTGTCTTAGGTCTGAAGGTTGTCATTGATTTAAGGATCAAACATCTGAATGTATTCGGAGACTCTGCTCTAGTTAGCCAAGTAAAAGGAGATTGGGACACTAAACATCCTAATCTTATTCCTTACAAGGAGCTTATGCTATCTCTAATTCCATACTTCGAAGAAATCATCTTTGAACACTTCCCTAAAGAAGAAAATCAGTTAGCCGATGCTTTAGCCACAATGTCTTCTATGTTCAAAGTCAAATGGGACAAAGAAGCTCCTATGATTACAATTGAGAAGTTTGATGAACTTGACCACTGCTACGAGCTTGACACTGATGCCGAGAAGCCAAGGTACCATGAGGTGAAAAGATACCTTGAAGCACAAGACTATCCCGAAGGAGCTTCCATCAATGACAGAAAATTCTTACAAAGATTCTCAGTCAAATTCTTCCAAAGCAATGGAACCCTATATAGACGCAACCATGATTCTACTCTACTCCGATGTATGGTCAAGAAGGAGTAAGAGGAGATTATGGAAGACATGCATGACGGTCTCTTTGGGACTCACTCTAGAGGACATACTATGGCCAAGAAAATCCTGAGAGTTGGTTACTACTGGTCAACAATGGAGACTAATTTCCATCATAACTCAAGGACTTTCCACAAATGCCAAGTCTATACTGACAAGGTCCATGTGCCTCATATTCCTCTAAATGTCATGACTGCTCTATGGCCATTTGAAATATGGGGCATTGACATCATTGGAGAGATCAAATCCACTGCCTCTAATGGACATCGCTTCATTCTTGTCATTGTCGATTATATCACCAAATAGGTCGAAGCCGTCTCATTTGCCTCAATTACCAAGGACGTGGTAGCCAAATTCATCAAACATAATCTCATCTGCCGCTATGGTATCCCCGAAAGTATTATCACTGACAACGGGACCAATCTCAATAATGTTATGATTACCGAACTTTACAATCAGTTCAAAATTAAGCATCACAATTCTTCTCCTTATAGACCTAGAATGAATTGCACAGTGGAAGCAGCCAACAAAAACATTAAGAAGATTATGTAGAAGATGGTAGTAACATACAAAGACTGGCATGAGATGTTACCGTTTGCTCTTCATGGCTACCGTACTTCAGCTCGGACATCAATTGGGGCAACTCTCTTTTCTTTGGTCTATGGCATGGAAGTTGTCCTACCAGTGGAAGTTCAGATTCCCTCCCTAAGGATTATGAATGAAGCAGGCCTAGGCAAAGACGAATGGACTCATACAAGATTGGATCAGTTGAACTTGATTGATGAAAAGCGACTGGATGTTGTTTGTCATGGTCAGATATACCAAAAACGTATGATCAAGGCTTTCAACAAAAATATCAGGCCTCGAGTATATCAAGCTGGTGACTTGGTGATAAAGTCCATCATTCTTCCACAAGGAGACCCCAGAGGAAAATGGACTCCCACCTATGAATGGCCATTTATCGTCAAGAAAGTCTTCTCTGGTGGTGCCATGATGCTGACCACTATGGACGGTGAAGATTTCCCACATTTTATGAATGCGGACATAGTTAAAAAATACTACGCTTAAGAGACCCGCTAGGTTGACACACCTAGGCAGGATAAGGGCATCCCGACAAACCAAAGTATTGGGCAAAAATTATGGATATATGCAAAAGATTGTACACCCGTGAAGTCAAAAACTCGAATGGGCGACTTGAGCAAAAATGGGTATCTTGGTGGGATGAAACCCCGAAAGGACGGCCCAGGAAAAAGTTAAGGATTAAAATCATATGACTATGTCCCGTGGAATCACCATGGTTGAATTTATTACTAAGGTCCGAGTTTAAACGGTCCAAGATCAATCCAATCAACTTCTGTCAACGGCAAGGGACGTTCGAAGACATTGGGGAAATAGTAGAGTTGGAACATAATGAGATCGTTTCCACATGGTTATTACCTTTGTTTTCAATTTTGTTTTTCTTTCGATGATTACCTCTTACTAGGATCTCTGTCTCTTTATACAAAAATACCTATTCGTGGGTAAAACATCAATACAAATATACTTTGAAGTGCAAACTTTCTATTTTTATTTTGAATGCAAAGATGTCCAATGACTAAAATTGAACGAACATATGCATATGAACATAATTAAAACTATTTAGCACATGTATCTTGAAGAAGTGAAAAACACAAGAAGGGGGGTGGAATTGTAAAAACTGGAAATCAATTGCAATGAACACGATATTTTTATCATGGTTCGTTTGATCTCAAACTACTCCAGTCCACCCGTCAAGGTGATTTCGCCTCTCTCCAACGAGGTCTTAATCCACTATATTCCACTGAATATTACAATCTGCTTTAACAACTGCTAAAGCCTTCTTGATGCAAACCACAGACCGGTTTCTCAAGGAATCACTTTCTTACAAAGAATTGAAATCTAGGTGTGTGAATGTTTTCTACAAAATTGTTTATCACAACTGTGATACTACACAAATTAAGCTTATGGAAACTAGATTGCTAAAAATAATTGAGTAAGGAATTTTGGAGCTTTTAGCAAACTGAGAGTGAGGAAGATGATGAATAGCTTTTTGGCGTGTAGAGTGTTGTAGAGCATTAGCCAATTCAATCTTCATTGACTTGTTTATATAGCATTGGAATTGGTGAACGTTGGAGCAATAAGTCTGATTCAATGCCAATAACAATCTTTCCTTATTAAGCAGATCTTGTATGGAATGATGTTGTTGGTAATAACTCGTCTTGAATGCACAGTGTCGTTGCTACTTAAGCATGTTCTGGCTTTGGCTCATTCTGACGCTGCTTAAGTGCTGATGAATTGTTGTTGTCTTTATCAGAGTTCAGAGTGTTGAGCGTAGATCTGTTCATCAAGCTTCAGCATAAGCGTGAATTGTTCTTCTGATTCTGGTATCTGATATAGCATCTTCTGATGCTGATGTTGATATCTAATTTTCTGATGCTGATTATGATGTACTCTTGCTGATACCCATCAGAGTTTTTGTAAAACAGAAAGTAATTTTTAGGTAGCAAATAGTTCTTACATGAATCACATAATTAATATATCATTTCATTTTGTTATCATCAAAACTTAAACCTAGGGTAGTAGATTCAAACTTTGTTCTAACAATCTCCCCATTTTTGATGATGACAAAAACTAGATATTTTTTAATTAAAAATAGCGTGAAAAAGTATCAGAGATAACTAAATGATAAGATGCATCAGAATTAAATAAGAAGTTATCAAAGATAAGGGATAAAGAGATATCAGAGTTGGGATCAGAGATACTCCCCCTGAATTTAGTACTTCCCTTTTTTTAATTCCGAGAGTCTTCAGGATCAGATCTTTATTGAATTGTTGAGCATCAGAATATTGGAGCTTTGACTATCAGAACTTCAGATCAGAATATCAGAGCTTCAGAGTATCAGAGCTTTATCAGAGCTTTGCTTTGGATCAGAGTATCAGGGCTTTGGTCTTCAGTGAATCAGAGAGCATTCTTGTACCTGTAGACTTATGCAAAAACAGAAAACATTCAAGTATATCAGAGTTAGAATGTTTGAGACTTTTTGTCTCAGTAATCCGTTATTGAAAAATATCATTCTTGTTCTCCCCCTTTTTGTCAGCAATCAAAAAGTGTAAGTGATGTGCTAAAACGATTAGAGCAGAAAAACTTTTTATATATTAAAATTCAGAGTCAGACAAAACAGTACAAAAGATATGCAAAGAAAACATTGAAAATATCATGAATGAAAAACTAAGGTTGGGGTGGAAGGCGTGTGAACAGAGTCTCCAGCATTGCTTGAGGTTGCCATGTTCACACTTAGGGTTTTTCTGAGAAAACTGAAAAATGGGTTTCTTTTGAGAGAGAAGAACACACAGAGAAAATGCAGAAAAATATTTGAGAGATTATGAGAAACGGTAAAGGATTAATGTGAGAAGTTAACATGCTTAAATAGATTTCAAAATACTTTTTGAAAGTGTAAACAGTTTCAAGAAAGAGAAATAAAATCATGATTACGTTTTAAAACATGATTACTTTCATTTAATGCTTGCTGATTTTGGGGGATTTGAGAAAGATACTTGAAACGGTTACCAGACATGTGTCTCAATGCACCCAATCAGCGTTTTGCCTTCTCAGAAGCATGCACGCGTTCTGCTTCAGAGATTTGCTGATGATTGGATGACACTTGTTTGATTTAGTGAGCAGCACGTCTATCCTTGAGCTGAAACGCTCAGATCTTTAAGACTAGCATCTGATACAATCTGCATGTTCTATCTTTCTGAAAAGAGATTGATCAGAAGTTCACAGTAAAACAAATACATTCTGAAAGATAATATATGGAATTAAAACATTTTCACTCTGGGCAGATTTTCATGCTGAGATGTTTCAGAATGAAATTGAATTTGTCTTCAGAAAGGGGTTTAGTGAAGATATCAGCCCATTGATGGTCTGTATCAATAAATTTTAAGTTCAAAATTACTTTCTGAATGTAGTCCCTAATGAAGTGATGTTTTATTTCTATATGTTTAGCTCTAGAATGTAAAAGGGATTCTTACTTAAGCAAATAGCAGAAGTATTGTCACAGAGTATAGGGATGTTACTCTCAAAGATCTGGAAGTCTTCAAGCTGACTTTTCATCCAGAGCATTTGTGTGCTACATCCTGCTGCTGCTATGTACTCAGCTTCTGCTGTTGATAGCGCAATTGTGGATTTCCTTTTGCTGGACCAAGATATCAGATTTTCTCCCAGAAACTGGCAGCTTCCAGAAGTACTTTTACGCTCTACTCTGTCTCTAGCAAAGTCAACATCGCAGTAGCCTACTAAGCTGTAATCACTAGATTTTCTATATATAAACCCAGATTAGTAGTACCTTTCAGATACTTGAAAATTCGCTTAACAGCTGTTAAGTGAGATTCTCTAGGATCTGATTGGAATCTAGCACAAATACATACGCTGAATAAGATATCAGGTCTTGAAGTTGTCAAATAAAGGAGAGAACCAATCATACCTCTGTAGACCTTCTGTTCTACCTTTTTTCTTACCTCTTCTCTTTCCAGAATGCACGTGGGATGCATTGGAATCTTTGATGGCTTACATTCTGAGAGGTCAAATTTCTTCAGAAGATCTCTGATATATTTGCTCTGATGAATGTAAGTTCCCTCTGGAGTTTGATTGATCTGAATTCCTAGAAAGAATTTCAGTTCCCCCATGAGGCTCATCTCAAATTCTGCCTGTATACACTTAGCAAATTTTCTTCCAAGAGAAGGATTAGTAGATCCAAAAATAATGTCATCAACATAAATTTGACAGACTAAGATGTCATTCTTAACTGACTTACAGAATAAGGTAGTGTCCACCTTCCCTCTGGTGAATTCATTTTCTAACAGAAACTTACTTAGTCTTTCATACCAAGCTTTGGGAGCTTGTTTCAGACCATATAGTGACTTCTTTAGTTTGAAAACATGTTCTGGATGTTTTGTATTTTCAAAACCAGGGGGTTGGTGCACATAAACCTCTTCTTCTATATAACCATTTAAGAATGCACTCTTGACATCCATCTGATACAGAGTGATGCCTCTATTAACAGCAAATGAAATTAAAAGTCTGATAGATTCTAACCTGGCGACTGGAGCAAAGGTTTCTGTATAGTCTATTCCCTCTTGCTGACTATAACCTTGTGCTACCAGTCGTGCTTTGTTTCTGATGACTTCACCTTGTTCATTTAGCTTATTTCTGAACACCCATCTTGTTCCAATGATGTTGAATCCTTTTGGTCTGGGAACAAGATCCCATACGTCATTTCTGGTGAATTGATTCATCTCTTCTTGCATTGCTAGAATCCAGTCATTGTCCAGAAGTGCTTCATCAATAGAAGAAGGTTCAATTAGAGACACAAGTCCCATGAGGGTTTCTTCAGAGTTTCTGAAGCTTGCTCTTGTTATGATTGGATCTTCCTTTATTCCTAAGATAGTTTCTTCTGGATGATCCAAGCTGCTTTTGGGTAATCTCTTCTGAGGTTGATCAGCAGCTGTGGTAGGATTGCTAGCAGTGCTTCTTTCATATGTTGAAGGAGTGTCTGTGTTGAGAGCTTCTGATGACTTGTCTTCAGAACCTGTAAATTCAATTTCCATACCTGCAAAAACTTCATTCTGCTTTGACTTTTCAGAGTCAAGCTTATCATCAAAATGAACACTGATTGATTCTTCCACAATCTGTGTTTCTGTATTGTATACTCTGTACCCTCTTGAGCGTTCAGAGTATACTAACATAATACACTTCTGTGCTTTAGAGTCAAACTTGTTCAAATAATTCTTTGTATTTAACATAAAACAAGTACATCCAAATGGATGAAAATATGAAATGTTAGGCTTTCTGTTCTTCCACAATTCATATGGAGTATTTTCCAGAATAGGTCTTATTGAGATTCTATTCTGAATGTAGCACGCTGTGTTTATTGCTTCTGCCCAGAAGATCTTAGCAACATTTGTCTCATTGATCATGGTTCTGGCCATTTCTTGCAATGTTCTGTTCTTTCGTTCTACAACTCCATTTTGTTGGGGAGTTCTAGGACAAGAGAAATCATGCAGAATGCCTTTGTCATTAAAGAATGACTCAAAATCTTTGTTTTCAAACTCTCCACCATGATCACTTCTGACTTTAACGATTCTAAGATCCTTTTCATTCTGAACTTGGTTATAGAAGGTAACAAACACAGAGTGTGACTCGTCCTTGTGTCTTAAGAACTTTACCCATGTCCATCTGCTATAGTCATCTACGATTACTAACCCATACTTCTTGCCACTGACTGAAGCAGTTTTAACTGGTCCAAATAAGTCAATATGCAGAAGTTCTAATGGCTTAGAGGTAGAAACAACATTTTTAGATTTGAAAGAAGGTTTTGCAAACTTGCCTTTCTGACATGCTTCACACAGAGCATCTGAATTGAACTTCAAATTAGGAAGTCCTCTGACCAGATTGAGTTTGTTAATCTGAGATATTCTTCTCATACTAACATGCCCCAATCTTCTGTGCCAGATCCACTGCTCGTTGTTAACAGACAGAAGACACTTTACATTCTGACTTTTCAGTTCAGAAAGTTTGATTTTGTAAATGTTGTTTTTCCTCTTTCCATTAAACAGGATAGTCCCATCTTTCTGACTAACAGCTTTACATGATTTTTGATTAAAGATTATATCATAACCGTTATCACTTAATTGACTTATGGATAACAGATTATGCATTAATCCATCTACTAGCAGAACATTATTTATAGAGGGAAGATTTCCATTACCTACAGTTCCAGAGCCAATGATATTTCCCCTCTGATTGCCTCCAAAACCAACGTGGCCTCCAGGCTTAAGTTCCAGGCTTTGGAACATATGCCTTCTTCCCGTCATGTGTCGCGAGCAGCCAGAGTCCAGGTACCATGACTGGTGTTTCTGATTTGCTGCTAAAGATATCTGCAACATGTATTATTTTATCCTTAGGTACCCAGATTTTCTTGGGTCCTAATTTGTTAGATTTACCAAAACTCTGGTTGAATTTTGGTTTCACAGAATACTTACTGCTAGTGTATTTAATATCATGTGTGTGACCATACACAAAATGTGAGTTCAGAGGAGTGTGTTTAATGGTTAAATCCATGACATTCTTTGGTGTAGGAACCTTACCTTGGTATCCTATTCCCTTCCTGCCGTTTCTGCTAACTCCATAGATCATTGAAGCCATTTTGCTTCTATCTATGCTTTTAGAAAGGAACTTCTGGAAACTGTGATCATACTCCTTGATGATCTCATCAGCACTGCTGGGAGTTTGAGAAATTGGTTCCTTCTGAGAGTTTTGTAAAACATTTTCTAATTTTGAAATTTTATTTCTCAGCTCAGAATTTTACAATTTAAGACTCTCAGTCTTATCAGAGTCAGATTCAAGATTCCTTTTCAGGTTTCTGAATTTAACTCTAATCTGCTGATACCTTTCCAGAATTTCATTAAGGCTTTCAGCAAGTTCAGCCTTGGTAAAATTAACTGCAAAGTCAGGAAATACCTCTTCAATATTTGATTCAGAGTCTGATTCAGAAGCTTCACTATCTTCTGAGATGTTGGCCATGAGAGCTATGTTTGCTCTCTCATCATCTGATTCTGAGTCAGCTTCAGACGAGTCAGAGTCATCCCATGTAGCCATGAGACTTTTCTTCTTTTCTCTTCCAAAATTCTTTTTGGGCTTTTCCCTCTGAAGCTTTGGGCAGTCACTCTTGTAGTGTCCTTGCTCATTGCACTCATAGCAGATGATGTCCTTGGTGTTTGGCTTTCTGCTTCCTGAGGAGCCTTCAGATCTTCTGTATCCAGAGGAAGAATCTGTCATTCTGTATCTGGAAGAAGACTCGTTCTGATCAGATCTTCTGGGATTCCTGAACTTCCTTTGCCTCTGCTTCCACAGTTGATTCACTCTTCTGGAGAGGAGAGAAAGTTCGTCGTCTTCTGATGAGGATCCATCAGATGTTTCTTCAACTGCCTGCAAAACTTTAGACTCATATTTTTTGTTAGATTTTAATGCTAAAGGCTTACCTTGCTTCTGGGGTTCATCAGCTTCTAGCTCTATCTCATGACTTCTGAGGGAGCTGATAAGTTCCTCCAGAGAAATTTTGTTGAGATCTTTTGCTAGCTTCAGAGTTGTAACCATTGGCCTCCACTGCTTTGGTAAGCTTCTGATGATCTTCTTGACGTGATCAGCAGTAGAGTATCCTTTGTCCAGAACCTTGAGACTAGCCACCAGAATTTGGAATCTTGAGAACATTGTTTCAATGGATTCACTTTCTTCCATTTTGAATGCCTCATACTTCTGAATGAGCGCAAGAGCTTTTGTTTCTTTGACCTGAACGTTGCCCTCATGCGTCATTCTGAGTGAGTCAAACATGTTCTTAGCTGTGTCTCTATTAGAGATCTTTTCATATTCAGCATACGAGATGGCGCTGAGAAGGATGATTCTGGCCTTGTGGTGATTTTTGAAGTCACGCTTTTGTTGGTCAGACATTGCTTTCCTATCAATCTTCTGACCGCTTGCATTCACAGGGTACGTGTATCCATATGTCACCATGTCCCACAGATCAGCATCATGTGCCAGAAAGAAGCTTTCAATTCTGTCTTTCCAGTAATCAAAATTTTCTCCATCAAAGACTGGAGGTTTTCCGCTGAATCTGTCTCTGTCTTCATTGTTGTCATTGCTGGTGTGTGAATAAGTTCCTGCCATTGTGTTTTTCTGACGCTGAATCTTGTACTGACACGGTTAAGTGTTTTAGCTCAGAACCAGGCGCTCTGATGCCAATTGAAGAAGTGAAAAACACAAGAAGGGGGGTTGAATTGTAAAAACTGGAAATCAATTGCAATGAACACGATATTTTTATCCTGGTTCGTTTGATCTCAAACTACTCCAGTCCACCCGTCAAGGTGATTTCGCCTCTCTCCAACGAGGTCTTAATCCACTATATTCAACTGAATATTACAATCTGCTTTAACAACTGCTAAAGCCTTCTTGATGCAAACCACAGACCGGTTTCTCAAGGAATCACTTTCTTACAAAGAATTGAAATCTAGGTGTGTGAATGTTTTCTACAAAACTGTTTATCACAACTGTGATACTACACAAATTAAGCTTATGGAAACTAGATTGCTAAAAATAATTGAGTAAGGAATTTTGGAGCTTTTAGCAAACTGAGAGTGAGGAAGATGATGAATAGCTTTTTGGCGTGTAGAGTGTTGTAGAGCATTAGCCAATTCAATCTTCATTGACTTGTTTATATAACATTGGAATTGGTGAACGTTGGAGAAATAAGTCTGATTCAATGCCAATAACAATCTTTCCTTATTAAGCAGATCTTGTCTGGAATGATGTCGTTGGTAATAACTCGTCTTGAATGCACAGTGCCGTTGCTACTTAAGCATGTTCTGGCTTTGGCTCATTCTGACGCTGCTTAAGTGCTGATGAACGGTTGTTGTCTTTATCATAGTTCAGAGTGTTGAGCGCAGATCTGTTCATCAAGCTTCAGCATAAGCGTGAATTGTTCTTCTGATTCTGGTATCTGATATAGCATCTTCTGATGCTGATGTTGATATCTAATTTTCTGATGCTGATTATGATGTACTCTTGCTGATACCCATCAGAGTTTCTGTAAAACAGAAAGTAATTTTTAGGTAGCAAATAGTTCTTACATGAATCACATAATTAATATATCATTTCATTTTGTTATCATCAAAACTTAAACTTAGGGTAGTAGATTCAAACTCTGTTCTAACATATCTTACCAAGCAACAACAAGCATCTCTTTATGCATTTGGGATTTCCCCGCAGAGTTATTTCATTAACATTATCCCCACAAAGTCCTTTCATATTGTAGTCCCCAGCCAGAGTCTCAATCTCTTGACAGCCCTCTCCCCAGCTGTGTTGTTCTTAAAAGAAGAAGTCTTGGGAATTTCTTCCTAAAATATTCACCTTGTCAGCAGTTCGTCAAATATCCTCTTCAGCGGGGTTTATTTCCCCAACAAACAGCAAAATTCGCCAGCTGAGTCTGTTTTCCCCGGATGAGTCTAGCCTCTCCAACTTGAGTTTACCTCTCAGACTATTACAAATCAGAGGACCACAACCCCTAATCCCTAGTGAAGTCGCCAACAAAGTCATAGTTAACTTCTCAAGATACTATGAAGCCTAGACCCGACCAGATAATACTATAACTTTCAAATACTATGAAGCCTGAACCCGACCAGATAATAGTTTAACTCCAGTTACTATGAAGCCTGGACCCGACCAGATAATAGTTAACTTATCAAGACACTATGAAGCCTTTACCCAACTAGATAATAATTAAATTCTCAAGATACTATGAAGCCTGGACCCGACCAGATAATAGTACAACTTTCAAATACTTTGAAGCATGGATCCGACCAGATAATAATACAAATTTCAAATACTATGAATCCTGGACCAAACCAGATAATAGTTTAACTCCAGTTACTATGAAGCCTGGACCCGACCAGATAATGGTTAACTTCTCAAGACACTATGAAGCCTGGACCCGACCAGATAATAGTTTAACCCTTCATGATATTGAAAAATCCGGACTCAACCAGACAAGGGATTAATGTCTTTCCCCGGTAGAGTTTTCCTCTACCCCCAACAATTTACTGTGAAGCCTGGACCCGACCAAATATCAATTCAACTTCATATTTTCAAGTAAGTTATTGCGAAGCCTGGAATCCAACCAGATAGAAATTAATTTCATCCACCTCAGAAATCTGCGAAACCTGAAATCTGACCAGATGGCAGTTTAAGGTTAGAAGTTGCTGTGAAGCCTGGAATCCGACCAGATAACAGCCTAACTTCACTCTCCCAAACAATTTCATGTGAAGCCTAGAATCTGACCAGATAGAAGTTAATTTAGTCTTTCCCAGTAAGTCACTATGAAGCCTGGATTTCGACTAAATAACAGTTTAACTTCAAGCGAATTTCTGCAAAGCCTGGAATACGACCAGATAACAGTTAATTCACCTTTTACCCTGCAAGTCACTATGAAGCCTGGAGTACAACCAGACAGCAGTCAACTTCATTTTCCCTAACAAATTGCTTCCAAGCATGGATTTTGACCAGATAACAGCCAACTTTTGATGCTCTTCAGTTAGGAATAATTCCCCAGTAAGAGCATTGAACAACCAAAACTCCTAAACTCTTTTCCCCAAGCAGAGATTAACATTTCCTGCAAGAGTTTCCCCATGCAAAGAACCAAATTAAATATTCCCCAGCGGATTTCTCCTCAAACACCAGAACAAGAATCCCTAGCAGAAACGTCCTAAACCAAGTAGAAAATGCACCTACTCTCCAACAACGGTTCAGGATTCTGCCTCCCAAGGCTCCCCAACATGTTGTCAAGGATTTATTTCCCTAGACAAAGACACACTAAAATAAACACATCATATTCATAAACCATAACGCATACATCACAAATGCATACAGCATAATCTCATTTATTTTGGGAACATCCTTATGTCATGCATATATCTGCATGCAACTAATCATTTTCCTTGCAAGAAAAATCAGCAGGCCCAAAGACATATACTATTTCAGTATAAATTCAACCAAAAGATTTATCCTGATACCTTCCCCAATCACCCTGAATTGAATCTCTAAGCCCATTCCCTACACAATCAACTAACACATCATCGAGTGCAAATTTTTGAGCAATTTAGTGTTCAATCATCTTCCACCTTCAAGTCACGAATGGCGAATTCGCCAATCTAACTCTTCAGGTTTAAGAAGTATGAACAGGGGCAGCTATTACACCTTAAAATTTGCCCTCTCATTTATCAAGAATTTCTCATCGGATCTCCCATAACTCAAGTTTGTAGCACTGATACATCAATTCAAGTTTGGAATTGGCACAAGGGCAAAATGGTCAAAATCCATGTTGAAGAGTCAAACTTTGACTTTTGGATCAAAATCAAGTTTCAAGAATCATATTTCATCAAGACATGTTAGAATATGAAGTTTGTTTCATCAAGAAAATCAAAATTCAAAATTACTTTGGAAAAGTCAAAATTCTAAACACTTAGAAATTTTTCTAAGTGTTAAGAAATATGATAAGTTCGGAACTTCTGGCCAGATTTTCATCATAATGCAAGCTGATTCGGGAGGAACTTCGGACACAAGAGTTGTATATCTCAAAGAAATTTAAAACATTGCAGAATAGAACTTCTTCTGGAAATGTTGGGATTTCAAGTTATAGATCTTTGAAAACACGTCCATGGAACTAAAACTATTGGTAAATTCTGAGCGTTTCCAAGTCAGAATTTGGTTAGAACTTTTGGGCCTTTTTCGCGTAGGTTCAGTCAGAGTTTGCTAAGATGATTCAAAGAGAGGTTGTAAAGCATGTTACAAGCTTTCTAAAAAGAATGGGAACTCCTTCAGAACATGCTGGAACAGGGTGATTTAAAGATCAGAAGTTAGACATTTGTTCTTAATTTAAGTTATGTTTATGCTGAACTTCTGACCCAGTTTCAAGCTATGATGCATAATTTCATGTTTCAGGTTTTCTGGTTCGTTAAATCTCATCATGATTTAATGCTCACACCCACTTTTGAGTCTTTGTCCAAAGGATCTTCCCACGTGTGGCCTGAAAGTACTATTGTTGTCCTTGAAAAGTAAACTTTTGTACAAAGTTTATGTTGGGCCCATGCTTTACTTTTGTTTCTGGGTGTACTTCTCCACAAATCATGCCTACAAAATCAGATTAGGCACGGCTAAAAGCTGCTAACCACTCTATTTTGCCTTGAACCATACTTGTCAAAACTTGCTTCAAGAACAAGTCAGCGCCATAACACATGATGGTTGTACTCTTGACTTCTCCAAGCTCCTAAATCCTTTTGCCTATAAATTGAACTTCATTTGCAACTGTTAAAGAGGTCGAGAATTTGATAAAAAGCCTTGAAACTTTGCTGAAATTTCAAAAAACTTGAAATTGCAAACATAAACACCAAAACTTGCTAATTTGTGGTTTTTGTTTGCATCCAAGCTCTAATTTTCCTTGTGCATTTCCTGACCAAATCACCTGCACAGCTTCTGATATACACTTAGAAGTCGTCCCAACTTCTGTTTTCAGACTGTAACACAGTCTTCATCAGTCTCCATCTCAAAAATCAAAACTTTTCTTCTTGGTTGCTCCAGAATATTTCAGCCATCCATAATTCAAGTTAAGGTTCTCTTCATCTTTCTGAGAACTTTAGGAAGTTGGTCAGAACATCACAGCAACCTGAACCAGGCTCTAATTCACAGAACAATTTCCAGCTGCAAGGTAAGTTTCTTCTGACTTTTATCTCATTATTTGGGCATTGTTATGCTTGCATTTCCAAAGATACAATGTAGATATCATGACTCTGATTCTGTACACATTTATAGATTTCATGTATATGTCCTAAGTAGAGAGGATTTCAAATCAGAACTTCTTGAGGAAATTAGGATGCAGAATTAGAATTAGCCAAATTCATGCTTGCTTCTGATTTACAATTCTGATGCTTTATATTTCTGAAACATGATGAAACTAGTCATAACTACTAGTGTTTTCATTTTGTTCATTTTTTTTGTTGAGAAATAATTGAGTTGTAGATGCTCTGGTTGGCATGGAGAAGGAGATGAAGTTCATCATCGAAATAACTGAGTTGCAGCTGCTCTGGTTGGCGTGGAGAAGGAGATGAAGTTCATCATTAGAAAATAATTTATATTATATGTTTATGTTTTTGCTTCTAATACCGGATGTATAGCCACCCTAGTGGTAGAGAGCGCACGCATAAGACATTATTATTAAGGGTCACGGTTTTTAGCCCCATAAACACCATTTTTATGCTTATTTCTTGACATTTTTTCCATTATTTATCAAACCTTGATCCTGGACCAGAACTTCTAGATAACCCCCCCCCCCCCCCCCCTTAGTTAAGTGTCAAAATAGTGATCTTGGACCAGAACTTCTAAATATTCACATCCAACAGCATTGACACGTCACATACCCACTATCAGAACTTTTAGGTTGTCAGTAACACCAGAACTTCTAGGTTTCCAGCTGCATCAGAACTTCCAGACCCTCTCAATAACTAGAACTTCTGACCTTCCCATAACATTAAAACATCTAGGTTCCCAGTTGCATCAGAATTTCTAGGATTTCCTTTGTTCCCAATAACCCCAGAACTTTAGTGCACTCGGATCCAGGACTTTTGGCCTTCCCCATTTATGCTAACATTTTCTTTCTGATCTGCAGTACACCTGAGTCAGAATGATCTCTTTCCTTTCAGTAATGCGATGACTCTGATTCTTGTTCTCTCATTATTTTTATCACCACTTTTATTTTCATCAATCAAAAACACAAAAAAAAACCTTATATTCACATGCTTTGTTTTATTTCCTTTAAAACAAAAAGACTATAAATATTTTTCTTAAGCAAATTTATTTCTTCTCTTAACAAAAACAAAACAAATCTATTTTACATTTCTTGTACATTATTTTAATATGGTTGTAATATATAATTAGGACTTTAATTTCTCGCAATCCCCATTTGTAAATTTGTACACCCCGTCCCTAATTGATTGTAATAACTTAGGATATTTACATTTTCTCACTTTATCGCTTTCATATAAATGCTAGTAATTAGGATTTGTATGGGAAGATGAAATCAATCTTAGAAAACACTAATCAAAGACTAAATGCATGCAAATAAAACACATTATTCACACATGCACCCCTAGGGCTAATTCCACTTGTTGCCTAAAAATGGTCATGCTATGTATGTGAGACGTCTAAGAAAAACATTCAAAAATACAAGATCATAGTCCCTCGATGAAACTTAGAATGTTTCCTTTCAAATGATCTTAGTCCCTCAAGAGAAATGCTAAGATATCTCACAACATTTCTATCATGACCATACGATGATCCACGCCCATCCCTTCACATCCAAAGATAAAGTTTCTTACCAATCAATGGTAAGATAGAAACATCTAAGGAAGGAGGAAAAGAACAAAGACTTTTGAGTAGGTAGAAACGTTCTTAGTTGCTTGCTCATTTTTCAAAAAACAGGTACCTTTTCAAATGCACCAACACTTTCCATGAAATATTTTTAAAAGTACAACACTTTGTATACATTCTTATAGAGACGAGAATATTACAAAGTTTTCCTAAACGAATGCGCTTTTCAAAAATACTTTCAAAACTCACCACAAAGCAGAATTTCAAATAAAAGCAAGTGATCTAGCAAGAAACTAAGAGCCCATAGATAACTATGGATGGAAAGGGTGCTAACACCTTCCCTTTTCATAATCTACCCCCCGAACTCAAGAAAATAATCTCAAAGGTCTTTCCTGTTCTTTTCACCCTTTCCTTCATTGGATAAAAGAAAAGTCAGTGGCGACTCTTGCTAACTGCAACAATTGTGATCAAACACAAAACATCCCAAGCCAATTCTCCCACCGTGTTACAGAAAGCCTTGCATGTTTTTTGATGTCTGAACATGTTAAGTATATATACAAGAGAAGATTAGGTCAATTGGTGGGCTTAGACATCACATGATATCATATCTTTGATTTTGTTTGAGAATAAGTTGAGATATTCCAAAACCAATGAAGATCTGTTTCAAACATAGGCCACGCGGTTTCTTCAGCTTCAAGATAAACTTTTGGGCCTCCAATATGATTAGAACAAACTCCACACGCCTTGGTCCAACATCTTGACAATTTATTTGATTTATTTTAAAAATATGTGAATAAAATTAAAATAAATAAAATTAAAATCAAGGCTATGCATGGATGGATTTATAGGTCCTCTAACATGTTATAAACATGTTTAAACTTCAAAAGTTAGGCCCATTAGCCCAAAAGTTCAAGTTTGCTATATTTAAGTTTCATGCATTTTCTCAAAATTGCTCAACTTGCACCAATTATAACTCTCTCAATGTTTGTCATATGAACATGATCTTTGACTTTTTGGAAACTTCAAGATGTCTCCTACAACTTTCATGTTGGTCATTTTT
This sequence comes from Vicia faba, assembly GCA_948472305.1. Taxonomy (NCBI): domain Eukaryota; kingdom Viridiplantae; phylum Streptophyta; class Magnoliopsida; order Fabales; family Fabaceae; genus Vicia; species Vicia faba. Next base: position 1,435,802,919 of record OX451741.1, on the reverse strand, counting down.
TCATTTGAAGTTTTTACCTTGATGTAAATTTCTTTGACAAAAAATGTCATTTTGTTGAGTTTTAAAATGACCTATAATGTTTTGGCTCATATCTCTCAAATGAAGCATTTTTTGCCTTAAGCTTAGAGAGTCAAAGTTGTAGATAATTGAATTTTCTTCAAGATAGGCTTTGGTTGAGGGATTTATAATGAAGTATGTGAAAGTTATGCTTGGTCAAAGTTCAATTGACTTCTCCTAAAGAAAACCCTTATTTAGTAACTTTTGACTTTTGATGAATCTTGAGTTTTCTTGATGAATCATGATCAACCCTTGATCAAATGATGAATGTGACTTAAACATCTTGATTTTAATCAAAAATCTTGAATTTTGACTGTAGATTGATCACAGCTGACTTTTTGTCCAATATTGTTGATTTTCAATCATCTGACTAGTTGACTGGGAAATCTTGTAATGTAGGACTTGAAATTTGGTGTGTGGGTACCTTGGTACATATGAGAAACCATGAAATCCACTTGAGGCATTAGAAACTAAATTTCCTTTGAGATAAGCAAAGCCCTAGTTGTAGGTTAATTGCTTAAGAGGAGAGTTTGTCTGGTCAACCCTTGAGTAGTCTTGAGTGTTTAGACCTTCATGACCATGAGGAGACCTATTTAAATAATTTGTATTGAAAATGGGAGGGAAAATTTTGGGGTAAAACACATGGGTTAGTGTTAGTTAGGCTTAATTTCAATGACATTAGGATGCTAGTTGTATTGATTTTGAGTGAGAAATTGAACCATGGCATTACTTTGTTATTTCCTTTTGTGTTAAATGTGTTTGAGGTGAATTTTCTAAGCCTTGTTTCATATGCATAGTTGCTTCCCGATTTTGTTTCTCATGATAAAAACTTGTTTAAACCTTGTGTTCTCATGTATTGAGTATCTTTTGCGTGCCAATTTGAGTCCATAACATGTTTTTTTTGGTTTAGATGGATGATAAGGTTATTTTGAAGATGTGAGAAGCCATTTTAGTATGTTGAAACTCATGAACTCTAATTATTTCTCTTTTCTTGAAAATCACTCAATTTTTGTTTACTTGACAGTTGTGGTGATTTGAGCTTTGTTCTTTCATGAGATGGAGTTTTGCATGTTAATTGAAATATGGTTGAAGTTTGTTTTGAGGATTAGAAAGTTCATGAATTCTTGGTTTCATTTCATCTCTTACCACTTACTATGTTGGTTCGCAATTGAAAGTTAATTTCTAATTTGATTCATGTCTTGTGTTACTAACATCTTCATAGTTTATGAAAGATATTTGTTGGATTATTTCTTTGTTATCCTAGTCTTGTCTGTTTGTTTGGAATTTCATCTGATGCGGGGATTCTTATCTGATATATCGATGATCATCCAATGCTTTGAGCTTTATCTGATATCTTGGGTTTATCTGACACACATTTTGCTTGTAATTTGTTCTCACCTGATGTGATTTATTCTCATATGCTTCTCGGTACACTCTTGGTGTATTCTTTCCTTGTGGCTTTAATCCAAAGGATGAAAATGTTGTATCGAATTCTTTATGTCAAGTATTGGCTTCTTATTTGGTTAGACTTTCTTTACCTTAGCTTTTACATTCTTGGACATAGGATAATATCTTCATCTCCTACCACATTCTTCATTTTCAAAAACATCTTTCTTTTTTCAAAACCTTCTTGTTTTTCTAACTTGAGCCGCTTTCATAAAAAGCTTGGACTTAGGTCCATGTATTTTCAAAATTCTTTTCTTAATAAAGTCATCAATCAATCTTAATCAAGATGTGACTTCTTTCTTCAATATTTAAAAAATACAAAACAAATCCAAACCTTTTTGCCACTTTGGCTTTTCTCTTTAAAACTTTTTTCTTAAAATTAACCAACTCAGAAAACTTTTAATTTTTTTTATAAGAACTATGAGTTCCCTGATCCTGTATTGCACGAAGGGGGTACGTAGGAACAAAATGTTCGTAACCGCGGTGGGTGCAAAAATTGTAAAAACTACTTCTTTTCACATCTCCACAATCTATTTTTTGTAAATATTTCTTTTTAGCTAAATACATAGATTTTCAAAGAGGTTCCTACGGAATACTCTAGATATTTTGGGTGCTAATACCTTCACTTTGCATAATTAACCCATGTACCTTGATCTCTATTTTATTTTGGGTTTTATTCGTTCTTTTCCCATTTCCCTTTGGAAAAAATAAAGTGTGGTGGTGACTTTCACTGCTATGAGTTAAGTCAATTAATGACTTAGTCTCAAAACAATTTCCGCTACACATATCATTGACTTCCTCCGACCTACAAAACATGTTAACCTTCCTAAAAGATCAAAAATACCATAAGTGATTAAAACACAGATAAATACAAAATTAAAGAAACCAACATATAAACCACTCAAACTATATAAAAAATGCAAATAACTCGCCTACTTTCACCTGTTAAAATGATAAGAAATATAGCAGAAATAACTGATCACAACCCTAAACTTAACTTATTTCTTGTCCTCAAGCAACTTTAAGAACAAAAACTATGTCATCCTCAAATGATCAAAAATATTATTTACGTACCACAATACATCTGAGGTCTTAAATGGCTCTCTCTTGTGGCTACCTTCAGTTTTTTGCTAGATTACCGAGGTCGATTGATCGACCACACCTTCACTTAAAAGTATTGTTTCACCTGTCATCTTAATTCACACTCTCACAAAATCTCACGTGTGTTAGCGTGTTTTACACTCAAAATTCACATGATGGAATACCATACCATAGGCTTGAATAAATTTTCTTTTGATTACAAGATGCACAACACACACACTTCTTGAGGTCTTTTCAGGTTGTAACGTGGCTAGGGTTAATATGGGATAAATTTTGGAAAAAGTGGCTAAGGCTCAGAGTTACTACAATTGTTACCTTCATTATGCTCATTATGTGGAATTACTACTGAAATTATTTTTTCCTTTACTCTTTAGGAGAAACTGTTATTAAGGATTCAACTTTTGGTTTTGATATTGTTTTCCATATCCGCTGACTTCTACTTCTTCTCGAGTGCCCTGATGATTATTTTCTTTTAGATTTTTTTCAACTTTTCATCTTCTCTTTTTTTTATCATCAGGTACCCTCATTTGTCAAAATACACTGCACAGCTACACCAAACTTAAATGTTGTTATCCCAAAAACAACTCCAAACATAGAATGAACATTGATCAGATAACTTATGTAACTACTCTGAACAGGGTAGGGAAGTGTTTGGATCAAAGGCTAATATGATGCGGTTATTAAAACAAACAAATGGGTAGAGGCTCGAATTGGGTTAACGAGGGATATTAATTAAAAAAAGGATGGCTAGAAAGGCTAAAGGATAATAACAAAAAGGTGCCTCAGTGTGTGAAATCATGCAAATGTCATCAGAAAAGAACATACACAAATTATGAATGATAAATACATACCTGAATGTTCTCTCATTATGAATGTTGTGTTTGACTTTTTCTGCTCTCACCATGTTGGATAGAGCTAACAGTCTACACGGTACCCCTTGCTCGATGTGACTTCTCAATCAGTTGCGTTAAACATGCTCAACCTTCAGTCCAACTTAATTAAACCAATCAGATCATTCAGAAGTATATAAAAAATAGTTTGGAAACTTAGAATGCACTGAGGACTCACATGCCTTCCGTTTGGGTATTTCTCACACAACCACTGAAGCTATAATTACCATGTCACTAGATGAAAGTAAACAATCAGAAAATAAACCAACTGAAAGAAAACAAACTCGAAAATTAATACAAAATTAAAAACTATAAAAAAAATTCATGAATACCTCCCTTGGGTTGCCTCCCAAGTAGTGCTCGTTTGGTGTCATTAGCTTGATGCCTCATCACCCAAGAGTGATGAAGGGATATCTCTGGAGTACTCTATAAACAAAAGAGCCTATAGAGTTTTTAACACCAGAACTCATGTCTTGTTGGAGTCTATAAATATTATGGTTGATGACTCTAGCATAGACAATGAACATGATGTTGAGGACAATGTTGGAACATCATTTTAGATGGATGGTGAGTCAAAAAACATGAAAGAAGAAGAAGGCACCAATATTGAGACTATTGATGCTCAACCTGAAAACAATCAAGTCAATAAAGGTCCTTCAATTAGAATTCAGAAAGATCATCCTAAAGAACTCATTGTAGGAAATCTCAATCAAGAGATTACAACTAGATCAAGGGAGGCAAGTTTAGTTTTTTGATAGGGGATTATAGAGTTGGCTCTTGATATTGAGCATTTTTTATCCATAAGTATGGCTATGGTGTTCTTTTTAAAAAAATAGAGTCTGAGATGGTTGGGAAGGATCAGAAAATAATGAAACAAACTTGGCAAGCTGCACTCAGATCAATTGTATCCCTATAGGGTGATAGGGAAACAAATGGAGTGTCTATTTTCGATAGGTTAACCACTGCAATAGTAATAATGCTTAGTAATTTAAAATTGGAAAGCCATTCATGGAAGACCAACTCAATCAAAACCCAATAATACAATATGTTGTTATGGTAAGTTCTTAAATGTCTAAAGATCCCTACACAAACATTGAGGTGTTGGACAATTTTTCGATTATAATAAAAAGTTGTGCATACAAAATCAAAATGTAATGAGTAAATTTTTATCATATCCATGATGATTGCCTTAACTTCTTACAAAGCTAAGTGAGACTACTTGTCATTAAAAAATAAACAAAATATAGTAACAGGGGGTGTATAGAGCATGATTTATTGAATTATGTAATAACTCTGAAAATAAACAAATTACATTAACTGTTTAAATATCAATAAGAGAAACTATTAAGTCCCCAATAAATCTTTTTCCACTTTCATGTGGTGTATCCCTTCTTGAACTACTTGTAATGATCTCTTTTTAATCATAATTGTTTTACAAAAACATTACCAATGATTTCATCATCGAGTATCCCTTTCTGTTATTGCTATTACCATATTGACCCCGACAAAATCGCAACAAGACTATTTAACACAACAATCTCTCCTCAAGTGTGAGTCCATTCATTATGCTATTTCTCAAGCGGAAACTCTTTCATTCACATAGACTTGTACCGCCATTACAGGCACTTCAACATGACATTTCTTACCACTACCATGTCACGAAGACTTTCGATACAATGAGTCAGTCTCTTAATTGAACCATCGACTCATATATCATTGTTGTTTCATCAAGAGGAGCATTCGCATTGGATCCAGAGCAACACACAAGTGAAAGAAACATCGCATATTCATCTAAAATTTTAAAGTGAGAGGTGTATGAGTCTTCTCACTCATAAAGTGCTCAACCTCTACTTTTCTAAACAATGTGGAACTCTCAACTCACACTTATACAAACATTTATGCAAATCTACAACTAATTCTCAATTTTACCTAGATCTTTTCTACCAATTCCATGAATGAAAGAAAAACATTTACAAATAAAAAACTAAGTCGATCACATGATTCACCCTACTGGATAAAATTCATCTAGGGACATAGTTTAGGAAAATTTATCTTTAAAGGGTTCATGGATATTATAAATAAAAGAAAGAAATTAAATTTACAAACGATTAGAAGGATAAAGTATTTGGTATGTAACTATAATTTAAATCTCTCTATGTATAATTATTTTTCTTGTATTAATAAATTTTTGTAGTTCTCCAAACATCAATGACATTGCTCCAAATTGAATTATCTATTATTTATATCTGTTCTTCATCCTTTTAAATCATATTTTCCCAATATTGTATAATACATAACAAAATTTCAAAATTATTTTAAAAGTGACAAAAATAAATAAAGAAAAAAGGAAGAGAAATTGATAAAAAAATAGTTGGGAGGTGAAAGAGGTAGTTTGTGGGTCCAAGTTGGGTGCTATGGTCCGAAAAGAGTTCCAAACAAAGGGAACTCCTTTCTATTTGGGCTTTCATGTTTGAGAGTGACTAATGTTTTTGGACACAACTACTCAATCTTAGTGCTGTGGCCCTTATTCATACCCTACTTTGTCTCCTTTCTTATTCATTTAATAAAACAAAAGGCCAAAATTGATACCTCTTTTCTATCTCTCTCCCCCACTTTTCAAATTATATTTTCCTCCATCCCAAAATCAATGCTAGGTCCACATTCTAATTATTCCACTATTTTTTTGTTTTTGTTTTTGTTTTTGTTTTTATCCTTAAAATTCACACAACCACAGGTTACTGTTGTTTGAAAAAGGACACTAAGCGTCACTTATTATACTTGTTTAGTGTTGTGCCATTTGCAAGTTTGTTAAGCAATGATCGTTCCCCTTGGATTAAATCGAAAATCAAAAAGTTTTTATGATTATGTTTTCTTTCTTTCGCGTGCGCTTCAGAATCCCACCAAACAACTCTTGAATCATACCATTTTGAAATTTAGATGACAACTTCATAGGCATGTATACGATGATATCACAAAAATAATCCAAACATGTCTATTTATTTAAAAACAAAAATTATTTAGATAGAGTATTGAGATAAAGAATTATTAAATTTTTAGAGTAATTTATATAAATTTTAAAGTTTTTGAACAAAAATTTAAATTTTAAAAAGGACCAATTTGTCATTTTTAAAATTTAAAGGACCGACTTTTGAAAATTATTAAGGACAATTTGTAATTTTTTGAGGTTGTAAATAAGGGCTAATCATCGCCTTGAGTCACCTGAAATCCTCTAGTTAATTTGTTCTCTAAAGCCTCCATTCTTGAAAACATATGTTTGTTAGCTTAGGAGGTCGAGTGATTCTTATTTTGTATTTAATGGTATTTCTATCTTTTCGTTATCTTTCTTGATAATGTATGTTGTCGCAGCAGGAAAATTTAAGATTAAGCTATTGATTAACTCAACTCAGAAAAAACAAGAATCTCTACCGGACTTTATTGTTTCCAAAGGAAAAGGGAAAAGATCGAACAAAACCCACAAAATTTTTTAAAATAAATCTTAAAAAAAGAGATATGAATACGAGGGTTGGTTATTCAAAGGGAAGATATTAGCACCATTCACATCTGTCGCCGCCGAACTTTATTGTTTCCAAAGGAAAGGAGAAAAGATCGAACAAAACCCACAAAAGCTTTTAAAACAAAACTAAAAAAAGGAGATATGAATACGAGAGTTGGTTATTCAAAGGGAAGATATCAGCACCCTTCACATCCATAGTATCCCATGGGAACCTCTTGAAAATTTGTGTTATAAAAGGTGTTGTTTGCAAAAGATTGATGGGATGAGAGAAAAAAATTGTTTTTATAATTTTGGTTTGCCAAGACTTTGAAAGCCTCCTGCCTACGTACCCTTCATGTGCAATTAAGAAGTCAGAATCTCATAGTTCGTCTAAAAAAAGACAAAATGGTGTTTGTTTGATTGATTTTAATGAAAAGACACATTGTCGTATTCAAGTGGAAAACTTACTTACTATCCACAATTATAAGGAATGAGCATTTGCATCATCTTGATATGGAGAATTTTGTTTGGATTTAATCAATAAGACAATTCTCAACATTCAAGTGGAAAATGTCAATCACTTCACAACATATTCTAGAAGTATAGTAGTTTGCATCACTTAAAGAATCAACTAATGTCTAATCTTTGAGAAAAGATTTTTTTTAAAATGAAAAGTGCACTAAGAGCACAAAAAGGTTTGAATGAGTTTGGTGTTTTTTGTCTTTTGAAAATAGTTTTTGATATGATTAATATTTCTTAGCATTTATTAAGAAAAATATTTTAAAAATCACTTGACAAAGTCAAGGTTTATTGAGAAAGAGATTTCAAGTTTGAAAACTGGAAGTTTTGAAACAGGGAGAAGATTTTGAAAATTTAAGAAGGGTAAGAGATGAAGAGACCATCCTAAAGCATAAAAGTAAATGCAAGAAATAAAATTCCTCATTTTAAGGTAGCCCAAGAGAAAATGTGTGTGCATGTGAACTAACCAAAATGGAGTATGCATCTAACATAAGGCAAACAAAACATTCTCTTCCTTTGGATTAAGGCACTAGTCAAGCATCAGATGAATATTCTCACAATCAGAGGAATATTCTCACAAGCATATGAATTATAAAAGCTTCATATTAAATACAAGTTATTAGATAAAACTCAAAGCATCATATGAACTGCAAGGTATCATATGACAATCCCTGCATTAGATGAAAAGTAAAACAAACTGACAAAACCAAAAGCCACATAGAAAATCCCAAAGTCTCAGATACATGGTCCAGATGAATCTTAAGGTATTAGATGAAAATCCAAGCCAAGGATCTATCCTAAGTCCAAAAGTCCAACTCCTCAAGCTAGGAATAGTAACCAAATAGTCCAAATGATCAGAGCCAATTTTTTTAATGTTTTGCCTTTATTAATGTCTTGAAAATAAAATAAATGCCCAATGGGTAAAAAGGAAAAAAAACACAAAACAAAAGACATGAAATAAATGGCATGAATGTAAATGCTTAAAAGATAAATTACATAAAATAAAGAGCAAGAATTAAAAGCGCGGGAATTTAAATGACATTAAAATAAAAGTTCAGAAAATAAATGTTCGGAGTTAATACAATTTAATGTTAGTAGTTAGTATTATGATTCAGGATAATTTAGCGCTATATTAAGCAATCGTAAGTGAAATTATATAGAAGTTTCATCTCTCTGAGGTCAGGCCAAAATAATATAGGTGTATTGCATAGATGCACACCATGGTTTAAAACCAAACAAGGTGATCAAGCACAAAGGCTATGAGATGAGATCATTAATCAAATACTTCATGATACCTTGAGACAAACTTATCATCAATCCAAAGTACCTAAAGTGATCAAATGATCACTTAGAGATAGATTTGAAATGATGAAAGTTCATCAAGCACTAATTCAAACCTAATTGAACAAGATGAATCCATCATCATCCAATTGATCAGAAGTAAAAGAAAAAAAGAGATGAAGATATAAGGCAACCAAATTGAATTACAAATTTAGGTCATGTTATCCTCAATATCAATCACCTCTCTTGGTGCATCAATACGATAAACCTATCATCAACCCAAAGTACCAAAAATGATTCAAATGATCATTTAATGATATGTTTGAATTTATGAAGATTCGTGCAAAAAGTACCATTCAAAGTCCATTGATATTGATGAAACAAATGATCAAACAAGTCATAATTCAAGTCAACAGAAGTCAAACAATATCTAAATTGAAAAAATAAACAAATAAACTGCATTAAATGATTTTAACAGGGTTTTTTAATGGAAAATAAAAGAGAAAATATCAAAATATTATCAAAACATCAAATAAATGGCAACAAAAATAATAGAAAAATAAAAAATGAATTAAAGTATTTTTAGGAATTTTTGAAGAACTTTTAAATAAAGTATTTTTAAACCAATTAAAATACATGAAATAAGATAAAATCAAATAAAACACCAAAATATAAAATAAAACCATGAAAATTTTACGCAAAGTGTAAAATAATAAAAGATGATTTTCTAAATTTTTTGGGATTTTTTTTATCAAAATTTGATTTAAAATCAATTTTATAAGATCAAAATAAAATAGTAGAAATAAAATAAATTAGGAAAAAGCGTGAGCCATTGGATCTGGTCAAATAAATGTAGTAAGCACATCTGAAAATCTGGTATAACATAACTCAAACGTCCTATGACATGTTGGGATATCTTATCTGAACATAACAACATGGCAAAATATAAACATATTAAAAATACTACTGAAAAGTAATAAAAAACACACAGAGATTGTTAACCTAGTTCAGAGTAATTCTCCTACTCTGATGGCATACAAAGCCAGAGACAAATCCACCATGATAATATCAATTTGAAGCTAAACTCCCCCGTTTACAACTTCTCACTTAATCACTATACGTGCTATATTTCTACCTAAGAATCACCTAGGTATGCGACCCTCCTCAATCCCTCATGAATCACAGACAATGATTGGACAACAACGCAGGAAGACATACTTCCATGACAATAAAACAAAAGAAACACTCCCATGACAATCCCTAGTCAAGACCTAAGGTTAAACTCCACCGTTTACAACTTTACTCCTAATTAAGAACACAACTCGGAGTTGCTTAAAAGCTTCCTTCAAGAACAATAATCAACTCTATGCTTAAAAGCTTAAGAGTGATAACATAACCTTGCAATTCAAGGAACACAATCCAACTCACATATCGAGTGGATTACACAACCAACTTTTCTAGAGAGTCAAACAAACTCAGCCCTAATGATTATATCTTTTCAATTCTCGGCTGGTACCTTTCTTAGGTTACAAAGAATACTATTTATAACCTATATCCCAACTAGATTTGGGCCTTCAATCACAACACATCAATTGGTACAAACCAGCAAAAACTTCTGCTACAAACAAGGTGTTCAATCATTAGTTTCCGGAAATATCTTCATATTTAGAAACTGCATATTCTTCAATATTCTGACTTGATTCTTCTTGACCTATAGTTCAACGCCACACAGGATAGCATAATTTTTCCATAATATTTTGCATCAGTTAAATCACAACAGAATCTAATTGTCCAGCTCGACTCAAGTACAATGTTGTATGCTCCTTCATAGGACATCTTATACAACATGTTATTACATATGTTAAAACATTTCACATCAACATGTCCCAACATAAGATAGGACTTCTTGCTCAACCTATTCCTATTAGCAAGTTAGCATCTCCTATCTAACATATTGCTGTTATATCTGTTTTACTAAAATTAATGCCAATCCTAAAATTAGAAAATTAGCAACAACCCAAGGCCCGGATCCATAGTCCCTTGGTGGACATTAAGTGAAAACACACGTTGGGTCTATTTTAAATCAGCCAACCATATTAAAACAATTGTCACCATGTGATTGGCTAATACCACAAAAATGATTTGAACCACCATAGAACCTCTATGGTCATCTTCTCTGGTTAGTTGTCACCGAAGTTTTGGCATTTTATAACGTTAGAGCATGAAACTAACACCATTGTGACCGTTTCATCAAGGTGAGCTCAACCATATGCTTCACTTTCATTTATTGAAAGTGAGCGTGGAGAATTTAAAAAAAACACAGTGAAAAGCAAACATGAAAAGTAAAATTAAATCGTAAAAACAAACAAACAATGCAATCTAAGTTGGGTAATAGCATCAGCAAGTAAAAGGCTACATTATAGTAACTTGTTTTAGTCCAAGAGATTATCATAACTACCTTGTCCAAGTGATCGTCGGAGATGGTGAATTGTGAACTTGGTTAGAGCACTTCATAAGGTCTTAGAGCTTAGTTTTTGTTCCTACGACTTCAGAAGATGTCGAAGTTGCTAATAGAATAAAGATATGAGGTTAAAAGAGCTTGCAAATTGAATACGATCTTTGAAAGTTTCAGTGAAAAGTTTGAGCTCGAGCAGAGGTTTGAGGGGCTTTCAAAGGTTGAAAATGAGAGAAACTGAGAGCTCTATATATAGCTGAGGTAAGGGCTTCTAATATGTGTGAGATTGATCTATAATTCATGTGAATCCAAGTGCACTAAATGCGTGACTATTCTTCAGTGGAAAGGTACCAAAATGCACCTAAATCCATTCCATTTCAGGTCGTTTTTGCTTAGCACTCATCAATTAACATCTTAAGGTGTAAAACACATCCAAACCTTTGCTTAATTTGGTGAATTGAGTGACTTCCAAATTCGGTTTCATGTGCAAAATTAATTTTTATCTGGCTATTTTAAAACCATTGTGAAATCCTTTGTAATTGACTTTTGCTTCTCATTCTTTTTGAAAAATGATCCTTTCATGTTATAGAGTACAATGCAAAAATAAAGGTTTGATTTGGATAAGCTAGCTGAAACATATGTCCTTGTAAAGTTGGCACCATGAACTATAATTAAAGGTTCAAAATTTTATAATTTAAAAATGAAGTATAATGTCTCCAAACTCTTTATGATCTTCTGATCATAGTGAGCCTTTGACTTTTAAAAAGAAGTTATAAAGGATGTCAAGAGGAGTCATTTTCCAAAAGAACCACCAAAAATGTTGAAAAATGAGTGAGTTATGATATTTTGAAATTGGACTTGAAAAATTGACTTTTTAGGTCAACCCACTTTGTACAATCTTGAATATTTGGACTTTTTCTTATATTCTAAGGAAAATTGATGATCATATGAACTTCCAATGATGTGTTCTTGATTGATCTTTGATTAAACTTTTCCAAAGCTTGTGGAAATTTGATGATGAAGGCATGGAAGTAAACACATGAACCTTTTGAAGTATCTTGAGAAACAAGAAACCAAACCTTAAGCTATTCTTGATCAAATGATGTTGAATGTTCTTGAGGAGAGTGAGAACTAATATTATATGTTATGTTTTGATGAATATGTCGTTGAGAATCAATGGTTTCCCATCTTTGACTTGAGCAACTCAAAACCCTAATTGAGGAAACATCACTCGATCTCCTTGATTCAAAACCCTATCTTGCAAAAGAAACAAAATGAACAAGGCATGTTTTTGTATTTTGTCATGGTTAGTGAAACATAAACATATAAGAACAAAGATAAAAGATACACAGAGAGGTGCTTGATGATCTCCACAAAGATAAACCTAAAGATGAGAGGGTTATGAGACAACCAAGTTTGTGATCTTGATGCAATGCAAAGATACAAATGAGATGGGATCTTAGGGGTAAATATTAGGTTATGACAAATGTCCTTATTTAAGTTTCTTCTATCCGGAGAGATGAAGATTGAAATTTTTCACATTGACAAGATTGAAGAAACTTAAATACATAATACCTTATTTTTAGCCATAAGATGTCGTGCAATGCTGATGATATGAATGCAGATGTAAAGGACTCTATGGGGAAATAATGCCACTGGACACATACTACAACTAGATTTGTAAGAAAAACTTGAAGGAAGTCCTACAGAGAGATACAACTCACTGGGAAAAGGACACAACCTATGGGGAATTTGGAAAGTAAGACTAAACAGAAACTCCGTTGGGGAAAGTAACATCATTGCCCAAAGAGAGGAGTAACAAACTTAAGTGAGAGACTCTCACTGGGGAAATAAACTTGATTTTGGGGATTACTATGCATAGAAATAAACTAAAGCAAAGTAAAAGAAAAAACAACAAAGTAAGACTTCATTGGGCTAAACTTAACAATGCAAGTAGTAAAAAGATTACCAACACAATTGGGGAATAAAATCGGAGAGAAAAGGGATCACTGACTCTATTGGGGTAAGAATACCTGAATAGGTAGTGAGAAAAGGATGAGAACACTGAAGGAAAATTGCGATAAAAAACGCAGCGGAATATAAAATTTTCCTTTAGCGATCCTTACGAATGAGCATGGTCAGTGATAGAAATATTTACCTCTTATGGCGATTCAGACCTTTGATGTTGTGATCACGAGCGCTGATGAAGAACAACGCCTCTACTCAGTCCACACGAACAGATCGCTTCCGGTCACAGTGCTAGTTGATCACGAACGGAAACCTTGAGTGAGAGAGAGAACCAAAAACGAAATTGCATCAAGTGAAATTGCTTCATCACAAGGGATCTATTTATAGATTCACTCGTGTGGGATACAAGCTAAAAGCCCAATTAAGGCTATAAGCTAAAAGCCCAATTAAGCTTATGGACATCATACCTTATGATGTACCATACATCACTTATCCATGTGGTACCTTACCACTTTCCATATTACACTTAAGTGCACCGTACCTTACGGTGTTCCTTATTTATTCTATCTCTCATCAACCTGCCCTTATGTGTGTGACCCTGTAGGTTTTTGCGATGTTGGCAATTATATTAAATCACACATTTAATATAATAAACAGTGAGCGGTATCTAGCAACACATCAATATTACCCAAGTCACGAAAATGTCATGTGATCTGACCAAACCTTTTCCGTGATAATATTTATGTTGTACAATTACCCTTTTGCCCTCATGTCTATATTGAACATAAGGCATACACTGTGTCACCCTTGTCCAGTTCAATATTGGGCCCTTAGACATTTATCCTGTTATGTTGGATGAGCAAATTCCATCTAGGTCACTCATGTCCCTTAGCATGCTTTGTGAAGTACCCATCAACCGTCTTTATAGTCATCCAGTTACGGATGACGTTTGATCAGCAATAAAGTACTTGACTCTACATCTAAGGTCCATAGTGGTTTCAGGTCGAAGGTTGGTATACACCATTATCATCATGAGAATAACTTATGACACTTTGCATAACATTCTACGTAGTATTCTCATAACGGGTCAATCCAGTATAAATATTACTCCTAATATTCATACCTATGTCAAGACTTGATAACTCCTTATCTATGATCCATGAGATGTGATCATCAATCTATCTTCATAATAATCTTAATGCTTTGATGTTATCCCACTTCACATTAAAGCTTGACTACGGATACTTTAAGAATAGTTTCTTATGTTTAATGGGATCTCATGATTAAGTCACACTTAACATTTCATTAAACCAATAAACCATTCTAGGGACTTTATTATTTTGGAAAGCAAACATAATAAAAAAATGCCTTTTATTATTAATAAATAATTTGATACAAGTACCAAAAGTATTGGCCTCTAGGGCTTACACCAACAATCTCCCACTAGTACTAGAGCCAATCAGGCATACCCCTAATACCCATAGATCTAGTATGTCCATCATGCTTCAGCTGTGCAAGAGGCTTTGTTAATGGGTCAACAACATTGTCAAGTGTAGGTACTCTGCATATTTTCACATCTCCCCGATCGATTATCTCTCGAATGAGATGATAACGCCTAAGTATGTGTTTGAATCGTTGGTGAGATCTAGGCTCCTTAGCTTGTGCGATAGCACAATTGTTATCATAATAGAGATCATGGGATCCACAATGCTATGGACTATGCCAAGTTCACTAATGAACTTCTTGATCCAAACAGCTTCCTTTGCTGCAATTGAGGCAGCAATATACTCAACCTCGGTTGTAGAATCAGCAACTGTATCTTGCTTTGAACTTTTCTAGCTCACAGCGCCACCATTTAAACAAAACACATAACCAGATTGCGATCTAAAGTCATCCTTATCTGTCTGGAAGCTAGCATCGGTGTATCCAATTACAGCAAGCTCTTCCTGACCTCCATATATCAAGAATGAATCCTTAGTCCTTCTCAAGTACTTAAGGATATTCTTGACAGCTACCCAATGAGCATCACCGGGATTAGACTGGTACCTACTCGTTGCACTTAAAGAATACGAGACATCTGGTCGAGTACATAGCATGGCATACATGATAGATCCTATTGCAGATGCATATGGAATCTTATCCATGCAATCCCTTTCTTCCTTACTTGAAGGGGATTGTGTTTTTGACATACACATGCCATGTTGCATAGGTATGAATCCTTTCTTGGAATCATGCATATTAAAGCGTCTCAACACTTTTTCTATGTATGTACTCTGACTTAGGCCAAGCAGTTTTTGTGACCTATCTCTATATATCCTGATTCCTAATATATAGGTTGCTTCACCTAGGTCCTTCATTGAAAATCATTTCCCTAACCAAGTCTTCACTTGTTGCAAGGTAGGGACATCGTTTCCAATGAGTAATATGTCATCTACATATAATACCAGGAATACGATCATGCTCCCACTAACCTTCTTGTAGACACAAGGCTCATCTTCATTCTTGATGAATCCATATTGTTTTACTGTTTCATCAAAACGAAGATTCCAGCTTCTGGAAGCTTGCTTCAATCCATAAATTGATCGCTGTAACTTACATATCTTTCGGGCTTCTTCTGGTATGTCAAATCCTTCAGGTTGTGTCATGTACACATCCTCAAGAAGATTCCCATTAAGGAAAGCAGTTTTGACATCCATCTGCCATATTTCATAATCATGATATGCAGCGATAGCAAGTAAAATCCGAACAGATTTAAGCATTGCAACTGGTGAAAAGGTTTCATCATAGTCAACCCCATGAATTTGTTTATAGCCTTTTGCAACCAGTCTTGCCTTATAGGTATGTACCTTACCATCCATGTCAGTCTTCTTTTTGAAGACCCACTTGCATCCTATAGGGTTAACTCCTATAGGAGGCTCTACCAAGGTCCAAACCTGGTTTGTGTACATGGAATCCATTTCAGATTTCATGGCTTCTAGCCACTTCTCGGACTCAGGACCAGTTATGGCCTCTTGGTAGGTCACAGGCTCATCTTGATCCATGAGTAATACATCACCCTGATCACTTATGAGATATCCATATCTCTCAGGTTGTTGACGTATCCTGCTTGACCTACGCTGGTCTTTTTCTACTTGAGCAGGTTGCTCTTCCACAACTACTTGTGTTTCCTGCTCTAATTCCTCCATAGGTGTATCAATGCTTTATGGTTCTTGAATTTCTTCAAGCTCTATTTTCCTCCCACTGATTCTTTTGGAAATAAAATCCTTTTCCAGAAAAACTCCAGTTCGAGCGACAAACACTTTGCCCTCAGAAGGATTGTAGAAGTAATACCCTCTTGTTTCTTTAGGATACCCCACAAATAAGCATTTGTCAGATTTGGGCTCAAGCTTAGTTGAAATTTGTCGTTTCACATAAACTTCGCAACCCCAAGTCTTCATGTAAGACATATGTGGTTTCTTACCACTCCATATCTCATATGGTGTCTTCTCAACCTTTTTGGATGGAACCCGGTTAAGTGTGTAAGCTGCAGTCAATAGTGCATGTCCCCAAAAGGAGTTCGGAAGATCGGCGTGACTCATCATGGATCGGACCATGTCTAACAAGGTTTGATTTCTTCTCTCAGATACACCATTCCATTGTGGTGTTCTGGGAGGAGTAAGTTGGGATAAAATCCCACATTCCTTTAGATGGTCATCAAACTCTAGGCTTAAATATTCACCGCCTCGATCTGATCGAAGAACTTTAATATTCTTACCTAGTTGGTTTTGTACTTCATTCTTGAATTCCTTGAATTTTTCAAAGGTTTCAAATTGTGTTTCATTAAATACACATAACCATATCTACTGAAATCATCAGTAAATGTGATGAAGTATTGAAAACCTCCTCTGGCTGGTATGTTCAGTGGTCCACATACATCAGTGTGTATGAGGGCCAAAAGATCATTAGCCCTTTCACCTTTTCCTGTGAATGGGGACTTTGTCATCTTTCCAATTAAACAAGATCTGCATGTCTCATATGATTCATAATCAAAAGAGTCCAAGAGTCCATCTTTATGGAGTTTGGAAATGCGTTTCTCATTTATGTGGCCTAAGCGACAGTGCCAAAGGTAGCTTGGATTTAACTCATTAGGTTTAATCCGTTTAGTATTAATGTTATAAATTGGCATTTCAAGATCAAGGACATATAGTCCATTGTTCATTTGTGCAGAAGCATAGAATATATCATTCAAATAAATAGAGCAACAATTGTTCTTTATTATAAATGAAAAACCAAACTTGTCCAAACAAAAAACGGAAATAATATTCCTACTAATTGCAGGTACATAATAACAGTTCTCTAACTGAATTATTAAACCACTAGGTAAAGTCAAAACATAAGTTCCTACGGCTAAAGCAGTAACCTTTGCTCCATTTCCAACTCGTAGGTCAACTTCACCTTTTGCCAAATCTCTACTCCTTTTTAGCCCCTGCACATTAGTACAAATGTGAGAACCGCATCCAGTATCTAATACCCATGATGCAGAAGTAGATAAATTAATTTCAATAACAAAAATACCTGAATTTGAAGTCCCTACTCCATTTTTCATATCTTCCAGGTACTTTGGGCAGTTTCTCTTCCAATGTCCGGTCTTACCGCAATGGAAGCAAGTGCCCTCCTTTGCTATGCCTCCACTGGGCTTCAAAGCAGGAACAGTAGGTTTAGGCTTGGCAAATTCCTTGCCTTTCCCTTTACCAACCTGCTTGGTAGGCCTCTTGTTCAGCTTCTTTCCATTACTGACCATCAGAATGGACTTCCCTTTTGTCTTCATATTTTGCTCAGCAGTTTTCAACATGCTTAGAAATTCTGGAAGACTCTTATCCATGTCATTCATGTTGAAATTCATGACAAACTGATTAAAGCTATCTGGCAACGATTGCAAGATAAAATCAGTTGCAAGTTCCTTTCCAAGCGGAAACCCTAACCTTTCAAGGTTCTCCACATACCCAATCATTTTGAGTACATGGGGACCTACAGGGTTTCCCTCAGATAACTTGCTGTTAAAAAGGGCCTTTGAAACCTGAAACCTCTCATTTCTTGCCTGCTCTTGATAGAGCATTTTCAGATGTCCGATCATATCGAACGCTGACATGTTCTCGTGTTGCTTTTGCAACTCCGAGTTCATAGTAGCTAGCATGAGACAAGCGGCTTCGTTAGCATCATCAAGATGCTTCTTATAAGCTTCTCTTTCTGCCTTAGGTGCCGAACTAGGCGGTTCCTCTTCAGGAAAAGGTGTCTCTAAGACATACAGCTTCTTATCGTGCTTGAGGACAATCCTCAGATTTCGGTGCCAATCCAGGAAATTTGTCCTAGACAATTTTTCCTTATCTAGGATTGATCGCAAAATATGGTTGTTTGTTGTCATGGTAATCTACAAAAAAATTGAAAATATAAGTATCATTAAAACAACATATTTAATTAGGCCTTTAATCAAATATGCTCCCACTATTTTACTCAAACCAAATTACCCTCATCATTTGATTCGGAAAATCCCGTTGGAAGACTTTCTAGTGGGTCGAGATCCACATTTCACTTCGTTCTAAGTCAGCGTTAGGCTGATTACACAAAACTAGGTTATTTAGGTAGGAACTCCTTCCAATTGTATCTCATACAACTCTCGAATATTTTCAGTTGGGTGAATAACTCCTTATTCTAATTCATCATATGAATCATTCCCAACTCTTGCTTCTAAACATGTATAATCTTATTATAATGTGTTTAGTTAAGTTTGACCCATTGTTTTAGCAGTTGGATATTACAATTATCCCATCGCACCTTACTAATATAGAACATGCACCTCGCGTAGGCGAAATCTACATTGTTCGATACTAGTCTTGATGAGTGCTAAAACTTGGAAAGCATGAACTTAATATTTAACTTGAGGGATTTTGTTATTAGTTTGATCTCACCGGCTTAACATGCAATTCGTCTCTCTCATGCATCAACATACAAACACATGCATCAACATACATAAAAGGATACAGTTATGGCCCCTAGCGCAATTGTTCTCCCAAGCCAATGAGAGAACCTAAGCTAACCTAATAACGATCTAAACTTCTCCAAGCACGATCTCCAAGGTTATCCTCATTTGATATTGTATTCTTCTCTTTCTTCATAACATTACATTACATAAAAGAAACTCGTTTTACATACGAGGGAGTGAGATGAGAAAAGAAGTTACATCAAGAATTTTAGAGAGAGGCACGACATGCAGGCCGTATTTAACAATCCCAAAACAAAATAAAGGAAAAAAAACTAAGGCCATAACTGATCACCACAAGACAATAATAATAAACACACTTTTATTATTAGTTTAAATTTTGTTAATTAAAAAAAAGGCAAATTAAATTTCGACGATTGATCACACTATGCAGAGTTAGCCGGGGGTTCCGCTTCCCGGTCAAACACATTTCGATTGATAATTCAGTATGATTAATCACATGCCATTGCTTCACCATACTAATGTCGGATTCCGAAGCATATGAACAGTGATCGGTCAAAGGAATAACAATCATCAAGTGTTTGAATGAACGAAACAGAAACAGTATATCCCATATACCATCGTTGCATCAGATTTACTTATATCATATATAAAAGTGATCGATCTTATTTGTGTAACCTATGGACGATCGATGTATCGCTGCTTTACCATACTAATGTCGGATTCCGAAGCATAGTCAACATCAATCATCCAAATCGTACACAACAGATGCCAAATTTAATTACTCATTTATTATTCAATTCATTCTGGTTTTAATCGAATCAAAACAGAAAATATAGAACATAAATAACTATCAGATCCATGGTTTCGTAAGTGGCTCTGATACCACTGAAGGAAAATTGCGATAAAAAACGCAGCGGAATATAAAATTTTCCTTTAGCGATCCTTACGAATGAGCATGGTCAGTGATAGAAATATTTACCTCTTGTGGCGATTCAGACATTTGATGTTGTGATCACGAGCGTTGATGAAGAACAACGCCTCTACTCAGTCCACACGAACAGATCGCTTCCGGTCACAGTGCTAGCTGATCACGAACGGAAACCTTGAGTGAGAGAGAGAACCAAAAACGAAATTGCATCAAGTGAAATTGCTTCATCACAAGGGATCTATTTATAGAGTCACTCGTGTGGGCTACAAGCTAAAAGCCCAATTAAGGCTATAAGCTAAAAGCCCAATTAAGCTTATGGACATCATACCTTATGATGTACCATACATCACTTATCCATGTGGTACCTTACCACTTTCCGTATTACACTTAAGTGCACCGTACCTTACAGTGTTCCTTATTTATTCTATCTCTCATCAACCTGCCCTTATGTGTGTGACCCTGTAGGTTTTCGCGACGTTGGCAATTATATTAAATCACACATTTAATATAATAAACAGTGAGCGGTATCTAGCAACACATCACTATTACCCAAGTCACGAAAATGTCATGTGATCTGATCAAACCTTTTCCGTGATAATATTTGTGTTGTACAATTACCCTTTTGCCCTCATGTCTATATTGAACACAAGGCATACACTGTGTCACCCTTGTCCAGTTCAATATTGGGCCCTTATACATTTATCCTGTTATGCTGGATGAGCAAATTCCATCTAGGTCACTCATGTCCCTTAGCATGCTTTGTGAAGTACCCATCAACCGTCTTTATAGTCATCCAGTTACGGATGACGTTTGATCAGCAATAAAGTACTTGACTCTACATCTAAGGTCCATAGTGGTTTCAGGTCGAAGGGTGGTATACACCATTATCATCATGAGAATAACTTATGACACTTTGCATAACATTCTACGTAGTATTCTCATAACGGGTCAATCCAGTATAAATATTACTCCTAATATTCATACCTATGTCAAGACTTGATAACTCCTTATCTATGATCCATGAGATGTGATCATCAATCTATCTTCATAATAATCTTAATGCTTTGATGTTATCCCACTTCACATTAAAGCTTGACTACGGATACTTTAAGAATAGTTTCTTATGTTTAATGGGATCTCATGATTAAGTCACACTTAACATTTCATTAAACCAATAAACCATTCTAGGGACTTTATTATTTTGGAAAGCAAACATAATAAAGAAATGCCTTTTATTATTAATAAATAATTCGATACAAGTACCAAAAGTATTGGCCTCTAGGGCTTACACCAACAAACACAGACTCTGCTGAGGGAATCTCAAAGAGACATTCACTAATTCTACAGGGGAAAACACCCTAAATAGGTAGTGAGGAAAATAAATTACTACCAACTCACAATTGAAGGCAGTAAACAAGATAATACCGACTCACATATGAAGGTAAAGAGAAAAAGAAATAACAATATTCCATTATTGTCGGTATTCCACCTATAATGGGTCTCAGCTTCTTATTTGATCAAGTCTTCCACTTGAAAAGGGTAATAAACCTTCCAAAATTTCTGGTCATCAACTAGGAATGGGTCTCACTTTCTTTTTTGACCAAGCCCTCCACTTGGAAAAGCTAACAAACAAACTCCTTAAAAGGTAGCCACTTAATGGGGATTAAAATCAATAACTCTGTTGAGGATACTCAAAAGAGATACGAGCAGGTTAGATTTCACAACAGGCTTCTCAAACAAAGAGACAACCACCTATCGAGGATGATAGATTTACTGGATCAAAATAGGCTTCTCAATTAAGGAGACAACCATTTGTTCAAATAAAGAACCATGTTGAATCTGATAATGCAAAACAAGCTTCTCTATCAGGAAAATACTGGAGAGATTTCCACTAGCTGTTGTTAACATTTGCAACAGGCTTCTCAAATAAAGAGACAGTCACCTGTTCAAATAACGAGTCTGGGGCTTAACTTGATTGGATGGGGATCAAGGAGTTCACAAAAAGCTTCTTTGTTGTGGATAAACAAGAGAGATGGAACTTGATGTGAGGATAAGGATTAATATTTGGAGACATACAAGCTTCTCAAAAAGATACTGCCACTTAATGTCACATGGAAGATTGCAAAATATGGAATAAACAAGCTTCTCAAATAAAGAGACCGCCACTTGTTGTTAGGTTAAACTTCCAAGAGGGTATTATAGCAACATTGTTGGGAACATAACTTCTTCATCTTCTGATGGGGAATATCATTAATAAATCTCTTCAATGGGAAAGATAACCCTAAAAGTGCAGGATAATTTCCTTTTCAAAATCGAGGTTTCTGGCCTAGAGAGATCCAAAATATATTGTTGATGAGGACCAAAATTCAATCCATGAATGAACTGGAGAGAAACGCTCAATCAAGACTCAAACTAGTGAGGGATAAATTCAACTTAAACTTATTCCATTCAGATAATGAGTCGGGAAGGAAAAATAAAATAACATTATTCCACGAGGAACAAACTCAGTGGGGAATTAGAAAATATACACTTTATGCTTGGGGAGACATTCTACCAAGAAAAAAGGATTTAGAAAGGAAGCATTTTTTGCAAAGGGATAAAGATCACCAAGGAGAGGCAGATCAAGAAATGCAAATGAGCATGAATATGCCTTCGACTATGCATGGTATATGTAAATGAATGATATATGAGTGTATGAATGTTATGTATATGTTTGACAAAAACAAACACACAGACTAGCTAGGGATGACCAGACATCACATTACAACTAGATACTATACTAAATACCAATAAGATGTAGATATTGTCATAGATAAAATAAACGGATGGAAGAACAAAGATCCTGCAATAAAGCTCAACTCTCTTAAGAAATGAAGATATGCTTGGGAATAACCAGAGCATAATCTTCCAATATCAGTAATCTATTGAGGGGATAAAATCATTGCAAGAACTCTGCTAAGGAGGATGGATGGATCTGCTGAGGATCAACGCACCACAAAATCTTTCAAACACTTTCGAGAGTAACAAATGCATAAGCTCTACTGAGGAAAGATGAAGATATGCTAGGAATACACAAAGAAAACTGTTGCACCCCAAAATTTTCCTTCCTAATTTTCGCTCTTATCTGGCTTAGACTTGGCATATCATTTGCATATCCTCATTAGGTAATTTATATATCATGCATTTCATTAAATAAGGCCTGAGTTCAAGAATCAACATTCGTGTAAATTAGGGTTTTCACATGGTTGAAGACTCCCACATCAAACAAGCCTGCATCACCTGATGTTCCTCTGAGCATTGGATTATGAATTTAGCATTCCTTATTCATCTTATTTCGAGCTTAGTAAAGGCTCTTCAGCAAAGGTCCACGTGTTTACTTCCATGTATTCTTCATCAAGAAACCTCGAGTTTTGCAATATTTTATCAAAGATTAATCAAGATTTCCTCATCCTAAGCTTCTATGATCAACATGCCTTGGATTGCAAGAAATGATCAAAGATTCAAGATGATTCTAAGTAATTTGACCCAAAAGTCAACATTTCAAAGTTCAAGTTCAGAAGATTATAACTTCTTCATTATTCGACATTTTCAAGCGGTTCTTTGGGTATATGAATCTCCCTGACATCCTTTACAACTTCTCTTTACAAGTCAAGAGCTTATTATGTGTGGAAAATCATCAAAAGTTTGAATACATTAGAGGTCTCTTTGTGAATTTGACCTAATCTCAAGTGATTTTTACTCAACTTTCGAGGATCATAAATATTTCGATTTTCATTGTTTTGGGATAGTTCTTTTTGCAAGATATCACAAATGACTCCATCTACAAGTTTGCTTTAAGGATCAACAGTCAATTGCGCTTGGAAGGCCATGAAATTCATTGTAATATTATAAGTAATTATGAACTTAGAATTTAGTTGATATTGATTTTATGCTGAGATTGCTCGTTATTAAGTCAAGGGTCATGGTACTATATTTGGAGTTTGAGGATTCATCGATTAACTATTGCATATAATACAAGTTTCTCGTATTTGAGCATTAGTAATAATTGAATTAAAGTTGGATTTTGATCAAAATTCTTAAGGATTTTGTTTATTCATCAATATTTGGTTCATGGTAGAATGTTTAGGTGTTTTACTTGGAATATATTTCAAGATTAAATGATCATTCAAGAAATTCAATTTCATTAACTTTTAAATTCAAAGATGGAGGGAACTTCTTGAAATTATGAGCTTGAGAATTTTAAGTCAATATTTGTTCATTTTCAAAGTCCTATTCCAAATTCAAAATTTCAAGGCATCTACCAATTCTTTCAAGACTTTTTAATAGAATTCAAGATTCAATGGCATAAGCTCATCAAGAGGCAATACAAACATGCTAAAGAAGGAAAGTTCATGACTTTGAAATTCTATGGATTCAAGTTACAAATGCATTCATCATGGTTTCAAATGTTATTATTTAATTGTTCAAGACTCATTCAATCATTAGTCATCAAGAAATATTATTCATGGTCAAAACTATAAGTGTACTATTCACAAAATGTTGATATTACATATTAGAACATTACAAGAGAAAGATTACAAGACCTATCCCTAGTTTCTAAGTTTCTAAATCCAATTTTCCATGAGTCAAAAAACTTGTCCAAAAGTTTACACCAAATATTAATGTTGCCAAAGCCTTACTATAGCGGTAGAAATGTTGAGACTAAGCCATTGGATTGACTTAACTTGTACAGATCAAATAAAAAAAATCACCACCGTGCTTTATTGTTTCCAAAGGAAATAGGAAAGCGTGAATAAACCCAAAAAAAGGGAAAATCTAGGTACGAGGGTTGGTTATGCAAAGGAAATGTATTAGCACCCTAAACATCTATGGTAGTCTACAGGAACCTCTTTGAAAATCTGTGTATTTTTTTTATAAAAGGTGTATACGAAATAAGATGGTGGGAATGAGAAAAGAAGTTTTTTTTTACAATTTTGCACCCGCCGCGGTTGCGAACCTTTAGTGCCTACATACCACCTTCCGTGCAATAGGAGATCAGGGTACTCGTAGTTCACCTCAAACATTTTAAAACAAATGTGTATTGGTTAATTTTAAGAGAAGAGACATCTCGTCATATCCGAGTGGAAAACATACTTACTACCTACAATTATGAGAAATGAGCATTTGCGTCATCTCAAAGTGGAGGATATAACTTGGATTTAAAATCCATCACTCAACACCCAAGTGGAAAATGACTCACTTCACTATATATCGTAGAATTATAGTAGCCTGCATCACTACAAGAATCAATAAGAGTCTAATATTTGAGAAAAGTATAAAAATAAAAAGCCAAAGTGGTAAAAAATGGTTTGGGTGAGGTTAATGACTTTTAGTCTTAAAAAAAAGATGTCAAAGTATGATTAAATTGGTTAAGGTTTGTGTAATGCAGTGGGAGAACTGACTTGGTTATTTTGCGTTCGATCGCAGTTATGCGGATAGCAAGAGTCACCACCGACTTTTCTTTTATCCAATAAGGAAAGGATGAAAAGAACAGGAAAGACCTTTGAGATTATATCTTGAGTTCGGGGGTAGGTTATGAAAAGGGAAGGTATTAGCACCCTTTTCATCCGTAGTTATCTATGGGCTCTTAGTTGCTTGCTAGATCACTTGCTTTTGTTTGAATGTGCTTGTAATGGTTCTCGTTTCTATAAGAACGCGTACAAAGTGTTGTTTCAAAAATAGTTCAAAGAGGTGTTTGTGGAATTTTTTTTTGAAAGTGATTTTGAAAAGGTGTCTTCTTTGTAATGGCTCCCGTTTCTATAAGAACGTGTACAAAGTATTTGTCTTTTGAAAATGTTTCAATATGAGAGTGTTGGTGTATAAAGTATTTTTGTTGTGAGCAAGCGAGCAACTAGGAACGAATCTACCTACTCAAAAGGTCTTAAATGTTATTTTCCTCCTCCTTTAGATGTGGTTATATTACCATTGATTTGGTAAGAACCTCCATCGTTGGATGTGAAGGGACATGCGCGGGTCAATCGTACAGTCATAAAAGGAAAATTGTGAGACGCTTTAGCAATTTTTTATAAGGGACAAGATCGTTTACCGAAGGCAACATCGAGGGACATCGAGGGACTATGATCTTTTATCGAGGGTCTTTGCTAAAATGCCCATATTCGAGGGACATGACTATTTTTCGAGGCAACAAAGAAAGATTACCCTAGAGGTGCATGTGTGAATGGTGTGTTTGATTGCATGCATTTAGTCTTTGATTAGGGTGGTCTACTTGTTGGTTTTATCTTGCCATACACCCTAAATACTAACATTTATGAAAGCAATAAAAATGCAGAAAATAAAGGTCCTACGCTATTACATGCTTTTTGAGGGATGTGGTATACAAGTGTACAAGTGGGGGTTACAAAAAATAAAAGTCCTAATTATTACAATCAAATTGAATGAAAATAAAAGCAAAAGGTCAAAAGAAAATCAAAATTTATGTTGTCTGGTCTGACACGGGATGTGTCCTATGACACAGGCACCCGTGTCAGCTTCTGTAATGGTCCATGCATGTTTTTTCCTTTTCTGTACCAGCTAAACTGACATGGGCTGTGTCCAGTGACACGGGCACCCGTGTCAGCCTCTAACCTGCAATTTTGTTAGCGTAAAATTCCAGTGTGTCTGACACGGCCGTGTCCTGTGACACGGGCACCCGTGTCTGCCCCTGACCTGTATTTTTGTTAGACTTTTTCAAATAGAGGAGCTGACACGGTCGTGTCGTATGACACGGGCACCCTTGTTAGCCCCTATCTTGGCTCTTTTTTACTGAGTTTTCCCCTTTTTTTATTTATCTTTTACATATCTTTTGAACACAAACAGCAAATGATGTATGGAAAAAGATATTACAGTTTTGAAGAAAAAATATACCTCTTGAAGCGAAACTTTAGAATACGTATGGATATCTACGGATGCAAAGTGATGAATGATCGAGCTCCTCTTTAGAGCTACTCCAATCCTTGCTCTGTGTGACCAAGTTCCAAAATCGCTCCAACCCAGTCAAAGGTGCAAAGTACTATTTTTTTCATTTATGCTTGGAAGGTGATGATAAAGGTGTTACAGAAACTGTTCTTATGTTAGAACAATCTCTATGTGATGTATATGAGGTGTTTGGGGTAGTTGGTTTAGGGGAAAGTTTGCAAGGTTGTACAACAATGGGTTGAGGATTTTTTTTGTTTTGTGTGTGAAAACATAGTTGAAGATGAGCAGAGTCTTATGGATGAATTGAGTTTTATGAATGAGCTGGGTTTTATGAATGAGTAGAGTTTAACAAAAGTTCTGTTTTTCTCTTCTCTCTTTTTTTTTCCAAAAAATCCTCTTGAGTCTTATGAAACAGTCCCTTTTGTATATCCTTGACCGAGGTTTAGGAGGGAAACAAAATAAGTTGTTTTGAACTGTTTTTGCCTACTGCTTTGATGCTTTTTCCACACAATTTTCTTTTGCCATTTTGGTGCAATTTTGTGGCTGTTATGATGCAGGTTGGAGAAGACTGCATAGATTAGTTTTGGACTGGTTTCTTGGACTGTATAGGACAACATATACAGGTTTTGTAACAGGTTTATGGTGCAGCATAGCACAAGGTTTTGTAGGACAGCAAATGAGCAGGTTTTTGGAGTGTTGTGGCAATGTATAGAAGTAGCATATCATTTTGTTCAGCAATAACTTGGATGACATAGTTTGCAGCATGAAATAAGTTTGGTTTGTGGAGCAATTTATGCACATTGTATCTTGCAAAAATGTCACTTTCTAATAACTTGAATTATTTGTAACATCTTGAACTATTTTAAATTGTAGTGACAAGATGTCATGAAGCAATGAACTTAGAAAAAATTCCAAGTCTTGCAAAAGTTGGATTTTTGACTTTCTTGATTTTTGATGATCAAATTTCATATTTTGGATGTCTTGATGAAATATGATTTTTGGGACTCAACTTTGGTCGAAAAGTCAAAGTTTGTCTTTTTTTAGTGTACAGTTGACTTTTCCCATCAGTTGACCGAATTTTGTCTATCAATCCACTAATCTCAAGAGATGAATTCAAACGTGAAATTAGGTCAAAGCGACGCGCTCGGATCCTTGAGATCATGCTTCCAACCAATAAGCCAGGTATTAGGTCAAAAATTAAAGTTTGGTCATTTTCAGTCGAAAACCCTAATTTTACTCATTTTGCCCTTTTGGTAATTCGAATAACTTTCTTGGAAAATTGTGATCCAAGACTTGGAACTTGACAAAAATAATCCTGAGGGTCCATAATGATCCATGAAATTCATTTGAAACGTTAGAAATCCAACTGCCTTTGTACAAGCTCAAATCCTAATTTGAGGCATCAGTGTTGAGGAGATTATTTCGACCTAGTCGATACTTGCGCAAGCTTAAGGCATTGAAGATATTTGTAGGAAATATCTTGATAAATGAGAGGGAAAATTTTGGGGTACAACAGTTTGACTAAGAAAATATTTTTGAAAATGCATGGACCTAAGTCCAAGTTTATTATGAAAGCGGTTCAAGTTAGAAAACAAGAAGAGTTTTTAAAAGGAGGGAGAAGATTTTTGAAATTAAAGAAGATATGAGGAGATGAAGGGACTATCCTAAATACATAAAGTAAAAGCTAAGGAGAATAAATATCTAACCAACAAGAAGCCAACACTTGACATAAAGAAGTTAATGTAGAATTCCTATCCTTTGGATTAAAACCAAGCAAGAAAAAAATACTAAACCTGTGACGAATACAAGCTTCAAATGAATTAAGAACCAAGCAAAGTCTTCATTGACAAAAATTTGCCAGAGTAATAATTGTATACGGAGAAATTTTCAATCACAAACAAAGCATGCAAATCAGAATAACCTGCAGACAGAAAAAATTCAAACTAATGCCTCAGAGTAAAATCCAAGGATTTCAGAAGATCTTCACAAAATATAAACTAAAGATTACGAAGTTCCAAAGTCTCATGGCTTCCAATCCTAAGTCTCAAGAATCCACAACTCCACAGTACTAGGGATAGTAACCAATAAGTCCAAGTAACCTCGGTATTTTTTAATGTCCAAGTTGATTATTAAGTATATTTACAAAAAAAGAAAATAAAGCTCAAATGAGAAAAGATAAAAAGGCAAAAAATAAATGCTCAAGTGAGCAAAAGGCAAATAACATGAGATGTAAATGCTAAAAGTAAATGACATAAAGTAAAGACATAAAGATAAATGTATAAAATAAAATCAAAAAGTAAAATCAATGGTTAATAGTCAACGGTTAAAAGTTAATGATTAATGGTTGAGGGTTAGATGTTTTAGATAAGTGATCCATGATGATTTGAACATTGAGCCTACATCAAAGTTGATGAAGACTCATTAAAGGATTGATAGAATAAAACCTCTTAATAATGAGCTTTCAAGGTTATTGGCCATAGCTCAACATTTAATCATCATTGGGCTTACAAACACAAGATTTGAACCACTAAGAATAAATCAACTAAAAGATGGAAAATGGAGGATTCCAAATGATATGATCCATGATGGTTTGAGCCTTGAGCATATGTCAAAGTTAATAAAAACTCATTAGCGGATTGAAAGAATCAAAGCCTTCTAACAATGCACTTTCAAGATTATTAGCCATAACTTTACACTTAACCATACTTGGGCTTATAAGCATAAAGTTTGGGCCACCAAGAACCAATCAACAGGAAAAGAAGAATGGGATCATATGAAAGGGAAATGGTAAAATCATAGTATAACCAATGCCTCAGATGAAATTAGGGTTTCAAATATCATCAACATCATTCATCCATTTTGGTGGATTTGGTTTTTCAACCTCACCCAAGATCTAATGAAGTTGAGGAACTTGTCCCAAAGTAATACTCCAGTATTTTCAAGTCGGGCCAATAAAAAAATTTAATATAAA
Organism: Vicia faba; assembly: GCA_948472305.1. Lineage (NCBI taxonomy): Eukaryota > Viridiplantae > Streptophyta > Magnoliopsida > Fabales > Fabaceae > Vicia > Vicia faba. The sequence continues at coordinate 1,435,772,876 of OX451741.1, read as the reverse complement.
AACAAAATTTAAATGATTTATAAAAAGGAAATAATTGGTAAAATACACAACATGTAATAAAACACCAAATAAAAATCCTAAGAAAATGTCAGAGGTCAAGCATTAGTCAACAAGTGTTGACAATATTTTTTAGAATTTTTTAAAGTCATAAACTATTTTTAAGTAATTAAGAAATAAGTAAAATAAACCCAAATTCATAAAAAATTGTAAAATTAGAAATAAAAATAAACAAGGTCATTAGTATTTGTCAAAATACCATTGGATCCTTCCACAAAGTTTTCAGAATTTTAAAAGATCAAAAAGTATTTTTAAACAATTAAAGCAAGTCAAATAAAGTGAAAAATCATAAAAAATGACAAATCATAAAATAAAATTGTGAAAAAATAAAATCAGAAAGAGAAATATCAAAAGTATTTTTGATAATTTTTTCACAATTTTAGAAGTTGAAATGAATTTTTTAGGAAATTTTAGAAGTTTAAAACAATTAAATAGAAAAATCAGAAAATAAAAATAAAGCTAAAATAATGTAGACCACTGCATCAATGTCAAAACGCATTAGTAAGCTGATCCAAGGGACCTGTCGTGTTGTGCAGAATATGGTCCTTCTTGGATAACGCACCAGATTTCAAATAAAAACTAAAAATTATTAAATAAAAACAAAAAAATGTAGACCACTAGATCAATGTCAAAATGTGTTAGTAAGTAGATTCAAGGGACTTGATGCGCTGTGCATGATATGTTCATTAGTGAATAAAACACTGGAACATTAATTTAAAACAGATTTTGAAAAAATAGCGTGGCATCATGTCATTGGTTGAGAGATGACACCTTGGACATCTTCAACCTCCAGCCACTCGTGAGTTGCATGTTCTACAAACAGTAAAATTGGAAACTCAGACCGGTTCCATTTTCTTCGTCTCATCAAGATGAAGACCACCATGCCTTCACGAAAAATTTATATAACCTATAGCTCACTCGATTTGGAAAAAACCAGAAGAAAAAATTGAAAAGGGATTTGAAATTAAAAGTACCAAACTTAGTTACAGTTGAAAATGAACTATGCTATGAGCAACAGTGAACCAAGAGCTGCATTGTAGCAAGAAATTTGAGGAGAATTAATGAAGAATTTTACATGTAAAAGTTCAACTTCAGGGCTCTGAAATTGGACTTGGTATGCTTGATTTAGTGGTCTATTCTTGGTGGTAAGAGTGTGATTAGCTTCAGAGAAGTTCACTGAAGCTATCTGAATGAAGATTTTGGTAAATGAGGATGAGAAATGAAGAAAACAAAGATACAAATTCAGATTTCATATGTGATCTTAACAACGCTTAGTTTGGCTCTCTAAAGCTTCGGAAATGAGTGGAATGTGTCCCTTATTTATAATTAAGCTTGATGGAAACAAAAAGTGAGAGAAATGATCAGGTATGCGGGGAATTCTTGTGCACCTGCATCATGAACAAAGTGTGACTTAAAAGTTGTCAAAACTCAACCATTCCTTGCATTTTAATGTGCTAAACCTTTCAGGAAAGTTAGTTAATCATGTTTAAACATCAAATGCGCGACACATTTGTGTTTAGAGGCCACACTAATCAAAATCAAATGTGACTTTGGTGAGAAACTTCAGTTCCAAGGTACCATCTTTGAATTCATGGTGCACAAGTTCATGAGGCTTTATGGAATGATTCTTGAAGCTTTTGAAATATCATATGATCATCTTCATAATGTGACAAGAAATACTCCATTTGGCAATCAGAGCTGAAAGTTATAATCAATTGAAATCGTGAAAATTAAACTGATTTTCGTACTTCGAAATATTTCTAAGTGTTGAACTTCAAAATAACCTATAATGTTCTTCAAAAAATTTACATAAACATCCACTCAAAATTTACTTTTGAACCTTGAAGATGAAATGAAGTAGACAATTTGAATTAAATTGTGGAATTCAGATTATTCAAAAATCATAAAAAAAATGAAAGAGTTATGGTCTTTGGAAGATGATGAACAAATTTGGGGAAATTCACAAAAGACTTATAATCTTTTCAATTCTTTAATGACTTTCCAAACATTTTCAAGTCTTGCATATTGAAACAAAGTTGTAGTAGACATCCTCAAGTTTATCATAAAAAAAGAATGAGCTCAAGGAGATAAAAGATGACCGAGTTATGATCCTTTGAAGTCACACAAGAGAATTTGATGTTCTTCCCAAAGGACTTGTAATATTTCCCAATCATTAGTGACTTTCCATTCAAAATTAGCCTTAAACCCTTTAAGATAACTTGTTAAGGACCCTTTAAAGAGAATCATGGCTTTGTAATCAATCCAAAATCTCAAGAAATGAACAAGATATGGTCCTTAGAAGTCAGCAAGCCCTAGCTCAGAGATTTCAAAGTGACTTGGAACCGCTTTCAACTTTTGATAATTTTTTTTGCATAATTGGATCTAGTAATGTGAAGAGAATTTGTTATAGGTGACGATAAGAATCTATAGAAAAAATAACCAAATCAAAATTTTAAAAATTGAGAGACTTAAGAACTTGTGACCACTGAATTAAGTGCTTGTTCAATTAGGTCAAACTTGTTGAATCAACCCTTGAATCATTTTCATTTTCTTTACAAAAATAGAGCATGATAGATCACATTAGACCTGGAAATGATGTTATCTTAAAACACATTCAAATATGGAGTTTAATTCTCAATGAAACTTGTTGAAGAATGCATGGAAATAAACACATTAACCTATGAATCTTCTTGATGAATAACACCACCAACCTTGAGGAAAACTTGACCTAAATAAAGTGAGAGAGCTCTTTGAACCAATTTTTTTTTATATCATAGACATAGCCTTGAAGCTAAACTATTGCAATCCATTAAAGAACCATTTGACTGAGGACTATCCCGCAAAACCCTAGGTTAGATAGTGGGATGGATGCAGTTTGTGTCATTACCTACAATATGAACATCCAAAGAAACATATACACATATTTTGATGTTAGTTAAAAATTAATCCACCTAAAAAAACATATGTACATGATACACAATTCAAGGTGCTTGGTGATCCCTCAAGAGAAAACTTAAAGATAAGATGAAGTAGAAGGGAGAGCCAACCCTAATGTGTGATCTTGATGTATTGATAATATGAGATAATGAGAGATATTAGGGGAAAATTGAGGTATAACAGCTTCCCTTATTTAAGTGTCTTCTATCCGAAGATACAAAGGTTAAAATCTTCGTATCGACGCGATTGAAGATACTTAAATACAAAACAAACCCTATTTGTGGCCCTAAGATGTCATGTAATGCTTATGATTATGAATTCAAACGACTAACTCCGTAGGAGATACAGAACACCACTCAGGAGGAAAAAATAAAACAGGAAACCTAATGAAGAGAGTTCAATCAGGTAAATAAATCACTGGGGAACAACACGATTCCCGGGATGACTATAAATAAGCAAAACCAAAATCACGATTAAAGAAACCAAATGCTTAGTAAGATTTCAATGACAAATTCTTAACAATGAAAGCAATAAGATAACAAGGAGGTAACCATTAAAAGGGTTACCAACTCGACTGGGGAATGAAACTTAACTCCGTTGGAGAAAAAACAACTCCATTGGGGAAAAGAAGACTCAACTCTACAGGGGTAAAGCCCAAAGAGGAGACAAAGTATCATCAACTCAATAAATAAGGAAAAATTAATGGATAACAACGACCAATAGATAACTGTGAAATACCCACTCACAGAGGAGGTAGCAAAAAAGAGAGTAACATTGACTCACAGGGGATCGTAAATTACCAACGCATGGTTGAAGGTAGAACAAACAACATAATATTGACTTAGAGATGATGGTGAATGTCAACCTCGAGACTAGTAAACAAATTATTGGCATTAGTACTTATGACTGGGAGCAAAGGATTGCCATCAGTACTTATGACTGGGAATAAATTGTTGACATCAATACTTATGACTGGGAACAAATGATTGACCTTAATGCTTATGACTGGGAACAACTGGAAACAAGGGTTCACATCAGTACTTATGCTTGGAAACAAAGAGTCGCATTAGTAATTATGACTGGTAACAAAGAGTGACATCAGTACTTATGGCCGGTAACAAAGGTTGACATCAATACTCATGACTGGTAACAAAGGATGACATCAATGCTTATTACTAGAAACATCTCACTTCTATTGGGATGAGGTCCAATGAGGAGAAAGAGGTAAATATTGACTAACAAATGACGGTGAACTATCAACTTAGGAATGAAGGTAGAAAAAATATAGAAAAATAACAAGTTTCCCAAAATTCTAGTATTCCACGTAGAACGGGTCTCAACTTATTTTTTAACCGAGGCATTCCGCCTAGAAAGGGGGACAAATATAACTAACTTTTGTATTTCGCCGAGAATGGTAACAATTTATTCTTTGATCAAGATATCACTTGGAAAGAGTAATAACTACTATAAAGATCTTTTAATGAACTGTCTTTGACATCGAAGTACAGCCAATCTCAACAACAAATTATATCCCATAACATAGAGACCATCATTCATCGGGGTAAAATATCTTCTCTGGCATTAACAAAGTTACTGGGGAAGTACATGTTGCTAAAATAAAGAGTCGCTACTTGCTGTTACAAAAGGATTGTGATAAAACTGCTGGGAAATGATTTTGACATCATGGGGAAATACCAACACATCCTGCTGAGGGGATAAATTATTCATGCGCAAAATAAATGCACATTATCAAACTAGTTTCACAGTGTAGAGAGATCAAAATAGCCTTGCTGTCAGGGACCACAAATTCAAACCAGGAACAAACCAGAGTGAAACAGTCGGCCAATACACCAACCAATGAGGAGTAAACTCAAACAAGGATCAATTCCATCCATATAATGAGTTGGGTAGGAAGGATAAAGAAAAATTCTTCCATGATGAATAACTCAGTAGGGAAATCGAAAGGATATACACTTTCTGCTTAAGGTTAATACTCTATTGGAGAGAGGATAACACAACTCTGCAATGAGAATAAAATGCCAACAAAAACATCAATGTGTGAAAATGTACCATGAGTTTTAATTCATCTATGCATGATGTATGTATGAGTGTATGAATGTTATCATGTATATGCTGGCAAAACAGATATACTGCACTGGGGATAACCAGACAAAACTAACTTTGGTAAAAACAATACATGGCTAAATCACATCCAGGATGAAAATTTAATAAGAGAGTAAGCACCAACTGAGGAAACAAAGTCCTACTTCAAGGCTTAACTTCACTGGGAAGAAACATGGATTGAAAATAATCAAAGCAAAATCTGGTATCAATAAACCAATACAGTTGCAGGGATATAATAAATTCCTCCAGGCTTCATCGAGGAATGATATACAGACTTTACTAGGGAAGATAATGCCACATCCTCTAGACTTCAATTGGGGGTGTCGTATTGAATTCACTAGGGAAGACAATGCCACATCATCTAGGGGAGCCCAAATACATTCTTCACTATCAAGAGTAGTGATTGCGCAAAATTCTCTGGGGAAGTCAGAGAAACGTTACGGGGATATTCAAACTTAAAGGGAAACATCATCCTTGATTCATCTAGGGAGTTAAGAAGTTAACATCATAACAAGAAGTCAAAATTATGGGGATTTTAAATGAAACTCGACACTTGGCGAGAGAAACCCAAAATGTTAACGGTTGTCTCAACACTTCTTAAAACATGTATTGCTTTTGTCTGGATCCTTGGGGAGCACACAACAACAAAAATGTCATAACTGGAGAGAACAATGCTCTGCAAGAGATTCTTCAAGAATTCTCAACACAAAGGGAGAAGGACTCCAACAAATGAGGAAAGACTTCATAACTTTAAAATCTCTGCTTGATCACAACCCAACTAGGGAAAGAATCACACCCAACTAGAGAAATACACATCAAGACATAACTAGGGAACATAAGATAGAAGTATCAAACCACCCAAACCAACACCACATATCAACTGGTATGAAATCCAACTATAGGTGTACAATGCGCATATCATAAAGAGTAACCCGAGAATACTTCTTGGGGAATCTTTTCAAAACTTCGAATTCCATCCATCCTTGTAACTAATACTTTTGTCCCGCTTGAATCACAAAATTGAAGTTAAAAGCAATTTGCAAATTCTTTTCAAAAACATGTTTTTATTATTAAGTCTTTTTATTTTGACAATTACTATCAGTAATAAATGAAATTTTTGTAGACATAATAAAATAAGAACTACAAAGAATTGGATAAAGGCTCAAACTTTATTAATATAATGGTAGTCCACAAATGGTGTGACTCCATAGATGATTACAAAGTTTTAGAAAATGGTAAGTACATAGAAAAGATATATTGAAACACAATGACCACTATTCTCCATAATAACTTTGAACTTCTGAGCATAGGCTTCAGTTCAAGTGTGATGAGAATTTGAGAAGATTGTTGCTTCAAAGATCAAGTCTTGTATGACGCAATTACTTTCCAGAAAATCCCTAACTTTTTCCAACGTTGCCCTTGCGGGTTTTCAACCTACCGAGAAAATTTATTTCGTTTATGTCTCTAACTTTTTCCTAGACCGCCCTTTCGGGTTTTCAGCCTATCGAGACGCTCTTTCTTTCCTAATCTGCCCTTTCAAGTTTTCAACTTAGTGAGTTGTTCTTTTATTTCTTTAGGCGAAGTATTTCTTGACTACGTCAGCATTCATGGGATGTGGGAACTCTTCACCATCCATAGTTTCAAGAATCAATACACTTCCAGAGAAGGCTTTCTTGACAATATTTGAGCCTTCATAATTGAGAGTCCACTTGCCCCTAGAATTAGTGTTAAAAGACATGATCTTTCTGACTACGAGGTCGCCTTCTCTGAATTCACGAGGATTGAGCTTCTTATCAAAATATTTCTTCATTCTTCTCTGATATAACTGACCATGACACAAGGCTGTCATTCTCTTTTTTTAAATTAAACTAAACTGATCAAACCTGTTCTGGACCCATTTAGCCTCTAACAACTTAGTTTCCATTATTACATGCAAAGAGGAAATCTCAACCTTAACAGGGAGCACTGCTTCCATACCATACACGAGAGAGAATGAAGTTTCCCCTATTGAAGTGCAGACGAATGTACGATACCCGTGTAAATCAAAAGGGAGCATCTCATGCCAATCCTTATAGGAAACAACCATCTTCTGGATAATCTTATTAATGTTTTTATTAGCAGCTTCAACAACCCCATTTATCTTAGGCTTGTAAGGAGACAAGTTGTGGTGGACAATCTTGAATTCTTCACAAAGTTCTGTCATCATCTTATTATTCAATTTGAGTTGTTATCAGTGATAATCCTACTTGGCACACCATACCAACATATGAGATTTTTCTTGATAAAGCGTACTACCACCTGCTTGGTTACATTAGCATAAGAAGTTGCTTCCACCCACTTGGTGAAGTAGTCAATTGACACTAAGATGAAACGATGTAAATTCGATGCCTTGGGTTCAATCATTCCAATCATATCAATACCCCACATAGAAAAAGGCCATGGGGAAGAAATAACATTGCGAAGTGTTGGAGGCACATGAATCTTATCAGCATAAATCTGACACTTATGGCACTTCTTCGAAAATTTGTAATAATCAGATTTCATTGTCAGCCAATAGTAACCTACCCTAAGCATCTTCTTTTCCATTGAATGTCCATTGGCATGGGTACCAAAGGAACCTTCATGAATCTCATGCATTAACATGTTCGCTTCATGTCTATCCACGTATCTGAGCAAGACCATATCATAATTTCTCTTGTATAACACATCTTCATTGAGGAAAAAGCTACATGCCAACCTTCTCAATGTATTTTTATCTTTGTTGGACGCACTAAATGGATATTCTTGAGTCTGAAAGAAGTGCTTGATATTATAATACCAAGGTTTTTCATCTGACGTCCCCTCTGTAGCAAACACATGGGCTGGTGTATCAAGACGTTGAATTGTAGTCTGAGGTACATCGTTCCAAGCATTTACTTGGCACATGGAAACCAAAGTGGCTAAAGCATCCGCCATCTAATTCTCATCTCTTGGAATATGATTGAATTCAACTTTATTGAAGAAAGGTAATAATCTTCTTGCATAATCTTTATAGGTAATCAAGCCAACATGACGAGTCTCTCATTCTCCTTTGATCTGATTTATTACCAAAGTTGAATCACCATATACATCAAGAATTTTGATTTTGAGATCTATAGCCTCTTCAAGACCCATGACACAAGCTTCATACTCTGCCATATTGGTACAATCAAATGTTAACCTTGCAGTAACAGGGATATGTGACCCATATGGAGTGATAATCACGACACAGATTCCTTTTCCATAAGCATTTACAGCTCCATCAAACACCATACCCCACTGGGATTCAAGATCTGGACCTTCCTCGGGCAATGGCTCATCACAATCTTTAACTTTTAAATACATCACATCCTCATCAGGGAAATCAAACTTAACAGACTGATAATCGTCAACTGGTTGGTGAGCGAGGTACTCCGCCAACACACTACCTTTAATAGCCTTCTGAGTATGATATTCAATATCATATTCAGACAACTGCATCTTCCAACAAAAGATTCTTCCAGTAAGAGCAGGCTTTTCAAAAATATACTTAATTGGATCTATTTTGGAAATCAACCAAGTAGTGTGATTCAACATATATTGTTGTAATCGCTTCGCCGCTCAAGCCAAAGCACAACATGTTTTTATAGCATAGAACATCGTGACTCACAGTTAGTTAACTTCTTGCTCGAATAATAAATGACATATTCTTTTCTTCCTATTTTATCTTGTTGTCCCAAAATACAACCCATGGAGTTATCCAACACAGTCAGATACATAACCAATGGTCTTCCTTCAACAGGAGGGAGCAAGATAGGAGGCTCAAGAAAATACTCTTTAATGCTTTCAAATTCCATTTGGCAATCATCCGTCCACACACAACCTTGATTTTTCTTTAACAACTTGAAGATTGGTTCACATGTTGCATACATATGGGAAATAAATTTGGAAATGTAATTTAAACGTCCAAGGAAGCCTCTAACTTGCTTTTAAGTTCTTGGTGCAGGAATTTCTTGAATTGCCTTAAATTTATCAGGATAAACTTCAATTCCTTTTTGGCTGACGATGAAACCTAGCAACATTCCTGAACAAACACCAAAAGTACACTTATTTGGATTCAAGCGGAGACGATACTTCCTTAAACGCTAAAACAATTTCAACAAGTCTTCCATATTCCCTTCCTTAGTATGAGATTTGGCAATCATATCATCAATATATACTTCGATTTCCTTATGCACCAGATCATTGAATAGAGTTTCCATAGCCCTCTGGTACATTGCACCAGCGTTCTTCAACCCGAAAGGAATCACTTTAATAGAATGTTCCCCAGGGTGTGATAAACGTTGTTTTTTTCCATGTCCTCAGGGGCCATCCTAACTTTATTGTATCCAAAAAATCCGTCCATGAACGAGAATACTTTGAATTTTGTTGTGATATCAACCAACATAGCAATATGGGGCAATGAGAAATCATCTTTTGGACTTGCTTTATTTAAATATCTATAATCAACGCACATGCAGACTTTTCCGTATTTCTTTGGTACTAGAACAATATTGGAAATCCACTAAGGGTACACTGATGTCACAAGAAAACCAGCATCAATCTGCTTTAAAACCTGTTATTTAATCTTCACTGACATATCAGGTTGAGTTCTTCGCAGCTTCTGCTTGATAGGTGGACATTTTGGCTTTAGCGACAAATGATGTTCCACAATATCGGTGTCCAAACACGACATGTATTGGTAAGACCAAGCAAAGACATCCACATACTCTTTCAGCAACTCAATCAACCTGCTCTTCACATCAGGATGAAGCAGTGCCCAAGTTAATTGTCTCCAACGACTCTTTATACGGCTAAATGGTATTTTCCTTGCGCTCAAGCAACCGTGAAACCTCTTTTGGGATTTCATCATATTCTTCTTGTTTAGCCACATACACATGATATTCAAAGTTGGAACAAGATGCAGGGTCATTGCACTCAACGAGTTTTTTTAATTAATCTGCACATATGATTTATGATTAATTTTAGAAACTGACACATGTAACAAGTGATTATGCAGATTTATTTACAGTTATTAATTAATTCAAAAGGTTTTTTCTGATTACCATTTTCTAAGAAAAAATAGAAAATAAAGACATATTTTAAAAATAAAAAACAACTTTTATTAATGATCTTAAAATTCAAAACAAAAGACACGCTCATACAACATCACTTTCACCTTGCGCAAAGTGAAAGACTTTTGAAAAGACAAACAAAAAATAATAATTTGAAATGTGCATGCAAGAAGGAACATCAACAGTGATCCAATTCTAGATTCTGACTCCATGTGTCACAAAGTTCAGCATCTCTTTCTATGGCTCATCTTCGAGAATAACATTAATCTTTGAAGAAGTCAGATGGAGATATCCTGCACTGTGAAAGATGTCTTGATATTTACTCAAAGCGAACTTTGGCATCACAACTTCCTTCTTCATGGAGAAACCCAAACCAGTCCCATTCTTGTTCACAAGTGGATTACTAACCTGCCCTCGCACCTTGCTAGGGCTCTTCTGCACTACCTCTTGTGCATCCTTAAATGAGATGATATAATCTTCCTTCTGCCTTATATTATCAATAGAAAAGGCTTGGAAATGAGTTCTAACAGCGGCTTCATCAACTTCTACAATGCTAAAGGAAGACAAATGAGATATCAACTAAGCTTGCTCACCGTTCACAATAACTACATTTCCTTCACGAACAAATTTCAGTTTCTGATGCAAGGTTGAAGTAACAACTTCTAGGGGTGTTCGCGGTTCGGTTTGGATCGGTTTTAAGACAAAAAATCATCCAATCCAAAGATAAATTTACTTACGGTTCGGTTCGGTTTTGAATGATATATTAAAAAAATCCAATTCAATCCGATCCAATTTTATGCGGTTTAATTTGAATCAGTTTTTGGATATCCAAATTACACATTATATTTTTATTAATATTATAAAACTACTAATAAATCATAGATTTGATATAATATATAACATATAGTGTATTAAAAGTTAATATTACAAAGTGAGAGTGGTTGATTATGATTGAAATAATAAAAATAAATAAATTATACCAAGATAATAACTATTATTAAAAAATTATTATCATCTAATAATAAATTTACGTAACATATCATACTAATAGAAAGTAAATAAGTATAAAAATATATGTATGCGGTTTGGTTTGGTTTGGTTCGATTTTGAAAATTTAATCTGAAATCTGATCCGAACCGATCGGTTTTCACAAAATGACATCCAAACACATCCAATAAATTTCGTTTTTTTTGCGGTTTTCTATTTTTTGGATCGGTTTTCAGTTATTTATTTGGATTGGTTTGGATTTGAACACCCCTAACAGCTTCTACTTCATGGATCCAGGGTCGTTTGAATAAATAACTATAGGCTGGGACAATATCCATAACCTAAAAGGTGATTTGGAATAAGTGCAGACCTATGTGAATAGTTAAATCCACCTCTCCAATGATATATTTTCTCGAACCATCAAAAGATTTTACTATAATGCTACTAGGGAGAATAATAGTTCCCTAATATTTGAGCTTCATGAGAGTGCTTCTTGGTATGACATTCAAAGCAGATCCATTGTCTATCAGCACATTGGACAAAGAGTCATTCTTATAATTCATATATATATGCAGAGCCAGGTTATAGTTTCTCCCTTCAGACAATTCCTCATCCCAAAAAATCAGATTGTTACAAGACATAATATTCCACACAACACTATTGAATGGATCCAGAGACACGCCCCTTTCAACAGAAGCCTGATCCAACACCCTCATCAGAGATTCCTGATGATCAGAAGAGTTTATCAACAAGGCTAAAATGGAAATCTTAGTCAGAGTTTGTAACAACTGATCCACAATCTTATAATCACTCATCTTGATGATTTTTAACAGATCATCAACATCCTTTTCCAAGGCAACACCACTAGATTCTCCTACAACTTTCTTAGGTTCAACATTCTCAGCAACCTTCTTACCAAAATTAACATCTCCTTGAAAGGTAGGGACCAAGACACGACCACTACGAGTTACCCGACTAGCTTCAGCAATATTCTCAACATGGGACAAAGGTTGGATAGGAATTTTCACACCATCTTCCAGGATAGTTGCATTGTACTTATAAGGCACATCTTTATCTGATTCATATGGGATAGGACCAGGCAGACAAATAACTACGGGAGCAACAACAAGTTTGTTGCAATATGTAATCTCTACAGGAGCGGGAACACCAAAATATGGTACAATGACATATACTCCTGCCTCTTCAGGATATTCAGGAAATATACCTTCGTCAGAACTAAAGAATTCATCAGCGGAAACATACTCATCATCAGACATGGCCTCAATAGGGTAGTCTTCAATCATGTTAACTCCATTATAATCTTCTATGCTTTTGGTGACTCTGATAGTACCTTTGTCTAACATCAATTAAATACCAATTCTCACAATAGAACAACCACAGGAATCTCTGTAACAAATATGACAGGAACCATAATGATGTATCTCCTAATCATCCATATAACAAAAGTTAGCATGCAACTGCACCAGATCATCATCCATATAATTCATATCATAAATCCAGAATTCACTGGGACATCCATAAACCATATTCACATCATTTTCATATTGCACCTTTGGATTGATGATATGGATAAGGCCTTGATCCAACATCTCTTGTAAATCAGCTTCTAGCATAGAACAACTGCGAGTGGTTTCTCCATATACCTGACATGATTTATGGTCATGCTCATAATGATTGTATTGACATAGAAAAGTATGCCTCTTCCCCAAATTCCCTCTTACCATGTTTATGTCAAAGATTCTGAATTTTCCTAGACAACCAGAAACCATATTCACAGTACCTCCACCTCCATGCTTGGGTAGTGGATTAGCCTTCACATTGGGACCAATATCTTTAAAAGACAAGATACCAAATCTTACCATCTTCTGCACTTCAGACTTCAATGGATAACAATTTTTAATGTTGTTCCCAAGGGCTCCTTGATGAAAAGCACAATTCTGATCATCTTTATAATACCATGGAAAAGTTGGAGGTATAGCATGAGGAGGCCTAGTCTGCACCAGGTTCTTCTAAATCAAAGTCGGAAACAATTCTATATAACTCATCATAATAGGATCAAAATCTTCCCTCTTCTGACATTGCCCTTGATTACCTTGTTAAGGTTCTCTCTGATAGGTAACAACAATCAGGGCTACATTGACGAACAGAGTTACTAAAGCAACCAATTGTTAATGCTGATGACATTTTCTTGGAGGTATAATCCTTATTTCTTGAACAACGTCATTCGTTTCTCCTTCTTTATTTTTAGAAAACCCATATGATGATTTCTTTGTTCCACTAGAACCTTCATCTTTTGACAACCTTCCTTCTCTGACGGCTTCCTCTAGACAGACACCCATACTTACCATCTCAGTGAAATCATTTGGTGCACTTGCAACCATTCTTTCATAGTAAGATGAATCAAGGGTTTTTAGGAAGACCTTAGTCATTGCTTGCTCTCCCATCGGGGTACCACTTGGGTTTCAACCTCGCACCAATGTTGCACATACTCCTTAAGTGATTCTTTATCTTTTTGAGCCATTTGTCTCAGCTGGTCACGGTCAGCTGCCATAAATATGTTGTACTTATACTGCTTCACAAAAGCTTCACACAAGTCATTAAATGTAAATATGTTGCTACTGTCCAATCCTATATACCATTTCAAGGCAGCACCAGTTAAACTATCGTAGAAGAATTGAATAAGTAAGTGTTGGTCATCAGTATGAATGGACATCCTGGTGATATACATCCCCGGGTTCTCAAATTTTGGTACTCTAAACTTTACTGGCACTTTCACAATAGGAACTAATCAGAGGTCACTGACATTTCATCCGAATAACTCTTTTCCTCTGAGAGCCTTCACTTATTTCTGCATTTCTTTGAATTGATCCTAAAATTCATCTATTCGATCATAAAAGCCCAAACTTTCACTTGGTGGAGGAGCAGGATGATAAACCTCATCATTAATAACAGGGACTACATTCACCACAAGAGGTGCAACACGGTGAATCTCATTATTAATAACAGGGACAACATGCACCAGAGGAGGTGCAGAAACAATAGCAGTTTAAACAAATTGAGCAACTTGAGCAGCAAGTTTGTAACTTTCAGGCATGAAATTCTCAGGAATTCCCCACGGGTAACCGCAAGGTATACGATATTGAGTAGAAGTAACTGGAGTAACAGAGATGGGAACTGACAAAACCTCTGAAATAACAATCATCTACTATGGTTGAGTAGCATGAGGAAACGAAGGAGGAGGAGGTGATAACTGATTCTGAGCAGCCACCAATGACTCTACCAAAGTAGTTAGGTTGACCATACCAACCCTTAAAGTAGTCACTTCTTCCTGCAACTCATGATTCTCTTGTTCAAGGTTTTCCATATTCCTTCTAAAATTAGTCTGAGTATTATAGCGATGAGACAGCTTGTCGACTGAATGAAGTAGAGAAACAAGTAAGACACCTGGGAAACATAGGAATGAAAAAAATATGTGCAAAATGATGCATGATATGCAATGAATATGATTTATTGTGTTTACTCAAGGAACTCAAAGAATTATAAGCAATTGCAAATATTGAGGAACTAACACATTTGGAAATGCTGAAAAATCTTATTTTAATAATAACTTTGGAATGGATTACAATTTTTAGTATTGTTGCAACTGTTTTTTTAATTAGAGTCACCACTCTTAATTTTTATCCTAAAGGAAAGGAGTATAAAGGAATAATCCTAAAAAGTTTCAGAGATTCTAGGTTTGATTCAATTCTAGACGAGGGGAAGGTGTTAGGCACCCTTTTATCTACCTTGTTCACAAGGATACTAGGTTTAGAAGCGCATTTTAGGAAATAGGGTTTTTAATTATTTTATTAGGGGAAAGGTTTGAGTTTTAGTTAGGGGGACTCACCATAATTTTTGATCGAATGCCTATGTATCCTTTTAGGAGGAATCATAGTCTCATTTTGTAGTTCGCGGATTGTTTTGTATTTTTTTATGGATTACGAAATATATTTGAATTTCTCGCATATGTAGTCTAAGAGTGTGAATGACGGAGTTTGTTAGACCAAGTGTGCAGTTAATTTAAATATATTTGTATTCCTTTCCAAAAATTAATTGTTTGAATTAATTTGATTTGTGAAAAAAAAGATTTGGTGTTTGGTTGAATATTTTCCATACGTAAAGAGAGGGAGTCTAATATAGTCTTCTCATTACGTGGTCATATATTGGCTACATGTTGCTTGCGGATGAAGTATTTGATTAGTCGCGTGGATTTTGATATGTGATTTTGAATAATCAACCGATAGACGATGTATCAACCGATTTAATTACTCGAAGATGGACATTCTAATATTTATAAAATGTTGAATTAATTTGATTAAAAAAAATTATTTGGTGATGTTTGTAGTTAGCAATTTATATATACATGAAGATGTTTTAATTAAAATAACCAATCCTAATTAAGATTATTCATAGGTTGAAATATACTTATATTTCACCTTCTTATTATTTCTATACTCTTTAACGTTAACTTAATTATAACACTGAAGCTAAAATAAGAGACATATTATAATTAACCTAATTAAATATTTAATATAATTATTTAGATTACATCAAAATAAAATAACTAGTTAAAATAGCTAAACAAGTAAGGTGTACCGCATGCTTAGATAGCAAAAAGGGCTAACCCAAATGATTTTAAGATCCCAATCTTAATCAACTAGAATAAAATGAAAAGTAAAATATGTAGAGAAAAAAAATATACATACAGGGGCGATGTACCTCCTTTACATGTTGAAAGTTTCTATAAATATTTCAATTTGTTTCTATAAAAGTTGATTATGTTTTAATTATGTTTCTGTAAATATTTTTGCCTTCTTGATTTGTAAAAATAAATAGGATTTTATTTTGTTTGATCTAAACAGTAACGGTTATTGAGCTTGAACCATGTGCTTTTCCTTTCTCCGATATCTACAACATGTGTTATCTCACGATTTGAAAATTGAATGTTGTTTGTTTTGTTTTTTGGGCCAAATATGTTTTTGTTTTGAACTTGGGCCTGCCATTGAGGGCTTTGAAACGGACTATGGAACTATTTTTTTTCCAGATAATAAAATTGATATGATTTTAAAATAATAACAATAATGATAACATCAACCATAATAATAGTTAATGATAAATCCATTTAAATATTAATAATATTGTTTATATAAGATTTACCGTAATCAAATGTTGATTAAGATAGTAATAATAATAAAAATATTTAATTATGGTTTGAATAAATATAATAATTATAATAATTAAATAATAAAAAAACAATATAATGAGAAGCTTGCATGTTGACTTCAGTCAACAACACTTATCCTGATGGACTCAAACCCTCCGTTTCTAAATATTGGGCCTTAATTACAAAGACTTGTTTTGTACACAAAAAAAAAGAACGAAATTTAATGGGCCTTATTACTGATTTGTCCATACCTTGTTTAAAAAAAATACACCTCCCTTAATTTGGAATGGACTTTTATTAAAGCTTAATGGTCCATCATATATTGATGGTCCATATTGGATTGATACACCCCTTTCTGATTTTAAACACCCCTATAAAAGTAAAAAACTAAATAATATGATTTATTTAAAGAAAACCTAAATATAATTAAGGGTAGGGAAAATTTAGGGTATGACAAATACAAGTTTCAATAATCCTAAGTACAATTAAAAATCCTAAAGAGCCAAAGCTAATGAATATCTTTCCACACACTGACATTTTCCCTTGAGTCTTGCAATCTAGGCCTTTAACTACTTGTTCTCTTCTGCATACTTGTTGGCGACTTCTTTCCATCCACCATAATCAGAAAATGGGTGATCGAGACCTGGCTAAATTCTAGAGGAAAATAAATTCTCCTGCTTCTCCATCATCTGCATAGCATGACTCTCAAGAATCTCAATCAAGTCAGCCTTCTCTTTTACCTCTATTGAGTAGGACACCTCCAAAGTTTGATACTTGTTCTTCCATGCTTCTTTCTCTCGCTGCATCCTAACTAAGGAAAGCTAAAGTTCTTCCACATTATCTAAGAGAGGAGGAATATTCCTCATAAACATGCCAGCTAAAGGTTCTTCACGAGAACAAGACATCTTCAACTGAATTTCACTTGCTTGTACCCAACAGAGATGGTTCTCTAAGGAAACAACTCCTCTTGGTCCCAAATCTATTCTACCCTTCCTATGAATATGGTGCCAAGCCTTTTCAATCTCTTCCTTAGTTGACTTGTGATATTCTCCTTCTTTTAGAAAGAAACCACTCAGATGAATGTTGTTTGGCTTGTCTCTCATTGGATATTCAAGTTGGTTGCGTGCAAGAACATGGTCGTAGTTAATTCCTCCCTTTGTACCAAGAAGAGACACATTGGAAAAAACACCACAACTATCAATATATTCACATCATGATAAGCTTGATGATACCAATCAATGTCAGAATGAGTGAGAGCCATAATCTTTGGTGCCCAACGTGGTTCCTTCTTGATATCCCAAAATGCAGCAGACTGAGGTAAGTGAGAGATAAACCACTGATATAACAACGGTGTGCAACAGATGATCGTCCCTTACTAATGGAAATTCTGAAGATGGATGGAATAATAAGTATCACCTAGAAGTGTAGGGACTGGGTTCCCAATTATAAAGATCCTAGTGGAATTAAAATCCACAAATTTGTCGATGTTAGGAAACAAGAACAACCCATAGGCAAGCAAAGAAAAGATATCCTCAAAAACAACTATACTCTTTATCTTGGAAGAGTAACGAGCTTTATCTAATAGAAATTGAGCAGATAAACCTCTGATTCCTCCTTTGGTAGTCATGTTAGCCTCAATCTTAGACATCCTTAAATGAGTTATGGTGGAAATCTCATGAGACTTGGGCTCTCCTTCTAAACCGGTGAAAGGAACACAATCAGTAATAGGTAAACCAAGTAAGTAAGAATAATCCCCCAATGTGGGCACCAACTGATACTTCTCCAATGGATCATAGAACTGAACCAATATAGAAAGAATACCCTCCTTCATCTTGAGCTTCATAAGAGGCACAATGGCTCCATACTTCTTCTGGAAATCTGTAGGACTCTCAATCTCAGGAATCAAAATCCTCAGTTCCCCTATCTTAGGATCATTGAAACTGTACTTCAGAGTTTTTCTCCTCCCAAACTCCATGGTCAAAAGAGTACCTGAGATATTTGAAAAATTCAACCTTAAATTCCTTGAAAAATTGTTTAAAGAATGCTCATGGGTGCATGAATGTATGGTGATGCAATAATCACATACAAGATCACAAACATGGGGGTTCATAGGTTCGACGTCACGAGCATGAAGTCAAAGGTACTACCCACAAGGTAAGGACTAATGGTTTATCACTAGACAAACAAGGTTCTAAGGAAATCCCAGAGTCTACATTCTTCCTTCGAATATTACCAACATCCTGATTAGCTCGGTAATTAGCAATATTCTCAGGAAAAAACTCGTCTGAGTGCAGCATCGCGTGACAACTACTTCCCGATTGCTCCGTTATAGTCTCCTTACTACACCTAAAAGGCCAAGATGGGTTAAGGTTTCTACGGCTTCTCAGCTTCACGTGCTCCTAGGTCAAAAGCAACATGTCTTCCTGATTGCTCGGTAAATAAATACTACAGTCAAAGGAGCCTCCATTGAGTGGAGGATCTCATGTCTCCTTTTTTGGAATTAATCCCTCAAAGTTAACATGACTAAACTGCCCATCCTATCTTAAATTTTTCCAAGTCCGGATATAGGACTTATGAGAGATCACCAAGCACCCTGAAAACCAGAAAACTCCAGACATGCATATATACAACAAATAATATACAACAAATGATAGCACATACACAGATAAACAAATATAAGCTCAACCCACTTTAAATATATTTCTTTCCCCAGTGAAGTCGCCAGTTTTCTGTAGCGGTACAAATGTTGAGACTAATCCATTGGATTGACTTAACTTGTAGAGATCAAATAAAAAAATCTCCACCTCGATTTAATGTTTCCAAAGAAAATGGGAAAAGAGCGAATAAACCCAAAAAAGAGGGGAGAATCTAGGTACAGGGGTTGGTTATGCAAAAGTAAGGTATTAGCACCCTAAATATCTACAGTACTCCGCAAGAACCTCTTTGAATATCTGTATATTTTATCTATAAAAGGTGTATACAAAATAAGATGGTGGAGATGAGAAAAGAAGTATTTTTTACAATTTTGCACCCGCCGCGGTGATGAACCTTTAGTGCCTACATACCACCTTCTGTGCAATAGGGATCAGGGTACTCGTAGTTCACCTTAAAAATTTTAAAACATGTGTGTTGGTTAAATTTAAGAGAAGAGACATCTTGTCATATCCGAGTGCAAAACATCCTTACTACCCACAATTATGAGAAATAAGCATTTGCATCATCTCAAAGTGGAGGATATAACTTGGATTTAAAATCCATCACTCAACACCCAAGTGGAAAATGGCTCACTTCTTTATATATCATAGAAGTATAGTAGCTTGCATCACTACAAGAATCAACAAGAGTCTAATCTAGGAGAAAAATTTAATAATAAAAAGTGAAAGTGGTAAAAAAATGGTTTGGGTGAGGTTAATGACTTTTAGTCTTAAAAAATAGATGTCAAAGTATGATTAAATGGTTAAGGTTTGATTGAGAAAAGCTTTTTGAAAATGCATGGACCTAAGTACAAGTTTATTATGAAAGTTGTTCAAGTTAGAAAGTAAGAAGAGTTTTGAAAAGGGGGAGAAGATTTTTGAAATTAAAGAAGATGGTAGGAGATGAAGGGACTATCCCAAGTACACAAAGTAAAAGCTAAGGAAAATAAAGGTCTAACCAACAAGATGCTATCACTTGACATAAAGAAGTCAATGTAGAATTCTCATACTTTGGATTAAAAGCAAGCAAGCAAAAATATTGAACCTCTAAGGAATGCCAAGCTTCAGGTGATTTAAGAACCAATCAAATTCTTCATTGACAAAAATTGGCCAGAGTAACAACTCTATACAGAGGAATTTTCAATCACAGACAAAGAATGAAAATCAGAATAACCTGCACACATAAAAAATTCTAATCAATGCCTTGGAGTAAACCCCAGGGATTTCAAAAGATCTTCACAAAAATATCAACCAAAGATTACGGAGTTCCAAGATCTCATGGCTTCCAGTCCTAAGTCTCAAGAATCCACAACTCTACAGTGCTAGGGATAGTAACCAAGTAGTCTAAGTAACCTCAATAGTTTTTAATGTCCATGTTGATTATTAAGTATATTTATTAAAAAAATAAAAAATAAAGCTCAAATGAGCAAATCTAAAAATACAAAAAATTAATGCTCAAGTGAGCAAAAGGAAAATAGCATGAAATGTAAATGCTAAAAGTAAATGACATAAAGTAAAGACGTAAAGACAAATTCATAAAGTAAAAGCATAATGTAAAGTCAATGGTTAATAATCAATGGTTAGAAGTTAATTATTAATGGTTGAGGGTTAGATGTTTTAAAAGAGTGATCCATGATGATTTGAACATTGAGCCTATGTCAAAGTTAATGAAGACTCATTAAAGGATTGATAGAATCAAAACCTCTTAACAACGAGCTTTCAAGGTTATTGGCCATAGCTCAACATTTAATCACCCTTGGGCTTACAAACACAAGGTTTGAACCACTATGAATCATTCAACTAAAATATGGAAAAGAGAGGATTCCAAATGATATGATCCATGATGGTTTGGGCCTTGAGCATAAGTCAAAGTTAATGAAAACTCATTATAGGATTGATAAAATCAAAGCCTCCTAACAACGCGCTTTTAAGGTTATTGGACATAACTCTACACTTAACCATACTTGAGCTTACAAACATAAAGTTTGGGCTACTAAGAATCAATTAACAGGAAAAGAAGAATGGGTCAGATGAAAGGGAAAAGGGAAAGTCACAATATAACCAATGTCTCAGATGAAATTAGGGTTTCAAATATAATCAACATCATTCATCCATTTTGGTGGATTTGGTTTTTCAACCTATCAACACCTAAGATCCAATGAGGTTGAGGAACTTGTCCCAAAGTAATACTCAAGCATCTCTAAATCAGGACCAATAAAAAAATAAAAAAATAAATTTAATATAAAAACAAAATTTAAATGATTTATAAAAAGGAAATAATTGGAAAAATACACAACATGTATTAAAACACTAAATAAAAATCCTTAAAAAATATCAGAAGTCAAACATGAGTCAACAAGTGTTGACAATTTTTTTAAGAATTTTTTAAAGTCAGAAACTATTTTTAAGAAATTAAGAAATAAGTAAAATAAACCAAAAATCACAAAAAAATAGTAAATTTAGAAATAAAAAATAAATAAGGTCACCAATATTTGTCAAAATACCATTTGGATCCTTCCACAAAATTTTCAGAATTTTAAAAGTTTAAAAAGTATTTTTAAACAATTAAAACAAGTCAAATAAAGTTAAAAATCATAAACAATTACCAAATCACAAAATAAAATTGTGAAAAAATAAAAATCAGAAAGAGAAAAATAAAAAGTATTTTTGATAATCTTTTCACAATTTTAGAAGTTGAAATGAATTTTTTAGAAATTTTTGACCACTGGATATTGTAGACCACTAGATCAATGTCAAAACGCGTTAGTAAGCAGATCCAAGGGATCTGGCATACTGTGCAAGATATGGTCCTTCTTGGGTAATGCACTGAATCTAAAATAAACATCAAAAATTATAAAATAATAACAAAAAATGTAGACCACTATATCAATGTTAAAACGCGTTAGTAAGCAGATCCTTGGGACCTAACGTGTTGTGCATGATATGGTCATTAGTGAATATTAATGAGAAATGACATCATGTCATTGGTTGAGAGATAACGTGTTATGCACTGGAACATTAATTTAAAACAAATTTTGAAAAAAATAGTGTGGCATCATGTCATTGGTTGAGAGATGACATGCTGGTCATCTTCAACCTCCAGCCACACACGAGTTGTAGGTTCCTCAAACGGTAAAATTAGAAACTTAGACCAGTGTCATTCGCTTTATCTCATCAAGACGAAGACAACCATGCCTTCGCAAAAAATTTATATAACCTCTTGCTCACTCGATTTGGAAAAAACCAGAAGAAAAAATTGAAAAGGGATTTGAAAACAGGAGTACCAAACTTAGTTAAAGTTGAAAATGAAATATGCTATGAGCAATAGTGAACCAAGAGTTGCATTGTTGCAAGAAATTTGAGGTGAAATTATGAGGAATTTTACCTGTAGAAGTTCAACTTTAGAGCTATGAAACTGGACTTGGTATTCTTGATTCAATGCTCGATTCTTGGTGGTAAGAGTATGGTTAGCTTCAGGGAAGTTCAATGAAGCTATCTGAATGGAGATTTTGGTGAATGAGGGTGAGAAATGAAGATACAAATTTAGAGTTCTTATGGGATCTGAACAAGGCATGTTTGGCTCTCTAAAGCTTGGGAAATGAGTGGAATGTGTCCCTTATTTATAAATGAGCATGATGGAAACGAAAAGTGAGAGAAATGATCATGTATCAGGGGAAATCGTGTGCACCTGCATCATGAACAAAGTGTGACTTGCAAGTTGTCAAAACTCAAACATTCCTTGAGTTTTAATGTGCTAAACCTTTCAGGAAACTTATTTAATCATGTTTAAACATCAAACGTGCGGAAAATTTGTGCTTAATTAAAATCAAATATGACTTTGGCGAGAAACTTTAGTTCCAAGGTACTACCTTTGAATTCATGGAGCACACAATTCAAGAGGCTTTATGGGATGATTCTTGAAGCTTTTGAAAGATCATATCATTATCTTCATAATATGCCGAGATAGACTCTATTTGGTGATCTGAACTAAAAGTTATGATTAATTGAAATCGTGAAAAACAAATTGATTTTTGTACTTCAAAATATTTCTAAGTGTTGAACTTCAAAATGACCTATAATGTTCTTCATAATTACACGACCTTCCACTTAAAATTTACTCATGATCCTTAAAAATGAAATGAAGTAGACCCTTTAAATTGAATTATGGAATTGAGATCATTCAAAAATCATAAAAAATGAAAGAGTTATGGTCTTTGGATGATGATGAACAAATTTGGGTCACAAAAGACCTATAATCTTTTCAATTCTTTAATGACTTTCCAAACATTTTGAAGTCTTGCATATTGAAAAAAAGTTTTAGTAGACATCCTCATGTTTATTGTGAAAAAATAATGAGCTCAAGGAGGTAAAATATGACCAAGTTATGATCCTTTGAAGTCACACAAGAGAATATGATGGTCTTCCCAAAGGACTTGTAATCCTTCCCAATCATTAGTGACTTTCCATTCAAAATTAGCCTTAAACCCTTGAAGATAACTTCTTAAGGACCCTTTAAAGAGAATCATGGACTAGTAATCAATCAAAAATCTCAAAAAATGAGCAAGATATAATCCTTGGAAGTCAACAAACCCTAACTCAAAGAGTGTCAAAATGACTTGGAACCCCTTTCAACTTTTGATGATTTTTTTCGCACAATAGGATCTAGTCATGTGAAGAGAAGTTGTTGTAGGTGATTATAAGAATCCATAGCAAAAAAACCAACTCAAAATGTTAAAAATTGAGAGAGTTAAGCAGTTGTGACCACTGAATCAAGTGCTTGTTCAATTAAGTCAAACTTGTTGAATCAACCCTTGAATAATTTGCATTTTCTTTGCAAAAATAGAGCTTGATGGATCACATTAGACTTGGAAATGATGTTATATTTAAACACACTCAAATATGGAGCTTAAGTATCAATGAAACTTGTTGAAGAAGGCATGGAAATAAACACACGAACTTATGAATCTTCTTGATGAATACCACCACCAACCTTGAGTAAAACATGACTTAAATAAAGTGAGAGAGCTATTTGAACCTAAAAAATTTGATATGATATACATAGCCTTGAATCTTAAGGTCTTGCAATTCATTGAAGAACCATTTGACTGAGGACTATCCCTCAAAACCCTAATTTAGATGGTAAGATGAGTGCAGTTGTGTCATCACCTACAATATGAACATCCAAAGAAACATATATAAATATTTTGATGTTAGTTAAAAATTAATCCACCTAAAAAGACACATGTATATGATACACAATTCAAGGTGCTTGGTTATCCCTAAGAGCAAACTTAAAGATAGGATGAAGTAGAAAGGAGAATCATCCCTAATGTGTGATCTTGATGTATTGATAATATGAGATAATGAGAGATATTAGGTGGGAAATGGGGGTATAACACCTACAACTTATTGTCAACACTAACAAACAACTTTGTTGCACCCACTGTCCTAATACCTACATAAACTAGAAATAACAGCTTTGTCAAAAGGCCAAACATAACAGTCCAAAACCCGTCAAAACAAAACAAAGAATTACACAAATTTAGCAAAACAAAAAACCTGCATTAGAAAGTGTCAACGCAGTGCATCAAAATAAGTTTCAAATTCATCAAATCTTCGCCCCAAAAACTTAACCTCAATCACTATAAAAGCATCCTAGAATCAGAGGAAGAGACATGACAGAAGAAGCATAAAAAGCCTTTTGTTACACACCACCAAACTCACACAGATTTCCCATAAAAAACCTCAGTTAAGATCTCTCTTCCTCATTCACCTAAACCTCATAAGTACATCATTTATTTCACAACACAACAACTTATAAACGCATGTATCAACGATTTAATACCGACACTAGTAATACCGAAGCTGTAGCAAAATAATAACAACTTCTATAAGCTTACATCAAGCTCGCAGTGTATTGCGGATAGAATCCTGAATGAGTAGTGTATGTCAAAAGAGGTGAATACCATATATCAAGTCTCTGATAATTTAATCAACGATAAACACAAGAGGGTGGAATGAATATCATCTGTCAAAGATCTGATAGTTTAACAATGGTACAAAACTTAAGGATATAAAATAAAGTGAGTACCATTTATCAACACAATGATAGTTTAACAATGGTAAACACAAAAGAGTTATAAATAAACCAATATTGAAAACAAGACAACATTTGTTAACAAGGACCGAAGTTCAATCTAGGAACAAACTCGAAAGAAACGATCAAATAAAACTTAACTCAGCGAGGAAATAATTCAACTGCGGATTATGTTCTATCTATAAATTATAGAAGGGGAAAGAACATTGAATAAAACTTCCTCCACGAGAAATAAGCTCAGTGGGGAATCCCAAAAATCAATGCCAAGGTGGGGAAGAATACTCTAACCAATTGGGGAAAGAACTACACTTGGATAGGAGGAATTAAAGTAAAGTTTGCTCATGCCTGATACAGACCAACCATGGCAAAAGGGGAAACCAACTGTTTTCTCATCAAATTGAAAGGGGATCCCGAAAACATGTGTAAGATCATGGGATCACCTCTATTGAGGAATGATTCTCTTCTTAGGGAAAGTAAACTTTTGGTGTCTTTACTAGTAAAAGAGAGTCCAGGAAACCTCATGCTTGGGAAAAGCCATAGCAACAAATCCCGTTAAATCTGGATTTCCCTTGGATTCAAAAACTTTGGCGCATAATTTTTGCCTTAAACATTATGATTTCAAAGGAATTCCCTTGAGATAGTCTACTTAGTCAACTGGTTCTTGGAGAGATTTGTTGAATCTCGACGTAACTTCCCTAGATTGACTGAAACCTGGAACCTTCTTGGTTCGACGGAGTATTCAATCCTTGCCTTTTAAGGGTGATCAACTGTGAAAGCATCATAATGGGAAAAACAACTTGTCCCTACTGAAAAGAGTCTCTAGGCAGAATGCCCCTGGCAATGTTTTAGCTTTCTCACTGATAATAAGATGTATACTTCCTTGATGTCAAAGAAATTTTTATGCAAGTAGAAAAAAGTTTATTTTGATAATGATAATTCTAATGCACAAAACATGTTAATCTTGAAGTTTTTATTTGAAAATATGCCACAAAACTTTGTGAAAGAAATCACTTAGTTAAGATGTGACCAAAACAATGCAAGCATATGATACTAACACAAATCTTTTTAGTATAACTTTTTGGGAGTCAGGAACACTATCTCGTTGAAGTATGCTCTCGAAATAAACCTTGCTTCAATTAGGACTTTTGAAGGTTGTAAACGTGGCATGGTTCACAGGTTTTAGAAAAAAACGGATTTTAAGGCTCAAAATTATTTGGTGCCCATCCCCTTCATGATGTTCTCCAGTCCTATATTCAGTTAACTTGACATGAACATTTATCTCGTAAAACAAATTTTGAGACGGTTGAGGAACCAATTGAGGTTTTCTTTGGACATGCCAGTCACTCACTTTTTCTTCTTTTGGGTTTCTTGTCACACGACTCTGTTCTTTGCTGAGGGTTTTACGCTGTAATCCTTTATCACCTTTTAGGCTTTCCATTTCATCCTTGCTTTCCCTAACTTTTTCCTGGACAAATTCCTTTTGACTTTGACTCTAAAGTCAAACGGGATGCCCTTACTTTTGCTTAAGTGACTTGTTTTTCAAGTTTCAGATTAGAGGGGCTTTTTGTCTCTTTCTTTTTTCATCATTTTTTTCATATTACCTTTCCTTTCCTTTTGAACATGTCACGTGACTTCGAGTCATTTCATTTTTTTTGACTTTGTTGGAGGAATTGTAACTTCCTGAGTCCTTGGTAGATGAGGGATAACTATTGTTGTATCGTCATCTGCTGACCTCCTAATGTGTGAGAGATACCCATTGGGATATCGTCAATTGACACACATTCTTGATACGCGAAGGTTATTCATTTTCGTTTTGACTTTTCTAAAACTATTGAAGGATAACCATATTTGTATCCTTGGATGCGAACTCCTGATGAATTCTGAATGCTCGACCAAATTAACTGAACACTACCCTGCCCCGGGTTTAAAAAATGAGGGTTTTTTCTGAATATAAAAAGAAACTCATACTTCAAGGCTCAAAGGGGTTAAAGAGGGATTATCTTCCTTATATCTCCGGTGTTTTGGAATTTCAAACAATGCTTGTACTTCATGAACAAGGTTTTATTCAAAAGCATACAACTAGGAATTTTTTGTTTTAATATCATCATCCTCCCTCAAATATTTGCGTAAGCAAAAGGTTGGTATCACAATGCAGAAAAACATTTAATGAGCGAATACAAATGGATTACTTCAAGTCAAACATATTCAGTGTATTATGATTAACATTAAAAAACAAACAAGCTTTCATATGCAAACAATGTATTAACAAACAAGAATGATTACAAATGAGAATTTAATAAGAAACTAATGCATTCCAATGTTGGAAAGACTTTCTTCTTCTGGGCTTATTGCTTCCAGGAAGATGCTTTCGCAGTCTTGACACTTACTTGGACAAATACTTCAATTTCCACAGCCATCTGGAATGAATGATTGCCCCAGAATTAATGAGGTATTGGAATTTGCATTCAAATGTATCCCAATCTTCAATTTCCCGATCAAGGTTCCCCATAATAGAAATCATATCGTGTATCAAAATAAAATCCCAAAGGATAAGAGAAAGGAGGAGTAATAACCTTTGTTGCAGCAATGAATACAAGACCACTATCTCTGCATTTCCTCCATAAGCTGACCATTTGGGCCTTCATCCCAATTAAGTCCTCACAAAATTACATCATAGCTAATCTTTGATTGTTGAGAATTGTGGCACTGAGGGAAATCTAGGTTTACACTTCTATCAGAGAAAACCAAGTTAAAACAATAATCTTCGATGCTGAACCCCTGTTATGAATGCTTGTGTGCATAAAGATGCATGAGTGCATAATGATGCATAAGAATATGTTGACGCTATGTTTAATCACTTCCAAAGAATCTACCTACTTTGAATAAGCAAGTAAATACAAGTGAAATGGAACACTATCAAAAACAAAATGTAAATCAGAGAGATAATATCACGGGTTCAGTGTAATCAAAAGCCATACATGAAAAATCAAAGAAATTGGATCCCATCAAAATAAATGATGGAAATCACAGATCAACAGATGCACATCCCTTAGGAACATCTTCAATTTCCTAATTAGAAAGACCTCCCCAACCAAGGTGTTTCTTGTTCCACTTCTGAACCTCTCTTTAAAAACTTCGGCGTTGCAGCATACTTTGGCTTCTGAGTCAACTCTTGGATAAGCATATTCTTCCCGTTGTACCCCAATTTCCCCCCCTAAGATTCCTCTATCATCTCATGTCAACTCAATCATATCAAGATTACACTTGGGTTTGGTTCTTCTCCCTATATCTAGGTTTGCTCACAAGGGATCACCAAGAACTTTAATTTGTATATTTTTATCATATTTTTCTTGTGATTGATTAATTTATTAACTAACAAATATAATGAATGTTTACTCTAAATGATGATACTATAGGTGAAGGCACAACACATTTCATCAGGTTGACTCATAGGTTCATGAGTTTATTTCCATGCATTCTTCAATAAAGCTTCATTGAGATTCAAGCTTCATCATTGAGAATTCTCTAAATTAATATCATGACAAGGACTATTGTGATTTATCATGCCCCAATTTGTCAAAAGAAGTCAAACGATGCAAGAATAGATTGAAGAAGCTTGACCTAATTGGATAAGTTTTTGATTCCTTGATCACAAGTGTATAGATCTTTCAATTCTTAATATTTGGAAGTGGTTATTATTGCTATGGTTTCTTATTATCATCCATAAAAACTTCTATTCACATGGTTAAAATGATTGTGCAAGAAATATTGTCAAAATTGAAAAGGGCTTCCAAGTCATTTAGGTGCTTTAGAAGCTAGGGTTTTGGACTTCTAAGGGATATATATTGTCCATATTTTGAGATTTTTGAGTGATTCCAAAGATATGCTTCTCCTTAAAGGGTTTTCAACCAATCACTTCAAAAGTTTTCAAGAAAAGTTTGTGTGGAAGATTCCTAATGATGGAGAAAGATTACAAGTCTTCTAGATAGACCATCAAAATCCCTTGTGTTACTTCAAAAGATCATAACTTGGTCAATTTTTATCTCCTTGAGCCCATTATTTTCCATATTGATCTTAAGCATGTGAACTTCTTTTATGTGCAAGACTTGAAAATGGTTGGAATATTCCTTAAGAACTCAAAAGATTATAGGTCACCTCAGGGATTTTCACCAAATTCACAAGGCCATAACTTTTTCAATACTTGGTATTATTGAGTGATTCAAGTTTCACAAAGTTATTTGGGAAGTCTACTTTAAGCTAGCACCAGTGATCAAAGAAATATTTTGGAGGAAGGCCTTGTTTGGAATCAAAACATTATAGCACACTTTTTGAGAAAAAATTAGAATTTTCTAAGTACAAAAAGTCAGCATCTTTTTCTTAACTTTGACTCAACACAACTTCTAGCTCAGGCATCCAATTGATCTCTATCTTTGCACATTGTAAATATTGTGACCTTATATTTGAAATGATTCAAGAATTATTCCCTAAGACACCTTGAGTTATGAACACCATGGATTCAAAGTTGGTACCTTGAAACTGAAGTTTTCTCCAGAGTCAGATATTGAAATCCATAATGTGGTTTCTAAACACCAAATTAGCGCACGTTTTTGATCTAAACATGTTTAGCCAACTTTCCAAAGTGGATTAGAGCCTTGAAACACAAAGTTTGAGTGAGTTTTGATGCTAAGAAAGTCACATGTTTCTCATGTCCACGACCTCTCATGATTTCCCTCCAAACTCCACTAATTCTTTCAATTCTCATTCCCATTCACTTCCCTATAAATAGATGGCCACATTGCACTCATTTACACAAGCTTTGAGAGCCAAATACACCCTGCAAAAGTTCATTTGCAACTCAAAAATTTGAAATTCCATTTCACCGTTTCAAGTTCTCTCTTCATAATTTCTTTACATATTCATCATCCTCCATAAACATACAAACTCTCCAACACTTAAACCAAGCAAATCGAGCCATATTTTGAGTTACAGAAGTTCACTTCCAGAGCTGTTTTCGTGATCCTCGTTCAGGTATTTTTATGAACCAAATCGTTCCAAATAAAATCCTATTATACTCTACTCATCCTTCTGATCCCCGTGCTTCTTACAATTTTTTGAAATCGTTGAGAATTGAGCGAGAAATCCTAACCTAAAGTGCTCGCTATTATTTTTGGTTTTCTGAACTTTTCTCTTTGCTCAGTTTACATACATTTTTCGTGAGGGTGAGGTTAGGATCGTCTTGAAGAGACGAATCCAGTGATATTAGTCTGAGCTTCTAACGTTTCCGTTTGAAGAATCTCAGAAATTCCCACGTGCAGGGTGTCTGGAGGTTGAAGACGACCTACATGTCATTCTTCAACCAGGACATTTGTTTTATTTCATTGGCTGTTTATTTTTTGATTCATTGTGTTTTGGTTGTGGGTCCATGATATGCACAGTGCGCCAGGTCCTTTTGATCTGTTTACTAACGCGTTTTGACTTTTCATCCAATAGACCACATTTTTTCCTTTTATTTTATTAAAATATGATTTAAAATTTAATTTGGTGTGATTTTCAATAGTGACCATATCATGCACAGTGTGTCAGATCCCTCGGATCTGCTTACTAACACATTTTGACAATGATCCAGTGGTCCACATTTTTTTGGCTTTGTTTTTATTTTCTGATTTTTATATTTATTTGTTTTAAACTTCAAAAATCCATAAAAAATTCATTTCTAGTCCAAAAATTATGAAAAAATTCACAAAAATATTTTAGAATATTATCTTTCCGATTTTTAATTTTTCACAATTTTATTTTCAAATTTGATATTTTTTATGATTTTTCACTTTCTTTTGATTGTTTTAATTGTTTAAAATTATTTTCTGATTGTTAGAAAAATTTATGGAAAGGTCCTTTGGTCTTTTGGAAATTCTTGATGACTTTGTTTTATTTTTATTTCTGACTTTACTATTTTTACCATTTTTTGTTTTGTTTTAGTTATTTCTTTTATTTCTAAAAATAGTTTATGACTTTAAAAAACACTGAAAATTTTTGTCAACTATTATTGACTCAAGTTTGACCTCTGACTATTTTTAGGATTTTTATTTGGTATTTTAATATACTTTGTGTATTTTACCATTTATTTTCTTTTTATTAACCATTTAAATATTGTTTTATTAAATATTTTTTTTTATTTTTTTATTTGGTTCTGACTTGGATTTCTTTTGGTGATAAATTCTTCATCACCATTGGATCTTGGGTGTTGATAGGTTGAAAAACCAAATCCACCAAAATGGATGAATGATATTGATGATATTTGAAACCCTAATTTCATACAATGCATCCCCTCCCTCTCCATCTTTTCCCTTTCTTACTTGTACTACATGTTGTTAGAGAATAATCTACATATCAATTTTCCAAGCATATGGTACATAGATTGATATTGACCAGCCTCAAAATAAGTGTGAATTCTATAGAAGTCCACTTATGATTGCTTAACATAGCACTAAATTTTGTCCCGATTCGAGAAATGATCATTCGTGGCCCAAACCTATGTTGGCAAGCCCAAGTATGTTTAATTTGAAACCTTTGATCCAATAACCTCGAGGTTTATTGTTAGGAGGCTTTAGTATTATCAATCCTCTAATGAATCTTCATAAAATTTGGTATAAGTGAATCATTTAAACATCGTTGACCATTTGTTGTTGGCTCGAGAACTTGAAATGAATGATATACTTGATAAAAAGCAAATGAAACTTGTTGTTGAGAGGATTTGATTTTATCAATCTTCTAATGAGTTTTCAAATGCAAGTTTCATGATGGTCATTTAACTAACCTTTAATTTCTAACTCATTAACAATTGAATTTTATTTTTATACTTTTACTTTACGCCTTTACTTTTACGCACTATTTATTTTAGCATTTTTATTTCATGTTATTTTCATCTTTACTCACTTGAGCATTTATCTTTATGTCATTTTTATTTTTCTCACTTGATATTTCATTTTCGTTTTGAAGATACTTAATAACCAACTTGAACAATAAAAAGCTTTGAAGGTTACTTGCACTATTTGGTTACTATCCTTGGCATATTGGAGTTATGGACTTCTTAGACTTAGGATTAGAGACCTTAACTACCCTTGGGACCTTGTGACTTCTATTGTTATTTTGTCTGGAGTTCTTGGGGTTTACCCCGAGACATTGGGTTGTTTGTTTTCTTTGTGTGCAGGTTATTCTGATTATAGCTTTGTATGTGATTGGGAATTTCTCTGTATATAGCTGTTACTCTGCCCAATTTTAGTGAAGACTTAATGCATTTGAAGTGTGGTATTCTTAAGAGGCTTATTATCTATGCTTGTTTTGTTTCAAATTCAAAGGATGGGAATTTTACGTTTACTCATTTTGTCAAGTGTTGGCTTCTTGTTGGTTAGACGGTTCTTTTGCCTAGCTTTTACCTTATACTTTAGGATAGTCCCTTCATCTCCTCCCACCTTATTTAATTTCAAAAATCTTCTCCCTCCTTTTGAAAACTCTTCTTGTTTTCTAAATTTGAACCGCTTTCACAATAAACTTGGACTTAGGTCCATGCATTTTTTAAAATATTTTCTTAATAAAATTTTAACCAACTTAATCATACTTTGACATATTTGTGAGAATAGTAAAAGTCAATCAATCTCATTCAAACCATTTTGCCATTGTGGATTTTTACTTTAAACTTTTCTCAATAGATTTGACTCTTGTCAATCCTTGTAGTGATACGAGCTACTATACTTCTATGATATGTAGTGAAGTGAGATATTTTCCACTTGGGTGTTGAGCCAGGCTTTGTTGATTTTAAAATCCAAGCTAAATCCTCCACTTTGAGATGATGCAAATTCTCCTTTCTCATAATCGTGGGTAGTAAGTATGTTCTTTCACTCAGAGATGATGATGATGTCTCGTCTCTTAAAATTAACCAGCACACTTGTGTTTTAAAAAATTTTAAAGGTGAAGTACGAGTACCCTGATCCATTATTGCACGGAAGGTGGTATATAGGAACTAAAGGTTTGCAACTGCGACAGGTGCAAAATTGTAAAAAATACTTCTTTTCCCATCTCCACCATCTATTTTTATACAATAGTTATAGCCAAAGTACAGAAAGTTTCAAAGAGGTTCCTGCGGAGTACCGTAGATTTTTAGGGTGCTAATACCTTCCTTTGCATAACCAACCCCCGAACTTAGATTCTCTCCCCCTCTTTTTTGGGTTATTCGCTCTTTTCTCATTCCTCTGGAAACAATAAAGCGCGTTGGCGATTTTTATTTTGATCTGTGCAAGTCAAGTTAATCCAATGGCTTAGTCTCAATATTTCTACAGCTACACTTCATGCTGGTAAATATCTTCTAAATAGCGACAATGGTGCTCCAAATTGTCACTTTATTCTTGAAGTTTCTTGTAATGAACCTCCTCCTAGTGGAATTCAATTCTGAGTCCACTAGCTGCAGCTTGTGAATTCTCTTTGAGTTCTACAATCTCTGTTAAAGCTTTTGTTCAACTGGAAGTTGCGCCTAATGAGTTGGTGATCAGCCTTCTCTTTTTTGCGACATTCTTCCTTTTCATCATTAAAAATGAGGTAAGTTATTCTCAAGTCATTATCGACTCTTACTCTCTTTCGACTTTCTGTATGAACAATATCTTCTGCATGCCTTAACTCATTCCTTTCATAGGTAGCTCTATAGAGTTCTTTTCTTCAACTCTTCAACTTCTATTATGAGCTCTTGATTGAAATCTTGGAGGTTGTTGGACTCTTCAATAGGCACAAAAGTGTATTGAATAAGGGTTTGTGAATATAAAGGTAATTCCACGGGAAAAGTTAGATGAAAAAAATCTCAACTCTCTTCCTAACCCGATCAATATAAGGGCCTTCAGCCTTCCTTCTGAGGTGAATTTCATTCCAGGCTTTACTAGCCTTCATCAGCAACTCAGAATTCTAGTCACAGTATAAGGAATGGACTCTTCAACATCCTTGTCATTAGGTTGACCATGCATCTCCTAACTCAATTGGCATTGAGAAAGGACGTGATTATAGTTTATACCTCGTATTACCCTTAAAAGGCACATTTGGGAACTCCCTACAGCTGTAAATAAACTCATCATAATCATAATTTCTAGAGTACCAAACAATATCATAGGTAGAAATACCCATCATTCTTTTAGACCACTTCAGAGAATCCTTAACGTCCACAAAAGATCCTATTTAGGGAAGATGACTCATTAACCATAGATAAAAAATGGAAGCACAACAAATAACAATTCCTCCTTTTATGTCATTTCTCACATGTACTGAATGATAAACATCACCAAGCAGGGAGGCACTGGATTTATATCTAAAAAATCCTCAACATTTGGGAAGAGCACTATCCCATAAATGGAAAGGGCCAAGTTTGCATTGAATGTATTCCAACTAGCTGAATGAGCAAAGACATGACCCTTCTCAACAAGAAACTTCATATGAAACCCAAAAATGCGTCTTTTAACCTTAAGGCTGTCTTTCACAACAATTTCAATCAAATATAGAGCCTCTGCAATCTAGGGAAATCTAGAAACCTCCATCATATGTTAAAAGGAACCTGATTTTTTATTGGAATCCCAAAAATATAAGAATGTTCCTCCAAAGCGGGAGCAATCTGATAATCTAGAAATATGAAGCATTTTAGAGAGGGATCATAAAACTAAAAGAGAGTATGAATATCCCTCCTTTCAAAAGGTGTAATAGGAGTGTGAAGAATATCCATAATTATCCCATACTCTTGTTTGAAGACCTCTATACTATTTGTAGTGGCCCGGAAACCAAATCAAGAAGAGACTTCAGAATAAGTATCATGAAATTGTAACCAATGGTGCTTCTTCAATCAACGTCTATCTCAAGAGGATAAGTTCAAAACAAGACTCAAAGATTGAGATACCATGGTGATGTAAGACATATATGTTCTGAAAAACTCAAGGTAATGATGTGATTATATGCAATGCATAAACATAGGATCAAAGACAAGGTGTTTTACCCCAAAATATGCCCTCTCTTTTCTCAAGACATTTCTCACAAAGATATGCAAAAGCTCAAGCTTGCACAAAGATTGACTAGGCCAGGGCATCTCCTCAACACCGATACCTCAAATTAGGGTTTGAGTTTGCACAAGGAATTTTGGACTTCTAATACTCCAAATGACTTTCATGGATCATTATGGACCTTCAAGATTGCTCATGTCAAGTTTCAAGCCTTGGATCATAAAATTGCTCAGTCAATTTATTAGACAACCTAAAATCAGCTGTATTCGGTAAAAAGTCAATTGTGGTCAACTTACAACCAAATTTCAAGATTTTTGACCAATATCAACATTTTTAAGTCATATGCATCAATTAATCAAGTTCGGATCATAGTTCCTAGGGAAAATTGTTCAAATCACCAAAAGGGAAAAATGGTCAAAATTAGGGTTTTGACTGTATTTGACTGATCAAGGATTGTTTGACCTAATACATGATCTAAGGGATTAAAGTAAAATCTCAAGGACTAAAATACAACATTTTGACCTAATTTTATGGCTAAACATATTTCTCAAGATCATTGGATTGTTAGATGAAATTTGGTCAATTGATGAAAAAGTCAACTGTACAGTGAAAAGTCAAACTTTGACTTTTTGATCAAATTTGAGTTTCAAAGATCACACTTCATCAAGACATTCAAAAATATGAAACTTGATCATTAAAAAATCAAGAAAGCAAAAGGTCTTTGGAAAAGTCAACATTTTGTATACTTAGAAATTTTTTTAAGTGTTTTAAACATGATAATTTCATAACTTCATGACATTTTTTCACCATGATGCAAAATGATTCAAAGGAAACTTTCAACATGAAAGTTGTAGATCTTGATGAATTATATAACTTTTTATTTTAGGGTTGATGTTAAAAAAATGCTTAGATTTGAAGATATAAGCCCATGCAGACATGACATTTTCATCCAACACTTAGAGAAATTTTCAACAGATTTTGGTCAGGATTTTATCCCAACTTATTGGCATTCTTTCACATAGTTCCAAGATGATTTTGTCAAAATGGTCAACATGAAAGTTATATAGGATGTTTCAAGCTTTCCAAAACATCCAAGAGCATGAATTTATCATACTTGAGCTAGGAGATTCAAGGGTATGAAGTTATGCATCCATCCTTTAATTGCAAGTCCTTTTGTTGAAGAACACATAACACAATCATTATGCTATTCTGCATAATATTGTGTTGCAGGAATTATAACTTGCCAATATCACCATAATTTAATGCTTACACCAACTTTTGAGCTATTACCCAAGTGTTTTAACCATTGTCCAAAAGATCTTTACATTTATGGCATAAAGGTACCATTGCTATTCTTAAAAAGAAAGCTTGTTGGCACAAGACTTGTCTTGAGCCAATACCTTATTTGCTTCTGATTTTAATCCACCATAAATCATGGAAAGTATCCCCTATATATCATCCACTTTGGTACTTCATCTTGGAACCATGGAATACTTGACATAGTTTGATATTTGCATCCCAACCAAACCATAACATGTTGTCTTGTAAACCTATTCAACCCTTGTTCACAAACCTTTTGCCTATAAATAGAGGGAGAATTTGCAATAAAAGAGGTGAGAGAAAAATAGAGAGCTTCTTGTGTGTTGAAAATCCTCAAACCCCCTTTTACTCTAAAAACCAGAAATGTCCACAAAAATCTCCATCTTTGAGCTTTGAAGTCCAAACCCTTTGAACCTCTCACACCTTGCATGTTCTGCCCAAACAAACCATCCAAACACTCCACATACATCATATAGAAGTTTTCCAAACTCAAGAACAACTTCTTTAACATCACTATTTTACAAACTCAAAAATAGCCACCTATAACATGACTTCTCCAACTCAAACTCAAAGCACAAATTTTAATTTCAAGGTAAGTTTTCTTGACTTTGGACTCTTCATAAAAGCATCATTAGTGATCCATTTTTGAAGATAGAATGTAGATATAATTGCATTGAAGCTAGCCATGTGCTTTCTTTTCATTTTCACTAACCATGTGTTGAGAACTGACTTTTACATGTAGCAGAACAAAGATAGAAGTAAAAAACAACAGTATGAGTCGATACGAAACACTATGAGTCGACACATATTATGTATAAAATAGGTTATGAGTTGACACAAAATGCGTATGTGTCCATACAAAGAAGTATGAGTCGATACAAAACCCTTATGTGTCAACTCATACTGAGTTGTTTTGACTTCCAGGAGCTAGAAATAAGTATGAGTCGATACAAAGCTTGCATGTGTCGATACAAAGCAATATGAGTCGATAAAAAACCCTATGTGTCGACTCATACTGAGCTGATTTTTATTTCCAGGGGCAAAGAGATGATATGAGCCAATACAAAGCAGTATGAGCCAATGCATGCGTCAATACATAAAATTTTCATATCAATGCATAAGCTTATGTGTCAACACATAAAAGTTTTCTTAAATAATTTTTTTCTTTTTTACATTATCTTTATATTTATATTGTCATTCAATATTTAATATGGTTGTAATAGTATAATTAGAACTTTATTGCTTTCATCCCCCATTCATAAACTTGTATCCCCATCCCAAAAAAAAGATGTAATAGCGTAGAATTTACATTTCCGTAATTTACCGCTTACAATATACTTGCTAGTAATTAGGGTTTGTATGGCAAGACATAAAAATTAACAAGTATTCAACCCTAATTCAATAAAAAAATGCATACAATCAAAACACAATTCACACCTGCACCTCTAGGGTTAACCCACACTTATTGCCTTGAAAAAAACAATCATGTCCCTCGAACATGGGATACTTTAGCAATGACCCTTGAATACAAGATCGTAGTCCCTCGCTGACCCTTCGATGTTGCCTTCGCTAAATGATTTTAGACCCTTACGACAAATTGCTAAGGTATCCTACAATGTTGCCTTCAATGACTACATGACGACCCACTCCCATCCCTTCACATCCAATGATAGAGCTTCTTATCAATCAATGGTAAGATAGAAATATCTAAAGGAGGAGGAAAAGAAATAAGACTTTTTGAGTAGGTAGAACGCTCGTAGTTGCTTACTCACAACCATTTTCAAAATAACATCATTTCAAACACACCAACACTTTTCCATGAAATATTTTCAAAAGTCAACACTTTGTATGCATTCTTATAGAGACGAGAATCATTACAAAATTCGCCTAAGCAACGACACTTTTAAAAACACTTTCAAATGAAATATTTTCAAAAGTCAACACTTTGTATGCATTCTTATTGAGACGAGAATCATTACAAAGTTTTCCTAAGCAAAGGAACTTTCAAAAACACTTTCAAATGGAATATTTTCAAAATTCAACACTTTGTATGCATTCTTATAGAGACGAGAATCATTACAAAGTTATCCTAAGCAAAAGCACTTTCAAAAACACTTTCAAATGAAATATTTTCAAAAGTCAACACTTTATATGCATTCTTATAGAGACGAGAATCATTACAAAGTTCGCCTAAGCAAAGCCACTTTCAAAAACACTTTCAAATGAAATGTTTTCAAAAGTCAACACCTTGTATGCATTCTTATAGAGACAAGAATCATTACAAAGTTCGCCTAAGAAAAGGAACTTTCAAAAACACTTTCAAATGAAATATTTTCAAAAGTCAACACTTTGTATGCATTCTTATAGAGACGAGAATCATTACAAAGTTCGCCTAAGCAAAGGAACTTTCAAAAACACTTTCAAGTGAAATATTTTCAAAAGTCAACACTTTGTATGCATTCTTATAGAGATGAAAATCATTACAAAGTTTGCCTAAGCAAAGGCACTTTTAAAAATACTTTCAAAACAAACACAAATACATTTCAAACAAAGCATTTCAAAGTGAGCTAGAAACTAAGATCCCATAGATAACTACGGATGAAAAGGGTGCTAACACCTTCCCTTTTCATCACCTACCCCCTGAACTCAATAAAAATCTTAAAAGGTCTTTCTTGTTCTTTTCACCCTTTCCTTTATTGGATAAAAGAAAAGTCAGTGGCGACTCTTACTATCCACAACAATTGTAATCAAATGCAAAACACCCAAGTCAGTTCTTCCACCGTATTACAGAACTGGTGAATCTGCGGGGAAGTTACTTCTTAAAAGTGGGGTTACCTTAGAGACTAGATCACCTTTAAATGCTTTCATCATTTGACTTGTTTGCTTTACAATTGGGGTCCTTGTTTGGGTTTTGTATTGATCCTCTACCCGGATTGAGGAACATTATTAGGTAAGTAGCAATAGATCACGGGGACTGTGTGGGGTATACTAACATGGTTGAAGCGATGGCTACGTTAGTGTGACACATTTGTTGGTACCTGTATCCCTTGTGGCGAATCGAGGAGAATACGAGGTTGTTGTATGGTGTCATGGAGCACTAACTGACCTTAGAACCTTTAATTAAACAACTTGGCCATTAGGAAGTAGTGAGATAGCCGACTTTCGTGTAGAGCTAAAGACTGGTTGACACTCGATGATACGCTCATTGAGATCATACTTTCGGGATATTTCGGTCGCTAATTAAGAGGCTTGCGCTGAAACAATGCCCGATGAAGAAAGATCAATGATATTGAGATTCCCTAGAACTCATTTAATTTTGTTAGGACATGTTCAACCAACTAAACTTCAAGAGGGTACTTACCTATAAACCACATGCACGCCTAAACCTAAGGACTTGTTTGTGTGCTTGTATATGATTATTTGTACATAACATCAAGACATCATACCATAGCATTTTTAATAACCATTTCAAGGGTTTCAAGGGTTTGTGATGCAGGGATATATTGAACCAGACGTCTATCAAAGGGCAAGAGGATTTATTTTCCTCTAGCCAAATGCTGTCAAAAAGCCAAAGAGTCAAGGGCTATGACCCACTTGACATGGTGAGCTTGATTCTCGTAGAAGGACATTCAACGATACAAATTTCTTCAAAGCTGTAATCAAAGTTAAACTTATAACATTTTCTGGTGTTTACCCCACGATATCCTTGAAAACACCGCATCTGCATACCATGATTGATATCATGGCAGGTCTTCCCCATACAAGTTTCCTCATCTGTTTACTGTTTATTTCAGTAAAAAGTGGCTCTCGAACAGACTGTCCAAGATCTTCAGGCCCAAAACTATCAGCTTCAAGATTTTTTCCTGAACCTATCCAAGGGGCAAGAAGAAGTGAAAGCACTTCTCATTGAGAGCATGACCAATAACAATCCTGAAGACGACAAGGAGGGCCATATGAGACAATTGCAAGCATAGATAGCAACGATGAGAATTCAGATGTTGCGACAGATGGCTCTTATCCAAAACTTAGCTCTGGGATAAGAAGAGTTGAGAATTCTCGTTAACAAGCTTCATCAAGACGGGTGCAAACCTATGAAATAAACATCTAAGATTGGGGATCAAGTCATTAATCAGCCCTCAATTGGACAAGAAGTTGGCTTGGTGGATAGTAGACCTTTCCAAATTACTGAAACATCACAAGCCCAACAACAACCTCGCCAATAACGACAGGGTAGTCGACATAAGCAGGATACATCCAATAGGAAATATATCAAACTCAACATGCCGATGTCGTAAGCCTCGCAACACATGTTGAAAATGAATTTGGTTACATTGAAGGATCCTCCTCGGAATCCTAATACTTCCGCTCCTAACTACAATCCTGATGCAAGGTGTGCATATCACTCCAACAATCTAAGGCATGATACTGATAGCTGTTGGATGTTGAAATATAATATTCAAGACCTGATCGACGAAGGAGCGTTAGAATTCGCACAAGATGGTCAAATTGAGTTATTCTGTCACCCTTCATAGACACACCATCTGAAGAGACAAGTTTAAGCGGAGAAATTTTTGTTCATTCGAATTTTCAGTTGTAATTTCTTTGTTTGCTTAAATATTTATCTTTATGCCAGACTTTGGTTGTTCTCACTAATGCATTGCATATGTTTGTCTTGAGTTAATCCATTCGTTTTCACTATATTGAGATTATGCTTTTACCTCTTTTTGTATGATATTCAACTCTTGACTACAAGCCGTAAGCCTTTAGAGGGAGGATGACAAAAACAATGCCATAATCTCATACAATATGATTTTGGACAAACCTCGATGACGATGTACATGCGTTCTTTCAATTCCTAAAATAATGGAGTTATAAGGAAGATATTCCATAGTCAACCCCTTTGAGCCAAAGAAGTAGGAGTTTTCTTTTTCGCACAAATTGAAACCTTTAATCATAACCAGGGCAAGGTAGTTTCTCAGTTAATTCAAATGCGTGTTCAGTCGCAAGCTTTCACTTCGTACATAATGAATGACATCAAAAATATCCTTCTGAATCAAGAGACAACGATGGTTCCATGTAAAATAGGTAGTCGTT
This sequence comes from Vicia faba, assembly GCA_948472305.1. Lineage (NCBI taxonomy): Eukaryota > Viridiplantae > Streptophyta > Magnoliopsida > Fabales > Fabaceae > Vicia > Vicia faba. Next base: position 1,435,731,210 of record OX451741.1, on the reverse strand, counting down.
ATCTCTCAAAAGAAAAGCCCACTGAGTCTAAACCTACGAAGGAGACTTAAGAAAAACTGGGGCATCCCACTGACTGAAGTCTCAAAATAAAAAAACAGTCAGGAAAAATTAGGGATAATAAATCAAAAATAAGTCGCTACAAATCCTCGACAACAGAAAAATGTTGCAAAAAAATGACTGCCTTCTCCAATAAACTTAACTTATCTGAACCATCACCAAAATTTCATTCCAAATTCAATGGGGATTCAAACGCACAATTAACTGAGTTTAGGACGGGAGAACATCATGAAGAACAGGTGGGTACAAATAAACTTTGAGCCTTATCCTTTGTTTCTTAAACCGTGAACCAGGCCACGCTACAACCCTTTAAAAGTCCTAATTGAAGCATGGGTTAGTTCGAAAGCATAATATTACAAAAGGTATCCTGACTCCTGTAAGGCTTACTGTAAATCCTGAGTTTGAATTCATATTCTTACAAAATTCTTTTATTTGCTAAAAATTCATTTTCAGAAACTTCAAGACAAACATATACTTTTCATTGTTTGAATACCGCTGTTTGCATATAACTAATTATTCGACAGTAGAGAAATTCGCACGACGAATATCTAATGAACGAAAATCCTCTCAATAAACAGAATCACTTCAAATCAAATGACAAACCCTCCATAGTCAAGTGGCATGACATGTTATTGTCCGACTCATCTGTGGAAGTCAAGTCAAGATTCTAAGAAATCTCTCATAAACCATCTGAATGACTTGGGGCTTTGAACATGAATTCCAGCAAAGGGTTACGTACTACCAAGAAAACATTTTACGTTATTTCTACAACACTTGCTATCATAGATGGTGACAACTCTCCATGCGGACATAGTCAAAAAATATTACGCATAAAAGAGTCCGGCTAGGTTGACACGCCTAAGCAAAAATAAGGGCATCCCAGCGAACCAAAAGGTTCAGGAAAAAATTAGGGATATATATTCAAAAGATTGTACACCCGGTAATTCGAAAACCTGAAAAGGCGGCTTGGGCAAAAAAGGGTATCTCGTTTGACTGAAAACCCGAAAGGGTGGTCCAAGCAAATGTTAGGGATAAAAGCGTACGACTATGTCCCATTACCTCATCATTTTGTCTATCATTAAAAGATTTATCACTCTGATCAACGTTTACTAAGGACTCTGGGAGAAGACAGAGTTCAAGCTGTCAACAAATCTCCACAAGGCCAAAGTCATGGATATCCCCACATAATCACTTCGATAAGATTATCCCACAAAGTTGGATTCATGCAATCCCCATCCAGAGTTTCAATCTCTCGAAAACCCTCTCCCCAGCTGATTTGGTCTTAAGAAAGAAGCCTTGTGGAGTTCTTCCTAAAGAATTTACTTCCCTAGTAGATCGTCAAAATATTCTCTTCAAAATGGTTTATTTCTCCAACAAACTACAAATTCCCCAGTACGAGTCTTTCTCTCAGACCATTGCAAATCAACAGACAAAACCCCTTGTCACCAGTGGAGTTGATATTATCCTCAGTAAGTTGCTGTGAAACCTAGAAACTGACCAGATAACAGTTAACTTCAGTAAGTTGATGCGAAGCCTGGAATTCGACCAGATAACAATTAACTTCATCCACTTCAGAAATTTGCTGTGAAGCCTAGAATCTGACCAAATAATAGTTAAATTCAGTAAGTTGTTGCGAAGCCTGGAATCCGACCAGATAACAGTTTAACTTCAATTTTTTTGCAAAGCCTGGAATCCAACCAGATAATAGTTAATTTCATCTAAGTTACTGTGAAGTCTAGAATCCGACCAGATAACAGTTAACTTCAATTTTCTGCGAAGCCTGGAATCCAACCAGATACTAGTTCAACTTCGTCCCACCCAAACAAATTACTGTGAAACCTGGACCCGGCCAGATAACCGTTGAAACAAATTACTATGAAACCTGGACCCAACCAGATAACAGTAAATCTCAATTTAAAGTTACTAAAGCTTGGACCTGACCAGATAATAGTTTAACTTCTTCAATTGCTGAAACCTGGACCCAACCAGATAACAATTTGAGTTGCTAAAACCTGGACCCAACCAGATAATAGTAAATCTCAATTTTAAGTTACTAAAGCATGGACCGACCAAATAATAGTTTAACTTCTTAAGTTATTGCAAATCCTGGACCTGACCATAAAACAATTTGAGTTACTGAAACCTGAATCCGACCAGATAACAGTAAATCTCAATTTTAAGTTACTAAAGCCTGGACCCGACCAGATAATTGTTTAACTTCTTCAACTGCTGAAACCTAGACCCGACCAGATAACAGTTTGAGTTGCTGAAACCTGAACTCGACCAGATAACAGTTTGAGTTGCTGAAACCTGGACGCGACCAAATAATAGTAAATCTTAATTTTAAGTTACTAAAGCCAGGACCCGACTAGATAATAGTTTAACTTCTTCAATTGCTAAAACCTGGACCCGACTAGATAACAATTCGAGTTGCTGAAACCTAGACCCGACCAGATACCATTTAACCTCAAGATTAAATTGTTGAAACCTGGACCCAACCAAATAACAGTTCGAGTTATTGAAACCTTGACCCGACCAGATACCAGTTAACCTCAAGATCAAATTGCTGAAATTAAGACCCAACCAGATAATAGTTCGAGTTGCTGAAACCTGGACCCGACCAGATACCAGTTAACCTGAAGATCAAATTGCTGAAACCTAGAACCGACCAAATAACATTTCGAGTTGCTGAAACTTGGATCCGACCAGATAACCGTTCGAGTTACTATAAAACCTGGACCCGACCAGATAATAGTTTAACTTCTTCAAATCACTAACGAAACTCCTCTTCCCTAATAGAGTTTGCCACAATCCCTAGTGAGTTACTGCAAAGCCTGAAATCTGACCAGATAACAATTAACTTCTTTATCTCCAGCAAGTTATTGTGAAGCCTGGAATCCGACCATTTAACAGCTAAACTTTCTTCCTCTCCAATCAAGAGATAGCTCCCCGATGAAGCAATGGACAACTAAAACTCCTGAACTCTATTCCCCAAGCAGAAATCAACACTCTCCGTAGAGTTTCCTCATGCAAAGTCAATGTTCCCCATCAGAATTCTCCTCAAATAACAAAGCAGGAATCCCCAGCGGAAACTCTCTAAACAAGGTGTGAAGATGCACATACTCTTCATCCCCAACAACAATCTGGGATTTAACTTCCTAAAACTCCCCAGTGTTTGTCAAGGATTTATTTTCCAGACAAAGATAATCTTCAACAATATTTCATATTCATACATCAAACTACATACATGACAAATGCATACAACATAATCTCATTTATTTTGAGAACATCATTACGCCATACATACATCTGCAAGAAACTTACCCTCTTCCTTACAGGAAAAGTCAATCAACAAATCAAAGACCTCTTTTGGTGGATCTCACTCCTTCCAGTTAATAACAGGAAAACGAAGACCTCTTCTGGTTAGATTCACTTCTTTAGTTAATGATAGGCAATCAAAAGACCTATTCTGGTTAGATTCATTTCCCCAGTGAAGTCACCAAGAAAAGACCTCTTCTAGTTTAGATTTATCTCTTCTAGTTAAAAACAGGCAAAAGACATCTACAGGTTCAGTATAAATCGACCAAAGATTTATTCTGATATTTCTCCCTTGACAGTCACTCTGGATGGCATCTGTAAGCCCATCTCCGACAAAATCTTCATCACTTCTCCAAATGGCATCTTTAAGCCCATTCCCAACACAATTAACTAACACATAATCGAGTGCAAATTTATGGGCACTTTAGTTTTCAATCATCTTCCACCTTCAAGTCACGAATGGCGGACTCGCCAATCTAACTATTCAGGTTTAAGAAGATTGAACAACAGAAGATGTTGTACCCCAAAATTTGCCCTCTCTTTTCTCAAGACATTTCTCCCAAAGATATGTAAAAGCTCAAGCTTGCACAAAGATTGACTAGGTCAAGACATCTCCTCAACACTGATACCTCATATTAGGGTTTGAGTTTGCACAAGGACATTTGGACTTCTAATACCCAAATTACTTTCATGGATCATTATGGACCTTCAAGATTGCTCATGTCAAGTTTCAAGTCTTGGATCATAAAATTGCTCAGTCAATTGATCAGACAACCTAAAATCAGTTGTATTGGGTAAAAAGTCAACAGTGGTCAACTTATAGTCAAACTTCAATAATTTTGACCAATATAAACATTTTGAAGTCATATGCATCAATTGATCAAGTTTAGATCACATTTCCCCAGGAAAATTGTTCAAATCACCAAAAGGGCAAAATGGTCAAAATTAGGGTTTTGACTGTATTTGACTGATCAAGGATTATTTGACCTAATACATGATCTAATGGCTTAAAGTACAATCTCAAGGATTCAAATACAACATGTTGAACTAATTTATGGTTCAAAACATTTCTCAAGATCATTGGATTGATAGATAAAATTTGGTTAATTGATGAAAAAGTCAACTGTACACTGAAAAGTCAAACTTTGACTTTTTGATCAAATTTGAATTTCAAAGATCACACTTCATCAAGACATTCAAAAATATGAAACTTGATCATTAAGAAATAAAGAAAGTAAAAAGGTCTTTGGAAAAGTCAACATTTTCTATACTTAGAAATTTTTCTAAGTGTTTTAAACATGATAATTTCATAACTTCATGACATTTTTTTACCATGATGCAAAATGATTCAAAGAAAACTTTTAACGTTAAAGTTGTAGATCTTGATGAATTCTATAACTTTGTATTAGAGGTTTGATGTCTAAAAAATGCTTAGATTTGAAGATATAAGCCCATGAAGATATGACATTTTCATCCAACACTTAGAGAAATTTTCAACAGATTTTGGTCAGGATTTTATCCCAACTTCTTGGCATTTTTTAACATAGTTCCAAGATGATTTTGTCAAAATGGTCAACATGAAAGTTATATAGGATGTTTCAATCTTTCCAAAACATCCAAGATAATGAATTTATCATACTTGAGCTAGGAGATTCAATGGTATGAAGTTGGGCATCCATCCTTGAAATGCAATTCCTTTTGTTGAAGAACACATAACAAAATCATTATGCTATGCTGCATAATCTTGTGTTGCAGGCCTTATAACTTGCCAATCTCACCATAATTTAATGCTTACACCAACTTTTGAGCTATTACCCAAGTGTTTTAGCCATTGTCCAAAAGATCTTTCCATTTATGGCATAAAGGCACTATTGCTATTCTTGAAAAGCAAGCTAGTTGGCACAAAACTTGTCTTGAGCCAATACCTTGTTTGCTTATGATTTTACTCCACCATAAATCATGAAAAGTAGCCCCTCTATACCAGCAACTTTGGCTTCATCTTGGAACCATGGAATACTTAACATAGTTTGATATTTGCATCCCAACCAAACAATAACACGCTGTCTTGTAAACCTATTCAGCCCTTGTTCATAAATATTTTTCCTATAAATAGAGGGAGCTTCTTATGCATTTAAAATCCTCAAACCCCCCATTACTCTAAAAACCAGAATTGTCCATAAAAATCTCCATCTTCAAGCTTTGAAGTCCAAATCCTTTGAACCTCTCACGCCTTGCAAGTTCTGTCTAAACAAACCCTCCAAACAAGCCACATACATCATATAGAAGTTGTCCAAACTCAAGAAAAACTTCTGTAACATCATTATTTTCCAAACTTAAAAACAGCCACCTACAACTTGACTTCTCCAACTCAAACTCAAAGCACAAATTTCAGTTTCAAGGTAAGTTTTCTTGACTTTGGACTCTTCATACAAGCATCATTAGTGATCCATTTTTGAAGATAAAATGTATATATCATTGCCTTGAAACTAACCATATGCTTGCTTTTCATTTTCACTAACCATGTGTTTAGAACTGACTTTTACATGTAGCAAAACAATTATAGAAGTAAAAAACAGCAGTATGAGTTTATACGAAACACTATGAGTTGACATATATTCTATACAAAACAGGTTATGATTCGATACAAAATTTGTATGTGTCGATGCAAAGCAGTATGAGTCAATACAAAACCCTTATGTATTGACTCATACTGAGTTTTTTTACTTCCAGGAGCTAGAAATGAGTAAGAGTCGATACAAAGCTTGCATGTGTCGATACAAAGCAGTATGAGTCGACTCATACTGTGATGGTTTTTATTTTCAGGGGAAAAGAGATGATATGAGCCAATACAAAGAAGTATGAGCCAATGCATGGGTCAATACATAAAACTTTTGTATCAATGCATAAGCTCAGGTGTCAACACATACAAGTTTTCTTAAAATTTGTTTTCTTCTTTTTTTACATTATCTTTATATTTCTATTATCATTCAATATTCAATATGGTTGTAATAGTATAATTAGAACTTTATTTCTTTCACCCCCCATTCATAAACTTGTATCCCCATCCAAAAAAGAAGAAGATGTAATAGCGTAGAATTTACATTTCCGCAATTTACCGCTTTCAATATACTTGCTAGTAATTAGGGTTTGTATGGAAAGACATATAAATCAACAAGTAGACAACCCTAATTCAAGACAAAAATGCATACAATCAAAACACAATTCACACTTGCACCTCTAGGGTTAACCCACACTTATTGCCTTGAGAAAAACAATCATGTCCCTCGAACGTGGGATACTTTAGCAATGACCCTCGAATACAAGATCATAGTCCCTCGATGACTCTTCGATGTTGCCTTCAGTAAACGATCTTAGACCCTTACGACAAATTGCTAAGGTATCCTACAATGTTGCATTTTATGACTACACGATAACCCACACCTGTGTCTTCACATCCAATGATAGAGCTTCTTATCAATCAATGGTAAAATAGCAATATCTAAAGGAGTAGGAAAAGAACTAAAACTTTTTGAGTAGGTAGAACGCTAGTAGTTGCTTTCTCACAACCATTTTCAAAACAACATCATTTCAAACACACCAACACTTTTCCATGAAATATTTTCAAAAGTCAACACTTTATATGAATTCTTATAGAGACAAGGATCATTACAAAGTTCGCCTAAGAAAAGGCACTTTCAAAAATACTTTCAAATGAAATATTTTCAAAATTTAACACTTTATATGCATTCTTATAGAGACGAAAATCATTACAAAGTTCTCCTAAGCAAAGGCACTTTTAAAACACTTTCAAATGAAATATTTTCAAAAGTCAACACTTTGTATGCATTCTTATAGAGACGAGAAACATTACAAAGTTCGCCTAAGCAAAGGCACTTTCAAATACACTTTCAGATGAAATATTTTCAAAAGTCAACACTTTGTATGCATTCTTATAGAGACAAGAATCATTACAAAGTTTGCCTAAGCAAAGGCACTTTCAAATGAAATATTTTCAAAAGTCAACACTTTGTATGCATTCTTATAGAGACGAGAATCATTACAAAGTTCGCCTAAGCAAAGGAACTTTCAAAAACACTTTCAAATAAAATATTTTCAAAAGTCAACACTTTATATGCATTCTTATAGAGACGAGAATCATTACAAAGTTCGCCTAAGCAAAGGCACTTTCAAAAATACTTTCAAAACAAACACAAACAAATTTCAAACAAAGCATTTAAAAGTGAGCTGGCAACTAAGAGCCCGTAGATAACTACGGATGAAAAGGGTGCTAACACCTTCCCTTTTCATAACCTACCCCCCGAACTCAAGAAAATTCTCAAAAGATCTTTCCTGTTCTTTTCACCCTTTTCTTTATTGGATAAAGGAAAAGTCGGTGGCGATACTTTCTATCCACAACAATTACGATCAAACACAAAACACCCAAGTCAGTTCTCCCACTGTGTTACACATGGGATCAAATGTCCTCATATAATCTGCATAACCGTTACACAATCCTCTGAACAAGTAGAACATAATATGTTCAAAAGTCCGGCATCACAAGCAATGAGAAAACTTAACAACCAACCCACAAGGTATGGACTAATAGTTTATCACTTGCCGAACAAGGTTCTAAAAGGTTCCCAGAGTCTACATCCTTCCTTCAGATATTACCAACGTCCCGTTTAACTCGGTAATCAATAATATTCTTTGGAAAAACTTGTCTGAGTGTATTATCGCATGGAAACCACTTCCGGATTACTCCGTCGTAGTTTCCGAACTACACCTAAAAGGCCAAGATGGGTTAGGGGTTCTACGGTCCTCAACTTCTCAGGCTCCCATGTCAAAAGCAACTCGTCTTCTTGATTACTCAGTAATCAAATACTATAGTCAAAGGGGCCTCCACTGTGTGGGGGATCTCATGTCTCCTTTTTTGGGATTCCTCCCTCAAAGTTAACATGACTATACCACCCATCCTAAACATAAGTGCACTCAAGTCCGGGTATAAGACTTATTTCACCATACAAAGATCACCAAACCCTGAAAACTAGAAATATCTTGCAAACAAGCATATATACAACAAATAATATTCAACAAATAATAGCACATGCATAAATAAACAAATATAGGCTCAACCCACTTAGAGATCGACCAACATTTGGTTGATCTATCCCCAGTGAAGTCGCCATTTTTCTGTAGCGGTAGAAATGTTGAGAGTAAGTCATTGGATTGACTTAACTGGCACAAATAAAATAAAAATCTCCACCGTGCTTTATTGTTTCTAGAGTGTGATATGGTAGCAAAACTGACTGTTATACTGGTTTTGTGTTTGTGTTTGCAAATGTTGTGGTAAGCAAGAGTCTCCACCGACTTTTCTTTTATCCAAATTATGGAAAGGGTGAAAATAATAGAAAAAGACCTTTTCGAGAATTTTCTGAGTAAGGGGGGTAGATTATGGAAAGGGAAGGTGTTAGCACCCTTTCCATCTGTAGTTTTCTACGGGATATTAGATGCTTAGCTCATTTTTTAAATAACTTGTGCTTTGTGTTTTTGAAAAGTATTTGAAAATTCCTTAGTGCAGCGATGCGCTTTATGATAACTCTTGTATCAGTCCTCAAGAGTGTTGATAAAGCGAATGTTTTTGAAAGTGTTTTTTGAAATATTTTTGTGTAAGTGTAAAAGTTTATTTTGAGCAAGCATCTAAGATCTATCTACTTGTACTCGAAAAGGTTCATTCTTTTCCTCCTATCCTTTAGACAATGTTATCCTACTATTAGTGAGTGGGTAGCCCTGTCGTTGGATTTTTAAGGGACATTCGAAGGGACGATCTATAGTCAAAAAGAAACTTGGAAAGAAGTTTTAGTAGCTATCCTAGGATTCTAGGATCATATTTTTATCGAGGCAACGTCGAGAGGGTCATAGAAGGACTTATGATATTTTTGAACCAGAGGGTAGCCACTAAAACCTCTCACGTTTCGAGAGTTATGACTATTTTCTGAAGGCAACCGAAGTGGGAGTACCCTAGAGGTGTGTATGTGCAAGGTGTGTTATGTTCAGTTATTTTAGTCTTGAGTTAGGTTTAGTAACGTTTGATTATTAGGCTCTTGTCATGCAATCCTATTATCATACATTTAAACAGTTAATATATGTACAAGAATTAAAAGTGCAAAAATGTAAATCCTACGTTATTACATGGCGTTGGGGATTAATTACATGTCCAAAACTTGGAAAAATAAAGAAAAGTGGTAAATAGTCCTAGTTAATTTCTATTACATCCCCTGACCAAGTGCAATAATATAAAAAATAGTGACGAAGCAATAAACACGCGTGAAATTGAAAATAACGTCTGAAAATCCTAAGAAATAAAAATCTTTTGGTTGTTTTTGTTTATGAAAGAAAATAAAGCCTAAGTCTACTTAATTTTAATTTAAAGAAAAAGTTAAAGTAATTTATTTATTTATTTAATTTAATTAATTAAAAAAATACTAGCCTAATGTTTTTTTTGTGATTTTATTTATTGTTAATTTAATTTTTTTTTAAAGATTAAGAAAGGAATAAGTAACACAAAAAATAGAAATGCAAGAAAAAATGTCTTTTGATCTAGAGGAAAAGGTAGCTTTCGATCCAACAAAGAGGCAGTTTCCAATCCAATGAATGGTGATTGTCTTTCAATCCAGTGAAGAGGCTGTTTTCGATCCAATGAATGGTGATTTCCATTCGATCTAAGGGGTAAGCTGTTTTTCAAACCATATCTACAAGACAAGCATTAGAAAAATAAAGATGCAAGACCTGGGTGTCGAACCCAGGTTCGTCGATCCTGTGCGCGTTGGTCAGCTCAGGCTTGATCTGCAGTACAAGCATTAGAAATAGAAACAAATACAAACCTGGGTGTTGAACCCAGGTCCTTAGTCCTGAATACAAATCGAACTATAAATGTTAATTTGCCATGCACAACCAAAATTAACTTAGGATCGAAGGTTTGTTACCAATGGGATGCTTTGCTTTAGATGGAAATGGCTTGCAAAGTGCTTGGGCATGCTCTCTAAAAACTCCAGGGAGTGGGTTGGGCGTTTGTCAAAGATTGCTTCGATTTGGACCACCGATGAGTTTTTTTGATAACTTTGGTATAGCTTATGAGGCACCGTGTGCATGTAGTATGTATGTTGTGTGATGCAGCGTATGGCTGGTGCCATGAGTGTGAAAAGAGTCTTTTTGATATTTGTATGGTTTTTCTACGCACTTTGCAATGTGCCTTAGGCCTGTACTTATAGGAGTTTGAGGGTAGTGGAAATGGCAAGGGACAACCATTAACCAGGCTTTGAAGGGAAAATCAGACAAATTAAAGGATTGCCTTTTTTGGATTATCCATGCCATTTTAAAATGTTGAGTGAATCTGGACATGTTTCACCTTCGAATAACCTCAAGTCTTGCCCTTCGATTGACTCTGAGTTACTTCCTTCAAACGGCTCCAAGCCTTGCTCTTCGATTGGCCTTGAGTTACTTCCTTCGAATGGCCCTAATTCTCATCATTGGGGCATCTTTGATTGAGCCTATCTACATCAATTAGAATTGCTCAGATCTTTGATGACTCTGAATTCCAATTGTTTAGAGTTTTCCCTTATCAAAGTTTCTTCAATTAAGTCACCATCGGCATCAATTCGAATTTCTCAGAATTCTCTTGTCAGGGCATTTTTCTTTTTGATGATTCTGAATTCGAATTTGTTCAGAGTTTCCCTTATTAGAGCTTCTTCGAGATCCCCTCAGATCTTTTCTCTTTGGTTGGCTATGACTTTCTCCTCATGGCTCCTTCAATTGGACCCATCTATTTGCCTTAGCTGCTTGATTCTGGAAAACTCAAATAGCCCAAACGAGAACTTCATTTTGGCCAGTCGAAGCCTCTTTTGTCATTTCCTTCGAATGCCATTGCGCAGGAGGCTTGGGATTGGCAACATGTAGGACTAAGACTCATCATAAGACAAACTTGCTTCAAATAATTATGTGTCTCTGAATAGACCACCTATATATATATCCTTCGAATGGACTTTTTGTGTGTCTTTCGAATAGTCCACATGTATGCCTTGTGCCTTCTTCGAATGGGCCACCAACGTGTGTCCTTCAAAAGGACCTGTGGAGTGCTCTTTAAAAGGGGTCATATTGTGTGTCATAGTTCATAAACTATTGAGGGGTCTTGGCTTTGTACATTGAAAGCAAACACAGAGGAAGTCTTTGCCTTGTGCATTGAAGGCAATCATAGAAGAAGCCTTTGCCCTTGTGAATCCAAGACAAGTCTGAGGAAGCCTCTTCCTTATGGATTCAAAGGCCAGTTGGAAGGATCCTTTGACTTAGTGAATCGAAGGCAAGCATGTAGAGGCCTTTTCCTAGTGAATCGAAGGTTGCATGTAGAGGCTTTTTGTCTTGTGAATCAAAACAAACATGCAGGATGCCACTGCTGGTGAATCGAAGGGAACTTGTAGGTGGTTCTTGCCTAAATGAAACTTGGACCAAGGCTTGCTCAAAGGGGACCCAACGCTCAATCGAAGCTGGTGGGCCAATGCTTGATCGAAGGGTTTTAGATGCCCAATCGAAGCTTGTGAGACAAATATCTCTCGAAGGGTTTTAAGAGCCCAGTTGAAGCTCCTTGTCCAGATGCCAATCAAAGACCCTTTTGTTCACCTTTCAATCAAAGGATATTGTTGACATGCCTTCAAAGTACACTTTATTCAGATTCCAATCGAAAGACACATGACCATCTTTCAAAATTTTCATTTTCTTCAATCAAGTGTTTGTAAACCACCCATGTAAGAGAAAACCTTGGAAGACATGAGAGGGCAAATTTTGGGGTACAACAACTGCCCCTGTTCAATATTCTTAAACCTGAGGATTTAGATTGGCTTGTATTCCTTTCGTGATCTGAAGGTGGGAGAGGATTGAACACTAGAGTGCCCAGAAATTTGCACTTGCATGAAGTAACACTGATGGTTGATGATGGAGGTAATGGGCTTACAGATGCCATTTGGATAATATGACTGGGAGTCATCGGAGATGGGCTTAAATATACCATCCAAAGTAGATGTTGATTACATAAATGGTCCCTTTATGGGGAATTCTTGCTACTGTTGTCCGAGGAGGACTCTACTGGGGGATGTGGGTTTCTATTGTTCTCCTACTTGAGGAAAACTCTATGAGGAATAGAGTCTAGGAGCTTCAGTTGTCCAAGACTCTACTAAGGAGTTATCTCTGTACTGGAGAGATAAGAGTTTGCTGCTTTCTGGTTAAAATCCAGGTTTCATAGTAACTTGCTGGGGATAATGGAATTAACCGTTACTTGAAAATGTATTAGAAAGAGCCTGTGTAGGGCTATTTTAGGATGAGTCTGTGTTAGTCTGCATTCAGAGATATATGAGAATGAGCCCATGTAAGAGTCCTTCGTTTGGTCATGTAGATAGTTTTCCTGTCTAGTTTCAGGTGTTAATCTACAAATCAGTTGTTCACAGATAGTTGTCCTGTCCGGTTCCAGGTATTAATCTATGACCTGAGAAAGAAAGATAGTTTTCTTGGATTGTTATAGGTATTAATCTTCAATCTCATTATGTAGATAGTTTTCTTGGCTTGTTACAAGTATTAATATACAATCAATCGTCCATAGATAGTTGTCCTGGCTTGTTATAGGTATTAATTTGGACCTTGTTTTTGTCGGTCGTTGAGATAGTTTTCCGATCAGGTTTCAGGTATTAATCTCTGACCTGAGAAAGAAAGATAGTTTTCCTGGCTTGTTACATGTATTAATCTTCAATCTCCTCATGTAGATAGTTTTCCTGGTTTGTTACAGGTGTTAATCTACAGTCGGTCGTCCATAGATAGTTTTCCTGGCCTGTTACATGTATTAATCTGGAACTTGATTTTTTCGGTCGTTGAGATAGTTATCCCGCCTGTTTAGAGGTATTAATCTCTTACCTTAGAAAGAAAGATAGTTTTCTTGGCTTGTTACATGTATTAATCTTCAATTTGCTCATGTTGATAGTTTTCCTGGCTTGTTACAAGTATTAATTTACAATCAGTCATCCATAAATAGTTGTCCTGGATTGTTACATGTATTAATCTATGACGCGAGAAAGAAAGATAGTTTTCCTTGAAAATTTTCGGTCATTGAGATAGTTGTCCTGTCTGGTTTTAGTTATGAATCTCTGACCTGAGAAAGAAAGATAGTTTCCTGGCTTGTTGCAGGTATTAATCTTCAATCTGCTCATGTAGATAGTTTTCCTGGCTTGTTAAAGGTATTAATCTACCATCGGTCATCCACAAATAGTTGTCCTGGCTTGTTACAAGTATTAATCTGGAACTTGTTTTTGTCAGTCATTGAGATAGTTGTCCTGTCTTATTTCCGGTGTTAATCTCTGACCTGAGAATTAAGATAGTTTTCCTTGCTTGTTATAAGTATTAATCTTCAATATCCTCATGTAGATTGTTTTCCTGGCTTGTTAAAAGTATTAACCTATAGTTGGTCGTCCACAAATAGTTGTCACAGCTTGTTACATGTATTAATCTGGAACTTGCTTTTGTCGGTCATTGAAATAGTAGTCATGTTTTGTTTCAGGTTTTAATCTCTGACCTGAGAAAGAAAGATAGTTTTCCTAGCTTGTTAAAGGTATTAATCATCAATCTCCTTATGTAGATAGTTTTCATGGCTTGTTACAGGTATTAATCTACCAACAGTCGTCCACAGATAGTTGTCCTAGCTTGTTATATATATTAATCTAAAACTTGTTTTTATCGGACATTGAGATAGTTGTCCTGTCTTGTTTCAGGTATTAATCTCTGACCTGAGAAAGAAAGATAGTTTTCCTGCCTTGTTACAGGTATTAATCTTCAATCTCCTCATGTAGATAGTTTTCCTAGCTTGTTATAGGTATTAACCTACAGTCGTCGTTCATAGATAGTTGTCTTGGCTTGTTACAGGTATTAATATAGAACTTGCTTTTGTCGGTCATTGAGATAGCTGTCCTGTCCGGTTTCAGGTATTAATCTCTGACCTAAGAAAGAAAGATAGTTTTTCGGGCTTGTTACAAGTATTAATCTTTAATCTCCTCATGTAGATAGTTTTACTGGCTTGTTACATGTATTAATATACAATCAATCGTCCATAAATAGTTATCCTGGCTTGTTACAGGTATTAATCTGGAACTTGTTCTTGTCGGTCATTGAGATAGTTGTCATGTCTGGTTTCAGGTATAATCTCTGACCGGAGAAAGAAAGATAGTTTTCCTGACATGTTACAGGTATTAATCTTCAATCTCCTTATGTAGATAGTTTTCCTGATTTATTACAGGTGTTAATCTACAGTCAGTTGTCCATAGTTAGTTTTCCTGGCTTGTTATAGGTATTAATCTGGAACTTGTTTTCTTATGTTATTGAGATAGTTGTCATGTCTAGTTACATGTATTAATCTCTGACCTTAGAAATAAAGATAGTTTTCCTGGTTTGTTACAGGTATTAATCTTTAATTTGCTCATGTAGATAGTTTTCTAGGCTTGTTACAGGTATTAATCTACAATCATTCGTCCATAAATAGTTATCCTGCCATGTTACAGGTATTAATATATGACCCGAGAAAGAAAGATAGTTTTCCTTGCTTGTTACATGTATTAATTTGGAACTTGCAAATTTTCGGTCATTGAGATAATTGTCCTATCTGGTTTCAGTTATTAATCTATGACCTGAGAAATAAAGATAGTTTTCCTAGCTTCTTACAGGTATTAATCTTTAATCTTCTCATGTAGATAGTTTTCCTGGTTTGTTACAGGTATTAATCTACCATCAGTCGTCCAAAGATAGTTGTCCTAGCTTGTTACAACTATTAATCTGGAACTTGTTTTTGTCGGTCATTGAGATAGTTGTCATGTCTTGTTTCAGGTATTAATCTCTGAGTTGAGAAAGAAATATAGGTTTCCTGGCTTGTTACAGGTATTAATCTTTAATCTCCTCGTGTAGATAGTTTTCCTGGCTTGTTACAAGTACTAACCTACAGTTGGTCATCCATAAATAGTTGTCCTGGCTTGTTACAGGTATTGATCTAGAGCTTGTTTTTGTCGGTCATTGAGATACTTGTCCTATCTTATTTCATGTATTAATCTATGACCTGAGAAAGAAAGATAGTTTTCCTGCCTTGTTACAGGTATTAATCTTCAATCTCCTCATGTAGATAGTTTTCCTGGCTTGTTACAGGTATTAACCTACATTCGGTCGTCCATAGATAGTTATCTTGGTTTGTTACAGGTATTAATATGTAACTTGCTTTGGTCGGTCATTGAGATAGATGTCATGTCCGGTTTCAGGTATTAATCTCTGACATGAGAAATAAAGATAGTTTTTCGGGATTGTTACAAGTATTAATCTTCAATATCCGCATGTAGATAGTTTTCCTGGCTTGTTACAAGTATTAATCTACAATAAATCGTCCATAAATAGTTGTCGTAGCTTGTTATAGGTATTAATGTGGAACTTGTTTTTGTCGGTCGTTGAGATAGTTGTCATGTCTAGTTTCAAGTATAATCTCTGACCTGAGAAATAAAGATAGTTTTCCTGACTTATTACAGGTATTAATCTTCAATCTCCACATGTAAATAGTTTTCATGGCTTGTTACATGTATTAATCTACCAACAGTCGTCCACAAATAGTTGTCCTGGCTTGTTACAGGTATTAATCTGAAACTTGTTTCTGTCGGTCATTGAGATAGTTGTCATGTCTTGTTTCAGGTATTAATCTCTGACCTGAGATAGAAAGATAATTTTCCTGCCTTGTTACAGATATTAATCTTCAATCTCCTCATGTATATAGTTTTCCTGGCTTGTTACAAGTATTAACCTACAGACGGTCGTTCATAGATAGTTGTTTTCGCTTGTTACAGGTATTAATATGGAACTTGCTTTTGTCGGTCATTGAGATAGTTTTCCTGTCCGGTTTCAGGTTTTAATCTCTAACCTAAGAAATAAATATAGTTTTTCGGGCTTGTTACAAGTATTAATCTTCAATCTCTTCATATAGATAGTTTTCCTGGCTTGTTACATGTATTAATCTACAATCAATCTTCCATAAATAGTTATCCTGGCTAGTTACAGGTATTAATCTGGAACTTGTTTTGTCGCTCATTGAGATAGTTGTTATGTCTGGTTTCAGGTATAATCTCTGACCTGAGAAAGAAAGATAGTTTTCCTGACTTGTTATAGGTATTAATCTTCAATCTCCTCAGGTAGATAGTTTTCTGATTTATTACAGGTGTTAATATACAGTTGGTCGTCCATAGTTAGTTTTCCTGGCTTGTTATAGGTATTAATCTGGAACTTGTTTTCGTAGGTTATTGAGATAGTTGTCATGTCTGGTTACATGTATTAATCTCTGACCTTAGAAAGAAAGATAGTTTTCCTGGCTTGTTACAAGTATTAATCTTTAATATGCTCATGTAGATAGTTTTCTAGGCTTGTTACAGGTATTAATCTACAATCATTCGTCCATAAATAGTTTTCCTGGCATGTTACAGGTATTAATCTATGACCCGAGAAACAAAGATAGTTTTCCTTACTTATTACAGGTATTAATCTGGAACTTGAAAATTGTCGGTCATTGAGATAGTTGTCCTGTCTGGTTTCAGTTATTAATCTCTGACTTGAGAAAGAAAGATAGTTTTCCTGGCTTGTTACAGGTATTAATCTTCAATCTGCTCATGTAGATAGTTTTCCTGGCTTGTTACATGTATTAATCTTCAATCTGCTCATGTAGATAGTTTTCTTGGCTTGTTACAGGTATTAATCTACCATCGCTCTTCCACAGATAGTTGTCCTGGCTTGTTACATGTATTAATCTGGAACTTGTTTTTGTCGGTCATTTAGATAGTTGTCCTAACTTGTTTCAGGTATTAATCTCTGAGTTGAGAAAGAAATATAGGTTTCCTGGCTTGTTACAGGTATTAATTTTTAATCTCCTCATGTAGATAGTTTTCCTGGCTTGTTACAGGTATTAACCTACAGTCGGTCATCCACAAATAGTTGTCCTGGCTTATTACAGGTATTAATCTAGAGCTTATTTTTGTCGTTCATTGAGATAGTTGTCCTGTCTTGTTTCATGTATTAATCTCTGACCTGAGAAAGAAAGATAGTTTTCCTGCCTTGTTACAGGTATTAATCTTCAATCTCCTCATGTAGATAGTTTTCCTGGCTTGTTACAGGTATTAACCTACAGTCGGTCATCCATATATAGTTGTATTGGCTTGTTACAAGTATTAATATGTAACTTGCTTTTGTCGGTCATTGAGATAGTTCTCCTGTACAGTTTCAGGTATAATCTCTGACCTGAGAAAGAAAGATAGTTTTTCGGGCTTGTTACAAGTGTTAATCTTCAATCTCCTCATGTAGATAGTTTTCCTGGCTTGTTACAGGTTTTAATCTATAATCAATCGTCTATAAATAGTTGTCTTGGCTTGTTATAGGTATTAATTTGGAACTTCTTTTTGTCGGATGTTGAGATAGTTGTCATGTCTGGTTTCAGGTATAATCTCTGACCTGAGAAAGAAAGATAGTTTTCATGGATTGTTACAGGTATTAATCTTCAATCTCCTCATGTAGATAGTTTTCCTGACCTGTTACAGGTGTTAATCTATAGTCGATCATCCATAGATAGTTTTACTGGCTTGTTACAGCTATTAATCTGGAACTTGTTTCTGTCAGTCATTGAGATGGTTGTCATGTCTGATTACAGGTATTAATCTTTGACCTTAGAAAGAAAGATAGTTTTCATGGCTTGTTACAGATATTAATCTTCAATCTACTCATGTATATAGTTTTCCTGACTTGTTATAGGTATTAATCTCTGACCCGAGAAAGAAAGATAGTTTTCCTTGCTTCTTATGGGTATTAATTTGGAACTTTAAAGTTGTCGGTCATTGAGATGGTTGTCCTGTCTGGTTTCAGTTATTAATCTCTGACCTGAGAAAGAAAGATAGTTTTCCTGGCATGTTATAGGTATTAATCTTCAATCTGCTAATGTAGATAGTTTTCCTGGCTTGTTACAGGTATTATTCTACCATCGGTCGTCTAAAGATAGTTATCCTGGCTTGTTACAAGTATTAATCTCGAACATGTTTTTGTCGGTCATTTAGATAGTTGTCCTGTCTTGTTTCAGGTATTAATCTCTAACCTGAGAAAGAATGATAGTTTTCCTAGCTTGTTACAGGTATTAATCTTCAATCTCCTCATTTAGATAGTTTTCCTGCCTTATTACAGGTATTAACCTACAGTCGGTGGTCCACAAATAGTTGTCCTGGCTTTTTATAGGTATTAATCTGGAACATGCTTTTGTCGGTCATTGAGATTGTTATCCTATCTTGTTTCAGGTATTAATCTCTGACCTGAGAAAGAAAGATTGTTTTTCTACCTTGTTAGAGGTATTAATCTTCAATCTCCTCATGTAGAGAGTTTTCCTGGCTTGTTACATGTATTAATCTATAATCAATCGTCCATAAATAGTTATCCTAGCTAGTTACAGGTATTAATCTGTAACTTGATTTTGTCAGTCATTGAGATAGTTGTCATGTCTAGTTTCAGGTATAATCTCTGACCTGAGAAAGAAAGATAGTTTTCCTGACTTGTTACAGGTATTAATCTTTAATCTCCTCATGTAAATAGTTTTCCTGATTTATTACAGGTGTTAATTTACTATAGATCATCCATAGTTAATTTTCCTGGTTTGTTATAGGTATTAATCTGGAACTTGTTTTCGTAGGTTATTGAGATAGTTGTCATGTTTGGTTACATGTACTAATCTCTGACCTTAGAAAGAAAGATAGTTTTCCTGGCTTGTTACAGGTATTAATCTTTAATCTGCTCATGTAGATAGTTTTCCAGGCTTGTTACAGGTATTAATCTACGATCATTCGTCCCTAAATAGTTGTCTTAGCTTGTTACAAGTATTAATCTATGACCCGATAAAGAAAGATACTTTTCCTTGCTTGTTACAGGTATTAATCTGGAACTTGAAAATTGTCGGTCATTGAGATAGTTGTCCTGTATGGTTTCGATTATTAATCTCTGACCTGAGAAAGAAAGATAGTTTTCCTGGCTTGTTACAAGTATTAATCTTCAATCTTCGAATGTAGATAATTTTCCTGGGTTGTTACAGGTATTAATCTACCAACGGTTGTCCTGGCTTGCAGGTTTTAATCTCTGAGTTGAGAAAGAATATAGGTTTCCTGGCTTGTTACATGTATTAATCTTTAATCTCCTCATGTAGATAGTTTTCCTGGCTTGTTACGGGTATTAACCTAAAGTCGGTCATCCACAAATAGTTGTCCTGGCTTGTTACAGGTATTAATCTGGAGCTTGTTTTTGTCGGTCATTGAGATAGTTGTCATGTCTTGTTTCATGTATTAATCTCTGACCTGAGAAAGAAAGATAGTATTCCTGCCTTGTTACAGGTATTAATCTTCAATCTTCTCATGTAGATAGTTTTCCTAGCTTGTTATAGGTATTAACCTACAGTCGGTCGTCCATAGATAGTTGTCTTGGCTTGTTACAGGTATTAATATTTAACTTGCTTTAGTCGGTCATTGAAATAGTTGTCCTGTCCAGTTTCAGGTATTAATCTCTGACTTGAGAAAGAAAGATAGTTTTTCAGGATTGTTACTAGTATTAATCTTCAATCTCCTCATGTAGATAGTTTTCCTGGCTTGTTACAAGTATTAATCTACAATCAATCGTCCATAAATAGTTGTCCTGGCTTGTTACAGGTATTAATGTGGAACTTGTTTTTGTCGGTCGTTGAGATAGTTGTCATGTCTGGTTTTAGGTATAATCTCTGACCTAAGAAAGAAAGATAGTTTTCTTGACTTATGACAGGTATTAATCTTCAATCTCCTCATGTAGATAGTTTTCTTGAATTATTACAGGTGTTAATTTATAGTCGGTCTTCCATAGTTAGTTTTCCTGGCTTGTTATAGGTATTAATCTGGAACTTGTTTTCATCGGTCATTGAGATAGTTGTCATGTCTGGTTACATGTATTAATCTCTGACCTTAGAAAGAAAGATAGTTTTCCTGGCTTGTTACAAGTATTAATCTTTAATCTGCTTATGTAGATAGTTTTCCTGGTTTGTTACATGTATTAATCTACAATCATTCGTCCATAAATTGTAGTACTGGCTTGCTAAAGGTATTAATCTATGACCCGAGAAAGAAATATAGTTTTCCTTGCTTGTTACAGGTATTAATCTGGAACTTGAAAATTGTCGATCATTGAGATAGTTGTCCTATCTGGTTTCAGGTAGTAATCTCTGACCTGAGAAACAAAGATAGTTTTCTTGGCTTGTTACATTTATTAATCTTCAATCTCCTCATTTAGATAGTTTTCCTGACTTGTTCCAGGTGTTAATCTACAGTTGGTCGTCCACAGATAGTTTTCCTGGCCTGTTACAGGTATTAATATGGAACTTGTTTTTTTCGTTTGTTGAGATAGTTATCCTGTCTGGTTACAGGTATTAATCTCTGACCTTAGAAAGAAAGATAGTTCTCCTGGATTGTTACAGTTATTAATCTTCAATCTACTCATGTTGATAGTTTTCCTGGCTTGTTACATGTATTAATTTATAATCAGTCATTCATAAATAGTTGTCCTGGATTGTTACAGGTATTAATCTCTAACCTGAGAAAGAAAGATAGTTTTCCTTGCTTCTTACGGGTATTAATCTGGAACTTGAAAATTGTCGGTCATTGAGATAGTTGTCCTGTCTGGTTTTAGTTATTAATCTCTGACTTGAGAAAGAAAGATAGTTTTCCTGGCTTGTTGCAGGTATTACTCTTCAATCTACTCATGTAGATGGTTTTCCTGGCTTGTTACAGGTATTAATCTACCATCGGTCATCCACAGATAGTTGTCCTAGCTTGTTACAAGTATTGATCTGGAACTTGTTTTTGTCGATCATTGAGATAGTTGTCCTGTCTTGTTTCAAGTATTAATCTCTGACCTGAGAAAGAAAGATAGTTTTCCTTTCTTGTTATAAGTATTAATATTCAATCTCCTCATGTAGATAGTTTTCCTGGCTTGTTACAAGTATTAACCTACAGTCGGTCGTCCACAAATAGTTGTCCTAACTTATTACATGTATTAATCTGGAACTTGCTTTTGTCTGTCATTGAGATAGTTGTCCTGTCTTGTTTCAGGTATTAATCCCTGACCTGAGAAAGAAATATAGTTTTCATGGCTTGTTATAGGTATTAATCATCAATCTCCTCATGTAGATTGTTTTTATGGCTTGTTACAGGTATTAATCTACCAACATTCGTCTACGGATAGTTGTCATGGCTTGTTACAGGTATTAATCTGAAACTAGTTTTTGTCGGTCATTGAGATAGTTGTCCTGTCTTGTTTTAGGTATTAATCTCTGACCTGAGAAAGAAAGATAGTTTTCCTGCCTTGTTACAGGTATTAATCTTTAATCTCCTCATGTAGATATTTTTCCTGGCTTGTTACAGGTATTAACCTACAGTCGGTCGTTCATAGATAGTTATCTTGGCTTTTTACAGGTATTAATATGGAACTTGCTTTTGTCGGTCATTGCGATAGTTGTCCTGTCTGGTTTCAGGTATTAATCTCTGACCTAAGAAAGAAAGATAGTTTTTCGGGCTTCTTACAAGTATTAATCTTCAATCTCCTCATGTAGATAGTTTTCCTGGCTTGTTACAGGTATTAATCTACAATCAATCATCCATAAATAGTTATCCTGGCTTGTTACAGGTATTAATCTGGAACTTGTTTTTGTCGGTCATTGAGATGGTTGTCATGTCTGGTTTCAGGTATAATCTCTGACCTGAGAAAGAAAGATAGTTTTCCTGACTTGTTGCAGGGATTAATCTTCAATCTCCTCATGAAGATAGTTTTCCTTATTTATTATAGGTGTTAATCTACAGTCGGTCGTCCATAGTTAGTTTTCCTGGCTTGTTATAGGTATTAGTCTGCAAATTGTTTTCGTAGGTTATTGAGATAGTTGTCATGTTTGGTTAGATGTATTAATCTCTGACCTTAGAAAGAAATATAGTTTTCCTATCTTGTTACAGGTATTAATCTTTAATCAGCTCATGTAGATAGTTTTCCAGGCTTGTTACAGGTATTAATCTACAATCATTCGTTCATAAATAGTTGTCTTGGCTTGTTACAGGTTGTTGTACCCCAAAATTTACCCTCTTTTCATACACGCATATTATTGGTTTTATGGTTATGGAATAAAGGTATATTTATCAAGATTCTTCAGGTTTTAAGTGACGTTTATTTCTCCAATGGATGTTCTAAGAGTATTTTCCTTGTTGAAGATCGATTCGCCGTTTTGCAATGATTCGGGGTTCAAAGATTCACAAGTCTAACCCATCGCATCATATTCAGGTGTCCTTTCGCCAAGATATCTCTGATAACGTATTCTCAAATTCAGGTTCGGCTCAAGAGTCAATTTTTAAATAAGGTCTCCAAATGTATGAGTTTTCTCGAAGAAATGGGGTGAAAAAGTGTGCTGAAAGTGCAGTTTTTACGCACTAAAAAATTCATAACTTCAAGATCGTGGCTTGTTTTGAACCTGTTCTGGTGGCCAAAATCCCGTCTTGACGTCATCTACGTTTTCATCTCTCACGTATGGAAGCCAATTTCGATCAGAAGGTCTTCAAAAATACGGATTTATCAAGTATTTTCATACAGAAAATTTGTGACAAAAGTTTATTTGCGTCATGTTTAGAAAATCATAACTTGGTCGATTTTCATCGTATCGAGCTGGTTCCGGCGCCAAAATTTCAAAAATTGAGTTGGATAAATTTTCACAGGTGGTATTGAGTTCGAACGGTATCCAAAAGGCCTTCGTTTATTTCTCAGAGTGCGCGTGACGCGCCGAAAATCCTGAACGCTGAATATTATTTCATCTGGGTCGAAACTTCAAAAATTCATAACTCGGTCAATTTTTATCAAATCGGGCCCATATTTTTACACAAGGCCACTGACTCAGAGATCTACAACTTTTCTTCCAAAGTCGAGCCGGGTTATGCTCTGATCAATACCAGTTTTTTTATTGAAGAACGTATTATAGTTGACACTAGAGCCCAAAATAAGTTTGTCTGAGGCAAAACTTCAAAAATTCATAACTAATTCACTGTTTATCTGATTGAGCCCGTTTTTAGACAGGAGTTAGTTCCCAATGTAGACTACATTTTGTTTTCAAATTTCAACTTCCAAAATTTCACTTAAGCCCCTACGATTTAGCCTAGAACGTGACAGACTCAAGTGAATAAAAATCGGCGTTATGGCTTGTGGTTATTGGAGGCCCAATTGCACATTCAAAGCCTATATCTTTTCTTTAATTTCCATTATATAATCTCACTTTTTTACACAAATAGGACACGACAAACGAAAAAAAACCTTTGCCACAACCCTGTCAAAATATCAAATTCTTTCAAGAACCCTAAAAATCTTGAAATCCTTGTTACAAACCCCTAACAAACCCTTATCTCACTACAAACAATCATCCTTGTTACAAACCCACATCTCACTACTTCTCCAGTAAGGGTAAGGCTGGTTTGATCTCCATGATCAAAAGGGTGTAGAAGCATTCATACATGCCATATCGGTTTTAATATTAATTTTTTTTCCATATATTTGCTTTATTTGTATTTCATGATATAGTAATTTATTTAATGTGTTCATGAGATTCAACACTGCAGATTTAGACAGGGTCCCATGCAGAGTTATTACAAAACAATGAGGCCAAAACAGAACAACCACCAATGTATGACGAGGCAAACATCCTGAGAAGGTTAAGGGCGTGGGTTCAACATCAACCCTTATTGGTTTTGGTTTTCTTTCATTCCTTTTATCTATTTTACCTATTTTCTTTCTTTTTGTTTAAATTTTTTCCATAAAACCTAATATGTTTCCCAAACCTTTGATTTTTCCTCCTAAACTCGAATAATTAATTTTAGGTTTTTTTAATTTTAATTTTAGGTTTTAATTTGATTTTAGGTTTTAATTTAATTTTAGGTTTTTAATTTCATTGTTTGTTTTTTGTTTCTAACCAATGTCTTTTTCAATCTTAAATTCACTTAACCACAAAACTTTTTTCACAAACCTTTTTTTTACAAAAAAATCTAATTTAATTTTTAGGTTAATTAATTTTATATTTTTTAACTTTTTTTTTCAAAATTAACATTTTTTTAATTAAAACTAATTAGGATTTAGGTATTTTAATTAACTTTTTCTAAAATTAACATTTTTTTAGTAATTAAAATTAATTAAGTTTTTTTAGGTTTATTTAATTAATTATCATAAATCGTTTTTTTCATAAAAAATCACCAAAACATTTTCTTTACTATTTTAATCTTATTTTTATTTTCCTAGATAAAGTATATAGGGCGCGTTCAATTGTAATAGCGTAGCTTTATTTTTCCCGCTTTTTTTATTTATCATTATCATGTAATTGCTTCTGAGATGTAATAGTTTTAGGATTTATTTTCCGCCATCTTCACTATTATGTAACTGCCCCAAAGCTCTGTAATAGCTTAGGTTTACATTCCGCCTTTATCTCCTGCTACTATATTTTATGCAATGCTTAGATTAATAGGATTGTATGAAAAGATAAAAATGAACAATAGAAAACCCTAATTGCAAGATAAATATGACTGAAAAAACACATTGTTGCACACTTGCACCCCTAGGGTAGTCCCCACTTGGTTGCCTCGGAAAATAATGGTCATGTCCCTCGAACGTAGGGATAACTTAGCAAAAGACCCTCAATCTAAAAATCATCATAAAGATCATAGTCCCTTAATGTCCCTCGAGTTTCCTACGAGAAATGATCTTGTCCCTCGATGTTGCCTACGAATATATGATGATAGTTCCTTCGAAATGCTAAGGTATCCTTACATGTTGCCTTCAATGACCATTACGTCCCTTTCGATAGTCCCTCAAACATCCAACAACTAGGGTTACCTACTCTCTAATAGTAGGATAACACGGTCTAAAGGATAGGAGGAAAAGAACGCATATTTTCGAGTAGGTAGATAACTGTTAGGTACTTGCTCAAAATGACAAATCTTTTACACCATACACTTTCAAACAAACTTTTCAAACTAAAGTTTTCAAAACACTTCGTCACACTCTTGAGGACCGATACAAGGGTTATCACGAAGTTAAGCAAAAACTTTTCAAAGCATACACAAGCAGTTTTCAAAATGAACAAGTACCTAAGAGCCAGTAGAAAACCACAAATAGAAAGGGTGTTAACACCTTCCCTTCCTATAATCTATCCCCCGTACTCAAAAACATCTCGAAAAAGGTTTTTTCTGTTCTTTTTCCTTTTCCTGATTGGATAAAATAAAAGTCGGTGGAGATTCTTGCTTACCGCGACATTTTGCAAACAAAAAACACAAACCAGTATTAACAGGCGGTTCTGCCACCGTATCACAGAACTGGCGACTCTGCTGGGGATGAAGTATAAAGTGGGGTTTACCTTAGGATTGAAGTCATTTTTAAATTGCTTTCCTGTTTGCTTTGCTTGCTTTATCTTTAAGGGGTTTTGTTTGGGTATTATTAAAGATCCTACACCCGGATCTGGGGACACTTTTTAGGTAAACAACAAAAGATCGTGGAGACTGTACGGCGTAGACCGATATGGTTTAAGCGATGGTTGTGTTGGTGTGACACTTTGGTGGGTACCGGTATCCTTCGTGGGGAAACGAGGAGAATACAGGGTCGCCGCATGGTATCCTGAAGCACTAACGGATCTTAGAACCTTAGTTGAACAAACTTGGCCATTAGAAAATAGTGAGATAGCCGGCCTCAGTATAAAACTGAGGATTGGTTGATACTCGATGCTACACTCATTGAGATCAGACTTTCGGGATATTTCGGCCGCAAGAAAAGATTGCTTGAGCTGAAACAATGCCCGATAAAGGATGATCAGTGATATTGAGATCCCTTAGAACCCGGTTACATATTTATAGGACAGGTTGAACCAATCCAACTTCAAGAGGGTACGACCTTAAAACCCATGGAAGCCTAAACCTAAGGTTGTTTGCGTGACTTGTGTGCTTTCAACTTGAACTACTTGCAGAGTTTTATTACTTGACAACATTGAGTTCCTTGCAGGTTTTGTTTACAGTTAATATCCAATGACTTGGATTTCTTGCAGGGTTTACTTGCTTACATCACTTCTCACCTTTGCTTAAAAGCATAGCATACACATCATAACATAATTCCTTAACATTTTCTTAACCATTTCAAGGATCTCGAGGGCCCATGATGCAGGTTATGATAAATCAGACGTCTAGCAAGGGGCAAGGGGATTTATTTTCCTCTAGCCAATGTCGTCAGAAGATTAAAACTCAACAACATGAGTCAGGGGCTATGACCCACTTGATATGTTGAGCTTGACTCTCGTAGAAGGACTCTCAATGATACAAAGTTCTTCAATCAAAGCTGCAAAATTCAACTTCTGACATTTTCTTGTTTACCCTGCGAGATCCTTGAAAACATTTCATAACAGGTCTTCCAGTATAGGTCTCTCATGTTCTCGTTGTTTATTTCAGCAATGGCTCTCCAACAAGACAATAGAGATCTCTGAGCTCAAGAAGCCCAGTTCAAGGAATTTCTCCTGAATCTATCCAAGGGGCAAGAAGACCTAAAAACACTCTTCACTGGGAATCTGACCAAGGAACGTCCTGACAACAACAAGGATGAACAATTGGAACAACTGTAAGCTGAGGTAGAAGAAATGCGAATCCAAATGCTAGGGCAGATGGATCTTATCCAAAACTTATCTCGAGGGCAAGAAGGGCTAAGAGCCTTTCTTAACAAGCTTCACCAAGTGGATGCAGATCCATGAAACAGATAGTTAAAATTGTGGATCAAGGCATTAATCAGCCCCAAGTGAGAGAAGAGTTTGGTTTGGTCAGGAACGGACCTTTCCAGATTTCTACTACATCACAAGCCCAACCACAACCTCGCCAACGACAATGGGGCAATCGACATAAGAAGAATACATCTGAAAGACACTTCACGAAAATCAACATGTCATTGGCTCAAGCATTGCAACACCTGTTAAAGGAAAATTTGGTTATATTAAGGGACCCTCCTCAGAATCCCAACATAGCCTCCCCAAGGTATAATCCAAATGCAAGATGTGCGTACCACTCCAAAAGTCCTGGACATGACACCAACAGCTGTTGGGCGTTGAGATATAAAATTCAAGACCTGATTGATGAAGGAGCGCTAGAATTTGCACAAGACGGTCAGGCTGAGTTCTTCTGCCATCCCTCCAAGGCATACCATCTGAAGGGACAAGTTCTCACAAGAAGACTTTTCGTTCATTAGAATTTTCAATGTATAATTTTCTTTTGATTTGTTTGAACATTTATTCATATCAAACCTCGTTATTTCATAAATGCATTGCACATGTTTGTCTTGAATCAATTCATTCGTATTCACTATTTCAAAAATGCGTTCTTATTTCCTTTTATGATATTTAACTCTTAATTAAAAACTCTAAGCCTTGGAGGGAGGATGACGAAAATGATACCACAATCTCTACAGTACGCTTTCGAACAGACCCCGCTGACGATGTACAGGCGTTGTTTCAAATCCTAAACAGTGGAGTTATAAGGAAGATAGTCCCTAGTCAACCCCTTCGAGCCAAAGAAGTATGAGTTTTTCTTTTCACACAAATTAAAACCCTTAATCATAACCTGGGGCAGGGTAGTTTTCTCAGTTAATTCAGATGTGCATTCAGTCACAATATTCTACTTCATACATAATGAACAATATCGAAGACGTCCTTCCAAAACAAAAGACGGTGATGGTTCCGTATAATTGTCAAGACAGGCAGTCATTATCTCTCGAAATAAAAGCCCATTAAGTCAAAACCTATGAAGGAGACTTAAGAGAAAAAATGGGGCATCCCCGCTGACTGTAATCACAAAAGAAACAGTTCAGGCAAAAGAAGGGATAACGAAAACCAAAAAAAAAAAGAGGTTACTACAAATCCTCAGAAAAAAAAGATTACAAAAATGACTGCCTTTTCAAAACAAATGTCCAGTTTCTGAATCATCACCAAGTATCAGAGCAAAGATTCCAGACTCAATCGGGATCTAAACGTGCAATTAACTGAGCATAGGACCGAAGAACATCATGAAGAGCGGGTTGGGTACAAATAAAATTTAAGCCTTTATCCATTGTTTCTTGAACCGTGAACCAGGCCACGTTATAACCCTTAAAAGTCCTAGCTGAAGCATGGGTTAGTTTGAGAGCATACTGTTACAAAGGTATCCTGACTCCTGTAGGTTTTGTTACGAATCCTGAGTTGATATCACATTCTTGCAAATTTCATTTTACTACAGAAAACACATTTTCAAAAAAATTTCAAGACAGACATGACTTTTGGATTCTTTAAATGACATTGTTTGCATATGACTAATTGTTTGACAAAGCAGAGAAATCCGCACAATCAATATCCAATGAATAAACATCCTCTCAATGGACAGAATCACCTCAGCGGGAAAGACACTTACAATAACAGGTATTCCATAAGCAAGGGGCATGACATGATGTCTAAACACACCTGGGGCAGTCTCTCCAAAAGTTCCAAAGAACCAGGGGCAGATCTCCATCTGAATCGCTTGGGGCATTACGCATGCATTTTAGCAACGAATCATGTGCCATCAAGAAAACATTTTTGACAGTACTATAACACAACATTATGGACAGTGACAACTCTCTACATCCTGAAAGCGTAGACATAGTCGAAAAATACTATGTATAACAAAGACCCTGTAGGTTGACATACCTAGGGAAAAATAAGGGCATCCCAGTGGATCAAAAGGGTTCGGGCAAAAATTAGGGATAAAAAATATAAAAAAATTGTACACCCAACAAGTCGAAAACCCGAAAGGGCGGCTTGAGCAAAAAAGGGTATCCCGGTGGAATGAAAACCCGAAAGGGCGGTCTAGGCAAAAGTTAGGGATTTTAAACGTATGACGATGTCCCGTCTCATGTCTATCAGTGGAAGACTTATACCTTGATCAACATTGAGCACCAGAATTCAGATACAGTTTAGATACGCTCTAGATACGGATAACATTCTGATACTCATTCAGATTCAGCTTTCAGATACAGTTTAGATACGCTTCAGATACAGTTGCCATTTTGATACTCATTCAGATTCATTTTTCAGATACAGTTCAGATACGCTCCAGATACGGATGCCATTCTGATACTCATTCAGATTCATCTTTCAGATACAGTTCAGATATGCTCCAGATACGGATGCCATTCTGATACTCATTCAGATTCAGCTTTCACATATAGTTCAAATATGCTCCAGATACGGATGCCGTTCTGATACTCATTCAGATTTAGCTTTCAGATACGGTTCAAATACGCTCCAAATACGGATGCCATTCTGATACTCATTTAGATTCAGCTTTCAGATACGCTCCAAATACGGATGCCATTCTGATACTCATTCAGATTCAGCTTTCAGATACAGTTCAGATACGATCCAGATGCGGATGTCATATTGCTACTTATTCAAGATTTTTCATACATCGAGAAACGGTTCAGATACGATCCAGATACGGATGTCATTCTGCTACTTATTTAAGATTTGCAGAAATTGAGAAACAGTTCAGGTACGATCCAAAGACGAATGTTATCTTGGTACTTATTCCCGATTTCTCTTCTAGAAATAGTTCAGATACAGTTCAGATACGATCCAGAGACGGATGTCATTCTTCCACTCATTCGACACATGTTTCAAAGTACAATTCAGATACGATCTAGAGACAGATGTCATTCTGACACTCATTCAACACATGTTTCAAGTACAGTTCAGATACGATCCAGAGACGGATGTCATTCTGACACTCATTAAATACATGTTCAAGTACAATCACGACATAGATCCATCCACAAAATCTCTGCATGTACTTTTCCCAGCATGGTACAAGGGGCAGAGACAGTTGGAAGCAAAGTCACTATCACATACAAGCCAGTGATACCTATATTCCCCAAAGAGCCGAGACAACCAAGGTCTGACCTCCGTATCCCCAAGCAGGAATTCCTTCCCCAGCAGGTTCCTTCAGAAAGCTGATGTCTGAATTCCTTAACCGAGCTTTTTAATCATAAAAAGTTTATAAAGTTTTCTCCCGAGCAAAGTTTATTTCTCTGACAGCGGAAGCTCGATCTCCAATAGAGCTCTTCTCTCCAGCAATAAAAATTCATCCTCAACTGGGTTTATTTCTCCAAATCAATAGATCTTCAAACAAAGTATCTCTCTGCCCCACGGAGTCATTCCCCCGTAGGATTATTCTCGGACAGAATCTCTCCCGGCAGAATATTCTCAAGCAGAACGGATATAAATCTCTAGCTAATCAGCTTCGGTCACTATCCCCAGCAGAAACGAATAACTCAACTCATTATACTCTCCAGCAGTAGTCCAGGATTTATTTTCCCCAACTAGAGAATATCACAATAGCATTGCATATCCATACATCATGGCATGTGCATACATATTATACAACACAATCTCATTTGTTTTGAGAACATCATTACTCAATACATTTCATACATCATGGCATGTGTATACATATTATACAACACAATCTCATTTATTTTGAGAACATCATCATTCAATGTATTTCATACATCATGGCATTACATACGACTAACTCTTTACCTTTCAGGGAAAGATGCAATCAAGTTCTCACGAGTTCTCTCTGGTTTAGTCAAACCGACACCAAGGTTTCTATTCCAGTTAAAGATATTCCAACACTCTTCAAGATTTTCTCTAGTTCAATCAAACCGACACTAAGGTTTCTATTCTAGTTGAAGATGTTCTAAGACTTTCGTCTGGGTCAGCCGAATCGCCGCTAAGATTCCCCTGATTTCTATGCCAATCAAAGTTAATACGAGACCTCTCCCGGGTTCAGTCAAATCGATACTAAGATTTATCTCCCAATTGAAGACAACTTGAGACCTTTCCCTGGTTCAGTCAAATCGATATTAAGATTTCTATTCCAGTTCAATACTATGAAGCCTGGAATCGACCAAATAGTGATATATCTCAAATTCAAGCTATGAAGCCCGGAAATCGACCGGATAATATCTTGATTTCTCCAAAACACTACGAAGCCTGGAATCGACCAGATAGTGGTATATCTCAAATTCAAGCTATGAAGCCCGGAAATCGACCAGATAACAGCTTAATTTTCCCATCATACTATGAAGCCTGGAAATCGACCGGATAACAGTACAAGATACTATGAAGCCTAGAATCGACCAGATAGTGGTATAAAACACTGTGAAGCCTGGCGCAAGACCAGATAATGGTATAAGACGCTGTGAAGACTAGAATTCAACTAGATAGCGGCAAGAGGCACTGTGAAACCTGGAGCACGACCAGATAACAGTATGAGGTATTGCGAAGCTTGGAATTCGACCAGATAGAAGTTTACTCGGTCAATTACTAGTGAAGCTTGGAAACAACCGGATGTTAGTACGCCTTAAGTTCAAGTTGAAACCCAGATGCGACCGGATAATCACTTAATTTCTTCTAAAGCCTGGAGCACGACCAGATAACAGTTTTTGAGATTGCAAAGTCTGGAGCACGTCCAGATAACAAGTGTAATCTCATCTCCCCAGTAAGTCACTGTGAAACCTGGAGCATAACCAGATAGCAGTTAATCTTATTTTCTGTAGCAAATCAATGTAAGGCCTGGAGCACGATCAGATAGCAGTTCACTTTCACCTCCTCGACTAAGAGATGATTCTCCAGTAGAGTAACGGACAACTGAGGTTCCTAAAATTCCATTTCTCCCAAGACAGAGACCAACATTCCTCAGCAGATTCCTCATCAACGACAGGAACAAGAATTCTCATCAAAGAACTATCTCGGGAAGTCAACATCCTCTAGATGGCATCTTTAAGCCCATCTCCGACGATTCTCCGTCATATCTTTTGGATGGCATCTTTAAGCCCATCTTCGGTGACCTTCCATCATCTCCTCCAAATGACATTTGTAAGCCCATTCCCGATACTACCTACATAGTCAAGCATCATTATAGACGAGTGCAAATTTATGGGCACTCTAGTGTTCAATCATCTTCCACCTTCAGATCACGAAAGGCAGACAAGTCAATCTAAATCTTCAAGTTTAAGAAGATTGAACAGGGGCAGCTGTTGTATCCCTAAATTTACCCTCTTTTCATACACGCATATTAATGGTTTTATGGTTATGAAATAAAGGTATATTTATCAAGCTTCTTTAGGTTACAAGTGACATTTATTTCGCCAATGGATGTTCTAAGAGTATTTTCTGTGTTTAAGATCGATTCGCCGTTTTGTAATGATTCGGGGTTCAAAGATTCACAAGTTCAACCCGGCGCGTCATATTCATGTGTTCTTTCACCAAGATATCTCAGATAACGTATTCTCAAATTCAAGTTCAGCTCAAGAGTCAATTCTTTAAAGAAGGTCTCCGAATGTGTGAGTTTTCTCGAAGAAATATGGTGAAAAAGTATGCTGAAAGTGCAGTTTTTACGCACTAAACAATTCATAACTTGAAGATCGTGGCTCGTTTTGAACCCGTTCTGGTGGCCAAAATTTCGTCTTGACGTCATCTACGTTTTCATCTCTCACGGCTGGAAGCCAATTTCGATCAAAAGGTCTTCAAAAATGCAGATTTATCAAGTATTTTCGTACAGAAAATTTGTGACAAGTTTATTTGCGTCTTGTTCAGAAAATCATAACTTGGTAAATTTTCATCGTATCGAGCTGGTTCCAGCGCCAAAATTTCACAAATTGAGTTGGCTAAGTTTTCACAGGAGGTATCGAGTTTGAACGATATCCAAAAGGCCTTCATTTTTTGCTCAGAGTGCACGTGACGCGCCGAAAATCCTGAATGCTGAATATTATTTCATCTGGGTCGAAACTTCGAAAATTCATAACTCGGTCAATTTTTATCAGATCGGGCCCATATTTTTACACAAGGTCACTGACTCAGAGATCCAAAACTTTTCTTCCAAAGTTGAGACCGGGTTATGCTCCAATCAATACCAGTTTTTTATTGAAGAATGTGTCAGAGTTGACACTAGAGCCCAAAATAAGTTTGTCTGAGGCGAAACTTCAAAAATTCATAACTAATTCATCGTTTATCCGATTGAGCCCATTTTTGGACAGGAGTTAGTTCTCGATGTAGGCTACATTTTGTTTTCAATTTTAAATTCAAAAATTGCACTTAAGTCCCTACGATTTAGCCTAGAACGTGACAGACTCAAGTGAATAAAAATCTGCGCTATTGCTTGTGGTTATTGGAGGCCCAATTGCATATTCAAAGCCCATATTTTTTCTCTAATTTCCATTATATAATCTCACTTTTTTCACACAAACAGGACACGACAAACGGAAAAAAAAACTTTGCCATAACTCTGTCAAAATATCAAATTCTTTCAAGAACCCTAAAAATCTTGAAATCCTTGTTACAAACCCTCAACAAACCCTCATCTCACTACAAACAAGTCATCCTTGTTACAAACCCACATCTCACTACTTCTCCAGTAAGGGTAAGGCTGGTTTGATCTCCATGATCAAAAGGGTGTAGAAGAATTCATACATATCATATCGGTTTTAACATTAAATTTTTTTCATATAATTGCTTTATTTGTATTTCATGATATAGTAATTTATTTAATGTGTTCATGAGATTCAACACTGCAGATTTAGACAGGGTCTCATGCAGGGTTATTACAAAACATTGAGGCCAAAACAGAACAACCACCAATGCATGGCGAGGCAGACATCCTGAGAAGGTTAAGGGCGTGGGTTCAACACCCACCCCTATTAGTTTTGGTTTTCTTCCATTCTTTTTATCTATTTTACCTATTTTCCTTCTTTCTGTTTAAAACTTTTTCATAAAACCAAATATTTTTCACAAACCAAATATTTTTCCTCCTAAACTCGAATAATTAATTTTAGGTTTTTTAATTTAATTTTAGGTTTTAATTTAATTTTAGGTTTTAATTTAATTTTAGGTTTTTAATTTCATTGTTTGTTTTTGGTTTCTAACCAATTTGTCTTTTTCAATCTTAAATTTACTAACCACAACTTTTTTCACAAACCTTTTTTTTACAAAAAAACCTAATATAATTTTTAAGTTAATTAATTTTATATCTTTTTTAACTTTTTTTCAAATTTAACATTTTTTTAATTAAAACTAATTAGGATTTAGGTATTTTAATTAACTTTTTCCAAAATTAACATTTTTTTAGAAATTAAAATTAATTAAGTTTTTTTAAGTTTATTTAATTAATTATCATAAATCATTTTTTTCATAAAAAATCACCAAAATATTTTCTTTGCTATTTTCATATTATTTTTATTTTCCTAGATAAAGTATATAGAGTGCGTTCAATTGTAATAGCGTAGCTTTTTTTTTCCCGCTTTTTTTATTTATCATTATCATGTAATTGCTTCCGGGATGTAATAGTTTTAGGATTTCTTTTCCGCCTTCTTCACTATTATGTAACTGCCTCAAAGCTCTGTAATAGCTTAGGTTTACATTTCCGCCTTTATCTCCTGCTCCTATATTTTATGCAATGCTTAGATTAATAGGATTGTATGGGAAGATAAAAATGAACGATAAAAAATCCTAATCGTAAGACAAATATAACTGAAAAAACACATTGTTACACACTTGCACCCCTAGGGTACTCCCCACTTGGTTGCCTCGGAAAACAATGGTCATGTCCCTCGAACATAGGGATATCTTAGCAAAAGACCCTCAATCTACAAATCATCATAAAGATCATAGTCCCTTAATGTCCCTCGAGTTGCCTACGAGAAATGATCTTGTCCCTCGATGTTGCCTACGAATATATAATGACAGTCCCTTCGAAATGCTAAGGTATCCTTACATGTTGCCTTCAATGACCATTACGTCCCTTTTGATAGTCCCTCAAACATCCAACGACTATGGCTACCTACTCACTAATAGTAGGATAACATGGTCTAAAGGATAGGAGGAAAAGAACGCCTTTTTTCGAGTAAATAGATAACTGTTAGGTACTTGCTCAAAACGACAAATCTTTTAAACCATACACTTTCAAAGAAAATTTTCAAACTAAAGTTTTCAAAACACTTCGTCACACTCTTGAGGACCGATACAAGGGTTATCACTAAGTTAAGTAAAAACTTTTTAAATCACACACAAGCAGTTTTCAAAATGAGCAAGTACCTAAGAGCACGTGGAAAACCACAGATAGAAAGGGTGCTAACACCTTCCCTTTCTATAATCTACCCCCCGTACTCAGAAACATCTTGAAAAAGGTTTTTGTTCTTTTTCCTTTTCCTGATTGGATAAAATAAAAGTCGGTGGTGACTCTTGCTTACCACGACATTTTGTGAACAAAAAACGTAAACCAGTATTAACAGTTGGTTCTGCCACCGTATCACAGAACTGGCGACTCTACTGGGGATGAAGTATAAAGTGGGGTTTACCTTAGGATTTAGGTCATTTTTAAATTGCTTTCCTGTTTGCTTTACTTGCTTTATCTTTAAGGGGTTTTGTTTGGGTATTATTAAAGATCTTACACCCGGATTTGGGGACACTTTTTAGGTAAACAGCAATAGATCGTGGAGGTTGTACGGCGTAGACCGATATGGTTTAAGCGATGGTTGTGTTGGTGTGACACTTTGGTTGGTACCGGTATCCTTCATGGGGAAACGAGGAGAATACAAGGCCGCTGCATGGTGTCGTGAAGCAATAACGGACCTTAGAACCTTAGTTAAACAAACTTGGCCATTAGAAAGTAGTGAGATAGTCGGCCTTGGTATAAAACTGAGGATTGTTTGATACTCGATGTTACACTCATTGAGACCAGACTTTCGGGATATTTTGGCCGCAAGAAAAGATTGCTTGAGCTGAAACAATGCCCGATAAAGGATGATCGGTGATATTGAGATCCCTTAGAACCCGGTTACATGTTTATAGGACAGGTTGAACCAATCCATCTTCAAGAGTGTACGACCTTAAAACCAATGCAAGCCTAAACCTAAGGTTGTTTGCGTGACTTGTGTGCTTTCAACTTGAACTACTTGCAGAGTTTTATTACCTGACAACATTGAGTTCCTTGCAGGTTTTGTTTACAGTTATTATCTAATAACTTGGATTTCTTGCAGGGTTTACTTGCTTACATCACTTCACAACTTTGCTTAAAAGCATAACATACACATCATAACATCATGCCTTAACATTTCCTTAACCATTTCAAGGATCTCGAGGGCCAGTGATGCAGATTATGATAAATCAGACGTCTAGCAAGGGGCAAGGGGATTTATTTTCCTCTAGCCAATGTCGTCAGAAGATAAAAACTCAACAAATTGAGTCAGGGGCTATGACCCATTTGATATGGTGAGCTTGACTCTCGTAGAAGGACTCTCAATGATACAAAGTTCTTCAATCAAAGCTGCAAAATTCAACTTCTGACATTTTCTTGTTTACCCCGCGAGATCCTTGAAAAAATTGCATACATATATCATACATATCATTGCATAACAGGTCTTCCAGTACAGGTCTCTCGTGTTCTCGCTGTTTATTTCAGCAATGGCTCTCCAACAAGACAATAGATATATTCGAGCTCAAGATGCCCAAATCAAGGAATTTCTCCTGAATCTATCCAAGGGGAACGAAGACCTG
Source organism: Vicia faba (assembly GCA_948472305.1). NCBI lineage: Eukaryota > Viridiplantae > Streptophyta > Magnoliopsida > Fabales > Fabaceae > Vicia > Vicia faba. The sequence goes on along the minus strand of OX451741.1, from coordinate 1,435,694,081 downwards.
AAAACACTCTTCGCCGAGAATCTGACCAAGGAACATCCTGACAACAACAAGGATGAACAATTGGAACAACTGCAAGCTAAGGTAGAAGCAATGAGAATCCAGATGCTGGGGCAGATGGCTCTTATCCAAAACTTAGCTCGAGGACAACAAGGGCTAAGAGCCTTCCTCAACAAGCTTCACAGATGGATGCATATCCATGAAACAAACAGTTAAAATTATGGATCAAGGCATTAATCAGCCCCTAGTGAGAGAAGAGGTTAGTTTGGTCTGGAACTGACCTTTCCAGATTGCTACTACATCACAAGCCCAACCATAACCTCGCCAACGAAAATGGGGAAATCTGCATAAGAAGAATACATCTGAAAGACGCTTCACCGAAATCAACATGTCATTGGCTCAAGCATTGCAACGCCTGTTGAAGGCCAAGTTGGTTATATTAATGGACCCTCCTCAGAATCCCAACATAGCCTCCCCAAGGTACAATCCAAATGCAAGATGTGTGTACCACTCCAACAGTCCTGGACATGACACCAACAACTGTTAGGCGTTGAGAAATAAAATTCAAGACCTGGTTGATGAAGGAGCGCTAGAATTTGCACAAGACGGTCAGGCTGAGTTCTTCTGCCATCCCTCCAAGGCATACCATCTGAAGAGACAAGTTCTCACAAGAAGACTTTTTGTTCGTTAGAATTTTCAATATGTAATTTTCTTTTGATTTGTTTGAACATTTATTCATATCAAACCTCGTTATTTCATAAATGCATTGCACATGTTTGTCTTCAATCAATTCATTCGTATTCACTATTTCAAATATGCGTTCTTATTTCCTTTTTTGATATTCAACTCTTGATTAAAAACTCTAAGCCTTAGAGGGAGGATGACGAAAATGATACCACAATCTCTACAGTACGCTTTCGAACAGACCCCGCTGACGATGTACAGGCGTTGTTTCAAATCCTAAACAGTGGAGTTATAAGGAAGATAGTCCCTAGTCAACCCCTTCGAGCCAAAGAAGTAGGAGTTTTTATTTTCACACAAATTAAAACCCTTAATTATAACCTGGGGCATGGTAGTTTTCTCAGTTAATTCAGATGCGCATTCAGTCACAATATTCTACTTCATGCACAATGAACGGCGTCGAAGACGTCCTTCCAAAACAAAAGACGGTGAGGGTTCCGTATAATAGTCAAGACATGCAGTCATTATCTCTCGAAATAAAAGCCCATTAAGTCAAAACCTATGAAGGAGACTTAAGAGAAAATTTGGGGCATCCCCGCTGACTGTAATCACAAAAGAAACAGTTCAGGCAAAAGACGGGATAACGAAAACAAAAAAAAAGAGGTTACTACAAATCCTCGACAAAAAGAGGATTACAAAAATGACTGCCTTTTCAAAACAAATGTTCAGTTTCTAAATCATCACCAAGTATCAGAGCAAAGATTCCATACTCAATCGGGATCTAAACGTGCAATTAACTGAGCATAGGACCGAAGAACATCACGAAGAGCGGGTTGGGTACAAATAAAATTTGAGCCTTTATCATTTGTTTCTTAAACCATGAACTAGGCAACGTTATAACCCTTAAAATGACATTATTTGCATATGACTAATTGTTTGACAAAGCAGAGAAATCCGCACAATTGATATCCAATGAACAAACATCCTCTTAATGGACAGAATCACCTCAGCGGGAAAGACACTTCCAATAACAGGTCTTCCAAATGTGCCAAAGAACCAGGGGCAGATCTCCATCTGAATCGCTTGGGGAATTACGCATGCATTCCAGCAACGAATCATGTGCCATCAAGAAAAAAATTTTGACAGTAATACAATACAACATTATGGACAGTGACAACTCTCTACATCCTGAAAGCGTGGACATAGTCGAAAAATACTACGCATAACAAAGACCCGCTAGGTTGACATACCTAGGAAAAAATAAGCGCATCCCAGCGAACCAAAAGGGCTCGGGAAAAAAATAGGGATACAAAATGAAAAAATTTGTACACCCAGCAAGTTGAAAACCCGAAAAGGCGGCTTGGGCAAAAAAGGGTATCCCGGTGGACTGAAAACCCGAAAGGGCGGTCCAGGCAAAAGTTAGGGATTTAAAACGTATGACTATGTCCCGTCACCTGTCTATTAGTGGAAGACTTATACCTTGATTAGCATTGAGCACCAGAATTCAGATACAGTTCAGATACGCTCTAGATACGGATGCCATTCTTTTACACATTCAGATTCAGCTTTCAGATACAATTCAGATACGCTCCAGATACGAATGCCATTCTGATACTCATTCAGATTCAGCTTTCAGATACAGTTTAGATATGCTCCAAATACGGATGCCATTCTGATACTCATTCAGATTCATCTTTCAGATACACTTCAGATATGCTCCAGATACGGATGCCATTCTACCACTCATTCAGATTCAGATTTCAGATACAGTTCAAATATGCTCCAGATACGAATGCCATTCTGATACTCATTTAGTTTCAGCTTTCAGATACGGTTTAGATACGCTCCAGATACGGATGCCATTATGATACTCATTCAGATTCAGCTTTCAGATACAGTTCAGATACGCTCCAAATATGGATGCCATTCTGATACTCATTCAGATTCAGCTTTCAGATACGGTTCAGATACGATCCAGATACGATCCAGATGCGGATGTCATTCTACTACTTATTCAAGATTTTCATACATTGAGAAACGATTCAGATACGATCCAAATATGTATGTCATTCTTCTACTTATTTAAGATTTGCATACATTGAGAAACAGTTCAGGTACGATCCAGAGACGGATGTTATCTTGGTACTTATTCCAGATTTCTCTTCTAGAAATAGTTCAGATACAATTCAGATACGATCCAGAGACGAATGTCATTCTGACACTCATTCGACACATGTTTCAAAGTATAGTTCAGATACGATCCATAGATGGATGTCATTCTAACACTCATTCAACACATGTTTCAAGTACAGTTCAGATACGATCCAGAGACGAATGTCATCCTAACACTCATTAAATACATGTTCAAGTACAATCATGACATAGATCCATCCACACAATCTCCGCATGTACTTTTCCCAGCATGGTACAAGGGGCAGAGACAGTTGGAAGCAAATTCATTATCAGCTACAAGCCAGTGATACCTATATTTCCCATAGAGCCGAGATAACCAAGGTCCGACCTCCGTATCCCCAAGCAGGAATTCCTTCCCCAGCAAGTTCCTTCAGAAAGCTGATGTCCGTATTCCCCAACCAAGCTTTATAATCATAAACAGTTTATAAATTTTTCTTCTGAGCAGAGTTTATTTCTCTGACAGCGGAAGCTCGATCTCCAACAGAGCTCTTCTCTCCAGCAATGGAAGTTCATCCCCAAGTGAGTTTGTTTGTCCAAATCAATAGATCTTCAAACAAAGTATCTCTCTGCTTCACGGAGTCATTCCCCCGTAGGATTATTCTCAGACAAAATCTCTCCCGGCAGAATATTCTCAAGAAGAACGAATATAAATCTCCAGCTAATCAGCTTCGGTCATTATCCCTAGCAGAAACGAATAACTCAACTCCTTATACTCTCCAGCAGCAGTCCAGGATTTATTTTCCCTAGATAGAGAATATCACAATAGCATTGCATATCCATACATCATGGAATGCGCATACATATTATACAGCCCAATCTCATTTATTTTGAGAACATCATTACTCAATACATTTCATACATCATGACATGTGCATACATATTATACAGCACAATCTCATTTATTTTGAGAACATCACCATTCAATGTATTTCATACATCATGACATTACATACGACTAACTCTTTACCTTTCAGGGAAAGATGCAATCAAGTTCTCACGAGTTCTATCTAGTTCAGTCAAACAGACACCAAGGTTTTTATTCTAGTTGAAGATATTCCAACACTCTTTAAGATTTTCTATGGTTCAATCAAACTGACACTAAGGTTTCTATTCTAGTTGAAGATGTTCTAAGACTTTCGTCTGGGTCAGCCGAATCACCGCTAAGATTACCCTGATTTTTATGCCAGTCAAAGTTAATCAAAGATCTCTCCCGAGTTCAGTCAAATCGATAGTTGTCCTGGCTTGTTATAGGTATTAATCTGAAACTTGTTTTTGTCGGTAATTGAGATAGTTGTCCTGTCTTGTTTCGGGTATTAATCTCTGAGTTGAGAAAGAATTATAGGTTTCCTAGTCTGTTACAGGTATTAATCTTTAATCTCCTCATGTAGATAGTATTCCTAGCTTGTTACAGGTATTAACCTACAGTCGGTCATCCATAAATAGTTCTCCTTGATTGGTACAGGTATTAAGCTAGAGCTTGTTTTTGTTGGTCATTGAGATAGTTGTCATGTCCTGTTTCATGTATTAATCTCTGACCTGAGAAAGAAAGATAGTTTTCCTTCCTTATTACAGGTATCAATATTCAATCTCCTCATGTAGATAGATTTCCTGGATTGTTAGAGGTATTAACCTACAGTCAGTCGTCCATAGATAGTTGTCTTGGCTTGTTACAGTTATTAATATGTAACTTGCTTTTGTCGATCGTTGAGATAGTTGTCCTGTCTGGTTTCAGGTATTAATTGCTGACCTGAGAAAGAAAGATAGTTTTTCGGGCTTGTTACAAGTATTAATCTTCAATCTCCTCATGTAGATAGTTTTCCTGGCTTGTTACATGTATTAATATACTATTAATCGTACCTAAATAGTTGTCCGGGATTGTTACAGGTATTAATCTTCAATCTCCTCATGTAGATAGTTTTCCTGACTTATTACAGGTGTAAATCTACAGTCGGTCGTCCATAGTTAGTTTTCCTGGCTTGTTATAGGTATTAATCTGGAACTTGTTTTTGTCGCTCATTGAGATAGTTGTCATGTCTGGTTACATATATTAATCTCTAACCTTAGAAAGAAAGATAATTTTCCTGGCTTGTTACAGGTATTAATCTTTAATCTGCTCGTGTAGATAGTTTTCCTGGCTTGTTACAGGTATTAATCTGCAATCATTCGTCCATAAATAGTTGTCCTGGCTTGTTACATGTATTAATCTATGACCCGAGAAAGAAAGATAGTTTTCCTTGCTTGTTACAGGTATTAATCTGGAACTTGAAAATTGTCGGTCATTGAGATAGTTTTCCTGTCGGGTTTCAGTTATTAATCTCTGACATGAGAAAGAAAGATAGTTTTCCTGGCTTGTTATAGGTATTAATCTTCAATCTTCTCATGTAGATAGTTTTCCTGGTTTGTTATAGGTATTAATCTAACATCGGTCTTCCACAGATAGTTGTCCTGGCTTGTTACAAGTATTAATTTGGAACTTGTTTTTGTTGGTCATTGAGATAGTTGTCCTGTCTTGTTTCAAGTATTAATCTTTGACCTGAGAAAGAAATATTGGTTTCCTGGCTTGTTACAGGTGTTGTACCCCAAAATTTGCCCTCCCATATTTCTCAAGATATTGCAAGAAAAAATCTCCAAGTTGCTCAAGTTTGCTCAAGAGTTGGACAGACAAGCTATCTCCTAAGGCAGTCAACCCCAAATTAGGGTTTTGTGTTGCATCAATATCCTTAAGTAAAAATGACCTCAAGTGCTCCCTAATGTCCTTATATGCTCCCAAAATCATCCATGTCAAATTTCAAGCCTTGCAGAGGAAGTTTGCTCAGAAATTGCTCAAAGGGTCCAAAAATCGACTGTGCTAGGGCAAAAGTCAACTATGACCTATAAATAGTCAAACTTCAAGATTTTTTGTCAACATTATCATTTTGAATGATATTTCATCATTTGATCAAGGGTTGATCATGATTTATCAAGGATTGCTCAAAATTCATCAAGACTCAAAAGTTGCTAAATTAGGGTTTTGTAGGAAAAGTCAACTCAACTTTGACCAAGCATAACTTTCTCATACTTTATGAGAAATGACCCATCCAAAGCTCATTTTGAAGAGGATTCAATTTCCAACAATACATATTCATACCTCAAGATCAAAAAATGAACTCACAAGAAGTTATGAATTTGGACATTATAGGTCATTTTTGAAAGTCAACAAAAACACCCTTTTTTCCAAAGCTTATAACTTGAGAATGGAATGTGAAAATGAGATGATACCAAAATTGTTGATTAGAGTACATCTCAAGCTTTCTAAAAAGTCAAAGAACACTTCCAAAAGTTCAAAATTGAAGAAGTTATGCATTGTTGAAGTTGGACTTTTTTGCAAAATTACCAAAAGTCAACTATCCCCAAAACTTCAAATTTTGCCAAATGGGCCCATTCTTTTCCACTTGATTTGAGTTTGCATCATTGCCCACGTGCTCTAACTTCAGCCATGTGTCCACATCACCTTTTTATTATTTAATTTGATTTTTATTTGAATTAACTTATTTTAAATCAAGTAAAATCATATAAAATCTAAAACTTTGATAACACATGATCTTGTGGCTATTTCAGGATTTGATTACAATTATTATCATCATCAAATTTGTATCAAATCAAATCATGTGCAAAAAGATTGGAATTAGGCAAATTTGGCAAGTTTGTAAAGGGGAATCAAATGCAATTCATGTGCATTGATATGAAGAGATTTGATCCATGTTTCTTACCCTAATGCAGTATACATTACATAAGGAAGCTAAAGGATACGAAATAAGGGTTGGCAAGTGTTGAGAGAGGAAGAACAAGAATTGAAAAATTCACAAAAAAGTGAGAGATCAAAATCAGGGTTAGAGGTGGTTTTAGTACACGAGACTTGTTCCAATCGCTTCCTGGGCATTCACACAAGCTACCTGGACCAAAATCACGCATCCTCAAGCCTCCAAACGGGCTGTAAGTCTCACAAAAACGACCCCTGTTCTTGAATTCGTAACTCTGGGATTAGACATATTTTTCATGAACTAATAGCATATTTGTAATCCTCATATCATTTGTAAGCTAATGGTAATAGCCAATTTCATTTATGCGCTCTGAATCATGAAACGCCATGGCTAGGGTTTCGTTTCTGTTTTTAGGTTTTTTATTTCAGGAAGAATTGAAGCACATGAAGGACATGGTTGTGATCAGGAGTTTGTCACGAATCCAACCATGGTCTGAGAATTCATTTTTGTGGCCTGAGAAGGATTTTTAAGACGAGTAAGCTTGTAGCTACGGACTCCTGTCCGTTGGTATAGGTGGTGATACTTTTGGCCACGGTTGGGAGGTCAGGGATGATGCGTGGCATCCATCCATTGGCCGTTTCAAACATAGCGTGCGTTTTATTTTTTTTCTGACCAATAATTCTTGTTTTATTATATTTTTATTGATTTGTGTTAATATAACAAATGAAGCAGCATGGTGTAGTGGCAAGCGTGTAATGCATTCTCCTTCAGGACCTGGGTTCGAATCCCAAGTCCCCCACTTTCTCAATAATTTTGTTCTCCAGGTGATTCAATGCATGCTTTAGCTTACAACCTACCATGCGCCCTTATCCATCCAAATGCCAGATGGCCAAGAGCCAGATCTGGTGGTCAAAAAGCTGGAGGTCCATCATGATCTAAGTCAACATGCGTATACTGGATCACAAAAAGTCAAAGGGCCAACAATATTGGGCCTTCAAATTGCTACCAGCACCCTTAAATCAGGCCCAACACTCCTCTATCTTTTATTTATTTTGTCTTTGTTTTATTAATTATTTAATTATTTTATTTAATTTATTAACCAATCACAAAATTATGTTTTATTAAATAAAATCACAAAAATATTTTTTATTCAATCAAACTTTAAATTTCTATTTTTTCTTAATAAACACTAATTAATTAATTAGGTTTTTGATTCTAGTAAACTTTAACCTATTTTGCAAATAAACAATTAATTAGATTTAATTAGGTATTAACCATTAATTTAATTATTTTTAATTTCTTTCCTAAGTAATCAAAAACTCCAAAAATAATTTATTTTTTCATTTAATTAATTTATTATTTTAATTAGTTATTTAACTTTAGGTTTAATTCCTTTCTTAATTTAAAAACAACAAAAAAACAAAAAGATGGCATTTTTTCCAAAAGGGTTAAAACCTTAAAATTCGCACTCGATTTAATTTCCTACAAGCGTTACTTATTTTTATCCAATAATGTACCTGCTTCCGGATTCTAATAGTTAAATAGGACATTTAATTATTTTTATCGCTTTATTTTATTTTTCAAAGGGTTTGTCTTTGGCGATGTAAATACCCGACGCCTTGTAATTTAAAATTCCGCATTTTATTTCTGCGAATTATAACTGCTAGATGTTTGATAATAGGGTTTGCATGACAAGACTGAATGTTAATCTTAAAATCAAATTAGATCACCCTTAACATGTACAAAGATAAAAATAAATGAAAACGACACACTCGCACATGCACACTCTTAGGGTACACCCCATTTGGTTGTATTCGTACACGGTCATTGAGTATAGGTCGTTTTAGAGGTCGTCCTCTTGTCTAAAAGATCATAATCGCCTCGAAATGGTTGCCTCGGATATTGTTTCCTCAACAAATGATCTAAGACATTAGGGTTACCGCTAAGGCATCCTAACATTGCTTTAGTGACCGTAAGTCCCTAATTCGAATTGACCCTTAAACTCCAACGACGATGCTACCCAATCATTAATAGTGGGATAGCATTGTCTAAAGGACATTAGCATAGAACGATTCCTTTTTCGAGTAGGTAGATGGTTCTTAGATACTTGCTCTTTCAAAAAACAAAACTTTTCACACTTACACTCCTTTTCAAACAAATTTTTCAAAAACACTTCATTACACTCTTGAGGACAGAAGCAAGAGTTAAATCGAAGTTTCAAACAAAAAACATTTTCAAAACCCACAAGCACAAAGAAAGCAATTTTGAGAACATTTGAGCAAGTACCTAAGAGCCCGTGGATAACCACGGATAGAAAGGGTGCTAACACCTTCCCTTTCTATAATCTACCCCCCGTACTCAGAAAATCTCAAAAAAGGAATTTTTCTGTGCTTTTTTCCTTTCCTTGTTGGATAAAATAAAAGTCGGTGGCGACTCTTGCTTACCGCGACATTTTGCAAAAACAAACACAAAACGCAAACCAGCATTCCAAAAAATAGTCAGTTCTTCCCACCGTATCACAGAACTAGCGACTCTGCTAGGGACATTTAATAAGTGGGGTGTACCTTAGGAATAGTTCATATTGTTTTCAATTGCTTGACTTGTATGCTTTATCTTTGTGGGCTTGTATCGGAGTTACTATAGATCCTAACCCGGATCTGGGGGATACCCTTTAGGTAAGTAGCAATAAACTGTGAGGGAACTGTACGGCATAGACCGATACAGTTGAAGCAGTAGCTACGTTGGTGTGGCACTTTAGTTTGTACTGATATCCCTTGTGACGCAACGAGGAGAATATGGGTCTTCTAAGGGGTCATTAAGCACCAACTGACCTTAGCACCTATAATTGACCAACTTGGCCATAGAACAGTATCCGTATGCTACACTCATTGAGACCAAACTCTCGCGATGATTTCGGCCGCAAGAAAAGGTTGCTAAACTGGAATTATGACCGATCGAGGGTGGTCAGTGATATTGAGATCCTCTAGAACCCGGTTACTATTTCTATGACAGGTTTGAACCAACTGAACTGAAAGAGGGTAGTACCTAAGCTCCTTGCCAGCCTGAAATCTAAGGGATATCTGTGTGACTTGTTTTCCCTTACCATGTTTGCTATTTGTGGATACTTGTGGTGTGTTTTCTATCATGACATCATTACATTGCATGCATCTTGCATTGGACTAACCTATTTCAAAGACAGGAGGGATTCATATTTGTTCTGTTTTGTAGGTCATAGCACCCATGCGTAGAAAAACTATTCGGATCAACTTTGTCCAGATTCCCACTCAGCTTAAGGAATTGGTTGCAAAGGTTTCAGATACTTCCTCCTTTATCAGAAGACATGGGCACCTCCTTGGTTTGGTCACTTCTAAGATGGATGAACAGATGATGAGTGTCTTAGTCGAGCTCTTTGATCCACTGTACCAATGCTTTACTTTTCCGGACTACCAGTTGGTCCCTACCTTGGAAGAGTTCTCTGATCTGCTTGGTATCTCTATTCTGGAGCAGACCCCGTTCACAGGTTGGGAGAAAGTCCTTAGGCCGGAAGAGATTGCTTCATCCCTCCATCTGACAAAGGCTGAGGTAATGTCTAATTGTGAAACTCGTAGTGGAACAAAGGGCTTCTTGACTAAATTCTTGGTTCGTAAGGCTAATCAGTTCTGGGACAGTCTAGACTTCCAGGCATTTGAAGATATTCTGGCTCTTCTCATATATGGTTTGGTGTTGTTTCCTAACTTAGATGCTTTCGACGTGAATGCAGTGAGGATTTTCATGTCCGGTAATCCTGTGCCCACTCTCTTGGGTGATATTTTGCACTCTCTTTATGCCTGTACTGCTCGGAAACGGGGAACCCTTATGTGATGTACGCCATTGCTGGCGAGGTGGTTTATTTATCACCTCCCCAAATCAGTTTTGAAGAACAAGGAAGGCATGGGCTGGGCCTATAGGATTATGTCTCTCTCTCACATGGACATCATTTAGACTATTAAGGGCATGAAAGATGTGGCTATTATTGATCGCTGTGGGGAATACCCCAATGTTCCATTACTAGGAACCCATGGAGGAATCACCTACAATCCGTGTTTGGCCTTACGTCAATTTGGGCGAGCTAGGAGGGAAGGACCTCATGAGTTGCTAATGCCAAGTATTGTCTTTGATTTCCAAGGGGATAGTGACGAGTAACGCCACAGGTTCATACGAGCTTGGGATAGAGTTCACAGGTCTGATCTGCACGAGCTAGGTGCAAAGACTTCTCTTCTGATGGAGCCATATCTCTGATGGGTTTGAATCCGTGCCCAAAAGCTGGGATTGTTGTACGAAGCTGTCTTGCCTATAATTGTTGAGAGAAGAGCGGGATACTTACAGAGAAAAGTATCACGAGCAAGAGCAGAAGATTCAGAAGTTGACAATGCAGCTGGAGAACGAGAGGATCCTTAACGACTATGTCCGCACCGAGAGGAAACGACCATGGGAGCACTGATTGTCTTTTTGATTATTTCTAGTTTCTAGGTATTAATATGGAACTTGCTTTTATCAGTCATTGAGATAGTTGTCCTGTCATGTTTCAGGTATTAATCTGACCTGAGAAAGAAAGATAGTGTTCCTGCCTTGTTACAGGTATTAATCTCCAATCTCCTCATGTAGATAGTTTTCCTGGCTTGTTACACGTATTAACCTACAGTCGGTCGTCCATAGATAGTTGTATTGGCTTGTTACATGTATTAAAATGGAACTTGCTTTTGTCGGTCATTGAGATAGTTGTCCTGTCCGGTTTCAAGTATTAATATCTGACCTGAGAAAGAAAGATAGTTTTCCTGGCTTTTTACTTGTATTAATCTTCAATCTCCTCATGTAGATAGTTTTCCTGGCTTGTTACAAGTATTAATCTATAATTAGTCATCCATAGATAGTTGTCCTTGCTTGTTACTGGTATTAATCTGGAACTTGTTTTTGTCGGTCGTTGAGATAGTTGTCCTGTCTGGTTTCAGGTATTAATCTGTGAACTGAGAAAGAAACACAGTTGTCCTGTCATGTTTCAGGTATTAATCTGACCTGAGAAAGAAAGATAGTGTTCCTACCTTGTTACAGGTATTAATCTTCAATCTCCTCATATAGATAGTTTTCCTGGCTTGTTACAGGTATTAACCTACAGTCGGTCGTCCATAGATAGTTGTATTGGCTTGTTACATGTATTAAAATGGAACTTGCTTTTGTCGGTCATTGAGATAGTTGTCCTGTCCGGTTTCAAGTATTAATATCTGACCTGAGAAAGAAAGATAGTTTTCCTGGCTTGTTACTTGTATTAATCTTCAATCTCCTAATGTAGATAGTTTTCCTGGCTTGTTCCAAGTATTAATCTATAATTAGTCATCCATAGATAGTTGTCCTTGCTTGTTACTGGTATTAATCTGGAACTTGTTTTTGTCGGTCGTTGAGATAGTTGTCCTGTCTGGTTTCAGGTATTAATCTGTGAACAGAGAAAGAAACACAGTTTTCCTGACTTGTTACAGGTATTAATCTTCAATCTCCTCATGTAGATAGTTTTCCTGACTTATTACAGGTGTTAATCTACAGTCGGTCGTCGATAGATAGTTTTCATGGCTTGTTACAGGTATTAATCTGGAACTTGTTTTTGTCAGTTGTTGTGATAGTTGTCCTGTCTGGTTACAAGTATTAATATCTGACCTTAGAAAGAAAGATAGGTTTCCTGGCTTGTTACAGGTATTAATCTGGAACTTTTTTTGTCGGTCGTTGAGATAGTTGTCCTGTCTGGTTATAGGTATTAATCTCTAACCTGAGAAAGAAAGATAGTTTTCCGGGCTTGTTACAGGTATTAATCGTTAATCTCCTCATGTAGATAGTTTTCCTGGCTTATTACAGGTATTAACCTAAAGTCGGTCGTCCATAAATAGTTGTTCTGGCTTGTTACAGGTATTAATCTGGAACTTGATTTTGTCGGTCATTGAGATAGTTGTCTTGTCTTGTTATAGGTATTAATCTCTGACCTGAGAAAGAAAGATAGTTTTCCTGGCTTGTTACAGGTATTAATATTCAATCTCCTCATGTAGATAGTTTTCCTGGCTTATTATAGGTATTAACCTACAGCCGGTCGTCCATAAATAGTTGTCCTGGCTTGTTAAAGGTATTAATCTGGAACTTGTTTTTATCGGTCATTGAGATAGTTGTCCTGTCTTGTTTCAGGTATTAATCTCTGACCTGAGAAAGAAAGATAGTTTTCCTGGCTTATTAGAGGTATTAATCTTCAATCTCCTCATGTAGAGAGTTTTCCTGGCTTGTTATAGGTATTAATCAAACAATGGTCGTTCACAAATAGTTGTCCTAGCTTATTACAGGTATTAATCTGGAAATTGTTTTTGTCGGTCATTGAGATAGTTGTCATGTCTTGTTTCATGTATTAATCTCTGACCTGAGAAAGAAAGATAGTTTTCCTGCCTTGTTACAAGTATTAATCTTCAATCTCCTCATGTAGATAGTTTTCCTGGTTTATTACAGGTATTAACCTACAGTCGGTCATCCATAGATAGTTGTATTGGCTTGTTACATGTATTAAAATGGATCTTACTTTTGTCGGTCATTGAGATAGTTTTCCTGTGCGGTTTGAAGTATTAATATCTGACCTTAGAAAGAAAGATAGTTTTCCTGGCTTGTTACAGGTATTAATCTTCAATCTCCTCATGTAGATAGTTTTCCTAGCTTGTTACATGTATTAATCTATAATCCGTATTCCATAGATAATTGCCCTTGCTTGTTACAGGTATTAATCTGGAACTTGTTTTTGTCGGTTGTTGAAATAGTTGTCCTGTCTGGTTTCAGGTATTAGCCTCTGAACTGAGAAAGAAAGATAGTTTTCTTGACTTGTTACAGGTATTAATCTTCAATCTCCTCATGTAGATAGTTTTCCTGACTTATTACAGGTGTTAATCTACATTCGGTCGTCCATAGATAGTTTTCCTGGCTTGTTACAGGTATTAATCTGGAACTTCTTTTTGTCAGTCGTTGTGATAGTTGTCCTGTCTGGTTACAAGTATTAATCTCTGACCTTAGAAAGAAAGATAGGTTTCCTGGCTTGTTACAAGTATTAATCTGGAGCTTTTTTTGTCGGTTGTTGAGATAGTTGTCTTGTCTGGTTACAGGTATTAATCTATGACCTGAGAAAGAAATATAGTTTTCTTGGATTGTTACAAGTATTAATCATCAATCTCCTCATGTAGATAGTTTTCTTGGCTTATTACAGGTATTAACCTACAGTCGGTCGTCCTTAAATAGTTGTCCTGGCTTGTTACAGGTATTAATCTGGAACTTGTTTTTGTCGGTCATTGAGATAGTTGTCCTGTCTTGTTTCAGGTATTAATCTCTGGTCTGAGAAAGAAAGATAGTTTTCCTGCCTTGTTACAGGTATTAATCTTCAATCTCCTGATGTAGATATTTTTCCTAGCTTGTTACACGTATTAACCTACAGTTGGTCATCCACAAATAGTTGTCTTGGCTTGTTGTAGGTATTAATATGGAACTTGCTTTTATCGGTCATTGAGATAGTTGTCCTGTCTTGTTTCGGGTATTAATCTCTGACCTGAGAAAGAAAGATAGTTTTCCTGGCTTGTTACAGGTATTAATCTTCAATCTCCTCATGTAAATAGCTTTCTTGACTTGTTACAGGTGTTAATCTATAGTCGGTCATCCATAGATAGTTTTCCTGGCTTGTTACAGGTATTAATCTGGAACTTGTTTTTTTCGTTTGTTGAGATAGTTGTCATGTTTGATTACAGGTATTAATCTACGGCCTTATAAAGAAAGATAGTTTTCCTGGCTTGTTACAGATATTAATCCTCAATCAACTCATGTAGTTAGTTTTCTTGGCTTGTTAGAGGTATTAATCTCTGACCCGATAAAGAAAGATAGTTTTCCTTGCTTCTTACGGGTATTAATTTGGAACTTGAAAATTGTCGGTCATTGAGATGGTTGTCCTATCTGGTTTCATTTATTAATCTCTGACCTGAGAAAGAAAGATAGTTTTCCTGGCTTGTTATAGGTATTAATCTTCAATCAGCTCATGTAGATAGTTTTCCTGGCTTGTTACAGGTATAAATCTGCCATCGATCGTCCAAAGATAGTTGTCCTGGCTTATTACAAGTATTAATCTGGAACTTGTTTTTGTCGGTATTTGAGATAGTTTTCTTGTCTTGTTTCATGTATTAATCTCTGACCTGAGAAAGAAAGATAGTTTTCCTGCCTTGTTATAGGTATTAATCTTCAATCTCCTCATGTAGATGGTTTTCCTGGCTTGTTACAGGTATTAACCTACAGTCAGTCGTTCACAAATAGTTGTCCTAGCTTGTTACATGTATTAATCTGGAACTTGTTTTTGTCGGTCATTGAGATAGTTGTCCTGTCTTGTTTCATGTATTAATCTTTGACCTGAGAAAGAAAGAAAGTTTTCCTGCCTTGTTACAAGTATTAATCTTCAATCTCCTCATGTAGACAGTTTTCCTGGCTTGTTACAGGTATTAACCTACATTCGGTCGTCCATAGATAGTTGTAGTAGCTTGTTACATGATTAAAATGGAACTTGATTTTGTCGGTCATTGAGATAGTTGTCCTGTCCGGTTTCAAGTATTAATATCTGACCTGAGAAAGAAAGATATTTTTCCTGGCTTGTTACAGGTATTAATCTACAATCTCCTCATGTAGATAGGTTTCCTGGCTTGTTACATGTATTAATCTATAATCAGTCATCCATAGATAGTTGTCCTTGCTTGTTACAGGTATTAATCTGGAACTTGTTTTTGTCGGTCGTTGAGATAGTTGTCCTGTCTGGTTTTAGGTATTAATCTCTGAACTGAGAAATAAAGACAGTTTTCCTGACTTGTTAAAGGTATTAATCTTCAATCTCCTCATGTAGATAGTTTTCCTGACTTATTACAAGTGTTAATCTACAGTCGGTCGT
Source organism: Vicia faba (assembly GCA_948472305.1). Taxonomy (NCBI): domain Eukaryota; kingdom Viridiplantae; phylum Streptophyta; class Magnoliopsida; order Fabales; family Fabaceae; genus Vicia; species Vicia faba. The sequence goes on along the minus strand of OX451741.1, from coordinate 1,435,678,505 downwards.
CCATAGATAGTTTTCCTGGCTTGTTACAGGTATTAATCTGGAACTTGTTTTTGTCAGTCGTTGTGATAGTTGTCCTATCTGGTTACAAGTATTAATCTCTGACCTTAGAAAGAAAGATAGGTTTCCTGGCTTGCTACAGGTATTAATCTGGAACTTTTTTTGTCGGTCGTTGAGATAGTTGTCCTGTCTGGTTATAGGTATTAATCTCTAACCTGAGAAATAAAGATAGTTTTCCGGGCTTGTTACAGGTATTAATCTTCAATCTCCTCATGTAGATGGTTTTCCTGGCTTATTAAAGGTATTAACCTACAGTCGGTCATCCATAAATAGTTGTCCCTGGCTTTTTACAGGTATTAATCTAGAACTTGGTTTTGTCGGTCATTGAGATAGTTGTCTTGTCTTGTTTCAGGCATTAATCTCTGACCTGAGAAAGAAAGATAGTTTTCCTGCCTTGTTACAGGTATTAATCTCCATTCTCCTCATGTAGATATTTTTCCTAGCTTATTACATGTATTAACCTACAGTTGGTCATCCACAAATAGTTGTCTTGGTTTGTTGTAGGTATTAATTTGGAACTTGCTTTTATCGGTCATTGAAATAGTTGTCCTGTCTTGTTTCAGGTATTAATCTCTGACCTGAGAAAGAAATATTGGTTTCCTGGCTTGTTACAGGTATTAAACTTGAATATCCCCATGTAGATAGTTTTCCTGGCTTATTACAGGTATTAATCTACCATCGGTCGTCCAAAGATAGTTGAATTGGCTTATTATAAGTATTAATCTTGAACTTGTATTTGTCGGTCATTGAGATAGTTGTCCCGTCTTGTTTCAGGTATTAATCTCTAACCTGAGAAAGAAAGATACTTTTCCTGGCTTGTTACAGGTATTAATCTTCAATCTCCTCATGTAGATAGTTTTCCTTCCTTATTAAAGGTAATAACCTACAGTCGATCGTCCACAAATAGTTGTCCTGGCTTGTTACAGGTATTAATCTGGAACATGCTATTTTCGGTCATTGAGATAGTTGTCCTATCTTGTTTCTAGTATTAATCTCTGACCTTAGAAAGAAAGATAGTTTTCCTTGCTTGTTATAGGTATTAATCTTCAATCTCCTCATGTAGAGAGTTTTCCTGGCTTGTTACAGGTATTAATCTAACAACGGTCGTTCACAGATTGTTGTCCTGGCTTGTTACAGGTATTAATCTGGAACTTGTTTTTGTCGGTCATTGAGATAGTTGTCCTGTCTTGGTTTATGTATGAATCTCCGACATGAGAAAGAAAGATAGTTTTCCTGCCTTGTTACAGGTATTAATCTTCAATCTCCTGATGTAGATAGTTTTCTTGGCTTGTTACAGGTATTAACCTACAGTTGATCATCCATAGATAGTTGTATTGGCTTGTTACATGTATTAAAATCAGACTTGCTTTTATCGGTCATTTAGATAGTTGTCCTGTCCGGTTTCAAGTATTAATATCTGACCTGAGAAAGAAAGATAGTTTTCCTGGCTTGTTACAGGTATTAATCTTCAATCTCTTCATGTAGATAGTTTTCCTGGCTTGTTACAGGTATTTATCTATATTCAGTCATCCATAGATAGTTGTCCTGGCTTGTTACGGGTATTAATCTGGAACTTGCTTTTGTCGGTCATTGAGATAGTTGTCCTATCTTGTTTCTGGTATTAATCTCTGACCTGAGAAAGAAAGATAGTTTTTCTAGCTTGTTAGAGGTATAAATCTTTAATCTCCTCATGTAGATAGTTTTCCTAGCTTGTTACACGTATTAACCTATAGTCGGTCGTCCATATATAGTTTTCCTGGCTTGTTACATGTATTAATCTTGAACTTGTTTTTGCCAGTCGTTGTGATAGTTGTCCTATTTGTTTACAAGTATTAATCTCTGACCTTAGAAAGAAAGATTGGTTTCGTGGCTTATTACAGGTATTAATCTGGAGCTTATTTTGTCGGTCGTTGAGATAGTTGTCCTGTCTGGTTACAAGTATTAATCTCTCACCTGAGAAAGAAAGATAGTTTTCCTGGCTTGTTACAGGTATTAATCTTCAATCTCCTCATGTAGATAGTTTTACTAGCTTATTACAGGTATTAACCTACAGTCGGTCGTCCTTAAATAGTTGTCCTGGCTTGTTACAGGTATTAATCTGGAACTTGTTTTTGTTGGTCATTGAGATAGTTGTCCTGTCTTGTTTCAGGTATTAATCTCTGACCTGAGAAAGAAAGATAGTTTTCCTGCCTTGTTACAGGTATTATTCTTCAATCTCCTCATGTAGATATTTTTCCTAGTTTGTTACATGAATTAATATGGAACTTGCTTTTATCGGTCATTGAGATAGTTGTCCTGTCTTGTTTCAGGTATTATTCTCCAATCTCCTCATGTAAATATTATTCCTGACTTGTTACAGGTGTTAATCTATAGTCGGTCGTCCATAGATAGTTTTCCTGGCTTGTTACATGTATTAATCTGGAACTTGTTTTTGTCGTTTGTTGAGATAGTTGTCATGTCTGATTACAGGTATTAATCTATGGCCTTAGAAAGAAAGATAGTTTTCCTGGCTTGTTACAGATATTAATCTTCAATCAACTCATGTGGTTAGTTTTCCTGGCTTGTTACAGGTATTAATCTCTGACCCGAGAAAGAAATATAGTTTTCCTTGCTACTTAAGGGTATTAATTTGGAACTTTAAAATTGTAGGTCATTGAGATGTATCTGGTTTCATTTATTAATCTTTGACTTGAGAAAGAAAGATAGTTTTCCTGTCTTGTTATAGGTATTAATCTTTAATCTGCTCATGTATAGAGTTTTCCTGGCTTGTTACAGGTATTAATATACCATCGGTCGTCCAAAGATAGCTGTCCTGGCTTGTTACAAGTATTAATATGGAACATGTTTTTGTCGGTCTTTGAGATAGTTGTCCTGTCTTGATTCAGGTATTAATCTCTAACCTGAGAAAGAAAGATAGTTTTATTGGCTTGGTACAGGAATTAATCTTCAATCTCATCATGTAGATAGTTTTCCTTCCTTATTACAGGTATTAACCTATAGTCGGTCATCTACAAATAGTTGTCCTCGCTTGTTACAGGTATTAATCTGGAACTTGCTTTTGTCGGTCATTGAGATAGTTGTCCTATCTTGTTTCTGGTATTAATCTCTGACCTGAGAAAGAAAGATAGTTTTCCTGGCTTGTTAAAGGTATTAATCTTCAATCTCCTCATGTAGAGAGTTTTCCTGGGTTGTTACAGGTATTAATCTACCAACGGTCATTCACAGATAGTTGTCCTGGCTTGCTACAGGTATTAATATGGAACTTGTTTTTGTCGATCATTGAGATAGTTGTCTTGTCTTGTTTCATGTATTAATCTCTGACCTAAGAAAGAAAGATAGTTTTCATGCCTTATTATAGGTATTAATCTTCAATCTCCTCATGTAGATGGTTTTCCTAGCTTGTTACAGGTATTAACCTACAGTCGGTCGTTCACAGATAGTTGTCTTGGCTTGTTACATGTATTAATCTGGAACTTGTTTTTGTCGGTCATTGAGATAGTTGTCCTGTCTTGTTTCATGTATTAATCTCTGACATGAGAAAGAAAGATAGTTTTCCTGCCTTGTTACAGGTATTAATCTTCAATCTCCTGATGTAGATAGTTTTCTTGGCTTGTTACAGGTATTATTCTACAGTTGATCGTCCATAGATAGTTGTATTGGCTTGTTACATGTATTAAAATGGAACTTGCTTTTATCGGTCATTTAGATAGTTGTCCTGTCCGGTTTCAAGTATTAGTATCTGACCTGAGAAAGAAAGATAGTTTTCCTGGCTTGTTACAGGTATTAATCTTCAATCTCTTCATGTAGATAGTTTTCCTGGCTTGTTACAGGTATTAATCTATAATCAGTCGTCCATAGATAGTTGTCCTGGCTTGTTACAGGTATTAATCTGGAACTTGTTTTTGTCGGTCGTTGAGATAGTTGTCCTATCTGGTTTCAGGTATTAATCTCTGACCTGAGAAAGAAATATTGGTTTCCTGACTTGTTACAGGTATTAATCTTCAATCTCCTCATGTAGATAGTTTTCCTGACTAATTATAGGTGTTAATCTACAGTCAGTCGTCCATAGATAGTTTTCCTGGCTTGTTACAGGTATTAATCTGGAACTAGTTTTTGTCAGTCGTTGTGATAGTTGTCATGTCTAGTTACAAGTATTAATCTCTGACCTTAGAAAGAAAGATAGGTTTCCTAGTTTGTTATAGGTATTAATCTGGAACTTTTTTTGTCGGTCGTTGAGATAGTTATCCTGTCTGGTTACAGGTATTAATCTCTGACATGAGAAAGAAAGATAGTTTTCCTGGCTTATTACAGGTATTAACCTACAGTCAATCGTCCATAAATAGTTGTCTTGGCTTGTTACAGGTATTAATCTGGAACTTGTTTTTGTCGGTCATTGAGATAGTTGTCCTGTCTTGTTTCAGGTATTAATCTTTGACCTGAGAAAGAAAGACAGTTTTCCTGCCTTGTTACAGGTATTAATCTTCAATCTCCTCATGTAGATTATTTTCCTAGTTTGTTACATGTATTAACCTACAGTCGGTCGTCCACAAATAGTTGTCTTTGCTTGTTGTAGGTATTAATATGGAACTTGCTTTTATCGGTCATTGAGATAGTTGTCTTGTCTTGTTTCAGGTATTATAATTTGAACTGAGAAAGAAAGATAATTTTCCTGGCTTGTTACAGGTATTAATCTTCAATCTCCTCATGTAGATAGTTTTCCTGACTTGTTATAGGGGTTAATCTATAGTCGGTCGTCCATAGATAGTTTTCCTAGCTTGTTACATGTATTAATCGGGAACTTGTTTTTGTCGGTTGTTGAGATAGTTGTCATGTCTGATTACAGGTATTAATCTATGGCCTTAGAAAGAAAGATAGTTTTCCTGGCTTGTTACAGATATAAATCTTCAATCAACTCATGTAGATAGTTTTCCTGGCTTGTTACAGGTATTAATCTCTGACCCGAGAATGAAAGATAGTTTTCATTACTTCTTACGGGTATTAATTTGGAACTTAAAAATTGTCGGTCATTGAGATGGTTGTCCTATCTGGTTTCATTTATTAATCTCTGACCTGAGAAAGAAAGATAGTTTTCCTGGCTTGTTATAGGTATTAATCTTCAATCTTCTCATGTAGATAGTTTTCCGGGCTTGTTACAGGTATTAATCTACTATCGGTCGTTCAAAGATAGTTGTACTGGCTTGTTACAAGTATTAATCTGGAACTTGTTTTTGTCGGTCTTTGAGATAGTTGTCCTGTCTTGTTTCAGGTATTAATCTCTAACCTGATAAAGAAAGATAGTTTTCCTGGCTTGTTACAGGAATTAATCTTCAATCTCCTCTTGTAGATAGTTTTCCTGCCTTATTACAGGTATTAACCTACAGTCAATCATCTACAAATAGTTGTCCTTACTTGTTACATGTATTAATCTGGAACTTGCTTTTGTTGATCATTGAGATAGTTGTCCTATCTTGTTTCTGGTATTAATCTCTGACCTGAGAAAAAAGATAGTTTTCCTGGATTGTTAGAGGTATTAATCTTCAATCTCCTCATGTAGAGAGTTTTCCTGGGTTGTTACAGGTATTAATCTACCAACGGTCGTTCACAGATAGTTGTCCTGGCTTATTATAGGTATTAATCTAGAACTTGTTTTTGTCGGTCATTGAGATAGTCGTCCTGTCTTGTTTCATGTATTAATCTATAACTTATGAAAGAAAGATAGTTTTCCTGCCTTGTTATAGGTATTAATCTTCAATCTCCTCATGTAGATAGTTTTCCTGGCTTGTTACAGGTATTAACCTACAGTCGGTCGTCCATAGATAGTTGTATTGGCTTGTTACGTGTATTAAAATGGAACTTGATTTTGTCGGGCATTGAGATAGTTGTCCTGTCCGGTTTCAAGTATTAATATCTGACTTGAGAAAGAAAGATATTTTTCCTGGCTTGTTACAGGTATTAATCTTCAATCTCCTCATGTAGATAGGTTTCCTGGCTTGTTACAGGTATTAATCTATAATCAGTCATCCATAGATAGTTGTCCTTGCTTGTTACAGGTATTAATCTGAAACTTGTTTTTGTCGGTCGTTGAGATAGTTGTCCTGTCTGGTTTCAGGTATTAATCTCTGAACTGAGAAATAAAGACAGTTTTCCTGACTTGTTAAAGGTATTAATCTTCAATCTCCTCATGTAGATAGTTTTCCTGACTTATTACAGGTGTTAATCTGCAGTCGGTCGTCCATAGATAGTTTTCCTGGCTTGTTATAGGTATTAATCTGGAAATTTTTTTTTCAGTCGTTGTGATAGTTGTCCTGTCTGGTTACAAGTATTAATCTCTGACCTTAGAAAGAAAGATAGGTTTCCTGGCTTGCTACAGGTATTAATCTGGAACTTTTTTTGTCGGTCGTAGAGATAGTTATCCTGTCTGGTTACAGGTATTAATATCTGACCTGAGAAAGAAAGATAGTTTTCCGGTCTTGTTACAGGTATTAATCTTCAATCTCCTCATGTAGATAGTTTTCCTGGCTTATTACAGGTATAAACCTACAGTCGGTCATCCATAAATAGTTGTCCTTGCTTGTTACAGGTATTAATCTGCAACTTGGTTTTGTCGGTCATTGAGATAGTTGTCTTGTCTTGTTTCAGGCATTAATCTCTAACCTGAGAAAGAAAGATAGGTTTCCTGCCTTTTTATAGGTATTAATCTTCATTCTCCTCATGTAGATATTTTTCTTAGCTTATTACATGTATTAACCTACAGTTGGTCATCCACAAATAGTTGTCTTGGTTTGTTGTAGGTATTAATATGGAACTTGCTTTTATCGTTCATTGAGATAGTTGTCCTGTCTTGTTTCAGGTATTAATCTCTGAACTGAGAAAGAAATTTTGGTTTCCTGGCTTGTTCCAGGTATTAAATTTGAATATCCCCATGTAGATAGTTTTCCTGGCTTGTTACAGGTATTAACCTACAGTCGGTCATCCATAAATCATTATCATGGCTTATTACAGGTATTAATTTGGAGCTTGTTGTTGTCAATCATTGAGATAGTTGTCCTGTCTTGTTTCATGTATTAATCTCTGACCTGAGAAAGAAAGATAGTTTTCCTTCCTTGTTACAGGTATTAATCTTCAATCTCCCAATGTATATAGTATTCTTGGCTTGTTACAGGTATTAACCTACAGTTGATCGTCCACAAATAGTTTTCTTGGGTTTTTGTAGGTATTAATATGGAACTTGCTTTTATCGGTCATTGAGATAGTTGTCCTGTCATGTTTCAGGTATTAATCTCTGACTTGAGAAAGAAAGATAGTTTTCCTTGCTTGTTACAGGTATTAATCTTCAATCTCCTCATGTAGATAGTTTTCTTGACTTGTTAAAGGTGTTAATATATAGTCGGTCATCCATAGATAGTTTTCCTGGCTTGTTACAGGTATTAATCTGGAACTTTTTTTGTCGGTCATTTAGATAATTGTCTTGTCTGGTTACAGGTATTAATCTCTGACCTGAGAAAGAAAGATAGTTTTCCTGGCTTGTTACAGGTATTAATCTTCAATCTCCTTATGTAGATGGTTTTCCTGGCTTATTACAGGTATTAACCTACAGTCGGTCATCCATAAATATTTTTCCTGGTTTTTACAGGTATTAATCTGGAACTCGTTTTTGTCGGTCATTGAGATAGTTGTCCTGTCTTGTTTTAGGTATTAATCTTTTACCTCAGAAAGAAAGATAGTTTTCTTGCCTTGTTACAGGTATTAATCTTCAATCTCCTCATGTACATATTTTTCCTAGCTTGTTACATGTATTAATCTACAGTCGGTCGTCCACAATTAGTTGTCTTGGCTTGTTGTATGTATTAATATGGAACTTGCATTTATCAGTCATTGAGATATTTGTCATGTCTTGTTTCAGGTATTAATCTCTGACTTGAGAAAGAAAGATAGTTTTCCTGGCTTGTTACAGGTATTAATCTTCAATATCCTCATGTAGATAGTTTTCCTGACTTGTAATAGGTGTTAATCTACAGTCGATTGTCCATAGATAGTTTTCCTTGCTTGTTACAGGTATTAATCTGGAACTTGTTTGTGTCGGTTATTGAGATAGTTGTCATGTCTGATTACAGGTATTAATTTTTGACCTTAGAAAGAAAGATAGTTTTCCTGGCTTATAACAGATGTTAATCTTCAATCGGCTCATGTAGATAGTTTTTCTGGTTTGTTACAGGTATTGATCTCTGACCCGAGAAAGAAAGATAGTTTTCCTTGCTTCTTACTGGTATTAATTTGGAACTTGAAAATTGTCAGTCATTGAGATGGTTGTCCTATCTGGTTTCAGTTATTAATCTCTGATCTGAGAAAGAAAGATAGTTTTCATGGCTTGTTATAGGTATTAATATTTAATATGCTCATGTAGATAGTTTTCTTGGCTTATTACAGGTATTAATCTACCATCGGTCGTCCAAAGATAGTTGAACTGGCTTATTACGAGTATTAATCTTAAACTTGTATTTGTCAGTCATTGAGATAGTTGTCCCGTCTTGTTTCAGGTATTAATCTCTAACCTGAGAAATAAAGATACTTTTCCTGGCTTGTTACAGGTATTAATCTTCAATCTCCTCATGTAGATAGTTTTCCTGCCTTATTACATGTATTAACCTACCGTCGATCAACCACAAATAGTTGTCCTGGCTTGTTACAGGTATTAATCTGGAACATGCTTTTTTCGGTCATTGAGATAGTTGTCCTATCTTGTTTCTAGTATTAATCTCTGACCTGAGAAAGAAATATATTTTTCCTTGCTTGTTATAGGTATTAATCTTCAATCTCCTCATGTAGAGAGTTTTCCTGGCTTGTTACACGTATTAATCTAACAACAGTCGTTCATAGATAGTTGTCTTGGCTTGTTACATGTATTAATCTGGAACTTGTTTTTGTCGGTCATTGAGATAGTTGTCCTATCTTGTTTCATGTATTAATCTATGACATGAGAAAGAAAGATAGTTTTCCTGCCTGGTTACAGGTATTAATCTTCAATCTCTTGATGTAGATAGTTTTCTTAGCTTGTTACAGGTATTAACCTACAGTTGATCGTCCATAGATAGTTGTATTGGCTTGTTACATGTATTAAAATGGAACTTGCTTTTATCGGTCATTTAGATAGTTGTCCTGTCCGGTTTCAAGTATTAATATCTGACCTGAAAGAGAAAGATAGTTTTTCTGGCTTGTTACAGGTATTAATCTTCAATCTCTTCACGTAGATAGTTTTCCTGGCTTGTTACATGTATTAATCTATCATCAGTCGTCCATAGATAGTTGTCCTGGCTTGTTACAGGTATTAATCTGGAACTTGCTTTTGTCGGTCATTGAGATAGTTGTCCTATCTTGTTTATGGTATTAACCTCTGACCTGAGAAAGAAAGATAGTTTTCCTAGCTTGTTAGAGGTATAAATCTTCAATCTCCTCATGTAGATTGTTTTCGTGGCTTGTTACATGTATTAACCTATAGTCGGTCATCCATAGATAGTTGTATTGGCTTGTTACATGTATTAAAATGGATCTTGCTTTGGTCGGTCATTGATATAGTTGTCCTGTCCAGTTTTAAGTATTAATATCTGACCTAAGAAAGAAAGATAGTTTTCCTGGCTTGTTACAGGTATTAATCTTCAATCTCCTCTTGTAAATAGTTTTCCTGGCTTGTTACAGGTATTAATCTATAATCAGTCATCCATAGATAGTTGTCCTTGCTTGTTACAAGTATTAATCTAGAACTTGTTTTTGTCGGTCGTTGAGATAGTTGTCCTGTCTGGTTTTAGGCATTAATCTCTGAACTGAGAAAGGAAGATAGTTTTCCTGACTTGTTACAGTTATTAATCTTCAATCTCCTCATGTAGATAGTTTTCCTGACTTATTACATGTGTTAATCTATAGTCGGTCGTCCATAGATAGTTTTCCTGGCTTGTTACAGGTATTAATCTGGAACTTGTTTTTGCCAGTCGTTGTGATAGGTGTTCTGTTTGTTTACAAGTATTAGTCTCTGACCTTAGAAAGAAAGATAGGTTTCCTGGCTTATTACAGGTATTAATCTGGAGCTTTTTTTGTCGGTCGTTGAGATAGTTGTCCTGTCTGGTTACAAGTATTAATCTCTGACCTGAGAAAGAAAGATAGTTTTCCTGGCTTGTTACAGGTATTAATCTTCAATCTCCTCATGTAGATAGTTTTCCTGGCTTATTACAGGTATTAACCTACAGTCGGTCGTCCTTAAATAGTTTTACATGGCTTGTTACAGGTATTAATCTGGAACTTGTTTTTGTCGGTCATTGAGATAGTTGTCCTGTCTTGTTTCAGGTATTAATCTCTGACCTGAGAAAGAAAGATAGTTTTCCTGCCTTGTTACAGGTATTAATCTTCAATCTCCTCATGTAGATATTTTTCCTAGTTTGTTACATGAATTAACCTACATTCGGTCGTCCACAAATAGTTGTATTGGCTTGTTGTAGGTTTAAATATGGAACTTGCTTTTATCGGTCATTGAGATAGTTGTCCTGTTTTGTTTCAGGTATTAATCTCTGACCTGAGAAAGAAAGATAGTTTTCCTGGCTTGTTACAGGTATTATTCTTCAATCTCCTCATGTAAATATTTTTCCTGACTTATAACAATTGTTAATCTATAGTCGGTCGTCCATAGATAGTATTCCTGGCTTGTTACAGGTATTAATCTGGAACTTGTTTTTGTCGTTTGTTGAGATAGTTGTCATGTCTGATTACATGTATTAATCTATGGCCTTAGAAAGAAAGATAGTTTTCCTGGCTTGTTACAGATATTAATCTTCAATCAACTCATGTAGTTAGTTTTCCTGGCTTGTTACAGGTATTAATCTCTGACCCGAGAAAGAAATATAGTTTTCCTTGCTACTTACGGGTATTAATTTGGAACTTTAAAATTGTCGGTCATTGAGATGGTTGTCCTATCTGGTTTCATTTATTAATCTCTGACCTGAGAAAGAAAGATAGTTTTCCTGTCTTGTTATAGGTATTAATCTTCAATCTGCTTATGTAGATAGTTTTCCTGGCTTGTTACAGGTATTAATCTACCATCGGTCGTCCAGAGATAGTTGTCCTGGCTTGTTACAAGTATTAATCTGGAACATGTTTTTGTCGGTCTTTGAGATAGTTGTCCTGTCTTGTTTCAGGTATTAATCTCTAACCTGAGAAAGAAAGATAGTTTTCCTTGCTTGTTACAAGAATTAATCTTCAATCTCCTCATGTAGATAGTTTTCCTTCCTTATTATAGGTATTAACCTACAGTCGGTCATCTACAAATAGTTGTCCTGGCTTGTTACAGGTATTAATATGGAACTTGCTTTTGTCGGTCATTGAGATAGTTATCCTATCTTGTTTCTGGTATTAATCTCTGACCTGAGAAAGAAAGATAGTTTTCCTGGCTTGTTAAAGGTATTAATCTTCAATCTCCTCATGTAGAGAGTTTTCTTGGGTTGTTACAGGTATTAATCTACCAACGGTCGTTCACAGATAGTTGTCCTGGCTTGCTACAGGTATTAATATGGAACTTGTTTTTGTCGGTCATTGAGATAGTTGTCTTGTCTTGTTTCATGTATTAATCTCTGACCTAAGAAAGAAAGATAGTTTTCATTCCTTATTATAGGTATTAATCTTCAATCTCCTCATGTAGATGGTTTTCCTGGCTTGTTTCAGGTATTAACCTACAGTCGGTCGTTCACAAATAGTTGTCCTAGCTTGTTACAGGTATTAATCTGGAACTTGTTTTTGTCGGTCATTGAGATAGTTGTCTTGTCTTGTTTCATGTATTAATCTTTGACCTGAGAAAGAAAGATAGTTTTCCTGCCTTGTTACAGGTATTAATCTTCAATCTCCTAATGTAGATAGTTTTCCTGGCTTGTTACATTTATTAACCTACAGTCGGTCGTCCATAGATAGTTGTATTGGCTTGTGTTGTACCCCAAAATTTGCCCTCTCTTTTTCACAAGAAATCACAGCTTCGGGCTTTTCCTGATTTTTTAGATTGGCTTAAGAATCGGTCAAACAGACTTTTCTCATCAGTCAGACAAATTAGGGTTTCCATTGATTTTGAATCAGTTCAAGCAGATTATTAGGGTTTGGTTGAGTTTGGCTCAGGGTTTGATCAGGCGGACGTTTCTTTGACAGTAAATCAAGAATTAGGGTTTGCGCGCGCATTCTCAGAAGGAATTAATTCTACAGTTCTTTTCAATTGACTCTGGGATATGGGTTGAGGCTTCTGATTGAAAGTTTGAAATTTAAGTTTGATCAGTGAGATAAAGGACATATGGACGTTTGTTTGTTTAACTATGCAATGCTTTTGGTTATTCGGAACGCCGGACGTTTATTGATTATTTATAATTTCTAAGTTAAAATTATTGGATAATTTCCAATTATTATAATTCAAGAAATTTAAGTAATTAAATAAATAAATGCAGAAGAATTAAAAGAGATATCTGACAAAAAGACTTTTATTTATTTTTAATTATTGGTACAAGTGTTATTTAAATACAAGTAATTTTTACAGTATTTATAATAATGTTTATTACAAATGATTAAAATAAAATAAAACTGTATCCTAAGTGTCTTGAAATCTTCATCTGCTACTGTTGCATCCTTTGCTCAACTGACATTTACCTGCAAAAAGAGAAGAAAGAAGTCAAACACAGCTGAATTTGGAAAATCATTCTCAGACAGTTAATCATAAAAACTCATCATTAAAAGTGTTGGCCGGAATCAGTTTGTTCGCCCTCTCTGAAAATCACAAGAAGACTCTTGGTTCACAAAGAGGGAAAGGAAATATGTTTGCAAATATATGAAATGTACAAGGCTACATAATTGAACCAAATGCACAAAGCTACATGAAAAGGGACAAGCTACTGAATATGCCAAAACAAGTTGCAAAGTCAAACTGAAACAAACAAGTTGCAAAGTTCAAATTGAACAAACAAGCAAAGCTGTCAACAAATGCCAAATTGCAAACTGAAAAGGCAAACCAAATTGTCAAAATGGCCAACTAAGTCACAACTTCAAGAAGCTGTCAAAAGATATCAAAGCTATCAAAACTGTCAAAGAAGATATCAAAGCAATACAGGAAATCTGGAAAGATGCAGAAGAAAGTACAAGAGGCGGAGCAAAGCTAACAATGCAAGCAACATATTCAAACAATATCATCATTTTCGAGGCCAAACACTTTTTCAGAAATAAGTACACTCTAAGCAATATAATATGCTTTTTTCTGTGGAGAGAGAAAAGAGAGAAAAGTAGCAGGCTTACAGTTTCAGGCAGGCTAGATAAATATAACAGATCAGAATTGTCAAAGGGAGGCAGAAAAACACAAAAAACATATAACACAAAACTTGCCTCCAACCTGTTCCATCCTGCCTAAAAACACATAACAGCACAAGCCTGCTAACACCTCAAGCCTGCTAAAACTCACAAGCCTGTCAAAAACTACAGCATTCAAGCTTGCCTTTAAACCTGTTAAAGCCTTCAGCTTGCCAAAATCAAATAGCCAAACTCAAACAAATCTTGGTTCAGACAAGCCTGTACCAATACACAAAAACCAGAAGTGGCCTCAAAACTGCATTAAAACATTCAAGTCAAGCCTATACCAGAAACAAATTTCTAAACTGATACCATACGAAGCCTGTCAAAAAACTATACAGCATTCAAGCTTGCCTTTCAAACCTGCTCAAAGCCATACAAACCTGCTAAGCTTCAAACTATATCAAAATACCTCAAAACTCCAAACCTGTATTGTAAAACAACAAACCTGCCCAAAGCCATACAAGCCTGCTCTAACTACCTTAAGCCTGCTCTAACTAACACAAGCAAGTCCAAACCAAATATCCAAACCAAGTCAGAATCAAACAAATCCCAAAGCGCCTCAGAACGTGTTCATCATAGGCTAAACTAACCAGGCAAAAGAGAGGAAGAATATATCAGCAACTCAGAGGAAAAAGCAAGCATCTCAGAGTAAGACAAGAACAATATCAACATTTCAATATCAACAATCCAGAAAGCAACTCAGAAGAAAGCATCACAGAGGCAAGCGATCAGAAGAGGAAAAGAAGCAAATAAGCTAGGGTTTTCAGAGAAACACTCATCACTAAACCTAACAAAGGCAAGATACAAAATACCAGGAAGGCCACAAAGCTAGCATCACCAGTCCCTCCGCCTCCGGCCACCTGAGACGCGCCGCCGTCCTCCTCCGTCTCCTCTCCAAAGGTAGTAACTCCTCCCTTTTCTTTAACACCTCACACAAACATCAAATAACATAAAGATCAGAACTTGTCAAAAAAAAATCAATAACATGCAAAACTTGAAACCCTAAAGCGCATGAAAGAGAAACAGAATCATTACCTCTTTACCACCGCCTGAGCAACCATGAAGAGGAGGAGGTGGAGGCGTCGCATCTGGCAGCTGGTGCGAGGAGGAACATCAGAAGCTCACGTTCGAGAAGCATGAAGAGGCGAAGAAGAAAGGATAGAAACGGCGCCGCTCATCAAACTGTACGAACCCTAGTCTGAGCCAAAACAAAACAAACCCTAAAACAAATTTGTCCAACGCGTCGTGGGCCTCTGCCCCATAAATTGTTAAGCCCAACTGAATTCTGGCGCCTTACCCCCTCTTTTCTTTCTTACCCTTTTTTTTGTTTTGGTTATTTTGATTTCTTGGGCCAAGAACATCTTTTAAGGCCCATATAGCTTTTTTATATTTTTAAAATCAGCACTTTTTAATTTTTATAACCTAATTCCTTTTTTTTTGTTAAGTAATATGTTAATTTTTTTCATGTAAAAATATTACTAATACTTTTTATTACAATTTAAAATACATAAATATTAGGTTATTAGGTTTAAATAATTTCCTTGTGTTTAAAACTTTTTTTGTTTAAATAAATCTTTTTACATAAGCTTTTTAAAACATTAACTAAAATACATAAACATTAGTTTTCTTTAACTTAAACATTTTTCTTTTCTTTTCTTTTAAACTTTTGTTTGTACAGTTAACAAAAATACAAAAATACAAAAATACTTAATTTAGCATTAGGTTAACAATTTATATCATTTATAAATAATCACATGCATGACACAATACTTTTGTTTATCTTTGATTCTTATACTTTGATTACATTTTACATTGAGAATGCGATTCGATTTGGTTGTAAATAATGTTTGGACACTACTATCCTGATAAGACTCATTCCTATTTGTAAATATTTGTATCCCTATCCCCATAATCATGTTGTAATAATTTAGGACTTTAAATTTCCGCATTTAAAAGCTTTCAAATTATGCCATGATAGACCTAGGGTTTGTATGTAAATAAAAACCAACAAATAGTTTGACCTAAACACAAAGATAAATGCATGAAAATCAATACACAAATCACACTTGCACCCCTAGGGTAATCCCGCTTGTTGCCTTCCAAAATGGATCATGTTTGCATGTCAAGTACTTTGGCAAAACAAAACAAAAACAATAAAATGATCATAGTCCCTCGATGACTCTTTCGAAGTTTCCTAAACAAAATGATCATAGTCCCTCAAGAAAATTGCCAAAGACACTTGACACTATTGCTTTCATGGTCTAAACGATGACCCGCGCCTGTCCCGTTAACATCCTAACACAAGGTTGTTCACCAAATACAATGGTGAAACAACACTGTTAAAAGGGTTAAAACATGAGAAAGATCTTTGAGTAAATTTAGGGGTAGACAACTCTTAGTTACTTGATCAAACTTGCAAAACACACTTGCATACTTTCAAAACACACTCCACAACACAACTTTCAAAACAACTTTCAAAAACATTGAAACATCTTTTCAAAAAGACAAACACCTTTGTAAAACATTCGAGTAAAGAATTGTTACAACGGTTGCCTAGACAAGGCATCTTTTTTAAAACATTTTCAAAACCACACACATAAATCACCATTTCACACAATTGAAAATAAAGGCAAGTGATCTAAAACAAGTAACTAAGAGCCCATGGATAACCATGGATGAAAAGGGTGCTAGCACCTTCCCTTTTCATAATCTACCCCCCGAACCCACGAAAACATCTCAAAGGTCTTTCCTGTGCTTTTTGACCTTTCCTTAGGATAAAATAAAAAGTCGGTGGCGACTCTTGCTAAACCGAACAAGTGCGAATACAAATGCAAAATCTCAAGTCATCTCTCCCACCGTATCACAGCTTGTTACATGTATTAAAATGGAACTTGATTTTGTCGGTCATTGAGATAGTTGTCCTGTCCGATTTCAAGTATTAATATCTGACCTGAGAAAGAAAGATAGTTTTCCTGGCTTGTTACAGGTATTAATCTTCAATCTTCTCATGTAGATAGGTTTCCTGGCTTGTTACAGGTATTAATCTATAATCTGTCATCCATAGATAGTTTTCCTTGCTTGTTACAGGTATTAATCTGGAACTTGTTTTTG
The DNA here is from genome assembly GCA_948472305.1 of Vicia faba. Taxonomy (NCBI): domain Eukaryota; kingdom Viridiplantae; phylum Streptophyta; class Magnoliopsida; order Fabales; family Fabaceae; genus Vicia; species Vicia faba. The sequence continues at coordinate 1,435,661,981 of OX451741.1, read as the reverse complement.
TCGGTCATTGAGATAGTTGTCCTGTCTGGTTTCAGGTATTAATCTCTGAACTGAGAAAGAAAGATAGTTTTCCTGACTTGTTACAGGTATTAATCTTCAATCTCCTCATGTAGATAGTTTTCCTGACTTATTACAGGTGTTAATCTACAGTCGGTCGTCCATAGATAGTTTTCCTGGCTTGTTACATGTATTAATCTGGAACTAGTTTTTGTCAGTCGTTGTGATAGTTGTCCTGTCTGGTTACAAGTATTAATCTCTGACCTTAGAAAGAAAGATAGGTTTCCTGGTTTGTTGCAGGTATTAATCTGAAACTTTTTTTGTCGGTCGTTGAGATAGTTATCCTGTCTGGTTACAGGTATTAATCTCTGACATGAGAAAGAAAGACAGTTTTCCTGCCTTGTTACAGGTATTAATCTTCAATCTCCCCATGTAGATATTTTTCCTAGTTTATTACATGTATTAACCTACAGTCGGTCGTCCACAAATAGTTGTCTTGGCTTGTTGTAGGTATTAATATGGAACTTGCCTTTATCGGTCATTGAGATAGTTGTCCTGTCTTGTTTCAGGTATTAATATCTGACCTGAGAAAGAAAGATAGTTTTCCTGGCTTGTTACAGGTATTAATCTTCAATCTCCTCATGTAGATAGTTTTCCTGACTTGTTACACTTGTTAATCTATAGTCGGTCGTCCATAGATAGTTTTCCTAGCTTGTTACATGTATTAATCTGGAACTTGTTTTTGTCGGTTGTTGAGATAGTTATCATGTCTGATTACAGGTATTAATCTATGGCCTTAGAAAGAAAGATAGTTTTCCTGGCTTGTTACAGATATAAATCTTCAATCAACTCAAGTAGATAGTTTTCCTGGCTTGTTACAGGTATTAATCTCTGACCCGAGAAAGAAAGATAGTTTTCCTTACTTCTTACGGGTATTAATTTAGAACTTAAAAATTGTGGGTTGTTGAGATGGTTGTCCTATCTGGTTTCATTTATTAATCTCTGACCTGAGAAAGAAAGATAGTTTTCCTGGCTTGTTATAGGTAGTAATCATCAATCTGCTCATGTAGATAGTTTTTCGGGCATGTTACACGTATTAATCTACCATCGGTCATCCTAAGATAGTTGTCATGGCTTGTTACAAGTATTAAACTGGAACTTGTTTTTGTCGGTCTTTGAGATAGTTGTCCTATCTTGTTTCAGGTATTAATCTCTAACCTGATAAAGAAAGATAGTTTTTCTGGCTTGTTACAGGAATTAATCTTCAATCTCCTCTTGTAGATAGTTTTCCTGCCTTATTACAGGTATTAACCTACAGTCGATCATCTACAAATAGTTGTCCAAACTTGTTACAGGTATTAATCTGGAACTTGCTTTTGTCGATCATTGATATAGTTGTCCTATCTTGTTTCTGGTATTAATCTCTGACCTGAGAAAGAAAGATAGTTTTCCTGGCTTGTTAGAGGTATTAATATTCAATCTCCTCATGTAGAGAGTATTCCTGGGTTGTTACAGGTATTAATCTACCATCGTTCGTTCACAGATAGTTGTCCTAGCTTGTTACAGGTATTAATATGGAACTTGTTTTTGTCAGTCATTGAGATAGTTGTCCTATCTTGTTTCATGTATTAATCTATGACTTGAGAAAGAAAGATAGTTTTCCTGCCTTGTTATAGGTATTAATCTTCAATCTCCTCATGTAGATAGTTTTCCTGGCTTGTTACAGGTATTAACCTAAGTCGGTCGTCCATAGATAGTTGTATTGGCTTGTTACATGTATTAAAATGGAACTTGATTTTGTCGGTCATTGAGATAGTTGTCCTGTCCGATTTCAAGTATTATTATCTGACCTGAGAAAGAAAGATATTTTTCCTGGCTTATTACAGGTATTAATCTTAAATCTTCTCATGTAGATAGTTTTCTTGGCTTGTTACAAGTGTTAATCTATAATCAATCATCCATAGATAGTTGTCCTTGCTTGTTACAGGTATTAATATGGAACTTGTTTTTGTCGGTCGTTTAGATAGTTGTGTTATCTGGTTTTAGGTATTAATCTCTGAACTGAGAAAGAAAGATAGTTTTCCTGACTTGTTACAGGTATTAATCTTCAATCTCCTCATGTAGATAGTTTTCTTGACTTATTACAGGTGTTAATCTACAGTCAGTCGCTCCATAGATAGTTTTCCTGGCTTATTACAGGTATTAATCTGGAATTGTTTTTGTCAGTCGTTGTGATAGTTGTCCTGTCTGGTTACAAGTATTAATCTCTGGCCTGAGAAAGAAAGATAGTTTTCCTGGCTTGTTACAGGTATTAATCTTCAATCTCCTCATGTAGATAGTTTTCCTGGCATATTAAAGGTATTAACCTACAGTCGGTCGTCCATAAATAGTTTTCCTAGCATGTTATAGGTATTAATTTGGAACTTGTTTTTATCGGTCATTGAGATAGTTGTCCTGTCTTGTTTCAAGTATTAATCTATGACTTAAGAGAGAAAGATAGTTTTCCTGACTTGTTACAGGTATTATACTTCAATCTCCTCATGTAGATATTTTTCCTAGCTTGTTACATGTATTAACCTACAGTCGGTCGTCCACAAATAGTTATCTTGGCTTGTTGTAGGTATTAATATGGAACTTGCTTTTATCGGTCATTGAGATAGTTGTCCTGTCTTGTTTCAGGTATTAATCTCTGACCTGAGAAAGAAAGATAGTTTTCCTGGCTTCTTACAGATATTAATCTTCAATCTCCTCATGTAGACAGTTTTCCTGACTTGTTACAGGTGTTAATCTACAGTCGGTCGTACATAGATAGTTTTCCTGGCTTGTTACAGGTATTAATCTGGAACTTGTTTTTGTCGGTTGTAGAGATAGTTGTCATGTCTGATTACAGTTATTAATCTATGGCCTTAGAAAGAAAGATAGCTTTAATGGATTGTTACAGATATTAATCTTCAATCAATTCATGTTGATAGTTTTCCTGGCTTGTTACAGTTATTAATCTCTGAACCGAGAAAGAAAGATGATTTTCCTTGCTTCTTACGGGTATTAATTTGGAACTTGAAAATTGTCGGTCATTAAGATGGTTGTCTTATCTGGTTTCATTTATTAATCTCTGACCTGAGAAAGAAATATAGTTTTCCTGGCTTGTTATAGGTATTAATCTTCAATCTGCTCATATAGATAGTTTTTCTGGCTTATTACAGGTATTAATCTACCATCGGTCGTCCAAAGATAGTTGTCCTGGCTTGTTACAAGTATTAATCTGGAACTTGTTTTTGTCGGTCTTTGAGATAGTTGTCCTGTCTTGTTTCAGGTATTAATCTTTAACCTGAGAAATAAAGATAGTTTTCATGGCTTGTTACAGGAATTAATCTTCAATCTCCTCATGTAGATAGTTTTCATGCCTTATTACAGGTATTAACCTACAGTTGGTCGTTTACAAATAGTTGTCCTAGCTTGTTACAGGTATTAATCTGGAACTTGTTTTTGTCGGTCATTGAGATAGTTGTCATGTCTTGTTTCATGTATTAATCTTTAACCTGAGAAAGAAAAATAGTTTTCCTGCCTTGTTACAGGTATTAATCTTCAATCTCCTCATGTAGATAGTTTTCCTGGCTTGTTACATGTATTAACCTACTGTCGGTCGTCCAGAGATAGTTGTATTGGCTTGTTACATGTATTAAAATGGAACTTGATTTTGTCGGTCATTGAGATAGTTGTCCTGTCCGGTTTCAAGTATTAATATCTGACCTGTGAAAGAAAGATAGTTTTCATGGCTTGTTGCAGGTATTAATCTTCAATCTTCTCATGTAGATAGGTTTCCTGGCTTGTTACAAGTATTAATCTATAATCTGTCATCCATAGATAGTCGTCCTTGCTTGTTACAGGTATTAATCTGGAACTTGTTTTTGTCGGTCGTTGAGATAGTTGTCATGTCTGGTTTCAGGTATTAATCTCTGAACTGAGAAAGAAAGATAGTTTTCCTGACTTGTTACAGGTATTAATCTTCAATCTCCTCATGTAGATAGTTTTCCTAACTTATTACAGGTGTTAATCTACAGTCGGTCATCCATAGATAGTTTTCCTGGCTTGTTACAGGAATTAATCTGGAACTTTTTTTGTCAGTCGTTGTGATAGTTGTCCTGTCTGGTTACAAGTATTAATCTCTGAACATAGAAAGAAAGATAGGTTTCCTGGCTTGTTACAGGTATTAATCTGGAACTTTTTTTGTCGATCGTTGAGATAGTTAACCTGTCTGGTTACAGGTATTAATCTATGACATGAGAAAGAAAGATAGTTTTCCTTGCTTGTTACATGTATTAATCTTCAATCTCCTCATGTAGATAGTTTTCCTGGCTTATAAAAGGTATTAACCTACAGTCGGTCGTCCATAAATAGTTGTCCTGGCTTGTTACAGGTATTAATCTGGAACTTGTTTTTGTCAGTCATTGAGATAGTTTCCCTGTCTTGTTTCTGGTATTAATCTTTGACCTGAGAAAGAAAGACAGTTTTCCTGCCTTGTTACAGGTATTAATCTTCAATCTCCCCATGTAGATATTTTTCCTAGTTTATTACATGTATTAACCTACAGTCGGTCGTCCACAAATAGTTGTCTTGGCTTGTTGTAGGTATTAATATGGAACTTGCTTTTATCGGTCATTGAGATAGTTGTCCTGTCTTGTTTCAGGTATTAATATCTGACCTGAGAAAGAAAGATAGTTTTCCTGGCTTGTTACAGGTATTAATCTTCAATCTCCTCATGTAGATAGTTTTCCTGACTTGTTACATGTGTTAATCTATAGTTGGCCGTCCATAGATAGTTTTCCTAGCTTGTTACATGTATTAATCTGGAACTTGTTTTTGTCGGTTGTTGAGATAGTTGTCATGTCTGATTACAGGTATTGATATATGGCCTTAGAAAGAAAGATAATTTTCCTGGCTTGTTACAGATATAAATCTTCAATCAACTCATGTAGATAGTTTTCCTGGTGTTGTACCCCAAAATTTGCCCTCCCATATTCTTCAAAGAATTTGCTAAGTCAAGCTTCAAAATTCCCCAAGGGTTGCACAGTTCAAGGGCCTCCTAAACAGTCAAGATTAGGGTTTTGGTTCTGATCAAGAAAATGAAGTTTCCAAGGGTCCATACAAGTCCCACATGCCTATAAATATGGTCAAGCATCCTCATATCAAGTTTCAAGACTTTCAGCACAAAATTGCACAGTCAAAAACCCTAATTGCACTACAGTCAACTGTAGGGGCAAAATGGTCATTTGGCAGTCAAAAGTTCAGATTTTTGGTCAACATCTCATTTTGAAGCCACAAACATCATTTGATCAATGCTTGATCATGATTCTCAAAGCTTGGCTCAAAAATCATCAAGATGCAAAAGTTTCCTTATTTGGACAGCTGAAAAAGTCAACTGTAAATTGACCAGGGCATAACTTTCACATGGATTATCAGAAAAATTCCATCCAAAGCTCATTTTGAAGAGAAAGACATTTCCTACAACTCCTCTTCATACTTCAAGTCCAAGAAATGCTCTCACAAAAAGTTATCAATTTCAACATTATAGGTCATTTTCAAAAGTCAACAAAAAGGGACTTTAAGTCAAAGGCCATAACTTGAGATTGGTAAATCAAAATGACATGGGACCAAAGGCATTGGTTAGAGGACTTAAAGACCTTTCCAAAATGTCAAAGAACATGAGAAAAGCTTAAAAATTGAGCAAGTTATGCCTTGTGGAAGTTGGGAAATTTTTGGATATTTTGAAAAGTCAACATTGGTTCAAATGACCTAAAATTGCTAATGGGCCTCTTTTTCTTCCACAATTCATCATCCAAGGCATGTGCACGACCATTTGGCCCAAAGGGAAGTTCTTATCATTTTTCACTTATTTATTTGGATTTTTATTATTAATAATTCATTTAAATTAAAATAAATACATGAAAAATACTAAACCTAGGTTTTAAATCTTTTTATGCATATTATATACTCAATATTTCGTGCATAGCTAGATTTGGAAAGAATTGAAGAGAATTGGCCATGATTTGTACAAAATAGCATGAAAAAAGATTGAAAAAGATCTTGAAAAATCAAATCTTACAAACCATGAATGCAATGGATTTTGATCAAGTTTTTTAACCCTAATCACTCTCCTATACATACACAAGCAAGACCTAATCCTCCTAACCAAAAAGCTGCGCAGAAAACACCATTTGAAAACTTGAAATTTAGCAAGAAAACTCAATTCTGAAAATCTAGTTCTAGGACGATTCAAGGCCAAGTAGTTGTTCCATTAGCTTCCTTGAGGATCATAGAACGTGTTCCAATCATTCCCTAAGTCCCATACTCAAGAAAACAAGAAATCACCATTGAAGTTGGTAAGGAAAATTCCAAAATCGTTTTCCATCATTCATGCGTTTTTAACATGTTTCATTGTTGTTTTTGTGTTTAGAATGATGTTTGTAAGCTAACTGCATAATTTGATTGGAGTTTCATGCCAAAACGAAGAATCCACCATGTGAGCATATTAGGGTTCCGTGGAAATTGATTTAGGGGTTTTCAAACCTGGAACAATTAGGCCATGAGAGATACGTCGTTGGAATCGTGAGAGAGAGACGATTCTAATGGCCCTAGTCCGAACAATTTATATATGCCCATGTGCTATTCGCTATTTTCTCTAATGATGCCTGTTAGAACGGTTCAAAACCGTTGCCTATGTTTGTTGTATTTCAGGAAAACAAAACAACGAGGAAGAAGATGCTGAGGTGTGAAGCAATGAGTGGTTGATTCGAATTTTCGCGCCAGACCACCACTAACTCCAATTTTCTATTATATAATTCGTTTTCCATTTATATTAATGAATATGCATGCAGCTCAGTTGGTTGAGAAAGACGTTCATAAACCTCAGGACCTGGGTTCGAGCCCCAGGTCCCCACCCCCTTTCATATTTTTCTTCATTTAATATTCATGTGTAGTTTCAATGCTGAAGACCATCATACATCCCTCCATCAAGCCGTCCACTTGGTCAATCTCATTCATCCAAGGGTTCAGATCTAAAGAACAGGATGCACTCTAGTCAACGGAGATCCATGCCAACGCAATAGTCAACCAGGCCAAAGAGTAAATGGGCCCAGATTGCTAAAGGAAAACCTCCAAAATTAGGGGCAGACCCCCTTAGGTTTGCAAATTTTTACTTTCTTTATTTTTTAATTTCTTTTAATCATTGTTTTTTTTAATTAATTTAATATTTTCATAATATATAAAAAAAAAAACACAAAAAAAATCAGAAAAGAGAAAAATTAATAAATATTTTTATTTTAGTATTTTTTGTAAATAAATTCATTAATTCACTTAGTTTTAAATTTAGGTTTTAATCTTAACCTTTTTCACTAAAACTCAAAACTTATAGAATTAGGGTTTAATTAATTTTCATCTTTTTTTTATTCCACAGTAATTAATTATCAAAATATTCTTTATTTTTATTTTTATAAATTAAAATTGCATGTAAATAATTAGGGTTAATTTTAGGTTAAACTTTAATATGTTTTCATAATAAAAAATAAAAATTGTAGAATTAGGTTTAATTGCATTAAATTCTCCTAAATACCAAAAAATACCCAAAACAATTTCTTTTCTTTTTTTAAATTAATTAATTTCATCATTTAATTTAATTTTGCAAAAAGGGTCCAACGCCCTCGTTTTTTATTGTTATTTAATTCGCATATTTATTTCTTTTCCGTATAATTTTTATGTATCTCTCCCAAAGCCGTGTAAATAATTTCTCGCACTTTGCTTTTTCATTATTTCTTTATTTTTCTGTCAAATCGGGTCCAGGAAATTTTGGCGATGTGGACCCGCGCCTTTTGTAATAGCTTTAGAACTTTTTATTTCTCGCAATTTTTAACTGTTAATCAAGGCATGCAAGAATGAATGGATAAAAATAAAAACAAGCGTAGATCACTCATGACATGACAAAAGACAAAAATATCTGAAAACGACACACAAATCACACACCACCCCTAGGGTACGCCTCACTGTTGCCTTGCCTCGAAAGGTGATTGTCGAGTAGAGGATGTCTTAGTAAGTCCTCATGATCCGGGAACCTGGCATGAGGGTAGCTTCTAAGGAGTCTTCCCATTGCTCTGGTGATCACCATGTCCCGAACCTCGAATTGACCCGAACAACTCCAATAGTGGTGCTACCTACCTCTCAATGGTGGGATGGCATTACTTTAAAAGGACATTTACACAGACGAATTCATTAGGGTAGGTAGACGACTCTAGATACTTGCTTTAAATTCAAAACAAATCAAAAATAGTTTTCACACCGACACCTTTTCAAAAAGCCTTCAAAACAATTTTTCAAACACTCTTGAGGACCGATACAAGAGTCGAACAGGAATTTTCAAAGAAACTTTTTTAAAACCCACAGTTGAAAAGAAAACAAACCATTTTTGAAAACACAAGTGAGCAAGTATCTAAGAGCCCATGGATAACCATGGATAGAAAGGGTGCTAACACCTTCCCTTTCTATAACCTACCTCCCGAACCGAGAGCAATCTCTTTAAGGAATTTTTCTGTGCTTTTGTCCTTTCCATTTGGAGAAAATAAAAGACGGTGGCGACTCTTGCTTACCGCGACATTTCGCGAACCAGCGTTAAACAGTCAGTTCCAGATCCACCGATCACACCTGGCTTATTACAGGTATTAATCTCTGTCCCGAGAAAGAAAGATACTTTTCCTTGCTTCTTACGGGTATTAATTTGGAACTTGAAAATTGTCGGTCATTGAGATGGTTGTCCTTTCTGGTTTCATTTATTAATCTCTGACCTGAGAAAGAAAGATAGTTTTACTGGCTTGTTATAGGTATTAATCTTCAATCAGCTCATGTAGATAGTTTTTCTGGCTTGTTACAGGTATTAATCTACCATCGGTCGTCCAAAGATAGTTGTCCTGGCTTGTTACAAGTATTAATCTGGAACTTGTTTTTGTCGGTCTTTGAGATAGTTGTCCTGTCTTGTTTTAGGTATTAATCTCTAACCTGAGAAAGAAAGATAGTTTTCCTGGCTTGTTAGAGGAATTAATCTTCAATCTCCTCTTGTAGATAGCTTTCCTGCCTTATTACAGGTATTAACCTACAGTTGATCATCTACAAATAGATGTCCTGACTTGTTACAGGTATTAATCTGGAACTTGCTTTTGTCAGTCATTGAGATAGTTGTCCTATCTTGTTTCTGGTATTAATCTCTGACCTGAAAAAGAAAGATAGTTTTCCTGGCTTGTTAGAGGTATTAATCTTCAATCTCCTCATGTAGAGAGTTTTCCTTGGTTTTTACAGGTATTAATCTACCAACGGTCGTTCATAGATAGTTGTCCTGGCTTGTTACAGGTATTAATCTAGAACTTGTTTTTGTCGGTCATTGAGATAGTTGTCCTGTCTTGTTTCATGTATTAATCTATGACCTAAGAAAGAAAGATAGTTTTCCTGCCTTGTTATAGGTATTAATCTTCAATCTCCTCATGTAGATAGTTTTCCTGGCTTGTTACAGGTATTAACCTACACTCGGTTGTCCATAGATAGCTGTATTGGCTTGTTACATGTATTAAAATGGAACTTGATTTTGTCGTTCATTGAGATAGTCGTCCTGTCCGGTTTAAAGTATTAATATCTGACTTGAGAAAGAAAGATAGTTTTCCTGGCTTGTTACAGGTATTAATCTTTTATCTCCTCATGTAGATAGTTTTCCTGGCTTGTTACAGGTATTAATCTATAATCAATCATCCATAGATAGTTGTCCTTGCTTGTTACAGGTATTAATCTGGAACTTGTTTTTGTCGGTCGTTTAGATAGTTTTCGTGTCTGGTTTCAGGTATTAATCTCTGAACTTAGAAAGAAAGATAGTTTTCCTGACTTGTTACAGGTATTAATCTTCAATCTCCTCATGTAGATAGTTTTCCTGACTTATTACAGGTGTTAATCTACAGTTGGTCACTCCATAGATAGTTTTCCTGGCTTGTTACGAGTATTAATCTGGAACTTGTTTTTGCCAGTCGTTGTGATAATTGTCCTGTCTGGTTACAAGTATTAATCTCTGACCTTAGAAATAAAGATAGGTTTCCTGGCTTGTTACAGGTATTAATCTGGAACTTTTTTTGTCGGTCGTTGAGATAGTTATCCTGTCTGGTTACAGGTATTAATCTCTGACCTGAGAAAGAAAGATAGTATTCCTGGCTTGTTACAGGTATTAATCTTCAATCTCCTCATGTAGATAGTTTTCCTGGCTTGTTACATGTATTAACCTATTGTCGGTCGTACATAGATAGTTGTATTGGCTTGTTACATGTATTAAAATGGAAGTTGATTTTGTCGGTCATTGAGATAGTTGTCCTGTCCGGTTTCAAGTATTAATATCTGACCTGAGAAAGAAAGATATTTTTCCTGGCTTATTACAGGTATTAATCTTCAATCTCCTCATGTAGATAGTTTTCCTGGCTTGTTACAGGTGTTAATCTATAATCAATCATCCATAGATGTCCTTGCTTGTTACAGGTATTAATCTGGAACTTGTTTTTGTCGATCGTTTAGATAGTTGTGTTGTCTGGTTTCAGGTATTAATCTCTGAGCTGAGAAATAAAGATAGTTTTCCTGACTTGTTACAGGTATTAATCTTCAATCTCCTCATGTAAATAGTTTTCCTGACTTATTACAGGTGTTAATCTATAGTCGGTCGCTCCATAGATAGTTTTCATGGCTTGTTATAGGTATTAATCTGGAACTTGTTTTTGTTAGTCATTGTAATAGTTGTCATGTCTGGTTACAAGTATTAATCTCTGACCTTAGAAAGAAAGATAGGTTTCCTGGCTTGTTACAGGTATTAATCTAGAACTTTTTTTTTCGGTCGTTGAGATAGTTATCATGTCTGGTTACAGGTATTAATCTCTGACCTGAGAAAGAAAGATAGTTTTCCTGGCTTGTTACAGGTATTAATCTTCAATCTCCTCATGTAGATAGTTTTCCTGGCTTATTAAAGGTATTAACCTACAGTCGGTCGTCCATAAATAGTTTTCCTAGCATGTTATAGGTATCAATCTGGAACTTGTTTTTATCGGTCATTGAGATAGTTATCCTGTCTTGTTTCAAGTATTAATCTCTGACCTGAGAAAGAAAGATGGTTTTCCTGCCTTGATACATGTTTTATACTTCAATCTCCTCATGTAGATATTTTTCCTAGCTTGTTACATGTATTAACCTACAGTCGGTCGTCCACAAATAGTTATCTTGGCTTGTTGTAGGTATTAATATGGAACTTGCTTTTATCGGTCATTGAGATAGTTGTCCTGTCTTGTTTCAGGTATTAATCTCTGACCTGAGAAAGAAAGATAGTTTTCCTGGCTTCTAACAGATATTAATCTTCAATCTCCTCATGTAGACAGTTTTCCTGACTTGTTACAGGTGTTAATCTACAGTCGGTCGTCCATAGATAGTTTTCCTGGCTTGTTACAGGTATTAATCTGGAACTAGTTTTTGTCGGTTGTAGAGATAGTTGTCATGTCTGATTACAGGTATTAATCTATGGCCTTAGAAAGAAAGATAGCTTTCCTTGATTGTTACAGATATTAATCTTCAATCAACTCATGTTGATAGTTTTCCTGGCTTGTTACAGGTATTAATCTCTGACCCGAGAAAGAAATATGATTTTCCTTGCTTCTTACGGGTATTAATTTGGAACTTGAAAATTGTCGGTCATTAAGATGGTTATCTTATCTGGTTTCATTTATTAATCTCTGACCTGAGAAAGAAACATAGTTTTCATGGCTTGTTATAGGTATTAATCTTCAATCTGATCATATAGATAGTTTTTCTGGCTTGTTACAGGTATTAATCTACCATCGATCGTCCAAAGATAGTTGTCCTGGCTTGTTACAAGTATTAATCTGGAACTTGTTTTTGTCGGTCTTTGAGATAGTTGTCCTGTCTTGTTTCAGGTATTAATCTCTAACCTGAGAAATAAAGATAGTTTTCCTGGCTTGTTACAGGAATTAATCTTCAATCTCCTCATGTAAATAGTTTTCATGCCTTATTATATGTATTAACCTACAGTCGGTCGTTCACAATTAGTTGTCCTAGCTTGTTACAGGTATTAATCTGGAACTTGTTTTTGTCGGTCATTGAGATAGTTGTCATGTCTTGTTTCATGTATTAATCTTTGACCTGAGAAAGAAAGATAGTTTTCCTGCCTTGTTACTGGTATTAATCTTCAATCTCCTCATGTAGATAGTTTTCCTGGCTTGTTACATGTATTAACCTACTGTCGGTCGTCCAGAGATAGTTGTATTGTCTTATTACATGTATTAAAATGGAACTTGATTTTGTAGGTCATTGAGATAGTTGTCCTATCCGGTTTCAAGTATTAATATCTGACCTGAGAAAGAAAGATAGTTTTCCTGGCTTGTTACAGGTATTAATCTTCAATCTTCTCATGTAGATAGGTTTCCTGGCTTGTTACAAGTATTAATCTATAATCTGTCATCCATAGATAGTTGTCCTTGCTTGTTACAAGTATTAATCTAGAACTTGTTTTTGTCGGTCGTTGAGATAGTTGTCCTGTCTGGTTTCAAGTATTAATCTCTGAACCGAGAAAGAAAGATAGTTTTCCTGACTTGTTACAGGTATTAATCTTCAATCTCCTCATGTAGATAGTTTTCCTGACTTATTACAGGTGTTAATCTACAGTCGGTCGTCCATAGATAGTTTTCCTGGCTTGTTATAGGAATTAATATGGAACTTTTTTTGTCAGTCGTTGTGATAGTTGTCCTGTCTGGTTAGAAGTATTAATCTCTGAACATAGAAAGAAAGATAGGTTTCCTGGCTTGTTACAGTTATTAATCTGGAACTTTTTTTATCGATCGTTGAGATAGTTAACCTGTCTGGTTACAGGTATTAATCTCTGACATGAGAAAGAAAGATAGATTTCCTTGCTTGTTACAGGTATTAATCTTCAATCTCCTCATGTAGATAGTTTTCTTGGCTTATAAAAGGTATTAACCTACAGTCGGTCGTTCATAAATAGTTGTCCTGGCTTGTTACAGGTATTAATCTGGAACTTGTTTTTGTCGATCATTGAGATAGTTGCCCTGTCTTGTTTATGGTATTAATCTTTGACCTGAGAAAGAAAGACAGTTTTCCTGCCTTGTTACAGGTATTAATCTTCAATCTCCTCATGTAGATATTTTTCCTAGTTTGTTACATGTATTAACCTACAATCGGTCGTCCACAAATAGTTGTCTTGGCTTGTTGAGGTATTAATATGGAACTTGCTTTTATCGGTCATTGAGATAGTTGTCCTGTCTTGTTTCAGGTATTAATATCTGACCTGAGAAAGAAAGACAGTTTTCCTGGCTTGTTACAGGTATTAATCTTCAATCTCCTCATGTAGATAGTTTTCCTTACTTGTTACATGTGTTAATCTATAGTCGGCCGTCCATAGATAGTTTTCCTAGCTTGTTACAGGTATTAATCTGGAACTTGTTTTTGTCAGTTGTTGAGATAGTTGTCATGTCTGATTACAGGTATTAATCTATGGCCTTAGAAAGAAAGATAGTTTTCCTGGCTTGTTACAGATATAAATCTTCAATCAACTCATGTAGATAGTTTTCCTGGCTTATTACAGGTATTAATCTCTGTCCCGAGAAAGAAAGATAGTTTTCCTTGCTTCTTACGGGTATTAATTAGGAACTTGAAAATTGTCGGTCATTGAGATGGTTGTCCTATCTGGTTTCATTTATTAATCTCTTACTTGAGAAAGAAAGATAGTTTTATTGGCTTGTTATAGGTATTAATCTTCAATCTGCTCATGTAGATAGTTTTCCTGGCTTGTTACAGGTATTAATCTACCATCGGTCGTCCAAAGATAGTTGTCCTGGCTTGTTACAAGTATTGATCTGGAACTTGTTTTTGTCGGTCTTTGAGATAGTTGTCCTGTCTTGTTTTAGGTATTAATCTCTAACCTGAGAAAGAAAGATAGTTTTCCTGGCTTGTTACAGGAATTAATCTTCAATCTCCTCTTGTAGATAGTTTTCCTGCATTATTACAGGTATTAACCTACAGTCGATCATCTATAAATAGTTGTCCTGACTTGTTACAGGTATTAATCTGGAACTTGCTTTTGTCGGTCATTGAGATAGTTGTCCTATCTTGTTTCTGGTATTAATCTCTGACCTGAGAAAGAAAGATAGTTTTCCTGGCTTGTTAGAGGTATTAATCTTCAATCTCCTCATGTAGAGAGTTTTCCTTTGTTGTTACATGTATTAATCTACCAACGGTCATTCACAGATAGTTGTCTTGGCTTGTTACAAGTATTAATCTGGAACTTGTTTTTGTCGGTCATTGAGATAGTTGTCCTATCTTGTTTCATGTATTAATCTATGACCTGAGAAAGAAAGATAGTTTTCCTGCCTTGTTATAGGTATTAATCTTCAATCTCCTTAAGTAGATAGTTTTCCTGGCTAGTTACAGGTATTAACCTACAGCCGGTCGTCCATAGATAGCTGTATTAGCTTGTTACATGTATTAAAATGGAACTTGATTTTGTCGTTCATTGAGATAGTTGTCCTGTCCGGTTTAAATTATTAATATCTGACCTGAGAAAGAAAGATAGTTTTCCTGGCTTGTTACAGGTATTAATCTTCAATCTCCTCATGTAGATAGTTTTCCTGGCTTGTTACAGGTATTAATCTATAATCAATCATCCATAGATAGTTATCCTTGCTTGTTACAGGTATTAATCTGGAACTTGTTTTTGTCGGTCGTTTAGATAGTTGTCCTGTCTGGTTTTAGGTATTAATCTCTGAACTAAGAAAGAAAGATAGTTTTCCTGACTTGTTACAGGTATTAATCTTCAATCTCCTCATGTAGATAGTTTTCCTGACTTATTACAGGTGTTAATCTACAGTCGGTCGCTCCATAGATAGTTTTCCTGGCTTGTTACGGGTATTAATCTGGAACTTGTTTTTGTCAGTCGTTGTGATAGTTGTCCTGTCTGGTTACAAGTATTAATCTCTGACCTTAGAAAGAAAGATAGGTTTCCTGGCTTGTTACAGGTATTAATCTGGAACTTTTTTTGTCGGTCGTTGAGATAGTTATCTTGTCTAGTTACAGGTATTAATCTATGATCTGAGAAAGAAAGATAGTATTCCTGGCTTGTTACAGGTATTAATCTTCAATCTCCTCATGTAGATAGTTTTCCTGGCTTGTTACATGTATTAACCTACTGTCGATCGTCCAGAGATAGTTGTATTGGCTTGTTACATGTATTAAAATAGAACTTGATTTTGTCGGTCATTGAGATAGTTGTCTTGTCCGGTTTCAAGTATTAATATCTGACCTGAGAAAGAAAGATAGTTTTCCTGGCTTGTTACAGGTATTAATCTTCAATCTTCTCATGTAGATAGGTTTCATGGCTTGTTACATGTATTAACCTACAGTCGTTCGTCTACAAATAGTTATCCTGGCTTGCTACAGGTATTAATCTGGAACTTGCTTTTGTCGGTCATTTAGATAGTTGTCCTATCTTGTTTCTTGTATTAATCTCTGACCTGAGAAAGAAAGATAGTTTTCCTGGCTTGTTAGAGGTATTAATCTTCAATCTCCTCATGTTGAGAGTTTTCCTGGGTTGTTACAGGTATTAATCTACCAACGGTCGTTCACAGATAGTTGTCCAGGCTTGTTACAGGAATTTTTCTGGAACTTGCTTGTGATCGGTGGGAATGAGAACTGACTGTCTTTTAATGCTGGTTCGTGTTTGTGTTTGTTTTTGCAAAATGTCGCGGTAAGCAAGAGTTGCCACCGTCTTTTATTTTATCCAACAAGGAAAGGACAAAAGCATAAAAAAATTCCTTTTCGAGATGTTTCTCGGGTTCGGGAGGTAGATTATAGAAAGGGAAGGTGTTAGCACCCTTTCTATCCGTGGTTATCCACGGGCTCTTAGGTACTTGCTCACTATGTTTTCAAAATTTTGCTTTTCTTTGTGTTTGTGGGTTTTGAAAAGAGTTTTGTTTGAAACTTCGATTTAACTCTTGCTTCTGTCCTCAAGAGTGTAATGAAGTGTTTTGAAAACTTTGTTCGAAAAGTGTAAGTGTGAAAAGTTTTGTTTTGTTTTTAAAATGAGCAAGTACTTAAGAACCTCCACCTACTCGAAAAAGAATTAAACTGTGCAAATGTCCTTTAGATAGTGCTATCCCACTATTGAGGAGTAGGTAGCACCGTCGTTGGAGTTTTCGGGTCAATTCGATTTAAGGGACGTGTGGTCACTAAAGCAACGTTAGGACGCTTTGGTGGTAACCCTAATGTCTTAGATCATTTTTATCGAGGCAACCGTTTCGAGGAAACTTTGATCTTTAGACAGGAGGACGACCTCTAAAACATCCTATACTTAATGACCACGTTTGAGGCAACCAAGTGAGGCGTACCCTAAGAGTGACATGTGTGAGTGTGTCAATTTTCAGTTTGTATTATCTTTGTACATGTTATGGTGAGCTACTGTTGATTTTAAGTTTAAGAGTTAATCTTGTCATACAATCCTAGTTAGCATACATCTAAACAGTTAATATATGTATAGGAATTTAAAGTGCGGGAATTGTAAATCCTACGCTATTACAAAGCTTCGGGGAGGGGGATTATTTACATGTCCAAAATTGGGGGAATAAAGCAGTAAAGTAAAAGTCTTAGTTAATGCTATTACAAACCAATAAGCAGTTACAATAGAATAAACGCGCGCGAATCTGAAAATAATCTCTAAAAATTCTAAGAATAAAATCTTTTTGTTGTTTTATTTTATTTTGAGAAAATGATCTAAATCTACTAAATTTTAGTTTTTTTTTTGAAAATGTTAAGATAATTAAAAAGTTAATTAACAAAGTTAATTTTAATAAAAAAAACTAGCCTAATGTTTTTTTGTGTTTTTGATTTTATGTTTTAATGTTAATTAAAAAAAGGTAAAAAGATGCTAATGAAAACAAAAATAAAATACAAAGGGGAATCCTTCGATCCAGGGAAAAAAAGGAGTTTCGACCCAGGGAGGGAATGGCAGCTTCGATCCAGACAGGGTCATGGTTCTTTCGATTGGGCCAGGAAGTGGGCGTGAATAGCCTTCGATCCAGAGAAGAGGATTGTCTTTCGATCCAGGAATGAGATGCCTCCTTCGATCCATCATGCTAATGGGTTCGATCTAGAGAAGGTGTCTCCTTCGATCTGGAATGTTATACCTGCAAAAGTATGTTAGCAAAATAAAACACAGGGTTTGGGTATTGAACCCCAAGCCCTTCGATCCTGCGCTTGTTGGGTTTCTTCAGGCTATGGCTGCAGCAAGTGTTAGAAAACGATGGACATGTCCTGGGTACCAAACCCAAGCCTCTTGATCCTGTCTAGGATAGAAAATCGAAGGTAACAACCAGTATGAATGTATTATGCAAATATGAGGTTGGATGGTTTACCCTTTCTTACCAGCAGATTGGACCTTTGATTTGGGCGCTTCCTGGATGTAGGAACCTTTGATCTGGGCACTTCCTGGATGTAGGCACTTTCAATCTGGGATTTCTGGGCGTGGACTGGCTGGTGCAAGGATTGGGTATGGCTTCCTGGAAGTGCTGATGATTTTTGGCAGCGTATCTCCAAGTTCTCCTTGTTTCTTTTCTCTATTTTTTCTGTATATTTTCGTGTGTTCTGTTTTCCTGCAGAGTTTTTGTGTGTTGGATATGTATGCTGGCCTCTGTATTTATAGGGGTGTGAGGGTGCAGTAATGGTAAGAGACAGCCATTAAACAGGCCATTAAATGCCATGAGACAAGAAACGAACACATTAAATAATTTCCTTTTTTGAAATATTCATGTCTCTTGAATGAACCTGGACACTTTTGAATTTCGAATGCCTTCAGGCCATGCTCTTCGATTGGCCTTGAGTTGCCTCCTTCGAATGGACTTCTCATGTACCCTTCAAATGAGCCTTCTGAATGCTTCTTTGAATGGTCTTGAGTTGAACAGAAACACTCTGGTCGAATCAGCTCTTTAGGAACAGAAAAGGCAAGAATCTGGCCTTTAACTCAGGAATTAAATCCACAATCAGCATTTAATTATTTCTATATTTGCAAGGGACACATGCCATTTCCTCATGTTCAGTGTACCTGGACATGTTTTCTGAGTGCCCTTTAATGGCCTCTTCCACATGGCCTAGAAGGAGTTCTTCGAATGGCCTTTGTCCAAATATCAATCGAAGGATTCCAATCAAAAGGCTTTGTTAACAGGCCAATCGAAAGGTGTTGTTCATGCCAATCGAAGGACATGGTTAACATGCCTGTCGAAGCTGCCTTGACATAATTCCAATCGAAGTGCTTGTCCATAATGCCAATTGAAAGGTCTTTCAGAATTGCCAATCGAAGTGCTTGTCCATAATGCCAATCGAAAGGCTTGTCCATAACACCAATCAAAATGCTCTTTCAGAAAACCAATCGAAGTGCTCCTTCAGAATGCCAATCGAAATGCTCCTTCAGAATGCCAATCGAAGTGTCTTTCAGAATGCCAATCGAAATGTACTTAAAGCACCACTCAAAAATTTTCTTTTTCCTTAGCCAAGGGTTCATGATCAACCATGCAGGGGGAAGACTTTGGAAAACATGAGAGGGCAAATTTTGGGGTACAACAGTTTCCCCTGTTCAATCTTCTTAAACCTGAGGATGTAGATTGGCTTGCGTGCCTTTCGTGATCCGAAGGTGGAAGATGATTGAACACTAGAGTGCCCAGAAATTTGCACTCGCATGGTGTAGTATCAACATTTTGATGTCGGGAATGGGCTTACAGATGCCATTTGGAGATTGTTGGTAGGTGGTTTTGTCTTTGTTGACGGGTTGTCTCCTTTGACAGGGTGTCTCCTTTGACGAATTGTCTCTATTGACGGGTTGTGCCTCAGAAAAATCTTTAGGAATCGATTTAACTGATTTTGTCTCCGTTGACTGGCTTCGCCTCAGAAAAATCTTTAGGAATCGATTTAACTGATTTTGTCTCCATTGACATGCTTCACCTCAGAAAAATCTTTAGGAATCGATTTAACTGATTTTGTCTCCATTGACTGGCTTCGCCTCAGAAAAATCTTTAGGAATCGATTTAACTGATTTTGTCTCCATTGACATGCTTCACCTCAGAAAAATCTTTAGGAATCGATTTAACTGATTTTGTCTCCATTGACTGGCTTCACCTCAGAAAAATCTTTAGGAATCGATTTAACTGGACCAGACCAGGTCTTGGAATATCTTCAACTGGATCGGCATCAGAAAAATCTTTAGGAATCGATTTAACTGGACCAGAGAAGGCCTTTGACTGGATCGGCATCAGAAAAATCTTTAGGAATCGATTTAACTGGACCAGACAAGGTCTTGGAATATCTTCAACTGGATCGGCATCGAAAAAATCTTTAGGAATCGATTTAACTGGACCAGAGAAGGCCTTTTGATATGGCTGAGAATTTAACTGCATCCTTCCTGAAAGGTAAAGGTCAGTCATATGCAATGCATGATATGGATCAAGCAATGATGTTCTCAACATAAATGAGATTGTGTGGCATGATGTGTTTATGCATGTATCATGATGTATGGAAATGTGATGTTTTAGCTGGGAAAATAAATCCCGGAGGTACTGAAGAATAGAGTTGAGTCTGGATGATTGTCAGAATTGCGTCTGCATCTGGAGCGTATCTGAAATGTATTGGAATGAGTGACAGAATGACATCCAGATCTGGATCGTATCTGGACTGTATTTTGAATTAGTGACAGAATGACATCCGGATATGGATCGCATCTGGACTGTATTTTGAATAAATCTCTGATTGCCTGTCATTAACCGGAAGAAATAAATCTAACCAGAGAAGGTCTTTTCTGTTAATGATGTGTGATGAAGGAATCTGAGACGATTGCTACTCCAAACAAATGATGAAGGAATCTGAGACGATTGCTACTCCAAACAGGTGATGATTGAATCTCTGACGATTACTACCTCATCAAGATAATGAAGGAATCTTGGATGACTTCTACCTCAGCAGATTGATGAAGGAATCTGGGACGATTACTACCTCAACGGGATGGTGAAGGAATCTTGGACGACTGCTACTCCAAACAGATGATGATGAAATCTCGGACGATTACTACCTCAGCAAGATAATGAAGGAATCTTGGATGACTTCTACCTCAGCAGATTGATGAAGGAATCTGGGACGATTACTACCTTAGCGAGATGGTGAAGGAATCTTGGACGACTGCTACTCCAAACAGATGATGATGGAATCTTGGACGATTACTACCTCAACAGGATGGTGAAGGAATCTTGGACGATTACTACCTCAGTAGGATGATGAAGGAATCTTGGACGATTACTACCTCAGCAGGATGATGAAGGAATCTTGGACGATTACTACCTCAGCAGGATGATGAAGGAATCTTGGACGATTACCACCTCAGCAGGATGATGAAGGAATCTTGGACGATTACTACTCCAAAAGGTAATGACTTTTATCTGTCGATCGATCTTTCCTGAAAAGGTAAAGAGTGAGTTGTACGCAATGTCATGATGTATGCATTGTGTAATGATGTTCTCAAAATAAATGAGATTCATGTTATATGTATTTTGTATGCATATGCTATGAATGTTATTAAAGTGTAATTTTATCTTAGACTTTGCTCAAAACGTTTCCACTGGGGATCCCTGCTTTGTTGTTTGAGGAGAACTCCGCTGAGGGATATTGAAAACTCTGTGGGGAGTATGCTTGGGAAAAGAGTTTAGGAGTCTTAGTCGTCTGTTGCTCTATTGGGGAGTCGAAGTTGAACTGATATCTGGTCAGGTCTAGGTTTCGCAGTAACTTGCTGGGGATTGTAGAGTAGTCTACTGGGGAAGAGGAGTTGCGGTCCTTTGATTTGTAGTAGTCGGAGAGGCAAGCCCAAGCTGGGGAATCCTGGTGTTGTTGGGGAAATAAACCATGTCGTCAGTCCGCTAGAGAGGTGACATCTTCGTTGGGGGAAGTCCTCGAGGATTCTTGAGGTTGATTCAGCTGGGGAAAGGTTTTCAGAGATTAAACCCTTGCTGGGATGTCATCCTATGAGAAGAATTTTGGGGAGATTTGTCATTGCCCCTAGTAGCAAGTGTTTGTGACATTGCCAGAAAATGTTTAATTGTATGTAACCCTTCACTAAAATTGGTGTTCAATGCCCCAAGTGACGGAGATGGAGACTTGCCCCTGGTTACTCTGCACTTCTTCAGAGATTTCTTGAAATCTTGACTGGACTGCCCCAGGTGTGCTGGAAAATGATCATGCCATGCCCCTTGATTGGAAGGAGATTTGTCAATGGAAGTGTCATCCTTTTTGAAGTGATTTTGTTCACTGAGGGGGATTTCGTTCATCGGATATTCTTTGTGTGAATTTCTCCACTGTCAAACAAATAGCCAAATGCAAACAATGATATTCAAATAATGCAAAGTTTATGCTTGTCTCGAAGTTTTGAAAAATGCATTTTTTAGCAGAAAACTTTTTATAAGACAAATTCAACACAAGATTTACGGCAAAGCCTTACAGGAGTCAGGATACCTTTTGTAACAGTATGCTTTTGAACTAACCCATGCTTCAGTTAAGACTTTTGAAGAGTTGTAACGTGGCTTGGTTCACGGTTTAAGAAACAAAGGATAAAGGCTCAAAGTATATTTGTACCCACCCGCTCTTCGTGATGTTCTTCAATCCTAAACTCAGTTAATTATGCATTTGAACTCCAAATGAGTCTGGAATGACGTTTTTGGTGATGGTTCACACAAGTTGAATTTGTTGGAAGGCAGTCATCATTTTTGCAACATTTTTCATGTTGTTGAGGATTTGTAGCGACCTCGTTCTTTTGATTTATTATCCCTAACTTTTGCTTGACTGTTTCTATTTTCAAAATTACAGTCAGCGGGATGCCCCAGCTTTCTTAAGCCTCCTTTATAGGTTTTGGCTCAGTGGGCTTTTCTCTTTTGAGAGATTGACTGCCTATGAGATAAGGAACCACCATTATCTTTTGATTCCAGAGGAATGCTTTTGATGTCGTTCGTTGTATTATGAACCGAGAGTTTTGCGACTTCAATGCGCATATTTTGAATTAACTGAGAGAATACCCTGCCCTAGGTTTAAATTAAGGGTTTCAATTTGTGTTTAAAACAGAAAACTCCTACTTCTTTGGCTCGAAGGGGTTGACTAGGGATTATCTTCCTTATAACTCCAATGTTTAGGATTTGAAAGAATGCCTGTACATCGTCAGCGGGGTCTGTTCAAAAGCATACTGTATGAGATTATGGCATTGTTTCGTCATCCTCCCTCTAAAGGCTTGTAACTTTTAGCAAGAGTTGAATGTCATAAAGTGAGCAGAAAGCATAGTTTAAATGTAATTAAAATGATTGGATCAAATCAAGACAAACATATGCAATGCATTAATGAAACAAAGTTTGGCATTAATAGATAATTGTTTGAATAACAAAGAGATTACAACTTGAAAATTCAAATGAACAAAAGTCTTCTCTTGTCAGAACTTGTCACTTCAAATGGTGAACTTTGGAGGGATGGTAGAAGAACTCAGCTTGACCATCTTGTGTGAATTGCAATGCCCCTTCATCAATCAGGTTTTGAATTTTGTACTTCAACTTCCAACAGTCGTCAGTATCATGCCCCGGACTGTTGGAGTGATATGCACACCTTGCATCAGGATTGTACTTGGGTGAAAAAGTCTTAGGACTCGGATGAGGTCCTACCAACGTCACCAGATTCAATCTCAACAGGTGTTGCAAAGCTTGGGACAGCGGCATGTTGAGCTTGGTAAACGGCCTCTGATTAACCCGCTGTTTATGGCAAGATTATTGTTGGACCCGTGAGGTAGTAGCAACTTGGAGAGGTCCATTCTTCACCATACCGAACTCTTGTCTTCTTGGAGGCTGATCCATGACTTGGTCCCTGACTTTGATTGTTTGCTTCATGTTGTTGATGAAGCTGGCTGATAATGGTTCTCAGCTCTTCTTGTTCCTGAGCTAAGCCTTGGATAAGAGCCATCTGCCCCAGCATCTAGGTTTTCATGGCATTGAACTCAGCTTGCAGTTGTTCCAGCCATTCGTCCTTATTGTCTTCAGGACTTTTCTTGACCAAATTCCCCATGAGGAGTGTTCTCAATTCTTCCTGCCCCTTAGATAGGTTTAGGAAGATTTCCCTGAACTGAGTCTCTTTAGTATGAAGACCTTGGTTGTCTGGTTGGAAAGCCATTGCTGAAATAAACAGCAAGAACATGAGAGACCTGTATTGGGAGACCTGTTATGCAATGATATGTATGATATATGTATGCAATGTTTTCAAGGATCTCGCGGGGTAAACAAGAAACTGTTAGAATCTGAATCTGGTAGCTTGATTGAAGGAACTTCATGTTGCTGAGAGTCCTTCTTCAAGAGTCAAGCTCACCATATCGAGTGGGTCATAGCCCCTGACTCAAGTTATCGTGTTTTGATCTCTAGATGGCATTGGCTAGAGGAAAATAAATCTCCTTTGCCCCTTGTTGGACATCTGATTTACCATAACCTGCATCACAGACCCTTGAGATCCTTGAAATGGTTAAGTAAATGTTAAGGCATGATGTTATGATGTGTATGCTATGTGTTTAAGCACAAGTGTGCGGTGATGTAAGTAGGCCCTACAATAAGTCCAAATTATTGGATAAAGACTGTAAACAAAACCTGCAAGGAACCCATGTTGTCAGATAACAGGTATGTGCAAGTAGTTCAAGTTTGAAGGCACACAAGTCACACATATAGCCTTAAGTTTAGGTTGGCATGGAGTTTAGGCATTACCCTCTTTCAGTTTAGTTGGTTAAGACCTGTCCTAAAAATAGTAACCGGGTTTTAGAGGATCTCAATATCACTGACTACCCTCAATCGGTCATAATTCCAGTTTAGCAACATTTTTTTGCGGCCGGAATCATCGCGAGAGTTTAGTCTCAATGAGTGTAGCATACTGCTACTGTTCTATGGCCAAGTTGGTCAATTTAAGGTTCTAAGGTCAGTTGGTGCTTAATGACTCCTTAGAAGACCCATATTCTCCTCGTTTCAACACAAGGGATATCGGTACAGATTAAGGTGCCACACCAATGTAGCTACTTCTTCATCCGTGCCGGTCTACGCCGGACAGATCCCTCACAGTTTATTGCTACTTACCTAAAAAGGGTACCCCCAGATCCGGGTTAGGATCTATAGAACTCCGATACAAACCCACAAAGTTAAAAGCATACAAAGCAATACAATTGAAGACACGAGTGATCTAATCCTAAGGTACACCTCACTTATAGGATTCCCCAGCAGAGTCGCCAGTTCTATGATCGATGGGAATGAGAACTGATTGTCTTTTAATGCTGGTTCGCGTTTGCGTTTGTTTTCGCAGAATGTCGCGGTAAGCAAGAGTCGCCACCGTCTTTTATTTTATCCAACAAGGAAAGGACAAAAGCACAGAAAAATTCCTTTTCGAGATGTTTCTCGGGTTCGGGAGGTAGATTATAGAAAGGGAAGGTGTTAGCACCCTTTTTATCTGTGGTTATCCACGGGCTCTTAGGTACTTGCTCACTATGTTTTCAAAAGTTTTCTTTTCTTTATGTTTGTGGGTTTTGAAAAGAGTTTTGTTTGAAACTTAGATTTAACTCTTTCTTCTGTCCTCAAGAGTGTAATGAAGTGTTTTGAAAACTTTGTTCGAAAAGTGTAAGTGTGAAAAGTTTTGTTTTATTTTTAAAATGAGCAAGTACTTAAGAACCTCCACCTACTCGAAAAAGAATTAAACTGTGCAAATGTCCTTTAGACAGTGCTATCCCACTATTGAGGAGTAGGTAGCACCGTCGTTGGAGTTTTCGGGTCAATTCGATTTAAGGGACGTGTGGTCACTAAAGCAACGTTAGGACGCTTTAGTGTTAACCCTAATGTCTTAGATCATTTTTATCGAGGCAACCGTTTCGAGGCAACTTTGATCTTTAGACAGGAGGACGACCTCTAAAACATCCTATACTTAATGACCACGTTTGAGGCAACCAAGTGAGGCGTACCCTAAGAGTGACATGTGCGAGTGTGTCAATTTTCAGTTTGTATTATCTTTGTACATGTTATGGTGAGCTACTGTTGATTTTAAGTTTAAGAGTTAATCTTGTCATACAATCCTTGTTAGCATACATCTAAATAGTTAATATATGTACAGGAATTTAAAGTGCGGGAATTGTAAATCCTACGCTATTACAAAGCTTCGGGGAGGGGGATTATTTACATGTCCAAAATTGGGGGAATAAAGCAGTAAAGTAAAAGTCTTAGTTAATGCTATTACAAACCAATAAGCAGTTACAATAGAATAAATGCGCGCAAATATGAAAATAATCTCTAAAAATTCTAAGAATAAAATCTTTTTGTTGTTTTATTTTATTTTGAGAAAATGATCTAAATCTACTAAATTTTAGTTTTTTTTTTTGAAAATGTTAAGATAATTAAAAATTTAATTAACAAAGTTAATTTTAATAAAAAAAACTAGCCTAATGTTTTTTTGTGTTTTTGATTTTATGTTTTAATGTTAATTAAAAAAAGGTAAAAAGATGTCAATGAAAACAAAAATAAAATACAAAGGGGAATCCTTCGATCCAAGGAAAAAAAGGATTTTCGACCCAGGGAGGGAATGGCAGCTTCGATCCAGACAGGGTCATGGTTCTTTCGATTGGGCCAGGAAGTGGGCGTGAATATCCTTCGATCCAGGGCAGAGGATTATCTTTCGATCCAGGAATGAGATGCCTCCTTCGATCCATCATGCTAATGGGTTCGATCCAGAGAAGGTGTCTCCTTCGATCTGGAATGTTATACCTGCAAAAGTATGTTAGCGAAATAAAACACAGGGCCTGGGTATTGAACCCCAGGCCCTTCGATCTTGCGCTTGCTGGGTTTCTTCAGGCTATGTCTGTAGCAAGTGTTAGAAAACGATGGACATGGCCTGGGTGCCAAACCCAGGCCTCTTGATCCTGTCTAGGATAGAAAATCGAAGGTAACAACCAGTATAAATGTATTATGAAAATATGAGGTTGGATGGTTTACCCTTTCTTACCAGCAGATTGGACCTTTGATTTGGGTGCTTCCTGGATGTAGGCACCTTCTATCTGGGCACTTCCTGGATGTAGGCACTTTCAATCTGGGATTTCTGGGCGTGGACTGGCTGGTGCAAGGATTGGTTATGGCTTCCTGGAAGTGCTGATGATTTTTGGCAGCGTATCTCCAAGTTCTCCCTGTTTCTTTTCTCTATTTTTTCTATATATTTTCGTGTGTTCTGTTTTCTTGCAGAGTTTTTGTGTGTTGGATATGTATGCTGGCCTCTGTATTTATAGGGGTATGAGGGTGCAGTAATGGTAAGAGACAGCCATTAAACAGGCCATTAAATTCCATGAGACAAGAAACGAACACATTAAATAATTTCCTTTTTTGAAATATTCATGTCTCTTGAATGAACCTGGACACTTTTGAATTTCGAATGCCTTCGGGCCTTGCTCTTCGATTGGCCTTGAGTTGCCTCCTTTGAATGACTTCTCATGTACCCTTCGAATGAGCCTTCTGAATGCTTCTTCGAATGGTCTTGAGTTGAACATAAACACTCTGGTCGAATCAGCTCTTTAGGAACAGAAAAGGCAAGAATCTGGCCTTTAACTCAGGAATTAAATCCATAATCAGCATTTAATTATTTCTATATTTGCAAGGGACACATGCCATTTCCTCATGTTCAGTGTACCTGGACATGTTTTCTGAGTGCCCTTTGATGGCCTCTTTCACATGGCCTGGAAGGAGTTCTTCGAATGGCCTTTGTCCAAATAGCAATCGAAGGATTCCAATCGAAAGGCTTTGTTAACAGGCCAATTGAAAGGTGTTTTTCATGCCAATCGAAGGACATGGTTAACATGTCTGTCGAAGCTGCCTTGACATAATTCCAATCGAAGTGCTTGTCCATAATGCCAATCGAAAGGTCTTTCAGAATTTCCAATCGAAGTGCTTGTCCATAATGCCAATCGAAAGGCTTGTCCATAACACCAATCGAAATGCTCTTTCTGAAAACCAATCGAAGTGCTCCTTTAGAATGCCAATCAAAATGCTCATTCAGAATGCCAATCGAAGTGTCTTTAAGAATCCCAATTTAAATGTACTTAAAGCACCACTCAAAAAATTTCTTTTTCCTTATCCAAGGGTTCATGATCAACCATGCAGGGGGAAGACTTTGGAAAACATGAGAGGGAAAATTTTGGGGTACAACATTGCTTTTATCGGTCATTGAGATAGTTGTCCTATCTTATTTCTGGTATTAATCTCTTACCTGAGAAAGAAGGATAGTTTTCCTGGCTTGTTAGAGGTATTAATCTTCAATCTCCTCATGTAGAGAGTTTTCCTGGGTTGTTACAGGTATTAATCTACCAACGGTCGTTCACAGATAGTTGTTCTGGCTTGTTACAGGTATTAATCTGGAACTTGTTTTTGTCGGTCACTGAGATAGTTGTCCTGTCTTGTTTCATGTATTAATCTATGACCTGAGAAAGAAAGATAGTTTTCCTGCCTTGTTATAGGTATTAATCTTCAATCTCCTCATGTAGATAGTTTTCCTGGCTTGTTACAGGTATAAACCTACAGTCGGTCGTCCATAGATAGTTGTATTGGCTTGTTACATGTATTAAAATGGAACTTGATTTTGTCGGTCATTGAGATAGTTCTACTGTCCGGTTTCAAGTATTAATATCTGACCTGAGAAAGAAAGATATTTTTCCTAGCTTGTTACAGGTATTAATCTTCAATCTCCTCATGTAGATAGGTTTCCTGGCTTGTTACAGGTATTAATCTATAATCAGTCATCCATAGATAGTTTTCCTAGCTTATTACAGGTATTAACCTACAGTCGGTCGTCCTTAAATAGTTGTCCTGGCTTGTTACAGGTGTTAATATGGAACTTGTTTTTGTCGGTCATTGAGATAGTTGTCCTTTCTTGTTTCAGGTATTAATCTCTGACCTGAGAAAGAAAGATAGTTTTCCTGCCTTGTTACAGGTATTAATCTTCAATCTCCTCATGTAGATATTTTTCCTAGTTTGTTACATGAATTAATATGGAACTTGCTTTTATCGGTCATTGAGATAGTTGTCCTGTCTTGTTTCAGGTATTATTCTTCAATATCCTCATGTTAATATTTTTCCTGACTTGTTACAGGTGTTAATCTATAGTCGGTCGTCCATAGATAGTTTTCCTGGCTTGTTACAGGTATTAATCTGGAACTTGTTTTTGTCGTTTGTTGAGATAGTTGTCATGTCTGATTACAGGTATTAATCTATGGCCTTAGAAAGAAAGATAGTTTTCCTGCCTTGTTACAGATATTAATCTTCAATCAACTCATGTAGTTAGTTTTCCTGGCTTGTTACAGGTATTAATCTCTGACCCGAGAAAGAAATATAGTTTTCCTTGCTACTTACGGGTATTAATTTGGAACTTTAAAATTGTCGGTCATTGAGATGGTTGTCCTATATGGTTTCATTTATTAATCTCTGACCTGAGAAAGAAAGATAGTTTTCGTGTCTTGTTATAGGTATTAATCTTTAATCTGCTCATGTAGATAGTTTTCCTGGCTTGTTATAGGTATTAATCTACCATCGGTCGTCCAAAGATAGCTGTCCTGGCTTGTTACAAGTATTAATCTGGAACATGTTTTTGTCGGTCTTTGATATAGTTGTCATGTCTTGTTTCAGGTATTAATCTCTAACCTGAGAAAGAAAGATAGTTTTCCTGGCTTGTTACATGAATTAATCTTCAATCTCCTCATGTAGATAGTTTTCCTACCTTATTATAGGTATTAACCTACAGTCGATCATCTACAAATAGTTGTCCTGGCTTGTTACATGTATTAATCTGGAACTTGCTTTTGTCGGTCATTGAGATAGTTGTCTTATCTTGTTTCTGGTATTAATCTCTGACCTGAGAAAGAAAGATAGTTTTCATGGCTTGTTAAAGGTATTAATCTTCAATCTCTACATGTAGAGAGTTTTCCTGGGTTGTTACAGGTATTAATCTACCAACGGTCGTTCACAGATAGTTGTCCTGGCTTGCTACAGGTATTAATATGGAACTTGTTTTTATCGGTCATTGAGATAGTTGTCTTATCTTGTTTCATGTATTAATCTCTGACCTAAGAAAGAAAGATAGTTTTCATGCCTTATTATAGGTATTAATCTTCAATCTCCTCATGTAGATGGTTTTCCTGGCTTATTACACGTATTAACCTACAGTCGGTCGTTCACAAATAGTTGTCCTAGCTTGTTACAGGTATTAATCTGAAACTTGTTTTTGTCGGTCATTGAGATAGTTGTCATGTCTTGTTTCATGTATTAATCTTTGACCTGAGAAAGAAAGATAGTTTTCCTGCCTTGTTACAGGTATTAATCTTCAATCTCCTAATGTAGATAGTTTTCCTGGCTTGTTACGTGTATTAACCTATAGTCGGTCGTCCATAGATAGTTGTATTGGCTTGTTAAATGTATTAAAATGGAACTTGATTTTGTCGGTCATTGAGATAGTTGTCCTGTCTAGTTTCAAGTATTAATATCTGACATGAGAAAGAAAGATAGTTTTATTGGCTTGTTACAGGTATTAATCTTCATTCTTCTCATGTAGATAGGTTTCCTGGCTTGTTACAGGTATTAATCTAAAATCTGTCATACATAGATAGTTTTCCTTGCTTGTTAAAGGTATTAATCTGGAACTTGTTTTTGTCGGTCGTTGAGATAGTTGTCCTGTCTTGTTTTAGGTATTAATCTCTGAACTGAGAAAGAAGGATAGTTTTCCTGACTTGTTACAGGTATTAATCTTCAATCTCCTCATGTAGATAGTTTTCCTGACTTATTACAGGTGTTAATCTACAGTCGGTCGTCCATAGATAGTTTTCCTGGCTTGTTGCAGGTATTAATCTGGAACTAGTTTTTGTCAGTCGTTGTGATAGTTGTCTTGTCTGGTTACAAGTATAAATCTCTGACCTTAGAAAGAAAGATAGGTTTCCTGGTTTGTTACAGGTATTAATCTGGAACTTTTTTTGTCAGTCGTTGAGATAGTTATCTTGTCTGGTTACAGGTATTAATCTCTGACATGAGAAAGAAAGATAGTTTTCCTGGCTTGTCACAGGTATTAATCTTCAATCTCCTCATGTAGATAGTTTTCCTGGCTTATTACAAGTATTAACCTACAGTAAGTCGTCCATAAATAGTTGTCCTGGCTTGTTACAGGTATTAATCTTGAACTTGTTTTTGTCGGTCATTGAGATAGTTGTCCTGTCTTGTTTCAGGTATTAATCTTTGACCTGAGAAAGAAAGACAGTTTTCCTGCCTTGTTACAGGTATTAATCTTCAATCTCCTCATGTAGATATTTTTCCTAGTTTGTTACATGTATTAACCTACAGTCGGTCGTCCATAAATAGTTGTCTTGGCTTGTTGTAGGTATTAATATGGAACTTGCTTTTACCGGTCATTGAGATAGTTGTCTTGTCTTGTTTCAGGTATTAATATCTGAACTGAGAAAGAAAGATAGTTTTCCTGGCTTGTTACAGGTATTAATCTGGAACTTGTTTTTGTCGGTTGTTGAGATAGTTGTCATGTCTGATTACAGGTATTAATCTATGGCCTTAGAAAGAAAGATAGTTTTCCTGGCTTGTTACAGATATAAATCTTCAATCAACTCATGTAGATAGTTTTCCTGGCTTGTTACAGGTATTAATCTCTGACCTGAGAAAGAAAGATAGTTTTCATTACTTCTTACGGGTATTAATTTGGAACTTAAAAATTGTCGGTCATTGAGATGGTTGTCCTATCTGGTTTCATTTATTAATCTCTGACCTGAGAAAGAAAGATAGTTTTCCTGGCTTGTTATAGGTATTAATCTTCAATCTGCTCATGTAGATAGTTTTCCGGGCTTGTTACAGGTATTAATCTACCATCGGTCGTCCAAAGATAGTTGTCCTGGCTTGTTACAAGTATTAATCTGGAACTTGTTTTTGTCGGTCTTTGAGATAGTTGTCCTGTCTTGTTTCAGGTATTAATCTCTAACATGATAAAGAAAGATAGTTTTCCTGGCTTGTTACAGGAATTAATCTTCAATCTCCTCTTGTAGATAGTTTTCCTGCCTTATTACAGGTATTAACCTACAGTCGATCATCTACAAATAGTTGTCCTGACTTGTTACAGGTATTAATCTGGAACTTGCTTTTGTCGATTATTGAGATAGTTATCCTATCTTGTTTCTGGTATTAATCTCTGACCTGAGAAAGAAAGATAGTTTTCCTGGCTTGTTAGAGGTATTAATCTTTAATCTCCTCATGTAGAGAGTTTTCCTGGGTTGTTACAGGTATTAATCTACCAACGGTCGTTCACAGATAGTTGTCCTGGCTTGTTACAGGTATTAATCTGGAACTTGTTTTTGTCGGTCATTGAGATAGTTGTCCTGTCTTGTTTCATGTATTAATCTATGACCTGAGAAATAAAGACAGTTTTCCTGACTTGTTAAAGGTATTAATCTTCAATCTCCTCATGTAGATAGTTTTCCTGACTTATTATAGGTGTTAATCTACAGTCGGTCGTCCATAGATAGTTTTCCTGGCTTGTTACAGGTATTAATCTAGAACTTGTTTTTGTCAGTCGTTGTGATAGTTGTCCTGTCTGGTTACAAGTATTAATCTCTGACCTTAGAAAGAAAGATAGGTTTCCTGGCTTGCTACAAGTATTAATCTGGAACTTTTTTGTCGGTCGTAGAGATAGTTGTCCTGTCTGGTTACAGGTATTAATCTCTGACCTGAGAAAGAAAGATAGTTTTTCGGGCTTGTTACATGTATTAATCTTCAATCTCCTCATGTAGATAGTTTTCCTGGCTTATTACAGGTATTAACCTACAGTCGGTCATCCATAAATAGTTGTCCTGGCTTATTACAGGTATTAATCTGGAACTTGGTTTTGTCGGTCATTGAGATAGTTGTCTTGTCTTGTTTCAGGCATTAATCTCTAACCTGAGAAATAAAGATAGTTTTCCTGCCTTTTTATAGGTATTAATCTTCATTCTCCTCATGTTGATATTTTTCCTAGCTTATTACATGTATTAACCTACAGTTGGTCATCCACAAATAGTTGTCTTGGTTTGTTGTAGGTATTAATATGGAACTTGCTTTTATCGGTCATTGAGATAGTTGTCTTGTCTTGTTTCAGGTATTAATCTCTGACCTGAGAAAGAATTATTGGTTTCCTGGCTTGTTACAGGTATTAAACTTGAATATCCCCATGTAGATAGTTTTCCTGGCTTGTTACAGGTATTAACCTACAGTCGGTCATCCATAAATCATTATCCTGGCTTGTTACAGGTATTAATCTGGAGCTTGTTATTGTCAGTCATTGAGATAGTAGTCCTGTCTTGTTTCATGTTTTAATCTCTGACCTGAGAAAGAAAGATACTTTTCCTTCCTTGTTACAGGTATTAATCTTCAATCTCCCCATGTATATAGTATTCTTGGCTTGTTACAGGTATTAACCTACAGTCGATCATCCACAAATAGTTGTCTTGGGTTTTTGTAAGTATTAATATGGAACTTGCTTTTATAGGTCATTGAGATAGTTGTCCTGTCATGTTTCAGGTATTAATCTCTGACTTAAGAAAGAAAGATAGTTTTCCTTGCTTGTTACAGGTATTAATCTTCAATCTCCTCATGTAGATAGTTTTCTTGACTTGTTAAAGGTGTTAATCTATGGTCGGTCATCCATAGATAGTATTCCTGGCTTGTTACAGGTATTAATCTAGAACTTTTTTTGTCGGTCATTTAGATAATTGTCTTGTCTGGTTACAGGTATTAATCTCTGACCTGAGAAAGAAAGATAGTTTTACTGGCTTGTTACAGGTATTAATCTTCAATCTCCTCATGTAGATAGTTTTCCTAGCTTATTACAGGTATTAACCTACAGTCGGTCATCCATAAATATTTTTCCTGGCTTTTACAGGTATTAATCTGGAACTCGTTTTTGTCGGTCATTGAGATAGTTGTCCTTTGTGTTTAAGGTATTAATCTTTGACTTGAGAAAGAAAGATAGTTTTCTTGCCTTGTTACAGGTATTAATCTTCAATCTCCTCATGTACATATTTTTCCTACCTTGTTACATGTATTAATCTACAGTCGGTCGTCCACAATTAGTTGTCTTGGCTTGTTGTAGGTATTAATATGGAACTTGCATTTATCAGTCATTGAGATAGTTGTCATGTCTTGTTTCAGGTATTAATCTCTGACTTGAGAAAGAAAGATAGTTTTCCTGGCTAGTTACAGGTATTAATCTTTAATATCCTCATGTAGATAGTTTTCCTGACTTGTAACAGGTGTTAATCTACAGTCGGTTGTCCATAGATAGTTTTCCTAGCTTGTTATAGGTATTAATCTGGAACTTGTTTGTGTCGGTTGTTGAGATAGTTGTCATACCTGATTACAAGTTTTAATCTTTGACCTTAGAAAGAAAGATAGTTTTCCTGGCTTATTACAGATGTTAATCTTCAATCGGCTCATGTAGATAATTTTTCTGGCTTTTTACAGGTATTAATCTCTGACCCGAGAAAGAAATATAGTTTTCCTTGCTTCTTACTGGTATTAATTTGGAACTTGAAAATTATCAGTCATTGAGATGGTTGTCCTATCTGGTTTCAGTTATTAATCTCTGACCTGAGAAAGAAAGATAGTTTTCATGGCTTGTTATAGGTATTAATATTTAATCTTCTCATGTAGATAGTTTTCCTGGCTTATTACAGGTATTAATCTACCATCGGTCGTCCAAAGATAGTTGAACTGGCTTATTACAATTATTAATCTTGAACTTGTATTTGTCGGTCATTGAGATAGTTGACCCGTCTTATTACAGGTATTAATCTTCAATCTCCTCATGTAGATATTTTTCCTGCCTTATTACAGGTATTAACCTACAGTCGATCGTCCACAAATAGTTGTCCTAGCTTGTTACAGGTATTAATCTGGAACATGCATTTTTCGGTCATTGAGATAGTTGTCCTATCTTGTTTCTAGTATTAATCTCTGACCTGAGAAAGAAAGATATTTTTCCTTGCTTGTTATAGGTATTAATCTTCAATCTCCTCATGTAGAGAGTTTTCCAGGCTTGTTACAGGTATTAATCTAACAACGGTCGTTCACAGATAGTTGTCTTGGCTTGTTACAGGTATTAATCTGGAACTTATTTTTGTCGGTCATTGAGATAGTTGTCCTATCTTGTTTCATGCATTAATCTCTGACATGAGAAAGAAAGATAGTTTTCCTGCCTTGTTACAGGTATTAATCTTCAATCTCCTGATGTAGATAGTTTTCTTGGCTTGTTACAGGTATTAACCTACAGTTGATCGTCCATAGATAGTTGTAATGGCTTGTTACATGTATTTAAATGGAACTTGCTTTTATCGGTCATTTAGATAGTTGTCCTGTCCGGTTTCAAGTATTAATATCTGACCTGAGAAAGAAAGATAGTTTTCCTGGCTTGTTATAGGTATTAATCTTAAATCTCTTCATGTAGATAGTTTTCCTGGCTTGTTACAGGTATTAATCTATAATCAGTCATCGATAGATAGTTGTCCTTGCTTGTTACAGGTATTAATCTGGAACTTGTTTTTGTCGGTCGTTGAGATAGTTGTCCTGTCTGATTTTAGGTATTAATCTCTGAACTGAGAAAGAAAGATAGTTTTCCTGACTTGTTACAGGTATTAATCTTCAATCTCCTCATGTAGATAGTTTTCCTGACTTATTACAGGTGTTAATCTATAGTCGGTCGTCCATAGATAGTTTTCCTGGCTTGTTACAGGTATTAATCTGGAACTTGTTTTTGCCAGTCATTGTGATAGTTGTCCTGTTTGTTTACAAGTATTAATCTCTGACCTTAGAAAGAAAGATACGTTTCCTGGCTTATTACAGGTATTAATCTGGAGCTTTTTTATCGACCGTTGAGATAGTTGTCTTGTCTGGTTACAGGTATTAATCTCTGACCTGAGAAAGAAAGATAGTTTTCCTGGCTTGTTACAGGTATTAATCTTCAATCTCCTCATGTATATAGTTTTCCTGGCTTATTACAGGTATTAACCTACAGTCGGTCGTCCTTAAATAGTTGTCCTGGCTTGTTACAGGTATTAATCTGGAACTTATTTTTGTCGTTCATTGAGATAGTTGTCCTGTCTTGTTTCAGGTATTAATCTTTGACCTGAGAAAGAAAGACAGTTTTCCTGCCTTGTTACAGGTATTAATCTTTAATCTCTTCATGTAGATATTTTTCCTAGTTTGTTACATGTATTAACCTTCAGTCGGTCGTCCACAAATTGTTGTCTTGGTTTGTTGTAGGTATTAATATGGAACTTGCTTTTCTCGGTCATTGAGATAGTTGTCTTGTCTTGTTTCAGGTATTAATATCTGAACTGAGAAAGAAAGATAGTTTTCCTGGCTTGTTACAGGTATTAATCTCCAATCTCCTCATGTAGATAGTTTTTCTGACTCGTTACAGGTGTTAATCTATAGTCGGTCGTCCATAGATAGTTTTCCTAGGTTGTTACATGTATTAATCTGGAACTTATTTTTGGCGGTTGTTGAGATAGTTGTCATGTCTGATTACAGGTATTAATCTATGGCCTTAGAAAGAAAGATAGTTTTCCTGGCTTGTTACAGATATAAATCTTCAATCAACTCATGTAGATAATTGTCCTGGCTTGTTACAAGTATTAATCTGGAACTTGTTTTTGTCGATCATTGAGATAGTTGTCCTGTCTTGCTTCATGTATTAATCTATGACCTGAGAAAGAAAGATAGTTTTCCTGCCTTGTTATAGGTATTAATCTTCAATCACCTCATGTAGATAGTTTTCCTGGCTTGTTACAGGTGTTAATCTATAATCAATCATCCATAGATAGTTGTCCTTGCTTGTTACAGGTATTAATCTGGAACTTGTTTTTGTCGGTCGTTTAGATAGTTGTGTTGTCTGGTTTCAGGTATTAATCTCTGAACTGAGAAAGAAAGATAGTTTTCCTGACTTTTTACAGGTATTAATCTTCAATCTCCTCATGTAGATAGTTTTCCTGACTTATTAAAGGTGTTAATCTACAGTCGGTCGCTCCATAGATAGTTTTCCTAGCTTGTTACAGGTATTAATCTGGAACTTGTTTTTGTCAGTCGTTGTGATAGTTGTCCTGTCTGGTTACAAGTATTAATCTCTGACCTTAGAAAGAAAGATAGGTTTCCTGGCTTGTTACAGGTATTAATCTGGAACTTTTTTTGTCGGTCGTTGAGATAGTTATCATGTCTGGTTACAGGTATTAATCTTTGACCTGAGAAAGAAAGATAGTTTTCCTGGCTTGTTACTGGTATTAATCTTCAATCTCCTCATGTAGATAGTTTTCCTGGCTTATTAAAGGTATTAACCTACAGTCGGTCGTCCATAAATAGTTTTCCTAGCATGTTATAGGTATTAATCTGGAACTTGTTTTTATCGGTCATTGAGATAGTTGTTCTGTCTTGTTTCAGGTATTAATCTTTGACCTAAGAAAGAAAGATAGTTTTCCTGCCTTGTTACATGTATTATACTTCAATCTCCTCATGTATATATTTTTCCTAGCTTGTTACATGTATTAACCTACAGTCGGTCGTCCATAAATAGTTATCTTGGCTTGTTGTAGGTATTAATATGGAACTTGCTTTTATCGGTCATTGAGATAGTTGTCCTGTCTTGTTTCAGGTATTAATCTCTGACCTGAGAAAGAAAGAGAATTTTCCTGGCTTCTTACAGATATTAATCTTCAATCTCCTCATGTAGATAGTTTTCCTGACTTGTTACAGGTGTTAATCTACAGTCAGTCGTCCATAGATAGTTGTATTGGCTTGTTACATGTATTAAAATGGAACTTGAATTTGTCGGTCATTGAGATAGTTGTCCTGTCCGGTTTCAAGTATTAATATCTGACCTGAGAAAGAAAGATATTTTTCCTGGCTTATTACAGGTATTAATCTTCAATCTCCTCGTGTAGATAGTTTTCCTGGCTTGTTACAGGTGTTAATCTATAATCAATCATCCATAGATAGTTGTTCTTGCTTGTTACAGGTATTAATCTGGAACTTGTTTTTGTCGGTCGTTTAGATAGTTGTGTTGTCTGGTTTCAAGTATTAATCTCTGAACTGAGAAAGAAAGATAGTTTTCCTGACTTGTTACAGGTATTAATCTTCAATCTCCTCATGTAGATACTTTTCCTTACTTATTACAGGTGTTAATCTACAGTCGGTCGCTCCATAGATAGTTTTCCTGGCTTGTTACAGGTATTAATCTGGAACTTGTTTTTTCAGTCGTTGTGATAGTTGTCCTGTCTGGTTACAAGTATTAATCTCTGACCTTAGAAAGAAAGATAGGTTTCCTGGCTTGTTACAGGTATTAATCTGGAACTTTTTTTGACAGTCGTTGAGATAGTTATCATGTCTGGTTACAGGTATTAATGTCTCACCTGAGAAAGAAAGATAGTTTTCCTGGCTTGTTACAGGTATTAATCTTCAATCTCCTCGTGTAGATAGTTTTCCTGGCTTATTAAAGGTATTAACCTATAGTCGGTCGTCCATAAATAGTTGTCCTGGCTTGTTACAGGTATTAATCTGGAACTTGTTTTTGTCGGTCATTGAGATAGTTGCCCTGTCTTGTTTCAGGTATTAATCTTTGACCTGAGAAAGAAAGACAGTTTTCCTGCCTTGTTACAGGTATTAATCTTCAATCTCCTCAAGTGGATATTTTTCCTAGTTTGTTACATGTATTAACCTACAGTCGGTCGTCCACAAATAGTTGTCTTGGCTTGTTGTAGGTATTAATATGGAACTTGCTTTTATCGGTCATTGAGATAGTTGTCCTGTCTTGTTTCAGGTATTAATATCTGACCTGAGAAAGAAAGATAGTTTTCCTGGCTTGTTACAGGTATTAATCTTCAATCTCCTCGTGTAGATAGTTTTCCTGACTTGTTACATGTGTTAATCTATAGTCGGCCGTCCATAGATAGTTTTCCTAGCTTGTTACATGTATTAATCTGGAACTTGTTTTTGTCGGTTGTTGAGATAGTTGTCATGTCTGATTACAGGTATTAATCTATGGCCTTAGAAAGAAAGATAGTTTTCCTGACTTGTTACCGATATAAATCTTCAATCAACTCATGTAGATAGTTTTCCTTGCTTGTTACAGGTATTAATCTCTGACCCGAGAAAGAAAGATGGTTTTCCTTGCTTCTTACGGGTATTAATTTGGAACTTGAAAATTGTCTGTCATTGAGATGGTTGTCCTATCTTGTTTCATTTATTAATCTCTGACCTGAGAAAGAAAGATAGTTTTCCAGGCTTGTTCTAGGTATTAATCTTCAATCTGCTCATGTAGATAGTTATCCTGGCTTGTTACAGGTATTAATCTACCATCGGTCGTCCAAAGATAGTTGTCCTGGCTTGTTACAAGTATTAATCTGGAACTTGTTTTTGTCGGTCTTTGAGATAGTTGTCCTGTCTTGTTTCAGGTATTAATCTCTAACCTGAGAAAGAAAGATAGTTTTCCTGGCTTGTTAAAGGAATTAATCTCCAATCTCCTCTTGTAGATAGTTTTCCTGCCTTATTACAGGTATTAACCTACAGTCGATCATCTACAAATAGTTGTCCTGACTTGTTACAGGTATTAATCTGGAACTTGCTTTTGTCGGTCATTGAGATAGTTGTCCTATCTTGTTTCATGTATTAATCTCTGACCTGAGAAAGGAAGATAGTTTTCCTGCCTTGTTACAGGTATTAATCTTCAATCTCCTCATGTAGATAGTTTTCCTGGCTTATTACAGGTATTAATCTACCAACGGTCGTTCACAGATAGTTATCCTGGCTTGATACAGGTATAATCTGGAACTTAATTTTGTCGGTCATTGAGATAAATGTCCTGTCTTGTTTCATGTATTAATCTATGACCTGAGAAAGAAAGATATTTTTCCTGCCTTATTATAGGTATTAATCTTCAATCTCCTCATGTAGATAGTTTTCCTGGCTTGTTACAGGTATTAACCTAAAGTCGATCGTTCACAAATAGTTGTCCTAGCTTGTTACTGGTATTAATCTGGAACTTTTTTTTGTAGGTCATTGAGATAGTTGTCCTATCTTGTTTCAGGTATTAATCTCTGACCTGAGAAAGAAAGATAGTTTTCCTGCCTTGTTATAGGTATTAATCTTCAATCTCCTCATGTAGATAGTTTTCCTGGCTTGTTACAGGTATTAACCTACTGTCGGTCGTCCATAGATAATTGTATTGGCTTGTTACATGTATTAAAATGGAACTTGATTTTGTCGGTCATTGAGATAGTTGTCCTGTCTGGTTTCAAGTATTAATATCTGTCCTGAGAAAGAAAGATAGTTTTCCTGGCTTGTTACAGGTATTAATCTTCAATCTCCTCATGTAGATAGTTTTCCTTGCTTGTTACAGGTATTAATCTATAATCAATCATCAATAGATAGTTGTCCTTGCTTGTTATAGGTATTAATCTGGAACTTGTTTTTGTCGGTCGTTTAGATAATTGTCCTGTCTTGTTTCAGGTATTAATCTTTGAATTGAAAAAGAAAGATAGTTTTCCTGACTTGTTACAGATATTAATCTCCAATCTCCTCATTTAGATAGTTTTCCTGGCTTATTACAGGTATTAACCTACAGTCGGTCGTCCATAAATAGTTATACTGGCATGTTACAAGTATTAATCTGGAACTTGTTTTTGTCCGTCATTGAGATAGTTGTTCTGTCTTATTTCAGGT
Organism: Vicia faba; assembly: GCA_948472305.1. Lineage (NCBI taxonomy): Eukaryota > Viridiplantae > Streptophyta > Magnoliopsida > Fabales > Fabaceae > Vicia > Vicia faba. Next base: position 1,435,622,061 of record OX451741.1, on the reverse strand, counting down.
ATTAATCTCTGACCTGAGAAAGAAAGATAGTTTTCCTGCCTTGTTACAGGTATTATACTTCAATCTCCTCATGTAGATATTTTGCCTAGCTTGTTACATGTATTAACCTACAGTCGGTCGTAAACAAATAGTTGTCTTGGCTTGTTATAGGTATTAATATGGAACTTCCTTTTATCGGTTATTGAGATAGTTGTCTTGTCTTGTTCCAAGTATTAATCTCTGACCTGAGAAAGAAAGATAGTTTTCCTGGCTTGTTACAGATATTAATCTTCAATCTCCTCATGTAGATAGTTTTCTTGACTTGTTACAGGTGTTAATCTACAGTCGGTCGTCCATAGATAGTTTTCCTGGCTTGTTATAGGTATTAATCTGGAACTTGTTTTTGTCGGTTGTTGAGATAGTTGTCATGTCTGATTACAGGTATTAATCTATGGCCTTAGAAAAGAAAGATAGTTTTCCTGGCTTGTTACAGATATTAATCTTCAATCAACTCATGTAGATAGTTTTCCTGGCTTGTTACAGGTTCTAATCTCTGACCCGAGAAAGAAAGATAATTTTCCTTGCTTCTTACGTGTATTAATTTGGAACTTGAATTTGTTGGTCATTGAGATGGTTTTCCTATCTGGTTTCATTTATTAATCTCTGACCTGAGAAAGAAACATAGTTTTCCGGGCTTTTTATAGGTATTAATCTTCAATATGCTCATGTAGATTGTTTTTCTGGCTTGTTACAGGTATTAATCTACCATCGGTCGTCCAAAGATAGTTTTCATGGCTTGTTACAAGTATTAATCTATAACTTGTTTTTGTCGGTCTTTGAGATAGTTGCCCTGTCTGGTTACAAGTATTAATCTCTGACCTTAGAAAGAAAGATAGGTTTCCTGGCTTGTTACAGGTATTAATATGGAACTTTTTTTGTCAGTCGTTGAGATAGTTATCATGTCTGGTTACAGGTATTAATCTCTCACCTGAGAAAGAAAGATAGTTTTCCTGGCTTGTTACAGGTATTAATCTTCATTCTCCTCGTGTAGATAGTTTTCCTGGCTTATTAAAAGTATTAACCTACAGTCGGTCGTCCATAAATAGTTGTCCTGGCTTGTTACAGGTATTAATCTGGAACTTGTTTTTGTCGGTCATTGAGATAGTTGCCCTGTCTTATTTCAGGTATTAATCTTTGACCTGAGAAAGAAAGACAGTTTTCCTGCCTTGTTACAGGTATTAATCTTCAATCTCCTCATGTAGATATTTTTCCTAGTTTGTTACATGTATTAACCTACAGTCGGTCGTCCACAAATAGTTGTCTTGGCTTGTTGGAGGTATTAATATGGAACTTGCTTATATTGGTCGTTGAGATAGTTGTCCTGTCTTTTTTTAGGTATTAATATCTGACCTGAGAAAGAAAGATAGTTTTCCTGGCTTGTTACAGGTATTAATCTTCAATCTCCTCATGTAGATAGTTTTCCTGACTTGTTACATGTGTTAATCTATAGTCGGCCGTCCATAGATAATTTTCCTAGCTTGTTACATGTATTAATCTGGAACTTGTTTTTGTCGGTTGTTGAGATAGTTGTCATGTCTGATTATAGGTATTAATCTATGGCCTTAGAAAGAAAGATAGTTTTCCTGACTTGTTACAGATATAAATCTTCAATCAACTCATGTAGATAGTTTTCCTGGCTTGTTACAGGTATTAATCTCTGACCCGAGAAAGAAAGATAGTTTTCCTTGCTTCTTACGGGTATTAATTTGGAACTTGAAAATTGTCTGTCATTGAGATGGTTGTCCTATCTGGTTTCATTTATTAATCTCTGACCTGAGAAAGAAAGATAGTTTTCCAGGCTTGTTCTAGGTATTAATCTTCAATCTGCTCATGTAGATAGTTTTCCTGGCTTGTTACAGGTATTAATCTACCATCGGTCGTCCAAAGATAGTTGTCCTGGCTTGTTATAAGTATTAATCTGGAACTTGTTTTTGTCGGTCTTTGAGATAGTTGTCCTGTCTTGTTTCAGGTATTAATCTCTAACCTGAGAAAGAAAGATAGTTTTCCTGGATTGTTAAAGGAATTAATCTTCAATCTCCTCTTGTAGATAGTTTTCCTGCCTTATTACAGGTATTAACCTACAGTCGATCATCTACAAATAGTTGTCCTGACTTGTTCAGGTATTAATCTGGAACTTACTTTTGTCGGTCATTGAGATAGTTGTCCTATCTTGTTTCATGTATTAATCTCTGACCTGAGAAAGGAAGATAGTTTTCCTGGCTTGTTAGAGGTATTAATCTTCAATATCCTCATGTAGATAGTTTTCCTGGCTTGTTACAGGAATTAATCTACCAACGGTCGTTCACAGATAGTTATCCTGGCTTGTTACAGGTATAATATGGAACTTAATTTTGTCGGTCATTGAGATAGTTGTCCTGTCTTGTTTCATGTATTAATCTATGACCTGAGAAAGAAAGATAGTTTTCCTGCCTTATTATAGGTATTAATCTTCAATCTCCTCATGTAGATAGTTTTCCTGGCTTGTTACAGGTATTAACCTACAGTCGATCGTCCACAAATAGTTGTCCTAGCTTGTTACAGGTATTAATCTGGAACATTTTTTTGTAGGTCATTGAGATAGTTGTCCTGTCTTGTTTCATGTATTAATCTCTGACCTGAGAAAGAAAGATAGTTTTCCTGCCTTGTTATAGGTATTAATCTTCAATCTCCTCATGTAGATAGTTTTCCTGGCTTGTTACAGGTATTAACCTACAGTCGGTCGTCCATAGATAATTGTATTGGCTTGTTACATGTATTAAAATGGAACTTGATTTTGTCGGTCATTGAGATAGTTGTCCTGTCTGGTTTCAAGTATTAATATATGTCCTGAGAAAGAAAGATAGTTTTCCTGGCTTGTTACAGGTATTAATCTTCAATCTCCTCATGTAGATAGTTTTCCTGGCTTGTTACAGGTATTAATCTATAATCAATCATCCATAGATAGTTGTCCTTGCTTGTTATAGGTATTAATCTGGAACTTGTTTTTGTCGGTCGTTTAGATAGTTGTCCTGTCTGGTTTCAGGTATTAATCTTTGAATTGAAAAAGAAAGATAGTTTTTCTGACTTGTTACAGGTATTAATCTCCAATCTCCTCATTTAGATAGTTTTCCTGGCTTATTACAGGTATTAACCTACAGTCAGTCGTCCATAAATAGTTATACTGGCATGTTACAGGTATTAATCTGGAACTTGTTTTTGTCCGTCATTGAGATAGTTGTTCTGTCTTGTTTCAGGTATTAATCTCTGACCTGAGAAAGAAAGATAGTTTTCCTGCCTTGTTACAGGTATTATACTTCAATCTCCTCATGTAGATATTTTTCCTAGCTTGTTACATGTATTAACCTACAGTCGGTCGTCCACAAATAGTTGTCTTGGCTTGTTATAGGTATTAATATGGAACTTCCTTTTATCGGTCATTGAGATAGTTGTCCTGTCTTGTTTCAAGTATTAATCTCTGACCTGAGAAAGAAAGATAGTTTTCCTGGCTTGTTACAGATATTAATCTTCAATCTCCTCATGTAGATAGTTTTCTTGACTTGTTACAGGTGTTAATCTACAGTCGGTCGTCCATAGATAGTTTTCCTGGCTTGTTATAGGTATTAATCTGGAACTTGTTTTTGTCGGTTGTTGAGATAGTTGTCATGTCTGATTACAGGTATTAATCTATGGCCTTAGAAAGAAAGATAGTTTTCCTGGCTTGTTACAGATATTAATCTTCAATCAACTCATGTAGATAGTTTTCCTGGCTTGTTACAGGTTCTAATCTCTGACCCGAGAAAGAAAGATAATTTTCCTTGCTTCTTATGTGTATTAATTTGGAACTTGAAATTTGTCGGTCATTGAGATGGTTTTCCTATCTGGTTTCATTTATGAATCTCTGACCTGAGAAAGAAACATAGTTTTCCGGGCTTTTTATAGGTATTAATCTTCAATATGCTCATGTAGATTGTTTTTCTGGCTTGTTACAGGTATTAATCTACCATCGGTCGTCCAAAGATAGTTTTCATGGCTTGTTACAAGTATTAATCTATAACTTGTTTTTGTCGATCTTTGAGATAGTTGTCCTGTCTTGTTTCGGGTATTAATCTCTAACCTGAGAAATAAAGATAGTTTTCCTGGCTTGTTACAGGAATTAATCTCCAATCTCCTCATGTAGATAGTTTTCCTGCCTTATTACAGGTATTAACGTATAGTTAGTCATCTATTAATCGATGTCCTGGCTTGTTACAAGTATTAATCTAGAACTTGCTTTTGTCGGTCATTGAGATAGTTGTCCTATCTTGTTTCTGGTATTAATCTCTGACCTGAGAAAGAAAGATAGTTTTCCTGGCTTGTTAGAGGTATTAATCTTCAATCTCCTCATGTAGAGAGTGTTCCTGGGTTATTACAGGTATTAATCTACCAACGATCATTCACAGATAGTTGTCCTGGCTTGTTACAGGTATTAATCTGGAACTTGTTTTTGTCGGTCATTGAGATAGTTGTCCTGTCTTGTTTCATGTATTAATCTCTAGCCTGAGAAAGAAAGATAGTTTTCCTGCCTTGTTACAGGTATTAATCTTCAATTTCCTCATGTAGCTAGTTTTCCTGGCTTGTTACAGGTATTAACCTATAGTCGGTCGTCCATAGATAGTTGTATTGGCTTGTTACATGTATTAAAATGGAACTTGCTTTTGTCGATCATTGAGATAGTTGTCATGTCCGGTTTCAAGTATTAATATCTGACTTGAGAAAGAAAGATAGTTTTCCTGGCTTGTTACAGATATTAATCTTCAATCTCCTCATGTAGATAGTTTTCTTGGCTTGTTACAGGTATTAATCTACAATCAGTCGTCCATATATAGTTTTCCTTGCTCGTTACAGGTATTAATCCGGAACTTGTTTTTTTCGGTCGTTGAGATAGTTGTCCGGCCTGGTTTCAGGTATTAATCTCTGAACTGAGAAAGAAATATAGTTTTCCTGACTTGTTACAAGTATTTATCTTCAATCTCCTCATGTAGATAGTTTTCCTAACTTATTACAGGTGTTAATCTACAGTCCGTCGTCCATAGATAGTTTTCCTGGCTTGTTACAGGTATTAATCTGGAACTTGTTTTTGTCAGTCGTTGTAATAGTTGTCCTGTGTGGTTACAGGTATTAATCTCTGACCTTAGAGAGAAAGATAGGTTTCCTGGCTTATTACAGGTATTAATCTATAATCAGTCATTCATAAATAGTTGTCCTGGCTTGTTACAATGTATTAATCTCTGACCAGAGAAAGAAAGATGGTTTTCCTTGCTTGTTACAGGTATTAATATGGAATTTGAAAATTATCGGTCATTGAGATAGTTGTCCTGTCTGGTTTCAGTTATTAATCTCTGACCTGAGAAAGAAAGATAGTTTTCCTAGCTTGTTACAGGTATTAATCTTCAATCTACTCATTGATCGTGGGATTTGTACTTATGTATCCAATGATTCGGACTGCAAGTGCACAGTCTTGTCGAGTAGTTTTAAAAGATATCGAACCACATAGACTGATTAATCGATCTACCGTTTTCTATTGTTACTATGTAAATCTAAAGCTAATGAATATTTGATTTGGGTTGTAGGGAAACTAATCGCTAAATTAAGTTGTATTTTAATAATCTATGAGCTTAATTACCAGTATGTAACAGTCTTACCTCGGGAACTAGCGACCTGTCGGGCGTCTTTATATTTTCAAAACGGTTTTCAGTAAAACTTATCTAGTTTAAAAACCCTCGTCTCACACTGTCGTTTTGTTGATCTAGGCTATGCAGTTAAGTCCTAACGTACGCTTCCGCCATCCCGCAGGAGTTAAAAACACTTTTTAAAAACTAAACAAAATCTTAATTAACTTTAAAGTGCTTCCGTTGTATTTTAAGCCAATGCCTAATTACTATTGTCCAGTTAAAAGATCTCAAACTTCCGCTTTGTTGACCCTAACCTCTATCTGTTTTTTACTTCCGTAACAAAACAATTTAATGATTTGAAAAATAGTAACTTAGGCCAGAAAAGAAAGTTTCGTAGTAAAAATAGTTCCGACTAAGTTACTCGTTCCCTCGGTTGATTGACTTTACATATCGGTATAGGATTTCTAGCCTGACATAATATTAAACCAAATTGCAGAATAATATAAAGGACAAACACAAATAAACATAATTATATTAATTAATAAGCAATAAGAATTTGTAAGCATAAACCTGGTAATAACTCTGAAGACAGAAGCACTCCTGCACAAATTGTAGGCTTTGCTTCGATCGGAGAATATATTTAACCGTACAGAAGAAAATAATGCTGAAAGAATAATGCTGGAAAGAAATAACTGGGAAAAGAAAATAATGCTGAAAAGAAATAATGCTGAAAATAATATTCTGCTGAAAATAATATTTGCTTAATAAAATCTCTAAACTTTCTCGCCAAAATGCAGAACCCTTTCTACTGTGGTCTCAAGCTCTATTTATAGTGCTTGCTTGATTCGTTGCTCACGAAAATGTAGGAACGGTTCACTTCCTTTCTTGAGAAATAATAGGCCATTTAATTGTCATGTTCGTTGCTCTTTTGACTTAGTGGGTGAGAGAATGTAGGAACTCATTGGATTAAGCTTTGAACGTGTTTCTGTCCGTTGGACGAGGAGAACGTGGGGTGATAGGCTGTGACGTTCGTCACACGCAAGTGACGATAGTCACTTGGTCTTCATGGAGCGTGACGTTCGTCACGTCCCCTTGACGGTCGTCAGGGCTTGATTGCTTCTGGGCCACGTGCTCACACTTGTAATGGGCTTTTGGGCTGTTTTCTTCTCCTTAGGCTCTTTTACTACTTTTTGCACCCTTTTTTCTTCATTTCTTCAAAAGTGTTCGGCTCAGTGCATATCTGCAAAAATAGAAAAATACCTGCATAATACTTATAAAATAATTCAATTTAAACTAAAGTATGAGAAATATTTGGTGTATATCAAGCCAGAAATATCACATATTTGTGTGTCATCAAACTCCCCCATACTTAAACTTTGCTTGTCCTCAAGCAAATGCCAAGTACGATGTTTTTCTAAACATGGTTATGACTCGGATTAACTAATACATAGTTGCGTTGTGTTTTTGTCAGAAAATCGGTGGTTTGATTCGTGCTCCATAACTACGTCAGCGACGCTAGACAATCCCATTTTACGTAAACTAGTTATAGGTCCTATCATAGCCTACCTCGAGTATTTGTCTTGTTTTGCCCTTTTCATTCTAGCGCAATCACATTAAGCCCTTTATCTTCACACGCACATAGCAGAACAGTCGGTTAGTGGTTATGATCCTTTTAAACTTTTCGAGGTTTCTGGCACATTAATGTGGCAACCTTTAATTCAAATGTTGGATGCGGAGGATCAGACCGTAATCTGCCCTACCGAGTTCAGTACCAGATGCTCCTGAACCATCCATCAAATGAATTTTCATGTTACTTTGTAAGGTTTACATCCTTTGGATTAGGCGATCGGGTGAGGATCGTCCAATTTAATCAGTGTGTTTCCTTGCAACATTTTGCTAAAATATTCTATCATCCACATATATTCATCGACTTCCTGCGTAGTTTGTGTTTAAGACGGTGATGACTGCTAATATAAACTACTCAAGGTTACTTATAAAGACTAAACTCAGGGTGTTGAAACAACGGGTACTTGAACTGATCTATCATACTCTGGGGTTGTAAAGTGTCTAAACGGTAGAAATTTCGCTAAATCTCGCCCCAATTCCTGATGATTAATGATTCTGCAGTCTATTTACTTGTCGAGTGAGAGAAAAGAATTTTTTATGGGCTCAAAAAGAGAGGGGAGTCTAAAAGAACAACACAAATTGCTGCAATAAATGACTTGAGAAAAAAAAATTTATTGAATTTAAGATAACAGAAGGGAAATTACAAAGAAAATAAAAATTACTAGAAAAAGGGAAATACTTCCTCCCCCATACTTGAATCATACATTGTCCTCAATGTATTGAAAGAAGCGGTAAAGGGGAAAGATAACAACATAATCATTCTTCTTCCTCTTGTCTTTGGTATCGGCCACGTGTCCTTGCTCTTCGACGTGCTTTCCCGCCATGTCTGGAAGATTCGCCGCCATCTCTCTAGGATATGATATTATGCAAGTCGTCAACATGGAGTGTTAAGGCTCGCATATCTGTCGTTATTCTGGTGGTGAATTCCAGCATACTTTGATCGTGCCTGCGAGCGTAGTCATTTTGGTCTCTCTGCATTTGTTGCATGAGAGTCATCATCTCGATTTGGCGTGTCTCGATACTCTGGTGGCATTGAGTGGATAGTTGGTTTTGTTGCTTAATTGCGGCATATATTGCGTCGATAGTGGCGGGATTGTTGGCTTGCTGTTGTTGGGGCTCTTGCTGCTCTAATTCTTCTTCGATTTCGTCAGCGGCAGCGTTGTTAGCCTGACCTTGATTTCCTTGCACATTTTCTCCGGGTTCAGGGGCGTTCAGGTTGTAAAGCCAGTTATCCGGATTACCCAAGTAAGTACGATTATGATTTGGCATGATCATACTACGAACTCTTGCATTCTTAACCATGAGATAGTATCCTTCAGCTTCTCGTACTTTAATCAGGCGGCCAACTCTACAGTTATCAATGTCCATAAAAACTGCTGGCAGTGGAGGTAGGAGTTGGATCCTTTCCCCCCAGTTCAAGTGAACTGCGATGGCGGTGATGATGCCTTCGATGCAAAAAGGTGTGGTCCCTTCTCTTGCAACGAGGTTTTGAATATGGGCCATCATTAAAGTGACGGGATTAAGACGGATGTTTTTCGAAAAGGTACAGTGGAGAGCATATAATTCTTTAGTGTTTACCTTGTTGTTGTTTGCCCTTCCGAATATTGTGTTTGCCATAACACGGTGTAAGAAGCGGATGTTCGGGTTGTGGATGTGAGAGGCGTACTGTGCTTCGGGTGTGACATTTGGTTCGCCGGTTATTCTCTCCCATAGTGCGTATGCACTTCCATTCCAATCCAATTCTGGGGGTATGCGGTATTGCACATTATTCCCTCGGGGAAAATGAAATATGTCGCTCGAAATTTCATGGTTGAGTTAGTACTCTCGGTTGAACATCCGAAAATGAGCGGCTCCCGTTAGGTGTGCGTCTGCATCTTCTCGGGTGTGATATGCGTAGGAACTCAAGAATTCCAACGTGAGAGCTTCGTAAGTTGGTGTGTTCATCGTGCTAATAAAGCTTAGGCCAGCTTTATTCAGCAAGCCTTCCATATGAGGTAGCAGGCCTAATTCTTGCAAGCAAGTGTTGTCGATGAACCGTGTGGATGTTAGCCCTCGGTGATGGAATTTTATGTACCTCTCTTTTTGAAGCTCACCGGCTTCTCCTTGTCGGAGCAAGAGATGTCGCATGTTGGGTTCGGGTTGGTTGGCCATGAGTATTGAACTTGATAGAAAAAAAATGTATATGTGGTAGAGAGATGGAAAGGGAGCGGTAGTGATGAAACTAAGGATGGAAGGGGAGGGTTTATATAGATGGTTTTGTGGAGTAAGAAATTTAATGGTGTTTATGGGAGAATTTTGAAATTTGGGAGGTTATGGAAGTTATAGGTGAGTGGAGTAAATGGGGTGGTGAGATTTTAAGACAAATTTTTCATGCATCAATGTTGTTCAATGGTCACGGGTTTGAAAAGTGTGGGGGACAATGCCTGCCGCCCGTCACGTTCTCTCTGACGCTCGTCAGAGTCAAAGACACTTCCTGACGTTCGTCACATGCACTCTGTCGTTCGTCAGGGTCAGGTCATGTTGGTCTCTTTGACTGCTTTGAACGCGTGCTCCACTAAAGTAATTAATTAATTTCAATTTTGAGAAGTGTATTGCAAGGGATTAGTAGCATATTGTATAGTTGGAAAAATGATATGGTAAATAAGAAGCAAATAAAGATGGTAACAAAAATAAAATAAAACATGATAATAATAATAGAAATTAAGAACAAATGAAAATAATAATGGAAATTTGCACAGTAAAAAAAAATGAATACATACTTTGTATGAAAATAAATAAATAAATACTTTAAAATAAAAATAAAATGGATATGAAATGAATAGATGAATAAATAAACGAAATTTTAGAACCGAAAAGTATTAAATTATTCGAAAATAATAAAACCATAATGAGTTTTGAGAATAATAATAATAATGAAAAACCCCCCTGTGATCGGTGGATCTGGAACTGACTGTTTAACGCTGGTTCGCGAAATGTCGCGGAAGCAAGAGTCGCCACCGTCTTTTATTTTCTCCAAATGGAAAGGACAAAAGCACAGAAAAATTCCTTATAGAGATTGCTCTCGGTTCGGGAGGTAGATTTATAGAAAGGGAAGGTGTTAGCACCCTTTCTATCCATGGTTATCCATGGGCACTTAGATACTTGCTCATTTGTGTTTTCAAAATTGTTTGTTTGCTTTTCAACTGTGGGTTTAAAAAAGTTTCTTTGAAAATTTCAGTTCGACTCTTGTATCAATCCTCAAGAGTGTTTGAAAAATTGCTTTTTGAAAGCTTTTTGAAAGGTGTCGGTGTGAAAAGAAGTTTTTGATTTGTTTTGAAATTAGAGCAAGTATCTACGAGTCATCTACCTACCCTAAGGAATTCGTCTGTGTAAATGTCCTTAAAGTAGTGTCATCCCACCATTGAGAGGTAGGTAGCACCACCGTTGGAGGTATTCGGGTCAATTCGAGGGTTCGGGACATTGTGGTCACCAGAGCAATGGGAAGACACCTTAGAAGCTACCCTCATGCCATGTTCATGGGCATGAGAAACATCCTCTACTCGACGACCACGTTTCGAGGGGCAAGGCAACAGTGAGGCGTACCCTAGGGGTGGTGTGTGAACTGTGTGTCGTTTTCAGTTATATTTGTCTTGTTCATGCATTGGTGATCTACGCTTTGTTTTTATTTTTGACATTCATTCTTTCATGTGGTTATTAACAATTAAAAGGTGCGGAATTAAAAGTCCTACGCCATTACAAAGGCGCGGGTCTACATCGCCAAATTAATCCAAGACCCGATTTGAAATAAAAATGCGGGAAGATAAATGTCCTAATTAATCTATTACATGGCTTTGGGATAAATACATTATGTTCATAAAAAGAAATAAAAGTAAATGCGAAAAGAAATAAAATCAAGAACGCGAGGGCGTTGGACCCTTTTAAGAAATTACATTACAATTAATAAATTAATTAAGTTTAAATAAAAGAAAGAATTTTTTGGAGTTTTTGTATTTATGGAATTTAATGAGAAAGTTAAATGGAATTAAAACCCTAATTCTAGACTATTTTTAATTTATTAAAAAAAAGATGTTTAAGTTTGATCTAATTTTAATTAATTATTTAATTACAAATTTATTTACAAAAATAATTAATTATTAATAATGATAAGAAGAAATTTTAATTATTGAAAAAAAAGAATAAAAAGCTAGAAACCCTAATTTTTATGTTTTTTAATTTATTTAAGAAAAACATTGAATTAAACCTAGAATTAAAACTAAATTAATTAACAAAATTTATTTACAAAATAATATTAATTAATATTAACAAAGCATATTTTTTATTGTTTTATGATTTTCTGATTTTTTTTTTATATTTTTATGAAAATTAATTTTGATGAATTAACTAAAATAAATAAAACAAATAAATAGAAAAAATAAAAAGAAAGAATAATGTGCAAACCAATAGGGGGTGTTGACCCCAATGTTGGAGGTTTGACTGCAGCAATTTGGCCCATTACATTGAGGCCTCTTTTGACTTTTCAGACCATGTGCACATGCGTTGACTGGGGTGTTCCCTGGACCTTGATTTTTGGCCACTGGATGGGCGCTCATGGCCACTTGGCAGACCGTTGATGAGAGTACACGATGGATCCCTGGAAGACATGCTGCGTAGGAACAAGTTAAAGAAAAAAATATGAAAGATGCAAAGGGGACCTGGGAATCGAACCCAGGTCCCAATACCTATATGCCAACGCCTTTACCAATCGTGCCACTGAGTCTTTTTGATATCATAGTGGGCAATGAATGAGATAAGTGAGAGAGTGCTGATGGCTTGAGAAAACGCGCCAAGTTCAAATTACCCAATCTGGCTGAGACACGTCCTCCTTCTTCTTCATGTTACCTGAAAACAAAACATGGATAGCGGGGGTTTTAAACCCCCACAATCTGAAACACCAAAAAATAGCGAATAGAACTCCGTCGGTCATAAATTGAGCGCGACATGTGGCTTTGAATCGTCATGAGCTTCTGGTTTCAGTGGTATAGGTCTTGTGTCTCAATTTTACCAGATGAGAGAAACCCCAATTTTACAGCTTTGAAACCCTAACGAGCTCCCATGGTAGCTTTGTATACAGGCAATGATTATTCAATTAAATAGCACCAATAGATTCAGAATGTCCATGTTAGTATAAAACAATAGTTTAAATGTATGAATATGGCGTATAAATCAAAACACGAATATACAAAATATCAAAGACAGGACGGCTTCATTCTACCGATTCTTGAGGTTAGAGGCTATGGTTTTGATTCAGGAAGTTTCCTTGATGCCTTGGCAAGCTATTGGAATGGTTATCTTGCCTTGAAACGCACTGAAACTGTGTTTTCAGTTTTGAAGTTTTTTCACAAAAAATGCAAAGTTTGTCTATGGTTTGAGGCGCAGCTTGAAGGTTTTTAGCATTAGGTTTTGGTTTATACTTATGTGAGGAATGAATTAGGGTAGAAATTTCAACCAAAAACCTTTGTAATCAATGCTTTTGAGATTTGATTTCCATGGATCTTTTTCAATCTTTTCCATGCCCTTTTGATATCAATCATGGCCAAATCTTTCCAAATTGAGTGTGCACGAAATCTTGGAGTTATGATAGACCTATTAGCTGCATAAAAAGATTTAAAACGCATGCTTGAGTATTTTTGTCATATTTTATTTAATTAAATGAATTAATGGTGATAAAAATTCAAATAAATAATAAAAAATGATGAAATAAATCCCCTTTGGGTCAAATGGTCGTGCATAGCTCTTGGATGATGATTCTTGGAAGAAAATGTGGCCCATTAGCAATTTTGAGGCATTTGAAGCAAAGTTGACTTTTCAAAATTCCCAAAAATTTCCCAACTTCCACAAGGCATATCTTGCTCAATTTTTAAGCTTTGATCATGTTCTTGGACATTTTGGAAAGGTCTTGAAGTCCTCTAACCAATGCCTTTGGTACCATGTCATTTTGATTTTCCAATCTCAAGTTATGGTCTTTGACTTAAAGTGCCTTTTTGTTGACTTTTGAAAATGACCTATAATGTTGAGATTGATAATTTTTTGTGAGAGCATTTCTTGGACTTTAAGTGTGAAGGGGAGTTGTAGGAAATGCCTTTCTCTTCAACATGAGCTTTGGATGGAATTTTTCTGATAAACCATGTGGATGTTATGCCTTGGTCAAGTTACAGTTGACTTTTTCAACTGTCCAAATATGGAAACTTTTGCATCTTGAGACTTTTTGAGCCATGCCTTGAGAATAATGATCAAGAATTGATCAAATGATGTTTGTGGCTTCAAAATAAGATGTTGACCAAAAATTTGAACTTTTGACTGTCAAATGACCATTTTACCCCTACAGTTGACTGTTGAGCAATTAGGGTTTTTGACTGTGCAATTTTGTGCTGTAAGTCTTGAAACTTGACATGAGGATGCTTGACAATGTTTATAGGCATGTGGGACTTGTTTGGACCCTTGGAAGCTTCAATTTCTCTGCCAGAACCAAAACCCTAGTTTTTGACTGTTAGGAGGCCCTTGAACTGTGCAACCCTTGAGAGATTGTGAAGCATGCTCTTTGCAAATCTTGAAGAATATGGGAGGACAAATTTTGGGGTACAACAGTTGCCCCTGTTCAATCTTCTTAGACCTGAGGATGTAGATTGGATGACGTGCCTTTCGTAATCCGAAGGTGGAAGATGATTGAACACTAGAGTGCCCAGAAATTTGCACTCACATGGTAGTGTGATGATGGGAATGGGCTTACAGATGCCATTTAGAGATTGATGGATAGGAAGATGGGCTTACAGATGCCATGTTGAGAGATGATGGATAGGTGGATAGGCTTATAGATGCCATCTGGGTGTCGATCGCGTAAGAGATTCCTTAGCGAGAACTTGCGTACCTGAAAAAGAAAACGAGTACCTGGCCTGTTACAGGAACTGGTCTTCAAACTCTTTGTATAGATGCATCCTGACTGGTTACAGGAATTGAACCTGGAGCTTCAAACGGTGATGAACGAATCAGGGATGGTTACTACCTCAACGGGACGGTGAGAGAACCTTGGACGATTACTACCTCAACAGGAACGCTGAGAGAACCTGAGGCGATTACTACCTCCACAGTAACGGGGAGAGAATCTTGGGCGACTTCAACCTCAACAGTAATGCTGAGAGACCCTTGGACGATTACTACCTCAACAGGAACGCTGAGAGAACCTTGGACGATTACTACCTCAACAGGAACGCTGAGAGAATCTCGGGGCGACTTCAACCTCAACAGTAACGATGCTAGAATCATAGGCGACTTCAACCTCAACAGTAACAATGAGAGAATCATAGGCGACTTCAACCTCAACAGTAACGATGAGAGAATCTTGGGCGACTTCAACCTCAACAGTAACACTGAGAGAATCATAGGCGACTTCAACCTCAACAGTAACGCTGAGAGAATCATAGGCGACTTCAACCTCAACAGTAACGCTGAGAGAATCTTGGGCGACTTCAACCTCAACAGTAACGCTGAGAGAATCTTGGGCGACTTCAACCTCAACAGTAACACTGAGAGAATCTTAGGCGACTTCAACCTCAACAGTAACGATGAGAGAATCAAAGGCGACTTCAACCTCAACAGTAACGATGAGAGAATCTTGGATGTCTTCTACTGGGATAAGAATCAGTGAGATCTTAGGGTCGATCTGACTGAACTAGAGAAGGCTTTTGACTGGATAAGAATCAGGAAAATCTTAGGGTCGATTTAACTGAACCGGACAAGGTCTTGGAATATCTTCAACTGGATAAGAATCAGGGAGATCTTAGGGTCGATCTGACTGAACCAGAGAAGGCCTTTGACTGGATAAGAATCAGGAAAATCTTAGGGTCGATTTACTGAACCAGACAAGGTCTTGGAATATCTTCAACTGGATAAGAATCAGGGAGATCTTAGGGTCGATCTGACTGAACCAGAGAAGGCCTTTGACTGGATAAGAATCAGGAAAATCTTAAGGTCGATTTACTGAACCGGACAAGGTCTTGAAATCTTCAACTGGATAAGAATCAGGGAGATCTTAGGGTCGATCTGATTGAACCAGAGAAGGCCTTTGACTGGATAAGAATCAGGAAAATCTTAGGGTCGATTTAACTGAACCGGACAAGGTCTTGAAATCTTCAACTGGATAAGAATCAGTGAGATCTTAGGGTCAATCTGACTGAACCAGAGAAGGCCTTTGACTGGATAAGAATCAGGAAAATCTTAGGGTCGATTTAACTGAACCGGACAAGGTCTTGAAATATCTTCAACTGGATAAGAATCAGGGAGATCTTAGGGTCGATCTGACTGAACCAGAGAAGGCCTTTGACTGGATAAGAATCAGGAAAATCTTAGGGTCGATTTACTGAACCGGACAAGGTCTTGAAATCTTCAACTGGATAAGAATCAGGGAGATCTTAGGGTCGATCTGACTGAACCAGAGAAGGCCTTTGACTGGATAAGAATCAGGAAAATCTTAGGGTCGATTTAATTGAACCAGGCTAAAGTCTTGAACATAGCTGAGAACTTAACTGGCTCTTTCCTGAAAGGTAAGGGTCAATCATATGCAATGCATGATATGAATCAAGCAATGATGTTCTCAACATAAATGAGATTTGTAAGATATGATGCGTATATGCATGCTATAGTGTATGGAAATGTGATGTTTATGAACGTATGTTTTCGTCCTAGGAAAATAAATCCTTGACGGATGCCGGGAAGTCATATCCTGGGTTGATGTTGGAGAATAGTGCTTTGTTTTTTCCGCTGGGGAAGATAGTTGCAAGAATACCTATAGGAGAAGATGACTCCGTTAGGGAATAAACTTGGCGAATGGAACACTCTGCGGGGAGAAAATTACTCTAGCGATCTTGCTGGGGAGCAATACTCTGTGGGGAAAGAGAGGTACTTCGCTGAGGTTGATGATAACTCCGCTGGGGATACCATTGATATGTTATGATGGAAGTTTTGATGAGCTCCGCTGGGGATAGGAAGACTTCGCCGAGGACGATCTTTCCGTGGCTTTTAGCTGAGGATAACCCAGTTATAAGCTCCGGTGGAGAATAACCTTTGAATAAAACCGGGGAGACGCGTTCGCTCTGCAGGGAGTGAAGGTATCTTGGTCGCATTCTTCAGCTGAACTTACCTTGGCACTTCGGTGGACAGAGCAACCGGATCGTTTAGACAACTCATTATTGCCCCAGTTTCTGTTGGAGAAGAAGGTACCTGTGAAGGTGCTTGATGACTGCCGATTGACAAATCTTCTTCTGGTAGGCAAGTAACGAGATACTGGGACATAGTCGTACGCTTTGATCCCTAACTTTTGCCTGGACTGCCCTTTCGGGTTTTCAGTCCATCGGGATACCCTCTTTTGCCCAAGCCGCCTTTTCAGGTTTTCGACTTGCCGGGTGCACAGATTTTTTTCATTTCATCCCTTATTTTGCCCGAACCCTTTTGGTTCGCCGGGAAGCCCTTATTTTTGCCTAGGTGTGTCAACCTAGCGGGTCTTTGATTATGCGTAGTATTTTTTTCCGACTATGTCCATGCTCTCAGGATGTAGGGAGATGCCCCTGTTATTGATATTGTGTTGTCATGCTGCCAGAAGATCTTCGTTTGATCGTTCGATGCCCCAAGTGATCCGGATGGAGATTTGCCCCAGGCTGGTTGGCCTTTTGCGAGATTCTCCAAATCTTGACTGGATTGCCCCAGATGATGGACAATGCTCGTGTCGCACCCCTTGATTGGGAATGCTTTTGTTCATCAGATATTCATCGTGCGAACTTCTATGCTGTTCAAACAAAAAGTCATATGCAAACAAAGTTATGTTAAAAATGCAAAGCTTATGTCTGTCTTGAAATTTTGAAAATGCATTTTTCATAAAACAAGTGAAATTTTTGTAAACTCTGATGTCAACTCGTTATTTTACCGTAAGCCTTAAGGAGTCAGGATACCTTTATTACAGTATGATTTCGAATTAACCCATGCTTCAGCTAGGACTTTTAAGGGTTGTAGCGTGGCCTGGTTCAAGGTTTAAGAAACAAAGGAAAAAGGCTCAAATTGTATTTGTACCCACCCGCTCTTCGTGATGTTCTTCAATCCTAAACTCAGCTGATCGTGCGTTTAGATCTCGTTTGAGTCTTTGTCCTGATATTCCAATGATGGTTCGGATTTTGGGCAATTTATTTGAATAGGCAGTCATTTCCCCCTTTTTTGTTGTTGAGGGTTTGTAGGACCTCTTTTTTTTTTATTATCCCTATTTTTTGCCTGAACTGTTTCTTTATGATCACAGTCAGCGGGATGCCCCAGTTTTGTAAGTCTCCTTCATAAGTTTTGACTTATAGGGTTTTTATTTTGAGGGATAATGACTGCCTGTCTTTATGATTATCATTGTCTTTTGTTTTGTGAGGACCTCTTTGGTGCTATTCGTTGTGCACTTGGATCAACTGAGAGAACTACCCTGCCCCATGTTATGATTAAGGGTTTTAATTTTCGAAAAGAAAAACTCCTACTTCTTTGGCTCAAAGGGGTTGACGAGGGATTATCTTCCTTATAACTCCAATGTTTAGGGATGGAAACAATGCTTGTACCTCATCAGCGGGGTCTGTTCAAAAGCATACTGTAGATCGTGGTATCATTTTCGTCATCCTCTCTCAAGAGGCTTAGAATTATTAATCGAGGGTTGATCATCAGAAAAAATATGAAAATAATTTGCATATAGTTAATATGAATATATTGCTTCAAAACAGACGTATGCGATGCATTAATGAAATATCAATGTTTAACATGAGTAAATGTTTGAACAAAAGAAAATTATAACTTGAAAATCCTAATGAACAAAAGTCTTTTCATCTTCAGGGCTTGTTACTTCAGATGGTGAGCCTTGGAGGGATGGTAGAAAAACTCAGCCTGACCATCTTGTGTGAACTCCAATGCTCCTTCATCAATCAGGTCCTGGATCTTGTTCTTCAGAGCCCAACACTCATTTGTATCATGTCCTGGACTGGCAGAGTGGTAGGCACACCTTTTATTGGGATGATAGGTAGGAGCTGCTGTGTTGGGGTTTCAGGGATGAGCCTTTAATGTGATCAGATTCAATCTCAACAGGCGTTGTAGAGCTTGAAACAGCGACATATTGAGTTGGGTGAATTGCCTCCTGGGCTTGTCTGGCTGAAGCTGGTGAGGTTGATGCTGAATTTGTGAAACTGGAGCCATTTGAGGAGCTCTCCCCTTATCTCCTTGTCTCAAAGATGGTTGAATGATGACTGGCTCTTTACCCTTAGACGTTTGCCCCAGTTGGTTACCCTGAAGCAGTTGGTTGATGAGAACTCCGAGCTCTTCTTGTCTTTGAGCTAAACCTTGAATGGAAGTCACCTGCCCCAGCATCTGGGCTTTCATTGCATCCACTTCAGCTTACAGACGTTTCAGCCGTTCGTCCTCAGCGCTGTTCCTGACCAAAGTCCCCATGAGAAGTGTTCTCAGCTCCTCCTGCCCCTTGGATAGATTCAGGAGGATTTCCTCGAACCGAGTCTCTTGAGCAAGAAGGTCCTGGTTGTATTGTCGGGAAGCCATTGCTGAAATAAACAGCGCAGATGGTAAGTGGCCCGTCAAAAGGGTACCTGTAATGCAATGATATGTATGGTATGCATGCAATGTTTTAAAGGACCTCGCGGGGTAAACAAGAAATTTGTTAGAGCTTGAATCCGGTGGCTTGATTGAAGGAACTTCATGTTATTGAGAGTCCTTCTTCAAAGGGTCAAAGGCTCACCATATCCAGTGGGTCATAGCCTCTGACTCAGATCCTCAATCTGGCTAGAGGAAAATAAATCCCCTTTGCCCCTTGCTAGACATTCTGGTTCATCATGACCTGCATCACAAGCCCTTGAGATCCTTGAAATGGGTTAGGATGTATGCAATGGTATGATGTTATGGTATGCATGGAGTGATGTAAGTAAACCCTGTTATGAGTCCCCATTAAGGACTATAAACAAAACCTGCAAGAAACTCAGTACACTCTGTTATGAGTCCCCATTAAGGACTATAAACAAAACCTGCAAGAAACTTAGTAAACCCTGTTATGAGTCCCAATTAAGGACTATAAAAAAAACCTGCAAGTAGTTCATGTGTCAGATAATAAGCATGCAAGTAGTCAAGTACGAAGGCACACAAGTCACACAAGAGAAGCCCTTAGAGTTTAGGCCAGCATGAGGTCTAGGTATTACCCTCTTTCAGTTTGTTGGTTCATACCTGTCCTATCAAAAGTAACCGGGTTCTTAGAGGATCCCAATATCATTGACTACCCTCAATCGGTCATAACTCCAGCATCGCAGTCTTTTCTTGCAGCCAGAACCATCACGAGAGTTTAGCCTCAATGGGCGTAGCATACTGCTACTGTTCTATTGGCCAAGTTGTGTCATTTAAGGTTCTAAGGTCTGTTGGTGCTTAATGACTCCTCAAAAGACCCATATTCTCCTCGTTGCAACACAAGGGATATCGGTACAGACCAAGGTGCCACACCAACGTAGACACTGCTTCACCCATGTCGGTCTACGCCGGACAGGTCCCTCACAGCTTATGCTACCTAAACAGGGTATCCCCAGATCCGGGTTAGGATCTATGTAACTCCCAAGACAGTCCCACAATTTAAAGCAAACAAGTCAAAGCAATTGAAAACACAGTGATCTTAGTCCTAAGGTACACCTCACTTTAAAGAGTCCCCAACAGAGTCGCCAGTTCTGTGATCGGTGGATCTGGAACTGACTGTTTAACGCTGGTTCGCGAAATGTTGCGGAAGCAAGAGTTGCCACCGTCTTTTATTTTCTCCAAATGGAAAGGACAAAAGCACAGAAAAATTCCTTATAGAGATTGCTCTCGGTTCGGGAGGTAGATTTATATAAAGGGAAGGTGTTAGCACCCTTTCTATCCATGGTTATCCATGGGCTCTTAGATACTTTCTCATTTGTGTTTTCAAAATTGTTTGTTTGCTTTTCAACTGTGGGTTTAAAAAAGTTTCTTTGAAAATTTCAGTTTGACTCTTGTATCAGTCCTCAAGAGTGTTTGAAAATTTGCTTTTTGAAAGCTTTTTGAAAGGTGTCGGTGTGAAAAGAAGTTTTTGATTTGTTTTGAAATTAGAGCAAGTATCTACGAGTCATCTACCTACCCTAAGGAATTCGTCTGTGTAAATGTTCTTAAAGTAGTGCCATCCCACCATTGAGAGGTAGGTAGCACCACCGTAGGAGGTATTCGGGTCAATTCGAGGGTTCGGGACATTGTGGTCACCAGAGCAATAGGAAGACACCTTAGAAGCTACCCTCATGCCATGTTCATGGGCATGAGGACTTACTAAAACATCCTCTACTCGACGACCACGTTTCGAGGGGCAAGGCAACAGTGAGGCGTACCCTAGGGGTGGTGTGTGAACTGTGTGTCGTTTTCAGTTATATTTGTCTTGTTCATGCATTGGTGATCTACGCTTTGTTTTTATTTTTGGCATTCATTCTTTCATGTGGTTATTAACAATTAAAAGGTGCGGAATTAAAAGTCCTACGCTATTACAAAGGCGCGGGTCTACATCGCCAAATTAATCCAAGACCCGATTTGAAATAAAAATGCGGGAAGATAAATGTCCTAATTAATCTATTACATGGCTTTGGGATAAATACATTATGTTCATAAAAAGAAATAAAATTAAATGCGAAAAGAAATAAAATCGAGAACGCGAGGGCGTTGGACCCTTTTAAGAAATTACATTACAATTAATAAATTAATTAAGTTTAAATAAAAGAAAGAATTTTTTGGAGTTTTTGTATTTATGGAATTTAATGAGAAAGTTAAATGGAATTAAAACCCTAATTCTAGACTATTTTTAATTTATTAAAAAAAAGATGTTTAAGTTTGATCTAATTTTAATTAATTATTTAATTACAAATTTATTTACAAAAATAATTAATTATTAATAATAATAAGAAGAAATTTTAATTATTGAAAAAAAAGAATAAAAAGCTAGAAACCCTAATTTTTATGTTTTTTAATTTATTTAAGAAAAACATTGAATTAAACCTAGAATTAAAACTAAATTAATTAACAAAATTTATTTACAAAATAATATTAATTAATATTAACAAAGCATATTTTTTATTGTTTTATGATTTTCTGATTTTTTTTATATTTTTATGAAAATTAATTTTGATGAATTAACTAAAATAAATAAAACAAATAAATAGAAAAAATAAAAAGAAAGAAAATAATGTGCAAACAAATGGGGGGTGTTGACCCCAATGTTGGAGGTTTGACTGCAGCAATTTGGCCCATTACATTGAGGCCTCTTTTGACTTTTCAGACCATGTGCACATGCGTTGACTGAGGTGTTCCCTGGACCTTGATTTTTGGCCACTGGATGGGCGCTCATGGCCACTTGGCAGACCGTTGATGAGAGTACACGATGGATCCCTGGAAGACATGCTGCGTAGGAACAAGTTAAAGAAAAAAATATGAAAGATGCAAAGGGGACCTGGGAATCGAACCCAGGTCCCAATACCTATATGCCAACGCCTTTACCAATCGTGCCACTGAGTCTTTTTGATATCATAGTTGGCAATGAATGAGATAAGTGAGAGAGTGCTGATGGCTTGAGAAAACGCGCCAAGTTCAAATTACCCAATCTGGCTGAGACACGTCCTCCTTCTTCTTCATGTTACCTGAAAACAAATCATGGATAGCGGGGGTTTTAAACCCCCACAATCTGAAACACCAAAAAATAGCGAATAGAACCCCGTCGGTCATAAATTGAGCGCGACATGTGGCTTTGAATCGTCATGAGCTTCTGGTTTCAGTGGTATAGGTCTTGTGTCTCAATTTTACAAGATGAGAGAAACCCCAATTTTACAGCTTTGAAACCCTAACGAGCTCCCATGGTAGCTTTGTATACAGGCAATGATTATTCAATTAAATAGCACCAATAGATTCAGAATGTCCATGTTAGTATAAAACAATAGTTTAAATGTATGAATATGGCGTATAAATCAAAACATGAATATGCAAAATATCAAAGACAGGACGGCTTCATTCTACCGATTCTTGAGGTTAGAGGCTATGGTTTTGATTCAGGAAGTTTCCTTGATGCCTTGGCAAGCTATTGGAATGGTTATCTTGCCTTGAAACGCACTGAAACTATGTTTTCAGTTTTGAAGTTTTTTCACAAAAAATGCAAAGTTTGTCTATGGTTTGAGGCGCAGCTTGAAGGTTTTTAGCATTAGGTTTTGGTTTATACTTATGTGAGGAATGAATTAGGGTAGAAATTTCAACCAAAAACCTTTGTAATCAATGCTTTTGAGATTTGATTTCCATGGATCTTTTTCAATCTTTTCCATGCCCTTTTGATATCAATCATGGCCAAATCTTTCCAAATTTAGTGTGCACGAAATCTTGGAGTTATGATAGACCTATTAGCTGCATAAAAAGATTTAAAACGCATGCTTGAGTATTTTTGTCATATTTTATTTAATTAAATGAATTAATGGTGATAAAAATTCAAATAAATAATAAAAAATGATGAAATAAATCCCCTTTGGGTCAAATGGTCGTGCATAGCTCTTGGATGATGATTCTTGGAAGAAAATGTGGCCCATTAGCAATTTTGAGGCATTTGAAGCAAAGTTGACTTTTCAAAATTCCCAAAAATTTCCCAACTTCCACAAGGCATATCTTGCTCCATTTTTAAGCTTTGATCATGTTCTTGGACATTTTGGAAAGGTCTTGAAGTCCTCTAACCAATTCCTTTGGTCCCATGTCATTTTGATTTTCCAATCTCAAGTTATGGTCTTTGACTTAAAGTGCCTTTTTGTTGACTTTTGAAAATGACCTATAATGTTGAGATTGATAATTTTTTGTGAGAGAATTTCTTGGACTTTAAGTGTGAAGGGGAGTTGTAGGAAATGTCTTTCTCTTCAACATGAGCTTTGGATGGAATTTTTCTGATAAACCATGTGGAAGTTATGCCTTGGTCAAGTTACAGTTGACTTTTTCAACTATCCAAATATGGAAACTTTTGCATCTTGAGACTTTTTGAGCCATGCCTTGAGAATCATGATCAAGAATTGATCAAATGATGTTTGTGGCTTCAAAATAATATGTTGACCAAAAATTTGAACTTTTGACTGTCAAATGACCATTTTACCCCTACAGTTGACTGTTGAGCAATTAGGGTTTTTGACTGTGCAATTTTGTGCTGTAAGTCTTGAAACTTGACATGAGGATGCTTGACAATGTTTATATGCATGTGGGACTTGTTTGGACCCTTGGAAGCTTCAATTTCTCTACCAGAACCAAAACCCTAGTTTTTGACTGTTAGGAGGCCCTTGAACTGTGCAACCCTTGAGAGATTGTGAAGCATGCTCTTTGCAAATCTTGAAGAATATGGGAGGGCAAATTTTGGGGTACAACACCCCCCATACTAAGAACAAACAGTGTCCTCACTGGGGCGGTACAGAAAAACAATCAAGCATGAGGGCCTCCGGGAGGTGGTGCAGAAGCGTGCAGATGTTGATAAATATGGTCAAACTGTTTCGTGACGACGTCCATGAAATGAAAGAAGTCACGCCGAAGTGTGCTGACATTATCTTTAACAGTGTCGAGCTCGCCTCGGAGTGTGGTAACATCTGTCTGCAGAGTCTTGATCGTATGTGCATGATCAAGCATGGGTATGTCATAAGCTGTAGTAACAAGGGGTAGTGTAGGGTAATCCAAAGGTGTATAATCGTGGTAACCTGTAGGTGTAGATGGGTCTCTCTCCTCCCTCTCAGGGTCGTGTTCGTCTGTCTTCTCTAGGGGATATAGCCAATTTGTCTTGGTATAGACACTGGTATGCTCGGGCTAGGCAATTTGAAGCAATAGACAGGGTTACGTTGGACAAGCAGCTGAAAGTGAGGTGGGTTGAGGTTACCAATCAAGGAAATGTTAAAGCAAAAAGGGATGTCCGTGGTATAATATCTGGCGTACGGTGTAAGGAGCGATAGAGATGACCGTAGGGATAGGGCCTCGGCTATCATAGTGACTAGCCCGCCGACACAGATGGGGCCATGGGTACACTGAGCTATAGCTGACATGTTGGCGATCATAAATGATGCGCCAATGACTGGTCTGGTCTCAAAAGCACAGTAAATGATGAACAACTCATCCCTAGAAATCGAGAGTTGATTAATAGGTTTTCCAAAAAATGTGAAAGCTAAAATGTGATGGAAATACCTAATAGCAGGGTTATGAATCTCGGTGGCATCAAGGTGGTCGGGGTCCTCGAGATATTGGCCCGCTATGTCTCTCCAAAAGTGATTAAGCTCAAAGTTGAGGTACTCATCCGTCTGGGTTTCCATGTGGGCGTCTAAAGAGCTAGGGAATCCTAGCAGCTGAGCTAGACTACGAATTGTAAACTGGTGGGTGAAACCGAACAATCTAAAGGACATCTGACCTCTACTACGCCCTAAGCCTTGTATGGGTTTATAGATGAGGGAGCTCAAGAACTCCAAGGTGAGGCGTTGGTGTGTAGGGTGTTTATGGGCTAGGAACCCCTCCCATCCTATCTGGTTAAACATGAAATAGACACTTTCCCTAATTCCTAAGGCTGTCAAGGTGGGATCATGCACATACGTGGTCATACTCATCTGGCGCCGATCCAGAATCTCATATCGTCTCTGTTGAGTCTCCGAGGCAAAAATGATAGTATCCATTAATTTTAGCTTGTAGGTTCCTGTGAATCGGTACTAAAATTTGGAAAAGAAAAATGCAAATAAGTAAAATATGTTGTGGGAGAAAGAAAGAAAAGGAAAAAAATCGGAAAGTAAAAATCAGAATGCAGAAATGAAAAAAATAAAAATAAAAATAAAAGATAAAGATATTTGAGAGATAATAAATAAAATAAAAAATTGTGGGTTGCCTCCCACACAGCGCTTGTTTAATGTCATTAGCTTGACATTTGTTGTTAGACGTGAATTAGTTTTCAAATTGGTGCAGTAGCTCTAATAGCGTTAAGCTCGCGGTGTAATCCTTATTTTCGATGCTGTAATAATGCTTTAGGCGTTGGCCGTTCACTAAGAATAGATTCATGGATTTTCCTTTGATTTCTATGGCACCACTGGGGAAAACTTTGGTTACTTCGAATGGTCCAGACCATCGTGAACGGAGTTTTCCAGGGAACAGTTTCAGACGAGAGTTGAATAGGAGTACGACATCTCCTTCATTGAAATCTTTCCTTGAGATACGTTTGTCATGCCATTTTTTCGTCCTTTCTTTGTAGATCCTTGCATTTTCATATGCATCTAATCTTAGTTCTTCTAATTCATTTATGTTGAGGATCCTTTTCTCTCCTGCCGCGGTGTAGCTTAGGTTTAAAGTTTTAATTGCCCAGTAAGCTTTGTGTTCAATTTCCACTGGCAGGTGGCATGATTTTCCATATATGAGTTTAAAGGGTGTTGTGCCTATCGGTGTCTTGAATGCCGTTCTGTAGGCCCATAATGCGTCAGGTAACTTAGTTGACCAATCCTTTCTTGAAGTGGCAACAGTTTTTTCCAGTATTTGTTTTATTTCTCGATTTGAGACTTCCACTTGTCCGCTTGTTTGGGGGTGGTATGGTGTTGCGACGCGGTGCCTCACCCCGTATTTGGTTAGGAGTTTAGCAAAGATTCGTGATATGAAGTGGGAGCCACCGTCGCTAATAACTTGTTTGGGTTCACCAAACCTTAGGAATATAATGGTTTTGAAGAGTTTAATCACGACTCTAGTATCGTTTGTTGGCAAAGCTAGTGCTTCAATCCATTTTGAAACGTAATCTACAGCCACGAGTATATATTTGTTTCCGAAGGAGGATGGAAATGGTCCCATGAAGTCGATTCCCCATACATCAAAGACTTCCACTTGTAGGATGCCAGTCTGAGGCATCTCATCGCGTTTGGATATATTTCTGGTGCGTTGGCATCGGTCGCAGTTTAGGATGGTTGTGTGCACGTCTTTCTGAAGAAGTGAAAAACACAAGAAGGGGCGTTGAATTGTAAAACTTGAAATCAAATGCAGACAACATGTTATTTTTATCCTGGTTCGTTTGATCTCAAACTACTCCAGTCCACCCGTCAAGGTGATTTCGCCTCTCTCCAACGAGGTCTTAATCCACTATATTCAACTGAATATTACAACTGCTTTAACAACTGCTAAAGCCTTCTTGAGTCAAAACCACAAACCGGTTTCTCAAGGAAATACTTTCTTACAGATAAATGAGATCTAAGTGTGTTGAATGTTTTCTACAAAACTGTTTATCACAACTGTGATACTACACAAATTAAGCTT
Source organism: Vicia faba (assembly GCA_948472305.1). Taxonomy (NCBI): domain Eukaryota; kingdom Viridiplantae; phylum Streptophyta; class Magnoliopsida; order Fabales; family Fabaceae; genus Vicia; species Vicia faba. The sequence goes on along the minus strand of OX451741.1, from coordinate 1,435,595,413 downwards.
ATGAGAACTGGAATGTTAAAACAATAGAGTAAGTAATTTGAGAGCTTTAGCAAACTGTGAATGAGGATGAAGATGAATCGCTTTAGGCGTGTAGAGAGTTGTAGAGCATTAGCCAATCCGTTCCTCACTTGCTTGTTTATATAGCATTGGAAATGATACGTTGGAGTCAGTTATTCTGTTTCAATGCCAATTACATTCTTTCCATATTGAGAAGATCTTTTTCTGGAATAATGCCATTGATAATAAAGTATCTTGAATGCACAGTACCGTTGCCAATTAAGCGTGTTCTGGCTTTGGCTTATTCTGACGCTGCTAGGTGATGATGAATTGTTGTGGTCTTGATCAGAGTTTAGATTATTACGCGCAGATCTGTTCATCAAGCTTCAGCGTAATCACATGCTTTGATCTTCTGATTCTGGCATCTGATATAACATCCTCTGATGCTGATGTTGATATTTCATCTTCTGATGCTGATGATGATATTCTTATGCTGATACTCATCAGAGTTTCCGTAAAACATAATATAATTTTTAGGTAGTATATATGTCTTACATGAATCATACAATTTATATAATCTTGCATTTTGTTATCATTAAAACTTTAACTTAGGGTAGTAGATTCAAACTTTGTTCTAACAATCTCCCCCTTTTTGATGATGACAAAAACTAGATTTTTTCAATTGACAAATAACGAGAAAAAGTATCAGAGATAACCAAATAATAAATTGTATCAGAATTAAATAGTCAGTTATCAAAGATAAGAAGATAAGGGATAAGGAGGTATCAGAGTTTAGATCGGAAAGACTCCCCCTGAATTTATTACTTCCCTTTAATTTCATGAGTTCTTTAGGTTCAGATCTTTATTGACTTTCTTTGAACATCAGAACATCAGAGCTTCAGTGTGTTAGAGTTCATCAGATTCTTGTACCTGTAAGCTATGCAGAACAAAGACATTCAAGTATATCAGAGTGTTAGAATGTTTGAGACTTTTGTCTCAGTAAGCCGTTATTGAAAAATATCAGTCTTTCTCCCCCTTTTTGTCAGCAATTAAAAAGTGCACATAATTGAGGAAGTAAAAAAAAATAATTGAAGAGAATCAATGCAGAAAAACGATTGTATTCAGTTCAGAGCCAGAGAAATAGTACAGATGATATGCAAAGAAAACAATGAAAATATCAAGAGAGAAAAAAGCTAAGGGGCAGGTGGAAGGCGTGTGAACAGAGCCTCAAGCATGTTCTTAATCTGATCAGTGGTTTCCTTCTGCTGATGCACCATGTTGGCTACTGAGTCAATCTTGCTATCCTGAACATCCATCCTTGCTTTCATCCTTTGATCACTTTCATCCATTCTCTCCTGCAGACGAAGATCATTTTGCTTCAGCTCTTCAAGAGTCTGCATGTCCAAGGCAGCTTGAGAGATGTCAGAGTCAGGGTGCTTCTGAGAGCTTTCTGCAAAGTCTTCTTCTTGACACACATCTTTTGCTGGTTGAACTGTTGATGCTGGATGCTTTTCAGACCATGGCTCACTATCTAGAAAGAGCACTTCCTCCTTCAGCAGCTGACTCATGACTGGACCTTCAACTTCTTTCAGCAGCTTGCTGAAGTTCTGTTGAGCCTGTTCATAGTTTATGTCTTGCAGCTTAAGGGATTCAGTGCGTACCCACTTTCTGAATTGTGTCCAGAGTTGGTCTGACGCAGCAGGATCAATCATTCCCGGACAAGCCCGCTTTAGAGAAGCAATCCAATTCTGCATGCCTGTTTCAAAATTGAAGATGCTAGAACCAACATCTAGTTGTTTGGGTTTGGGAATGGCGGTTTTATATTTAAGGGTAGCAAGGCGGTCAAGGACTGTTAGGTCAATGAAGGTCTTGTTGTGGTCATCTGTATTTTGTTTGGGTGAGGGAGTAGGAGAGTCAGAAATGATTATTGGACTATGTGGAGTATTGGGAGGGGTAGTTTCTGGTGAGGATGGCAGTTGGGGTATGTTTACAGTTGTACCACAAGGCAGTTGAATTGCCAAGGGTTGTGGTTCAGAGGATTGAGGTGAATGAGGTTCAGGGGTTTGAGGTTCAGGTGATGGAGTTTCAGAGTGTTGAGACTCAGGTTGTGGAGATGATGGTTAAGGTGAAGGTGGATTAAGTTCTGGTTGTGGAGAGGGAGGTGGAGAAGTTTCTGGTTCTAGTGATTGTGGATTTTCTGGTATTGGTGAGAGTGTATATTCTGGTTGAGGTGAATGGGCAGTTTCTGGTTGAGTGTTTGGATTTTCTGAGAGGGGAGCGGAAGAACGTTGATCAATTTCAGAAAGAACTCTATCAAGTTCTGATTCTGTTGATGTTGTGGGTTTTAGATTTTGGGGTTTGGTGCGGGATCTCTTGAGAGTTAGTGACTCAGAAGGGTCAAACTCTGGTTCGGTATCATCAATGGTTGATATGGGAATTGGGAGTTCATATGAAGCTGGGGTTGGAATCAATGTTGGAACAGCAAATGAATTTAAAACATTAACAGCAGATAGATTACCTCTCTTCTTTGGGGTTTGCTGGGATGGTCCTTCTGATGCAGCCTTTCTCTTCTTAGTCTTCTTCAAAGTAACCTCTGGTGCTTACTGGTACAGATCTTTGATGTTCAGATCAGGATCTGTGCCGTCAGCTTTACACGCATCCAAGTATCTGAGAACAGTGACTAGTTTAGAGTCAATCTCAGAGAATATGGGAAAGTCGCTCAGAGGGACTCTTCTGCTGGTGATGTCAGTAAGAGGAGTGACGCTGGGCTCCTTTCTGATATTCTCTATCAGTTTCATCTACTTCAGATTCTTGGCGTTCAGCTGCTTGCCAACAGCTGGTTCCAGAGAGCTTATTTCCTGTGCCTCTGTCAGGTGTTCTATCAGCCTATTCTCAGTTAGAATATCTGATATTAATCTTTCGAAGGGTATCCAATCCCTTTTAGTCTTTTCTTCTTCTCTCGTCTCCTTGACGTTGGTCTTCAGATGATTGAACAGAAGATGAGCAAGGTTGATCTTGGTCTTCTTTGCAATAAAATAGAGCAGAAATTACTGATCTATGTTGATGTAGTCAGGAGAGCTTGTGGGCTTCCTGTGGTTGAAGCAGCCCAAGATGATCTTTTCCCAGATTCTATGCTGATCCTTCAAATCTCTGATCTTGCTGGATGGAACCCCATGCGTGAAAATTTATCTAGCAACTATGCCAGTGTTTCCAGCTCTTTCTGCCATGTCAATACAGCGGATGCCACCACCGTTGTATCCAATCAGTCTAGCAATGTGATCTTCAGTAATCACTATCTTCTTGCCCATGATATATGAAGTGACCTGATGAGTTGATGAAGACGCATGTATCCAGAATTCTTTAACCAGAAAGGGGAACGTTGGACCCACCAACCTATCAAAATACCTTTCCCATCCTTGTGCCCTAATTTCTTCAGTCAAATCGAACCCATTTTCTTTCAAACTGGTGAAATCAACGATCAGTTCAGACAAAACTTCCAAGTTCTTCACCGGTGTGAGTAGAGTTCTGAAGGGAATTTCGTACTGATCAGAATAAGCATCTTGATGAGAACCTGCAGAAACAGTGCTAGAGGACGCCATGTTCACACTAGGGTTTTTTGAGAAAAAACTTGAAAAAGGGTTTCTTTGGAAAAAGATGAACACACAAGTAAGAATGCAGAAAATATTTAGATGATTGCAAGAGACGGTAAAAAGTGAATGAATGGAGTGATGGTGTTTAAATAAGTTTCAAAAAGTGTTTTGAAAACATAAACGTTTTTAAGAGAGAGAATTAACTCATGATTATGCGCATTTAATGTTGGCTGATTTTGGGGGATTTGAGAAAGATATTTGGAACGGTTACCAGTGACATGTGTCTCAATGCATCCAATCAGCGTTTTGCCTTCTCAGAAGCGTGCACGCGTGTTCTGCTTCAGAGATTAGCTGATGAATGGATGACACTTGTTTGATTTGGTGAACAGCACATCTATCCTTGAAATGAGACGCTCAGATCTTTATGGATAGACTCTGATACAATCTGCATGTCTAACTTTATGAAAGAAGATTGATCAGAAGTTCACAGTAAAATAAAACAAGTTTTGAAGCTTAACATATAAACTTAAAACATTTTCACTCTGGGCAGAGCTTCATGCTGAGATGTTTCAGAATGAAGTTGAACCTATCTTCAGAAAGTGGTTTAGTGAAGATATCAGCCCATTGATGGTCTGTATCAATAAATTTTAAGTTCAAAATTCCTTTCTGAATATAGTCCCTAATGAAATGGTGTTTTATTTCTATATGCTTAGCCCTAGAATGCAAAATAGGATTTTTACTTAAGCAAATGGAAGAAGTGTTGTCACAGAGTATAGGGATGTTACTCTCAAAAATCTGGAAGTCTTCAAGCTGACTTTTCATCCAGAGCATTTGTGTGCTGCATCATGCTGCTGCTATGTACTCAGCTTCTGCTATTGATAGCGCAATTATGGATTGCCTTTTGCTGGACCAAGAGATCAGATTTTCTCCCAGAAACTGGCAGCTTCCAGAAGTACTTTTACGCTCTACTCTGTCTCCAGCAAAGTCAGCATCGCAGTAACCTACTAAGCTGTAATCACTAGATTTTCTATAAGATAAACCCAGATTAGTAGTACCTTTCAGATACTTGAAAATTCGCTTAACAGCTGTTAAGTGAGATTCTCTAGGATCTGATTGGAATCTTGCACAAATATATACGCTGAATAAAATATCAGGCCTTGAAGTCGTCAGATAAAGAAGAGAACCAATCATACCTCTGTAGACCTTCTGTTCTACCTTTTTGCTTACCTCTTCTCTTTCCAGAATGCACGTGGGATGCATTGGAATCTTTGATGACTTACATTCTGAGAGATCAAATTTCTTCAGAAGTTCTTTGACATATTTGCTCTGATGAATGTAAGTTCCCTCTGGAGTTTGATTGATCTGAATTCCCAGAAAGAATTTTAGTTCCCCCATGAGGCTCATCTCAAATTCTGCCTGCATACACTTAGCAAATTTTCTTCCAAGAGAAGGATTAGTAGATCCAAAAATAATATCGTCCACATAAATTTGACAAACTAAGATGTCATTCTTAACTGACTTACAGAATAAGGTAGTGTCCACCTTCCCTCTGGTGAATTCTTTTTCTAACAGAAAGATACTTAGTCTTTCATACCAAGCTCTGGGAGCTTGTTTCAGACCATATAGTGACTTATTTAGTTTGAAAACATATTCTGGATTTTTTGTACTTTCAAAACCAGGGGGTTGGTGCACATAAACCTCTTCTTCTATATATCCATTTAAGAATGCACTCTTGACATCCATCTAATATAGAGTGATGCCTTTATTAACAGCAAACGAAATTAAAAGTCTGATAGATTCTAACCTGGCGACTGGGGCAAAGGTTTCTGTATAGTCTATCCCCTCTTGTTGACTATAACCTTGTGCTACCAGTCGTGCTTTGTTTCTGATAACTTCACCTTGTTCGTTCAGCTTGTTTCTGAACACCCATTTTGTTCCAATAACGTTGAATCCTTTTGGTCTGGGAACAAGATCCTATACGTCATTTCTGGTGAATTGATTCAGCTCTTCTTGCATTGCTAGAATCCAGTCGTTGTCCAGAAGTGCTTCATCAATTGAGGAAGGTTCAATCAGAGACACAAGTCCCGTGAGGGATTCTTCAGAGTTTCTGAAGCTGGCTCTTGTTCTGATTGGATCTTCCTTTCTTCCTAAGATTGTTTCTTCTGGGTGATCCAAGCTGCTTCTGGGTAGTCTTTTCTGAGGTTGGTCAACAGATGTTGCTGGATTGCTAGCAGTGCCTCTTTCTGATGTTAAAGGAGTGTCTTTATTTAGAGCTTCTGATGACTTGTCTTCAGAACCTGTAAATTCAACTTCCATACCTGCAAAAACTTCATTGTGCTTTGACTTTTCAGAGTCAAGCTTATCATCAAAACGAACATTGATTGATTCTTCCACAATCTGTGTTTCTGTATTGTATACTCTGTACCCTCTTGAGCGTTCAGAGTATCCTAACATAATACACTTCTGTGCTTTAGAATCAAACTTGTTCAAATAATTTTTTGTATTTAACATAAAGCAAGTACATCCGAATGGATGAAAATATGAAATGTTGGGCTTTCTGTTCTTCCAAAATTCATATGGAGTCTTTTCCAGAATAGGTCTTATGGAGATTCTATTCTGAATGTAGCACGCTGTGTTTATTGCCTCTGCCCAGAAGATCTTAGCAACGTTTGTCTCATTGATCATGGTTCTGGCCATTTCTTGCAATGTTCTGTTCTTTCGTTCTACAACTCCATTTTGCTGGGGAGTTCTAGGACAAGAGAAATCATGCAGAATGCCTTTGTCATTAAAGAATGACTCAAAATCTTTGTTTTCAAACTCTCCACCATGATCACTTCTGACTTTAACGATTCTAAGATCCTTTTCATTCTGAACTTGGTTACAGAAGGTGACAAACACAGAGTGTGACTCGTCCTTGTGTCTTAAGAACTTTACCCATGTCCATCTGCTATAGTCATCTACGATTACTAACCCATACTTCTTGCCACTGACTGAAGCAGTTTTAACTAGTCCAAATAAGTCAATGTGCAGAAGTTCTAATGGCTTAGAGGTAGAAACAACATTTTTAGATTTGAAAGAAGGTTTTGCAAACTTGCCTTTCTGACATGCTTCACACAGAGCATCTGAATTGAACTTCATATTAGGAAGTCCTCTGACCAGATTGAGTTTGTTAATCTGAGATATTCTTCTCATACTAACATGCCCCAATCTTCTGTGCCAGATCCATTGCTCGTTGTTAATAGACAAAAGACACTTTACATTCTGATTTTTCAGTTCAGAAAGTTTGATTTTATAAATGTTGTTTTTCCTCTTTCCATTAAATAGGATAGTCCCATCTTTTTGACTAACAGCTTTACATGATTTTTGATTAAAGATTATATCATAACCGTTATCACTTAATTGACTTATGGATAACAAATTATGCATTAATCCATCTACTAACAGAACATTGTTTATAGAGGGAAGATTTCCATTACCTACAGTTCCAGAGCCAATGATCTTTCCCCTCTGATTGCCTCCAAAGCCTACGTGGCCTCCAGGCTTAAGTTCCAGGCTTTGGAACATATGCCTTCTTCCCGTCATGTGTCGCGAGCAGCCAGAGTCCAGGTACCATGACTGGTGTTTCTGATTTGCTGTTAAAGATATCTGCAACATGTATTATTTTATCCTTAGGTACCCATATTTTCTTGGGTCCTGATTTGTTAGCTTTACCAAAACTTTGGTTGAATTTTGGTTTCACATAATAATTGCTACTAGTATATTTAATGTCATGTGTGTGGCCAAACACAAAGTGTGAATTCAGAGGAGTGCGTTTAATAATTAAATCCATGGCATTCTTTGGTGTAGGTACCTTACCTTGGTATCCTATTCCCTTTCTGTCGTTTCTGCTAACTCCATAGATCATTGAAGCCATTTTGCTTCTATCTATGCTTTTAGCAAGGAACTTCTGAAAGCTATGATCATACTCCTTGATGATCTCATCAGCGCTACTGGGAGTTTCAGAAATTGTTTCCTTCTGAGAGTTTTGTAAAACATTTTCTAATTTTGAAATTTTATTTTTCAACTCAGAATTTTCCAATTTGAGACTCTCAGTTTTGTCAGTGTCAGAATCAAGATTCCTTTTCAGGTTTCTGAATTTAACTTTGATCTGCTGGTACCTTTCCAGAATTTCGTTAAGGCTTTCAGCAAGTTCAGCCTTAGTAAAATTAATTGCAAAGTCAGGAAATACCTCTTCGGTGTCTGATTCCGAGTCTGATTCAGAAGCTTCACTGTCTTCTGATATGTTGGCCATGAGAGCTATGGTTGCTCTCTCATCATCTGATTCTGAGTCAGCTTTAGACGAGTCAGAGTCATCCCATGTAGCCATGAGACTTTTCTTCTTTTCTCTTCCAAACTTCTTTTTGGGCTTTTCCCTCTGAAGCTTTGGACAGTCACTCTTATAGTGTCCTTGCTCGTTGCATTCATAGAAAGTGATGTCCTTGGTGTTTGGCTTTCTGCTTCCTGAAGAGCCTTCAGATCTTCTGTATCCAGAGGAAGAGTCTGACCTTCTGTATCTGGAAGAGGACTCATTCTGATCAGATCTTCTGGGATTCCTGAACTTCCTTTTCCTCTGCTTCCATAGTTGGTTCACTCTTCTGGAGAGGAGGGAAAGTTCATCTTCTTCTGATGAGGACCCATCAGATGTTTCTTCAACTGCCTGCAAAACTTTAGAGTCAGATTTTCTGTTATATTTTAATGCTAAAGGCTTACCTTGCTTCTGAGGTTCATCAGCTTCTAGCTCTATCTCGTGACTTTTGAGGGAGCTGATAAGTTCCTCCAGAGAAATTTTGTTGAGATCTTTAGCTAGCTTCAGCGCTGTAACCATTGGCCTCCACTGTTTTGGCAAGCTTCTGATGATCTTCTTGACATGATCAGTAGTAGAGTATCCTTTGTCCAGAACCTTGAGACCAACCACCAGAATTTGGAATCTTGAGAACATTGTTTCAATGGATTCACTTTCTTCCATTTTGAATGCCTCATACTTTTGAATGAGCGCAAGAGCTTTAGTTTCTTTGACCTGAATGTTGCCTTCATGCGTCATTCTGAGTGAGTCAAACATGTTCTTTGCTGTGTCTCTGTTAGATATATTTTCATATTCAGCGTAAGAGATGGCGCTGAGAAGAATGGTTCTGGCCTTATGGTGATTTTTGAAGTCACGCTTTTGTTGATCATACATTGCTTTCCTGTCAATCTTCTGACCGCTTGCATTCACTGGGTGCGTGTATCCATCTGTCACCATGTCCCACATATCAGCATCATGTGCCAGAAAAAAGCTTTCGATTCTGTCTTTCCAGTAATCAAAATTCTCTCCATCAAAGACTGGAGGTTTGCCGCTGAATCTGTCTCTATCTTCATTGTTGTCATTGCTGCTGTGTTGATATGTTCCTGCCATTGTGTTTTTCTGACGCTGGATCTTGTACTGACACGGTTAAGTGTTTTAGCTCAGAACCAGGCGCTCTGATGCCAATTGAAGAAGTGAAAAACACAAGAAGGGGGGTTGAACTGTAAAACTTGAAATCAAATGCAGACAACACGTTATTTTTATCCTGGTTCGTTTGATCTCAAACTACTCCAGTCCACCCGTCAAGGTGATTTCGCCTCTCTCCAACGAGGTCTTAATCCACTATATTCAACTGAATATTACAACTGCTTTAACAACTGCTAAAGCCTTCTTGAGTCAAAACCACAAACCGGTTTCTCAAGGAAATACTTTCTTACAGATAAATGAGATCTAAGTGTGTTGAATGTTTTCTACAAAACTGTTTATCACAACTGTGATACTACACAAATTAAGCTTATGAGAACTGGAATGCTAAAACAATAGAGTAAGTAATTTGAGAGCTTTAGCAAACTGTGAATGAGGATGAAGATGAATCGCTTTAGGCGTGTAGAGAGTTGTAGAGCATTAGCCAATTCGTTCCTCACTTGCTTGTTTATATAGCATTGGAAATGATACGTTGGAGTCAGTTATTCCGTTTCAATGCCAATTACATTCTTTCCATATTGAGAATATCTTTGTCTGGAATAATGTCGTTGATAATAAAGTATCTTGAATGCACAGTACCGTTGCCAATTAAGCGTGTTCTGGCTTTGGCTTATTCTGACGCTGCTAGGTGCTGATGAATTGTTGTGGTCTTGATCAGAGTTTAGATTATTACGCGCAGATCTGTTCATCAAGCTTCAGCGTAATCACATCCTTTGATCTTCTGATTCTGGCATCTGATATAACATCCTCTGATGCTGATGTTGATATTTCATCTTCTGATGCTGATGATGATATTCTTATGCTGATACTCATCAGAGTTTCTGTAAAACACAATATAATTTTTAGGTAGTATATATGTCTTACATGAATCATACAATTTATATAATCTTGCATTTTGTTATCATCAAAACTTTAACTTAGGGTAGTAGATTCAAACTTTGTTCTAACACTTTCCACAAATTTGGCCAGTAGAAGCCAGACTGCAAAATTTTGGCACATGTCTTTGATGTGTTTGCATGACCTCCGTAAGGGGCATCATGACAATGAGAAATAATGCTTTCTATTTTGTTTTTCGGGACGCATCTTCGGAAAATACCGTCTGCACTCCTCTTAAATAATAAAGGTTCATCTCAAAAGTAATGTTTCAAATCGTGAAAGAATTTCTTCTTCTGTTGATAAGTCATATCAGGGGGTAGGATTTTGGCAGCTAAGTAATTTGCTATGTCCACATACAATGGTATGGTTTGGATAGAGACCACGGCTTCTTGTATAGCATTATTTATTTGGTCTTGGCTTTCTCGCGAATCGCTGTTAGCAGCTTGTGTGTCAAGTCCTAAGAGCAGTTGATTTGGATTTGATTCAGGCGGTTCTTTTTTGGCTTCACCTAAGTCCATCTGAGCCATCAGACGTTCATACGGGAAGTCATCGTTAATAGGTACTTCTTTTGGTGTTAGTTGTTCCATTCGAGATAAATGGTCAGCTACCACGTTTTCGGTACCTTTTTTGTCTTTAATTTCTAGATCGAACTCTTGTAGAAGCAGAATCCATCTCAAAAGTCTCGTCTTTGAGTCTTTCTTGGTTAAGAGATATCTAATAGCTGCGTGGTCTGTATAGATGATTATTTTTGCGCCTACGAGGTAGGAGCGAAATTTGTCTAGTGCGAAGACTACGGCTAAAAGTTCTTTTTCCGTTGTTGCATAATTCATCTGTGCAGGGTCCAAGGTTCTACTAGCATAATATATCGCATGAAGCTTCTTATCTCTTCGTTGTCCCAGGACTGCACCTACGGTGTAATCACTTGCATCACACATGATTTCAAATGGAAGTCTCCAATCGGGTGGTTGCATGATTGGTGCGGATACAAGAGCTGTTTTTAGTTGGTTAAATGCCTTTAGGCATTTGTCATCAAAATCAAATTCAACGTCTTTCATAAGGAGGGTGGTTAGAGGTTTTGATATTTGCGATAAATCTTTGATGAATCGTCGGTAGAAACCGGCGTGTCCTAAGAAACTGCGTATTTCTCTTACTATTTTAGGGGGTTGCAAGTTTTCTATGACTTCGATCTTAGCTTTATCGACTTCAATCCCCTTTTCGGACACAATGTTTCCTAGTACGATTCCTTGTTTGACCATAAAGTGGCACTTTTCCCAATTCAGAACGAGGTTAACTTTTACGCATCTCTCCAAAACTTTCTCCAAATTCACCAGACAATCTTCAAAACTCTCTCCACATACAGAGAAGTCCTCCATAAAGACCTCCATAATGTTGTCTATGAAATCAGCAAAGATTGCCATCATGCATCTCTGAAACGTGGCGGGAGCATTACATAATCCAAACGGCATTAGTCGGTAGGCGAAAGTTCCATAAGGATAAGTGAATGTTGTTTTCTCTTGGTCATCGGGGTGAATAGGGATTTGAAAGAATCTGGAGTAACCGTCTAGATAACAGTAATGTGAGTGCTTAGCTAGTCGTTCAAGCATTTGATCAATGAATGGTAGAGGGAAATGGTCCTTTCGAGTGGCCTTGTTTAGCTTCCTATAGTCAATACACATTCTAGCTCCGCTTATAGTTCGTTCCGCTACAGCTTCGCCTGCTTTGTTTGTTGTTATCGTTATACCACCTTTCTTTGGTACACAGTGGACTGGGCTTACCCATTGACTATCGGAGATGGGGTATATGATTCCAGCGTTCAAAATTTTTTTTACTTCATCTTTAACTACGGTGCTCCATATTGGGTTAATTCTTCGTTGATGTTCTCTAGAAGATTTGCAGTCGTTCTCCAGCATAATACGATGCATGCATATGGAAGGGCTTATTCCTTTGAGATATGTAATGTTGTATCCTAAGGCGGAGGGATATTTTCTTAAGACTTGTAATAATTTGTATGTTTCTTGTTGTCCTAAGTCCGCGTTGACAATTACAGGTCGCTTTAATTCGGAGTCAAGGAATTCATATTTGAGGGTCTTAGGTAATGGCTTAAGATCCAATGTCGGTTTTCTTGGACAAGGCATGTGATCGGGTGTCATAGCTAAGCATTCACTCAGATTATCGTCTCGGTATTCAGGACACCATTCATCATCTTCGAATATAAGAGGTGTAGGAATCTTCATGGTTTCGGAACAAGGTATTGGTTCCCATTCAATTTCTCTTACGCATTCGTCCACGATGTCCACCAGATAACATGTGTCATCTATGGCGGGCACTTGTAAGAATTGTGTTAGAATAAATTCGACTTTCTCTTCACCTACTTCAAAGGTTAGTTTGCCCTTTTTTACATCTATGATAGCTCCAACTGTGGCTAAGAATGGTCTTCCTAAGATGATAGGTGTGCTTTCGTCTTCTCTTATATCCATGATTATGAAATCTGTAGGGATGTAGAATTGACCTATTCGATCGGGAACATTTTCTAACATTCCTACTGGGTATTTGACGGAGCGATCCGCTAATTGAACTGACATCTTTGTCGGTCTTAGTTCACCCATTTCCAGTTTGTTGCATATGGATAAAGGCATAACGCTAATACTAGCGCCTATATCACATAGGGCTTTGTCTATGACAAACTTACCTATATGGCATGGTATAGAGAAACTTCTGGGGTCTTTCAGCTTAGGAGGCATCTTGTTCTGGATAATCGCGCTACATTTTGCTGTAAGCGTTACCGTTTCGTTATCTTCTAGCTTTTTCTTATTAGATAAGATTTCCTTGAGGAATTTGGCATAGGAGGGCATTTGAGTTATAGCTTCTGTTAAAGGAATTGTTATATTGAGTTGTTTCAGAAGTTCTACGAATTTTTTAAATTTCCCTACATTCTTGGGTTTGGCTAATCTACCAGGAAAAGGGATTTGGGGTTTATAAGGCGGTGGACGCACATAAGGTTTTTCTTTTTCTTTGGCCTCTCCTCCTTTATCTTCTTCGTCTACCTCTGGTTTCTCTGGTTGATTCTCCTTCTCAGTTGATGTTTCAGCCTTTTGATACATACTTTGATTTGATAGTCTTGGGTCAAGCGGTCCATCCAACTCGGTTCCACTCCTTAATATGATGGCATGAGCATGCCCCTTTGGGTTAGGTTGTGGTTGACCGGGAAACGTATCAGCCGGTGCGACTGTAGGTGCTTGTTGTTGAGCCACTTGAGATATTTGGGTTTCTAACATTTTATTATGGGTGGCCAAAGCATCTATTTTGTTTGCTAATTGTTTTATCTGCTCATTAGTGTGTATGTTTTGATTTTGGACGTCTTTATTTGTTTGCGTTTGAGTAGCTATGAAGTTCTCCATCATCAGTTCTAAGTTTGATTTTTTAGGTGCACTGGGAGCATTTGCAGGAGATTTCTGATATTCAGGTGGTACGGCAGGTGCTTGGTTTGGAGCATACAACGCATTGGGGTTTTTATATGAGAAATTTGGGTGATTTTTCCATCCAGGGTTGTACGTGTTTGAGTAAGGGTTTCCTTGAGCATAATTCACTTGGTCAGCTGGAGTTCCTGCCAAGATCTTACATTTTGTGACTAGATGTCCAGGTACTCCGCATATTTCGCAATTGGGAGTTATAGCAGCCACGGTGGCTGGAGGTATTGCGGTCAAATTATCAATCTTTAGGGTGAGGGCATCTACCTTAGCGAGGACACTGTCTAGGTCGCTTATCTCATACATTCCTCCTTTTGTCGGTGCTTTCTCTGTAGTACCTTTGTCTGCGTGTCCTCTTTCACTTCCCCACTGATAGTGGTTTTGGGCCATACTTTCAATTAGAGCATAGGCAGCGGTGTAGGATTTGTCCATAAGTGCACCACATGCGGCAGCGTCTATTGTTAATCTTGTATTGTAGAGGAGACCATTATAGAAGGTGTGGATAATCAACCATTCTTCCAGGCCATGATGTGGGCATAGTCTCATCAAATCTTTGTATATTTCCCAAGCATCGAAAAGGGATTCGTTCTCCTTTTGTCTAAAATCGCTTATATGAGTTCTTAGCATAGCTGTTTTGCTTGGTGGAAAATATCTCGCAAGAAAAACTTTCTTCAGTTCGTCCCATGTAGTGACTGAGTTTGCGGGTAGAGATTGGAGCCAAGCTCTTGCTCTGTCTCTTAGAGAGAAAGGGAAGAGACGAAGTCTTATTGCTTCTTGACTGACTCCATTGTTCTTGATTGTATTTGCATACTGTAGAAATATTGATAGATGAAGATTAGGGTCTTCCATCGACCCACCAGAGAACTGGTTTTGTTGCACAGCAGATAACAAAGAGGGTTTCAGTTCAAAGTTGTTAGCCTCGATCGGAGGGGCAGCAATGCTATTATGTGGTTCATCTTGTAAGGGTATGGCATAGGATTTGAGTGGGCGCGGAGCAGGATTTGCAGCCATTTCTTCGGTTGGAGGAGAAATAGGAGGTTCGAGTGATTGACGAGGGTGAGTGTTATGCAAGAGATGGTACTCTTGAATGCGGCGTCTAAGTCTGAGATAACGCTCGATATCGTTGATTTGTATGTATAACGGCTCGTCTTGCGAACGAGTGTTTGGCATACAAAATTAGAGAAGATAGGAAAAGAAATAGAGATATAAAAGAAAGAGAGAAGTTTTTGCTCTAGTCTCTACTGCGTAACAAAAGAGTAGCGATATCGACTTGAATCAGTCCCCGGTAACGGCGCCAAAAACTTGATCGTGGGATTTGTACTTATGTATCCAATGATTCGGACTGCAAGTGCACAGTCTTGTCGAGTAGTTTTAAAAGATATCGAACCACAGAGACTGATGAATCGATCTACCGTTTTCTATTGTTACTATGTAAATCTAAAGCTAATGAATATTTGATTTGGGTTGTAGGGAAAACTAATCGCTAAATTAAGTTGTATTTTAATAATCGATGAGCTTAATTACCAGTATGCAACAGTCTTACCTCGGGAACTAGCGACCTGTCGGGCGTCTTTATATTTTCAAAACGGTTTTCAGTAAAACCTATCTAGTTTAAAAACCCTCGTCTCACACTGTCGTTTTGTTGATCTAGGCTATGCAGTTAAGTCCTAACGTACGCTTCCGCCATCCCGTAGGAGTTAAAAACACTTTTTGAAAACTAAACAAAATCTTAATTAACTTTAAAGTGCTTCCGCTGTATTTTAAGCCAATGCCTAATTACTACTGTCCAGTTAAAAGATCTTAAACTTCCGCTTTGTTGACCCTAACCTCTATCTGTTTTTTACTTCCGTAACAAAACAATTTAATGATTTGAAAAATAGTAACTTAGGCCAGAAAAGAAAGTTTCGTAGTAAAAATAGTCCCGACTAAGTTACTCGTTCCCTCGGTTGATTGACTTTACATACCGGTATAGGATTTCTAGCCTGACATAATATTAAACCAAATTGCAGAATAATATAAAGGACAAACACAAATAAACATAATTATATTAATTAATAAGCAATAAGAATTTGTAAGCATAAACCTGGTAATAACTCTGAAGACAGAAGCACTCCTGCACAAATTGTAGGCTTTGCTTCGATCGGAGAATATATTTAATCGTACGGAAGAAAATAATGCTGAAAGAATAATGCTGGAAAGAAATAACTGGGAAAAGAAAATAATGCTGAAAAGAAATAATGCTGAAAATAATATTCTGCTGAAAATAATATCTGCTTAATAAAATCTCTAAACTTTCTCGCCAAAATGCAGAACCCTTTCTACTGTGGTCTCGGGCTCTATTTATAGTGCTTGCTTGATTCGTTGCTCACAAAAATGTAGGAACGGTTCACTTCCTTTCTTGAGAAATAATAGGCCATTTAATTGTCACGTTCGTTGCTCTTTTGACTTAGTGGGTGAGAGAATGTAAGAACTCGTTGGATTAAGCTTTGAACGTGTTTCTGTCCGTTGGACGAGGAGAACGTGGGGTGATAGGCTGTGACGTTCGTCACACGCAAGTGACGATAGTCACTTGGTCTTCATGGAGCGTGACGTTCGTCACGTCCCCTTGACGGTCGTCAGGGCTTGATTGCTTGTGGGCCCCATGCTCACACTTGTAATGGGCTTTTGGGCTGTTTTCTTCTCCTTAGGCTCTTTTACTACTTTTTACACCCTTTTTTCTTCATTTCTTCAAAAGTGTTCGGCTCAGTGCATATCTGCAAAAATAGAAAAATACCTGCATAATACTTATAAAATAATTTAATTTAAACTAAAGTATGAGAAATATTTGGTGTATATCAAGCCAGAAATATCACATATTTGTGTGTCATCACTCATGTAGATAGTTTTCCTGGCTTGTTACAGGTATTAATCTACCATCGGTCGTATACAGATAGTTGCCCTGGCTTGTTACAAGTTTTAATCTGGAACTTATTTTTAATTGGTCGTTGAGATAGTTGTCTTGTCTTGTTTCAGTTATTAATCTCTGACCGGAGAAAGACAGATAGTTTTCCTGGCTTGTTACATGTATTAATCTTCAATCTCCTCATGCAGATAGTTTTCCTGGCTTGTTACAGGTATTAACCTACAGTCGGTTGTCCACAAATAGTTGTCCTGGCTTGTTATAGGTATTAATCTGGAACTTGTTTTTTTTGTCATTGAGATAGTTGTCCTGTCTTGTTTCAGGTATTAATCTC
Source organism: Vicia faba (assembly GCA_948472305.1). NCBI lineage: Eukaryota > Viridiplantae > Streptophyta > Magnoliopsida > Fabales > Fabaceae > Vicia > Vicia faba. The sequence continues at coordinate 1,435,578,726 of OX451741.1, read as the reverse complement.
TAACCTGAAAAATAAATATAGTTTTCCTACCTTGTTACAGGTATTAATCTTCAATCTCCTCATGTAGATAGTTTTCCTGTCATGTTACATGTATTAACCTACAGTCGATCGTCCACAAATAGTTGTCTTGGCTTGTTATAGGTATTAATATGGAATTGGCTTTTATCGGTCATTGAGATAGTTGTCCTGTCTTGTTTCAGGTATTAATCTCTGACCTGAGAAATAAACATAGTTTTCCTGGCTTGTTACAGGTATTAATCTTCAATCTCCTCGTGTAGATAGTTTTCCTGGTTTGTTACAGGTATTAATCTTCAATCAGTCGTCAACAGATAGTTTTCCTGGCTTGTTACATGTATTAATCTGAAACTTATTTTTGTCGATCGTTGAGATAGTTGTCCTTTCTGGTTTCAGGTATTAATCTCTTACCTGAGAAAGAAAGATAATTTTCCTGGCTTGTTACAGGTATTAATCTTCAATCTCCTCATGTAGATAGTTTTCCTGGCTTGTTACAGGTATTAATCTACAATCAGTCGTCCACAGATTGTTTTTGTTGGCTTGTTATAGGTATTAATCTGGGACTTGACAACATTGGTCACATAGATAGTTCCCCGTCTGGTTTCAGGCATTAATATGTGGCTTGTTGTATTTGTTGGTAAACTCGTCTTTCTTCGGGAGTTCATACCACTTGGTCCTGTAGATAGTTTCCCCGTATGGTTTCAGGCATTAATATTTGACGTGCTGTATAAGTTAACAGTGTTTGTCTGTCTGCTGATTTAACCTAAAAAGGTAAAACTAGTTTCATGCGATGGCATAATGTATGAATTGCATGATGCTCTAAAAATAGATGAGATTGTGATATATGCATTTATGCTGCATATGCTATGATATTTGTAAAATGATGCATGAGTTCAATGTATGAATGCGTCAGTTGTTCTATTGTAGTGTTTTTGAGCTGGGGAAATAAGTCCCTGGTTATAATTGGGGATGAAGAATGTATGTCTTCAGATTTTGTTTGAAGTTGACATGCTGGGAGAAGGATCTTCTGTTGTTAGAGAAATAAACTTTGTTGGGGAAAGAAAACTTTGTGAACCGCTTGGGGATTGTCAGAGTGAATCTATGTCATGATTGTATCTGAACCATTTCTATAGGAGAATCTGGAATAAGTGTCAGGATGACATCCGTCTCTGGATCTTACCTGAATCGTTTCTAGATGAGAATCTAGAATAAGTGTTAGGATAACATCCGTCTCTGGATCATACCTGAACCGTTTCTAGGGGAGAATCTGGAATAAGTGACAAGATGACATTCGTCTTTAGATCGTACCGGAACTGTTTCTAGAGGAGAATCTAGAATAAGTGTCCGATGACATCTGTCTCTGGGTCATACCTGAACCGTTTCTAGAGAAGAATCTGGAATAAGTGTCAGGATGTCATTCATCTCTAGATCGTACTTGAACCGTTTCTAGAGGAGAATTTGGAATAAGTGTCAGGATGACATCCGTCTCTAGATCATACCTGAACCATTTCTAGAGGAAAATCTGGAGTAAGTGTCATGATGACATCCGTCTTTGGATCGTACCTGAACCGTTTCTAGAGGAGAATCTGCAATAAGTGTCAGGATGACATCCGTCTTTGGATCGTACCTGAACCGTTTCTAGAAGAGAATCTGGAATAAGTGTCAGGATGACATCCGTCTCTGGATCATACCTGAATCGTTTCTAGAGGAGAATCTAGAATAAGTGTCAGGATGACATCCGTCTCTGGATGATATCGGAACCGTTTCTAGAAGAGAGATTGCTTTATTTAAAATGTTTTTGCTGGGAATTCTTGTTTTGCTATTTTGAGAAGAAATCCGTTGGGGAAGGGAAACTCCGTAATCCGCTTGGGGATTTTGTGAGATCCTGTTGGGGAATCCTGAGAAGCTTGGCGACTTCACTAGGGAAGTTTTCTTAGATGTCGGAGCAGTAGTTGGAGATTCTTGCTCCGCCGGGGATATGAGAACTGACATCATTAGGTTGCATGCTTGGAATATGGTAGTGACCTTGTAGTAGAATGTCCCTGCCTATGTACCTGCTGGAGAAAATATATGCCAGGGATTTTGTAGACGGTTTGACTGTTATCCCAACATCTGGAGTCCTTGGTGAATGTTGATCAGGGTAATAAAACTTCTACTGATAGACAAGTGACGAGATGACGAGACGTAGTCGTACGCTTTAATCCCTAACTTTTTCCTGGACTGTCCTTTCATATTTTCAGTCCATCGGGATACCCTTTTTTGCCCAAGCCGCCTTTTTAGGTTTTCGACTTGCCGGGTGTACAGATTTGTTTCATATGTATATCCCTAATTTTTTCCCGAACCCTTTTGGTTCGCCGAGATGCCCTTATTTTTTCCTAGGCCAGTCAACCTAGCGGGTCTTTGCTCATGCGTAGTATCTTTTAACTATGTCCGTGTTCATCGGGTGCAGAGAATTGTCACTATCCATAGTAGTAAGTGTTGCCACACTGCCAAAAGATGTTTGCTTGATTGCACGTGATTCATTGTTGAAATTCATGTCCAATTCCCCAAGTGATTCAGATGGAGATCTGCCCCTGGCTATTTGACACTTTTTAGAGATTCCCCGAATCTTGACTGCCCTAGATCAGCTGGACATTATGTTATGCCCCTTGATTATGAAAGGCCCGTTATTGGGAATGTCTTTCCATCTGAGGTGATTTTGTTCATTGAGAGGATTTTCGTTCATTGAATATTCATCGTGTGAATTTCTCTGCTGTTGAATAAATAGTCATATGCAAACAATGGTATTTAAAGAATGCAAAGCTTATGTCTGACTTGAAGTTTGAAAATTCATTTTTTTAGTAAAACAAACAAATTTTGTAGGAGTGTGATATCAACTCAGAATTTATAGCGAACCCTACAGGAGTCAGGATACCTTTTGTAACAGTATGTTTTCGAACTAACCCATGCTTCAGTTAGGACTTCTAAGGGTTGTAGCATGACCTGGTTCACGGTTTTAAGAAACAAAGGATAAAGGCTCAAATTTTATTTGTACCCAACCCGCTCTTCGTGATGTTCTTCAGTCCTATGCTCAGTTAATTGTGCGTTTAAATCCCGATTGAGTCTGGCATCTTGTCCTGGATGTTCCGGTGATAGTTCAGATACTGAGAGTTTATTTTGAAGAGGCGGTCATTTTTTTAATCTTCTTTTTGTCGAGGATTTGTAGTAACCTCTCTTTTTTTTCGTTATCTCTACTTTTTCCTAAACTGGTTCTTTTGTGATTACAGTCAGCGGGATGCCCCTATTTTTTTCCTTAAGTCTCCTTCATAGGTTTTGACTTAGCGGGCTTTTATTTTGAGAGATAATGACTGTCGACTTTAATGATTATGCCGAACGATCACCATCTTTTGATTTGGAAGGACGTCTTTGATGTCATTCATTATGTATGAAGTGCAAGATTGCGACTGAATGCACATCTGAATTAACTGAGAAAACTACCCTGCCCCGGGTTATGATTAAGGTTTTTAATTTGTGTGAAAATAAAAACTCCTACTCCTTAGGCTCAAAGGGGTTGACTAGGGATTATCTCCCTTATAGCTCCACTGTTTATGATTTGAAACAACGCATGTACATCGTTAACAAGGTCTGTTCAAAAGCATACTGTAGAGATTATGGTATCGTTTTTGTCATCCTCCCTCTAAAGGATTGAAGCTTTTAATCAAGAGTTGAATATCACCAACAGGAAGTAAAAGCACAGTTTAAGTATAGTGAAAACACATGGATTCATTCAAGACAAACATATGCAATACATTAATGAGAATAAACCAAAGTCTGACATAAAGGTAAATGTTTAAACAAAACAAAGAAATTACAAATGAAAATTCGAATGAACAAAAATTCATTTGCCTAAACTTCATCACTTCAAATGATGTGCCTTGGAGGGATGACAGAAAAATTACAATTGACCATCTTGTGCGAATTCCAACGCTCCTTCATCGATTAGGTCTTGAATTTTATATTTCAACGTCCAACAGTTATCAATATCATGCCCCGGGCTGTCGGAGTGATATGCACACCTTTAATTGGGATGGTAAGTAGGAGCAGAAGTATTAGGATTCCGAGGAGGATCCTTCAATGTGACCAAATTCAACTTCAACATGTGTTGCAAGACTTGCGACATTGGTATGTTGATTTTGGTATATTGCCTAGGGAATGCATCCCGCTTATGCCAATTACCCTGTCGTTGTTGGCGAGGTGGCGGTTGGGTTCGTGACATAGCAATAATTTGGAAAGGTCTACTCTCCACCCAGCCAACTTCTTGTCTCATCAGAGGTTGATTAATGACTTGATCCCCAGTCTCGATTGTTTACTTCATATGGTTGCATCCGTCTTGATGAAGCTTGCTGATGAGAAACCTCAACTCTTCTTGTTCTCGAGCTAAACTTTGGATAAAAGCCATTTGATTACTCATCTGGATTCTCATCCTTCTATTTCAGCTTGCAGTTGTTCCAACTGGTCATCCTTATTGTTGTCAGGGTGTTTCTTGGTCAAGTTCCCGTTGAGGAGTGCTTTCAATTCTTCCTTCCCCTTGGATAGGTTGAAGAACATTTCCATGAACTGAACCTCTTGAGTTTGGAGATCTCTGTTGTTCTATTTGAAAGCCATTTTCCTTGCTGAAATAAACAGCGAGAACATGAGAGACCTGTACTGGAAGACTTGTTATGTAATGACATGCATGGTGTGTAAATGTTTTCAAGGATCTCTCAGGGTAAACACAAGAAGATGTTAGGAGTTGACTGCAACTTTGATTAAAGAACTTCATATTGTTGAATGTTGTTCTACGAGAATCAAGCTCACCATATCGAGTGGGTCATTTCCTCTAACTCAAGTTATCGTGTTTTGATCTTTTGACGACATTGTCTAGAGGAAAATAAATCCCCTTGCCCTTTGCTAGACGTCTGGTTCATCATAACCTGCACCACAGGCCCTTGAGATCCTTGAAATGGTTAAGGAAATGTTGTGGTATGATGCCATGATATGTATGTTATGCATCAAGCAAAAATGCAGGGTGATAAAGACAAGTACGTCTTGCAAGAAAACCAGTTTATTGGATAATGTATACAAACAAGGTCCTTCAAGGAATACAAACAAAAGCCCTACAATGAGTTCAAGTTGTTAGATAATGAAGGCAAACAAGTCACATAAGCAGCCTTAGGTTCAGGCTTGCATGGGGTTTGTAGGTAAGTACCCTCTTGAAGTTTAGTTGGCTCAACCTGTCCTAGTAATAGTAATCGGGTTCTAAGGAATCTCAATATCATCGATCTTCCTTCACCGGGCATTATTTCAGCGCAAGCCTCTTTATTGGCACCGAAGTATCCCGGAAGTCAGATCTCAATGAGTGTAGTATCGAGTATCAACCAACTTCGGGCTGCACCAAAGCAGACTATCTCACTACTTCCTAATGGCCAAGTTGGTTCAATTAAAGGTTCTAAGGTCAATTGGTGCTTCATGACACCACACAACGGCCCCGTATTCTCCTTGACTACTTAAGGGCTACTGGTACCAACAAATGTGTCATACTAACGTAGCTATCGTTTCAACCGTGTCGGTATACCTTGCATAGTCCCCACGATTTATTGCTACTTACCTAAAAGGTGCCCCAGATCTGAATGTAGGATCTTTACAAGTAAACCAAACAAAAACCCTTAAAAGTAAAGCAAGCAAAATATAGAAGGAAAGCAATTTAAAATGATCGACTAAACTCTAAGGTAACCCCACTTTTTATTATCCCCAGCAGAGTCGCCAGTTCTGTGATACGGTGGCAGAACCGACTGTTATACTGGTTTTGCATTTGTGTTTGCAAATTTTGCGGTAATCAAGAGTCGCCACCGACTTTTCTTTTATCCAAATTAAGGAAAGGGTGAAAAGAACAGAAAAATACCTTTTCGAGAATTTTCCGAGTAAGGGGGTAGATTATGTAAAGGGAAGGTGTTAGCATCCTTTCCATCCGTAGTTTTCTACGGGCTCTTAGATGCTTAGCTCATTTTTTAAATACCTTGTGCTTTGTGTTTTTGAAAATACCTTAGTGCAGCGATTCGCTTTATGATAACTCTTGTATCAATCTTCAAGAGTGTTGATAAAGCAAATGTTTTTGAAAGTGTTTTTTTAAATGTTTTTGTGTAAGTGTAAAAGTTTATTTTGAGCAAGCATCTAACAGCTATCTACTTGTACTCGAAAAGGTTCATTATTTTCCTCCTATCCTTTAGACAGTGCTATCATACTATTAGTGAGTGGGTAGCTCTATCGTTGGATGTTTAAGGGACATTCGAAGGGACGATTTATAGTCATAAAGGTAACTTGGCAAGAAGTTTTAGTAGCTACCCTAGGATTCTAGGATCATATTTTTACCGAGATAACATCGAAAGGATCATCGAGGGACTTATGATCTTTTTGAACCAGAGGGTAGCCACTAAAACCTCTCACGTTTCGAGAGTTGTGACTATTTTCCGAAGGCAACCTAAGTGGGAGTACCCTAGAGGTGTGTATGTGCAAGGTGTGTTATGTTCAGTTATTTTAGTCTTGAGTTAGGTTTGCTAACGTTTGATTATTAGGCTCTTGTCGTGCAATCCTATTATCATACATCTAAACAGTTAATATATGTACATGAATTAAAAGTGCAAAAATGTAAATCCTATGCTATTACATGGCTTTGGGGATTAATTACATGTCCAAAAATTGGAAAAATAAAGAAAATCGGTAAATAGTCCTAGTTAATTTCTATTACATCCCCTGAGCAAGTACAATAATATAAAAAATAGTGACGAAGCAATAAACGCGCGCTAAATTGAAAATAACGTCTAAAAATCCTAAGAAATAAAAATCTTTTGGTTGTTTTTGTTTATGAAAGAAAATAAAGCCTAAGTCTACTTAATTTTAATTTAAAGAAAAAGTTAAAATAATTAATTTATTTATTTAATTAAATTAATTAAAAAAATACTAACCTAATGTTTTTTTTTGTGATTTTATTTAATGTTAATTTAATTTTTTTAAAATAAAGATTAAGAAAGGAATAAGTAACACAAAAAATAGCAATGCAAGGAAACAAGTCTTTCGATCTAGAGGAAAAGGTAGCTTTCGATCCAACGAAGAGCAGTTTCCAATCCAATGAATGGTGATTGTCTTTCAATCCAGTGAAGAGGAAGTTTTCGATCCAATGAGTGATGATTATCTTTCGATCCAAGGGGGAAGCTATTTTTCGATCCATATCTGCAAGACAAGCATTAGAAAAATAAAGATGCAGGACCTGGGTGTCGAACCCAGGTCCGTCGATCTTGTGCGTGTTGGTCTGCTCAGGCTTGATCTGCAGTACAAGCGTTGGAAAAAGAAACAAATACAAACCTGGGTGTCGAACCCAGGTCCTTAGTCCCGAATACAAATCGAACTATAAATGTTAATATGCCATGCATAATCAAAATTAACTTAGGATCGAAGGTTTGTTACCAATGGGATGCTTTGCTTTAGATTGAAATGGATTTCGAAGTGCTTGGGCATACTCTCTGCAAACTTTAGGGAGTGGATTGTGCGTTTGTCGATGATTGCTTCGATTTGGACCACCAATGAGTTTTTTTGATAATTTTGGTATAGCTTATGAGGCAACGTGTGTGTGTAGTATGTATGTTGTGTGATGCAGCATCTGGCTGGTGGCGTGAGTGTGGCAAGAGTGTTTTTTATATTTTTATGGTTTTTTCTCCTCCCTTTGCAATGTGCCTCAGGCCTGTACTTATAGGAGTTTGAGGGGAGTGGAAATGGCAAGGGACAGCCATTAACCAGGCTTTGAAGGCAAAATCAGACAAATTAAAGTACTGCCTTTTTTGGATTATCCATTCCATTTTGAAATGTTGAGTGAACCTGGACATGTTTCACCTTCGAATGCCCTCAAGTCTTACCCTTCGATTGAATCTGAGTTACTTCTTTCGAACGGATCCAAGCCTTGCTCTTCGATTGGCCTTGAGTTACTTCCTTCGAATGGATCCAATTCTCATCATTGGGGCCTCTTGATTGAGCCTATCTACATCAATTCAAATTGCTCAGATCTTTGATGACTCTGAATTTCAATTGTTCAGAGTTTTCCCTTATCAGAGTGTCTTCAATTAAGTCATCATCGACATCAATTTGAATTGCTCAGAATTCTCTTTGTTAGAGCATTGTTCTTTTTGATGATTCTGAATTCGAATCTGTTTAGAGTTTCCCTTATCAGGGCTTCTTCGAGAGCCCCTCAGATCTTTTCTCTTCAATTGGCTATGACTTGCTCCTCATGGCTCTTTCAATTGGACCCATCTATTTTCCTTAGCTTCTTGATTATGGAAAACTTAAATAGCCCAAACGAGAACTTCATTCTGGCCAGTCGAAGCCTCTTTTGTCATTTCCTTCGAATGCCATTGCGCAGGAGGCTTGGGCCTGTCAACGTGTAGGACTAAGACTCATCATAAGACAAACTTGCTTTCAATAATTATGTGTTTCCTTAGAATGGACCACCTATATATCCTTCGAATGGACTTTTTTTGTGTCTTTCGAATAGTCAACATGTATGCCTTGTGCCTTCTTCGAATGGGCCACCAATGTGTGTCCTTCGAATGGACCTTTGGAGTGCTCTTTCGAAGGGATCATATTATGTGTCATAGTGCAGAAACTGCTAAGGGGTCTTGGCTTTGTGCATAGAAATCAAACACAGAGGAAGTCTTTGCCTTGTGCATTGAAGGCAATCATAGAAGAAGCCTTTTCCCTTATGAATCCAAGACATGTCTAAGGAAACCTCTGCCTTGTGGATTCGAAGGCCAGTTGAAAGGAGCCATTAACTTTGTGAAACGAAGGCAAGCATGAAGAGGCCTTTGCCTAGTGAATCGAAGGTTGCATGTAGAGGCTTTTTGTCTTGTGAATCGAAATAAACATGCAGGAGGCCACTACTAGTGAATCGAAGGGAACTTGTAAGGGGTTCTTGCCTAAATGAAACTTGGACCAAGGCTTGCTCGAAGGAGACCCAACGCTCAATTGAAGCTGGTGGGCCAATGCTTGATCGAAGGGCTTTAGATGCCCAATCGATTCTTATGAGACAAATATCGCTCGAAGGGTTTTAAGAGCGCAGTCGAAGCTCCTTGTCTAGATGCCAATCGAAGACCCTTTTGTTCACCTGTCAATCGAAGGATATTGTTGACATGCCTTCAAAGTACACTTTATTCAGATGCCAATCGAAAGACACAATACCATCTTTCAAAAAAATTAATTTTTTCAAACAAGTGTTTGTAAACCGTCCATGTAAGAGAAAACCTTGGAAGACATGAGAGGGCAAATTTTGGGGTACAACACAGAGGAATGGAAAAAGAGCGAATAACCTAAGAAAGAGGGGGAGAAAATCTAGGTACGGGGGTTGGTTATAAAAATGGAAGGTATTATCACCCTAAACATCTACGGTACTATGCAGGAACCTCTTTGAAAATTTGTGTATTTTGGCTATTAAAAGAGAGTTATTTGCTAAAAATGCATGAATGAGTTAATTGTGAAAAAGAAAGTTTTTTATTATTACGTTTGTCCTAATTTTTAACCCAGTGCCTACATATCCCATAAGGAATCAGAACACTCGTAGTTCTTTCTGAAAAAATGTTTTATTTGTTGATTGTTTTTTTAATGAAAGACTTGTTATCGTATTCGAGTGGAAAACATACTTATTACCCACAATTATGAGGAAGGAGAATTTGCATCATCTCAAAGTGGGGGATCTTGGATTAAAATAAACATGACATGAATCAACACTCAAGTGGAAAATGTCAATCAGTTCACTATATATTGTAGAAGTATAGTAGCTTGCATCACTACAAGAACCAACAAGAGCCTAGTCTTTCGGGAAAAAATATTTTTAAAGAGAAAAGTGCCCAAAGGGCACAAAATGATTTGAATGAGTTAGAGTATTTTGTTTGGAGAACATCTCAAATGGTGCTAAGGTTGAGTTAAAGGGAAATCTATCTTGATGTTATTGTGCTTGTATTAACATCCTAAGGTCTAATCAACATAAAACAATCAAAAGGGAGATTTTATCATTTCATGGAAATCCTATAGGAAACATGCCATTTCAACACAAGATAATCATTAATACTCAAACGTCTTATTGATCAATATTACATAAAGAAAACACATAAAACATGATGTTAAAACTTGATTTAAAAAGAAATTAAGAATATGAAGAAATAATAGAAATAAAATCTAACTAAATCCTAAAAATACCTCTAAAAAAACCTAAAGCATTTTTATATATCTTTTTATTATTTATTATTATTTTTAATACCTAAAAGAAATTAACACTAAAACAATTAAAAAATAAAAGAGAAATATTAAAAGAATGAGAAAATAGAAGGAGGTGTAAAATTCTAAATCAGGTGTCTAGTTCAAAAATTAGGCGTTAGGCCCATCTGGAAAGAGGTCCATGAAGCATTTTTTGTTACATAACTTCCAGGCTCAAAAAATCATGCTAACGGGCTTAATGAAGGGTTTAAAAAGGAGGCCCAATCTCAGTCCACCAACAACAGAAACGCTCTACGTTCTCTTCGCTCAAATTTCTTCGTCGATGCCTCCGATTCCATCTCACATATTCGCTTCAGACGCATATGCTCCGCCGTGTACATGCTTCGTCCTCAATCTCACTTCATTCTCAGATTCCGTCGCGATTTATCGTTTTTGCCTCAACTTTCTACCTCTAAGGCCACCGCACGACTTCGTTCTCATCACACAACATTATCACTTCCAACTCAGCAGCTCCGTCTCAGATTCTCATAGATTTTCATCACCTTCTTCGATTCAATTCTCTTTGTAGCGACTTGTTTTGATTTCAACGCGAGCGGATTCGTAGAATTTAAATCACAGAGTAAGCAACAAGTACATGTATGAAGAGAAGTGAGATTTTGAGGCTTACTTGATCAAGGATGCTCCGATGGCACTTCAACAACATCGACAACGAGAAAACTCAGGTAAGCACTTGTAATCTCTTGTTAGCTATCCTTCCACTACTTAACTTCTTCTTCTCTGTGTGCACTGCTTCTGCGAATTTGTTGACGTGTATTGTTGTTGTTACAGAGATGAACCTGATGCGATGTAGAGAGAGCTTAGAGGAATTTTTATGAAATTTGCAGAGAATGAATCGTGATTGAGAAGTAAAGATGATGCTGAAGCAGGTTGATGAAGATCGAAGCAGGGAATAGAGAAAACTCTGAGAGAAGAGAGTGAAGATTTTTTTGGAGTTTTTTTCTGAATGAATCGTTGAAGTTGGCTTGTCTGAGAAATTTATTACAGGTAAGAGCATCTTAGCCTTTGAATTTTTAAATTCTGTTGCAAAATGAAGAGTTGAGATTGAAAGTTAGTTTTGCTTGAAATTTGTTGGGATACTTTTTTTACTTTCTCATTTTCTGAACTAACACAGGGCCCAATTTTCTTCTTCTTGAACTGATGCAAGCCAAAGGTTATGAACCAGCTTTTGTTATTTATTTTTTGTGGGATTGGTTTTGAAACAATGCAAGGTTGCGCTTTTGGCAAGTTTGGATAACTGATTTCCATCTTTTGTTTCAATCATTTATGAAACTGTTTTGAACTTGCAGGCCATGGGTTTGATGACCAATGCAAGTGGATTTGTTTAAGTTGCAGCTTAAATGTAGTGCCACTCATTTGAAGCTAGTTTTGGTTATTGAAAAAGAAATGCTTTAGCAACAAGTTTGGACAAACTCTTGGCAATATTTGTGACAAGTTTTGATGGAATGTTTGGACAACTTATGGAATGCTTTTGATGCATCATGAAGCAAACTTCTTAGACGTGGTTTTGGTGAAGCTTGTGAAGGATTTTAGGTCATTAGTCTCTCTTTGTAACTTGTGAACCTAATTTTTTTACTAATAAATCAATGAATGGTGAATATTGAAACTTGGATTTGGAAATTTGATTTTTGACACTTAAATTATGGTTAAAAGATGAATTTGATATTTGGATGAAATTCAGAACAAATGAATTTGGACATTTGAACTAGATCTTGAATAGTTCAAAATTTGGATTTAAACCTTGCTTTTCACTCTTGAACCAATCATGATATACGCCTTCGTCATTTGAATCACGAGAAATTAGCCATGAATGATACTTCAAATCTTGTATGCCTAACAATGAAACTTAACCTCACTTGAGTTCATAGATCCGCATTAACTTACAAATGAGACAACTTGTTGCAAATGAACTTAGTCCATATTTTAATCAATCAAGAAATATATCCAAGAAGCCCTTAATCAAAATAACTTCTCGAGGAAGAATGTTTTGCTCATAAAGAATCCACAACTTGACACCTTATGCCATGATTCATGTTTCACAATTTAATCCACAAAATCGTCCTAGCTTGATAACTATAATCTTGAAACAAAATTAATTCCTTGAAGAACAACTTAAAGATGAATGATAGGACTTGAATTATGAAGTCCAATGAATTTCAATTGAAATGTTGACAAACTCAAGCATGATAAGATGTAAACCCTAGCATAATGAACTTTGTTGAAGAATCGTTATCAATTCTCGAGCAAATTAGGAGAAACCCTAATTCTTTAGACCTTGAGTGCATATGGATGAAGAAGGGTTTAGATGGTGAGAGGAATAAAACTCTAGCTCAAGAGCAATTTCAATGAAGACATGATGAAATCTTTAGCACACAAGTTAAACCCTAATGCACTTGTTCTTTGAAGAAAATTCTGATGAAGAAAACTGTGTATCTTGAGGAATCTTGCCAAGGAAAATATCCATGATGCTTATAGATCCAAAACCCTGCTTTTATACCAAGAGTGATGCGAGAACGAGTTGAATCAACATGAGGAAGGAAACAACCTCAATCCATAGGAAAACCCTAATGCCAAGAGCCTTTTGATCCCATGCTTTAAGATTTCAAATGAATGTTAAGAATGAACAAATTAGGGGTAAAAAATGGGGTATGACAGTTGGTACGATTCAAGGTACTCCTAGCACTAACAAAAAAACCCTGGAAATGGCAAGAAGTCTTATTCTGAGTTTGTCAAGAAGAAAGAGGGTGAGACTAGTGTTGCTATTGTTGATAAGGGTAAGGTTCATGCCTATCCACAAGTCCAGCTTCCCCTATTATCCAATGCCCGTTGTTGTTCCAAATCAGGTTGTCGCTGCTGCACATTGTCAACCCTGGGTGGCTCAATAATAGCCTTTCACTCCAAAACCCTAGTAGGTTCCTCAACAGCAGTATGTTCCTCCTCATAACTATTAGTAGCAAAATCAGCAACAAGGACAACAAGGACAAAAGAGGCAGAGGGGTCCCAAGAGAAGGTTTAATCCAATTCCTATGCCATATGATCAACTTCTTCCTCAATTGCTTACCAATCAGTTGATTCAGCTACATGAACTTGGTCTGCCACCGGCTGAACATCCAAGAGGATATGATGTTAATGCTCGTTATGATTTTCATTCAGGGGCCCCAGGCCATGCAACAAAGAACTGTATTACATTGAGATGCAAAGTCCAAGACCTCATCGACTCTAAAGTAATCTAGTTGACGCCAATCGACCCAAATGTACTGAATAATCCCTTTCCCAAGTGAGCACCAAGACTGCAAGAGCATCCACTGAAGCAATAAGTCAAACATGAATGAGTCTCCTCAGCACTGGAAATCATCAAATCATTTATGCATTGTCATTTGTAATTTTCCTTGTTTGTTAAATGCTACTTGCTTGTAAAAAAATCGCTTATTTTTAATGATAATAATAGTGCATTTCATATGTTTGTTTCAAATAAATTCATTTATGTTCACTCATTTATTTTTCTGTTTATCGATATCAAACTTTTGTTTAAAGCAAAAATCAAAAGGAGAATGATGAAAACAAAATGTGTGAAATCATTGGTCGTATGCTTTTAAATAAAACTCTGTCGACGATGTAAGGCATTATTTCAAATCTCAAACACTGGAGATATAAGGGAGTGAAATCCTAATCAACCCCTTTGAGCCTTGAAGTAGGATTTTCTTTCTATACAAAAAACCCTCAATATTAACCCGGGGAAGGATAGTCTTTAGTTAATTTGGTCGTGTGTTCAAATTTCAAAAGAAAAAGGAGTGTCCCATATGAGGACCAACCATATCTTATCCCTCACACATCAAGAGGTTGAAAATGCAAAACCACAATGGTTATCCCTCATCAATCGAGAAATGAGGCAGTCACAAACCTTTCAGAAATTCAAAACCAACCAAGGTCTTATGATTTGTTCATAAAAGAAAGAAAAAAAGAACCGAAACAAAAAAGAAAGAAAATCCCACTAAGTCAAAAACTTGAAAACAAGTGACTTAGGAAAAAATTAGGGCATCCCACTAGACCTCAAAATCATAAAAGCTAGTCCAGGAAAAAGTTAGGAAAAATCAAAAGAACAAAAGAATGAAAAATGAAAAAGGATTACAAAACAAAATCCTCAACAAGAATAAATTTGTGTGATTACAAACAAAAACTAAAAAGGGTGACTGCCACTCTAAAAACCTTATTGGTTCCTCAGCAATCACATATACACTTCTAAACCCTTTTGAAAGGTGAGCACTCGTGTCAAAATAACTGAACATAGGACCGAAGAATATCACTGAGAATGGGTGGGTTAGGTTAGACTTTGAGCCTTAAATATTTTTTTCTCGAAACCGTGAACCAGGCCACGTTACAACCCTTAAAAGACCTAATTGAAGCAGGGTTTATTTTGAAAGCATACTCCGATTGAAATGTGTAAAACTGACTCCTAGAAATTTGCTTATCATTTGTGTTGATATCGATATGACAAATAATTCAAACATTGAATGTCACAAAATCGTTTTAATAACTTTGATTTTGAGTCTAACATAAGCATTGCATGATGATTATCATCCTCAAAATAAGCATTTCTTACTTGTGAGTAAACACATGACATTAAGGAAGATCAAACAATGAACAACTGCTGGAAAAAATTGGCCACTTCCAAGCCAGCCACTTCAAGAAAGGGCACCCTAAGGAGAAAAACTGTACAAAGACTCTATCAAGCCAGAGGCATCCATCAAAGTTGTCATCAATCAGAGTCAAACACGTCGATAAATATTTTCAAGTTTCCATCATTTGGGGGTAATCACGTCGAGAAATCTCTTTAGAATTCAACCAACTTGGGGCAGCTACATCGAGATTAGACAAATCTCTAAAAGAAATCTATAATCAGGGGCAGATCATTATGTGACCCAAGAAATTGGGGCAGACCACTTCATTGTATTGTGGCACGAGTATTCCAGTATTCCATTCAATACCAGATTCTTTCAGAGATCATATAAGACAAGGGCATTCATCATTCATACTCGCAAAGCTGCTCAAGCAAGTTCTCACCTTGACCCGGCCAACATTCAAAAGTTGTCCTGATCCCCTACAGATGTTCAAAGTGTACTCCCCAACAGTGAAGTAAACTTGGGGCATGTTTAAACATCCAGATTTAACACATAATTCCCCACTAGAGTAAACTTGGGGCACTCTGGGAGTTCTATGTGGTGAAACACTTAACCCCACAGATGATTGTCACCTAATCTCCAACAGATAAGCAAACTCGGGGCAAGCAAAGAGATCAATGTCCATCTCCTAACACCCGAGTAGTTTAAGGTGTATTTCCCCAGGATGAAGCAGACTCGAGGCATTCTAAGAGAGCTAAGGGATATTCAGCATGCAATTCCCCAGCGTGTCTATGTCTAATTCTACCATCCCCGGGAAATTCAGGATGTAGGGAAGTCAGGCCAGAGCACTTCCTCCATAGCAAAGCTACAACTCAATCTCTAGTAAGGTGTCAATGACCCTTGGTGCCACAAGCTTTTCAAGCACTAATCTGCATTGGTATCTCCAAACAGGAAGCGAGAGTATCTCCAGACAGCAAGCGAGAGGCCCCAATGATCCTATTCTTATCCCCACAAAGTTTATTTTCATGCACCTTGCATATAGTTGGCACTGCATAATATTGCATCCTCAAACGTGTAACATATCCATTAAGATGGATCATTACGCCATATGAAATTCAAACATGCATACGAAGC
The DNA here is from genome assembly GCA_948472305.1 of Vicia faba. Lineage (NCBI taxonomy): Eukaryota > Viridiplantae > Streptophyta > Magnoliopsida > Fabales > Fabaceae > Vicia > Vicia faba. The sequence goes on along the minus strand of OX451741.1, from coordinate 1,435,562,629 downwards.
ATTAGCTAGATTTGGTACCTTGCACGAAATACCAAGTCACCCCTCAAAATAAAACAACAATTACATTCTTGAAAAGAGTATCACCTATAAATCCTCGTCCAATGGTGTTAGTACCTCGTACTCCTGAATCCCTGTTGTATCTGGTTTTAAAATGAGAGTCGTCATCCTTAATTTTTATTCTAAGGAAGGTAATATAAAGGGTAACCCTAAAAAGTTAGAGATTCTAGGTTTTTTGGACTCGTTCTAGACGAAGGGAAGGTGTTTGACACCTCTCATTTACCTTGTTCACAAGGATACTAGGCCTTAGAAGCGTGATCTTTAAGAAATAGGATTTTAGTTTTTAATTATGGGACTTTTCCATGATTTTTAGTCTTATGCCTACGTATCCTCTTAGGAGGAATCATAGTCTCAATTCGTAGTTCGCAGTTGGTTTGTGCTTTTTATGGATTGCGTAGAATTGCTTTCGAATTATCTTTGAACTTTGTCTGAGTTGTAAGTTGAGTGATCGTAGACGCAGTTCGTAGTTAATTTCAATAATAATTTTCCTTAATCCTTTTTCGAAATTGTTCTTGAATTTGATTATGTTAGTTAAAAAATGTTAGAATTGTTGGTTAGCTGTTTTGAGTTTTGAATTGACTAACAAGTATGATAAGACATAGAGTGGGGGAGTCTGATATAGTCTCCTCATCACGTGGCCAAATATTGGCCATGTATTGCTCGTCATGGAGGATTTGGATGGAGTCTGATGAAGTCTCCCTTATCACGTGGCCAGACATTGGCCACGTGTTGCTCGCGAATGGTGAATTTGGTGAATTGCGTGAATTTTAATTGTTTGATTTTGAATAATAACGGGTGGACGATGTGTCGACCGATTTAATTACTCGAATATAGAAATCCTATTATTTATAGAATGTTGAATTAATAATAATAGTAAATATATTATAATTTATAAATATATTAAGTATCGAAGATAATAGTTACAAATAATAAAAGAAAAAAACACAGGTGAGTGTATCTTTTGTTGGACTAGTAAAACAGAGAGTATAGATAGTAGCGCCCTGAATTCAAATACTGAATTCAGGCCTAAACGCATAGCGGGTATATATTGTATTGGAGGTGCAAATAAACAAAAGATAAACCTAATAGATTCAACACCCAAACTCATTCATTCTAAACAACAAAAAATGACAAAAGCTATACATCAGTACATCGGGCGCTACTTCTTATTCCTCACGTTATTGTAGGTTAGTTTTTTCTTACCTTGTCTAAGTCTAGCCACTTATGCGAAGACACATGGCATTACAATTGGTTAAAAACAAAAATAAATAAATAAAGAAATAGTGAATAGAAACAAGTTATATTCTAAACAATCTAAATGTATGGTCTATGTGAAAAGATGCAAAAACGTGAAGAAAGTACAACATATTACTTCATCACATGTTACGATACAATACTATTTAGAATTGAAAACTAAACAAATCTCCTAGCCATTAAAGATTAGACACATGGAATGGTTTTATTAAACAAATAAAAATAAAACAATTGCAATGCTTGAGAGAACAATACAGATATTGAATATACACAATCAATCTTCTATGTTTTTTTCTTGTTTTCACAAGTTGTTGTTTGGTGAATGATTTTGTGAACAAAGAGGTTTGTGTTGGATTAAATTTACAGGTTGTAACCATGTTTTGAATTTTGTAAAATAATATTAAAAGTTCTTATGGTTTCAAGATTATGTACATTAGAATGTTAGAAATGTAGAGTGATTGTGTGTAAGAAAATAGTTACGTGAAAGTGTCTGTGAATTGTGAGAGCATTGGCTCCTCGCGGATTCTTTGTGAATGAGTTTAGGGAGGGTTGCCTTGTTAAAACAAAAGGTTTTGTTTATTTTAAAAGATAAAACAGAAAAAGTTAGCAAATACTACTATACAAAGAAGTAATAGAGAGAATGTGTGGAATATGGAATCGTACTGTGCAATGTGTTTATTGTATTGTGGATTAGTGTTGCTCTAACAACAACCTGAAAAAAAGGTGTAGAAATTGGTGAAAAAGCTTTGTGTAAATTTCTACAAAAATATTATAAATTCATAAGAACAAAATTATGATATGGTTTAAAAATAAATTTAAAACTAAGAAAACTTATTTGATGGAATTTTTGTGTAAGGTTTAAAGAATTGTAAATGTAATTTTAAAAGGGAAAACCATCACATAAATTATCATTTGGTTTAACAAACAGATAAAAATTGCAAAATATTGAAAATAAAACGATAGAGAGGATGACCTCATATTTAATTATTGGCCAAAACTCTTGATAGAAAAATGCAAAAAGGTTTGAAAAAAATGTGTTATGGATTCCTGGATCAATTGTCTGTCTGATAGGGAGTTGGTGGATATGTTTCTTGGGACTTTGTCTGGTCCCTATTTCAAACACTTGATCAGAAACTCTTCAGCCGGATTCACCGAGCTAATACTGACCGGCGAAAGGGTCGAGGCTGGCATCAAAAATGGGAAGATTCAAGAAGAAACACCTTCTGATGCTCAGAAAAAGCCCTACAATGGGAAGAAAGAGTCCAATGCTGTGTATGATCAAAAGAGTCGTCATGACCAACACGTAGGAGAAATCTTGATCTCTAATCCTACGTTTGCTCAACAAAGACAGGGGCATCAGCGTAAGGAGGTCGCGCCTAAAAGACAATTCACTAAGATCAACATGTCACTGGGTCAAGCGCTACAAAGCTTGTTGGAGGCAGAGCTGATTACGTTAAAGGCTCATCTCCGGAACCCAAATACTTCCGCTCCTATCTACCATCCCAATGAAAGGTGTGCATACCACTCTGACAGTCCGGGATATGATACGAACAACTGTTGGGCTCTGAAGAACAAGGTCCAAGACATGATTGATACCAAGGAGATCAAGTTTGACCCTCCGGAGACTCCAAACATAATCACTTCTCCTATGTCAAATCATTGAGAATGTCTTTGTTTCATTTGAATTTTCAAGTTGTAATCCCTTTGTTACTCAAACAATTATCTATTAATGCCAAACTTTGTTTCATTACTGCATTGCATATGTTTGTCTTGATTTGATCCAATCATTTTAATTACATTTACACTATGCTTTTTACTCACTTTATGACATTCAACTCTTGCTAAAAGTTACAAGCCTTTAGAGGGAGGATGACGAAACAATGCCATAATCTCATACAGTATACTTTTGGACAGACCTTGCTGACGATGTACAAGCATTTCTTTCAAATCCTAAACACTGGAGTTATAAGGAAGATAATCCCTAGTCAACCCCTTCGAGCCAAAGAAGTAGGAGTTTTCTGTTTTTAAACAAATTGAAACCTTTAATTTAAACCTGGGGCAGGGTAGTCTCTCAGTTAATTCAAAAGATGCGCATGGAAGTCGCAAAACTCTCAGTTCATAATAAAACGAACGACATTCCTCTGGAATCAAAAGTCAGTGGTGGTTCCTTATTTCATAGGCAGTCAATCTCTCAAAAGAGAAAAGCCCACTGAGTCAAAACCTATAAAGGAGACTTGAGAAAGCTGGGGCATCCCGCTGACTGCAATCTCGAAAATAGGAACAGTCAGGCAAAAATTAGGGATAACAAATCAAAAGAACGAGGTCATTACAAATCCTCAACAACATGAAAAATGTTGCAAAAAATGATGACTGCCTTCCAACAAATTCAACTTGTGTGGACCATCACCAAAAACATCGTTCCAGACTCATTTGGAGTTCAAATGCACAATAAACTGAGTTTAGGATTGAAGAACATCACGAAGAGCGGGTGGGTACAAATATACTTTGAGCCTTTATCCTTTGTTTCTTAAACCGTGAACCAAGCCACGTTACAACCCTTCAAAAGTCCTAACTGAAGCATGGGTTAGTTCGAAAGTATACTGTTACAAAAGGTATCCTGACTCCTGTAAGGCTGCCCTAAATCTTGTGTTGAATTTGTCTTATAAAGAGTTTTCTGCTAAAAAACGCATTTTTCAAAACTTCGAGACAAGCATAAACTTTGCATTATTTGAATATCACTGTTTGCATTTGGCTATTTATTTGACAGCGGAGAAATTCACACAACGAATATCCGATGAGCGAAAGCCCTCTCAGTGAACAAAATCACTTCAAAAAGGATGACACTTCCATTGACAAATCTCCTATCAACAAGGGGGCATGACATGTCACTATCCGGCACACCTGGGACAGTCCAGTCAAGATTTCAAGAAATCTCTGAAGAAGTGCAGAGTAACCAGGGGCAAGTCTCCATCTCCGTCACTTGGGGAATTGAACATCAATCTCGATGTAGGGTTACGTACAATTAAACATTTTCTGGCAATGTCACAAACACTTTCTACTAGGGGCAATGACAAATCTCACCAAAATCCTTCTCATAGGATGACATCTCAGCAAGGGTTTAATCTCTGAAAACCTTTCCCCAGCTGGATCAACCTCAAGAATCCTCGAGGACTTCCCCCAACGAAGATGTCACCTCTCTAGCGGACTGACGACAGGGTTTATTTCCCCAGCAGCACCAAGATTCCCCAGCTTGAGATTGCCTCTCCGACTACTACAAATCAAAGGACCATAACTCCTCTTCCCCAGTAGACTACTCTGCAATCCCCAACAAGTTATTGCGAAACCTGGACCCGACCAGATATCAGTTCAACTTCGACTCCCCAGTAGAGCAACGGACGACTAAGACTCCTAAACTATTTTCCCAAGCAGAAATAAACATACTCCCCACAGAGTTTTCAATATCCCCCAACGGAGTTCTCCTCAAACAACAAAGCAGGGATCCCCGGTGGAAACGTTTTGAGCAAAGTCCAAGACAAAATTACACTTCAACAACATTCATAACATATGCATACATATGACACAAGTCTCATTTTATTTTGAGAACATCATTACACAATGGATACATCATGACAATGCATACATCATGACATTGCATACAACTAACTCTTTACCTTTTCAGGAAAGATCAATCAACAGGCAAAGATCATCACCTTCTAGAAACAGTTCAGATGCGACCCAGATATGGCTGACATTCTGATACTTATTCCAGATTCCTTCTAGACACAGTTCAGATGCGACCCAGATATGGCTGACATTCTGATACTTATTCCAGACTCCTTCTAGAGATAGTTCAGATGCGACCCAGATATGGCTGACATTCTGATACTTATTCCAGATTCCTTCTAGAGACAGTTCAGATGCGACCCAGATATGGCCGACATTCTGATAATTATTCCAGACTCCTTCTAGAGACAATTCAGATGCGACCCAGATATGGCTGACATTCTGATACTTATTCCAGACTCCTTCTAGAGATAGTTCAGATGCGACCCAGATATGGCTGACATTCTGATACTTATTCCAGATTTCTTCTAGAGACAGTTCAGATGCGACCCAGATATGGCTGACATTCTGATACTTATTCCAGACTCCTTCTAGAGATAGTTCAGATGCGATCCAAATATGGCTGACAATCTGATACTTATTCCAGACTCCTTCTAGAGACAGTTCAGATGAGATCCATATATGGCTGACATTCTGATACTTATTCCCGATTCATTCAAAATACAGTCCAGATACGATCCAAATTCGGATGTCATTCTGTCACTCATTCAAATTACAGTCCAGATACGATCCAGATTCGGATGTCATTCTGTCACTCATTTCAAATTACAGTCCAGATACGATCCAGATTCGGATGTCATTCTGTCACTCATTCAAAATACAGTCCAGATACGATCCAGATTCGGATGTCATTCTGTTATTTATTCAAAACACAGTCCAGATACGATCCAGATTCGGATGTCATTTTGTCACTCATTCAAATACATTTCAGATACGCTCCAGATGCATACGCAATTCTGACAATCATCCAGACTCAACTCTATTCTCCAGCAGCTCCGGGATTTATTTTCCCCAGCTAAAACATCACATTCCCATACATCATGATACATGCATATACGCATCCTACGAATACAATCTCATTTATTTTGAGAACATCATTGCCTGATCCATATCATACATTGCATATGACTGACCTTTACCTTTAAGGAAAAATGCAGTTAAGTTCTCAATTACGTCAAAGATCTGACCAGTTCTTAAATCTCAATTGAATTATCATCGGTTGAATTTCAGATAAGGTTCTCAATCTCGACAGTTTCCTCCGTCATATTGTGGACAAGTTCTATAACCTCAGCGGTATACTCCCGGTGGGCACGAGACAGTTCCTAGATCTTGATGAAGATGTTTCCTTACGTCATAGTATGGACGAGTACTATAACCTCAACGGTATACTCCATTGAGCACGAGCCAATTCCTAGATCATGATGTTTTCCTCTGTCATAGTGTGGACAAGTTCTATAACCTCAGCGGTATACTCCCGGTGGGCACGAGACAGTTCCTAGATCTTGATGTTTTCCTCCATCATAGTGTGGACAAGTTCTATAACCTCAGCGATTTACTCCATTGAGCACGAGACAATTCCTGGATCTTGATGAAGATGTTTCCCTACGTCATAGTGTGGACGAGTACTATAACCTCAACGGTATACTCCATTGAGCACGAGTCAGTTCCTAGATCTTGATGTTCACCTCCGTCATAGTGTGGACGAGTACTATAACCTCAACGGTATACTCCATTGAGCACGAGTCAGTTCCTAGATATTAATGAAGATGTTTCCCTACGTCATAGTGTGGATGAGTACTATAACCTCAACGGTATACTCCATTGAGCACGAGTCAGTTCCTAGACTTGATGTTCTCCTCCGTCATAGTGTGGACAAGTTCTATAACCTCAGCGGTTTACTCCATTGAGCACGAGACAGTTCCTAGATCTTGATGAAGATGTTTCCCTACGTCATAGTGTGGACAAGTACTATAACCTCAACGGTATACTCCATTGAGCACGAGTCAGTTCCTAGATCTTGATGTTTTCCTCCGTCATAGTATGGACAAGTTCTATAACCTCAGCGGTTTACTCCATTGAGCACGAGACAGTTCCTAGATCTTGATGAAGATGTTTCCCTACGTCATAGTGTGGACAAGTACTATAACCTCAACGGTATACTCCATTGAGCACGAGTCAGTTCCTAGATCTTGATATTTTCCTCCGTCATAGTGTGGACAAGTTCTATAACCTCAGCGCTTTACTCCATTGAGCACAAGACATTTCCTAGATCTGGATGAAGATGTTTCCCTACGTCATAGTATGGACGAGTACTATAACCTCAACGGTATACTCCATTGAGCATGAGTCAGTTCCTAGATCTTGATGTTTTCCTCCGTCATAGTGTGGACAAGTTCTATAACCTCAACGGTATACTCCCGGTGGGCACGAGACAATTCCTAGATCTTGATGAAGATGTTTCCTCCCAATTGAATTATAAACAGGTTCTTAAAACTCAGCTGAGGCATTCTCCCAGTTGAAGTACAGGCAGGTTCCTAAATCTCAACGAAGTTAGACTTCCCCAGTGGATTCTTCTACAACAACAAGTATGCAAGTTCTCGCTAAGGAATCTCTTATACGGTCGACACTCCTGCAAATGGCATCTATAAGCCCATCCTCCTACCAACAATCTCCAAATGGCATCTGTAAGCCCATTCCTGACATCATAATGCTGATACTACACCATGCGAGTGCAAATTTCTGGGCACTCTAGTGTTCAATTATCTTCCACCTTCAGATCACGAAAGGCTCGAAAGCCAATCTATATCCTCAAGTTTAAGAAAATTGAACAGGGGCAACTGTTGCACCCCAAAATTTGCCCTCTCATGTTTTCCAAAGTCTTCCCATTGCATGGTTGATCACAAACCCTTGCCTAAGGAAAAGTAAAATTTTTGAGTGGTGCTTTAATTATCTTTCGATTGGCATTCTGAAAGACCCTTCGATTGGCATTCTGAAGGAGCATTTCAATTGGCATTCTGAAGGAGCACTTCGATTGGAATTCTGAAAGACCCCTTCGATTGGCATTCTGAAGGAGCATTTCGATTGGCATTCTGAAGGAGCACTTCGATTGGCATTCTGAAAGATCCTTCGATTAGTATTCTGAAGGAACACTTCGATTGGCATTCTGAAAGATCCTTCGATTGGTATTCTGAAGGAGCATTTCGATTGGCATTCTGAAGGAGCATTTCGATTGACATTCTGAAGGAGCACTTCGATTGGCATTCTGAAAGACTTTTCAATTGGCATTCTGAAGGAGCATTTCGATTGACATTCTGAAGGAGCAATTTGATTGGCATTCTGAAAGACTCTTTGATTGGCATTTTGAAGGAGCATTTCGATTGGCATTCTGAAGGAGCACTTCGATTGGCATTCTGAAAGACCCTTCGATTGGTATGCTGAATGAGCCTTTCGATTGGCATTATGGACAAGTACTTCGATTGATCTTTGGACAAGGGCCATTCGAAGGAGGTCATCAAGAGGGCACTCAATTCAAAAGTGTCCAGGTTCATACAAGAGACATGAATATTTCAAAAAAGGAAAACTTTTAATGTGTCCGTTTCTTGTCTCATGGCATTTAATGGCCTGTTTAATGGTTGTCTCTTGCCATTACTGCACCCTCACACCCCCTATAAATACAGAGGCCAACATACATTACCAGGACACGAAAAAATTATACAAGGAAACACAGAAAAAAAACAGAAGCATTGGAGAGACGCTGCCCATACAATCCTTCAAAGGTTGTCAGAATTTTCCAAGCCAAAGCAGTCCTTCAGATCAAAGGTGCCCACGCCCAGAAGCCCTCCGATCAAAAGTGCCTGCATCCAGGAAGTGCCCAGATCGAAGGTGCCTACATCCAGGAAACGCCCAAATTAAAAGTCCGATCTGCTGGTAAGAAAGGGTAAACTATCCAACCTCATATTTGCATAACACATTATTACTTGTTGTTGCCTTTGATTTGCCATCCTAGACAGGATCGAAAGGCCTGGGTTTGGCACCCAGGTCATGTTTTTCGTTTGCTAACATTTACTGCAGACATAGCCTGAGGAGACCCAGCAAGCGCAGGATCGAAGGGCCTGGGGTTCAATACCCAGGCCCTGCATTTTATTACGCTGACATACTTTTGCAGGTATAACATCCCAGATCGAAGGAGACACCTTCTCTGGATCGAACCCATTAGTATGCTGGATCGAAGGAGGCATCTCATTCCTGGATCGAAAGCCATGACCTCCATGATCAAAAGACAATCCTCTTCCCTGGATCGAAGGCTACTCACGCCTTACTGTCTGGCCCGATCGAAACTTCCATTCCCTCCCTGGGTCGAAACTCTTTTTTTTCTTCCTTGGATAGAAGGATCCCCCACTTGTATTTTATTTTTGTTTTCATTGACATCTTTTTATCTTTTTTAATTAACATTAAAATCAAAAAAACCACAAAAAACATTAGGCTAGTTTTTTCTATTAAAATTAACTTTGTCAATTAATCTTTTAATTATCTTAACATTTTCTCAAAAAACTAAAATTAAGTAGATTTAGATCATTTTCCCAAAATAAAATAAAACAACAAAAAGTTCTTATTCTTAGGATTTTTCAGATTCACACGCGTTTATTTTATTGTAACTGCCTACTGGGATGTAATAGCTTAACTAAGACTTTTACTTTACTGCTTTTTATTCCCCCAATTTTTGGACATGTAAATAATCCCCCTCCCCGAAAGCCTTGTAATATCGTAGGATTTACAATTCCCGCACTTTAAATTCCTGTACATATATTAACTTCTTAGATGTATGCTAACTAGGATTGCATGACAAGATTAACTCTTAATTTAAAATCAACAGTAGCTCACCATAACATGTACAAAGATAATATAAACAGAAAATTGACACACTCGCACATGCCACTCCTAGGGTACACCTCACTTGGTTGCCTCGAACGTGGTCATTGAGTATAGGAAGTCTTAGAGGTCGCCCTCCTGTCTAAAGATCAAAGTTGCCTCGAAATGATTGCCTCGATAAAAATGATCTAAGACATTAGGGTTACCGCTAAAACATCCTAACATTGCTTTAGTGACCACACGTCCCTTAAATCGAATTGACCCGAAAACTCCAACGATGATGCTACCTACTCCTCAATAGTGGGATAGCACTGTCTAAAGGACATTTTCACAATTTAATTCCTTTTTGAGTAGGTAGAGGTTCTTATGTACTTGCTCATTTTAAAACAAAACAAAAACTTTTCGCACTTACACTCTCTTCAAACAAAACTATTTTCAAAACCCACAATCACAAAGAAAAGCAAACCTTTTGAAAACATAGTGAGCAAGTACCTAAGAGCCCGTGGATAACCACGGATAGAAAGGGTGCTAACACCTTCCCTTTCTATAATCTACCTCCCGAACCCAAGAAAAATCTCGAAAAGGAATTTTTCTGTGCTTTTGTCCTTTCCTTGTTGGATAAAATAAAAGACGGTGGCGACTCTTGCTTACCGCGACACTTTGCAAAAAGAAACGCAAACGCGAACCAGCATTTCCAAAAACAGTCAGTTCTCGTTCCCACCGATCACAGAACTGGAGACTCTGCTGGGGATTTATTATAAGTGAGGTGTACCTTAGGATTAAATCACTTGTGTTTTCAATTGTATTGCTTTGTATGCTTTTAATTGTGGGCTTGTATCGGAGTTCTATAAATCCTAACCCGGATTTGGGAAACATTCATAGATAGCAATACGTTGTGGAAACTGTGTGGGGTATACCAACACGGTTGAAGCAATAGCTATATTAGTGTGACATATTTGTGAGTACCGGTAGCCTTTGAGTCAATCAAAGAGAATACGGGGCCGCTGAGTGATGTCACTAAGCACTAATGACCTAGAACCTTACTTGACCATCTTGGCCTTTTTTAGGGGTAGTGAGTGACCGACTTTGGTGCAGTCCGAAGTTGGTAGATACTCGATACTACACTCATTGAGGATTGTTTTCCTGGAATATTTTGGTCGCTAGTTCAGTGGCTAAACCAAAACGATGAACATAGAAAACAATCCAATGATATTGACCTCCTTAGAACCCGGTTACCATTTATAGGACAGGTTTTGAGCCAACTACACTCAAGAGGGTACTTACCTATGAAACTCCATGCCAGCCTAAACTTAAGGCTGTTTGTGTGACTTGTGTGCTTTCAAACTTGAACTACTTGCACATTCTTGTTATCTGACAACATGAGTTCCTTGCAGGTTTTATTTACAGTCCTTATCCAACAATTTGGATTTATTGCAGGGCTTACTTATATCACCTCACACCTTTGCTTAAACGCATAGCATACACATCATAACATCATACCTTAACATTTCCTTAACCATTTCAAGGATCTCAAGGGTCTGTGATGCAGGTTATGGTAAATCAAAAGTCTAGCAAGGGGAAAAGGGGATTTATTTTCCTCTAGACAATGCCATCTAAAGATCAAAACATGATAACTTGAGTCAGGGGCTATGACCCACTCGATATGGTGAGCTTGACTCTTGAAGAAGGACTCTCAGCAACATGAAATTCCTTCAATCAAGCTACCAGATTCAGATTCTAACAGTTTCTTGTTTACCCAGCGAGATCCTTGAAAACATTGCATACATATATCATACATATCATTGCATAATAGGTCTCCCAGTACATGTCTCTTATCTTCTTCGCTGTTTATTTCAGCAATCATCATGTCTACTGAACCTTCCACTGAGCAAGCTATCAAGGCCCTCCAGGCCCATAACGCCCAATTTCAAGAGCTGGTCATGAATCTAGCTAAGGGTCAGCAGGACCTGAAGACCCTGATTCTGAAAGAGAGGAAGAAGAAGAAGAAGAGGACCATCCTGTTCAACACTGGACGCAGGTTTGGAAACGGGTTGCAGAATGAAATTGATCTGGCCACCCCATCTGGAGAGAAGGATAGTCCACAAGAAAGGAGGGCTCTTAGCCCTTTGGTCTCCGACAACTAGACAAACTATGATGAAGAACAGTATCCTCCTACTGAGGATAAGTACAAACAGCTGGAAGACCGTTTGAACGCTATGTAAATACAGAAGGTGCCCGGTCTGGACTTCGGAGATCTAGGTCTATCATCTGGGGTGGTGATTCCCCATAAATTCAAGGCACCTGCCTTTTCCAAGTATGACGGAGCTTCCTGTCCAAAGCTACACCTCCGGTCATATGTGAGAAAGATCCAACCCTATACTGCTGATAGAAATCTCTGGGTTCATTGCTTTCAAGATAGTCTGTCAGGGACTCAATTGGAATGGTTCTGTCAATTGGAAGGAGCTAACATCCGCAACTGGGAGGACCTTGCTGCTGCTTTTTACAAGCAATACCAGTATAATTCCGACCTTGCTCCCACACGTACTCAGCTTCAGGGTATGTCTATGGTTACAGGCGAAGGCTTTAAGGACTACACTTAGAAGTGGAGAGATCTTGCTGGAAGAGTCTAACCCCTCTGTCTGATAGGGAGTTGGTGGATATGTTTCTTGGGACTTTGTCTGGTCCCTATTTCAAACACTTGATCGGAAACTCTTCAGCCGGATTCACCGAGCTAATACTGACCGGCGAAAGGGTCGAGGCTGGCATAAAAATGGGAAGATTCAAGAAGAAACACCTTCTGATGCTCAGAAAAAGCCCTACAATAGGAAGAAAGAGTCCAATGCTGTGTATGGTCAAAAGAGTCGTCATGACCAACACGTAGGAGAAATCTTGATCTCTAATCCTACGCCTGCTCAACAAAGACAGGTGCATCAACGTAAGGAGGTCGCGCCTAAAAGACAATTCACTAAGATCAACATGTCACTGGGTCAAGCGCTACAAAGCCTGTTGGAGGCAGAGCTGATTACGTTAAAGGCTCCTCTCCGGAACCCAAATACTTCCGCTCCTACCTACCATCCCAATGAAAGGTGTGCATACCACTCTGACAGTCCGGGACATGACACGAACAACTGTTGGGCTCTGAAGAACAAGGTCCAAGACATGATTGATGCCAAGGAGATCAAGTTTGACCCTCCGGAGACTCCAAACATAATCATTGCTCCTATGCCAAATCATTGAGAATGTCTTTGTTTCATTTGAAGTTTCAAGTTGTAATCCCTTTGTTACTCAAACAATTATCTATTAATGCCAAACTTTTTTTCATTAATGCATTGCATATGTTTGTCTTGATTTGATCCAATCATTTTAATTACATTTACACTATGCTTTTTACTCACTTTATGACATTCAACTCTTGCTAAAAGTTACAAGCCTTTAGAGGGAGGATGACGAAACAATGCCATAATCTCATACAATATGCTTTTTGACAGACCTTGCTGACGATGTACAAGCATTTCTTTCAAATCCTAAACACTGGAGTTATAAGGAAGATAATCCCTAGTCAACCCCTTCGAGCCAAAGAAGTAGGAGTTTTCTGTTTTTAAACAAATTGAAACCTTTAATTTAAACCTGGGGCAGGGTAGTCTCTCAGTTAATTCAAAAGATGTGCATGGAAGTCGCAAAACTCTCAGTTCATAATAAAACGAACGACATTCCTATGGAATCAAAAGTCAGTGGTGGTTCCTTATTTCATAGGCAGTCTATCTCTCAAAAGAGAAAAGCCCACTGAGCCAAAACCTATAAAGGAGGCTTGAGAAAGCTGGGGCGTCCCGCTGACTGCAATCTCGAAAATAGGAACAATCAGGCAAAAATTAGGGATAACAAATCAAAAGAACGAGGTAATTAAAAATCCTCAACAACATGAAAAATGTTGCAAAAAATGATAACTGCCTTCCAACAAATTCAACTTGTGTGGACCATCACCAAAAACGTCGTTCCAGACTCATTTGGAGTTCAAATGCACAATTAATTGAGTTTAGGATTGAAGAACATCACGATGAGCGGGTGGGTACAAATATACTTTGAGCCTTTATCCTTTGTTTCTTAAACCGTGAACCAAGCCACGTTACAACCCTTCAAAAGTCCTAACTGAAGCACGGGTTAGTTCGAAAGCATACTGTTACAAAAGGTATCCTGACTCCTGTAAGGCTTTGCCCTAAATCTTGTGTTGAATTTGTCTTATAAAGAGTTTTCTGCTAAAAAATGCATTTTTCAAAACTTCGAGACAAGCATAAACTTTGCATTATTTGAATATCACTGTTTGCATTTGGCTATTTGTTTGACAGCGGAGAAATTTACACAACGAATATCCGATGAACGAAAGCCCTCTCAGTGAACAAAATCACTTCAAAAAGGATGACACTTCCATTGACAAATCTCCTATCAACAAGGGGGCATGACATGTCACTATCCGGCACACCTGGGGCAGTCCAATCAAGATTTCAAGAAATCTCTGAAGAAGTGCAGAGTAACCAGGGGCAAGTCTCCATCTCCGTCACTTGGGGAATTGAACATCAATCTCGATGAAGGGTTACATACAATTAAACATTTTCTGGCAATGTCACAAACACTTGCTACTAGGGGCAATGACAAATCTCACCAAAATCCTTCTCATAGGATGACATCTCAGCAAGGGTTTAATCTCTGAAAACCTTTCCCCAGCTGGATCAACCTCAAGAATCCTTGAGGACTTCCCCCAACGAAGATGTCACCTCTCTAGCGGACTGACGACAGGGTTTATTTCCCAAACAGCACCAGGATTCCCCAGCTTGAGATTGCCTCTCCGACTACTACAAATCAAAGGACCACAACTCCTCTTCCCCAGTAGACTACTCTGCAATCCCCAACAAGTTACTGCGAAACCTGGACCCGACCAGATATCAGTTCAACTTCGACTCCCCAGTAGAGCAACGGACGACTAAGACTCCTAAACTCTTTTCCCAAGTAGAAATAAACATACTCCCCACAGAGTTTTCAATATCCCCCAGCAGAGTTCTCCTCAAACAACAAAGCAGGGATCCCCGGTGGAAACGTTTTGAGCAAAGTCCAAGACAAAATTACACTTCAACAACATTCATAACATATCCATACATATGACACAAGTCTCATTTTATTTTGAGAACATCATTACACAATGCATACATCATGACAATGCATACATCATGACATTGCATACAACTAACTCTTTACCTTTTCAGGAAAGATCAATCAACAGGCAAAGATAATCACCTTCTAGAAACAGTTCAGATGCGACCCAAATATGGCTGACATTCTGATACTTATTCCAGATTCCTTCTAGAGACAATTCAGATGCGACCCAGATATGGCTGACATTCTGATACCTATTCCAGACTCCTTCTAGAGATAGTTCAGATGCGACCCAGATATGGCTGACATTCTGATACTTATTCCAGATTCCTTCTAGAGACAGTTCAGATGCGATCCAGATATGGCTGACATTCTGATACTTATTCCAGACTCCTTCTAGAGACAGTTCAGATGCGATCCAGATATGGCTGACATTCGGATACTTATTCCAGACTCCTTCTAGTGACAGTTCAGATGCGACCCAGATATGGATGACATTCTGATACTTATTCCAGACTCCTTCTAGAGATAGTTCAGATGCGACCCAGATATGGATGACATTCTGATACTTATTCCAGATTCCTTCTAGTGACAGTTCAGATGCGACCCAGATATGGCTGACATTCTGATACTTATTCTAGACTCCTTCTAGAGACAGTTCAGATGCGACCCAAATATGGCTGACATTCTGATACTTATTCCAGACTCCTTCTAGAGATAGTTCAGATGCGACCCAGATATGGCTGCCATTCTGATACTTATTCCAGATTTCTTCTAGAGACAGTTCAGATGCGACCCAAATATGGCTGACATTCTGATACTTATTCCAGACTCCTTCTAGAAATAGTTCAGATGCGATCCAGATATGGCTGACATTCTGATACTTATTCCAGACTCCTTCTAGAGACAGTTCAGATGCGATCCAGATATGGCTGACATTCTGATACTTATTCCCGATTCATTCAAAATACAGTCCAAATATGATCCAGATTCGGATGTAATTCTATCACTCATTAAAATTATAGTCCAGATACGATCCAGATTCAGATGTCATTCTGTCACTCATTTCAAATTACAGTCTAGATACGATCCAGATTCGAATGTCATTCTTTCACTCATTCAAAATACAGTCCAGATACGATCCAGATTCAGATGTCATTCTGTCATTCATTCAAAATACAGTCCAGCTACGATCCAGATTCGGATGTTATTTTGTCACTCATTCAAATACATTTCAGATACGCTCCAGATGCAGACGCAATTCTGAAAATCATCCAGACTCAACTCTATTCTCCAGCAGCTCTGGGATTTATTTTCCCCAGCTAAAACATCACCTTCCCATACATCATGATACATGCATATACGCATCCTACGAATACAATCTCATTTATTTTGAGAACATCATTGCCTGATCCATATCATGCATTGCATATGACTGACCTTTACCTTTCAGGAAAATGCAGTTAAGTTCTCAATTACGTCAAAGATCTGACCAGTTCTTAAATCTCAATTGAATTATCATCGGTTGAATTTCAGATAAGGTTCTCAATCTCGACAGTTTCCTCCGTCATAGTGTGGACAAGTTCTATAACCTCAGCGGTATACTCCCGGTGGGCACAAGACAGTTCCTAGATCTTGATGAAGATGTTTCCCTACGTCATAGTATGGACGAGTACTATAACCTCAAAGGTATACTCTATTGAGCACGAGTCAGTTCCTAGATCTTGATGTTTTCCTCCGTCATAGTGTGGACAAGTTCTATAACCTCAGCGGTATACTCCCGGTGGGCACGAGATAGTTCCTAGATCTTGATGTTTTCCTCCGTCATAGTGTGGACAAGTTCTATAACCTCAGCGGTTTACTCCATTGAGCACGAGTGTGGACGAGTACTATAACCTCAATGGTATACTCCATTGAGCACGAGTCAGTTCCTAGATCTTGATGTTCACCTCCGTCATAGTGTGGATGAGTACTATAACCTCAACGATATACTCCATTGAACACGAGTCAGTTCCTAGATCTTGATGAAGATGTTTCCCTACGTCATAGTGTGGACGAGTACTATAACCTCAACGGTATACTCCATTGAGCACGAGTCAGTTCCTAGATCTTGATGTCCTCCTCCGTCATAGTGTGGACGAGTACTATAACCTCAACGGTATACTCCATTGAGCACGAGTCAGTTCCTAGATCTTGATGAAGATGTTTTCCTCCGTCATAGTGTGGACAAGTTCTATAACCTCAGCGGTTTACTCCATTGAGCACGAGACAGTTCCTGGATCTTGATAAAGATGTTTCCCTACGTCATAGTGTGGACAAGTACTATAACCTCAACGGTATACTCCATTGAGCACGAGTCAGTTCCTAGATCTTGATGATTTCCTCTGCCATAGTATGGACATATTCTATAACCTCATCGGTTTACTCCATTTAGCACGAGATAGTTCCTAGATATTGATGAAGATGTTTCCCTACGTCATAGTGTGGACGAGTACTATAACCTCAACGGTGTAATCCATTGAGCACGAGCCAGTTCCTAGATCTTGATGTTTTCCTCCGTCATAGTGTGGACAAGTTTTATAACCTCAACGGTATACTCCCGGTGGGCACGAGACAGTTCCTAGATCTTGATGAAGATGTTTCCCCCCAATTGAATTATGAACAGGTTCTTAAAACTCAGCTGAGGCATTCTCCCAGTTGAAGTACAGGCAGGTTCCTAAATCTCAACGAAGTTAGACTTCCCTAGTGGAATATTCTACAACAACAGGTATGCAAGTTCTCGCTAAGGAATCTCTTATGTGATCGACATTCCTGCAAATGGCATCTATAAGCCCATCCTCCTACCAACAATCTCCAAATGGCATCTGTAAGCCCATTCCTGACATCACAATGCTGATACTACACCATGCGAATGCAAATTTCTGGGCACTCTAGTGTTCAATTATCTTCCACCTTCGGATCACGAAAGGCTCGAAATCCAATCTATATCCTCAGGTTTAAGAAAATTGAATAAGGGCAACTGTTGCACCCCAAAATTTGCCCTCTCATCTTTTCCAAAGTCTCCCCCCTGCATGGTTGATCACAAACCCTTGCCAAAGGAAAATTTTTGAGTGGTGCTTTAAGTATCTTTCGATTGGCATTCTGAAAGACCCTTCGATTGGCATTCTGAAGGAGCATTTCGATTGGCATTCTGAAGGAGCACTTCGATTGGCATTCTGTAAGACCCTTCGATTGGCATTCTGAAGGAGCATTTCGATTGGCATTCTGAAGGAGCACTTCGATTGGAATTCTGAAAGATCCTTCGATTGGTATTCTGAAGGAGCACTTCGATTGGCATTCTGAAAGATCCTTCGATTGGTATTCTGAAGGAGCATTTCGATTGGAATTCTGAAGGAGCATTTCGATTGACATTCTGAAGGAGCACTTCGATTGGCCTTCTGGAAGACTTTTCGATTGGCATTCTGAAGGAGCATTTCGATTGACATTCTGAAGGAGCACTTCGATTGGCGTTCTGAAAGACTCTTCGATTGGCCAGTTGAAGGAGCATTTCAATTGGCATTCTGAAGGAGCACTTCGATTGGCATTCTGAAAGACCCTTCGATTGGTATGCTGAATGAGCCTTTCGATTGGCATTATGGACAAGTACTTCGATTGATCTTTGGACAAGGGCCATTCGAAGGAGGTCATCAAGAGGGCACTCAATTCAAAAGTGTCCAGGTTCATTCAAGAGACATGAATATTTCAAAAAAGGAAAACTTTTAATGTGTCCGTTTCTTGTCTCATGGCATTTAATGGCCTGTTTAATGGTTGTCTCTTGCCATTACTGCACCCTCACACCCCTATAAATACAGAGGCCAGCATACATTACCAGGACACAAAAAAATTATACAAGGAAACACAGAAAAAAAACAGAAGCATTGGAGAGACGCTGCCCATACAATCCTTCAAAGGTTGTCAGAATTTTCCAAGCCAAAGCAGTCCTTCAGATCAAAGGTGCCCACGCCCAGAAGCCCTCAGATCAAAAGTGCCTGCATCCAGGAAGTGCCTAGATCGAAGGTGCCTACATCCAGGAAACGCCCAAATTAAAAGTCCGATCTGCTGGTAAGAAAGGGTAAACTATCCAACCTCATATTTGCATAACACATTATTACTTGTTGTTGCCTTTGATTTGCCATCCTAGACAGGATCGAAAGGCCTGGGTTTGGCACCCAGGTCATGTTTTTCGTTTGCTAACATTTACTGCAGACATAGCCTGAGGAGACCCAGCAAGCGCAGGATCGAAGGGCCTGGGGTTCAATACCCAGGCCCTGCATTTTATTATGCTGACATACTTTTGCAGGTATAACATCCCAGATCGAAGGAGACACCTTCTCTGGATCGAACCCATTAGTATGCTGGATCGAAGGAGGCATCTCATTCCTGGATCGAAAGCCATGACCTCCATGATCAAAAGACAATCCTCTTCCCTGGATCGAAGGCTACTCACGCCTTACTGTCTGGCCCGATCGAAACTTCCATTCCCTCCCTGGGTCGAAACTCTTTTTTTCCTTGGATAGAAGGATCCCCCACTTGTATTTTATTTTTGTTTTCATTGACATCTTTTTATCTTTTTTAATTAACATTAAAATCAAAAAAACCACAAAAAACATTAGGCTAGTTTTTTCTATTAAAATTAACTTTGTCAATTAATCTTTTAATTATCTTAACATTTTCTCAAAAAACTAAAATTAAGTAGATTTAGATCATTTTCCCAAAATAAAATAAAACAACAAAAAGTTCTTATTCCTAGGATTTTTTCAGATTCACGCGCGTTTATTTTATTGTAACTGCCTACTGGGATGTAATAGCTTAACTAAGACTTTTACTTTACTGCTTTTTATTCCCCCAATTTTTGGACATGTAAATAATCCCCCTCCCCGAAAGCCTTGTAATAGCGTAGGATTTACAATTCCCGCACTTTAAATTCCTGTACATATATTAACTGCTTAGATGTATGCTAACTAGGATTGCATGACAAGATTAACTCTTAATTTAAAATCAACAGTAGCTCACCATAACATGTACAAAGATAATATAAACAAAAAATTGACACACTCGCACATGCCACTCCTAGGGTACACCTCACTTGGTTGCCTCGAACGTGGTCATTGAGTATAGGAAGTCTTAGAGGTCGCCCTCCTGTCTAAAGATCAAAGTTGCCTCGAAATGGTTGCCTCGATAAAAATAATCTAAGACATTAGGGTTACCGCTAAAACATCCTAACATTGCTTTAGTGACCACACGTCCCTTAAATCGAATTGACCCGAAAACTCCAACGACGGTGCTACCTACTCCTCAATAGTGGGATAGCACTGTCAAAAGGACATTTGCACAATTTAATTCCTTTTTGAGTAGGTAGAGGTTCTTATGTACTTGCTCCTTTTAAAACAAAACAAAAACTTTTCGCACTTACACTCTCTTCAAACAAAACTATTTTCAAAACCCACAATCACAAAGAAAAGCAAACCTTTTGAAAACATAGTGAGCAAGTACCTAAGAGCCCGTGGATAACCACAGATAGAAAGGGTGCTAACACCTTCCCTTTCTATAATCTACCTCCTGAACCCGAGAAAAATCTCGAAAAGGAATTTTTCTGTGCTTTTGTCCTTTCCTTGTTGGATAAAATAAAAGACGGTGGCGACTCTTGCTTACCGTGACACTTTGCAAAAACAAACGCAAACGCGAACCAGCATTTCCAAAAACAGTCAGTTCTCGTTCCCACCGATCACATGTATCATCCTACCAGAGTTTTGAACAAAGAAATAGGCAAAAATGATGATGTATCATCCTACCAGAGTTTGAATAGAGATATGATTTGAAGAGTAAATTTGACCTAGATATGACGACGCAGATAACTCGTCAATACCTAGAAAAGAGACTGTCTTAGATTTTTGCGTATTTACAAAAATACAAGTTTTTGAAAAAAGTTGACTTACTAATTCTTGGAGACTAACATAGTAAGTTTTGGTTTGATTTGATTTTGTCTATTCATCGCGACCTAAGGGATGAATAAAACAAAGTTTGATAACACATTTCTGCATGGAGACTGATGCAATGGATTACGCATATTTATTAGCATATCTATCACAACCTAAGGGGTAGATAATTAAAAAAAGCTTGATAATAACATCGCTGCATAGAGCCTGACATGATGAGTTAAATTGCCGACTGCATCATGTTTACTATAATCGAGAGAGAAAATAATCTGAGGATGAATTCACGTACTCATTGCAACCTAGGGAATGAATAATATGAACCGATAATTCGAACATCTACCATAACCTAGGGGTTAGATGATTGAAAAAGCTTGATAGCAACATTGTTGCATGGAGATTGACACAATGTGTTATATCACATATTTTCCACATCGCTGCATGGAGACTGACGCAATGGGTTATATTACAGAGGAGGACCCTGTGTATTTATCACATCTTAGGGGATAAATAAAATGCAGTTTGATAATACATTACTGCATGGAGACTGATGCAATGGATTATATTGCGAATTTTACACATTACTTCATGGAGACTGACACAATGGGTTATATCATAGAGAAAGCTTGATAACAACATTGTTGCATGGAGACTGATGCAATGAGTTATATCTCAGATTTCACACATTGATGCATGGAGACTGATGCAATGAGTTATATCGCAGATTTCGCACATTGTTGCATGGAGCTGATCGCGACTTTAGAGTCTATCAGGTGTATTAACTACAAGTGCACAGTTTAATCGCGTAGTTTTAAAAGATATTTAACCCACAAGGACTGATCATCAAATTACCGCTATCTAATGTTACTGTGTAAAGCAAAGGCTAATAATTAATCTTAGGTTTTGGGGTAGACAAAAATAAGCTTAGATTTAAATGAAATATTTAATAACGGGACACTGGTAAGTAATACGTCTGACTTCGAGGATTCAGTAAGTTATTGGCATAACTTGAGTATTCAAAACACTTTTTCAGTAAAAACTATCAGTTTAAAAACCTTAATCTCACACTCTCGTGATTATTGACTCGGACTATATTATTAAACTTAAATGCTTGCTCTCACCGTCTCATTTAAAATCTAAAAATACATTTTGAAAACAAATATAATCTAATTAATCCTAAACCGCTCTCGTTGTATTTAAACTAATGTTTGATTACCACTATCTGGTTAAAAGCTCACACTCTCGTGATTATTGATTTTAGCCTTCGTTTGTCTCTTACTCTCGTAACAAAACAGTTTTAATATTAAATGTTATAAACCAAATCAAAAAAGTATTTTATAAAATGTTTATGCCAATTTATCACGGAACCCCTTCGGTTTATGACGTTACATACCGGTATCAAGGAAGTTAGTTGGACATATTATTTGTTACGAACAAAAAATAATAGCAAACATGTAGTGATTCAGTCATGATTGATAAATAAAGAGACAATGATATAATTGAATTAAAAACCTAGAATTAAATAATGGAAAATAGAATTTCTACAACACTTCTAGTACTGAAAGCAATCCTCCACAATATGCCGACAGGATTTGCTTGCGAAAATATAACTTGATTGCAGAACGAAAAAAATATAAAACTTAAAGCAAAATTCAAGAGCCTATGAAAAGAAACTAATGATGCAATAGCTTTCCAGTGTAGAAAACTATTGTTGTTTAGGTGAAGGTTTTATCTGCTTAAAGATTCTAAACAAAGCTCTGAACTCTTGAAAATGGGAATAATAGGCGTGAGAGAGAGAGAGAGAGAGCGCTTATGTTGTAAACCGTTGTCCCTTTATAGTGCTCTCCTATAACAAATTCATTGAAAAATGTAAGAGTCGTGACTTCATGGCCCAGTCTCAGAAAAATCTGTGTATGGAGAAAAACTAGGAGAAAATGCAGGAGCTGTTACAGGAGCCGTGGTTGGTACTAGAAACATGGAGATAACATGGAGAAAACTTTGTATCAAACACTGAAAATAGCCTATGATGAGTGCATGCATTATCTGCCGTGGGGCACACATATTTTCATTACGTGCCGATCATCATGATATGTGTGCCAAGGGGCACACATATTTGACTTGTGTCGAGCGTCATGCCATGTGTGCCGATGGGAACACATATTTGACTTGTGCCGAGCGTGAGAGACGTGTGACGACCGTCATATCCTTCTGATAAGAATTTTCTACTACTTTCTGCTACTTTGTGATTTTCAGTCCATTTCTTTTCTATTTCTTCTCCTTTTCTCAAGTAGGCCTTGTGAGAAATAATTACCCGAAACAAACTCCAAATACCAACGTAATGCAACATAATCAAGACAAAACGGTAACTTTATTTAAGTAAATCAGGTCGAATATTCTATGTTTTTTCGCGTTATTAAACTCCCCTATACTTGAACCTTTGCTTGTCCTCAAGCAAATAATCAGTATGGTAATCTTTTAAGCACATGTTAAATGCAATTACATGACACAAATCAATTTGCACGTGGTTGCGTGGCGTTTTTGTTAGAATAATATAAGCTCAATATCAACACCAAAGATACAATAATGACACTAAACAACCCCACCTTATGTAGACTAATTCCAGTCTTGCTATTATAGCTCAACCTAATTCTTTTTGCTTTGTTTCACCCGTTTTGTTCGAGCGCAATCACATTAAGCCCTTTATGTTATTGTACGCACATAGTAGATTAGCCGGTTAGTGATGGTCATTTTAAGTACGAGGTTCTGGTACATAAATTTGTTAACTCCTTTATTAATCTGATTGCAAGATGTGGGGGATCAAACCGTAGTCCGCTCTACCAAGTTCAGCACCAGAAACCTCTAAACCAACTTACATCGGGTTATTATCACATATGTTGTAGGTTCTACAACTGTTGGATTAAGTAACTGGGTGAGGGTTACCTAACTTAATTAGTGCATTCCCTATTTTTAATTCATCATTACAAGATGTTTTTGGAAATTTTTTAAGACCATTCACTTATATTCATCGACTCTCTACGCAGTTTGTTTTTAAGGCGGTGCTGACTACTTATATAAACTACTCGGGGTTACTTTAAAGATTGAGGTTTCGGTATAATAGGTACTTAAATCAATCTAGTGTAAGCGAGGGTTTTAGAGTGTTAAAACAATATCAATTTTGTTTAAATCTTACTCAAAATTTCTAACATATCTTAAGAGTGAGCAACCTATATACTTCGAATGTGTCAAGTAAATTTTTTTGTTATGGCTCAAGATAGTGAGGAACTCAAATAATGAATGAAAATCTGCATATAAAGACTTGATAGTACATAAACTTTTTATTGAAGGGAAATTTGCGATAATGTAAATCTACTTAGAAAATGGTAAATGAAAGCGGTAAAGCTTCCTTCCCCATGTTTAGACCGAGCATTATCCCCAATGAAATAATGTAATGTTAGAAAGGAAGGAAGAACTGAGATGATGGTTACTCTTCACCCCATCCACGTGCTCTACGACGTGCCCATGCTCGTGCATCATCTCTGCCTTAGAAAGATTTACACCATATCCCTGTAGTCCGACATGAGTAACAAAATCATGCAGGCCGTCAACCCGATAAGTCAATGCTTGCATCACTTCGGTAAGTTTCGACATACTACAGTCGTGCCAGTAGGCTTAGTCATGTTGATTTCGCTGAACTTGTCGGACCTCTTGCATCATCTCGTTATGTTACGCTTCCATTTTTTGATAGTGTTGAGCTTCAGCTTCATTATGTCGCAGTATTTCAGCATAAATGTCATCTAGAGTAGTTGGCTGCCCCTGGTTTCTTCTTCTTCTGGGCTGGTGGCCGGATGATGAACCTGCAAGATTCTCAGTAGGAATTTGTGCAACATATGGGTGGGTGTCAGGTTGCTAAGCATTCTGTTCTAGCACTTGCTCCATTTCATCAGGCTCATCATTGCTCAGACCACCTTGATTATTCTGAACATTCTCACCAGAAGCAGGAGCACTTATATCATAACACCACTTACCCATATTTGTTACATTGGTAAGCAAGGGATTTGGAAAAATAATACTTGGAACTACTTTATTCCGCACCAAAAGATTATATCTTCCATCCTCTCTAGCCTTTATTAGGTGCCCAACACGACATATGTCAACATCGATAAATAAAGCTGGTAGTGAAGGCAAATTCGCTAGTTTGTCCCCCAAGTTGAAAGCAAGCACTATAAAGGTGACTAACCCTCCAATACATAAAGGGGTAGTACCCCTTGCATAGACGAACTGGATATGTGCCAAGAGGAATGCACTAGCATTGATTTTCTAATTAGGCGTGAAGATGCAGTGCATGAAAAACAATTCCTGGAAATTAACTTTGTTGTTGTTTGCCCTCCCGAAAATGGTGTTGGAAAGAATTCGATGAAAATAGCAGATGGAAGGATTATGAATAGAGGAGGAAAAAAGTCCCTCCCAGCTAGAAGCTCGCTCACCAGTTAAAGCGTTCCATAGACCGAATGTTGTTGATGCCCAATCTGCTTCTGGAGAGATTCAGTAGTACACTTCTCTTCCACGAGGGAAACATAACAAATCACTCAGAGCTTCTTTATTTATAGAAGATTCATCGTTAAACAATATAAAGTTTGCAGTTCTGGTGAGGTACATGTTATCATCTACTGGTGTGTTGTAGGAGAAGGAGCTAAAAAATTCCAAGGTCAAGGATTCATAAGTTGGGTGGTTCAGTGTGCAGACATAAGGCAGGTCAAATTTTTGAAGTAGCCATTGCACACTGTCTAACAATCCCAACTCACGTAGACAGTTAACATTAACATACCTTGTAGAGGTAACTGAACATTGATAAAACTTTTGGTACTGAGCTTCCTGATGTACCCCAACTTCTCCATTTCTGAACACGATTCTTGAAAGGTCAGGTTCTTCTCTTGGGTGTTGGACTCTTTGAGACATAATTAGATGCAAGGAAGGTGAATGGGTTTGGTTACAAAACTGACAAAAGGTTGCCGGTTTTGGTTTTTGTTTCTCAAGTGCTTAAATAAAAGAGTAATATAGAATGCAGGGAGTGGGTGATAATGAGGCTTAATGAAAATTTGGGAAATAGGGAATGTAGGACGGTCAGGGGTGAAGAATAGGGAGAAAGGGTTTTAATGTGGTTTAATGAGAGTTGAAGAAGATGAAAGAAAGAGAACGAAAGTGTTATCTATATAAACAAATACACGAATAGGTTTTTATTCCGTGCCGAGGGGCACATAGTGTGTGCCAAGCGGGACACTTTATAAGGGTCTGGCAATCGTCATAAAATGTGTGGCAAGCGGCACAATACAAAAATCCCAATTTCCTGAAACATCAATAATATGGTTACAAAGCGATACGTCTAGGAACACACAAAGATATTTATATCAACAAGTGTGTAGTAATTAGTGTAACATTTAAGCATAACGTAGATGTAAATATCAGAAAGAAATAGTGCCAAACAATTTACTTGAATTCAAAAAATTAAAATTTTCCAAACAAATAGTCTGAGAAGTAAAAACAGAAAGTAAACACAACAATAAAATCTAGAAATGCAGAATGTCTAGAAGTGTCAGTCGCTACTGTTAGTATTATGAGCAGAGGAGTAGATATGCTGAAAAATGTGATCCACCTGCTCCGTTACTAAATCCATAAACCATGAAACTCAATGCATAATTAATTGAATTCTTCTCTCAAGCAGTTTAATTCAGTTTGCAAAGCAAGTATGGAAGTAGCTTGATCGACAGAGGGAGGTGCAGAGGAAACTAGAGCAACAGAGGAACATGAAGGGGTAGGTTGGTCGATGGATGAAAAATGGTGATAGAATAGAGGTGTTTCGGGATCTGTTTCGGTATCAGAAAGAAAAGAATCACTGTGATCGTAAATTTATGGTGTCTCAGGAGAAACTGGAGGTGAAGCTTGTTGTACTTCCAAATCATATAGCCAGTTGTTTCAGTTATGAATACTAGTTCTTGGATTTGGTAAGGTGAAGAGTTGCATAACCTGGTTGTTATTGAGAAGTTCAAATTCGCTAGGGCCTAGGTTTCTAATTATGCCGATGTTGAAACATAACCGTATATTCATGGGTTGGAATTTACCTAGATGTAGTCTAAGAAGTGGTTGTCGCAATCCAATAACATTGGCTATATGGTAACTAAGCCTCCCACCAAGATAGATGCATGATCAGTCTGTCTAATACGGTCAAAGTTCACTATCATAAAGGTGGCGTCATTAACAGGGCGATTTCTGGAGGCACAATACATGATGAAAAGTTCATCTTTGGACACATAGGTAATGTTTTATTGTTTTCCAAAAATAGTGTGAGCAAGTAACTTATGGAAGTAGCGTAGAGCAGGGTTATAAATACTTTCAGAAAACATGTTATTAGGATCGGGGTTACTATCTCCGGTTATACTATCCCAGAAATATCCAAGTTCACGGTCCAAAAGAAGGTCTTCTTGGGTACAAGTCAAAACATTTAGGACACTAGGAAATCCTAACAAATTAGCAAGTTCACGATTATTATACTGATATTCAATATCAAACATTCTAAAGGTAATGAGGCCTAGATTAAATCCTAAACCATGGTCAGGCAAAAGTATGAGTGAGCTTAGAAATTCTAAGGCCAGTTTACGATAAGAGCTAAATCTCCTTCTCAAGGGAGAAGTATCCCAACCTATTTCGCTCAGTAAAAACATTACATTATCCCTAATACCTAAAGTGGTCATGGTAGGGCCATCAGGGTAGAAAGTTAGTGCCATTTCTCTTTCAGCCAGTGCCTCAAAATGCCTCCTCTGGGCTCTTCCTCTGAAAGCAATTCCCATTATGTCAACTTCTTGAATCGTTAGTTAGTATGGTTAGATAAAATTAAGTTAGCCTATAAGTAAGTTGACAATTAGAATTAAGTTAGTAGTGGTTAACGTTAAAGAACAATACTGCATAAATTTTATGAAATGAAAAAGAAAGAAAAGTAAGAAAATGAAAAGACAAAAAGTAGTAAATCAAAATAAAAGACTAGAAAGTGGGGTGTCTCCCACCAAGCGCTTTGTTTTATGTCGTAAGCTCGACATAATTTTGATAGGATATTAAATCTGGGAGTGATCAAGTAGCCTTGCAAGATGGAAACTAGCGGGATAGTCTCTATTTTCTATACAATGATAGTGCTTCAAGCATTTCCTGTTTATGATAAACGGTTTGCTAAATTTTCCTCTAATTTCAATAGCTCTACTTGGAAAAACCTTAGTTATTTCAAACGGAACGGACCGCCTAGAACAAAGTTTTCCTGGGAACAATTTAAGTCTAGAATTAAACAGGAGCACTACGTCGCCCTCATTGAACTTTTTCCTAGATATCCACTTGTCGTGCCAATTTTTTGTTCTTTCTTTATAGATCTTGGCATTTTCGTAAGCATCTAGTCTAAGTTCTTCTAACTCTTGGATATCTAAGATTCGCTTTTCGTCTGCAATAGTGTAACTTAAGTTCAGGGTTTTGATTTCCCAATAAGCTTGATGCTCGATTTCTATCGGCATATGTCATGATTTTCCATAAACTTGTTTGAATGGTGTAGTTCCTATGGGTGTCTTATAGGTTTTTCTATATACCCATAGCGCCTCGTGTAATTTAGGCGACCAATCTTTCTTAGAAGTGGCAACCGTTTTTCTAAGATTTTCTTAATCTCTCTGTTGGAGACCTCTACTTGCCCACTTGTTTAGGGGTGATATGGTGTTGCTACACGGTGTCAGATTCCATATTTCACTAATAGTTTTTTTAAATATTTTCGAAATGAAATGAGAGCCACCGTCACTGATGACAAGTCTTGGCACACTGAATCTAGGAAAAATTATATTTTTGAAGAGCCTGATTACTAATTGTGCGTCATTTGTTGGGGAAGCTACATCCTCGATCCATTTTGATACGTAATCAACATTAACGAGTATGTATTTATTGCCAAAGGAAGATGGGGAAGGTCACATGAAATCAATTCTCTACACATCAAAGACTTCTACTTCTAAAATTCCTTTTTGAGGCATTTCGTCACGTCTCGAGATGTTTCCAGTGCGTTGGCATCGGTCATAATTTATGACTGTAATATGTACATCATTCCATAAGTTAGGCCAATAGAGGCCAGCTTGTAAAATCTTAGCGCAAGTCTTTGAAGTGCTTACATGTCCACTGTAGGAAGCAGCATGACAATGGGAAATTATGTTTTCTATTTCATCTACAAGGACACATCGACGAAAAATACCATCGGAGCCTCTCTTGAAAAGCAGAGGCTCTTCCCAATAATAATGTTTAAAATTGTGGAAGAACTTCTTCTTTTGTTGATAGGTTTGATTCGATGGAAACACTCCAACAACTAAGTAATTGACAAAGTTGGTGTACCATGGCAATATGGTTTTTATGTAGACCGCTTCCACGACTTCATTTGTCTTAGTATTAAAAGTTACAGGGCATTCGATGGTGTTGTTTTCTAACTGGGCTATGAGTTGTTAGTAAGGGAAATCATTGTTGATAAGCACTTGTTTAAGCTTAATGCCTTCCATTCTAGATAAGTGATCAGCTACTACATTTTTAGTGCCCGTTTTGTCCTTGATTTCTAAATCAAACTCTTGTAGGAGTAAGATCCATCCGAGTAATCTTGGTTTGGCATAATTTTTTCTTAATAGGTATCTAATCGCAGCATGATCGATATATATAATTATCTTTTCTCCTACTAGGTAAGAACAAAATTTATCTAGAGCGAAAACGAAAACTAAAAGTTCTTTTTCGATTGTGGTGTAGTTCATTTGTGTAGGATCTAAGGTTCTACCGGCGTAATAAATCACATGAAGCTTTTTATCCTTTCATTGTCCTAAAACTGCGCCAACATCATAGTCACTAGCGTCACAAATGATTTCGAATGGTAATCTCTAATCATGAAGTTGCATAATTGGTGCGGTGATAAGAGCTGTTTTTAATTGTTCGAATGCTTTTAAGCATTTTTCATCGAAATTAAATTCACTGTCTTTCATTACCAGGCCAGTTAGTGGTTTGGTAATTTTAGAGAAATCTTTAATGAATCGTCAGTAGAAACCGGCGTCTCCTAAGAAACTTCATATTTCTCTTACAGTTTTCGAAGGTTGAAGGTTTTCTATAACTTCTATTTTCGCTTTTTCAACTTCAATCCCCTTGTCGGAGACTATGTGTCCAAGTATGATTCTTTGTCGGACCACGAAATGGCATTTTTCCAAATTTAATACGAGATTAACTTTTACGCGTCGTTCAAGTACTATCTCCTGCGACATTCCAAAGCTGCATGATTTTTAAGTGTTGGAAAGTTAACTTTTTCATAACTTCATCTCAATTTTTCACCCAAATGCAAAATGGTTCAAGGAAAACTTCCAACATGAAAGTTGTAGATCTCAATGAGATATAAAACATTGTAGGGCAGAAAATTTTCTAGAAATACTTGGATTTTAAGTTATAAGTTCATAAAGGCATGCACTTTTTTTCTTAACCACTTTGTGAAATTTTGCCATAGTTAGGCAGATTTTTGACCTAACTTCATGGAAACTTTTCACCTAGTTCCAAATTTAATCTTCTAAAATTTCTAACATGAAGGTTGTAGAGTATGTTATAAGCTTTCTAAAATGTTAAAGAACTCATCAAGAACATACTTGAGCAAAGATAATTGAAGCCAAGAAATTAGGGTTTCAAACTTGTCTTGCAAGGCAGATTTTGTGATGAACATGAACCAAATCTATAGCCATGATGCATAATCCTAACTTTGCAGGCCTAAAACTTGTTTGTCACTCCATAATTAATGGTTTACACAACTGATTATGCCCTTATCCAAGTGTTTCAAACTTTGTCCAAACCAATTTGCCATTTTGGGAAGAAATTTCACACTTCCATTTTAGAAAAGTGGCTTTAATCACAATGTCAAATCTTATTGGGCCCATACATTGTTGCTTCTGACTCCAAAACATTTCAAAGCAAGAAGCAAAATATCTACTTCCTGCTAACCACCCTATAAATCCTTGTACTTCATATTGAAACCATGTTTGTCAACTTTGCTTCAAAATTAAGTAAATAAGCCATAACATGTGATTTTAAATTCTGAGTTGTTTCAAGTCTCAAAACCTTTTGCCTATAACTATATACACCAAAAACTCACAAACACTCAGATTGCATACAAACTGCCATTGTTGGGCATAATTTGTCCAAAAAAACTTCCATCTTCAAATCCACTCGTGCGTTTCTTGGCCTTTTGATTCCTAAAGCTTCTAAACATCATCCATAAACAATACCAACACCTGCAACACAACTGTAAGACTATCTTCACCAAATTCCATTTTTAAAAATAGAGCTTTGCACTTAGACTTCTCCAGCACGATTCAACCATCCTCAGCTTAAAGTAACTATTGCATTAGCTTCCTAGAGGTTCAAGGAAGCTAACTCAATCATTACAACACCTTGAATGGTCCTCTAACTCAAAACACGATCTTCAGTTGCAAGGTGAGTTTTCTGACTTTTCATCTCATTATTTAGGCATTGTTAGGCTTGCATTTTCAAAGACAAAATGTAGATATCATTGCCCTGAAGATGACAATGTCCTTAGAATTCATTTATATTGCTTGACTAGAGAGAATTTTGGACCTGAACTTTCTGAAAAAATTAGGTTAGATTTGGTACCATTCAAAATTCATGCTTATCTTTGATTTATAGTTTTAATGAGTTACATTTCTGAATTCGTGATGAAATTCGCCTCAAGTTTCATGTTTACATTTTTCATATTGGTTGAGAAATGATTGAGACACAGTTGGTCTGGTTGGGCGTGAGGTTGAAGATGAAGTACAGGCCTAGGAATGGATTTGCAATATATATTTATGGTTTTGTATAAGACACCGGATGTATAGCCACCCCAGTGGTAGAGAGCGTGCACATTTATGCCTAGGGCCTGGGTTCGAACCCCAGCGTTGCCTTTTGTTTTGATTTTCTAACATTTTTGTTCTTTTTGTCACAGAGCGCGCCCGAGCTCACATTCATTGGGCCTTGAAATTTTCATTTCTCTAACCCCCCTTGTTTCCTTTTGACAACGCAGCCCAATTCCATTTTATTTTATTTTTATTTCCTGTTTACAAAAACCTATTGGGTCAGACTTAAAATAACTTTTACTACAAAACCACCCCAATTAAATTTTCACCCCTGGCTTATTTCCTTTTATATTTTATTATTATTATTATTATTATCAATAAAATCTCAAAAATATTTTATTTATTATTTATACTTTAATATAAATATTTTATTTTCTTTCAATACAAAAAGACCAAAAAACATTTTTCTACATAAACTTAATTTCCTTTTTTAAATAGTCCAAATAGACTTAGGTTTAATTTATTTCTATTTTAATTAAAATTAGTTTAGAATTTGGTGTTTCCTCTTTAAAATTAATTTTCATACTAATTTAATTAATATAAAATCTTTTTCATACAAAACCCCAAAAACTTGTTTTCTTTAATAAATTAATTTCTTTTACTTAACTTAATTTTAATTTTCTTGTCTTAATTAATTATTATTTTTTAGTTAATTAGGTTAAAACCATTCTCTTAAACAAAATTCAAAACAAAAACATTTGTCTCTTTCTTTACACATCATATTTATTTCCTTGACCATTTATTTCCTTGTACATTATATATTCCAATTCTTGTACATTTATTTAATATGGTTGTAATAGATAATTAGGTTTAATTTCTTGCAATCCCCATTTATACATTTGTATCCCCCATCTCTAAAATGATGTAATAGCGTAGGATATTTACTTTCCGTTATTTATCGCTTTCATATAAATGCTAGTAACTAGGGTTTGTATGGCAAGATAAAATCAATGTTTAGAAAACCCTAATTCAAGATAAACAAAGCATGAAATACAAACACTTGCACACTTTGCACCTCTAGGGTTAACTCCACTTGTTGCCTTAAGAAAATGGTCATGTTATACATGTGAGACGCCTTAGCAAAAACAATCAAAAATACAAGATCATAGTCCCTCGATGACGCTTCGAATGTTGCCTTCAAAATGATCTGAGACCCTTAAGAAAAATGCTAAGGTATCTCACAACATTGCATCTTATTACTATACAATGACCCACGCCCATCCCTTCACATCCAAAGATAAGGTTACTTACAAATCAATAGTGAGATAACAATATCAAAGGAAGGAGGAAATGAACAAAAGACTCTTTGAGTAGGTAGAACGTTCTTAGTTGCTTGCTCACAATTGATGACACGAAAAGATATAGCATTTTTCATCCAAATTACATAGATTAAATTCCCGATTCTTCGATTATTATGTCATATTTTATCCCTTTTTTGTAGTTTTGAATCATATTTTAGGTACTTTGCATTTGTAAGGCATAAATAAGAAAAGGAAGAAAAAGAATGGAAAAATGAAGAAGAAATGGCTTTAAAACAGCAAAGATGTATTTCTGTACAAGAGAAGTGTGTCGCCTGCCACAAGGCCATTACGACCGACACAAGTTGAATTATTGTGCCCCTCGGCATGCTCACATTACAACTGACACACTTGTGATTACGTTCCACAATTCAAGCGGGTACGGAGTCTTCGCCAGTATAGCATATTAAGCGCACGTCACCTGGATTTTCTCCGCATAAACAACATGAATCATGGAAGTTACCTATTTTTCCTCAACAAAAATGGACACTATATTTAAGCAAGAAGTTACCAACTCTCGATTGCTCTCTGGCTGACTCTCTCTCGCTCCTGGCTCTTTTATTTTGATTCTCTCTAACCTGCACCCTGAACAATTATTATTATTATTACGAAGTTTTATCTTTATGCAAACATTATTTTATGCTTATATTCTGCTTTTTGGTACCTTCTAGTTTTAGAATTCAGCATTAATTTTTCGGTAATTTTATTCCGTAGGCAGTAAAAACCTCACCGTAAGAGCAATATTTTCCACATCGGAGAAATACTGCAACATTAGTTTGTTTCTAGACCTCCAGAAATTGTTTAGGATTACTCTGATTTTATTCAAGTTATTTTTACTTAAAGTCAATCCTCCCGGATTATGGAGGATACACGCATTATTGAAATTTACTGCTTTGTATTCGCTTTCAGGTTCTTATTTTAATAAGCATATTTATTTATTCTCTGTTATGCATACATTGTCGAATTTATATTTTAATTTTATGATATTTTGCAATAATATTATGTCTGGCTAGATTCCCTATATCGGTATGTAGAACTTGACCGGAAAGGGTTCGGTAATTAATTGGCATTATTATTTTTACAAAAAGAATACTTTTTTGGTTTTAATTTCCAATTGAATATTTAAATGTTTTGGTACGGAAGTAAGAAACAGTCTAAGGTTAAAATTCAATAGAGCAGAAGTTTGAGGTTTTACCCGGATAGTGGGTATTGAAGCATTAATTTTAAAAACAGCGGAAGCGCTTTTAAGTTAATTGAATCTTATTTGTTTTAAAAAAATACTTTTAAGTTTTAAATGAAACAGCGTAAGCGCTCATTTTGAGCTTAATTGATATGATCTGATTCAATAGAACGAAAGTTTGAGACGAAGGTTTTTAAACAAATAGTTTCACCAAAATTGTGTTTTAATACTAAAAACAAATGCCAATGACGTACTGAACCCCTTAAGTTGACGAAATACATACCGGTGTCCCTCATTAATTATTAAATTCTAGTTAATTCCCTATTAAACCCAAACACCCAAATTTATTATTAGCCTTAGCTCTACATAGTAACCTTTAGATAACAGTATTTTTGACTGTCAGTCCTTGTGGGTTCGATATCTTTTAAAACTACACGATAGACTGTGCACTTGCAGTCACTACACCCGATAGACTCATAAAGTCGCGATCAAGTTTTTGGAGCTGTTGTTGGGGACTGAATTAGTTGAATACTGTAAATCCCTTGTTACGACGTATAGACTAAAGAAACCAATTTTATTTTTTTTTATTTTAACCGTCAATTGTATGCCAAGCACTCGCTCTAAATACGAGGAATTAGAGCACCCAATCAACGAAGTCGAGCATTTTGTTAGCATAAGACGAGGAATTAGAGAGTACCAAGCCAAGTATAATCTTCCCGAAATCAATCTTCCTAACTTTTCTCTTCCTGACCCCAAAAATGCCTGAAGGACCCCAAAATCATCCTCTGAAGATTATGCTTCCCCATCGCAAGAGGAACCTCACAACAATATTGCTACTCCCGCTATCGCACAGATTGATTTCAAGCTAAAGCCTTCGCTTTTGCAAGCTGTTCAACAAAACCAATTTTCAAGATATCCTACGGACGATCCAAACCTTCATATGTCTGTGTTTGTGCAGTATGCAGACACAATGATAGCAAATTGAGTCAGTCCCGAAGCGATAAGACTCCGTCTTTTTCCTTTCTCACTAAGAGATAGAGCTAGAACATGGCTCCAGTCTCTACCATCCAACTCCATTACATCATGGAACAAATTGAAGAAAGTTTTCCTAGCGCGGTATTTTCAGCCAAGTAAGACGACTATGCTAAGAGCTAATATTAACGGTTTTAAACAAAAGGAAAGTGAATCTAATTTCGAAGCATGGGAAAGATACAAAGACATGTTGTTACTCTATCCGCATCACGATCTAGAGGAATGTCTGATCATCCACACCTTTTACAATGGTCTCTTGTACAACACAAGACTAACGATTGACGCAGCTGGTGGTGGTGCAGTGATGGATAAACCATACCATGATGCCTATCAACTTATCG
Source organism: Vicia faba (assembly GCA_948472305.1). Taxonomy (NCBI): domain Eukaryota; kingdom Viridiplantae; phylum Streptophyta; class Magnoliopsida; order Fabales; family Fabaceae; genus Vicia; species Vicia faba. The sequence goes on along the minus strand of OX451741.1, from coordinate 1,435,526,923 downwards.
AAAGTATGACTCAAAAGCACTCTCAATGGGGAAGCGGTAGAACAATGATGGAAAAATCTCCAACGAAGAGAGGTATGCACGAAGTTAGCAGCTTAGACCAAGTTAATGCTAAGGTAGAAGCCCTTACCCAAAAGATAGAAAGCTTGACCACAACTCCTGCAGCCACCCTGGCTGCAGTAACTCCAACATGTGATCTATGCGGACTTCACGCGCATAACGCACCCGAATGTCCACTTTTAATAGGAGTACCAATTGATCGAGTGAACTATGCTCAAGGAAACCCCTATGGTAATAATTATAACCCTGCTTGGAAGTACCATCCAAACTTTTCATACAAAAGCAATAACGCTTTGTACGCACCAGGGCAAGCTCCTACTACACCTCCAGGATTTCAGAAATCCACCCAAAATGTCCAAAATATCCCTAGGAAGTCCAACATCAAAATCATGATAGAAAACTTTATAGCTAACCAAGCTCAAACTAACAAATATTTCATGAATCAAAATATTCACACCAGTGAACAGATTAAGCAATTGTCTAATAAGATTGATGCCCTTGCCACACATAACAAAATGTTAGTGTTGTACCCCAAAATTTGCCCTCCCATATTCTTCAAGAAATTGCCAAGTCAAGCTTCAAAGTTCCCCAAGGGTTGCACAGTGCAAGAACCTCCTAAGCAGTCAAAACTAGGGTTTGTGTTCTGATCAAGGAGTTGAAGTTTCCAAGGGTCTAATCAAGTCTCACATGCCTACAAATATGGTCAAGCATCCTCATATCAAGTTTCAAGACATTCAGCACAAAAATTGCACAGTCAAAACCCTAATTGCACTACAGTCAACTGTAGGGGCAAAATGGTCATTTGGCAGTCAAAAGTTCAAATTTTTGGTCAACATCTCATTTTGAAGCCACAAACATCATTTGATCAATGCTTGATCATGATTCTCAAAACTTGGCTCAAAAATCATCAAGATGCAAAAGTTTCTATATTTGGACAGCTGAAAAAGTCAACTGAAATTGACCAAGGCATAACTTTTTCATGGTTCATCAGAAAAATCCCATCCAATGCTCATCTTGAAGGGGGAGACATTTCCTACAACTCATTTTCACACTCCAAGTCCAAGAAATGCTCTCACAAAAAGTTATCAATTTCAACATTATAGGTCATTTTCAAAAGTCAACAAAAAAGGACTTTAAGTCAAAGGCCATAACTTGAGATTGGTAAATCAAAATGACATGGGACCGAAGAAATTGTTTATAGGACTTCAAGACCTTTCTAAAATGTCCAAGAACATGAGCAAAGCTTAAAAATTGAGCAAGTTATGCATTGGAGAAGTTGGGAAATTTTTGTGAAATGGCCAAAATCATTTATCCTTGAAATCTCATTTTTGACAAAAGGGGCCCACTTTTTCCACTTGAATTAACTTGGCCATGCTTCCCACGTGTCCCAGCTTTTATTTCAGATTTTTTTATTAATTTTTTCATTTTTATTGATTTTATTGGATTTAATTAATTTTAAATCTTTTAAAATCAAAAGAAATTCAAAAAAATTAATTTAAAGGGATATTTTGCTTTGATTAACCTTGAAGCATCATTATGTGCCTACCATTTTTCGTGCTAAGGCTTAAACAAGGCAAAAATTCAAATTTGAATCAAAAGTGGAAAGTGTGATAATGGTGGTTTATGCCAAATCCTAAACATCAATGCAAGGCATTATTGGCCATAATTTTCATTCATACACATTGCATAAGACATGTACAAGTGAAAGTGTCCAGGTTCATTCAAGAGACATGCATATTTCAAAAAAGGAAAACTTTTAATGTGTCTGATTCTTGTCTCATGGCATTAAAGGCCTGGTTAAATGGCTGTCTCTTACCGTTACAAGACCCTCACACTCCTATAAATACAAGGGCCAGTGACACATTACAACGAACGAAAAAACACACAACAGGAGAACGAAAGAAACATTGGAGAGAGGCTGCCCACAAAATCCATCAAAGGTTGCCAGAATTTTCCAAGCAAAGCCACCCTTCAGCAAAAGTAGCCAAGCCCAGAAGCCCAGATCGAAGGTGCCTACATTCAGGAAGCGCCCAAATCGAAGGTCCAATCTACTGGTAAGAGAGGGTAAACTGTCCAACCTTGTATTTGCATTACACATTCGTGCTTGTTGTTACCTTCAATTTACTATCCTAGATAGGATCAAAGGGCCTGGGTTTGGCCCCAGGTCATGTTCTTCGTTTGCTAACATTTGCTGCAGATTTATCCTGAAAAGACTCAGCGCACGTAGGATCGAAGGGCCTGGGGTTCGATACCAGGCCCTGAGTTTATTTTGCTAACATACTTTTGCAGGTATAGCATCCCAGATCGAAGGAGACACCTTCTCTGGATCGAAGCTTCCCAGGCCTCCAGAATTATGCTTTTTTTATTTGCTGCCTGTTTCCGTCGTTTTTCTTATACTTATTTTGACTATTTTTATTTCTTTTTTTTAATCAACATAAAATCAAAAACACAAAAAAATCAGAAAAGACAAAAAATAAATAATAATTTTATTTTAGTATTAATTTTGTAAATAAATCCCTTAATTAATTTAGATTTAATTTTAGGTTATAATTTAATTCTATTTCACAATAAACCAAAAATAATAAAAAATAGATCTTTAACACTTTTTACCTTTTTTTAATTAATTAAATATTTTTATTATAAGTATCATTAACCATTAACTTTGTAAATAAAATTTATAATTAATTTAGTTTTAATTCTAGGTTTTAACTTTAATGCATTTTCTTTAATAAATTAAAAACAATTAGAATTAGAATTAATCATTTGACTTTTAATTAATTTAATGTCATAAATATAAAAAAAACATAAAAAACAAGTTCTTTCTTTTTATTTAATTTAATTATTCTATTAATTTTATTTTAATTCCTTAAAGGGTCCAACGCCCTCGCATTCGATCATGTTTTCCTTTTTTCGCGCGTTTTATTTATTTCTGTTGTAAATATAATGTAATTGCTCCAAAGCCATGTAATAGCTATTAGATATTTATTTTCTGCACTTTATTTTAAATTGGGTTTGGATTAATTTGGCGTTGTAGACCCGCGCCCTTGTAATAGCGTAGGACCTTTATCCTTTCCGCACTTTAAATTTTCGCACTTTTAACTGTTAAACAATAACATGAAAGAATGAATGCCCAAAAATAAAATCAAAGCGTAGATCACCAATGCATGACAAGACAAACAATAAACTGAAAAATGACACACAATTCACACACCACCCCTAGGGTACGCCTCACTGTTGCCTTACCTCGAAAGGTGGTCATCAAGTACAGGACGTCTTAGTAAGTCCTTATGTTCCATTGATCTAGTTGCCTCGAATAAGTTGTCCCGGAACGGTTGCCTCGGAATAAAAAGATCAATGGCATAAGGGTAGCTTCTAAGGTATCCTATTGTTGCTCTGGTGATCGCCCTGTTGCCTTGCCCCTCGAAACGTGGTCGTTGAGTACAGGACGCCTTAGTAAGTCCTTATGTTCCATTGATCTAGTTGCCTTGAATAAGTTGCCTCAGAACGGTTGCCTCGGAATAAAAAGATCAATGGCATAAGGGTAGCTTCTAAGGTGTCTTACTATTGCCCAGTGACCACACTGTCCCTAAACCTCGAATTGACCCGAACACCTCCAACAGTGGTGCTACCTACCTCTCAATGGTGGGATGGCACTACTTTAAGGACATTTACACAGACGGATTCCTTAGGGTAGGTAGATTCTCATAGATACTTGCTCTTTTCAAAAACAAACAAAATACTTTTCACACCTTACACTTTTCAAAAAGCTTTCAAAACAACTTTTCAAACACTCTTGAGGACTGATACAAGAGTCGATCTGAAACTTTAAACGAAACTTTTTCAAACCCACTCACACTTTGAAAAGCAAACAAATTTTGAAAACACAATGAGCAAGTATCTAAGAGCCCATGGATAACCATGGATAGAAAGGGTGCTAACACCTTCCCTTTCTATAATCTACCTCCCGAACCAAGAGCAATCCCTTAATAAGGAATTTTTCTGTACTTTTGTCCTTTCCATATTGGAGAAAATAAAAGACGGTGGCGACTCTTGCTTACCGCGACATTTCGCGAAACCAGCTTAAAACAGTCAGTTCCAGATCCACCGATCACAGTTAGAAACATAAATTTTGCAAGTGGCTCAAAAGCAAGTGGCTACGGCTGCTCCAACTGGAACTTTTCCCGGACAGCCCCAACCAAATCCGAAGGGACATGCTAATGCCATAATACTACGGAGTGGGACAGAACTAAGCGGACCAACTGAACCTAAAATCGAGAACCCAACCATGTACCAAAAACGTGGAAAAGAAACTGAGAAGGAAGATGAATAAAGGAAGTATAAAAATAAGGCAATGAAGAGGCCGTAGAAAAAGAAGAACCTTATGTGCCTCCGCCACCCTATAAACCACCCATTCCATATCCTCAAAGACTTGCTAAGTCTAAAAACATAGGGCAATTCAAGAAATTCGTTGAACTTCTAAAATAACTTAACATTACCATACTTTTTACAGAAGCTATCACACAAATGCCCTCCTATGCTAAATTTCTTAAAGAAATCTTACCCAATAAGAAAAAGCTTAAGGATAACGAAACCGTATTGCTCACTGCTGAGTGCAGTGCTATAATACAAAATAACATGCCTCCTAAACTTTAAGACCCATGTAGTTTTTCCATACCTTGCGTAATCAGAAAATTTGTCATAGACAAAGCACTATGCGATTTAGGAGTCAATATTAGTCTGATGCCATTATCAATTTGCAAGAAAATCAACATGGGAAAACTAAGACCAACGAGAATGTCCGTACAATTAGCAGATTGATCAATGAAATTTCCTTTAGGTATGTTAGAAAATGTTCATGTACGTATATGAAAATTCTATATCCCCACTGATTTCATAATCATGGACATTAAAGAAGACTCTAATATTCCTATCATATTTGGTAGACCATTCCTAGCTACTGCAGGAGTCATAATAGATGTTAAGTATGGAAAATTGACCTTCGAAGTCAGAGAGGAAAAGGTTGGATTCATCTTATCTAAATTCCTCATGGCACCAGCCATCGATGATTCATGTTGTTTCCTATATGAAATCGATAAATGCGTGAGAGAAATGGAAAAACAACAAACCACTTATTTGGAAGTATTAAAGATTCCCATACCCCCGATACTAGAAAATGATAATTGGCGCCCTAAATAGCAAGATGAAAATCTGAGTGAATGCCTAGCCTTAACGCCTGATCCTATAACCTATCAGAAGAAGCCTGCCATAGAATTCAAAATGCTACCAAAAGACCTAAGATATGAATTCCTAGACACAGAACTTGAACGACCAGTTATAGTCAATGCAGACTTAGGACAAATAGAAACTGAAAAATTATTACATGTCCTAAGAAAATACCCAACCGCGTTAGGTTATAACATATCAGATCTAAAAGGAATAAGCCCTTCTATCTGCATGCACCGTATTATGCTGGAGGAAGACTGTAAAACCTCTAGGGAACATCAAAGGAGAATAAATCCCATTCTGAGCAATGTAGTAAAAAAGGAAGTAGAACAGCTACTAAAAGCAGGAATCATATACCCAATATCCGACAGTAAATGGGTTAGCCTAGTATATATCGTACCTAAGAAAGGTGATGTTACGATTGTCAGCAACACTAAAGGAGAATCAGTAGCGCAATTAACTCACAGTGGGTGGAGAATGTGCATCGACTATAAAAAGTTAAACAAAGTAACTCGTTAAGATCATTTTCCTTTACCCTTCATTGACCAAATGCTTGAACGACTAGCTAAACACTCTCACTTCTGTTATTTAGACGAATATTCCAGATTTTTCCAAATTCCTATCTGTGATACGGTGGGAGAACTGACTTGGGTTTTGCGTTTGTTTTCACAAATGTTTCGGTTTAGCAAGAGTCGCCACCGACTTTTTATTTTATCCTAAGGAAAGGTTAAAAAGCACAGCAAAAACCTTTGAGATGTTTTCTTGGGTTCGGGGAGTAGATTATAGAAAGGGAAGGTATTAGCACCCTTTCTATCCATGGTTATCCATGGGCTCTTAGTTACTTGCTTAGATCACTTGCCTTGCATTTTCAATTGTTTGAAATGGTGCTTTCAATTGTTTGAAATGGTGCTTTGTGTGTGGGTTTGAAAATGTTTTGAAAAGAGGCCATTGTTGTGGCAACCTTTGTAATGATCCATGTTTGAATGTATACAAAGGTGTATTTGTCTTTTGAAAAAGTTTTCAATGTTTTTGAAAGTTGTTTTGAAAGTGTGTTGTGATGTGTGTTTTGAAAAATGGCAAGGATTATTTTGCAAGTTGGTCAAGTAACCAAGAGCTATCTACCCTAAATTTCTCAAAGATCTTTCCTATGTTTTAACCCTTTTAACAGTATTGTTCCACCATTGCATTTGGTGGACAATCTTGTGTTAGGATGTTAACGGGACGGGCGCGGGTCATCGTTTAGACCATGATTGCAATAGTGCCAAGTGTCTTTGGCAATTTTCCTTCAAGGGACTTGATCATTTTTAGGCAACTTTCGAAAGCGTCATCAAGGGACTATGATCATTTGATTTGTTTTGTTTTGCCAAAAACACCCAACATGCAACATGGCCCATTATTGAAGGCAACAAGTGGAGTAACCCTAGGGGTGCAAGTGTGATTGGTGTTGTCCATTTTCATGTTTTTTTGTCTTTGAATTAGGTCAAGCTATTTTTCGTTATTTGATTTTTTGCATGCAAACCCTAGGTCTATCATGGTATAATTAGAAAGCTTTTAAAATGCGGAAAATAAAATCCTAAATTATTACAACATAATTATGGGATGGGGGGTACAAATGTTCAAATGGGGGATATTTAGCAAGAAATTTAAATCTAAGCTATTACAATCCAAATTGAATATACAAATTATTTAATTGTACAATAATTGAATAAATACAATAAATATGCAAGATGCAAAAAAAATGATTTTTATATGTATGTAAAAGTATTTTTTATGTGACATATAAACAAAAAATAAAAAAAGTTAATTTTTGGATATTTTCATGGTTTAGGGCAAAACCCTAATTTTGTAAATAAATAGTATTTATTATTTATCATATACAATATTTATTAATTATATACAAAAATAAATAAAAGAGAAGTATATTTGTAAAAAAGTAATTTTTGAGGTCAAATATTAATAAAAATAAAAATGTATTCTTTTTGTATTTTTATCCTAAATATTCTAATAAATATATAAGTATTTATATTATATATTAAATATACTAAATATATACAAAAAATAAAATATTAATTATTTATCAAAAAAAAGTGTATTTTAAGAAAATGTTTTCAAAAGATAAAATAAAATAAAATCAGAAAATAAAATGTGTTTGTATTATTTTTTAGTATTTTAAATAAAAAGTATGTATATATTTATTTACATGCATATATCAAATAAAACAAATAATTGGCTAATAAATGCAAAAAAAGGGTAGAAAATATTTTTAGTGTTTTTTCATGTTTGAGCAAAAATATAAAATCAGAATCAAAAAGAAAAAATAAAAAATGACAAATATATCACATAATGGGCCAGGGGGGTGTATGTGGAAAAATATGGTGCAAATAGAAAAAACAAGTCAGGCCCAGCCCAAAGAGGCTTGTCTTCAACCTCCAGCCAGTTTCAAACAAAAACGCGCGTTTTCTTCCTTCCCTGCTATCTCTTGATCCTTTGACTTTCAACAAAAACTTACAACATCAATGTTATAGAGCATCATGTCACGATTCTAAACATATAAAGAAGTTGTTCTAACTCTCAGAAATGAGAGAGAATTTCTCCTCCCCCAATTCCTGACCTAGCTTTTTTCAAATATTCATGTCAAAAATTCGTGCAGCACACACAACATAAATGAAAAGTGAGGATATGGGTAGCTTCAGGGCCATGAGTAGGACATAACTTCTTCACAAACCTAAGCCTAAATATGCCTGGATTGAGAGATAGAAGTTCAAACTTTTACATGTTCAGCTTGAGTCGTGCATGACAATGGAGGTGCTTTCAATGGAATTTGAGGATTTGCACAGCTTGCCTGAGGTCCAAGGATGCTCTTCCAACCTCTAGCTTGTTTTGAAACTAACTGAATCAAGCTATGTAACTCAACCTGCACAGATGAAAAAATGAAAATGGCAAACTTGGTTAGGGGTGTTACAGCCTGTTTCCAAGGCTTGGGATAGTTTGTATGAATGATGTAGGATGTGTTTGAACTGGTTTGGATGAAAACGCACGAGGGAAATGAACTGGCCAAGTCAATCTGCAACAGGGACTCTATTTTGCAGAAAAAATGGGCTTTGATGGATGAGGGAGTTTTGGGGATGGTTTGGTCGTGTTTCAGGTTAGTTAGGGAGTATGAAGTGTGTTCACAAAGTTTGCTTTAGTTGGTTCTTGCAGTAATGTGTGGTATGGTACAAAATGCAAGCTTTCTTCTTATCTAAGCAAGAGTTGTCAAGTTAGATTGTAGGCTCATACAGGCCCGTAAAGCATGCTGCAAATTTCCTTCTTGATCAGTGGGATATGTCCATAATCTTGTGCCCAAAAGATCTGGCTTGTACCTCTTTGATTTGTGTTTTGACATAAAGTGCACCTTTTCAAAAATGGCTAAAATGCTTTTTCCAAATATGGCTTAATCTTGTATGTAATGGTTAAATACACAAAACAAGACATGAGCACAAAGGATATGCATTAAATTATTGAGTGAGAATGGGATTAGAGGCGTGTAATCTAGTTTGTGCAAGCTGAGTTTGAAAATGCATAGTGTATGAACATGCCCTTTGCCATGAACAAAGTGACTTTTGCCCAACTTTGCCAATTCGAATCTCCCTAACTACAAGGGTGTTTGATGAGTTCTTTGACAATTTGGAAAGCTTGGAATGTGAACTACAATCCATCTTTGTAATGCAAGTTGAAATTCCAAGTGGAAGCATGTGAAAAGTGGCTATGAAGTTGGGCAAAAATCCTGCCTAAAATAGGTCAAAAAAATTCTAAGTTAAGAATGTTTTGCACCCTTATTCCAAAAATCATAACTTGAGCTACAAGCTTCTTTTGAGGAAACTTTGTGAATCAAAGTTGTAGATTTTGCAATGGACTATAAATTTCATGTTTTGAGTTTTGTTTGAATCCAAATATATCTTCATGAAAAAATGGGACAAAGTTAGGAAAAAATTAGGAAATTTCATAACTTAGAAAATTTCTAAGTTATGAAATTTCTTCATTTCAAACCCTAATTTCTAATTTTTGATTTCTTGATGAAAAAGTTTCATAATTTGACATGTTTTGATGAAAAATGAATCTTGACACTCGATTTTGACCAAAAAGTCAAAGTTTGACTTTTCAGTATACAGTCAAATTTTGATCAGTTGACTGGAAAATTCATCTGTCAATCTTGTGCATTTGGGACTTTTTGAACTTGTTGAATGTGTCAAGACCATGCCATTGAATCCTTGAGTCTATATGTGAGTTTGGTTTGCCATTGGCTAGGTCAAACAGTCAAAAATTGCCTTTGTGTAGTCAAAACCCTAAAAATGACCATTTTGCCCTTTTGGTGATCTGATCAACTTTCTTGTGGAATTGTGATCCAAACTTGACCAAATGGTTCATATGAGTTCATAATGTTGATGTGGGTCAAAAATCATGAGGTTTGATTGTCAATTGGCCATAGTTAACTTTTTCCCTAATACAACTGATTTCTAGGTCAACTGTCCAATTGACTGGGCAAAGATTGGAATCAAGGCTTGAAACTTGGTATGGATAAACTTGTGAGTCCAACATGAAGCATGAAAGTCATTTTGGGCCTTTTAGGTCAAAACATCTTTGTGCAAGCTCAAACCCTAATTTGGGTCAACAATGCAAGGAGAAGTCTTGAGCAGAGCCAACCCTAACTTGTTCTTGAGCTCCAAGGGTCTTGGGATGAGAAGATGTTGAAGAAATGAGAGGGAAAATTTTGGGGTACAACAGTTGCCCCTGTTCAATCTTCTTTCACCTGAAGAGTTAGATTGGCAGGCTTGCCTTTCGCGTCTCGAAGGTAAAAGGAGATTGGACACTAGAGTGCCCTTAAATTTGCACTCGTCAGAACAATGGATGCGAGAATGGGCTTAGAGATGCCATTTGGAGATGGGCTTAAAGATGCCATTTGAAGGGTGACAGAATCTTGTCGGAGATGGGCTTAAAGATGCCATCTGGAATGTTTGTTGAACCGCAATGTGATAGGTCAGAAGAATGAGGATCAAAATGGTATCCGTGTCTGGAATGCATTTAAACTGCATCTAAGGACTGGGTTTATATGAGCAGAAGAATGGCCTCCGTTTCTGGGGCGTATATGAGCTGTAACTGAGCTTGAAGAATGAATATCAGAATGACTGCCGTGTCTGGAGTGTATCTGTATTGTATCTGGGTAACAGAGAAACATCCGTATGGAGCAACTGCGTGCTGGAGACAAATTCTGAATGAGTGACAGAATGGCAACCGTGTCTGGAGCGTATCTGGACTGTATCTGAAGTTGAAAGTTGTATGAGTAGCAGAATGACTTCCGTGTCTGAAGTGTATCTGAAACTGTAACTGGGATTGAGATCCGTATGAGTAATAGAATGACTTCTGTGTTTGAAGTGTATCTGAAATTGTAACTGGGATCTAAATAAATGACAGAATGACTTCCGTGGCAAACGCACTGGGGAGAATCAAACTGATGTTGTAAGGGTCAGAATGGTATCTGTGTTTGGAATGCATTGAACCTTGAGGTGGATAAATGAATCTGAATGAGAGATATAATGGCTGCCGTGTCTGGAGCATATCTAGTCTGTATCTGATTGCTGTAGTCTGAATGAGTAGTAGAATGACCGCCGTGTCTGGGGTGTATCTGTACTGTATCTGACTTGAAATTCTGAATGAGTAATAGAATGACCGCCGTGTTTGGGGTGTATCCATATTGTATCTGAATAACTGTTAACGATAGCCTTTTAATCTCATCCTGAAAAGGATGAAATGTTAGCTAAAACACAAAGTTATGTTGCATGATATGTATGATGCAATATATGTTATATCAATGTTTATGATATGAATGTAAATGAATGCGCATGTAAGCTGAAGAACTATCTTTGCTGGGGATAGATGAATCCTGGAGATAAAGAATCTTGACTGCCGCCAGGGAAAGTGAATCCTTGACTGCTGCAGGGGAAGACAAGAATTTTGATTGCTGAGGATGAGACATCCTTGTTGACTACTGCTGGAGAAATAGGAGCTTGGGTTGTATACCAATCTTCTGGGGATTCTTGTTTTGAGGAGATCTTCACTGGAGAACATTTGATTATCCTACAAGGAACTGAGAATGAGAGTCTTCATTCTGCTTGGGGAATACAAGATCTTCAATCGTTGAGGGATCTTAGGACCACTGCGGGGAATTGGAATTCATGTTTATGATATGAATGTAAATGAATGCGCATGTAAGCTGAAGAACTGTCTTTGCTGGGGATAGATGAATCCTGGAGATAAAGAATCTTGACTACCGCCAGGGAAAGTGAATCCTTGACTGCTGCAGGGGAAGACAAGAATTTTGATTGCTGAGGATGAGACATCCTTGTTGACTACTGCTGGAGAAATAGGAGCTTGGGTTGTATACCAATCTTCTGGGGATTCTTGTTTTGAGGAGATCTTCACTGGAGAACATTTGATTATCCTACAAGGAACTGAGAATGAGAGTCTTCATTCTGCTTGGGGAATACAAGATCTTCAATCGTTGAGGGATCTCAGGACCACTGCGGGGAATTGGAATTCCTTGGTGACTTGTAGGAATGAGAACTTCTGACGATCTTTACTAGGGAGTTCAGAACCTGATAGACTCATGCTGGAGAGGTACGACTGAGAATCTTCAGTTTGGTGGAACGTAACTCTGTGGGGAGAAAGACTGTTAGTCAGGTACCGCTGGGGGTTGATGGTTGGAAATTTTAGTTCCGCTGGGGATTGGACTTTCAGATTTTTAAGGCTCCACTGGGGATTCTGAAATTTAACTCTGAGGGGAATTGAGTTCTAGAAGGCTCTCTGGCTGGGGAAATCAGTGTTGGGAAAGCTTTCTCTGCTGAGGATCCTGAAGTTTAACTCTGTTTGGGGAATTAAATTCTGGATCGAGGAATTTGGAGTTTAGATCTGCTGGCGATTTCTTCTGAAAGGGTATCGAGATATCTACCTGTACCTTCAACCTATCAGTAATCATCTCTCTTGATTTGTAAGGAAAATGATTATGTTCAAATGCATATGCCTATTTAACAAAACATTGGACGTTTCTCAAAATGAAACATAAATGTAGAAAAGCAAGAGAAGACAAAGCAAATTTCTGTATTTGGAAAAGTATTTGTATTAACTTTCTATGAGTATATTTGTACAAAGGAGACAACCATCCTAGTAAGAGGATGTCGTTGTAAAAATTGAAAAGTTTATACAAAAGAAAGATGGCTATGTGAAATAATTCTATGGGATTCCATTCTGCTATAGCCTTCAAAACTCTGAGTATCTGTCCATTCAATGCTTCATCCGCCGATGACTGGATTGATCAGAAGCTTGGAGCTGGTTGATGAAGAGATTTTCCTTAAAGTGATCCGACAAGACATAGTCATACGCTTTAATTCCCTAACTTTTGCCTGAATCGCCCTTTCGGGTTTTCGATTCACCGGGAAACCCCTTTTTGCCCAAGCCGCCCTTTCGGGTTTTCGACTTGTCGGGTGTACAGATTTTTTTTGTTTTATCCCTAATTTTTGCCTGAACCGCCCTTTCGGGTTTTCGGTCCACCGGGATGCCCATTTTTTCCCAAGCCTCCCTTTCGGGTTTTCGACTTGTCGGGTTATTTTATGCGTAGTATCTTTTGACTATGTCTGCATTCGTAGGGTGCGGCAAATCGTCACCGTCCATGGTGGTCAGAATCATTGCACCACCAGAAAATATGCTCTTGATCACAAATGGTCCTTCGTATGTAGGAGTCCATTTTCCCCTGGGATCACTTTGCGGCAGGATAATCCGCTTGATTACGAGATCTCCGACCTGATATACTTGACGTCTAACTTTCTTATTGAAAGCCTTGATCATCCGTTTTTGATACGTTTGACCATGGCAGACAGTAGCGAGTCGCTTCTCGTTGATCAAATTGAGTTGATCAAGTCGGGTCTGAATCCAATCATCTTCATTCAAACCTGCGTCCTTCATAATCCTTAGAGAAGGAATCTGAACTTCCATGGGCAGGACAGCTTCCATGCCATATACCAAAGAAAATGGGGTTGCCCCGGTTGAAGTACGTGCCGTCGTACGGTATCCATGCAGAGCAAGCGGTAACATCTCATGCCAGTCCTTGTAAGTGATTGTCATTTTCTGAATGATTTTCTTAATGTTTTTGTTCGCAGCTTCAACAACACCGTTCATCTTCGGCCGATAGGGAGATGAATTGTGATGATAAATCTTGAACTGTTCGCACAACGCGGTGATCATAATATTATTCAGATTTGTACCGTTGTCTGTGATGATCCTGTCCGGAACACCATACCGACATATGAGGTTTTGCTTGATGAAGCGGGCAACCACATTTTTGGTAACAGAGGCGAAGAAAGCCGCTTCGACCCATTTGGTGAAGTAGTCAATGGCAACCAGGATGAAGCGATGTCCGTTGGAGGCTGTGGGCTTGATCTCTCCAATCATGTCAATGCCCCACATTGCAAATGGCCAAGGAGCTGTCAGCACGTTGAGAGGAACCGGAGGAATATGAATTTTGTCAGCGTAGACCTGACACTTATGGCAAGTACGGGAATGCTGATGGCAATCTGCTTCCATGGTAGACCAGTAATAGCCTGCCCTTAGGATCTCTTTAGCCATAATATGCCCGCTTAAATGGGTGCCAAATGTACCGCTGTGCATCTCGGTCATGATTAACTCAGCTTCAGCTTTGTCTACACATCGGAGTAAAACACAATCATGGTTACGCTTATAGAGGATGCCATTGCTCAGGAAGAATTTGGCAGCAAATTTCCTTAGGAACTTCTTGTCATTTACGGAAGCTCCTTCGGGATATTCTCTGGTCTGGAGATACCTTTTGATTTCGTGAAACCAGGGTTGTTCCACTACTTCTTCGGTATTAATCTCGTGACAATGCGTAGGTTCATCCATTCACTCGATGGTGATTTGGGGAGCCTCGTTATCCCAGTTGAGTTTAAACATGGAAGACATTGTAGCCAGAGCATCTGCTAGCTGATTCTCTTCTCGCGGGAAATGCTCGAAGGTAATTTGCTCGAAATGAGGCAACAATGTCAGGACATGTTCTTTGTATGGGATAAGATTAGGATGTTTGGTATCCCACTCTCCTTTGATTTTACTGATAACTAAAGACGAGTCCCCAAATACGATCAAAGATTTGATCCCCAAGTCTATAGCAGCCTTGAGACCAAAGATGCAAGCTTCATATTCAGCCATGTTGTTTGTGCAGCTGAAGCAAAGTCGAGCCGTGAAAGGCGTGTGACAACCTTCCGGGGAAATGAGTACCGCACTGATACCATTTCCAAGTGAATTTGAAGCACCATCAAAGTACAGGGTCCATCGGGATCCCTTTTCAGGTCCGTCATACGGTCCGTTACCTTCAATGTTGTCCAAATTCATGATGTCCTCGTCTGGGAAGTCAAATCTCATGGATTGATAATCTTCGATAGCTTGATGAGCTAGATGATCAGCTAGTACACTCCCTTTTATAGCTTTTTGAGTGGTGTACTGGATGTCATACTCAGTTAGGATCATTTGCCATCTAGCTATTCTTCCAGATAAAGCAGGCTTCTCGAAGATATACTTGATAGGATCCATTTTGGAAATCAGCAAGGTGGTATGAGTCAGCATATACTACCTTAGTCGCCGAGCAGCCCATACCAAAGCGCAAAAAGTTTTCTCGAGCAGTGAGTAGCGAGTCTCACAGTCGGTAAACTTTTTGCTAAGGTAATAAATAGCATGCTCTTTTCGACCAGACTCGTCATGCTGGCCCAAAACACACCCCATTGAGTTATCCAACACGGTCAGATACATGATCAATGGTCTTCCTTCGACGGGTGGCATCAGAATAGGAGGTTCTAGCAAATACTCCTTGATCTTATCAAAAGCAGCTTGGCAATCGTCGTTCCATTCGACTACCTGATCTTTCTTTAATAATTTGAAAATTGGCTCACAGGTAGAAGTCAGATGAGAGATGAATCTGGCAATATAGTTCAAGCGCCCCAAGAACCCTCTGACCTCCTTTTCAGTACGGGGAGCAGGCATCTCTTGTATTTCTTTCACTTTTGCTGGATCGACCTCAATGCCTTTGTTGCTGACAATATACCCTAGAAGTTTACCAGACCTAACTCCAAAAGTACACTTACTTGGATTCAGCCTGAGTTTGTAATCTTTCAACCTGGCAAACAGCTTTTCTAGATGTTCAAGGTGTTCCTCCTCTGTTTGTGACCGAGCTATCATATCGTCTACGTAAACTTCGATCTCATGATGTATCATATCATGAAATAAAGCTACCATGGCGCGTTGATAAGTTTCCCCTGCGTTCTTCAGACCGAACGGCATCACCTTGTAACAGAAAGTACCTCATTGTGTAACAAAGGTTGTTTTCTCCATGTCCTCGGGGGCCATTTTAATTTGGTTGCAGCCCGAGAATCCATCCATGAAGGAAAACACTTTATGCTGAGCTGTGTTGTCGATCAAAATGTCAATGTGCGGTAGCGGAAAATCATCTTTGGGGCTGGCCCTATTCAAATCCCGGTAGTCCACACACATTCTGACCTTGCCATCTTTTTTAGGAACTGGCACGATGTTAGCAACCCATTGTGGATAGGATGTAACAGCCAGAAAGCCAGTGTTGAATTGTTTCATTACTTCTGCTTTAATCTTCTCAGACATGTCGGGCCTCATTCGGCGGACTTTTTGCTTGATCGGTGGACAATCCTCTCTTGTAGGGAGACGGTGAACCACGATATCTGTGTCTAAACCCGACATGTCTTCATAAGACCAGGCGAAGATTTCAACATATTCATTTAACAGCTGTATCAGGCGCTCCTTGACGCTTGGTTCTAGATTGGCACCCACTTGTACTTCCTTCCGGTCTTCCTTTGTTCCTAAGTTGACAGTTTCCAACAACTCTTCGTGAGGTAAGATGGCCCTTTCCTCTTGCTGTAGAAGTCTGGCTAATTCCCCTGGTACTTCACAACCTTCGTCATCTTCATACTCAGCCTGATTGACCAGATCTTCAGAGTTATTGAAGGACATAGCAGAATAGTCACCCATAGAATCCAGAGTGGATGGGTACCTGCATTTGTGAGTGTGGGTGTGTGTAAGGGATATCCATCCTTAAACAAAAAATGCAAAAGGAAAGAAAATGAACACAACAGTTTATCAATGAAAAACGTCCAATGAATCAATAAACATGGCATATGGATATGAAGATAATCAAAACCCTTACAAATGGACCTACATGCCCCGGGAAAGGCATGAGGTGAAAAAGTAGTGTACGGATTGTTCAAAAGTAATTATTACAGACCACAGGAAATGTTTGAGAGATAATTACTGATTAATAAAAGTAATAGGGACAAAGTCCTTTGCATCCCAGTTGCGTAGTCCCCCTTCGATGGTTGGGTAGATCCAATCTTCAATGTTGGCCTCTTCGTCTTCACCTTCCAAAGCATTGATCCCATAAGGAGAGATCTTGATGGGTGTTCTTTCAACCTTTGAGCGGCGCATAGCTTTCTTCCCCGCAGCAGTGAATACTAAACCAAACTTGTCTGTTTTGTGGGGAATATCCGGCAACTGCCCCCATGTTGAGCTCTTTCCTTCCTTCATTGCGGGCCTCGCTTCTTTTAGAGATGCCATCCTGGCCACCTGCTTTGGTACCTCAGCTACCACTTTTGCTACTTCCACCTCAGGAGAGACCTCCTCAAAGTGCTGGAATGGTGTCTCAATGAATTCACCCTCTACCTCTACATACCGGAAGGAGTTCAAGTGGATGATCATATATTCCTCTTCACCATGGACGGTTATGATTTTTCCTTTGACAGGGTATTTCAACATTTGATGTAGGGAGGAGGTGACCACCCCAGCATTGTGTATCCATGGTCTCCCCAATAAGCAAGAGTATGACGGACGGATGTCCATCACATAGAAAGTTGAGGGGAACACCTCTGTGCCAACCTTAATGGGAATGTCTACCTCCCCATGTACCATTCTCTTTGACCCGTCAAATACCCTTACAATGATATTACTTGGCCTTAACTCTAAGCCTTCACAGTCTAATCGGTCGAGAGCCTTCTTAGGCAGCACGTTCAGAGAAGAACCAGTGTCGACCAGAACATGGGCCAGAGTAGTTCCTTGGCATTCTACTGACACATGTAATGCGTCGTTGTGTTTTCTTCCTTTTGGGGTCAGGTCAGCATCAGAGAAACCTAAACCGTTGTCTGCTGTAAGACTGGCTACACAGTCTTGGAATTGGTCGGCTGAAGTTTCCTGGGGCACATGGGCTGTCTTCAGGAATTTTATCAATGCTTTGGCGTGCGCCTCTGAACAAAGCAGGAATGCTAACATGGAGATTTTCGAGGGGGTTTGCCCCAGCTGCTCTACCACGTCATAATCACTCTTTTTAATTATCTTCAAGATCTCCTCCCTCTCTTTCTTAGAGGTTTCCGGGATGACCAAAGGTTGAGCCCTCGTCCTGACGAGCTCATCTTGGATCCCTTTCCCCTTATCGGCAGAAGTAGGAGGGACAACAACAGGAATAACAGCATCTTCAATCAACGGGGTTCTTGCGGAGAGTTTTATTGGTGCAGGAATAACTTTGGCAGAAGATGAGGGGTCCAAAGATTGCCTTTGGGGGGGCAATCTCTGGAGAAAATATTTTCCCACTTCGGGTGATCTTGCTTGTGCCGGCAATGTTTCCAATGCTGGCATCTTCTTCATCGGAGCTTCCTTCGGTTATTTCAACTTGTTTAATACCATGGTAGTAGATTTCTCCACCGTAATTCCATGGTATTGATTTTTCAGAACTGTAGGGGACAGGCCCTGGCATAATTATTTTCAGAGGAACAGACTTTGTAGCGGATGTAATCTTAACAGGCTTTCTGACGGCCTTGGAAAGATTGGCGTGAATGGTGATTATTGAAACATCTTCAGTAGGGGTTGGAATAGCAGGAACTTTTTCAAACATAATTTGTTGACTGTCCATTAGGCCTTGGATGCCTTTCTTCAGTAACGGGCAGTCGATTGGTAGAGAGTAACAACAGTAGCAATCTTCTTTGCATCCCGAGAAAATCCCAGCCCTTAGCAGATTTAACTTGATGGTTAACAGCGGAGTTATCAGGTCATTGACATCAGAAACATACAAATCTTCCTCAATAGCATGGACATTTCGACCATGCTTCGGCATCAGAGAAGATATTACGTTTGGCTTCTCTGGAGCATCGAACTCCACCTCTTTTGCATCTATCAAGTCTTGAATTTTATTTTTTAGTTCCCAACAATTGTTTGTGTCATGTCCGACGCTATCGGAGTGGTAGGCGCAATTGGCATTGGCATTGTAAGCTGGTGAGGTTGTATTCACATTTTTCGGCGCTTCTTTGATATTTGTGAGATTCAGCTTTAACAAGTGCGGAAGAACTTGCGCGGGCGTCATATTAATGCGGGTGAACTGCCGTGGTGGCCGTTCTCCCCATTGTTGTTTAGGTCTGGACTGATTTCCGCGAGGCTGATCATTTGATGGATTTTGGATCATCACGGCCCCCACAGTCGGCCGGCGCTCAGTCCTCCCCGCTCTTCTCTGAGAATACACAACAGCTGTTTCCTTCTTCACCGGAAATGATTTCTTAAGAGTTGTAGATGCAGAGGCATCTTTCTGAATCTTCCCATTCTTGATACCGGCTTCTACTCGCTCGCCAATCAGAATTAATTCAGTAAACCCCGAGGAAGAGCTACCGATCAGATGGTTAAAGAATGGACCAGACAGGGTCCCCAGGAACATATCAACAAGTTCTATATCAGAAAGAGGTGGCTGCACTCTTCCGGCCAGATCACGCCACTTCTGGGCGTACTCCTTGAATCCCTCACCTGAGGCCATCCCCATACTCTGTAGCTGAGTACGGGTTGGCGCCAAATCAGAGTTATACTGATATTGGCGATAAAAAGTAGCTGCCAGATCTTCCCAACTATGTATCTCTGACCTTTCCAGCTTGTAAAACCAGTCTAGCTGAGTGCCAGACAGGCTATCTTGAAAGAAGTGTACCCAAAGGTTTCTGTCGGAAGTGTGAGGTTGGATTCTTCGGACATACGACCTTAGGTGCATTTTTGGGCAAGACAACCCGTCATATCTTGTAAAAATTGGCACTTTAAACTTCGGGGGGATCACAATTCCAGCAATTAATCCCAAATCTTCGAAATCTAAGCCGGGAACTTTCTGCAGCTCCATAGCTGCCAACCTGTCTTCCAAGTTTTTGTACTTATCATCGGCGGGCGGGTATTGTTGCTCTGAGTAGTCTTCGTCTTCTTCAGCCTCTTCTTCTTCAGCTTCGGATTCGGAAGGTACCGCATCCCCTTTTCCTTTACTGGTTCCCTCTTCAGACGTAGGGGGAAATTCAAGAACTCTTCTGGCTTCACCCTCAAACCTTCTTCCCAAGGTAGCCACCCTGACTCTTTTCTCCTTCTTTTTTACTTGCTCTTTGTTCCCAAGTAGGGCTTTTAGATCCTCCTGACCCTTTGCCAAAGTCATCAGGAGATGTTGAAACTGTGAGTTTTGAGACTGCAAATCCTTGACCGTTTGTTCGAGATCCATCTTACTGAAATAAACAGCAGAAAGATAAGGAAACCTGGTGTGGAGACCTGCTTATGTGCATGATGAATGGTATGCTTATTTATGCAATGCATTCAAGGATTTAGAAATTCAAAATTGTTGCAGACAAAAAGAACACACGTCATATTAATAAGAAGAAATTTTGTCAGTACATAAATGCCCCATGGGCCAAATATTACAAAAGACTTCTCAAGGTAAAAAGACGTTGCGCATCCTCTTTGGTGCGATGTAGGTGTTGAGGGTCTCTTCCTCATGAAGTCGGCGGGTAAGCTCCAAAACCTTCTTCTCACTGGCGTAGAAGCTGGCTTCAAAAGTGTTCCGTTCCTCCTTGAGTTGGATCCAACTCTTCTGCATCTCCTCCCATGATGTTGGCATGTCAGGATATAGGATGGTGTAGGGAACCTATCCTTCCTTAACGGGCTCTTTAATCACAGGGAGAACATGAGGGTAAGTCATCATTAGACTCTGGGCTCGGGTTCGTACCCACTTGAGATAAGGCTCAAGAGGGATGGAGTTCTTGTGCCCCAGTGTCTTGCTGTCTACCTTGTTAGGCATCCTCCAAGCTATGATGAATCTTTGGCGAAGTCCTTGCGCATCGTTGTCGAAGTCAAAAACTAGGTCAGGAATCAGCATGTCATGAGGGCCATCCCTCCGTGCATATCCAAATTGTCTCAAAGCTAGACAAGGTTGTAGGTAATACCTCCTCTAATGCCAAGTAATGGAACATTAGGGAATTCTCCACAACGATCGAAGATGATGACATTTTCTCTGGACCGAGAACACCAATGTACATCAGAGTGAGTGAGGGTCATCAATCGTTGTGACCACCTTAAGCCTTGGTCATTCTTCAAGACAGATTGTGGAAGGTGCAAAATAAACCACCTTGCAAGGAGAGGAGTACAACACATGAGAACACCCCTCTTTCTCATTGTTCGTGTGTAAAATGAATGGAGGATGTCCCCAAGCAATTTTGGTATTGGATTTCTAGATAAGAAGATCTTGACGGCGTTGACATCTATAAGCTGGTCAGGGTTTGGGAACAGGACCAACCCATAAATGAGGAGTGCCACAATTTCTTCAAAGGCTTGTAGATCCAATGAATTCCAACACTCTTGTGCCTTCTCAAACAAGAAATTTGCCAAGAAGCCTTTGACACCGCTTCTAGTTTCCCAATGCCCCTTGATGTCAGATGGTTGCAAGTGTAGTGCTTGAGCAACATCTTCAGGCTTTGGTTCTTTTTCCGTACCATTGTAGGGTAGTTGATTAAGAATAGGAATTCTAAAGAGTTGAGAAAATTCCTCCAAAGTGGGCACCAATCGGTAGTCGGGGAATGTGAAACAATGGTGAAGGGGGTCAAAGAACTGGAACAACACCTTTACCATGTCCTCTTCAATGCTGGTGTTGACTAGGCTAAGCAGTCTACCATGTCTTTCACTGAAGGGAGAGCTTTCCGGAATTTGGGATGTGAGCTCTTTGAGTTGATGAGGGATTCTCACAAGATTGACTTGGATAGTTTTCCTACGAAGAATTTCCATGACCTACAAAACAAGAACAAAGATGAAGATCCAAACCCTTGAAATGGTTAGTGTATGCATATGATGCTTTATGATGTTCATGATGTATGCACAAACATATGTACAAGCAATTCACACAAAACCCTAGTTTCAGGCTTGCATGAGGTTTCATAGGTAAGTACCCTCTTGAGTGTAGTTGGCTTAAAAACCTGTCCTATAAATAGTAACCGGGTTCTAAGGAGCTCAATATCATTGGATTGTTTTCCATGTTCATTGTTTTGGTTTAGCCACTTAACTAGCGACCAAAATATTCCAAGAAAACAACCCTCAATGAGTGTAGTATCGAGTATCTACCAACTTCGGACTGCACCAAAGCCGATCATCTCACTACCCCTAATAAAAGGCCAAGATGGTCAAGTAAGGTTCTAGGTCATTAGTGCTTAGTGACATCACTCAGCGGCCCCGTACTCTCCTTGATTGAACTTAAGGGTTACCGGTACTCACAAATATGTCGCACTAATATAGCTATTGCTTCAATCGTGTCGGTATACCCCGCACAGTTTCCACAACGTATTGCTATCTATGAATGTTTCCCTAAATCCGGGTGTAGGATTTCAAGCCCAAACAAGAGAACCAAAATATAAAGCAATCAAAGCAAACAATTAGTCATGCAAAAGGGTGATCTAAGCCCTAAGGTTACTCCACTTTCAAATTTTATCCCCAGCAGAGTCGCCAGTTCTGTGATACGGTGGGAGAACTGACTTGGGTTTTGCATTTGTTTTTGCAAATGTTTCGGTTTAGCAAGAGTCTCCACCGACTTTTTATTTTATCCTAAGGAAAGGTTAAAAAGCACAGCAAAAACCTTTGAGATGTTTTCTTGGGTTCGGGGAGTAGATTATAGAAAGGGAAGGTATTAGCACCCTTTCTATCCATGGTTATCCATGAGCTCTTAGTTACTAGCTTAGATCACTTGCCTTGCATTTTCAATTGTTTGAAATGGTGCTTTCAATTGTTTGAAATGGTGCTTTGTGTGTGGGTTTGAAAATGTTTTGAAAAGAGGCCATTGTTGTGGCAACCTTTGTAATGATCCATGTTTGAATGTATACAAAGGTGTATTTGTCTTTTGAAAAAGTTTTCAATGTTTTTGAAAGTTGTTTTGAAAGTGTGTTGTGATGTGTGTTTTGAAAAATGGCAAGGATTGTTTTGCAAGTTGGTCAAGTAACCAAGAGCTATCTACCCTAAATTTCCCAAAGATCTTTCCTATGTTTTAACCCTTTTAACAGTATTGTTCCACCATTGCATTTTGTGGACAATCTTGTGTTAGGATGTTAACGGGACGGGCGCGGGTCATCGTTTAGACCATGATTGCAATAGTGCCAAGTGTCTTTGGCAATTTTCCTTCAAGGGACTTGATCATTTTTAGGCAACTTTCGAAAGCGTCATCGAGGGACTATGATCATTTGATTTGTTTTGTTTTGCCAAAAACACCCAACATGCAACATGGCCCATTATTGAAGGCAACAAGTGGAGTAACCCTAGGGGTGCAAGTGTGATTGGTGTTGTCCATTTTCATGCTTTTTTGTCTTTGAATTAGGTCAAGCTATTTTTCGTTATTTGATTTTTTGCATGCAAACCCTAGGTCTATCATGGTATAATTAGAAAGCTTTTAAAATGCGGAAAATAAAATCCTAAATTATTACAACATAATTATGGGATGGGGGGTACAAATGTTCAAATGGGGGATATTTAGCAAGAAATTTAAATCTAAGCTATTACAATCCAAATTGAATATACAAATTATTTAATTGTACAATAATTGAATAAATACAATAAATATGCAAGATGCAAAAAAATGATTTTTATATGTATGTAAAAGTATTTTTCATGTGACATATAAACAAAAAATAAAAAAAGTTAATTTTTGGATATTTTCATGGTTTAGGGCAAAACCCTAATTTTGTAAATAAATAGTATTTATTATTTATCATATACAATATTTATTAATTATATACAAAAATAAATAAAAGAGAAGTATATTTGTAAAAAAGTAATTTTTGAGGTCAAATATTAATAAAAATAAACATGTATTATTTTTGTATTTTTATCCTAAATATTCTAATAAATATATAAGTATTTATATTATATATTAAATATACTAAATATATACAAAAAATAAAATATTAATTATTTATAAAAAAAAAGTGTATTTTAAGAAAATGTTTTCAAAAGATAAAATAAAATAAAATCAGAAAATAAAATGTGTTTGTATTATTTTTTAGTATTTTAAATAAAAAGTATGTATATATTTATTTACATGCATATATCAAATAAAACAAATAATTGCCTAATAAATGCAAAAAAAGGGTAAAAAATATTTTTAGTGTTTTTTCATGTTTGAGCAAAAATATAAAATCAGAATCAAAAAGAAAAAATCAAAAATGACAAATATATCACATAATGGGCCAGGGGGGTGTATGTGGAAAAATGTGGTGCAAACAGAAAAAACAAGTCAGGCCCAGCCCAAAGAGGCTTGTCTTCAACCTCCAGCCAGTTTCAAACAAAAACGCGCGTTTTCTTCCTTCCCTGCTATCTCTTGATCCTTTGACTTTCAACAAAAACTTACAACATCAATATTATAGAGCATCATGTCACGATTCTAAACATATAAAGAAGTTGTTCTAACTCTCAGAAATGAGAGAGAATTTCTCCTCCCCCAATTCCTGACCTAGCTTTTTTCAAATGTTCATGTCAAAAATTCGTGCAGCACACACAACATAAATGAAAAGTGAGGATATGGGTAGCTTCAGGGCCGTGAGTAGGACATAACTTCTTCACAAACCTAAGCCTCGATATGCCTGGATTGAGAGATAGAAGTTCAAACTTTTACCTGTTCAGCTTGAGTCGTGCATGACAATGGAGGTGCTTTCAATGGAATTTGAGGATTTTCACAGCTTGCCTGAGGTCCAAGGATGCTCTTCCAACCTCTAGCTTGTTTTGAAACTAACTGAATCAAGCTATGTAACTCAACCTGCACAGATGAAAAAATGAAAATGGCAAACTTGGTTAGGGGTGTTACAGTCTATTTCCAAGGCTTGGGATAGTTTGTATGAATGATGTAGGATGTGTTTGAACTGGTTTGGATGAAAACGCACGAGGGAAATGAACTGGCCAAGTCAATCTGCAACAGGGACTCTGTTTTGCAGAAAAATGGGCTTTGATGGATGAGGGAGTTTTGGGGATGGTTTGGTCGTGTTTCAGGTTAGTTAGGGAGTATGAAGTGTGTTCACAAAGTTTGCTTTAGTTGGTTCTTGCAGTAATGTGTGGTATGGTACAAAATGCAAGCTTTCTTCTTATCTAAGCAAGAGTTGTCAAGTTAGATTGTAGGCTCATACAAGCCCCTCAAGCATGCTGCAAATTTCCTTCTTGGTCAGTGGGATATGTCCATAATCTTGTGCCCAAAAGATCTGGCTTGTACCTCTTTGATTTGTGTTTTGACATAAAGTGCACCTTTTCAAAAATGGCTAAAATGCTTTTTCCAAATATGGCTTAATCTTGTATGTAATGGTTAAATACACAAAACAAGACATGAGCACAAAGGATATGCATTAAATCATTGAGTGAGAATGGGATTAGAGGCCTGTAATCTAGTTTGTGCAAGCTGAGTTTGAAAATGCATAGTGTATGAACATGCCCTTGGCCATGAACAAAGTGACTTTTGCCCAACTTTGCCAATTCGAATCTCCCTAACAACAAGGGTGTTTGATGAGTTCTTTGACAATTTGGAAAG
The DNA here is from genome assembly GCA_948472305.1 of Vicia faba. Taxonomy (NCBI): domain Eukaryota; kingdom Viridiplantae; phylum Streptophyta; class Magnoliopsida; order Fabales; family Fabaceae; genus Vicia; species Vicia faba. Next base: position 1,435,501,707 of record OX451741.1, on the reverse strand, counting down.
CTTGGAATGTGAACTACAATCCATCTTTGTAATGCAAGTTGAAATTCCAAGTGGAAGCATGTGAAAAGTGGCCATGAAGTTGGGCAAAAATCCTGCCTAAAATAGGTCAAAAAAATTATAAGTTAAGAATGTTTTGCACCCTTTTCCAAAAATCATAACTTGAGCTACAAGCTTCTTTTGAGGAAACTTTGTGAATCAAAGTTGTAGATTTTGCAATGGACTATAACTTTCATGTTTTGAGTTTTGTTTGAATCCAAATATATCTTGATGAAAAAATGGGACAAAGTTAGGAAAAAATTAGGAAATTTCATAACTTAGAAAATTTCTAAGTTATGAAATTTCTTCATTTCAAACCCTAATTTGTTATTTTTGATTTCTTGATGAACAAGTTTCATAATTTGACATGTTTTGATGAAAAATGAATCTTGACACTTGATTTTGACCAAAAAGTCAAAGTTTGACTTTTCAGTATACAGTCAAATTTTGATCAGTTGATTGGAAAATTCATTTGTTAATCTTGTGCATTTGGGACTTTTTGAACTTGTTGAATGTGTAAAGACCATGCCATTGAATACTTGAGTCTATATGTGAGTTTGGTTTACCATTGGCTAGGTCAAACAGTCAAAAATTGCCTTTGTGCAGTCAAAACCCTAAAAATGACCATTTTGCCCTTTTGGTGATCTGATCAACTTTCTTGTGGAATTGTGATCCAAACTTGACCAAATGGTTCATATGAGTTCATAATGTTGATGTGGGTCAAAAATCATGAGGTTTGACTGTCAATTGGCCATAGTTGACTTTTCCCCCAATACAACTGATTTCTAGGTCAAATGTCCAATTGACTGGGCAAAGATTGGAATCAAGGCTTGAAACTTGGTATGGATAAACTTATGAGTCCAACATGAAGCATGAAAGTCATTTTGGGCCTTTTAGGTCAAAACATCTTTGTGCAAGCTCAAACCCTAATTTGGGTCAACAGTGCAAGGAGAAGTCTTGAGCAGAGCCAACCCTAACTTGTTCTTGAGCTCCAAGGGTCTTGGGATGAGAAGATGTTGAAGAAATGAGAGGGCAAATTTTGGGGTATAACACTATCCATCCCTACGACCAAGAAAAAATGACTTTCATGTGTCCTTATGGTACGTTCGCTGTAACACCCTCTAAACCCCGCATATAATTTTCGTGATTAATTAAAATTATAAACTCAGAGTACATGTAATAATCGAGGAATGCTACAATTCTCTTTTAATAAAATAAATTCCTGTCATGCATAATTTTAGTGGTAACTCATACATGTCTACACAGCGGAATATTTTAATTAATAAAATCAAATGTTATGATAATTTCCAAATCATCAGGGATTAACACCTGGAAAGTCAACATCATATCATAACAAATAAAAAGGGAATAAACGAGTCTGACTAAAGCAGCTCGACAACCAAACGTTCCCGGAGTTACAACTATCAGAGCATGACCCGGACATACTAAAACGAAACTAAACTAGACATGATAAGCCTTCGCCAAGCACCTGAACGAAGCTCCTTAATCTGAAATATTCAACAGTAAGGGTGAGCTTCTCAATTATACATTTGGTTATACGTTCATAACAAATCAATTCATGAAATCATAAGCATCACCCAATAATTAGCATATTTCATAGTTCACCAAAAACCTTCACAATTCATATATCCATAACATATTACTTTTCATATTTGCAAGTAATCATCAAACATCGTCAACCATTTATCAATCATACGTGCATACAAACCATCAAATACAACATTGGAAGAATCATCCATTCATGTTATATTTAAGTTAATGCAACACACCCATGCATGTGGTACCACTTCACCGCCCCATTAAATCGCGGGTCACGGATAACTCACCGTTCCATTATATCGCGGACACGGCTACCACCTCAACGTTCCATTAAATCGCGGACACGTATATTGGCCACCATGTTAATTCCACACAATGGGAATTAACAAATGCAACATGATATGTAAGTATGTAACACTCAGCATACTATGAACATCGATCAACATATCATGCACATCAACAATATCAAACATAACATGATATGAAATAGCATGTAACCACTCAGCATACCATTTAAACATCAATCATATCAAGTTACGAATAGCATGTAATCACTCAGCATACTATTCAAATATCAACCAATCACATCAATTATATCATAATTCATGCTCGATAACATATCTAAAAGCATGGCAATAAAAATCCAACATCAAAACACTGAAACCAAAAATTCAGAAAATCATCACAGCAGAGCAACACGGGCACCCGTGTTGTGCAACACGGCCTGTGTTGTGCAGCACGTCCAGAAAAATGCACATTTAATTTTTATCAGTACAGGGGACCTGACACGGGTACCCGTGTTGTGCAACACGGCCCGTGTCGTGCAACCAGAAGCACACCCTCTTCCAACACAGAAGAGCAACACGGGCACCCGTGTTGTGCAACACGGCCCGTGTTGCTGAGCGCGTACAGGATTTTCCTGAACCTGCAGCAGCTCAGAAACAGCAGTCCAAACGCGGGAAAACGTCCGCCAAAACGCGCATTTCAGTACCTAACGCATCGAGTTTGTACAATTCACAACAACACCACAATACCCAAGTTACCAACAATTATTATAATAACCTTATTCGGGGATTAACCGTCCTTTTGGGGAATTCTACTGACACTGAGGTTATCCCTACAACTTCCAAGGTAAATTCACGATCATGATATATACTCCCAATTCCTCATTTGGGACCTAAAACTCTTAATCGATTCATAAAAATTGGGAACCTAACCCTTTTCTAACAAGGTTCAGTCCTACGGTTATCGATCCCTAGAAACATCTAACAATTGGGATTTTCCTACAATCACCCGAATCAACCGTACATAAACCCATAAACAAATATAAATCGAGTATAAACCCCCCTTACCTTATCAATTAGCAGCTTTGAGTTCTTGGGCGGTGTTCTTCGTTCTTCGTTCTTCAGAGCTCTCTTTTCCCAAATTCTAACTTCTGTTCTTACGTGAAAAACCAAAAATGAGAAAATGGCCTAAGTCCCAAACATAACTTTATTTCTCTGCACCCCCACTCTTTACTAACAACATCTAAGCCCAATAACATAAAAATCTCAATATTCCTTATTTCCTTTATTTTCCTCAAATACTCCAAAATAAATAATTCTTTTTATTTTATTAATTCTAATAAAATAATTTCCCAAATTTAAATAAATCAAATAATTGAAACTGGGGTGTTACAACTCTCCCCCACTAAAAGGGTTTTCGTCCTCGAAAACATACCTTAGGCGAACAGCTCCGGGTAAGCCTCTTTCATCTGGCTCTCCAGCTCCCAAGTGATATTTCCATCTGCTGGACCTCCCCAAGCAACCTTCACTAATGCTATCTCTTTACCTCTTAACTGTTTCACTTCCCGATCTTCTATCCTCATAGGCAATGTTTCTACTGTCAGGTTATCTCTCACCTGTACATCATCTATTTGGATTACATGAGATGGGTCTGGAATGTATCTCCTCAGCTGGGAAACATGAAAAACATCGTGCAAATTCGCAAGTCTCGGAGGTAAAGCAATGCGATAAGCAACTTCTCCAACTCTTTCCGTAATCTGAAACGGACCAATAAAACGCGGAGTCAACTTCTTAGATTTCAACGCTCGACCAATACCCGTCATCGGAGTAACTCTCATAAACACATGATCTCCAGCACTGAATTCTAAATTCTTTCTCCTCTTATCATGATAACTTTTCTGACGACTCTGAGAAGCTCTCATCTTCTCTTGAATCAATTTGATCTTTTCAGTAGTCTGCTGAACAATCTCTGGCCCAACTACCAAACTCTCTCCAGATTCATACCAACACAAAGGTGTTCTACACCGTCTACCATACAATGCCTCAAACGGAGCCATACCAATACTCGAATGGTAACTATTGTTATAAGTAAATTCAATCAATGGCAAATAGCTATCCCAAGCTCCACCCTGCTCTAAAACACAAGCACGCAATAAATCTTCCAACGATTGAATCGTCCTCTCCGTCTGTCCATCAGTCTGAGGATGGTAAGCTGAACTCAATCTCAACTTAGTACCCAAAGCCTTCTGCAATCCTTCCCAAAATTTCGAAGTGAACCTCGGATCTCTATCTGACACAATACTAGAAGGAACTCCATGCAAACTCACTATTTTCTCAATATACAACTGTGCCAATCTCTCCATCGAGTAATCCATTCGCACCGGTATAAAATGAGCAGACTTAGTCAATCTATCCACCACGACCCATATCGCTTCACAATTCATAGGAGTCCTCGGCAACCCAGATACAAAATCCATAGAAATACTATCCCACTTCCATTCTGGAATAAACATTGGTTGCATAAACCCAGACGGCTTTTGATGCTCAATCTTCGATTTCTGACAGATTAAACATACATACACAAATTCAGCTATTTCCTTTTTCATTCCCGGCCACCAAAACAATTTCTTCAAATCATGATACATTTTCGTGGCACCAGGATGAATACTCATCCCACTGCGATGTCCTTCCTCTAATATACTCTTCTTGATTTCTGCGACATCAGGAACACAAACTCTATCGCCAAATCTCATAACATCATTTTCATCAATTCTAAACTCGCCACCTTGACCTTGGTTGATCAATGTCAATTTATCAACTAAATTAACATCGGATTTCTGCCCGATCCTGATCTCTTCTAGAATACCACTAGTAAGTTTCAACATACCCAAACGAACACACTTCGGAGTACTTTCACAAACTAAACTCAAATCTCGGAATTGCTCAATTAAATCCAATTCACGAACCATCATCATAGACATATGCAAGGATTTCCTGCTCAAAGCATCTGCAACCACATTTGCCTTACCAGGATGGTAATTCAAACCAAAATCATAATCTTTGAGAAATTACAACCACCTTCTTTGCCTCATATTGAGCTCTTTCTGATCGAAAAGATACTTCAAACTCTTATGATCACTATACACTTCAAATCTCGAACCGTACAGATAATGTCTCCACAATTTCAAGACAAACACAACTGCTGCCAACTCTAAATTATGAGTAGGATAGTTCCTTTCATGAACCTTCAGCTGTCTCGAAGCATACGCAACTACCTGCTGATTCTGCATTAAAACACCACCTAATCCCAACAGAGATGCATCACAATAAACCACAAAAGATTCCACCGGATTCGGCAAAATCAGAATAGGAGCACTAGTCAATCTCCGCTTCAATTCTTGGAAACCTTTCTCACAATCAGAATCCCAAATAAACGCTTGTCCTTTACGAGTCAACTTCGTCAACGGCAAAGCTAACTTTGAGAATCCTTCGATAAACTTTCTGTAATAACCTGCAAGACCAAGAAAACTTCTGATTTCCGAAACAGTCTTCGGCGCTTCCCACTGAGATACCGCTTCTACTTTCGTAGGATCCACTGCAATACCATTCTTAGAAATCACATGTCCAAGAAAACTAACTTCATTCAGCCAGAACTCACATTTGGACAACTTTGCATACAACTTCTTATCTTTCAACAACTCTAACACAATTCTGAGATGTCCCGCATGCTCTTTGTCATTCTTGGAATAAATCAGAATGTCGTCAATAAAAACCACCACAAATTTATCCAGATACGGATGAAAAATCCTATTCATATATTCCATGAAAACACCAGGTGCATTAGTAACTCCGAACGGCATAACAGAATATTCATAATGCCCATACCTCGTTCGAAAAGCAGTCTTTTGAATATCTTCCGCTTTCACACGAATCTGATGATATCCAGATCTCAAATCAATCTTACTGAATACACTGGCTCCAATTAACTGATCCATTAAATCATCAATCCTCGGTAATGGGTACCGATTCTTAATGGTTACCTTGTTCAATTGCCTGTAATCAACACACAGTCTCATAGAACCTTCTTTCTTCTTAACCAACAATACCGGAGCACCCCAAGGCGAAACACTTGGACGAATAAACTTCTTCTCCAGTAAATCTTCCAACTGACTCTTCAATTCAGCCAACTCAGACGCAGACATACGATATGGCGCCATCGACACCGGTCTCGTACCAGGAATCAAATCTATAGAAAATTCCACCTCTCTCTCTGGAGGTAACTCACCAACATCATCCGGAAAGACTTCTGAAAAATCACACACCACTGGCAATTCGCCACTCCTGACCTTTCCTGTTGCATCTAACGAAGCAAGTAACATAAACACATTAGCACCGTCTTCCATTGCTTCTTGTACCTGCCTAGCAGTCATAGTCAAATTCTCGACACCAACTGCTTCTGGAAAAATCACCGTCTTAGCAAAGCAGTTCAGATGAACCCGGTTGAATTCCAACCAGTTCATCCCAAGGATAATATCAATTTGTTCAAGCGGTAGGCACACTAAATCCATACCGAAACCTCTACCAAAAATCTCAATAGGACAATTCCTACATACAAGTGAAGTTGTCACTGAACCCGATGCAGGAGTATCAACAATCATGCTACCTTGCATACCAGATATGTCCAGTTTCAACCTCTCAGCACAATCCAAAGAAATGAAAGAATGAGTTGCACCAGTATCAATAATTGCAACTAAAGGTGTGCCATGAATAAAACACGTACCTTTAATCAATCGATCCTCTGGAGTAGTCTCAGATCCAGACAAAGCGGACACTTTTCCACCTGACTGATCCTTCCTAGGCTTAGGACACTGCGGATGAATGTGACCTTCTTCGCCACAATTGTAACAAGTAACAGACTTCCCTTTGCAATCAATAGACAAATGACCAGCCTTTCCACATTTATAGCACTTCTTCTCATCACTCTTGCAATCTCGAATGTGATGACCAAACTCACCACACCTGTAGCATCTGATAGGAGCCTTAGAATCTCCCCCACTAGGCCTTTTCCAACCGCCTGATCTCTGGTTATCTCTACCATATGGCTTGCCACGGTCCATATGTTGCTTCCCTCTTTTATCAACAGCCCCACGAGAGTGAGACGACCGATTCTTGGTAATATCTTCTTCCAAGATTCTGCTACAATCCACCAGATCAGAAAATCTACGAATACGCTGGTACCTGATTCCCTGCTTAATCTCATCTCGGAGACCATTCTCAAATTTGATACATTTAGAGAATTCTCCAGCCTCATCATTGTTGTAGTGTGCATAATACTTTGCCAGCTCAGTGAACTTAGTAGCATATTCACTAACAGTCAGATTGCCCTGCTTAAGCTCCAAAAACTCAATTTCCTTTCTTCCCCGAACATCTTCAGGAAAGTACCTCCTCAGAAAAGCCCTTCTGAAGTTAGCCCAAGTCAGTGCCTCTCCATCCTGAACCATTTCAGTCCTTGTGGCAACCCACCAGTCGTCGGCCTCTTCTGCCAACATATGCGTACCATATCTGACTTTCAGATCTTCAGCACAATCGATCACACGGAAAATCCTTTCGATTTCCTTCAGCCACTTCTGAGCACCTTCGGGGTCATGTGTACCTTTGAACAACGGAGGATTGTTCCTTTGGAAATTTCCCAATTGCCTATCAGCACCAATCACGCCTCCAGTTGGGTTTCCAGCAAGTACACCAGCTAACATCCCCAAAGCCTCAGCTAGTGCAGCATCATTTCGTCCGTTGCCTCCAGCCATATTCCTGAGAATTAAAACATACTCCACATCAGAATACAGTATCGACAGTGTTACCTTGCACTAGTCGCATACGAAAAGGAATGACTGACTCAAGACTCTGGTCACAACGACCGACTATGCTCTGATACCACTATTGTAACACCCTCTAAACCCCGCATATAATTTTCGCGATTAATTAAAATTATAAACTCAGAGTACATGTAATAATCGAGGAATGCTACAATTCTCTTTTAATAAAATAAATTCCTGTCATGCATAATTTTAGTGGTAACTCATACATGTCTACACAGCGGAATACTTTAATTAATAAAATCAAATGTTATGATAATTTCCAAATCATCAGGGATTAACACCTGGAAAGTCAACATCATATCATAACAAATAAAAAGGGAATAAACGAGTTTGACTAAAGCAGCTCGACAACCAAACGTTCCCGGAGTTACAACTATCAGAGCATGACCCGGACATACTAAAACGAAACTAAACTAGACATGATAAGCCTTCGCCAAGCACCTGAACGAAGCTCCTTAATCTGAAATATTCAACAGTAAGGGTGAGCTTCTCAATTATACATTTGGTTATACGTTCATAACAAATCAATTCATGAAATCATAAGCATCACCCAATAATTAGCATATTTCATAGTTCACCAAAAACCTTCACAATTCATATATCCATAACATATTACTTTTCATATTTGCAAGTAATCATCAAACATCGTCAACCATTTATCAATCATACGTGCATACAAACCATCAAATACAACATTGGAAGAATCATCCATTCATGTTATATTTAAGTTAATGCAACACACCCATGCATGTGGTACCACTTCACCGCCCCATTAAATCGCGGGTCACGGATAACTCACCGTTCCATTATATCGCGGACACGGCTACCACCTCAACGTTCCATTAAATCGCGGACACGTATATTGGCCACCATGTTAATTCCACACAATGGGAATTAACAAATGCAACATGATATGTAAGTATGTAACACTCAGCATACTATGAACATCGATCAACATATCATGCACATCAACAATATCAAACATAACATGATATGAAATAGCATGTAACCACTCAGCATACCATTTAAACATCAATCATATCAAGTTACGAATAGCATGTAATCACTCAGCATACTATTCAAATATCAACCAATCATATCAATTATATCATAATTCATGCTCGATAACATATCTAAAAGCATGGCAATAAAAATCCAACATCAAAACACTGAAACCAAAAATTCAGAAAATCATCACAGCAGAGCAACACGGGCACCCGTGTTGTGCAACACGGCCTGTGTTGTGCAGCACGTCCAGAAAAACGCACATTTAATTTTTATCAGTACAGGGGACCTGACACGGGTACCCGTGTTGTGCAACACGGCCCGTGTCGTGCAACCAGAAGCACACCCTCTTCCAACACAGAAGAGCAACACGGGCACCCGTGTTGTGCAACACGGCCCGTGTTGCTGAGCGCGTACAGGATTTTCCTGAACCTGCAGCAGCTCAGAAACAGCAGTCCAAACGCGGGAAAACGTCCGCCAAAACGCGCATTTCAGTACCTAACGCATCGAGTTTGTACAATTCACAACAACACCACAATGCCCAAGTTACCAACAATTATTATAATAACCTTATTCGGGGATTAACCGTCCTTTTGGGGAATTCTACTGACACTGAGGTTATCCCTACAACTTCCAAGGTAAATTCACGATCATGATATATACTCCCAATTCCTCATTTGGGACCTAAAACTCTTAATCGATTCATAAAAATTGGGAACCTAACCCTTTTCTAACAAGGTTCAGTCCTACGGTTATCGATCCCTAGAAACATCTAACAATTGGGATTTTCCTACAATCACCCGAATCAACCGTACATAAACCCATAAACAAATATAAATCGAGTATAAACCCCCCTTACCTTATCAATTAGCAGCTTTGAGTTCTTGGGCGGTGTTCTTCGTTCTTCGTTCTTCAGAGCTCTCTTTTCCCAAATTCTAACTTCTGTTCTTACGTGAAAAACCAAAAATGAGAAAATGGCCTAAGTCCCAAACATAACTTTATTTCTCTGCACCCCCACTCTTTACTAACAACATCTAAGCCCAATAACATAAAAATCTCAATATTCCTTATTTCCTTTATTTTCCTCAAATACTCCAAAATAAATAATTCTTTTTATTTTATTAATTCTAATAAAATAATTTCCCAAATTTAAATAAATCAAATAATTGAAACTGGGGTGTTACATTCGCTTATCGACGAATGCCATTCAGATTATGCAATGCCCCTGCAACATTCTAGAGATGTATGATGTCCATCTTCTCTGATTTTCTAGATGGCATGCAGGAAGTTTTTATGGATTACTTCTCTGTCTATGGAGAAAGTTTTGAGGGATGTTTATCGAACCTTGAAATGGTGCTAGAAAGATACGTAAGTGTCAATCTCATGTTAAACTGGGAAAATGCCACTTCATGCTCCGACAAGGAATCGTCTGAGAGCACATAGTATCCGATAAGGGAATTGAATTAGATAAAGCAAAGATCGAAGTTATAGAAAATCTTCAACCGCCCAAAACTATTAGAGAGATAAGAAGTTTTCTAGGACACGCCGTTTTTTATCGACGTTTCATTAAAGACTTCTCTAAAATAACCAAACCTCTAACCGAACTCCTAATGAAGGATGTTGTGTTCATTTTCACCGACAAATGTTTGAACGCGTTTACAACTCTAAAAAAGGAATTAATTTCAGTACCTATTATGCAACCTCTTGATTGGAACGAACCATTCGAGATGATATGTGATGCCAGTGACTATTCCGTAGGCACAATCCCAGGACAATGATGCCTTAATGATGCGTGTTAGCCTGACCTTTATGTTTCCAATGCTCTCTTGCGTAGTACCACTTGAGTGTGTTAGTCGTCTTATCATTAAATGATCAATGGTACTGTCAGAGCTTGTATCTAGAAGTTTAAGAGTTTGCTTGCAGCGTTGCAACATAAGAGTTTTCTTTAACTTTTCTTCTATCGGAGTTTGCTATATCACTTCTTCTGTCAGAGTTTTCTTCATTTTATGTTTATCAGAGTTTTCTTCAGCTTGCATTATCAGATATTGCTTTCAGCGTACTTCTTTCAAATCTTTGCTTCAGCTAGCTTAATCAGAGGTTGCTTAAGATTACTTTTTATCAGAGTTTGCCTTAAAGTGCTTCCTTCAGATTTTGCTTCAGACTTGCGTTTACATAAAATTTCTTACGAACTTCTTTATCCTTTTTCTGCTCAGCGTAGAATGATGTTTCACTTTTGAGAATGCTTGAGTCAGAACATCATCTAAATTAGAAAACATGCACATCAGAGTATAAAATATATTATACAAAATTTATTTCATTGTTATTATCAAAACTCTAAGATATGATTAGAACCAAAATTTGTTATAACAATCTCCCCCTTTTTGATGATGACAAAACAATTCAGATTTTGATTTTTAAAATTTTTGTACAAGATTGAGAATCTCCCCCTGAGATTGATAATCTCCCCCTGAGATAAATATTTCTTCTTCTGAAATAAATAATAAAAGAACTTAAATGCATAATAGAAACTTCTTGAGAATGTTCTTTATAGCTTTGGGATATTTTTCTTTTAGAGTTTCTTTAAGAGCTCCTGATCTTATCTTCAGAGTTTCTTTAGCAGATCTTTACCAGATGATGTTTAGAGCTTAGTCTTTCAGAGTCTTAAGGTACCTGCATATCTCTTAAACAGGAAAAAAACTTTGTATTTTGTTAGGAATGTTTGAGATTTAGTCCCATAACTGCTATCATGGATCATATCAAAATCACATTTTCTCCCCCTTTTTGTCATAATCAAAAAGCAAGAAAAATTAAAGAGATTCAAAAGATTTTTATATAGAAGATGTCAAAGGACAGAAGTACCAAAAAAATGGATAAAAAAAACTAAGATTGACGAGAGACAAGAGAAATAAGAAGATTCTTGATTTCTGTTGAGGATTCCTCTTGTTTCATCATCCAAGTTCTGATTTCTTTGTTGGTTTTATCCTGTTTGGATTCCTCTTGAGAGAGAGAGAGTAAAGAGTAAAAAAAAAGGAATTTTGCAAAGTATTTATAGCTTATGAAAAAGAATTTTAAAGTAATAAAATAGTTAAAGAATTTAGAACAATTGAATTAAAAAATTAATCATTACAAGAAATTAATGAGATTTGACATTGAGGGGATGCGTGAGATTTGATCAAATCTGAACAGTTACCTAGGAACGACGTCTTAATAGAAGTGCACGCATGCGTGACCTTTCAGAGTTAAAACACACATTCAACTTCTGAGGATAACGTGTGACTGCTGTTTTAATGTAATGAACTTCTGAACCATTTTTGTCATGAAACGTTAGACACATTTTAGAACATTATAGATGGTTTCTGAAGTAACTCATCTTCTAACTTTTGAAGATTTGTTAATCAGAACATTCATTTCAGAACATTTTAAAAACATATATAGAAAAAAAAATTCATTTAGGACAAAGTTCCATACTGATGTTTTTCAGAATGAATTTAAATTTATCTTCAGAAAGAGGTTTAGTAAAAATATCAGCCCATTGATGGTCTTTGTCTATGAAGTTTAAACTTAAAATTCCTTTATGAATATAGTCCCTTATGAAATGATATTTAATTTCTATATGTTTTGCCTTAGAATGTAAGATGGGATTTTTTGAAAGACAAATAGAAGAGGTATTATCACAGAAGATAGGAATCTCACTTTCATAGAGATGATAATCTTCCAGCTGACTCTTCATCCAGATCATCTGAGTGCTACATCCAACAGCAGATATATATTCTGTTTAGTTGTTGATAGTGCAATAGTGGCTTGCTTCTTGCTGTACCATGAGATAAGGTTATCACCCAGAAACTGACAGCTCCCAGAGGTGCTTTTTCGTTCTATTCTATCTCTAGCAAAGTCAGCATCATAATAACCTACTAGTTTAAACTCTTTGGATCTTTTGTAACATAGTCCAAGCTTAGTAGTACCTTTCAAATACCTTAGAATTCGCTTAACAGTAGTTAAGTGAGATTCTCTAGGATCTGATTGGAATATTGCACATAAACATACACTAAATAATATATCTGGTCTAGATGCAGTCAGATAGAGAAGAGATCCAATCATACCTCTGTAGAGTTTCTGATCTACTTTCTTACTTACCTCATCTTTTCCCAAAATGCATGTAGGATGCGTTGGTGTCTTTGCTTCTTTACTTTCTAATAGCTGGAATTTCTCCAGGAGTTCTTTAACATACTTTGTTTGATGTATGTAAGTACCTTCTGGAGTATGATTTATTTGAATTCCCAGAAAGAATTTTAGTTCTCCCATCATGATCATCTGAAATTCAGCCTGCGTAGACTCAGAAAATTCTCTTCCAAGAGAGACATTAGAAGTTCCAAAAATAATATCATCTACATATATTTGACAAATTAAAATGTCATTATAAGTGTTTTTCTGAATAAGGTAGTGTCCACTTTCCCTCTGGTAAAATTCTTTTCTAAAAGAAAGTTACTTAGACGTTCATACCAAGCTCTGGGAGCTTGTTTCAGACCATACAGAGACTTTTTCAGTTTAAAAACATGTTCTGGATATTTTGAGTCATCAAAACCCGGAGGTTGATGGACATAAACTTCTTCTTCTATGTAACAATTTAAAAATACACTTTAAATGTCCATTTGATATAATGAGATGTTATGTTGAACAACAAAATAAATTAATAATCTAATTGATTCTAACCTGGCGACTGAGGCAGAAGTTTTGTTATAATCAATTCCTTCTTGTTGACTATAAACTTGTGCAACCAGTCGTGCCTTGTTTCTGACAACCTCTCCTTGCTCATTTAACTTGTTTTTGAATACCCATTTTGTTCCTATGATATTGAATCCTTTAGGTTTTGGAACTAGATCCCACACATCATTTTTGGAAATTTGATTTAGTTCTTCTTGCATAGCTAGGATCCAATCATGTCTTGCAGAGCTTCCTCTATTGAAGTTGTCTCAATCAGAGAGACCAATCCAAACAGTGATTCTTCATTGTTTTTGAGGAAGGATCTTGTTCTGATGGGATCTTCTTTCTTTTCAATAATCACATTTTCTGGGTATGCTGATGTGATTCTGGGGAATCTTTTCTGTGAGGTTTATTCAGAAATTCTTAGATTGTCCAGAGCATTTGCAATAGAAGGATCTTATGAGCTGTCCTTTGCTTCTGACTCTTCAGAGTTTGTAAGATGATCTTCTGTACCTGCAGGATTTTCATTCTGCTTTGGCTTTTGCTGGCTAAGCTTATCATCAAATCTGACTTTGATTGATTCTTCCACAATCAGAGTTTCCGTGTTGTATAACCTATAACCTTTTAAGCGTTCAGAATATCCAAGCAGAAAACACTTTTGTGCCTTAGAATCAAACTTGTTCAGATTATCTTTAGTATTCAGAATATAGCAAGTACATCCAAAAGGATGAAAATATGAAATGTTGGGTTTTCTGTTTTTCCACAATTCATAAGGAGTCTTTTCAAGAACAAGTCTTATAGAGACTCTATTTTGAATATAACATGTTGTGTTCACTGCTTCTGCCCAGAAGTGTTTAGCCATATTGGTTTCATTAATCATGGTTCTGGCCATTTCTTGCAAAGTTCTATTCTTTCGTTTTACAACTCTGTTGTACCCCAAAATTTGCCCTCCCATATTCTTCAAGAATTGCAAAGGGCATGCTTCAAAATCTCCCCAAGGGTTGCACAGTTCAAGGGCCTCCTAACAGTCAAAAATTAGGGTTTTGGTTCTGACAAAGAAAATGAAGTTTCCAAGGGTCCAATCAAGTCCCATATGCTTATAAACATTGTCAAGTATCCTCATGTCAAGTTTCAAGACTCACAGCACAAAATTGCACAGTCAAAAACCCTAATTGCTCAACAGTCAACTGTAGGGGCAAAATGGTCATTTGACAGTCAAAAGTTCAAATTTTTGGTCAACATCTCATTTTGAAGCCATAAACATCATTTGATCAATGCTTGATCATGATTCTCAAAGCTTGGCTCAAAAAGTCTCAAGATGCAAAAGTTTCCATATTTGGACAGTTGAAAAAGTCAACTGTAACTTGACCAAGGCATAACTTCCACATGGATTATCAGAAAAATTCCATCCAAAGCTCATTTTGAAGAGAAAGACATTTCCTACAACTCCTCTTCACACTTCAAGTCCAACAAATGCTCTCACAAAAAGTTATCAATTTCAACATTATAGGTCATTTTCAAAAGTCAACAAAAAGGGACTTTAATTCAAAGGCCATAACTTGAGATTGGTAAATCAAAATGACACGGGACCAAAGGAATTGGTTAGAGGACTTCAATACCTTTCCAAAATGTCCAAGAACATGATCAAAGCTTAAAAATTGAGCAAGATATGCCTTGTGGAAGTTGGGAAATTTTTGGGTATTTCGAAAAGTCAACTTTGCTTCAAATGTCTTAAAATTGCTAATGGGCCACATTTTCTTCCAAGATTCATCATCCAAAGCATATGCACGACCATTTGGCCCAAAGGGGATTTTTTTTATCATTTTTATTATTTATTTGAATTTTTAATTACAATTAATTCATTTAAATTAAATAAAATATGGAAAAATACTAAACCAAAGTTTTAAAATCTTTTTATGCAGTATAATCATCCATTAAAGGCTCAAGATTCGTGCACAACTCAAATGGGGAAGATTGGCTATGATTGACATCAAATATGCATGAAAAAATATTTGGAAGATATGCCATGGAAATCAAATATTGTTCTCATCATTGCAAGGATTTTTTGGATCAAAAACTCAACCCTAATCCATCCTCATATAAGTGTGATCAAAACCTAATGCCAAGGAACCTGAAGCTGCGCCCAAAGCTGAAGAAGAACATTGAAATTTTTGTGGAAAAAGTGAAAACTGAAAGCACGATTTCAAGGAGTTTCAAGGCAAAATATTGACTCCATTACATTCCTGAAGCATCAGTGAACATTCCTGGATCAAAGCCACTAGTTTTAACACAAAGAATTGGTAGAAATATGTTTCACTTTCCATGAAAATATGCATATTCGTGTTTCATTTTTTAAGCATTCTCATTGCATTTTCTTTGTGGATTTATACTAATTGACTCATTCTAAAGCTAACCATATATTCTAATTGAGTTTTCGTGCATCATATGAGAATCCACCATTGGAGTGTTTTAGGGTTGCAGGGGTTCAAAATTGGGGCTTTGCGTTTAAGGAAAAATCAGGCTACAAGACTTGTACCATTGGAATGAGAAACTTCACACGAACTTAACCATCCTATCGCGCCTAATTTCTGATCAAAGATGGCCTATTCGCTATTTTTGCATATATCATATAGTGGGGGTTTAAAACCCCCGCAATCTGGTTTATGTTTTTTCAGGCAAACACAGGACACTTGGGGAAGATGGTGATGTGTAGGCCAATGATTAGCGCGTTTGAATTTCGCGCGGAAAAATATCACTAACTCATGTTTTGACAGATATTATTTATTGGTTATATTATATACAAAGCGTTCAGGTGGTTCAAGTGGCAAGGCGTTGGGTTGGCAATCTCTGGGACCTGGGTTCGAATCCCAGGTCCCCCTTTCTTATTCCACATTATTTTTCTAATCATGCTTCTGTGCAGCTTCAATCCAAGCGTCCACCATACGCTCACAATCCAGGCACGCCACTTGTCTTATAGTCCTAATCCAAAGGCCAATGTTGGAAGAGTACCATGGGCATAAGTCAGAGGTGCCACATACGCGCTGAAAAGTCAACAAAAGGCCTCCAAAGATGGGCCAAAAATGCTGGATAACACCTCCAGTTTGGGGACAGAACCCCCCATTGGTTTGCTCTTTCATCTTTTTTGTATTTTTTCTACTTTTATTTGCTTTAATTAATTTCCCTTTAATTCTTTAAATTAATTTATTTTCATAAAATATAAAAATAATATAAAAACCAGAAAAGACAAAAAAACAAAAATATATTTTATTTTAATATCTTTGTAAATAAATTGTATCATTTAATTTAATTTTAAGTTATAGGCTTAATTTTAAACATTTTTCTCAATAAACTTAAAAAGTTGTAGAATTAGGGTTTTGATTATTTTTACCTTTTCTTTTTCACCATATTAATAATTAATTATATATTTTTGTAAATAAAATTGCATTAACTAATTAGATTAATTTTAGGTTCAATTTTAACTTATTTTTCTTAATAAATAAAAATAGTTAGAATTAGGGTTAATTAAAGTTTTAATTTCATTTAATCTTCTCATTAAAATTCCATAAGTATAAAAAACTCTAAAAATCCTTTCTTTTTTTATTTTAATTTAATTAATTCGTTGATCATAATTTAATTTCATTAAAAAGGGTCCAACGCCCTCGCTTTCGATTATTAGTTCGTTTCGCACATTTCATTTCCTTTCTTATAATATTTATGTAATTCTCCCGAAGCCGTGTAAATTAAACATTTATATTTCTCGCATCTTTATTTTTATTCTCAAATCGGGTCCTGGATTTAATTTGGCGATGTGGACCCGCGCCTTTGTAATAGTTTAGGAACTTTATATTTCTCGCAACTTTTTAACTGCTAATAAATTGCATGCAAGAATGAATGTTAAAATAAAAACAAAAGCGTAGATCACCCATGACATGAGCAAGACAAAATATCTGAAAATGACACACAAATCACACACCACCCCTAGGGTACGCTTCACTGTTGCCTTGCCTCTCGAAAGGTGATCGTCGAGTAGAAGATGTCTTAGTAAGTCCTCATGATCCGGGAACCTGGCATGAGGGTAGCTTCTGAGGTATCTTCTTATTGCTCTGGTGATCACCATGTCCCGAACCCTCGAATTGACCCGAACATCTCCAACGGTGGTGCTACCTACCTCTCAATGGTGGGATGGCATTACTTTAAAGGACATTTACACAGACGAATTCCTTAGGGTAGGTAGACGACTCTAGATACTTGCTCTAATTTCAAAACAAATCAAAGATACTTTTCACACCGACACCTTTTCAAAAAGCTTTCGAAAGCAATTTTTTCAAACACTCTTGAGGACTGATACAAGAGTCGAACTGAAATTTTCAAAGAAACTTTTTAAAAACCCACAATTGAAAAGCAAACAAACCATTTTTGAAAACACAATGAGAAAGTATCTAAGAGCCCATGGATAACCATGGATAGAAAGGGTGCTAACACCTTCCCTTTCTATAACCTACCTCCCGAACCGAGAGAAATCTCTATAAGGAATTTTTCTGTGCTTTTGTCCTTTCCATTTGGAGAAAATAAAAGACGGTGGCGACTCTTGCTTCCGCGACATTTCGCGAACCAGCGTTAAACAATCAGTTCCAGATCCACCGATCACAAACTCCATTTTATTGGGGAGTTCTAGGACAAGAGAAATCATGAGAAATTCCATTTTCTTTAAAAAACATTTCAAAATGGTTTTAAAATTCTCCTCCATGATCACTTCTAACTTTTATGATTCTAAACTCTTTTTCATTTTGCACTTGGTTGCAGAAGTCGAAGAACACAAAATATGACTCATCCTTGTGTTTTAAAAACTTAACCCATGTCCATCTACTGTAGTCATCAACAATGACCAATCCATACTTCTTACCTCTGATGGATGCAGTTTTAACTGGTCCAAACATATCAATGTGAAGAAGTTCCAATGGTCTAAAGGAAGAAACAACATTTTTTGACTTAAAGGAAGGTTTTGAAAATTTTCCTTTCTGACATGCTTCACACAAAGCTTCTGAGTTGAACTTTAGATTGGGAAGTCCCCTGACCAGATTGAGTTTGTTAATTTGAGATATTATTCTTATTCTAACATGTCCCAATCTTCTGTGCCAGACCCATTGCTCATCGCTAACAGACATAAGGCATTTTACATTCTGAGTTATAAGGTCAAAAGGATCAATTTTATAGATGTTGTTCTTTCTCTTGCCAGTAAAAAGGATTGTTCCATCTTTTTGACTAACAATTCTACAGGATTTTTGATTAAAGATTATGTCATAACCATTGTCACTTAATTGACTTATGGACAGCAAGTTATGCGCTAATCCTTCTTTCAACAGAACATTAGTTATAGAAGGAAGGTTACCATTTCCAATGGTTCCAGAACCAATAATCTTTCCTTTCTAATTTCCTCCAAATTTGACATCTCCTCCAGATTTAAGTTCCAGACTTTGGAACATAGATTTTCTTCCCGTCATATGTCGTGAGCATCCAGAGTCTAGGTACCATGACTGGTGTTTCAACTATGCTGTTAAGGACATCTGCAACATATATTATTTTCTCCTTAGGTACCCATATCCTTTTGGGTCCTTTTTGGTTAGAGTTTCTAAAGTTTTGTTTAAACTTTGATTTAGCATAAAATTTTTCAGAGTGAGATGTGTATTTGATATCATGTGTGTGCCCAAAACTAAATTGTTTGTGCAGTGGTTTATATTTGATAACCATTTCCTCAACAGGTTTAGGTTTATATGTTTCTTTCCCTTTGGGAGTTTCATATCCAATTCCTCTTCTGTTATTTCCACTAACACCATAGATCATTGAAGCCATTTTGCTTCTATCTATGCTTTTAGCAAGAAATGTTTGAAAACTAGAGTCATATTCTTTAAGAATATCTCTTGAACTTGAAGCAGAATCTGAAATAGAAATCTTTTGAACTTTTTGAACTTCTTCTTTGAGTTTGAAATTGTTTTCTTTAAGTTCAGAGTTTTCTGTTTCAAGTTTCTCAAAATCAGATGCAAGATTCTTTTTGAGTTTCTTGTATTTGATTTTGAATTGACTGTAGTTTTCAAGAAGTTCTGATAAGCTTTCTACAAGTTCGGCTCTAGAGAATTCAGAGAATACCTCTTTCGGTTCTGAATCAGAGTCTGAGTCATCGTCATCTGCTGTGGTAGCCATAAACGCTAGGTTAGCGTGCTCATCTTGAGTCAGATTCAGCTTCAGAAGATTCTGAATCATCCCATGTGGCCATCATGCCTTTCTTTCTTCCAAATCTTTTCTTTGGTATTTCTCTTTGTAGCTTAGGATAATCACTTCTCTAGTGTCCGGGTTCTTTACATTCATAGCAGGCTATATCTCTTCTGCTTGACTTCTTATGTCCAGAAGATTCTGGTTTATCTTCTGACCTCTTGTAGTTTCTGAACTTCTTTTATCTGTGCTTCCAGATCTGGTTGATCCTTCTAGAGAGCAGAGATAACTCATTTTATTCTGATGCAGAGTCTTCAGAGTTTCCTTCTTCTTCCTGCCAAGGTAATTTCGCCTCTCTCAACGAGGACTTAATCCACTATAATCAAAACTGATTACAAATGCACAACCAAACTGTTGTGACTAACAGTATAATGCACAAGCCAACTACAAGTGACTAACACCTCTAAGACTCAACTAGTCCTATCCCTCTTGAAAAATCTTACCCAAATTGTCTCTCAAGGAACAATTACAAAGATTATCTCTTAACAGTACAATGCACAAGCCAACTGCAAGTGACTAACACCTCTAAGACTCAACTAGTCCTAGCCCTCTTGAGAAATCTGACCCAACCGGTCTCTCAAGGAATAATTACAAAGATTATCTCTTAACAGTAGTGAATCAGAATGCTTCTAATAAGCTATATCACAAACTGTGATTTATCACTAAGATTTTATCCCAACACTTAAGAATTACCCACTATATACAAAGAGTTTACAAGAATGAAAATAGCGAGCTTCAGTATATTTTGTGTGGATCAGTAACCTTGCTTTGAAATAAATGGTCTTCTATATATAGCTTCAAATTTTGACCGTTACTGCCTTGAAGAGAGAGTATGCATTAATGAAGCGTGTTAGCTTGACCTTTATGTTTCCAATGCTCTCGTGTAGTACCACTTAAGTGCGTTAGCCGTCTTAGTATTAAATGATCAATGGTACTGTCAGAGCTTGTCTCTGAAAGTTTAAGAGTTTGCTTGCAATGTTGCAACATTAGAGTTTTCTTTAACTTTTCTTTTATCAGAGTTTGCTATATCACTTCTTCTGTCAGGGTTTTCTTCATTCATCAGAGTTTGCTTCAACTTGCATTATCAAATATTGCTTTCGGCGTGCTTCTTTCAAATCTTTGCTTCAGCTAGCTTTATCAGAGGTTGCTTAAGATTACTTTTTATTAGAGTTTGCCTTGGAGTGCTTTCTTCAGAGTTTGCTTCAGACTTGCATTTACATAAAATTTCTTAGGAACTTCTTTATCCTTTTTCTGCTCAGCGTAGAATGATGTTTCACTTTTGAGAATGCTTGAGTCAGAACATCATCTGAATTAGAAAACATGCACATCAGAGTATAAAATATATTATACAAAATTTATTTTATTGTTATCATCAAAACTCTAAGATATGATTAGAACCAAACTTAGTTCTAACACGCCGCTCGCCACACAAGCGTGACGCCCGTCACGCTTCATATAGCCATGTGCCGCTCGACACATATGTGTGACGCTCGACACACACTGATATTACAGATGCATTCCTGTAATACATAAACCCTTGCAAAAACATTTTCACCCTTCCAGATCCTTCAACCACTGCTCATAATTCATTGAACCTTTGCCTAAATCTCTCCCCATATTCATTACCATAAGAATCCATTAAAACCCACATATCACCTCCAATATATTTGCCTACATAAATCATCCCCAAACCCTTTTTCAGTCCAAAATCCCCAAATTTCTCACATAAACCTTCACCAAACGGCACGAAGACATTCCAGACTTGAACCTGATCTTTCCGGCATTATGTTTCGTAACAGAGAAGCCGGAGAGCACCAAAGGGCACAGTACCTCAAGTTCTATCAACTCTCCATCCTACCGACATGGTATATGGATACTGAGTGCCTCCGAAAATTAGGCTTACTCGATAGCATCCAGTGGCTGCTCCATCACTCAGATTTGACGTCCATCTGCACGCAGAACCTCCCGACATATGAGTCGCTAACCTTGGAATTTCTGAGTTCGTTCTCTTATAACCTGCCGTGTGATAAGAACGATCACCTATCTGGCTCTGCCACCTTTAGAATGTTCAACGACGAATATTCTGTTAGTCAATCCACTCTCAGTGCCTTCTTCCACTTTCCTACCGAAGGGATGGCACACCACTGAATTTCAGAAGACCTTAATTGGGCGTATACAGGTTTCAAGCTTTGAAAGGTTCTTACCAATGAAGAACCAAATAGCTGGGAAGGACTTTATGCTTCTTCCATCCATAATCCCGCAATAAGGTACTTCCACCGTGTCATCTCAAATACCATTTTTGGAAGAATGAACAACAACAAAGTTAATTCAAAAGAGTTGTTCCTCCTCCAAGCACCTGCAATAAGGTACGTAGGGTTTTTTTTCTCTTCTGCCTCCGTGGTTTGATCTCCCTTATCAACTTATTTTGGTTTGTCTTCCTTCTCAGTTGGTTTACCATTGCTCTGCTACATGGGTGGATTTTTGGTTCTTAGGTCAGATGGTCCTTCTACTTCTACTCCACTCCGAAGTATTATAGGATTAGCATGAACTTTCAGATTCAGTTGTGGTTGGCCTGGAAAAGTGAAAGCTAGAGCAGCTTTGGCAACTTGTTGTTGAACCACTTGAGAGATTTGAGTTTCAAGCATTTTGTTATGAGTTCCTAGGGAATCAACCTTGTTTGGTAGTTGCTTTATTTGTTCACTAGTGTGTATGTTTTGATTTAGAAAATCTTTGTTTTATTGAGCTTGAGTGGCTACAAAGTTTTCTATCATGATCTCTATATTGGATTTCCTAGGAACATTTGGAGTAATTTGGGTGGCTTTCTGGTATCCTAGTGGTGTAGTAGGAGCTTTCCAAGGTGCATATAATGCATTATTATTGTTGTACGAAAAGTTTGGATGGTTTTCCCAAGTAGGATTATAGGTATTCTCGTATGGATTTCTTTAGCATAATTCACTTGATCAACTGGTACTTCTGTTAAAAGTGTACATTCGGGAGCAACATGTGCGTGAAGTCCACATAAATCGCATGTTGGAGCTACTGCAGCCACGGTCGTTGCGGGAGTTGTTGTCAAGTTTTCTACCTTTTGGGTAAGAGCTTCTACCTTAGCATTAACTTGGTCTAAACTGCTAACTCCGTACATACCACCATTCGTTTGAGCTTTTTCCATAATGTTTCTATCGCTTCCCAACTGGTAATGGTTTTAAGCCATACTTTCGATAAGCTGATAAGCGTCATGATAAGGTTTGTCCATCAATGCGCCGCCAACTGCAGCGTCAATCATTAGTCTTGTGTTATACAAGAGACCATTGTAAAAGGTGTGGATGATCAACCATTATTCTAGATCGTGATATGAACAAAGTCACAACATGTCTTTGTATCTTTCCCATGCTTCGAAAAGAGATTCACTTTCCTTTTATTTAAAACCATTGATATTGGCTCTTAGCATAGTCGTCTTACTCGGCGGAAAATATCGTGCTAGGAAAACTTTCTTCAAATTGTTCCATGTGGTAACAAAGTTGAATGGTAGAGACTGGAGCCAAGCTCTAGCTCTAGCTCTATCTCGTAATGAAAAAGGGAAAAGACGAATTCTCATTGCTTTAAGGCTGACACCATTTGCTTTTACTGTATCTGCGTATTGCATGAACACGGAAAAATGTAAGTTCGGATCGTCCGTAGGACATCATGTAAACTGATTTTGTTGGAAATATTGTAATAAATGAAGGTTTCAACTCAAAATTGTTCTGAGCGATAGCAGGGGAAACAATGATGTTGTGAGGTTCCTCTTGCGATGGGGAAGCAAAATCCTTCAAAGGACGATTTTGGGATCCTTCGACGATTCTTAGTTCAGGAAGAGATAAGTTCGGAAGATTGAATTTAGGAAGATTATACTTAATTTGGTCTTCTCTAATTCGGCATCTTATACTAACAAAACGCTTGACCTCGTCGGTTGGTTGCTCTAATTCTTCTCCTTGTGAGCGAGTGTTTAGTATACAATCAACGGATAGAAGGCAATAAAATTTGTTGCCATAGTCTATATTTTGTAACAAAGGAGTCACAATATCGACTAAATCTTTCCTCAGTAACGGTGCCAAATACTTGATCTCGACTTTAGAGTTTATCTGGTGTATTAACTGCAAGTGTACAGTTTAATCACGTAGCTTTAAAAGATATCAAACCCACAAGGACTGATAATCGAATTACTGCTATCTAACGTTACTGTGTAAAGCTAAGGCTAATAACTAATCTTAGGTTTTGGGGTAGAAGAAAATAAGCTTAGACTTAAATGAAATATTTAATAACAGGACATCGGTACGTAATACGTCTGACTTAGGGGATTCAGTAAATTATTGACATACCTTGAGTATTCAAAACATTTTTTTAGTAGAAACTATCAACTTAAAAACCTTAATCACACACTCTCGTGATTATTGACTCAGACTATATTATTAAACTTAAATGCTTGCTCTCGCTGTCTCATTTAAAATCTAAAACTACTCTTTGAAAACAAATAGAATCTAATTAATCCTAAACCACTCTCGATGTATTTAAAACTAATGTTTGATTACCAATATCTGGTTAAAAACTCACACTCTCGTGATTATTGATTTTAGCCTTCATTTGTCTCTTACTCCCGTAACAAAACAATTTTAATATTAAATGTTGGAAACAAAACTAGAAAAGTATTTTATAAAATGTTTATGCCAATTTATTACTGAACCCCTTCGGTTTATGACCTTACATACCTGTATTAGGGAAGTTAGTCGGACATATTATTTGTTACGAACACAAAATAATAGAAAACATATAGCGATTCAGTCATGATTGATAAATAAAGAGACAATGATATAATTGAATTAAAAACCTAGAATTAAATAATGGAAAATAGAACTTCTGCAACACTTCTAGTACTGAAAGCAATCCTCCACAATATGCCGGCAGGATTTTCTTGCGAAAATATAACTTGAATGCAGAATGAAAAAAATTTAAAACTTAAAGCAAAATTCAGGAGGCTATGAAAAGAAACCAATGATGCAATAACTTTCTAGTGTAGAAAACTATTGCTGTTTAGGTGAAGGTTTTATCGGCTTAAAGATTCTAAATAGAGCTCTGAACTCTTGCAAACTGGAATAATAGGCCTGAGAGAGAGCGCTTCTGTTGTAAACCGTTGTCCCTTTATAGTGCTCTCCTATAAAAAATTCTTTTAGAGAATGTAGGAGTCGTGACTTCATGGCCTAGACTCAGAAAAATGCGTGCGTGGAGAAAAACCAGGAGGAAATGCAGGAGCCGTGGTTGGTAATGGCAACATGGAGATAACATGGAGAAAACTCTATATCAAACACTGAAAATAGCCTGTGACGATTGGCATGCATTGTGTGCCATAGGGCACACATATTTTCATTACATATCGATCATCATGCTATGTGTATCGAGGGGCACAAATATTTGAATTGTGCCAAGCATCATGCCATGTGTGTAGAGGGGCACACATATTTGTCTTGTGCTGAGCGTAAGGGTGGTGTGACGACCGTCACGACCTTCTGATAAGAATTTTCTGTTGCTTTCTGCTACTTTGTGATTTTCAGTCCATTTCTTTTCCTTTTCTTCTCCTTTTCTCAAGTAGGCCTTGTGGGAAATAATTACCTAAAACAAACTTGAAATGCCAATGTAATGCAACATAATCAAGACAAAACGGTAACTTTATTTATTCAAATCGGGTTGAATATGCTATGTATTTTTGTGTTATCAGGAGCCTGACTCAAAGAGCTATATTGCAGAGGAGGAAACACATTGCTGCATGGAGACTGACGCAATGAGTTATATTGCAGATTTCACACATTGCTGCATGGAGCCTGACGCAATGAGCTATATAACAGAGGGGGAAACCCATTGCTACATGGACACTGACGCAATGGGTTATATCATAGAGGAGGAACCTGTATATTTATAACAACCTAGGGGATAAATAAAACATAGTTTGATAATACATTGTTGCATGGAGACTGATGCAATACACATATTTATCCGCATATCTATCACAACCTGAGGGGGGTAGATAACTGAAAAAAGCATGATAACTACATCACTGCATGGAGACTGAGGTGATGAGTTACATTGTAGATTTCACACATTGTTGCATGGAGCCTGACGCAATGAGCTATATCGCAGATTTCTCACATTGTTGCATGGAGACTGACACAATGAGTTATTTTACAGATTTCACACCTTCCTACATGGAGACTGATGCAATAAGCTTTATCATTGACTTCACACATTGCTGCATGGAGAGTGACGCAATGACTTGCATAAGGGATTTTACACATTGCTGCATGGAGACTGGCGCAATGGGTTATAATGGCGAGGAGGAACCTATGTATTTATCATATCCTATGGGTTAAATAAAACACAGTTTGATAATACATTGTTTCATGGAGACTGGTGCAATGGATTATGCAAATTTATTCGCATATATATCGCAACCTAGGGGATAGATAATTGAAAAAAGCTTGATAACTACATCGCTGCATGGAGACTGAGGCAGAGAGTTATATCGTGAATTTCACACACTACTGCATGGAGACTGACGCAATGAGTCATATTGCAGATTTTGCGCATTGTGCATGGAGCCTGACTCAATGAGCTATATTGCAGGGGAGGAAACATATTGCTGCATAGAGACTGATGCAATGATTTATTTTGCAGATTTCGCATATTGCTGCATGGATCCTGACGCAATGAGCTATATCACAAAGGAGGAAACACATTGCTGCATGGAGACTAACGCAATAAGTTATTTTGCAAATTTCGCACATTGCTGCATGGAGCCTAACACAATGAGATATATCACAGAGGAGGAAACACATTGCTGCATGGAGACTAACATGATGGGTTGTATCGCGAATTTCACACATTGTTGCATGGAGACTGACACGATGGGTTATATCGCAGAAAAAACTATTTTTAATGATCAAATCTTAGATGACTAAATCAGAGATGAGATTGGGTTTTTACTGGTTGTGTTTGTTCTCAACCAAAGTAATTGTTTAGCATAAAAATGCTAGGTTTGAAGATTGAAGCTGGTTGTGTTTGTTCTCAACCGAGGCTTGATCAATATGATAATCAAATGAAATTGGATGTTTTGAGAGGTTCGGACTTGGAAAGTTTGAACTTGATAATTGCAAGTGTAATGCCCGGAGGCTGGTGATGACTTGGCCTTGGATATGAATTGTAGGTTAGTTTCCTAGTGAAATTTTGATAGTGGTACCTTTGACGGTTGTGTTCATTCTCAACCGAGGTAGCTATAGCAAGATGAATGGATAATGCTGAGCTTGGATTAATATTTGAGTTCGTCTTAGCTAGTAGTCATGCCTTGAGATTTTTTTCCGCAGTGTTTCATGGGCATATAAGATTGAATGTAATGCATGTATGCTTGTTTGATATGAATATGCTTTATGTATGCATGATGTATGGTATGTATGCTTAACATGATAATATTATGAATTGAAATGATGCGATTATTGATAAATGCAATACCCATTTTCTTTAAACTACAGAATCAGTGCCTAAGGCAGGCTACCAATTGAGAACTGGTGATGAGGGTTTAGCTTCCAAACAGAAATTGGAACACTGCTAAACGATAACTAGATTTTTGAAATGATGCACCAGACAGGAACTGGGCTTTAAACCAACGTCAGTGGGGCTACTGGAATATTATCAACTTGGGAAGGTGAGACAGATAACAAGGTCGCTAATATTGGTAGGGTCACCAGAAGACATTGATCAGGTGTTTGAAAAGCGTGAGGCTGCTCATGACTTTTACATATGGCTGTTTATGCATGAATAAAGAAATGAGGTTGTGTGAGGCTGCTCACGCCTTAGTTTGATGAAGAGCACTTGTATAATAGACTTAGAGAGGGATATTTGGAGAGATGTTAGATATTGTAATAGTGACTCCCCTAGAAATTGACTCTAGATTTTTACGGAGTCCTAAGTCTCGTCCTATAATATGTCATGTATGCATGCAGATGCATGTGTTAATGTGTAGAATGAATGACCAATGCATGTAATGGGTGACTTGGATATGCGTCAATGGATTTTGAAATTTTGATGTGCCAATGAGAGTTGGGCTCTTTGTTATATCCATACTGTTGGAAGTCGTCAGCCGGATGAGATGATAAGTATAGCTTGATTCTAGTAGAAGTAACCTAATGAATTCATGACAATGATTTATGCAGACTCGTGTGCTTTTGATTGATGCCCCTATGATGGGTCGTGGATGATTAAAGTGTAGAAGTTTGCTTATTCAACAAGGTTTCTTATCGCATGATGGTTGAATGTTATGCTATCATGATTTCTCGATACTCGATTTAAACTTGAAGATTACTGATGTAGGAGAAGGATCCACTGGAGATTATGAAAGTACGTGGAGAGCTTGCCCCTATGTGGACTGGCTTTCCCTAATTTATTGGTAGGTTCTTGGAGGAGATTCTCATTGATATGAGCTTGGAAATAGTTTGATGATAATATGAATGACTTCACTATTTTTCACTATGCCCCTGATTAAAAGACTCTTGAAAATGTTTGTCTTTGATGAACCATTTTGAATCAACTCCTTTTGACCGAGCCTTGCAGTGGTTGGCCCCAACATTCAAATTTTGAAAGATGTGTCCCTAAATCTCCAGGATCTAGAGGAAGTACCCTTAGAAAGAACTTAGACCTCACCACGAACTTCGCATAGATTTCCCCAAGTATTCTAAGCTTGAAAAGTTTGTACTTGAAGTTCCTTGAAGGAGAATTTGGACCCTACGTGCAGTAGGATGAACTTGGTACGTACTGCCCTAACATTTGAATCTTGGAACGTTATCCCTGATTATCAAGGCCTTGAGAGGTTTGTTAAAACGAGGAAATTGAGGCATACCCTGTTGTGATATGACTTGATTAAGGAATGCTCCTTTGAAAGGTATGCCCCTGATTGAACAATGCTTTGAAACTTGATCCAAGTTGATTGAATCTCCGAATGATCACCTCTTGTCAATAGTATCTTCATGTGATATACCCCTACAATCATTAGTCGTGCCTATGGTTATAGGGTTCTTCCTTAGATGCTTTTCTCACTAAAATGGATGGCTTTTGATTAAACAACTTTTTTTGAGATCTCCTTGATGCTAAGTATTAATTCGTAGATAAAATTGTACATTTTGAAAAAGTAATGGCGTTTGATGCACATGCAAGTTTTGAAATCGAAGTTTGAATAGAAATGGATTATTAGAGATGGAAATTTGAAGAAGTGGTTATTAATAATTTTAACAAACATAGGAGTAAACTTAACACAAATTTTTCCGAGTATGCTTTCATAGTGAACCTAGCTTCAATTAGGACTTTTGAAGGTTGTAACGTGGCCTGGTTCATGGTTAAAGAAACAAAAGATATAAGGCTCAAAATTTATTTAGACCCCCCCCCCTCAATTCTCCTTGATGTTCTACAATCCTAATATCAATTAATGCAACAGATGCGTCCAATCTCTAAGAGAAATTTTATAGTCATGCAGGTTATGAGAAGCGTAGATAAAGATCTAAGTGCTGATGAAAAGCATTAATAAGATCCAAGCATTGATGAGAAGCCTTGATGATTCTTGATATGGCAGTCACAAGATTGTTCTCCAATTTATTTGTTTTTAATCCCTTATTTTGCATGGACCAATTCTTTTGAATTTTTGGTCCATTGGGATGCCCTAACTTTTTCCTAAGTCAAGTTTTGATTTCCTTTGACTTAACAAGCTTTCTCCTTTTTTTTTTTGAATTTCTCTTTTTTATTTTGATTTTGATTTTGAAAATTTGTAACTCCCTATGTTGGTATTGTAAGATTCATCTTCATCATTTCCTCAATCTTGATTGATGTACTGAGGAAGAAGACATCGTGGACTTCGTCTTTATTGATTGCTTCCTCAATCTTTGTTGATGTGTACATCGAAGATGACGTGCTCGAAACTTTTCTTAGATCATTTCCTCAATGGTATATCAAGGAAGGAGATATGCTTGAACCTTTGCTTAGATGGCCCAATTCTCCTGAGATTTGAATGCTTCATTGAATTAATTGAAATCTACCCTTCCCCTGGTTGAAATTATGGTTTTTTATAGAAAAATAGAACAAACTCCAACTCATGGCTCGAGGGGGTTGACTATAAATTAACTCCTTATTTCTCCACTGTTTCGAAAGTGAAACAATGCCTTACATCATCAACTAAGCCTTACTATTAAAAATCATACGTCAGCAAAATTTGATTATTTAGTTTACATCATTCTCCCTCGAAGATTGTTAATTGAGAATGGAAGAGTGAAAAGTAAAATGGAAAGTGATGAAAGAGTGAATACGAATGAACTGATTTCAAAAACATGCATGATTATTTTATTAGAATTACTAATCCAAAAGTACAAGTTCACACCAAATACAACTTAGCAACTTGGAAACCACAATTTGAAATTAATAATGTCTAATGATCATATCAAAGAGCTTTTTAGTTCAATCCACTTGACTTAAAGAGAGCTTCTGGATGTTCTCGGACTTGTCAAAGCATGGGGATGACCCTCGACTTCTCTTTGGGCATATCAATTCTGTTGATAGGGCAATGAGGGAATCTCCAATGAAAGTTGAAACTGAGGTGTTACATAGGCTTGTATAGTGAAGGGCTGCCTTCTCTCCACAATAGGATTTTTAGGACCAAGCTCCTTTGAATCTCCAACGCTTGACCTTTCCTTCACCAATTTAAGATTTTCTTGAATGCTTGGACTTTGCTCTTGAGCATCGGAAAATTTGTTAGCTAGATTAATAGCGACCAAGGGAAAAGGTGGAAATGTATGACATGAAAATGTATGAATGTAAGAAAATGCATGGGTATGCAAAAAATTTTTTTTGCTTTTAGGTATGCAAAAAAAGTTTTATGGATATGCAATGCGACATATACGTAGTATGAGGGTAGACGTTGGGGTACCCTATACAGGTTTAATGGTAGATATGGAAATGATGATGTCCTATACTGACTCAGAGATTGAGACTAGAAGGAACTCCTTAAGGACGAAGATAACGATAGACATGGAAATAAGGATACCATATACTGACTTGGAGATTGAGACAGATAAGAACTCCTTAAGGATAAAGAAAGACGAAGAAGAATTCCTACAAGCTAGGGATTATAATAGAGGGAAGGGAATTCCTATAGGCTGGGAATGGTGATTGACCAATGAATGGTGGCGATGAAGGCTCGACTTGAGGGATTAGAGTGGAAGAGAATACATGGTGACCAGTCAACAATCACCATATCCCATGGCCTGATATAGGCCACATGGCATGCGTTAGCGAGGACGTCCTTCATCGGAAAATGAACAAGATCCTATAAGATCTCTAAGGATAATGTTGGACGAAAGGGGATCCCTATCAATTAGGGATTAAGACTTTCAAAAGAGAATTCCTACTGGCTAGGGGTTATATCATAAAAAACACTGAAGCCCTACAGGCTAAAGATAGTAGTGAAAGAAAAGATAACCCTTGCGGGTTTAGGGATTGTAGTGGGATTTGTGAAAGGTATCCTTAGTTGGTAGGTTCCTAGTATTGGCCTATGAATATTCTACCCTCCCCATATGGTGGTTTCCATAAGGGTATCACGAATAACACTAGAGGGAAAGGAACAAGGGCCTCCCTTAAGTGGAGCCTCTTTATAGACCATAACTTTCAACCTGGGGAAGCTACATCGAGATTCGACAAATATCTCCAAGAAATCTATAATTAGGGAAAGTTCATCATGTGACCCAAGACATTGGGGCATACCACTTCATTATAGTGTGGCACGAGTATTCCAGTATTTCATTCGATACCAGATTCTTTCAGAGATCATATAAGACAGGGGCATTCATCATCCATACTCACAAAGCTGCACAAGCAAGTTGTGTCCTAAAAGACAACTTTTGAAGAAATTAAGCTAAGTGTCATGGCGGTCACCTTGACCCAACCAGCATTAAAAAGTTGTCCTCATCCCCTGCAGATGTTCAAAGTGTACTCCTCAACTGTGAAATAAACTTGGGGCATGTTTCAACATCCAGATTTAACATATAATTCCCAAGTAGAGTAAACTTGGGGCACTCGGGGAGTTCTATGTGGTGCAGCATATAATCCCCACAAATGATTGTCACCTAATCTCAAACAGATAAGCAAAATATGGGTAGTCAAAGAGATCCATGTCCATCTCGTAACCCCCCAAGCAGTTCAAGGTGTATTTCCCCATTATGAAGCAAACTCGAGGCATTCGAAGAGAGCTAAGGGATATTCAACATGCAATTCCCCAGCGTGTCTATGCCTAATTCTACCATCCCCAGGAAATTCAGGATGTAGGGAAGTCAGGCTAGAGCACTTCCTCCCCATCAAAGCTACAACTCAATCTCTAGTGAAGTGTCAATGACCCTTGGTACCACAAGCTTTTCAAGCACCAATCCGTATTGGTATCTCCAGACAGCAAGCGAGAGTATCTCCAAACAGCAAGTGAGCGGCCCCAATGAGCCTGTTGTTATCCCCACAGAGTTTATTTCTCTACATCTTGCATATAGTTGGCACTACATAACATTGCATCCTCAAACGCGTAGCATATCCATTAAGATGGATCATTACGCCATATGAAATTCAAACATGCATATGAATCATTAGCCAGATTTGGTATCTTCCACGAAATACCAAGTCACCCCTCAAAACAAAACAACAATTACATTCTTGAAAAGAGTATCACCTCTAAATCCTCGTCCAATGGTGTTAGTACTCCGTACTCCTGAATCCTTGTTGTAACTGGTTTTAAAATGAGAGTCTCCATCCTTAATTTTTTATCCTAAGGAAGGGAATATAAATGTTAACCCTAAAAAGTTAGATATTCTAGGTTTTTAGGACTCGTTCTAGACAAAGGGAAGGTGTTTGGCACACCTTATATACCTTGCTTACAAGGATACTAGGGTTTAGAAGCACGATCTTTAAGAAATAGGGTTTTAGTTTTTTATTAGGAGAACTCGCCATGATTTTTAGTCGTATGCCTACGTATCCTCTTAGGAGGAATCAGTGTCCCAATTCGTAGTTCGCAGTTGGTTTGTGCTTTTTATGGATTGCGTAGAATTGCTTTCAAATTATCTTTGAGTGATTGTATGTTATACCCCAAATTTGCCCGCCTCATTTTTGTAACTTGGTTTCATAATTGTTTTGGGTATTATTAACATTTTGGGTTTTATTTTTTTTAAGACTATTTAAAAATATAATAATTTATTTAAAATTGTTTGTATTTTTAAATAGAAAATACATGCTCACCTTTCATATGTTTTAAATTGTCTTTTTCATCTCGAATGAAATGGCATATTACAATTGGTAAAGAAGCGAGCCCGCAGATACAAGGTCACGGGTTCGAATCTCACTTGGTGCATTTTTCGATATGTTTGGTTTATTATCACTAATTTTATTTCCATCATAAAAAAACCATTTTTTATTATTTAAATATTATTTAAATATTTTATTATGGTATTTTTAAAAATTATAATAAATATAAAAAAATATTTCCTTTTCTAAATAGGTGTTTCTTATTGGCCATTTGATGTCAATTTGTGTCACACTTAATTTCTGATTGGTCAATTTTGTTTTTATTTCCAATTTGAATGGTTTTTTTATCTACAAATAAGACATATTTTTCACACTTCTAGGATATCCACAATTCACAATATCTAGAAATTCACAATTTCACTACAAATCCATGTATCCACAATCTCTGCGAATTTCACAGTTTCACACGTCACTTTTGCAAGTTTCTTTTCAAAATTCTTCTAAAGAATTTTATTGGTGTTATTTTCAAAATATTCTTGGCCGATGATTTGATATGAGACCTCTCTCTTATCTTCAATTTTATCTTCTTAATTTTAATTTATTCATTGTTTAAATCCCATGATGAATCTCTGATGGTTACTTTGTTCATTATATTTTTATGAAAATTATCATTTGATTCCTAATTCTTATTGCTATTATATTACATTTGGTATTTCTAACATTCATCACATACTAATACTACTACTCACTCTTATTCACAATTACACCTTGTGCGTATTTTGTCATATTAACTATCACTCTTGCACCATCTATGTTCTTTTCCAATACAAAATCAATTTCGAAAGCTAACACTCCACAATTTTTCAAAACATGCTCTGTATAAGTTTAAATCATCAATTCGCATTCACAGATCCACAATTTTTCAATTGCACACACAATCAACAATTTCACAATTACAAAATATTTTTGCAATTGCTTCTCAATGTTTCCACTTGGGTTTTTTGGCCAATGATTTCATATGAGGCCACCCACCCTCTCTCCCTTTTTATTTTCAATATTTTTATTTGTTTGTTAAACCGGATGATGATTCTATGACGGTTATCTATTCATATTCTTTATTATACTTTGGTTTATTTTATTTGTATATGACATAGGTCAATTAGAATATTTGATGCATATTTTTTACTAACCATTTACAAATTTTAATGCACACATTAATTCTCACTTGGTAAATGTTTTTTTTAAATTGTATATATGTTGTATTTTTGTTTTGCACTAAAATTGTGTATTCTAGGTTTTTTTATTAAAATTATATATTATATACTTTTCTTTTCTTTTTTACATTTAAAATTATATTATTAATTTTATTCACTTTCTTCACTAATATGTAAACACTGTATGACGTTGGTTTTTTTTCTGAAAAAAACATGAACATATACTCTATACTAATCAATCTTCATCATTAACAACTACTCACATAAAAAAAGTCACAGACTCTTCATAGATTTGTAAAAAACCAAACTCCAATAACTTCACATTTTACTTTGTTTCTATCATAGACACAAACATAAAAGTTATTGGTAACAACAAAATTTCAAATTAAGAACAAAATGCACAAGAAATTGCAGGAAAAAGGGATGAGAAACAGATCGGAATCCGAGAACATTGTCGAAAAACCCCCACCGAAAAATGTCACAAACGCCATCTGCGATATCGCCGCTCCCACAAGCGAACGACCTTCATGATGCAAGGAGAAGGGATCTGCTAGAAATTTTTGTTTTGTCAAAAGAAAAAGGAGAATTTTTGAGAGAAAGGGAAAGTGAGCAGCTTTATCGTGAAAAATAAAAAGGAAATGATATTCCATGATATGTGTTATTTCATCAGGTTGGTATAATGTTTTTATTGTATTTTATTTATATTGCT
This sequence comes from Vicia faba, assembly GCA_948472305.1. Taxonomy (NCBI): domain Eukaryota; kingdom Viridiplantae; phylum Streptophyta; class Magnoliopsida; order Fabales; family Fabaceae; genus Vicia; species Vicia faba. Next base: position 1,435,466,717 of record OX451741.1, on the reverse strand, counting down.
AAACCGTGTGTCCTATTGTAAATGGTATACTTAAATTCTTTAAAGAACATAATGAATAATAAATAGAGTTTTTTTTCTAAAATTGTTTTTCTTATTACCATGTAAATTTGTTTTATTTGATTTATAACTATTCATTATTTTCCTTTTTAATATATGTATATTAGTCCAAATTAGAGTTAGGTCGTCTTAAATTTTAATATTAGGGCTAGAGTTGGTGATGAGTAATTGGGCCTTAAGTCCAATCCTTTCATGTGTACACCCCGATTCTATTTCTCACCTTCTTTTGTTTTCATCTTAACTTTTTTCATTTGCTTAAATAATTTAATTAGTCGAGATTAGTTAATTTAATTAATTTTACTAGCTTAACAATTTTTTTAATCTTAATTAGTTCTAAAATATGGTTTGTTCCTTTTTAGTATAAATCAAGTTAATTATAAATTTGCTTCTAAATAATTAATTCAAATATTCTATAAATAATAGGATGTCCATCTTCGAGTAATTAAATCGGTCGACACATTGTCTACCAGTTTACTATTCAAAATCAAATATTAAAACCAACACAATTCACCATCCGTGAGTAACACGTGACCAATATCTGGCCACGTGATAAGGAGACTATATAAGACTCCCCCGCTCTACGTCTTAATACAACTAACCAACATCAAAACATTTTTCTACTAACATAATCAAAACAAAGATGATTTCGAAAAAGGGTTAAGGAGAATTTCTTTCGAAATTAATTACGAACTACGTCTATGTTCACAGAATTTTCAAAACCCAGACAAGGTTCAAGGATAAATTCGAAAACAATTCTATGCAATCCTCTAAAAACACCAACCAAACTGCAAACTACGAAATGAGACTCTGATTCCTCCTAGGAGGATACGTAGGCATACGATCACAAATCATGGCGAGTCCCACTAATTAAAAAACAAACCCTTTTCCTCTAATAAAATATTAAAACCCTATTTCCTAGAAATCGCGCTTCTAAACCTAGTATCCTTGTGAACAAGGTAGATGAGGGGTGCCTAACACCTTCCTTTCGTCTAGAACCGAGTCAACAACCTAGAATCTCTAACTTTTAGGGTTATTCCTTTATACTCCCTTCCTTTAGGATAAAAATTAAGGGAACGAATCTGATTTAAAAACCGGTTATAGCATCTGGCGACTCTGCTGGGGACTCAACTCTAGGTTTAAAAGCCTCTCCTTTAGGTTTTAGGGTTTTTCTTATTTTTTTGGTTTTTCTTTATTTTGCTTTATTTATTTTTTCATTTATTTTGTATATTATATTTATCATATTATATCTGTGGTGGGATTTAAATTTTGCAAAATAATATTTTCAAAAACCCTTAGAAAGAAGGTTCGTCTGTTAGCCAGGGGTTACATCAACCCTATGAGTTTACACGACGACTTCGCCTAGAGTCGATGGAATTCCACAAAATAAATAACTATCGAGAGACATCCTCTTGAGAAGTGAGACTTTTGAATGACACCTATGACTCTTTGTAAGGCCTTTAAACCAAAAAATTCATGATGAGGCTTTTCATGACCTAGAGACAAAAGTCTCGGTCTGTAAAGAGACTCGGCTTATGGGAGACCCTTGTGCCTTTCCCTCTAGTGTTATTCATGACATCCTTAAGGAAACCACCTTATGGGGATGATAGAATATTTGTAGGCCAATACTATAAACCTACCTTCTAAGGATACCTTTCACAAATCCCACAATAATCTGTAAACCCACAAGGGTTATCTTTTCTTCCATTATTATCTCTAGCCCGTAAGGCTTCCGTCTATGTCGTAATCCCTATCTTGTAGAGACTCCTCGTCATCTTTCATTGACCATAATCCTCAAGGAATTCATGCCTGTCTCAGTCTCTAATATAATGTAGGATATCATCATATTTATGTCTATTATCATCTCTGTCCATAAGGAGTCCCTGTTTGTCTCAATCTCTGAGTCAGTGTAGGATATCATCATGGCTATCATTAAACTTGTATAGGGTACCCTCGTAATTACTCTCATACTACATTTGCATCGCATTGCATATCCATGAAACTTTTTCTTGCATACCCAAAAGCCAAAAAATTATTTTGCATACCCATGCATTTTCCTACATTCATACATTTACATGTCATGCGTTTCCACCTTCGCCCTTGGTCGCTATCAATTCAGCTAACAAAATTTCCCAATGCTCAAGAACAAAGTTCAAGCATTTCAAGAAAATCCTAGATTGGTGAAGGAAATATCAAACATTGGAGATTCAAAGGAGCTTTGTCCTACAAATATTATTGTGGAGAGAAGGTAGCCCTTCACTATACAAGCCTAAGCAACGCCTCAGTTTCAACTTTCATTGGTGATTCCCCAATTGCCTTATCAACAAAATTGGTATGCCTAAAGAGAAGTCAAGGGTCATCTATAACACCCCAATTCTACCCCGACAAATTATACAAACAAATCAGAGTTATAAAAATCATTCATGCAAACGAATCGGGATGCCACAAATTCTTCTTACTAAATTCATTGCATTCATCGTGGATACGTAACACTTTAAAACATCGGATGAACCGTCATCATAACATCTTTAATTAAATAACTCAACATCTATGCAGAGGAATTCTTAATAGCATCTTTATCATCAATACAACGACTTCAAAACATCACCACATGATAATAATCAACTTAAAGTTCAATAACTGAATAATCAATAATCAAAAGCAACAAGCGTTCATCCCCCGAGTGTTACATATCAGAGCAATGGCACTGACTCTAACTATTGAAGGTATACAGCCTTAACTCTGGATTACCTGCACGTTACCAACAGAAGGGTAACATTCAAACAGAAGGGGTGAGATATCTAACAATATAATAAAGCGCATGATAATTAATATATTAAATTAGATCACATAACATCACCACTTCTCATCTCATAATCAACTATAATAACAACAATAATACACAATCACAACATCAATACACACTTCTTTATGCAATCATATAATGCGACTCAATACTATGCAAATGCATGTGGTACCATTGGAGAAGAACTCCTATCTAAAAAATTTGCCAATTAATAGAGGCATCAACAAGGCATAAGCCTTCATCTCAATATTCGCCAAATTCAGGCCATCTCAACGAGCATAAGCTCCATCTCAAAATGCAATGCATGCGACACAATCATGAATATATTAAAAAGACCATAATTAACAACAATCACAATACAACATCATCATTGGCCAAGGGCCTACATCTCAAAAGCATCTCAACATCTCTTCATCAACATCTCATATCATCCATAATAATTTATCATTTATTCATCAAACATCATTTATTCATCATAAATTATCAACACAACATCATTAATAACGTCTCATCAACAACTCAACTGTACATTAATACGACAATAATTTATACTTCTATTCTGTAATCTGACATCATTACTATCATTACTCCTACTGTTACAAATCAAACAGCAGCCTATAAACCTTTCGTTATCATCATTCTGCTTACAACGGACATAACAATTAATGCGGAAATCAACTCTAGTCCTAATTGGGATTACTAGGGTTATCCTTCCTACTCTTCATTTTAATCCTCAAGATTTAAAGCTCATCGTGTTAGCTATTCAACGCTTCGAACGACATCTCAAACGGCATCCTAAAACTCAAGTTACAACATTTTCAAATTGAATCTACCAAAAATCAGACAATATGGATCGATGCAAAACTACTTGGATTAACGCGTAATTGCACTAAACTCGTAACATGAGTCGACGCATCCTCTCTTGGATCGACTCATCCTGAGTCTAACACACAACATGTATCAACAAATGCATCCTACGTATCGACTAATCCTGAGTCTAAAAGTCCTCGTGTATCGATGCAAGACCCTTCGTGTCGACTCATACTGAGTCTCTCAACCTTCTTGTATCGACACATCATGTTTGAGGTCGACGCATCCTGTTACATCCTGCATAAATTTTGCGATTTTCTCTGCGTTTTCACTACAGGTTTCATATTTTAAGCCCTAAAAACTTGATCTAATCATAGATAATCATCACTTACAATTACCCTATGATTCTACATCAATTAACCCGCATTGGGACATCATTATTCATCTATAATTCATCAATTTCACATCATACAACATCATAAACATTCCATTCAAGAACAAGACAACAATCACCTCTAACCCCACATACCAATTATCATGAACCCAATTATAGAGTCAGAACCCCAACCTTACCTTGGATTGAAGTTCGCTCTATAACTTCCGGTTGAATCCTCGTTCTGCCGTTTTTCCTCTTTTTTCAGTAGCTTCACGTTCTTCTTCTCAATCCTTATTCTTCTACTGCCTCTTCTTTCTATTCCTTCTAACAATAATAAAATAACCTATTATTCTCTTTACTCCTTAATGGGCTTAAAACTATTACACCCCCCTTATTACTTCTATTCCTTTCCAACAAGCCCACATCAAATAATATTATTCTTCTAATATTATTTCTACACTTAATAAAATAATTAAATCCAATTAATCACAACACATCTTCACAAATATTCCAAAAATAATTTAATTAAATAATTAATTAAATTACGGGTGTTACAACTCTCCCCCACTTAGAATATTTTCGTCCTCGAAAATTTACCTTAATCAAACAACTCAGGGTAGGAGTCTCGCATCTTGCTCTCCAACTCCCAAGTCATGCTTTCTCCGACAGCTCCTAGCCAAACCACTTTAACCAAAGAAATATCTTGGCCCCTCAGATTCGTAGTTTCACGATCCACAATCCGTACAGGCATCGTCTCCACCGTAAGATTATCCTATACTTGCACATCGTCCATAAGAATCACATGAGATGGATCTGAAATATACTTCTGGAGTTGCGACACATGAAACACATCATGCAAATTCGAAAGATTAGGCGGTAAAGCCAATCTGTAAGCAACATTCCCCACTCTCTCCGATACGGTCCAATAAAACGAGAAGTGAGCTTCTTAGACTTTAATGCTCACCCAACACCAGTCACAGGTGTAACTCTCAAAAACACATGGTCACCCGCTTGAAATTATAAATACTTCCTTCGCTTGTCATGATAAATCTTCTGTCTACTTTGGGAAGCTTTCATCTTTTCTCGAATCAACTTCACCTTCTCAGTAGTCTCACGAACAAGTTCAGGTCCAAGTACCACACTTTCACCAGATTCATGCCAACATAAAGGAGTTGTACATCTCCGACCATACAACGCCTCAAAAGGTGCCATCCCAATACTAGAATGGTAACTGTTATTATAAGTGAACTATATCAACAGAAGATAAGTATCCCATGAACCTCCCTGCTCAAGAACACATGCCCTCAGCAAATCTTCCAACGATTGAATCGTGCGTTCAGTCTGACCATCTGTCTGAGGATGATACGCTGAACTCAACCTCAACTTAGAACCCAACGCTTCTTGTAAACTCTTCCAAAAATTAGAAGTAAATCTTAGATCTCTATCTGACACAATGCACAAAGGAACACCATGCAGCTTCACAATCACACTAGTGTAATCTCAGCCAACTTCGTCACTGGAAAACTGATGTTAGGAATAAAATGAGCTGACTTCATAAGCCTATCAACGATCACCCAAATCGAATCATTCCCTCTTAAGGTATTAGGCAACCCCGTCACAAAGTCCATTGAAATGCTATTCCATTTCCATTCTGGAACTTCCAACGGTTGCATCAATCCTGCAGACTTCTGATGTTCAACTTTCGACTTCTGACAAGTCAAACATGCATACACAAACCGAGCCACATCACTCTTCATTCCAGGCCACCAAAGCAAACCTTTCAAATCTTGATACATCTTTGTAGCTCCTGGATGAATACTTAACTTACTTCTATGACTTTCTTCAAGTATCACCTTCTTCATCTCAGCATTGTCAGGAATACAAATCCGGTTAAGAAACCTCAACACACCTTGCACGTCTAACTTAAAATCATTATTCCCAAACTGATCGATTCCAACCATCAAATCTACCAGCTTCACATCCAACTACTTAGCTTCTATAATACTGTCTAGAAATTCATTATTAATCTTCAACATACCCAACATGACACTCCGCGGCGTAACCTTGCAAACTAATCTCATATCTCTGAACTACTCAATCAATTCTAACTCTTTAACCATCATTGCCGACATATGTAAAGTTTTGACTCAATGCATTAGCTACCATATTCGCTTTTCCTGGATGGTAATTCAAACCAAAATCATAATCCTTTAACAGTTCCAACCATCTTCGTTGCCTCATATTCAACTCTTTTTGATCATATAAATACTTCAAACTCTTATGGTCACTAAACACTTCAAATCTAGAACCATAAATATAATGCCTCCAAATCTTCAACACAAAGACAACTGCAGCAAGCTCTAAATCATGCGTAGGATAGTTCTTCTCATGAGTCCTTAACTGCCTTGACGCATAAGCAACTACCTTATCATTCTACATAAGCACACCTCCTAAACCCATCTTAGAAGCATCATAATACACCACAAAAGGCTCTCCTGGATTAGGCAACGTCAAAATCAGAGCCGACGTCAACCTCTTCTTCAATTCTGTAAAACTTTCTTCGCACTAAACATCCCCTACAAAAGCTCTACCTTTACAAGTCAACTTAGTCAACGGAAGTGCCAACTTAGAAAACCCTTCGATAAACCTTCTATTGTAACCAACTAATCCCAAAAAGCTTCTAATCCCAGTAGCTGACTTTGGAGTTTCCCATTGCAACACAACATCAACCTTCGATGGATCTACAATAATGCCACTACCTGAGATCACATGACCAAGAAAACTAACCTCCTTTAGCCAAAACTCACACTTGGACAGCTTTGCATACAACTTCTTCTCTTTCAAAACTTGCAATACTACTCTTATGTGTTCAGCATGCTCTGCTTCTGACTTAGAGTAAATCAAAATAACATCAATGAACACCACTAAAAACCGATCCAAATAAGTATGAAAGATACGATTCATATATTCCATGAATACTCCCAGCGCATTAGTAACACCGAAAGGCATCACCAAATACTCATAATGTCCATAACGCGTTCTGAAAGCCGTCTTCTGGATATCTTCATCCTTCACTTTAATCTTATGGTAACCCGACCTCAAATCAATCTTACTAAACACACGAGCATCCACCAATTGATCCATTAAGTCATCTATTCTTGGAAGCTGATATTTGTTCTTAATTGTCACTTTATTCAACTGTCTATAATCAACACAAAGCCTCATACTTCCATCTTTCTTCTTTACTAATAACATTGGAGCTTCCCACGGCGATACACTTGGTCTTACAAACTTCTTCTCAAGTAACTCTTCCAATTGCTTCTTCAACTCTGAAAATTCAGATGCAGACATCCTATATGGTGCCATAGACATAGGTCTGGTACCAGGTACAAGATCAATAGCAAATTCAACTTCCCTCTCCGGCGGTACATCATGAATTTCATCAGGGAAAACTTCAGGAAATTCACACACCACCTGTAATTCCTCAATTATAGCTTGAGTCTCTACAGATAGCGACGCCATCAACGAGAACATTTGTACTTCTTCTTGCATCAACTTCCTCAACTGTCTAGCAGATAACATATCATCTTCCTCTTCTTCAGGAATAGAAAACCTCATAGACTTGTCATAACAGTTAATATGAACACAGTTATGCTCTAACCAGTTCATACCCAAAATTACATCTAAACCTCTTAACGGTAAACAAACCAAATCAACAATAAAGTCTCTATCAAAGATCGACAAGGGACACTTTAAACACACAAAAGAAGTAGTCACCGACCCCTTGGCTGGAGTATCGACGACCATTTCTCCACTCATAAAAGACAACATAAGACCCAGTCTTTCAACACAATCAGCAGCAATAAAACAATGTGTAGCACCGATATCAATAATAATAATTAAAGGAGTACTATTAATGAAAAATGTACCTCTGATAAGTCTGTCCTCAACAGCTGTCTGATCCTCCACCAAAGCGAACACTTTACCGCTTGTCTGAGCCATCTTCGGCTTCTGACACTGACTACCAATGTGCCCTTCTTCTCTAGAATTGAAACAAATCACATCCTTATGTTCACACTCAGATACAACATGTCCGTTCTTGCCACAAAGGAAACACCTCTTCACTTCAATAGTGCATAAATTACTCTTCTGCCCAGGTTTTCCACACTTAAAACAAACCACACTAGTAGGAGCATCTCCCCCACTAGTCCTATGACTCTGAGCAACTTTCTGTTTACCTTTACCAGCTGGGGCATCATAAGGCTTACCACGACTCTGTTGGTACTTACCCCTCTTCTCACTGATAATCTTGTAATGAGAATTATTATCCTACTCATAAATTCTGCAACTATCAACCAAATCAGTAAAGACACGGATCTTCTGGTATCCAATCTCCTTCTTAATCTCCGGGCGCAACTCGTTCTTAAACTTGATACACTTCAAAAACTCAGCATCTACTTCAGTGTAGTGCAGATAAAACTTAGACAACTCAGCAAACTTGGCAGCATACTCAACCACTAACACATTCCCTTGCTTCAGCTCAAGAAACTCAATCTCCTTCTTACCACAGACATCTTTAGGAAAGTACTTCCTCAAAAATTCCCTACAGAACACGTCCCAAGTGACATTCTCACCTGCAACTTCCAATCTCTGACAAGTCTCTAACCACCAGTCATCAGCCTCGACTGCTAGCATATGAGTACCATAACTAACCTTCTGCGCTGGAGTGCAGTCCATCACACGGAAGATTCTCTCAATCTCTTTCAACCAATCCAATGCTCCATCCGGATCATACTTTCCCTTGAACATAGGCGGATCCTCTCTCTGGAAAGTCGCCAAGCTACGAGATCCAGCATTCCCGTCAATATTCGGCTGATTCTCCATTGCATGAGCCATTGCTTCTAAAGCAGCAGCAAGTGCAACATTATTCCTTCCAACCATCTCAACTTCTCACTACAACATAAACAAATGTTAGAACTGAAATTAACAATACTCGATTGTTAGACAACTACGACTCGACGACAAGGTCGGACCAACCTTTTGCTATGATACCAACTTTGTAACACCCCAATTCTACCCCGAAAAATTATATAAATAAATCAGAGTTATAAAAATCATTCATGCAAACGAATCAGGATGCCACAAATTCTTCTTACTAAATTCATTGCACTCATCCTGGATACATAACACTTTAAAACATCGGATGAACCGTCATCATAACATATTTAATTAAATAACTAAACATCTACACAGCGGAATTCTTAATAGCATCTTTATCATCAATACAACGACTTCAAAACATCACCACATAATAATAATCAACTTAAAGTTTAACAATTGAATAATCATTAATCAAAAGCAACAAGCGTTCATCCCCTCGAGTGTTACATATCAGAGCAATGACACCGACTCGAACTATTGAAGGTATACAACCTTCACTCTCGATTACTTGCACGTTACCAACAAAAGGATAACATTCAAACAGAAGGGGTGAGATATCTAACAATATAATAAAGCGCATGATAATTAATATATTAAATTAGATCACATAACATCACCACTTCTCATCTCATAATCAACAATAATCACAACAATAATACACAATTACAACATCAATACACACTTCTTTATGCAATAATATAATGTGATTCAATACTATGAAAATGCATGTGGTACCATTGGAGCAGAACTCCCATCTTAAAAATTTTCCAATTAATAGAGGCGTCAACAAGGCATAAGCCTTCTTCTCAATATTCTCCAAATTCAGGCCATCTCAACGAGCATAAGCTCCATCTCAAAATGCAATGCATGCGACACAATCATGAATGTATTAACAACACCATAATTAACAACAATCACAATACAACATCATCGTTGGCCAAGGGCCTACATCTCAAAAGCATCTCAACATCTCTTCATCAACATCTCATATCATCCATAATAATTTATCATTTATTCATCAAACACCATTTATTCATCATAAATTATCAACACAACATCATTAATAACGTCTCATAAACAACTCAGTTGTAAATTAATATGACAGTAATTCATACTTCTATTATGTAATCTGACATCATTACTATCATTACTCCTACTGTTACAAATCAAACAGCAGCCTATAAACCTTTCGTTCTCATCATTCTTCTTACAACCAACATAATGATTAACACAGAAATTAACTCTAGTCCTAATTGGGATTACTAGGGTTATCCTTCCTACTCTTCATTTTAATCCTCAAGAATTAAAGCTCATCGCGTTATCTATTCAATGCTTAGAACGACATCTCAAACGGCATCCTAAAATTCAAGTTACAGCATTTTCAAACTGAATCTGCCAAAAATCAGACAATATGGATCGACGCAAAACTCCTTGGATCGACGCGTAACTGCACTAAACTCGTAACATGAGTCGACGCATCCTATCTTGGATTGACTCATCCTGAGTCTAACACACAGCATGTATCGACACATGCATCCTACGTATCGACTCATCCTGAGTCTAAAAGTCCTCATGTCGACTCATACTGAGTCTCTCAACCTTCTTGTATCGATACATCATGTTTGAGGTCGACGCATCCTGCATAAATTTTGCGATTTTCTCTGCGTTTACACTACGGGTTTCATATTTTAAGCCCTAAAAACTTGATCTAATCATAGATAATCATCACTTACAATTACCCTATGATTCTACATCAATTAACCCGCATTGGGACATCATTATTCATCTATAATTCATCAATTTCACATCATACAACATCATAAACATTCCATTCAAGAATAAGACAACAATCACCTCTAACCCCACATACCAATTATCATGAACCCAATTATAGAGTCAGAACCCCACCCTTACCTTGGATTGAAGGTCGCTCTATAACTTCTGGTCGAATCCTCGTTCTACCGTTTTTCCTCTTTTTCCAGCAGCTTCACGTTCTTCTTCTCAATCCTTATTCTTCTACTGCCTCTTCTTTCTATTCCTTCTAACAATAATAAAATAACCTATTATTCTCTTTACTCCTTAATGTGCTTAAAACTATTACACCCCCTTATTACTTCTATTCATTTCCAACAAGCCCACATCAAATTATATTATTCTTCTAATATTATTTCTCCATTTAATAAAATAATTAAATCCAATTAATCACAACACATCTTCACAAATATTCCAAAAATAATTTAATTAAATAATTAATAAATTACAGGCATTACATCATCCCCATGCTTTGGCAAGTCCAAAAACTATGAAGCATCTCCTGAAGTCATGTGGATCAATAAAGGAGCTCTTCCATAGGATCATTAGGCTTTATCAGTTACAAATTATAATTTTGTAGTTGCTAAGTTTCATTTGGTGTAAATTTATATCTTTGAATCAGGAATTCTAATAAAATAATCATGCATGTTTTTTAAATAAATTAATTCGTTTCACTCTTCATCTTTCACCATTTTCCATAAATAATCAACGGCTTTCCACTTTCACTCTTCTTTTCTATTTTCCATTGCCTAGCTTTAACAAACTTCGAGGGAGAATGATGAAAATAAAAATAATAAAATTTTGCTTACGTATGCTTTTTAATAGTAAGGCTTAGCTGACGATGTAAGGCGTTGTTTCACTTCCTAAATAGTGGAGAAATAAGGAGTTAATTCATAGTTAACCCCATCGAGCGAGAAGACGGAGTTCTTTCTATTTTCTAAATAAACCTTTAATTTTAACCAGGGGCAGGGTAGATTTCAATTAATTCAACGATGCATTCAAATACCAGGAGAATCGAAACAATCTAAGCAAAAGTTCAAGCATATCTCTCTCCTTGATACATCATTGAGGAAGCGACCTTAGCAGATATTCAAGCATCCTTTTCCTCGCGTTCATCATCCAAGATTGAGGAAGCAATCAATAGAAACAAAGTTCACGACATCTTCCTCATAACATCCTTCAAGATCGAGGAAATGATAAAGACAAAGCTTATAATATCAACATAGGCAGTCACAAAATTTCAAAATTAAAATCAACAAAAAGGAATTTCAAAAAAAATAATAAAGCCCGCTAAGTCAAGTAAAATTCAAAAAAACTTGACTTAGGCAAAAGTTAGTTCATCCCGATGAACCCGAAATTCAAAAGAATTGGTCTATGCAAAATAAGGGATTAAAAAATAAATAAATTGGAAAACAATCTTGTGACTTCCACCTCAATAATCATCAAGGTTTCTAATCAATGCTTGGATCTTACCAATGCTTGAATCTTGTCAATACTTTTCATCGGAGCTTGGATCTTTATCCATACTTCTTATCACCTGCGCGACTATGAAATTTCTCTTGGGAATTAAACGCATCTGTTGTATTAATTGAAATTAGGACCAGAGAACATCAAGGAGAATGGGGTGGGCTAATCAAATTTTGAGCCTTATATATTTTGTTTCTTAAACCACAAACCATGGCCACGTTATAACCTTTAAAAATTCCTAATTGAAGCTAGGTTCACTATGAAAGCATACTTAACAAGATTTATGTTAAATTGTTACCTATGTTTGTTGAAATTATTTCTAATTACTTCGCTTCTTCGAATATTCATCTTCTAATCTTCCATTTCTTTTCGAATAATCAATTTTGTTTCAAGAACTTGCATGTGCATCAAACGGAATTACTTTTTCAAAATGTACAATTTTATCTATGAATCAATACTTAGCATCAAGGAGATTTCAAAAGAGGGTTTGATCAAAGGCAACATTTCCAAGAAACTTATGACTAGGGGCAAAGCATCTAAGAGGACCCCATTAAACAAGGGAAAATACTAATGATAGTAGGGGTATATAACATGAAGATACTATTGACAAGGGATGATCATTCCGAAATTCAATCAACTCAGATCAAATTTCAAAAGCACTGTTCAATCAGGGGCATACCTTTCGAAGGAGCATTCCTTAATCAAGTCATATCACAAAAAGGTATGACTTGGTTTCCTCGTATTAAAAAATTGATGTACCCCAAAATTTGCCCTCTCAATTATCAATAATTTACTCACAAGATCTCCTTTGGCTCAAGACTGCACTAGGGTTGATCAGCTCAAGACACCTCCTTAAGCACTGATGACCAAAATTAGGGTTTGAGATTGCACAAGGATATTTGAACTTTTAATGCTTCATATGACTTTCATGGATCATTATGGACACCAAGATTACTCATGTCAAGTTTCAAGCCTTGGATCACACTTTTGCTCAGTCAATTGAGCAGTTGACCTAAAAATCAACTGTATTGGGGAAAAGTCAACTATGGCCAATTTAAAGTGAAACTTCATAATTTTTGATCCACATCAACAACTTAAACTCATAGGTATCATTTGATCAGGTTTGGACCACAACTCCTCAAGAAATTTGATCAAATCTCCAAAAGGGCAAAATGGTCAAAATTAGGGTTTTAACTGGGAAACGACAATTTCTGATTTTTTGACCTAGAAAATGGTAAATTGGTTTAAGGAATGATATCAAGAGTCCAATTGCATCACTTTGACCTAATTACATGGCTCAAAACATTACTCAAGCCCAATAGATTGACAGATGAATTTTCAGTCAACTGATCAAAAGTCAATTGTACACTGAAAAGTCAAACTTTGACTTTTTGATCAAAATTCAATGTCAAAGATCACAATTCATCAAAGCATGTCAAAATATGAAACTCATTCATCAATAAATAAAAAATTCAAGATTTCATTTTGAAAAGTTAAAATTTCTAAACTTAGAAATTTTTCGAAGTGTTGGAAATTTCTTATTTTTTCATAACTTTGAGCAAAATTTTCACCATGATACAAGACGATTCAAGAGAAACTTCCAACATGAAAGTTGTATATCTCCAAGAAATCTACAACTTTTCTTTACACAACTACTTCCAAAAGTGCTTGGATCTCAAGTTATAATTTTAAGAACATGTGGTCATGAAACAAAACACTTAGTGAAATGTTTGCCCTAATTTGGTCAGGATTTTTTACCCAACTTCATGGCACTTTTTCATATAGGTACAAGGGGAATCTTCAAAAGAAATTCACATATGGGTTGTAGAGCACATTGCAAGCTTTCTAAAATGTCCAAGAACTCCTTGAGATCATTTTTGAGTAGGGAGAATCAAGGAGATGAAGTTAGGGTTTTATCACTTGATTTACAAGTCATTTTATGATGAACCAAATTCAAAATTCAAAGTATGCTGCATAACATCTAATTTGCAGGCCTCAAACTTGTTAGGCACTCCATAATTAATGGCTTGCACAGCTGTTAGAGGTCTCATTCGAGCATTCAATGCAAGGCCATGCTTTATATCCATTTTTGGAAGAAAGTGTACATTGCCATTTTGATAAAGTGCTTTTTTACACAAAACTTGTTCTTGAGCCTTGCACTTGTTATCTTCTGATCATACAAGTCCTATAACTCATAATAAACTTGTTAGACACTTACAATCACTCAGCCCATGCTTGTACCTCACATTGAAACTTGGTTTCCCTCTTTTCTTCAAAATCAAGTAACCTAGCAATTAGCTGAAAACTTGTACTTCTGATTGTCCAAACCACTCCAATCCTTTTGCTTATAGATATACAAACCATTTTCCACAAAACACACGAAAGGCTTGACCCCTGAAAACACCTAGAGCTCAGAATCACATCTCATACCTCCATTTTCACATAAACTGACCAAAAACTTGAAACTCATAACTCCCTCGTGCGTTTTCAAGCCTTTTGGTTCCTAAAGCTTCTAAACATCATTTAGAACTGATCCCACACCCTGTTACAAGACTGTAACACCATTAACAGCATCCTCCATTTTCAAAAACAGAGCTTTGCAAGTGGACTTCTCCAGAACTCCTCAGCCACTTCCAGCTCAAGCTAAGCATTCCTTTAGCTTCCTGGGAACTTGAGGAAGCTAACCCAATCATTGGAACTCACTGAAATCTGCTCAAACTTCAAACCCGTTACCCTCTTGCAAGGTAAGTTTTCTAACTTTGGAACTTTTCATACAGGCATCATCAATGATTTATTTGTGAATGAAACATGTAGATATCATTGCCCAAAAGCTAACCATGTTCATAGTTTCCATTAATTTTGTTTGAGCTTAGCGAATTTTAAGATTGAAATTTATGAGATTTTTAGGGTTCAGATTAGGGCCAATGAACTTCATGTTTGTCTTTGATCTATAACTTTAATGCTTTACATTTCTGAAATCGTGAGGGAATTTGCTACAAGTTTCATGTTTACAGTTTTCATTTTTGTTGAGATTTGAACAAGTTACAGTTGGTCTGACTGGAGGTTGAAGATGAAGTGTAAATCAGGGCATGTTGTATATCATAAATTTATTGTTTTGCTTATGTTAACAGATGTATAGCCACCCCAGTGGTAGAAGCACGCGTCTGTAACTTGAGGGACCTGGGTTCGAGCCCCAGTGGTACCCTTTTGATTTTTTACATTTTTCTTTGCATTCTGACTTTGTTGACAAGGCGCCTGGGTCTCTTTGGGCTTTGTTTTTTTTTTTTTTACTTTCTAACCCCCTGCAGGCTATTCACACCCCTGGCCCAATTTTTATTTTATTTTCTTATTTTTATTTTATTTGTTTTCTTAATTATTTTTATAATACTAGAAAATCACAAAAAATGTAAAAATAGCAGATTTATATTTTGACTTAGTTTATTTATTTTTCTCACAAAAAATATATTTTATTTAACCATACTTTACTTATTTTACTAATTATTCTTGTAAATTTAATTAAAACTAGGTTATTATTTATTTTCTTTTACACCAATTAAAATATATTATTTTAATATTTAAAAAGACCAAAATATTTTATAATACCATAAATTATTTTCAAGACAAAAAATACAAAAAATACCTTTCTTAAACTTAATTTCCTTTTAATCAATTAATAGATTTAGGGTTTTATTTAAAAACTTTTCCTAGTAAAATTAGGTTTACTTGTTTTACTTTTAATTAATTATTTTTTCCCTTTAATTAATTAGGTTAAACTCAAATTCCCTTTTTCCTAAAAAAATCCGAACAAAAAGATCCATTTTCTTTGCATTTACATTCTTGCATATTTATTTATTTTGTACATTTATTTATTTCCATTCTTGTACCAATTCAATATGGTTGTAATAGATTAACTAGGTTTATTTTATTGCAACCCCCATTTACAATTTGTACTCCCCCCTCCCACAAGTATTGTAATAGCGTAGCAACTTTAAATTTCGTAGTTTATCGCTTTATATACAATTGCTAGTAATTAGGGTTTGTATGGAAAGACTAAAAAAAATACTTAGAAAATCCTAATTTAAAGACAAAATCAAGCATGAAAATAATACACTTGCACACAAGCATCCCCTAGGGTAAATCCGCATGGTTGCCTTACAAAATGGCCATATTACGCATGTGAATTATCTTAGCAAAAACAAGCAAAATACAATATCATAGTCCCTCGGTGACGCTAGCTATGTTGCCTTTCAAATAATATTAGTCCCTAAAAGAGAATGCTAAGATACCTTGCAACATTGCTAATCATAGTTATACGATGACCCACGCCCGTCCCGTTTACATCCAAAGATAGGGTTACTTACCAAATCAATGGTAAGATGACAATATCAAAGGAAAGAGGAAATGAACATAAAAGACTTTTGAGTAGATAAAATGCTCTTAATTACTTGCTCAATTTCAAAACATCCTTGCTATTTTCAAAACAAACACCTACACTTTCAAAACCTCTTACAAACTTGAAAACATTTTCAAAAGACCAACATCTTTGTATACATTCTTACGAACGAGAATCATTACAAAGTTTTCCTAAACAATGGCCTCTTTACAAAATACTTTCAAAAACCACACAAAGCACAATTTCAAACAAAAGCCAGTGATCTAGAAAGTAACTAAGAGCCCATGGAAAACCATGGATGAAAAGGGTGCTAATACCTTTCCTTTTCATAATCTACCCCCTGAACTCAAGAAATAATCTCAAAGGTCTTTCCTGTGCTTTTTCACCTTTCCTTTTTGGATAAAAGAAAAGTCGGTGGTGACTCTTGCTAACTGCAACATTTGCGATCAAACGCAAAATCTTTAAGTCAGTTATCCCACCGTATCACAGAACTGGCGAATCTGCTGGGGAATTTTTTTTAAAAGTGGGGTTACCTTAGGGTTAGGTCACATTTACTTTCTTTCATTGTTTGACTTGTTTGCTTTACATTATGGTTCTTTGTTTGGGTTTGAATCCTCTACCCAGATTTGGGATACCTTATAGGTAAGTAGCAATATGTTGTGGAAACTGTGCTGGGTATACCGACATGGTCTAAGCAATAGCTACGTTAGTGCGACATATTTGTGGGTACCGGTAGCCCTTGAGTTAACCAAGGAGAATACGGGGCCGCTGAGTGATGTCCTGAAGCACTAATTAACTTTTAGAACCTTTACTTAACCAACTTGGCCTTTAGGACGTAGTGAGATTACCGGCTTTGGTGCAGTCTGAAGTTGGTAGATACTCGATACTACACTCAGTGAGGTTTGGTTTTTTAATATATTTCGGTCGCCATTAAAGAGGCTTGTGCTGAGACAATGCTCAAGGAAACAAACCAATAATGTTGAGCTCCTTAGAACTCGGTTACTATTGCTAGGACAGGTTGAGCCAACTAAACTTCAAGAGGGTACTTACCTATAAGAATCCATGCAAACCTAAACCTAAGGACTTGTTTGCTTTGTTTGTGTATATTTACTTGTACATAACATCATGAACATCATAACATCACATTCATTCACTAACCATTTCAAGGATATTAGGATTTATCTTTGTTCTATTTTGTAGGACATGAGTTCTATTCGCAGGAAAACTATTCAAGTCAGTCTTGTAAGGATCCCTCCTCAACTTAAAGAGCTAGCTTCCAGGATTCCTGTAAATTCTCCATTCACCGAGAGACATGGTCGCCTACTTAACTTGGTCACCTTCAACACTAATGAAGACATGATGAAGGTGCTCTTTCAGTTCTTTGATCCTTTACACCATTGCTTCACATTTCCTGATTATCAACTTGTGCCAACTTTGGAAGAATTCTTCCAACTCTTGAGGATTCCCATTCTCAATCAACTACCTTTCAATGGTACGGAAAGAGACCCAAAGCCATAAGAGATTGCTCAAGCTCTACAGTTGCAATCATCTGATGTCACAACTAATTGGGAAACAAGGAGTGGTGTCAAAGGTTTCCTAGAAAAGTACTTGTTTGAGAAAGCCCGAAACTGTTGGAACTCCTTGGATTTGCAAGCCTTTGAGGAAATTATGGCTCTCCTCGTCTATGGGATGGTTTTGTTTCCAAATCCTGACCAACTCATAGATGTGAACACCGTCAAAATCTTCATATCCCCCAACCTGGTGCCTACTTTGCTAGGGGACATTCTACATTCTTTTCACACCCGCACTATGAGGAAAAAAGGTGTCATTATGTGTTGCACTCCTATCTTGGCAAGATGGTTTATTTCGCATCTTCCCTAATATGTGTTAAAGAACGAGCAAGGTTCAAGGTGGTCATAAAGGTTGATAAATCTCCAACATTCAGACATTCATTGGTGTTCCCGATCCATAGAGAATGTTACTATTGTCGACCGTTGTGAAGAGTTCCCTAATGCCCCTTTACTTGGAATTAGGGGAGGTATCACCTACAACCCCTGCTTAGCCTTAAGACAGTCTGGTTACGCCCGAAGGGATGACCCTCTTGAGATGCTCATTCAAGGTTTGTTATTTGACTACGAGAACAACGATCAAGGTCTTCGCCAGAGATTTATCCGAGCTTGGAGGATGTTGAACAAGATAGATAGAAAGACATTGGGGCACAAGAATTCCATCCCTCTTGAGCCTTACCTCAAATGTGTATGAACTCATGCTCAAAGTCTTATGATTCCTTATCCCTCCATTCTCCCGGTGATCATGGAGCCTCTTATGGAAGGATATGTTCCATACATTATCCTACATCCTGAAATGCCCACCTCTCTTGAGGAATTACAAAGAGATTGGATACAACTCAAAGGGGAGCGAGTAACTTTCAAAGCCCAATTCTACGCTATCAAGAAGAAGGTTTCGGAACTCACTAAGCAACTTCATGAAGAGAAGACTCTGAATTCCTACATCGCACCAAAGAGGATGCGTACTACCTTTTTATCTTAGAGTTTTTTGTATTTTTTTTTCCCAAAGAGGCATTGATGTACTCAAGCTTCAATTTATTAATATAACGTGTGTTTCCTTTTTGTCTAAAACAAATTTGAATCTTTAAAATCCTTGAAATCATTACATATGCATTTACCATTCATCATAACATAAGCAGGTTTCTTGCAACAAGTCTCCTCATCTTTCTACTGTTTATTTCAGTAAGATGGATCTCGAGCAAACGGTGAAGGACCCCCAAGCTCAAAATTCTCAGTTTCAATAGATGTTCTTAACTCTAGCCAAATGACAAGAAGAGTTGAAGACCTTGCTGGTTGAAGAGAAAAAGAAAATAACCGGAGTTCTAAACATGGGAAGAAGATTCAAAGGATAGGAAAGAAGGACCTTGGACTTTGCAATGTCATCTGGTGAGAAAGACAATCAAGATGGGAAAGGCAAGGAAGCAGTTTTCCAGCCAGATTCAGAAGAGGAAGAGGAAGAAGAAGACTATTCTGAAGAACAATATCCTCAAGCCGACGACAAGTATAAGCATCTAGAATAACGGTTAAGTGCAATGGAAATCCAAAAAGTGCCTGGATTGGACTTTGAGGAGTTAGGGTTAGTATCTAGCATAGTCATTCCTCCAAAATTCAAAGCACTGGTGTTCGCCAAATATGACGGGGTTTCATGTCCCAAAATGCATCTATGGTCCTATGTGAGGAAAATACAATCTCACACTGTTGACAAGGATTTATGGGTACACTTCTTCCAAGACTGTCTGTCTGGAACTCAACTTGATTGGTTTTATCAGTTAGAAAGAGCCAATGTTCCTAAATGGGAAGATCTTGCTGCTGCCATTTACAAACAATACCAATACAATACTGATCTTGCACCCACCCGTACTCAACTCCAGAGTATGGCCATGGTTTCAATTGAAGGCTTTAAAGACTATGCGCAAAAGTGGAGGGACTTAGGAGGAAGAGTCCAGTCTCCCCTATCTGAAAGAGAATTAGTAGATATGTTCTTGGGCACCTTGTCCGGTCCTTTCTTCAATCATTTAATTGGGAGTTCATCAGCAGGATTTACTGAATTGATATTGACCGAAGAAAGAGTAGAGGCCGGGATAAAGAATGGAAAGATTCAAAAAGATGCATCCTCTGCTGCTGTAAGGAAACCATTCATCAGAAAGAAAGAAGTGGTTGCTGTATATCCTTGGAGAAATCAAGATAGGGCTGAACACCATCCAATGGTGGGGGTTGTCATGATTCCTAAACCAGAGCCTGCTCAGCAAAGAAGCAACCAACCAAGAATGGAAAGACCAGTCAGACAATTCACCCGAATTAATATGACACTATCTCAAGTGTTGCCAC
Source organism: Vicia faba (assembly GCA_948472305.1). Classification (NCBI taxonomy): domain Eukaryota; kingdom Viridiplantae; phylum Streptophyta; class Magnoliopsida; order Fabales; family Fabaceae; genus Vicia; species Vicia faba. The sequence goes on along the minus strand of OX451741.1, from coordinate 1,435,446,162 downwards.
ATTTGTTAAGATCCAATCTAGTGACTTTGAAAGAAGCTCCAAAGAACCCTAATACAACCTCTCCTCACTATCATCCTAATGCCCATTGTACATACCATTCTGAGAGTCCCGACCATGACACTAACAAATGTTGGGCTCTAAAGAACAAAGTACAAGACCTTCTTGAAGCCAAAGAGATTGAATTCGAAGCGCCCGGAAAGCCCAATGTCATTACTGCCCCTATGCCCAAACACGGTCGTGATGTCAACACCGTCGAGGAAGATGTGTTTGTTACTTCAGTTGATGAACTTGTGATCCCACTCCTGACTATCAAAGAGAATTTGTTGAATGCCGGTGTTTTCCCAGGCTGTGATGAAAGCTGTCATTTTTGTTTATCCTCACCAACCATCTGTCCTTTGTTGAAAGCAGGCGTCCAGTGCCTAATAGATAACAAGAAAATTTTGTTCGAAAAGACTTCTATTCCAACTTTTTCTTATAATGATGTTTCCATCGTGACCATTTCCGACAATTCTTCCAGGGTCTCCACCAAAAGACCCGTTAGAATTACATCAGTTCCAAAAGTAGCTCCGTTGATAATTACAATGCCTGGACCAATCCCGTATTCGTCAGACAAAACCGTACCATGGAATTATGGAGGGGATGTCTACTACCACGGTATCAAGCAAGATCAGCCAGCTGCTGAAAATTCAAGTTCTGAGAAAGATGGCTCCAATGTCAGTAATATTGTAGGGACTAGTAAGATAACCCGAAGTGGAAGGGTTTTATCTCCAGAAATTGCTCCCCTAAAAGCTATTTCTGGACCCGTAATCATTCCTGTTGTTGTTGACCCTCCAAAGTTTATTCCCAGTCCTACAATCATCTCTGCTAATACTCTTGTTAACAAAACTGTAACAATCACCGTTATAACCCCTACTGAAATCCCTACTACCGAGTCAACTGAGACTCGAGGTAAAGGTATTCTGGTTGAGCCTGTCTGGACGAATGCATAATAAGTAGATATCCCTGAGACTTCCCGAAAAGACATGGAGGAAATTCTAAAGATCATAAAAAGAAGCGACTACAATATAGTTGAGCAACTGGGGCAAACTCCATCAAAAATTTCCATGCTGGCTTTATTATTATGTTTCGAGGCGCATGCAAAGGCCTTGGTAAAGTTCCTGAAAACTGCTTATGTACCCCAAGAAACATCTTCCGATTAGTTCCAAGACTGCGTAGCCAACATGACTGTAGATAATTGTTTAGGTTTTTCAGATGCTAATATAACGCCAAGAAGGAGGAAGCATAATGAGGCATTACATGTCTCAGTCGAATGCAGTGGCACGACTCTGGCTCATGTCTTGGTTGACACTGGTTCGTCTTTGAATGTGTTGCCTAAAAGGCTCTTGATAGGCTTGACTGTGGGGGATTGACATTGAAACTGAGCAACATAGTAGTGATGGCCTTTGACGGCTCAAAGAGGATGGTGCACGGGGAATTAGACATCCCCATAAAAGTTGGAACCCAAACTTTTGATTCAACTTTTTATGTAATGGATATTCGCCCTTCATATTCCTGCTTATTGGGCCGACCGTGGATTCACAATGCTGGTGCCGTTACTTCTACGTTGTATCAAATGCTGAAATATCCAATTCAAGGGAAGATCATCACCGTTCATGGAGAAGAAGAGTATATGGTCAGCCATCTAAATTCCTTCAGATATGTGGAACTAGATGGTGAATTTATTGAAACTCCATTCCAACACTTTGAAGAAGTCCCGCAGACTGTGGCAGTAACCAAGGCTGTGTCTCAAGTCCCCAAGATTACAAGGCCTCCGCTCAAGATGTCGTCTTTGAAGGATGCCAAGGAAGTAATAGAAGAAGGTGGGTGCACTATTTGGGGTTAACTCCTAGATATCCCATACAAATCTGACAAGTTTGGTATGGGTTTCACTTTAGGTGCCCAGAAAGTTGTACGCCGCGCTCGTGTTAGAGGACCACCCTTGAAGATCAGCAACCACCAAGTCAGCACCGTGGAGGATGATGAAGACAGTTATAACCTGGAGGACTGGATTTTCCCAACTATCAGTGGAGGGCCCAACAACTGGGAGGCTAGAGATTTAATCCTAATCACTTTTATCCCACAGTAATTTGTCTTTAGATTTTGTCGGATCTGTAATATTAAAACAATTCAGACTCTTGAAACCTTGTGTCTTACCCGAGGAACAATGGTCCATTTGTAAGGGTTATTATCTCATTTCCATATGACATCTATGAATCATGGACGTTTTTGCATACAAACTTTGTGGTCATTGTTTTTTCTTTTTACATTTTCCATTTCTTTCAAAGATAGCTATACTCTTACACACACTCACACTCACAATGCAGGTCTACATCCATTTGGGATCCCATGGGTAACGGTTTTGCTATGGCTTTCTGTGACCCTGAAAATCTAATCTACCAAGCCGAAGATGAAGGTGAGCAAGATTGTGAAGTACCATGGGAACTCTCCAGGTTACTGCAACAAGAAGATAGGACCATTCAGCCTCACGAAGAGCCAATGGACACAATCAACCTAGGTACCGAAGAAGACAAAAGAGAGGTCAAGGTGGGCGCCAATCTGGAACCCAGTATTAAAGAGCGTCTAATTCAGTTGCTACACAAGTATGTTGAGGTCTTTGCCTGGTCATATAAAGACATGCCAGGACTTGATGCATATATCGTGGTACATCGTCTACCTACAAAAGAAGACTGCCCACTGGTAAAACAAAGGGTCCGTCGCATGCGACCAGACATGTCAGAGAAGATCAAAGCAGAAGTCATGAAACAATTAAACATTGGATTCTTAGCCGTCACCTCTTACCCACAGTGGGTTGCCAATGTTGTTCCCGTGCCCAAAAAGGACGACAAAGTGCGAATGTGCGTGGACTACAGAGATTTGAATAGGGCAAGCCCTAAGGATGATTTCCCACTACCCCATATTTATGTTCTAGTTGACAATAAGACACAACATAAAGTGTTTTCCTTCATGGACGGTTTCTCAGGCTACAACCAAATCAAAATGGCGCCTGAGGACATGGAGAAAACAACCTTTGTCACACAGTGGGGCACATTCTGCTACAAGGTTATGCCATTCGGACTGAAGAATGTTGGGGTAACCTATCACCGTGCCATGGTAGCTCTATTTCACGACATGATACATCACGAAATAGAGGTCTATATGGATGACATGATAGCTAGATCTCAAACAGAGGAAGTGTATCTTGATCATTTATAGAAACTGTTTGAGAGGTGTGATCGGTGGGAATGAGAACTGACTGTTTTGGAATGCTGGTTCGCGTTTGCGTTTGTTTTCGCAAAATGTTGCGGTAAGCAAGAGTCGCCACCGTCTTTTATTTCATCCAACAAGGAAAGGACAAAAGCACAGAAAAATTCCTTTTCGAGATGTTTCTCGGGTTCGGGAGGTAGATTATAGAAAGGGAAGGTGTTAGCACCCTTTCTATCTGTGGTTATCCACGGGCTCTTAGGTACTTGCTCACTATGTTTTCAAAAGGTTCGCTTTTCTTTGTGATTGTGGGTTTTGAAAAGAGTTTTGTTTTTGAAGAGAGTGTAAGTGCAAAAAGTTTTGTTTTGTTTTAAAAGGAGCAAGTACTTAAGAACCTCTACCTACTCAAAAAGGAATTTAATTGTGCAAATGTCCTTTAGACAATGCTATCCCACTATTGAGGAGTAGGTAGCACCATCGTTGGAGCTTTCGGGTCAATTCGATTTAAGGGACGTGTGGTCACTAAAGCAATGTTAGGACGCCTTAGTGGTAACCCTAATGTCTTAGATCATTTTTATCGAGGCAACCATTTCGAGGCAACTTTGATCTTTGGACAGGAGGGCAACCTCTAAAACTTCCTATACTCAATGACCACGTTCGAGGCAACCAAGTGAGGTGTACCCTAGGAGTGGCATGTGCAAGTGTGTCAATTTTCAGTTATATTATCTTTGCATGTCATGGTGAGCTACTGTTGATTTTAAGTTAAGAGTTAATCTTGTCATGCATAGCCTAGTTAGCATACATCTAAACAGTTAATATATGTACAGGAATTTAAAGTGCGGGAATTGTAAATCCTACGCTATTACAAGGCTTCGAGGAGGGGGATTATTTACATGTCCAAAATTGGGGGAATAAAGCAGTAAAGTGTAAAAGGTCTTAGTTAAGCTATTACAAACCAGTAGGCAGTTACAATAAAATAAACGCGCGCGGAAAAAAATTGAATCGGAGTGTCCTTGGGTTTTGACCCTTTTTTTATTAAATAAAGCATATATTTTTTTGTCATTATTTATTTAAGAATTAAGACTAACTAATGATTAATTAATTAAAAAGAAAATATTTTTTGAGTTTTATTTTATTTTGAGAAAATGATCTAAATCTACTTAATTTTAGTTTTGGAAAAACGTTAAGATAATTAAAAGATTAATTAACAAAATTAATTTAATAGGAAAAACTAGCCTAATGTTTTTGTGTTTTTGATTTTATGTTGATTAAAAAAAAGAATAAAATAGTCAAAATAAGGACAAAAAATGAAGGAAACAGGCAGCAAATAAAAAAAAAGCATAATTCTGGAGGCCTGGGTCGAAAGAGGTGTGGGTTGTCTTTCGACCCAGTGAAGAGGCTTGATCGAAGGTGCATGAGGGGCTGCACTTTGGGGGTGTTCGATCTGGATATGTCATCCATCGATCTGGAAATCTTGGATCCAGTTCGAAGCTAAGCTGCTAAGCTTCGAAACTCTGAACAGGATTCTAAGAATATATTTCCTGCAAAACGAAACAAATGTTAAAAGTCCAAGGGGGACTTTACCCGCCTGATTCGAATCTCCTCACAATTTTGATCCTTCCTCAATGTGAATCTGCTGAATCTGGGTCTGGGTTTGTTTTATTCTGAGGTTCGAAGGGGAAACTCAGATCGTGCCCAAGTAATGGCACGATCTCACCTTTGCACTTCAGCTTACATGCAACACAATCAATAATAACAAAAATATATGCAATGTGTATTTAAATGTCATGAAGGTGCAATTTTGGTTTTGCAAACCCTTACCAATTGAAGATGTATGATTTGTGGCTCTGGGTGGCTGCTTTGGCTTGGATGAAAATGCTGATAACCTTTGGCAGCGTATCTCCAAATCCTCCTTGTTTCTCCTTTTTCGTTCTGTTCTCTTCTGTTTTTTCTCCCTTGTTCTGTGTTTTTTCGTCCTCTGTAATGTGACACTAGCCCTTGTATTCATAGGAGTGGGGGGTCTAGTAACGGCAAGAGACAACCCATTAAACAGACCATTAAAGCCATGAGACAAGAATCAGACACATTAAAATATTTCCCTTTTTGAAATATTCGTGTCTCTTGAATGAACCTGGACACTTTTGAATTTCGAATGCCTTCAGGCCCTACTCTTTGATTGGTCCTTGTCCAAATATCAATCGAAGGGTACCAATTAAAATTCCAATCGAAAGGCTTTGTTAACAGGCCAATCGAAAGGTGTTGTTCATGCTAATCGAAGGCCTTGACATAATGCCAATCGAAAGGCTCCTTCAGAATACCAATCGAAGGGTCTTTCAGAATTCTAATCGAAGGGCTTTGACATAATGCCAATCGAAGTGCTTGTCCATAATGCCAATCGAAAGGCTCATTCAGAATACCAATCGAAGGGTCTTTCAGAATGCCAATCGAAGTGCTTGTCCATAATTCCAATCGAAAGGCTCCTTCAGAATACCAATCGAAGGGTCTTTCAGAATGCCAATCGAAGGCTTTGACATAATGCCAATCGAAGTGCTTGTCCATAATGCCAATCGAAAGGCTCCTTCAGAATACCAATCGAAGGGTCTTTCAGAATGCCAATCGAAGGGTTTTGACATAATGCCAATCGAAGTGCCTATCCATAATGCCAATCGAAAGGCTCATTCAGAATACCAATCGAAGGGTCTTTCAGAATTCCAATCAAAGTGCTTGTCCATAATGCCAATCGAAAGGCTCCTTCAGAATACCAATCGAAGGGTCTTTCAGAATGCCAATCAAAAGGTACTTAAAGCACCACTTAAAAATTTTCTTTTTCCTTAGGCAAGGGTTTGTGATCAACCATGCAGGGGGAAGATTTTGGAAAACATGAGAGGGCAAATTTTGGGGTGCAACAGTTGCCCCTGTTCAATTTTCTTAAACCTGAGGATATAGATTGGCTTTCGAGCCTTTCGTGATCCGAAGGTGGAAGATAATTGAACACTAGAGTGCCCAGAAATTTGCACTCGCATGGTGTAGTATCAGCATTGTGACGTCGGGAATGGGCTTACAGATGCCATTTGGAGATTGTTGGTAGGAGGATGGGTTTATATATGCCATCTGCATGAGTGTCGATCGCATAACAGATTCCTTAGCGAGAACTTGCATACCTGTTGTTTGTAGAAGATTCCGCTGGGGAAGTCTAACTTTTGTTGAGATTTAGGAACTGACTCATGCTCATTGGGAGTATACCGTTGAGGTTATAGAACATGTCCTGTCTGGTTCCAAGTATTAATCTTCAATCTCTTCGTGTAGATGGTTTTCCTGGCTTGTTACAGGTATTACTCTACAATCAGTCGTCCACAGATATTTTTCCTAGCTTGCTACAGGTATTAAACTGGGACTTGAAAAGGTTGGTCGAGGAGATATCTGTCCTGGCTGGTTTCAGGTATTAATCTTTGACCTGAGAAAGAAAGGTCTTCCTGGCTTGTTACAGGTATTAATCTTCAATCTCTTCATGTAGATACTTTTCCTGGCTTGTTACAGGTATTAATCTTCAATCTCTTCATGTAGATACTTTTCCTGGCTTGTTACAGGTATTAATCTATAATCAGTCGTCCACAGATATTTTTCCTGGCTTGCTACAAGTATTAAACTGGGACTTGAAAAGGTTGGTCGAGGAGATATATGTCCTGGATGGTTTCAGGTATTAATCTCTGGCCTGAGAAAGAAAGGTCTTCCTGGCTTATTACAGGTATTAATCTTCAATCTCTTCATGTAGATAATTTTCCTGGCTTGTTACAGGTATTAATCTACAATCAGTCGTCCACAGATATTTTTCCTGGCTTGCTACAGGTATTAAACTGGGACTTGAAAAGGTTGTCGAGGAGATATCTGTCCTGGATGCTTTCAGGTATTAATCTCTGACCTGAGAAAGAAAGGTCTTCCTGGCTTGTTACAGGTATTAATCTTCAATCTCTTCATGTAGATACTTTTCCTGGCTTGTTACAAGTATTAATCTACAATCAGTCGTCCATAAATATTTTTCATGGCTTGCTGCAGGTATTAAACTGGGACTTGAAAAGGTTGGTCGAGGAGATATCTGTCCTGGCTGGTTTTAGGTATTAATCTCTGACCTGAGAAAGAAAGGTCTTCCTGGCTTGTTACAGGTATTAATCTTCAATCTCTTCATGTAGATACTTTTCCTGGCTTGTTACAGGTATTAATCTATAATCAGTCGTCCACAAATATTTTCCTGCCTTGCTACAGGTATTAAACTGGGACCTGAAAAGGTTGGTCGAGGAGATATCTATCCTGGCTGGTTTCAGGTATTAATCTCTGACCTGAGAAAGAAAGTCTTCCTGGCTTGTTACAGGTATTAATCTTCAATCTCTTCATGTAGATAATTTTCCTGGCTGGTTTCAAGTATTAACCTACAATCAGTCGTCCATAGATATTTTTCCTGGCTTGCTACAAGTATTAAACTGGGACCTGAAAAGGTTGGTCGAGGAGATATCTGTCCTGGCTGGTTTCAGGTATTAATCTCTGACCTGAGAAAGAAAGTCTTCCTGGCTTGTTACATGTATTAATCTTCAATCTCTTCGTGTAGATAATTTTCTTGGCTTGTTACAGGTATTAATCTACCATCAGTCGTCCACAGATATTTTCCTGGCTTGCTACAGGTATTAAACTGGGACTCGAAAAGGTTGATGGTAGCCATCTTTTGATTGACCTTTTCCTTAAAAAAGGTAAAGCGTTAGCTGTATGCAATGTCATAATGTATGAAATGCATGATGTCATGATGTTCTCAAAATAAATGAGATCGTGTCGTATGCACTTTATCATGTATGTAAATAGGAGGTATGAGATGTAAAATGTTTATGAATGTATTTTCGTCTGGGAAAATAAATCCTTGACAAATGTCGGGGAGTTTGTTAAATCCTGGACTGCTTGTTGAAGAGTATGGTTGAATTCTTCGTTTCCACTGGGGATGATGAACAAAGATGATTGCAAGAATAAACCTGCAGGAGAGAATGACTATGTTGGGGAATAAACTGGTGAAGAGATTACTCTGCGGGGAATTACTCTGTGGGGAAGAGATACTTCGCTGAGATTTTAATGATAAACTCCGCTGGGGATTCCGTTGATAAGCTTTGTTGGGGATTTTGATGATGAACTCCGTTGGGGGTAGAAAGAACTTTGCTGGGGATGATCTTTTAGTTGCAACTTGCTGAGGATAACCCGGTTAGACTCTTGTGAGGATAACCTCTGAATTTGGCTCGGGAGACTTATTTATGCTTCGCAGGGGATAAGGTTCCAGAATCTACTGGGGAAGATGATTCAACTCCATTGGGGAAACTTTTTTAGACTGCGCTGGGGAAATGGCTCCACTGGGGGTATCTTGCATTCTGTCGGGGAACATTCTTATATTCCATTGAGGAATATTAAGACTGCCAGGGATACTCTCATGCTTGCTGGGGAATATCCTTATACTCTGCTGGGGAATATTAAGACCTTCTGGGGATACCCAACCTTTTTAGGGTTGATGGTAGACCAACTCTGCTTGGGGAGAGTATTGTTGATTCGTTCATAGTTGCAAGTCTTAGCTGAGAGAGCTATCATTACTGTCTTACTCTGCGGGGAGTGAAAGTATCTTAGCCATATTCTTCAGCTGAATATATACCTTGGTACCTGGTGGACAGAGCAACTTGTACAGTTCGGACAATTCTTATTTGCCCCTGTTTTTATGGGAGAAGGTGCCTGCGGAGGCCCTATGGATCGAGTATTATCCCCACCTATGAGGTGCTTGGTATCTTTCGGTCAAAATGACAAGTCTTCTTCTGGTAGGCCAGTGACGAGATGACGGGACATAGTCGTACGCTTTGATCCCTAATTTTTTCCTGGACCTCCCTTTCGGGTTTTCAGTCCATCGGGATACCCTTTTTTTGCCCAAGCCGCCTTTTTCAGGTTTTCGACTTGCCGGGTGTACAGATTTTTTCATTTTCATCCCTTATTTTGCCCGAACCCTTTTGGTTAGTCAGGAAGCCCTTATTTTTGCCTAGGCCTGTCAACCTAGCGGGTCTTTGTTCATGCGCGGTGTTTTTTGACTATGTCCATTCCCTCAGGATGTAGAGAGGTGTCACTGTCGGTAGTGTTGTGTTGCCATACTACCAGAAGGTGTTCGTTTGATCATACAAGATTCGTTGCTGGAATTCATGTCCAATGCCCCAATTGATTCAGATGGAGATCTGCCCCTGGCTATTTGGCATTTTGAGAGATTCCTTGAATCTTGACTTGACTGCCCCAGATGATGGACAATGATCATGCTGTGCCCCTTGATTGGAAGTGTTTTTCCATTTGAGGCGATCCTTTTTATTGAGAAGGTTTTTGTTCACTAGATATTCGTCGTGCGAATTTCTCTACTGTTGAACAAATAGTCATATGCAAACAATGTTATTTTAAGAATGCAAAGCTTATGTCTGTTTTGAAGTTTTTGAAAATGTATTTTTTCAGTAAGATAGGAAAATTTTGTAAAATGTGACGTCAACTCAGGATTTACAGCAAGCCCTACAGGAGTCAGGATACCTTTTGTAACAATATGCTTTCGGACTAACCCATGCTTCAGCTAGGACTCTTAAGGGTTATAACGTGGCCTGGTTCACGGTTTAAGAAACAAAGGTTAAAGGCTCAAAATTTATTTGTACCCACCCGCTCTTCGTGATGTTCTTTGATCCTATACTCAGCTAATTGTGCATTTAGATCCTGTTTGAGTCTTTGCTCTGACATACCAGTGATGGTTCGGATACTGAAAGTTTATTTTGAACAGGCAGTCATTTTTGTTGAGAGTTATTAGGACCTCTTTTTGATTTTATTATCCCTGTCTTTTGCCTGAACTGTTTCTTTTTGTATTTACAGTCAGCGGGATGCCCCAGTTTTGTAAGTCTCCTTCCTAGGTTTTGACTTAATGGGCTTTTATTTCTGAGAGATAATGACTGCCTGTCCTTACGATTATTCAGAACCATCACTGTCTCTTATTTTGGAAGGACTTCTTTAATGCCATTCATTGTGCACCTGGATCAACTGAGAAAACTACCCTGCCCTAGGTTATAATTAAGGGTTTTAATTTGTGAAAAGAAAAACTCCAACTTCTTTGGCTCAAAGGGGTTGACTAGGGATTATCTTCCTTATAACTCCACTGTTTAGGATTTGAAATAATGCATGTACCTCATCAGCGGGGTCTATTCAAAAGCATATTGTAAAGATTGTGGTATCGTTTCCGTCATCCTCCCTCTAAAGGCTTAGAGTTTTTTTTGTTTTTTTAATCAAGAGTTGAACATCACAAAAAGGAAATATGAAGCAATTTAAGCATAGTGAAAACAATTAATTCAAAACAGACACGTGCATTGCATTAATGAAATAAAAAAAATTTGACATGACAATAATTGTTTGAATAAGCAAAGAAAAATACAATTTCAGAATTCAAATGAACAAAAGTGCTTTCAATCCTAGTCATGTTTTGGCAAGGGAGCAGTGATCACATTGGGAGTCTCAGGAGGGCCGAATTCGATCTCTTTCGCATCAATCAAGTCTTGGACCTTGTTCTTCAAAGCCCAACAATCATCTGTATTATGCCCCGGGCTATCAGAGTGATAAGCGCAGCGGGCGTTAGGGTTATGCCTTGGTGATGTTGTATTTAAAATCTTCGGAGCTTCTTTTAGAGTCACCAGATTGTTCTTCAGCAACTGTGGCAACATCTGAGATAAAGTCATGCTGAGACGAGTGAATTGCCTTCGAGGTTTCTCGTCCCTTTGTTGGTTGTGATGCTGAGGAGCACCAGCAGGTTTTGAAATAACAACCGCGTTGACAGCTTGGCGGTGTTCAGGTCTATTCTGTCTTCTTGAACTGTAGACAGCACTGGACTCTTTCTTAAACGAATTCTTCTCGGTGCCCGATGAGGCACCCTTCTGTATCTTCCCAGCCTTAATACCAGCTTCAACCCTCTCACCAGTCAAGATAAGGTCTGTAAACCCGACTGAAGAGCTTCCAATCAAATGGTTAAAGAATGGACTAGACAGGGTCCCCAAAAACATATCAACAAGTTCACGATCAGCTAAAGGTGGTTGAACCCTTCCGGCAAGGTCTCTCCATTTTTGAGCATACTCTTTAAATCCTTCACCCGTCCCTATTGACATAGCCTGGAGTTGGGTACGCGTAGGAGCGAGGTCGGAGTTATACTGATACTGCCTATAGAATGCAGTAGCCAAATCCTCCCAGCTATGGATACTATCTCCATCCAGCTGATAGAACCACTCAAACTGAGTCCCTGAGAGACTGTCTTGAAAGAAATGGATCCATAAGTTCTTATCAACAGTGTAAGGTTGGATCTTCCTCACATATGACCGGAGGTGCAGCTTTGGACAGGAAGCTCCGTCATACTTGGCAAAGGCAGGTGCCTTGAATTTATGGGGAATCACCACCCCAGATGATAGACCCAGATCTCCGAAGTCCAGACCGGGCACCTTCTGTATTTCCATAGCGTTCAAACGGTCTTCCAGCTGTTTGTACTTATCCTCAGCAGGAGGATATTGTTCTTGAAATTCTGGATGCAGATACTCAATGTCACGTTCAATGTTATAACACCGTATCTGACTTACTATATGACAGTAAATACAAAAGCAATAAAGAACACAGTCAATTGTTTACCCAGTTCAGTGTGCAACAACACCTACTCTGGGGGCTACCAAGCCAGGGAGAGAATCCACTATAAGAGATGTTAATTCAGGAATAAACCAACCAGTTTATCTCCTTCACTTAAGACCTACCCAATGCAATTCTAATCTAAGTACAACTTAAACCTGAGTACCAACTCACTCCCCCTCAATCACAGCAGTGATACATAAACTAATTTGACATAATAATTGATGAAGACACTCTTCAAAAACAAACACTTGATTAAGCTTCACAGCTTTTTAATCAAGCAACACAATCACTCTTGCTTCACAGCTTTGAGTGATGCACACAACTAACTTGAATCTGCTTCACAGCTTTAGTCAAGGAACATTCAAACACTCTTGCTTCAAAGCTTTGAGTGCTACACAACCCTTACACATAGAAACCTATTCCAAGGCACTTATCACAAAGATAATTGCTTGGAGTACAATAATCAAATCTATACAGATTACAAAGTGATCTTCTAATCAATCAGCGGGGATACTTGAAAAACAGTAGCTCTGTTGAATATATAGCAGCTGCAACTTCAGTTAGGGTTTCCAAAAACCTAGGGTTAATTCCGTTTGACCTAAAGACCAGGTCACAGGACTTTATTAACCAGGTTAGGGTTGAGCTAGGTTACCCCTCAGAAAACGCAGGATTCTGTTCAGAAAGGACTGAGTTATTTCCTGAAAAAACTCAGACTTATACAATCCTGCAATCCTGTTAGTTCAGAACAGGATGTCATAACATATGTTATGACATCTGAGAAAACCTGTCTACTGATTTAGCAAAATGTGATCATTTTGCAAAAATGCTCAGATACACACTTATAAACATCAGTATTTGAATTACAATATTTTTCTGCAAAGGTACCTAATGAACCAGTACAAACTGAACTAGAATGTTATGACATCAGTCATGACATTCACACATACACTTGGGATTTACCAAAAATGCAAGCCAATACCTAAACACCTACAAACTCCCCCTTTGGCAGATTTTTGGCTAAAGACCCTAAACAATCAGAGATAGATAGCAGCAGAAATAAGTGACAGCAGAAAAATAGAATGTCAAGTACTAATTAAGCAAGTACCAAAATATTCTCCCCCTCTTTAGCCACAAATGGGCCAAAGATACATGTTCATAAAATTATACAGTTATCCAAAACAAACTAGTAAGAGCAGCAGCAGCAAACAATTGAATACACTTCAGCACCAACCAGCAACATCACCAAACAGCAATCAACCTTCAAGCACTGTCATCAGACTCAGAGGAGCTAGTTTCTTCAATGTTAAGATGTCCTTCAGCTTCTACACCTTCTTCCCTTCTGCTTTCTTCAGCTTCCTCCTTTTCTAGCCTGGCAATTAGAATTTCTAGGGTCCTTTTTCTAGCATCCAGATCTTTGCAAGTTTCTTTTAAAACAGCTATGACATCTGATGTCTTGGACTGGGTCTTTACAGACGATGTCTCAGCGGATGTTATGACAATGTCTGGAGCATGAGATCCCTGAAACAGTTTGTAGTGCAGGCCAAGGGCAGGAGCTCTTTTACAGACTGTATCTCTTGCTACAAGGATATCAGGGTATTGTGCAAGGATGATTCCACAAAGGAGGGAGGGAAAGGCAATTGGTCCTTTGACAGCATAACTGCCAGCATGCTTTAAAGTTTGTTCAAAGATGTACCTTCCATAGTCAAAGGCAGTCTTGGTTCCTACAGCATAGATAAATCTCCCCAATCCTGTGGAGATAGTTGATTTGTGATTTGTAGGCACCCAGTTTGCTGCACCTATTTTATGCAAGATGGCAAATTTCATGCTGAGTTTACTAGCATTCAGCTTCCCTTTCAATGGCCAGCACTTTACTTGCCTGGCTGTGATGGTTAGACAAACTTCATTGTCAGTTGCCTCTAGATCAGGACAGTCCTTATTTGTTCTTCCAAGAAACTTGTTGATTTCTGATGGAGAGAACTTGACCCTTCTTCCTCTAACAAAGACACTTTCAAAGTCAGCTGACCTTCCATCAGCACAATCATTTGACAAGTTCACTACAAACTCCTTAACCAGATTTTCATAACACTTGTTAAACTTTATCACTGTCTTCATTAGCCCAGCATTCTTGATCAGATCCATGATGTCTTTGCACTCCAAGGCATCATTGTTGAGTTCTCTCTCCAAGGCTATTCTCTTTAAGCAAACATACTTCCATCTGTTTGCATTGTCAGGATGATGAAAAGAGATGTTGTCTGTTGGCACTTCAGGCACTCTAGCAATCTTGCTGGAGGGGAGCTTCCTTCTGATGGGAGTTTCTTCAATATCAATCTCAAATTCTGATTCATCATCAGAATCAGAAGTTTCAGGTTCTTTACTTTTCTTAGAGATTGGTTGTCTAGCAGTCTGCACCTGGGCCTTCTTCCCTTTTGTCTGAATACTTTTCTCAGCCATCCCTTCAGCCTTGGATTTCTTAGCATCAGGTTTATCATTCTGACTACTCTTTCTTTTCATCAATCTCCTAGCTATGCTAGGGTTCACATTAGCAATCAGTTCATTATCTGAGTAATCTTCATCCACATCAATGATAGGTGGATCAACAGCCTTTTCAGAGGTGTCCTGAATGTTGTCTTTTGGTGTCACAACATCCTCAGTGACATCTACATTTTCAGAACCTTCCACATTTGGACTTTCTGATTGATTTAAAGGGATAGAAATCCCCGGTACAGATTGGTTGCCACTCAGTATGCTAGTAACCAGCCTAGCAATAGCTTGGTGTACTTGAACTGATCCTTCTCTATTAGGTACAGAAGACGAAGGATGAGAAGAATTACCAGAGGCTGTAGCTTGAGCTCTTCCTGCATGTCTGGTTCTGAGCTTTTTGACTCTGACTGGGTCAGTTGCCATCTCCCTGAGTGGAGTGACCTCAAGAACTTCAGATTCTATGCATGTAGTGATTGCCCTAGAATCTTGGTTAGATGATGACGATGATGAGGAAGACGAGGTCGCCATGGTTGAAGAAGATGTCTGAGACATTTTGATTGACTTTGAGTAATGGTAGCAGTTTGAGAAAAATCTTTGATTTGGAGGAGGAAACAGGTTGCAAGGAACTGAGAGGTAGGGGATAAAAGGGAGTCTCTTCAACTTCTTAAGGTTTTTGAAGGAATTGTGAAAGAATATGATTAACCCACTAAATATAGACTTAATAAAATTAATCCCTTCAACCCTTGTTTTAAGCAAAATTAATTGCTATAATTTCTCATGTTGGTGAATACCCAACCTGCCCCTCAAATTTTCAAGTTTATTTCCAACAAGAGCCTTGGTAGAAGAATCAGTTAGATGAAGCTTAGAGAAACTATGTTCCAGTTTAAATGACTTCTTCTCTTCAAAGTCAATAGGATTCAAGGAAATGTTGATTGTTTTCAGATTGTCACACCACAATGTCACAACATCTTGTGTAACATTGTACTCAGGGAGCATCTGTTTTGACCAGATGTTTTGAGAACAGAATTTATTTGACTTGCTATTTCCAACATCCTTGTCAAGATGACTTAAGGTTCTGACAACACATTCTTCTTCAAGTTTATTTGCCACATCACAGATATTATCAACCTGTAGTTTTGGAGTTCTTCTGACAGCTTCCATAGAAATAGCTCTTTTCATTCTTCTTAGATGAAGGAGACCAAGCTTATGCTGCCACAGTTTCATCTCTTTTTCTTCTTTGATGATTTGACACACAGTGGAGATAACAGTGTTCTCAGGCTGCCACACGTAACAGTTATCTTTGGATTTGATTCCTCTCATTACAACATCTAGTTTTTCATTAATTACTAGACATTCAGATCTTGAGAAGTTGACCATGAATCCTAGATCACATAATTGACTGATACTAATGAGATTAGTAGTCAACCCTTTTACCAGCAGTACTTTATTCAGACTTGGAACTCCAGGACAGTCCAAATTACCAACTCCTTTGACTTCACCTTTAGCACCATCTCCAAAGGTCACAAAACTGGTGGTGTGAGGCATAACATTATTGAGGAGATTTTTGAATCCAGTCATGTGTCTGGAACATCCACTGTCAAAGTACCAATCTTCCTTTGCAGAGGCCCTCAGGGAAGTGTGAGCTATCAGTGCAACAGCCTTTTTCTTCCATTTAGGAACATGAAGTACCTTTTTAGACTTAGGTTTGACACCTGAGTTCTGATTAGGATATCCATGTAGTCTGAAGCAGAAGGGCTTTATGTGACCATATCTCCCACAATGATGACATTTCCATCTTTGGTACCTCTTCTTCATATGTCTCTGTCCCTGATGTTGAGAGTTGTGTTGAGACATCCGTTTTGACATTTGCTTACCAGTACCAGATTTCTTTGCTTCCATAAATCCTAGTCCAGATTTATTTCCCATATTTTGTCCAGCCTGAAGGATCTCTTCCAATTTGTCTGTTCCATTGGTCAACATCTTGACAGATTTGGTCATTTGATTCAGTTGTGAGTTCAGCAATTGAACTTCTCCTTCTAGATGACTTATAGTTTTAAGATTCGCCCTTTTTTCAGCCTCCAGTTTGATAATGAGTTTTGATTGTTTCTCATTCTGCACACAGACTTCAGCACTTCTGATACATAATTTCTTGTAGGTATCAGCCAGTTCTTCAAATGTCACTTCTTCATCACTAGTGTCACTTTCAGAAGTACAAACACTAGTTAGGGCAGTAACTAGTTTGGCAGATTCTTCTTCAGAATTACTTTCTGAATCATAGTCAGACCAAGTGACAGTCATTCCTTTCTTTTGCTTCTTAAGAAAGGTAGGACATTCAGCTCGAATATGTCCATATCCTTCACATCCATGGCATTGAATACCTCTGCCTTGGTTTCCCTTATCTTCTGACCTTGGTCTTCTGCTGGAACTGTCAATGTCAGAGGGAATTTTATGAACATTAGACCTTGACTTTGGGTCCATTCTTTTGATGAGCCTGTTGAATTGTCTTCCAAGCATGGCAATAGCTTCAGATATGTTTTCTTCTTCATCCTCCTTGTATTCAACATCAGTGTTGGATACAAGTGCTATGCTTTTGTTCTTCTTGTCACCATTATCAGTGATCCCCATCTCAAAAGTCTGAAGAGACCCAATAAGTTCATCCACTTTCAACTTGCTAATGTCCTGGGCTTCCTCTATGGCAGTTACCTTCATTGCAAATCTTTTAGGCAAGGATCTGAGAATCTTCCTCACCAGTTTTTCTTCTGACATCTTTTCTCCCAGTGCTCCTGAGGTGTTGGCAATCTCCAAGATGTTCATGAGAAACTCATGAATGGTTTCATCTTCCATCATTTTTAGATTCTCAAATTTGGTAGTCAACATCTGAAGCCTTGACATTTTTACTTTGGAAGTGCCCTCATGAGTAGTTTTGAGAGTGTCCCAAACTTCCTTGGCCAGTTCATATTGATGTACTAGTCTGAAAATGTTTCTATCAATTCCATTGAACAAGGCATTTAAAGCTTTTGAATTTCCCAGAGCTAACTCATCTTCTTCTTTACTCCAATCTTCCTCAGGCTTCAGACTGATTGTCCCATCTCTCTCAGTTATGGTGGGATGAATCCATCCTTTGTCAGCAGCTCTCCAAGCCTTTTTGTCCAGAGATTTTAGGAAGGCAATCATACGAGGTTTCCAGTAGTCATAATTAGTTCCATCCAGAATGGGTGGTCTATTTCCAAAAACTCCTTCTTTGTCCATAGTGCCAGAAAGTGATATCCCTAGATCTCACCCAGTAATACAGGCAGGGTGCCTGCTCTGATACCAATTGAAATTCTGGCTGCAGATACTCAATGTCACGTTCAATGTTATGACACCGTATCTGACTTACTATATGACAGTAAATACAAAAGCAATAAAGAACACAGTCAATTATTTACCCAGTTCAGTGTTCAACAACACCTACTCTGGGGGCTACCAAGCCAGGGAGAGAATCCACTATAAGAGATGTTAATTCAGGAATAAACCAACCAGTTTATCTCCTTCACTTAAGACCTACCCAATGCAATTCTAATCTAAGTACAACTTAAACCTGAGTACCAACTCACTCCCCCTCAATCACAGCAGTGATACATAAACTAATTTGACATAATAATTGATGAAGACACTCTTCAAAAACAAACACTTGATTAAGCTTCACAGCTTTTTAATCAAGCAACACAATCACTCTTGCTTCACAGCTTTGAGTGATGCACACAACTAACTTGACTCTGCTTCACAGCTTTAGTCAAGGAACATTCAAACACTCTTGCTTCAAAGCTTTGAGTGCTCACAACCCTTACACATAGAAACCTATTCCAAGGCACTTATCACAAAGATAATTGCTTGGAGTACAATAATCAAATCTATACAGATTACAAAGTGATCTTCTAATCAATCAGCGGGGATACTTGAAAAACAGCAGCTCTGTTGAATATATAGCAGCTGCAACTTCAGTTAGGGTTTCCAAAAACCTAGGGTTAATTCCGTTTGACCTAAAGACCAGGTCACAAGACTTTATTAACCAGGTTAGGGTTGAGCTAGGTTACCCCTCAGAAAACGCAGGATTCTGTTCAGAAAGGACTGAGTTATTTCCTGAAAAAACTCAGACTTATCCAATCCTGCAATCCTGTTAGTTCAGAACAGGATGTCATAACATCTGTTATGACATCTGAGAAAACCTGTCTACTGATTTAGCAAAATGTGATCATTTTGCAAAAATGCTCAGATACACACTTATAAACATCAGTATTTGAATTACAATATTTTTCTGCAAAGGTACCTAATGAACCAGTACAAACTGAACTAGAATGTTATGACATCAGTCATGACATTCACACATACACTTGGGATTTACCAAAAATGCAAGCCAATACCTAAACACCTACAGTTCTTCATCATAGTCTGTCTCGTTGTCGGAGACCATAGGGCTAGGAGCCCTCCTTTCTTGTGGACTATCTTTCCCTCCAGATGGGGTGGTCAGATCAATTTCATTCTGCAGCCCGTTTCCAAACCTGCGTCCAGTGTTGAATAGGATGGTCCTCTTCTTCTTCTTCTTCCTCTCTTTCAGAATCAGGGTCTTCAAGTCCTGCTGACCCTTAGCTAGGCTCATGACCAACTCTTGAAATTGGGAATTCTGGGCCTGGAGGGCCTTGATAGCTTGCTCGGTTGAAGGTTCAGTAGACATGATGATTGTTGAAATAAATAACGAAGAAGATAAGAGACTTGTACTGGGAGACCTGTTATGCAATGATATGTATGATATATGTATGCAATGTTTTCAAGGATCTCGCGGGGTAAACAAGAAACTTGTTAGAATTTGAATTTTGCAGCTTTGATTGAAGGAACGTCATGTTGCTGAGAGTCCTTCTTCAAGAGTCAAGCTCACCATATCGAGTGGGTCATAGCCCCTGACTCAAGTTATCGTGCTTGGATTTCTAGACAACCTTGGCTAGAGGAAAATAAATCCCCTTTTCCCCTTGCTAGCCATTTGATTTACCATAACCTGCATCACAGACCCTTGAGATCCTTGAAATGGTTAAAGAAATGTTAAGACATGATGTTATGATGTGTATGCTATGCGTTTAAGCAAAAGTGTGAGGTGATGTAAGTAAGCCCTGCAGTAAATCCAGATTATTGGATAAGGACTGTAAACAAAGCCTGCAAGGAACCCATGTTGTCAGATAACAAGAATGTGCAAGTAGTTCAAGTTTGAAGGCACACAAGTCACACATATAGCCTTAAGTTTAGGCTGGCATGGAGTTTAGGCATTACCCTCTTTCAGTTTAGTTGGTTTAAACCTGTCCTAAAAATAGTAACCGAGTTCTAGAGGATCTCAATACCACTGACTACCCTCAATCGGTCATAATTCCAGTTTATCAACCTTTTCTTGCAGCCAAAATCATCGCGGGAGTTTAGTCTCAATGAGTGTAGAATACTGCTACTGTTCTATGGCCAAGTTGGTCAATTTAAGGTTCTAAGGTCAGTTGGTGCTTAATGACTCCTTAGAAGACCCATATTCTCCTCGTTCCAACACAAGGGATATCGGTACAAACTAAGGTGCCACACCAATGTAGCTACTGCTTCATCCGTGTCGGTCTATGCCGGACAGATCCCTTACAGTTTATTGCTACTTACTTAAAGGGTATCCCCAGATCCGGGTTAGGATCTATAGAACTCTGATACAAGCCCACAAAATTTAAAGCATACAAAGCATACAATTGAAAACACAAGTGATCTAATCCTAAGGTACACCTCACTTATAAGAACAATCCCCAGCAGAGTCGCCAGTTCTGTGATCGGTGGGAATGAGAACTGACTGTTTTGGAATGCTGGTTTGCGTTTGCGTTTGTTTTCGCAAAATGTCGCGGTAAGAAAGAGTCGCCACCGTCTTTTATTTTATCCAACAAGGAAAAGACAAAAGCACAGAAAAATTCCTTTTCGAGATGTTTCTCGGGTTCGGGAGGTAGATTATAGAAAGGGAAGGTGTTAGCACCCTTTCTATCCGTGGTTATCCACGGGCTCTTAGGTACTTGCTCACTATGTTTTCAAAAGGTTTGCTTTTCTTTGTGATTGTGGGTTTTGAAAATAGTTTTGTTTTTGAAGAGAGTGTAAGTGCGAAAAGTTTTGTTTTGTTTTAAAAGGAGCAAGTACTTAAGAACCTCTACCTACTCAAAAAGGAATTTAACTGTGTAAATGTCCTTTAGACAGTGCTATCCCACTATTGAGGAGTAGGTAGCACCATCGTTGGAGTTTTCGGGTCAATTAGATTTAAGGGACGTGTGGTCACTAAAGCAATGTTAGGACGCCTTAGTGGTAACCCTAATGTCTTAGATCATTTTTATCGAGTCAACCATTTCGAGGCAACTTTGATCTTTGGACAGGAGGGCGACCTCTAAAACTTCCTATACTCAATGACCACGTTCGAGGCAACCAAGTGAGGTGTACCCTAGGAGTGGCATGTGAAAGTGTGTCAATTTTCAGTTATATTATCTTTGCATGTCATGGTGAGCTACTGTTGATTTTAAGTTAAGAGTTAATCTTGTCATGCATAGCCTAGTTAGCATACATCTAAACAGTTAATATATGTACAGGAATTTAAAGTGCGGGAATTGTAAATCCTACGCTATTACAAGGCTTCGGGGAGGGGGATTATTTACATGTCCAAAATTGGGGGAATAAAGCAGTAAAGTGTAAAAGGTCTTAGTTAAGCTATTACAAACCAGTAGGCAGTTACAATAAAATAAACGCGTGCGAAAAAAATTTGAATCGGAGTGTCCTTGGGTTTTGATCCTTTTTTATTAAATAAAGCATATTTTTTTGTCATTTTTGATTTAAGAATTAAGACTAACTAATGATTAATTAATTAAAAAGAAAATATTTTTTGAGTTTTATTTTATTTTGAGAAAATGATCTAAATCTACTTAATTTTAGTTTTGGAAAAACGTTAAGATAATTAAAAGATTAATTAACAAAATTAATTTAATAGGAAAAACTAGCCTAATGTTTTTGTGTTTTTGATTTTATGTTGATTAAAAAAAAGAATAAAATAGTCAAAATAAGGACAAAAAACGAAGGAAACAGGCAGCAAATAAAAAAAAGCATAATTCTGGAGGCCTGGGTCGAAAGAGGTGTGGGTTGTCTTTCGACCCAGTGAAGAGGCTTGATCGAAGGTGCATGAGGGGCTGCAATTTGGGGGTGTTCGATCTGGATATGTCATCCTTCGATCTGGAAATCTTGGATCCAGTTCGAAGCTAAGCTGCTAAGCTTCGAAACTCTGAACAGGATTCTTAGAATATATTTCCTGCAAAACGAAACAAATGTTAAAAGTCCAAGGGGGACTTTACCCCCCTGATTCGAATCTCCTCACAATTCTGATCCTTCCTCAACGTGAATCTGCTGAATCTGGGTATGGGTTTGTTTTATTCTGAGGTTCAAAGGGGAAACTCAGATCGTGCCCAAGTAATGGCACGATCTCACCTTTGCACTTCAGCTTACATGCAACACAATCAGTAATAACAAAAATATATGCAATGTGTATTTAAATGTCATGAAGGTGCAATTTTGGTTTTGCAAACCCTTACCAATTGAAGATGTATGATCTGTGGCTCTGGGTGGCTGCTTTGGCTTGGATGAAAATGCTGATAACCTTTGGCAGCGTATCTCCAAATCCTCCTTGTTTCTCCTTTTTCGTTCTGTTCTCTTCTGTTTTTTCTCCCTTGTTCTGTGTTTTTTCGTCCTCTGTAATGTGCCATTGGCCCTTGTATTTATAGGAGTGGGGGTCTAGTAACGGCAAGAGACAGCCCATTAAACAGGCCATTAAAGCCATGAGACAAGAATCAGACACATTAAAATATTTCCCTTTTTGAAATATTCATGTCTCTTGAATGAACATGGACACTTTTGAATTTCGAATGCCTTCAGGCCCTGCTCTTTGATTGGTCCTTGTCCAAATATCAATCGAAGGGTACCAATTAAAATTCCAATCGAAAGGCTTTGTTAACAGGCCAATCGAAAGGTGTTGTTCATGCTAATCGAAGGCCTTGACATAATGCCAATCGAAAGGCTCCTTCAGAATACAAATCGAAGGGTCTTTCAGAATTCT
Source organism: Vicia faba (assembly GCA_948472305.1). Lineage (NCBI taxonomy): Eukaryota > Viridiplantae > Streptophyta > Magnoliopsida > Fabales > Fabaceae > Vicia > Vicia faba. The sequence continues at coordinate 1,435,423,619 of OX451741.1, read as the reverse complement.
AGTCGAAGGGCTTTGACATAATGCCAATCGAAGTGCTTATCCATAATGCCAATCGAAAGGCTCATTCAGAATACCAATCGAAGGGTCTTTCAGAATGCCAATCGAAGTGCTTGTCCATAATACCAATCGAATGGCTCCTTCAGAATACCAATCGAAGGGTCTTTCAGAATGCCAATCGAAGGCCTTGACATAATGCCAATCGAAGTGCTTGTCCATAATGCCAATCGAAAGGCTCCTTCAGAATACCAATCGAAGGGTCTTTCAGAATGCCAATCGAAGGGTTTTAACATAATTCCAATCGAAGTGCTTGTCCATAATGCCAATCGAAAGGCTCATTCAGAATACCAATCGAAGGGTCTTTCAGAATGCCAATCGAAGTGCTTGTCCATAATCCCAATCGAAAGGCTCCTTCAGAATACCAATCAAAGGGTTTTTCAAAATGCCAATCGAAAGGTACTTAAAGCACCACTCAAAAATTTTCTTTTTCCTTAGGCAAGGGTTTGTGATCAACCATGCAGGGGGAAGATTTTGGAAAACATGAGAGGGCAAATTTTGGGGTGCAACAAGAGGTTAAAGAAATACAAGCTAAGGTTGAACCCAAATAAATGCACCTTTGGGGTGAGGTCTGGTAAACTCCTAGGATTTGTCATCAGCAATAAAGGTATTGAAGTAGATCCTGCCAAGGTAAAAGCAATACAAGAGATGCCTGCTCCTCGTACCGAGAAGAAGCCAGAGGATTCTTGGGACGTTTAAACTACATTGCCAGATTCATTTCTCACCTGACAGCTACTTGTGAACCAATCTTCAAATTACTGAAGAAAGATCAAGTAGTCAAATGGAATGACGAGTGCCAAACGGCTTTTGACAAGATCAAAGAGTACCTGCAAGAGCCTCCTATTTTGATGCCACCAGTTGAGGGAAGACCGTTGATCATGTATCTGACTGTTTTGGAAAATTCAATGGGGTGGGTGTTGGGGCAGCATGACGAGTCTGGCCGAAAAGAGCAAGCTATTTATTACCTGAGCAAAAAGTTTACCGACTGTGAAACAAGATATTCACTACTCGAGAAAACTTGCTGCGCTCTGGCATGGGCTGTTCTCCGGCTAAGACAGGATATGCTGACCCATACTACCTTGTTGATATCTAAAATGGATCCAATAAAATACATCTTTGAGAAACCTGCTCTCTCTGGGAGAATAGCGAGATGGCAGATGATCCTGACAGAATATGACATACAGTATACTACCCAAAAAGCAATAAAAGGCAGTGTACTAGCTGATCAGCTTGCTCACCAAGCTATAGAAGACTACCAGTCCATGAAGTTCGAATTCCCAGATGAAGACATCATGATGGTAAACAACTGTGAAGAATTCAGACCATATGACGGACCTGAACAAGGATCCCGATGGACCCTGGTTTTTGATGGGGCATCCAATGCACTCAGAAATGGTATTGGTGTTGTACTCATATCTTCTGAAGGATGTCATACTCCCTTTATGGCAAGACTCTGCTTCTATTGTACAAACAACATGGCGGAATACGAAGCATGCATTTTTGGTCTCAAAGTTGCCATAGATTTGGGGATTAAATCTTTAAATGTATTTGGAGATTCAGCTTTGGTCATCAGCCAGATCAAAGGAGAATGGGACACCAAACACCCTAACCTTATCCCCTACAAAGAACATGTGCTGACATTGATCCCACATTTTGAGAAGATTACCTTCGAGCATTTCCCGCGAGAAGAAAATCAGCTAGCAGACGCACTAGCCACAATGTCATCCATGTTTAAACTTAAATGGGATAAAGAGGCTCCCCAGATCACCATTGAATGAATGGATGAACCAGCTCACTGTCACGAGATTAATACTGAAGAAGTAGTGGACCGACCTTGGTTTCACGAAGTCAAGAGGTATCTCGAGGCTCAAGAATATCCTGAAGGAGATTCAGTCAATGATAAGAAGTTCTTAAGGAGATTCTCCGCTAAGTTCTTCCTTAATAATGGCATTCTCTACAAACGCAACCATGACTCGGTGTTACTTTGGTGCGTAGATAAGGTTGAAGCTGAAAAGATCATGGTTGATCTACATGAGGGCACTTTTGGCACCCATTCCGGTGGGCATACGATGGCAAAGAAGATCCTACGGGAAGGCTATTACTAGTCTACCATGGAAGCATATTGCTATCAACACTCTCGAACCTGCCACAAGTGTCATATCTATGCTGACAATGTGCACATACCTCTGGTTCCTCTGAATGTCTTGACGGCTCCTTGGCCCTTTGCTATGTGGGGCATCGATATGATTGGGAAATCAAACCAAAAACCTCCAATAGACACCGCTTCATTTTAGTGGCCATTGACTATTTTACAAAGTGGGTTGACGCAGCCTCTTTCGCTTCTGTGACCAAGAATGTTGTAACCCAGTTCATTAAACAGAATCTCATCTGTCGGTATGGTATCCCGGAGAGGATCATCACAAATAATGGTACAAATCTAAATAATACTATGATCACCGCCCTGTGCGAGCAATTCAAGATCCAGAATCACAATTCTTCCCCTTACCGGCCAAAGATGAATGGTGTCGTCGAAGCTACAAATAAGAACATTAAAAAGATCATACAGAAAATGACAGTCACATACAAATACTGGCATGAGATGCTACCATTCGCTCTCCACGGGTATTGTACCACGACACACACATCAATCGGGGCAACACCCTACTCTTTGGTATATGGCATGAAAGTTGTCTTGCCTATTGAGTTCCAGATCCCCTCTCTAAGAATCATGAAGGATGCATGGCTGAATGAAGAAGATTGGATCCAAACTCGTCTTGATCAACTAAACTTGATTGATGAGAAGAGGCTTACTGCTGTCTGTCATGGTCAAATGTATCAAAAACGGGTGATCAAGGCTTTCAACAAAAAGGTCAGACGACAAGTGTATCAAGTTGGGGATTTGGTGATCAAACGTATCATACTACCGCAAGGTGATCCCAGGGGCAAATGGACTCCTACATACGAAGGACCATTTGTAATCAAAAGCATATTCTCTGGTGGAGCAATGATCTTGACCACCATGGATGGTGACGACCTGCCACACCCCGTGAACGCAGATATAGTCAAAAGATACTACGCCTAAGAGACCCGCTAGGTTGACACACCTAGGAAAAACAAGGGCATCCCGACGAACCAAAAAGGGTTAGGGGAAAAATTAGGGATAAAAACAAAAAAAAAGTACACCCGGCAATCTGAAAACCCGAAAGGGAAGTTTGGGCAAAAAAGGGTATCCCGGTGGACTGAAAACCCGAAAGGGCGGTCCAGGAAAAAGTTAGGGAATCAAAGCGTATGACTATGTCCCGTTGGATCACCTTACGGATAAGTTAACAAATTTAGAGGTTCTGATCAAATTCAATCAACTTCGGACAAGGCAGCAAGTGGACAAGATGCTCAGAGACACGAAGGCTATAGCATAATGGGAACCCCATGGGATTATTGCACATAGCTATCTTTTCTTTGTATCAAAATTTTCATTTTTTTTACGAAGGCATTCTCTTACTAGAATGTTTGTCTCATTGTACAAAAATACTTACTCAAAGTCAATACAAAGATATCCCTTTGAAAGTGCAAAACTATCTGTTTTTCTTTACTCTTGTGTTTTGTTTACAAAAACATCCAATGATTTATTGTTGAACATATGCATTTGAACATAATTATTGTTTACAAATAAACAAAATAAAAAGACAATTATCAATCCCCTGGTGTGCAGTTTAATCCCCAGCAGAATAAAGCTTTCAATTATCAATCCCCTGTAGAAGTCGCCAAATTTCTCAGGATTCCCCAACAGGATGTTACAAGCAGTACACAGCGTTTCCCTTACAACAGAGTTTATTTCTCTAAGGGGAAATTCATCAACACTTCAACTTCAAAACATGAAGACTTATACTCCATATCCTCAGCAGCAGTCAGGGATTTATTTTCCCCAATCCAACAGCAGTGCAACAGATTAGCTCACATACGCATACATCACATCTATATATCATAAACATCGATAACACGAATGCATATATCACAATCTCATTGTACCATGCATTTTATACATCATGACATTGCATACAACTAATGTTTTTTACCCTTTTCAAGATAAGATCAATCAACACCTACCATTAATAATGTTAAAAGGCTTTTCAGATACAGTTCAGATAAAGCTCCAGACACGGGCACCATTCTGATACTCATTCAGATTCAGTTTACAGATACAGTTCAGATATGCTTCAGACACGGACGCTATTATGATACTCATTCAGATTCAGTTTACAGATACAGTTCAGATACACTCCATACATGGACACCATTCTGATACTCATTCAGATTCAACTTTCAGATACAGTTCAGATACGCTTTAGACACGGACGCCATTCTGATACTCATTCAGATTCAGTTTACAGATACAGTTCAGATACGCTCCAAACACAGACGCCATTCTGATGCTCATTCAGATTCAACTTTCAGATACAGTTCAGATATGCTCCAGACACGGACGCCATTCTGATACTCATTCAGATTTAACTTTCAGATACAATTCAGATACGCTCTAGACACGGACGCCATTCTGATACTCATTCAGATTTAAATTTCAGATACAGTTCAGATACGCTCCAGACACGGACGCCATTCTGATACTCATTCAGATTCAACTTTCAGATATAGTTCAGATACGCTCCAGACACGGATGCCATCCTGATACTCATTCAGATTCAACTTTCAGATACAACTCAGATACGCTCCATACACGGATTCCATTCTGATACTCATTCAGATTCAACTTTGAAACTCAGCTCAGTTACGCTTCAGACACGGACGCCATTCTGACACTCATTCAATTTCAGCTTACAAATATTGTTCAGCAGTCATTTCTGGATGGCATCTGCAAGCCCATCTTCGAAAAAATTTCCATCATCCTTCCAAATGGCATCTGTAAGCCCATTCCCCCTACCATCGACCATCACATCACTGAGTGCAAATTTCTGGCACTCTAGTGTCTAATCATCTTCCACCTTCGAGTCATGAATGACAAAACTTGCCAATCTAATTCTTTAGGCTTAAGAAGATTGAACAGGGGAAGCTGTTGTACCCCAAAATTTGCTCTCTCATTTATCAAGAATTTACTCACAAGATCTCCTTTGGCTCAAGACTGCACTAGGGTTGATCAGCTCAAGACACCTCCTTAAGCACTGATGACCAAAATTAGGGTTTGAGATTGCACAAGGATATTTGAACTTTCAATGCTTCATATGACTTTCATGGATCATTATGGACCCCCAAGATTACTCATGTGAAGTTTCAAGCCTTGGATCACACTTTTGCTCAATCAATTGAGCAGTTAACCTAAAAATCAGCTATATTGGGGAAAAAGTGAACTATGGCCAATTTACTGTCAAACTTCATAATTTTTGATCCATATGAACAACTTAAACTCATAGGTATCATTTGATCAGGTTTGGACCACAACTCCTCAAGAAATTTGATCAAATCTCCAAAAGGGCAAAATGGTCAAAATTAGGGTTTTGACTAGGAAAGGGCAATTTCTGATTTTTTTTGACCTAGCAAATGGTCAATTGGTTTAAGGAATGATCTCAAGAGTCGAATTGCATAATTTTGACCTAATGACATGACTCAAAACATTGTTCAAGTCCAATAGATTGACATATGAATTTTCAGTCAACTGATCAAAAGTCAACTGTACACTGAAAAGTCAAACTTTGACTTTTTGGTCAAAATTTAATGTCAAATATCACAATTCATCAAAGCATGTAAAAATATGAATTTCATTCATCAAGAAATCAAAAATTCAAGATTTCATTTTGAAAAGTTAAAATTTCTAAACTTAGAAATTTTTCTAATTGTTGGAAATTTCTTAATTTTTCATAACTTTGAGCAAAATTTTCACCATGATGCAAGATGATTCAAGAGAAACTTCCAACATGAAAGTTGTAGATCTCCATGAAATCTACAAATTTTATTTACACAACTCCTTCCAAAAGTGCTTGTATCTCAAGTTATAATTTTAAGAACATGTGGTCATGAAACAAAACACTTAGTGAAATTTTTGCCCTAATTTGGTCAGGATTTTGACCCAACTTCATGGCACTTTTTCATATAGTTTCAAGGGGAATATTAAAAATCAATTCAAATACGGTTTGTATATCATATTGCAAGCTTTCCAAAATGTCCAAGAACTCCTTGAGATCATTTTTGAGTAGGGAGAATCGAAGAGATGAAGTTAGGGTTTTATCACTTGATTTACAAGTCATTTTATGATGAACCAAATTCAAAATTCAAAGTATGCTGCATAACCTCTACTTTGCAGGCCTCAAACTTGTTAGGCACTCCATAATTAATGGCTTGCGCAACTGTTAGAGGTCTCATTTCAAGCATTCAATGCAAGACCATGCTTTATATCCATTTTTGGAAAAAAGTGTAAATTGCCATTTTGATAAAGTGATTTTTTACACAAAACTTGTTATTGAGCCTTGCACTTGTTCTCTTCTGATCATACAAGTCCTATAACTCATAAGAAACTTGTTAGACACTTACAATCACTCAGCCCATGCTTGTACCTCACATTGAAACTTGGTTTCCCTCTTTTCTTCAAAATCAAGTAACCTAGCAATTAGCTGAAAACTTGTACTTCTGATTGTCCAAACCACTCCAATCCTTTTGCTTATAGATATACAAACCATTTTCCATAAAACACACGAAAGGCTTGACCCCAAAAAACACCTAGAGCTCAGAATCACATCTCATACCTCCATTTTCACATAAACTGACAAATAACTTTAAACTCATAACTCCCTCGTGCGTTTTCAAGCCTTTTGGTTCCTAAGGCTTCTAAACATCATTTAGAACTGATCTCACACCCTGTTACAAGACTGTAACACCATTAACATCATCCTCCATTTTCAAAAATACAGCTTTGCAAGTGGACTTCTCCAGAACTCCTCAGCCACTTCCAACTCAAGCTAAGCATCCCTTTAGCTTCCTGGGAACTTGAGGAAGCTAACCCAATCATTAGAACTCACTGAACGCTGCTCAAACTTCAAACCCGATACCCTCTTGCAAGGTAATTTTTCTAACTTTGGAACTTTTCATACAAGCATCATCAATGATTTATTTGTGAATGAAATATGTAGATATCATTTCCCTAAAGCTAACCATGTTCATAGTTTCCATTAATTTTGTTTGAGCTTAGAGAATTTTAAGATTGAAATTTCTGAGATTTTTAGGGTTCAGATTAGGGCCAATGAAATTTATGTTTGTCTTTGATCTATAGCTTTAATGCTTTACATTTCTGAAATCGTGAGAAAATTTGCTACAAGTTTCATGTTTACAGTTTTCATTTTTGTTGAGATTTGAACAAGTTACAGTTGGTCTGGCTGGAGGTTGAAGATGAAGTGTAAATCAGAGCGTGTTTTGTATCATATATTTATTGTTTTGCTTATGTTAACGGATGTATAGCCACCCCAGTGGTAGAAGCGCGTGCCTGTAACTTGAGGGACCTGGATTCGAGCCATAATGGTACCCTTTTGATTTTTTACATTTTTCTTTGCATTCTGACTTTGTTGACAAGGAGCCTGGGCCTCTTTGGGCTTTGTTTTTTTTTTACTTCCTAACCCCGTGCAGGCTATTCACACCCCTGGCCCAGTTTTTATTTTCTTTTCTTATTTTTATTTTACTTGTTTTCTTAATTATTTTTCTAATACTAGAAAATCATAAAAAATATATAAATAGTAGATTTATATTTTGACTTAGTTTATTTGTTTTTATCACAAAAAATATATTTTATTTAACCATACTTTACTTATTTTACTAATTATTCTTGTAAATTTAATTAAAACTAGGTTATTATTTATTTTCTTTTACACCAATTAAAATATATTATTTTAATATTTAAAAATACCAAAATATTTTATAATACCATAAATTATTTTCAAGACAAAAAATACAAAAATTACCTTTCTTAAACTTAATTTCCTTTTAATCAATTAATAGATTTAGGGTTTTATTTAAAAACTTTTCCTAGTAAAATTAGGTTTACTTGTTTTACTTTTAATTAATTATTTTTTCCCTTTAATTAATTAGGTTAAACTCAAATTCCCTTTTTCCTAAAAAAATCCAAACAAAAAGATCCATTTTCTTTGCATTTACATTCTTGCATATTTATTTATTTTGTACATTTATTTATTTCCATTCTTGTACCAATTCAATATGGTTGTAATAGATTAACTAGGTTTATTTTCTTGCAACCCCCATTTACAATTTGTACTCCCCCTCCCACAAGTATTGTAATAGCGTAGCAACTTTATATTCCGCAATTTATCGCTTTATATACAATTGCTAGTAATTAGGGTTTGTATGGAAAGACTAAAAACAATACTTAGAAAATCCTAATTTAAAGACAAAATCAAGCATGAAAACAATACACTTGCACACAAGCACCCCTAGGGTAAATCCACTTGGTTGCCTTATAAAATGGTCATATTACGCATGTGAAGTATCTTAGCAAAAACAAGTAAAATACAAGATCATAGTCCCTCGATGACACTAGCTATGTTGCCTTTCAAATGATCTTAGTCCCTAAAAGAGAATGCTAAGATACCTTGCAACATTGCTAATCATGGTTATACGATGACCCACACCCGTCCCGTTTACATCCAAAGATATGGTTACTTACCAAATCAATGGTAAGATGACAATATCAAAGGAATGAGGAAATGAACATAAAAGACTTTTGAGTAGGTAAAATGCTCTTAATTACTTGCTCAATTTCAAAACATCCTTGCTATTTTCAAAACAAACACCTACACTTTCAAAACCTCTTACAAACTTGAAAACATTTTCAAAAGACCAACATCTTTGTATACATTCTTACGAATGAGAATCATTACAAAATTTGCCTAAACAATGACCTATTTACAAAATACTTTCAAAAACCACACAAAGCAAAATTTCAAACAAAAGCAAGTGATCTAGAAAGTAACTAAGAGCCCATGGAAAACCATTGATGAAAAGAATGCTAATACCTTTCCTTTTCATAATCTACCCCCCGAACTCAAGAAATAATCTCACAGGTCTTTCCTGTGCTTTTTCACCTTTCCTTTTGGATAAAAGAAAAGTCGGTGGCGACTCTTTCTAACCGCAACATTTGCGATCAAACGCAAAATCTTCAAGTTAGTTCCACCGTATCACACAAACCCCTCAAGGCCTCGATAATCAGGGACAACCTTCCAAGATGCAAATGTTTAGGCAGTGTGTACCAAGTTCATCTACTGCACATAGGGTCCAAATTCCCCTTCAAGCAACTTCAAGTACAAACCTTTTCAAGCTTCGAATACTTGGGGAAATCTATGTCATGTTCATGTTGAGGTATGAGTTCTTTCTGAGGTTACTTCCTCCAAATCCCTGAAATTGAGGAGCACCCCTTTCAAAATTTGAATGGTGGGGTAAACCATTGCAAGGCTCAATCAAAATCGGCGCGAAATCCTGACGCGTGACTTGAAACAAAGATGTTGATGACCCAACAATGTAGGAACTGGGTTTCCAAACATGAAAATCCTGATAGCATTAACGTCAACAAACTTATCCACATTAGAAAATAAAAACAACCCGTAAGCAAGTAGAGAAAAGATGGCCTAAAAAGCAACCGTACTCTTCATCCTGGCAAATTAACGAGCTTTCTACAATAAGAACTGAGCTGGTAATCCTCTAATGCAATTTGTGATTTTTTATGATAAATGTACTCTCCCTCTTCTCAATTTTTGATCTCAAAATTATATAGACATCTCCTTAAGCCTTGTTTGGATAGTGTAATTGTTGATTTTTCGGCTTATTTCGTGCGTAATGCGAGATCAAACCTCAAGCTCATCACAATCGGTGCGAAATCCTGACGCGTGACTTGAAACAAAGATGTCGATGACAAAAAATTTGGCGCGGCACCAAAAGAACCATTCCGTTAAAGTTTTTTTACCCAAATAACCATCTTTCACAGTGTTGCTTATTGGAACAATCATCTTTCACAGTTCTTTTCATAGAGAAAACCCTTAATTCCATGAGTATAGATCTTATGACATATATGTATGCATGTTATGATGAAGTATAAGCCAATTAGGATTAAAATGAAGAGGAAAATTTTTTGAGTGCAAGACATAACAAAAATCAACCCTAATTGACTAACCAAATTTCCTAACCTTCTGACTACCATAACTACCAGCTGGAACAACCTAACTGTCAGTTCATCTTAACTACCTTAAACTATCTGTCTAACATTTAACAAGCCCTCATAACCAACAAAAGCCAACTATCAACTGAATCATAACCTCCAAAACTGAATTCAACTACCTACAACAAACTCGTAACTGCTTCACTCTCCATCCTTAGATCGTAAAACACAACCCCAAATCCAATGGCTCTCGGTGCTTGATCTGTAACTAAATTTCATCCATAACTACCTACATAAACTCAACTTCCCTTCATTCCCCGGGTTCACCTTTCCAAGATCCCTGCCATTTTTCTCTTCATCCTCAATATCCACCATTTTAATTCCTCACATCACAATCATCACCACTCTCAGAACCACATACATACACACACCAATTTTTATCTTCCACCTTCATCCTTCTCTCTGCAAACCATCATCACCATCACCCTTATTTTCCCTTGAACCTCCATTCAACACTCCATAACCATCAAACATTCGATCTATACTCTCTGAGCATCAAGCATCATCACATTGTAATACACTTCCCTCGACCTTCAAGATCGTTCAACACTGAGTTTATTTCTCAGCTTCTTTCACTCTTATCTCAACTCAGAAAACAACAAAAAGAGAAGATGAAGAAGAAGATTAGAGTAGAGGAAGAATGAAGTTGTGAACAAGAAGAGAAAGTCCCTTACTTGGATTCTCTTATTCCTATGGGTTTCTATTGATCAACTTCTTAGACTACCATTGCAAAAAACACCAAGGCATACCTCTTCCTTGTACGTAAACCTGGATCCCTCTATTCTCATCTTTTTCGCCATTTTCTTGTTGCTATGTTGAAGAGCTTGGCTATGTGAACGAAAACCCAAAACTCACGGCTCGATCCCACACACTTTCTCAATTTAATTTTTGTTTGTGTTTAGTTAGGGTTTCAGGATTCTTGTTAGATTCAGAGACAGAGTGATCGGAGACGGAGAAGAGAACAGCGTCGCTGCAATTTGGAAGAGGGAAGAAGAACTTCTTCCTCGAAGAAGCTCAAGGGTTACAAATGTTATAACCCTAACTCAATCCGAACAGCATCGTTTCACTGCCTTTTTTTTTATCTTTTAATTTTTGTTAAGTCATTTTAATAAAGAGGAAAATCATTAATGAAATTAACAATAATCTGAAGATAATGGCTGGGCTTAAATTTCGTTGGGCCATAAGTGATTAAGACTGCTAGTCACACCCCCTGAAAGCCTATTTACTTTTGTTTGTTTGATCTAGCCCTTACCAACAAAAACACTTTTATATTTGGCCTCTACTCCAGATTCTGGACCATACTCCTAGAACTCAACTTCACACCCCTGATCTTGTTTTTCACCCCTTTTTATAATTTCCCTTTAATTTTCTTTTCACACCTTTTTTAAATAGATAAAGTACATGATAAAAACATTAAAAAATATATTAGACTTTAGGAATTAATTAAGAATTTACCTTCCCCCTTTTAATTCTTTTTGTCATTTTAATCAATAATTGTTCATTTTCATGGCATGTGTTCGTCTGTCAGATATGGTATTATCTTGGTATGAATTGTGGATGATTTTGATTTTTATACTTGCTTGAATTGAATTAAATTGAATTAAATAGACTTTAATCCTTTGATTAAATTGAATTAAATGGATTTTAAGTTGTAAACCATGCATGATAATCGTAGTTAGGGTTTCCCTTCAAACCTTAGGACCATAAGCATGACAAATTCTAGAATTGAGATCCCATTTTGTTTAGTCTTTCTCTTTTGCATTCATTTTAAAACTAAAACTTTTTTTTTTCTTTCAAACTTCAAAACACTTAATAAATAAATGATGAGAGTCACACTTCTACGAGTTCTAAGCAATGGAAATGATAAGCGGGTTTTTACTCGACCTTATCATTCTTTCATCCTTAGTGTTTTGTGTGGTTCAAATCTCAAGACGCTTTTCATTAATAATTGGAGAAATGGTAAATATCTCACTCTTGAGGTCAATTATCTATTATTCACAGCAAAATACAAACCAATCAAATGTGTCATCTTTGCCTTGAGAGCGTAACTCAAAACCGTTTCAAAAAAGGGTTCGTCACCCATACAAACACGCAACAAACAAAACTTTTGAGCCTCACTATGACGCTCTGATTCCTTAAAAAGGATACGTAGGTGTGATCGGTGGATCTGGAACTGACTGTTTAACGCTGGTTTCGCGAAATGTCGCGGAAGCAAGAGTCGCCACCGTCTTTTATTTTCTCCAAATGGAAAGGACAAAAGCACAGAAAAATTCCTTAAAGAGATTGCTCTCGGTTCGGGAGGTAGGTTATAGAAAGGGAAGGTGTTAGCACCCTTTCTATCCATGGTTATCCATGGGCTCTTAGATACTTGCTCAATGTGTTTTCAAAATTGTTTGTTTGCTTTTCAATGTGGGTTTAAAAAAAGTTTCTTTGAAAAATTTCAGTTCGACTCGTACGTCAGAGTGTTTGAAAAGTTTGTTTTGAAAGCTTTTGAAAATGTGTTGGTGTGAAAAGTATTTTTGTTTGAAATTAGAGCAAGTATCCTTGAGAACCTACCTACCCTAAGGAATTCGTCTGTGTAGATGTCCTTTAAAGTAGTGCCATCCCACCATTGAGAGGTAGGTAGCACCACCGTTGGAGGTGTTCGGGTCAATTCGAGTTTGTAGGCACATGGTGATCACCAGAGCAATAGGAAGACACCTTAGAAGCTACCCTCATGCCAGGTTCCCGGATCATGAGGACTTACTAAGACGTCCTCTACTCGACGATCACCTTTCGAAAGGCAACAGTGAGGCGTACCCTAGGGGTGGTGTGTGCGAATCGTGTGTTGTTTTCATTGCTATTTGTCTTGTCATGTTTATTGGTGTTCTACGCTTGATTTTAATTAGGGCCATTCATTCTTGCATGCTTATTTAACAGTTTAATATTTGCGGGAAAATAAATCTAAGGCTATTACAAAGGCGCGGGTCCACATCGCCAAAATTAAACCGGACCCGATTTAACGGAAAATAAATAAAGCAAAGGAAAAGTGCGAAAAGTATAAATTGTTACAACGCTTTGGGAGAGGTACATAATTATAATAAACGACATAAAATAAAATACGCGAAATTAAAGAAACGAGGGCGTTGGACCCTTTTTGCAAAAAATTAAAGTTAATGAATTAATTAATTAGAATTAATGTGGAATTAAAAATTAAAGTCAAATGTTTTTGGTATTTTGTATTTTTTAGGATTTAAGGAGAAAAAAGAATTAATTAAAATTAAAATGAAATGTTAAACCTAATTCTAATTATTTTTAAGTTATTAAGAAAAATATTGAATTTTTAACCTAATTTAAACCTAAATTATTTATATACAATTTAATTATAAAATAAATAAATAATAATAATATTATGATAGAAAGGAAAAATTAAAAGGAATGGAAATTGTTAATTAAATCTAAATTCTATATTTTTATTATTTTATTATGAAAAGAGTTAAAGTTGCAACCTAATTAAAACTAATAATTGCATGTTAATTTAATTATGAAAATATTAAAATAAAATAATCTATTATATTTTTATCTTTTCCTGATTTTTCTGTATTTTTTATATATTGTAAAAATAATGAATTAAACTAAAACAATAAAACAAATAAAAATAATAATTAAAAAAGATATGAGAAAAATAAAAACACTTGCAAACCAGGGTGGGGGTGTAGTCCCAATTTGTGAGGTGTTGATGGTAAAGCCTGGCCCATTAAGATTCAGATTCGTTGACTTTTGTGCAAACATGTGATGCGTTTGACTATGGTACATGGTACTCCTTGGATCTGGGCCATTGATCTGGTGCCCTTGGACGCGTGGAGGTTGATTGCTGGGCGTGTATGATGATCCTGGCTTTGGGCGCTGCATATGAACATTTGATGAAAAATAATATTGGGATAACGTAGACCTGGGACTTGAACCCAGGTCATGAGGGTTACAAGCACATACACCTGCCAGCTGAGCCATTAAGTTTCAATTAATATATTATAGTAAATAAATAACAAAAAGCAAAACCAACGCGTAGTGGAGAGAAACGCGCGCAATTCAAACCAACGAACCACTGATTGACACGATGTCATCTTCATCCTGTTCCTGTAATGTAAAACATATAGGCCACAGTTTTTATTGCGTGGTTTTAGAAGGGTTTACAGAAAATAGCGACTAGGCCGTCTCTAAACATAAATTAGGCGCGAGTATACGAATCTCTTCGTCCAGATGCGTTGATTGCAATGGTGGTACTGGGGATGTCCAATTTTTCCTCTATTAAGAATCCCTAATTTGAAGCTCAGGAAACCCTAACATTCAATCATGGTATAATCTCGTATGGTCAATAAAAACGCAATTAAAGGTGCTGGTTAGCTTTAAAACTTCAATATGAACAAGAATCAATAAACAAAATTCACAAATAACGCATATAATAGAATGTATGATTATGCAATTTGTTTGATACAGTTGCGGTTCTAGGTACCAATTCCTTGCGTTTGGATGGATGATATTGATTGGCACACGTTCAGAGAACCACAATGAAGCTATTGAGACAAGAATGAAGGCTTGAATCGACCTCTAGAGTGCTTTTCAGTTTTGAACTTTTTGATGAAAATTCCAAGTTTGATATCTCTCTTTCTGCGCAGCTTAAGGTCTAATGCCATTAGGTTTGTGTTCTAGGTTATGTACTGAGGCAATTAGGTCAAAAACATGGATCAAATCTCTTGGAATTTATTGTTTTGAATATTTGATTTCCTTAAGGATCTTCCATATCTTTTCCATGTGCATTTTTGTTCAATCATGCCAATCAGCTCCAAATCTTTCCCCATTTGTATTTACACGAAATATTGAGTATCAAACATTCATAAAAAGATTGGTTAAGGCAATTTAGATATTTTTCATGTATTTAAATAATTTAAATGAATTAATATAAATAATAATTCAAATAAATAAATAAAAAATGAGAAAATACTTCCCTTTGGGCCAAGTGGTCGTGCATATGCTTGGAATGATGAATCATGGAAGAAAAATGGGCCCATTAGCAAATTTAGGTCATTTGAAGTAAAGTTGACTTTTCAAAATTCCCAAAAATTTCCCAACTTCCACAAGGCATAACTTGCTCAATTTTTAAGCTTTTCACATGTTCTTGGTCATTTTGGAAATGCCTTTGAGTCCTTTAATCAATGCCTTTGGTCCCATGTCATTTTGATTTACCAATCTCAAGTTATGGCCTTTGACTTAAAGTCCCTTTTTGTTGACTTTTGAAAATGACCTATAATGTTGAAATTGATAACTTTTTGTGAGAGCATTTCTTGGACTTGAAATATGAAGATGAATTGTGGGAAATGTCTTTCTCTTCAAAATGAGCTTTGGATGGAATTTTTCTGATAATCCATGTGAAAGTTATGCCCTGGTCAATTTCAGTTGACTTTTTCAACTGTCCAAATATAGTAACTTTTGTATCTTTGATGATTTCTGAGCCAAATTTTGAGAATCATGATCAAGCATTGATCAAATGATGTTTGTGGCTTCAAAATGATATGTTGACCAAAAATTTGAACTTCTGACTGCCAAATGACCATTTTGCCCCTACAGTTGACTGTAGTGCAATTTAGGGTTTTGACTGTGCAATTTTGAGCTGAATGCCTTGAAACTTGATATGAAGATGCTTGACCATCTTTGTAGGCATATGAGACTTGATTGGGCCTTTGAAAACTTCCTTTTCTTGATCAGAACCCAAACCCTAGTTTTGACTGTATAGGAGACTGTTGCACTGTGCAACCCTTGGGGAGTTTGGTGCCTTGGCTTGGCAATTTCTTGGAGAATATGGGAGGGCAAATTTTGGGGTACAACAGTTGCCCCTGTTCAATCTTCTTAGACCTGAGGATGCAGATTGGCTGACGTGCCTTTCGTAATCCGAGGGTAGAAGATGATTGGACACTAGAGTGCCCAGAAATTTGCGCTCACATAATAGCAGTGTGATGGGGGAATGGGCTTATAGATGCCATTTAGAGATTGCTGGATAGGATGATGGGCTTATAGATGCCATCTGGATGCTAATTGCGTAGGAGATTCCTTAGCGAGAACCTGCATGCCTGCAAAAGAAAAATGAGTACCTGACACGTCGCAGGAGCTGATCTTAGATGCTTGGTATAGATGTGTCCTGACTGGTTACAGGAGCTGAGTCTGGAGTTTCAAACGCTGAGGAATGAACCTGAGATGGTTATTGCCTTAGCAGCTGAGTCTGGAGTTTCAAACGCTGATGAATGAACCTGAGATGGTTACTGCCTTAGCATGAATGGTAAGAGAACCTTGTGTGATTTTAACTTCAACAACGCTCGTTGAGGAAAATCTTGACGGGAATTACCATCTTTGCAATATCGAGAATAGAACCATAGAAAATTATAATCTGAAAGGAAATCACCTCACTCGCCGTCGGAGAGGGAATCATAGAAAAAGGAATTGTCACCTCACACACCGTTGGAGAGGGACCCATAAGAGACTATCACCTCACACTCATCGTCGGAGAGGGAAACACCTGAAAAAGGAATTACCACCTCACGCACTTGTCGGAGAGGGGACCATAAGAGACTATCACCTCACACTCATCGTCGGAGAGGGAAACATCTGAAAAAGGAAATCTGGAAGCAGCATCAGAACGTCACCATATCTGGATCATATCCGAAACTATATCTAGAAGGAAATCTGGAAGCAGCATCAGAACGTCACCATATCTGGATCATATCCGAAACTATATCGAGAAGGAATTCTGGAAGCAGTATCAGAACGTCACCATATCTGGATCATATCCGAAACTATATCGAGAAGGAATTCTGGAAGCAGTATCAGAACGTCACCATATCTGGATCATATCTGAAACTATATCGAGAAGGAATTCTGGAAGCAGTATCAGAACGTCACCATCTCTAGATCATATCCGAAACTATATCTAGAAGGAAATCTGGAAGCAGTATCAGAACGTCACCATATCTGGATCATATCCGAAACTATATCTAGAAGGAAATCTGGAAGCAGTATCAGAACGTCACCATATCTGGATCATATCCGAAACTATATCTAGAAGGAAATCTGGAAGCAGTATCAGAACGTCACCATATCTGGGTCATATCTGAAACTATATCGAGAAGGAAATCCGAAAGCAGCATCAGAACGTCACCATATCTGGATCATATCTGAAACTATATCTAGAAGGAAATCTGGAAGCAGCATCAGAACGTCACCATATCTGGATCATATCTGAAACTATATCGAGAAGGAAATCCGGAAGCAGCATCAGAACGTCACCATATCTGGATCATATCTGAAACTATATCGAGAAGGAATTCTGGAAGCAGTATCAGAACGTCACCATCTCTGGATCATATCTGAAACTATATCGAGAAGGAATTCTGGAAGCAGTATCAGAACGTCACCATCTCTGGATCATATCTGAAACTATATCAAGAATGAATTGCGATAGTTGATAGTAGTCATTTTTGTATTGATCTTTTTCCTGAAAAGGCGAGACATAATTGGATGCAAAATCATGATGCATGAACTGTATGTCTTCAAAATCAATGAGATTCGTGTAGTATGATGCATATGCATGCTATAATGATGTATGTGACGTTTTATGAATGTATGTTTGTCTAAGAAAATAAATCCTTGACGGGTGCCGGGAAGTCGTATCCTGGGCTGATGTTGAAGAATAGTTGCAAGAATTCCAATAGACGAAGATAACTCCGTTGGGGAATAAACTTGGCGAATGGAGGATTCTGCGGGGAAAAAAAGATATTCTAGCGACCATGCTGGGAAGAAATACTCTGTGGGGAGATGCTTTTGCTGAATTGTTGAGGATGACTCGCTGAGGATACCTTGCTGTATTGGAAGTATGAATGGACCTCGCTGGGGATAAGAAGATTCTGTCGACGACGCTCTTTCTGTGGCTTTTGGCTGAGGATAACCCAGTTATATCCTGTTAAGGAAATAACTCTTTAAAATAAAGCCGGGCGACGCGTTCGTGCTTTGCGAGGATAAGCTTCCAGAATCTACTGGGGATAAGCTTGCTGCTTGGGGGTATGAATTCCTCAAATTTCCTGGGAAACCGGATTGGACTTTTCTGGGGAAGTTTTGACATGCTGGGGAAGTGATGCCTTGGAGGATAGAAAAATCAGACTGCTTAGACCACCCTTCATTGCCCCTTGTTTTTTATGGGGGAGGCATTTGTGGGGTGCTGATAGTTGTTGATGGACAAACCCCCTTCTGGTAGACAGATGGCAGGACATAGTCGTACGCTTTAATCCCTAACTTTTGCCTGGACCGCCCTTTCGGGTTTTCAGTCCACCGGGATACCCATTTTTGCCCAAGCCGCCTTTTCAGGTTTTCGACTTGCCGGGTGTACAGATTTTTTCATTTCATCCCTTCATTTTGCCCGAACCCTTTTGGTTCGCCGGGAAGCCCTAATTTTTGCCTAGGTACGTCAACCTAGCGGGTCTTTGATTTTGCGTAGTATCTTTTCGACTATGTCCACGCTCTGGGAATGTGGGGAGTTGCCCCTGTCAGAAGTGTTTTGTCATGCCACCAGAAGATGTTTGATCAGGCAAGATTCATTGTTGAAATGCCCCAAGTGACTCAGGAGGAGATTTGCCCCAGGCTATTTGGCCTTTGAGAGATTCTCCGAATCTTGATTGGACTGCCCCAGATGATGGACCATGCTCATGTCTGCCCCTTGTTTGGGAGTACTTTTGTTCATTAGACTTTCGTCATGCGAATTTCTATGCTGTTCAAACAAAAAGTCATATGCAAACAAAGTTATGTTAAAAATGCAAAGCTTATGTCTGTCTTGAAGATTTTGAAAATGCATTCTTTTTCATAAAACAAGTGAATGTTTGTAAAACGTGATGTCAACTCCGTATTTATCGTAAGCCTTAAGGAGTCAGGATACCTTTCGTAACAGTATGCTTTCGGACTAACCCATGCTTCAGCTAGGACTTTTAAGGGTTATAACGTGGCCTGGTTCACGGTTTAAGAAACAAAGGATAAAGGCTCAAATTTTATTTGTACCCACCCGCTCTTCGTGATGTTCTCTAAACCTAAACTCAGTTGATCGTGCGTTAGACCTTTTTTGAGTTTTTGTCCTGATGTTCCAATGATGGTTCAGATATTGATAACTTGTTTTGAATAGGCAGTCATTTTTTGCTTTGGTTGGGGGTTTGTGAGACCTCTTTCTTGATTTTGTTATCCCTTTCTTTTTTTGCCTGAACTGTTTCCCTTTTGGAATTACAGTCAGTGGGATGCCCCAGTTTCATAAGTCCCCTTTGTAGGTTTAGACTTTTTGGGCTTTTCGTTTATGATTTTGTTTTTGATAATGACTGCCTGTCCCTACAATTTGTTCGGAACCATCACTGTCTTTCTTCGTTTTGTAAAGACTTTTTGGTGCCATTCGTTATGCACTTGGATCAACTGAGAGACTACCCTGCCCCAGGTTATGATTAAGGGTTTTAAATTTCGAAAAGAAAAACTCCTACTTCTTTGGCTCAGAGGGGTTAACGAGGGATTATCTTCCTTATAACTCCAGTGTTTAGGGATTGAAACAATGCCTGTACCTCATCAGCGGGGTCTGTTCAAAAGCATACTGTAATGATTGTGGTATCGTTTTCGTCATCCTCCCTCAAGAGGCTCAGAATTATTAACCAAGAGTTGATCATCAGAAAAAATATGAAAAGAATTTTGAATATAATGAAAACAATTGTATTAATTCCCAAAACAGCCATATGCGATGCATTAATAGAATAAAAGAGTTTGCTATGACATTAACTGTTTATATAAGCAAAGAAAAACACAACTCAGAAATTCAAATAAACAAAAGGTCTTCAACGATTGGGTAACGGAGCAGTGATTATATTCGGGGTCTCTGGCACTTCAAACTGAATCTCTCCGGCGTCAATCATATCTTGGATCTTGTTCTTGAGAGGCCAGCAGTTGTCTGTAGTATGCCCTAGGCTATCAGAATGATATGCGCACCTATCGTTGGGATGATAGTTGGGAGCAGAAGTGTTCGGATTCCGGAGAGGAGCCCTTAAGGTGATCAACCCTGCCTTCAACATTTGTTGTAGTGCTTGATCCAGCGACATGTTGAGTTTGGTATACTGTCGTTTCTCCTTGCGCTGCTGCCCCTGTCCTGGTTGAGCAGGTCCGGGATTGGAGATCTGGATTTCCCCTACCTCATGACGGCTCTTTTTACCGTGCACAGCATTGGATTCTTTCTTTCCATGATGAGGCTTTTTATCAGAAGGTGCAGCCTCTTGAATTTTCCCAGACCGGATGCCAGCTTCTATTCGCTCTCCAGTCAAGATAAGATCTGTGAATCTAGCAGACGAATTCCCAATTAGGTGGTTGTAGAACGGACCAGACAGGGTCCCCAAGAACATATCGACAAGTTCCCGATCAGTCAGAGGTGGTTGTACCCTTCCAGCAAGATCCCTCCATTTCTGCGCATATTCTTTAAAACCTTCGCTTGATCCTAACGACATACCCTGGAGTTGGGTACGCGTAGGGGCAAGGTCGGCATTATATTGATACTGCTTATAGAAAGCAGTAGCCAACTCCTCCCAGTTACGAACCTTGGTCCCATCCAGCTGATAGAACCATTCGAGATGAGTCCCTGAAAGACTCTCCTGGAAGAAGTGGATCCATAAATTCTTGTCCGCAGAGTACGGCTGAATTTTCCGAACATAGGACCTTATATGCAGCTTGGGACAAGACGCCCCGTCATACTTAGAGAAGGATGGTACTTTGAACTTGTGGGGGATTATCACACCAGTTGATAAACCCAGATCTCCGAAATCCAGCCCAGGTACCTGTTGAACCTCCATAGCCTTCAACCTATCCTCCAACTGTTTGTACTTGTCCTCAGCCGGAGGGTATTGTTCGTCGTTGAAATCTGTCTCGTTGTCGGAGACCACTGGACTAGGCACCTCTCTCTCATGGTGACTGCTTTCCCTCACAGATGGGGTTGTCCTCTCAGTTTCAGTCTGCGGTGTATTCCCAGATCTGCGTCTAGGGCTGAACAAGACAGTCCTCTTCTTCTTCTTGTCCTTCTTCAAGAGCAGAGCCTTCAGATCTTGTTGCCCCTGGGTCAAATTCATGATCAGCCCTTGGAACTGGGCGTTCTGAACCTGGAGGGCCTTGATGGACTGCTCAGCTGATGATTCAGGATTCATGACGATCGGCTGAAATAAACAGCGAAGAAGGGTAAGCAGCCTGTCAAAGGGATACCTGCAATGCAATGAGATGTATGACATGCATGTAATGATTTCAAGGATCTCGCGGGGTAAACAGAGAAACTTGTTAGAGTTTGGAAGCTGGTAATCTTGATTGAAGGTACTTCCTGTTGTAGAGAGCCCTTCTTCAAGGGTCAAAGGCTCACCATGTCCAGTGGGTCATAGCCCCTGACAACCTTAGCTAGAGAAAAATAAATCCTCTTTGCCCCTTGCTAGATGTTTGATTTATCATGGCCTGCATCACAAGCCCTTGAGATCCTTGAAATGGGTTAGGATGTATGCAATGGTATGCAATGGTATGATGTTATGCTATGCATGGGGTAATGTGAGTAACCCTGTTATGAGTCCCACTTAAGGACTATAAACAACCCTGCAAGAAATTTAGTACCCTGTTATGAGTCCCAATTAAGGACTATAAACAACCTTGAAAGAGACTTAGTATACCCTGTTATGAGTCCCTATTAAGGACTATAAACAACCTGCAAGAAACAAGTGTCAGGTAACGAGCATGCAGATAGTCAAGTACGAAGGCACACAAGTCACACAAGAGAAGCCCTTAGAGTTTAGGCCAGCATGAGGTCTAGGTATTACCCTCTTTCAGTTGGTGGGTTCAACCTGTCCTATTAGAAGTAACCGGGTTCTAAGGTTCCCAATATCACGAGATTGCTTTCATTGTTCATCGTTTCGATTTAGCCACTGAACTGGCGACCGAAATATTCCAGGAAAGCAACCCTCAATTGGGTGTAGTATCGAGTATCAACCAACCTCGGACTGCACCAAAGTCAGTTATCTCACTACCCTAAAGAGGCCAAGTTTGTTCAATTAAGGTTCCTAAGGTCTGTTGATGCTTCATGACACCACACGGAGGCCCCGTACTCTCCTTGACTGAACTCAAGGGTTACCGGTACACACCAAAGTGCCACATCAACGTAGCAGACTGTTTCAACCATGTCGGTATACCCCGCACAGTTCCCTCACAGCCTTGTTGCTACTTTCTAAGAAAGGTATCCCCCAGATCCGGGTTTAGGATCTATAGAACTCCCAAGCAACCCACAAGAATAAAGCAAGCAATGAAGACAATTGAAAACATAGTTATGACCTAGCCCTAAGGTACACCTCACTTTATAAGATGATCCCCAGCAGAGTCGCCAGTTCTGTGATCGGTGGATCTGGAACTGACTGTTTAACGCTGGTTTCGCGAAATGTCGCGGAAGCAAGAGTCGCCACCGTCTTTTATTTTCTCCAAATGGAAAGGACAAAAGCACAGAAAAATTCCTTAAAGAGATTGCTCTCGGTTCGGGAGGTAGGTTATAGAAAGGGAAGGTGTTAGCACCCTTTCTATCCATGGTTATCCATGGGCTCTTAGATACTTGCTCAATGTGTTTTCAAAATTGTTTGTTTGCTTTTCAATGTGGGTTTAAAAAAAGTTTCTTTGAAAAATTTCAGTTCGACTCGTACGTCAGAGTGTTTGAAAAGTTTGTTTTGAAAGCTTTTGAAAATGTGTTGGTGTGAAAAGTAATTTTTGTTTGAAATTAGAGCAAGTATCCTTGAGAACCTACCTACCCTAAGGAATTCGTCTGTGTAGATGTCCTTTAAAGTAGTGCCATCCCACCATTGAGAGGTAGGTAGCACCACCGTTGGAGGTGTTCGGGTCAATTCGAGTTTGTAGGGACATGGTGATCACCAGAGCAATAGGAAGACACCTTAGAAGCTACCCTCATGCCAGGTTCCCGGATCATGAGGACTTACTAAGACGTCCTCTACTCGACGATCACCTTTCGAAAGGCAACAGTGAGGCGTACCCTAGGGGTGGTGTGTGCGAATCGTGTGTTGTTTTCATTGCTATTTGTCTTGTCATGTTTATTGGTGTTCTACGCTTGATTTTAATTAGGGCCATTCATTCTTGCATGCTTATTTAACAGTTTAATATTTGCGGGAAAATAAATCTAAGGCTATTACAAAGGCGCGGGTCCACATCGCCAAAATTAAACCGGACCCGATTTAACGGAAAATAAATAAAGCAAAGGAAAAGTGCGAAAAGTATAAATTGTTACAACGCTTTGGGAGAGGTACATAATTATAATAAACGACATAAAATAAAATACGCGAAATTAAAGAAACGAGGGCGTTGGACCCTTTTTGCAAAAAATTAAAGTTAATGAATTAATTAATTAGAATTAATGTGGAATTAAAAATTAAAGTCAAATGTTTTTGGTATTTTGTATTTTTTAGGATTTAAGGAGAAAAAAGAATTAATTAAAATTAAAATGAAATGTTAAACCTAATTCTAATTATTTTTAAGTTATTAAGAAAAATATTGAATTTTTAACCTAATTTAAACCTAAATTATTTATATACAATTTAATTATAAAAATAAATAAATAATAATAATATTATGATAGAAAGGAAAAATTAAAAGGAATGGAAATTGTTAATTAAATCTAAATTCTATATTTTTATTATTTTATTATGAAAAGAGTTAAAGTTGCAACCTAATTAAAACTAATAATTGCATGTTAATTTAATTATGAAAATATTAAAATAAAATAATCTATTATATTTTTATCTTTTCCTGATTTTTCTGTATTTTTTATATTGTAAAAATAATGAATTAAACTAAAACAATAAAACAAATAAAAATAATAATTAAAAAAGATATGAGAAAAATAAAAACACTTGCAAACCAGGGTGGGGGTGTAGTCCCAATTTGTGAGGTGTTGATGGTAAAGCCTGGCCCATTAAGATTCAGATTCGTTGACTTTTGTGCAAACATGTGATGCGTTTGACTATGGTACATGGTACTCCTTGGATCTGGGCCATTGATCTGGTGCCCTTGGACGCGTGGAGGTTGATTGCTGGGCGTGTATGATGATCCTGGCTTTGGGCGCTGCATATGAACATTTGATGAAAAATAATATTGGGATAACGTAGACCTGGGACTTGAACCCAGGTCATGAGGGTTACAAGCACATACACCTGCCAGCTGAGCCATTAAGTTTCAATTAATATATTATAGTAAATAAATAACAAAAAGCAAAACCAACGCGTAGTGGAGAGAAACGCGCGCAATTCAAACCAACGAACCACTGATTGACACGATGTCATCTTCATCCTGTTCCTGTAATGTAAAACATATAGGCCACGGTTTTTATTGCGTGGTTTTAGAAGGGTTTACAGAAAATAGCGACTAGGCCGTCTCTAAACATAAATTAGGCGCGAGTATACGAATCTCTTCGTGCAATGGTGGTACTGGGGATGTCCAATTTTTCCTCTATTAAGAATCCCTAATTTGAAGCTCAGGAAACCCTAACATTCAATCATGGTATAATCTCGTATGGTCAATAAAAACGCAATTAAAGGTGCTGGTTAGCTTTAAAACTTCAATATGAACAAGAATCAATAAACAAAATTCACAAATAACGCATATAATAGAATGTATGATTATGCAATTTGTTTGATACAGTTGCGGTTCTAGGTACCAATTCCTTGCGTTTGGATGGATGATATTGATTGGCACACGTTCAGAGAACCACAATGAAGCTATTGAGACAAGAATGGAGGCTTGAATCGACCTCTAGAGTGCTTTTCAGTTTTGAACTTTTTGATGAAAATTCCAAGTTTGATATCTCTCTTTCTGCGCAGCTTAAGGTCTAATGCCATTAGGTTTGTGTTCTAGGTTATGTACTGAGGCAATTAGGTCAAAAACATGGATCAAATCTCTTGGAATTTATTGTTTTGAATATTTGATTTCCTTAAGGATCTTCCATATCTTTTCCATGTGCATTTTTGTTCAATCATGCCAATCAGCTCCAAATCTTTCCCCATTTGTATTTACACGAAATATTGAGTATCAAACATGCATAAAAAGATTGGTTAAGGCAATTTAGATATTTTTCATGTATTTAAATAATTTAAATGAATTAATATAAATAATAATTCAAATAAATAAATAAAAAATGAGAAAATACTTCCCTTTGGGCCAAGTGGTCGTGCATATGCTTGGAATGATGAATCATGGAAGAAAAATGGGCCCATTAGCAAATTTAGGTCATTTGAAGTAAAGTTGACTTTTCAAAATTCCCAAAAATTTCCCAACTTCCACAAGGCATAACTTGCTCAATTTTTAAGATTTTCACATGTTCTTGGTCATTTTGGAAAGGCCTTTGAGTCCTTTAATCAATGCCTTTGGTCCCAAGGCATTTTGATTTACCAATCTCAAGTTATGGCCTTTGACTTAAAGTCCCTTTTTGTTGACTTTTGAAAATGACCTATAATGTTGAAATTGATAACTTTTTGTGAGAGCATTTCTTGGACTTGAAATATGAAGATGAATTGTGGGAAATGTCTTTCTCTTCAAAATGAGCTTTGGATGGAATTTTTCTGATAATCCATGTGAAAGTTATGCCCTGGTCAATTTCAGTTGACTTTTTCAGCTGTCCAAATATAGTAACTTTTGTATCTTTGATGATTTCTGAGCCAAATTTTGAGAATCATGATCAAGCATTGATAAAATGATGTTTGTGGCTTCAAAATGATATGTTGACAAAAAATTTGAACTTCTGACTGCCAAATGACCATTTTGCCCCTACAGTTGACTGTAGTGCAATTTAGGGTTTTGACTGTGCAATTTTGAGCTGAATGCCTTGAAACTTGATATGAAGATGCTTGACCATCTTTGTAGGCATATGAGACTTGATTGGGCCTTTGAAAACTTCCTTTTCTTGATCAGAACCCAAACCCTAGTTTTGACTGTATAGGAGACTGTTGCACTGTGCAACCCTTGGGGAGTTTGGTGCCTTGGCTTGGCAATTTCTTGGAGAATATGGGAGGGCAAATTTTGGGGTACAACAGTAGGCATTGGGTTACGGGGCCTAAGCGAGCACAACAACCAAAACTTTTGAGCCTAACTATGGCGCTCTCGATATTTTTCCTTCTTCGGGATAAATAAAGTTCGGTGGCAACTCTGTGTTTTTTCACGGTGCGACACCATACATGATAAAATTTTAGGTTAGATTTTCTCCTTTAAAAAAATTAACCTTAGGATCACCGATTTCATGATGACATTAGGTTAATTTCCCTTTCAATCTCAACTTTAGGACCATCTTCGCATGACAACATTAGAACTAGGTCTTCCCTTAGACTTTTCTTTTGCATCTTATTAAAACAAAAACCTTCTTTTCTTTAATAAAAAATCCAAAAACACTTAATCTTTATTCAAATCCTTTTCAAAAACTAAAGAGGAATAGATATGTGTCCCTGTATTTGGTAACATTTACTATCACCATAAAAAAAAACACTCCAACAAATCCAAATCATGTTTGACTTAAGGATTTTCTCTTTAACCTTTTCAAAAAGTGTTCGTCACTCATAAAAAAAATACAACAAATAAACTTTTTTTAGAAGAACTATATTGTTCTGATTCCTTCTGGGGATACGTAGGAATTGGGTTACAAAACTCGAATGAACACAATAATAAAAATCTTTCCTTTTCCCAATGATTCATCCATGAACTTTCCCTTAACAAGTTTAGCATTTAGATAACACACCCTTTTATTAGAATAACAAGAGTGAATCTCGTTGAGTACAATGGACGTGAGGGGTGCTAATAGCTTCCCCTTGCGTAATCGACTTTTGTACCTTCTCTTGATCGCAAGACCATGTTCTTTCCTATCTTAGAGATTTTCTTGATATTTTTCTTTTTCTCTTTGGGATAAATAAAGTTTAGTGGCGACTTCATTGTTTATTATTTTTAGAGGCGCTTCAATTGGAGACTTCATTGTGGAAACATAAGAAAGTCAGTCCTAGATTTTGTTTCTTTCCTTTGGGTGTTTACCTATTCCCTTTACTTTCTTTATGTGATCGGTGGGAATAGAACTGACTTTTTTTAAGCTGGTTTCGCGAAATGTCGCGGTAAGCAAGATTCGCCACCGTCTTTTATGTTCTCCAACATGGAAAGAACAAAAGCACAGCAAAATTCCTTCTTTGAGAATGTTTCTCGGTTCGGGAGGTAGATTTATAGAAAGGGAAGGTGTTAGCACCCTTTCTATCCATGGTTATCCATGGGCTCTTAGGTACTTGCTCTTATGTTTTCAAAATTTGTTTGCTTTTCAAGTGTGAGTGGGTTTTGAAAAAGTTTCGTTTGAAAAATTTCTAAGTAACTCTTGTGTCTGTCCTCAAGAGTGTATGAAAAATTTGTTTGAAAACTTTTAGAAAGTGTGAGTGCGAAAATATGTTTTTGTTTGTTTAAAAGAGCAAGTACCCATGAGAATCTACCTACTCTAAGGAATTAAGCTGTGTAAGAGTCCTTTAGATAGTGCTATCCCACCATTGAGAAGTAGGTAGCACCGTCATTGGAGTTATTCGGGTCAATTCGATTATTAGGGACATGTGGTCACTAAAGCAATAGTAGGACGCCTTAGCGGTAACCCTAATGTCCTAGATCCTTTTTATCCGAGGCAACCGTTTCGAGGCAACTTGGATCTTTAGACAGGAGGGCGACCTCTAAAACACCCTATACTCAATGACCACGTTCGAGGCAACCAAGTGAGGTGTACCCTAAGAGTGGCATGTGCAAGTGTGTCAATTTTCAGTTATTTTACTCTTGCATGTCATGGTGAGCTATTGTTGATTTTTAAGTTTAAGAGTTAATCTTGTCATGCAATCCTAGTTAGCATACATCTAAGCAGTTTAATATATGTATAGGAATTTAAAGTGCGGAAATTGTAAACCCTACGCTATTACAAGGCTTTTGGGGAGGGGGATTATTTACATGTCCAAAATTGGGGAATAAAAAGCAATAAAGTAAAAATTTAAGCTAAACTATTACAAACCAGTAAGCAGTTACAATAAAATAAACACGCGTAGAACAAGGAAAAGAGGCGTCTAAGAAATTTCTAAATAAATAAGAAAATCTTTTTTATGTTTTGTTTTTGGTTAAGAAAATATTTGAATTAAATAATCCTAGGTCTAGTTTATTTTAAATTGATAAAATGAAATTAAAATAATTAATTAATCTGTTTACAAAATTAATTTGAATAAAAAACTAACCTAATGTTTTTTTTTTGTGATTTTTTTATTGATTTTGATATTAATTAAAAGATAAAAAGAAGTCTATGAGAATAAAAACAAAAATAAAGTGCAGGAGGGATCCTTCGATCCAGGGAAAAAAGGAGTTTCGACCCAGGGAGGGAATGGACTACTTCGATCCAGAGAGGGTCCTGGTCCTTTCGATTGGGCCAGACAGTAAGGCGTGAGTAGCCTTCGATCCAGGGAAGAGGACTGCCCTTCGATCATGGAGGTCATGGCTTTCGATCCAGGGATGAGATGCCTCTTTTGATCCAGCACGCTAATGGGTTCGATCCAGAGAAGGGCTCTCCTTCGATCTGGGATGTTATACCTGCAAAAGCATGTGAGCGAAACAAAAATGCATGGCCTGGGTATTGAATCCCAGGCCCTTCGATCCTACACTTGTTGGGGTCTCTTCAGGCTAAATCTGCAGCAAATGTTAGCACACGAGAAATGTGACCTGGGTGCCAAACCCAGGCCTTTCGATCCTGTCTAAGATGGCAAGTCAAAGGTAACAACAAGTAATAATGCGTTTACGCAAATGTAAGGTTGGATAATTTACCCTTTCTTACCCGCAGATTGAGTCTTCGATTTGGGCACTGGCTGGATGGGAGCACTTTCAATCTGGGATTTCTGGGCGCAGGCACTTTCGATCTGAGGGACTGCTTTGGCTTGGAAAATTCTGGGCAGCGTCTCTCCAATGTTTTGTTCTCCTGCAGATTTTTTGAAGAAGTGTGTATAATTTTCGTTCTATGATTTTTGTGTGATTTTTCGTGTAATTTTTTTTTGTGTCTTGTAATGTGTCACTGGCCTCCTATTTATAGGAGTGTGGGAGTGCACGAAAATGGCAAGGGACAACCATTAAAATAGGCCTTTAACGCTCTGGACAAAAATCAAACACATTAAATCATTTCCTTTTTTGAAACATTCGTGTCCCTTGAATGAACCTGGACGCTTGGATTTCGAGTGCTTTCAGGCCATGCTCTTCGATTAGTCCTGATTTGCCTATTTCGAATGGACTCCCTGCGTACCCTTCGAATGGGCCTGGCCCAAATATCAATCGAAGGATTCCAATCGAAATGCTCTGCTAACAGGCCAATCAAAAGGTGTTGTTCATGCCAAATGAAGGACATGGTTGACATGCCTGTCGACATTGCCTTGACATAATTCCAATCGAATGCTTGTCCATAATGCCAATCGAAATACTCCTTCAGAATGCCAATCGAAAGGTATTTGAAGTACCACTCAAAAATCTTCTTTTTCCTTAGGCAAGAGTTTGTGATCAACCAGGCAGGGGGAAGACTTTGGAAAACATGAGAGGGCAAATTTTGGGGTGCAACAGTTGCCCCTGTTCAATTTTCTTAAACCTGAGGATATAGATTGGCTTTCTAGCCTTTCGCGATCCGATGGTGGAAGATAATTGAACACTAGAGTGCCCAAAAATTTGCACTCGCATGGTGTAGTATCAACATTGTGACGTCGGGAATGGGCTTATAGATGCCATTTGGAGATGGTTGGTAGGAGGACGGGCTTATAGATGCCATCTGGAGACTATTGACAGGTGGATGGGCTTATAGATGCCATCTGGAGGTGTAATTTTTGTAAGTTGAAAGAGGGAACCTGTGTAGGGTTTCCTGATGTTGAGCTTGTGTAAAGCTGCATCTTGGAAAGAAGGACACTTGTGTAGGGTTGACTGATGATGAGCTCGTGTAAAACTGCATCTTTGGAGGAAGGAAACCTGTGTAGGGTTTACTGATAATGAGTCCGTATAAGACTGCATCTGAAATGGAGAAGGAACCTGTGTAGGGTTACTTTGATGACGAGTCCGTGTAAAACCGCATATAGAGCTGAGAAGGAAACCTGTGTAGGGTTTACTGATAATGAGTCCGTATAAGACTGCATATGAAATGGAGAAGGAACCTGTGTAGGGTTACTTTGATGATGAGCCCGTGTAAAACTGCATCCTGGAAGAAGTAAAACATGGGTAGGGTTTCTGATGACGAGTCCGTGTAAAACTGCATCTTTGGAAAGAGAGAACTTATGTAGGGTTTCTTTGACGACGAGCCCGTGTAAAACTATGTCTGGAGAGAGAGAACCTGTGTAGGGTTTCTTCGGGATAAGTTCGTGTAAAACTTCTGGAGGAACCTAGGTAAGGTTACTTCGGGATAAGTCCGTGTAAGACTTCTGGAGGAACCGGGGTAAGGTTACTGCAGGATAAGTTCGTGTAAAACTTCTGGATGAACCGGGGTAAGGTCATTTTGAGATAAGTCCGTGTAAGACTTCTGGAGGAACCGGGGTAAGGTTACTTCGGGATAAGTCTGTGTAAGACTTCTGGAGGAACCGGGGTAAGGTTACTGCAGGATAAGTTCGTGTAAAACTTCTGGATGAACCGGGGTAAGGTCATCTTGAGATAAGTCCGTGTAAGACTTCTGGAGGAACCGGGGTAAGGTTACTGCAGGATAAGTTCGTGTAAAACTTCTTGATGAACCGGGGTAAGGTCATCTTGAGATAAGTCCGTGTAAGACTTCTGGAGGAACTGGGGTAAGGTTACTGCAGGATAAGTTCGTGTAAAACTTCTTGATGAACCGGGGTAAGGTCATCTTGAGATAAGTCCGTGTAAGACTTCTGGAGGAACCGGGGTAAGGTTACTGCAGGATAAGTTCGTGTAAAACTTCTTGATGAACCGGGGTAAGGTCATCTTGAGATAAGTCCGTGTAAGACTTTTGGAGGAACCGGGGTAAGGTCATTTTGAGATAAGTCCGTGTAAGACTTCTTCTGAAAGAAAATGAACCGGTGTAGGGTTACTTTAATGATAAGTCCGTGTAAGACTTCGTCTGAAAATTGAGAAGGAACCGGTGTAGGGTTGCCTGATGATGAGTTCGTGTAAAACTACATCTGAGGTTGAGAAGGAACCGGTGTAGGGTTGCCTGTTGATGAGCCCGTGTAAGACTTCTTTTGAAAGAAAAGGAACCAGTGTAGGGTTGCCTGAGGATGATCAAGTAGATAATTGTCCTGTTTGGTTTCGGATATTAAACCACGATCAGTCGTCCACATAATTTTCCTGGCTTGTTACCAATGTTAATCTGGAATTGTAGAGGTAGATGGTAATCATCTTTTGATTGACCTTTTCCTGAAAAGGCAAAACGTTAGCTGTATGCAGTGTCATGATGCATGAACTGCATGATATTAAGATGTTCTCAAGAATAAATGAGATTTGTGTGTTATGATGCGTATATGCATGCGTCATGGTGTATGATAATGTGATGTTTATGAATGTATTTTCTTCTAGGAAAATAAATCCTTGACGAATGCCGGGAGCTTGTTGAATCCTGGGCTGATGTTGAAGAGTAGAGTTCTTCATTTCCGCTGGGAATGGTGGTTGCAAGAATAAACCGGTAGGAGAAGATGACTCCGTCGGGGAATAAACTTGTTGAAGAGATTACTCTGCGGGGAATTACTCTGTGGGAAGAGATACTTCGCTGAGAATTTGATGATAACTCCGCTGGGGATTCCGTTGATAAGTTATGTTGGGGAATTTGATGAACTCCGTTCGGGATAGGAAGAACTTTGTCGAGGACGATCTTTCCGTGCTAATTAGCTAAGGATAACCCAGTTATAAGCTATGGTGGGGAATAACCTTTGAATAAAGCCGGGGAGACGCGTTCGTGCTCTGCAGGGGATAAGCTTCCAAAATCTACTGGGGATAAGCTTCCAGAATCTACTGGGGAGATTGATACAACTCTCCTAGGGAAACTTTTGGACTGCATTGGGGAAGTGGCTCCACTGGGATGTCTGGTGTTCCGCCGAGGAACAATCTTATATTAAGACTGCCGGGGATGCTTGCTTAGGAACATCTGTATACTCCGCTGGGGAATATTGAGATTTGCTGGGGATATCCAACTTCCTTAAGACTGACAGTAGACTAACTCTGCTTGGGGAGAGTATCGCCGACTTGCTGGAGACTGTGCCTTTTCAGGGCTGATGGGAGACCAACTCTGATCGGGGAGAATTGTTGAATCTTGTCTTACTCTGCGGGGAGAGGAGGTATCTGGGTTATGTTCTTCAGCCGAACCTACCTTGGTACCTTGGTTGACAGAGCAACTAGACCGCTTGGACAACTCATTATTGCCCCTGTTTCTGATGTGGGAGAAGAAGATACCTTGTGGAGGTGCTTGATAACTGCCGATCGACAAATCTTCTTCTGGTAGGCGAGTGACGAGATGACGGGACATAGTCGTACGCTTTTGATCCCTAACTTTTGCCTGGACCACCCTCTCGGGTTTTCAGTCCATCGGGATACCCATTTTTGCCCAAGCCGCCTTTTCAGGTTTTCGACTTGCCGGGTGTACAGATTTTTCTATTTCATCCCTTATTTTTGCCTAGGTGTGTCAACCTAGCGGGTCTTTGATTGTGTGTAGTATTTTTTGACTATGTCCGTGCTCTCAGGATGTAGGGAGGTGCCCCTGTTATTGTGTCGCCATGTGACCAGAAGATGTTTGATCAGGCAAGATTCGTAGCTGTAACTCATGTCCAATGCCCCAAGTGATCCAGATGGAGATTTGCCCCTGGCTGCTTGGCATTTGAGAGATTCCCTGAATCTTGACTGGACTGCCCCAGATGACGGACAATGACCATGCCATGCCCTTTGATTGGAGGTGCTTTTGTTCATTAGACATTCGTCATGCGAACTTCTATGTTGTTCAAACAAATAGTCATATGCAAGCAATGTTATATTAAAAATGCAAAGCTTATGTCTGTCTTGAAGTTTTTGAAAATGTATTTTTCAGTAAAACAAGCAAATTTTGTAAAATGTGATGTCAACTCAGGATTTTACAGCGAGCCTTAAGGAGTCAGGATACCTTTGTAACAGTATGCTTTTGAACTAACCCATGCTTCAGCTAGGACTTTTAAGGGTTATAACGTGGCCTGGTTCACGGTTTAAGAAACAAAGGATAAAGGCTCAAATTTTATTTGTACCCACCCGCTCTCCGTGATGTTCTTCAAACCTAAACTCAGCTGATCGTGCGTTAGACCTTGTTTGAGTCTTTGCTTTGGTATACCAGTGATGGTTCGGATGCTGACAGTTTATTTTGAATAGGCAGTCATTTTTTGTTGAGGGTTTGTAGGACCTCTTTTTGATTTTGTTATCCCTGTTTTTTGCCTGAACTGTTTCTTTTGCAATTACAGTCAGCGGGATGCCCCAGTTTTGTAAGTCTCCATCATAGGTTTTGACTTAATGGGCTTTTATTATTTTTTTGTTGTTGTAATGACTGCCTGTCTTTACGATTGTTCGGAACCATCACTGTCTTTTGCTTTGTAAGGACTTCTTTGGTGCTATTCATTGTGCACTTGGATCAACTGAGAGAACTACCCTGCCCCGCGTTATAATTAAGGGTTTTAATTTTCGAAAAGAAAAACTCCTACTTCTTTGGCTCAAAGGGGGTTGACGAGGGATTATCTTCCTTATAACTCCAGTGTTTAGGAATTGAAACAATGCCTGTACCTCATCAGCGAGGTCTGTTCAAAAGCATACTGTAGATTGTGGTATCGTTTTCGTCATCCTCCCTCAAGAGGCTTTAGAATTTTCAATCGAGAGTTGAACATCAAGAAAAAATAAAAGCAATTTTGAATATAGAGAACACAATTACTTCAAAACAGACACGTGTAATGCATTAATGAAATAATAGAGTTTGACATGATAATTGTTTGAATAAGCAAAGAAAATACAACTTGAACATTCGAATGAACAAAAAGTCTTCTAGTCTCAGGACTTGTCACTTCAAATGGTGAATCTCGCAGGGATAGTAGAAGAACTCGACCTGACCATCTGGGGTGAATTCCACTGCTCCCTCATCAATCAGGTCTTGAATTTTGTTCTTCAAAGTCCGACAGTCGTCGGTGTCATGTCCAGGACTGTCAGAATGGTATGCACACCTTGCATCAGGATTGTACCTTGGGGAGGCTGTGTTGGGATTCTTAGGAGGGTCCCTTAATGTCACCAAATTCAATCTTAACAGGTGTTGTAAAGCTTGAGACAGCGGCATGTTGAGCTTGGTAAATTTCCTTCGGTCAACCCGTTGCTTTTGGTGAGGTTGATGCTGGGCTTGTGACCCTGAAGCAAGCTGAGGAGCTTTTCCCTTGTCTTCTTGCCCCAAAGGTGGTTGAATGATGACTTGATCTTCAACCTTAGATGTTTGCCCCAGTTGGTTATCCCGAAGCAGTTGGTTGACGAGAACCCTGAGCTCTTCTTGTCTTTGAGCTAGATCTTGAATGAGAGCCATCTGCCCCAGCATCTGGGTTCTCATTGTATCTACCTCAGCTTACAGACGTTTCAACCGTTCGTCTTTATCGTCTTCTGGACTGTTCCTGACCAAAGTCCCCATGAGGAGTGTTCTCAGCTCTTCCTGTCCCTTGGATAGATTTAGGAGGATCTCCCTGAACCGAGTCTCTTGAGCATGAAGATCCTGGTTGCCTTGTTGGGAAGCCATTGTTGAAATAAATAACGAAGAAGGTAAGTGACCCGTAACAAGGGTACCTGTTATGCAATGATGTGTATGTATGCATGCAATGTTTTCAAGGATCTCGCTGGGTAAACAAGAAAATTGTTAGAATTTGAATTTCGTAGCTTGATTGAAGGAACTTCATGTTGTTGAGAGTCCTTCTTCAAGAGTCAAGGCTCACCATATCGAGTGGGTCATAGCCCCTGACTCAAGTTATCAACCTTGGCTAGAGGAAAATAAATCCCCTTTGCCCCTTGCTAGGCATCATGACCTGCATCACAAACCCTTGAGATCCTTGAAATGAATTAGTCCTTATGTAGGATGTATGCAATGGTATGATGGCATGATGTTATGCTATGCGTGGAGTGATGTAAGTAAACCCTGTTATGAGTCCAGGTTAAGGACTGTAAACAAGACCTGCAAGAAACTCAAGTGTCAGATAACAAGCATGCAAGTAGTCAAGTTTGAAGGCACACAAGTCACACAAGACAACCCTTAGAGTTCAGGCCAACATGAAGTTTGGGGTACTACCCTCTTGAAGTTGGTGGGCTCAAACCTATCATATCAAAAGTAACCGGGTTCTAAGGAGCTCAATATCATTGGGTTGTTTTCTGTGTTCATTGTTTTGATTTAGCCACTGGACTGGCGATCAAAATATTCCAAGAAAATAACCCTCAATGAGTGTAGTATCGAGTATCAACCAACTTCGGACTGCACCAAAGTCAGTCATCTCACTACCCCTAAAGAGGCCAGGATGGTACAAGTAAGGTTCCTAAGGTCAGTTGATGCTTCACGACACCACGCGGCGGCCCCGTACTCTCCTTGATTTGACTCAAGGGTTACCGGTACTCACCAAAGTGCCACATCAATGTAGCAAACTGTTTCAACCGTGTCGGTATACCCCGCACAGTTCCCTCACAGTTTTGTTGCTACTTTCTAAGAAGGTATCCCCCAGATCCGGGTTAGGATCTATGAAACTCCCAAAACAGGCCCACAATATTTAAAGCAAACAAAGCAAGCAGTTGAAAACATAAGAGTGATATAATTCCTAAGGTACACCTCACTTTTATAAGATCCCCAGCAGAGTCGCTAGTTCTGTGATCAGTGGGAATAGAACTGACTGTTTTTAAGCTGGTTTCGCGAAATGTCGCGGTAAGCAAGAGTCGCCACCGTCTTTTATGTTCTCCAACATGGAAAGGACAAAAGCACAACAAAATTCCTTCTTTGAGAATGTTTCTCAGTTCGGGAGGTAGATTTATAGAAAGGGAAGGTGTTAGCACCCTTTCTATCCATGGTTATCCATGGGCTCTTAGGTACTTGCTCTTATGTTTTCAAAATTTGTTTGCTTTTCAAGTGTGAGTGGGTTTTGAAAAAGTTTCGTTTGAAAAATTTCTAAGTAACTCTTGTGTCTGTCCTCAAGAGTGTATGAAAAATTTGTTTGAAAACTTTTAGAAAGTGTGAGTGCGAAAAGATGTTTTTGTTTGTTTGAAAGAGCAAGTACCCATGAGAATCTACCTACTCTAAGGAATTAAGCTGTGTAAGAGTCCTTTAGATAGTGCTATCCCACCATTGAGAAGTAGGTAGCACCGTCGTTGGAGTTATTCAGGTCAATTCGATTATTAGGGACATGTGGTCACTAAAGCAATAGTAGGACGCCTTAGCGGTAACCCTAATGTCCTATATACTTTTCATCCGAGGCAACCGTTTCGAGGCAACTTGGATCTTTAGACAGGAGGGCGACCTCTAAAACACCCTATACTCAATGACCACGTTCGAGGCAACCAAGTGAGGTGTACCCTAAGAGTGGCATGTGCAAGTGTGTCAATTTTCAGTTATTTTACTCTTGCATGTCATGGTGAGCTATTGTTGATTTTTAAGTTGAAGAGTTAATCTTGTCATGCAATCCTAGTTAGCATACATCTAAGCAGTTTAATATATGTACAGGAGATTAAAGTGCGGGAATTGTAAACCCTACGCTATTACAAGGCTTTCGGGGAGGGGGATTATTTACATGTCCAAAATTGGGGAATAAAAAGCAATAAAGTAAAAATTTAAGCTAAACTATTACAAACCAGTAAGCAGTTACAATAAAATAAACACGCGTAGAACAAGGAAAAGAGGCGTCTAAGAAATTTATAAATAAATAAGAAAATCTTTTTTATGTTTTGTTTTTGGTTAAGAAAATATTTGAATTAAATAATCCTAGGTCTAGTTTATTTTAAATTGATAAAATGAAATTAAAATAATTAATTAATCTGTTTACAAAATTAATTTGAATAAAAAACTAACCTAATGTTTTTTTTTTGTGATTTTTATTTTATTTTAATGTTAATTAAAAGATAAAAAGAAGTCTATGAGAATAAAAACAAAAATAAAGTGCAGGAGGGATCCTTCGATCCAGGGAAAAAAGGAGTTTCAACCCAGGGAGGGAATGGACTGCTTCGGTCCAGAGAGGGTCCTGGTCCTTTCGATTAGGCCAGATAGTAAGGCGTGAGTAGCCTTCGATCCAAGGAAGAGGATTACCCTTCGATCATGGAGGTCATGGCTTTCGATCCAGGGATGAAATGCCTCTTTCGATCCAGCACGCTAATGGGTTCGATCCAAAGAAGGGCTCTCCTTTGATCTGGGATGTTATACCTGCAAAAGTATGTGAGCGAAACAAAAATGCAGGGCCTGGGTATTGAATCCCAGGCCCTTCGATCCTGCACTTGTTGGGGTCTCTTCAGGCTAAATCTGCAGCAAATGTTAGCACACGAGAAATGTGACCTGGGTGCCAAACCCATGCCTTTCGATCCTGTCTAAGATGGCAAGTCAAAGGTAACAACAAGTAATAATGCGTTTACGCAAATGTAAGGTTGGATAATTTACCCTTTCTTACCCGCAGATTGAGTCTTCGATTTGGGCACTGGCTGGATGGGAGCACTTTCAATATGGGATTTCTGGGCGCAGGCACTTTCGATCTGAGGGACTGCTTTGGCTTGGAAAATTCTGGGCAGCGTCTCTCCAATGTTTTGTTCTCCTGCAGATTTTTTGAAGAAGTGTGTATAATTTTCGTTCTATGATTTTCGTGTGATTTTTCGTGTAATTTTTTTTTGTGTCTTGTAATGTGTCACTGGCCTCCTATTTATAGGAGTGTGGGAGTGCACGAAAATGGCAAGGGACAACCATTAAAATAGGCCTTTAACGCTCTGGACAAAAATCAAACACATTAAATCATTTCCTTTTTTGAAACATTCGTGTCCCTTGAATGAACCTGGACGCTTGGATTTCGAGTGCTTTCAGGCCATGCTCTTCGATTAGTCCTGATTTGCCTCTTTCGAATGGACTCCCTGCGTACCCTTCGAATGGGCCTGGCCCAAATATCAATCGAAGGATTCTAGTCGAAATGCTCTACTAACAGGCCAATCAAAAGGTGTTGTTCATGCCAAATGAAGGACATGGTTGACATGCCTGTCGACATTGCCTTGACATGATTCCAATTGAATGCTTGTCCATAATGCCAATCGAAATACTCCTTCAGAATGCCAATCGAAAGGTATTTGAAGTACCAGTCAAAAATCTTCTTTTTCCTTAGGCAAGAGTTTGTGATCAACCAGGCAGGGGGAAGACTTTGGAAAACATGAGAGGGCAAATTTTGGGGTGCAACACTTTACTTGTTGAATTCATTACATTTTATTGCTTATGGATATTCTAGATATTATTGTCATGTATTTTTGTTTGAATGGGATGATGCTTTGTGTGATAACCCCAATACCAAGGCTTGAGTTTTACCATATGATTAAAGTGGATAGTCATGTTGCCTACGAGGTGTATACCTTACTAGTGCTTCATGAGAGCCACACCCAGACTAGATCCATTGGAGGTACTATTGTCTTGCGTGTATACGTAAAGGCACTATATATTTTCAAATAGACTGACGACTATTGGAACCTTTTTTTGGAACCTCTACCAAGACTAGAACCCACCTGTAAAAAGGGCTTTTGGATTTTTTAAAGGAAACCTTGATCTTCATCATACCTTTCTTGGTTTTCTTACAAAACGAACTTTTGAATCTATGACATTCATCCCATCCAGAGATTCAGTGCAACAATTATCCAGATCATCCGAAGTTTTGATCCCATGTATTTGCATACCTTTTCATCATAGCATAAATTTAATTTGCATATACATTTCATTTATTGGGTGTCTAAGAGTTGTTATCTTTTTCGAGAATGTCAAAAAAGATGGATACATACAAGAAGTTTACCCAGGTGTATAGCTTCCCTAAGCTTGTTCTAAACAATTTGAGAGTTTTGGGTTCACGCGTGGTTTCCAAGAATCAAGATGATTTCAAAAAAGAATATGGAAATCTCCTTTCCTTTCAGAATACTGAAGTTGATATTATGGTATTTCACACTCTCTTGTAGTTATACGACCCTCCTTTGAGATGTTTTACATTTTTTAAGATTACCAGCTCGCCCCAACTCTCGAGGAGTATGCTAACCTCTTAGGAGTTATGATTAAGGATCACATGCCTTTTGTTACCTCACAAGAAGTTTTAAAACCACCGTTGATTACTGAGGCTCTTTATTTGAGCCTGGAGGAGGTGAAAGACAATTGGAAGGAAAAGGGGGATACTTTTGGATTCACTTTGAATTTCTTGATGAGTAAGGCCACACGTTTTTTCTAAGAAGGAGAGTTGGAGTGCTTTCAACGAATTGCTAGCTCTTATGATCTATGGAATTGTTCTCTTTCCCAACATAGAGAATTTTATTGATAAGGATGCTATCAGTGTTTTCATGAACTAAAACCCAATACCAACTTTGCTTTCCGACACTTATCATTCTATTCATTTTAGGAATGAGAAGAGAGGATGAACCATCAGTTATTGTATTTCCTTGTTGTACCAATGGTTCAAAGCTCATCTACCTGTGAAGGACCTTTTATTAATAACAAAGACACCCTCAAGTGGTCACATAGGATCACACACTTACTTCTCATGACATCAGATAGTTTAGCAATGATTATGTTGGCATTGAAATCATTTTTAGTTGTGGTGAGTTCCCTAACGTACCTCTCATGGGTTAGAGGGGGAATTAACTATAACCCTATTTTGTCTCAGTGTCAACTAGGTTACACTATGCACGATCAATCTAAAGATGAGGATATAAAGGAAATTGTTTACTATAAAAAAGGTGAGAATCCTGAATTGTTAAGAAGGGTAAGTTTGGCTTAAAATAAGGTTCACTACAAAGGTGTCGCGCAACAAATCGCCGCTGCCGTCGAAGATGTAGCAGAGATGAATGAAAAATGTGACAATGATGATATGAAAAGAAATGTAGAGGTAAATATTTGAGATTTAAGACATCAATTGACTTATCTCAACACAATGAAGTCGCCAATGCACTTTATTGTTTCCAAAGGAAAATGGGAAAAAAGTGAACAAAACCCATAATGAAATAAAAGATCAGAGATCAAGGTACGAGGGTTGGTTATGCAAAGGGAAGGTATTAGCACCCTAAGCATCTACGGTATTCTGCAGGATTCACTTTGTTTGGTTTCTTTTAAAAGGAGTGTTATGTAAAGGTTTACTTGCTAAAGGAAAAGAATGAATGATTATTTGCACACAAAATAAAATGAAATGTTTTTTTATATTATTTTTGTTGCTCTTCTTGGGTCGTAAGACTTAGTGCCTACGTACTCCCTCGTGCAATGGGAAAGTCAGAGAACTGTAGTTCGGCTAGAAAAGACTTGTCTGTTGATTGATTTTAAACAAGGAGACAAGTTGTCATTATTAGGAGAGAAATCTCGACTAACGCCCACAAGGTGTGAGAAAGATGGACCATACGTCAGCAAGAATGGAGGTTTGAGAACGCCTTTAGTGCTAAAGTGGAAAAGTCGACACCTTTGTAACCATGGAGATAGGAGAATGATGCTCAACTATCAATTAATCATGTCTCATCTTGAAAAAGGTTTTGAAGGGTAAAGGTGCTCGAGCGCACAAAAGAGTTTGATTAAGTTGAAGTGTTTTTGTTAATTTTGAAAAATGTCGAAGTATGATTAAATGAATTGAAGTTTGTTTAAAGAAAAGAAGTTTTAAAATAAAAGGAACTCGACAAAGTCAAGATTTATTATGAAAGAGGTTCGAGTTTATAAACAAATAAGGTTTTGAAAAATATGAGAAGATTTTGAAAATTAAAGAAGATGGGAGGAGATGAATGGACTATCCTAAAGTATAAGGTAAAAGCTAAGGAAGAGAACCGTCTAACCAACAAGAAGCCAACACTTGACATTATGAGTCAAGATAGAATTCCCATTATTTGGAGTGAAACCAAGCAAGTATACTAAACCTCTTGAGAAAACCAAGCTTTAATTGCATTAAGTCTTCACAAAAATTGGGTAGAGTAACGATTGTATACAAATAAATTCCAGATTACAGACAAAGTGTGTAATCACAATAACCTGCATACAAAACAAACAAACAACCCAATGTCTTCAGGAAAACCTCAAGAGCTCCATAAAAAATATCAATTAAGGTCATAAGATCTCCAACATAAGCCAAAGTTTCTATTCCTAAGTCTGAGAAGTCCAATACTCCATAATGCCAAGGATAGTAACCAAGTAGTCCAAGTATCATTAATGTTTTTTTTGGTTCATGTTGATTATTAAGTGTCTTTAAAAGGAAAAGAAAAGCTCAAGTGAGCAAAATAAAAATGGCATAAAAGTAAATGCTCAAGTGAGCAAAGATGAAAATAGCCTGAAATGTAAATGTTAAAGTAAATGGTGCATAAAGTAAAAGAATAAAAATAAAAAGCATAAAGTAAAGTCAATTGTTATAAATTAGTGGTTAGTTGGATGACCATCTTGAAACTTACATTTAGAACTCATTAGAGGATTGGTAGAACCAAAGCCTCTCAAAAACAAGTTGCATTTTCTTTTTGTCAAGTATATCATCCATTTAAGAATCCTCAAGGTAACATTTAATAATCAATGAT
Source organism: Vicia faba (assembly GCA_948472305.1). NCBI lineage: Eukaryota > Viridiplantae > Streptophyta > Magnoliopsida > Fabales > Fabaceae > Vicia > Vicia faba. Next base: position 1,435,381,516 of record OX451741.1, on the reverse strand, counting down.
GTTTAAGTGATCCACGTTGACTAAAATTGATGAAGATCCATTAGAGGATTGGTAGAATCAAAGCCTCCACAAAATAAATCTCAAGGTTATTGGATCAAAGGGTACAAATTAACATCTTGGGCTTGCAATCATAAGCTTGGGACACAAATGATCATTTTCTCAAATCGGGACAAAATTTAGCCCTATATTAAGCAATCGTAAGTGGACTTATGTAGAAGTCACACCTATTTTGAGGCCGGTCAATAGCAATCTATGTACTTCATGTTTGGATAAATGATATAGAGATCATCATCCCTTAATATGTAGCACAATTAAAAAAAGCAAGGGATAAGATAAAGAGGGAGGGGAATGATAAGCTAATTTGGATCACTACCTTAAATTTCTTTCATCTTTAAATTCGATCACTCGTCTAGATAGATTAAAGCACTAAACATGTCATTAATCCAAAGCACCAAAAATGAATCAAATAATTCACTCTTTTGTAGATTTGAATTGATGAACATTTATCCAACTTCATCTACACCACAAAGTCCATTGAACTTAAAGAGAAATTGAATATTTAAAATTGCAATCCAAATCAACAATCAAAAGGAGTGAGTATAAAAAGCATTTTGGGTCAAAGCTGCCCCAAAACAAGGCAAAAAAATGCATTATGTTTTTTGTGCAAATCGATTGCACTACAGTGCAAGTCGATTTGCACGTTGAAGTTTTCAAAAATTTGCGGAAAATTCACTTAGTGCAATTGATTGCACTCTAGGAGCAATCGATTGCTCACCGTGAAAAATAGAAAATCAGCATTTAAAAAGGAAAAATTCTTGTTCAAATTTTCCATCAAACACCTTATGATTATGGATCCAATTGAGCACGAAAATTCCATCAAATTATGAGAAAATAGCACCAATGGAATCACAAAACAATGCTCAATGAATCAACCCAAAGATCAACAAGAGATCATATTGTGAAAGATGAATAATCCAACTCACCAAAGTTAGATCTACAGAATTATTAAAATATCTTCAAGAATTTGCTTCAATTCAGCCACAAGAATCAATTGCCCAAACTTAAATATAGAGAATTGATGAAGAAAAAGTGTCCGGATGAAGGTTTAGCTCAAAGATTAGTAAGCTTCAATGCAAAGCTTACTATTTTTTTTTTAAAATGGAGCTTTGAGTGAATTTGGTAGATGGAGAGAATTGAGAGATTTTTTAGCAAAGTGAGTTTGGCTATCAAAAGCTTGAGATTTGAATGAAACGAGGGCTCTATTTATAGAGTTTAGGCTTGGGATTAGTGGTAATTTGGTAATTGATTCTTGGAGCTAAAATTTGAATTAATGATATATCTTTCAAAAAATGGAGCCAAAATTTGAATTAATGAATATTTAAAAAAATGAAAAATTGGCACCAAAATTTGAATTAATGGTATATATTTCAAAAAATGAAGAAAAAATTGGAGCCAAAATTGACAAACTTGAAATTACTGATTTTTTTTCTTCAAATTTTCACTCTGTGCAATCGATTGCACTACAGTGCAAATCGATTTGCACAGTGTATTTTTTCAAAAATGGCACAAAATGCACTTTGTGCAATCGATTGCATCCTAAGAGCAATCGATTGTACAGTGAGAAAAAATGAAAATTTTTTAATTATTTTTATTTGCAAAATAGAAATTTTAGAAAAATAATACCGGAAAACCCTATTTGTCAGATGCTTTAACTCGGTACCTACAAAACACAAATATACAAAGACAAAGAGAAATATTTTTTGTATTTTGATTAGAAGTTAGTCAACAACACAAGAGAAAAGTTAAAGATAGGATGCAAATGTGATGAATGAAGCTATTTATTAATGATTGTGACCAAATGACAAAATATGATATGAAAGTGCGACTGAAAAAGTTAGGGGCGAAATTTAGGGTACAACAGCTGCCCCAATTTAATTATCTTTTTGCCAGATAGGAGGAAAGTAATTAAATACAAACATAATTGAATTTCGTCCCCGATGCAATGAGATGATATCATATGTTAGGAATGAACGCATGGACTCTTTTTTGACATATATTTTTTGAATGATGTATGAGATGAGACAGACTCTGTGGGAATGTGGAAAGACTCGAAACTCGAAAACTTATGGTAGTTCAGATGAAATGACGTGGAAAGACACACTAGAGAAACAACAAGACATTTCTGGATACTTGTCAGGGTGACAAAGAGTAACCATCAATACTTGGAAAAAGATAAAACCCGAGAAAGCATGCAGCGACATCCAAGAATGGCATTGAATGAGGCGGACAACTCTCTGGAAAATACAATCAGAATCATCTTGAAGAACAATAGATGTCGGATGAGACCAAATCTGAAGCTACATTAGAGTCCTCCAAGAAAGACGCTGGACAGAAAAGAAACACGACATCCAATATTGTCTTTGTATGAGGGGAAAACTCAACATCTAATAATGGCTTTAAACGAGAGAAAAGATCACAACATCCAATATTGGCTTTGGATGGATTGAAAACTCAACATCTAATAATAGCTTTAGACGAGAGAAAAGATTACAACATCCAATATTGGCTTTGGATGAATGAAAACTCAACGTCTAATAATGGATTTAGACGAGAGAAAAGATCATAACATCCAATATTGACTTTGGATGAATGGAAAACTCAACGTCTAATAATGGCTTTAAACGAGAGAAAGGATCACAACATTCAATATTGGCTTTGAATGAGATGAGACAAATCATGGCATCCAATAATGGCTTTGGACGTCAAAAAAGATAACAACATCCAATATTGGCTTTGAATGAAAGAAAAGATGGTGGCATCCAATATTGGCTTTGGATAGCAAAAAAGATCAAGACATCCAATATTGGCTTTGGACGGCAAAAAAGATTACGACATCCAATATTGGCTTTGGATGGAAGAAAAAGTAATAACATCCAATATTAGCTTTGGACGGTATGGGGAAACATGATACCCAAGATTAGCATTGGTTGAAATAAATACAACTCATCCAATATTAGCATTAGAAGAAAGAGAGAAACAACTCATCCAAGATTAGCATTGGACGAAAGAGTGGAAACAGCTAAACTGACATCTGCTTTGGTAGGTGCCAAGTAAGTTGGACTTTGATCTCAAGGTGACATGTCAACTGCAACAAGACCTCAGGAAATGAAAATAAGGATGAAACACTCTTGTTATGCATTATGTGTGAATTTTGTTATGCATGATATGTGAATGATCTATGCATGTAATGCAGACGTTTACGACAACGAAGTTTGACTCTTTTGTGGAGGTAAGATTGGAAGTTTGATTCCTCAACACGGAGAACTCTGCCAAATTTTCTTGGAAAGAAAATGTCTTGAATCCACATTTGTCACACTTGTAAATTGTATTGAACTGATGATTTTCTGAGGAAGGACATGGAGAGCTGCTTGGGGATTTGTCCCAGATTAGCTGACTGTTGAAGATAAACTGATCATAGCTTCAGTCAGAAGTTGCTGGAAATGAGTTGACCATGGCTTCAACTCTGAAATGACTGTTGGAAATAAACTGATCATGGCTTTAGCTCTTGAAATGACTGTTGGGGATAAACTGATAATGGCTTTAGTTCTTGAAATGACCGTTGGAAAGGAATTCCCCAGTATGTGTCTTGAAAATGATCTTCTGGCTAACCAAATTTGAGAAAACTTGCACTGAGCAACAAATCTTGAACTGATTCACAATTGGATCTGGAAGATACTTGCCCCTGATAGGGTCACTGACCAAGTTTCTCATCTGTTTGAAGTTCCTTGATGAGGAAAGCTTGTTTGCAAGCAAAATTGTTCATTCAAACATGGTAATTTTAATGCAAAGTTCATGCAAAAGTTTTGATTCCAAAACCATTTTTGAAATGATGTTATTGGTGTATATAAAATGCATCACTGGTTAAACACAGTGGTTTATACTTTTAAAGTGAAATAGAAAGCAAAGGTATGAACATACCAAGACAAATGATTTACAAAAGATCTTAGGAGTCAGTTTACGTAACCTTGCTGTAGTATGCTTTCAAAATAAATCTGGATTCAATTAGGTATTTTGAGGGTTTTAACGTGGTCTGGTTCACAGTTTAAGAAATAAAGGATAAAGGCTCAAAGTTTATTTGTACCCAACCCAATATTCGTGATGTTCTTCAGTCCTACGTTCAGTTAATTCAGGATATGCATTCAGGTTCCAAGAGATTTTAGAATTGCACTGATGGTAGCAATGACGATGATTCAGAAGCTAAGGAATTTTTGAGACGACAATCACTTCTTCTTACATCCTTTTGTTGTTTTGAGGACTTTCGTCATCTATGGTGGAGAATTTTGAGGATTTGAAGACCTCTTCTGATTGAATTTATTATTCCCAACTTTTCCTGAACTGTTTCATTTAGTATTACAGTAAACGGGATGCCCTAGTTTTTTTGCCTAAGTCTCCTTCATAGGTTTTGACTTAGCGGGATTTCTCTTTTGATTTATCTTTTCATTTCATTTTTATTTTTTGGAAAGATAATGACTTCCTTGCTCAATGATTACGGGGAACTATCTTTGTCATTTTTTTGTTTGAGAGCATCTTTGACACTTCTTGTTGTATGCAAAGGAAAGCTTGATCGTGACCTTTATTGAAAGGTGTCTTGCACGATTTCTCTTGTAATTGAATGCACAACCAAATTAACTGAGAACTACCCATCCATGGGTTAAGATTGCGAGTTTTTTCGTATAGAAAGAAACTCCAACTTCTAGGCTCAAAGGGGTGAACGAGGGATTAACTTCCTTATTGCTCCAGTGTTTCGGAGTTGAAACAATGCCGGTATATCCTCAGCAAAGTTTTATTCGAAAGCATACTAGCAACAATTATGGGTATTTCGTTTTCATCATCCTCCCTCAAATATTTGCACAAACAAAAATTTGATAAAGAGAGTAAACAAGAGAAATATATTTGAAAGCAGTAAATGAAAATGATTTGAATCAAAACATTGCAATGCTCATTTCATTAAACTTAACATGAAAGTACAAACAAAATTTAAAAGAAACAATTTTAACATAAACAAGGGAAAATTGCAAACAGAAAGAAAAAGGGCCTAGTGACTAATCAGTAACAAGGATGAGCTGTCATGTCTGAAACACTGGCTTTAGGAAGTGACTTGAGGGTACCCCGACACAGTCTTCAGCCACTTTGTTTTGGCAAAGGATTGTTGATAACATTAGGACCCACATCTTTGAAAATGAGAATATTTTCTTTCACCAATTCTTGCACTCTGTTTTTCAATGCATAACAACTCTCTAAGTCATGACCGGAAGATCCCTGATGAAATTCACAATGAAGGTCAGATCTGAACCCAGCTGGAGGAGGATTTCGAGGAATTAGAGGCCTAGTTGTAATCAAGCCCTTCTGCACCAATGTAGGATACCATTCAGTGTATGTCATAAGGATGTGATCAAATTGAGCCCTATTTCGATTCTAATTCTGCGCAATATTCTAGCGTTGAGGAACCTGAACTGGTTGAGCATTGACCGCAGGAGTAACAACCGCTACTTATGATTGATCAATGTATTAAGGCCTACGATGAGGTCCTCTTCTCTCAGTCAAGACATCATTGGCTTCTACCTCTTTCTTCTTCTGAAAGTTCCCAAGGTATTTCTTTGCACCATTGGAAGATTCAACGAATTTAGACACTTTACCATTCTTGATTCCTTCTTCTAATCTTTGGCCAATTGTCACCAGGTCTGTGAAGCTGGAGGACACACTACCAATCATCTTATCCCAAAAGAAAGGGGACAAATTATCCATGAACAAACCAGTCAGCTCTTTCTCTGCCAGAGGTGGTTCAACTTGAGATGCCAATTCTCTCCATCGTTGAGCATACTCCTTGAAAGATTCTTTCTCATTCAGAAACATATTTTGCAGTTGGCGAAGATCAGGTGCCATGTCAAGGTTGTATTTGTATTGATTTATGAAAGCATCAACAAGATCTTGGAAGCATTGGATACGACCTTTCTCAAGTCCCATATACCATTTCAATGAAGCTCCACTCAGACTATCTTGGAAATAATGGATAAGTAGATTGTCATTCTTTGTGTAAGTAGACATATTTCGAAAGTACATCACCAAATGACTTCTTGGACAAGTGTGCCCCCAGTATTTCTCAAACTCGGGAGTCTTGAACTTTGCAGGCATAACCAAATTAAAAACTAGGCACATGTTGTTAGCATCAACACAGAAGAACTCATTTCCCTCCATAGCTCTAAGTCTCTTCTCTAAAGTATGATACTGTTCTTTAAACTCTTCAAACTCGCCAAAGTCTCCCTGATTCATACTCTGAGGACCGACATCATGGTACTCAAAGAGAGGGTTCCCAAAAGCAGCTTGTGTAGCAGGTTGACGAGAAGAAGTATGAACGATTGGCTGAGGTTTAGTGAAAATTGGAGCTTGAAAAATTGATCGGGAAGACTGGCCAACCCTTGAAGTAATTGCAACAGGCAGAGAGTAGTTATGAGGTAACCCAAACTCTGGCCATGTAGTAGATGTATGCTAGATAGGTTGAATGTCAACAATAACCGTTGGGATTTCAGATATCACAGTCCCTTAAGGTGGCTCTCCTCTAGAAATCAGGACTTGCATCATCTCAGTGGGTTTGGCCATGCCTGACTTCAACTCGTCGATTTCCATTATGACTTCCATGTTGTGTTGTTCTTGGTTTTCCATTCTCAATCTGACAACAACTCTAGTCCCGTAGTTGTGTTGAGGAATTATCTTGACGGTAGACGACTAACTGGAAGAAAGAAGCAACTGGGAATAAGATCCTGAACAACTTGGATGTATGAAGAATGATGCAGAGGATGCAAAGATATGAAATGTTATGCAATACACCGCACAGTAACATGATCACATGGTTCAGAGTCACGAGCCTAGAGGTATGGACTAACGGTTATCACCTGCCGAACAAGGTTCTAAGAAGTTCCCAGAGTCTGCATCCTTCCTTCGGATATTACCAACATCCCGATTAACTTGATAATTAGTAATATTCTCAAGAAAAACTCGTCTGAGCGTAGTATTGCGTGACAACTATTTATGGATTACTCTGTCATAGCTTCCGCACTACACTTAAAAGGCCAAGATGGGTTAGGTAATCTTCGGTCCTCAGCTTCAGCAGTCTCCCAGGTCGAAAGCAGTACGTCTTCCCGATTACTCGGTAAACGATACTACAGTCAAAGTGGCCTCCATTGAGTGGGGGATCTCATGTCTCCTTTTTTGGGATTACTCCCTCAAAGTTAACATGACTATACTTCCCATCCTATCTTAAGTTTTCCCAAAGTCCGGGTAGAAGATTTATAAGAAATCACCATGCGCCTGAAAACCAGGAAAATCCAGACAAACATATATACAACATAATGGGAAGTAATAAACAGCAAGTAAAACAATATACACACACTCATAGAAAAGAAACAAACAAAGCTAGGATTGACCCACTTAGGAATGGACCAGCAATAGGTCAATCTGTCCCCCAATGAAGTCACCACTTTCCTATCGTGCAGCAAATCGCGGCCGCCGTCGAAGACGTAGCAGGGATGAACAAAAAATGCGACAATGATGATATGAAAAGAAATATAGTGGTAAAGATTTGAGATTTAAGCCATCAATTGACTTATCTCAACACAATGAAGTCTCCACCTCACTTTATTGTTTCCAAAGGGAAATGGGAAAAAAGCAAACAAACCCCATAATGAAATAAAAGATCAGAGATCAAGGTACGGGGGTCACTTATGCAAAGGGAAGGTATTATCACCCTAAGAATCTATGGTATTCCCCAGGATCCATTTTGTTTAGTTTATTTTAAAAGGAGTGTTATGTAAAGGTTTACTTGCTAAAGGAAAGGAATGAATGAGTATTTGCACACAAAAGAAAATGAAATGTTTTTTTATTATTTTTGTTGATCGCCTTGGGTCGTAAGACTTAGTGCCTACGTATTCCCTTGTGCAATGGGAAAGTCAGAGCACTGTAGTTCGCCTAGAAAAGACTTGTCTGTTGATTGATTTTAAGCAAAGAGACAAATCATCATTGTTAGGAGAGAAATCTCGACTAACGCCCACAAGGTGTGAGAAAGATGGACCCTGCGTCAGCAAGAGTGAGGGTTTGAGAACGCCTCTAGTGCTCTAGTGGAAAAGTCGACACCTTTGTAACCCTGGAGATAGGAGAATGTTGCTAGACTATCAATGAATCATGTCTCATCTTGAAAAAGGTTTTGAAGGGTAAAGGTGCTCGAGCGCACAAAAGAGTTTGAATGAGTTGAAGTGTTTTTGCTAATTTTGAAAAATGTCGAAGTATGATTAAATGAATTGAAGTTTGTTTAAAGAAAAGAAGTTTTAAAAGAAAAGGCACTCGACAAAGTCGAGGTTTATCATGAAAGCGGTTCGGGTTTATAAATAAAGAAGGTTTTGAAGAATATGAAAAGATTTTTAAAATTAAAGAAGATGGGAGGAGATGAAGGGACTATCCTAAAGCATAAAGTAAAAGCTAAGGAAGAGAACCATCTAACCAACAAGAAGTCAACACTTGACATTATGAGTCTAGATAGAATTCCAATTATTTGGAGTGAAACCAAGCAAGGATACTAAACCTCTTGAGAAAACCAAGCTTTAATTTCATTAAGTCTTCACAAAAATTGGGCAGGGTAGCGGTTGTATACAAATGAATTCCAGATTACAGACAAAGTGTGTAATCACAATAACCTGCACACAAAACAAACAAACAACCCAATGTCTTGAGGTAAACCTCAAGAGCTCCAGACAAAATATCAATTAAGGTCATAAGATCTCAAACATAAGCCAAGGTTTCTATTCCTAAGTCTGATAAGTCCAATACTCCATAATGCCAAGGATGGTAACCAAGTAGTCCAAGTATCATTAATGTTTTTTATGGTTCATGTTGATTATTAAGTATATTTAAAATGAAAATAAAAGCTCAAGTGAGCAAAATAAAAATGGTATAAAAGTAAATGCTCAAGTGAGCAAAGATGAAAATAGCATGAAATGTAAATGCTAAAGTAAATGGTGCATAAAGTAAAAGCATAAAAATAAAAATCATAAAGTAAAGTCAATTGTTAGAAATTAGTGGTTAGTTGGATGAACATCTTGAAACTTAAATTTGGAGCTCATTAGAGGATTGGTAGAACCAAAGCCTCTCAACAACAAGTTGCATTTGCTTTTTGTCAAGTATATCATCCATTTAAGAACCCTCAGGGTAACATTTAATGATCAATGATGTTTAAGTGATTTGCGTAGAACAAAATTGATGAAGATCCATTAGAGGATTGGTAGAATCAAAGCCTCCTGTTGTACCCCAAAATTTTCCCTCTCATTTTACTCAACACATGCCTATTGAGTTCCTCAACTTGCCCAAGGATGCCCAAGAATTGATTAGACAAATTCTCCTCCTAAGGCAATGAACCCCCAACTAGGGTTTCCATTTGAATCAGGATATGTCAACTCCAAAGACTTAAATTGATTTCCATGGTCCTATTATGCCTCCAATAATGTCCATGACAAATTTCATGCCTTGCAGAACAAGTTTGCACAGTCAATTGCCCAAATGCCCGAAAATCAACTATACTAGGTCAAAAGTCAATTGTGGCCTATATACAGTCAAACTTCAAGAATTTTTGTCAACAACATTGTTTTGAAGTGATAATCATCATTTTATCAAGGGTTGACCATGATTCCTCAAGAAATGCTCCTAATTCATCAAAAGTCAAATTTGCAAAATTAGGGTTTCTATAAGAAAAGTCAACTGAACTTTGACCGGGCATAACTTTCTCATACTTTGTCCATTTTGCCCCAACCAAAGCCCATATTGAAGAGAATCCAATTCCCTATAATACATATTTTATCTTCAAGTTCAAGAAGTGCACCATTTGAAATATGCAAGCTCATACATTACATGTCATTTTTAGAAAGTCAACAAAAGATACTTTTTGTCCAGACCTTTTACATTAATATAACATCTTCAAATGCAAAAATGATCAAAAGAGGGATTTAAGTAGATACATTTAGATTTCCAAAAAGTCCAAGATCATATCCTTGGGATAAAAATTGAGCAAGTTATGGTTTTCCCAAGTTGGGAAACTTTTGGAAAATTCAAAAATCCTACATCGAGCAAAGTTGAGTTTTCAAGGCATTAACTAATTTCTTTGAGTTTTAAACTTCTCCATGGCATATTATAGGACCCATAAGCTATTCCCCTTGTGGTCTTACTTTTTATCCATTTATTTTCCATTTATTTGGATTTATTTTCAAAAAACATGAAATAAGTGGTTTAAATAACAAAGGGAGGTGTATAGCACAAATGGGCTTAGAATTATCTTGCACAAGGGCCCAATCCATGAAGCAAATGATGTTCACGTTCATCCCCTTCAAGAAATGGCGCAAAAGTCATTTTGCGCAAGTTTTCAAATTTTGCATTATGGTTCTTTAAAATATCAATTTGGCAAGTTTTTGAATATTATATCAATACTTCATTATAAGGAATTATGGCATGGATTTTGAATTCAAGACCATTCATTCCTTCCTTCCTATATATATTGGAGCATTTGCAAGCATTAAGAAAAATAAAATAAAAAGATACTTACCACGCTACAAAAGCTCTCTCTTAAACTCTCCATTTTCATAAATTCGTCAAAAATTTGCAACCACACTTACAAGATTTTTCGTGGCAAACTAACACTAGTTATTCTCCCAGCATTCCCAAGAATTGATCCAAGCCATCCCTAGGCCCTTGCACGACCAAGAACACTACATATCCGAACCTGTGTATTTGGTAAAAAATTTAATTCAAATTTCATTTATCTGTACATTTTAATGCCTTGGTTTGTTTGAATGTTGCACAGGACCTAAAACTATGAGGTTTAGGCATGAGAATCACAAAGCTTGAGCCTGAAATCCAATCGTGCCATAGCTAGGACACGATCTGCATTTCGTGCTCATAGCGCATGATACAAGCCCATTTATTTTGTTTTTTTGTTCTATTCTTTATGTTTTATTTCTTCTTTTGATTTTATTTTTATTAATTAACCTTAAAACCAAAAAATCACAAAAATAATAATTAACATTTTTTTAAATAGATCATTACTTAATTAATTAATTCGTTAATATTTTCCTAAAGTAATAACTAAGTAGAACTAGATTTTATATTTCATAATTCTTAGTTCCTTTAATATTAAAAAATAAAAAAATATTAATTAGGTTTATTTTATGTTATTAATTATAATTTAATTTAATATTTTCGTAAATTAAAAACCAAACAAAAAAACATGCCTTTTCTTTTCTTAAAACTAATTAAAAAAACATCAAAAAGTTTTCTTTACGCATTTTCCTATTTCGCGTGCATTTTCTTCTTTCGCACTTTTATATTCCTGTACATATCAATGTAGCCAAACTATAAGTCATTTTTATTGTTTTCCTTTATATTTCTCCCGGTTTGGACTTGTAATTAAATCCCTCTCCCCAAATCCATGTAATAGCATAGGAATTTACGTTTTCGCACTTTATATTTTTGTACATATATTAACTGTTAGATGTATGACTAATACGATTGCATGAACAAGATAAAACCAATCGCTAGAAAACTAAACACAAAGACTAATATATCTGAAATCAAATACACTCGCACATATGCACCCCTAGGGTATCACCACTTCGGTTGCCTTCGGTAAACGATCATGAAGCATAGGGAGTTTTAGTGGTTACCCTCCAGTCCAAAAAAGATCAAAATGACCCATTCGAATGTTGCCTCAAAAAGATCTTTAGGACTTTAGGGTAATTACTAAAGTTTCCTAACCATTGCTTTTGTGACCGTAAAAACGTCCCTTTCGATTGTCCCTTAAACTCCAACGATGGGGCTACCTACTCCTTAATAGTAGGATAGCGCTGTCTAAAGGAAATGAGAAAAAACAAACAACTTTTTTTCCGAGTAGGTAGATAGTTCCTAGGTACTTGCTCAAAAATCTCAAAATCTTTTCACACAAACACTTTCAAAACAGTTTTCAAAAACAACTTCGTCACACTCTTGAGGACAAAAACAAGAGTTATCATGAAGTAAAACAATTTTTTTTTCAAAACACACGCACAAAGCAATTTCAAAATGAGAAAAGTGCTTAAGAGCCCGTGCAAAACCACGGATAGAAAGGGTGCTAATACCTTCCCTTTCTATAATCTACCCCCTTACTCAGAAAACTCTCGAAAAAGGTTTTTTTTTCTGTTCTTTTTTTACCTTTCCTTTGTTGGATAAAATAAAAGATGGTTGCGACTCTTGCTTACCACATATTTGCAAATGGAAACACAAAACCAGTATTAACAGTCGGTTCTGCCACCATATTACAGAACTGGCGACTCTGCTGGGGAACATGATTTATAATGTGGGGGTTTACCTTAAGATCTAGGTCATTTTAATTGCTTTTTTGGCTTGTCTTGTTTGATTTACTTTTAAGGGTATCTGTTTGGGTTGTTTGGATCCTAAACCCGGATCGGGGAATTCCTTTTAGGTAAGTAGCAATAAATTGTGAGGGAGCTGTGTGGGGTATACCGACACGGTTGAAACAATAGCTTCATTGATGCGATACTTTGGTGTGTACCGGTAGCCCTTGAGTAATCAAGGAGAATACGGGGCCGCTGCGTAGGACTCATAAAGCGTCAACTGACCTTAGCACCTTAATTGACCAACTTGGCTTTTTAGGACGTAGTGAGATAGCCGTCTTTGGTGTAAACCCAAAGTCAGTTGATACTCGATGCTACACTTATTGAGGTTTGACTCTTGAGGTTTTTTTGGTGGCAAGTCAATTGTCTATCAGAACAAAATTTAGGGGGAAAGATCGGTTATATTGAGATACCTTAGAACCCGGTTACTATATTTAGGATAGGTTGAACCAACCCAACTTCAAGAGGGTATTACCTTAAAACCCATGCAAGCCTTAAACCTAAGGTCTTAAACCTAAGGTCTTTGTGTGATTTGCTTGTGTTTGCTATATCTGCTATATCTGAGCATAATCATGACATCATAACATAGCATATCATACTAACCATTTCAAGGATTCTTAAGGTTTATTTTTGTCTTGTTTTGTAGGATATGGCCCTCGCCCGCAGATTCACTATCCAAGTCAGTCTGGTAAAGGTACCTCCTCATCTTAAGGAGTTAGTATCAAGGGTTCCTGAAAGCTCTCCCTTCACTGAAAGACATGGTCGACTTCTCAGCTTGGTCACCTCAAACCTTGATGAAGAAATGTTAAAAGTGATCTTTCAATTCTTTGACCCTCTACATCACTGCTTCACTTTTCCAGATTACCAGTTAGTGCCTACTATGGAGGAGTTTTCTCTGTTACTGGGGGTGCATATCCTTAACAAGGTAACTTTCAATGGTATGGAAAGAGACCCTAAACCTGAAGATATTGCTAAAGCTCTGTCCTTACAATGGTCTGACATAGTAGAAAAAATTGGGAAACCAGGAGAGGTGTCAAGGATTTTTTGGCTAAGTTCTTGTTTGAGAAAGCTCATCATTTTTGGTATACCCTGGACTTACAAGCTTTTAAAGAGGTGTTAGCCCTTCTCATCTATGGGTTGGTACTGTTTCCAAATTTGGACCAGCTCATAGACGTGAATGCGGTTAAGGTTTTCCTGTCACGCAATCTGGTACCTACTCTGCTTGGAGATATCCTACATTCTCTACATACTCGCACTATAAAGAAAAGAGGGACCCTTATGTGTTGCACTCCTCTTTTGGCTAGGTGGTTTATTTCGCACCTACCCCGATCCATCTTGAAGAATGAACAGGGTCTGAGATGGTCTCATAGGCTAATGAATCTTACACATTCAGGTATTCATTGGTGTCCTCGATCCTCGGATAATGTTACCATCATTGATCGATGCAGAGAATTCCCTAATGTCCCTCTCTTAGGAATTAGGGGAGGAATCACTTACAATCCTTGTTTGGCACTGCGACAGTTTGGATATGCGAGAAGGGATGGTCCTCATGATAAACTTATCCAAGGAATCACCTTCGACTATGAGAATGATGCTCAGGGTTACCATAAAAGGTTCATGCGAGCTTGGGGCATGGTACATAGAGTTGATACCAAGACACTGGGGCACAAGAATTCCATCCTCTTGAGCCTTATCTTAAATGGGTACGAGCCCGTGCTCAAAGTCGTATGATGCCTTACCCCTCCATCCTACCTATGATTATGAAACCGGTTGCTGAAGGAGACACTCCTTATCTTGTTCTTCATCCTGACATGCCAACTGATCATGAGGAGTTACAAAAATCTTGGGTTCAACTTAAGGAGGAGCGGGATACGTTTGAAGCTCAATTCTACGCTAGCGAGAAGAAAGTCCCGAAACTTACTAGGCTACTTCATGAAGAGAGGAATATAAACGCCTACGTTGCACCAAAGAGGATGCGCTTATGGGAAACCTAATTTTCTTTTTGCTTTAAGTTTTATTTTGTTTGATTGTAAGCCTAAAGGGCACTCTTTGTAACAATTCGAACTTATTAATACAATTAATGTGTGTTTCTTTTGTTTAAGCAAATTTGAGTCTTTAAGAATCCTTGAAATCATTGCATACGCATATCATCCATGACATTGCATAAACAGGTTTCAAAGTAGGATTTTCATCTTCTTCGCTGTTTATTTCAGCAATAATGGCTTTTGAACAAAGTATCAAGGATCTCCAGGCACAAAATGCCCAATTTCAGCAAATGTTCGTAGCTTTGGCTAAATGGCAGAAAGATCTGAAGGCCCTTATTCTAAAAGATAGAAAGAAGAAGGCGAAGAAGACCGCTGGTGTCCTGAATCTGGGCAGAAGGTTCAAAGGACCAGTTAAGCGAGTGTCAGAGCTGGCAACTTCCTTCAAAGAGGGGGGAGGGGAGAATCAGGAAGGTGAACCAAGAGAGGAAGACTTCAGTCCAAGGGTTTCTGAGGATGAATCTGATTACAGTGATGAATAGTATCCTCCCACTGAGGATAAATACAAATAGTTAGAGGATTTTCTGAATGCAATGGAGATCCAAAGAGTACCAGGGCTGGATTTTGAAGAGCTGGGTTTGGTATCTGGGGTTGTCATCCCACAGAACTTCAAGGTTCTGGTATTTTCAAAGTATGATGGGGTTTCTTGTCCCAAGCTCCATCTCCGTTCTTATGTGAGGAAGATTCAGCCTCACACTGCTGATAGGAACTTGTGGGTCTATTTCTTTCAAGACAGTCCATCCGGGACTCACCTTGAGTGGTTCTATCAGCTGGAGGGAATCAATGTCCGCAACTGGGAAGATCTGGCTGCTACTTTTTATAAGCAATATCAATATAACACTGACCTTGCTCCTACCCGTACTCAACTCCAGAGTATGTCTATGGGTGCAAGCGAAGGTTTTAAGGACTACGCTAAGAAGTGGAGAGATTTGGCAGGGAGAGTCCAACCCCCTTTGTCTGATAGGGAGTTGGTGGAAATGTTTCTCGGTACACTATCTGGTCCGTTCTTTAACCACTTGATTGGTATCTCCTCAGCTGGTTTTACTGAGCTGATATTGACTGGAGAAAGGGTAGAAGATGGGATCTGAAGTGGCAAGATCCAGAAAGATACCTCTTTAAGTACAGTGAAAAAGCCATTCATGGGTAAGAAAGAGGTCAATGCTATTTAGAATCCAAGAAGTCAGAATAGAACCGAGCACCGTCCAACGGTAGGGTCTGTGATGATACCTAGGCCTGTGGCTACTCAACAACGAAACAATTAGCCAAGGGTAGAAAGACCTCAAAGGCAGTTCACCCGAATCAATATGACATTGTCTGAGGTTTTACCCCATCTGTTAAAATATAATTTGGCAACCTTAAGGGAGGCTCCCAAGAATCCCAACACCACATCTCCTTGTTACAATTCAAATGCTCAGTGTGCTTACCATTCTGAGAGTCCAGGCCACGATAAAAATGACTGTTGGGCTCTGAAGAATAAGATACAGGATCTGATCGAAGTAAAGGAGATTGAGTTTGATGCTCCTGAGATGCCTAATGTCATAACTGCTCCCATGCCCAAGAACAACTGTGGTGTTAATGCCATTGATACTGATCTATTTGTTACTTCTCTTGATGAATTTTCTAATCCTCTCATGACCTTCAAGAAGAATTTGTTGCTAGCCGATTTATTTCCGAGCTGTGGTGAAGGTTGCTACATGTGTTTATCTCTGCCTTCTGGTTGCTATTTGCTGAAGGTAGGTGTTCAACGCCTGATGGATAATAAAGAGATTTTGTTTGAAAAGACTTCGGTTCCAACTATTCTACATGAAGATGTTGCTATCATAACCATTTCCGCCAATCCTTCCAAGGTCTCCTCCAAAAGACCTATTAGGATTACATCTACTCCAAGAATTTCTCTATTAATAATCACTTTTCCTGGCCCTATACCATACTCCTCGGACAAAGCTGTTCCTTGGAATTATGGTGCTGACGTTTACTACCATGGTGTCAAGCAGGATTTGTTAACCATTAAAGACGAAAAAACTGTAGAGGCTGATCCCGATATCAGTAACATTGTCAGGAGCAGCAAAATTAATCGAAGTTGAAGGGTTTTATCTCCCGAGATCTCCCCGAAGACTGTTGCTAAGCCTATTGTTATTCCATCTGTTGTTTCGGCTAGTACTCCTGCTACTACTCCCATCCTTACTCCAGTTGTTACCCTTGCCGATGAGTCATCTGGGACTCGGGGAAAAGAAGTTGTAGGTGGGCCTGCCCAAACGGAGGCACCTAGAGAAGTTATTTTGGAATCCTCTAAACAAAAAATGGAGGAGATTTTAAAGATAATAAAGATGAGCGATTACAATGTGGTCGATTAGCTGGGGCAGACCCCTTCGAAGATATCAATGTTGGCTCTACTATTGTGTTTTAAGGCCCATGCAAAGGCTTTGGTTACATTTCTCAAGACTGCGCATGTGCTGCAAGAAACCTCCGCTGACCAATTCGAGGACTGTGTGGCTAGTCTGACTGCTGATAATGGGTTGGGTTTTTTTGATGCTGATTTGACACCCAAGGGGAGAAAGCATAATGATGCTCTGTATGTCTCGATCGAATGCAGGGGCACTACTATGGCCCATGTGCTAGTGGACACTGGATCGTCACTGAACGTTCTGCCCAAGAAGGATCTTCATAGGCTAGATTGTTAAGGTTTGACCTTAAAGCCCAGTAACATTGTGGTGAGGGCTTTTGACAGTTCAAAAAGAATGGTGCACGGGGAGGTGGACATCCCTGTCAAAGTGGGTTCCCAGACCTTTGAATCCACCTTCTACGTGATGGATATCAGACCATCTTATTCTTGTTTGTTGGGTCGTCCTTGGATCCATGAAGCTGGAGCTATTACTTCTACTCTACACCAAATGTTGAAGTATCCAGTGAAGGGAAAGATTGTCAACATGCATGGTGAAGAGGAGTACATGGTAAGCCATATGAACTCTTTCAGGTATGTGGAAATGGACAGTGAGTTCATAGAGACCCCTTGTCAAAATTTTGAAGAGGTTCCCCAGACTATGGCATCAACCGAGACTATTACCAGTGTGCCAAAGATCACCAAACCTTCTTTAAAAACGACTTCTCTCAAGGACGCCAGAGCAATAGTTGAAGAAGGTGGGTGTACCATTTGGGGACAACTCCCTGATTTTCCTTACAAAATTGACAAATTTGGTTTGGGCTTTACTTTAGGAGCTCAAAGGGCTGTTCGACGTGCTCGGGCTGGAGGACCTCCCCT
This sequence comes from Vicia faba, assembly GCA_948472305.1. Taxonomy (NCBI): domain Eukaryota; kingdom Viridiplantae; phylum Streptophyta; class Magnoliopsida; order Fabales; family Fabaceae; genus Vicia; species Vicia faba. The sequence goes on along the minus strand of OX451741.1, from coordinate 1,435,363,733 downwards.
ACGCATTAGCAATCATGGGGTCAATGCTATAGAAGACAATGATGAGGATTCTGATATTGACAACTGGATCTACCCTACTACCAACGGTGGACCTAGTAACTGGATGACCAAATATTTTGTGCCGATTACTTTTGTTCAGCAGTTATTGTCTTGCTTGTTTTTTGGATTTGTAATAAACAATATAAACTCTATGGACTTGTGTCTTACCCGAGGTACAATGGTTTATTTGTGAGGGTTATTATATGTCATTATCATATGTCATCAATAAAACATTGGACATTTTTGCATACAAATTTTGCGCTCTCTATTTTTCCTTTCTTCCTTTTACTTTGTCTATACAGCTATGCTCTTACACACACTCACGTATCAACTGCAGATCCATATCCACTTTGGATCCCATCAATAACGGTTCTGCTATTTCCAGTTATGACTTTGAAAGTCCGATCAACCAAGCCGAGGGCGAAGGTAAGGAAGATTGAGAGGTACCTGGAGAACTTGCTAGACTATTACAACAGGAAGAAAGGGTTATACAGCCTCATGAAGAGCCAGTTGAGACAGTAAACTTGGTACAGAGGAAGAAAGGAAAGAAGTCAAGATAGGTGCAAATTTGGAGCTTAATGTCAAGCAGCGGTTGATACAGATGTTACATGATTATGTCGAGATCTTCACCTGATCATATGAAGACATGCCTGGTTTAGACACTGATATTGTGGTACATCGTCTACCAACCAAAGAAGATTGTCCTCCGGTTAAACAGAAGGTCCGTCGTATGCGCCCTGAGATGTCAGAAAAGATCAAGGCCGAAGTAATGAAACAATTCAATATGGGATTCTTAGTTGTCACCTCCTATCCACAATGGGTTGCCAATGTCGTTCCGGTACCTAAGAAGGACGGAAAGGTACGTATATGTGTGGACTACAGAGACTTGAATAGGGGAAGCCCCAAGGATGACTTCCCGCTTCCCCACATTGATGTTCTGGTTGACAACACCGCACAACACAAGATCTTTTCCTTCATGGACAGTTTCTCTGGGTACAATCAGATCAAGATGGCTCATGAAGACACAGAGAAGACAACCTTTGTCACGCAGTGGGGCACTTTCTGTTACAAGGAGATGCCATTTAGGTTGAAGAATGCTGGGGAAACCTATCAAAGAGCTATGGTAGCTTTGTTCCATGACATGATACATCACGAGATAGAGGTATATGTTGACGACATGATAGCCAGATCTCAAAATAAAGAAGAACACCTCGATCATCTGCAAAAGTTGTTTGATAGGTTGAAGACGTACAAGTTGAGACTGAATTCGAACAAGTGCACCTTCGGGGTAAGGTCTGGTAAACTCCTAGGCTTCATCGTCAATGTCAAGGGTATTCAAGTAGACCCTGAAAAGGTAAAACCTTTACAAGAGATGCCTACTCCTCGTACTGAGAAGGAAGTTAGGGGTTTCTTGGGACGTTTAAACTACATTTCCAGGTTCATTTCACATCTGACTGCTACTTGTGAGCCAATCTTCAAGCTTCTGAAGAAAGATCAAGTGGTAAAGTGGAATGACGAATTCCAAGCTGCCTTTGAAAGAATCAAGGATTACCTTCAAGAACCTCCAATTCTGATGCCTCCTGTTGAAGGAAGACCTTTGATAATGTACTTAACAATATTGGATAATTCAATGGGGTGTGTGCTGGGGAAGCATGACGAGTCTAGTCAAAAAGAGCATGCAATATACTATATTAGCAAAAAGTTTACCGACTGTGAAACACGATATTCACTGCTCGAGAAAACGTGTTGCGCTTTGGCATTGACGGCTCGCCGACTGAGACAATATATGTTGACCCACACTACTTTGTTGATATCTAAGATGGATATAATAAAATACATCTTTGAGAAGCCCGCTCTATCCGGAAGGATAGCAATATGGAAAATGATCCTAACTGAATACGACATTCAATACACAAACAAGAAAGCAATCAAGGGAAGCATATTGGATGATAATTTTGCTCATCAGGCTGTGGACGACTACCAATCCATGAACTTTGATTTCCCAAATGAGAATATTATGTTAGTAACTGATTATAAAGAACCTAGACCAGATGAAGGACCAGAGAAAGGATCCATGTGATATGGCGGGAGAACTGACTTAGGTTGTTTGTGTTTGATCGTAATTATGCGGATTAGCAAGAGTCGCCATCGACTTTTCTTTTATCCAAAAGGAAAGGTAAAAAAGCACAGGAAATACCTTTCGAGATGTTTTCTCGGGTTCGGGGGGTAGATTATGAAAAAGGGAAGGTATTAGAACCCTTTTCATCCGTAGTTATCTACAGGCTCTTACTTACTCGCTAGATCACTTGCTTTCCTTTGACAGTGTGCTTGTGGTGTGGTTTTTGAAAGTATTCTGAAAATGTCTTTGTAATGGTTCTCGTCCCTATAAGAATGCGTACAAAGTGTTGTTTCAAAAAAATAGTTTAAAGAGATGTTTGTGTAGTGTGTTTTTTGAAGGTGATTTTGAAAAGATGTTTTTGTAATGGTTCTCATCTCTATAAGAACGCGTACAAAGTGTTTTGTCTTTTGAAAATGTTTCAAGATGAAAGTGTTGGTGTAAAAATGTTTGTGTCGTGAGCAAGCGAGCAACTAGGAGCGAATCTACCTACTCGAAAGGTCTTAGATATTATTTTATTCTTCCTTTAAATGTTGCTATCTTACCATTGATTTGGTAAGAATCCCCATCGTTGGATGTGAAGGGACAGGCGCGGGACATTTGTACAGTCATAGAAGGCAACTTATGAGACGCTTTAGCAATTTTTCGTAAGGGACTAGATCGTTTTACCGAAGGCAACATCGAGGGACATCTGAAGATGTGAAAAACACAAGAAAGGGGTTGAATTGTTGAAACTTGAAATCAAATGCAGACAACACATTATTTTTATCCTGGTTCGTTTGATCTCAAACTACTCCAGCCCACCCGTCAAGGTGATTTCGCCTCTCTCCAACGAGGTCTTAATCCACTATATTCAACTAAATACAAAACTGCTTTAACAACTGCTAAAGCCTTCTTGAGTCTAACCACAGACCGGTTTCTCAAGGAAATTCTTTTTACAGATAAATGAACAATATGTGTGTTGAATGTTTTCTGGAAAAACTATATATCACAACTGTGATAATACACAATATAGAGCTTATGTGAAACTAGAATGCTAGAACTATAGAGTAAGCAATTTGAGAGCTTTAGCAAACTAAATGAGTGAGGACGAAGATGATTGGCTTATGCGTGTAGGAGAATTGTAGAGTATTAGCCATTTCCTTTCTCACTGATTTGTTTAAATACTTCTTGGAATAGATACGTTGCAGTCCATAATTCCATTTCAATGCTCATTACATTCTTTCCATTTTGAGAAGATCTTTGTCTTGGAATAAAGTCGTTGGTAATTAATCTGCCTTGAATGCAGTACCGTTGACACTTCAGAATGTTCTGCTTGATTAAGATCAAAGTGTGTTGGCTTTAGCTTATTCTGATTGCTTCTGAATGCTGATGACATGGTTATGATCTTGATCAGAGTCAGAGTATGTTGAGCGCAAATTCTGTTCATCAGACTTCAGCGTAAGCACATGTTTGATCTTCTGATGCTGATGTTGATATTCTGATATTCTGATGCTGATTCCATCAGAGTTTCCTGCAAATACACAACATAATTTTAGGTAGCATCTATGTCATATATAAAACTCATAATTCATTTAATCTTGTATTTTGTTATCATCAAAACTCTAACTGAGGGTTGTAGAATCAAACTATGTTCTAACAATCTCCCCCTTTTTGATGATGACAAAAACCATATTTTTTCAATTAAAATAAAATGATGAAAGTATCAGAGTTTAAGGATAAAGAGGAAACAATATCAGAGATAATCAGATAATGAAAAAAAATTATCAGAGCTAAGAGGTTAAGGAGTAAAAAGTATCAGAGTAATGATGAGAAAAACTCCCCCTGAGTTGATTATTTCCCTTTGATTCCTTGAGTCCTTGAGTATCAGAATTTTATTGAACCTTTCTTTGAGCATCAGAATTTTACTTCATCATAGTTCATCAGATTCTTGTACCTGTAAGCTTTTCAGAACAAGGACATTCAAATATATAAGAATGTTAGAATGTTTGAGACTTTTGTCTCAGTAAACCGTTATTGAAAAATATCATTCTTTCTCCCCCTTTTTGTCAGCTATCAAAAAGCATAGTTAATCAGAGTTAAAAAGATTAGAGCAAAACACGTTTGTATTAAAACAGAAGCAATGATAGTTTAGAACAAGTAGAAAAATATTACAGACAAACATGTAAAGAAGACAAGGAAAACATAAGAAAAATCTAAGAAGAAGGAGGAAGTCGTGTGAACAGAGCTTCCAACATGCTCTTGATTTGTTCGCTGGTTTCGTTTTGCTTGGATACCATGCTTGCTATAGATTCAATCTTGATATCCTGCTTGTCCATACTTTCATTCATCAGAATGTCTGATCTCTTCAAATCCTCCAGAGCCTGCCTGTCAAGAGAGGAAGCTTGAGGATCTTCAGATACAGGCTGCTTCTCAGAGCTTTCTGTAGTTTCTTCTGCTTGACCCAAGTCTTCATCTTGAATAATCTATTCTTCTGCAGGTTGAACTTTAGATGCTGGACGCTTTTCAGACCAAGGCTCACTATCCAGATGGAGAACTTCTTCCTTCAGCAACTTTCTCAGAACTGGACCTTCCATTTCCTTCAGCAGATTGCTGAAGTTCTATTGAGCCTGTCCATAGCTCTGGTCTTGCAACTTAAAGGTTTCAGCGCAAACCCATCTTCTGAATTGAGTCCAGAGAAGATCTGATACAGCAGGGTCAACCACTTCAAGACTTGCGTGTTTCAAAGAAGTGATCCACTTCTGCATATCTGTTTCAAAGTTCAAAATGCTGGAACCAACATCTGGTTGTTTCGGTTTAGGGATGGCAGTTTTCTGGTTTATTGCAGCAAGGCATTCAAGGATTGTTAGATCAATGACTGTCTTGCTGTGGTTTTCTGTATTTTTCTTAGGTGAGGGAGTGGGAGAGTCAGAAATAACGATTGGACTTGCTGGGGTATTGGGTGGAGTTGTTTCTGGTGAAGATGGTAGTTGAGACATATTAACAGTTGTACCACAGGGCAATTGAATGGCCAAGGGTTGTGGTTCAGGAGACTCAGAGGTTTGAGCCTCAGAGTTTTGAGTCTCAGGTCGTGGAGATTGTGCATGTTGAGGAGAGGGTGGATTACTTTCTGGTTGAGGAGAGGAAGGTTGTGGAATTTCTGGTATGGGAGAGAGTGGAGTTTCTGGTATTGGTGAAAGTGGAATGTCAGGTTGTGGTGATATGGGAATTTCTGAGTTTGCATTTGGATTTTCTGTTTGGGGAGTGGAAGAGTGTTGGTCAATATCAGAAAGAACTTGTGCAAGTTCTGGTTCTGGTATGGTTGCAGTGTTTGGATTTTGTGGTTTAGAGTGGGATCTTCTGAGGGTTAATGACTCAGAAGGGTCAAAGTCAGTGTCAAAATCTTCAAAGGTTTGGGGTGTTGGGATATCAGCTGGAGTTAGAGTAGGAGTAGGAATAGATGAGGAAACAACAGTTGAATTTAAAACAGATACAGAAACAGGATTACCTCTTTTCTTTGGAGTCTGTTGTGATGATCCTTCTGGAGCAGCTTTTCTCTTCTTAGTCTTCTTCAGAGCAACCTCTGGTGCTTTCTGATGGAGATCTTGAATATTTAGATTGGGTGTTGTACCATCATCTTTACACGCATCCAAATATCTCAGAATGATTTGAGGCTTGGAGTCAATCTCTGAGAACATAGGAAAGTCGTCCAGAGGGACTCTTCTGCTGGAGATGTCAGCAAAAGGAGTGACGCTGGGCTCCTTCTTAATGTTCTCTATCAGCTTCATCTTCTTTAGATTCTTGGCATTCAACTGCTTGCCAACAGAAGGTTCCAGGGTGCTGATCTCTTGTGCCTCTGTCAAGTGTTCAATTAGCCTATTCTCAGTCAGAATATCTGATATCAATCTGCCCAAGGGTATCCAATCCCTTTTAGTGCGTTCATCTTCTCTTGTCTCCTTGACGCTTGTTTTCAGATGGTTGAACAGAAGATGAGCTAGATTAATCTTTACCCTCTGAGAAATAAAATAGATCAGAAACTGCTGATCTATGTTTATGTAATCAGGATAGTTGGTAGGCTTCCTGTGATTGAAACATCCCAGAATAATCTTTGCCCAAATCCTGTGCTTATCTCTCAAATCCCTTATCTTGCTAGAGGGAAGCCCCAGTGTGAAAATTTCCCTTGCTATAACAGCAACATCTGAGCACCTTTCAGCCATGTCTATACAGCGAATACCACCACCATTGTACCCAATGAGTCTTGCAATTAGGTCTTCAGTAATCACAATCTTCTTCCCCATGATGTAAGAGGCAACTTGGTGATTTGAGGAAGACGCGTGAATCCAAAATTCCTTAACAAAATAGGAAAAGTTGGACCCACCAACCTGTCAAAGTATTTCTCCCATCCTTGAGCTTGAATCTCTTCTGATAAATCAAAACCATTTTCCTTCAAACTGTTGAAATCCACTATAATCTCTGACAGAACTTCAAGGTTCTTTACTGGAGTGAGTAGCGTTCTGAGAGGAACTTCATATTGCTTAGCTGATGCATCTTTCTGGGAACCTGATGAAAGATTGCTGCTAGAAGCCATGTTCACACGAGGATTTTTGAAAAAGCTTTAAGGGGTTTCTTGAGAAAGAAGAACACAGAAAACAGAAGTATTGATTGAAAACATAAACAGTTAAGAGAGAGAAATAAATCATGATTAATTGCATTTAATGATAGCTAATTTTAGGGGATTTCAGAAAGATACTTAAACGGTTACCAGTGGCATGTGTCTCAATGCATCCAATCAGCGCTTTGCCTTTTCAGAAGCGTGAACGCGTGTTCAGCCTCAGGAAACAGCTGATGACTGGATGACACTTGTTTGCTTTGAGTGAACATCACTTCTATCATTGAACTGAAGAGCTCAGAGCTTCATGGATAGATTCTGATGCAATCTGCATTTCTAAAAGTTCTGAAAGAGGATTGATCAGAAGTTCACAGAGAAATAAACATAATTCTGAAGGTTAATATATAAAATTAAAACAGTTTTATTCTGGACAGAGCTTCATGCTGAGATGATTCAGAATGAAGTTGAACCTATCTTCAGAAAGTGGTTTTGTAAAGATATCAGCCCATTGATGGTCTGTATCAATAAATTTTAAGTTTAAAATTCCTTTCTGAATATAGTCCCTAATAAAATGATGTTTTATTTCTATATGCTTAGCCCTAGAATGCAATATTGGATTTTTACTTAAGCAAATAGCAGAAGTGTTATCACAGAGGATAGAAATGTTACTCTCATAAATTTGGAAGTCCTCAAGTTGACTTTTCATCCAGAGCATTTGTGTGCTGCATCCAGCTGCTGCTATGTATTCAAATTCTGTTGTTGATAGAGCAATGGTGGATTGTCTTTTGCTGGACCACGAGATCAGATTTTCTCCCAGAAACTGGCAGCTTCCAGAAGTGCTTTTACGTTCAACTCTGTCTCCAGCAAAGTCAGCATCACAGTAGCCTACTAAGCTGTAATCACTAGATTTTCTATAAAACAGACCCGATTAGTAGTACCTTTTAGATACTTGAAAATTTGCTTAACAGCTATTAAGTGAGATTCTCTAGGATCTGATTGGAATCTTGCAGAAATGCATACACTGAATAAAATATCAGGCCTTGAGGCTGTCAGATAAAGAAGAGAACCAATCATACTTCTGTAGACCTTCTGTTCTACCTTTTTGCTTACCTCTTCTCTTTCCAGAATGCACGTGGGATGCATTGGAATCTTTGATGGCTTACATTCTGAGAGATCAAATTTCTTCAGAAGTTGTCTGACATATTTGCCCTGATGAATGTAAGTTCCTTCTGGGGTTTGATTGATCTGAATTCCCAGAAAGAATTTCAGTTCCCCCATTAGGCTCATCTCAAATTCTGCCTGCATACACTTAGCAAATTTTCTTCCCAGAGAGGGATTAGTAGATCCAAATATTATATCATCAACATAAATCTGACAGACTAAAATGTCATTCTTAACTGTCTTACAAAATAAGGTTGTGTCCACCTTCCCTCTGGTGAATTCCTTTTCTAACAGGAAGTTACTTAGTCTTTCATACCAAGTTCTGGGAGCTTGTTTCATACCATACAGTGACTTCTTCAGTTTGAAAACATATTCTGGATTTTTTGAACTTTCAAAACCAGGGGGTTGGTGCACATATACCTCTTCTTCTATATAGCCATTTAAGAATGCACTCTTGACATCCATCTGATGCAGAGTGATGCCTTTATTAACAGCAAAAGAAATTAAAAGTCTGATAGATTCCAACCTGGCGACTGGAGCAAAGGTTTCTGTATAGTCTACCCCCTCTTGCTGACTATAACCTTGTGCTATCAATCATGCCTTGTTTTTGATGACTTCACCTTGTTCATTAAGTTTGTTTCTGAACACCCATTTAGTTCCAATGACGTTGAATCCTTTTGGTTTAGGAACTAGATCCCACACGTCATTCTTTGTGAATTGATTCAGCTCCTCTTGCATTGCTAGAATCCAGTCATTGTCCAGAAGTGCTTCATCAATTGAAGATGGTTCAATCAGAGAAACAAGTCCCATGAGGGATTCTTCAGAGTTTTTGAAGCTGGCTCTTGTTCTGATTGGATCTTCCTTTCTTCCTAAGATTGTTTCTTCTGGGTGATCCATGCTGCTTCTAGATGGTATTTTCTGAGGTTGATCAACAGAAGATGTTGGATTGCTTGCAGTGCCTCTTTCTGATGTTGAGGGAGTGTCTCTGTTAAGAGCTTCTGATGACTTGTCTTCAGTACCTGTGAATTCAACTTCCATACCTGCAAATACTTCATTCTGCTTTGACTTTTGAGAGTCAAGCTTATCATCAAAACAAACACTGATTGATTCTTCCACAATCTGTGTTTCTGTATTGTATACTCTGTACCCTCTTGAGCGTTCAGAGTATCCTAACATGATACACTTATGTGATTTAGAGTCAAACTTGTTCAAATAATTTTTAGTATTCAAAATAAAGCAAGTACATCCAAATGGATGAAAATATGAAATGTTGGGCTTTCTGTTCTTCCACAATTCATATGGAGTCTTTTCCAGAATAGGTCTTATAGAGATTCTATTCTGAATGTAGCACGCTGTGTTTATTGCCTCTGCCCAGAAGATCTTAGCAACGTTAGTCTCATTGATCATGGTTCTGGCCATTTCTTGCAATGTTCTGTTCTTTCGTTCTACAACTCCATTTTGCTGGGGAGTTCTAGGACAAGAGAAATCATGCAGAATGCCTTTGTCATTAAAAAATGATTCAAAATCTTTGTTTTCAAACTCTCCACCATGATCACTTCTGACTTTGACGATTCTAAGATCCTTTTCATTCTGAACTTGGTTACAGAAGGTAACAAACACAGAGTGTGACTCGTCCTTGTGTCTTAAGAACTTTACCCATGTCCATCTGCTATAGTCATCTACGATTACTAACCCATACTTCTTGCCACTGACTGAAGCAGTTTTAACTGGTCCAAATAAGTCAATGTGCAGAAGTTCTAATGGCTTAGAGGTGGAAACAACATTTTTAGATTCAAAAGCAGGTTTTGCAAACTTGCCTTTCTGACATGCTTCACACAGAGCATCTGAATTGAACTTCAGGTTAGGAAGTCCTCTGACCAGATTGAGTTTGTTAATCTGAGATACTCTTCTCATACTAACATGCCCCAATCTTCTGTGCCAGATCCATTGCTCGTTATTAACAGACAGAAGACACTTTACATTCTGACTTTTCAGTTCAGAAAGTTTGATTTTGTAAATGTTGTTTCTCCTCTTTCCATTAAACAGGATAGTCCCATCTTTCTGACTAACAACTTTACATGAATTTTGATTAAAGATTATATCATAACCGTTATCACTTAATTGACTTATGGATAACAAGTTATGCATTAATCCATCTACTAATAAAACATTACTTATAGAGGGAAGATTTCCGTTACCTACTGTTCCAGAGCCAATTATCTTTCCCCTCTGATTGCCTCCAAAGCCTACATGGCCTCCAGGCTTAAGTTCCAGGCTTTGGAACATATGCCTTCTTCCCGTCATGTGTCGCGAGCAGCCAGAGTCCAGGTACCATGACTGGTGTTTCTGCTTTACTGCTAAAGATATCTGCAACATGTATTATTTTATCCTTAGGTACCCATATTTTCTTGGGTCCTGATTTGTTAGTTTTACCAAAGCTCTGGTTGAATTTTGGTTTGATAGAATAATTACTACTAGTATATTTGATGTCGTGTGTGTGCCCATATACAAAGTGTGACTTAAGTGGAGTTCGTTTAATAACTAAATCCATGGCATTCTTTGGTGTAGGTACCTTACCTTGGTATCCTATTACCTTTCTGCCATTTCTGCTAACTCCATAGATCATTGAAGCCATTTTGCTTCTATCTATGCTTTTAGCAAGAAACTTCTGAAAGCTATGATCATACTCCTTGATGATCTCATCAGCACTACTGGGAGTTTCAGAAATTGTTTCCTTCTGAGAGTTTTGTAAAATATTTTCTGATTTTGAAATTTTATTTTTCAACTCCGAATTTTCCAATTTGAGACTCTCAGTTTTATCAGAGTCAGAAGCAAGATCCCTTTTCAGGTTTCTGAATTTGACTCTGATCTGCTGATATCTTTCCAGAATCTCATTAAGGCTTTCAGCAAGTTCAGCCTTAGTAAAATTAATAGCAAAGTCAGGAAATACCTCTTCTGTGTCTGATTCAGAGTCTGATTCAGAAGCTTCACTGTCTTCTGATATGTTTGCCATGAGAGCTATGTTTGCTCTCTCATCATCTAATTCTGAGTCAGCTTCAGATGTATCAGAATCATCCCATGTGGCCATGAGACTTTTCTTCTTTTCCTTGCCAAACTTTATTCTAGGCTTTTCCTTCTGAAGCTTTGGGCAATCACTCTTGTAGTGTCCTTGCTCGTTGCATTCATAGCAGATGATGTCCTTGTTGTTTGGCTTTCTGCTTCCTGAAGAGTCTTCAGATCTTCTGTGTCCAGAGGAGGATTCTGACCTTCTGTATCTGGAGGAGGATTCGTTCTGGTTCTCAGATCTTCTGGGATTCCTGAACTTTCTTTGCCTCTGCTTCCACAGTTGGTTCACCCTTCTGGAGAGGAGAGACAATTCATCTTCTTCTGATGAGGACCCATCAGAGGTTTCTTCAACAGCCTGCAAAACCTTAGATTCAGATTTTCTGTTAGATTTTAAAGCTAATGGCTTACATTGCTTTTGAGGTTCATCAGCTTCTAGCTCTATCTCGTGACTTCTAAGGGAGCTGACAAGTTCCTCCAGAGAGATTGTATTGAGATCCTTAGCTAGCTTCAGCGCTGTGACCATTGGCCTCCACTGTTTTGGCAAGCTTCTGATGATCTTCTTGACATGATCAGCAGTAGAATACCCTTTGTCCAGAACTTTGAGACCAACAACCAGAATCTGAAATCTTGAGAACATTGTTTCAATAGATTCACTTTCTTCCTTCTTGAATGCCTCATACTTCTGAATGAGCGCAAGAGCTTTAATTTCTTTAACTTGAAGGTTGCCTTCATGCGTCATTCTCAGAGAGTCAAACATGTTCTTTGCAGTGTCTCTATTTGATATCTTTTCATATTCAGAGTAAGAGATAGCACTGAGAAGAATAGTCCTGGCTTTGCGATGGTTTTTGAAATCACGCTTTTGTTGATCAGACATTGCTTTCCTGTCAATCTTCTGACCATTTGCATTCACTGGGTGTGTGTATCCATCTGTCACCATATCCCACAAATCAGCATCGTGGGCTAGAAAGAAGCTTTCAATTCTGTCTTTCTAGTAATCAAAGTTCTCTCCATCAAAGACTGGAGGTTTGCCACTGAATCTGTCTCTTTCTTCGTTGTTGTCATTGCTGATGTTGTGATGTGTTCCTGCCATAGTGTTTTTCAACGCTGGATCTTATACTGACACGGTTAAGTGTTATGAACTCAGAACCAGGAGCTCTGATGCCAATTGAAGATGTGAAAAACACAAGAAGGGGGGTTAAATTGTTGAAACTTGAAATCAAATGCAGACAACACGTTATTTTTATCCTGGTTCATTTGATCTCAAACTACTCCAGTCCACCCGTCAAGGTGATTTCGCCTCTCTCCAACGAGGTCTTAATCCACTATATTCAACTGAATACAAAACTTCTTTAACAACTGCTAAAGCCTTCTTGAGTCTAACCACAGACCGATTTCTCAAGGAAATTCTTTTTACAGATAAATGAACAATATGTGTGTTGAATGTTTTCTGGAAAAACTATATATCACAACTGTGATAATACACAATATAGAGCTTATGTGAAACTAGAATGCTAGAACTATAGAGTAAGCAATTTGAGAGCTTTAGCAAACTGAATGAGTGAGGACGAAGATGATTGGCTTATGCGTGTAGGAGAATTGTAGAGTATTAGCCATTTCCTTTCTCACTGATTTGTTTAAATACTTCTTGGAATAGATACGTTGCAGTCCATAATTCCATTTCAATGCTCATTACATTCTTTCCATTTTGAGAAGATCTTTGTCTTGGAATAAAGCCGTTAGTAATTAATCTGTCTTGAATGCAGTACCGTTGACACCTCAGAATGTTCTGCTTGATTAAGATCAGAGTGTGTTGGATTTAGCTTATTCTGATTGCTTCTGAATGCTGATGACATGGTTATGATCTTGATCAGAGTCAGAGTATGTTGAGCGCAGATTCTGTTCATCAGACTTCAGCGTAAGCACATGTTTGATCTTCTGATGCTGATGTTGATATTCTAATATTTTGATGCTGATTCCATCAGAGTTTCCTGCAAATACATAACATAATTTTAGGTAGCATCTATGTCATATATAAAACTCATAATTCATTTAATCTTGTATTTTGTTATCATCAAAACTCTAACTGAGGGTTGTAGAATCAAACTATGTTCTAACAACATCGAGGGACTATGATCTTTTTTATCGAAGGGTCTTTGCTAAAGCATCCCATATTCGAGGGACATGACTATGTTTCCGAGGCAACGAGCGAGGTTACCCTAGAGGTGCACTTGTGAAAAAGTGTGTTTGATTCAAGTTATTTTGTCTTTGAAATTAGGTTATCTAGCGATTGATTTTGAATCTTGTCATGCATACCTAATTACTATACAATATAAGGAAAACAGTAAATTGCGGGAATTAAAATTCTACGCTATTACAGAGCTTTCGGGAATGGGGGTACAAATTTACAAATGGGGATGAATTAATACAATTAAATGTCCAAATAGGCAAACAATACAACCAAATCGAATCGAGAAATTAATCGAAATTATAACAGATTTATGAAGTAAAAATTAATTAACAAAGTATAAAATTCTAAGTATTTTGTTTGAAAAAAAGAAAAAAAAATCTATTTCTATTAATTATCTAAAAAAATATTAAATTAAAAGTATGTATTCTATTTTTTTGGAGTTTTGTTATTAAGAAAATAATTAAACAAATTAAGACTAAGTACAAAAATTAATTAGTAAAATTAATTACAAAGTCCTAAACTAAATTAATTATGAAAATTAACTGATTTTGAAGTTATCTATTTAATTGGATTTTCCTTTAGAATTTAAAACTAAATCTAAACTAATAGAGTTATTAAATTCATTATGGAATTAAACTAAAAATTTTCTAGTTAACTAAACATAATTATTTAATTAGTTTTACTAACTAAGTTGATGAAAAATAAAATGAATAAAAATTAAGAAACAATTTAAACAAAGGTGTAAAGCAGTAAGTTAGGGTGTGAAACCGAAATCAGATTGGGCTTAGAAAGTTTTGAAATAGCAAAGCCCAAAGAATAGAACAGCTTGTATAAATGTTAGGTTTTAAAAGAAAATAGGTTGGGCTTGGACCGGGTCGGGCCAGACCCGGGTCCAATTATCTGATCACAAAGGAAAGAGGGTCGTAGAAACCCTAAACATCATCCGTCCCTCTTCTCTCTCTCTCGCGAACTCGCCATCATCTTCCTCCAGTCGCCACACTTCTGTTCGTCACCAACATCCATTTCCACTTTGTTCTCCTTCTTCCAATTGCTCTTAGTGAAGTGATAACAACAAAAAATCACGAAATTAACAAGAACAATGACTAAATCAAGAATAAAGGAAAAGAAGAATTACCGATTCGGAGACGGGTCTTCAAATCTTAGGTATGGCATTTGATACTCTTCCTTCTACTCCTTCTCTGCTACTGACTTTGTGCCTTCTGATTTGTATGTCTGAAACTTGAACGCAAGGCGTTGATACGACACGGTTGTCGTTGTGAGGTTGAAGGCAGTGATGATTATGGTATAGAATTTTTCATAGTTTTCTATTTGGAAAAATGATGATGTTGATATCTTCTAGGTTTTGATGTTCTTGGGTATGCTTGCTTGGCTTTTGCTTGGTATATTGTTGGTTTTCCTTTTTGTTTTCTATGTGCTGGTTTGGCTCTTTGTTGGTTTGTATATCCTTTCTCTTGCTTTATGTATTGTTGTTTTTGGTTTGTATCTTTGCTGGCTTGGTTTTTCTTGTGTGGTTTTTGTCCTCTAACAGTTAGCTTGCTGGTTGTGTTGTATGAGGTTAAAGTTGAAGTTTGGCATTGTGCTATGTTTTATATATATTAGTCCCCTTTTTGCTGCTTGGTTGTTTTTGTATTATAGCAGCTGACCCCATGGGAATTGGAGGGAAGGTTTTGGGAATATTGAACAAAATTGGTTTTCTGACTTTGGCCTTTTGAGCTCAGATTTTAAGTTGCCTATTTTGGTGCAAGTTTTTTGGCCTGCTTTGGACAGGTTATTATGTGCAAGATGGACAAATTTTTTGGCATGTTCTGTTTGGTCTTTGGACAACAAGTTGGACAAAAGCTTTGTAGAGTTGTTTTGGACTGATTAGGGACTGGTCTATGCAGGTTGTGAAGGTTGCCTTTTACAGTTTTATGGGCAGTTTTGGTTTAGGTGATATCTCTCTAAACCTGTCTCTTTTCCTCTTTCTCTTTCAATGATGATGTAAAGAAACTTTGCTTTTAATTCAAAATTTTTGAAGGGTTTGTATGATTTCAGGAAAATGATGATGTGTTTGGTTTGATGAGTAAGTTAACTTGTTGTTTTGCCTTGTTCCATTTTGTTTTACTCATTGTTGCTTTCTCCTGTCATCTTGGCAGCCTATGCTGCCTTGCTTGCTATGTTTTGTTTGTTTGCATATTGCTGTTGCTTGCTGCACTTGTTTTTACTTTGTGCTACTTGTATAGCATCCTACTGTTGCTGTTACATTAGCTGCTGTTTCTATGCTTGCTTTGTTTGCTAGTTTTGTAGCCTGTTCTTGCTGCTATATTTACAGCAGCCTGCCTTTGGTTTGTTTGCTTGCACATTTTATTTTCCTTCTTGTGAAACAAGGTCCAACCTTGTGATTTTCAAGAAGGGGAGGAGAGAGATTATGATAAAACAAACAAATTAAATTCTGATTCCTATATGCAAACCCTAGTGACGAAATTTCTCTTTTAACAAATACTCTTTTGCTTGAATTCATGCTAACTTTCTTTTCTTTGTTTCATGAACATGAGGCGTGGATGGCAAGCGAGGATTGCTTGAAGATAAAGCAATGGAGACTTGAAGAAACAAAATAAATTTTCTTTCTTTGTAGTCAAAGCAAACATTGTAATTCTTTGTAAACAAAACAAAAAATGTGTGATTTATTTCATTTTTGATGTAATGAACACAAGGCCTTGAATAAATTTGTATATGACGAAATTTATCGTACCAATCCTGAATTTATTTAAACTTTGCAATTCTCAATTGAATTCTTTGAATAAAACATCTTGGTTTGGTAACTTGAACTTCAAGCAATCACAAAATGATCAAATAAACCAATGCGCCTTGTACTCCAATCAAATTTCTAAACAAAATAAATGTTTAAGAATTCAATTTTAACTTGGTTAACTCAAACCCAAAGCCATGGTCATCTAACTGACAGTCTTAATCTTCAACCCTTGTCCAAACCAAATTTGCATTCAAAATGAACTCGCGTACCATACTCGATTAAAATGGAACTTCTTTTCTAAACAATCATGCTTTGAGAACAATCATCAACCTTATAGAATTAACAAATTTCAAAAACAATGGTGATTAAGAACACTTGAAATAAAAAAAATGACTTGCAACGATTTGATAACTTTCAAAGTCTTCCAAACACAATTTTATTTCGATCTTTGAAGATAAACTCATGAGCAACATCACTTATGACTATATGCATAAATAATCGTCTCAAGATCTCATAATTTGGGGGAATCACAATTCTTGGAAATCAGGTGACATTTACTTAAGATTAGGTCAAAATCCATGAAGTGACTTCTAACACATTCGAATTTTGGTGATCTTCTACACGTAATCAACTCTTGATTTGTGAAGAGAAACTGGAGATGACATCGAGGAGAGTCATACGCAAGAAGAACCGCTCAAAAATATCGAATAATGAAGAAGTTACAATCACTGGAATTTGCTCTCACATAAAAGGTCGATTTTTAGGTCAATGGAGTCATTTTCATTCGTCTGAACCATTGACTGAGCAAACTTGAAATGCAAGGTTTGAAACTCGGAGTCAACACCCTTGAGGAGACATGAAGATCTGTGAAGCCCACTTGAAACTTTAAAGAATCAATTTTCTTTGAGAAACGTCAAAACCTAATCGTTGACTTACCGCCTAGGAAGAGAATCTGTCTAATCAAACTTCTGAGCCAAATTGAGTATTCGAGAATACCTAGGATAATATCTTGAATAAAAAATGGGAGGGAAAATTTTGGGGTACAACAGTTGCCCCTGTTCAATTCTCTTAAACTTGAAAAGTGAGATCGGCATGTTTGCTGTTCGTAGCTTGAAAGTGGAAGATGATTGAACACTAGAGTGCCCAGAAATTTGCACATGATGGTGTGGTTGTTGATTGCATAGGGAATGGGCTTAAAGATGCCATTTGGAGAGATGACAAAAAGTTGTTGGAGATGGGCTTAAATATGCCATTCGAAGGTGATTGTTGATAGAAATTAGACCAAGTCTAAGTTTGACTTCAACTGGGGAAATGTGAAATCGACCGTATCTGGTCGGGTCCAGGTCTTACAATGTTGTAAACTGTTGTCTAGAGATAAGGGAGAAAGAAACTGGATAGCAGGGTTGCTTCGAAAGGAAAGCCTGGGCAGTAGGGCTATGAGAAGGAACCTGGATAGTAGGGTTACCTCGAAATGAAAGCCTGGATAGTTAGGGCTATGAGAAGGAACCTGGATAGTAGGGTTACTTCGGAATGAAAGCCTGGATAGTAGGGCTATGAGAAGAAACCTGGATAGTAGGGTTACTTCGGGATGAAAGCCTGGATAGTAGGGCTATGAGAAGGAACCTGGATAGTAGGGTTACTTCGAAATGAAAGCCTGGATAGTAGGGTTATGAGAAGGAACCTGGATAGTAGAGTTACTTCGGAATGAAAGCCTGGATAGTAGGGCTATTAGAAGGAACCTGGATAGTAGGGTTACCTCGAAATGAAAGCCTGGGTAGTAGGGCTATAAGAAGGAACCTGGATAGTAGGGTTACTTCGGGATGAAAGCCTGGATGGTAGGGCTACTTCATTTGGTCATGTAGATTAGTTGACCTGTTTGATTTTGGGAACTGATTTTCCATAAGTTGTCTGTAGATGTGATATGCACAACTGATGGAATTGTTGGTGACAGTTGTCTTTCCTGAAAAGATAGTAAGGTTAATTATGTGCGATGCATGAAATGCATGGTGGGGTGATGTTCTCAAAATAATGAGATTATGCTGTATGCGATATGTATGCGCATATCATGATGTATGAACATGAGATGCTATTGTGACATATCTAAGTCTGGGAAAATAAATCCCTGACTGCTGCCTGAGAGTATCGGAAATAGCCTTCTTGACTGTTGTGGAAAAACATGGTTCTTCAACTTTCGTTGGAGATGGTGAACGAAGATGATTCTGCGGGAAAAAAGAAACTCTGTTGGAGGATGAACTTCCGTAGCTGGAGGGATAAACTCTTTCGAGGATTGAGTCTCTGTATTCAAAGGAATGAACTTCTGCTTGAGAGACAAATTTTATGACCCGCTCGCGATTATGAGATTCAGCTGGGGTATATAGATGTCAGATTCTTGAAAGACCCTGGCTGGGGAGATTACCTCCTGTTTTCGGGAAGCTGATGTCAATGCCTTGATTGCTCATTCTGAGGGAGGTGTAGATGTCAACGAGGTCGTGGGTACTGATGATTATGTTTTAAAGCTGTCTATGCCTCGGTACCTGTTGGACAGAGTGACTGTCGGGTTTTGACATTTCTTATCTTTGCCCCGAGCAATTTGTCTTTTCGTTTCTTATCTAGACACTTGCGAGTAGTAATCATATTCAAATGCATATGTCAAGAATAAACCATTGGACGTTCTTGCAAGACAAAACAGAAAAAGGGAAAACACATAGTTTTTTTTTGTAAAAATGATTTGCATTGATTTTCGAAGTTGGCCTAAAATAGGCATTTTTGTACAAAGAGGCGGACACTCTAGTAAGAGAAAGCTTCCGTAAAAATTGAAACTATACAATATTGTGTAAAAGAAAACAACTATGTACAATAATCCCATTGAGTTTCAATTCTGCTAATGCCGTTATGTCTTCGAGCATCTCATCACTTTGCTGCTTGTCCGAAGCTGATTAGATTGATTGGTGCCGTTTGAGTTTGACAGTCGATACTGAGGTCTGATCACAAGGTGATCCAATGGGACATAGTGATACGCTTTACATCCCTAACTTTTGCCTGGACTGCCCTTTCGGGTTTTTAGTCCACCAGGATACCCTTTTTTGCCCAAGCCGCCTTTTCAGGTTTTCGACTTATCGGGTGTACAGATTTTTTTAATTTTCATCCCTTATTTTTTCCCGAACCCTTTTGGTTCGCCGGGAAGCCCTTATTTTTGCCTAGGCCAATCAACCTAGTGGATCTTTTATTATGCATATTATCTTTTCACTATGTCTGCATTGACAGGGTTAGGAAGGTTGTCACCGTCCATGGTGGTTAGAATCATGGCTCCACCCGAGAAAATGTTTTTATTTACAAACGGCCCTTCGTAGGTGGGAGTCCATTTGCTCCTGGGATCACCTTGCGGCAGTATGATGCGCTTGATCACTAGATCCCCGACTTGATACTCTTGGCGTCCAACTTTTTTGTTGAAAGCCTTGATCATCCGTTTTTGATACGTCTGACCATGACAGACAACAGTAAATCTCTTCTCATCAATTAAATTTAGCTTATCAAGTTGAGTCTGGATCTAGTTGTCTTCGTCCAAATCTGCATCTTGCAAAATCCTTAGAGAAGGAATCTGGACCTCAATGGGTAGGATTGCCTCTATGCCATACACCAGAGAGTAGGGGGTTGCCCCTGTCGATGTTCGTGCTGAGGTACGGTACCCATGAAGAGCGAATGGTAGCATCTCATGCCAGTCTTTGTAGGTCACTGTCATCTTTTATATAATCTTCTTGATGTTCTTTTTAGCTGCTTCAACAACGCCATTCATCTTCGGCCGATAGGGAGAAGAGTTATGATGCTGTATCTTGAATTGCTTACAGAGTTCGGTGATCATCGTATTATTGAGATTCATACCGTTGTCCGTGATGATTCTTTTTGGAACACCATACCGATAGATCAAGTTATGCATGATAAACCATGCCACCACGTTCTTGGTCACAGTAGCAAAAGAGGTAGCTTCAACCCACTTTGTGAAGTAATCGATAGCTACTAGGATGAAGCGATGCCCATTGAAAGAGGTAGGCCTGATTTCTCTAATCATGTCAATGCCCCACACTGCAAAGGGCCACGTAGCTGTCAAGATATTCAAAGGAAACAGAGGCACATGCACCTTATCAGCATAGATTTGACACTCATGACAGGTTCGGGGATGCAAATAACAATCTGCTTCCATAGTGTACCAATAATATCCTGCTCGTAGGATCTTCTTAGCCATGGTATGCCAACTGGAATGGGTCCCGAAGGTACCTTCATGTAAATCTGTCATAAATCCTCTCTGCTTCGCTCTTATCTACACACCGCAGTAGGGTAGAGTCATGGCTGCGCTTGTAGAGGATTCAATTACTGAGATAGAACTTTGCAGCGAACCTTCTAAGAAACTTCTTATCATTGACAGAGGCCCCTTCGCGGTACTCTTGAGTCTCAAGATACCTTTTGACTTCGTGAAACCAAGGCTTATCTGCTACCTCTTCAGTATCAATCTCGCAGCAGTGTGCCGATTCATCCAACCTCTCAATGGTGATCCGGGGAGCTTCGTTGTCCCACTTGACTTTGAACATAGAAGACATGGTAGCTAGTGCGTCCACTAACTGATTCTCCTCTCGTGGGAAATGTTTAAAGGTTACCTTCTCAAAGTGTGGGAGTAATGTTAGTACATGCTCTTTGTATGGGATGAGGTTTGGATGTTTCGTATCCCATTCGCCTTTGATCTGACTTATCACTAAAGATGAATCCCCGAAGACATTTAAGAACTTGGTCCAGAGGTCGATAGCAACTTTGAGACCCATGATGCAAGCTTCATATTCCTCCATATTTTTAGTGTAGTTGAAACATAGTCGGGCAATGAAAGGAGTGTGATAACCTGTGATACGATGGGAGAATTGACTTGAAGGTTTTGCGTTTGATCGCAAATGTTGCAGTTAGCAAGAGTCGCCACCGACTTATATTTTATCCAAAAAGAAAGGTGAAAAAGCACAGGAAAGACCTTTGAGATTTTTTCTTGAGTTCGGGGGGTAGATTATGAAAAGAGAAGGTATTGGCACCCTTTTCATCCATGGTTTTCCATGGGCTCTTAGTTACTTGCTAGGTCACTTGCTTTTTGTTTGAAATTATGCTTTGTGTGGTTTTTGAAAGTATTTTGTAAAGAGGCCATTGTTTAGGAAAACTTTGTAATGATTCTCGTTCGTAAGAATGTACACAAAGATGTTGATCTTTTTGAAAATGTTTTCAAGTTTGTAAGATGTTTGGAAGTGTAGGTGTTTGTTTTGAAAATAGCAAGGATGTTTTGTTTGAAATTTAACAAGTAATTAGGAGCATTCTACCTACTCAAAAGATTTTCTTGTTTATTTTCTTTTCCTTTGACATTGTTATCTTACCATTGATTTGGTAAGTAATCCTATCTTCGGATGTTAATGGGATGGGCGTGGGTCATCGTATAACAATGATTAGCAATGTTGCAAGGTATCTTAGCATTCTCTTTTAGGGATTAAGATCATTTTAAAGGCAACTTAGATAGCGTTATCGAGGGACTATGATCTTGTATTTTGTTTGTTTTTTTGCTAAGATACCTCACATGCGTAATATGGCCATTTTTGTAAAGGCAACCAAGTGGATTTACCCTAGGGGGTGCTTATGTGCAAGTGTATTGTTTTCATGCTTGATTTTGTCTTGAATTAGGGTTTTCTAAGTATTGGGTTTAGTCTTTCCATACAAACCCTAATTACTAGCATATTATGTATAAAGCGATAAATTGTGGAATTTAAAGTTACTACGCTATTACAACATTTGTGGGAGGGGGTGTACAAATTGTAAATGGGGATTGCAAGAATATAAAACCTAATTAATCTATTACAACCATATTGAATTGGTACAAGAATTAAAATAATATACAAAAATGAATAAATGTACAAAATGAATAAATGTACAAAAATGCAAAATGTAAAGAAAATGGATCTTTCTTATGTTTTCATGAGAAAAGAGAATTTGTCTTAACCTAATTAATTAAAGAAAATAATTAATTAAACTTAAATTTTTTAAGAAAAGATTTTAAATAAAACCCTAATTCTATTAATTGATTAAAAAGAAATTAAGTTTCAAGGGAAGTATTTTTTTGGTATTTTTGTCTTGAAAATAATATATGGTGTTATAAAATATTTTTGGCATTTTTTACATTAAAATAAATATATTTTAATTGGTGTAAAAGAAAATAAATAATAAACTAGTTTTAAATTAAATTTACAAGACTAGTTAGTAAAATAAATAAATAAAGTATAGTTAAATAAAAATATTTTTTGTGAGAAAAATAAAATAAGCTCAGCCAAAATATAAATCTATTATTTTTTATATTTTTGTGATTTTTTAGTATTTAGAAAAATATTTAAGAAAATAAAACGAAATAAAAATAAACTTAGGCCAGGGGTGCAAATAGTTCACAGGGGGGTTAGAAAGCCAAAAAAAAAAAAAACTAAAGCCCAATGAGGCCCAGGCGCCTGCAAAAAAGTCAGAATGATGTAAAAACATGTGAAAAAAACAAAAGGGTACCACTGGGTCTCAAACCCAGGTCCCAAAGGTTACAGGCGCGCGCTTCTACCACTGGGGTGGCTATACATCCGTTAACATAAGCAAATCAATAAATATATGATACAAAATGCGCCCTGATTACTTCATCTTCAACCTCCAGCCAGACCAACTGTAACTTGTTCATTTCTCATCAAAAATGAAAACTGTAAACATGAAACTTGTAGCAAATTTCCTCATGGTTTCAAAAATGTAAAGAATTAAAGCTATAGATCAAAGATAAGCATGAATTTCATTGGCACTAAACTGAACCCTAAAAAACTCAAAACTCAAACTTAAAATTCTCTAAGCTCAGGAAAAATTAATGGAAACTATGGACATGGTTAGCTTTAGGGCAATGATATCTACATGTTTCATTCACAAATAAATCATTGATGATGCCTGTATGAGAAGTTCCAAAGTTAGAAAACTTACCTTGCAAGAGGGTATCGGGTTTGAAGTTTGAGCAGCTTTCAAGGAGTTCCAATGGTTGGGTTCGCTTCCTCAAGTTCCCAGGAAGCTAATGGAATACTTAGCTTGAGCTGAAAGGGCCTGAGGAGTCCTGGAGAAGTCCAAGTGAAAAGCTCTGTTTTTGAAAATGGAGGATGGTGTTAATTGTGTTACAGTTCTGTAACAGGGTGTGAGATCAGTTCTAAATTATGTTTAGAAGCTTTAGAAACCAAAAGGCTTGAAAACGCACGAGGGAGTTATGAGTTTCAAGTTTTTGGTTAGTTTGTGTGAAAATGGAAGTATGAGATGTGTTTCTGAGTTCTATCTGTTTTCAGGGCATGAGCATTCGTGTGTTTTATGCAAATAGTTTGTGTATCTATAAACAAAAGGATTGGAGTGCATTGGCAAGTCAGAAGTACAAGTTCTTAGCTTTTGGCTAGGTTACTTGATTTTGAAGAAAAGAGGGAAACCAAGTTTCAATGTGAGGTACAAGCATGAACTGAGTGATTGTAAGTGTCTAAACCATTTCTCATGAGTTATAGGACTTGTATGGTCAGAAGAGAACAAGTGCAAGGCTCAATAACAAGTTTTATGTAAAAAGCACTTTATCAAAATGGCAATGTAACCTTTCTTCCAAAAATGGATATAAAGCATGTCCATGCATTGAATGCCTGAAATGAGACCTCTAACAGTTGTGCAAGCCATTAATTATGGAGTGCCTAACAAGTTTGAGGTCTGCAAAGTAGAGTTTATGCGGCATAGTTTGAATTTTGAATTTGGTTCATCATAAAATGACTTGTAAATCAAGTGACAAAACCCTAACTTCATCTCTTCGATTCTCCCTAATCAAAAATGATCTCAAGGTGTTTTTTGACATTTTGAAAAGCTTGCCCGTGTGATATACAATTCATCTTTTAATTGATTTTGAATATTCCCATTTAAACTATATGAAAAAGTGCCATGAAGTTGGGTCAAAATCCTGACCAAATTAGGGCAAAATTTCACTAAGTATTTTAGTTTCATGACCACATGTTTTTAAAATTATAACTTGAGATCCAAGAACTTTTGGAAGGAGTTGTGTAAACCAAAGTTGTAGATTTCATGGAGATCTACAACTTTCATGTTGGAAGTTTCACTTGAATCATCTTGCATCATGGTGAAAAATGTGTTCAAAGTTGTGAAAACACATGAAATTTCCAACACTTAGAAAAATTTCTAAGTTTAGAAATTTTGACTTTTCAAAATGAAATCTTGACTTTTTGATTTCTTGATGAATAAGTTTAATATTTTGACATGTTTTGATGAATTATGATCTTTGGCATTTGAATTTGACCAAAAAGTCAAAGTTTGACTTTTCAATATACAGTTGACTTTTGATCAGTTGACTGAAAAATTCATCTGTCAATCCAATGGACTTGCAATGTTTTTGAGTTATGTCATTAGTTCACAATGATGCAATTGGACTCTTGAGATCATGCCTTAAACCAATTGATCATTTGCTAGGTCAAAAATCAGAAATTTCCCTTTCCTAGTCAAAACCCTAATTTTGACCATTTTTCCCTTTTGAAGATTTGATCAAATTTCTTGAGGAATTATGGTCCAAACTTGATCAAATGATACATATGAGTTTAAAATGTTGATGTGGATAAAAATTATGAAGTTTGACTGTAAGTTGGTCATAGTTGACTTTTTCCCCAATACAGCTGATTTTTAGGTCAACTGCTCAATTGACGGAGCAAAAGTGTGATCCAGGCTTGAAACTTGACATAAGTAATCTTGGGGGTCCATAATGATTCATGAAAACCATATGGGGCATTGGAAGCTCAAACATCCTTGTGCAATCTCAAACCCTAATTTTGGTCATCAGTGCTTAAGGAGGTGTCTTGAGCTTAATCAACCCTAATATAGTCTTGAGCTGAAGGAGATCTTGTGAGCAAATTCTTGATAAGTGAGAGGGTAAATTTTTGGGTACAACAACTGTCCCTGTTCAATCTTCTTATGTCTGAAGAGTTAGATTGGTGAGTTTTTCCGTTCGTGACTCGAAGGTGGAAGATGATTGGACACTAGAGTGCCCAGAAATTTGCACTCGGTGATGTGATGGTTGAGGGAATGGGCTTAAAGATGCCATTTGGAGAGGTGATAGAAAGTTGTTGGAGATGGGCTTGTAGATGCCATCCAGAAATGGTTGTTGAACAATATCTTTAAGCTAAAAGAATGAGTATAAGAATGGCGTCTGTGACTGGAGCATATCTGAACTGTATCTGAGGATTGAATTTGAATGAGCGTCAGAATGGCATCCGTGTCTGGAGCGTATCTGAACTGTATCTGAAAACTGAAACTGAAAGAGGATCTGAATGAGTATCAGAATGGCGTCCGTGTGTGCAGCGTATCTGAACTGTATCTGAAAGCTGAATCTAAATGAGGATCTGAATGAGTATCAGGATGGCATCCGTATATGGAGCGTATCTGAACTGTATCTAAGATTTGAATCTAAATGAGTATCAGGATGGCATCCGTATCTGGAGCATATCTGAACTGTATCTTAAAGCTGAATCTGAATGAGTATCAGGATGGCATCCGTGTCTGGAGCGTATCTGAACTGTATCTGAAGATTGAATCTGAATAAGTATTAGGATGGCATCCGTGTCTGGAGCATATCTGAACTGTATCTGAAGATTGAATCTGAATGAGTATCAGGATGGCATCCGTGTCTAGAGCGTATCTGTACTGTATCTGAGAAACCTTTGAACATTGTTATTGGTAGCTGTTAGACTTATCCTGAAAAGGGTAAAGTGTTAGCTAATATGCAATGTCATGTTGCATTAAATGCACAGTGTAATGCATTCGTGTTATCAATGTTTATGATATGGATGCGATGTATGCGTATTTGAGCTAGTCTACTGCAGTGCTGTTGGATTGGGAAAAATAAACCCCTGACTGTTGCTGAGGGTATGGACTGTACGTCTTCATGTTGTTGAAGTGTTGATGAATTTCCACTTAGAGAAATAAACTCTATTGTAAGGGAAATTCCGTGTACTGCTTGTAAAATCCTGTTGGGACATCCTGAGAAATTGAATGACTTCTATTGGGGATTGATAACTTGACGCTTTGTTCCACTGGGAATTAAACTGCACACTGTGGGGGATTTCACGGAAATAACCTAGAGAGATTTCCCTACCTCTTAAAGCCATCAATGACTGTCTTTCTATTTTGTTTATTTGTAAACAGTAATTGTGTTCAAATGCATATGTTCAAAAATAAATCATTGGACGTTTTTGTAAATAAAACACAAGAGTAAAGAAAAACAGATAGTTTTGCACTTCCAAAGGAATATCTTTCTATTGACTTTGAGTAAACGTTTTTGTACAATTATACAAACATTCTAGTAAGAGAATGCCGTCATAAAAAATGGAAATTTTGATACAAAAAAAAGATAGCTATGTGTAATAATCCCATGGGGTTCCCATTCTGCTATAGCCATCGTGTCTCTGAGCATCTTGTATATTTGTTGCCTTGTCGGAAGCTGATTGAATTGATCAAAACCTCTGAGTTTTTCCGTTGAAGCCAAAGGTTGTCAGTAAAGTGATCCAACAGGACATAGTTATACGCTTTAAATCCCTAACTTTTTTCTGGACCGCCCTTTCGGGTTTTCAGTCCACCGGGATACCCTTTTTTGCCCAAGCCACCCTTTCGGGTTTACAGCTTTCCGGGTGTACACATTTTTTTGTTTTATCCCTAATTTTTGCCCGAACCTTTTGGTTCACCGGGATGCCTTTATTTTGCCTAGGTGTGTCAACCTAGCGGGTCTCTTATGCGTAGTATCTTTTGACTATGTCTGCGTTCGTAGGGTGCGGAAGGTCGTCGCCATCCATGGTGGTCAGAATCGTTTCTCCACCAGAGAGAGTGCTTTTGATTACAAATGGTCCTTCGTATGTAGGAGTCCATTTGCCCCTGGGATCACCTTGCAGAAATATGATGCGCTTGATCACCAAATCTCCGAATTGATACACTTGGCATCTGACATTTTTGTTGAAAGCCTTGATCATTCGTTTTTGATACATTTGACCATGACAGACAAAGTAAGTCTTTTCTCATAAATCAAGTTCAGTTGATCAAGTCGAGTCTGGATCCAATCTTCTTCACTCAGCCCTGCATCCTTCATGATTCTCAGAGAGGGGATCTGGACCTTAATAGGCAAGACAACCTCCATGCCGTAAACCAGAGAGTAGGGTGTTGCCCCAGTTAATGTGCATGTTGTGGTACGATACCCGTGGAGACCGAATGGTAGCATCTCATGCCAGTCTTTGTATGTGACTATCATTTTCTGTATGATCTTTTTGATATTCTTATTTGTGGCTTCGACATCACCATTCATCTTTGGCCGATAAGGGGAAGAATTATGATGCTGGATCTTGAATTGCTCGCACAGGGCGGTGATCATAGTGTTGTTCAAATTCGTACCATTGTCTGTGATGATCCTCTCTGGGATACCGTACTGACATATGAGATTCTGCTTGATGAATCGGGTAACAACATTCTTGGTCACAGACGCGAAAAAGGTTCCCTCAACCCACTTTGTAAAATAGTCAATGGCCACTAAGATGAAGCAGTGTCCATTAGAGTCTGTTGGCTTGATTTCCCCAATCATATCAATCCCCCACATAGCAAAGGGCCAAGGAGCTGTCAAGACATTCAGAGGAACTGGAGGTACGTTCAAGAGTGTTAATAGCAATCTGCTTCCATGGTAGACCAGTAATAGCCTGCCCGTAGGATTTTCTTTGCCATCGTATGCCCACTGGAATGGGTACCAAAAGTGCCTTCATGTAACTCAGACATGATCCTCTCAGCTTCAACCTTGCCTATGCACCAAATTAACACAGAGTCATGGTTGCGTTTGTAGAGAATACCATTACTAAGGAAGAATTTAGCAGAGAATCTCCTTAAGAACTTCTTATCATTGACTGAAGCTCCTTCTGGATATTCTTGAGCCTCGAGATACCTCTTGACTTCGTGAAACCAAGGTTGGTCCACTACTTCTTCAGTATTAATCTCGTGACAGTGAGCTGGTTCATCCCTTCGTTCAATGGTGACCTGAGGAGCCTCGTTATCCCATTTAAGTTTAAACATAGATGACATTGTGGCTAGTGCGTCTGCTAGCTGATTTTCTTCTCGCGGGAAATGCTCGAAGGTAATCTTCTCAAAATGTGGGAGCAATGTCAACACATGTTATTTGTAGGGGATAAGGTTAGGGTGTTTGGTGTCCCATTCCCCTTTGATCTGGATAATAACTAAAGCTGAATCCCCAAATACATTTAAGGACTTGATCCCCAAATCTATGGCAGCTATGAGACCAAAAATGCACGCTTCGTATTCTGCCATGTTATTTGTACAATTGAAGCAGAGTCTTGCCGTGAAGGGAGTGTGACATCCTTCAGGAGATATGAGTACAACACCAATACCATTTCCGAGTGCGGTGGATGCCCTATCAAAAACCAGGGTCCATCGGGATCCTTGTTCAGGTCCGTCATATGGCCTGAGTTCTTCATAGTTGTTTACCATCATGATGTCTTCATCTGGGAATTCGAACTTCATGACTGGTAGTCTTCCACAACTTGGTGAGCAAGGTGATCAGCTAGTACATTGCCCTTTATTTCTTTCTGGGTAGTATACTGTATGTCATATTCTGTCAGGATTATCTTCCATCTCGCTATTCTCCCAGAGAGAGCAGGTTTCTCAAAGATGTATTTTATTGGATCCATTTTGGATATCAGCAAGGTAGTATGGGTCAGCATATACTGTCTCAGCCGGCGAGCAGCCCATGCCAGAGCGCAACAAGTTTTCTCGAGCATTGAGTATCTTGTTTCATAGTCGGTAAACTTTTTTCTCAGGTAATAAATAGCATGCTCTTTTCGTCCAGACTCGTCATGCTTCCCCAACACCCACCCCATTGAATTTTCCAAAATGGTTAGATACATGATCAATGGTCTTCCCTCGACTGGTGGCATTAAAACATGAGGCTCTTGCAGGTACTCTTTGATCTTGTTGAAAGAAGTTTGGCATTCATCATTCCATTTGACTACTTGATCTTTCTTCAATAATTTGAAGATCGGTTCACAAGCAACTGTCAGGTGAGAAATGAATCTGGCAATGTAGTTCAAACGTCCCAAGAATCCTCTGACTTCCTTCTCAGTACGAGGAGCAGGCATCTCTTGTATCGTTTTCACCTTAGCACGATCTACTTCAATACCCTTATTACTGACGACAAAGCCTAGGAGTTTACCAGACCTCACTCTAAACGTGCATTTATTTGGGTTCAACCTCAACTTATATTTCTTTAACCTCTCAAAGAGTTTCTATAGATGGTCAAGATGCTCTTCTTCTGTTTGAGATCTAGCTATCATGTCATCCATATAGACCTTGTTTTTCATGATGTATCATGTCGTGAAACAGAGCTACCATGGCACGTTGATAGGTTACCCCAACATTCTTCAGTCCAAATGGCATAACCTTGTAGCAGAATGTGCCCCACTATGTGATAAAGGTTGTTTTCTCCATGTCCACATGCGCCATTTTAATTTGGTTGTAGCCTGAGAAACCGTCCATGAAGGAAAACACCTCATGTAGTGGTGTATTGTCAACTAGAATATCAATATGGGGAAGTGGGAAATCATCCTTAGGGCCTTCCCTATTCAAATCTCTGTAGTCCACGCACATTCGTACCTTGCCATCCTTTTTGGGTACAGGAACAACATTGGCGACCCATTGAGGATAAGAGGTGACGACCAAGAATCCACCGTTGAATTGTTTCATAACTTCAGCTTTAATCTTCTTCGACATATCCGGTCGCATACGACAGGCCTTTTGCTTTACCGGTGGGCAGTCTTCTTTTGTAGGTAGATGATGTACTACGATATCTGCATCAAGTCCTGGCATGTCTACATACGACCAGGCAAATATCTCAACATACTCGTGTAGCAACTGAATCAGATGCTCTTTGACACTAGGTTCCAGATTGGCACCCATCTTGACCTCTCTTTTGTCTTCTTCCGTACCTAGGTTGATTGTATCCATTGGTTCCTCGTAGGGCTGAATGGTCCTCTCTTCTTGTTGTAGTAACTTGGCGAGTTCCCCTGGTACTTCACAATCTTCCTCACCTTCGTCTTCGGCTTGGTAGATTAGATTTTCAGAGTCACAAAAGGCCGTAGCAGAACCGTTACCCATGGGATCCCGAATGGATGTAGACATGCATTGTGAGTGTGAGTGTGTAAGAGTATAACTATATTTGAAAGAAATGAAAATGTAAAAAAGAAAAATGATGAGCACAAAGTTTGTATTCAAAAACGTCCATGATTCATTGATGTCATATGGAAATGAGATAATAACCCTTACAAATGGACCATTGTGCCTCGGGTAAGACACAAGGTTTTAAGAGTCTGAATTGTTTTAATATTACAGACCCAACAAAATGTAAAGACAAATTACTGTGGGATAAAAGGGATCGGGAAAAAATATCTAGCCTCCCAGTTGCTGAGCCCTCCACCGAAAGTTAGGAAAATCCAATCCTCTAGGTTGTAGCTGTCTTCATCATCCTCCACGGAGCTGACTTGGTGGTTGCTGATCTTCAAGGGTGGTCCTCCAGCACGAGCGCATCGTACAGTCTTCTGGGAACATGAAGTGAAACCCATACCAAACTTATCATATTTGTATAGGATATCTGGGAGTTCAACCAAAATAGTGCACCCACCTTCTTCTATCACTGCCTTGGCATCCTTCAAAGATGACATCCTGAGCGGAGGCCTTGTAATCTTGGGAACTTGAGACACAACCTTGGTTACTACCAGATCTTGCGGGACTTCTTCAAAGTGTTGGAATGGAGTTTCAATAAATTCAGTGTCTAGTTCCACATATCTGAAGGAATTTAGATGGCTGACCATATACTCTTCTTCTCCATGAACAATGATGATCTTCCCTTGAATTGGATACTTCAGCATTTGGTGCAACATAGGAGTAATAGCGCCAATATTGTGAATCCATGGTCGGCCTAGCAAGCAGGAATATGAAGGGCGAATATCCATTACATTAAAAGTTGAATCAAATGTTTGGGTTCCAACTTTTATGGGGATGTCCACTTCCCCATGCACCATCCTTTTTGAGCCGTCAAAGGCTCTCACTACTATGTTGCTTGGTTTTAATGTCAATTCCTCG
Source organism: Vicia faba (assembly GCA_948472305.1). Classification (NCBI taxonomy): domain Eukaryota; kingdom Viridiplantae; phylum Streptophyta; class Magnoliopsida; order Fabales; family Fabaceae; genus Vicia; species Vicia faba. The sequence continues at coordinate 1,435,332,589 of OX451741.1, read as the reverse complement.
CAGTCAAGCCTATCAAGATCCTTTTTAGGCAACACATTCAGAGACGAACCGGTGTCAACCAAGACATGATCCAGAGTTGTGCCTCTGCATTCCACTGAGACGTGCAATGCCTCATTATGCTTCCTCCCTCTTGGCGTTAAATCAACATCCGAAAAACCTAAGCCATTATCTGCAGTCAAGCTGGCTATGCAGTCTTGGAACTGATCGGAAGATGTTTCCTGGGGTACATGGGAAGTTTTCAGGAACTTTACCAAGGCCTTTGCATGAGCCTCGGAACATAGTAATAAAGCCAGCATGGAAATTTTAGATGGAGTTTGTCCTAGTTGCTCGACTACATTGTAGCCGCTTCTTTTTATGATCTTTAGAATTTCCTCCATCTATTTCCGGGAGGTCTCATGGATAGATACTGATTGTGCCTTCGTCCGAGCAGGCTCAATCAAAATACCTTTACCTCGGGTCTCGGTTGACTTGGCAGCAAGAACGTCAGTAGGGGTCATAACAGGGATTGTAACAGTTTTGTCAGTAGGAGTATTAGCAGAGATGATTGTAGGACTGGGAATAACCTTTGGAGGAGCAACAACAAGAAGAATGATTACGGGTCCAAAAACTGCTTTTGGGGGAGCAATTTCTAGAGAGAATATCCTTCCGCTTCGGGTTATCTTACTAGTCCCTGCGATATTACTGACATTGGAATCAACTTTCTCAGAACTTGAATCTTCGGCAGCTGGCCAATCTTGCTTGATATCGTGTTAGTAGACATCACCTCCATAATCCCATGGGACGGTTTTGTCTGACGAATACGGGATTGGTCCAGGCATTGTAATTATCAACGAAGCTACTTTTGGAACTGATGTAATTCTAACGGGTCTTTTGGTGGAGACCCTGGAAGAATTGTCGGAAATGGTCACGATGGAAACATCATTATAAGAAACAGTTAGAATTGAAGCCTTCTAGAATAAAATATCCTTGTTATCTATTAGGCACTGAACGCCTGCTTTTAACAAAGGACAACTGGTTGGTGAGGACAAATAGAAATGACAACTTTCATCACAGCCTGGGAATACACCGACATTCAACAAGTTTTTTTTGACAGTCAGGAGTGGGGTCATAAGTTCATCAACTGAAGTAACAAACATATCTTCCTCAATGGCGTTTGCATTATGGCCGTGTTTGGGCATAGGGGCAGTAATGACATTAGGAATTTCTGGCGCATCGAATTCAATCTCTTTGGCTTCAAGAAGGTCTTGTACTTTGTTCTTCAGAGCCCAACAATTGTTAGTGTCGTGGCCGGGACTCTCAGAGTGGTATGCACAACGGGCATTAGGATGATAGTGAGGAGAGGTTGTGTTAGGTTTCTTTGCATCTTCTTTCATAGTCACTAGGTTGGATCTTAACAAATGTGGCAATACTTGAGATAAAGTCATGTTAATTCTGGTGAATTGTCTGACTGGCCTTTCCATTCTTGGCTGGTTGCTTCTTTGTTGAGCAGGCGCTGGTTTAGGAATCATGACAACCCCCACCATAGGACGACGTTCAACTCTATCTTGATTTCTCTGAGGATATACATCTACAACTTCTTTCTTTCCGATGAATGGTTTCCTTACAGCAGCAGAGGGTGCATCTTTTTGAATCTTTCCATTCTTTATCCCGGCTTCTACCCTTTCTCCGGTCAATATCAATTCGGTAAAACCCGCCGATGAACTCCCAATTAAGTGATTGAAGAAGGGACCAGACAAGGTGTCCAAAAAATGTCTACCAATTCTCTTTCAGATAGGGGAGGTTGAACTCTTCCTGCCAAGTCCATCCATTTTTGCACATAGTCCTTGAAGCCTTCACTTGAAACCATGGCCATACTTTGGAGTTGAGTACGGGTAAGCGTAAGATCAGCGTTGTATTAGTATTGTTTGTAAAAGGCGGAAGCCAGATCTTCCCAGTTATGAACATTGGCTCTTTCTAACTGATAAAACCAATCAAGTTGAGTTCCAGACAGAATGTCTTGGAAGAAGTGTACCCATAAGTCCTTGTCAGCGGTATGGGGCTGGATTTTCCTCACATAGGACCGGAGATGCATTTTGGGGCATGGAACTCCATCATATTTGGCGAACACAGGTGCTTTGAATTTTGGAGGAATGACAATCCCCGATACTAATCCCAACTCCTCAAAGTCCAATCCAGACACTTTTTGGATGTCTATTACGCTCAAGCATTCTTCTAGATGCTTATACTTGTCATCACCTGGAGGATATTGTTCTTCAGAATAGTCTTCTTCTTCCTCTTCCTCTTCTGATTTTGACCGGACAACTGTTTCTTTTCCCTTCCCATCTTGACTGTCTTTCTCACCGGACGTCGTTGCAAAGTCTAGGGTCCTTCTTGTCTGCCCATGGAATCTTATTCCCATGTTTAGAACTCCGGTTATTTTCTTCGTCTTCTTTTTCTTCTCCTCAACCAGTAAGGTCTTCAACTCTTCTTGCCCTTTGGCTAGATTTAAGAACAACTGTTGAAACTGTGCATTCCGAGCTTGGAGGTCCTTCACCGTTTGCTCGAGATCCATCTTACTGAAATAAACAGTAGAAAGATGAGGAGACTTGTTGCAAGAAGCCTGCTTATGTTTATGATGAATGATAAATGCATATGCAATGATTTCAAGGATCTTAAAGATTCAAATTTGTTTCAGACAAAAGGAAACACACGTTATATTAATAAATTAAAGCTTGGGTACATCAATTCCTTTTTGGGAAAATAATATAAAAAACTCTAAGATAAAAAGGTAGTACACATCCTATTTTGTGCGATGTAGGGATTCAAGTTCCTCTCCTCATGAAGTTGTTTAGTGAGTTCCAAAACCTTCTTCTCGCTTGCGTAGAATTGGGCTTCAAAAGTGTCTCTCTCCCCCTTGAGTTGTATCCAATCTCTTTGTAGGTCTTCAAGAGAGGTGGGTATGTCAGGATGTAGGATAGTGTATGGAATATCTCCTTCCATAACAGGCTCAATGATTACCGGGAGAATGGAAGGATAAGGCATCATCAGACTTTGAGCACGAGTTCGTACCCATTTGAGGTAAGGCTCAAGAGGGATGGAATTCTTGTGCCCCAATGTCTTGCTATCAACCTTGTTCAACATCCTCCAAGCTCGGATAAATCTCTGGCGAAGACCTTGATCGTCATTTTCGTAGTCAAATACCAAACCTTGAATCAACGTCTCGTGCGGGCCATCTCTTCGGGAGTAACCAAAATGTCTTAAAGCTAAACAGGGGTTGTAGGTGATACCTCCCCTAATTCCAAGTAAAGGGACATTAGGAAATTCTTCACAACGGTCGACAATAGTAACATTCTATATGGACCGGGAGCACAAACGAATGTTTGAATGTTTGAGCTTCATCAACCTTTGTGACCACCTTGAACCTTGCTCGTTCTTTAATACAAATTGGGAAAGATGCGAAATAAACCATCTTGGCAAGAGAGGACTGCAACACATAAGGACACCTCTTTTCCTCATTGTGTGAGTGTAAAAAGAATGTAGGATGTTCCCTAGCAATGTAGGTACCGGGTTGCGGGGTATGAAGATTTTGACGGCGTTCACATCTATGAGTTGGTCAAGATTTGGAAACAAAACCACCCCATAGATGAGGAGAGCCACAATTTCCTCAAAGGATTGCAAATCCAAGGAGTTCCAACATTTTTGGGCTTTCTCAAACAAGAACTTTGCTAAGAAACCTTTGACACCACTCCTTGTTTCCCAATTAGTTGTGATATCAGATGATTGCAAGTGTAGAGCTTGAGCAATCTCTTATGGCTTTAGATCTCTTTTCGTACTGTTGAAAGGTAGTTGATTGAGAATGGGAATCCTCAAGAGTTGGGAGAATTCTTCCAAAGTTGGCACAAGTTGATAATTGGGAAATGTGAAGCAATGGTGTAGAGGATCAAAAAACTGGAAGAACACCTTCATCATGTCCTCATCAGTGTTGGAGGTGACCAAGTTTAGTAGGAGACCATGTCTTTCGGTAAATGGAGAGTTTTCCAGAATCCTTGATTCTAGCTCTTTAAGTTGAGGAGGGACCCTTACAAGGTTGACTTGAATGGTTTTCCTGCGAATAGAATCCTTGTCCTACAAAACAGAACAAAGATAAATCCCAAGATCCTTGAAATGGTTAGTGAATGTGTATGATGTTATGTACAAGTATGTATATACAAACAAAGAAAACAAGTCCTTAGGTTTAGGCTTGCATGGAGTCTTATAGGTAAGTACCCTCTTGAAGTTTAGTTGGCTCAACCTGTCCTAGCAATAGTAACCGGGTTCTAAGGAGCTCAATATCATTGGTTTGTTTCCTTGGTCATTGTTTCAGCACAAGCCTCTTTAATGGCGACCGAAATATCCCAAAAAACCAAACCTCAATGAGTACAATATCGAGTATCTACCAACTTTGGACTGCACCAAAGCCAGTCATCTCACTACGTCCTAAAGGCCAAGTTGGTCAAGTAAAGGTTCTAAAAGTTCATTAGTGCTTCATGACATCACTCAGCGGCCCCGTATTCTCCTTGATTAACTCAAGGGCTACCGGTACCCACAAATATGTCGCACTAACGTAGCTATTGCTTAGACCATGTAGGTATACCCCGCGTAGTTTCCACAACGTATTTCTACTTACCTATAAGGTATCCTAAATCCGGGTAGAGGATTCAAACCTAAACAAAGAACCATAATGTAAAGCATACAAGTCAAACAAAGAAATCATTTAAATATGATCTAACCCTAAGGTAACCCCACTTTTAGAATTTTCCCCAGCAGAATCGCCAGTTCTGTGATACGGTGGGAGAACTGACTTGAAGGTTTTGCGTTTGATCACAAATGTTGCGGTTAGCAAGAGTCACCACCGACTTTTCTTTTATCCAAAAGGAAAGGTGAAAAAGCACATGAAAGACCTTTGAGATTGTTTCTTGTGTTCGGGGGGTAAATTATGAAAAGGGAAGGTATTAGCATCCTTTTCATCCATGGTTTTCCATGGGCTCTTATTTACTTGCTAGATCACTTGCTTTTTGTTTAAAATTGTGCTTTGTGTGGTTTTTGAAAGTATTTTGTAAAGGGGCCATTGTTTAGGAAAACTTTGTAATGATTCTCGTTCGTAAGAATGTATACAAAGATGTTGATCTTTTTGAAAATGTTTTCAAGTTTTTAAGATGTTTGGAAGTGTAGGTGCCTGTTTTGAAAATATCAAGGATGTTTTGTTTGAAATTGATCAAGTAATTAGGAGCATTTTACCTACTCAAAAGTCTTTCTTGTTTATTTTCTTTTCCTTTGACATTATTATCTTACCATTGATTTGGTAAGTAACCCTATCTTTGGATGTTAACGGGACGGGCGTGGGTCATCGTATAACCATTATTAGCAATCTTGCAAGGTATATTAGCATTCTCTTTTAGGGATTAAGATCATTTGAAAGGCAACTTAGATAGCGTCATCGAGGGACTATGATCTTGTATTTTGTTTGATTTTTTGCTAAGATACCTCACATGCGTAATATGGCCATTTTTATAAAGGCAACCAAGTGGATTTACCCTAGGGGGTGCTTGTGTGCAAGTGTATTGTTTTCATGCTTGATTTTGTCTTGAATTAGGGTTTTCTAAGTATTGGTTTTAGTCTTTCCATACAAACCCTAATTACTAGCATATTATGTATAAAGCGATAAATTGTGGAATTTAAAGTTACTACGCTATTACAACATTTGTGGGAGGGGGGTGTACAAATTGTAAATTGGGATTGCAAGAATATAAAACCTAATTAATCTATTACAACCATATTGAATTGGTACAAGAATTAAAATAATATACAAAAATGAATAAATGTACAAAATGAATAAATGTACAAAAATGCAAAATGTAAAGAAAATGGATCTTTCTTATGTTTTCATGAGAAAAGAGAATTTGTCTTAACCTAATTAATTAAAGAAAATAATTAATTAAACTTAAATTTATTAAGAAAAGATTTTAAATAAAACCCTAATTCTATTAATTGATTAAAAATAAATTAAGTTTCAAGGGAAGTATTTTTTTGGTATTTTTGTCTTGAAAATAATATATGGTGTTATAAAATATTTTTGGACTTTTTACATTAAAATAAATATATTTTAATTGGTGTAAAAGAAAATAAATAATAAACTAGTTTTAAATTAAATTTACAAGACTAGTTAGTAAAAAAATAAATAAAGTATAGTTAAATAAAAATATTTTTTGTGAGAAAAATAAAATAAGCTCAGCCAAAATATAAATCTATTATTTTTTAAATTTTTGTGATTTTTTAGTATTTAGAAAAATATTTAAGAAAATAAAACGAAATAAAAATAAGAAAATAAAATAAACTTGGGCCAGGGGTGCAAATAGTTCACAAGGGGGTTGGAAAGCAAAAATAAAAAAAACAACTAAAGCCCAATGAGGCCCAGGCGCCTGCAAAAAAGTCAGAATGATGTAAAAAAATGTGAAAAAAACAAAAGGGTACCACTGGGTCTCGAACCCAGGTCCCAAAGGTTACAGGCGCACGCTTCTACCACTGGGGTGGCTATACATCCGTTAACATAAGCAAATCAATAAATATATGATACAAAATGCGCCCTGATTACTTCATCTTCAACCTCCAGCCAGACCAACTTTAACTTGTTCATTTCTCATCAAAAATGAAAACTGTAAACATGAAACTTGTAGCAAATTTCCTCATGGTTTCAAAAATGTAAAGAATTAAAACTATAGATCAAAGATAAGAATGAATTTCATTGGCCCTAAACTGAACCCTAAAAAACTCAGAAAATTCAAACTTAAAATTCTCTAAGCTCAGGAAAAATTAATGGAAACTATGGACATGGTTAGCTTTAGGGCAATGATATCTACATGTTTCATTCACAAATAAATCATTGATGATGCCTGTATGAGAAGTTCTAAAGTTAGAAAACTAACCTTGCAAGAGGGTATCAGGTTTGAAGTTTGAGCAACTTTCAAGGAGTTCAAATGGTTGGGTTCGCTTCCTCAAGTTCCCAGGAAGCTAATGGAATGCTTAGCTTGAGTTGAAAGGGCTTGAGGAGTTCTGGAGAAGTCCAAGTGCAAAGCTCTTTTTTTGAAAATGGAGGATGGTGTTAATGGTGTTACAGTTCTGTAACAGGGTGTGGGATCAGTTCTAAATTATGTTTAGAAGCTTTAGAAACCAAAAGGCTTGAAAACGCACGAGGGAGTTATGAGTTTCAAGTTTTTGGTCAGTTTGTGTGAAAATGGAAGTATGAGATGTGTTTCTGAGTTCTATCTGTTTTCAGGGCATGAGCATTTGTATGTTTTATGCAAATAGTTTGTGTATCTATAAACAAAAGGATTGGAGTGCATTGGCAAGTCAGAAGTACAAGTTCTTAGCTTTTGGCTAGGTTACTTGATTTTGAAGAAAAGAGGGAAATCAAGTTTCAATGTGAGGTACAAGCATGAACTGAGTGTTTGTAAGTGTCTAAACCATTTCTCACGAGTTATAGGACTTGTATGATCAGAAGAGAACAAGTTCAAGGCTCAAGAACAAGTTTTGTGTAAAAAGTACTTTATCAAAATGGCAATGTAACCTTTCTTCCAAAAATGGATATAAAGCATGTCCATGCATTGAATGCTTGAAATGAGACCTCTAACAGTTGTGCAAGACATTAATTATAGAGTTCCTAACAAGTTTGAGTCCTGCAAAGTAGAGTTTATGTAGCATAGTTTGAATTTTGAATTTGGTTCATCACAAAATGACTTGTAAATCAAGTGACAAAACCCTACCTTCATCTTTTCGATTCTCCATACTCAAAAATGATCTCAAGGAGTTCTTGGACATTTTCGAAAGCTTTAAATATGATCTACAATCCATCTTTGACTTTATTTTGAATATTACCCTTGGAACTATATGAAAAAGTGCCACGAAGTTGGGTCAAAATCCTGACCAAATTAGGGCAAAATTTCACTAAGTATTTTAGTTTCATGACCACAAGTTTTTAAAATTATAACTTGAGATCCAAACACTTTCGGAAGGAGTTGTGTAAAGCAAAGTTGTAGATTTCATGGAGATCTACAACTTTCATGTTGGAAGTTTCTCTTGAATCATCTTGCATCATGGTGAAAAATTTGTTCAAAATTGTGAAAAAACATGAAATTTCCAACACTTCGAAAAATTTCTAAGTTTAGAAATTTTGACTTCACAAAATGAAATCTTGACTTTTTGATTTCTTGATGAATAAATTTCATATTTTGACATGTTTTGATGAATTATGATCTTTGGCATTGACCAAAAAGTCAAAGTTTGACTTTTCAGTATACAGTTGACTGAATAATTCATCTGTCAATCCAATGGACTTGCAATGTTCTTGAGTCATGTCATTAGGTAAAAATTATGCAATTGGACTCTTGAGATCATTCCTTAAACCAATTAATCATTAGCTAGATCAAAAATCAGAAATTGCCCTTTCCTAGTCAAAACCCTAATTTTGACCATTTAGCCCTTTTGGAGATTTGATCAAATTTCTTGAGGAATTATGGTCCAAACTTGATAAAGTGATACATATGAGTTTAAAATGTTGATATGGATAAAAAATTATGAAGTTTGACTGTAAGTTGTCCATAGTTGACTTTTTCCCTAATACAGTTGATTTTTAGGTCAACTACTCAATTGATTGAGCAAAAGTGTGATCCAAGACTTGAAACTTGACATGAGTAATATTAGGGGTCCATAATTATTCATGAAAACCATATGGGGCATTGGAAGTTCAAACATTCTTGTGCAATCTAAAACCCTAATTTTGGTCATCAATGCTTAAGGAGGTGTCTTGAGCTTGATCAACCCTAATGCAGTTTTGAGCCCAAGGAGTTCTTGTAAGCAAATTATTGATAAGTGAGAGGGTAAATTTTGGGGTACAACACAAACCTCAGGAGATATGATTACAACGCCAATACCATTACCGAGTGCGTTCGAAGCTCTGTCAAAAACCATAGTCCATCGTGATCCCTCCTCGGGTCCTTCATCCGGTCCAGGTTCTTCGTAATTAGTCACTAGCATGATATTCTCGTCCAGAAACTCAAAATTCATGGACTGGTAGTCATCCACGGCCTGATGAGCCAAATGATCAGCCAATAAGCTTCCCTTGATTGCTTTCTGGGTTGTATATTGTATATCATATTCGGTTAAGATCATCTGCCATCTCGCTATTCTTCCGGAGAGAGCGGGCTTCTCGAAGATGTATTTGATTGGATCCATCTTAGGTATCAACAGAGTAGTCTGGGTCAGCATATACTGTCTTAGTCGGCGAGCAGCCCATGCCAAAGTGCAACAAGTTTTCTCGAGCAGTGAGTATCTTGTCTCACAGTCGGCAAACTTTTTGCTAAGGTAATATACTGCGTGCTCTTTTCGACCAGACTCGTCATGCTACCCCAACACACGCCCCATTGAATTGTCTAGCACTGTTAAGTACAATATCAAAGGTCTTCCTTCCACCGGAGGCATCAGAATTGGCGGTTCTTGAAGGTATTCCTTGATTCTTTCGTAGGCAGTCTGGCATTCATCATTCCACTTTACCAGTTGATCTTTCTTCAGAAGCTTGAAGATGGGCTCACAAGTAGAAGTTAGATGTGAGATGAACCTGGCGATATAATTTAGGCGTCCCAAGAAACCTCTAACCTCCTTCTCTATGCAGGGAGCCGACATCTCTTGTATGGCCTTTACCTTTGCGGGGTCTACCTGAATACCCTTGTCACTGACGATGAACCCCAGGAGTTTACCAGACCTTACCCCGAAGGTGCACTTGTCCGGATTTAGCCTCAACTTGTATGTATTCAACCTATCAAACAACTTTTGTAGATTCTCAAGGTGTTCTTCCTCGGTTTGGGATCTGGCTATCATGTCATCAACATAAACCTCTATCTCATGGTGAATCATATCAAGGAACAAAGCGACCATGGCTCGCTGATAAGTTGCCCCAGCATTCTTCAACCCAAAAGGCATCACCTGGTAACAGAAAGTGCCCCACTGTGTGACGAAGGTTGTCTTCTCCATGTCTTCAAGAGCCATCTTGAACTGGTTATAGCCAGAGAAACCATCCATGCAGGAGAAAATTTTGTGCTGTGTGGTGTTGTCAACCAGAACATCAATGTGAGGAAGCAGGAAGTCATCCTTGGGGCATGCCCTGTTCATGTCTCTGTAGTCTACACACATCTATACCTTACCATCTTTTTTTGGCACCGGAACGATGTTAGAAACCCACTGCGGATAGGAGGTGACAACCAAGAACCCAACGTTGAACTGTTTCATAACCTCTGCTTTGATCTTCTCTGACATTTCAGGGTGCATATGGCTGACCTTCTGTTTAACCAGAGGAAAATCCTCTTTAGTCGACAGTCGGTGTACCACGATGTCAGTGTCTAAACTAAGCATGTCTTCATATGACCAGGCGAAGATCTCAACATAGTCATGCAACATCTGTATCAATTGCTGTTTGATCTTAGCTTCCAGATTTGCATCGATCTTGACTTCTTTTCTGTCCACCTTTGTGCCCAAGTTTATCGTCTCAACTGGCTCTTCATGAGGCTGTATAGCCCTCTCTTCCTGTTGCAACAGTCTAGCCAGTTCTCCAGGCACTTCACAATCATCCTCACTTTCGTCCTCGGCTTGGTTGATCGGATTTTCGAAATCATAACTGGCAGTAGAAGAATTGTTATCAATGGGATCCAGAGTGGATACAGATCTGCAGTTTGATACGTAAGTGTGTGTAAGAGCATAGCTGTATTAATAAAGTAAAAATAGAAAAGAAAAACAGAGAACGCAAAATTTGTGTGCAAGGAACGTCCAATGCTTTATTGATGACATATGAAATGACATATAATAACAATCGCAAATGGAACCATTGTGCCTCGGGTAAGGCACGAGGCCAAAAAGTTAAAAATTGTTCATTACAAATTCAGAACACAAGTAAGACAATTACTGTGGAATAAAAGAAACTGGTATAACATCCATAACCATCCAGTTACTTGGTCCACCGTTGGTAGTCGGGTAGATCCAGCTGTCAATGTCAGAGTCTTCCTCATTGTCTTCAATAGCGTTGACCCCACGATTGCTGATGCGTATGGGAGGTCCTCCACCCCGAGCGCGTCGAACAGCCCTTTGAGCCCCTGAAGTAAAGCCCAAACCAAATTTGTTAGTTTTGTAAGTAAAATCAGGGAACTGTCACCAATTGGTACACCCACCTTCTTCGACCACTGCTCTGGCGTCCTTGAGAAAAGCCATCTTCAGAGGAGGTTTGGTGCTGGTGGTAATCTCGGTTGACGCCAAAATCTGGGGAACCTCTTCAAAGTTTTGACAAGGAGTCTCTATGAATTCCCCATCCATCTCTACATACCTGAAGGAGTTCAGGTGACTCACCATATACTCCTCTTTGCCATGCACAGTGACAATCTTCCCCTTTACCGGATATTTCAGCATTTGGTGCAGTGTAGAAGTAACAACCCCAACTTCATGGATCCAAGGATGACCCAACAAATAGAAGTATGATGGCTTGATGTCCATCACGTAGAAGGTGGATTCAAAGGTCTGAGAGCCTACCTTGACATGGATGTCCACCTCCCCATGCACCATTCTCTTCGACCCATCAAAAGCCCTTACCACAATGTTACTGGGCTTTAGGGTCAAGCCTTTACAATCTAGTTGATCGAGAGCCTTCTTAGGCAGGACATTTAGTGAAGACCCAGTATCCACCAGCACATGAGCCATAGTGGTGCCCATGCATTAGATCGAGACATGAAAATCATCATTATGCTTCCTCCCTTTCAGTGTCAAGTCGGCATCTGAAAAACCCAGCCCATTGTCAGCAGTCAAGCTAGCCACACAGTCTTTGAATTGATTGGCTGAGGTTTCTTGCGGAACATGTGCAGTCTTGAGGAATACAATCAAAGCCTTTGCATAGGCCTCAAAACATAACAACAAAGACAACATCGATATCTTCGAAGGGGTATTCCCCAGTTGCTCGACCACATTGTAGTCGCTCTTTTTGATTATTTTAAGATTTCCTCTATTTCTTGCTTAGAGGATTCCACAAAGACTTTTCTATATGCCTCCGTCCGGGAAGGATCACCTACAGCTCCTTTGCCTTGAGTCCCAGATGACTCATCGGCAGGGGTAACAAATGGAGTAAGATAGGGGCATCCCGGCGAACCAAAAGGGTTCGGGCAAAAATTAGGGATAAAAACAAAAAATCTGTACACCCGGCGAGTCGAAAACCTGAAAAGGTGGCCTGGGCAAAAAAGGGTATCCCGGTGGACTGAAAACCCGAAAGGTCGGTCCGGGTAAATATTAGGGATTTAAGGCATATAACTATGTCCCATTGGATCACCTTGCGATTAGGCTTCAGTATCAGACTATCAAACTCAAGAGGTACCGATCAATCCAGTCAACTTCGGACAAGCAACAAAGTAATAAGACGCTCGAAGGCATAAAAGCAATAGCAGAATTGGAACTCAATGGGATCATTATACATAGCCATTTTATCTTTGTATAAATTATTTTTGTGACAGAATTTTCTTACTAGAATGTCTGTCTCCTAGTACATAAACGCCTTTTATAGGCAAACTTCAAAAAATCAATACAAATCAGTTTTTGAAAGTTTAAAACTACTTGTTTTCTATTTTTCTGTTTTGTTTTACAAAATTGTTCAGTGATTATTTGTGGCATATGCATATTGAATATGATTACTGTTTGCAAATAGTTACATAAAGAACAGAAAGACAATTGCTAATGGCTTAAGGAATGAAGCAATGTCTGAAAGCCAGTCCTAGTCTCTACAGTTTTTTTCCCAAGAAGGAATTACCTTCTCCAGCAGAATTCCCCAGAGATTTGAAATCCATGTTTTCCAGCTGAGTATATTTTTGTCCCCAACAGTTTATGAAGCCTCGTCCCTGTAGAGTAAAATGACCGAAGTTTGACCTCTCATTCCTCACAGAGCTTTATAATCTCCGGCAGCTTTTAAATCTTCATCCCCATTAGAGTTTATTTCTCTGGAAGCAGAAGATCATCCTCAACAAAGTTCCTTTTCCCTAGCTACTGAATATTCCCCAGTAGAGTCTGCAACAAAATTCTTTTCTCACTATAGAATATTCCAACAGAAGAATTCTTCTCCCTCAGTGGAGCACTCCCAAAATAGAGCATCTTCTCCCTAGTAGAATATTCGCAAGAAGAAGTACTTGTCTCCCCACAGATTCATTCTTAAACAAAAGACAAAAAGAATCCCAGGCGAGTATTCTCAAATAGAAAGAGGAAATCCTCGACAAATCATCTCTACTCATCATCCCCAGTGGAAGTAGAAGAACCAATTTTTCTACAACGGTCAGGAATTCAATTTCCAGTACTCTCCAACAACAGTCAGGGATTTATTTTCCCAGACTCGGATATGTCACAATAGCATTTCATGTTCATACATCACGACGCGCGCATACATATTGCATACAACATAATCTCATTTATTTTGAGAACATCATCACACAATGCATTTCATGCATCGCATATAATTAATCCTGTACCTTTTCAGGAAAGATGGTTATCATCAACAATTCCAACAGTTCAAGGTTAAATCTATGAAGCTATACATTTTATATCTGTAGACAACTAATGGAAAATAAGTTCCCGAAACCAAATGGGTCAACTAATCTACATGATCAAATGAGGAAACCCTACTACCCAGGCTTTATTTCTAAGTAACCCTACTACCCAGGTTCCTTCTCACAACCCTACCACCCATGATTTATTCCGAAGCATCCCTACTACCTAGGCTTTATTTAGAAGTAACCCTACTACCCAGGTTCTTTCTCACAACCCTACAACCCAGGCTTTATTCCGAAATAGCCGTACTACCCAGGCTTTATTTCGAAGTAACCCTACTACCCAGGTTCCTTCTCACAGCCCTACCACCCAGGCTTTATTCTGAAGCAGCCCTACTACCCAGGCTTTATTTCGAAGTAACCCTACTACCCAGGTTCCTTCTCACAGCCCCACCAGCCAGGCTTTATTCCGAAGCAGCCCTACTACCCAGGCTTTATTTCTAAGTAACCCTACTACCCAGGTTCCTTCTCACAGTCCTACCACCCAGGCTTTATTCCGTAGCAGCCCTACTACCCAGGCTTTATTTTGAAGTAACCCTACTACCTAGGTTCCTTCTTACAACCCTACCCCCAGGCTTTATTCCGAAGTAGCCCTACTACCTAGGCTTTATTTCGAAGTAACCCTACTACCCAGGTTCCTTCTCATAGCCCTACTATCCAGGCTCCTTTTTATGAATTACCTGACGCAGTTTTACATGGACGTGTCCCTAGAAAGCACTATACAAGTTCCTTCTCTTTTTATCTCCAGAAAATAGTTTACAACAATGTAAAACCTGGACCCGACCAGATACGGTTGATTTCATATTCCCTAGTAAGTCGCTGTAAAACCCGGACTCGATCATATAACAACTCACTTTTGTCTCATTAATCAAGAGTTAATTCCCCAGTAGAGTAATGGACAACCGAAGCTCCTAGACTCTATTTCCCAGGACATAAATCAACATTCCTCCTCAACGGCAGGTACAAGAATTCTCGCAAAGGAATCTCTTATGCAACCGATATCTTTTATGGATGGCATCTTTAATCCCATCTCCGAAGATGCTCCATCGCCTTTCAAATGGCATATGTAAGCCCATTCCTGATATTATCGATCGACATTCACTTCATGCGAGTGCAAATTTCTGGGCACTCTAGTGTTCAATCATCTTCCACCTTCAGATCACGAAAGGCATACAAGCCAATCTACATTCTCAGGTTTAAGAAGATTGAACAGGGGAAGCTGTTGTACCCCAAAATTTGCCCTCTCATTTTACTCAACACATTCCTATTGAGGTCCTCAACTTTCCCAAGGATGCCCAAGAATTGATCAGACAAATTCTCCTCCTAAGGCAATGAACCCCCAACTAGAGTTTCCATTTGAATCATGATATGTTAACTCCAAAGACTTAAATTGCTTTCCATGGTCCTATTATGCCTCCAAGAATGTCCATGACAAATTTCATGCCTTTCAGAACAAGTTTGCACAATTAATTGCCCAAATGCCTGAAAATCAACTATACTTGGTCAAAAGTCAACTGTGGCCTATATACAGTCAAACTTCAAGATTTTTTGTGAAAAAATTGTTTTGAAGTTATAATCATAATTTGATCAAGGTTCGACCATGATTCCTCAAGAAATGCTCCTAATTCATCAAAAGTCAAATTTGCAAAATTAGGGTTTCTATAGGAAAAGTCAACTGAACTTTGATTTGGCATAACTTTCTCATACTTTGTCCATTTGGCCCCAACCAAATCCAATCTTAAAGAGAATCCAATTCCATGCAATCCATCTTTTACCTTCAAGTTCAAGAAGTGCACCATTTGAAAGATGAAATCTCATACATTACATGTCATTTTCAGAAAGTCAACAAAAGACACTTTTTGTCCAGACCTTTTACATCAAGATAACATATTCAAATGCAAAAATCATCAAAAGAGGGATTGAAGTAGATATCTTTAGATTTCCAAAAAGTCCTAGATCATCTCCTTGGGATAAAAATTGAGCAAGTTATGGTTTGTCCAAGTTAGGAAATATTTGGAAAATTCAAAAATCCTACATCGAGCAAAGTTGAGTTTTCAAGGCATTAACTCATTTCTTTGAGTTTTAAACTTCTCCATGGAATATTATAGGACCCATAAGCTCTTCCCCTTGTGGTCTTACTTTTTATCCATTTATTTTCCATTTATTTGGAGTTATTTTCAATAAAACATGAAATAAGTGGTTTAAATAACAAAGGGAGGTGTATAGCACAAATGGGCTTGGAATTATCTTTCACAAGGGCCCAAGCCACGCAACAAATGATGTCCAGGTTCATCCCCTTCAATAAATGGCACAAAAGTCATTTTGGGCAAGTTTTCAAATTTTGCATTATGGTTCTTTAAAACATCAATTTGACAAGTTTTTGAATATTATATCAATACTTCATTACAAGGCATTATGGCATGTATTTTGCATTCAAGACCATTCATTCTTTCCTTCTTATATATTGGACCATTTTCAAGCATTAAGAAAAAAAGAAGAAAAAGACACTTACCACGCTACAGAAGCTCTCTCTCAAACTCTCCATTTTCATAAATTCGTCAAAAATTTGCAACCGCACTTACAAGCAGTTTCGTGGCAAACTAACACTATAGTCATTCTCCCAGCATTCCCAAGAATTGATCCAGGTCATCCCTAGGCCCTTGCACGACCAAAAACGCTACATATCCGAACCTGTGTATTTGGTAAAAAATTTAATTCGAATTTCATTTATCTGTACATTTTAATGCCTTGGTTTGTTTGAATGTTGCATAGGACCTAAAACTATGAGGTTTGGGCGTGAGAATCACAAGGTTTGAGCCTGAAATCTAATCGTGCCATAGCTAGGACACGTTCTGCGTTTCGTGCTCATAGCGCAGGATACAGGCCCATTTATTTTGTTTTTTTGTTCTATTCTTTATGTTTTATTTCTTCTTTTGATTTTATTTTTATTAATTAACCTTAAAACCAAAAAATCACAAAAATAATAATTAATTTTTTTTTAAATAGATCATTAATTAATTAATTAATTAGTTAATATTTTCCTAAAGTAATGATTAAGTAAAACTAGGTTTTATATTTCATAATTCTTATTTTCTTTAATATTCAAAAATAAAAAAATATTAATTAGGTTTATTTTATGTTATTAATTATAATTTAATTTAATATTTTCGTAAATTAAAAACCAAACAAAAAAACATGCCTTTTCTTATCTTAAAACTAATTCAAAAAACATCAAAAAGTTTCCTTTACGCATTTTTCTATTTCGTGCGTATTTTCTTCTTTCGCACTTTTATATTCCTGTACATATCAATGTAGCCAAACTATAAGGCATTTTTATTGTTTTCCTTTATATTTCTCCCGGTTTTGGACTTGTAATTAAATCCCTCTCCCCGAAGCCATGTAATAGCGTAGGAATTTACGTTTCCGTACTTTATATTTTTGTACATATATTAACTGTTAGATGTATGGCTAATAGGATTTAATGAATAAGATAAAATCAATCGCTAGAAAACTAAACACAAAGACTAATGTATTTGAAATCAAATACACTCGCACATACGCACCCCTAGGGTATCACCACTTCGTCTGCCTTCGATAAACAATCATGAAGCATAAGGAGTTTTAGTGGTCACCCTCGAGTCCAAAAAAGATCAAAATGACCCTTTCGAATGTTGCCTCGGAAAGATCTTTAGGACTTTAGGGTAATTACTAAAGTTTCCTAACCATTTCTTTTGTGACCGTAAAAACGTCTCTTTCGATTGTCCCTTAAAATCTAACGATGGGGCTACCTACTCCTTAATAGTAGGATATTGTTGTCTGAAGAAAATGAGAAAAAATGAACAATCTTTTTTTGGAGTAGGTAGATAGTTCCTAGGTACTTGCTCAAAAATCTCAAAATATTTTCACACAAACACTTTCAAAACAGTTTTCAAAAACAACTTCGTCACACTCTTGAGGACAGAAACAAGAGTTATCACGAAGTAAAACAATTTTTTTTCAAAACACAAGCACAAAGAATTTTAAAATGAGCAAAGTGCTTAAGAGCCCGTGGAAAACCATGGATAGAAAGGGTGCTAATACCTTCCCTTTCTATAATCTACTCCCCTTACTCAGAAAACTCTCGAAAAAGGTTTTTTTTCTGTTCTTTTTTTACCTTTACTTTGTTGGATAAAATAAAAGACTGTGGCGACTCTTGCTTACCGCACATTTGCGAATGCAAACGCAAAACCAATATTAACAGTCGGTTCTGCCACCATATTACACCTCCACACAATGAATCTCAAGGTTATTAGATCAAAGGGTACAAATTAACATCTTGGGCTTGAAATCATAAGCTTGGGCCACGAATGATCATTTTCTCAAACTGGGAAAAATTTAGCGCTATGTTAAGCAATCGTAAGTGGACTTATGTAGAAGTCGCACATATTTTGAGGCCAGTCAATAGCAATCTATGTACTTCATGTTTGGATAAATGATATAGAGATCATCATCCATTAACATGTAGAACAATTAAAAAAATAAAGGGATAAGATGAAGAGGGAGGGGAATGATAAGCTAATTTGGATCACTACCTTAAATTTCTTTCATCTTTAAATTCAATCACTCATCTAGATAGATTAAAGCACTAAACATATCATTAATCCAAAGCACCAAAAATAAATCAAATAGTTCACTCTTTTGTAGATTTGAATTGATGAACATTTATCCAACTTCATCTATACCACAAAGTCCATTGAACTTAAAGATAAATTGGACATTTAAAATTGCAATCTAAATCAACAATCAAAAGGAGTGAGTAGAAAAAGTATTTTGGATCAAAGCTTCCCAAAAACAAGGTAAAAAAATGCATTTTGTTTATGTGTAAATCGATTGCACTACAGTGCAAATCGATTTGCACAATGAAGTTTTCAAAAATTTGCATGAAATTCACTTAGTGCAATCGATTACACTCTGGGAGAAATCAATTCCTCACAGTGAAAAATAGAAAATCAACATTTCAAAAGGCAAAATTCTTGTTCAAACTTTCCATCAAACACCTTATGATCATGGATCCAATTGAGCACAAAAATTCCATCAAATTATGAGAAAATAGCACAAATGGAATCACAAAACAATGCTCAATGAATAAACCCAAAGATCAACAAGAGATCATATTGTGAAATATGAATAATCTAACTTACCAAAGGTAGATCTAGAGAATTATCAAAACAACTTCAAGAATTTACTTCAATTCAGCCACAAGAATCAATTGCCCAAGCTTGGATGTAGAGAATTGATGAAGAAAAAGTGTTTGGATGAAGGTTTAGCTCAAAGATTAGTAAGCTTCAATGCAAAACTTACTAACTTTTTAAAAAAAATGGAGCTTTGAGTAAATTTGGTAGATGGAGAGAATTGAGAGATTTTTTAGCAAAGTGAGTTTGGCTATCAAAAGCTTGAGATTTGAATGAAATCAGGGCTCTATTTATAGAGTTTAGGCTTAGGATTAATGGTAATTTGGTAATTTATTCTTGGAGAAGAAATTTGAATTAATGATATATCTTTAAAAAATTAGAGTCAAAATTTGAATTAATTAATATTTTAATAATGAAAAATTGGCACCAAAATTTGAATTAATGATATATATTTCAAAAAATGAAGAAAAAATTGGAGCAAAAATTGACAAACTTGAAATTTCTGATTTTTTTTCAAGTTTTCACTCTATGCAATCGATTGCACTACAGTGCAAATCGATTTGCACAGTGTATTTTTTCAAAAATGGCGCAAAATGCACTTTGTGCAATTGATTGAACCCTAAGAACAATCGATTGTATAGTGAGAAAAAATGAAATTTTTTTAATTATTTTTATTTGCAAAATAGAGATTTTAGGAAAATAATACAAGAAAACCCTATTTGTCAGATGCTTTGACTCGGTACCTACAAAACACAACTATACAAAGACAAAGACAAATATTTTTTGTATTTTGATTATAAGTTAGTCAACAACACAAGATAAAACTTAAAGATAGGATGCAAATGTGATGAATGAAGCTATTTATTAATGATTGTGACCAAATGAAAACATATGATATAAAAGTGCGACTGAAAAAGTTAGGGGAGAAATTTAGGGTACAACAAAAGGGAAGACTTGGTTAGGGAATAAAGGTTGGGAAACCTACCCTCCTTATTTTGAGTGGGTAAAGAAAAGGGTTGATACTTATTTTTTGCCTTTTTCTATGGGAGTTTTTAGAACATAGTTTGATTCTACATCTTAATCCTAAGTTTTGATGATAACAAATACATAATTATTGTGAAGAACAATTATGCTCTCTAATCGTTTGATTAAATGTACAGAGAAGTTCTGATGATAGAAAAGAAGATAATGACGCAGATGATCATATGTGAAGCTCTAAAGAGAATGTGAATATAAGAAGCTCATATTAGAAAACTAAAACAAATACGCCAACAAAAGAAGTTTTGATGCTAAGAAAAACTTCTAAAGCACCAAGCTACCTATTATACTCTGATAAGAAAGATCTGGAAGAACAAATAAGTTTCAACGTATTCAGCTAACTGAAGTTCTAAGACAAAGCACTCAAAGCTATGAAAATATGCTGATCTAACATCATATTAACATCAATTAAAAAAGTAACGGCTGAAACTTTATTACAGGGAACAAGATCTGTATTTTTGGAAAGAATATTAAACACCTCAAATAATCAAACTTCCAAAAATAAGTTTTTATGTCTCCAACAGATCTACAAACTTCTTATATATAAAGAGGACGATGAAGATGGATCAAACAATATATATATTCATGCATAACAAGAGCGCTCAAATTCTCTCACATCTTTTATCTCTGATAAAGTTATTCTTAGTACTATAATTTGTGTAAACATCACAATTGTGATATAGCTTGTCAGAAGCATATGTAAACACATTGTATATTTGCTTAAAACTATATTTCCTTAAGAAACCAAGTTGTGGTTAGATCTCGAGAAGACTTTGACAGTTGTATTCGTGATTTATGTAATCATCTTTGATTAGTGGATTAAGAACTCGACTGAGAGAGGCGAAATCACCTTGACGGGTGGACTGGAGTAGCTTTAAGTTCAAAGCGAACCAGGATAACCAACATGTTTTATAGATTTAATTTTTGAAAACCCCTATTCAAACCCCCTTTCTTATGTTTTTCTATTCTTGAATTGGCATCAGAGCGCCTGGTTCTGGGTGCTAACACTTAACTGTGTCAGAAAAATATCCTAAGAAAGAAAAACACTATGATGGAACCAATTCAAAACAACAACAAAGACAACCATGATGAGAAAGACAGAACCAGTGGCAGACCTCCAATCTTTGATGGTGAAAACTTCGATTACTGGAAAGATAGAATCGAAAGTTTCTTTCTAGCTCATGACGCTAATCTCTAGGACATGATAACTGATGTCTACATTCATCCAATCGATGCAAAAGGTCAGAAGATCGATAGAAAGAAGATGACAGATGAACATAAGAAAGAGTTTATAAATCATCACAAATCCAGAACAATCCTTTTAAGTGTCATCTCATACACTGAGTATGAGAAGATCACAAACAGAGATACGGCTCAGAACATGTTTGAATCTCTAAAAATGACGCATGAAGGCAACACAAAAGTTAAAGAGACCAAAGACCTTGCACTTATTTATAAGTACGAAGCCTTAAATATGGAAGAAGATAAAACAATTGAGACAATGTTCTCAAGCTTTCAAATTATGGTTGCTGGATTGAAAGTTCTGGATAAGGGGTACTCCAGAGCAGATCATGTAAATAAAATCATCAGAAGCTTACCAAAGAAGTGGAGACCTATGGTCATAGCCCTAAAGTTAGTCAAAGATCTGAACACTATATCATTGGAGGAACTAATCAGCTCCTTGAGAAGTCACAAGATAGAACTAGAAGAAGATGAGCCCAATAAGAAAGCTAAGTCTCTTGCCCTTAAATCTAATAAAAAAATATATGAAACTAAAGCTTTTTAGGTAGAAGAAGAAAGCTTTGGTGGATCCTCATCAGAAGAAGATGAATTATCTCTTCTCTCCAAAAGAGTTCATCAGCTACGGAAGCACAGATAAAGGAAATTCTGAAACCCTAAAAGATCAGGTAATCACTCTTAATCATTCTCTAGATACAGAAAGTCTAGAAACAAAGAAGTCATCTGTTACAAATGCAAAGATCCAGGCCACTACATAAGCAACTGCCCCAAAACTTCAGAAAGAAAGCTGAAAAAGAAGTTCGTCAAAGAAAAGAAGAAAAGCCTTATAAAATTGTTTACTATGGAAATTGGTAAACAACCACTAGTCCTCCCTAAGTCTAAAATTAAGGGTTACTCACAGGGTCGACTAGTTAATCCTAAAACATGTGCTAATGGAAACGAAATGGGACTTGTTCAATCGATGCAAAGCCTTTGTAAGAAACAATTTTCTCTAAACAAAGAGAATAAGTAAAAGTTTTCCACAAATATTCTATAAATTGACCTACTAAAGGTTACTCGTGACCGACAGAATGCTAAGATTTCTCTTAGATGAAGTAAATGTTGAGCGAATTATCGGTGAATTCAAGTATTGTGATAGAATGAGATTCAATAAAATAAATGACAATGTAAAAGGATTGTTCAAAAGTAAAAAAAAATACAAGTAAAATATTTAAAGGACACAACTAAAAAGAAAGGAGTTTAAATTTGAAATAAATATGGTGATTCACATACATTCACACTTTTGAACTTTTTGCTTCCTTACGATTGGAAATATGAAGATTTACAAGTGATTTCAGTACAAAATGAATACACTGAATCCTACATTGGACCCTCTTATTTATAGTACTTAAATAATAACTGAACATGCAGTTCAAATAAACTACTAAGTTGACACGTTTGTGGCCTAATAGAAACTGCCTCCTAAGACTTAACCACGTAGTTGGCACCTTGGTTCAGAAAACTTCTTGTAACCACTGTAGTATTCAAATTTCAAAATCTATCCCGCCTATAAATTCTGCTTTCGGCATTAACCCTTACTGTGAATGAATAATCTAGATTCTCTAAGTCTTGGATTCCAGTTGTGTCAATGAAATAAAGTTGACTATATCGTTATCTCTTCTGTCGACTACTTTCTTTTCCCATTCATCGATGTCTCTTTGATTTTTATAAGAACTTTCCAGCTATCATTTTCTTGACTATGGCCCTCTTAAAGTTCTTACTCTTAGAAGGAACTTTCCCTTCGACTCATAGGGTTTCCCTACTAACAAAGCAATAGACGCCTCAAGGAAATTTTAAGGTAACAAAGTTCCCCCCAGAGATGCCATTTTCGAATTCGATAGATGTAAGGTAATGACATCTTTGAACTGTCGACCACATTCAATTACAAACTTAATTCATTTGCATTGCTTAGTTGATGTTACTATTTACCCTTCCTTATGATGTCATGCCATCATGATAACGTATTGCATATTTTCCTAGAGACATGTTCCTATCAACTCACCCACTATCTCTTTTAAATGGGAAATGTGGCCCACTATCTTTCACATTGCGTCACCACGTGTCCTCAGATGTGGCACACGAACTTGAAAAGTTAAATCAAAGGAACTTAAATATTTTTTTGTTCTCCTTTTTAACTTAGGGTTCCTCTCTCGTTTATTTTTCGTTCTACAACCAACACTTCAATGTACCTTCTTCTCAAAAGACCGAAACCCTATTTCTTTTTAATCTTCATCTTCTTCAATGCTTTCTTCATTTCTAATGGAGAGTTCATCCAAACGCATTCCTCAATCTGCAAAACTACAACATCCACGCATCATTGATGGAAGAGAATATGTTCCTAAACCTCCTTATGCTAAAGAAAAGGCTAAAATATGGAAATCTCAAGTATTGATTCCTTTTTCTCTCGCTGATGAACCTTTAGCCTTCATAGGTCCTCTTCCTAAAGAAGGTGAAAAAATAGTTTCCACAGATGAACATGCATTTTCTCCATGAATTAATGTTACTAGACCCTAAGTCTCCCTTGAACTACCTCTATCTCTTCACTATGTTGGTAGAAACTTTAGAATTGCTCCTCCTTGAAAATGCCTAAATTTCGTGCTTGGATGGAACATTTGGAGGTAGAGAAAGCTGACCAATGGAAATATTTAGGTATTTACACCCTTTTAGAAATATCTCGTTGTGGACCCCTTACTCCTATGGTATGTTAATTACTGCATTACAGTTTTGGGAGGGATCGACAAACACCTTCCAAAAAAACATGGCATGATAACTCCAACACTCTTAGACGTAGCTTCCATCACAGCTTTAAAGTCGACTGGTCGCATTTTTAACTTTAAGGATTTAGCTCCAATGCCTTTGAGATTCTCCGTAGGTGAAACACAAAAGCCGGTGTACAATTACTTCATCGACCATCATGCTAGAACAACAGGCCCCATTAATCCTGAAGAACACGTAGCCTTTTTGACTATGTGGCTATCTTATTTTGTCTTTTGCTCCAGATCTATGCAAATAACAAAACAATACTCATATTTAGCCACACAATTACATCATGGTCGTGATGCATCTCTAGGACAATTAATCTTAGCCTTAATGTATTAATCCTTTTTGGTTCTTGCAATTGTTGCTAAATGCCACCTTTTCTAAAGATATTAAGCCTTATGGGATGAAAAGGGTGGCTTGTCCTCTGACAGAGCGCCATATTATTTGGAAATTCTTAATCCCAATGACTCGTGATGACAAGACTTTTCCCAACATTGAGGTGTTTCGACTCCTAGTTAACATTATGCTAACTTGCGTCGAGTTTGAGCCTTCTATGGCACCCTTTTGCTCCAGATTGCACGGGCCTCAGTGATTCACTAGGGATTTTCCTCTCCCTAATGAGGAAGACAAGAGTAACTCGCTAAATATCTGGAGGCATTTTTTATCTCCTCAATTCTTGTATGTAGTTGTTGTCGATAACACACTAGGATTCGTAGCTTACCAGCCAAATTTGGTGGCTCGACAATTTGGACTTTTCCAGTTCACGCCTAAATCCTTATATCCTTCATTGGAGCTACTCTTAAATATTACCACCGACCAACCTTATGCTGTCTTCAAAAAGGATGTCGAGAACTTTTGGGAAAAAGGCCTAGACTTGCTCTTATTCCTTTTCAAGCTGCTTTTTATTGCACAAAATAATTTGAAACTTGGTGGCAGTCATATGTCGATACATATTTTGGTGCTCCTAAAGTTAAAATGGTTGAACTGACTAATGTTTTTGATTTCTTGCAGGCAAAGTCTATCAAAAGTAAGATTACTAATGCCAAGCGAATCCAAGATTTCAAGAAATATTTTGTAGTTCGTATGAACTTGCTCCTGAGGAGTCTTTCTATATTCGCTTTGATCTTCGACATTATAGATGGAGCGAAACGTCTAGGAGCTTGCTTCAATGGCTTTTTCCCAGCTTCTATTGGCAGTTTTAACTCTACCAAATCCCTGCTTAAACCTGGCATTTCATTATAGTCCCAAGCAAAACAATCTTTTAATTCTTTAAGTAAAGAAATTACCTCAGCTTTTAGCTCCTTGTCGATATTTGTGTTAATATATGTCGGTCTCTTATCTCCGTCTTCACCAATATTTATTTCTTCTAAAGGGTCTTGTGGCTGCATCTTTGTTGGCTCCATGTGATCCTTCTCGAAACCCAGGGGTTCATCATCGTATATGCAATCCAGATGATGCTTGTCGATGTTATCTTTATGCATTTCTAGCTTATCTGGTGGTTCTGGTTCTACAACCAAAATGGCCCCTTCTCTTGGGACTTGAGAATTTTTGGCTTCGACAACCATGTTTTCAACTTCAGCCTCTAAACCTGAATTTAACTTGTTTTCAGCTATGTAAGACGAAATCATTTGTAGAGATTTTAGCTCAGACATCATCATCATAGATATCACCCCAGCCTATCGGCCGAATTCCTTCGTAAAATGTTTCTTCTAATGGCTCAACATCCCAAGTAAAGCCATGAGTCTCATGCAGCTTTAAAGAAACAAATGCCTCATCCAAGTTTTGGTAGACATCTTCAGCAGGATAGCAAGGAGAGATATGGATTAATTTTCTCTCAAATTATTTCTTAACAACATTATTAATATCGACCCTGAAATATCCCTGATCAGTCTTAATATTTTCTACTATACCATCTTCTCTCTAAATCACCAAATGTTGATGCATGGAAGACGACACAACTCCCACGCCATGTAGCCACTCTCTTCCTACTAAAAGATTGTAACTTGGATTGGCATTGATAACAATGAATATGGTTGGACTTGTTATTATGCCGACAATAATATCCACTTGGACCACTCCCATGATGCTTCCTGTCTTGCTCCCATAATCTGACAAGACTACATTATGAGACCGTATGCCAGTGTCATATTTTCCAATTTTCTTCAATAAGTGGTGTGGCATTATATTCACAGTAGCACCACAATCTATCAACACTTTGTTGATATCTATCCCCTCCATTTTTTCTCTAATCAAGAGAGGCTTCAAATGGCTCTTCATGGTAAATTCTAAAAAAGCATATTGGTTTTCCACAAAACTATTATTCATCACAAAATAGCACGTTGGCTTATATAAATCCATTTCTTTAGCATCTGCATCTGTCGACTCATCAACTTTAGTGGAACAATCGTACTCAGTTTGTAAAATCGACACTATATTCACCAAAATATTCAGACTCTCCTTTGAACCTGACTTAAAATCATCAGTTTCTTCTTCAGAACTTTTGGTGATGGGTCGACGAACAAACTCTTTTATACGCTCTTTAGCAGTTGTGTCTACCTTCACTGTATATTTCTTTCTAAAACTCTTAGCAACTTTCTTAGTATTTCCTTTAGCAGACTGCCTCCCATCCTGATTATGACACTGAAAGCGCCTCCATTGAGTCCTTGTCATAGGGTTTTTTCCCATATAGTTATAAGAAACATGGCTTTTCTTTTCTGACTTGAACTCTCATTGATAGTTCATGGTAGATTTTCCTTTGTCTCTGGCAGTAACAACACCCTTTGGTGTTTCCATCTTTCCTTGAGGTTTTATCCAGGTGCCCCTAGGAGCATTGACTGACGTAACGAATCTTTTTGGCCTGGAGTGATAGTTTCCCATAGCCTTTCTTGGAATTCCTTCTCTGTGTGGGTGAAACTTCTGGTTAAAGAACTTACCTTTAGCTTTCTCCAGCTGCAGTTTCTGAAAATTTTCAGTAGCAATTTTGTCAATTATTGCACCACATCTAGGGCACAAACAAGATTGTGAACCCTTATTCTTGCAATGATACAAGAAGTCTAACAAATCCTCTTCAGGCCTTGGGTAGACGTCAGCCAAATCCACGCCAGGGCTTTCATCAGTTCCCTCTACCATGTTTGCATCAACAAACTCAACAATTTCCACCATATTCATCTCAATTGGGTCGACAAACATTGCATCTTCTTGCTGAAGAGGGTCGACGTCGATTTTCATCTTCCTTCTGGCAAATTTTAACCTTCCTTCCTGAAGTGATTTTTGCACAAGATCCCTGAAAAGAAAACATTGTGAGGTTGTGTGACCAAGATAATTATGATATTTACAAAAACCTCTTTTCTGTCGTTGTTCCAACGGTGGTAATTTAGCACATGGAGGTACTAAAATCTGACCATCTTTAACTAACAAATCAAAAATTTCTTCACACTTAGTGACATCAAAAGTATAAGTTTTTGCTGGAAATTTTGGATTGTTTTCGACAGGGTTTTTTCCTTTGGAAATGATTTACATTCATATGAAGGCCCTGGCTTCATTTCAGCCATGTCGACTTCTAGCTCCGTAGCTGAAGCATAATCAACCTCATAAATAGGATCTGTATCATCAAAATTCACAAAGGTTACTTTTTCTTTTTTATCCTTCGTATGTCTGACCTTCTCTAGTCTCAGACGCTCAAGCTGTCGAACTCTATCAGCTAGTTGTGACATACTTTTCACATAGGTTGGGTCTATTTTCTTCCTAACGGAGTAATCTAAACCTCCTACAGCCATTTGAACAAGTTTGTGTTCAAGCACCTGAGTGAAGCATCTTGCTTTCAACGCACGAAACCTATTTAAGTAATCATCAATACTTTCTACAAACCTTCTTTTTATATTTGATAATTCTACCAAACTAATTTTCGAGTGTCCCTCATAAAATTGTTCATGAAAAATATTTTCTAATTTGGTCCATGAATCAATTGTATTTGGGGGTAGAGTGGTAAACCATGTGAAGGCTGCCTTAGTAAGAGACGAAGGAAAATTTTTTACCCGCATGTTTTCATTGTTCACCATATTTCCTGACTCAGTTAAATATCTAGAAATGTGTTCTACTGTCGACTCACCGGATCCCCCCCCCCCAAACTTTATGTATTTAGGGATCTTCCATCCCCTAGGTAATTCAACCTGCAAGATGTATTCAGACAAAAGGGGAGAATACGTTGGCCTTTGCAATATCGTATTCATACCATTTCTGGACATAATTCTTTTGACAATAGTGGTTAAGTTATTTTCTGCTGCTAAATCTTCTTATCGATATTGCTCAACAACATGATCAACATCATGTTGTTAGCTAACCAATACCACTGGAGGGCGTTCAATCACCCTTGGTGGGTTAACTACAATATTTTGTTGTATCTGGGGCGTTATTACTTGCACCTGGTGAATAGTTTCATCATCTATTGCCCCCAATTCTATTTGAACATGAATAACTGGTTGAACAACAAGTGGTTCCTATCGAACAGGCATTGGAGGAGCACCCAAAAAATTACATAGGCGTGTTAATTTAGAAATTACCTACCTATTTGTCTCAGCAGAGTGTCTATTCGTCTCAGCCGATTCCCGCACTATAGAGTTAAACACAGTACCCATCTGATTGGTTAACATGTTAACTAACTCATGGTTTCTATCATCCATTTGTTGCCTTAGGACTGCTACTGAAGTGTTAGTTAGCGGAGGAACTGGATGAATAGGCACCACCACTCTACTTTGGTTATTTCTATTTATAGAATTTCCCCTTGGTGCAGATCCTTGTAACGGGGAATTCGCATTTTGAGCGTTACCTAAAAATAATGCTGGGTTTGATATCGACTGATATCCTGGCATTAAAGAATACGACATTCCATAAATAGGATCAGTAGTACCAAAACGAGGCACATTAGGTATTACATTCTTAGTTATTATAGGCCATGGACTCACTGGTGGAGCCTGGGGGATAGTGATTATGCATGCAGTCGACATTGACGTAGTTGTATTTGCTAATGCAGAAAAAGGCACAACTTGAGAAACTACTGTATCCATGGTAGTTATCATGCGTGGCGGTACTACATCCACATTAGTGTTTCCGGGATTAGTCATCCTGGGAATATGTTGCTTAACTTGCGGCTTAATATACTCTTTGGTTAAATTCCCACTTCTAAGTTTCATATACCCACAAACATTCGAAAATTGACTAGATAGATTCCACTAGCACTGGTCCCACTGGGAATTCCAATTTGCTTACCGTGGAAATTGGTACCAACCGCTAGTCCTCCCTAAGTCTAAAATTAAGGGTTACTCGCATGATCAACTAGTAAATCCTAAGATATGTGCTAATGGAAACAAAATTGGACTTGTTATGTCGATGCGAAGCCTTTGTGAGAAACAGTTTTCTCTAAACAAAGAGAACAAGTAAAAGTTTTCCACAAATATGCTATAAATTGACCGACTGAAGGTGACTCGTGATCGACAGAATACTAAGATTTTTCTTAGACGAAGCAAATGTCGAGCGAATTCTCAGTGAATTCAAGTATTGTGATAGAATGAGATTCAATGAAGTAAATGAAAATGTAAAAGGATTGTTCAAAATTAAACAAAAATACAAGTAAAAGATTTAAAGGACACAATTTAAAATAAAGGAGTTTGCATTGAAATAAATATGGCGATTCACATACATTCACTCTTTTGAACTTTTTGCTTCCTTACGCTTGGAAATATGAAGTTTTACAAGTGATTTTAGTACAAAGTGAACACACTGAATCCTACATTGGACCCTCTTATTTATAGTAGTTACATAATAACTAAACATGCAGTTCAAATAAAATACTAAGTTAACACATTTGTGGCCTAATAGAAACTTCCTCCTAAGACTTAACCACGTAGTTGGCACCTTGATTCAGAAAACTTCTTATAACCGTTGTAGTATTCAAATTTCAAAATCTATCCCGCCCATAAATTCTGCTTTCGACATTAACCCTTACTGTAATGAATAATCCAGATTCTCTAAGTCTTGGATTCCAGTTGTGTCAATGAAATAAAGTCGACTATCTCATTATCTCTTTTGTTGACTACTTACTTTTCTCGTTCGTCGATTTCTATTTGATTTTAATAAGAACTTTCCAGCTATCATTTTCTTAACTATGGCCCTCTTAATGTTTCTACTCCTGGAAGGAAATTTCCCTTCAGCTCATAGGTTTTCCCTACTAACAAAGCAATAGACGCCTCAAAGAAATTTTAAGGTAACAATAACATGCGATGACTCAGAATCTTATGAAGCAGAATCTGAATCAGAAGATGAACGAGCCAACATAGCATTAATGGACAACGTATCAGAAGACAAAGATTCATCAGAATCTAAATCAGACTCAGAAGAGGTATTTCCAAAATTATCTAGATCTCAATTAGAATATAGTTTGTCTGAAATTCTTGAAAGATATCAGCAACTTCGAATCAAATACAAGAACCTAAAACATGGTCTAGTATCTGAAACTGAAGAAACTAGGAAACTAAAAACAGAAAACTCTGAGCTAAATAAATAAATTCTAAACTTAAAAATTAAAAATCCTTCATTAAAAATTAATTACAAAAAAGCTCAGAAAGAATCTGTTTATGAAGTTTCAACTAGTTCTGATAACATCATAAAAGAATATGATCACAACTTACAAAAAGATTTAGCTAGAAACATAGATAGAAGCAAGATGACCTCAATGATCTATGGAGTTAGCAGAAACATCATAAAAGGTATAGGATATGTGAAACCAAAAGGGGAAGAACTATATCAACCAAAACAAGTTGATGACATGGTCATAAAACAGACACCCCTAAACTCACATTTCACATATGGACACACACACAATATAAAATACACTAGTGAATCTTATTCTGTGAACTCTTATGATAAACCAAAATTCAATCAGAATTTTGAAAAGTCTAACCAACAAGGACCCAAAAAGATATAGGTACCTAAGGATGAAATTATCTATGTTGTAGATGTCTTTATCTATAAAGTTGAAACACCAGTTTTGATACCTGGACTCTAGATGCTCTCAACACATGACGGCAAGAAAGCATTGGGTTGACTTGACTCGCACATATCAAATAAAAATCTCCACCGTGATTTATTGTTTCTAAAGGAATGGTAAAAGAGCGAATAACCCAAAAAGGGGGAGAGAATCTAAGTTCGGGGGTTGGTTATGAAAAGGGAAGGTATTAGCACTCTAAACATCTACGGTACTCCGCAAAAACCTCTTTGAAAATTTGTGCATTTTGGCTATAAATGTTGTATAAAAATAGATGGTAGAGATGAGAAAAGAAGTATATTTTACAAATTTTGCACCCTCCGTGGTTGCGAACCTTTAGTGCCTACGTACCACCTTCTGTGCAATAGGGGATCAGGGTACTCATAGTTCACCTTTTAAAAATTTTAAAACACAAGTGTGTTGGTTAATTTTTGAGAGACGTGACATCATCGTCTTATCCGAGTGGAAGAACATACTAACTACCCACGATTATGAGAAAGGAGAACTTGCGTCATCTCATAGTGGAGGATATATCTTGGATTCTAAAATCAACAAAGCTTCACTCAACACCCAAGTGGAAAATATCTCACTTCACTATATATTGTAGAAGTATAGTAGTTCAGATCACTACAAGGATTGACAAGAGTCTAATCTTTTGAGAAAATTTTCAAGTAAAAAGCCAAAGTGGCAAAGATGGTTTGAATAAGATTGATTGACTTTTAGTCTTCTCACAAAAAATGTCAAAGTATTATTAAGTTGATTAAAGTTTGATTAAGAAAATATTTTTAAATGTGCATGGACCTAAGTCCAAGTTTATTGTGAAAGCGATTCAAGTTTAAAAAACAAGAAGAGTTTTGAAAGGAGGGAGAAGATTTTTGAAATTAAAGAAGATGGGAGGATATGAAGGGACTATTCTAAAACATAAGGTAAAAGCTAAGGAAAAGAACCGTCTAACCAACAAGAAGCCAACATTTGACCCTATGAGTCAAAGTAGAATTCACATCCTTTGGATTGAAAAGACACAAGCAAGGATACTAAACCTCTTAAGAAAATCAAGCTTCAAAGGCATTAAGTCTTCATAAAATTGGGAAGAGTAATAATTGTATATAGATGAATTACCAATCACAGACAAAGCATATAATTAGAATAACCTGCACACAAAGAAATCAAAAAACCCAATGTCTCGGGGTAAACCCAAGAACTCTAGACAAAATAACACTAGAGTCACAAAAGTCTCAAGGTATGCAAGGTCTCTAATCCTAAGTCCGAGAAGTCCGCAACTCCAAAATGCCAAGGATAACAACCAAATATTCCAAGTAACATTAAAGTTTTTTATGGTTCAAGTTGATTATTAGGTATCTTAAAAAAGAAAAGAAAAGCTCAAGTGAGAAAAAATAAAAAAGATATAAAGATAAATGCTCATATGAGCAAAGATGAAAATAGCATGAAATGAAGATGATAAAATAAATGTGCTTAAAGTAAAAAGCATAAAGTAAAAGCATTAAATAAAGTCAATTGTTAGAAATTAGAGGTTAGTTGAATGATCATCTTGAAACTTGCATTTGAAAAGTCATTAGAAGATAGATAAAATCAATGTCTCTCAACAACAAGTTTCATTTACTTTTTATCAAGTATATCATTCATTTCAAATTCTCAAGCCAACAAGAAATGATCAATGGTGTTTAAATGATTCACTTAGTTCCAAAATTTAAGAAGATTCATTAGAGGATTGATAAGACCAAAGCCTCCTAACAATGGATCTCAAGGTTATTGGATCAAAGGTTTCAAATTAAACATGATTGGGCTTGCAAACATAGGTTGTGGCCACGAATGATCCTTTCTCGAATCGAGACAAAATTTATTGCTATGTTAAGGAATCATAAGTGGACTTATATAGAAGTTGCACCTATTTTGAGGTCTGTCAATAGCAATCTATGTACCATATGTTTAGAGAGATGATATGTAAATCATCCTCTAATAACATATAATAAAAGTAAGAAAGGGATAAGATGAAGAGGGAAGGGATGCAAGGTATGAAATTAGGGTTTCAAATATCATCAACATCATTCATTCATTTTTGTGGATTTCGTTTCTCAACCTATCAACACCCAAGATCCAATGAGGTTGAAGAATTTGTCACCAAATAATACCCAAGTCAGAGTCAAATAAAGTAATAAAAATAAAATTCAATAAAATAATATTTAAAAGGTTAATTAAAAGGAAAATAAATGGTAAAAATACACAAAGTATATTAAAACACTAAATAAAAAAATCCTAAAAAAAGTCAGAGATCAAATATGATTTAATAAAAGTTGACAACTTTTTTTTTATAATTTTTTAAAGTCAGAAACTATATTTTAAAATAAAATAAATAGATTAAAAAAACTAAAAATGGTGAAAAATATTAAAATCAGAAATACAAATAAAACAAGGTTATCAAAAATTGCCAAGAAGGCCAAAGGACCTTTCCATAATTTTTTAAGAATTTAAAAATTAAGAAAAATATTTTTTAATCAATTAAAGTGAAAAATTATAAAAAATATCAACTCATGAAATAAAATTGTGAAAAAATAAATATCAGAAAGAGAAAAATCCAAAGTATTTTTAAGAATTTTTTCAAATTTTTTGAATTGGAAATGAATTTATTATGAATTTTTGAAGTTTAAATAAATTAAAATATAAAATCAGAAAATAAAAATAAAACCAAAAATATGTAGACCATTCGATCAATGTCAAAACACATTAGTAATCAAATCCAAGGGATCTGGTGCGCTGTGCATGATATGGACATTAGTGAATAAACCACATAATCATTTATTTAAATCAGATTTTGCAAAAAACAACTGACACTTTATCATTGGTTGAGAGATGACACGTTGATTATCTTCAACCTCTAGCCACGCGAATTGCACGTCTCTCAAACTGTAAAATCAGGAGCTCAGACCTATACCATTCACTTCATCTCATCAAGACAAAGAAAATTGTACCCTCGCGAAAAATTTATATAAGCTGTAGCTCAACCGATTTGCTGAAAACCAGAAGAAAAAAGTTGAATAGGGATTTGAAAATTCAAGATGAAAACTTAATTCCAGTTGAAAACAAATGTTGCGACTAGTATCAGAATGATGAGAGCTTCATTGTGGTAACAAATTGTGAGAGAATTGATGAAGGAATATACCTATTGAAGTTCAAATTCAGAGCTCTGAAACTTGACTTGGCTAGCATAATTTAGGATGCTTTAGGGCTTGGTTCTTCTTCTGTTAGCTTCAATGAAGTTCAAGGGTGAAGAATTGACAAAGAAACTGGATTGTGGAAGGCTGTAAAACCAAATTCAAAGTTGCAAAAATATGGGTTAAGGAAAGAGTTGGGCAGGGTGATTCTGTTTGTCTAAGCTTGATAAATTGAGTGAGATATAACTCTCTATTTATAGGGAAGAAAATGGGATGCTCAAGCGTGTGGAATGATGAAGTTTGGAGAGAAACCGTGTGAAGTTGCAAGCATGAAAAGTGTGACTTCTATTTTGTTCAAAACTCAACCAAAAATTGCGTTTCAAGGTGCTAATCACTTCTAGAAGATTGTTAAACATGATTAGAAGTAAAAATCCACAAAAATTTGGTGATTAGAAGCTGGATTATGGATTTCAAATTCTGACTTTGGAGGAAACTTCAGTTTGAAGGTACCAACTTTGAATTCATGGTGTTCATAGCTCAAGGGGTCTTATGGTATGATTCTTGAAGCATTTGAAATATAAGGTTACAATCTTAACAATGTACAAATAATGGAACCAAATGGATGTTTAAGCTAAAAGTTGTTATGAGTCAAAGTTGTGATACGTTTTTCTCGAAAAATGTCCTATAATGTTTTGAATCCAAACATGTCCTTCCACTCAAAATTACCTTTTGACCAAAAAATATGGCATGAAGTAGATCTGTTAAATGACATTTTGAGATTTGAACCATTTTAAAACTCCAAGAATTGAGAAAGTTATGACTTTGTGAATTTGGTGAAAATCCATGAAATAACCTATAATCTCTTGCATTCTTAGGGAATTCTCCATCCATTTTCAAGTTTTTCACATAAAATAAGAGTTGAAGTTCACATCCTTAAGATCATTATGGAAAAAGAATGGGATCAAGGAGATAAAAATTGACAGAGTTATCATCTTTTGAAGTCACATAAGGGAATTTGATGGCCTATCTAGAGGATATGTAATCTTTCTTCATCATTATGCATCTTCCACATAAAATCTTCTTGAAACTTTTGAAGTGAGAGAAGCATGTCTTTGGAATTACTCAAAAATATCATAAGATGAACAAGATATAGCCCTTTGAAGTTCAAAACCCTAGCTCCTATAACAACAAAATTCCTTGGGAACCCCTTTCAATTTTGACAAACTTCTTGCACAATAACTCTTTCCATGTGAATAGAAGTTGTTGTGGATGATAATAAGATCCCATAGCAACATTAACCACTTCCAAATATTAAGAATTGAGATATTTATGCACTTGTGATCAAGAAATCAAGAACTTGTCCAATTAGGTCAAACTTCTTCAGTCAACTCTTGCATCTTTTGACTTTCTTTGACAAATTGAGGCATGATAAATCATAGTAGACATTATCATGATATTACTTCAAAGTATATTCAATGATGAAGCTTGAGTCTCAATGAAGATTTGTTGAAGAAGGCATGGAAATAAACTCATGAACCTATAAATCAACCTGGTGAAATGTGTTGTGCCCTCACCTATAGCATCATCATTTAGAGAAAACATTCATAGTATTTGTTAGTTAAAATTTAATCAATACAAAACAAATATGATCACAAAATACAAATCAAGGTGCTTGGTGATTCCTTATGAGCAAGCCTAAAGATAGGGAGAAGAACCAAACCCTAGTGTGCTCTTATTGTGATTGATTTGATATGAGATGATAGAGAAATCTTAGGGGGAAAAATTAGGGTACAACAACTGCCCTTATTTAAGTGTCTTCTATCCAGAGATACAATGGTTAAAATCTTCGTGTCGACGCGATTGAAGATACTTAAATATAAAACAAGATCTATTTTTGGCTCTAAGATGCCATGAAATGCTTATGATTGTGCATGCAAACAAACAGATCCAAAGGTGACACAGGACACCACTGGGGAAACAGGAAACAAAAATCAAAAGAAAATTAGACCGGGAAAAAAATCACTGGTGAACAGAAGACTCGACTCTGTTGGGGTAAAGCCCAAGGAGGAGACAAGGTAACATCAACTTAAACATTAAGGAGAGAAAATGAAGGATGACAGTGATCGACAGATAACCGCAAACTATCCATTCACTAAGAAGATAGAAAAAAAGGTAATGTCGACCCACAGGAGGGAAAGAAGTGGTAGGATAATACCCGCAAACATCAACATTAGGGTAAGCCACAAATGACTAGCACCAGTACTTATGACTAGAAACAAACAAACTTCTTTATAGCAAAGCGAATCTTAACGACGAACTAACTCCTATAATGTCGAGACTACCATTCATCAGAGTAATAAAATCTCAACAATAAACTATCTGCCATAATGATGAGACTACCATTCATTGTAGTAACAAATCTCAACAATGAACTATCTCCCATAATGACGAAACTACCACTCATTGGAGTACAAAATCTCAACAACGAACTATCTCCCATAAAAACGAGACTACCATCCATTGGAGTACAAAATCTCGACAAAGAACTATCTCCCATGATGACGAGACTACCATCCATTGGAGTATAAAATATCAACAACGAAAAAACTTATGGGGGAAGTACAAGTTTCTCAAATAAAGAGACCTGCCATCTGTTGTTATAAGAAGGAGTTGCAATAATGCTGTTGGGAGAAGAATTATAACTTCCTGGGGAAATGCCAATACATTCCTGTTGAGGAGATAAAGTCTTCTCGTGCAAACTAAATGCACATTCTCAAATCAGGGCTTAAAGCCTACAGAAATTAGAATAATAATGTTGCCAGGAACCACTGATTCAAACCAGAAATAAACCGGAATGAAACAGTCAACCAAGATAGCATCTGATGAGAACTAAACTCAAGAGGGGACCATGTTCCATCCAGATAACGAGCTGAATAGGAAGAATGAAGCAAAAAAATTTCCACGAGGGATAACTCAGTGGAGAAATTGAAAGAATATATACTTCTTGCTTAAGGTTGACACTCTATTGGAGAGAGGGTAACATAACTCTGAAAAATAAGGTTATATTCCAACAAAAATTAATACATGCAAAATGAGCAATGAATTTTGAATTCAGCTATGCATGATGTATATATGAATATATGAATGTTATCATGTATATGCTGACAAAATAGGCATAGAACACTGAGAATAAACAGACAAAGCCAACTTGGGTAAAGTCAACACTCAGCTAAATCACATCCATGATAAAGATTCCAAAAGAGAGTAAGCGCCAACTGAAGAAACAAATTCTTGTTCCACGTCTTAATTTCACTGGGAAGAAACACAATCAAATAAAAACAATAAAAACAATGCAAATATAGGCATCTAACATCCTCCTCCAGGCTTCACAGGGGAACACCACACAAATTTAAATGGGGAAAACAAATGTCTCAATGTTTAGACTTCCATTGGAGATTATAATACTGACTTCACCAGGGCAGATGAAAACCATGCTGTCGAGATATCAGCTGGGGACCTTGTGCTAACTTCATCGGGGATGGAAAAACCACATCATTAAGGGGAGCCCAAAGTACATTCTTCAATATCAAGACTAATGATTACACAAACTTCCCTAAGAAGAAACTATGAAATCACATGGGTATAACAACTTTCAAGAAGAAAAATTATCTCAGCTTTACTTGGGGATTTAAGAAGTCAAACAATACCGCAAGAAATCAAAATTATGGGGATTTTAAATTAAACCCAACACTGGGAGGGAGAAAACCCAAAAAGTTAATAACTAATTCAACATTTCTTAGAAAAGATACTGCCCTTGTCTAGTTTTCTGGGAAATAAACAACAACAATAATGCCAACACTGCAAAAGGGCGACATTTTGAAAATAATTCCACCTTAGCACGCAAAGGGAGAAAGGAATTTCGTCATATGAGCGAAGACTTTATTGGGGAATCTGGGATAGAGGCTTCTGACCAAGCAAAACCTAAATCAAAATGAACCAATACTTGACTGGGGAAAATGGGATCACAAATCCAACACCGCACCATACATCCATTGGTATCATCTCTAACTATCTGAGAAACACACAAAGATCACACGCATACCAGCAAAAGTGACCTGAGAGAAACTTCCCGGGGAAAACAAACTTCCAAAATTTCAATGTTCGTCCATCCTTGGGATCACCACTTTTGTTTTTCTTGAGTCACAAAATCTAAAGTAAAAAGTAATTTGTAAATTCTTTTCAAAAATTTTTTTTGTTATTTAATCTTTTTGTTTCGAAAATTATTATCAATAATAAATGGAGTCTTTGCAAGTAGAATAAAATAAGAATTGCAAAGAATTAGATAAAAGGCCAAACTGTAAGTACGAAGTGCGCCTAAGAGGGGGGGGGGGTGAATTAGGTACTTTAAAATTTTTATGGTTTTAGTGATGATGGATATTATTTTTATGGTTTATGGTGAGTTTATGAAAGAGTAAAGTACATAAAAATAAAGAGACACAAGCGATATATCCTGGTTCCCCTCACAGTCCGAGAGTACTCCAGTCCCCTTTAAACATGAAAGATATTTCCTTATTATGGCAAACTTAAACAAGAACTATCCAAAACCAAGAACAACCCTCTTGGATTTTCACTATGTCAACAATGAGAACAATCCTCTCAAAGTGACTTTACTTGTATCCAACAATCCTGGAAAAATAAGATTTATAAAACCACTTGAACTTATTTCCAACAATCCTTAAAAATAAGCAAGTATATAACAATATTTGATTTGAGTGAGTTTGAGTAGCAATGATCACTTTGAGTGATTTAATCAATGAATTTATATTCTATTCCAATGATAATAGTATACAATGACTCAAGATATATAATTCTCAAAGTTTTATGGTTAACAATATGTGAAAGTGTGCAGAAAACTTGTCTATGAAAATGTATAACAACTTGAGTTTGATTTTTGAAAATTCAGAAAATATGATTAGAAGATGTGTGTAAAATGATTTTGAAAATGAGTATTTATATGTTCATAGAACCCTTTTAAAACAGCATAAAATTTTGTAAATGAATCATGAAAAACTGCCAAGATTGAGTGAAAGGTTTTCATGAATTGGTGTTATGAACAGGCATGAGTAAAGCTGCTGTTTTTCAAAATCGTTCAACATGCAATCAATTTCACCCTTTGTGTAAATCGATTGCACGAGGTTTCAACAGCTAAAAATTCAAATATTTTGAGTGTGAAATCGATTGCATAAGTGTGTAAATTGATTTCACTTAAAGTCAGTAGCAAAAATTGATTGAGAGTAATCAATTGCACAAACATGCAAATCGATTGCACTTAGAAACAATAGCAAATGTTTTGAAAAATTGAAGAATGCAATCGATTGCACCAATATGCAAATCGATTGCACTCAAGTGAAAATTGAATTTTTTCTTAGAAAAACTTGAGTAAAGATTTGGACAATATAAAATATTTCTTTTGATCATTGAGCATCTATGTCTTAAGTTCAAAGCAAGTATTATCATTATACCTTGAAATTTACTAAGTGCTTGAACCAAAGACTTTATCCACATATGCTTTTAGCTTGATCAATAATCTTTTCCTTCTTGTTAACATGGTTTGTCTTCCTCAAAACAAAAGTGCATTTGAGAAGCTTGATTTTACATTCTCCCCCTTTTTGATGATGACAAACGATCTTTCTTGATGCGTTGTAATTTCCGGAAAGAAGCTTCTCCCCCTAAGATGCATAACTACCCCTTTGTATAAGAAGGTTGGAATCCTTTGAATTTGTTCATCTTGTTTGAAGTGTACCTTAGAAATTTAAGACAGGAAATATACAAGCATAAAGTGCCACATCCTTCTCCCCCTTTGACATTATCAAAAAGAAGGGAAAGATGAAATAAAAAATGGACAATAATAAAGCAATATTGAAAAAACTTAATTAATCATGCATCACAAATAGTCATAGACATAGTCATAGTAACATAACGATTACAAAGAAATCTGAACAACAACAAACAAAACGTAGCATAACTGAACAAGGACATAACTGAACAAGGACATAATAGAAAACAGTAGACATAACAAAGTTGGACAGAACTTTATGGTTGATTTATGTCCCGGTTGTTATAGAACCAAGATCCTTGATTGAGAAATTGTTGTTTTATAGGAGGTTCTGTGTAATGTTGTGAAGGTGCAGTAGGATTATTTGGGTCATATGGAGGAATGTGAACGTGAGAGTAAAGGTAAGAAAATTGTTGATTCACATCTGTGCGAAAGTCCTTAATCCGGGTTGTTGTAGAATCGTTGATAGCATTCCATTGGTTGTTGATGTTGGTATTCATGGAAGCAAATTATTGAGACATAAAATCTATAAGATCTTGATTGCTTGGACCAGAGGGAGCAGTATGTGGAGGAGGTACAACTTCATCACCTTCAACTTCTTGATCGTTTCCTTCATCACCGACCACATCTTCAACAATGTAAGTTATAGTTTTTGTTTCCGGATTATAATGAACACCCATTATTGAGTCAACATTTTTTATTGAAATCTTATGCAGATTCGGATCCATATTAACTTTCTCAAAACCAGCAAAAGCAACTCCAAATCTTCCATAATTAATGTAACAAAGTAAGCATATGGTAGAAATTTTGATTTTTCATCAACTCTCAGCATATGAACCATTATGAGCCTTGCCCAATTAACACTTATACCTTTCTTCCTTGCATAGATCAGCTGCATTTCCAAATCAGTCACGGTGCAGTGGTTTCCAGCACGTGGAAACATAATATAGACCATGAAATAATGAAATAGTTGATCGTCTATATAAAAGTTACCTGCACTCCATGATTCTCTAGATGGAATCACTCCTCCTAGACCACAAATCCTTTTGGCATGGAATTCAACTTTGCTCAATATGCCAATTCTATAATAAAATTCCTTTTACCTCTAATCATCCCATGCCTCGTTTTCAGTGTCGTACAAAGAGCTTCCAGTATAGGGAATATGTAGAATATCACTAACAATCTCAGGGGTTAGAGAGATTCTTGTACCCAACACATATGTAACCATCTTACCTTTGTGAGGAGTTAAATTGATGAAGAATACTCTTACCAGATCCGGATAGTATGGACCAAATGATGAAATTAATGGTTCCAGTCCATATGCAGTTAAATCATTTTGAAAAGAAAAACATTCCTGGGGAAAAGATGATAGCATACCATATTTAGGAGTGGACACTATCTTTCTTTGAAAATCCTTTGTAAATCTTGCTTCTTGTTCTTAAGTGAGGGTTGAGATTAATGGATTCTCAGAGGATGAACCAACCTTTTTCTCCCCTTTCTTTGAAGCTGACACCTTTCATTTTTTCCTTGAAGTCATGGGTAAGGTGTTTTTAGGGTTTGGAAGGTTTTTGGTTTTGAGAGGAAGATATTTGATGAGCTGAAATTTGGATATGATTTGTGAGTAAATAGAAATGTTTGGGTTGTATTATATTTAATGAGTTTTAATTTACTTTTCAATAATAGATATGAGCTTGGTAATATGAGAGAGAGAGGAATTCTGACCAACAAATATTTCTGTCATAAAAGCATGTTACAGTGGGTGCAATCGATTTGCATACATATGCAATCGATTTGCACACAAAACAGAAGCAAAAGAAAACGTGAATGCACAGTGTGCAATCGATTTGCACTATGGTGCAATCGATTTGCACTAAAACAGAAAGGTCAAAAATAAAAACATACAGTGAGCAATCGATTTACACTATTGTGCAATCGATTTGCATCAACCAAAAATGACCAAAAACATATTTTTCTTAAACTTAAACACCACTTAACATATATATTCACATATAACAAGGTTAAAACAAGTATATAAAATCATAACAAGGATAGAAAGCACCTTATATGTCGTGTTTATCAAGAATGCCAAGCTCTCATCGAATCTTGTAAAATGGTTCTCTTGCCAAAGGTTTAGTGAAGATATCGGCAAGTTGATTATGAGTATCTGCAAATGTGACCTCGACATCTCCTTGAAGTACATGATCACAAAGGAAATGATGTCGTATATCTATGTGTTTGGTTCTTGAATGCGTGACTGGATTCTTTGTAATGTTTATTGCACTTGTATTGTCACACCGTAGAGGAATGAATCCTAGATCGAGTCCGTAGTCACGAAGTTGTTGCTTGAGCCACAATATTTGAGCGCAAATACTACCCGCTTCAATATATTATACTTCGGTCGTGCTAAGAGCAACACACGCTTGTTTCTTGCAGGCCCATGATACTAATTCATTTCCAAGGATGTGACAAGTACCACTTGTGCTTTTTCTATCAGTTTTACAACCTGCATAATCCGCGTCAAAATAACCAACTAAATTACAAACACTACCTTTAGGATACCATAATTCAACATTTGTTGTTCCTTTGAGATACTTCATGATCCATTTCACCGCCATGAGATGAGATTCCTTTGGATTTGCTTGAAAGCGAGCACATAGACAAACACTAAACATTATGTCAGGACGGATTGCCGTCAGATATAATAAGGAGCCAATCATACCTCGATATTTTGTAATGTCAATGGAAACACCTGATTCATCTTGATCAACATATGTACCGGAACCCATTGGTGTAGACATTGCCT
Organism: Vicia faba; assembly: GCA_948472305.1. Taxonomy (NCBI): domain Eukaryota; kingdom Viridiplantae; phylum Streptophyta; class Magnoliopsida; order Fabales; family Fabaceae; genus Vicia; species Vicia faba. The sequence goes on along the minus strand of OX451741.1, from coordinate 1,435,289,863 downwards.
TACATTTATCCATGTCAAATATTTTCAAAAGTTCCTTGCAATACTTTGATTGGTTGATGAAGATGCCATCCTTTGATTGATTGATTTGAAGTCCAAGAAAATAATTCATTTTAGCCATCATGGATATCTTGAATTCTCCTTGCATCATTGCTGAAAATTCTTCACACATTTCTTTGTTTGAAGAGCCAAAAATGATATCATCAACATAGACTTGAACTAGCAAAGTGTCACCTTTGATTTTCTTGATAAAAAATGTCTTATCAACTTTACCCTTTTCAAAACCTTTTTCTCATAGGAAGTTACTTAGCCGATCATACCATGCCCTTGGTGCTTGTTTTAAACCATAGAGAGCTTTTCTCAATTTAAATACATGAGATGGATTCTTGAAATCTTTGAACCCTGGGGGTTGCCTAACATAGACTTCTTCATTGATATATCCATTCAAGAATGCGCTTTTGACATCCATTTGGAAAAGGTGAAAATTTAATGAATAAGCATAGGCAAGTAAAAGACGAATAGCTTCTAACCTTGCAACCAGAGTGAAAGTTTCTTCAAAATCTATTCCTTCTTCTTGATTGTATCCTTGTTCTACCAACCTTGCTTTGTTCCGAACAATTATTCCATTTTCATCAAGTTTGTTTTTAAACACCCATATTGTTCCAATAATGTGTTTGTTGCTTGGCCTAGGGACAAGTTCCCAGACTTGATTCCTTTCAAATTTATTTAACTCTTCTTGCATAGAAATAATCCATTGGTCATCGCCTAAGGCTTCATCAACTTTGGAAGGTTCAATTTGAGAGACAAACGCCATGTTTAGACAAACATCTTTGAGATTTAGTCTTGTTGTCACACCTTGACTTATATCACCAATTACTTTATCGATAGGATGATATCTATGAGTTCTCCACTCTTTTGGTAGATCATTGAAATTTGATTCTTGTTAGGATGATTCTTCTTGTTGAATTGGTTGATCTTTGGAAGTATTTTCTTGAGGACCTTCTAGTATTTCATCATCATCATCATTACAAACAATATTATCCTCCTTGAAGGTTTTAGATTCATCAAAATATACATGCATTGATTCTTCAATTGTTAAATTTCTTTTGTTATAAATTCTATATGCCTTACTAGAAAGAGAGTAGCCAAGAAAAATACCTTCATCGGATTTTTCATCAGACTTACCAAGGTTATCTTTGTCGTTGTTTAAGACAAAGCATTTGCAACCGAAAATGTGAAAGAAAGCAATGTTTGGTTTCCTCCCTTTGAAAAGTTCATATGGAGTTTTCTTCAACACCGGTCTTATGTTAACTCTATTGCTAACAAAACATGCCGTGCTCATCGCATCCGCCCAAAAATATATTGGAAGGTTTGAATCTCTAAGCATCGTTCTTTCAAGCTCTACAAGAGACCTATTCTTTCTTTCCACCGCTCCATTTTGTTGAGGAGTCCTTGGTGCCGAGAAGTTATGAGATATTCCATGTTCTCTAAAATATTCTTCAAATAGAGCATTTTGAAATTCTCCGCCACGATCACTTCTTATGGAGGAAATTGTTAGAGACTTCTCATTTTGAATTTGTTTAGTATACTTTTTGAACGCCTTGAATGCATCACTTTTCTGTACTAAAAAGAATGTCCAAGTATATCTAGAGAAATCGTCAATAATAACCAAAACATATACATTACCTTCGAAACTTCTTGTTCTTGATGGACCAAATAAGTCCATATGCAACAATTGTAGTGGCCTTGTAGTAGACACCACATTCTTAGATTTGAAAGTTGATTTTATTTGTTTCCCTTTTTGACAAGCATCACAAAGTATATCTTTGACGAAATTTCTCTTAGGCAACCCAATGACAAGATCATGCTTGATTAGTTTATTCAAGTGTTCCATGTGAATATGAGCAATTCTTTTGTTCCACAGCCATGAATGATCGTTGTTCGCCATGAGATATTTTACCTTCACAGATGGATCATCAAGGGAAACCATGAATATATTATTGATTCTTTTACCTTTAAGTATATCCTCATGTTTGAAAATTTGTTTAAGTCTCACTTCATATGCTTTGAACAACCACTATCAAGACACCAAAGATTGCATGTGGTCTTCAAGCATACCTGTAAAACAAATTAGGTTTTGTTAGGTAGCCAAGTTTCTTTGGGTCCTTCATAATTAGTGTCTTTCTTTACCCACACATAATGCTCACTTTCCACACTAAAATTTCTAACATAGCAAGCATTAGGTGTATGGCCTTTAATACCACAATAAAAACAAGTAGGTTCAAAGTTACTTTTATATCTATAAGGATAAGATTTCTTCTTAGGAAATGTTTTCTTTTTAGGATAGTGATGAACCATTTTAGGTTTGTTCACTTTCTCTTTGGATGATTTATCACTAGCCTTAACAAAGATAGGTTTATTAGAACTTGGTTTTGAAAACTTTGAATACCCAAGTCCTCTTTTATCATTGGAATATCTTTGTTGGCTAAGAACACCTTCCAATACAATTTGACCTTTTTCATATCTTTCAATAACTCTTTTTAATTGGACAATTTGGAAAGATAGTGATTCATAATTTTTGCATACAAAATTTTGTTGTTGTTCATCACTTAATTTTTGTTTTTCTTCTTTGAAATATTTTTCCATAGTTTCACATTTTTCTTCTAAAGATGAAATTTGTTTCTTTTGAGATGAAATAGTTTTACACATAATTTTGCATTCATTTAATATTTCATCTATAGAACCTTGTGCATCACTATCAAAAAGAGAAAATTCATTACTAAGCTCATCATCTTCATTATCAGAATGGTGTGAGGCCATCAGTGCTAGATTTGCACTTTCATCACTATTGGAGTCGGATGAAGAGCTTATTTCATTATCCTCCCATGCAACATAGGCCTTTTTGTTCCTAAATCCCTTTTTGATTTTGTAGCCACCTTTCTTGGAGAGTTTCGGATAACCCGACTTGATATGACCTTGCTTACCGCATTCATAACATGTGACTTCTTGTGTTGATGTGGAAACTTCCTTTTTCTTGAATCGTTTCTTTCCTTTTGAATGAGAAAAGGATTTGTCATTTCTACCAAAGAACTTACCAAGCCTTTTAACAAGAAGCATGGAATTTTCATCTTCTTCCGGATTGTCTTCCTTTTCAACTTCCTTAGAATCTATCTTTAAAGAAATATTCTTGGATTTCTTTTCTTGATTTTCATGCTTTTTAAGTCTTCCGAGTTCCGTCTCATATCCTTGAAGTTTTCCAAACAACGTTGCATAAGTCATGGAGGAGAGACTTTTATTTTCTGAAATTGCCGTTACCTTTGGTTGCCATTCCCTAGTTAAGTACCTAAGTACTTTCAGATTTAGTTCATCATTCGTCAAAGTCTTACCAAGAGCACTTAGATGATTTGTCAAGTGCATGAATCTCTTTTGCAAGTCAAAGATGGTTTCTCCGGGCTGCATTCAAAATAATTCGTATTCTTTACTCAAAGTATTTAGTCTTGATATTTTAACTTCAATAGTTCCTTCATGAGTTTATACCAAGGTATCCCATATTTTTTTCACTGTCTTGCATGCCGAGACACAAAATAATTCGTCCATGCTAAGTGCACCTTGAAGAAGATTTATTGCCTTTTTATCATATATAACCTTCTTCTTATCATCTTCGTCCCATGCAGCTTTAGGCTTTGATGAGTCAGCACCATTAATTATCGTTATAGGGATAAATAGACCATTCTCGACGGCATCCCATATTTCTTCTCCTTGTGCTTCTAGATGTGCCTTCATGCGTATTTTACAGAAGTCAAAATATTCACCACAAAATAAAGGAGGCTTGTTGTTGCTACCACCATCTCTGAAAACAGGATTTTGATTTGCGGAAGCCATTTTGGATCTTTTAGGAATAGGTTACCTATAAACTACTCTGATGCCAATTGTAAGTACGAAGTTCTCCTAAGAGGGGGGGGGGGGGGGTGAATTAGGTACTTTAAAATTTTTCTGGTTTTAATGATGATGGATATTATTTTTCTGGTTTATGGTGAGTTTATGAAAGAGTAAAGTGCAGAAAAATAAAGAGACACAAGCGATATATCCTGGTTCCCCTCACTGTCTGAGAGTACTCCTGTCCCCTTTCAACTTGAAAGATATTTCCTTATTGTGGAAAACTTAAACAAGAACTACCCAAAACCAAGAACAATCCTCTTGGATTTTCACTATGTCAACAATGAGAACAATCCTCTCAAGGTGACTTTACTTGTATCCAACAATCCTGGAAAAACAAGATTTATTAAACCACTTGAACTTATTTCCAACAATCCTGAAAAATAAGCAAGTATATAGCAATATTTGAATTGAGTGAGTTTGAGTAGCAATGATCACTTTGAGTGATTTAATCAATGAATTGATCTTCTCTTCCAATGATAATAGTATACAATGACTCAAGATATATAATGCTCAAAGTTTTTTGGTTAACAATATGTGAAAGTATGCAGAAAACTTGTGTATGAAAATGTATAACAGCTTGAGTCTGATTTTTGAAACTTCAGAAAATATGATTGGAACAGGTGTGTAAAATGATTTCGAAAATGAGTATTTATATGCTCATAGCACCCTTTTGAAATAGCATAAAATTCTGGAAATGAATCATGAACAATTGCCAAGATTGAGTGAAAGGTTTTCATGAATTGGTGTTATGAACAGGCACGAGTAAAGCGCCTATTTTTCAAAATCGTTTAGCATGCAATCGATTGCACCCTTTGTGTAAATCGATTGCACGGGGTTTCAACATCTAGAAATTCAAATATTTTGAGTGTGCAATCGATTGCACAAGTGTGTAAATCGATTGCACTTAAAGTCAGTAGAAAAAAATGATTGAGAGCAATCGATTGCACAAACATGCAAATTGATTTCACTTAGAAACAGTAGAAAATGTTTTGAAAAATTGAAGCATGCAATCGATTGCACCAATATGCAAATCGATTGCACTCAAGTGAAAATTTAATTTTTGCTTAGAAAAACTTGAGTAAAGATTTGGAAAATATAAAATATTTCTTTTGACCATTGAGCATCTACGTCTTAAGTTCAAAGTAAGTATTATCATTATACCTTGAAATTTGCTAAGTGCTTGAACCAAAGAATTTATCCACATATGCTTTTAGCTTGATCAATAATCTTTGCCTTCTTGCCAACATGGTTTGTCTTCATCAAAACAAAAGTGCATTTGAGAAGCTTGATTTTACACAAACTTTATTAATAGATTGGTAGTCTGCGAATGGCGAGACTCCATAGATGATTACAAAGTTTGGAAAATGGTAATACATTGGAAATGATACATTGAAATACAATGACCACTATTCTCCTTAACAACTTTGAATTCCTGAGCAGTGACTTATGTTGAAGTATGGTGAGAGTCCTAGAAGATTGTTTCTTCAATGATCAAGTCTTGTCTGACGTAGTCACTTGCCAAGAAATCCCTAACTTTTGCCTAGATTACCCTTGCGGGTTTTCAACCTACTGGGAAAATTTATTCTGTTTATGTCTCTTATTTTTTCCTAGACCTCCCTTTCGGGTTTTCAGCCTACCAAGACGCTCTTTCTTTCCTAAGTCGCCCTTTCAGGTTTTTGACTTAGCGAGCTGTTTTTTACTTCTTTAGGCGAAGTATTTCTTGACTGCATCAACATTTATAGGACTTGGGAACTCCTCTCCATCCATAGTTTCAAGAATCAATGCACCCCTAGAGAAGGCTTTCTTGACAACATACGAGCCTTCAAATTTGGGAGTTCACTTGCCCCTAGAATCGGCGTTAAAAGACATGATCTTCTTGAGCACGAGGTCACCTTCTCTGAATGCACGAGGCTTGACCTTCTTATCAAAAGCTTTATTCATTCTCTTCTGGTATAACTTTCCATGACACAAGGCCATTATTCTCTTTTCTTCTATCAAATTCAATTGGTCAAACCTGTTCTGGACCCATTCAGCCTTTGACAACTTGGTTTCTATTATCACACGTAAGGAGGGAATCTCAACCTCGATAGGGAGCACTGCTTCCATACCATACACAAGAGATAATGGGGTTACCCCTGTTAAAGTGCGGACAGATGTACGATACCCATGCAAAGAAAAAGGGAGAATCTTATGCCAGTCTTTATAGGTAACAACCCTCTTCTGGATGATCTTCTTGATGTTTTTATTATCAGCTTCAACAGCCGCATTCATCTTTGGCATGTAAGAAGATGAATTGTGATGGATAATCTTGAATTTTTCACAAAATTTTGTCATCAGCTTATTATTCAGATTTGATCCGTTGTCAGTGATAATCCTGCTTGGCACACCATACCGACATATAAGATTGTTCTTGATAAAGCATACTACCACTTGCTTAGTAACCTTAGCGTATGAAGTTTCTTCCACCCATTTGGTGAAATAGTCAATTGCCACCAAGATAAGACGATGTCCATTCGACGCCTTGGTTTCAATCATTCCAATAATGGCAATACCCCATATAGAGAAAGGCCACGGGGAAGAAATAACATTGAGAAGCGTCGGAGGCACATGAATTTTGTCAGCATAAATCTGACATTTATGGAACTTCTTTACAAATTTGTAATACTCATATTCCATTGTCAGCCAATAGTAACCTTCCCTAAGCATCTTCTTTGCCATTGAATGTCCATTAGCATGAGTACCAAAGGAACCTTCATGGATTTCATGCATCAACATGTCTACTTCGTGTCTATCCACGCATCTGAGCAAGAACATGTCATAATTTCTTTTGTATAGCACATCTTCATTGAGGAAAAATATACCTGCCAACCTTCTCAATGTCTTTCTATCTTTATTTGATGCACCAACCGAGTATTCCTGAGTCTGGAGAAAATGCTTGATATCATAATACCAAGGTTTCTCGTATGACATTTCCTCTGGTGCAAACACATGAGCTAGTATATCCAAACATCGCATTGTGATACGAGGCACATCGTTCCAGGTATTCACTTGATACATAGAAGCCAAAGTGGCCAAAGCATCCGCCATCTGATTTTCATCTCTGGGAATATGATGGAATTCAACTTTATTAAAGAAAGGTAATAATCTTCTAGCATAATCTTTGTAAGGAATCAAGCCACGGTGACTAGTATCCCACTCTCCTTTAATCTGATTTATTACCAAAGCTAAATCACTATACACATCTAGAATTTTGATTTTGAGATCAATAGCCTCCTCGAGACCCATGATACGAGCTTCATACTCTTCCATGTTATTGGTGCAATCAAATTCCATCCTTGCAGTAAATGGGATATGCGATCCCTGAGGAGTGATAATCACAACACCAATTCCTTTCCCATAAGCATTCACAACTCCATAAAACACCATGCCTCAATGAGATTCAGGATCATGACCTTCCTCAGGAAACGACTCATCATAATCTTTCACTTTCAAAAACATAACATCCTCGTTAGGGAAATCATATTTAATAGACTGATAATCATCAACCGGGTGGTGAGAAAGATAATCTTCCAACACACTGCTTTTTAAAGCCTTCTGAGTATGGTATTCGATATCATATTCAGACAACAACATCTGCAAACGGGAAACTCTCCCACTAAGAGCAGACTTTTCAAAAATATACTTAATTGGATCCATTTTGGAAATAAACCAAGTAGTATGATTCAACATATATTGTCACAACCGCTTTGCCACCCAGGCCATATCACACCATGTCTTTTCCAACATAGAATACCGTGACTCGCAGTGAGTAAACTTTTTACTGAGATGATAAATGGCATATTGCTTCTTCCATGTTTCATCTTGTTGTCCCAAAATACAACCCATAGAATTATCTAACATTGTCAGATACATAATCAATGGTCTTCCTTCAACGGGTGGCAGCAAGATAGGAGGTTCAAGCAGATACTCTTTAATACTTTCAAATGCCCTTTGGCAATCATCTGTCCATACACAACTTTGATCTTTCTTTAAAAACTGAAAAATTGGCTCACACGTTGCAACCATATGGGAAATAAATCCGGAAATGTAATTTAAAAGCTCAAGGAAAACTATAACTTGCTTTTCAGTTCTTGGCTCTGGCATTTCTTGAATTGCTTTGACTTTATCAGGGCCAACTTCAATCCCTTTTCTAGATGATAATGAAACCTAACAATTTCCCTGATCGAACACCAAAGGTGCATTTATTTGGATTCAAGCGGAGACGATATTTCCTCAAATGCTGAAACAACTTCAACAAATCTTCAATATGCCATTCTTCAGTCCGGGATTTAGCAATCATATCATCAACGTAGACCTAAATTTCCTTGTGTATCAGATCATGGAATAGGTTTGTCATAGCCCTCTAGTATGTTGCACCAGCGTTCTTCAACCCGAAGGGCATCACTCTGTAATAGAATGTTCCCCAGGGTGTGATAAACGTTGTTTTATCCATGTCCTCAGGAGCCATTCTAATTTGATTATATCCGAAAAATTCGTCCATGAACGAGAATAATTTGAATTTTTCTGTACTATCAACCAACATATCAATATGTGGAAATAGAAAATCATCTTTTGGACTAGCTTTAATTAAATCTCTATAATCAACGCACATGCGAACTTTTTCGTCTTTCTTTGGTACTGAGACAATATTGGAAATCCACTGAGGGTACACTGATGTCAGAAGAAAACCGGTATTAATCTGCTTTAAAACTTCTTCTTTAATATCAGGGTGATTTCTTCGCAATTTATGCTTGATTGGTGGGCATTCTGGCTGTAGTGGAAAATGATGTTCCACAATATTAGTGTCCAAACGAGCCATGTCTTGGTATGACCAAGAAAAAATGTCTACATACTCTTTCAACAATTTAATCAACCTGCGCTTTATGTCAGGATGAAGAAATGCTCCAATCTTGACTTCCTTTGGATCTTCCTCTGAACCCAAATTGATCGTCTCCAACGGCTCTTTATATGGCTAAATATCACTTTCCTCGCGCTCAAGAAACTATGAAACGTCTTCTGGGATTTCGACATATTCTTCTTCTTCAGACACATAGGCAGGATATTCAAAGTTGGGAGGGGGTGCAGGGTCATTGTATTCAAAGGGTTTTTTTAATTAATCTGCACATATGATTTATGATTGCTTTTAGAAACTGACACATATAGCAAGTGATTATGCAGATTCAATTATAGTTATTATTTATTTTGAAAGGTTTTTTCTGATTACCATTTTCCAAGAAAAAGAAGAAAATAAAAACACAATTTAGGAATCAAAGACAACTTTTATTATTGATTTTAAAGATCAAAGCAACAAATATGCCCATACAATATCAACTTTCACCTTGGGCAGAGTGAAAGATTTTCAAAAGATTAAAAAAAACAAATTACTTTGAGACATGAATGCAAGAGGGAACATCAATAGTGATCCAATTTTGGACTCTAACTCCATGCGTCACGTAGTTCGACATCTCTTGCTATGCTTCATCTTCCACAATAGCATTGATCCTAGGAACAGTTGGATGAAGATAACCCTCACTACGAAAGATATCTTTACCATTCTTCAGATAGAATCTTAAACCAAATCTATTCTTATTCACAAGTGGATCCATAATCTTCCCCCATCTTTACTAGGGCCATTATGCACTACCTGCTGAGAATCCTTCAAAGAAGCTATAGAGTTCTCATTTTCCCTTATGTTATCAATGGATAAAGCTTAGAACTGAGTTCCAACAACAACTTCATCCGCTTCCACAACACTGAAATAGAAAAATGAGATATTAATAAAGCCTATTCTCCATTTATGATGACCACCTATCCTTCATGCACAAACTTCAGCTTCTGGTACAGAGTTGAAGTGACAGCCCCTACCTCGTGGATCCATGGTTGTCCAAGTAATATGAAATAAGTGCGAGCCTATGTGAATAGGCAAATCTACTTCCCCGATGACAAACTTCCTTGATTCATCAAAAGCTTTCAGAATTATGCCACTCGGGCGCATGGGAGTTCCTTGATACTTCAACTTCATGAGCGTGCTACTTGGTATGACATTTAAAGCGGACCATTGTCAATCAGTACATTGGACAATGAATCGTTCTTACAATTCATAGAGATATGGAGAGCCAGATTATGATTCCTTACATCATCGGATAATTCATCATCACAGAAACTCAAGTTATTACAGGATGTAATATTCCCTACCACACTGCTGAATTGGTCCAAAGGCATATCACTTTTCGTGAAAGCTTGATCCAATAATCTCATCAAAGATTCCCTGTGGGCAGAAGAGTTCATTAGCAAGGCTAGAATATATATCTTTGATGGAGTCTGTAACAATTGATCTACGATCCTGTAGTCGCTCATTTTGATAATCTTCAATATATCATCCACATCCTTTTCTAGAGTAGTACCACTAGATTCCTCCACTACTTTCTTGGGTTCAGTACTTTCCACAAACTATTTTATCAGCAGTAACATTCCCTCGAATGATAGGTGCGAAAATACGGCCATTGCGGGTCACCCGACTAGCTTTAGAAATATTCTTGACATCAGACAAAGGTTGGATGGGAACTTCCACACCATCCTCCAAGATTGTAGCATTGTATTTGTATGGCACAATTTTTCTGATTCGTAAGGAATAGGTCCCGACAAGCAAATCACAACTAGAGCAACAACTGGCTTGCTATGATACTCAATCTCTATAAGGGCAAGAACACCAAAACAAGGCATAATAACATTCACCCCCTCTTTAGAATACTTAGACATCAAAAAATCATTGTTGTAGAACATATCTTCATTTGAGGAAAAGAATTCATTTGCAGAAGCATACTCATCATCTGACATAGTTTCATCCAAGAAATCTTCAATCACATTAATCCCACGATAATCATCTCTATTTCCCAAAACCTTGATAGTACCATTGTCCAACAACAACTGAACACCCCTTCCTCACTATGGAATAACCACGAGAATCTCTGCAGTAGATCCGACTAGACCCATAATGGCGTTCTTCTTGACCATCCATGTGACAGAAGGTAGTGTACAACTGCACCAAATCATCATTCATATGATCCACGTCAAATATTTGGAATTTTCCAGGACATCCAAAGACCATATTCACGTCTTCTTCGTACTCTGCCCTATGCCTGATTATATGAATGAGGCCCTCGTCCATCATTTCCTAAAGATCATCTTTTATCTTATCACACCCCTGTATATCTGTACTGTAAATACCACAACTGGCATGGTCGTGCGTATAGTAACTAAATTCGTAGAGGTCAGCATGCATCTTTACCAAATCTCCTCTAACCAAGTTGATATAAAAAACCCAAAAGTTTCCTGGACAACCAGTAACCATGTTTACAGCATTTGCTCCTCCATGCTTTGGCAAAGGATTATCTTTCACGTTAGGGCCAACATCTTTGAAGGATAAAAGGCCAGATCTTACCATCTTTTGTACTTAGGAATTCAAAGGATAACACTTCTCAACATTGTGCCCTGGTGCCCCCTGATGAAAAGAACACGTCTAGTCTGCCTTATAATACCAAGGCAAAGGTGATGGTATAATAGGGGGTGGTCTGGTCTGAACCAACTTCTTCTGAACCAAAGCTGGGAGTAACTCTGCATAGCTCATTGGAATTGATTCAAAGGCCTCTCTCTTCTGACTCTGCCCTTTATTTCCCCGAGGAGATGGTCTCTGATAGGCAATTGTGGTTGGAGCTACATTGACGACTGGAGTCACAGAAGCAACCTGTTGCTGGTACCGTTGATGCCCTGTAGTTGGTCTAATCTTTCTTTCCCCAATAATAGCATTCATTTCACTTTCATTCTTTCGAGAGAACCCGTATGATGACTTCTTCGCCCCTTCATCTCTTGTCAAACGCCCCTCTTTAACAGCCTCTTCCAAACAAACATCCATGCTTACCATTTCGGTAAAATCACTCGGTGCACTGGAGACCATCCTTTCATAATAAAATGATCCAAGGGTTTACAGGAAGACCTTGGTCATCTCTTATTCTCCCATAGGTGGCACCACCCGGGAAGCTATCTTGCGCCATCTCTACGCATATTATTTAAATGACTCCTTGTCTCTCTGAGCCATTGCTCTTAACTAGTCACAGTCAGGTGCCACGAACATATTGTACTTATACTGCTTGATGAAGGCTTCTATTAGATCATTGAAGGTGCAGATACTACTACTATCCAGACTCATATACCACTTCAGAGTAGCACCAGTTAAACTATCTTGGAAGAAATGAATGAGTAAACGCTGATCATCAGTATGGGTGGACATTTTCATGATATACATCACAAGGTGGTCACGAGGGAAAGAGTTTCCCTTGTACCTCTCAAATTCAGGTACTTTAAACTTGGCTGGCACCTTTACATTGGGAACCAGGAAGAGCTCACCGGCGTTTTGTCCAAATAATTATTTTCCTCGGAGGGCCTTCATTTCCTTCTGCATCTCATTGAAATGGTCTTGAAAGTCATCCAACCGGTCATAGAAACCCGCACTTTCACTCGGTGGAGGAAAGTGACGATAAACTTCATCATTAACAAACAGAATAGCATTCACCGAAGGAGGTGCAACATAGTGGATCTCATTTCTAGTAGCAGGAGTAATATGCACCACAGGAGGTGCAGGAGTAGCAGCAGCTTGCACAACTGGAGCAGCTTGAGTGTCGAGATTAAAACCTTTTGGCATGAAGTTTCTAGGTATTCCCCACGGGTATCCCTGAGGCATATGATTATGAGAAACATTAACTGGGGTAACAGAAACAGGAATTGATGGACCTTCAGAAGCAAATGTTGTTTGTTAAGTTTGAGCAAGTGGTGGGTGATTCTGAGCAGCCACCAATGATTCCACCAAAGCAGTTAGATTGGCCATACCGGCCTTTAAAGTAGTAACCTCTTTGCATAACTTGCAATTCTCTTGTTCAAGATTCACCATTTCCTTGAATTAGCCCGAGTATTGTATCAGTGAGATAATTGCTGAAAGATGTAGAGAAATTCAGTAAGACACCTGGGTATGAACAGGAATGCAAGAAACATGTACAAGATGATGCATGATATGCAATGCGAATGATTTATTTTATTATTTAATATTTCAAGGGACTCAAATAATTATAGACAATTTTGCAAATATTAAAGTACTAACACATCTTGAAATACTGAAAATCTCATTATAATAACTTCAAAATGGATTACAACTTTTTAGTACAAGTTTCAACAATCCCGAGTACAAGAAGATATAGAATCTAAAATCCTAAAAAGCAAAGCTGATGAAGATAACTCCACACACTGACGTTTTCCCATGAGTCTTGCAATCTGAGCCTTCAACCACTTATTCTCTTCTGCATACCCATTGGCAACCTCTTTCCAATCACCAGAGTCGGGAAGTGAATGACTAAGTCCTGATCGAGATTTAGAGGAAAATAAATCCCCTTACTTCTCCATCATCTCCATAACACAACTCTCAATAATCTCAACTAAGTCATCTTTCCCCTTGAAGTCTGATCGGTAGGATATCTCTAAAATCTGACAGTTATTCTTCCAAGCCTCCTTCTCCTGCTGCATCCTAACTAGGGCAAGCTGAAGCTCTTCCACATCATCTAAAAGGTGAGGAGTGGTCTTCATAAACATCTCAGGCATAAGTACTTCACGGGAATACGACATCTTCAACTGAATTTCCCTTGCTTGTACCCACCAGAGACAAGGCTCCAAAGAAACAGCTCCTCTAGGTCCCAAGTCCTTTATAATCTTCCTATGAATATGGCACCAAGCCTTTGCAATTTCCTCCTTAGCTTTCTTATGATCCTCTCCCTCTTTAAGAAATAAACCACTCAGATAAATACTATTTGGCTTATCTATCATCGGATGTCCAAGTTGTCGCCGTACAAGAACAGGATTGTAGTTAATTCCTCCCTTTGTACCAAGAAGAGGTACATTGGGGAAACTACCACAACTATTGACAATCTCTACATCATAGTAAGCCTGATGATACCAAATAATATTTGAATGAGTGAGGGCCATAACCTTTGGAGCCCAACGAGGTTCCTTCTTGATATCCCAGAAAGCATCAAACCGAGGTAAGTGAGAAATAAACAGCTGATACAACAAAGGTGTACAACAAATGATCATCCCTCCATGATAATAATCCCGAAGATGAATAGATTAATAAGAATCTCCTAATAATGTAGGAACTGGATTCCCTATCAAAAGATCCTGATGGCATTGATATCCACAAAGTTTTCGATGTTCGAAAACAAGAACAACCCATAAGCAAGTAGAGCAAAGATGGCTTCAAAGGCGATTGTACTCTTCATCCTAGAAAAGTAGAAAGCTTTCTCTAATAAAAACTGAGCGGGTAATCCTCTAATTCCTTCTTTGGTAGTCATGTAGACCTCAATCTCAGACCTCCCTGTCATACCCCAATTTTTGACCTAAGATCCCTGTTTCATTTGCACTATTTTATATACATCAAGGTCACCGAATATGGTAGGTTCCGAACGTTTCGCCTTCGAGCTTTGACTGTGTAGAGATTATCGAGTGTTGTGAGCATTTTATCTTACGAATGACTAACCACTAATCAAGCACGAAGTGTATGTTTTATTGTCTTGTTTTCATGTGCAGGAAATAGGTCTGAAAGAAGAGCATCGGATGTCGTACATCAATTAGGGTTCCGAGTCTCGAGGCAGAAATGCGGCCGGTCGTTAATTCCCAAAAGCTGATTCATCAAAATAATTTCAGAGAATTGTGCATTTATTTCCACACTCTATCCAACAGATGGTCTCTGGTTTCTCTCAATATTTTTTTAGAAAGAATTGCCGAAGTTCTACTGTCTTCAGTTCATGTGTGTTTCACATTGTTCTAAAATACAAGAAAACCAAGTTATGCCATCATTTTCGATTTCTTTGACCAAAAGTCATTTGCAAAGTTTCTCATAACGTGGGGTGAATTTTGTCAAAATGGGATAATTAAATTCAAGACCGTTCTAGAAGAATTTATTCGGAATATTTGGAATTTTTCTTTATTTGAATTCAAGTGATAATGAAAGAGGAGCTATCAAGAGATCTCATCCAAGAATAATCATTTATCGCATGAAATATTTATTCAAGATTATTTTTGTGATTATTTTGGTGGACTTACATGAAGCATTTATTCAAGAAGTTAGTGGGAAAAGGAATTCGATCCAATTAATCAGTCATCACAAGATTAATTACATGAGAATTTCTATTTGATTATAAAATCAATTCATGTGATTTATTTGGATCTCCATTAAAAAAATGCAAGATTAAAGTCTAAGACTTGCATTATTATTTATTCATCATTCAACAATTTATTCAAGTATTGTTCAACTCTTTCCCAAATCAAATGGAAGGCCTTGAATTTTTATCAAGACATATCAAGATTCATGATCATATGAAGATTCAAGTTTATTTATAATTACAAAAGGAATTGAGAATATATTGAAGAATACATGTTTATTCATGTTACAATTTATTTGGACTTAATGTTACAAAGTTACAAAATAAAATACAAGTTTTGTACATGAAAATCAAACTATTATTCTTGCTACAAAACAGTCCCAATGCTGCCCATTTTTCCAGCACTATATTAATCCATAACAGTCCATTTTTTGAGTGTAGTGCTGTCCATTTTCTTCAACCTTGTGTCAACAAAGACCATGCCAAGCTGCTGTCCAAATCTGCCCTGCAAAACAGTCCAGAATGCAGCCCATAAGACAAAAATCTGCACATATTGCTGTTACAAAAATAGTTTGCAAAGCTCCAAATATTGCACTAAAATGGATACTTCAAAAAGCTATCCCATATAACATCAAAATAAGACCTAGAATAGTTCAAACTTCTACTGCTTTTCCCCCCTAAAACCCCACACATTTCACTATAAATAAAGGCTTTCATCAACACAAAAAAGGGGAGACAGCAAGAGAAATTAAAAATCCAGCAAGAGAGTGAAAACAGAAAAGAGAGTTTTGTTCAACAATCCAACAAGAGAGTGAAAAACAGAAAAAAGATTAGTTTTGTTCTAAAAATTCAGCAAGAAGAAAAACATGAAAAGAGGAAAAACTTACGGTTTTGAAGCTCCATCGGAGAGACTCCGATAGGTATTTCTTCTTCCTCCTTATTTATTTATGCATAACTTTCTCATTCATATATTTTAGTCTTCTTTGCCTTACTTCCATGCCATATGATTATTTGACTTGCTGTATTTTTAGAGTTGCTGCAATTTGTTAACATTTAGAAAACGTTAGTAATAATAAAAACCATAATAAAACATCCTTTTCATTCTTTCATTTATCGCTTCTAAGCTCCAGAAAATTACACAGAGGAAACGCAAAACTGTACAAGGACCAGCTGCTGCCTCTCTCTTTCACACTGATTTCTCCCTGTTCAAAAGTTTGCTTTGCTTTTGTTTTCAGCTTATCAACAAAAACAAACTTCTATTTCTTCCTCTAACAACCACCAATCGACAGCCTGCTAACTCTTAGAACCTGTTAAAACCAACTTAGAACCTGCTGTTAAAACCAGCTTAGAATCTGCTGTTAAAACCACTAGAACCTGTTAAAAACATAACAACCTGTTACTAGCTTAGAACCTGTTATAAATCATAGAATCTGCTAACTCTTAGAACCTGTTAACAATCATAGAATTTGTTACCAACTTAGAACCTGTTATAACTCATAGAATTTGTTACCATCTTAGAACCTGTTATAAATCTTAGAACCTGTTATAAAGCTTAGAACCTGTTATAAATCTTAGAAACTGTTATAAATAATAGAACCTACTGTTACAAAACACTTAGAACCTGTTAAAACATAGAAACTGTCAAATCTTAAAACCTGTTAACCTGAACCTGTTAAGAACACCAACAGAACCCGCAACCCTTGCAGTTGATATAAGAGGGACGTTTTTGGGATGGCCAGTAAAACAAAAATTAGACAGACTCGATGCATCATCTGGCTTATAGCTGGATTTTGATATACCTAGTCATCAGTAAATTCTCTAAATGCAGTGGATCCATTATTTACCTCCAGTAAATTCTAGAACATTATGGAAGTCGAAAGAAGAGAAGCTCTCCTCTCAAAACCCTTCTCTGTAAATATCTTTTTCATCTGCTACCTTCCATCTTCAACTCTTCAATTTCTCCGCTCAAACACGCATCCACCTATGATGACACAAGAAAAGAAATCGGAAGTGAACAATAGAACTGTAGAAATTAGAGAATTTATTCAACCTTCTATGAACCGTACTCACTTTTTCAAATCCAAACGGTGGATGCAATCTTGGTAGCTGTCTTTCTCCCTTCATGAGAACCGTCGGAGTCGAGTCGGGCAGTACTCGCCCCAATCACGTTACCGCCGCGATGTTACAATCCGATCTTTTTTTGCTTGGGTTGCTTTCAAAATCGATTGTTTGCAACTGCTACTAGCTTGGGAATTAAGAGTTGTGTTCGTTTTGTTTATGGATTTGAGTAGGTTGTTTGTTTAAAACGCTTGAAAGAGATGAAGCCAAGAGAAAGCTTATGAAATTTGTTTTTGTTTTCACGTTAAGACTCAGGGAGCAAGGTTTTTCTTGGGAATAAAAATAATTTAATCTTTTCCTTTTCCTAGTAATAACCAGCCGCCGCGCCTTTTGACACCATTTAGGGTTTTCTTTTTTTCTTCTTGTCCTTTTCAAAGCGGGTCGGCCCATTGGGCCTGTTGGTCCAACATATTTACCATTTTCCCTTATTTACTAATAGAAGCATTGGATACAATGAATAAACAACATAGTTCATTTGGCAAGGATTTAACATATATTCAGGAGGGAAACAGGTTCAAGTCTAGGCTGGGACGTTTTTGTTATTTCTTTTAGCATTATCTCCTTCATTACCTTATCTTGTTATAATTATTATAAAACACATAAGAAACATGCTTTTTATAAACTAATCTTTATTTTAATTTTTGCTATTAACCCTTTATTATTTATTTATTCAAAATATAAATGTTTCATAATTTAATTCTTGTTATTTGTTTAATTATTAAAAATCTATGATATTGTAATTTAGTCTTTATGTAATTTTGTTTATTTACTTAATCATTCAAAATGCATGCTAGTATAATTTAATTTACATTAGTTAATTGTTCAATTGTCATTTTAATTAATTTTATCATTGATCGTTTATTCTTTATATCTTTCATCCGTCTCAAATCCAAGGGAAATGTTTTAATTTTGTTGACTTCATGTCATCGAACATCTCTCATCTAATCGTGCAAATACCCTCATTCATCTTTCGTTTATTATTTCGCTAAAAACTTAAGATAATTTTTCCCAAAGATTCAATTTTCAAACTCACACCTTTTAAGTCAAAACTTCGACGTTAAGTCGTCGTATCTTCAAAATCTCATCCATACCCATTTTTGGCCAAACAAGCTATTTTTAATCAAACAAACAATTTTAATAAACAGATATTTCAAAAGGTTCCTATAGGATACTGTAGATGCATTGGGTGCTAATACCTTCCCATTGTATAACCAACTCCCGAACTCTAGATATCTTTTCAAAACGCCTTGTATTTTCATTACTTTTAAGTATTATTTTACATTGCATATCTTAGGGTTTTATTTCGCTCTTTTCCCTTTTCCCTTGGAAATAATAAAGCGTAGTGGCGACTCTTGCTTTTGTGAGACGAGTTAATTAATAGCTCGATCTCCGAATTACCCCGCTACATTTTTTATCGCTATAGAAATGACGACTCTGCTGGGGAAAGATTGACCTCTTGCTGGTCCATCCCTAAGTGGGTTAAGCCTAGTTTGTTTTATCTGTTTTATCATTATTTGATTGTTTGATTATATGTTTATATTGGGGTTATTTGGGTTTTTGCATAGGACAAGTCCTATAGTCGGACTAAGTTACACTTAAGAATAGGATGGGCGGTATAGTCATGTTAACTTTGAGGGAGTAATCCCGAAGAAGGAGGCATGCAATCCCCCACTCAGTGGAAGGCCCTTTTGAACGTAGTATTTGTTTACCGAGTAATCGGGAAGACATTATTATTTTCGACCTGGGAGCCAGAGAAGCTGAGAACCGTAGAACCTTAACCCATCTTGGGCTCTTAGGTTTAGTGCAGAGACTATAACGGAGTAATCCGAAAGTAGTTGTCACACGATGCTATGCTCGGATGAGTTTCTCTTGAGAATATTGCTAATTATTGAGTAATCAAGACGTTGGTAATATCTGAAGGAGGAATGTATACTCTGGGAACTCTTAGAACCTTGTCTTGCAGGTGTGATTAAACCTTTAGTACATACCCTGGGGGGTGGGCTTTACCTTTGACTCCATGCTCGAAGCGTTGAACCTTTGAACCCCATGTTTGTGAACTTATGTGTAACTATTGCATTATCATTCATCCATACATCCATAAACATTTTTGTAAAACATGTTTTCAAGGAACTTAAGAAATATTTTTGCAGACATCTCAGGTACTGTTATTATGGAGTTTGGAAGAAGAAACACTCGAAGTTATAGTTTTAAGGAGCCTGAGATTGAAGAGTTGAAGAGTTTGATTCCTAAGATCGAGAACCCTACGGAGTTTCAAAATAAATATGGGTCCATTATACCTCTCATGAAGCGCAAGATGAAGGAAGGCATCCTCAGTACGTTGGTCCAATTCTATGATCCATTGTATCGATGCTTCACCTTTTCTGATTACCAGTTAATGCCCACCTTAGAGGAGTACTCCTACATACTTGGTTTGCCGATCACCGACTGTGTTCCTTTTTCTGGCTTAGAAGAGGAACCCAAATCTCACGAGATAGCAACCATCACCCACTTGAGGAAGTCAGAGATAAAGGAGAACATAACTACCAATGGGGGAATCCGAGACTTATCTGCACAGTTTTTGTTGAAGAAAGCTCGTCATTTCACTGAGATAAAATATACTATTTCCTTTGAAGGTGTCTTTGCTTTACTCGCTTATGGAATATTCTTTTTCCATAACATTGATAAGTTCATGGATATCAACGCCATCAGAATCTTCTTGATTGGAAATCCGGTCCCTATGCTGCTAGGAGATACCTACTACTCCATCCATCTTCGAAACTCCTATCAAGGAGGGATGATTATCTGTTGTGCACCGTTGCTATACCAGTGGTATGTTTCTCATCTACCCAGGTCTGATGTTTTCTGGGATCTCGAGAAGGAGCCACGATGGGCGCCAAAAATTATGGCTCTCACTCATTCCAACATAGATTGGTATAATCGAGCTTACTATGACGTGAAGATAATCGATAGTTGTGGTGATTTTCCCAACGTGTCTCTTCTTGGTACGAAAGGAGGAATTAACTATAATCCTGTTCTCGCGTGCCGTCAGTTTGGATACCCAATGAGGGACAAGCCGAACAACATTCATGTGAGTGGTTTCTTTCTACAAGAAGGACAAGATCACCAAGCAGCTAAGGAGGAGATTGAAAGAGATTGGCGTCACATCCATAGAAAGGGGAGATACATGTTAGGGCATAGAGGTTTTATTTCTCTGGAGCCTTACCTACAATGGGTTCGTGCTAGGGCTTGTGCTCTCAAGATGCCTTATAACCCCGATAAACCTTTATTCCCTACTGTTGCATCATCATCTATTGATATCCCCATCGAGAACATGAGAGAATACCTAGGAAATCTAGCTAGTATGATGTCCGAAAGAGATGCTTGGAAGGAAAAGTATAATATGTCTGAATATGAAAATAGGGTCCTGAATCGACAACTGAAGGAAAAGGAGGATTTGTTATTTATTCAAGACGGTTGGTTTATTGATCATGATGAGAAGCTTCGTCAAAAGGATGCATTACTCAAGAAATATGCTAATGAAAGGAAGAGAAAGAAGGAATATTTGGTAGGCTTTGCTCTTGTTCCTAATCCACAAAAGGAGATCATTGATCAACTGGTAGCTGAGAAGAAAGATATGGAAGACTTCTATGAAGAGAAGATTAGGAAGCTCCAGTTACAGTTGGCATTTGGTCCTTCATCTGATGACTCTGAGTGACCTTTAGTTCTTAGTTTTTTATTATTATTACTTATGTCATTTTGTAAAACTCTGTAAAAGGGCTTCATGTTCCAAAGTTGTAATTTACTACTTTTATTATTGGGTTGTTGTCCCAAAGTTGTAATTTATTGTTTTTGTTGTCCCAACGTTGTAATTTATTGCTTTGATTAATGAAATGATTTTTTGTTGTTCCAAATTCCTTTACCATTGATGTGTGCAAAATTATCGAAGTTCTAAAGTTTCTTGGAAAAAAACTATCAAAATAAATGATCATTTGCATCGTATATCATGCATCATCCAACATTCGACTTCACAAGTTTTCTAGAGTCTTATTCTTGTTTCATTTTTTTCACTCCGATAGATTGTCAAGCTGTCTCACCGGTATGATACCCGAGCCAATCGTTAAAGGAAGATGGAAGATCTGGAATAGGAAAATCACGAGCTTCGCGAAGAGGTTACTACTCTTCATGTCAGAATGGAAAAGTTAACCGCGCTAGTGGAAATCTTGATGGCTACTCAGAATCAGCCATCAACTTCAGCTGCCGAAATTCAAACTTCAACTACTGTGGTTTCCGAGATTGTCACCGCTGCAACGTCTGTGACTCAAGTCAACTCTCCGCTCCAACATCAAATTCAGGAAGGTTTTCCGTGGGGTATGCCTTATAACTTCATGCCAGAAGGATACCAGCCTTCCGTACAACCTTTGATTCAACCTGTTGTGTCATTTCCTCAACCTGAGACAACTACTATGCCGCCTGTAATCCCGCCTATGGTACCTTTCCCTCAACCAGTGATGACTACTGCCGCTCATGTGGTTTATACCATTCCATACATGAATGAACCCATTTATCATGCTGAACCTGCCGAAAGTATAGGCCTTTTCGATAGGATGGAGGAGTTTCAAGACCAGTTTCAAGAAATGCAGAGGGAAATCAGAGCGCTGAAAGGAAAATACTTGTTTGGAAAGAATGCTCATGACTTGTGTTTAGTTCCAAATGTAAAAATTCCATCTAAGTTCAAAGTGCCGAACTTTGAAAGGTACAAAGGTGACTCGTGTCTGCGAAGTCATTTGACCATGTATGTGAGAAAGATGTCCACTTATTCTGATGATCATAATTTATTAATTCACTACTTCCAAGACAGTTTGACTGGTGCCGCTCTGAAATGGTAT
Source organism: Vicia faba (assembly GCA_948472305.1). NCBI lineage: Eukaryota > Viridiplantae > Streptophyta > Magnoliopsida > Fabales > Fabaceae > Vicia > Vicia faba. The sequence goes on along the minus strand of OX451741.1, from coordinate 1,435,267,683 downwards.
AATATGGGTTTGGATAGCACCCAGATCCGTAACTTCAATGATCTTAGTGAAGCTTTTGCCCTCCAATACAAGTACAATGTTTACATGGCGTCGGACTGAGATCAACTCCGGGATATGTCCCAGAAAGATAGAGAGTCCTTTAAAGAGTATGTCCAGAGGTGGCGCGAGATTGCCGATCAGATTTATCCCCCTCTTGAAGAGAAAGAAATGACAAAGATTTTCCTGAAAACTTTAGGTTCTTTCTATTATGAGAGAATGATTGCGAGCGCGCCTAGTGACTTCACTGAGATGGTGAATATGGGCATGCGGTTGGAAGAAGGAATTCATGAGGGACGTTTGGTCAAGGAAGGAAGTACATCTAATGGTGTCAAGAAGTTTGGAAGTGTCTTCCCCAAGAGGAAAGAACAAGATGTCAGTGTAATTTTTCCTGGGAGACCGAGGAGAGGCTATTCACATGTTGCGGCAGTCGCTCCGGCTGTCCGCCCAACAATGGTGACCCCAACTTATCAAGCCCCTCCAATTCAGCAATGACAATTTCAACAACAGCCTCGACAACAGGCTCATCAATTCAATAATCAGAATCGCTCACCGAGGAAACCACAATTTGATGCCATTCCAATGACTTACACTGAGTTTTTCCATGCTATGATCCGAAAAAACCTCATAACGACGAAGCCTCCTCCTATCGCACCGAATAATACTTCTTCTTGGTACAAGGCGTTTCAGTTATGTGCGTATCACCAAGGTTCACCGGGGCATAACATTGAAAATTGCTTTGCTTTGAAAGCCGATGTCCAGAGGTTAATTAAGAATGGTATTTTGTCTTTCAAGGATGTTAACCCGAATGTTTGAGATAATCCTTTGCCTCGACATGGGGCAGCATCAGTGAATATGGTGGAAGGATGTCCGGGAAAGTTTCGAGTTTTCCAAGTTGAGCACATAAGAGACTCGTTGATTAGGATACATAAAAGCTTAAGAAGACTCACCTTCTTTAAGCATCAACATGATTATGACGTTTGTGAATTTTGTTCAATAGAAGATGATTGCCCTATTGTGAAAGAGGATATTCAAAAATTGTTAGATCAAAGGGTTATCACTATTACACATGACAGAGATCGAGTTAATGAAGTGAATGTTATAGTACCGCAATTCAACATGCCTGAACCAGTAGAGATTATTTATGACAGTCAGACTGCACCTGTTGATCCCTTGATTATTTGTCCACCTGGTCCCGTGCCTTACAACTCGGACCAAGCCATACTATACAAATATAATGCCACAATGATTGAGAATGTGGTATAAGTTCCTATACCGCCAATTCCATCTTTTGTTAACATTGCTGATGTGAGCAGAGTCACAAGAAGCGGACGTATCTTTGCAGCAGTACCATTAAAAAGACCTGAAGTTCAAGTCAGAAGGCCTATACCATAAAAATTCCGGCGAGGAATGTTGAACCAAGGGTTGAGGTAGGCCGATCCAATGAAACTATCCCACACCCCGATGATGATGAGATTTTGAAACTCATCAAGAGAAGTGAATACAAGATTGTGGACCAACTATTGCAAACCCCTTCCAAGATTTATGTGCTTGCTTTACTAAGAGATTCTGGTGCCCATAGGGAAGCTTTAATGAAGGTCTTGGACCAGGAATTCGTAGATCATGATGTGACAGTTGACCAATTTGATGGAATTGTGGGAAATATTATTCGTGTAACAATCTTGGTTTCAGTGATGAAGAGCTTCCGGAGGAGGGAAGGAACCATAATATGGCTTTGCATATCTCAATAAGTTGTGGAAATAATACTTTATCAAGTGTGCTAGTAGATACAGGTTCATCATTAAATGTAATGCCCAAAACTACATTATCTCGACTTTCATATCAAGGTGCTCCCATGAGACCTTGTGGGGTAATTGTCAAAGCGTTTGATGGTTCTAGGAAAACTGTCATTGGTGAAGTGGATCTTCCTATAATAATTGGTCCTCATACCTTTCAGATCACTTTTCAAGTAATGGATATTCGTGTCACCTACATTTGCCTATTGGGTCGCCCATGGATCCATGAAGCAGGGGCATTCACTTCCATGCTCCATCAAGATTGAAGTTTGTAAGGAATGGAAAGCTGGTAATAATTGGTGGAGAGATGGCTATGGTGGTAAGCCACTTGTCATCTTTCTCTTTTATTGATGCTGATGAGGATGTTGGAACCCAATTCCAAGATCTATCTGTTGCTAATAATGAAGTGAAGAAGCAAGGGACATCTATTTCTTCTTTTGAGGATACGCGACGAGTGGTTGAGAGTGGTTCGACTGAAGATGTGGGCAAGGTGTTGACTTTGCCTAAGAACAAGTCTGGAGAAGGTCTTGGTTTTCATCCCGTGTCTACAAGAGTTAAGCAGGATACATTTACCCGTCCGATACAAGAAGTTTTCCAAAGTGCAGGTTTTATCCATCCGACTCCGCCTGAAGTTGATGCTATAATAGGAGACAATTCTGAAGAGGATTTACCCGACTTTGTAACACATGGAGTGGTTTGCCAAAACTGGACTGCTGTTGATGTTCCTGTTGTGATGCACATTTCTGAGTAATGCTTTGTTTTATTTTGAAAAAACCTTTCGCTCTGCCCAAGGAGAAAAGTATTTGTGTCAGGCTATGTTGAAAATAAATCCTTTTGCTTTGCCCAAGGCAAAAGAGAAGATGTCTGGGCTCTTTTGTTTCAAGTATTGCCAATCATGAATAAAAATGTTATTTTGTCCCATATTGTTTTTATTTTTCACTTTTTCTGGAAAATGGTATTGAAAATTAATTGGTAGTAATAGGAAAATATAATAACCTTTTTATATCTGTAAAACATTCACATTAATCAATTTCTAAAATAAAGCGTAATCATATGTGCAGATTAATCCATGACTTAACCATTGAAAACAATGATCCTATGACCCCTCCCAACATTGAATTCCCTGTGTTCAGAGCCGAGGAAGAAGATAGTGAAGAGATTCCTGATGAAATTTCCCGTTTAGTTGAGCACGATGAAAAGACTATTCATCCGTTTGAAGAGCCTATAGAGATAATCAATTTGGGTAATGAAAAAGACAAAAAGGAGGTCAAGGTCGGAGCGTTGCTTATCCCAGAGGTCAAAGAGAAAATGTTGGAGCTTCTCAGAGAGTATGTGGATGTGTTTTCTTGGTCCTACCAAGACATGCCAGGTTTGGATAACAATATTGTGGAGCACCATTTGCCGTTGACACCTGAATGTCCTCCGATTTAGTAGAAGTTGAGAAGGACTCGTCTCGATATGGCTGACAAGATCAAGGAAGAAGTTCAAAAACAAATTAATGCAGGTTTCCTTATTACATCGGTCTATCCTCAATGGTTAGCCAATATAGTGCCTGTTGCTAAGAAGGATGGCAAAGTTCGAATGTGTGTAGACTATAGAGATCTGAATAGATCTAGCCCAAAGGATGATTTTCCATTACCACACATTGATGTATTGGTCGAAAACACCGCAAAGTTCAAAGTCTTTTCTTTCATGGATGGTTTCTCTGGTTACAATCAAATCAAGATGGCACCAGAAGATATGGAGAAGACAGCTTTCATTACACCTTGGGGAACATTTTGTTATCGGGTAAGCCGTTTGGTTTGAAGAATGCTGGTGTAACGTACCAAAGGGCCATGACTGCCTTGTTCCATGATATGATGCATAAAGAGATAAAGGCTTATGTAGATGACATGATTGCAAAATCACAAACTGAAGAAGATCATTTGGAACATTTATTGAAATTATTCCAGCGTTTGAGAAAGTATAAACTCTGTCTGAATCCCAACAAGTGCACTTTTGGTGTTCGTTCTGGAAGACTTCTGGGTTTCATTGTCATCCAGCGAGGTATTGAAGTAGATCCTGATAAAGTCAAAGCTATTCGGGAGATGCCCGCACCCAAGACAGAAAAACAAGTAAGAGGATTCCTTGGGAGACTGAACTATATTTCTAGATTTATATCTCATATGACTGCTACCTGTGGGCCGATTTTCAAGCTTCTCCGAAAGAACCAAGGATGTGTGTGGACAGAAGATTGTCAGAAAGCTTTTAATAGCATCAAAGAATATTTACTTGAACCTCCCATATTGATCCCTCCAGTAGAAGGAAGACCTTTGATTATGTACCTGAGTATATTGGAAGATTCCATGGGATGTGTGCTTGGTCAACAAGATGAGACTGGAAGAAAGGAACATGCCATATATTATATGAGTAAGAAATTCACAGACTGTGAATCTCGATACTCAATTCTTGAGAAAACCTGTTGTGATTTAGCTTGGGCTGCTCGCCGTCTGCGCCAATATATGATTAACCATACTACTTGGTTGATCTCCAAAATGGATCCGATCAAGTATATCTTCGAGAAGCCCGCCTTATCTGGAAGAATAACCCGTTGGCAGATGTTGTTATCTGAATATGACATTGAGTATCACACTCAAAAAGCAATCAAAGGGAGTATTTTAGCCGATCATTTGTCTCACCAACCAATTGAAGATTATCAATCCGTCAAGTTTGACTTCTCAGATGAAGATGTTATGTACTTGAAAGCTAAAGATTGTGAAGAGCCATTACCTGAAGAAGGACCTGATCCCGAATCCCGTTGGGGTTTGATATTCGACGGAGCTGTAAATGCTTATGGAAATGGAATTGGGGCAATCATCGTCACCCCCCGAGGTGCTCATATACCATTCACAGCGAGGATGAAGTTTGACTGCACGAACAACATGGCTGAATATGAAGCATGTATTATGGGTCTCGAAGAAGCAATGTATCTAAGGATCAAGATTTTTGATATATATGGAGACTCGGCATTGGTAATTAATCAAATCAAAGGAGAATGGGAGACTCGTCATCCTGGTTTGATCCCTTACAGAGATTATGCTAGAAGATTGTTAACTTTCTTCAATGAAGTGGAATTACATCATATCCCTAGAGACGAAAACCAAATGGCTGATGCTTTAGCTACTTTGTCTTTAATGTTCCAAGTGAATGATTGGAACGATGTGCCCTCAATCAGAGTTATGCACGTCTATCAGCAGAGGAAGTGACAGACCTTCTTCAAACTCAAGAGTACCCGCCTGGGGCATCCAATAAAGATAGGAAGACGTTGAGGAGATTGGAAAGTAGTTTCTTCCTCAATGAGAAAGTATTATATAAAAGGAATTACGACATGGTCTTGCTCATATGCGTAGACAGACATGAAGCAGACATGCTGATGCAAGAAGTACATGAAGGATCCTTTGGCACTCATGCCAACGGACATGCAATGGCTAAAAAGATGTTGAGAGATGGTTACTATTGGATGACGATGGAATCTGATTGCTGCTAATATGTGAAGAAGTGTCATAAATTCCAAATTTATGCGGACAAGATACATGTGCCACCGACCCTCCTCAATGTTATCTCTTCACCTTGGCCTTTCTCTATATGGGGCATTGATATGATTGGAATGATTGAACCCAAAGCTTCAAATGGTCATCATTTCATCTTGGTAGCCATCAATTATTTTACTAAATGGGTGAAGCAGCATCTTATGCTAATGTAACCAGACAAGTGGTAGTCAGATTTATCAAGAATCAGATCATTTGTCAATACGGCATCCCGAGCAAGATCATCACTGATAATGGTTCGAATTTGAATAACAAAATGATGAAAGAGCTTTGTGAAGAGTTCAAGATCGAGCATCATAATTCTTCTCCCTACAGGCCAGGGATGAATGGGGCTGTTGAAGCTGCTAATAAGAATATCAAAAAGATTATCCAGAAGATGGTGGTAACTTATAAAGATTGGCATGAAATGCTTCCGTTTGCTCTACATGGGTACCGTACTTCAGTTCGAACTTCAACAGGCGCAACCCCATTTTCCCTAGTATATGGCATGGAAGCAGTACTCCCCGTGGAGGTTGAGATCCCGTCTATGAGAATTTTGATGGAAGCTAAACTTTCTGAGGCTGAATGGTGTCAAAGAAGATATGACCAGTTGAATTTAATTGAAGAAAAGAGATTGACAGTGTTGTGTCACGGTCAACTATATCAGCAAAGAAAGAAGAAGGCTTTTGATAAGAAGGTTCGACCACACGAATTCAGAGAAGGTGACCTCGTGCTCAAGAAGATATTATCTTTCCAACCTGATTCTAGGGGAAAATGGGCTCCGAATTATGAAGGACCGTATGTCGTTAAGAAGGTTTTCTCTGGAGGCGCCTTGATTCTCACAGATATGGATGGTGAAGAACTCCCATGCTCCGTGAACGTCGATGCAGTCAAGAAGTATTTCTCCTAGGTTTGAGTTGACATTTCGCTAAGTTGAAAACCCAAAGGGGCGGCTTAGGCAGGCTTTTGGTCAGACCAGTCATGGCATTTGAGCATATCTCGGAATTCGAAGTTGTCAGGGAGAATAATGATCATTGTTTTTGTGTAACCTTTTTCTTTCATGTACTATTTCCTAAATTTTTATAAACCATTGGAGTCGCATTGTTAGCGAACTACCATCTTATTAATGAAATTTGAGCATTTATCTTTTTGTGGGCAAAATTTTAGCTTTTATGGCAATATTTGAAACAAAGTTAATTAATGCACTCCTATTTTGAAATGTGTCGTGAATATTGGAAGGAATATTAACAGTTGCTCCAAGGATGGTTAAGCCATGAAATGCAAAGCAATACAATAATTTATCCTTGTATGATGAACATGTTTTATTTTAAAATCGTCATGAGGTGTTGGTTGTGTAAACTTGCGTTTCTAGTATAATACTAAGCTTGGTGACTCCCCAGCTTTCCGGTTAAGCTTTGTTTCGGTTATCTTTAATTGGACAAATTTCTGAAGTGTGGTACGTTTTGTATCATGTCAGTGGTCTATTGGTGTTAGAAGATTGGATTTGAATACTTTTCTCCCCAGAAGACTTGAGCCTTGTAGTATGATACACTCTGACGTTGCTTTTTGGTTTCAGTTCCAGTTATCTTCCGTCTCTTTAAGATTGGCCGAGTATCTATTTATTTTGTGATATCTTATCATCTTCAATTTATTTCCTCTATCTGTTTTGTCAGCATAACATTCATTTACTAATTTACACTTATATCATGCATACACATTCACATTTTACGATGATTCTGGGTCGTATACCTTGTTTATGTTTATTCAAACAACGTACCTGTTCTTTCCAAGTAGAATGTTATCTTAGGTAGAAAACGTGCTTTCTTTCTAATTCCCCAGATGAGCTAATCCTCGTGGATGAATTTTGATTTAGCCTTCCTTGTCTATCTCTGGATAGGGTGAATCCCCAATCGGGTTATTTTCTCATTGGGGGGAGTCTTGTTTGACTGTCTTTTCTCTGGTTTATTCCTGGATTAAGTTTTGTCTCTTGCATAGGCTATCTCGTGGTTTTCTCCAGGATAGGAACCCTAGATGAATAGTGCATTTATTTTGCACATTTGGGTATCTGATCTCCTCAAGAAGGATCTATTCATGGTTCCCTTTGAAGAATAATTTTATTCTCTGGCAGTGTTATCACAACTTTCTTCTGAAACATCTTAGAAAACGACAAGCGGCGGTCTCTTCATGAGAAACTTGTGAGTTATTGACATCTTTGGAAAACGACAAGCGGCGGTCTCTTCATGAGCAACTTGTGCATTATTAACATCTTGGGAAAACGACAAGCGACGGTCTCTTCATGAGCAACTTGTGCGTTATTGACATCTTTGGAAAACGACAAGCGGCGGTCTCTTTATGAGCAACTTGTGCGTTATTGACATCTGTGGAAAACGACAAGCGGCGGTCTCTTCATGAGAAACTTGTGCGTTATTGACATCTTTGGACAACGACAAGCGGCAGTCTCTTTATTTGAGCAACTTGGGCGTTATAGTTTTATTGGAAGACATCAAGTGGCAGCTTCTTTATTTGATCAGCTTGTATGTTATAGACATCCTTTGAAGACAGGAAGTGGAGGCTTCTTTATTTGAGCAGCTTGTGTATCTACAACCATATATTATTTCAGCATCAATTGATATCTCTCCGGAAAAGTCTCATAGAGAAGTTTGTTATGAAACCTCTACCAGTAAAAGTCGGTAGCTCATTATTAGCAAAAGTTGACACATCTTTTGTCTATCTTTGACCTTGAGTTGTGAACTCACCATCATCTTGGGTCAATAATCGTTCATTTTGTGATCTATGCAATGCGTCTTCTTTGTTAGGGTCAGAAGTTGTCTTCTCTCAAATTTTATTCTCCGTTAAGAGTCTATCATTCGAAGTCGATGGCTCATTTCCCCTGTAGTGTATAATCTCTGTTCCTGTGGGTTGTTTGTGCTTGGTTTCTCCAGCATTATTTTGTATCGTACAGTATCATTCTCCATAAAGTTAAATACTACATTCATATCATAAACATAATGGCGGTATCTTAGGGAAAAAATTGCGTATTATGTATTTAAGTACCTTCAATCTCGTCGAGATGAAGATTTTAATCTTCATATCTTCGGATAGAAGAAACTTAAATAGGGGCAACTGTCATACCCCAATTTTTGACCTAAGATCCCTGTTTCATTTGCACTATTTTATATACATCAAGGTCACCGAATATGGTAGGTTCCGAATGTTTCGCCTTTGAGCTTTGACTGTGTAGAGATTATCGAGTGTTGTGAGCATTTTATCTTACGAATGACTAACCACTAATCAAGCACGAAGTGTATGTTTTGTTGTCTTGTTTTCATGTGCAGGAAATAGGTCTGAAAGAAGAGCATCGGACGTCGTACATCGATTAGGGTTTTGAGTCTCGAGGCAGAAATGCTGTCGGTCGTTAATTCCCAAAAGCTGATTCATCAAAAGAATTTCAGAGAATTGTGCATTTATTTCCAAACTCTATCCAACAGATGGTCTCCGGTTTCTCTGAATATTTTTTTAGAAAGAACAGTCGAAGTTCTACTGTCTTCAGTTCATGTGTGTTTCACATTGTTCTAAAATACAAGAAAACTAAGTTATGCCGTCATTTTCGATTTCTTTGACCAAAAGTCATCTGCAAATTTTCTCATAACGCGGGGTGAATTTTGTCAAAATGGGATAATTAAATTCAAAACCGTTCTAGAAGAATTTATTCGGAATATTTGGAATTTTTCTTTATTTGAATTCAAGTGATAATTAAAGAGGAGCTATCAAGAGATCTCATCCAAGAATAATCATTTATCGCATGAAATATTTATTCAAGATTATTTTTGTGATTATTTTGGTGGACTTATATGAAGCATTTATTCAAGAAGTTACTGGGAAAAGGAATTCGATCCAATTAATCGGTCATCACAAGATTAATTACATGAGAATTTCTATTTGATTACAAAATCAATTCATGTGATTTATTTGGATCTCTATTACAAAAATGCAAGATTAAAGTCTAAAACTTGCATTATTATTCATTCATCATTCTACAATTTATTCAAGTATTGTTCAACTCTTTCCTAATTCAAATGGAAGGCCTTGAATTTTTATCAAGACATATCAAGATTCATGATCATATGAAGATTCAAGTTTATTGATAATTACAAAAGGAATTGAGAATATATTGAAGAATACGTGTTTATTCATGTTACAATTTATTTGGACTTATTGTTACAAAGTTACAAAATAAAATACAAGTTTTGTACATGAAAATCAAACTATTATTCTTGCTACAAAACAGTCCCAATGCTGCCCATTTTTCCAGCACTATATTAATCCATAACAGTCCATTTTTTGAGTGTAGTGCTGTCCATTTTCTTCAACCTTGTGTCAACAAAGACCATGCCAAGCTGTTGTCCAAATCTGCCCTGCAAAATAGTCCAGAATGCAGCCCATAAGACAAAAATCTGCACATTTTGCTGTTACAAAAACAGTTTGCAAAGTTCCAAATATTGCACTAAAATGGATACTTCAAAAAGTTATCTCATATAACATCAAAACAGGGCCTAGAATAGTTCAAACTTCTACTGTTTCCCCCCCTAAAACCCCACACATTTCACTATAAATAGAGGCTTTCATCAACACAAAAAAGGGGAGACACCAAGAGAAATTAAAAATCCAGCAAGAGAGTGAAAACAGAAAAGAGAGTTTTGTTCAACAATCCAACAAGAGAGTGAAAAACAGAAAAAAGATTAGTTTTGTTCTAAAAATTCAGCAAGAAGAAAAACAGGAAAAGAGGAAAAACTTACAGTTTTGAAGCTCCATCGGAGAGACTCCGATAGGTATTTCTTCTTCCTCCTTATTTATTTATGCATAACTTTCTCATTCATATATTTTAGTCTTCTTTGCCTTACTTCCATGCCACATGATTATTTGACTTGCTGTATTTTTAGAGTTGCTGCAATTTGTTAACATTTAGAAAACGTTAGTAATAATAAACACCATAATAAAACATCCTTTTCATTCTTTCATTTATCGCTTCTAAACTCCAGAAAATTACACAGAGGAAACACAAAACTGTACAAGGACCAGCTGCTGCCTCTCTCTTTCACACTGATTTCTCCCTGTTCAAAATTTTGCTTTGCTTTTGTTTTCAACTTATCAACAAAAACAAACTTCTATCTCTTCCTCTAACAACCACCAATCGAAAGCCTGCTAACTCTTAGAACCTATTAAAACCAGCTTAGAACCTGCTGTTAAAACCACTAGAACCTGTTAAAAACATAACAACCTGTTACCAGCTTAGAACCTGTTATAAATCATAGAATCTGCTAACTCTTAGAACCTGTTAACAATCATAGAATCTGTTACCAGCTTAGAACCTGTTATAAATCATAGAATCTGTTACTAGCTTAGAACCTGTTATAAAGCTTAGAACCTATTATAAAGCCTAGAACCTGTTATAAATCTTAGAAACTGTTATAAATAATAGAACCTGTTGTTACAAAACACTCAGAACCTGTTAAAACATAGAAATTGTCAAATCTTAAAACCTGTTAACCTGAACCTGTTAAGAACACCAACAGAACCCGCAACCCTTGCAGTTGATATAAGAGGGACGTTTTTGTGATGGCCAGTAAAACAAAAATTAGGCAGACTCGATGCATCATCTGGCTTATAGATGGATTTTGATATACCTAGTCATCAGTAAATTCTCTAAATACAGTGGATCCATTATTTACCTCTAGTAAATTCTAGAACATTATGGAAGTCCAAAGAAGAGAATCTCACCTCTCAAAATCCTTCTCTGCAAATATCTTTTTCATCTGCTACCTTCCATCTTCAACTCTTCAATTTCTCCGCTCAAACACGCATCCACCTACGATGACACAAGAAAAGAAATCGGAAGTGAACAATAGAACTGTAGAAATTAGAGAATTTATTCAACCTTCTAAGAACCGTACTCACTTTTTCAAATCCAAACGGTGTACGCACTCTTGGTAGCTGTCTTTCGCCCTTCATGAGAACCGTCGGAGTCGAGTCGGGCAGTACTCGCCCTAATCACAATACCGCCGCGATGTTACAGTCCAATCTTTTTTTGCAGAATACCGCTTGGGTTGCTTTCAAAATCGATTGTTTGCAATTGCTACTAGCTTGGGAATTAAGAGTTGTGTTCATTTTGTTTATGGATTTGAGTAGGTTGTTTGTTTAAAACACTTGAAAGAGATGAAGCCAAGAGAAAGCTTATGAAATTTGTTTTTGTTTTCACGTTAAGACTCAGGGAGCAAGGTTTTTCTTGGGAATAAAAATAATTTAATCTTTTCCTTTTCCTAGTAATAACCAACCGCCGCGCCTTTTGACACCATTTAGGGTTTTCTTTTTTTCTTCTTGTCCTTTTCAAAGCGGGTCGGCCCATTGGGCCTGTTGGTCCAACATATTTACCATTTTCCCTTATTTACTAATAGAAGCATTGGATACAATGAATAAACAACATAGTTCATTTGGCAAGGATTTAACAATAATTCAGAAGGGACACGGGTTCAAGTCTAGGCTAGGACATTTTTGTTATTTCTTTTAGCATTATCTCCTTCATTACCCTATCTTGTTATAATTATTATAAAACACATAAGAAACATGGTTTTTATAATCTAATCTTTATTTTAATTTTTGTTATTAACCCTGTATTATTTAATTATTCAAAATATAAATGTTTCATAATTTAATTCTTGTTATTTGTTTAATTATTAAAAATCCATGATATTGTAATTTAGTCTTTATGTAATTTTGTTTATTTACTTAATCATTCAAAATGCATGCTAGTATAATTTAATTTACATTAGTTAATTGTTCAATTGTCATTTTAATTAATTTTATCATTGATTGTTTAATCTTTATATCTTTCGTCCGTCTCAAATCCAAGGGAAATGTTTTAATTTTGTTGACTTCATGTCATCGAACACGTCTCATCTAATCGTGCAAATACCCTCATTCATCTTTCGTTTATTATTTTTCTAAAAACTTAAGATAATTTTTCCCAAAGATTCAATTTTCAAACTCACACCTTATAAGTCAAAACTTCGACGTTAGGTCGTCGTATCTTCAAAATCTCGTCCATACCCATTTTTGGCCAAACAAGCTATTTTTAATCAAACAAATAATTTTAATAAACAAATATTTCAAAAGGTTCCTATAGGATACTATAGATGCATTGGGTGCTAATACCTTCCCATTGTATAACAAACCCCCGAACTTTAGATCTCTTTTCAAAACTCCTTGTATTTTCATTACTTTTAAGTATTATTTTACATTGCATATCTTAGGGTTTTATTTTTCTCTTTTCCCTTTCCCTTGGAAATAATAAAGCACAGTGGCGACTCTTGCTTTTGTGAGACGAGTTAATTAATAGCTCGATCTACGAATTACCCCGCTACATTTTTTATCGCTACACTCCCCAAATGAACCATAGCAGCAATCTCATGAGATTTTAGATCCCTCTCCAAACCGGCGAAAGGAACACGATTAATAATAGGTAAACTCAGTATATTAGGATACTCATCTAATGTAGGCTAAACTGATGATCAGGGAAAGTGAAACATCGATACATCGGATCATAGAACTGGACCAAAGTCGAGAGAATATCCTCCTTCATCCTGAGCTTCATGAGAGACACGATGGATCCATACTTATTTCGAAAATCTGTAGAACTCTCAATCTCGGGAATTAGACTCATCAAATCATCTATCTTGGGATTCTTGAAATTGTACTTTCGAGTCTTTATTTTTCCAGAATCCATGGTCAAAAGTACCTGATATATTCGCAAAAAATCCCTTTAAGTCACCTGCCAAACAAGGTTCTAAGAAGTTTCCAGAGTGTACATCCTTCCTCCGGATATTACCAACGTCCCGATTGACTCGGTAATTAGTAATATTCTCAAGAAAAACTCGTCTGAGTGTAGTATCGCGTGACAACCATTTCCGAATTACTGCGTCATAGTTTCCGCACTACACCTAAAAGGTAAAGATGGGTTAAAGGTTCTATGGTCCTCAGTTTTAGGAGGCTCCTCGGTCGAAAGCAGTACGTCTTCCTGATTACTCGGTAAACGACACTACAGTCAAAGGGGCCTCCACTGAGTGGGGGATATCATGTCTCATTTTTTGGTATTACTCCCTCAAAGTTAACATGACTATATCGCCCGTCCTATATTAAGTTTTCCCAAGTCCGGGTAGAGGACTTATGAGAAATCACCGAGCACCCTGAAAAACCAGGAAAATCTAGACAAACATATATACAACATATAACATACAACAAATAAAATTACATACACAAATAAGCAAAGATAGGCTCAACCCACTTGGGGATGGACCAACATTTGGTCAATATTTCCCCAGTGAAGTCAACATTTTTTTTGTAGCAGTAAAAATGTTGAGACTAAGCCATTGAATTGACTTGACTCACATAGATCAAATAAAATTCGCCACCGCGCTTTATTTTTTTCCAAAGGAATGGGAAAAGAGCAAATAACTGAAAAGGGGGAAATAATCTAAGTCCGGAGTTGGTTATACAAAGGGAAGGTATTAGCACCTTAAACATCTACGGTACTCCACAGAAACCTCTTTGAAAATTTATGTATTTTGGCAATAAATGTTGTATAAAAATAAATTGTGGAAATGAGAAAAGTAGTATATTTTACAATTTTTGCACCCATCGCGGTTGTGAACCTTTAGTGCCTACATACCACCTTCCGTGCAATAGGGGATCAGGGTACTCGTAGTTCACCTTTTAAAAATTTTAAAACACAAGTGTGTTGGTTAATTTTAAGAGACGAGACATCATCGTCTTATCTGAGTGGAAGAACATACTTACTACCCACGATTATAAGAAAGGAGAATTTGCATCATCTCAAAGTGGAGGATATAGTTTGGGTTTTGAAATCAACAAAGCTTCACTCAATACCCAAGTGGAAAATATCTCACTTCACTATATATTATAGAAGTATACTAGTTCGCATCGCTACAACGATTGACAAGAGTCTAATCTTTTGAGAAAATTTTAAAGCAAAAAGCCAAAGTGGCAAAGAGGGTTTGAATGAGATTGATTGACTTTTAGTCTTCTCACAAAAAATGTCAAAGTATTATAAAGTTGATTAAAGTTTGATTAAGAAAATATTTTTAAAAGTGCAAGGACCTGAGTCCAAGTTTATTGTGAAAGCGATTCAAGTTTATAAAACAAAAGAGTTTTGAAAGGAGGGAGAAGATCTTTGAAATTAAAGAAGATGGGAGGAGATGAAGGAACTATCCTAAAACATAAGGTAAAAGCTAGGGAAAAGAACCGTCTAACCAACAAGAAGCCAACATTTGACACAATGAGTCAAAGTAGAATTCCCATTCTTTGGATTTAAATCACGCAAGCAAGGATACTAAACCTCTTAAGAAAACCAAGATTCAAAGGAATTAAGTCTTCACAAAAATTGGGCAGAGTAACGGTTGTATACAGATGAATTCCCAATCATAGACAAAGCATAAAATTAGAATAACCTGTATAGAAAGAAAACAAACAACCCAATGTCTCGAGGTAAACCCCAAGAACTCCATACAACATAAAAATAGAAGTCACAAAAGTCTCAAGGTAGACAAGGTCTCTAATCCTAAGTCTAAGAAGTCCGCAAATCCAAAATGCCAAGGATTGTAACCAAATAGTCCAAGTAACATTAAATTTTTTTATGGTTCAAGTTGGTTGTTAGGTATGTTCAAAAAGAAATGAAAATCTCAAGTGATCAAAATAAAAAAAATAAAGATAAATGCTCTAATGAGCAAAGATGAAAATAGCATGAAATGAAGATGCTAAAATAAACGTGCTTTAAGTAAAACGCATAAAGTAAAAGCATAAAATAAATTCAATTGTTAGAAATTAGAGGTTAGTTGAATGAATATATTGAAACTTGCATTTGAAAACTCATTAGAATATTGATAAAATCAAAGCCTTTCAACAACAATTTCATTTGCTTTTTGTCAAGTATATCATTCATTTTAAAATCTCAAGGCAACAATAAATAATCAATGATGTTTAAATGATTCACTCAGTTCCAAAATTTATGAAGATTCATTAGAGGATTGATAAGACCAAAGCCTCCTAATAATGGATCTCAAGGTTATTGGATCAAAGGTTTTAAATTAGACATGCTTGGGCTTGCAAACATAGGTTTGGGCCATGAATGATCATTTCTCGAATCGGGACAAAATTTAGCTCTATGTTAAGAAATCGTAAGTGGACTTATATAGAAGTCACACCTATTTTGAGGCCGGTCAATAGCAATCTATGTACCATATGTTTAGAGAGATGATATGTAAATCATCCACTAATAACATGAAGAGGGAAGGGATGCAAGGTATTAAATTAGGGTTTCAAATATCATTAACATCATTCATCTATTTTTATGGATTTGGTTTCTCAACCTATCAACACCCAAAATCCAATGAGGTTGAAGAATTTGTCACTAAATAATGCCCAAGTCAGAATCAAATAAAATAATAAAAATACAATTCAATAAAATAATATTTAAAAGGAAAATAAATGGTAAAAATACAGAAATTTTATTAAAACACTAAATAAAAAAATCCTAAAAAAAAGTCAGAGATCAAATATGATTTAATAAAAGTTGACAAAATTTTTTAGAATTTTTTAAAGTCAGAAACTATATTTTTAAAATAAAAGAAATAGATAAAACAAACTAAAAATGGTGAAAAATATTAAATAAGAAATAAAAATAAAACAAGGTTATCAAAAATTGCCAAGAAGGCCAAAGTACCTTTCCATAATTTTTTCAGAATTCAAAAATTAAGAAAAATATTTTTTAATCAATTAAAAAAATCAATTAAAGTTAAAAATTATAAAAAAAATATCAAATCATGAAATAAAATTATGAAAAATAAAAATCAGAAAGAGAAAAATCCAAAGTATTTTTAAGAATTGTTTCAGATTTTTTGAATTGGAAATGAATTTTTTATGAATTTTTGAAGTTTAAATCAATTAAAATATAAAATTAGAAAATAAAATAAAACCCAAAATATGTAGACCATTGGATCAATGTTAAAATGCGTTAGTAATAAAATCAAAAGGATCTGGTGCGCTGTGCATGATATGGACATTAGTGAATAAACCACGAGATCATTTATTTAAATCAAATTTTGAAAAAAACAAGTAGCGCTTTGTCATTGGTTGAGAGATGACACATTGGTCATCTTCAACCTCCATCCACACAAATTACAGGTCTCTCAAACTATAAAATCAGGAGCTCAGACCTATGCCATTCACTTCGTCTCATCAAGACGAAGAAAATTATACCCTCGTGAAAAATTTATATAAGTTGTAGCTCAGTCGATTTGAAGAAATCCAGAAGAAAAAAATTGAATAGGGATTTGAAAATTCATGATCAAAACTCAATTCCAGTTGAAAACACATGTTGCGACTAGTATTAGAATGATGAGATCTTCATTGTGGTAACAACTTTTGAGAGAATTGATGAAGGAATATACCTATTGAAGTTTAAATTTAGAGCTCTGAAACTTGACTTGGCCAGCACGATTTAGGATGATTTAGGGCTTGGTTCTTCTTCAGTTAGCTTCAGTGAAGTTCAAGGATGAAGAATTGACAAAGGAAATGGATTGATGAAGGCTATAAAACCAAATTCGAAGTTGCAGAAATATGGGTTAAGGAAAGAGTTGGGTAGGGTGATTCTGGCTGTCTAAGCTTGAGAAAATGAGTGAGATATAACCATCTATTTATAAGGAAGCAAATGGGAAGCTCAAGCGTGTGGAATGATGAAGTTTGGAGGGAAATCGTGTGAAGTTGCAAGCATGAAAAGTGTGACTTCTATTTTGTTCAAAATGCAACCAAAAATTGGGTTTCAAGGTGCTAATCACTTCTGGAAGATTGTTAAACATGATTAGAAGTTTGGTGATTAGAATCTAGATTATGAATTTCAAATTCTGACTTCAGAGGAAACTTCAGTTTCAAGGTACCAACTTTGAATCCATGGTGTTCATAGCTCAAGGGGTCTTAGGGCATGATTCTTGAAGCATTTGAAAGATAAGGTTACAATATTTACAATTTACAAAGAATGGAACCAAATGTATGCTTGAGCTAAAAGTTGTGATCAACCAAAGTTGAGAAAAAGATGTTGACTTTTTGTACTTAGAAAAATTCTATGTTTTTCTCAAAAAATGTCCTATAATGTTTTGCATCCAAACATGGCCTTCCACTCCAAATTTGCTTTTGAAAAAATAGATGGCATGAAGTAGATATCTTAAATGACATTTTGAGATTTTAACCATTTAAAAAATCCAAAAATTGATAAACTATGACTTTGTGAAGTTGGTGAAAATCCATGAAATGACCTATAATCTCTTGCATTCTTAGGGCATCCTCCATCCATTTTCAATATTTTCACATAAAAGAAGAGTAAAATTTTACATCCTTAAGATAATTATGGAAAAATAATGGGCTCAAGGAGATACAAATTGACCAAGTTATGATCTTTTGAAGTCACATAAGGGAATTTGATGGCCTATCTAGAGGACATGTAATCTTTCTTCATCATTAGGCATCTTCCACATAAAATCTTCTTGAAACTTTTGAAGTGATTAGTTGATAACCCTTTAAAGAGAAGCATGTCTTTGGAATTACTCAAAAATATCAAAGGATGAACAAGATATAGCCCTTGGAAGTTCTAAACCCTAGCTCCTAGAGCAACAAAATGCTTTGGGAACCCCTTTCAATTTTCACAAACTTCTTGCACAATAACTCTTTCCATGTGAACATAAGTTGTTGTGGATGATAATAAGATCCCATAGCAACAATAACCAATTCCAAATATTAAGAATTTAGAGAGTTATGCACTTGTGATCAAGAAATTAAGAACTTGTCCAATTAGGTCAAACTTCTTCAGTCAACTTTTGCATCTTTTGAATTTCTTTGACAAATTGAGGCATGATAAATCATAGTAGAACTTATCATGATATTAATTCAAAGTATCTTTAATGGTGAAGCTTGAGTCTTGTCGTACCCAAAATTTGTCCTACCGCGACGATTATATTTTTGAGATTGAAATAGAGAAAATACTTAAGACGGTACAACGGTATCTGACGGTCTGTCTTTATCAGGATAAGGGGTGTATTTTTAATTCAGGAAAACGAGACTTTCTAAATCAGAAAGACTCGCGTGTCCATGAATCCATTCGCGAGGCATGTTGGCCATTGGCCCATGCGATTCGTAAAATGGAATTTAATGGAGTAGCTGTAAATTTCTAAATTATTAAGTAGGGAGGTTGAAGTTAAGTTAAGCCCGCTCAAGTTTAAATCGTGTAGGTTAAGTTGATTTTAGTAAAAAAGAGGGGGTATAGTTACAAATAACAGGCCCATTGAGGTTTTTGAAATCGATCCATCTGTCATTTCTATTGCGGAGTTGTTGTAGAAAATTAGTACGAAGTGTTTGCTGTTATCATCACCTTTTTAAGGAAATCCTTCTTTGCAACTGGTTAAAAGAAATTTACTTCAGTTGTTACTAAAAAGGGGGTAAACTATTTTGTTAAAAATTATTTGTCTTGCTTTGGATTTGGTACAAATTTTAAGCCCGTTATGTTTAAGGCCCATTAGATGTTATTAAAACTGTGTGTTACTGTTGTAATAAGAAATGTAATAAATAAAACAAGATGTTTTATTTAGTACTATTTGCTGATAATTTCTATTAAAAGAGATTAATTAACTTGATTTTATTAAGGGTTTTGTGTAGTAAAAAAATCTGTTTGAAAATAATACAGGGAGCAAAAGCCCAATTTATTGTTGGCTGTAATAAAAAGGTTGATGGTTGGGCTAGGAGGAAAATAACAACATGCAGGCCCAAACTCAAATTAAAGAAATGCAAAGCCCAAATGAAGAAAAATGGACACTGTTCCAATCAAAGCTGAATCAACGCACGTCTATGGCACTAACAGTTACTGTGAAAATCTTAAACATAATGGAATCTTTATCATATAATCAATTCTTTTAACAGAAAATCCAAGCCCGAATTTTTTTATCTGAAGGTCACACATTCAAATTAAGTCTCATCTGGAAAACGAAATCTAATCAAATATCAATTATAATCCAACAGAATAACAAATCTGAAAAAAGATCTCATTACATTCAATGCGAAACCAATCAACAACAGATTTCAATCTCTAATTTATCTAATCTTCCTAATCTACGCTAAAAATTCAGAGAAACCCTAAAATGCTTACTATATATATTGACAGAACCAGAATAAGAAGAGAGGGGTTTTTTGTTGTTGACAGAAGCAGTGGGATGACGGAAACAGAAGACAGCAAGAACGAGACGAAGACAGATCCTTACGAGAAAACATGGAACTTACACCAAATCACGAAGAGTTGAATTCGCCATTGGCCAATAAGAAGAGAAAGGTGATTAGGGTTCAATTTCTACAACCCTAATCACCGTTGCCTTACGTCACCACAACTAATCGCTATCACCGCCCATCACTGGCTTCAACCTTTGCCACAACTTGCCAATCAAACGCAACGGACATAGATTAGTGAAGATCGGAGAAGCAATTCCAAAACAAAAACACAATAAGGGCAAAATCATTCAGCTTCTGGGTTGTCGTGTAAAGGCGATAAGTTTACAGGCGAGGGGGCTTATTCTTATGGCGCCGCTGTAGTGGGAAGATAGGGGTTTGAGAAGAGAGAATTTTGGTTAGGGTTTCGCGTGGGAGAAGAAGAAGAAATGTTTTTTTCTTGTTTGACTGTAAGATAAACGGATAAAATGAACAAAAACAAACAGGACAACGTTTAACTTCTATTTGGATTCCTTACACGCGCGTGCATGTTAACTATCTTACTCCCTCGCGCGTCATCCACTTGATGTTGATCAGACGTCTTAAGGCCAAGTCTGCACCATAGACCCATACAGTTGCACACACATAGTTGATTGGATACCCTTCAAACGTGTTGCGCCTGGCCCAACTGTTATTCCCACCTTCCTTCGCCTCAATTACTGTCTAGCCAAAGGATTCACACCCCCCTTTTCCTGGACATTCTGGGCCTAACCCAGATAACTTTCAGCACCGCCTAGTTTTACTTCACAACTGGGATTGCACCCCCCCAGGTTTTACTAAAACAATCATTTTTTATCTATTTATTTTATAGTTTTTTATATATTATATTTTATAAATTATATCTATATTATGTTTATTAATTATTTGTTAATAATTATAATAATTATTATTAATTTTGTAACCATATATTAATAATTATTTAACGTACGTAAATATTATTATATGATAAAATAAATCGTTTTCGTATGAAAATTGCATATATTATTTTCACGTATATTGCATTAAAATATTTATCATGCATTAACCAAGATTTTCGCAATTCATACAAATTAAAAAAACACAAACAAACCTCCATCTATTTTCGCGAACAAATTAAGCTAATCAACAGTCTTTTTGCAAATAGGGTTTCAAACCGATTTTGGCTTACGGCGTACTCAGTCAAAATCTCCACAATCACTACTCCCGACCGAGTGCGAAGTGATTCAAAATATGTTTATAGACCCTCCAAAAGACACCAACCCATATGAACTACGAATTGGAACTCTGATTCCTCATAAGAGGACACGTAGGCACGCGATCTAAAATCGTGGCGAGTCTTGCTAATTAAAACTTAAAACCCTATTTACCCTAAACCTAGAGTTTATTATCCTTGTGAACAAGGTGGATGAAAGGTGCCTAACACCTTCCTTTCGTCTAATTGAGTCCGTAACCTAGAATCTCTGTCTGTGAATTAGGGTTTTCTATTAGGTTCCCTTCCCTAGGATAAAAACTAATAGTGGCGACTCTTAATTTAAAAACCAGTCGCAACAGCTGACGACTCTGCTGGGGACTCTCCTTAACCCTAGGTCTAGGTATTTTTGAGGTTTTTTATTTTTATTTTCTTTATTTATTTATTTTCATTAATTCTATTTATTGCATTCTTTATTTATTGTCAATTTTTCTTATGATCATATATACTATGTGGCGGTTTTTTATTTCAAAAAAAAATCTCAAATAACCTTAGCAAGAAGTTTCGTCTATTAGCTTAGAGGGTACATCATACCTGCGAGTTTGTGTGACGACTTCGCCTAGAGTCGGAGAACTTCCGAAAAAGGAATACTTATCAAGAGATATCCTCTTGACGAGTAGAACTTTGGAAGGTCACCTATGATTCTTGTAACAACCTTAACCCAAAATCTTATGATGAGACCTTTCACGACTTTGAGACGGACGTCTCGGTCCGTAAAGAGGCTCTACCTAAGGGAGGCCCTTGCGCCTTTTCCCTCTGGTGTTATTCATGATACCCTTAAAGAAGCCACCTTTTGGGAGGGTAGATCAACTTTAGGCCAAGACTAAGGAACCTACCTTATAAGGGTACTTATAACAAAACCCCGTCGCTGAACCATACATCCCTACCTTATAAGGATATTTGTTACAAAAATTCTGTCACTTAACCTTACACCCACGCATTCATACATTTCATGTACTCGTCATGCATTTCATATATTCGTCACCCTAAATTTGTCTTATTCATAGGGGGTATAAAAGATAATAATAAACACAAGATCCTGATGACTGTCTTTAAAAATAGATGCCGAAGGAAAAAACTTGCCAGCTCCAGCACGCCAAACATGTCTGAAATCAAGGCCACAAAAGGGAAATAACGTGCTGAAGACTTTCTCAAATTTTGTCCAGCAACAGTGGATAGTTTCAAAAGAAGATATCTGCAGGCGCGCCTAGAAAAATTATTTCCTTATTTCCTGATTTCACGCAAATAAAGTTTTGGCTAAAGATTGTAATATTTTTCAATATCTGAATTACGTTACCTTCAATAAAGGCGTTTTGTTTCCCCACACTGTTTGCGTATCTATTTTTAAAGATAGTCACCAAGTAAAATAATAAAGGACAGGCATATACCCAAAGGAATAAGACATTCACATTCATTCGCACTCCTGTATTTATGAACACCTGCGTGTCATGTCAAAACTCATTTTTTCACAAGAATATCTCCAGTTGAACCATTGGTAGAAGAAGATCGCCACCTCCTTGGCCTCCATATCAAACAAGTGCTTATCAACAAAAAGCAATGGAGAAAATCGAGGAAACGCATGCTGCGTTCAAAAAGGATCTCGACCAAGTAAAGGGCGATGTAAGTTCAACCAAAGGAGATTCGCGTCAAGGTCTTTTGGCTTTGAAGAACATTGTCGATAGGCTAGACCAAATTCCCAGGGTAGCTTTCGAAGAAATATCCCAGACTATTGGTGCATCAAGCGGTCACCAACTAAGGAAAGAGTCAGGGGCAAAACTCCAGATGTCCGTCATGGACCAACAAGGAGCTGAAACTAAAGGGTTTGTCCTACCGCCACCAAAAGAAAGGGAATATCATACCGTACAGATTTCAACCGATAATGCAGAGTCTCGCTAGGACACAATAAAGCTTTCGAAAAGCTCAACAAAGGCTAAGGGGCCAGGGGATAGTCCAGTTCGGACAACACCCTGAAGAAAAGTATAAAGCTACTCTGAAGGACGAATCACACTTTCCTCCGATTCAAGAGACCTCTGTAAACAATGGAGTAGTGCATGGCGCACGTGTGGCGAAGATATCCAACAATGCCAACACCAAAGGGGAAACTGAATTCACCTAAGAATGCGCCCCAGGAGGAGAACTCAAAAGATGGACGGCCGTGGAGATTACTGAGATCCTTTTCTTTCCTAATTAATTTTTCTTGTTTTTGAAAGAACATGTGTCAAGCCCGAGACATAAGGGTTGCTTGTAAGGGTCTCCCCGTTTTGTTTCAGACAATATCCGCGATTAATCAAAGTTATATTTTGTTTTCAATCAAGATCCATGTTTTTCTCTTGCATTTATATCTTAATTTTAAAATGGCAATACTTTCGCTGCATATGCATTTTCGAATATTCAAATTCTAATGCTGCACCAAAGCATAATAAAGGTACAAATTCATGCCCATAACAACCGATAATGCTACTGCTGCGATCCGATATAATTTTGATACACCTATCGACCAAGCTAAATAGGAAGATGATAAAGATCTTGAACTCTCTGAGAAAATGGCGAGGGAAATAAAACAAAAGGCTAACAGTACACAACCGTATCAAGAGGCTATTAAGACCATTAATCTGAGCACAGGGAAAGACCTAGAAGAAACCAAGCTAAGGGGTAATGTTAAGAGCGAAGCCACAAAGAAGCTGATCAAGTTATTGCGCATATCTACGGAAACATGCCAAAGTCGAATACAGACAACGCCGTTAAAATAAACAACTACGAAATACCAAGATCTGACAAAGAACCCGAGCCAGGGGCGCGTTGGGTATCCACGTTCGATGAATGCTTCAAATACACTGGGGAACGATATAGGGGCAGTATTGACTCCCCCCAAAGAATGCTCACAAGCCATATACCAATTCAATGGTGAACGGGATACTAAACATCCAAAACTGATTCCCTATCAAGATCATATTTTAAAATCGACTGCGGAATTCACGAAGATCATTTTCAATCACGTCCCACGAAAAGGAGATCGAATGACACACGCCCTGGCAACTATATCATCTATATTCAAAGTAACTTGGTCAAACCGCGAATCGCACATAAAAAACAGACGCTTCGAAGAGCCCGCACACTACCCTGCTATTAAAAAAAACGACAATATATCAAGCCTTGGTTTCACGACGTCTAGAAAATGCCACTAGCATGGGCAAGCAAACCCTACGAGAACTATCCGCAAAATTCTTTCCAAGTAACAATATAATGTACAAGATAAACCATGACATGGTTTAGTACTTAAGAATATTCTTCTACCTCTCCTCCACTCATGTGGTAAACGGACCCCCAATTACGAAGGTCCGTACGTAGTCAAAACAACATTCTCTGACGGTGGTCTTACCCCCCACAACAATGGATGAGGAAGAATTACCGTACCCGGCAAGTTCAGACGCAGTAAAAAATACTATGTATAAGAAGCTCGCTAAGCTCGAACCTCAAACAGGCGACTTAGGTAAAAAGGAGCGCCCCGGTGGATCGAAAACCCTAAAGGGAGATCCAGGAAAAAATTAGGGGCATATAACAAAAAATTATCCCGGTGGATTTAAAACCCGAAAGGGAAATCCAGGCAAAAGTTAGGGATTCCACGCAAAAAAAATAAAGAACAAAAAGACTGCGATTTATGAACCACGACTACGAACCACGAAAGGAGAGACATATCTGGATCATTCAACTCAGAAGCAAAGGAGATAAGATCATTAAAAGGATATTGGGGCACAACAGTAGCAATTATCATTTTTCATTGCCATTTACAATTTTTAAACTTTCTGTAATTACCTCTTTCTAGGAATTGCATCTTATACTCTCGCCTATTCGGAGGCATATTAATAAAACACTTGCTTCCTTTTCATTTTTCAAATTGCGTTTTTTCTTTTCTCAGACTTGTTTGCAAAACATTACGATAATTACTTGTGAATATTGTCTTGAAATCATTTCGGGGGATTAACAAAATAAAAGCATTTGACAAAACATCAAAAACTATTTTGGTTAGAAAGATATCAAAGGAAAATCCACGTCTACGTCCATGCACATGGCTACTCCTACGTCTTGAAAATATACGCATGTCTACGCCCGTATCTATGCATATCTATGCCTACATCCATACACAGGTCTACGCCTGTATCTATGCATATCCACGCTCGCGATGCAAAAGGTCTACGTCTGTACACATGTCTGCGCCTATGATTGCACTCAACAACATAAAGTCTACGTACGCACATGCGTCCATGCACATGTCTATTCCTACGTCTGCAATAAAAATTCCATACATGTGCCCATATCTACACCTATGTCTACACTCAAGATGCAAAAAAAAAAGACTATGTCCGCACCTGCGCCTATGCTTGCCCTCAACAATACCAAGTCTATGCCTACGTCCCTACGCAAAGTCTACGTCCATGTCAGCGCCTATGCATACGCTTGCAACACAAAGTCTACGTCCGCACATGCGCTCACGCACAGGTGTACTCCTGCCAATTCTATACATGCCTATGCTTACGCCCGTGCTTACGACATGCGAGTCTCCATAAGCTCACGCCTGCGACATACAAATCAACAAATGTCGGTGCTTACACATGTGCCTACAACATACGTCTATGATTACGCTTTCGCCTAGGACGTACGAATCAACATACGCTTACGCCCATTCCTATGACATGCGAGTCTACGAACACTCACGCCTGCGCCTACAACGTACGAGTCTACATACATCTACGCTTAAGCCTGCGCCTACAACGTACGAGTCTACATACATCTACGCTTAAGCCTGCGCCTACAACATACGAGTCTACATACATCTACGCTTAAGCCTGCACCTACAACGTACGAATTTACATACATATACGCTTACACCTGCGCCTACAATGTTCGAATCAACATACGTCTACGCTTACGTCCGCGCATACGGAGACCACATGTCTACGTTTATGCCTGTATACAAATCTATGCATAAGGCCATTATCTACATCTACGTATACGTCTACATCTACGTATGTGCCTACATGCAAATTTGCGCATATGCCATCACATGCGTCTACGTCTATGTCTGCATACAAATTTACGCATAGGCCATCATCTACGTCTACGCCTACGTTTACGCCCGTAATACAAAATCAATGCTCAAATTTTGATAACATTGTCCACTGTGTTCAAGTTCAACAATACAACAACGACACAACATACAATGCCAGGAATTGGTAACTCTAAGCCAATGGTTTAAAGGAAAGAATGCCGAAAATAGTCTGCATAACATTTCGAGGCATACGCACATCTTACACACATTTCATACATACACACATTTTTGCATATCTCAAGCATAAACTATACATTTTTACTTACATATTCAGAGCTTCATATCAATGTCGTACATCATACATGTCGCACATATACAACATTCAATACGCACACATGTATCACTTAACAAACAGACAAATAATTGCACCCTTGATCCAACTATCTAAGGGTCAATCAAAAGTAATGCTTCTCCTACGATTCAACCCGTCACTTCAGTGTTCATGTCGTGACACATTCAGCCTGTTACATAAGTCTTCCTGCAGTGGCGAGCTCCTTATAAACCCAATATGTTGCCTCTAAGCCGTAGCATATCTTCAAAACCCATTATGTTGCCTCTAAGCCGCAACATATTATCAAGGATCCATTACACTGCCTCTAAGCCGCAATGGATTCTCGATACTTCGTACGTTGCCCCTAAGTCGCAATGCATTGCCAAAACTTAGTATATTGCTTCTAAGCCACAATGTATCCTCAAGACTCAGTATGGTGCCTCTAAGCCGCAACATATTCTCAAAGACCCATTACATTGCCTCTAAGCCGCAATGTATCTTTCTAGATCAGTATATTGCCTCTAAGCCACAATATATCGTCTGAATCAAACACATTGCCTCTAAGCCGCAATGTATTTGAAAAACCCAACACATTGCCTCTAAGCCGCAATGTATCTCTCCAAATCAACATATTACCTTTAAGCCGCAATATATCATCTAACTCAAACACATTGCCTCTAAGCCGCAATGTATTCATGAAACTTAGTATATTTCCTCTAAGCCGCAATATATCGTCCGACTCAGACACATTGCCTCTAAACCGCAATGAATTCTCAAAACTCGACACATTTCCTCTAAGCTGCAATGTATTATCCAAGCCAACACATTTCCTCTAAGCCAAAATGCATTCTCCAAACTCATTACATTGCCTCTAAGCCGCAATGTTTTTGCAAAACCCAGACCATCGTCTCAGACTTCAGGAAACGATGTTCGAAAACCAAATTTAGCTTATCACATCAGAATTCACGCAATGATTTGCAAACCAAACCATTGCCCCAGACTTCATGCAGAAATGTGTTCCGAGTTCCATACCATCGTCTCAGACTTCATGCAACGATGTTCGAAACAACACATTTAGCTTATCACATCATACTTCATGCAGTGACTTGCAAACATAACCCATTGCCTCAGACTTCATGCAGCAATGTATTCCAAACTCCAAACCATCGTCTTAGACTTCAGTCAACGATGTTTGAAACCAAATGTAGCTTATCACGTCAGAATTCACGCAGTGATTTACAAACCCAACCCATTTCCTCAGTCTTCATGAAGCAGTGTATTCCCTTATTCTGCGACACAAATCATTGCCTCAGAATTCATGCAACAATGTGTTCCAAACTCTAGACTATCGTCT
Organism: Vicia faba; assembly: GCA_948472305.1. Classification (NCBI taxonomy): domain Eukaryota; kingdom Viridiplantae; phylum Streptophyta; class Magnoliopsida; order Fabales; family Fabaceae; genus Vicia; species Vicia faba. The sequence goes on along the minus strand of OX451741.1, from coordinate 1,435,239,952 downwards.
CAGACTTCATGCAACGATGTTCGAAAACCAAATTTAGCTTATACCATCAGACTTCACGCAGTGATTCGCGAACCAAACTCATTGCCTCAAACTTCATGCAGCAATGTATGTCTCTTTACTCCGTGATGCAGATCATCGCCTCAGACGTCATGCAGCGATGTATTTCTTTATTCCATAAAATCCAGCATATCGCATCAGACTTCACACAGCGATTCGCGAACCAAGCTCATTGCCTCAGACTTCATGCAGTAATGTATATCTCATTACGCTGTAACACAAGCCTATCGCATAGAACTTCATGCAGCGATGTTCGAAAACCAAACTTAACTTATCGTCTTAGACTTTACACATCGATTTGCAAAATTGTAACCCATAGCATCAGACTTCATGCAACAATACCTCGCTTCGTTCCATAAACACTCATCATCGTCTCAGACTTCATGCCACGATGAAAAAACAAAACTTTTACCCATTGCATCAGACTTCACGCAACAATACGTTTCGTTATTCCGTGAACACCGATCATCACCTCAGACTTCATGCTGCGATGCTCAAAAGAAAACAAAAACACATTTCCTTTAAGCCGCAATGTAGTCGCAAACTCAGAACATTTCCTCTAAACCGCAATGCGCTCTTCAAACTCAAACACATTGCCTCTAAGCTGCAATACGTCCTTCCAACTCAAGCACATTTCCACTAAGCCGCAATGCTTTCTTCAAACTCCAAACACATTGCCTCTAAGCCACAATGTATTATCCAAAACAAGCACATTGCCTCTAAGCCGTAATGCTTTCTTCAAACTCCAAACACATTTCCTCTAAGCCGCAATGTATTATCCAAACCAACACATTTCCTCTAAGCCGCAATGCTTTCTTCGGACTCAAATACATAGCCTCTGAGCCGCAATTTATCCATGCTCAAAAAATCTCCTCAGATGTCATCCAGCGATTCGCAAACATAATCCATGGTCTCAGTCTTCAAGCAGCCATGCATCATCAATCATTATACTCATCCTCCAAATGGGTGAATAAGCCAAGACATACAGAATTGCGCTATCTGCCTCATTATCGAACCCGGGTAAGCGATATATCATCGGCTTTGCCTACTTCCTTGGGACTTATAAGGGTATGCTACATCAGCATAACCTTATGTTTGTTGGAAATTTTTTGCGATACTTCAACTATTCAAAAAATTCCAATCAAAACGCGCGAGACTCGAGTTTTCTCATGCTATTCGATTAAAAGATAATTGAATAGGGGCAGTTGTCGTACCCCAAATTTTTCCTACCACGACGATTATATTTTTGAGATTGAAAAAGAGAAAATACTTAAGATGATACAGCGGTATCTGACGGTCCATATTTATCAGGCTAAGGGGTGTATTTTTAATTCAGGAAAACAAGACTTTCTAAATCAGAAAGACTTGCGTGTCCGTGAATCCATTCGCGAGGCATGTTGGCCATTGGCCCATGCAATTCATAAAATGGAAATTAATGGAGTAACTGTAAATTTCTAAATTATCAAGTAGGGAGGTTGAAGTTAAGTTAAGCCCGCTCAAGTTTAAATCGTGTAGGTTAAGCTGATTTTAGTAAAAAAGAGGGGGTATAGTTATAAATAACAGGCCCATTGAGGTTTTTGAAATCGATCCATCTGTCATTTCTATTGCGGATTTGTTGTAGAAAATTAGTACGAAGTGTTTGCTGTTATCATCACCTTTTTAAGGAAATCCTTCTTTGCAACTGGTTAAAAGAAATTTACTCCAGTTGTTTATAAAAAGGGGGTAAACTATTTTGTTAAAACTTATTTGTCTTGCTTTGGATTTGGTACTGTTTACCGTGGAAATTGGTAAACAACCGCTGATCCTCCAAAAGGTTACTTATTTGGTGACTCGCAGGATCGATCAGATTGATCCTAAGATATGGTTGATTTTTTGAGGTTTGACTAGATCTAATGATGGTTAATGCCAGTAAAGTAAAGACACTTTATGTAAATTGCATGAAGAAAAGCTTGATAGAATAAATGAAAGTGTTAAATAAAGGCTTCGACGGAGAAGAGTAAATGAAAGGCATTAAAGTGCTGGAATATAAAAGACTTTGATTAATTTAAATGGTGTTTCACACATACATTCTCAACAATTCTTTCTCTCACACTGGGTACTTGAATCTAGATGAGTGACTTGTATATAATGATGAACACACGCGAAAACTATGTGAACAACTAGTATTTATACTAAACATATCTCAAGTAACCGTTGGGCAGTTATGTTGCTTCGAGATGACTCCACTTGGCATGCTCACAGCATTCGACGCTCCTGATCTTGGCACGTTGCGCTTGGTAACTGTTGGGAACCGTTTTCCCTCCAAACATTCGAATCTCAAACCGTTCCACCCTGGGGCATCAAATACCTTTGTCGAGAAGTTCCTTCGACGTCGAAGGCAACAAGATTCCTACTTAAAAGAAATCCTCTAAGTACCTTGCCACTTTCTGATGAGCTTTCGACAGGATCAGCTGGTCGAAACCATTCCTCATAATTAATGGTCTACATTAATAACAAACAAGGGTGTTGAATTTAGGAGCCAACAAATTGCCCCCCAAGAATGCCTTATTTCGACGCTGAAAAGAAAAAGGCATTCTTTGAGATTCCACCCGACACCTGTCCTTCATTCTTAGCCACGGATTAACTCATGCGCTTTTCGTCTCCTACCAACCAACTGACAATCCCAAAAAGACATCATTCCAACTGTTCCTAAGACGTCACTTCAGTAAGGCGTTTGGCGTGCCCAATGTCTTTTCATAGATTGTCATCATGACAATTTCCCAAAATCGAGGATGCACGCTGCACCGTTTCTGTTCTGCAGAACGACTATGTCAGCAAATGAGCGCCACGTGCCCCACTATCGTCTGAAACATTAAATGACCTCGAGTTTTGTGATTTTCCAATCACTATAAATAGCGCTAAGTGCCCCTCGTGGGACTTTTCACGCTATTCTTCATCCAAGCCTTATTTTTGAACAGAAATTTCTGCAAAAACTTTGTTCTTCATCCAGCTTCATCTCAACCCAAAAATGGCTTCAGGTTCTCGTTCTTCCATTGCTCCCAGTTCTAACGCTCCCTCTAAAACTGCCCAACCAAAAATCTTTTCAACTGTTCCAACAGTTAACTCCAAAGGCATGCGAAGGGTTCCTGAACCCTTGGGAAATACTGAGCGTGAGGCTTACTCTTCTCAACTGCTGATTCCTGTTGGATACTCCAACCAGGTTTTCGCCATGTCTGGTCCTTTATCTGCATGCATTGCTGACTCAACGAAGATCAAGAGCTTCTTCCCGGTGCTTGAGGCACTGAAGCCCGTTGGGTGCTCCAAAAAGGCTACAGATGACAATGAAGATCCTGCAAAAGAAAAGATAGATCTTCGTTTCTTCAACAGAGGGGTTAGGGCTTTTAGGTCTAGCCCTAGCCTTACACCAGACTACAGCGCTTGGCTCCACAAGATGGAAAAAAGCCAGGCTTCGATTTGGAAGAACCTGGGGATTTATGACCTAGTCATGCTGTCGAAGACTGGTCTCAACTACTCCCCTGAAATGCTGGTAGCTTCTTTGCTATTTTGGGACTATACTCACTTCACCTTCCACCTTCCTTGTGGAATGGTAACACCCACTCTCTTCGACGTGGCTGCCATTACTGGTCTTCGACCAACTGGGGATTACTTTGACCCAGAGGAAATGTCTGAAGACCAGATTGGGTTTTCAGCTACCAAACCCACTTACACCACCTATATCAACCACTATCATGACAGATCGACAGATAATGTGACGGACGTGGAGCACATTGCGTTTCTAGCCCTTTGGCTGTCACGCTTCGTGTTCTGCATAAAATCTCTACAGGTGACGAAGAAAATGGTCACCCTTGCTACCCAGCTTCACCATGGTCAAAACATCTGTTTGGCCGAATTAATACTGGCGAACCTATATGAGTCGATAAGTAGTGGAGCTACTCTATTAAAGGTAATAGAAAATAGAGCCAGTTTGCTGCTTGCAAGACCCTTCTGGCTACTACAACTATGGCTAAACGCCACTTTTGAGTCTTTTTTACCTCAGAAAACTCAGATAAACGAACAAGATCCTGAGATAGCCAAGAGGCGTATCAAAGGCACCAGGCTGGCTTTACTGACTCCTACTGAGGGTGGGCTGGAACTCCAACAGACCTTTGCAAACTTCGTTTTGATGTTTGCAGGAAGAAAAGAATTCACCTCGACCATGGCTCCTTTCGCCCGTCGAAAGTTTGGTCCAGAATGGTTTACTAGACCCCATCCCAAGTCATCAGGGGACCCTCATCTCGAAGAGCACACAACACTGTGGGAAACATTTCTCACTCCCAGAATAATGCCATTGGGCTTTAAGAGTTCCAAGAATCATCTGAGCCTGATCGCTTATCAGCCAAACTTGGTCTCTCGACAGTTTGGTATCATCCAATCACTTCCTTCTCCCATTTTCCCTAGGGAGAAATCAATGTTGTATTTTTGCAATGATTACACTAAGGATGCTGCTACCAAGCACATTGGCAGGTACGCTGGTCGAACAATACTTTCACTGTTCGACTATCAACTCAACTTCCTCTGTTCACCATCTTTTGAAGACTGGTGGAAGAGTTATTATGCTGAAGAGTTCTTCGATGAAAAAGATTTTGTGGACGAACTCCAGAAGTCCTTCGTTTTGGTCCTTGACAAAATAAAGAAATGTACGTTCACTCTCCAAATTATATTTGTCTTTCCATTTCGACTTATAACTTGTCAATTATAGCTTGTGAACGCGTCTTCTTTCAGTTATTCGAAAGCCTGCAGCAAAGAAAACCACAGAAAGCCATCAGGGAGGAGGTCCCTCTACAAAACCTTCAGCACCGGTAACCAAACTTTTATTATTTCCTTCTGGTTTTAACATCCTGATTTTCGATGTGGCGCTCTAAATCGACTCCATTTGGTTTTCAGGAACCTGCACCTAAGAAACGACCTGCACTAACGGTCGAATCTGAGAGTGACGACGAGGATGAATCTCCCCCCGTTCCTCTTAAACGGAGAAAACTGAAGAAAGATGCCCCTGCTCCTGAGCCTCGACCTATGATCAGAATCAAGGTTGCAGGGAGAAAACCCAGGACACCTCCCGTGATCATCGAAGAGCCCACGGAGGAGGAGCTGAACGTCTTGCTCAGCAAACCCGTTGAAAGTGATAATTCCAGCCCTGGGGCTGAAATTCCTCTACAGGTAGCTCCTCCGACCATTTTTAACTTAGGTGTCGATGTTCACGTTCGATTGTGTATCTTTCTAAACCAGAAGATTCTTCCTCTTCTATTTTCACGAGACCACCGAAAGTTCAGCACCAAAAACTTCAGAGACACAAGACTCTGCTGAACATAGTAGGCAACAAGAGGAGGAATTGGCGAACGATGAAGCCATTGCCGAAGCAGAGGAACAATAACCAAAGGAAACTCAAGTGGTCGATCTGACAGAGGAGCAACATGACGAAGGGGATCATGTTGATGCTGGCACTATTGAACTACATGTCGAAGAGAGTCATGTCGATGCAAACGCTACTGAACAACTTCACCCCCAAGCCAACACTGCTATAGGAGCGACCACCTCGACAAAGCCCAAGTCTAAAGAAGACTTGGCGCTTTTGAAGCAAACTGATCCCATTGGCTACCTGAATGCCATCATCGAGAGTAGGGGAAGTTCATCTGACCTTAGTCATGATGCTTCTACTGCATCGGGGAAGTCCACTTCGACTTCTCCTCTTGATGAGGCTTTGATGAAGGTCAAGGCTCAGTTCTTCAAAAAGGATCTGATGAAGGCTTTGGAGGGGGATCCTACTGCTCTGTCTTGTCTGGGAGCTGTTCTGAATGCAGTCAATTTGCTTGCTGTGTCTCCAGAGGTTTCCAGCTTTATCTTGGAGTTATACTCCATTATTGACCAAGTCTCTGCGGACTATCGACGTCAGAGGGGCTTCAACAGCCAGCTCGAAGCGCTACATGGCAAGAGTTCTTCTGCCTGGACCGAGGTAGTTGAAACAACTTCTCGAATTGTAGAGTTGTCGAAGCAGAAGACATCGAAGCAGGAGGAAATCGATGCCATAGATCGAGATAATGCCTCTATAAAGGCGCAGATCGAGGAGCTGGTGGCCAAGATAAATGCTAACACCAAGCGCAAAGAGGAGCTCCTCTCGACTGTTTCGAACACAGAGAGCCAAGCTGAAGTTACACGAGGCCTAGAGTTCGCTGAGAAGGCCTAAGCCTTTGATGACCAGATTGCCAAACTTTCTCAGGCGACTGCCTTGTGTAACAAAAGGCTGGAGTTGCAGCAGGCCAAGTATCTTCGACTTAAAGCTTCTATCCCTTTCTAATTTTCTCAGCCATTTATTAACCATGTACTGTAATATTTGTAAGACAATGCAACCATTTTGGCTAATCATTATATAATTTTCCATTTTGGCTCTTTATGGTTAATTTGGTCATTAATTGCTATTTATTTTGATCTCTTGGAGCATAGGTTTATATTTTTTCAAATATTTGTCGTTTACTCTCAAGAGTCTTTTATCTTCACCTAACTCTTCAACCTCATAAGCTCCACCAGAAAAAAATTGGATAATTCTGAACGGTCCTTCCCATTTGGGTGACCACTTTCCCATGCTTCGATCCCTTCGATCCATGGGGAGAATTACCTTCCAAACTAATTCTCCAGGCGAGAATGCCTTAGGTTTTACTTTTTTATTGTAAGAGTCTTCCACTCTTTTCTTCTGAATTCTTAGTAGGTCGAGAGCGCGTAGTCTTTCTTCGTCTAAATCTACTAGTTCGTCTAACATCATATCCCAATAAACCTCAGAGGGGATATCATGATGTCTCTGAACCCTTGCTGATTGAAGACAAATTTCCGCTGGCAACACTGCGTCATGATCGAAAGTTAGCCGATATGGTGTTGTACCTATGGCTTCTTTTGGGGACGTTCGACAGGCCCACAAGATCTGGTCTAACGTCTTATGCCAATTTTTGGGCTTCTTTCCTACATGCTTTTTTATCAGGCCGATCACTATTTTATTCGCTGCTTCAACTTGACCATTTGCATGTGCATAATAAGGTGTTGATGTTAGGAGTCTAAAGCCTATTTCTTGAGCGAATTCCTGCATCTTTCGACCAGTGAACACTGATCCTTGATCAGTCGTTATAGTTTCAGGGATTCCAAATCTAAAGATAATGTTCTTTTGAATAAATTTAATGACATTTTCTTGGTTTGCATTGACTAAAGGAATAGCTTCGATCCATTTAGTGAAATAATCAATGCCTACCAGTACATACTTCTGGCTCTTTGATGATGCCTGTTGTACCCCAAAATGTGCCCTCCCATTTCTCATTGATTTCTCACCACAAAGCCTTTGAAGCTCAAGATCCAGTCAGGGTTTCATCTGCTCAAGACCTCTCCTTGCACTGTGGACTCAAATTAGGGTTTGTGTTTGCACAAAGATGCTTTGACCTAAAGTGCCCAAGATGACTTTCATGTTTCATATTGGACTCCCAAGTTTACCCATATCAAGTTTCAAGTATTGACTCCCAAGTTTACCCATATCAAGTTTCAAGTCTTGATTCCAAGTTTTGCCCAGTCAATTGGACAGTTGACCTAGAAATCAACTGTATTGGGGAAAAAGTCAACTGTGACCAATTGACAGTCAAACCTCATGAAATTTGACCCACATCAACATTGTGAACTCATATGAACCATTTGATCAAGTTTGGATCACAATTCCCCAATAAATTTGATCAGATCACCAAAAGGGCAAAATGGTCATTTTTAGGGTTTTGACTGCACAAAGGCAATTTTTGACTGTTTGACCTAGCCAATGGCAAGCCAAGCTCACACATGGACTCAAGGACCCCTTGGAATTGTCTTGACATGCTCAACAAACTCAAAAGATCCCAAGTACACAAGATTGACAGTTGAATTTCCCAGTCAATTGATCAATTTTGACTATATACTGAAAAGTCAAACTTTGACTTTTTGGTCAAAATCAAGAGTCAAGATTCATTTATCATCAAAACATACCAAATCATGAAACTTGTTCACCAAGAAATTACAAAATGCAAATTAGGGTTAAAAATTAGAATTTTTCATAACTTAGAATTTTTCTAAGTTATGAAAAACCCTAATTTTTTCCCAACTTTGCCCCACTTTTTCACCAAGATCCATTTGTATTCAAACAAAAGTCCAAACATAAAAGTTGTAGCTTGTTGCATAATCTACAACTTTGATTCACAAAGTTTTCTCATTTGAAGCTTGCATCTCAAGTTACAAATTTTTGAATAAGGGCACTAAACCATTCTTAACTTAGTGAATTTTTGACCTATTTTGACAAGGTTTTCTACCCCACTTCAAGGCCATTTTCCATACACTTCCACTTGGAATTTCAAATTGCACTTCAAATATGGATTGTAGTACACATTCCAAGCTTTCCAAAATGTCCAAGAACTTCTCAAACAACCTCATGGTTAGGGAGAATCGAATTTCACAATATAGCAAAAAACCACTTTGTTCATGACCAAGTTACATGTTCATAACCTTGCAATTTGAACTCAGCATGCTTTAGATTAGATTACAGGTCCTTAAACCAAGTTACACTCATAAATTTAATGCATATTCTTTGTGCCAAGACCAAGTTCTTTGAGTTCAAGCTTTGTCTAGAGGATTAATCCCAATTTGGAAAAAGTAAACTATCCATTTTTGCAAAAGTTCACTTTATGTCAAATTGAAAATCAAGAAAGTACAAACCAAATCTCTTTGGCACAAGATTATGAACAAATTACTCTGATCAAGAGAAGCTTTGCAGCAGGATTAGAGGTCCCCTACTGACCTAAAACATCAAGTTGCATTTTGTTGCTTAAGAGTGAAGAAAAGTGCCATAACATAACACAACTTCCATCTCAGCTTGGACACACAAGAACTAAGTTATCAAACACATTACACACATCCTAACCAAGCTATTGCACGAGCCATTTGCCTCCAAAACATCACCAAACCAAAAAACACCATCAAACTGCAAAAACAGAGTTGCCTCTGTAGTTTGAGTGCCAACTTCTATTTCTCTCAAGCATTCTTGCCAAAACCAGTTCACATACCTTCCATACCCCCTATGCAAGCTAACCAAAAGCTAAAACACGACCTGTAATCACTCTAACCACTTCCACCATTTTCACATTTCTGACTTGCAGGTGAAGTTCTCTAGCTTGATTCAGAAGCTTTCAAGACAAAGTAAACATTGGAATAGCATCCCTGGACCTCAAGGAAGCTTCTCCAATCATCACCTTGCACTGAAAGTTCCTATATCTCCAGATAGAAGTTCAACTGAATAGGTAAATTTTTGAATTCGTATCTCTCTTATTAGGCATCATTAGCTTTAAGTTTGTGAAGAAACAAGGTTCTACTCATGCCACTGAACATGTACATGTTTTTACTTTTCATTTCTTTTGCTTGAGTTGTGAGAATTTGGAGTTAGAAAATGGCAGAAAAACTAGGTTAGGATTTGGAGGAAGAGAAATTCTCCCTCATTTTAGAGAGTTAGATCAAGTTATGCATATGGTTAGAATCGTGGTTTCATGCTTAACATTTTTTGTGTTGGAAGTTTGTTCAAAAAATCAAAGAATCAGGACATTCATATGGAGCTCTTGGCGCGTGTTTTCTGAACATTTTTGTTCAAAGGTTGAAGAAAGGTGATTTTGGGCTGGGCTTGCTTCTGAGTTACTCTTCCCACCACCCTTTTTGGTTTTGCACCCCTGAGCCCATTTGCTTCATTTTTAATATTTTGACTTTTTGCCTTTTTGTGATTGGTTCATTTATTTTTTCTCAGCATATTAAAAACATAAAAATATTTTTCCCATCATTTTTTGAATTTATTGCATATTTATTTGATTATTTCTTTAATTTGTACATAAATAAACAAATATATATATATATATATATATATATATATATATATATATATATATATATATATATATATATATATATATATATATATATATATATATATATATATATATATATATATATATATATATATATATATATATATATATATATATATATACTTTTTTGTTAAAATATTAAGATAATACAAAATATATTTTTATACATATTCTTATCTCATTTTTACTTCCTGAAAATATTGTATAAAAAAAAATATTTTTTTTATTTAAATATTGAATATTATTAATTAATGTGTATAAAACATAATTTTTATAAATAACATAAATAAATAGATATATTAATATACTTGGGAGAAAAATATCAAAAAATGCACATATTTTATTTTTTAATATTTAATACTAAAAAATGCCTTTTTTTTACAAATATACCACATTTTATTTTATTTTGTATGTAAATATTAATTATTGTATGAATTAATTGATCAATATCCCTTTTGATTAAGAATTAGGGTTTTTGCCCTAAATTTGAAAATACCTCAAAAATAATACCTTTTTATTTTCCTTTTTATTTTACACAAATAATACTTCTTTCATAACATATAAAAATTCCTTTTCTACATTCTTGCATATTTGTTCTATTTACCATTTAAATTATACATTTATTTACCTTGTAAATATTCATAGCAAATGATGTAATAGCTTAGATTCATTTTCTTGTCTAAATATCCCCATTTGAAACATTGTACCCCCCTCCCCATATTATTATGTTGTAATAGCGTAGGATTTTAAATTTCGCACTTTTATCGCTTTCTAAACATACTATGCTAGAATTAGGGTTTTGCATGCGAATAAAAATGAACAAAATAGTTGGACCTAATACAAGATAAGTGAGCATGAAAAATGGACAACACATTTCACACTTGCACCCCTAGGGTATTCCACTTTGTTGCCTTCAATAATTGGGCCATATTGCATGTTGAACTTCTTTGGGTAAAAACAAACAATCGAATGATCATAGTCCCGCAAAATGTTGCCTAAATAAATGATCAAGTCCCTTTTAAAGAAAAATTGCCCAAAGACCTTTAACACTATTGCAATTATGGTCTAAACGATGACCCGCGCCCGTCCCTTTCATCTCCTAAAACAAGATTGTCCACCAAATGCAATGGTGGAACAAAATTGTCAAAAGGTTTAAAACATAACAAAAATCTTTGAGAAAACTTTAGGGTAGATAAACTCTTAAGTACTTGCCAATTTGCAAAGAAAACACTTGCCTAATTTCAAAACCCACTTCACAAACACTTTCAAAATCAACTTTCAAAAACTTTGAAACATCTTTTCAAAAAGACAAACACCTTTTGTAAAACATTCGAGTAAAGAATTGTTACAAGGGTAGCCTATGCAAGGCATCTTTTCAAAACATTTTCAAAACCACACACAAAGCACCATTTCAAACAATTGAAAACCAAGGCAAGTTTGATCTAAGCAAGTACCTAAGAGCCCATGGATAACCATGGATAGAAGGGGTGCTAATACCTTCCCCTTCTATAATCTACTCCCCGAACCCAAGAAAAATCTCAAAGGTTTTTGCTGTGCTTTTTTAAACCTTTCCTTAGGATAAAATAAAAAGTCGGTGGCGACTCTTGCTCAACCGAAACATTTGCGAAAACAAACGCAAAACCCTAGTCAGTTCTCCCACCGTATCACAATGCCGGTCGAATCTCTCCAATAAGATCCAACACCCATCCTCTAAAGTGCCAAGGTTTCACTATTGAGTGAAGTTCGCTTGCTGGTACATGTTGGATGCCCGTATGGACTTGACATTCCTGGCAAACCTTCGCGAACTCGACACAATCCTTCAAGATGGTAGGCCAGTATAGTCCTTATCGAAACAACAACCATTCCATCTTATGGCCTACTTGGTGAGCCCCACATGCTCCAGCGTGCATAGTCGAAAGGGCTATGTATGCTTCAGTTTCACTTAAGCACTTTAGCAATACCCCTTCAGGCGTCTTTTTAAATAACTCATTACCCATGAGTACGTAACTCAATGCCCTATACTTTATTTTCCGTTATGTCAAAGCTGCTGGATTTTGTAGATAATCTACAATGGGTTTCCTCCAATCTTGCTCTGACAAATTGTCTATGAACGATATTTCAAAGTTCCTTTGATCAGCATACCCTAGTCTTGTCGATTTCAAATCTGTTGGTGACAGGCTAGTTGCTTTTATTTTTTCTCGGACTTCGATTGCTCTTTGTAATCTCGTTTTTGAAATTTTGTACCCAGATGCAATTTGTGCCAAATCATTGGCTATTTGATTTTCCAATCTGGGTATGTGTCGAATGTTGACCATTTCGAATTTTTTAAATAAATGATTTGCTATCATAAAGTACATAATAAGATTTTCTCTTATGCACTTATATTCTTTTGTGACTTGCTTAATGACTAACTCTGAGTCTCCCATTATTTCGACTCGAGTTGCCCCCAATTCCAACAATATCTCAAGGCCAGTAATTAGAGCTTCGTACTCAGCCTCATTGTTCGAGCAAGTACGTGATATCTTGTACTTGAATGTTGTTGGAATTTTTCCTGGAGAAATAATCAAGACCCCTACTCCTGTTCCATCTTTATGGCTGGAACCATCGAAGTAGAATTTCCAAGGCTCTATCTCCACATAATTTATACTCTCAACCTGAATTGAGTGGTCGACTATAAAGTCTGCTACCACTTGCCCTTTCACTGCCCTAAGAGGCATAAAGGTCAATGAGTACTCAGTTAACGCTAGCGCCCACTTGCCAATTCGGCTGTGCATGATGGGTTTCGACAACATGTAATTGAAAACATCAAAATGAGACGAAACGTACACATCAACTGGTTTTATATATTATTTGAGCTTTGTACAAGAGAAATAAAGACATAGACATAATTTTTCAACTTCGCTATATCTAGTTTCTGCATCGTTCAAAACTCTACTAAGATAGTAAATGGGTCTTTCGACTCCATTTTCATCTTCCTGGGCTAACATGCTTCCCAAAGTTTTTTCGGATGCAGCTATGTACAATCTCATACTCCTGTTGCTACAAGGAGGCACCAAAATAGGTGGCTTGGTGAGATATCCTTTGATTTTGTTGAAGGCTTCTTGTTGCTCTTGCCCCCATTCGAATCTTTCCTTATTCAATCGAAGTAAGGGTGAGAAGGCTTGAGCTTTTCCACTTAGGTTAGATATGAACCTCCTTAAGAAATTTATCTTGCCCAACAGAGATTGCAGTTCCTTTTTGTTCGCTGGCGCTTTCGCTTCCAAGATTGCCTTCGTCTTGTTCTGGTTGATTTCGATTCCTTTCTTGTGGACGACGAAGCCCAAGAAATCTCCAGCTTTTACACAGAACGCACACTTCAAAGGGTTCATTTTCAGACCATGTTCTCTCATTCTTTCAAATGATTGTCGAAGGTGGTCTATATGGTTCTTCCTTGAAACAGATTTTACAACAATATCATCAATATACACTTGCATAAAAGTGTTAATAAAATCATGGAAGATAGAGTTCATCGCCCGCTGATATGTTTCCCCAGCGTTCTTTAGGCCAAAAGGCATCACTACCCACTCGTAAGTGCCTAAAGCCCCGGGGCATCGAAAAGCTATTTTCGACACATCTTCTTCGGCAATGAATATTTGATTATATCCTGAATAACCATCGAGCATGCTCAGGTACTCATGGCCAGCGGCAGAATCGACTAGCATTTCCGCCACAGGCATAGGATATTCATCTTTGGGTGTGGCAGCATTCAAGTCTCTGAAATCTATGCATACCCTCAACGTGCCATTTTTCTTAATCACTGGCACAATATTTGCAATCCATTCGACATACCTCGTAGCTCGTATGAATTTGCACTTCAGCAGTCTTTCGACTTCTATTTTGATCTTCGACAGTATTTCTGGAGCGAAGCGTCTTGGACTTTTCTTGACTGGCTTCTTCCCAGGTTTGATTGGCAACTGAAGTTCTACCAATCCTCTGTCGAGACCAGGCATCTCGTCGTAATCCCATGCAAAGCAGTCCTTGAACTCCTTTAACAAATGGATCACTTCCAACCTGAGCTCTGGGTCTATTTTTGCGCTAATGTAAGTTGGCTTTTTCTCTAACCCTTCGCCCAAGTTGATTTCTTCTAAAGGATCCTGCGCTAACATTTTGATGTTGTTCGCTAGGGGGTCCTTTTCGAATCCTAAAGGCTCATCGTCGTAGATGGCGTCGAGCCTTTGTTCCTGCATTTCTTCTGGCATGATATCAGGAGGTTCTGGGTCGAAATCCTTTCCAGGACCTGCAGAAGGTAGTTATTGATCATTGGCCTGTGTGGCCATATATTTTACTTCGGCTTCAAGAGCCGTTATCATCCTTGTTTCGGCTACATAAGCCGAAATTCGCTACAGTGATTGTGACTCAGTCATTGTCACTGAATTCGCTTCCCCAACCAGTTGGCTGGATGTCAGTTAGCCCACTGAAATCAATGTGGGACAAGTCTTCTCTGTCCCATTAAAAACCATGCTCAGGGTGCAGGTACAAGGAACAAAAAGTATTTGGCGCTGGCGCCAAGTCGAAGTCAGGTGCTAGGCATGGCCCAATGTGAGCCAAATTTTTGTCAGAGTCAGCTCTCCCTAGGTGATTTACTTCGCCCAAGTAATAGCTCTGATCCGCTTCTATATTTTTGACCATCCCATCAGGACGCCATAGTATCAACCTTTGGTGCATTGATGATGGTACTGCTCCAACACCATGTATCCATTCTCGGCCCAACAAAAGATTATAATTTGGTTTGGCCGATATGACCATAAACATAGTTGGTCGAAGGATGGATCCCACTTTGAGGTCTAGTTGGATCACACCCATAGTGGTCCCTATTCCGCCTTCATAATTCGACAGGACCATGTTGTGAGGCTTGATGTTTTCATCGCTCTTGCCTATTTTTCTCAGCATAAAGTAAGGGATGATGTTGATGGTTGCCCCACAGTCCACCAAAATTTTATTTACGGTGGTTTCTTCGAGTTTTGCCCTTATCAATAAAGGATTGAGGTGATTTTTCATCGCCTCTGTAGGAGGTTTGAAGAAACCATTTTGCTCTTCAGTAGCGCCATTATCCATGACGATGTAGCATACTGGCCTATGCTTGGCCATTTCTTGTTCGACTTCCCAATCGTTCGATTCGACCTCCACCTGGCGGTTGAACTCTCTTGGCAGAACTGAGACTATGTTCACCATGATATCTAGGGTGTCATCAGACTCAGAGCCATCTTCGTCATCAACTTCGCCCTGGTTAGGCCAGACTAGTCTATTGGTTATTGGTTGTCTTTCCAGAGGCTTTCTCTGCTTTCTCTGAGGGACATTTGAACTTGATTCTGGCTTTGGTTCATTGGTAGCTTCCCTCTCAGCCTTTCGTCGCCTCTGGTATCTTCTCCATTGGGATCAAGACATGGGATTCTTTCCCTTGTAGTTACTTGATACCTGGGTCACTTTAGAGGCGACAACCTGAGGTTCTTTCTTGTGTGTCAAAGATGAACCTCTTGGCACTTCGAAGGAGTGCCACCTTTCCTTGCTCGGTCTCTTTCGACCTGATGTTTTATACCACGTATCAACTGGCACATTGGTTAGAGGCCTGAAAGTCAGTGGCATCTTCTCTTGATTTGAACCCTTTTGGTAGGTTCTTCTAGGGTCATGTCGAATATCAACACTTTCCCTTCTTTTGTTTGCCGCTCTTACACCTTGGATGTGTTCAACAGCTTTTTTGTCGAAAATCGAGCTACATCGAGGACACAGCATCACTTTTGACTTCTTCTTCTGGCATCTTTGCAGGAAATCTGCCAGATTTTTGTTTTCCCGAGGGAAAGCCGTTTTGTTGGCCTGCTCTTGCCTAACGGCCTCCTCTGATGCTTTTGATTCAGAGATTTCGACCACGTTGACATTCATGGTGTCTTTGGTGGCAAGAGTCATTTGCTTCATCTGAGCCTCCAGGTCCTCTGTCTGGCCTTGGACTGCAGCCAAATAGGAACTGGGTTTTGCTCCAGATTTTGGGGCTCCAACTGTCTCCAGTTTTGGGCTTTCAACAGCTTTTTGGACTGCTTCAATTGTTTTTCTAGAAAGACTCCCAGAAAAACTGCCAAAGATTGGCATGTTGACATGATCCTTGGTGACTTGGACCATAGTTATTCCTGGCCTTTTCACCTGGCTTCTGGACGCCTCGATCACATTCACCTCTAAAGGTTCAGCATAATGGGCTTCAGCCTGCAAAGGGTTAGAGTCCACAGTCATGGGGGTCTTATCGGCAAATTTCAACCTCCCTTCATCGATAGCATTTTGCACGAGATTCCTGAAAAGAAAACATTGAGATGTTTTATGGCCCAGAAAATTATGATATTTACAAAAGCCTCTTTTCTTTCTTTGACCAAGAGGAGGCACTTTTACCCCTGGGGGCACTATCATTTGGCCATCTTTTACAAGTAAGTCAAAAATTTCATCACATTTTGTAATATCAAAACTGTAAGTCTTTTTGGGGAACCTATCGTTAGCCCTTTCAGGATCAGTGGGGTTTTTTACACTTGAGGGGACTAGCAGTTTGCAAGAGTATGGTGGCCCCTGTTTTAGCTCCGCTAAATCGACCTCGCTTTCTTCGACGGTTATAGTTTCGTTGAAGGTTTCTGGATCTTCATCGTCCATTTCGACATATGCTATCCTTTGTCTTTTATGAGTTTTTGTCGCCTTGGCTTTTTCAGCTTTAAGGCATTCTACCTGTCGAACCCTATCGGCCAATTGGGCCATGTCTCTCAGGTATTGAGTGTCTAATTTCTTCCTAATGGAATAATCTAAGCCTCCTGCGGCTATTTCGACTAACTCATGTTCTAGCACTTGCGTAAAGCATCTTGCTTTGAGCAACCTAAACCTATTTAGATATTCGTCGATAGGTTCAGTGAATCGCCTCTTTACACTGGCCAATTCTTTCAGGCTTATCTTGGTTTGTCCCATGTAGAATTGCTCATAGAACAATCTCTCCAACTGGGTCCAATGGTGGATCGAACTGTGGGGAAGAGTTGTGAACCAAGTAAACGCGTTCTTTGTTAGGGAACTTGGGAAATACTTAATCCTCAGGTTTTCGTTGTTTGAAATATCTCCTTCTTCAATCAAGTATCTCGCCACATGTTCGACAGTAGATTCTGTCGTGTCCCCTGAAAATTTAGTGAACTTAGGGACTTTACATCTAGGAGGTAAGTCTGTTTGTAACACATATTCTGACAGTGAGGATGTAAAGTTGGGCCTACGGAAACCCGTATTCATCCCATTTTGCGTCATGATTCTTTCGATCATGGCTGTCAGGTTATTTTCCAAACCCATATTCTGGTATTGGATGTGCTGAACTATTTCGTCAGCATTTTGGTTTCTGTTGACTATCCTTACCTCCTGGGCTATGACCCTAGGTTCTTCGACCCCGGGTTGTTCCAATCGCGTCCTAAGGTTTTCTTCGACAGGCTGCTGGACTTGGTTAATAGTGGTTTCTTCCTCTAGAAGTATACCTTGGTTTCCCCTTATTTGCGCCCTTTGGGGCTGTCGAATAGGTTGGGGTGCCCCAAAGAAATCGGCCAGACGCGCCATTTGCGCTGTCATCTACTGATTCGACTGGGTGGTATTTTGTATTAGAGGATTTAGCACTGTACTTAAAGTTTGTGCCAACATTTGAACCATATCGTGGTTGCTTTCGTCCATTTGCTACCTCAAGACTACTGTCGAGGCATTCGTAAGGCCATGCGCTACTTGGGACGTTCCTCCTAAGAGTTGGGTCCTACCCCTGTTCGCCATACCAACTCCAGAACTTTGGAGTGGCGAAGAGGCGCTCACTAAAGGGTATGCAAAAGTGGACGCAGCGTTCGTCAGGCTAGCCAATTCAGAAGTTGGCAGGGCATAGAGTGGTTCTCGATTTACACCGCCTGTCGAAAATCCTGGGGGAACATAAGGCCTAGTTCCTGGGTTTCCCCTTGGTGGGGGAGTTCCCAAAGGCATTCTGGGGCCAGTGAACGGAGGTAATGGCCCCGTTTGTGTGACCGTTACTGCTGGTGTTGAACCAGCGGTTAGCGTTTCACTTACGGTTGGGATAACCGTTGTTCCCACATTTGTTTGTGGGATTTCGCTATTGTTTGGCGGATTCGCCATCGCTTCTCTTCTTCTCGTAGTATTGGTATCGTTAGTGTATATTCTACCACTTCTCAATAACATGCAATACTTCTCGAAAAAGATGATATTCTATATAAATATGGTTAACCTTAAAAATCAACACAAGGTCCCACCGGGTGTGCCAATTTGTTTACCGTGGAAATTGGTAAACAACCGCTGATACTCCAAAAGGTTACTTATTTGGTGACTCGCAGGATCGATCAGATTGATCCTAAGACATGGTTGATTTTTTGGGGTTTGACTAGATCTAATGATGGTTAATGCCAGTAAAGTAAAGACACTTTATGTAAATTGCATGAAGAAAAGCTTGATAGAATAAATGAAAGTGTTAAATAAAGGCTTCGACAGAGAAGAGTAAATGAAAGGCATTAAAGTGCTGGAATATAAAAGACTTTGATTAATTTAAATGGTGTTTCATACATACATTCTCAACAATTCTTTCGCTCACACTGGGTACTTGAATCTAGATGAGTGACTTGTATATAATGATGAACACACGCGAAAACTACGTGAACAACTAGTATTTATACTAAACATATCTCAAGTAACCGTTAGGCAGTTACGTTGCTTCGAGATGACTCCACTTGGCATGCTCACAGCATTCGATGCTCCTGATCTTGGCACGTTGCGCTTGGTAACTGCTGGGAACCGTTTTCCCTCCAAACATTCGAATCTCAAACCGTTCCACCCTGGGGCATCAAATACCTTTGTCGAGAAGTTCCTTCGACGTCGAAGGCAACAAGATTCCTACTTAAAAGAAATACTCTAAGTACCTTGCCACTTTCTGATGAGCTTTCGACAGGATCAGCTGGTCGAAACCATTCCTCATAATTAATGGTCTACATTAATAACAAAGAAGGGTGTCGAATTTAGGAGCCAACAGGTACAAATTTTAAGCCCGTTATGTTTAAGGCCCATTAGATGTTATTAAAACTATGTGTTACTGTTGTAATAAAAAACGTAATAAATAAAACAAGATGTTTTATTCAGTACTACTTGCTGATAATTTCTATTAAAAGAGATTAATTAACTTGATTTTATTAAGGGTTTTGTGTAGTAAAAAAATCTGTTTGAAAATAATACAGGGAGCAGAAGCCCAATTTATTGTTGGCTGTATTAAAAAGGTTGATGGTTGGGCTAGGAGGAAAATAACAACGTGCAGGCCCAAACTCAAGTTAAAGAAATGCAAAGCCCAAGTGAAGAAAAACAGACATTGTTCCAATCAAAGCTGAATCAACGCACGTCTATGGCACTAATAGTTACTGTGTAAATCTTAAACAGAATGGAATCTTTATCATATAATCAATTCTTTTAACAGAAAATCCAAGCCTAGATTTTTTTATCTGAAGGTCACACACTCAAATTAAGTCTCATCTGGAAAACGAAATCTAATCACATATCAATTACAATCCAATAGAATAACAAATCTGAAAAAAGATCTTATTACATTCAATGCAAAACCAATCAACAATAGATTTCAAACTCTAATTTATCTAATCTTCCTAATCTACGCTAACAATTCGGAGAAACCCTAAAATGCTAACTATATAAATTGACAGAACCAGAATAAGAAGAGAGGGGTTTTTTTGTTGACAGAATCGGTGGGACGACGGAAACAGAAGATAGCAAGAACGAGACGAAGACATATCCTTACGAGAAAATAGGGAGCTTACACCAAATCACGAAGAGTTCAAGTCGCCATTGGACAAGAAGAAGAGAAGGGTGATTAGGGTTCAATTTCTGCAACCCTAATCACTGTTGCCTTGCTTCGCCACAACTAATCGCTATCACTGCCCATCATCGGCTTCAACCTTTGCCGCAACCTGCCAATCAAACGCGACAGACATAGATTAGTGAAGATAGGAGAAGCAATTCCAAAATGTAAATACAGTAATGGAAAAATCACCCAGCTTCTGGGTTGTCATGTAAAGGTGATAAGTTTACAGGAGAGGGAGCTTGTTCTTTTGGCGTTGCTGTAGTGGGAAGATAGGGGTTTGAGAAGAGAGAATCTGGGTTAGGGTTTCGCGTGGGAGAAGAAGAAATGTTTTTTTTTCTTGTTTGACTATAAGATGAACGAATAACATGAACAAAAATGAACAGGACAATTTTTAACTTCTATTTGGATTCCTTATGCGCGCGTGCATATTAACTATCTTATTCCCTCACGCGTCATCCACTTGATGTTGATCAGACGGCCTTAAGGCCAAGTCTGCACCATAGACCCATACATTTGCACACACATAATTGATTGGACGCCCTTCAAACGTGTTGGTCCTGGCCCAACTGTTATTCCCACCTTTCTTCTCCTCAATTACTGACTGGCCAAATGATTCACACCTAGATCACTTTCAGCACCCCCTGGTTTTACTTCACAACTCAGATTGCACCCCCCAGGTTTTACTAAAACAATCATTTTTTATCCATTTCTTTTATAGTTTTTTATATATTATATTTTATATATTATATTTATATTATGTTTATTAATTATTTGTTAATAATTATAATTATTATTATTAATTTTGTAACCATATATTAATAATTATTTATCATACGTAAATATTATTATATGATAAAATAAA
The DNA here is from genome assembly GCA_948472305.1 of Vicia faba. Classification (NCBI taxonomy): domain Eukaryota; kingdom Viridiplantae; phylum Streptophyta; class Magnoliopsida; order Fabales; family Fabaceae; genus Vicia; species Vicia faba. Next base: position 1,435,219,209 of record OX451741.1, on the reverse strand, counting down.
TCGTTTTCGTATAAAAATTGCATATATTATTTTCACGTATATTGCATTAAAATATTTATCATGCATTAACCAAGATTTTCGCAATTCATACAAATTAAAAAAACCCAAACAAACCTCCAACTATTTTCGCGAACAAATTAAGCTAATCAACAGTCTTTTTGCAAATAGGGTTTCAAACCGATTTTGGCTTACTGCGTACTCAGTCAAAATATCCGCAATCACTACTCTCGACCAAGTGCGAAGTGATTCAAAATATGTTTACGGACCCTCTAAAAGACACCAACCCATACGAACTACGAATTGGGACTCTGATTCCTCATAAGAGGATACGTAGGCACGCGATCTAAAATCGTGGCGAGTCTTGCTAATTAAAACTTAAAACCCTATTTACCCTAAACCTAGAGTTTAATATCCTTGTGAACAAGGTGGATGAAAGGTTCCTAACACCTTCCTTTCGTCTAATTGAGTATGTACCCTAGAATCTCTGTCTGTGAATTAGGGTTTTTTTATTAGGTTCCCTTCCCTAGGATAAAAACTAATAGTGGCGACTCTTAATTTAAAAATAAGTCACAACAAGTCTCAATGAAGCTTTGTTGAAGAAGGCATGGAAATAAACTCATGAACCTATAAATCAACGTGGTGAAATGTGTTGTGCCCTCACATATAGCATCATCGTTTAGAGCAAAGATCATAGTATTTATTAGTTAAAAGTAAATCAATACAAAACAAATATGATCACAAGATACAAATCAAGGTGCTTGGTGATTGCTTATGAGAAAGCCTAAAGATAGGGAGAAGAACCAAACCCTAGTGTGATCTTATTGTGATTTATTTGATATGAGATGATATAGGAATCTTAGGGGGAAAATTGGGGTACAAAATATGGCTCATAAATCTGAGGAATCCTTCAAAGAGTATGCCCAGAGGTGGCACGAACTAGCCGTAAGGGTTCAACCTCCTCTCATGGATCGTGAATTGGTAGATTTATTCATGGGTACCCTGCGAGGTCCTTATCTTTAGCACGTGATTAGAAGTACTTATGCTTCTTTCTCTGATATGGTCATTATTGGCGAGCGTGTCGAGACTTGTACTAAGTCAGGTACAATCTAAGGCACTCCTAGCGCTAACAGTAACACTTGCAATGGCAAAAATCTATATTCTATCTTTGTCAAGAAGAGAGAAGGAGAGACTAGTATTGTGTATTCCTCAAAAGGCAAATGCCGATCATATCACGCGCCATATCAGCAAGCTGATGCGGTAATTCCTTCGGCTCCTCAACAAGTTGTTGCCCCTAGGGAAGCTAACGCCCCCCAACGACCACAACAGTACAAGCTGAATTATGCTCCTAGGAAGTACCAACAAAGACCCCTTTGTTTGAGTATCTTACATCATATGAGTTCAACTTCCATTTCATCAAGAGTGAGGTAATATTGTTTCAATTTCTCCTTGAAAGTAAGATTGGATTTAATGCATGTTACTTGTTTATGTCCAAAAATGCTTGATATTCTCTCAAATAATGAAAACCATGAATGTTCATTTCCAAAAAAAATTGATTGATAACTATTGTGTGTTCTTAATCTCTATGCAAGCATGTGTTTTGTTTATTTTTCTTTACTTATTTCTTGCATGTTATGCTTGAGTTAATCATATGAGTGTTATTTGCAATATGTGCTTCTTCTTGTTGTTGGCTACATAGTATGACAAAAATCTTCATTTTGGGTTTTAGTAGAGACATGTTCTTGCCGCTATGCTAGGAACATGTGCGGCATCGGGAGTTCCATTATGTTGTGTTACGTAATCGTGACGCTGTAAAATCAACTTGACATATTTTTTTATTCACTGCTTGTATATTCTTTATGAATTTACATTACATTTGTTGTAATGTTGTTTTTCGATTATTTATCAATTTCACATCATTACATATATTTAAGGATATGTAATTGTTGCTCTTCTATGCAAAAATCGTCTCTATATGATATGTTGGTTGTTATGGAATACTAAGATACTTCTAATGATATGCTTGTTCTCTTTTTGATGTTGTAAAAGAGGGAGAAGAATATTCTATATGAAGTTGGGAAGTACATATTTAGGGGGTGCATCAAATACATATGAAATGCCATCATCGTCCCAGTTTTTCCATCATCAAAAAAGGGGAGTATGTGAGTGCAACTTTCGTCAAGACGTGTTTTGCATAATGTCAAAACAACAAGAATATAGCATTAATATATATTGAGAAGTATCTCTGAGTTTGGGCGGCACCCTAAGCATTTAAAGGTCTTAGGAATCATTTGTAACCTAGTCAAAATTGACCCAGTCTCAAAAATTCATTTTTTGCACTAAAAATGCATATACAGGCTGACACATAAGCCAATACAGGTCGGCATATGTACTTCTCTAAATAAGAAGATATCTTCAGTTTGGGTCAGGCCGGCTCATAAGCCATTATAGGTCGGTACATGTACTATCCTAAATAAGGAGTTCTCTTCTGTTTGGTTCAAGCCGACTCATTGGCTATTTCAGGCCGACTCAAACTGTTAAAATTAACAATATGAGCCAGCTCATCCAAGCTATAGGCCAACTCATATTGTTTCATGGGTTAAATTTTCTATTTTTTTTTAGATCTGAATTTCCCTCTTTTGCTCCAATATTTCCATAATTATAAATACATCTTTCATGCATCATTCCAACGTGATGATACTATAAAAATTTCCTACAATTGCTCTTTACCTTCAAAATCCAACCTATGAATACACACTAACATTCCATTGTAATGATCTTTTATTGGGGTGCCATCTAAAAGAGGTTTGATAACATCCAATTAGTTTCTTGTGTAGCTAAGAATATTTGGTTGAGATTTCCAGGGGTCTTCATCCTAAAAAACCGCGGGTTTATCCTCCAAGATCATTGGTTAATTTTGGGGTTTTCGTGCAAGACATTCAAGAGAGGATTGTCGCCTAGTGAAATCACTTGGAGATAAAGAATGCAAAGGATACTTTGGAGATAAATAATGCAAAGGAAGTATCACAAGAACGACGAGTCGAATTGAAGTCTTGTGTTGCAATAGGTACAATTGGTGGTGCGTGAAAGCTTTGGAGATAAAGTATGCAAAGGAGTAGCAAGATCCAGATAACCAATTGGTAGCTATTGTTTCCTGGTCTTTCTCAAGATAAAAAAAAGAGAAGGGGTTGAATAAAAAACAAGCATTAACATTTGTGGAGTTTCTCTTGAACACTTCTCTTGTATCACCTTTTTGCATAGTAAGAACTATCCTAATTCCATTGGAATTAGGCGCAGACGCACCCATACGCGAGGACAAAAGTGGGGAATTGTGAAGACAAATCCTAGTGTATCTTTTCTCTTATTGCTTACTTGCTTTATTTCCTATACATCAATTTTTCAAATATCATTGAGTAATCTATCGACGCGTAGAAATTTTCTGATACTATTTTTGTTTTGAATTGTGTATTGATTTACTTATAATAACTTTTGATTATAAGTGCTTTTTCTTATCAACTTAACTCAAAGGAAAATTCTAAATCTTTGACAACACACCAAGTGTTTGAAAAATTATGTAGCTTGTTTAACTCAAAAGAAAAATTGGGAAAAATCGGATGCACGCCAAGTGTTCGACAAGTTGTTTAGTTTAATCTTTTGATTATTTTCATTGGAAATAGAATTACTAGTAACTTGTTACGAACGATTGATAACGTGTTACTTGATTAAAGTCCAATTTATTAAAATTATTATATTTATTCCATTCGCAATTTATTATATTTACATATCTAAGTTTCCAATAACGGTTTGTATAGACAACTTATTTTGAAAACCGTCCCCTCAAACTCTTTGCTAAATAAATTTTTAAAACAAGAATTTTTCTAAATTTTAATTGGGTATATATTAACCCCTATCTAGATATGTTACCGTCGTCTAAAAATGAGAACTCTTCCCTCAAAGGCACAAGAACTCTTTGAGAAGCTTCTGAGAGTACTGACGATGTCATTAAGAAATATGACAAAGCTTTTTAGAAGTTCCTAGCCAGAAGCATAAGGAGAAGCATGATGGCTCCTATGATATATGGTGTGAGGAAAAATAGGACAAATGGTGTTTGTTATAACTCCTATGACGAATCTAATTCTGATAAAGAAGACATACCTAATACTCTTCATTCCCATTTCGTCTTTGCTGGGTTTGTGCCTAAAGATAAAGGAAAAGAAAAAGAGAAATCCGCTTCTGAACCTAAGGTAAAACCTTTGGCTAAACCTTCTTGCTTTAATACTTGTAAATATGATTATTCAGCTACTAAATCCAAATTTATTAAGAACTCTAGGAGAACTAACAAGAGAGGACCCAAGAAGTTATAGGTACCTAAGAAACAGATAATTTATGTTGTGAATATCCTTAGAAGCATAGTTGAAACACCAGTCATGGTACCTGGACTCTGGCTGCTCGCGACACATGACAAGAAGAAGGCATATGTTATAAACCCTGTAACTTAATCCTAGAGACATCATGGGTTTTGGAGGTGATCAGAAGGGAAAGATCATAAGCTCTGGAAAAATTGGTAATGGTTCTCTTCCCTATATAAGTAATGTTTTACTTATTGATGGATTAATGCATAATTTATTGTCCATAAGCTAATTAAGTGACAATTTTTATGATATTATCTTTAATCAAGACTCTTGTAAAGTTATTATTTAGAAGGATGGTTTTATTCTATTAAATGGTAAAAGGAAGAATAACATATATAAGATTAGACTTTTTGATCTTAAAATAGCAAAATGTAAAATGGCTCATGTCTGTTAATGAGGAGCAATGGACTTTGTATAGAGGATTGGGCAATGTTAGTTTGAGAAGAATATCTCAGCTAAACAAGTTTAATTTAGTAAGAGGCCTTCTTAATCTCAAGTTCTCTTCAGAAGCTCTTTGTGAAGCCTGTCAGAAGGGCAAGTTTTCAATAACTTCTTTTAAAGCAAAGAATGTTATTTCTACCTCCAGACCATTGGAGCTTCTACACATTGATTTGTTTGGACCAATGAAAATTACGTAAATCAATGGAAAGAAGTATGGATTAGTCATTGTTGATGACTATAGCAGATGGACTTGAGTGAAGCTTCTTAGACACGAGGATGAGTCACATTCTGTGTTCACCACCTTTTGTAACCAAGTGCAAAATGAGACGAATCTCAAAATTGTCAAGGTTAGAAGTGCTCATGGTGGAGAATTTGAGAACAAACACTTTGAGAAGTTGTTTTATGAGAGTGGCATTTCCCATGATTTCTCCTACCCTAGAAATCTACAGAAAATGGAGTTGTAGAGAGGAAGAACAAGACTTTGCAAGAAATGGCTAGAACCATGATCAATGAAACCAATATGGCATATCACTTCTAGGAAGAGGTTGTAAACACATCATATTTGTGATACAGTGGGAGAACTGACTTGGGTGTTTTGCGTTTTATCTCACTTGTTGCGGATAGCAAGAGTCGCCACCGACTTTTCTTTTATCCAATAAAGGAAAGGGTGAAAAGAACAGGAAAGACCTTTTGAGAATTTTCTTGAGTTCGGGGGGTAAGTTATTAAAAGGGAAGGTGTTAGCACCCTTTTCATCCGTAGTTATCTACGGGCTCTTAGTTGCTAGCTCACTTTGAAATGCTTTATTTGAAATGCGTTTGTGATTATTTTTGAAAAGTGCCTTCGTTTAGGCGAACTTTGTAATGATTCTTGTCTCTATAAGAATGCATACAAAGTGTTGACTTTTGAAAATATTTCATTGAAAGTGTTGATGTGTTTTTTGAAGGATGTTTTTAAAGATGGTTGTGAGAAAGCAAATATGAACGTTCCACCTACTAAAAAATTCTTAGTTCTTTTCCTCTTCCTTTAAATATTGCTATCTTACAATTGATTGATAAGAAGCCCTATCCTTGGATGTGAAGGGACAGGCATGGGTCTTCATACAGTCATAGAAAGCAACATTGTAGAATACCTTAGCAATTTGTTCGTAAGGGTCTAATATCTTTTACCGAAGGTAACATTTGAAGGGTCATCGAGGGATTACGATCTTGTATTCGAGGGTCTTTGCTAAAGTATCCCACGTTCGAGGAATATGACTGTTTATTCTCAAGGCAACAAGTGAGGTTAACCCTAGAGGTGCAAATGTGCGAGGTGTTTATTTTCATGCTTTTGTTCTTGAATTATGGTTTGCTACTTGTTGATTTTATGTTTTGCCATACAAACCATAATTACTAGCATTTATATTTAAAAGCGATAAATTGTGGAAATGTTAAATTCTATGCTATTACATCATTTGGGGATGGAGGTACAAATTTACAAATAGGGAGATGAAAACAAATAAACCCTAATTTACTATTACAACCATATTGAATATGAACAAATGATCTACAAAAAATGTAAAGGTAATGTGAAAAGAAAATGAGATTATTTTGTTTGAGTTTTTGTTATGAAATTTTTTTTAACATAATTAAGCTAAGAAGAGAATAGTTAATTGATTTGAATTAATTTGACAAAGCTAAACACTAATTATTTTGAGCAAAGAAATTTAACTAAGAAAACAAATTTTTTAGGGTTTAAGGTTTTAAAGTACTTAAACCAATGTAAAGAAAGAGATTAATTGATAAAAAATCCTAAATTCTAAGTTAATTAAATTATAAAAGAAGATTAAAATAAACCTAAGTATAAATGATTTAATTAAGAAAAGAAATCAAATCCATTAAAAAATATTTTTGGTCTTTATTTTAAAAGAGATAAAATAACAATATACTAAATATCTAAATAATAAATATAAAATATTTTTGGTTAATAAAAATGATGATAATAATAATAATAATAATAATAATAATAATAATAATAATAATAATAATAATAATAATAATAATAATAATAAAAATAATAATAAAAAATAATAATAAGAAAATAAAATAAAAATTAAATTAAATCAGGGGTGTGAAAATGATTTGGAGTGTAAATGAGCAAAACATATTTTTGTAATGCTAGGCCCAAAGTGATTTTTTTTTTTGTAATCAGAACAAAAGAAACAAATAGAAAAAATAATGTTGGGATATGTGGTGTTAGCAATGCAGGGGGGTATTATTGAGTAAATGAGGCAAGCCCAATGGAGAGAGGCCCAACGCACCTGTTTCAAACAAAAAAAGGAGAAAACATAAAATGTGCAAAACTCAAAAGGTCTCGCTGGGGCTCGAACCTAGGACATTCCATACCAAAGCCTTATGCGTGCGCTTGCTGCCACTGGGGTGGCCTATTTCATCCATTAGTAATACAACATGTAATAAGCTTAAAATAAACTAAGTTCATGTTATCAACTTCATCTTCTTCCTCGCCCCAGCCAGAGCTTCTACAACTCAGTTATTTCTCATTCATTCTCAAAAGTATGAACATCAAACTTGTTAGAAATTTCACCACGACTCTAGAAATGTAAACAACTTAAATAATGGCTCAAAGATGAGCACGGATTTTGAATGATACCAAATTTAACCTAATTTTTTCAGAAAGTTCAAGCTTAAATTCTCACTACTCAAGAAATCTAAATGAATTCTAAGGACATGGTCAGCTTCAGGGCAATAATGTCTACATTTTATCTTTGAATATGGAAAGCTAACAATTCCTATACGAAGAGATTGAAAATCAGAAAACTTACCTCAAAACCAGAAATCGTGTTTTGAGTTAGAGCTCCTTTAAGGTGTTTTAATGATCTGGTTAGCTTCCTTGAACCTCCAGGAAGCTATTCCAATAGTTGCTTTGAGCTGAGAGTGCTTGAAATGGCCTGGAGAAGTCAAGTTGCAGACCTCAGTTTTTGGTTATGGAGGATGAAGAAGATGATGTTACAGTTTGAAAACAGGGATTGGGATATCCTCTATATGTGTATTAGAATCTTTATGATGGATTAGAAATTAAAATGCACGAGTGGATTTGAAGATTAGGTTTCAAAGTCAGAAATGACAAGTTTTTGTATTTGTGTTGCAATTTGTGGTTTGAGGGAGAGTGAGGGTGCTTGAGGGCTTGTGCATTCGTGTCTTAGCTCACAAATAGTGTCTCTATTTATAAGAAAGATGTTTGGAGTGCTTAAGTTGATCAAATTTCAAATTCACATGTTTAAGCTCAATATGTGATTTTTTGACAAAACAAATTTCAATGCTTTATACTTCGTGATCAAGAGTTGTTAATCACTTTGAACATAATGTTTCTGACTTTATGGATGGAGTATAATCAGAGAAAACAATTTGGATTTCAATGCATTGACTTTGTGCATAAAGCTTGCTTTACAAGAATGGAATGGTTACTTTCTCCCCAAAATGACAAATTGACTTGGACAATGCTTGAATCACGTGGATAAGGGCTCAATCAATTGTGTTAACCATTAATTATGGAGTGAAACACAAGTTTGAGGACTGCAAAGCAAAGATTATGCAACATGGCTATGGATTTGGTTATGTGTTCATCACAAAATTGCCTTGTAATTCAAACTTGAAACCCTAACTTCATCTCTTCGATTCTCTTAGCTCAAGCATGACCTCAATGAGTTCTTGGACATTTTGGAAAGTTTGTAACATTCCCTACAACCTTCACATTTTCATTTTTGAATAATCCAATTGGAACTATGTGAAAAGTTTCCATGAAGTTGGTACCAAAAATCTTTCTAACTAAATCAAATTTTCACTTAAGTGTTTTTTATGAAAAAGTGCATGTCTCCATGAATTTATAACTCAAAATCCAAGAATTTTTAGGACTTGATCAGTAAAGAAAAATTGTATATCTCATAAATATCTACAACTTTCATTTTGAAAGTTTTCCTTGAATCATTTTGCATCATGGTGAAAAATTGGCATGAAATTATGAAATAATAAGGCTTAAAAACACTTAGAAAAATTCTAAGTCATGAAAAGTTTGACTTTCTTGATTTCATGATGATCAAATTTTATATTTTTGAGTGTATTGATGAAATATGATCTTTGAAACTCAAATTTGATCAAAAAGTTAAAGTTTGACTTTTGGTGTATTAGTTGACTTTTCATCAGTTGACTAAATTTCAACTATCAATCAATTGATCTTGAGAAATATTTTGAGCCATGAAATTTGGTCAACATGTTGTATTTGAATCCTTGATATTATGGTTCAAGCCATTATATCATGTACTAGGACAAAAATTCTTGCTCAGTTAAATACATTCAAAACCCTAATTTTGACAATTTTGCCCTTATGGTGATTTGAACAATTTTCTTGGGGAATTGTGATCCAAACTTGATAAATTGATACATATGACTTTAAAATGTTGATATTGGTCCAAAATATTGAATTTTGACTATAGGTTGACCATAGTTGACTTTTGACCTCATACAACTGATTTTAGGTTATCTGATCAATTGACTGAGCAATTTTGTGATCCAAGACTTGAGGTATCAGTGTGGAGGAGATGGCTTGCCTTGTCAATACTTGTGCAAGCTTGAACTTTTGAAGATCTTTGTGAGAAACGTCTTGAGAAAAGAGATGGAAAATTTTGGGGTACAACAGTATTAAATTCAGAACATAGTCTCTATAAGACCTATTTTAGGTAATACTCCATATGAATTGTGGAAGAACAAGAAGCCCAATATTTCTTACTTTCATCCTTTCAGATGCTCTTGTATTATCTTAAACACTAAAGAGAATCTTAACAAGTTTGATTCTAAAGCTCAAAGTTATATCTTGTTAGGATATTATGAACGCTCAAAAGGCTATAGAGTGTACAACAATGAAACACTTATTGTTGTAGAATCAATAAATGTTAGATTTAATGATAAGCTTGACCTTGAAAAGTCAAACCTAGTTTAAAATTTTGTAGATCTGGAGATTACCTATTCAGGTGCAAAAGATAATGAAGCTGCTACAGAAGAACAAAAGGTCAAAGACTCAGAAGATGCTTAACCAGAAGATATTGAAGCACATACACCTCTGAGGAAGCACAAACTAAGATCATCACATTTTGAGGAATTGATTCTGGGTGACAAGACTGAACATGTTAGATTCAAATCATTCTGAAGTGAAACTTCTGGATTTGGTGTCCCTGATAGAGCCTACATCTATTGATGAAGTGCTTATGGACAAAGCTTGGATTCTAGCCATGCAGGAAGAACTCAATCAATTCTCAATAATAAGGGAGATGTGGTATGAAACAATGCTCGGATTGTTGCACAAGGATATAGTCAACAAGAATGGATTGACTATATAGAAACCTTTGCACCAGTTGCTAGGTTAGAGTCTATTCATCTCTTAATTTTCTTTTTTATTAATCACAACATCATCTTGTATCAGATGGATGTTAAAAGTGAGCTTATGAATGGCTACATAACTAAGTAAGTGTATGTACACCAAACTTCTAGCTTTCAAGATCTTAAAAACCCAGATTTTGTTTTTAAACTTAAGAAATCATTGTTCGATCTGAAACAAGCTCCCAGAGCTTGGTATGAAAGATTAAGCAATTTTCTTTTAGAAAATGACTTCACCAGAGGTAAGGTTGATACCACCATATTTTGTAAGTCTTTCAAAAAGGAAATTCTAGTGGTTCAAATATATGTTAATGATATTATATTTTGTTATGTTAATGCCACTTTGTGCAAGGCGTTTTCTAAGTCTATGCAGGCTGAGTTTGAGATGAGCTTAATGGGAGGTCTCAAGTTCTTTCTGGTGATCTAGATAAATCAAGGATCATAAGAGACTTTCATTTATCATAGAAAGTATACCAAAGAACTTCTAAATAAGTTCAACTTTTCTAAATACAAGATATCCAAGACTCATATGCATCCTACTTGCGTTTTGGAGAAGAATGAGGTAAGTGGTAAAGTTGATCAAAAGTTGTATAGAGGTATGATATGCTCTATATTATATTTAACTGCTTCTCGACCTGATATTCTATTCAGTGTAAGCTTGTGTGCTTTCTTCCAATCAGATCCTAGAGAATCTCACTTGACAGTCGTCAAAAGGATTTTTAGGTATCTGAAAGGTACCACTAACCTTTGTTTGTGTTATAGAAAATTAAGTGAATACAAGTTAATAGGTTTTTGTGATGTGGATTACACTGGTTATAAAATTGAGAGGAAAAGTACTTCTGGAAGCTGTCATTTTCTAGAGGAGAACTTGATCTCATGGTCCAACAAGAGTTAATCTACAATAGCACTCTCAACTACAGAAGCTGAATACATATCTACTTCTGGATATAACACACAAATCCTCTAGATGAAGAGTCAGGTGGAAGACTATCAAATATTAGAGGGTAACATTCCAATATTTTGTGATAATATTTCTGCTATTTATTTGTCCAAAACTCTCATTTTACATTCTAGGGATTAACATATTGAGATCAAACATCACTTTATTAGAGGCTATGTTCAGAAGGGAGTTCTTTCTTTAAAATTCATTGATGCAGACCATTAATGGGTTGATATATTTACAAAACCCCTTGCTGAATATAGACTTGTTTTCATTCTAAAGCATCTGAACATGGTTATGCGTCCAGAATGAAAAAGGTGTGATCTCAGAATGTAGCTTTCCAGAGTGGGAAAATGAGCTTCTAAAGCTTAATTTACTTTTATGTGGCTTATGGATTATGAGGCTTATGACAAGTGAAGTTCTCGTATATCAGAAGTATCCATGGTCAGAATATTATTTTGAGAATGCTTATGTACTTTGGGAACTGAAGAGATCACACCAGTAATAAATGTTTGATCTAGTGTATACACTCACTCATCTGTCTGGCTTTTGTCAATTACTGAGCATTTTATATAAATTGATTGACATATTTGGTAAACAGCCTCATTGGAAATAAAGATTGTTAGCACACTTTATCTAATTCTTGACTTATTTGTCCTCCCCTATAAGTTGTCCTCATCTATTCATGGCACTTGTCTTGAAAATTGTCATTATCTCTCCTGTCATGGTTTTCATTAATTGGTTTGTTAGTTTCGAGTTTGTTAGTTCTCTGAACTAAATCATTTATCCTATCAATCACGTTTCCTTTCCTCCTATTTAAATCTCCCATTGTTTTTTAATTGCTTCATCCCATGCATCCTATCTTTCATAAGTCTATCTCCTCCTCTTTTTCATCATGTCTTCAAAAACCTTCCATGTTGATGAGGATCTTCTTGAAGTCATTTCTAAAAGACGACCTAACATTCCACGGGTAAGGGTTGACGATCTTAATCTAACCATAAGCATACAAGTGCAAGCTTGGTTAGGTTATCTTGCAATGCTTCATGGACCAATCTATCCAAATTTTGTCAAAGAATTTTGGAAGTATGCTCTTGTAAGGTACAATAGTGGCTCTATCTGCTCCAATATTTTTGGTATCTCAATCACCATTACTCCTTCCACCATTACTGATGTGATTGGTTGTGTTCAAACGGGCATAATTATTGATCACTTTGGTTCAAATACTCCTTTTTCGAAAGAATCATTACCATCCACGACACTACCATTAATTAAGAACCCACCAATCCAGAAAAATTCCTTCCCCTTGCTGAAATTTGGTTTCACATATTGTGGACCAACTTTTTCCCAAGATGTGTGAACAAGGACACTCTGTCTTATGATGACACACTTCTCATCAACTTTCTTGTGCATCATGTCAGTGTCAATTTGCCTCAAACTATTTTCAACCATCTGAGGGACTCGGTTACTATCTCCAAAAATCAACACCAGTCTTTTATTCCTTTTGGAAGAGTTCTATCTGAATGTTTCTCTAAGGCTGAGATTGTTGGAGCAGTTTGTTATGTTGGACCTGCCAATTCTCTTATGGAAGAATGATGTGAAGTTCTTGATGTGTAGCTGGTCTGTGGTTACCTATGTTGGATGCCTATGTTGTGTCTTTGTTGTTGTTTCTTTCTGTTGTCTTTCATTGGCTGTATTGTGTCTGTACTCCTTTCCTTTCAATAAATAAAAAGTTTACTTCTTGAAATTCTCTCTTTATTCATATTCCTTTATTTCTCGTAATATTGGAATAAAGTGTTCTGACATCACTTAATGCTCATTTCCATGAAGTTATCCCGATCATTTTATATATTTTAATGAAAAATTTCTTTTGTCTTTTAAAAATATTTCCGATTTCTGACAAAGGGAAAGAAAGAGTATATGATTTTAATAGTATTTATTCTCAGAATCTTGAGCCCAAACATATTCTAATGATATAATGCTTTTGCTTATAACCATATGTTTGATGTTTAATTCAAGAAATTTTTAAAAGTTCACTGATTTTCATATACAAGTTGATTGGTAATCAGAAGATTATAATATGGCATCAGAAGTCAAGATCAAGATGTATGAAGTATTCTCTGATGAGCTAAGCATCTGAGAAAAATGTATTCGTCAGAAGTTATGAACCTTCTGAATGAATCAAGGGTTGAACTAGGCTCTGATACAATGTATGTTTAAGAAGTTGTGAACTTCTTGAAAATATGGTTAAATGAAGCTCTGATAGCTCAAACTGTTCAAAACTTGTGAACTTTATGAAAGTAAGGTAATCTTGTTTTGATACCACCTATTCTTCAGAAGTTGTGAACTTTTTGAAGGTATGGTAATCAGACTTTGACACTTCAAAAATTGTGAACTTTTTGGAAGCAAACCAAGGTTGATTTGTTACTATGCATTTTTCAGAAGTTGTGAATTATCTGAAATAATGTCAACGCGTGCTATGGAAACGTATGCTCCGATACAACAAATCTATTCATAAGTTATAAACTGTCTGCAAGTTTTTTCTCCAGAACCTGATAAACCAGACTCTGATACTTCAGAAGTTATTAACTTTTTGGAAGTATAGTATATCTGCATTCAACCAGGCATCATTCAGAGTTTGTTGACCTTCTTAAGATCTGATTAGAAGACATGGTCCTAAGACATGGTCTAAGACATGATCATAAGACGTGGTCTAAGACATGGTCATTCACGCAACAATTCAAGTGTTGAACCTTCTGATGATATGATGCTTTGCACCTTTGATCGCACTAAATCGCACTATGTTTCTGACTCAAATATCACATTTTTTCCTTAGTTTTTATTGTCATTTTCTCGTATTATGTTCCTTTTTCCTTTGTTTTCAGGATTCTTGTCATTTCAGAGACTTCTGTGAAGAAACGAGCCAAAACGCCAAGAAATTAGGGTTTTTCAAGATATTCTGCACTTATGGCGTTCAGCACCGTGCTGGCTACAGGAAACGCGATGACGTGGCCCACTTTCACCCAGAGATCAACTGCCACGTTCCCATGATGTGGCGGTTCCAGGCACCGCGCCCGCGGCCACCCTCACCGCGCCCGCGGCCTTCACAAAAAGGTTCCCGCTCAAAAGAAGTTAAGGGGCATGCTGGTCCTTACGCACCTCAAAGTTCCTCTATAAATAGCTTTCGATTCTCATTCTTTAGTTTCATCCAAGCTTAGTACAATCTTAAGCCATATACTATCAGTTTCTGTAAAGTGATAATCTCTTCACATCGGGGAGTTATTGCGGTGTAGATTGAGTTGTAATCGAGTCTTGGAGCACTTTGGTTGAAGTTCATCATACCGGCCTTACTTTTCCGTAGATTTGTATCAGATTCAAGTCTCCGACCGGAGCAAGGTTCTAATTTATTGCATTTCTTTATTTAATTGCTCTTATCATAGTCTACACGTTTTATAGACTTTAAATGCTCTTACCATAGTCTACACGTTTTATAGACTTTAAATGCTTTTACCATAGTCTACACGTTTTATAGACTTTAATTGCTCTTATCATAGTCTACACGTTTTATAGACTTTAAATGCTCTTACCATAGTCTACACGTTTTATAGACTTTAAATGCTCTTACCATAGTCTACACGTTTTATAGACTTTAAATGCTCTTACCATAGTCTACACGTTTTATAGACTTTAAATGCTCTTACCATAGTCTACATGTTTTATAGACTCGCACTTATTATGTCTGGCTAAACTATAAAGGTTAGGATGTAATGATTGTCATCGTGGTTGTGTTCCAATTGTCATGCTAGTGAAAATACTCTGGGGATGTTTTGCTTCTAACTTAAGTCAATTGTGTTTTAATGTTTATTGGGTAAGATCGAAAGCCGTCCAAACTAATGATACGACTTGATTATTACTTAACCAAACAAAAAGAGCGAGAGCCGTTGATTGGTTAAATAGGAATCATTGACCTTTTTAGAAAACGATTTTGAAACTATTTTCGGACGCGTTTGTAGGTTTGAAATCTGACTCTTGGTCAAAAGCCAAAAGTCTCTTTAAGTTAATCTTTCCGAGTAAGATCACTTTTCTGTTAAGTCAAAACTATCAATTTCTTAAAAATAGGTTTACCTCTTTAACGCGGAAGGCACCCTTTATATGTGACAATAAAGGAATTTAATTTAAAGAGTAAACTCGGTTCTTAGTAGTCAAAAGCTACAAGTTCCCGTTAAACTGATTCTTTGCTATCAATAGAAAATACTGCCCCATAAGTAGGTTCATCTACGCATGACCGGACCAATATCTGATTACATGATTTACATTCCAACCTGTCTTTTAAACTGTTATTTCCCTCGCTCATTTACTTTGTGCACTGCACTCACATCAATATCCTTATTCGCCTTAGATAAGCACCTTAGCAATAGAGTTGATAGATTGACAATTGGTCTCTGTGGTTCGATAATCTTATATATTACTTCGATAGGCTGTACACTTGCAGTACTACATTTAGGCTATACGTTACAGATTAAACCCCATCAAGTTTTTGGCGCCGTTGCCGGGGACCAACTTCGTCAAATTTCGTACCCTATTGTTATCCCGTTTAGACTAAGGCTATTCTAGCCGGTAGATGCGTAGAAATCGTAGCACCGGCAACCTAATAGATCCTTTAGTAGAACCTGAACGTTACGCTCGTGCCCGTCTTTTTATTCGCAAGATAAGAAGAGCTATGGCAGAAGATCGTAACCAAAGACCGCTCAAGGAATTCGCCCAACCATCTAACGAGGAACCTAGTTCTAGTATAGTAAACCCTGCTATAACTACCAACAACTTTGAACTAAAGCCCTCGTTACTACAATTAGTACAACAAAACCAATTCGCTGGTCTCGCTACCGAGAACCCGAATCAACATTTAAAGGTATTTATCCAGTTAGCTGACACCCTTAAGGCAAATGGAGCCACGCCCGAAGCTATCCGATTAAGACTATTTCCTTTTTCCCTTAGAGGTAAAGCTCACGACTGGTTAGACGCCCTTCCAACTAACTCAATAACAACTTGGGAAGACCTTAGGAGAGCTTTTCTTGCGAGGTATTTTCCACCAAGCAAGACCGCTGTTCTTAGGAACCTGATCACTTGTTTCACCCAAAACCAAGGCGAATCACTTTTTGATGCCTGGGAGAGATATAAAGAACTTTTAAGAGCCTGTCCACACCATGGCCTAGAGCAATGGTTAATCATACATACCTTCTATAATGGACTCCATTACAACACAAAGATGTCCATAGACGCTGCCGCTGGCGGAGCGTTGATGAACAAACCTTACCCTGACGCTTGTGCCCTAATAGAGGACATGGCCCAAAACCACGCCCAATGGGGATTAGAACGAGCGACAGTAGAGAAAAAGGAGAGCCATGGAGGAAAGCATGAGGTAAGTTGCATGGACATGATTAATGCCAAGATGGACGCCCTAGCCTTGAGAGTCGAGAACATGTCTCAAAACCCAACCACAGTAGCAGCAATCCAATCGGAGTGCGAACTCTGTGGAACTCAAGGACATCAAACCGTTGACTGTAACCTTTTGAACGAATCAAGCTCAGACCAAGTTAACTATACTCAAGGGAACCCTTTCTCGAATACCTACAATCCTGGATGGAGGAACCACCCGAATTTCTCTTACAAAAACAACAACCCTATCCAAAATCCCGGACCTTCGAGACCTCAAGGATTCCAAACGCAAAAACAAAACCAACCTATGCAAATAGTACCCCCAAGACCAAACCTTAAAGAAACCATAGACACCTTTATTCAAGCTCAAACCCAGCAAAATAAGGAGTTTATGAACCAACACATTCACACGAACGAACTAGTTACTCAACTAGCAACCAAGTTTGACCAGATAATAACCCACACCAAAATGCTTGAGACTCAGATTTCCCAAGTAGCACAAAACACCTCTGTACAAGTTGCACCTGGAGGACAATTCCCTGGACAAACTCAACCAAATCCAAAAGGCCAAGCAAATTCTATCACACTAAGAAGTGGAACCGCTTATGAAGGGCCTAGAAATCCTGACTTAAGCACATCAGAAAAACCTATGGAAGATGCTACGCCCAAAGACCAGGTGGAGGAACCAGAGAAACCAGGAAAGCAATCAAAACCAGAAGTTGAGAAAAACACTCAACAACCTTATAAACCACCTATTCCATTCCCACAGAGGCTGAAAAACACCAAAGTAGAAAACCAGTACCAAAAGTTTATTAAGGTAATAGAGAAACTCCATGTTGAGATTCCTTTTACTGAAGCTATAACCCAGATACCATCATATGCTAAGTTTTTAAAAGATATTTTGACCAATAAACGGTGACTCGATGATCCCAAGCCTTTAGAATGTCATTTTATATCCGAAAATAAACTCGCCAAGAAAGATAAAGACCCTGGAAGTTTTTCTATCCCTTGCATCCTAGGTAACCATATGATAGACAAAGCATTTTTAGACCTAGGAGCAAGTGTAAGTCTGATGCCTCTGGCCGTCTGTAAAAGGTTAAAATTAGGAGAACTTCAACCTACTAAGATGTCCTTACAACTAGCTGATAGATCTGTCAAATATCCCATGGGTATTTTAGAAGACATACCTGTCAAGATTGGTCAGTTGTACATTCCGACCGACTTCGTCGTAATGGATATCAAAGAAGATGAAGACATCCCAATCCTCTTAGGAAGACCCTTCCTATCGACCGCCGGAGCTATAATAGATGTTAAGAAAGGGAAACTGACTTTCGAGGTAGGAGATGAAAAGATTGAGTTCATTTTATCAAAATTTCTAATGGCACCAGTGATAGGAGATGCGTGTTATGCCATTGACATCATTGATAAATGTGTAAATGAGCTCGAACAAAACGAATTCTTAACCAAATTACCATCAACCCCTATTTTAGAGGATGACGAATTTGAGAGTATCGAACCGTACATTGACGACAACCTTTTCGAATGCTTAGCTCTTACCCATGACCTTATGCCACGTACTGAGAAAACCACTATAGAACTTAAGGAACTACCCAAGAATCTAAGATATGAGTTTTTGGATGAGGAGATGAATAGACCTGTTATAATTAGCGCCACTCTAAACCAAATAGAAACAAATCAACTATTAGATACCTTGCGAAAATATCCCTCAGCTTTAGGGTATAAAGTTTCAGATTTAAGAGGTATAAGCCCATCCGTATGCATGCATCGGATTATGCTAGAAAAAGATTCGAAACCCTCAAGAGAACATCAAAGAAGAATAAACCCTATCATGAGTGATGTAGTCAAGAAAGAAGTTCTTAAGTTATTAGAAGCTGGTATCATATACCAAATTTCGGACAGTGAATGGGTAAGCCCAGTCCATGTGGTACCCAAGAAAGGAGGTATCACTGTTCTGAAAAATGAGAAAGGTGAGCATGTGGCAAAACAAACAGAAGGAGGATGGCGAATGTGTATAGATTACAGAAGGTTGAATAAGGCAACAAGAAAAGACCATTTCCCTCTCCCATTTATAGATCAGATGCTTGAACGTCTAGCAAGACACTCATGTTTCTGCTATCTTGATGGATATTCGGGATTTTTCCAAATCCCTATTCACCCAGAGGACCAAGAAAAAACCACATTTACCTGCCCTTATGGAACATTCGCTTATAGACGAATGCCCTTTGGACTCTGTAATGCACCTGCCACTTTCCAACGTTGTATGATGTCAATTTTCGCAGACTACCTAGATGGAATTATGGAAGTATTTATGGACGATTTTTCAGTGTGTGGGTTTGATTTCAAAAACTGCCTCTCGAACTTGGAGAAAATCTTAAAAAGATGTGTGGAAGTAAACCTTGTGTTGAATTGGGAAAAGTGCCACTTTATGGTAAGTGAAGGGATAGTCTTGGGACACATTATTTCTGAAAGAGGTATAGAAGTCGATAAGGCCAAGATAGAAGTTATAGAAAACTTAAACCCACCTAAGACCGTTAGGGAAATAAGAAGTTTCCTAGGACATGCCGGGTTCTACCGACGTTTCATCAAGAATTTTTCCGCAATAACAAAACCTTTAACTAACTTATTGATGAAGGATGTCAAGTTTGAATTCGACCAAAAATGTCTTGAGGCCTTTGAAGTTTTAAAACAAGCTCTTATTTCAGCACCTATCATAAGACCGCCCGATTGGACACAAACCTTTGAAATCATGTGCGATGCTAGTGATTTCGCTGTAGGAGCTGTACTAGGGCAAAGAAAAGACAAAAAACTGCATGCAATTTACTACGCTAGTAGAACACTAGACGCAGCCCAGCTAAATTATACAACCACAGAAAAAGAATTGCTAGCCGTAGTTTTTGCTATTGATAAATTTCGATCTTATTTGGTGGGAGCAAAAATAATAGTATACACAGATCATGCAGCAATCCGGTACTTGTTAAGTAAGAAAGATGCTAAGCCTAGATTGCTCAGATGGGTACTTTTACTCCAAGAATTTGACTTGGATATTAAGGATAAAAAAGGAGCTGAAAACTTAGTAGCTGATCATCTCTCTAGGTTAGAACACCTTAAGCCTGAACTTATACCTATAGACGATCACTCTACTTATGAAAGATTAATAGCTGGGATAAACTCAACTGAAGAAGAGACCTATGAGGAAATCTCAACCATGAACAACATACCATGGTACGCAGATATTGTGAATTATCTAGCCGCTGATATCATACCCCCTGACTTAAGCTACCAACAGAAGAAGAAGTTTTTTAGAGATGTTAAACACTTCTTTTGGGATGAACCCCTCCTATTCAAAAGAGGAATAGATAATATATTCCGACGATGTGTGCCGGAGGAAGAAGTAGGCAATGTCATTAAACATTGTCATGCTTCACCTTATGGTGGACATGCAAGCACGTCTAAAACATGCGCCAAAATATTTCAAGCAGGTTTTTATTGGCCTACTGTATGGCGCGATGTCCACACTTACATTACAAAATGTGACCGATGCCAACGCACTGGGAACATCTCAAGACGTGATGAAATGCCTTTAAGAAACATCCAAGAAGTGGAAATATTTGATGTCTGGGGTATTGATTTCATGGGACCTTTTCCTTCCTCAATGGGTAACAAGTATATCCTAGTAGCTGTCGATTATGTCTCAAAGTGGATCGAAGCTGTTGCATCACCCACAAACGATACCAAGGTAGTTATCAAACTGTTTAAGAATATTATTTTTCCTAGGTTTGGAACCCCGAGGTTAGTCATAAGTGATGGAGGATCGCATTTTATATCTAAGATATTTGACAAGCTTCTAAGCAAATACGGAGTAAAACATAGAGTAGCATCACCATATCACCCGCAAACCAGTGGCCAAGTAGAGGTATCGAATAGGGAGATTAAGCAGATCCTAGAAAAAACCGTATCACTATCCAGAAAAGACTGGTCTGGAAAACTTAAAGACGCCTTATGGGCTTATAGAACGGCTTATAAAACCCCTATTGGAACAACTCCTTATCAATTGGTTTATGGAAAGTCCTGTCATTTACCCTTCGAATTAGAACATAAAGCCTATTGGGCCATTAAATCCTTGAATCTAGATTACCTGAAAGCCGGAGAAAAACGTATCCTGGACATTCACAAGCTAGAAGAGCTTCGCTTGAATTCCTATGAGAATGCCATCATATATAAGGAAAGAACCAAAATGTGGCATGATAAAAAAATCATCAAGAAAGATTTCAACATTGGTGATCCTGTTCTCCTATTTAACTCAAGGTTACGACTTTTTCCTGGTAAGCTTCGTTCAAGATGGACAGGTCCATTTGAAGTGTCAAAAGTTCTAAAGTCTGGAGCAGTAGAAATCAAAAACAATTCATGCGCTCCATTTGTGGTAAATGGACAAAGACTGAAGCTCTACAAAGGAGGTGATTTGCCTGTTGACTACTCTAGTCATATTCTTATAGACCCACCAATACCCACATAAAGTAAGATCTAATCGTCAAGCTAAACGACGTTAAACAAGCGCTGCATGGGAGGTAACCCATGGTTTATTCTTCATTTTATTTTATTTTTATTTTAGTAATTTATATATTTTATCTGGACTAATTTCTTGTGTCTATATTTTCAGGATGCATTACCCCGATGGTATGGTTGTGATTTTCAGAGATGAAGCACAAAAGGCCCGATTTGCTACCTTATCTGCTAGACCTATGGTACCCACTAGGTACCCCGATCAGAGCTGCATGGAGGCACTCGGGATTGAGCCAAGTATTCGGTATCTATGCAACCAACTTAGCTGGGATTCTTATGCTGATGATGTCCACAAAACCTACAGGAACCTTACTCTGGAGTTTCTTAGCTCTATGGACTATAACCCACGAGTGGGTGAAGGAGATGAGCGAGGACGCCTGAGTTTCAGATTGTTTGGCACCGAGTATACCCTGACCACCAAAGAATTTGGGGATTTGCTTGGTTTCCAAACTGGACCGACCGCTATAACTGAGTTCCCATTGAGTTGCTACATGGACAGAGACATTGATAAATTTTGGCAGGACATTACTGATAGAGCCAGTCTTGACCCCTCTACCCAGCTGTCCCGGAAGATCCATAACCCGGCCTTCCGATACTTCGAGATGATCCTATGCCACACTTTCTTTGGGAGGAGTTACTGTGACCACTTGGTCACCGCTGAGGAGATCCTTTTCCTATACTGTGCTAGTCAGTCCAGACCTATAGCTAGTGGAGGTTTTTTGATAGAGAGCCTCGAGCAGACTGCTCAATCCGCTGTAGGGCTCATTCATTCCGGAGGGAATGTGACACAGATAGCTTCTGCTTTGGGTTTAGACAGTATGATAGCACAGCTGACCCCATACTGTGGATATACTTTTCTGGATTTAGACTTTTGCATGGATCGTGGATTCATGAGGAGGGCCTCTTTCCACCCATATCGGTACAGATTGCTTATCAATGACCAGACAGTTTACACCTTCACCATGCTAGACCCTCAGATGACTTGTGTTTCCAACTCTGCTAATTGGAACTATTCTGTAGAAGGTTGGGGTGAGATATCAGAGTATACTCCAGAATACACTCCTGCTTCCGAAGATCTCACTCCAGAATACACTCCTGCTTCCGAAGATCCCACTCAGGACTACACTCCTGCTTCCGAGGACTCCGTTCCGGATCACACATCCCGACCCGAGGTTACACACACTACTATTCTTACTAATAACCTTGGCTTGCAGGAACCTGATATTCGCACTCTATTGACTGCTATGCGCACTGAGATAACCACTCTCCGCAATGAGGTGGCTGACCTTCATTTGCAGTTGGAAGTGAATGATGTTACCTTTGCTGGTGAGTTAGATGAATTAGCTCACGAGGTGGCAGAGATTCGACGCCAACTGACTGAGCTGCGTGGCCCAGACACTCCTGCAGAGCATCCTACCGGTTGGCAATAGATCTGTATTGTTCACAAGATATCTAGTTTCAGTATTATTAGTATTATGTTGATTTCCTTTTCAGACTCATTTTTTTATTTTTGCATTATCTATTTCCTGAGTTGTTAATATTTATTTTGATGACCCAATGTCCGTACCTATATCTATATATATATATATATATGCATATGTTTTATTTATTTACTAATGTTTTTTGGTTTTTCTAGGTCACCATAGTTTTAATATAAAAATAAAATAAATATACATGTGTATATGTATTCACGTACATATATGCACATTTATAAGAAAAATAGATACACCTCCAGAAATTGAAGATAATGGCGAGGAAGACAAAGCCCAATGGAAAGAAATCCAGGCCAGCCCAACTGACCTCGACCTCACCGCGCCCGCGGTAGGCCCTGCCGCGCCCGCGGTGACGCAACGGTCACCTAACGGCTAGTAGCTCGTTTTCCCCCCATTTTACCACTTTTTCCATTCCCAATCCCATTTTCTTCCATTTTTTTTACCCACTTTATTACCCATACCAACCCACTACATTTATTTTCATTATTTTCATCATAAATATTTACAACCACCATTTTCTTTCTTCCCTTCCTATAAATACCCCCCACTATTTCATTTTCTTCCTCACACCTTCATTACTTCTACATCCCATTCTTTCTCTCTTTTCATTCACAAGAAAATCCTATGGAATATCACGGTTACATTTTACGTGGTGGTCAAGCCGGAGAAAGGCAACTAAAGCGGCTTGAAAAATTGCTGACAACACCAATACACTCTACCAGGTATATCGATGAAAACTGTCTATATTCATTAGGTATATACCATAGTGTATTCTTCCTTCTAGATAAAATAGGTATGCATGATATTTTTTGCTACTCAAGCACCAACCTACCCTAGGCTGACGTTCGAGTTTTTAAGTTCTTTAATTTATAACGTCTCCCCTAACACTGCTAGCACCGTAGGTGGAGTCAAATTTAGAATGTTTAATATCGAATATGATTACTCCACTGACGGTCTAGCCGCCATGTTAGGATTGCCTTATGGGGATGGTGCCATTTGTGAAGCACCTTTAGACACGGATTGGGCATTTGAAGCATTTTGGGCCAGAATTACTAAACAAAATGCAACATCTTTTGATGGCCTTCTTGCTTCTCACATCCACAATCCTGCCCTTCATGTCTTTAGATTTCTTTTAGCATCCACCATCTTTGCTCGGGAAAACCCAAACAAGGTGAATGCTAAAGAATTAATTATCATGCAGAGCTGCCTCACAGACACCAAAGTTAATCCCGTCCCATTCATGATTGCCCACATGCACCATGTTTTAAGAAAAGGTGGGCCGATTTCCTTTGGTGGACTGATTACCACTATTGCCCGTGCCATAGGATTGGATACGGAACTTGCCACCCTAGAACCACTTCCTCCTCGGATTACAAATCTTAAATTTTTCAGGGATATGCGTTTATGCAAGACGAGGAAGGAAGGTGGTTACTTCCTAATGGTTGGAGGTGCTGCTGTACCCAGTGTTGTTATGCCTTGCACCCGTCGTACTGATATTAGATTTGAGCATAACTGGACCTACGATCTCAATGCTCCTGCTTTTATTGGTCCGTTACCCCCAAATCTACCTTTAAATGAGGGTAACAACACTGATGATGAGTACGATTTCCAAACAGAGGAACCACCCCATTTTTCACCACCACACACGGCACCTTCTACCTCTAACCCACATGCAGGTACAGCTCCTAGTTTCCATGTCACTGAGGACATGTGGCGTGAGCATATGGCCCGAGAGGCCCAGAGGGACACCCTCCTTGCTACCTTGCAGCAACAGGCGGCCGACAACATGGCCTTCATGCAAGCATCCCAAGAACAAAATGCTAGCTCTCTGCGCACTATTATGGAAAGTCAGCTGGCTTTCCAGAGAGAACAGCACCTACACCAGACCACATACGCTCGTCACTTCCAATTGATGGAGGCAACCCAAGGCACCCTCATTGGTCGGACCCAAGAGCTACAAGCGGAAAATGCCGCCTTGTCAGAGAGACTGGAGCAGCTTGTTTTAGACCGAGATAGCCGCCGTCGCAGCCGTAGCCGCCGTTCCGGTCGTACCAACCAGGATGGTGAAGGTCCTAGTGGCCCCCACTAGCGTTTTCAGGTACCTCCTCCTACCTTATTTTGGAACATTGAGGACAATGTCTGATTTAAGTGTGGGAGGAGCATTTATCGCTTTTACTTTCCGTTTTTCCCGCTTTTATTTCCCTTCCGCATTTTCCCTTTTTTTATTCGTAGTTAATAAAATGCATGTGATAGGCGAGTCTTTCTGCGTAGTGTACCCTTTCATTTCCCCCACCTTTTAGCCTTACAAAATTTTTATTTTTCAAAGATTTATGGTTGTTTTTAAGGATTTGGGCTATGAGACAGGTCCTAGATAGGGTCTGTTTCTCGGACACTCACTTTTTGAAAAATTCGTTATCATTTTTACACCATAAGCCTTTTTGAATATTTAGATTAGATCCTTTCTCCCCAATATGCTATGATTTTGAATAAAACTGTACAAATAGGTCTTCGAGTAGTTTATCTTAGCAGTCAGCTCCGGCCTAAGCATGCTCTAAGTGTGGGATCGATGAATATAAGTGGATGATCTCTATTTTGCCTTAAAAGTTATAAAATAAAGTATGAATACAACTACGAGTTGGGTGATCCTCACAAAGATTACTCAACTCAAGAAAGTTGTAAGCACTAACAAAAGCAAAGAAAAAAATATATAAGGCATATCTGCTGTAGTTGGTTCAGAGGTATCTGGTGCTGAACTTTGTAGGGCGGACTACGGTCCGATCCCCCGCAACTGCAAGTGGGTAAAATAAAAGGGGATTAAACCAACTCTTGTACCAGAATCCCATCACTTGAGATCAGAGTCACTAACCGGCCACTACACCATGAGTATGTACGGATAACGGGCTTAATGTGATTGCGCCTGAATGAAAAAGGACCTCGTACAAAAAGAAGTCTTAGCATAGTAAGGATATTTGGATCAATCTGTATACTTATGAGGTTTATGTCCGCATTTCTGCGAGTAGTGTAATTACGATACCCTTGATTCAGATAGTTAGTGCCTGACAACACACCCTTACTCGGACTTAGAAGCCCTCTTTGCCCAAAACCTGTATACATCATAAATTCCTTTCATCCACTTTTAAGAGTTGTTGCTTGAGGACAAGCAAATGTCTAAGCGTGGGAGGATTTGATCGCACTAAATCGCACTATGTTTCTGACTCAAATATCACATGTTTTCCTTAGTTTTTATTGTCATTTTCTCGTATTATGTTCCTTTTTCCTTTGTTTTCAGGAT
Organism: Vicia faba; assembly: GCA_948472305.1. Lineage (NCBI taxonomy): Eukaryota > Viridiplantae > Streptophyta > Magnoliopsida > Fabales > Fabaceae > Vicia > Vicia faba. The sequence goes on along the minus strand of OX451741.1, from coordinate 1,435,193,196 downwards.
TCTTGTCATTTCAGAGCCTTCTGTGAAGAAACGAGCCAAAACGCCAAGAAATTAGGGTTTTTCAAGATATTCTGCACTTATGGCGTTCAGCACCGCGCTGGCTACAGGAAACGCGATGACGTGGCCCACTTTCACCCAGAGATCAACTGCCACGTTCCCATGATGTGGCGGTTCCAGGCACCACGCCCGCGGCCACCCTCACCGCGCCCGCGGCCTTCACAAAAAGGTTCCCGCTCAAAAGAAGTTAAGGGGCATGCTGGTCCTTACGCACCTCAAAGTTCCTCTATAAATAGCTTTCGATTCTCATTCTTTAGTTTCATCCAAGCTTAGTACAATCTTAAGCCATATACTATCAGTTTCTGTAAAGTGATAATCTCTTCACATCGGGGAGTTATTGCGGTGTAGATTGAGTTGTAATCGAGTCTTGGAGCACTTTGGTTGAAGTTCATCATACCGGCCTTACTTTTCCGTAGATTTGTATCAGATTCAAGTCTCCGACCGGAGCAAGGTTCTAATTTATTGCATTTCTTTATTTAATTGCTCTTATCATAGTCTACACGTTTTATAGACTTTAAATGCTCTTACCATAGTCTACACGTTTTATAGACTTTAAATGCTCTTACCATAGTCTACACGTTTTATAGACTTTAATTGCTCTTATCATAGTCTACACGTTTTATAGACTTTAAATGCTCTTACCATAGTCTACACGTTTTATAGACTTTAAATGATCTTACCATAGTCTACATGTTTTATAGACTTTAAATGCTCTTACCATAGTCTACACGTTTTATAGACTTTAAATGCTCTTACCATAGTCTACATGTTTTATAGTCTCGCACTTATTATGTCTGGCTAAACTATAAAGGTTAGGATGTAATGATTGTCATCGTGGTTGTGTTCCAATTGTCATGCTAGTGAAAATACTCTGGGGATGTTTTGCTTCTAACTTAAGTCAATTGTGTTTTAATATTTATTGGGTAAGATCGAAAGCCGTCCAAACTAATGATACGACTTGATTATTATTTAACCAAACAAAAAGAGCGAGAGCCGTTGATTGGTTAAATAGGAATCATTGACCTTTTTAGAAAACGATTTTGAAACTATTTTCGGACGCGTTTGTAGGTTTGAAATCTGACTCTTGGTCAAAAGCCAAAAGTCTCTTTAAGTTAATCTTTCCGAGTAAGATCACTTTTCTGTTAAGTCAAAACTATCAATTTCTTAAAAATAGGTTTACCTCTTTAACGCGGAAGGCACCCTTTATATGTGACAATAAAGGAATTTAATTTAAAGAGTAAACTCGGTTCTTAGTAGTCAAAAGCTACAAGTTCCCGTTAAACTGATTCTTTGCTATCAATAGAAAATACTGCCCCATAAGTAGGTTCATCTACGCATGACCGGACCAATATCTGATTACATGATTTACATTCCAACCTGTCTTTTAAACTATTATTTCCCTCGCTCATTTACTTTGTGCACTGCACTCACATCAATATCCTTATTCGCCTTAGATAAGCACCTTAGCAATAGAGTTGATAGATTGACAATTGGTCTCTGTGGTTCGATAATCTTATATATTACTTCGATAGGCTGTACACTTGCAGTACTAAATTTAGGCTATACGTTACAGATTAAACCCCATCAACCTTCTGGTGGCATAATCAAGCTTCTGGAAGAACCAGGAAATTAGTTCTGATTTTTGATGCTATGCATCAATACAGTTACTAAATAGGTTATGATACTTCATCGCATTCTAATAGCAAGCCAGGTTCTAAGGTAAAGACCAGGAAGTACTAGTCAGACTCTGATGAGACGTCAATAGGGAAGTATTCCTTCTCTATGTTACCTTTTGTACTGTAAAATTTATTTTTTGAGTCTTGGGCTCAGGGGGAGACTCTGAACAAGCATAAATTAATTTTGGGTATAGTAGATTCAAGGGGAGCAGGTTATCTTTTCTAAATTTGTGTTCTATGGTGATTACCCTGTATGAATTATTCTATCATAATACATGGTTTTGTCATCATCAAAAAGGGGGAGATTGTAAGAACAAGATTGGTTTTTCATTTAGCCTAGAGTTTTGATGATAAACTTTACATGGTATCTTAGAGAATAATTGTATACTCTAATGGTTTCTGTCTAATGTATAGCTTTTGCTAAACAAGTTCTGACTCTGCTAGAAGGCGTGTGACGTCACCAGGTTCTGAACTGAACATTTTATAAGAATACCTATGGTGTGTTACAAAGACAACTCAATATTTTAGAATGCTTCTTCTACAACGGTTATAAGAAACGTTAGTACAAGAGCTTTTAATCGTGACTTTACAAGGAAGCTTTGAAGGCCTTCTAAAGCTTTACTTCTATTATCCCAAGTTTTGAAGATGCTGAAGAGAAGATTCTGCTGAACAAGTTCTGATGATTTGAAGACACTACTTCTAAAGATCAAGTGCTGAAGAATCGGAAGACAAGGTTCTACTGAAAAAGTTCTGAAGACTCCAAAGACTTAGGTTATGAAGATTCAAAGTTCTGATCCTTCTATAACATGTTTCATCAATATACATCAGAAGCCTCTGAAGAAATAGAAGATAAGATCAAGACCGGTTTCCGTGAAATGGTTAGTATAAAAGTACAAAGTACACTATGACCACTACTCTGCTAGGGTGGCGTAAGGATGATCCTTTTGTACTATGTTGTCTACCATTCCTATAATGACCGTTGGGGACAAAAAAACTGGTTTTATATCTCCTATTCTACCCTCTACCAGATCTTTTTTCAGCTATAAAAGGAGGACTTGGAAGAATTGGAACTTAACACTTATTATTCTACAAAACTACACTAAAGTGTTGCACAAACTCTTTTGAGATATTCTTTGTATAGTTTTATAAATTAGCAAGGAGATTTTGTTCATATCTTGCTATCAACACTTTTGTGTTGTTGTACTTAAACATTGTGTAATCTACTTGATAAGAAGCATCTCTGCATATACATCTTTGTAATCAACGGTTGTTAATAGGTTTCTTGAGAGACTAGGTGTAGTTGGGATTCTCAAGAAGACTTTGGTTGATGTCATTGTGGATTGGCAATAAGGATCGACAGACTTGTTATGGTTGTCAACAACGTTTATCAGAATTATTGTGGTTGTTTGTAATTAGTGTATTATAGTGGATTAAGTCCTTGTGGATAAGGAAAATCACCTTGCGGTGTGGACTGGAATAACTTAGTTAATAGTGAATCGGGATAAAAATGATTGTGTTCATTTATTTTTCTTCACTTGTTAACTATTGTGTTTGAGTTGTGAAAAGTTTATATTTGATGAAACCCAATTCAAACTCCAATTTCTCGTGTTTCTCGCATCTTTATATAGATGTGGAATAATAGGAAATTAAAGGCTCACTTGGCTAGGTTAATGATTAACTAGATTTAAGTTTTTGTGCTTTTGTTATTTATTTTGATCTTTTTGGGTTGGATATGTGCGACCTTCTTATATAATTTGTTTTTTGAATTAATGAAAGTAGTCATTGATTCAAAAAATATTAAACAAAATTAATTATGAAAATTTAATACATAATTTTACATCTTAAAAATATTGATTAATAAATACAAAAGTAAATCACTTATTCAAATATATGACACGTATATAACATTTGTTTTATTTGTAAAAAAATTAAAATAATTGTACATATCTTTAATATTAAAGAAGCTTGATTAAATATGAATTCTACCTAGTGTTTTAAAAATCGGACCGAATCGATCAGTTGGACTGAAAATTGGAGAGGTTATTAGTTTGGTCTACTTTTTGGAACGAGTATGCTATTGAACTGATACAAATCGGCCAAAATCAATAAAAACTGATAAACCGACGATTTTAAAAAACCGACGCTTCAAATGTATGTTTTTTTTCTCGCACAAAAGAATATTGTTTTAAAAAAAAATTAAAAAAAATTAAAATATAATTAAACTTCATTAACAACTTATTTGAAACAAATTTTCCTTGTTTGTAATTAGACTTGGTTCAAAATTTATTTAAATTTGTATTTTCTATTATTTTGTTGTGAGTGATGATTATATTTAGAATTTAAATTTAAAGAATGAGCATGTGAAATTAAGATATTTTGAAATTTTGAAATTTTGTTGGTGTCGTGATAATTTTTAGAGACCAAGTCACTTGGTTCAAACGATTTATTAATTATATAATTTTGTTATAGAGACCAATTTATTCAACCGAATTATCAAATTTAGTTCAGTTTAGTCATGCGGTTTAACCAGTGATCCAATAGTTCAATCAATAAATTAATAATCTAATACTCTTACCGATTTGATAATCGGTCTGATTTTTAAAATATTGATACTACCACATCTAAGTCAATATTAATTAATTTTGAATTCCTTGACCCACACATTCCCAATTAAACAAAACTAAACTCCTTTCATTTCCTTAATAATTATATATTTGTACTTGGACATTTACTCGATTAATGGAATGTTGGTATTAAGTAATATCTTATGTCAAATATGAATAATATCGATAAGACAATATATATACTGCATGAATTTCACGTGTTCTTATAAATTAATTTAAATATTTAAATACGAGAAAATATATATATTTTAGTTTAATTGTAATTTTGACCCCTCTATTTTTTATATATATTTTTTATTATTTTGTTCTCCCCATTTTAAAAACCACAATTTAAATCCACTGATGAGTTTTCTATTGAAAAATGAACAAGAATAGGGACTAAAATTGTAGAAAAAAGCAAAATAGGTGGACGAAAATTGCACTGAAAACTTAAAAAGGGGACTAAAATAGTAGTTTTTAAAGTAGGGGGACCAAAATTGAAAAAAATATAAAATAGAGGGATCAAAGTTGCAATTAAGCCTATGCCACACAACCACACCTTCGATGGGTTATTCCTTGTGCCTAACATCAAGAGAATTGCACATGCACACCGTAAGATGAATCAGATAAGTCCTAAGTGGAATTTCATCTGTGACGAGTTATCGAAGTGACATTGTGTAATACGGTGGAAGAACTGATTTTTTTTTTGTTTTATCCAAATATGTAGATAGAAAGAGTCGCCACCGACTTTTATTTTATCCAATATTTAGAAAAGGTGAAAAGAATAAGAAAGACCTTTGATAAATTTTGAGTTCGGGGGGTAAGTTACGAAGAGGGAACGTGTTACACCCTTTTCATCTGTAGTTATCTACAGGCTCTTAATTGCTTAGCTCACTTTCTAAAACTTGCTTTGTGTTTGTGTGATTTGTTTTAAAATATTTTGAAATGTCAGTGTAAGACTAACTTTGTAATAATTCTTGTATCAGTCCTCAAGAAAGCGTACAAAGAGTTTTTGAAAATATTTATTTGAAAGTGATGTGTGAAAAATGTTTTGAGAAAAGTTGTGAGCAAGCAATTAAGATTTTCTTACCCACTAAAGTATTTCTTATTCTTTTCCATCTCCTTTAGAGATAGTACTATTCATACTATTAGTTAGTAGGTAGCCATATCTATTGGATGTGAAGGGACAGGCGTAGGGTCGTCGAATGGTCATCGACAACAACATTTAAGGATACTTTAGCAATTGTATCGAAGAGACTATCATCATTTTGTAGGAAACTCGAAGGGACTAGATCATTTTGTAGGAAACTCGAAGGGACTAGATCATTTTGTAGGAAGCTCGAAGGGTCATCGAGGGATTATGATCATTATTCGAAAGGGACAATGATGATTTGATCAAGGGTCTTTTGCTAAAGTATCCCCACTTTCGAGGGACATGACCAAGCATCATAAAGCAACAAGAGAGAATACCCTAGAGGTGAAAGTGTGAAAAGTGTTTTATTTAAGTTATTTTATCTTGAGTGTTTAGAGTTTTCTACGTTTGTTTTTAATTTTGTCATACAAACCCTAGTTACTAATCATAGCATAAAAATATAAGTGCGAGAATATAAATGTCCTACGCTATTACATTCCGTGAGCAGTTACATAATAAATAAAATGTGGAAAATAAATATACGTTATTACATTTGACAGTGCGCCCTATACACTTGATCTATGAAAAAGAAATAGTAAAAAGAAATAGTAAAAAGAAATAAGAAAAATGTTTTTTTGAAAAAATGTTTAAAAGACCTAAAATTCTATGTATTGATATTTTTGTATTTTATAGAAAATAATTTAAGTGTTAATAATTAATAAAAACCTAAATTTCTAATTGATTTTAATATTTAAAAAATATTGATTAATTAATTAATTAATAAAAAATAAGAAAAAATTAATCACTAACTAAAACCATAATCCTAATTTATTAGTATTAAAAAGTTATAGGTTAGGCAATGGTTGTTTAATTAAAATAAAATTAGGGTTAGAAAAGAAAAATAGAAAAATAATTAGGTTAGGAAAAAATAGAAAAAAGGATTTTCCTGGGGTGGGTGTTGAACCCACAGCCCTAAAATAACATGCGTGCCTCCTCTCCACTGCGCCATACGCTCGTTGGTGTTTGAAGATATGACTTGATTATTATATGATAAACCTTCACGTTAGTTTGTAAAATAAACAAAATAAATGCAAGACACACGGATCAAACACACGCCCTTCACATTACACGTCTCTGCCTCAACCCACTATGGTGTGCTTCAAATCTGTTATAGCATAAAAACAAAACAATATATAATAAAACATGTGCATCGGTGAAACGCCGGAACCCTAGTCCGGTCATCTTCTCAGGCGAGGTCTTTCATCAACCTTCAAAAATAGCACGCGTTAGGGATAAAAAAAGGACCCTATTGTTAGACGATATAACGTATCTAGAAGGGGGGTTGAATAGATACCGTGATTTTTAAAAAGAGTTTTTAATGAAAACTTAAAATGCGGTGAAAGCTACCCGGATACACTCGTCTAAAAATGATCCTCTATTGAAAAGACCGGATATGCGTAAAACCGTATGGAATGAATCAATGAGAGTTATTAACACTTAATTCAATTATAATTGATCACTTATACTCTTTAACTATTGTCAATTACTTCCAATGAATTGTTAAGAATAAAACCCAAAAATTTGCGCTTTTAGACTTTTATCAAACACTTGGTGTGCATAATCACACAGAGTCCAATCTATCTTAATTTGTAGTGTTAATATCAATTATAGAAATCAAAGTGATTACCATAGTCCTTAGAAATAGTTCTATCACACTACAAATTCAGACAATTGGAATCACAAGTGAAAATTCACAAATTATAGCAAATAAACGGTATAATACGAGAAAGAAAAATGACACGTGATTTGTTTAGGAAGTTCCCCCTGTCATCGTCGTGTGGGGTACTCTACCCCTAATCCTAGAATGTAGAATTAGGATAATTGCTATTATGATTGCAAAGTTTGTACAAGAGATAGAAAATAGTCACCACAATTCAAAACCAATATGTTGAATTGAAAACTAAGCTTCTCTCTTCCCTTGATTCTATTTGAACCAAGTATGTCACCAATCTTCGATAAACCTCCGGTTGTAGCTACCTTGTTGAGAACCCAAACTGTTTCTCAAACCCTCTACTCGGATGATATAATCGCATGATGGTGACCCCAATTCTTCCTTCACAATCCTCCGATTATAGTTACCTTATCGAGCGAACCCATGGTTCCTCAATCCTTTAAGCACAACTGAATTTGAAGCAAAGAATTGTTAAAAACGCCCAAATCCCAATGAACTTAGAGGAAAAAACCCTCATATTTTATTCAATAAAAACCCACAATTACTCAACCCGAACAAGATCGTAATCTTCTACTTCAGGCGTTATCAACATACGCTCCGCACCTTGGTCGACAAAAATTATCATGTGTAGTTATCAATGGATGAGTTAGAGGTTGAAGATGATGAGTACCTTGTGTATCTATTTCACTTTTCTTGTTGAAAACCAAATGATAGAACCTTACAAGATTATATATGTTATCTCAAGTCAAAACCCAAACTGTCAAGCTGACAAACAGATTTAACAAGCGAACGGTCGACCTATGCCAAAAGGAGAATCGACCTGAGCATTCCCGAGAGTGCTAGAAGACAAAGTGCGCGATCCATGCATCGACCACTCCACGGCTATGCGTCGGTGCATAGTTCCTAAAAATTACTTCCAGGTTGAGTTGGCCACACAGTCGACGTGAGCAAATCCGAGACTTCCCCAAGGTGCAACTTTCAATCCATGTGTCGACCACTCCAGGGCTATGCGTCGATGCATAGTTCCTAAAAATTACTCCCAGGTTGAGTCGACCACACAGTTGACGTGAGAAAACCTAAGACTTCCCCAAGGAGCAACTTTCAATCATGCGTCAACCAGACCTTTCTTTGAGTCGACTCAAAGCATAGAGATTCCCAAAAATACCAAATTTAGAAGAATTTTCATGCTTCCTTGTCCACCATATTATCTAGCCACATTTATAACATATAGTGGAAAATTTTGACATCATTGAAACCCTTATTGAAGGAACCTTGCCCTCATATACTCCCCCTTTTTGATGATGGCAAAACTTGTCCTTAGTACCAAGTGTCAAAATCTTAATCTTGGAGATTTCTCCCTCTATCTTTGTGCATCCTTTTGTTTCGTTTCGACTATCATATCACCTGTTCTTGGCTTCCACATGCTTCTCCCTCTTTGACAACATCAAAAAGAGACAAAGCCATTGGTTAAAAATAACAATAATCTATACAAGTAAGGTTAGACCATTATCTACTTTGGCAATCAATAACTCTAACAAATATCACATAAAGACATGTTAGAGAAAGGCATAACAAAAAAAAATAGACACCAATTACATAGTTTAGTTACAAACCGGTGTTCAAAGAGAGACAAAAAAAAAAGTAAGTCATAATCTAAAAATAATTAAACAACAAAGACTATCTTAAGTTCATGAAAATAGCAAAGTATAAGACCGAAGAAAGCATTAATTTTCATCACTCTCATTTTCTCCTTGTGGTGGTGGATTTGATGGTTGGTTAAAGGGGAAGTGTTGCATGAAATTGTTGGTGAAGTTGGTGAAGTTGTTCGCTTGAGACTCCATCATCCAATACAAAGTATTGTATCATTGATCTTGAATGGTAGAGTATGCGGCAAATTGTTCACCGTGTACCCTGACGCAATTTGATAGAGTAGCAAGTCTCTCATTTACAAGCGAAGAGTTCTCCTCCCATTAAAGACGCATAGACTCAAGCAAGTTCAAAATGGTAACATCGTTTCTATCCAGAACTTCATCTTCATCCACGACAGCAACATTCTCACCTTTCTCATTTTCTTCATCGTGTTCCTCGTCACTATCATCTCCTTGTTGTAAGCACACATTGTTACTTCTTACCACATATCGATATTGTTGCTGACTCGTATCCCACTGTTGACCCATCATAGTCGATTTCTTCTGAGTGAACTCTTAATCAGTTGATAATCCAATTAAGGGAAGGCCAGGAACACCACTAGTGGCCTTGTTTAGGAAATGTTGAATAAAGGAAGCATAGCCCAACGCTGTTCCTCTACCCGAATCTTTTAGATTATATATTCTACTCGCAACATAGTAATGCCAATTAATACTCATTTTATTCTTGATAGCATAGACCAAGTGAACCTCAGTTTGATCAACCCTTGAGTATCCACCCCTCTTAGGGCGAATGATGCGAGATACAATCCACTACAGAATACGGTCAAGCGGGTTTAGTGCACCCGCTGTGACCGACTTTGGAAATTAGGTGTTGTTGACAACACTTTCAGAGAATGGATGTTTCAGCATTGAGTTTAGAGCAACCTTAAAGACATATTACTCAAAGTTATTAGTATCTGTGATTTTGATAGCAACAGGACTTGGAGGAAACATTTCAAACTCCGTCTAAATCTCAGAATTGACATTATAAACCTTGTTATTCATCTTATATCTAAAAGTTTTCCCATCAAAACAACCTTGAAGACCATTATAAAACAGTTTAATCAATTTTTCATTATATGCTGTATCACATTCCAAAAAGACACCGAGTTTCTGAAATCTCAACAACTCAACAACATGTGGTAGATTCAACCTACCTAGGGTTTGCTTGTATACTACAAATTTCTTAACAATTTTTCTCTTACTAAAGTTCTTTGAATAAGACTCAACCAAATCATCAGAAAGTAGAGATAAAGCAGTTACCAGATCAGGGTTTTGTTGAGAGGAGGAACTTCCTTTTACAAATCTTCTCTTGGTAGGTCTTGATGAAGCCATGGAAGGAAGCTTGAAGAGTGTGAGATTTGGGGGTAAAAGATGCTCTTAGGGTTTTTGAGAAGGTTTCGGGGAAAATAGAGTAATGAGAGCAAATGAGTAGAGATGATAATATAAAAACACACTTGTCATACAGAATTGCTAAAGTCATTGGTTGAAATATCACGCGATGCATCGACCTACACAGGCCATGCATCAACGCATAGGGCCTTAATTTTGAGAAACACAGGTTCTAGTATGCGTCGATGGTCCTCAGCCATAGGTCGACCCAAGCATGTCTATTTTTCAATTTTGAAAATATTCATGAATTTTAAGACATAATAAAACAGAAATAACCACCTAAGCATAGATCACACATCACAAATATTGAAAAGCGCATATCACAAGGAATAATTTTTTTACAAGTTTACCACTTTGAGTTATAAAGAGTAGAGTTAGGGTTAGAATGATATTACATATATGATGCGGGATGACATTTTTCCCTCACAAATATCTTGATACCAGAGTTTAGATAATTCATGAGAGCACAAGTATAAATAAGAGCAATGCAACTAATGTAGTTGAAACCTATTCGAAATATTGAGAACACCAATTTCCCTACGGATGTAGAAGAAAGGCTCGGTCGCAAGAGGTTTTGTGAAAATATCTGCAAGTTGATTAGTGCTATCAACATACTCAAATACAACATCACCTTTTTCTACATGATCCCTAAGAATGTGATGCGTAATCTCAATATGTTTTATGTGTGAGTGTAAAACCGGGTTTTTGGTTAGGTTTATGGAACTTGTGTTATCACAAAAGATCGGAATATGATCGAGTTTTACATTAAAATCAAGTAGTTGTTGTTTGAGCCATAAAATTTAGGCACAACAATTACCGACTGCGGCATATTTCGCCTCGGTAGTTGACAAGGTAACAGAAACTTGTTTCTTGCTATGCCAATTTACTAAGGAATTTGAAAAGAAGTGACACATACCACTAGTAATTTTCCTATCCAACTTGAAACCGACAAAGTCGGAATTGAAATAACCAACCAAAGAGAAATCACTACCCTTGCAGAACCGTAAGCCATACTTAGTCGTACCAAAAAGATACCTAATTATGCACTTAACGGTTTTTAAATGTGACTCCTTGGTGCATGATTGATACCTAGCACACATACATACACTAAAAATAATGTCGGGACGAGAAGCGATAAGGTAAATAAGGGAACCAATCACACTTCTATACCTTTTTACATGAACTGGCTTACCATGTTTATCACGATCAAGATTAATCGTGGTAGGCATTAGAGTGTCAATGATCTTTGATTTTTCCATATCGAATCGCTTTAATAGATCTTGACAATACTTGGTTTGACTCACAAAAGTACGTTTCTCGAGTTGATTTATTTGAAGCACAGGGAAGTACTTTAACTCACCCATCATACTCATTTCAAATTATCCCTGCATCAACTTAGAGAACTCCTTGACCAAGGATATATTAGTAGATCCAAATATAATATCATCTACATGAAATTGTACTAAAATTGAATATTTTCCTTGCCGCTTAATGAAAATATTTGTATTGACCTTTCCTCTTGAGAATCCTTGTTCTAACAAAAACTTGCTAAGGCGTTCATACCAAGCCCTATGGGCTTGTTTGAGACCATATAAGGCACGTTTTAGTTTTTAAACATGATTAGGATACTCAAAGTTTTCAAATCCTGGAGGTTGAGATACATAAACCTCTTCATTAATATATCCATTTAGAAAAGCACTCTTAACATCCATTTGATATAACTTGAAATTTTATGAACATGCAAAGGCAAGCAAAAGGCGTATAGCCTCGAGTCGGGCGACCGGTGCATAAGTTTCCTCATAGTAGATGTCCTCCTCTTGGTTATACCCTTGAGCAACAAGGTGTGCCTTGTTGCGAGTTATTATTCCTTTTTTGTCCAATTTGTTCCTAAACACCCATTTAGTGCCGATTATAAGATGGTCTCACGGAGGAGGGACAAGGTCCTAAACCTCATTTCTCTTAATTGGTTTATCTCATCTTGCATAGCTAAAAACCATTGTTCATCGAGGAAAGCGTCTTTGGAGTTTTTAGGCTCAATTTGTGAGACGAAAGTAAAATGATAACTAAAGTTACTTATCTTGGACTGTGTAGTGACTCCTTTTGGATATCTCCAAGGATATTGTTGATGGGATGTTCCTTGATAGATTTTCATTCCAATGGGAGATCATTTTCATCGCTTTTAACATTCGGATCTTTATCCATGATAAAATCCTATTCTAATGGGATATCATTTTCATTGCTTTTAATATCCGGATCTTTAAGTATACTTTTCAAAGATACACCTGCACCATCAAACACAATACCTTTTCCGACCGATCTCGGACAAGATTTCTCAAAAGATACATGCACGGACTCCTCAACAATTTTTAACCTTTTATTAAATACCCTATAAGATTTAATAGATTGAGAGTATCCGAGAAAGATACCTTCATCTTCTTTTGAATCAAACTTACCTAGATTTTCCTTTCCATTGTTCAATACAAAACATTTACACCCGAAAACGTGAAGGAGTGAAATATTAGGCTTTCATACTTTTAGTAGTTCATACAGAGTTTTGTTTAGAATTTGACAGATTAGGATCCTATTCAAAACATAACAAGCCGTACTTATGGCATCGGCCCAAAAATACTTAGGAAGGGCATGTTCATTGATCATAGTTCTTCCGAGTTCTTCTAAAACACGGCTCTTGCATTCCACTACTCCATTTTTTTGTGGAGTAGGTGGTACAAAAAATTATGATCAATGACATGTTTTTCACAAAATTCCCCAAATAGATGGTTTTCAAATTCATCCACGTGATCACTTTGGATTGTAACAATGTTAGTTTTTAACTTATTTTGGAACAGCTTAGGAAATTTTTCAAACACAGAAAAAGTGTCACTTTTGCTAGCCAAGAAAATTTTCCAACAAAATCTAGAGAAGTCATCTACTATAACAAAACCATAATAATTACCAACTAGACTTTTTATTCTACATGGTCCAAAAAGATCCATGTGGAGAAGTTCAAGTGGTTTTGTTGTAGAGATAATCTTTTTAGATTTAAAAGAAAATTTTGTTTGTTTGCCCATTTGACATGCATCACATAAGTGATCTTTAGAAAACATTATTTTTGGTAAACCAACAACTAGATCTTTTGATACAATTTTGTTTTGAAAGTCAAAATTGACATGCGCTAATCGCCTATGCCAATGCCATGAGTCTTCTCTCATGGAGACAAGACATTTAGCACTGGTCAAAGATACTTCATTCAAGTCAAGCATATATACATTATTAACCCCTAGGCCCTTAAACATAATTTACTTATCACTATTTTCAATAAAGCAACAATCTTTTGAAAAAGAAACTTTATATCCTTTGTCGCATAATTGACTAATATTAATGAGATTGTGTTTAAGACCCTCAACTAAAAGGATATCTTAGATAATAGAAGAGGGATTACCTACACTACCTTTTCCAAGTATAGCTCCCTTGTTGTAATCACCATAGGTTACAAAGCCCTTATTCTTAGCCACAAAGTCAAAGAATAGGGAAATATCACCCGTCATATGTCTTGAGCAACCACTGTCGAGAAACCATCTTTTCTTTGTAGTCTCAAGACATTCCACCTACAAAATCAAACAAGGGAAATAGGTACCCAATTTTTATTGGGTCCTTCTGTGTGAGTGGAATATGGGTTGCCTTTGGGAGACCATTTGAAAATTCCTTTAGGAACCAAGAATCTTATAAATCGACATTTTTAATGGTGTGTCCTTCCTTGAAACAATATAGACAAGCTAAGTCTTGATAGGAGTTACTTTTGCTTGATTGATCTTTTATCTGATAAGTATATTTTTGATAAGGATTAATCATGCTTTTTCTAAAGCTTGATCGATCAATAACAAATGTAACTTTAGGTTATAAAGCCTTGTCTAATTTGGCTTTAAGAATTTTAGTCTCTCTTTGCCAAATGTGACAAGTTTCACACGATGCCAATTTTTTCAAGAGGTCTTGTCAATTTCATCTTTGTCTTTGATACTCTCTATCATGGATGCCTTGAGAGTTTCCAACTCCTTTTCAGATTTGGAAACTTTATGCTCAAGGTATTTGAAAATCTTTTTATTTGAGGCTAAGCGTTTGAAAGCTTCCTTAGCCTCATGATGTAGAGTATTAAAGGCATTTAGTAATTCAATATAAGACATATCATCAACATAATCATATTTAGAATGACTTACATTATTTTTCTTTTTGTGATGCGCCATAAGACACAAGTTTTCCATTTCCTCTTCATCACTAGAGTCATCTTTGCTTGATGAATCATTATCACTATCCCAAGCAATGTAAGCTCTTCTATCTTTGTTTGGCTTCTTTTGAAACTTGTCTCTTACTTTATCTTTCTTGAACATGGGACAACCTGGTTTGTAATGACCGGGTTTCCCACAATTGTAACAAGATTCTTTGAATTATCTTTATTTCTTTCAAAAGGTTTGTTTGGCTTAGCTTTCCTTCTATAGTCAACGAGATTCTTATTCGAATGTTGGATTTCATTCTTCCGAAGATATCTATTGTACTTACTTATGAATAAGCCCAAATCTTCATCTGGACTCTCATATCTATCACTTGAGTTACTTCCACACAAATATATGGTGGAAGACTTGGAACTTGAAGCCCTTAATACGATGGACTTATTCTCTTTGTCCCTCAACTTTTCTTTCTTCTCTTTCTTTTCATGCTTATTTAGATTTGTGAGCTCTTTCTCATGTTCTTGAAGATTACCAAACAATGTTGTGAGTTCCAATGTAGTTAGATCATTGGCTTCCTTGATTGTCGTGACCTTAGGTTGCCATTCCCTGTTAAGACATCTCAAAATCTTGTTAATAACAACATTATTGGAAGTAATATGACCAAGTGTGTGTAAGCGATTTATTATGTGAGAAAATCTCTTTTGCATGACCGCAATGGTTTCATCATGCTTCATGTGAAAGAGATCAAACTCTTGAGTTAATATGTTAACCCTTGCTAATTTGACATCGTTTGTACCCTCATGGGTAACTTGTAAAGCATCCCACATTGCCTTAATGGTAGCATAATATGAGATACGAAAGTATTCATCAACTCCAAGAGCTGATATGAGCATATTTTTATCTTTCCAGTCATAAGCATAGTTTTTCTTATCTTTTTCATCCCATTGTGCTTTCGGTTTAGGTACAACGACACCCACATTGGTTAGCATAGTTATGGCCATAAGAGCTTCTTCTATGACTTTCCAAATTTTTCTATCAATAGAATTGATATGCACTCGCATACAATCTTTCCAATAGCTATAGTTTTCAACGGTGAAAATAGGCACTCTATTGTACGCCCGTTTTTAATTGTTGTCCATTGTCTAAAGAGTTATATGTGAAGCACTAGATGAACCAGTACTATGATACCACTTGTTAGACGATAAGACGTATCTAGAAAGGGGGGGGGGGGGTTAAATAGATAGCGTGATTTTTAAAAAGAGTTTTTAATGAAAACTTAAAACACAGTGAAAGCTACCCGGATACACTCGTCCAAGAACGTTCCTCTATTGAAAAACCAGATATGCATAAAACTGAATGGAATGAATCAATGAGAATTATTAACACTTAATTCAATTATAATTGATCACTTATAATATTTAACTATTGTCAATTACTTCCAATGAATTATTGAGAATAAAACCCAAAAATTTGCACTTTTGGACTTTTATCGAACACTTGGTGTGCATAATCACACCAAGTTCAATTTATCTTAATTTGTAGTGTTAATACCAATTATAGAAATCAAAGTGATTACTATATTCCTTAGCAATAATTCTATCACACTACAAATTCATACAATTGGAACCATAAGTGAAAAACACAAATTATAGCAAATAAATAATAAAAGACGAGAAATAAAAATGACACGTTATTTGTTTAGGCAGTTCCCCCTGTCGTCCTCGCATGGGGTACTCTGCCCATAATTCTAGAATTTAGAATTAGGATAATTGGTATTATGATTTCAAACTTTCTACAAGAGATATAAAATAGTCACCACAATTCAAACCCAATCTGTTGAATTGAAAACTAAGCTCCTCTCTTCCCTTGATTCGATTTGAACAAAGTATGTCACCAATATTCGATAAACCTTCGTTTGTAGCTACCTTGTTGAGAACCCGAACCGTTTCTCAAACCCTCTGCTCGGCTGATTTAATCACAAGATGGTGACCCCAATTCTTCCTTCACAATCCTCCGATTGTAGCTACCTTGTCGAGCGAACCCACGGTTCCTCAATCCCTTAAGAAATGCTGAATTTGAAGCAAAAAATTGACAAAACCCCCAAATCCGAATGATCTTGGAGGACAAAACCCTCAGATTTTATTCAATAAAAACCCACAATTACTAAACCTGAACATGATCGCAATCTTCTACTTCAGATGTTATCAACACACGCTCCGCACCTTGATCGACAAAAATTATTATGTGTAGTTGTCAATGAATGAGTGAGATGTTTAAGATGATGAGTACCTTCTGTATCTATTTCACTTTTCTTGTTGAAAACCAAATGATAGAACCTTACAAGGTTATATATAATATCTCAAGTGAAAACCCAAACTGTCAAGCTGAAAAGCAGATTTAACGAGCGAACGGTCGACTTATACCAAAATGAGACTCGACCCGAGAATTACCGAGAGTGCCATAAGACAAAGTGTGTGATCCATGCGTCGACCGCTCCAGGGCTGTGCGTCGATGCATAGTTCCTAAAAATTACTTCCAGGTTGAGTCGACCACAACATCAACGTGAGTAAATCCGAGACTTCCCCAAGGCGCAACTTTCAATCCATGCGTCGACCACTCCATAGATATGCGTCGATGCATAGTTCCTAAAAATTACTCCCAGGTTGAGTTGACTACACAGTCGACATGAGCAAACCCGAGACTTCCCCAAGGAGCAACTTTCAATCATGAGTCGACCAAAGCTTTCTTTGAGTCGACTCAAAGCATAGAGATTCCCAAAAAAACCAAATTTAGAAGACTTTTCATGCTTCCTTGCCCACCATATCATTTAGCCACATTTCTAACATATAGTGGAAAGTTTTGACATCATTGAAACCCTTATTGAAGGAACCTTTCCCTCACACCTATCCCCCTAATTCGACCTTTGGGAATCCAATGGTGGCGTTCTTTTGGGCTTATTCATCCTGTATAATGAGATACGATTAACATAAGGCAAAATGGTGCAATAATGGTGATGGAGTTTTCTGGCATCATGGGCCTCATGCAAGGGATAAAACCTGCGCTAATTTGTCTCAGGAACACATTGAAATCGTTAATTTAAACCAAAGCATCACAAATATTGAAATATGAATTTCATAAATCATGTAAAATCGACAATGTTAAGAATGCATGTTTCAGGTACATTTGATCATTAAGAATGATTAATACTTACTCTATGATACCTCAGGAATCATTTTGAATGGTTGTATTGCCTTGAGGGTGGCTGAAATTGCAAAATTTTCAACCTTAAAACCCTTGTTTCTTGCAGCCTTTTCATGTTCCTTTTTGTCTGAATATGTAGTGTTTATATAGAGGAGGAGATTAGGTTAAAATTTTGGCTTGGACATCATGTGAATATAGACCACATGATTTCTTGCTTGGTTGTCATGAATTTTGGGCTTTAATTCTGGTCCAAAACAAAAGCCATGCACCTTATATCTTTGATTTGCTATTTTATTTGATTTATTTTGGTTTTAATTGAATAAAATCAAAATAAAAGAAATAAAAATCATAAAAAATATATGAATGGATGTAGGAGACTATTATGGGTTTAGGAACTCGTTTGGACCTTAAAAGATAAGCCCATTAGCCCAAAATTTCAAATTTTCTCAATTTGAGTTTCATGCATTTTCTCAAAACTGCCCAACTTGCACAAATCATATCTCACTCAATTTTTATCATATGAAGATGATTTGGGACTTTTTGGAAACCTCAAGATGTCCCCTACAATCTTTATGTTGGTCATTTCTCTCAAATGAATCATTTTTAGCCTTTGAGCTTAGAGAGACAAAGTTGTAGAGAATTGAATTTCCATCAAAATGGGCTTTGCTTGAGAAATTTCTGAAGAAGTATGTGAAAGTTATGCTTGGTCAAAGTTGAAGAAAGCCCTAATTTAGTAACTTTTGACTTTTGATAAATCTTGAGTTTTCTTGATGAATCATGATCAACCCTTGATCAAATGATGAGTATGACTTCAAAATTTGATGTTGACCAAAAATCTTGAAGTTTGATTGTAAATTGGTCAAAGTTGACTTTTTGTCCAATACAGTTAATTTTCAATCATCTGGCTAATTGATTGAGCAAACTTGTGATGTAAGGCTTGAAATTTGGTAATGAGGATAATTAAAAGTACATGAGAAACCATGAAGTTCACTTGAGGCATTAGAAATCCAATTTTCCTTGAGAAAAACAAAACCCTAGTTGTAGGTCAATGCTTAGGAGGAGGGTTTGTCTGATCAATCTTTGAGTAGTCTTGAGTGCTTGAGAACCCTAGGCGCATGAGGAGGTATCTTGAATAAATTTATATTAAAAAACGGGAGGGAAAATTTTGGGGTACAACAACTGCCAATGTTCAATCTTTTTAAACCTGAAGAGTTAGATTGGCATGTTTGCCATTCGTGATATGAAAATGGAAGAGGATTGAACATTTAAGTGCCCAGAAATTTGAATTCACATGTGCACAAAGTAACAATGTTACTTGATTATATCGAGAATGGGCTTAAAGATGCCATTTAGAGAGGTGACAGGATGCCTTCGGAGATGGACTTAAAGATGCCATCCGAAGTAAATGTTGATAGGAGTACCAGAATGAGTCTATGCTCGACTTGATCTGATGGAAATGCTTTTTAGAATGAATCTCTGAAGGAAATGATTTTCAGAATGAAGCTCTGAAGGAAGTGCTTTTCAGAATGAAGCCCTAAAGGAAATGCTTTTCAGAATGAAGCTCTGAAGGAAATGCTTTTCAGAATTAAGCTCTGAAGCAAATGCTTTTCAAAATGAAGCTATGAAGGAAATGCTTTTCATAATGAGGATCTAAAGGAGATGCTTTTCAGAATGAAGCTCTGAAGGAAATTCTTTTCACAATGAAGTTCTTAAGGAAATGCTTTTCAGAATGAAGCTCTGAAGGAAATGCTTTTCATAATGAAGATCTGAAGGAGATGCTTTTAAGAATGAAGCTCTGAAGGAAATGCTTTTCAGAATGAAAATCTAAAGGAGATGCTTTTCAGAATGAAGATCTGAAGGAAATGCTTTTCAGAATGAAGATCTGAAGGAAATGCTTTTCAGAATGAAGATCTGAAGGAAATGCTTTCCAAAAGGAATCTATGAAGGAAATGCTTTTCAAAATGAAGATCTGAAGGAAATGCTTTTCACAATGAAGATCTGAAGGAAATGCTTTTCAGAATGAAGATCTGAAGGAAATGCTTTTCAGAATAAAGATATGAAGGAAATGCTTTTCAGAATGAAGATCTGAAGGAAATCATCTAGTCATGTAGATAGTCGCCCTGCCTTGTTTCGGGAATTGATCTACAACCTGTCTATGAATTGCTGATAATATTCGCCTGTTTGTAAACTAACATGATAAGACAAAGTTAGTTTTATGCAATGTCATGATGTATGTAATGCATTGTGTAGTGATATTCTCAAAATAAATGAGAATAATATATGTGTTTTGTATGTACGTGTTATGATGTTTTGTAAATGATGTATGGATGCAGTATGTCGTTGGAGCGTATCTGTAGCTCTATATAACATCTTTGGCTAGGGAAATAAATCTTTGGCTTTTGCTGGGGATGAAGAAAGTAATTCTTCAACTTTGTTTAGAATAACTTTACTGGGGATTTCCTCTTTCTATATGAGGACACTCTGCTGGGGATGTTTGACTTTTGCTTGGGGATAGAAGCATTCAGGGAGAGTCGATCATTCATCGTTCTTTTGAAGGATTTGATTCTTTATGTATCCTGACCGGGGATAAAAGAGATGGATAATCCTCTTATGTACTATTTGACCAGGTTTCAGATATAAGTATTAGCTCTTCTGGGGAGGACAACGTTGAATGATATATGGCCGGAGAATAGAATCTTGCGAGGGAATTGTGATATTAGAGAAATAAACTTCGTTGGGGAAATAAACCCTGTAGACTGTTTTGAGGAAATAATCTTTGGTGGGGATTGGAAGTTCATATGTTGCACTGAGGAAGTTTCCATTATATGCTGGGGAAATGATCATACTTATCTTCTAGGGTACCTATTTGGGAAAATGATCATGTCAAGATATTTATCAGGGATATAGAGGTGAACTGTTGGAAGATGCCCCAAGTTCTATCTGAGGGCACATTAGATTTGCTGGGGAATATATCTCTGTTGGGGATAGTTCCATGGAGGTTACTCTGTGGGGATTTATGGACGACTTGAACATTATCCCAACTCCTAGAGTCTTTAGTAAATGCTAACCCTGTTTTCATACATATATTTGTAAACAGTAATCATATTCAATTGCATATGTTCATTCAATGTAATCATTGGAGATTTTTGCAAACAAAACAGAGAAAGTAAAAACAATTTTGAACTTTGAAGTATATTTGCATTGATTTTGAAAGTTTTCCTACAAGCAGGCAATTTTATACAAGGTGACAAAAATCCTAATAAGAGGAAATTATCGTGAAAAAAGAAAAAGGAATACAAAGTGATACAAAGAAAAATAGCTATGTGTAAACGACCCTATCGAGTTTCAACTCTGTTATTGCCAATATGTCTTCAAGCATCTCATCCCTTATTGTCAGAAGAAGTTGATTGAATTGATCTATACCTTTTGAAATTGATGTTGGTAATAAAACTGGTTGTAAATACATGGTTGATCCATCGATAAATAGTCGTATGCTTTGATCCCTAACTTTTTCCTGGACCGCCCTTTCGGGTTTTTAGTCCACCGGGATATCCTTTTTTGCCCACACCGCCTTTTCAGGTTTTCGACTTTCTTGTACAATTTTTTATATATATCCCTAATTTTCCCCTGAACCCTTTCGGTTCGCCGGGATGCCCTTATTTTTTCCTAGGCCAGTCAACCTAGCGGGTCTCTTTTATGCGTAGTACTTTTTGACTATGTCGGCATTCACAGGGTATGGAAAATCTTCACCGTCCATGGTGGTAAGTATCATAGCACAACATGAAAATATCTTCTTGATCACAAATGGCCCTTCGTATGTGGGAGTCCATTTTCCCCTGGGATCCCCTTATGGTAGGATGATGCGTTTTATTACCAAATCACCAGCCTGATACACTTGATGATTGACTTTCTTATTAAAGGCCTTGATCATGCATTTCTGATACATCTGACCATGACAAACAGCCGCAAGCCTTTTTTTCATCAATCAAATTTATTTGGTCCAGTCGAGTATGAATCCATTCGTCTTCCTCTAAACCTGTATCTTTCATAATCCTTAAGGAAGGAATATGGACTTAGATAGGTAAGACAACCTTCATATCATAGACTAGAGAAAATGAGGTTGCCCCAGTTGATGTACGTACTAAAGTCTGGTAACCATGAAGAGAAAATGGTAGCATCTCATTCCAATCTTTGTATGTCACCGTTATCTTCTGTAAAAGTTTCTTGATATTCTTGTTGGCGGTTCCTACTGCGCCATTCATCTTTGGTCAATACAGAGAGGAATTGTGGTGCTTAATCTTGAAGTGCATGTTGAGTTCCGTGATCATAGTATTGTTATGTTTGGTACCATTGTCCTTGATGATCCTTTCAGGGATGCCATACCGACAAATAAGGTTATGCTTAATGAAACGAGACGAGCCATAACATTCTTGGCTACGGAGGCAAATGGGGCTGCTTCTACACACTTCGTGAAGTAATCAATAGCGACAAGGATGAATCGATTCCCATTGGAAGCAATAGGATTAATCCATCCAATCATATCAATTCCCCACATTGCAAATGGCCAAGGAGCAGTCAATACATTCAAAGGAACCGGAGGCACATGTACTTTGTCAGCATAAATTTGGCATTTGTGGAAAGTTCTGGAATGATGATGGCAATCAGCCTCTATGATAGACCAATAATAACCTGCTCTCAGAATATTCTTAGCCATTGTATGTCTACTGGAGTGAGTACCAAAGACTTTTTCGTGCATATCTTCCATAATATTCTCAACTTCCTTCTTGTCTACACAACAAAGCAAAGTCGAATCGTGGTTGCGCTTGTACAAGATTTCGTTACTCATAAAGAACTTGGAAAAGAACCTCATTAGAAATTTCTTATCATTGATAGATTCCCCATCAGGATACTCTTGAGTCTCGAGGTATTTTTTTACCTCATGCTACCAAGGCTTTCCCTCTACTCTGTCAATATCAATTTCATAGCAATGTGTCGTTTTTTCTAGTCTCTCAATAGTAATTCAAGGAGCTTCATTATCCCATATGACTGAGAACATAGATGACATGATAGTTAATGCGTCTACCAATTCATTCTCCTTTCTTGGAATGAGTTCAAAAGTGATTTCTTCGAAGCACGAAATTAATGTCAACACATGCTCTCAATAAGGAATGAGATTCAAATGCTTCGTATCCCATTCTCCCTTAATCTGACTGATTACTAGGGCTGAATCTCCATATACATTCAGGAATTTAATTCTCATATCGATAGCAGCCTTGATACCCATGATGCATGCTTCGTACTCCGCCATATTTTTGGTACAGTCAAAACATAATCTGGAAGTGCAGGGCGTATGGAAACCCTTGGGAGAGACAATCACAACACCAATTTCATTACCGAGCGCGTAGGAAGCTCCATAAAAAACCATAGTCCATCGGGATCCCGGTTCAGGTTCTTTATACGGTCCAGGTTCTTCATAATTAGTAACTATCATACTATTTTCATCTGGGAACTCAAAATTCATAGACTGATAGTCATCTACAGCTTGATGAGCCAAATGATATTCTAGTACACTTCCTTTGATTTCCCTCTGAGTAGTGTACTGAATGTCGTATTCTGTCAAGACCATTTGCCATCTTGCTATTCTTTCAGAGAGAGCGGGTTTCTCGAATATGTATTTTATTGGATCCATTTTAGAGATCAAAAAAGTACTATGATTCCACATATATTATCTTAGTCGGCAAGCAGCCCATGCCAAATTGCAGTAAGTTTTCTCGAGCAGAGAGTATCTTATTTCACAGTCGGTAAACTTTTTGCTAAGGTAGTATATTGCATGCTCTTTTCAACCAGACTCGTCATGCTACCCCAATACACACCCCATTGAGTTCTCTTATACTGTCAAGTACATGGTCAGAGGTCTTCCTTCAACCAGTGGCATTAGAATCAGAGGATCCTGGAGATACTCCTTGATTTTGTCGAAGGTTGTATGACAATCGTTGTTCCACTTAACTACTTGATCTTTCTTTAGTAACTTGAAGATTGGCTCACAAGTAGCAGTCAAATGGAAAATAAATCGGGCAATGTAGTTTAATCTTCCAAGGAAACCACTGACTTCCTTCTCAATACAGGGAGCTGGCATTTCTTGAATGTCTTTACCCTTGGCGGGATCAACTTTAATACCTTTACCACTGATGACGAAACCTAGGAGTTTATCGGATCTTACCCCAAAGGTGCACTTGTTTGGATTCAACCTCAATTTGTACTTCTTCTATCTCTCAAACAGCTTGTGCACGTGGTCCAGATGTTCTTCTTCAGTCTGAGACCTAGCTATCATGTCATCCACATAAACCTCTATCTCATGATGGATCATATGATGGAACAAAACTACCATAGCACGCTGATATGTTGCACCGACGTTCTTCAAACTAAAAGGCATAACTTTGTAACAGAAAGTGCCCCACTGTGTGACAAAAGCAGTCTTCTCCATGTCTTCAGCGACCATCTTGATTTGATTATAACCAGAGAAACCATCCATGAAGTAAAATACTTTATGCTGAGCGGTGTTGTCAACCAGAATATTAATATGTGGAAGCAGAAAGTCATCTTTGGGGCTTTCCCTATTCAAATCCTTGTAGTCTGTACACATACACACCTTACCGTCCTTCTTAGGTATTGACACCATATTCGCAACCCACTGAGAATAGGATGTAACAGCTAAGAAACCTGTGTTGAACTGCTTCATAACCTCAACTTTGATCATTTTGGACATCTCGGGACACATACGACGAAACTTCTTCTTGATAGGAGGACAACCTTCCTTCATTGGTAATCCGTGAACCACAATGTCAGTATTAAGCCCTGGCATGTCTTTGTACGTCCAAGCAAAGATCTCAACATAGTCGCATAACATCTGGATTAATCTCTTTTTGATAATGTCTTCTAGGTTTGCTCCTATCTTGATTTATTTCTTGTCCTCTTCAGTACCCAAGTTCACAACCTCGACTGGCTCTTCATGCGGTTGTATGGATATTTCTTCTTACATTAACAACCTAGCAAGCTCTCCAGGTATTTCACAATCTTCCTAACCTTCGTCCTCGACTTGGTAGATCGGATTTTCAAAGTCATAATTAGCAATAGTAGGATTGTTATCAATGGGATCCAAGGTGGATATGGATCTGTTATTTGTTGTGTGGGTGCGTGTAATAATACATAGTTATTTTGAAAGAAATAAAGTAAAAGAAAGACAAAGAGCGCAAAATTTGAATGCAAATGTCCAATAATTTATTAAGTGAAAATTTGTTGATGAGTAATGATAACCCTAACAAATGGACCGTTGTGCCCCAGGTAAGGCACAAGGCTTAAAGTTATTGTTTAAATTAAATAACCAAAAACTTGAAAGTAAGAAAACAGAAAATTTAATTTACTCTTGACTAAAGGAAATTGGTATAAAGTCTTCAGTCTTCCAATTATTATTCTTGTGATATGGTGGGAGAACTGACTTGGGTGTTTTGCTTTTGATCGCAAATGTTGTGGTTAGCAAGAGTCACCACCGACTTTTCATTTATCCAAAAGGAAAGGTGAAAAAGCACAGGAAAGACCTTTGAGATTGTTCCATGCTAGTCAGAACATCTACAACTTAGTCATTTCTCAACAGAATAGAAGATGCGCATATAACAGTTATGGCATATTTCATAATGTTTCAGAAACAAGAGATATCAGAACTATAAATCAGAAGCAAGCATGAATTTTCTAATCCTAATTTCCTTAAGAAGTTCTGAACTGATTTACTCCCTACTTAGGCATACAAATACGTGAAACCTCAAAATACGTACATCATCAGAATCATGATATCTACATTGTATTTTTGAATATGCAAATCTGACAATGCCTAAGTAATATGATGAGAGTCAGCAGAAGCTTACCTTGCAGCTGGAAAATACTCTATGAGCTGGAGTCTAGTTCGGAACTATGGTAATGTTCTGAACAGCTTCTTCATGTACTCAACAGGCCGGAAGCTTTCAACTTGGGCTATGAATGGTTGAAAATTTTGGAACAACCAATGGGTAAAGTTCTGACTTCTTTGAGGTGGATGTGGATGGAGAGTGTATTACAGTCTGAGCACAAAAGTTAGGATAGCTTCTGATATGTGAATCAGAAACTGTATGGATGGTTTTGGTCAAGAAACACTTGAGAAAAAAAATGGAGTTTGAATGCAAGAAATCAAAAGTTAACAGGTTTTGTATTTTGTGTTTGCAGTTTTGGATTCTTGGAATTTTACCAGGGGTTCAAGGCTTTTCTTTCTAAATTTTTTCCACCCCTTCATAGTGACTGTTGTACCCCAAAATTTTCCCTCCCATATTCTTCAAAGTTTTGACAAGTAGCATCTCAATTTGCTCAAGTCTACTCAAGGGTTGCACAGTCAAACCATCCTCCTAAGCCAGTCAAAATTAGGATTTTGGTTCTTGCAAGGAAGTTGAGGTTTTCAAGGGCTCAATCAAGTCCCATATGCCTATATACATTGTCAAGCATCCATATGTCAAGTTTCAAGACTCACAGCATCAAGTTGCACAGTCAAAAGCCCTAATTGCTTCACAATCAACTGTAGGGGTAAAATGGTCATTTGGCAGTCAAAAGTCAAAATTTTTGGTCAACATCTTATTTTGAAGCCACAATCATCATTTGGTCAAGTCTTGACCATGATTCCACAAGAATGGCTCAAAAATCATCAAGATGCAAAAGTTTCTATTTTTGGACAGTTGAAAAGTCAACTGTAACTTGACCAAGGCACAACTTTTTCATGGTTCATCAGAAAAATCCCATCCAATGCTCATTTTGAAGGGGATGACATTTCCTACAACTCATCTTCACATTCCAAGTCCAATAAATACTCTCACATAAAGTTATCAATTTCTACATTATAGGTCAATTTCAAAAGTCAACAAAAAGGCACTTAAAGTCAAAGACCATAACTTGATATTGGTAAATCAAAATGACATGGGACCAAAGGCATTGGTTAGAGGACTTCAAGACCTTTCCAAAATGTCCAAGAACATGTTCATATGATCAAAATTGAGCAAGATATGCATTGGAGAAGTTGGGAAATTTTTGGGAATTTGCAAAAGTCAACTTTGCCTAAAACACTTCATTTTTGCTAATGGGCCTCAAATTCCTTCTTGAAACTTTGTCCAAGGCCTATGCACGACCCATTGAACTTAAATTGATTTATTTTCTTATTTTTAATTAATTAATTGAATTTTTATTATTATTAATTCATTTAATTCATTTGATTGTAGGAAAATTCAAAAGATATGGTTTTCAAATCTTTTTGTGATGCAAATACACTCAGGGCAAGCTGGCAATTCGTGTACATATCAAGGACATCAAAAGCTCCATGTTTGGCAAGTTTTGTCAATAAAAAATATGCAAAAAGATTTGATTGAAATCAAATATTGAAAACATGAATTCAAAGGATTTCTTGTGCAAGATTTACCCTAATTCCATTATACTATATATGCTGAAGCCAAAACTAATTCTATTCACGTGCAAAAGCTGCTGCAAGAACCATTACCACATTGAAAAAATTCAAAGAAAACTAAAATCTGAATTCAACCTTCCAGGCCAATTCAAACCTTTTTCTTGATTCCAACACCTTGCTGGGATACTCAGGAACGCATAGCAATCACAAACAAGCCTTAACACTCAAAGAATCATTCTACACAGTCTTACGGTTTACCACTTTTTTTCAAAATCATAACCATCGATTCATGCATTTTTAACATCTTTTATTGATTGTGTTGTGTTTATAGGACTCATATGAAGCTATTAGTGTGATTGGATTGCATTATGGCGCCCTGAAACGTAAACCACCATTGTTGAATTCTAGGGTTTTCGAAGCTCTCAATTGGGGCTTTACAGCATGAGCAAAATTGGACCTCATAACGCATATGGTTGAATTCGTCAAGGCCAGACGAACTCAACCCAACCATCACGCCCTTTTTATATGTATTGTACGCCTAATCGCTATTTTCTGTGGTTGCATTTTGTGGGGGTTAAAAACCCCCGCTATTTGATATGTTTTATGCAGGTTTCATGAAGAAAACGAAGACGTGGTAATACACCATTGGCTAGTTCAAATGGAACGCGCGTTTTTTAACTTTCCAGCATAGTTGTTATGTTTTAAATATTATATTCATTGCATATTATATTAACAAAGACAATGCAGTGGCTTGGTGGTTGATGACGTGCTTGGTAACTACTGGGACCTGGGTTCGATTCCCAGGTCCCCCAAACATTTGTTTCATATTTTTCCTTATACAATCTCATGCAGCACTTGTCCAGAATTCAATCATGCAACCTCACAAATCAGCCTGCCAAGTGGCCATTAAGCTCAATCCAAAGGTCATGGATGGTTGACCACCATGTTCTCCAGTCAACGCAGGCGTGGACAACCAGGAAGGTCAACAAGGCTTGAATGTTCATGGGCCTAAAATTTCCAGTCAAAACCTCCACTTGGGTCCATCAACCCCCCTGGTTTCTATTTCTTTTTCTTATTTTCTTTTCCTTTTAATTCTTTTAATTACTAGTATTATTATTATTAATTAACAAATTATTTTTTATAATAAAAATCAGAAGCCTAAAATATTAAATATTTTTATTATTCATTATTTATTAATTATCATTATTTTTGTAAATAAAATGTAAATTAATTAATTTAGTTAATTAGGTTAACTTTGACATTTTTTATAATAAATAAAATTAGTTTAGAATTAGGGTTTTGTTTACTAACTTTTTAATTCCTTTTATTTTTATTTCATTAAATACAAAAAAACATAAAAAACATTTCTTTTTCTTTTTAATTAAATAATTAATTAGTACTAGGTTTAATTTTAATTTAATTAAAAGCAAAGGACCAAAATTTCTTTATTTCTCAAAAGGGTCAAAACCCTAAGGACGTCCCGATTCTATTTCTTTTCGCACTTTATTCTTATTTTCTATTTATGTATCTGCTCAAAGGATGTAATAGTTAATTAGGTCTTACCGCTTTCTTTACTTTTTGCATTTATTTTCCAAAACGGGTTATGTTTTTGGCGATGTATAGACCCGCGCCTTGTAATAGCGTAGATTCATATTTCCGCACTTTATTTTCCGCACTCTTAACTGTTAATTATGCCTGCAAGACTGTATGCCAAATAAAATTAATCCGTAGCTCACGAATGCATGTTCAAAGATAAATATAAACTAAAAACAACACACAAGCACATGCCACTCCTAGGGTACGCCTCACTGGTTGCTTCGAAAGTGGTCGTCAAGTATAGGGTCTTTTAGAGGTCGCCCTCCTGTCTAAAGATCCTGTTGCCTCGAAACGGTTGCCTCGGATAAAAAGGATCTAGGACATTAGGGTTACTTCTAAGGTGTCCTACTATTGCTTTGGTGACCACACATGTCCCTTATAATCGAATTGACCCAAAAACCTCCAACGACGGTGCTACCTACCCCTCAATGGTGGGATAGCACTATCTAAAGGACTCTTACACAACCTAATTCCTTAGAGTAGGTAGATTTCTCTCAAGTACTTGCTCTTTTCAAAACAAACAAAAAATACTTTTCGTACCCACACTTTCAAAAAGTTTTCAAACAAATTTTTCATACACTCTTGAGGACAGATACAAGAGTTACTTAGAAATTTTTCAAATGAAACTTCTTCAAAACCCACACACACTTGAAAAGCAAACATCTTTTGAAAACATAAGAGCAAGTACCTAAGAGCCCGTGGATAACCACGGATAGAAAGGGTGCTAACACCTTCCCTTTCTATAAATTTACCTCCCGAACCGAGAGACATCTCAAAGAAGGAATTTTGCTGTGCTTTTGTCCTTTCCATGTTGGAGAACATAAAAGACGGTGGCGACTCTTGATTACCGCGACATTTAGCGAACCAGCTTTAAACAGTCAGTTCTATTTCCACCGATCACAGTGACCAATAAATTTCAATTTATAGGCAAAGGTCTAGTAGCTTCGAGAGGTCACGTGGCACAACCATCATATGCTAGGTGCTGACTTGTTCTTGATGTAAGTATGGTGGTTAGAAGTTTTAACAGCGCCTAAGCTGGATTTGTAAGCAGGAAATAAGGAAAGGTAACCTCAAAAGAAAAAGCAACGTATGGGCCCAACACACTTTTGTACAAAAGTTTGCTTTTCTAAGAAAATAAAGGTACTCTTATGCCACATGTGGGGAAATCTTTTGGATAAAGGCTGAAAAATTGTTGTGAGCATTAAATGATGATGAGATTTATCAAACCAGAAATTCTGCAATGTGAGATTTTGCATCATTGCTTAATTCTGGGTCAGAAGTTCAGCTTCTGCATAAATTAGAATAAACATCCAACTTCTGATCTTTGTATCTCCTTGCTCCAACATGTTCTGAAGGAGCTCCCAGACTTTCCAGGAAGCTTTCAACACGCTTTGTAAACCTTCTTTGAATTGCTCTTGCTAACTCTGACTGAATATTTGTGAAAACTAGTCCAGAAGTTGTAACCAAACTCTGTCTTGGAATTGTCCAGAATTTGCTGAGTGCTTCAGTTTCATGGATGTGTCTTTGAGGAGTCATAACTTGAAATCCCAGCATTTCTAGGAGAAGTTTCGCTCTGTAATGTTTTAGGTCTTATTGAGATCTAAAATTCTTGTGTTAGAAGTTCTTCCAGAATCAACTTGCATCATGGTGATAATCTGATCAGAAGTTCTGAGCTCATCATATTTCCTAAACACTTAGAAAAAATTCTAAGTATGTGGAATTTTGACTTTTCCAAAGCAAATTTGACTTTTTATTTTCTTAATGAAACCAATTTCATATATTAACATGTCTTGATGAAATATGATTCTTGAAACTTGATTTTGATCTAAAAGTTAAAGTTTGACTTTTTAGTGTGCAAATGACCATTTTTCCCTTGTGGTTGACTTTCTTGGAAAATTTGTAATTCAAGGCTCGAAATTGGATGGGAACAAACCTGAGGGTTCAGGGTGATCCTTTGAGAAATGAGAGGGAAAATTTTGGGGTATAACAGTTGCCCCTGTTCAATCTTCTTAAACCTGAAGAGTTAGATTGGCAGATTTTCCATTCGTGACTTGAAGGTGGAAGATGATTGGACATTAGAGTGCCTAGAAATTTTCACTCAATGATATGATGACTGATGGTATAGGGAATGGGCTTAAAGATGCCATTTGGAGGAATGATGAAAAACTTGTTGGAGATGGGCTTGTAGATGTCATCCATAAATGATTGTTGAACTGTATATGTAAGCTGAAATTGAATGATTATCAGAATGGCGTCCGTGTCTGGAGCGTATCTGAACTGTATCTGAAAAGCTAAATCTGAATGAGTATCAGAATGGCATTCATGTCTGGAGCGTATCTAAACTATATCTGAAAAAGTTGAATCTAAATGAGTATCAGAATGGCATTCATGTCTGGAGCGTATCTAAACTATATCTGAAAAAGTTGAATCTAAATGAGTATCAGAATGGCATCCGTGTCTGTAGCGTATCTGAACTGTATCAAAAGTTGAATCTGAATGAGTATCAAAATGGAATCCGTGTCTAAAGCATATCTGAACTGTATCAAAAGTTGAATTTGAATGAGTATCAGAATGGCATCTGTGTCTGGAGCGTATCTGAATCGTATCAAAAGTTGAATTTGAATGAGTGTCAGAATGGCATCCATGTCTTGAGCGTATTTGAACTGTATCAAAAGTTGAGTCTGAATGAGTATTAGAATGGAATCCGTGTCTGGAGCGTATTTGGACTGTATCAAAAGTTTAATTTGAATGAGTATCAGAATGGAATCCGTGTCTAGAGCATATCTAAACTGTATCAAAAGTTGAATTAGACCACTCTTATGTTTTCAATTGCTTGTTTTGTTTGCTTTAAAATTGTGGGCCTGTCTTGGAGTTTCATAGATCCTAACCCGGATATAGGGAATACCTTTTAGGTAGCAATAACCTGTGAGGGAACTGTGCAGGGTATACCGACACGGTTGAAGCAGTTGCTACGTTGATGTGGCACTTTGGTGAGTACCGGTAATTTTTGAGTCAAGTCAAGGAGAGTACGGGGCCGCCGCGTGGTGTCGTGAAGCATCAACTGACCTTAGGAACCTTACTTGACCATCCTGGCCTCTTTAGGGGTAGTGAGATGACCGACTTTGGTGCAGTCCGAAGTTGGTAGATACTCGATACTACACTCATTGAGGGTTGCTTTCTTGGAATATTTTGATCGCCAGTTCAGTGGCTAAATCAAAACAATGAACACAGAAAACAACCCAATGATTTGAGAAAACAATGAACAAAATAGTAAGCTCCTTAGAACCCGATTACTATTTTCTAGGACAGGTTTGAGCCAACTAACTTCAAGAGGGTAGTACCTAAACTTCATGCTGGCCTAAACTCTAAGGGTTGTCTGGTGTGACTTGTGTGCCTTATCATGTTTGCTTTTTGTGGATACTTGTGGTGTGTTTTTTATCATAACATCATAACATCATATAGCATCATATGCATCCACTAACCACTTCAAGGGTTCGAATCTTCATCTTTGTTTTTGTTTTGTAGGACATGGAAACTATCCGCAGAAAGACAATTCAGATTAACCTTGTAAGGATCCCTCCTCAGCTTAAGGAGCTTACATCCAGGATTCCTGAGAACTCTTCTTTCAGTGAAAGGCATGGTAGACTCATCAGCTTGGTCAACACCAACATTGAAGAAGATATGATAAAAGTGTTGTTCCAGTTCTTTGACCCTTTGCACCACTGCTTTACTTTCCCGGATTATCAATTGGTGCCTACTTTGGAAGAGTTTTCTCAACTTCTGAAGATTCCTATCCTTAGTCAACTACCCTACAACGGTACGGAAAGGGAACCAAAACTTGAAGAGGTTGCTAAAGCATTACTCCTACAACCATCTGACATCAAGGGACATTGGGAAGTTAGAAGTGGTATCAAAGGATTCTTGGAAAAATTCCTGTTTGAGAAGGCCCAAGAATGTTGGAACTCCCTTGACCTACAAGCCTTTGAAGAAGTTGTGGCACTCCTTGTCTATGGGTTGGTATTGTTCCCGAATCCAGATCAGCTTATAGATATCAATGCTGTCAAGATCTTCATGTCCAGGAATCCTATACCTACGTTGCTTGGGGACATCCTCCACTCATGTTACACTCGAACCATAAGAAAAAGAGGTGTTCTCATGTGCTGCACTCCTCTCCTGGCAAGGTGGTTTATTTCGCACCTTCCACAATCAGTTTTGAAGAACGAGCGGGGTTTGAGATGGTCACAACGATTAATGACTCTTACGCATGCTGATATACATTGGTGTTCTCGGTCCCGAGAAAATGTCACTATCATTAATCGTTGCGGAGAGTTTCCTAATGTTCCTTTACTTGGAATTAGAGGGGGCATTACTTACAACCCATGTCTGGCTTTGAGACAGTTTGGTTACGCTCGGAGGGATGGCCCTCATGACATGTTGATTCCTGACATAGTTTTTGACTTCGACAATGATGCACAAGGACTTCGCCAGAGGTTTATCAGAGCTTGGAGGATGCCCAACAGGGTAGATAGCAAGACACTGGGGCATAAGAACTCCATCCCCCTGGAGCCTTATCTCAAGTGGGTACGAGCCCGCTCCCAGAAGTTGGTGATGCCATATCCTCATGTTCTCCCCGTGATCAAAGAGCCAGTTTTGGAAGGAGAGGTGCCATACACCATTCAACATCCTGACATGCCGACATCCTGGGAAGAAATGCAAAAAGATGGATCCAACTCAAGGAAGAACGGAATTCTCTTAAAACCAGTCTACATGCCAGTGAGAAGAAGGTCTTGGAGCTCACCCGCCTACTGCATGAGGAAAAAACTCTCAACACTTACATAGTTCAAAGAGGATGCGCAATGTCTTTTGGGATTAAATTATTTTGTAATGTTTTGCCCATGAGGCTTTGATGTTCTGAACAAATTATTTCTTAATATAATGTGTGTTCCTTTTTTTTGTCTACAACGAATTTGAACTTTCGAACCCTTGAATGCATTGCATAAATAGCATATCATGCATCATGTGCATAATAGGTACTCTTTTCTACAGGTTGCTTAATCTTCTTCGCTGTTTATTTCAGCAGTCATCATGAATCCTGAATCATCCAATGAACAAGCTATCAAGGCCCTCCAGGCCCAGAATGCCCAGTTTCAAGAGATGGTCATGAGCTTAACCCAGGGTCAGCAGGAATTGAAGACTCTGCTGTTGAAGAAGAAGAAGAGGACTGTGCTGTTCAACACTGGACGGAGGTTTGGAAATACACTGCAAAATGAGGCTGATCAGGCTACTTCTTCTGTAGGGAAAGACAGTCCCCAAGGGGGAAGGGTTCCTAGCCCCGTGGTCTCCGACAACGAGACGGATTTCAATGACGAACAATACCCTCATGTTGAAGACTGGTATAAGCAACTAGAGAACCGTCTGAGTGCCATGGAGATTCAACAGGTGCCTGGGTTACATTTTTGGGATCTAGGTTTATCTTCTGGGGTGGTGATCCCGCACAAGTTCAAGGCACCTTCTTTTGCGAAGTATGAGGGGGCTTCCTGCCCTAAGCTGCATCTCAGATCTTATGTAAGGAAGATCCAACCTTACACTGCAGACAAGAATCTATGGATCCATTTCTTCCAGGATAGCCTTTCAGGGGCTCAACTCGAGTGGTTCTATCAGCTGGATGGAACCAGTATTCGAAACTGGGAGGACTTGGCTACTGCATTCTATAAGCAGTATCAGTATAATGCCGAGCTCGCTCTTACACGTACCCAACTCCAGGGTATGTCGCTAGGGACGGGAGAAGGTTTTAAGGAGTACGCGCAAAAGTGGAGAGACATGGATGGCAGGGTGCATCCACCGTTGACTGACCGTGAACTCGTGGACATGTTCTTAGGGACCCTGTCTGGTCCATTCTTTAACCATCTTATCGGTAATTCTTCTGCAGGGTTTACAGACCTCATTCTGACTAGTGAGAGGATCGAAGCTGGTATTAAGTCGGGGAAGATACAGAAAGGTGCATCCTCAAGTTCTGAAAAGAAGCCTTTCAAGAAGGAATCTAGTGCTGTTTATGGTTCAAGGAAACAGAATAAACCGGAACGCCGCCAAGCTGTCAACGCGGTGGTAATTTCAAAGCCTGCTGCTGCTCCTCAGCAGTACAACCAACCAAGGGGTGAGAGGCCCAAAAGGCAGTACACTCGGCTCAGTATGACCCTATCTCAGATATTTCCGCAACTACTGTCAACCAATCTGGTAACTGTCAAGGAAGCTCCGAAGGTAGTAAATACAACCTCTCCAAAGTACAACCCCAACGCCCGTTGCGCTTATCACTCTTATAGCCCGGGGCATTCTACTGATGATTGTTGGGCTTTGAGGAATAAGGTTTAGGACCTTATTGATGCTAAAGAAATACAGTTCGAGGCGCCCGAAAGGCCCAATGTTGTGACTGCTCCCATGCCCCAGCATGGAGTGAACGCTGTGGAAGAAGACATGTTTGTGGCCTCCGTGGATGATATTGTTACTCCGTTGTTGACTGTCAAAAGGAACCTGTGGCTAGCCGGTTTATTTCTGGGGTGTAGTAAAGTTTGCCTCCTGTGTTCTGTTTCACCTGCTGGTTGTCCTTTGTTGAAGTCAGGCATCCAAAACCTGATGGATAACAAAGAGATCTTGTTCGAGAAGATTGTTGTTCCTGTTATCCCTGCTGAAGAAGTTTCTATTATCACTATTTTCAACAACTCTCCTAAGGCTCCCTCAAAGAAGCCTGTCAAAATCATGTCCACTCAGAAGATTGCTCCTATCATCATCACTGTTCCGGGGCCCATCCCCTATAAGTCTGACAAAGCTGTCCAGTGGAACTATGGGGCAGATGTTTATGTTCTTGGAGTAAAGCAAGAGTTTGATGCTAGTACCGGCATCAGTAACATCACCGGGCCTGCCAAGGTTACTCGTAGTGGTAGGTTGTTCTCACCAGATATTGCACCACCAACAATTCAGAGACCTCTTGTCATCACACCTGCCAGTGTGCCTACTTCCCTGCCTGACCAAGTTCCTGTTTCTACCCCTACTTCCGAGTCATCGGACGCTCGGGGCAAAGGGATTGCTACTGATGTGCCTGGCATGACGGAGGCACCGAAGATAACCAATGTTGAAGCTTCCAAGCAAGAGATGGAACAGATTCTCAAGATCATTAAGAAGAGTGATTTCAATGTAGTTGAGCAGCTGGGGAACACCCCCTCTAAGATTTCTATGCTATCACTGTTGTTGTGTTCAGAGGCCCATGCCAAGGCCCTGATTGCCTTCCTGAAGACGGCCCATGTGCCACAAGAAACATTTGCTGACCAATTTACCGATTGTGTGGCCAACTTGACTGCCGATAATGGGTTGGGTTTCTCTGACGCTGATCTGACTGCCAAGGGAAAGAACCATAATGACGCCCTGCATGTCTCTATTGAATGCAGGGGCACTACTCTTGCCCATGTATTGGTAGACACTGGTTCCTCGTTGAATGTATTACCCAAGAAGGCCCTAGACAGGTTGGATTATGAGGGTTTGGAGCTCAAGCCTAGTAACATTGTTGTCCGGGCCTTTGACGGGTCGAAGAGGATGGTACATGGTGAAGTTGACATTCCAATCAGCGTTGGTTCGCAGGTCTTTGATTCGACATTCTATGTGATGGACATCCGACCATGCTATTCCTGTTTGTTGGGTCGTCCTTGGATCCACAAGGCCGGAGTTGTGACCTCCACATTACATCAGAAGCTTAAGTACCCAGTCAGAGGAAAGATTGTTACAGTGCAGGGGGAGGAAGAATATATGGTCAGCCACCTCAACTCGTTCCGGTACATAGAGATGGATGGGGAGTTCATTGAGACCCCCTTTCAACACTTTGAAGAGGTGCCTCAGACATTGGCAGCAACAGAGACTGTAACTGAAGAAGATTCTCCGTTGAAGATGGCTTCCTTGAAGGATGCCCGGGGTGTGGTTAAGAAGGGTGAGTGTGCAAACTGGGCCAGACTTCCTGATTTCACTCCGAAGACTGACAAGTTTGGTTTGGGTTTCCTGCAGAAGCTCAGAGGGATGTTCGCAAGGCAAGGATTGGAAGACCTCCTGTGCTCATCACCAACCCAGGAGTGAATGCTATTGAAGACGAAGTGGAGGAATCCGAATTCGACAGCTGGATCTACCCAACGATCAACGGTGGACTAAGCAACTGGACTGCCAAAGATTTCATACCTATTACTTTTGTCACTCAGTAATGAACTCCTTTGTTTTAAATTTGTAACGAACAATAATTTGAAACTTTATGGCCTGGTGTCTTACCCGGGGCATCGCGGCTTCATTTGTGAGGGCTTATTATTTGTCATTTTCATATATCATGAATAAAAACATTGGACGTTTTTCACATTTCAAATCTTGTGCTCCCTTCCTTTCTCTATATATTGCAAAACAACTATATTTACACACACTCACTTATACAGGTTCCAATCCACTCTGGATCTCACTGGTAACGACTCTGCTACTGCCAGTTATGACTTTGAAAATCCGATCAACTTAGCCGAAGACGAAGGTGAAGATGATTGCGAAGTGCCTGGTGAGCTTGCAAGACTGTTACTCCAGGAAGAGAGGGCCATTCAGCCACATGAAGAGCCAGTGGAAATGGTAAATCTGGGTACTGAGACAGACATAAAGGAAGTCAAGATTGGTGCCAATCTGGAGGCCAGTGTGAAACAACGGTTGATCCAGATGTTGCATGATTATGTGGAAATCTTTGCCTGGTCTTACGAAGACATGCCTGGGTTGGATACTGACATTGTGGTCCATCACCTGCTTACCAAGGAAGACTTCCCTCCGGTTAAACAGAAGGTCCGCCGTATGCGTCCAGAGATGTCCGAGAAAATCAAAGCTGAGGTTATGAAACAATTTGACGCCAGTTTTCTAGCAGTGACTTCTTACCCTCAGTGGGTTGCCAATGTGGTCCCAGTACCGAAGAAAGATGGTAAGGTCAGAATGTGTGTTGATTACAGGGATTTGAACAGGGCGAGCCCTAAGGATGATTTCCCTCTGCCTCATATCGACGTTCTGGTTGACAATACTGCTCAGCATAAGGTATTCTCCTTCATGGACGGCTTCTCCGGTTATAACCAAATCAAGATGGCTCCCGAAGACATGGAGAAGACCACTTTTGTTACTCAGTGGGGCACCTTTTGCTACAAGGTCATGCCATTTGGGTTGAAGAATGCTAGGGCAACTTACCAACATGCCATGGTTGCTCTATTTCATGATATGATCCATCATGAGATCGAAGTGTATGTCGACGATATGATTGCAAGGTCCCAAACTGAGGAAGAACACCTTGACCATCTACATAAGCTGTTTGACCGTCTGAAGTTGTACAAGCTGAGGTTGAACCCAAAAAAGTGCACCTTTGGGGTGAGATCTGGAAAACTACTAGGTTTCATCGTGAGCGACAAAGGTATTCAAGTGGACCCTGCCAAGGTGAAAGCCATACAAGAGATGCCAATTCCCAAGACAGAGAAAGAAGTCAGAGGCTTCCTAGGACGGCTGAACTACATTCCCCGATTCATCTCACATCTAACTGCTACCTGTGAACTAATCTTCAAGCTACTGAAGAAAGATCAAGTAGTACGTTAGAACGATGAATGTCAGGCCACTTTCGACAGAATCAAAGAGTATCTCCAAGAACCACCCATCCTTATGCCACCGGTTGAAGGGAGACCTCTAATATTATACTTGACAGCTCAATGGGGTGTGTGCTGGGGCAGCATGACGAGTCTGGCCGAAAAGAGCACGCCATTTATTACCTTAGCAAAAAGTTTACCGACTGTGAGACCCGATACTCACTACTCGAGAAAACTTGCTGCGCTTTGGTATGGGCTGCTCGTCGGCTGAGACAGTATATGTTGACTCACACTACTCTATTGATTTCTAAAATGGATCCTATCAAGTACATATTCGAAAAGCCTGCCTTGTCCGGAAGAATAGCGAGATGGCAGATGATCTTGACTGAATATGACATCCAGTACACGACTCAAAAAGCAATCAAGGGAAATGTATTGGTAGACCATTTGGCACACCAGGCAGTGGATGATTACCAGTCGATGAACTTTGAATTTCCAGACGAGAATATCATGGTAGTGACTAATTGTGAAGTACCTGGACCGGATGAAGGACCTGAGGAAGGATCCCAATGGTCTATGCACTTTGACGGAGCCTCTAACGCTTTGGGTAACGGTATCAGCACTGTGATCATATCCCCAAAAGGCACTCATACTCCACTCACTGCCCGGTTATGTTTCAACTGCACCAACAACATGGCAGAGTATAAGGCATGCATCATGGGTCTTCAAGCTGCAATTGACTTAAGGATCAAGTTTCTAAGGGTCTTCGGAGATTCCGCTCTCGTGATCAATCAGATCAAAGGCGAGTGGGATACGAAACACCCAAATCTTATTCCTTACAAAGAGTGTGTGTTGACGTTGATCCCCCATTTCACAGAGATAACTTTTGAACACTTCCCAAGAGAGGAGAATCAGTTGGCGGACGCGCTGGCTATGATGTCTTCTATGTTCAAAGTTAAATGGGACAACGAGGCTCCCCGGATCATCATTTTGAAATTGGATGAACCTGCATATTGCTGTGATCTTGAGGCTGAAAAGGTAACTGAAAAACCTTGGTATCATGAAGTGAAAAGGTACTTGGAAGCTCAAGAATACCCCGAGGGTGCATCTGTTAATGACAAGAAGTTCCTGAGAAGGTTTGCTGCAAAGTTCTTCCTCAGCAACGACATTCTATACAAGCAAAACCATGATTCAACCTTACTGCGTTGTGTGGACAAGACTGAAGCAGAAAGGATCATGGCAGAGCTGCATGAAGGTACCTTCGGAACACATTCCAGTGGACATACCATGGCAAAGAAAATCCTTCGGGCATGATATTTCTGGTCCACAATGGAAGTTGACTGTTACCAACATTCTCGGACATGTCACAAATGCCAGATCTATGCAGATAAGGTGCATATTCCTCCAGTTCCTCTGAACGTCTTGACAG
Source organism: Vicia faba (assembly GCA_948472305.1). NCBI lineage: Eukaryota > Viridiplantae > Streptophyta > Magnoliopsida > Fabales > Fabaceae > Vicia > Vicia faba. Next base: position 1,435,153,378 of record OX451741.1, on the reverse strand, counting down.
CACCTTGGCCTTTTGCAATGTGGGGCATAGATATGATCGGCGAGATCATACCTACGGAATCCAACGGGCATCGCTTCATCCTGGTAGCGATTGATTACTTTACAAAGTGGGTTGAAGCAGCTTCCTACGCTACAGTAACCAAGAACGTCGAGGCACGGTTCATTAGGCATAACTTGATCTGTCGATACGGCGTCCCGGAAAGGATCATTACAGACAATGGTACCAATCTTAACAACAAGATGATCACTGAGCTATGCGAGCAATTCAAGATACAGCACCACAACTCTTCTCCTTACCGGTCGAAGATGAATGGCGCTGTAGAAGCAGCAAATAAGAATATTAAGAAGATTGTGCAGAAGATGACAGTGACCTACAAAGATTGGCACGAAATGTTACCGTTCGCTCTTCATGGGTACCGTACCTCAGCACAGACGTCAACAGGGGCAACACCCTTTTCCTTGGTCTATGGCATGGAGGCAGTCTTTCCTATTGAAGTCCAGATACCCTCTCTCCGGATAATGAAGGATGCAGGCTTGAACGAAGATGACTGGATCCAGACTCGGCTTGATCAGTTAAACCTAATTGATGAAAAGAGACTCACTGCTATTTGTCATGGTCAAACGTACCAAAAACGGATGATCAGGGCATTTAACAAGAATGTCAGACGCCAAGAGTATCAAGTCGGAGACCTAGTAATCAAGCGCATCATCCTTCCTCAAAGTGATCCCAGGGGCAAATGGACCCCTACGTACAGAGGGCCATTTGTGGTTAAACATATCTTCTCAGGAGGAGCTATGATTCTAACCACCATGGATGGTAACGACCTTCCTCACCCCGCCAATGCAGACATAGTAAAAAGATACTACGCATGATTAAAGACCCGCTAGGTTGACACACCTAGGCAAAAATAAGGGCTTCCCGGCGAACCAAAAGGGTTCGAGCAAAAATAAGGGATGAAATGAAAATAATCTGTACACCCAGCAAGTCGAAAACCTGAAAAGGCAGCTTGGGCAAAAATGGATATCCCGGTGGACTAAAAACCCGAAAGGGCAGTCCAGGCAAAAGTTAGGGATTAAAGCGTAATACTATGTCTCATTGGATCACCTTGCATCCAGAATCCGGTATCAACTATCAGGTTCAAACGACACCAATCGATCAGCTTCATCTTCAACTAAGCAGCAAAGTGATGAGACACTTGAAGACATAAAGGCGATAGCAGAGTTGGAACCCAGTGGGATTTTTCACATAGCTGGTTTGTTTTCCTTTTCACAAAATTGTATAAACTCTGTTGTTCGGCGGTGTTCTCTTACTAGGACGTCAGCCTCTTGTACATAAACGCCTATTTACAGGCAAATTTCAAAATCAATACAAATTCACTTTTCCAGACAAATTGCTAACTGTTTTTCCTTTTTCTGTTTTGTCTTGCGAAGAACGTCCAATGTTCATTTTTAATATATGCATTTGACATTAATTGCTAACTCATAAATACTTGCATACGAAACAAAGGATTAATTATAGGTGATATCAGAAACAGGGGCAATAATGAGTTGTCTAAGCGATCTAGTTGCTCTGTCCACCAAGGTACCAAGGTAAGTTCGGCTGAAGAATGTAACCCAGATACCTTCACTCCCCGCAGAGTAAGACAGGTTTTCAATAATACTCTCCCCCGAGCAGAGTTGGTCTCCCATCAACCCTAACAAGGCACAGTATCTCCAGCAAGTCAGCAACACTCTCCCAAAGCAGAGTTAAACTACTGTCAGCCTTAAGGAAGTTGGGTATCCCCATAAGATCTCAACATTCCCCAGCGGAGTATACAGATGTTCCTCAGCAAGCATCCCCGGCAGTCTTAATATTCCTCGATGAAATATAAGATTGTTCCCCGGCAGAATACCAGACACCCCAGTGGATCCATTCCCCAGTACAATCCAAAAGTTTCCCCAGGAGAGTTGAACCATCTCTCTAGTAGATTCTGGAAGCTTATCCCCAGTAGATTTTGGAAGCTTATCCCCAGTAGATTCTGGAAGCTTATCCCCAGTAGATTCTGGAAGCTTATCCCCAGTAGATTCTGGAAGCTTGTCCCCTGCAGAGTACCAACATATCTCTCCCGACCATATTCAAAGGTTATTCCCCACCGGAGCCTATAACTGGGTTATCCTCAGCTAATTACAACAGATAGATCGTCCTCGGCGAAGTTCTCCCTATCCCCAGCGGAGTTCATCAAATTCCCCAACAAAACTCATCAATGGTATCCCCAGTGGAGTTATCATCAAATTCTCAGCGAAGTATCTCTTCCCACAGAGTAATTCCCCGCAGAGTAATCTCTTCACCAAGTTTATTCCCCAACGGAGTCATCTTCTCCTACCGGTTTATTCTTGCAACCATCATCCCCAGCGGAAACGAAGAACTCTAATCTTCAAACATCAGCCCAGGATTCAACAAGATTCCGACATTCGTCAAGGATTTATTTTCCCAGACGAAAACACATTCATAAACATTTCATATTTCATACATCTTGCTTACATACATGACAAAGTGCATACGACACTATCTCATTTTTGAACATCATGACATCATGCATCTCATACATCATGGCATTGCATACAACTGATGTTTTGCCTTTTCAGGAAAAAGGTCAATCCAAAGATGATTACTATCAACTGTCGCAATTCCAGATTCGATACCTGTATCTAGCTAGGTCATATCTGTGAGTGATTTGATTGTAGATTCGACACCTGTATCTAGCCAGGGCATGTCTGCATGAAGAGTTTAGAGATTCGATTCCAGTATCCAGCCAGGGCATATTTGTAGACGACCAATTCCAGATTCGATACCTGTATCTAGCCAGGGAATATCTGTGAGTGATTTGATTGTAGATTCGACACCTGTATCTAGCCAAGGCATGTCTGCATGAAGAGTTTAGAGATTCGATTCCTGTATCCAGCCAGGGCATACCTGTAGACGACCAATTCCAGATTCGATTCCTGTATCTAGCCAGGGCATATCTGTGAGTAACTGATTATAGATTCGATTCCTGTATCCAGCCAGGGCATGTCTGCATGAAGAGTTTAGAGATTCGACTCCTGTATCCAGCCAGGGCATATCTATAGACGACCAATTCCATATTCGATTCCTGTATCTAGCCAGGGCATATCTGTGAGTAACTGATTGTAGATTTGATTCCTGTATCCAGCCAGGGCATGTCTGCATAAAGAGTTTAGAGATTCGACTCCTGTATCCAGCCAGGGCATATCTATAGACGACCAATTCCAGATTCGATTCCTGTATCCAGCCAGGGCATATCTGTGAGTAACTGATTGTAGATTCGACACCTGTATCCAGCCAGGGCATGACTACATGAAGAGTTTAGAGATTCGACTCATGTATCCAGCCAGGGCATATCTGTAGACGACCAATTCCAGATTCGATTCCTGTATCTAGCCAGGGCATATCTGTGAGAAATTGATTATAGATTGGATTCCTGTATCCAGCCAGGGCATGTCTGCATGAAGAGTTTAGAGATTCGACTCCTGTATCCAGCCAGGGCATATCTATAGACGACCAATTCCATATTCAATTCCTGTATCCAGCCAGGGCATATCTGTGAGTAACTGATTGTAGATTCGACACCTATATCCAGCCAGGGCATGTCTGCATGAAGAGTTTAGAGATTCAATTCCTGTATCCAGCCAGGGCATATCTGTAGACGACCAATTCCAAATTCGATTCCTGTATCTAGCCAAGGCATATTTGTGAGTAACTGATTGTAGATTCGATACCTGCATCCAGCCAGGGCATGTCTACATGAAGAGTTTAGAGATTCGATTCCTGTATCCAGCCAGGGCATATCTGTAGACGACTAGCTTCGGATTCGATTCCTGTATCTAGCCAGGGCACATCTGTGAGCAATTGATTGTAGATTCGATACCTATATCTAGCCAGGGCATATCTGCATGAAGAGTTTGAAGATCAACACTTGTAGCAGGCCAGGAAATTATCTTTCTTTCTCAAGTACGCAAGTTCTCGCTAAGGAATCTCTTACGCGATCGACACCCCCGATGGCATCTATAAGCCCATCTCCACAACTATCCATCACACTTCCAAATGGCATCTATAAGCCCATTCCCGACAAGATCCTGTCACATCTCTAGATGGCATCTATAAGCCCATCCTCCTATCCATCATCTCTCCAAATGGAATCTGTAAGCCCATTCCCTACATCACACTGCTAATACTCCATTATGCGAGTGCAAATTTCTGGGCACTTTAGTGTTCAATCATCTTCCACCTTCGAATCACGAAAGGCACGCAAGCCAATCTACATCCTCAGGTATAAGAAGATTGAACAGGGGCAACTGTTGTACCCCAAAATTTGCCCTCCCATATTCTTCAAAGTTTTGACAAGCAGCATCTCAATTTGCTCAAGTCTACTCAAGGGTTACACAGTCAAACCATCCTCCTAAGCCAGTCAAAATTAGGGTTTTGGTTCTTGCAAGGAAGTTGAGGTTTTCAAGGTCTCAATCAAGTCCCATATGCCTATATACATTGTCAAGCATCCATATGTCAAGTTTCAAGACTCACAGCATCAAGTTGCACAGTCAGAAGCCATAATTGCTTCACAATCAACTGTAGGGGTAAAATGGTCATTTGGTAGTCAAAAGGAAAAAATTTTGGTCAACATCTTATTTTGAAGCCACAATCATCATTTGGTCAAGTCTTGACCATGATTCCACAAGAATGGCTCAAAAATCATCAAGATGCAAAAGTTTCTATTTTTGGACAACTGAAAAGTCAACTGTAACTTGACCAAGGCATAACTTTTTCATGGTTCAATAGAAAAATCCCATCCAATGCTCATTTTGAAGGGGATGACATTTCCTACAACTCATCTTCACATTCCAAGTCCAAGAAATGCTCTCACAAAAGGTTATCAATTTCTACATTATAGGTCAATTTCAAAAGTCAACAAAAAGGCACTTAAAGTCAAAGACCATAACTTGAGATTGGTAAATCAAAATGTCATGGGACCAAAGGCATTGGTTAGAGGACTTCAAGACCTTTCCAAAATGTCATAGAACATGTTCATATGATCAAAATTGAGCAAGATATGCATTGGAGAAGTTGGGAAATATTTGGGAATTTGCAAAAGTCAACTTTGCCTAAAACACTTCATTTTTGCTAATGGGCCTCAAATTCCTTCTTGAAACTTTGTCCAAGGCCTATGCAGGACCCATTGAACTTATATTGATTTATTTTCTTATTTTTAATTAATTAATTGAATTTTTATTAATATTAATTCATTTAATTCATTTAATTGTAGGAAAATTCAAAAGATATGGTTTTCAAATCTTTTTGTGATGCAAATACACTCAGGGCAAGCTGGCAATTCGTGTACATATCAAGGACATCAAAAGCTCCATGTTTGGCAAGTTTTGTCAATCAAAAATATGCAAAAAGATTTGATTGAAATCAAATATTGAAAACATGAATTCAAAGGATTTCTTGTGCAAGATTTACCCTAATTCCATTATACTATATATGCTGAAGCCAAACCTAATTCCATTCACGTGCAAAAGCTGCTGCAAGAACCATTACCACATTGAAAAAATTCAAAGAAAACTGAAATCTGAATTCAACCTTCCAGGCCAATTCAAACCTTTTTCTTGATTCCAACACCTTGTTGGGATACTCAGGAACACATAGCAATCAAAAACAAGCTTTAACACTCAAAGAATCGTTCTACACAGTCATACGGTTTACCACTTTTTTTCAAAATCATAACCATCGATTCATGCATTTTTAACATCTTTTATTGATTGTGTTGTGTTTATAGGACTCATATGAAGCTATTAGTGTGATTGAATTGCATTATGGCGCCCTGAAACGTAAACCACCATTGTTGAATTCTAGGGTTTTCGAAGCTCTCAATTGGGGCTTTACAGCATGAGCAAAATTGGACCTCATAACGCATATGGTTGAATTCGTCAAGGCCAGACGAACTCAACCCAACCATCGCACCCTTTTTATATGTATTGTACGCCTAATCGCTATTTTATGTGGTTGCATTTTTGGGGGTTAAAAACCCCCGCTATTTGATATGTTTTATGCAGGTTTCATGAAGAAGACGAAGACGTGGTAATACACCATTGGCTGGTTCAAATGGAACACGCGTTTTTTATCTTTCCAGCATGGTTGTTATGTTTTAAATATTATATTCATTGCATATTATATTAACAAAGACAATGCAGTGGCTTGGTGGTTGATGACGTGCTTGGTAACTACTGGGACCTGGGTTCGATTCCCAGGTCCCCCAAACATTTGTTTCATATTTTTCCTTATACAATCTGATGCAGCGCTTGTCCAGAATTCCATCATGCAACCACACAAATCAGCCTGCCAAGTGGCCATAAAGCTCAATCCAAAGGCTAGGGATGGTTGACCACCATGTTCTCCAGTCAACGCAGGCGTGGACAACCAGGAAGGTCAACAAGGCTTGAATGTTCATGGGCCTAAAATTTCCAGTCAAAACCTCCACTTGGGTCCATCAACCCCCCTGGTTTCTATTTCTTTTTCTTATTTTATTTTCCTTTTAATTCTTTTAATTACTAGTATTATTATTATTAATTAACAAATTGTTTTTTATAATAAAAATCAGAAGCCTAAAATATTAAATATTTTTATTATTCATTATTTATTAATTATTATTATTTTTGTAAATAAAATGTAAATTAATTAATTTAGTTAATTAGGTTAACTTTGACATTTTTTATATTAAATAAAATTAGTTTAGAATTAGGGTTTTGTTTACTAACTTTTTAATTCCTTTTATTTTTATTTCATTAAATACAAAAAAACATAAAAAACATTTATTTTTCTTTTTAATTAAATAATTAATTAGTACTAGGTTTAATTTTAATTTAATTAAAAGCAAAGGACCAAAATTTCTTTATTTCTCAAAAGGGTCAAAACCCTAAGGACGTCCCGATTCTATTTCTTTTCGAACTTTATTCTTATTTTCTCTTTATATATCTGCTCAAAGGATGTAATAGTTAATTAGGTCTTACCGCTTTCTTTACTTTCTGCATTTATTTTCCAAAACGGGTTATGTTTTTGGCGATGTATAGACCCGCGCCTTGTAATAGCGTAGATTCATATTTCTGCACTTTATTTTCCGCACTCTTAACTGTTAATTATGCCTGCAAGACTGTATGCCAAATAAAATTAATCCGTAGCTCACGAATGCATGTTCAAAGATAAATATAAACTGAAAACAACACACAAGCACATGCCACTCCTAGGGTACGCCTCACTGGTTGCCTCGAAAGTGGTCGTCAAGTATACGGTGTTTTAGAGGTCGCCCTCCTGTCTAAAGATCCTGTTGCCTCGAAACGGTTGCCTCGGATAAAAAGGATCTAGGACATTAGGGTTACTTCTAAGGTGTTCTACTATTGCTTTGGTGACCACACATGTCCCTTATAATCGAATTGACCCAAAAACCTCCAACGACGGTGCTACCTACCCCTCAATGATGGGATAGCACTATCTAAAGGACTCTTACACAGCCTAATTCCTTAGAGTAGGTAGATTTCTCTCAAGTACTTGCTCTTTTCAAAACAAACAAAAAATACTTTTCGCACCCACACTTTCAAAAAGTTTTCAAACAAATTTTTCATACACTCTTAAGGACAGATACAAGAGTTACTTAGAAATTTTTCAAACGAAACTTCTTCAAAACCCACACACACTTGAAAAGCAAACATCTTTTGAAAACATAAGAGCAAGTACCTAAGAGCCCGTGGATAACCACGGATAGAAAGGGTGCTAACACCTTCCCTTTCTATAAATCTACCTCCCGAACAGAGAGACATCTCAAAGAAGGAATTTTGCTGTGCTTTTGTCCTTTCCATGTTGGAAAACATAAAAGATGGTGGCGACTCTTGCTTACCGCGATATTTTGCGAACCAGCTTTAAACAGTCAGTTCTATTTCCACCGATCACATTGACCAATAAAGTTCAATTTATAGGCAAAGGTCTAGTAGCTTCGAGAGGTCACGTGGCACAACCATCATATGCTAGGTGCTGACTTGTTCTTGATGTAAGTATGGTGGTTAGAAGTTTTAACAGCGCCTAAGCTGGATTTGTAAGCAGGAAATAAGGAAAGGTAACCTCAAAAGAAAAAGCAACGTATGGGCCCAACACAATTTTGTACAAAAGTTTGCTTTTCTAAGACAATAAAGGTACTCCTATGCCACATGTGGGGAAATCTTTTGGATAAACGCTGAAAAATTGTTGTGAGCATTAAATGATGATGAGATTTATCAAACCAGAAATTCTGCAATGTGAGATTTTGCATCATTGCTTAATTATGGGTCAGAAGTTCAGCTTCTGCATAAATTAGAATAAACATCCAACTTCTGATCTTTGTATCTCCTTGCTCCAACATGTTCTGAAGGAGCTCCCAGACTTTCCAGGAAGCTTTCAACACGCTTTGTAAACCTTCTTTGAATTGCTCTTGCAAACTCTGACTGAATATTTGTGAAAACTAGTCCAGAAGTTGTAACCAAACTCTGTCTTGGAATTGTCCAGAATTTGCTGAGTGCTTCAGTTTCATGGATGTGTCTTTGAGGAGTCATAACTTGAAATCCCAGCATTTCTAGGAGAAGTTTCGCTCTATAATGTTTTAGGTCTTATTGAGATCTAAAATTCTTGTGTTAGAAGTTCTTCCAGAATCAACTTGCATCATGGTGATAATCTGATCAGAAGTTCTGAGCTCATCATATTTCCTAAACACTTAGAAAAAATTCTAAGTATTTGGAATTTTGACTTTTCCAAAGCAAATTTGACTTTTTATTTTCTTAATGAAACCAATTTCATATATTAACATGTCTTGATGAAATATGATTCTTGAAACTTGATTTTGATCTAAAAGTTAAAGTTTGACTTTTTAGTGTGCAAATGACCATTTTTCCCTTGTGGTTGACTTTCTTGGAAAATTTGTAATTCAAGGATCGAAATTGGATGGGAACAAACCTGAGGGTTCAGGGTGATCCTTTGAGAAATCAGAGGGTAAATTTTGGGGTATAACAGTTGCCCCTGTTCAATCTTCTTAAACCTGAAGAGTTAGATTGGCGGATTTGCCATTCGTGACTTGAAGGTGGAAGATGATTGGACATTAGAGTGCCTAGAAATTTTCACTCAATGATATGATGACTGATGGTATAGGGAATGGGCTTAAAGATGCCATTTGGAGGAATGATGAAAAACTTGTTGGAGATGGGCTTGTAGATGTCATCCATAAATGATTGTTGAACTGTATATGTAAGCTGAAATTGAATGATTATCAGAATGGCATCTGTGTCTAGAGCGTATCTGAACTGTATCTGAAAAGATAAATCTGAATGAGTATCAGAATGGCGTTCGTGTCTGGAGCGTATCTAAACTATATCTGAAAAAGTTGAATCTAAATGAGTATGAGAATGGCATCCGTGTCTGTAGCGTATCTGAACTGTATCAAAAGTTGAATCTGGATGAGTATCAAAATGGAATCCGTGTCTAAAGCATATCTGAACTGTATCAAAAGTTGAATTTGAATGAGTATCAGAATGACATCCGTGTCTGGAGCGTATCTGAATTGTATCAAAAGTTGAATTTGAATGAGTATCAGAATGGCATCCGTGTCTGGAGCGTATCTGAATTGTATCAAAAGTTGAATTTGAATGAGTATCAGAATGGCATCCATGTCTTGAGCATATCTGAACTGTATCAAAAGTTGAGTCTGAATGAGTATTAGAATGGAATCCGTGTCTGGAGCGTATCTGGACTGTATCAAAAGTTTAATTTGAATGAGTATCAGAATGGAATCCGTGTCTAGAGTGTATCTAAACTGTATCAAAAGTTGAATTTGAATGAGTATCATAATTCCATCTGTGTATGGAGCGTATTTGAATTGTATAAAAAGTTGAGTCAGAATGAGTATCAGAATGGCATCCGTGTCTGGAGCGTATCTGAACTGTATCAAACAAGCCTTTGAACATTGTTAATGGTAGCTATTAACCTTATCCTGAAAAGGGTAAAATGTTAGCTAGAATGTAACGTCATGTTGTATGAAATGCATGGTGTAAATATATTCGTGTTATCAATGTTCATGATATATGGATGTGATGCATGCGTATGTGAGCTAATTTTCTGCACTGCTTGTTGGATTGGGAAAATGAATCCCTGACTGCTGCTGAGGATTTGGAGTGTAAGTCTTCATGTCGTGAAGTTGAAGTGCTGATGAATTTCCTCTTAGAGAAATAAACTTTGTTGTAAAGGGAATTTTGTATACTGCTTGCAAAATCCTGCTGGGGGAATCTTGAGAAATTTGGCGACCTCTATCGGGGATTGATAAACTGGAAGCTTTGTTCCGCTGGAGATTAAACTGCACATTGTGGGGAATTTTATGGAAAATAACTTAGAGAGATTTCCCTATCCCTTAAAGCCACCAGTAATTGTCTTTTATTTTGTTTATTTGTAAACAGTAATTATGTTCAAATGCATATGTTCAACAATGAATCATTGGACATTTTTGTAAACAAAACACAAGCGTAACGAAAAACAGATAGTTTTTGAATTTTCAAGGAGATATCTTTGTATTGACTTTGAGTAAGTATTTTTGTACAATGAGACAAACATTCTAGTAAGAGAATTCCATCGTAAAAAATGAAAATTTTGATACAAAGAAAAGATAGCTACGTGTAATAATCCCATGGAGTTCCCATTCCGCTATGGCCTTCGTATCTCTGAGCATCTTGTCTATTTGTTACCTCATCCGAAGATGATTGAATTGATCAAAATCGCTGAATTTGTCAGTTGAATTCAAAGGTTGTCCGCAAAAATTATCCAACAGGACATAGTCATACGCTTTAATTCCCTAACTTTTGCCTGTACTGCCCTTTCGGGTTTTCAGTCCACCAGGAAACCCGTTTTTGCCCAAGTTGCCCTTTCGGGTTTTCAACTTGCCGGGTGTACAGATTTTTGATTTATCCCTATATTTTTCCCGAACTTTTTGGTTCACCGGGATGCCCTTGTTTTGCCTAAGTGTGTCAACCTAGCGGGCTTCTTATGCGTAGTATCTTTTGATTATGTTTGCGTTCGCAGGGTGCGACAGGTCGTCTCCATCCATGGAGGTCAAGATCATTGCTCCACCAGAGAAAATGTTTTTGATTACAAATGGTCCTTCATAGGTAGGAGTCCATTTTCACCTGGGATCATCTTGCGGCAGTATGATGCGCTTAATCACCAGATCCCCGACTTGGTACACTTGGCGTCTGACCTTCTTGTTGAAAGTCTTGATCATCCGTTTTTGATGCATTTGACCATTGCAAACATCAGTAAGTCTTTTCTCATCAATCAAGTTTAGTTGATCAAGTTTAGTCTGGATCCAATCTTCTTCTTTCAACCCTGCATCCTTCATAATTCTTAGAGAGGGGATTTGGACCTTGATGGCAAGACAACCTCCATGCCGTAAACCAGAGAATAGGGTGTTGCCCTGGTTGATGTGCGAGTTGTGGTACGATACCCGTGGAGAGTGAATAGTAACATCTCATGCCATTCTTTGTATGTGACTGTCATTTTCTGTATGATCTTTTTAATGTTCTTATTTGCGGCTTCGACATCACCATTCATCTTCGGCCGGTAAGGGGAAGAATTGTGATGCTGGATCTTGAATTGCTCGCACAAGGCGGTGATCATAGTATTGTTCATGTTCATACCATTGTCTGTAATGATCCTTTCTGGGATACCGTAATGACAAATGAGATTCTGCTTGACGAATCGGGCGACAACATTCTTGGTCACGGAAGCGAAAGAGGTTGCCTCTCCCATTTTGTAAAATAGTCAATGGCCGCTAAGATGAAGCGGTGTCCATTGGATCCTGTTGGCTTGATTTCCCCAATCATATCAATCCCCCACATAGCAAAGGGCCAAGGAGCCGTCAAGACATTCAGAGGAACCGGAGGTACGTGCACCTTGTCAGCATAAATTTGACACTTATGGCAGGTTCGAGAGTGTTGATAGCAATCTGCTTCCATGGTAGACTAGTAATAGCCTGATCATAGGATTTTCTTTGCCACCATATGCCCACTGGAATGGGTTCCAAAATTTCCTTTATGTAACTCAACTATGATCCTTTCAGCTTCAACCTTGTCTACACACCGAAGTAACACATAATCATGGTTGCGTTTGTAAAGAATTCCATTACTAAGGAAGAATTTAGCAGAGAATCTCCTTAAGAACTTCTTATCGTTGACTGAAGCTCTTTCTGGATATTCTTGGGTTTCGAGATACCTCTTGACTTTGTGAAACCAAGGCTGGTCCACTACTTCTTCAATATTAATCTCGTGACAGTGCGCTGGTTCATCCCTTCGTTTAATGGTGATCTGTGGAGTCTCATTATCCCAATTAAGTTTAAACATAGATGACATTGTGGCTAGTGCGTCTGCTAGCTGATTTTCTTCTCACGGGAAATGCTCGAAGGTAATCTTCTCAAAATGTGGTAGCAATGTCAAAACATGTTCTTTATAAGGGATAAGCTTAGGGTGTTTGGTGTCCCATTCCCCTTTGATCTGAATGATGACCAAATCTGAATCTCCAAATACATTCAAGGATTTGATCCCCAAGTCTATGGCAGCTTTGAGACCAAAGATGCACGCTTCGTATTCCTCCATGTTATTTGTACAATTGAAGCAGAGTCTTGCAGAAATTGGAGTATGACACCCTTCAGGAGATATGAGTACAACACCAATACCATTGCCAAGTGCGTTGGATGCCTCATCAAAGAACAGGGTCCATCGGGATCCTTGTTCAGGTTCGTCATATGGGCTGAATTCTTTACAGTTGTCTAACGTCATGATGTCTTCATTCGGAAATTCGAACTTCATGGACTAGTAGTCTTCTACAGCTTGGTGAGCTAGGTAATCAGCTAGTACACTGCCTTTTATAGCTTTCTGGGTAGTATACTGTATGTCATATTCTGTCAGGATCATCTTCCATCTTGCTATTCTCCCAGAGAGAGCAGGTTTCTCAAAGATATATTTTATTGGATCCATTTTAGATATCAACAGGGTAGTATGAGTCAGCATATACTATCTTATCCGGCGAGAAGCCCATGCCAGAGCGCATCAAGTTTTCTCGAGCAGTGAATATCTTGTTTCACAGTCGGTAAACTTTTTGCTCAGGTAATAAATAGCGTGCTCTTTTCGGCCAGACTCGTCATGCTGCCCTAGCACACACCCCATTGAATTTTCTAAAACAGTCAGATACATGATCAATGGTCTTCCCTCAACTGGTGGAATCAACACAGGAGGCTTTTGTAGGTACTCTTTGATCTTGTCGAAAGTAGTTTGGCATTCATCATTCCATTTGACTACTTGATCTTTCTTCAATAGTTTGAAGATTGGCTCACAAGTAGCTGTCAGGTGAGAAATGAATTTGGAAATGTAGTTTAAACGTCCCAAGAATCCTTTGACTTCCTTCTCAGTACGAGGAGCAGGCATCTCTTGTATCGCTTTCACCTTGGCAGGATCTACTTCAGTACCCTTATTGCTGACGACAAAGCCTATGAGCTTACCAGACCTTACTCCAAACATGCATTTATTTGGGTTCAACCTTAGCTTGTATTTCTTTAGCCTCTCGAACAGTTTCTGTAAATGATCAGGATGCTCTTCTTCTGTTTGATACCTAGCTATCATGTCGTCCACATATACCTCTATTTCTTGATGTATCATGTCGTGAAATAGGGCTACCATGGCACGCTGATAGGTTGCCCCATCATTCTTCAATCCGAATGGCATCACCTTGTAGCAGAATGTCCCCCATTGTGTGACAAAGGTTGTCTTCTCCATGTCCTCAGGCGCCATTTTGATTTGGTTGTAATCTGAGAAACCATCCATGAAGGAAAACACTTTGTGTTGTGCTGTATTGTCAACTAGGATATCAATGTGGGGAAGTGGGAAATCATCTTTAGGGCTCACCCTATTCAAATCTTTGTAATCCATGCGCATTCGTACTTTGCCGTCCTTCTTGGGCACGAGAACAACATTGGCAATCCAATACGGATGGGAGGTGACGGCCAAGAATCCAGTGTTAAATTGTTTCATGACTTCTGCTTTAGTCTTCTCTGAAATATCTGGTCGCATTCGACAGACCTTTTGTTTTACTGGTGGACAATCCTCTTTTGTAGGTAGACGATGTACCACAATATCTGCATCAAGTCCTGGCATGTCTTCATACGACCAGGAAAAGACCTCAACATATTCGTGTAGCAACTGAATTAGACGCTCTTTGATATTGGGTTCCAAGTTGGTACCCACCTTGACCTCTCTTTTGTCTTCCTCGGTACCTAGGTTGATTGTATCCACGGGTTCTTCGTGGGGCTGAATTGTCCTTTCTTCTTGTTGTAGTAATCTGGCAAGTTCCCCTGGTACTTCACAATCTTCCTCTCCTTCGTCTTCGACTCGGTAGACTAGATTTTCAAAGTCACAGAAGGCCATAGCATAATTATTACCCATGGGATCTCGAATGGGTGTAGACCTGCATTGTGAGTGTGAGTGTGTGTAAGGGTATAACCATCATTGAAAGAAATAGAAATGTAAAAAGAAAAACAATGAGCACATAGTTTGTATGCAAAATGTCCATGATTTATTGATTTCATATGGAAATGAGATGATAACCCTTACAAATGGACCATTGTGCCTCGGGTAAGACACAAGGTTTTAAGAGTTTGAATTGTTTTATTATTACAGATCCAACAAATGTAAAGACAAATTACTGTGGGATAAAAGTGATCGGGACAAAATCTCTAGCCTGCCAATTGCTGAGCCCTCCACTGACAGTCGGGAAGATCCAATCCTCCAGGTTGCAACCATCTTCATCATCCTCTACTGTGTTGACTTCACGGTTGCTGATCTTCAGGGGTGGTCCTCCAGCACGAACGCGGCGTATAGCCTTCTAAGCACTTGAAGTGAAACCCATGCCAAATTTGTATGACTTGTATGGGATATCTGGGGTTTGTCCCTAGATAGTGCACCCACCTTCTTCTTTTACATCCTTGGCATCCTTTAAAGATGACATCCTGAGTTGAGGCCTTGTGATCTCTGGAACCTGAGACACAACCTTCGTTACTGCCACGTCTTGTAGGACTTCTTTAAAGTGTTAAAATGGAGTTTCAATAAATTCACCATCTAATTCCACATATCTGAAGGAATTGAGATGGCTGATCATATACTCTTCTTCTCCATGAACGATGATAATCTTCCCTTGAATCAGATACTTCAGCATTTGGTGCAACGTAGAAGTAACAACGCCAGCATTGTGGATCCATGGTCGGCCTAGTAAGCAAGAGTATGAAGGGCGGATGTCCATTACATAAAAATTTTAATTGAATGTTTAGGTTCCAACCTTTATGGGGATATTCACTTCCCCATGAACCATCCTTTTCGAGCCGTCAAAATCCCTTACTACTATGTTGCTTGGCTTCAATGTTAATCCCTCACAGTCAAGCCTATCAAGATCTTTTTTAGGCAACAAATTTAGAGACGAGCCAGTGTCCACCAAAACATGAGCCAAGGTTGTGCCTCTATATTCCACTGATACATGCAATGTCTCATTATTCTTCCTTCCTCTTGGCGTTAAATCAGCATCCGAAAAACCTAGACCGTTATCTGCAGTCAAGCTGGCTATGCAGTCTTGGAATTGATCGGCAGATGTCTCTTGGGGTACATGGGCAGTTTTCAGGAATTTTACCAAGGCTTTTGCATGAGCCTCAGAACATAGTAGTAAAGCCAACATGGAAATTTTAGATGGGGTTTTCCCCAATTGTTCAACTACATCATAATCGCTTCTTTTTATGATTTTTAGAATTTCCTCCATCTCTTTCCAAGAGGTTTCAGGGATAGCCAATGATTATGCCTTCGTCTGGACAAGCTCAATCAGAATACTTTTACCTCGAGTCACGGTTAACTCGGTAGTAGGAATGTCAGTAGGAGTGAGAGCAGGGATTGTAACAGCTTTGTCAGTTGGAGTATTGGTGGAGATGGTTGTAGGACTGGGAATGGCCTTCGGAGGAGCAACAACAACAGGAATGATTACGGGTCGAGAAACTGCTTTTAGGGGAGCAATTTCTGGAGAGAATATCCTTCCGCTTCAGGTAATCTTTCTAGTCCCTGCAATATTACTGATATCAGAGTTAAATTTCTCGGAACATGAATCTTTGGCGGCTGGCCAATCTTGCTTGATACCGTGGTAGTAGACATCCCCTCCATAATTCTATGGTATGGTTTTGTCTGAAGAATACGAGACTGGTCCAGTCATTGTAATTATCAAAGGAGTTGCTTTTGGAACTGATGTAATTCTAACGGGTTTTTGGTGGAGACCCTAGAAGAATTGGGGGAAATGGTAATGGTAGAAACATCATTAAAAGGAATAGGTGGAACATAATTCTTTTCGAACAAAATTTCTTTGTTATCTATTAGGCACTGAACGCCTGCTTTCAACAAAGGACAACTGGTTGGTGAGGACAAACAGAAATGACAGCCTTCATTACAGCCCGGGAAAACACCGACATTCAACATGTTCACTTTAATATTCAGGAGTGGGGTCATAAGTTCATCAACTGAAGTAACGAACATATCTTCTTCAATGGCATTGGTATTATGGCCATGTTTGGGCATAAGGGCATAAATGACATTTGGCTTTTCGGGCGCATTAAATTCAATCTCTCTGGCTTTAATGAGGTCTTGTACTTTGTTCTTTAGAGCCCAACAGTTGTTAGTGTCATGGTCGGGACTCTCTGAGTGATATGCATAGCGGGCATTAGGATGATAGTAAGGAGATGTTGTATTAGTGTTCTTTGGAGTATCTTTCAAGGTCACTAGGTTGGATCTTAACAGATGTGGAAATACCTGAGATAGGGTCATATTAATTATGGTGAACTGTCTGACTGGTCTTTCCATCCTTGTTTGGTTGTTTCTCTGCTGATCAGGCACAGGTTTAGGAATCATAACAGCCCCCACCATTGGACAGCGTTCGGCCTTACCTTACCATTGGGTAGAAGCAAAGGATGTATCTTTCTGAATCTTTCCACTTTTTATCCCGGCTTCTACCCTCTCTTTGGTCAATATCAGTTCAGTAAAACCCGTCGATGAACTCTCAATTAGGTGATTGAAGAAGGGACCAGACAAGGTACCCAAAAAATGTCTACTAATTATCTTTCAGATAGGGGAGGTTGAACTCTTCCAGCAAAGTCTCTCCATTTTTGCGCATAATCCTTGAAACCTTCACTTGAAACCATGGCCATACTCTGGAGTTGAGTACGGGTAGGTGCGAGATCACTTTTGTATTGATATTGTTTGTAAAAGGCTGTAGCAAGATCTTTCCAGTTATGAACATTGGCTCTTTCTAACTGGTAAAACCAATCAAGTTGAGTTCCAGACAGGCTGTCTTTGAAGAAGTGTACCCATAAGTCTTTGTCAACGGTATGGGGCTGGATTTTCCTCACATAGGACCGGAGATGCATTTTAGGGCATGAAACTCCGTCATATTTGGCGAACACGGGTGCTTTGAACTTTGGAGGAATGACAATCCCCGACACTAAACCCAATTCCTCATAGTCCAAGACAGACACTTTTTGGATTTCCATTGCGCTCAACCGCTCTTCTAGATGCTTATACTTTTCATCAGCTGGAGGGTATTGTTCCTCAAAATAGTCTTCTACTTCCTCTTCTGATTCTGATGGGACAACTATTTCCTTTCCTTTCCTGTCTTGATTGTCTCTCTCACCAGACGTCGTTGTGAAGTCTAGGGTCCTTCTTGTCTGCCTGTGGAACCTTCTTCCCATATTTAGGACTCTGGTTACCTTCTTTGTCTTCTTTTTCTTCTCCTCAGCCAGCAAAGTCTTCAACTCTTCTTGTCCTTTGGCCAGATTTAAGAACAACTGTTGAAACTGTGCATTTTGAGCTTGGAGGTCTTTCACTAGTTGCTCGAGATCCATCTTACTGAAATAAACAGTAGAGAGATGAAGAGACTTGTTGCAAGAAACCTGCTTATGTTATGATGAATGATAAATGCGTATGCAATGATTTCAAGGATTTTAAGATTCAAATTTGTTTTAAAAAAAAAGGAAACACACATTATATTAAAAAATTAGAGCTTTTGAGTACATCAATGCCTTTTTGGGCAAAATAATACAAAAACTCTAAGATAAGAAGGTACTCCGCATCCTCTTTGGTGTGATGTAGGCATTTAGAGTTCACTCCTCATGAACTAGCCTAGTGAGTTCCAAAACCTTCTTCTCACTTGCATGGAATTGGGCTTCAAAAGTATCTCTCTCCCCCTTGAGTTGTATCCAATCCCTTTGTAGGTCTTCAAGAGAGGTGGGCATGTCAGGATGTAGGATAGTGTATGGAACATTTCGTTCCATGACAGGCTCAATGATTACCGGGAGAATGGAGGGGTAAGGCATCATAAGACTCTGAGCGCGAGTTCGTACCCATTTGAGGTAAGGCTCAAGAGGGATAGAATTTTTATGCCCCAAAGTCTTGCTATCTACCTTGTTTAACATCCTCCAAGCTCGGATAAATCTCTGGCGAAGACCTTGATCGTCGTTGTCGTGGTCAAATACCAAACCTTGAATTAGCATCTCGTGCGGGCCATCCCTTTGGGCGTAACCAAACTGTCTTAAAGCTAAACAGGGGTTGTAGGTGATACCTCCCCTAATGCCAAGTTAAGGGACATTAGGAAATTCTCCAAAACGGTCGACAATAGTAACATTCTCTATGGATCGGGAGCACTAATGAATGTCTGAATGTTTGAGCGTCATCAACATTTGTGACCACCTTGAACCTTGCTCATTCTTCAATACAGATTAGGGAAGATGCGAAATAAACCATCTTGCCAAGAGGGGGTGCAACACATAAGGACACCTCTTTTCCTCATTGTGCGGGTGTGAAAAGAGTGTAGGATATCCCCTAGCAATATGGGCACCGGGTTGTGGGATATGAATATTTTGACGGCGTTCACATCTATGAGTTGGTCAGAATTTGGAAACAAAACCATCCCATAGATGAAGAGAGTCACAATTTCCTCAAAGGCTAGCAGGTCCAAAGAATTCCAACAGTTTTGGGCTTTCTCAAACAGGAACTTTGCTAGGAAACCCTTGACACCACTCCTTTTTTCCCAATGAGTTGTGACATCAGAGGAGTGCAAGTGTAGAGCTTGAGAAATCTCTTCTGGATTTGGGTCTCCTTCCGTACCGTTGAAAGGTAGTTGATTGAGAATGGGGATCCTCAAGAGTCGGGAGAATTTTTCTAAAGTATGCACAAGTTGATAGTCGGGAAATGTGAAGCAATGGTGTAAAGGATCAAAGAACTAAAAGAACACCTTCATCATGTCCTCATCTGTGTTGGAGGTGACCAAGTTGAGTAGGCGACCATGTCTCTCGGTGAATGGAAAGTTTTCAGGAATCCTTGAAGCTATCTCCTTAAGTTGTGGAGGGATCCTTACAAGGTTTACTTGAATAGTTTTCATGCGAACAAAATCCATGTCCTACAAAACAAGAACAAAGATAAATCCAAAATCCTTGAAATGGTTAGTGAATGTGTATGATGTTATGATGTTATGTACAAGTATGCATATACAAACAAAGCAAACAAATCCTTAGGTTTAGGCTTGCATGGAGTTTTATAGGTAAGTACCCCCTTGAAGTTTAGTTGGCTCAAACCTATCCTAGCAATAGTAACCGGGTTCTAAGGAGCTTAATATCACTGGTTTGTTTCCTTGGTCATTGTTTCAGCACAAGCCTCTTTAATGGCGACCGAAATATCCCAAAAAACCAAACCTCAATGAGTGTAGTATCGAGTATCTACCAACTTCGGACTGCACCAAAACCGGTCATCTCACTACAGCCTAAATGGCCAAGTTGGTCAAGTAAAGGTTCTAAAAGTTCATTAGTGCTTCATGACATCACCCAGCGGCCCCGTATTCTCTTTGATTAACTCAAAGGCTACTGGTACCCACAAATATGTCGCACTAATGTAGCTATTGCTTAGACCATGTCGGTATACCCCGCACAGTTTCCACAATGTTTTGCTACTTACCTATAATGTATCCCAAATCCGGGTAGAGGATTCAAACCAAAACAAAGAACCATAATGTAAAGAAAACAAGTCAAACAATTGAAAGCAAGTAAACATGATCTAACCCTAAGGTAACTCCACTTTTAGAATTAATTCCCCAGCAGAGTCGCCAGTTCTGTGATACGGTGGGAGAACTGACTTGGGTGTTTTGCGTTTGATCACAAATGTTGCGGTTAGCAAAAGTCCCCACCAACTTTTCTTTTATCCAAAAGGAAAAGTGAATAAGCACATGAAAGATCTTTGAGATTATTTCTTAAGTTCGGGGGGTAGATTATGAAAAGGGAAGGTATTAGCACCCTTTTCATCCATGGTTTTCCATGGGCTCTTAGTTATTTGCTATTTCACTTGCTTTTGTTTAAATTGTGCTTTGTGTGGTTTTTGAACGTATTTTGTAAAGAGGTAATTGTTTAGGCAAACACTGTAATGATTCTCGTTCGTAAGAATGTATACAAAGTGTTGGTATTTTGAAAATGTTTTCAAGTTTTGTAAGATGTTTTGAAATGTGTAGGTGTTGGTTTTGAAAATAGCAAGGATATTTGTTTGAAATTGAGCAAGTAATTAGGAGCATTCTACTTTCTAAAAAAGTATTTCTTGCTTATTTTCTCTTCCTTTGACATTGTTATCTTACCATTGATTTGGTAAGTAACCCTATCTTTGGATGTAAACGGGACGGGCGTGGGTCATCGTATAACCATGATTAGAAATGTTGCAAGATATCTTAGCATTATCTTTTAGGGACTAAGATCATTTGAAAGGCAACATGGATAGCGTCATCAAGGGACTATGATCTTGCATTTTGCTTGTTTTTGCTTAGATACCTCACATGCGTAATATGAACATTTTTTAAGGAAACAAAATGGATTTACCCTAGCGGATGCTTGTGTGTAAGTGTATTGTTTTTCATGCTTGATTTTGTCTTTGATTAGGGTTTGCTATTTATTGGTTTTAAGTATTTCCATACAAACCCTAATTACTAGCAATTGTATATAAAGCGATAAATTGTGGAATTTAAAGTTACTACACTATTACAACATTTGCGGGAGGGGGTGTACATAGTATAAATGTGGATTACAAGTAAAATTAAAATCCTAAGTTACTATTACAACCATATTGAATGGATAAGAATGTACAAGAAATGTAAAATTAACTTGTTTTGTTTAAGTAAAGAAATAAGTTCTATTTAAGAAAATATTTTGATCTTTTTTATGTTAAAAGAAATAAATTAAAAAATGTCAAAAATGTAAAATATTTTTGGTGTTTTTGATTAGTGGAGATAGAAGTGATAGCAAAAAATAATAAGGAAAAAGAAAAAATAGAATCAGCGCATTGCTGAACTAAAGGAGATCAGAAGTTCTGACACTGGCGTGCTGCAAAAAACAAGAATCATATTAGCAGAAATAGGTAAAGTCAGAAGTTCTGGATCCACTAGGAACAAATAAGATTTCAGAAGTTCTAATGCCACTGGTAGGACTTCGTCTCCCTCTCCATGCTAGTCAAAACATCTGCAACTTAGTCATTTCTCAACAGAACAGAAGATGCGCATATAACAGTTATGGCAGGTTTCATAATGTTTCAGAAACAAGAGATATCAGAATTATAAATAAGAAGCAAGCATGAATTTTCTAATCCTAATTTCCTTAAGAAGTTCTGAACTAATTTACTCCCTACTTAGGCATACAAATACGTGAAACCTCAGAATACGTACAACATCAGAATCATGATATCTACATTGTATTTTTGAATATGCAAATCTGACAATGCCTAAGTAACATGATGAGAGTTAGAAGAAGCTTACCTTGCAGCTAGAAAATAATCTGTGAGCTGGAGTCTGGTTCTGAACTCTAGTGATATTGTGAACAGCGTCTTTACGTACTCAACAGGCTGGAAGCTTTCAACTTGGGATATGAATGATTGAAAAATTTGGAACAGCCAAGGGGTAAAGTTCTGAAAAATTTTGTGTTTCCAGTTTTGGATTCTTGGAATTTTAGCAGGGGTTCAAGGCTTTTCTTTCTCAACTTTTTCCACCCCTTCATAGTGGCCAATGAAGTTCAATTTATAGGCAAAGGTTTAGTAGCTTGGAGAGGTCACGTGGCACAACCATCATATGCTAGGTGCTGACTTGTCCTTGAAGTAAGTATGGTGGTTAGCAGTTTTAACAGCGCCTAAGCTGGATTTGTAAGCAGGAAATAAGGAAAGATAACCTCAAAAGCAAAAGCAACATATGGGCCCGACACACTTTTGTACAACAGTTTGCTTTTCTAAGACAGTAAAGGTACTCCTATGCCACACGTGGGGAAATCTTTTGGATAAAGACTGAAAAGTGGTTGTGAGCATTAAATGATGATGAGATTTATCAAACCAGAAATCCTGCAATGTGAGATTTTTCATCATTGCTTAATTCTGGGTCAGAGGTTCAGCTTCAGCATAAATTAGAATAAACATCCAACTTTTGATCTTTGTATCTCCTTGCTCCAACATGTTCTGAAAGAGCTCCCAGACTTTCCAGGAAGCTTGCAACACGCTTTGTAAACCTTCTTTGAATTGATCTTGCAAACTCTGACTGAATCTTTGTGAAAACTGGTCCAAAAGTTGTAACCAAACTCTGTCTTGGAATTGTCCAAAATTTGCTGAGTGCTTCAGTTTCATGGACGTGTCTTTGAGGAGTCATAACTTGAAATCCCAGTATTTCTAGGAGAAGTTTCATTCTGCAATGTTTTAGGTATTATTGAGATTTAAAACTCTTGTGTTAGAAGTTCTTCCAGAATTAACTTGCATCATGGTGATAATCTCACCATGTGTTCTTCTTTTCTGCAAATTGTAACAATTTTTCCTTTCATGGGATACTTCATCTTTTAGTGTAAAGTAGAAGTAATGACGCCTGCCCCATGAATCCAATGGCGTCCAAGCAAACAGGAATAGGCTGGACGAATGTCCATCACATAGAAATTAGAGTCAAATACCTGGGAACCCACTTTGATTGGAAGATCAACCTCTCCATGCACCATTCTCTTTGAACCATCAAAAGCTCTCACCACAATGTCACTGGGTTTTAGCACAATCCCCTCACAGTAAAGCTTGTCAAAAGCACCTTTTGGAAATACGTTCAATGAGGAACCTATGTCCACCAACACATGAGATAAGGTTGTTCCCCTACACTCAATAGAGACATGCATGGCCTTATTATGGTTCCTTCATGCGGGATTTAAATCAGCATTAGAAAAGCTAGCCCATTATCATTGGTCAGGTTAGCAACACAACTTTTTAACTGATCAACAGAGATTTCCTGCTGTACATGAGCACTTTTTAGGAACTTTACTAAAGCCTGAGCATGGGCTTTAGAACACCAAAACAAATATAGCATAAATACTTTGGAAGGAGTCTGCCCCAACTGTTCAACAA
Source organism: Vicia faba (assembly GCA_948472305.1). Taxonomy (NCBI): domain Eukaryota; kingdom Viridiplantae; phylum Streptophyta; class Magnoliopsida; order Fabales; family Fabaceae; genus Vicia; species Vicia faba. The sequence continues at coordinate 1,435,129,811 of OX451741.1, read as the reverse complement.
TCTCATAGTCACTCTTTCGAATAATTTTCAGTATTTTCTCCATCTCTTGCTTGGAGGTATCTTCAACAATAACCTCTTTCGGTGCTTTAGTTTGGGTAGGTTCAGTCATTTTTTCTTTGCTTCGAGTCTCAAGAGTTGATTCAGTAATAGTGATATAAAATGGTGTAGTAACAGCCTTCAGAGAGACCTCTGGAGATAAAACCCTCCCGGTTATGGTAAACTTACTAGTCCCACCAATATTGCCAATGTTGGGATCAATAACTTCAGTATTTTCATCTTTGATAGTCAACGATTCTTGCTTGATGCCATGATAGTAAACATTAGCTCCATAATTCGAAGGGATAGCCTTGTTAGAGGAATATGGTATTGGCCCAGGTGCGGTAATGATTAGAGGAGAAACCCTTGGTTCGACAATAATATTTAAAGGACATTTAGAAGTGATCCTTACAAGAGTACCGAAAATTGTATTTACAAATACATCTTGAGATATACTCTCCACATAAGGATTCTTCTCAAATAGAATTGCACGGTCATCCATCAAATGCTGGATACCTTCTTTAAATAGGGCACAACCATTGGAATGAGAAGCACAGTAGTAGTAGTTTTCAACGCAACCCAGAAATAAACCAGCTTGCAGTAGCTTCTTCTTAACAATCATGAGAGGATTAGTCAAGTCATTCACAGCGGAAACATAAGAAACATCATTAATAGCATTAATGCCATTGTCATGATTAGGCATGGGTGCAGTGATCACATTAGGAGTCTCAAGAGGATCAAATTCAATCTCCTTAGAGTCAATCATGTCCTGAATCTTACTTTTCAGGGCCCAATAGTTGTTAGTGTCATGCCCAGGACTATTGGAGTGATATGTACATCTTGCATTGGGATTCTAACAGGGAGAGGAAGTATTGAGATTCTGAGGAGGATCCGTCAATGTAATTAGCTCTGCCTTCAACATATGTTGCAATGCTTGAGACAACGACATGTTGATCTTTGTGAATTGTCTCTTGGGTGCATCTTTCCTACACCGATTATTCTGTTGTTGTTGTTGCACTGGTGCTGGATTAGAGATCAGAACTGCCCCCATAGATTGGTTACACCCACCCTTATTACGACCCTTCTGGTTATACACAACATTGGATTATTTCTTACCATTATAAGACTTCTTCACAGTATTTGAAGATGTAGCCACCTGAATTTTATCGCTTCCGATTCCATTCTTGACACGTTCCCCTGTCAATATCAGTTCAATGAAAATGGCTAAAGAACTTCCAAATATGTGATTATAGAAAGGATATGTTAGTGTGATCATGAACATGTCAACCAATTCCCTATCAGCCAAAGGAGGTTGAACTCTGCCTGCAAGATCTCTCCATTTATGTGCATACTCTTTAAAGCCTTCCTTAGAACCCATGGACATACTCTGTAGTTGCATGCAGGTTGGTGCCAAATCATAATTGTATTGATAGTGTTTGTAGAAATTTGCAGCCAAGTATTCCCAAGTATGGATATTGGCACCTTCGAGTTGATAATACCATTCCAGTTTTGTTCCAGACAGACTCTCTTGAAAGAAATGCAACAATAATTTCTTGTCAACAATGTGTGGTTTAATTTTCTGAACATATGATCTCAAATGCAGCTTCGGGAAAGAAACGCCATCATACTTAGGAAAGGTATAAGTTTTTAACTTAGGAGGGATGACGACTCCTAAGACTAAACCCAATTCTTCAAAGTTCAAGCCTGGAACCTTCTGGATCTCTATAGCTTTCAGATGCTCTTCCAGTAGCTTATACTTCTCTTCAGCAGGAAGATATTTCTCATCTAAATAATCCTCTTCCTCTTCATCAGGAAACTTGTCAGAACCAAGATTGCTTCTTTCAGTTTTAACATTCTTACCATCTTCATCCTGTTTTTCATCTTCGTCTGATGGGATATCAAGACCTCGAGCTTGCTTGACTGGACCTCTGAATCTTCTCACCATGTTAAGAATGCCGATTGGTTTCTTAGTCTTCTTCTTCTTCCCATTGATGAGCGCTTTAAATTCTTCTCGTACCTTGGCTAAGATTAGGAACATCTCTTGGAATTGAGCATTCTGATCCTAGAGTTCTTTGACTGTCTGTTCAAGAGCCCCGATTTTGCTGAATTAAACAACAAGAATATGATAAAAATTGTCTTGGAAGACTGTTATACGATGATATGTATGACATGTAAATGCATATGCAATGTTTTCAAGGATCTCGTTGGATTTCAATTTAAAATATTAGAAATTGAATCTGGTTGCAACTTTGTCTGAGGAACTGTGAGTCTTCGTCTTTGAACGTCCTTCTATAAGAATCAAGCTCACCATATCAAGTGGATCATAGCCTCTGACTCAAATAATGTACTTTGATCTTGACGACATCTGCCTAAAGGAAAATAAGTCCTCTTGTCCTTTGTTAGAAATCTGGCTTATGATAATCCCGCACCATAAATCCCTAATATCCTTGAAATGGTTAGTAAAAATGCTATGTTATGATGCTATGATGTTATGTTTATGTTAAATAGGAAAGCACAAACAAGTCGCACAAGAGCCTTAGGTTTAAAGGCTTGCATGAGGTCCGTAGGTAAGTACCCTTCCCCATTAATGTTAAGTTGGCTCTGTAACACCCCAATTCTACCTAACAATTATATAAATAAATCAGAGTTATAAAATCATTCAGGCAAACGAATCGGGATGTCACAAATTCATCATTAAAAACTCATTGCATTCATCGTGAATATATAACACTTTAAAACATCGGATGAACCCTCAACATAACAACTTTAATTAAATAACTCAACAATTCAACATCTACGCAGCGGAATTCTTAATAATATCTTTATCATCATTACAACAACTTCCAAACAACACAACTTAATAATAATCAACTTAAAGTTCAACAACTGAATAATCAACAATCAAAAGCGACAAGCATTCATCCCCCCGAGTGTTACATATCAGAGCAATGACACCGACTCAAACTATTGAAGGTATACAACCTTTACTCTCGACTACCTGCACGTTACCAACAGAAGGGCAACATTCAAACAAAAGGGCTGAGATATCTAACAATATAATAAAGCGCATGATAATTAATATATTAAATTAGATCACATAACATCACCACTTCTCATCTTATATTCAACGACAATCGCATCAATAATACACATTCACAACATCAATATGAAACTTTTTATGCAATCATATAATGCGACTCAATACTATGCAAATGCATGTGGTACCATTGGAACATAACTCCCATCTCAAAAATTGCCAATTAATAGACGCATCAACAAGGCATAAGCCTTCATCTCAATATTCGCCAATACAGTCCATCTCAACGAGCATAAGCTCCATCTCAAAATGAAATGTATGCGACACAATCATGAATGTAATAACAACACCATAATTAATAACATCTCAATACAACATCTTCATTGGCCAAAGGCCTACCTTCTAAAAGCATCTCAACATATCTTCATCAACATCATTCATCATAAATCATCAAACATCATATATACATCATAATTCATCAAACAAAATCTCATTAACATCATCTCATCAACAATTCATCCGTACAATAATATAACAACACTCATCATTTTCACATCGTTGGCCATAGGCCTACAACATAATTCTTTTATAACTAGTTAATCAACTAAAGCTTGCTTCTAAATCACCAGATCCCTACATACTACTATTCTACAATACTGCATCACTATTATCATTAATCCTACTGTTACAAACCAAATAGCAGTCTATAATCATATCATCCTCATCATTCTGCATAAGAACTAACATAGCAATTAACGCGGGAATTAACTCTAGTCCTAATTGGGATACTAGAATTACACTTCCTATTCTCCATTTTAATACTTAAGAATAAATTTCATCACGTTAGCTATTCAACGCTTCAAACGACACCTCAAACGGAGTCCAAAAACTCAAGTTACAACATCTCAAACTGATTCTGCCAAAAATCAGACAACATGGGTCGACGCATATCGTCTTGGATCGATGCGTACTCACTGAAATTGCAACATGATTCAACACATCCTATCTTATATCGACTCATCTTGGGTTTACCACTCTGCATTATTGACGCAAGACTCCTTCGTTTCGACTCATCCTGAGTCTAAGGACCTGCTTGTATCGACACATACCATTTGGGGTCGACGCATACTGCTCCATCCTGCATAATTTCTGCAATTTTCTCTGCGTTTTCACTACGGGTTCCATACTTTAAGCCCTAAAAACTTAATCTAATCATGGATAATCATCACTTACAGTAATCCTATAATTCTACATTAAATAAACAGCGCCAGGACGTCATTATTCATCTTTCAATCATCAATTCTCATTATATAACAACATATAATTCATTCATGAAAAAAACAAAACTTTCAGATCTAACCCCACATACCAATTATCATGAACCCAATTATAGATTCATAACCCCACCCTTACCTTGGATTGAAGGTTGCACTATAACTTCCGGTCGAATCCTCGTTCTGCCGTTATTCCTCTTTTTCCAGTAGCTTCACGTTCTTCTTTCTAACCCTTATTCTTCTACTGCTTCTTCTTTTCTATTCTTTATAAAAATAATAAAATAAACTATTATTCTATTTATGCCTTAATGGGCTCAAAACTAATACACCCCCTCATTACTACTTCTATACTTAAAAACAAGCCCACATCAAATAATATTATACTTCTAATATTATTTCACCACTTAATAAAATAATTAAATCCAATTAATCACAACACAACTTCACAAATATTCCAAAAATAATTTAATTAAATGATTAATTAAATTACGGGCATTACAACTCTCCCCCACTTAGAATATTTTTGTCCTCGAAAATTTACCTTAATCAAACAACTCAGGATAGGAGTCTCGCATCTTGCTCTCCAACTCCCAAGTCATGCTCGAATGGTATTTCTGCGTATGGAAGCCATGATCTGCAAAACAGAACAAAGATAAATCCCCTCGGTCTTTGAAATGGTTAGTCTAATGAAATATGCATGCTATGTTATGGTGCATGATGTCATGATAAAGCACACAACAAGGATATCAGGTAACAGACATGGTAAAGGCACACAAGTCACACAATAACCCTTAATTTTCAGTCTTGCATGGAGTCTAGGTACTACCCTCTTGAAGTTCAGTTGGTTTCAACCTGTCCTAATAATAGTAACCGGGTTCTAGAGGTTCTCAATATCACTGACCATCCTCCATCGGTCATGGTTTCAGCTCACGCAATCTTTTCTTTCGGACGGAACTATCTCGAGAGTATGGTCTCTATGAGTGTAGTATCGAGTATCAACCAGTTCCCAGCTCTATGCGGAGGCCGGCTATCTCACTACTTCCTATGGCCAAGTTGGTCAATTATAGGTTCTAAGGTCAGTTGATGCTTAACGACCATATAGCTGCCCCGTATTCTCCTTGTTTCTCCACAAGGGATACCGATACCAACCAATGTGTCACATCAACATAGCTACTGCTTCAACCGTATCAGTCTACGCCGTACGGTTCCCTCACAGTTTATTGCTACTTACCTAAAAGGTGTCCCCCAGATCCGGGTTAGGATCTATAGTAACTCCAATACACAGCCCACAAAGATAAAGCAATCAAATCAAATAATAGAAGCAATATGATGAACTAATACTAAGGTATACCCCACTTATCTAATCCCTAGCAGAGTCGCCAGTTCTGTGATACGGTGGCCAGAACCGGACTGTTTTAGGAATGCTGGTTTGCGTTTGCGTTTGTGTTCGCAAAATGTCACGGTAAGCAAGAGTCGCCACCGACTTTTATTTTATCCAACTGGAAATGAAAAAAGCACAGAAAAATTCCTTTTTTCGAGATTTTGAGTACGGGGGGTAGATTATAGAAAGGGAAGGTATTAGCACCCTTTCTATACGTGGTTTTCCACGGGCTCTTAGGTACTTGCTCATCATTTTCAAAATTTCTTCCGTGTTTGTCTTTGATTTGAAAAAAGTTTTTGTTTTACTTCGATTTAACTCTTGCTTCTGTCTTCAAGAGTGTTACGAAGTGTTTTTGAAAGCTTTGTTTGAAAAAAGTGTAAGTGTGGAAAAGTTTGTTTGGATTGAGCAAGTACTTAAGATTCTACCTACTCGAAAAAGAGAATTGTTCTATGTTTGTTTCCTTTAGACAACGCTATCCTACTATTAGTGAGTAGGTAACACCGTCGTCGGAGTTTTAAAGGTCAATTCGAAAGGTACATACGATCACTAAAGCAATGTTAGGACGTCTAAGTAGTAACCCTAATGTCTTAGATCAATTATTTGAGGCAACAACCGAGGCAACCATTCTGAGGCAACTTTTCTGAAAGGGACTGTGATCTTTTCTTGGATAAGAGAGCGACCACTAAAGCATCCTATACTTAATGACCGTTTACCGAAGGCAACCGAAGTGAGAGTATACCTTAGGAGTGCGCATGTGCGAGTGGTTCAATTTCAAGTTATTATCTTTGCACATTTAGGGTTAGCTAACCATTTTAAAGTTAATCATACATTCTTGTCATGCATCCCTATTATTCATACATCTAACAGTTAATATTTGCGGAATTTAAAATGCGGAAAATAAGCTACGCTATTACAAGGCTTCGGGTATTTACATAGCCAAAAACAACCCGTAAAAAAATGATAAACAAAAGTAAAAGACCTAATTAATCTATTACAACTTGTGAGCAATTACATTAATATGGTAAAAATAATTAAAGCACGCGCGAATAAAGAACGAGAGAGAACTAGGGTTTTGACCCCATCTAACCTAATCGAAAGAAAAATTGTTTTTGTTGATTTTTAATTATTTTTTTAAGAAAGAAGAATTAGGTTTTTAAATAAAATACAAAATTAATTAGTAATTAAATTAATTAAAGAAAAAAATTTACATAGCCTATTTTATGTATTTTTGTTGATTTTTAAGAAAAAGAAAATAGAATTAAATTAAACTAAAACCCTAATTTTCTAATTGTTATTAATTTGCTTACAAAATAATTTAAGTTACCCTAAAATTAAATAATCTAATTAAATTAATTAATTTTTGATAAAAAAAATAAACCTAAATCTAATTGGATGAAAATATTATTTTTGTGATCTTTTTGATAAAAAGAAAAAATTAATTTGTGTTAGTGAAATAATTAAATTAATTAATTAAGAAAAATATAAAAAAGAAAAGAAAGAAGAATTGGGCCTGTGAAAGTAAATTGGGAGTGTGCTGATAGCAATTCTTGGGCCTAAAAGGAATTGATCCATGTTGACTTGTTGGATCCCATGCGTTGCATTGACTAAAGCCTTTGGTGCTCCTTCATTTAATGGCCTTTAGATCTGGCCATCTGGACACTTGGCTGGCTGGATAATGATGGACCATGGTGGTCATCCCACCTATGCACGCGTCTGATCACTGAAAGAAAAAGAATGTGAAATAATTGGGGGGACCTGGGATTCGAACCCAGGCCCCAAAGCCTTTTCCAAACGCATGGCTACCAAGTGCGCTGCATGCGTTAGTTGTTCATATAATCAACATAAAGCATAATATGAGAAAACAATAAGACTCTAAATCCAAACGCGCGAATTTTCAAACGCGCGAATGATTGCTTGCCATGACATCTTCTTCTCCAAGGATCCGTTGTCTTAGACAACAGAGTTTTACCAACAAACGCTCATCGTAGCTAAAACCCTGTGCATCTCAAAAATCATGTATACGCACAATAAATCAATGGTGATGGTACCAATCCAGTCGTCTCAATCTCACGAGCTTCATGGTACCCTAATCGTGGCCCAATTTTGCCTAGGTTAAGAAACCCCAAAACGAGCTTGTAAACCCTAGCTATGGCGTATGGCAATTCATGCGTTGTAAATGCAATTAAACAGTACCAACAGCTTGCAAACAAGATGATGAACAAGAATATATGATTATTTCATGCTATAAGTGCCAAAATTATGCAACTCGATTTCAAAAAAGGTTCAAGGTCGTGACTGACTTACAGTGATTTTTAGCACTGAAAAAGGCTTGTTATTGATTGGTACAGCCTCCTTGTGATCCTAGGAAGCGAATGGGGTGGCTAGAGGGTCTTGAAAATGTCTAGAAATATGAAATCAACTCAGCACTTTTTATGATTTTTTTCAAGTTTTTTCTACTCTCTCATGTCTCCCAAACCTTGTGATTTTTGTCCGCAAATGTTCCCTATATATAGAGGATTGGATTAGGGTTGCAAACATGATCTCAATCTTTGACAATTATTGATTTTGATCTTGATTTGATTCACTTAAAAATCCTTCCAAAAATAGGCTAAAACCAATATTTTTATGCACACCAAAGCCTTGCACGAATTCAATCACTTGCCAGCTGGATATAGGACCCGAAACATGCACAATATCTTGAGGTTTCAATGTTTTGGATTTTTTCATGATTTGTTTTGATTTAAATTGATTTAATTCAAATAAAAATCAAAATAAATAAGAAAAATAAGATAAAGATAAGTGGAAAGAGCTAGGACTCGTGGACCATGCTACCAACTCAAAACAAATGCAAAAGATTAGGCCCATTTAGCAAAAATTGCAATTTGAGGCATAGTTGACTTTTGACAATTTTGCAAAAAAGGTCAACTTCACCAATGCATAACTTCCTAAATTTTGACTCTTTGAAGGTGTTCTTAGACTTTTAGAAAGCTTGAGATGTCCTATAAGCAACCCTTTCGGTCTCATATCAATTTGGTATTCCATGTTCATGTATGAAGATTTGAGAAAAAAGGTGTTTTTGTTGACTTTTCAAAATGACCTATAATGTCCAAATTCATAACTTCTTGTGAGTGCATATTTTGAACTTCGGGCCTGAAGATGGATTGTAGGGCATTGTATCCTCTTAAAAATGAGCTTTGTATGGATCATTTCTCATAAAATATGAGAAAGTTATGCTTGGTCAAATTTGAGTTGACTTTTCTTACAAAACCCTAATTTAACAACTTTTGGTTCTTGATGAATTATGAGGTATCCTTGAGGAATCATGATCAGACCTTGATCAAATGATGAATGATACTTCAAAATGATAATGTTGACCAAAAATATTGAAGTTTGACTGTATGTGGGCCACAATTGACTTCTCCCCTAGCACAGTCGATTTTCAGGCCTTTGAGCAATTGACTGAGTAAACTTTCTCTGCAAGGCTTGAAACTTGACATGGATGATCTTGAGAACATATTAGGACAATAGTGAGCATTTGGGATCCCTTGGGCTCAAGTATCTTGATGCAACATGAAACCCTAATTTGAGGTAGACTGCCTTAAGAGGGAGTTTGTCTAGTCAACCCTTGGACTTCCTTGAGCAACTTGAGGATATTTCTTGAAATGTTTTGAGAAATATGGGAGGGAAAATTTTAGGGTACAACAGCTTCCCCTGTTCAATCTTCTTAAACCTGAGGATGTAGATTGGCTTGTTTGCCTTTCGTGATCCGAAGGTGGAAGATGATTGAACACTAGAGTGCCCAAAAATTTGCACTCGCATGAAGTGGTATTTGTCTTGTGGTGTCGGGAATGAGCTTATAGATGCCATTTGGAAATTGACGAAGGGGGATGGGCTTAAAGATGCCATCCGAAAGAGTGTCGATCGCATAAGAGATTCCTTAGCGAGGGCCTGTATACCTGTTGTTGAGGAAGACTACGTTGGGGAATGCTGATCTCTGTCTTGAGAGAAATAGAATTTTAGGAGCTTCGGTCGTCCGTTATTCTTCTGGGGAAATCGTCTCTTGGTCGAAGAGGTGAAAATGAACTACTATCTGGTTGTAGTCCAGGCTTCATAGTGATAAGACCGACTGCTATCTGGTCGTAATCCAGGCTTTACAATGACTTACTGGGGAGATGAGATTAAACTTGTTATCCAGTCGTGATCCGGACTTCGCAATTTATAGATTCTTATCTGGTCATAATCCAGGCTTCAGAAGGAAATGAGTTGTTATCCAGTCACCTCCGGGCTTCAACTTGAATTTAGGGCACACTAATATCCAGTCGACTCCGAGCTTCTTAGTAACTGTCCAGGTAAACTGCTATTTAGTCGAAATCCAAGATTCATAGTGTTTTGTATTGTTATCTGGTCGTAATCCAGGCTTCAGTCCTTTTATCGTTATTTGGTCGTAATCCAGGCTTCACGATGCTTTATACCATTATCTGGTCGAGTCCAAGCTTCATGGTATCTGGTCGTAATCCAGGCTTCACAATAACTTGCTAGTTGTTATCCGGTCGTAATCTGGGCTTCACGGCTTGCTGGGGATTAAACTATTATCCGGTCGAATCCGGGCTTCATAGCTTAGAGATAAACCACTAGCTGGTCGAATCCAGGCTTCATGGTATTTGATACTGTTATCCAGTCGTTCTCCGGGCTTCACAATATGATGCAGAAATCAAGATATTATTCGGTCGGATCCGGGCTTCATAGCTTGAACTTGGTGAGAGTTTGATTGTATCTTTCCTGAAAGGTAAAGGTTAGTCGTATGTAATGCATGGCATGTATCGAGCAATAATGTTCTCAAAATAAATGAGATTGTGCTGTGTGATGCGTATGCATATGTCATGATGTATGGATATGCATGTTTTGATGATCTTTTCTAGATGGGAAAATAAATCCCAGATTTCTGCTGGAGAGTATAAGAAGTTAAACTCTTCGTTTCCACTGGGGATAGTGAATGAAGATGATTTGAGAATAAATTGGTGGGAGAATAATTCTGCTGGAGAATAAACTGGTGAGAGAATGACTCTGTGGGCAAGAAATGCTCTATCTGAAGATCCATTGATTTGGAGAAATAACCTTGGCTGGGGATGAATTTCTGTTGCTGGCGATAATGAACCTGTTGGAGATTGAGTTTCTGCTTAGGGAAGAAATAAACTCCACTGGGGATAATTTTCTAGTGCTGGTGATAGAGAAACTCTGCTTGAGGAGAACCACTATTTTCTGATACCTTTTGCTCTGCGGGGAGTGAATGTACCTTTAGTCGTATTCTCCAGCTAGGTTTATCCCTATACCTGGTGGACAGAGCAACCGTAAGGTTTGGACATTTCTTGTTTACCCCTGTTCCTGATATTACGAGTAATCGTCTTTTATTTCGCATGTAAATATTTATGAGCAACAATCATTGTCAAATGCATATATAAAAAATGAACCATTGGACGTTCTTTCAGAACAAAACAGAAAAAGAAAAAACAATTTGAAATTTATTTGTGAAAATGAATTGTATTGATTTTAAAGTTGGCCTGTAAATAGGCGGTTTGTACAAGAGGCTGACGTCCTAGTAAGAAAACGCCGCTGAATGATAAAAATTATACAATTTGTGTAAAACAAAGAAAAACAGCTATGTGAACAATCCCACTGGGTTCCAACTCTGCTATTGCCTTTATGTCTTCGAGCATCTCATCACCTTTCTACTTGGTTGAAGGTAGATCAGATTGATTAGTGTCGTCCGAGCTTTGATAGTTGATGCTGAAGTCTGACTGCACGATGATCCAATGAGACATAGTGTTACGCTTCAATCCCTAATTTTTTCCTGGACCGCCCTTTTGGGTTTTCATCCCACCGGGATACCCTTTTTTGCCTAAGCCGCCTTTTCAGGTTTTCGACTTGCCGGGTTGTACATATTTTTTTCATTTTCATCCCTTATTTTTTCCCGAACCCTTTTGGTTTGCCGGGAAGCCCTTATTTTTGCCTAGGCCAGTCGACCTAGTGGGTCTTTGATTGGGCGTAGTATTTTTTCACTATGTCTGTATTGACGGGGTGAGGAAGGTCGTCACCATACATGGTGGTTAGAATCATAGCTCCTCCCGAGAAAATGTTCTTAACCACAAATGGCCCTTCATACGTAGGGGTCCATTTTCCCTTGGGATCACCTTGCGGCAATATGATGCGTTTGATCACCAGATCTCCAACTTGATACTCTTGTCGTCTAACTTTCTTGTTAAATGTCTTGATCATTCGCTTTTGATATGTATGACCATGACAAATAGCAGTAAGTCTCTTTTTGTCGATTAAGTTCAGCTGATCAAGCCGGGTCTGTATCCAGTCGTCCTCACTCAAACCTGCATCCTTCATAATACGAAGAGAGGGTATCTGAACCTCAATAGGTAAGACTGCTTCCATGCCATACACCAACGAGTAGGGTGTTTCCCCTGTTGAAGTTCGCGCTGAGGTTCGGTACCCATGAAGAGAAAATGGTAACATCTCGTGCCAGTCTTTGTATGTCACCGTCATCTTCTGCACAATCTTCTTGATATTATTATTAGCCGCTTCAACAGCCCCATTCATCTTCGGCCGGTAAGGAGAAGAGTTGTGATGCTGTATCTTGAACTGCTTGAAGAGCTCGATGATCATCGAATTGTTGCGACTTGTACCATTGTCCATAATGATCCTCTCTGGTACACCATATCGACAGATCAAATTGTGCCGAATAAACCGTGCCACGACGTTCTTGGTCACTATAGCAAAGGAAGCTGCCTCAACCCACTTCATAAAGTAATCAATCGTTACCAGGATGAAACGATGCCCGTTGGACGCAGTAGGTCTAATCTCACCAATCATATCGATGCCCCACATTGCGAAATGCCAAGGAACTGTCAAGACGTTCAGAGGAACTGGAGGTATGTGCACCTTATCAGCATATACTTGGCACTTATGACAGGTCCGAGAATGCTGATAACAGTCGGCTTCCATAGTGGACCAATAATATCCTGCCCATAGGATTTTCTTTGCCATGGTATGTCCACTGAAATGAGTTCCGAAAGTACCTTCATGTAACTCTGCCATGATTCTTTCTGCCTCGTTCTTGTCCACACATCGCAGTAAGGTTGGATCATGGTTACGCTTGTAAAGGACACCATTGCTGATGAAGAACTTCGCAGCGAACCTCCTTAGAAATTTCTTGTCATTAACAGATGCACCCTCGGGGTACTCCTGAGCCTCAAGATACTTCTTTACCTCGTGAAACCAGGGTTTATCTGTTACCTCTTTAGTCTCAATGTCACAGCAATGCGCGAGTTCGTCCAATCTCTCAATGGTGATATGGGGAGCCTCATTGTCTTACCTGACCTTGAACATAGAAGACATGGTAGCTAGCGCGTCCGCCAACTGACTCTTCTCTCTGGGGAAATGTTCAAAGGTTATCTCCTCGAAGTGTGGAAGCAACGTCAATACATACTCTTTGTAAGGAATAAGATTTTGGTGCTTCGTATCCCACTCGCCTTTGATCTGACTGATCACGAGAGTGGAATCTCCGAATACACTCAAAAACTTAATCCTCAGGTCGATAGCTGCTCGAAGGCCCATGATGCACGCTTCATACTCCGCCATGTTGTTGGTGCAGTTAAAACATAGTCGGGCGGTGAACGGAGTATGACAGCCTTCAGGAGATACGATCACGGCGCCGATGCCATTACCCAAAGAGTTTGAAGCTCCATCTAAATACATAGACCATCGGGATCCCTCCTCAGGTCCTTCATCCGGTCCAGGTTTTTCACAGTCAGTCACTAACATGATGTTCTCATCCGGAAACTCGAAATTCATAGACTGGTAATCATCCACTGCCTGATGTGCCAAATGATCTGCCAAATGATCTGCCAACACACTTCCCTTAATTTCCTTTTAGGTTGTGTATTGGATGTCATACTCAGTCAAGATCATCTGCCATCTTGCTATTCTTCCAGACAAGGCAGACTTTTTGAAGATATACTTGATTGGATCCATTTTTTATATCAATAGAGTAGTGTGAGTCAGCATATACTGTCTCAGCCGGCGAGCATCCCATGCCAAAGCGCAACAAGTTTTCTCAAGCAGTGAGTATCGGGTCTCACAGTCGGTAAACTTTTTTCTAAGGTAGTAAATAGCATGCTCTTTTCGGCCAGACTCGTCATGCTGCCCCATCACACACCCCATCGAATTATCGAGTAATGTCAAGTATAAGATCAAAGGTGTCCCTTCAACTGGAGGCATCAGAATAGGAGGCTCTTGGAGATATTCCTTGATCCTTTCGAAAGCGGCCTGCCATTCATCATTCCATCTTACCACTTGATCTTTCTTCAACGGCTTGAAGATCGGATCACAAGTAGCAGTCAAATGTGAAATGAATCGGGAAATGTAATTCAGACGTCCCAAAAAGCCTCTGACTTCCTTTTCTGTTCGGGGAGCTGGCATCTCCTGTATAGCCTTTACCTTTGTAGGATCCACTTGAATACCTTTATCACTAATGACGAAACCCAGCAGCTTACCAGACCTTACCCCGAAGGTGCACTTGTTCGGGTTTAACCTCAACTTGTACATCTTCAACCTGTCAAATAGCTTCTGGAGATGGTCAAGATGTTCTTCTTCAGTTTGGGATCTTGCAATCATGTCGTCAACGTATACCTCAATCTCATGATGAATCATGTCATGGAACAAAGCGACCATGGCGCGCTGATACGTTGCCCTAACATGCTTCAATCTGAACGACATGACCTTGTAGCAAAAGGTACCCCACTGCGTAACGAATGTTGTATTCTCCATGTCTTTGGGAGCCATCTTAATCTGATTGTAACCAGAAAAACCATCCATAAAGGAGAAGACCTTATGTTGTACGGTGTTGTCGACCAGAACATCAATGTGAGGGAGTGGGAAATCATCATTGGGGCTTGCCATGTTCAGAACCCTATAGTCCACACACATCTGCACCTTACTGTGATCGGTGGATCTGGAACTGACTGTTTAACGCTGGATCGCGAAATGTCGCGGAAGCAAGAGTCGCCACCGTCTTTTATTTTCTCCAAATGGAAAGGACAAAAGCACAGAAAAATTCCTTATAGAGATTGCTCTCGGTTCGGGAGGTAGATTTATAGAAAGGGAAGGTGTTAGCACCCTTTCTATCCATGGTTATCCATGGGCTCTTAGATACTTGCTCATTTGTGTTTTCAAAATTGTTTGTTTTCTTTTCAACTGTGGGTTTTAAAAAGTTTTTTGAAAATTTCAGTTCGACTCTTGTATCAGTCCTCAAGAGTGTTTGAAAAGTTGTTTTTGAAAGCTTTTTGAAAAGTGTCGGTGTGAAAAGAGTTTGATTTGTTTTTAATAGAGCTAGTATCTATGAGTCGTCTACCTACCCTAAGGAATTCGGCTGTGTAAATGTCCTTAAGGTAGTGCCATCCCACCATTGAGAGGTAGGTAGCACCACCGTTGGAGGTGTTCGGGTCAATTCGAGGGTTCGGGACATTGTGGTCACCAGAGCAATGGGAGGACACCTTAGAAGCTACCACCATGCCATGTTCATGGACACGAGGACTTACTAAAACGTCCTCTACTCGACGACCACTTTTCGAGGGGCAAGGCAACAGTGAGGCGTACCCTAGGGGTGGTGTGTGATTTGTGTGTCATTTTCAATTATGTTTGTCTTGTTCATGCATTGGTGATCTACGCTTTGTTTTTATTTTTGGCATTCATTCTTTCATGCAAGTTATTAACAGTTAAAAGATGCGAGAAGGTAAAAGTCCTACGTTATTACAAAGGCGCGGGTCCACATCGCCAAATTAATCCAAGACCCGATTTGAAATAAAATAAAATGCGGAAAATAAATACCCTAATTAATCTATTACAAGGCTTTGGGGCAAGTACATGAGATTTATAAAAAAAGAAATGAAATAAGCGCGCGAAACGAAATTATAATCGAAAGCGAGGGCGTTGGACCCTTTTAAAGAAATTAAATTGAAATTATGACATTAATTAAATTAAATAAAGGAAAAAGACTTATTTTTTGATATTTTTTGTACTTTATGAAATTAAGAAAATTAATGGAATTAAAAAGTTACATAAAACCCTAATTCTAAACTATTTTTAATTTATTAAAAAATGTTTAAGTTTGACCTAGTTTTAACCTAATTATTTAATGATAAATTTATTTACAAAATAATTAATAATTAAATATGGTAAAAGAAAAGAAAAAAAGAATAAAAGCATTAAAACCCTAATTTCTACATTTTTTAGTTTATTCAAAAAATATTAAAATTTAAACCTAAAATTAGAACTAAATTAATTATTACATTTATTTACAAAATAAAACATTAGTGAATTAAATAATAAAATATATTTTGATTTTTTTGTCTTTTCTGAATTTTTTGTTATTTTTTTGTGTTATAAAATTATTTTTATGGAATTAAATAAAATAATTAATCAAAAGAAAAAAAAGGAATTAAAAAAAGAAGAAATTTGGCCCAGTAGGAGGTGTATGCGCAGTAATTTGGCCCATTTGAAGGAGGCCTGGTTGACTTTTGATGGTCACGTGTAGACCCCTGGACTGAGTTGCACAATGGAACTAATATCTTGGCTTTTGGATTGATCTCAGTGGCCGTGTGGCAAGCACCAGCGCTGGATGTTTGGTGGACTTCTGGACATGTTGAGTACCTAATCACGTTGCAAGAAAAAATAGAAAGAAATATGGGGGACCTGGGAATCGAACCCAGGTCCCAATGCTTGCAAACGCTCTTCTCCACCAACTGTACCAACGCATTCATTCATAAGTATAATGGAACATAATTAATATATTTGGAAAGTGCTAATATTCCGGGACAAACAAAAATTCGCGCCAAGCTTTTGAATCAACCAACCACATGTTTACAACTCGTCTTCTTCTCCACTTCTTTGCTTTGGCCTGAAAAAAAACAGAATGGATAGCGGGGGTTTTGAACCCCCACTACATGAAGAACATGAAAATAACGATTAGGCCATACGCAAACATAAAAAGAGCGCGACTAGTGGGATTGAATCGTCCAGATGCCCTGAGTTCAATGGTCCTGGTCTCGGTGCCTAATTTTTTCTTATGCAAGAAACCCCAATTTCACATCTCTGAAACCCTAACGAGCTCCCATGGTGGTTTCGTGTACAGGGCACAAAAACTCAATTAAATGATGCCAACAGATTTAGAACAAACATATTAGTATAAATCAACAAGAAAAATGCAAGGATGATGCGTATAAATTAAAACACGAATGTGAAAAATGTTAAGAACAAGACGGCCTCATTCTACCGATTCTTGAGGTTAGAGACTGTGGTTTTGATTCAGGAAGCTTCCTAGATGTCTCAGGAATGTAATGGAATTGTTCTCTTGCCTTGAAACGCCCTCTAGCTGTGTTTTCAGTTTTAAACTTTTTGACAAAAAATGCAAAGTTTGTATGTTCTTCTGAGCGCAGTTTTCAGGTTCTCTTTGATTAGGTTTGCATTGTGTATGTATATGGGACGAATTAGGGTAGAAATTTGAGTCCATAAACCTTTGCATTGATGAATCAAATATTTGATTTTTAATGTAATCTTTTCAATCTTTTTTCATGCCTTTTTGATACCAATCATGGCCAAATCTTTCCATATTAGTGATGCACGAAATCTTGAGGTTTTATGGAGAGAATATGCTGCAAAAAGGGATTGGAAAACATGTGTTTAGTATTTTTGTCATATTTTATTTAATTAAATGAATTAATGGTGATAAAAATTCAAATAAATAATAAAAAATGATGAAATAACTCCCCTTTGGGTCAATGGGTCGTGCATAACTTTTGGATAATGATTCTTGGAAGAAATTGTGGCCCATTAGCAATTTTGAGGCATTTGAAGCAAAGTTGACTTTTCAAAATTCCCAAAAACTTCCCAACTTCCACAAGGCATATCTTGCTCAATTTTTAAGATTTGATCATGTTCTTGGACATTTTGGAAAGGCCTTGAAGTCCTTTAACCAATTTATTTGGTCCCATGTCATTTTGATTTACCAATCTCAAGTTATGGTCTTTGACTTAAAGTGCCTTTTTGTTGACTTTTGAAAATGACCTATAATGTTGAGATTGATAACTTTTTGTCAGAGCATTTCTTGGACTTGAAGTGTGAAGAGGAGTTGTAGGAAATCTCATTCTCTTAAAAATGAGCTTTGGATGGAATTTTTCTGATGAACCATGTGGAAGTTATGCCTTGGTCAATTTACAGTTGACTTTTTCAACTGTCCAAATATGGAAACTTTTGCATCTTGCAACTTTTTGAGCCATGCCTTGAGAATCATGATCAAGCATTGATCAAATGATGTTTGTGGCTTCAAAATAAGATGTTGACCAAAAATTTGAACTTTTGACTGTCAAATGACCATTTTGCCCCTACAGTTGACTGTTGAGCAATTAGGGTTTTTGACTGTGCAATTTTGTGCTGTAAGTCTTGAAACTTGGCATGTGGATGCTTGACCATGTTTGTAGGCATGTGGGACTTGATTGGACCCTTGAAAACTTCAATTTCTTTGACAGAACCCAAACCCTAGTTTTTGCTTGTTAGGAGGCCATTGAACTGTGCAACCCTTGGGAGATTTTGAAGCATGCTCTTTGCAAATCTTGAAGAATATGGGAGGGAAAATTTTGGGGTACAACAGTTGCCCATGTTCAATCTTCTTAGACCTGAGGATGTAGATTGGCTGACGTGCCTTTCGTAATCCGAAGGTGGAAGATGATTGAACACTAGAGTTCCCAGAAATTTACGCTCACACGTTAGCAGTGTGATGGGGGAATGGGCTTATAGATGCCATTTGGAGATTGATGGATAGGATGTTGGGCTTATAGATGCCATGCTAAGAGATGATGGAAGGTGGATGGGCTTATAGATGCCACCTGGGTGTCGATCGCGTAAGAGATTCCTTAGCGAGAACTTGCGTACCTGAAAAAGAAAATGATTACCTGGCCTGTTACAGGAGATGGTCTTCAAACTCTTATGTAGATGTGCCCTGACTGGTTACAGGAATTGGGTATGGAGCTTCAAAAGGTTATGAATGAACCAGGGATGGTTGCTACCTCAACGGGACGGTGAGAGAACCTTGGATGATTACTACCTCAACAGGAACGCTGAGAGAATCTTGGGGCGATTACTACCTCAACAGGAACGCGGAGAGAATCTTGGGCGATTACTACCTCAACAGGAACGCCGAGAGAATCTTGGGGCGATTACTACCTCAATAGGAACGCTAAGGGAATCTTGGATGTCTTCTACTGGGATAAGAATCAGGGAGATCTTAGAGTCGATCTTACTGAACCGGAGAAGGCCTTTGACAGGATAAGAATCAGGAAAATCTTAGAGTCGATTTAACTGAACCGGGAAAGGTCTTGGAATATCTTCAACTGGATAAGAATCAGGGAGATCTTAGGGTCGATCTGACTGAACCAGAGAAGGCCTTTGACTGGATAAGAATCAGGAAAATCTTAGGGTCGATTTAACTGAACCGGGCAAGGTCTTGGAATATCTTCAACTAGATAAGAATCAGGGAGATCTTAGGGTCGACCTGACTGAACCAGAGAAGGCCTTTGACTGGATAAGAATCAGGAAAATCTTAGGGTCGATTTAACTGAACCAGACAAGGTCTTGAAATCTTCAACTGGATAAGAATCAGGGAGATCTTAGGGTCGATCTGACTGAACCAGAGAAGGCCTTTGACTTGATAAGAATCAGGAAAATCTTAGGGTCGATTTAACTGAACCGGACAAGGTCTTGAAATCTTCAACTTAACTGAATCTTTTCCTGAAAGGTAAAGGTCAGTCATATGCAATGCATGATATGGATCAAGCAATGATGTTCTTAATATAAATGAGATTGTAAGGTATGATGCGTTTATGCATGTATCATGATGTATGTGATGTTTATGAATGTATGTTTTTGTCTAGGAAAATAAATCCTTGACGGGTGCCGGGAAGTTAACTCCTGGGCTGATGTTTGAAGAACAGGAAATTCGTTTCCGCTGGGGATGATCGTTGCAAGAATACCGGTAGGAGAAGATAACTCCGTTGGGGAATAAACTTGACGAATGAATCACTCTGCGGGGAGAAAAGTACTCTAGTGATCTTGCTGGGGAGCAATACTTTGTGGGGAGAGAGATACTTTGCTGGAATGTTGATGGTAACTTCGCCGGGGATACCATTGTTGTGTTGGAAGTGTTAATAGACTTCGCTGGGGATAAGAAGACTGCGTTGAGGACGATCTTTCCGTGGCTTTTGGATGAGGATAACCCAGTTATATCCTAGTAGGGAAATAACCCTTGAATAAAGCCGGGGGACGCATTCGTGCTCTGCAAGGGATAAGCCTCCAGAATCTACTGGGGATAAGCTTACTGCTGGGGAGATGATTCAACCTTTCCTGGGGAATTCTTGATTGGACTCTCCTGGGGATATTTTGAACTGTATTGGGGAAGTGACTCCATTGAATGTTTGATATACCGCCGGGGAACAATCTTTAGGTCAAGACTGCCGGGGATGCTTGCTTAAGAACATCTGTATATCGTGCTGGGGAATGTTGAGATCTGCGGGGATACCAAACTTCCTTAAGGATGATAATAACTTTACTTGGGGAGAGCGTTTTGACCTGCTGGCTCACTCTCTGGGGAATTGAGATATACTGGTTGTGTTCTTCAGCTGAACCTACCTTGATACCTTGGTGGACAAAACAATTAGATCGTTTAGACAACTCTTTATTGCCCCTGCTTCTAATGTTACCTGTAATTAATCCTTTGTTTCGTATGCAAATATTTATGAGTTAGCAATTAGTGTCAATGCATATATCACAAATTGAACCTTGGACGTTCTTCGCAAAACAAAACAGAAAAAGGAAAAAAACAATTGGCAATTTGTCTGAAAAGTGTATTTATATTGATTTTTGAATTTGCCTGTAAATAGGCGTTTATGTACAAGAGGCTGACGTCCTAGTAAGAGAACGCCGCCGAACAACAGAGTTTATACAAATTTGTACAAAGAAAAATAAAACAGCTTTGTGAATAGAATGATCCCACTGGGTTCCAACTCTGCTATCGCCTTTATATCTTCGAGCGTCTCATCACTTGATGACCTAAGTGACGATGAAGCTGATTGATCGACACCGTCTGAACTTGGTGTTGATACCGGATTCTAGATGCAAAGTGATCCAATGAGACATAGTATTACGCTTTATCCCTAACTTTTTCCTGGACCTCCCTTTCGGGTTTTCAGTCCACCGGGATACCCATTTTTGCCCAAGCCGCCTTTTCAGGTTTTCGACTTGTTGGGTGTACAGATTTTTTCATTTAATCCCTTCATTTTGCCCGAACCCTTTTGGTTCGCCGGGAAGCCCTAATTTTTGCCTAGGTATGTCAACCTAGCGGGTCTTTTTTTTTATGTGTAGTATCTTTTTACTATGTTTGCATTGGCGGGGTGAGGAAGGTCGTCACCATCCATGTTGGTTAGAATCAAGGCTCCTCCTGAGAACACATGTTTAACCACAAATGGCCCTTCGTACGTAGGGGTCCATTTGCCCCTTGGATCACTCTGAGGAAGGATGATACGCTTGATTACCAGATCCCCAACTTGATATTCTTGTGGTCTGACCTTTTTGCTAAATGCCCTGATCATCCGTTTTTGGTACGTCTGACCATGACAAATAGCAGCGAGTCTCTTTTCGTCAATTAGATTTAGCTGATCAAGTCGTGTCTGGATCCAATCATCTTCGCTCAGATCTGCATCCTTCATTATCCGGAGAGAGGGTATCTATACTTCGATCGGTAAGACTGCCTCCATTCCGTAGACCAAAGAGAAGGGGGTTGCCCCGGTTGACGTCCTTGCTGAGGTACGGTACCCATGTAGAGTAAACGGTAACTTCTCGTGCCAATCTTTATAAGTCACTGTCATCTTCTGCACAATTTTCTTAATGTTCTTATTCGCTGCTTCTACAGCCCCATTCATCTTCGGTCGGTAGGGAGAAGAGTTGTGGTGCTGTATCTTAAACTGCTCGCAGAGCTCAGTGATCATCTTATTATTGAGATTGGTACCGTTATCCGTAATGATCCTTTCAGGGACGCCGTATCGACAGATCAGATTATGCCGAATGAACCGTGCCACAACGTTCTTAGTTACTGTAGCGTAGGAAGCTGCTTCAACCCACTTCGTGAAGTAATCAATCGCTACCAGGATGAAGCGATGCCCGTTGGATGCCGTAGGTTTAATCTCACCGATCATATCTATGCCCCACATTGCAAACGGCCAAGGTGCAGTCAGGACATTCAGAGGAACTGGAGGAACATGCACCTTGTCTGCATAAATCTGGCATTTATGGCATGTCCGAGAGTGTTGGTAACAGTCGGCTTCCATTGTGGACCAGAAATACCCTGCCCGAAGGATCTTTTTCGCCATAGTGTGTCCACTGGAATGTGTTCCGAAGGTCCCTTCATGTAGCTCTTCCATGATCCTTTCTGCTTCAGTCTTATCCACACAACACAGTAAGGTCGAATCATGGTTTCGCTTGTACAGGATGTCGTTGCTAAGGAAGAACTTCACTGCGAACCTTCTCAGAAACTTCTTATCGTTGACAGATGCACCTTCAGGGTATTCCTGAGCTTCCAAGTATCTCTTCACCTCATGGTACCAAGGCATCTCAGTCACCAATTCAGTCTCGAGATCACAACAGTATGCTGGTTCGTCCAGTTTCCAGATGATGATCCGAGGAGCCTCATTGTCCCATTTGACTTTGAACATGGAAGACATTGTAGCTAACGCGTCCGCCAGCTGATTCTCCTCTCTTGGGAAATGTTCAAAGGTTATCTCTGTGAAGTGGGGGATCAATGTCAACACACATTCTCTGTAAGGAATAAGATTCAGATGTTTCGTATCCCACTCTCCTTTAATTTGATTGATCACTAGAGCGGAATCTCCGAAGACACTCAAAAACTTGATCCTTAAGTCGATCGCAGCTTGGAGACCCATGATGCATGCCTCATACTCCGCCATGTTGTTGGTGCAGTTGAAACATAGTCGGGCAGTGAGTGGAGTATGAATGCCTTGAGGGCATATGATCACAGCGCCGATACCGTTACCCAAAGCATTGGAGGCTCCGTCAAAGTGCATAGACCATCGGGATCCTTCCTCAGGTCCTTCATCCGGTCCAGGTACTTCACAATCAGTCACTATCATGATACTCTCGTCTGGAAACTCGAAGTTCATTGACTGATAGTCGTCTACTGCCTGATGCGCCAAGTGGTCTGCCAATACACTTCCGTTGATGGCTTTCTGAGTCGTGTATTGGATGTCGTATTCTGTCAAGATCATTTGCCATCTTGCTATTCTCCCAGACAGAGCAGGCTTTTCAAATATGTACTTGATAGGATCCATCTTTGAGATCAACAAGGTAGTGTGAGTCAGCATATACTGTCTCAGCCGGCGAGCAGCCCATACCAAAGCGCAGCAAGTTTTCTCAAGCAGTGAGTATCGGGTCTCACAGTCGGTAAACTTTTTGCTAAGGTAATAAATGGCGTGCTCTTTTCGGCCAGACTCGTCATGCTGCCCCTGCACACACCCCATAAAATTGTCAAGTACTGTCAGGTATAATATCAGAGGTCTCCCTTCAACCGGTGGCATAAGGATGGGTGGTTCTTGGAGATACTCCTTGATTCTGTCAAAAGCAGCCTGACACTCATCATTCCAACGTACTACCTGATCTTTCTTCAGCAGCTTGAAGATTGGTTCACAAGTAGCAGTTAGGTGGGAGATGAATCGGGCAATGTAATTCAGGCTCCCTAAAAAGCCTCTGACCTCTTTCTCTGTCTTAGGAACTGGCATCTCTTGAATGGCTTTAACCTTGGCAGGGTCCACTTGAATACCCTTATCACTCACAACAAAGCCTAGCAACTTTCCAGATCTTACCCCGAAGGTGCACTTGTTTGGGTTCAGCCTCAGCTTGTACAACTTCAGACGGTCAAACAATTTCTGCAGATGATCAAGGTGTTCTTCCTCAGTTTGGGACCTTGCGATCATGTCGTCAACATACAGTTCTATCTCATGATGGATCATGTCATGAAATAAAGCAACCATGGCACGTTGGTAGGTTGCCCCAGCATTTTTCAGTCCAAAAGGCATGACCTTGTAGCAGAAGGTGCCCCACTGAGTAACAAAGGTAGTCTTTTCCATGTCTTCAGGAGCCATCTTAATTTGATTATAACCTGAAAAACCATCCAAGGACGAGAAAACCTTGTGCTGAGCAGTATTGTCAACAAGGACGTCAATGTGAGGTAGAGGGAAGTCATCTTTAGGGCTGGCCCTGTTCAGATCCCTATAGTCAACACACATTCTGACCTTTCCATATTTCTTTAGTACTGGCACCACATTAGCAACCCACTGAGGGTAAGAAGTCACTGCAAAGAACCCGGCATCAAACTGTTTCATAATCTCGGCTTTGATCTTCTCAGACATCTCTGGATGCATACGGCGGACCTTTTGCTTGACTGGAGGGCAGTCTTCCTTGGTAGGCAAGTGATGGACCACAATATCGGTATCCAACCCGGGCATGTCTTCGTAGGACCAGGAAAAGATTTCCATGTAATCATGTAGCATCTGAGTCAACCGTTGCTTCACGCTGAGCTCTAGGTTGGCACCAATCTTAACTTCCTTCCTGTCCGTCTCAGTACCCAGATTTATCGTTTCCACCGGCTCTTCATGTGGTTGAATTGCCCTCTCTTCCTGGAGTAACGGTCTTGCAAGCTCGCCAGGCACTTCGCAATCATCTTCACCTTCGTCTTCGGCTAAGTTGATCGGATTTTCGAAGTCATAACTGGCAGTAGCAGAGTCGTTAGCAGTGAGATCCAGAGTGGATTGAAACCTGTATGAGTGAGTGTGTGTAAATACAGCTGTTTTGCAATATATAAAGAAAGGAAAGAAAGAAAAGGAGCATAAGATTTGAAATGCGAGAAAACGTCCAAGGTATTTATTCATGATATATGAAATGACAATTAATATGCCCTCATAAATGAAGCCACGGTGCCCCGGGTAAGACACCGGGCCATAGAGTTTTAATTCATTGTTTATTACAAATAACAAAAACAAAGGAATTCATTACTGCGTAACAAAAGTAACAGGAGTATGATCTTTCGCAATCCAATTAGTCAGTCCACCCTCAGTCGTCGGGTATATCCAGCTATCGAACTCTGATTCTTCCACTTCATCTGCATCCCCAATGGCATTCACTCCTGGATTGGTAATGAGCACAGGAGGTCTTCTGGTCTTTGCCTTGCGCACAGCCCTCTGAGCCTCTGCAGTAAAACCCAGTCCAAACTTGTCAGTTTTAGGTGTAAAATCAGGGAGCCTGCCCCAGTTAGCACATTCACCTTTCTTGATTACAGCCCGGGCATCCTTCAGGGAAGTCATCTTCAAAGGAAAATCCTCTTCAACCACCGTTTCTGCCGCTGCCAATGTTGGAGGTACCTCCTCAAAATGCTGAAAGGGGGTTTCAATAAACTCCCCGTCCATCTCAATATACCTGAAGGAATTCAAATGGCTCACCATATACTCCTCCTCTCCCTGCACAGTGACAATCTTCCCTCTGACGGGGTACTTGAGCTTCTGGTGTAGGGTAGAGGTCATTGCCCCAGCTTTGTGGATCCAAGGTCGACCCAGTAGACAAGAATACAATGGACGGATATCCATCACATAGAAAGTAGAGTCGAATACTTGAGAACCCACACGAATAGGAATGTCTACCTCTCCATGGACCATCCTCTTAGAACCGTCAAAGGCTCTGACAATGATGTTGCTAGGTTTTAATTCCAGGCCCTCACAATCCAAGCGGTCTAGGGCCTTTTTGGGTAGCACATTCAAGGAAGAACCAGTGTCCACCAACACGTGCGCAAGAGTAGTGCCCCTGCATTCAATAGAGACATGCAGGGCGTCATTGTGGTCCTTTCCCTTAGCAGTAAGGTCAGCATCCGAGAAACCCAAACCATTGTCAGCTGTCAAATTGGCTACGCAATCAGTAAACTGGACTGCAGATGTCTCCTGTGGCACGTGGGCCGTCTTGAGAAATGAAATTAAGGCCTTAGCATGGGCCTCTGAGCACAGCAGTAAGGAGAGCATAGAGATCTTGGAGGGGGTATGCCCTAGCTATTCAACAACATTAAAGTCACTCTTCTTGATTATTTTCAGAATTTCCTCCATCTCTTGTTGGGAGGCCTCAACATTCACAGATTTTGGTGCCTCCATCCGGGCAGGCTCATCTTCAATCCCTTTGCCCCGAGCATTAGATGACTCAGCAGCAGGGGAAGCAACTTGATCAAAAACGGGAACAGGTACACATGCAAGTGTTATAGTGAGGGGTCTTCGAATAGTAGGTGGCGCAATATCAGGCGAGAAGAGCCTGCCACTGCGGGTAACTTTGGCTGGACCAGTGATATTGCTGATGCTGGTGCCAGTGTTGAACTCTTGCTTTATTCCATGTACATATACATCTGCCCCATAGTGCCATGGGACAGCCTTATCGGATTCATAGGGGAGAGGCCCCGGAACAGTAATCACAATGGGTGCGACAGTCATGATTTTAACCGGCTTCCTTGGGATAGCCTTGATCGGATTATTAAAAATGGTAACAACAGATAATTCTTCCACCGGAACAAACTGAACAGCAGTCTTCTTGAACAGAATCTCTTTGATGTCCATCAGGCTTTGGATGCCCAACTTCAGCAAAGGACAACCAGAAAGGGAAACAACACAGAAAAGGCAACCTTCGCTACAACCCGGAAATAAATCGGCCAGCAGTAGGTTCCTCTTAACAGTCATCAGAGGAGTAGCTACATCATTTACAGAAACGGCATACACATCTTCATCAACGGCGTTCACTCCATGCTGGGGCATAGGAGAAGTCACCACATTTGGCCTCTCAGGTGCTTCAAATTGTATCTCTTTTGCGTCAATAAGGTCTTGCACCTTAATCCTTAAGGCCCAACAGTCATCAGTGGAATGCCCCGGGCTATCGGAGTGATAAGCACAGCGGGCATTTGGATTGTACTTGGGAGAGGCAGTGTTCACAACCTTCGGGGCCTCCCTGACAGTCACCAAGTTGGTGGATAGCAACTGCGGCAAGATTTGTGATAGGGTCATACTCAGCCGGGTAAACTCTCTTCTGGGTCTTTCAGCCCTTTGTGGATTAGTTTGCCAAGGAGCGGCAGCAGGCTTAGCAATCATCACCGCGTTGACAGATTGGCGGCGCTCAGGTTTATCATGTCTTCTAGGCCCATATACAGCACTGGCCTCCTTTTTAAAGGGTTTCTTTTCAGAACTTGCAGATGCACCCTTCTGAATTTTACCGGACTTCATTCCAGCCTCTATTCTCTCTCCAGTCAGAATAAGATCAGTAAACCCTGCAGACGAATTACCGATAAGATGATTGAAAAATGGCCCAGATAGGGTCCCCAAGAACATATCTACCAGCTCACGGTCTGTTAACGGAGGCTGCACTCTGCCAGCCAGATCCCTCCACTTCTGTGCATACTCTTTAAAACCTTCGCTTGATCCTAGCGACATACCCTGGAGTTGGGTACGTGTAGGAGCAAGGTCGGCATTATATTGATACTGCTTATAAAAAGCAGTAGCCAACTCCTCCCAGTTACGAACTTTGGTCCCATCCAGCTGATAGAACCATTCGAGATAAGTCCCTGAAAGACTCTCCTGGAAGAAGTGGATCCACAAATTCTTATCCACTGTGTACGGTTGAATCTTCTGCACATAAGATCTGAGGTGTAGCTTGGGACAAGACGCCCCGTCATACTTGGTGAAAGATGGTGCCTTAAACTTGTGAGGAATAATCATACCAGTAGATAAACCCAAGTCTCCGAAATCCAGCCCAGGCACTTGTTGGATCTCCATTGCATTCAGTCTGTCTTCCAACTGCTTATACCGGTCTTCAGCCGGAGGATACTGTTCCTCATTAAAGTCAGTCTCGTTGTCAGAGACTACTGGACTTGAAGCCTTTCCCCCCTGGGGACTGCCTTTGCCTACAGAAGAACCAACCTCTTCATTCTGCAGAGTGTTGCCAAACCTTCGGCCTGAGTTGAAAAGAACAATTCTCTTCTTCTTCTTCTTCAGGAGTAAAGCCTTCAGCTCTTCTTGGCCTTGAGCCAAACCCATGATCAGCTCCTGAAATTGCGCGTTCTGTGCCTGAAGGGCCTTGATAGACATCTCGGTTGATGATGAGTCAGGGTTCATGATGCTGAAATAAACAGCGAAGAACAGTAAGCAACCTGAAAAGAAGAAAACCTGTTATGCACATGATGAATGATATGAGTTTATGCAATGCATTCAAGGGTACGAAAGTTCAAATTTGTTGTAGACAAAAAAAAGGAACACACGTTATCATTAAGGAAATAATTGTTCAGTACATCAAAGCCTCATGGGCACGTATTACAAAGCAAATCAATCCCAAAAGACACTATGCATCCTCTTTGGAGCTATGTAGGTGTTGAGATTCCTTTCCTCGTGCAATAGGCGGGTGAGCTCCAAGACCTTCTTTTCACTAGCATGTAGACTGGTCTCAAGAGAATTCCGTTCTTCCTTAAGCTGGATCCAGCTCTTCTGCATCTCTTCCCAGGACGTGGGCATGTCAGGATGTTGAATAGTGTAGGAAACTTCTCCTTCCAAGACTGGCTCTTTGATCACAGGGAGCACATTAGGATAAGGCATTATTAACTTCTGGGAGCGGGCTCGTACCCACTTGAGATAAGGTTCCAATGGGGTGGATTTCTTGTGCCCCAGTGTCTTGCTGTCTATCTTACTAGGCATCCTCCAAGCTCTGATAAATCTCTGGCGAAGTCCTTGTGCATCGTTGTCGAAGTCAAAAACTATGTCAGGAATTAACATGTCATGAGGGCCATCCCTCCGGGCATAACCAAACAGTCTCCAAGCTAGACATGGGTTGTAAGTAATACCTCCTCTGATTCCAAGTAAAGGAACATTAGGGTACTCCCCGCAACGATCAATGATAGTGACATCCTCTCTGGACCGAGAGCACCAATGTATATCTGCATGTGTAAGAGTCATCAACCGTTGTGACCATCTCAAACCCCGCTCGTTCTTCAAAGCTGATTGTGGAAGGTGAGAAATAAACCACCTTCCCAGGAGAGGAGTGCAGCACATAAGGACACCTCTTTTTCTCATGGTTCGAGTGTAACATGAGTGAAGGATGTCCCTCAGCAACGTAGGTATAGGATTCCTGGACATGAAGATCTGGATAGCACTGATATCTATAAGCTGATCTGTGTTAGGGAACAACACCAAACCATAGACAAGGAGGGCCACAACTTCTTCAAAAGCTGGTAAGTCAAGGGAGTTCCAACATTCCTGGGCCTTTTCAAACAGAAACCTGGCTAAGAACCCTTTGATGCCACTTCTAACCTCCCAATGTCCCTTGAGGTCAGATGATTGTATGTGTAAGGCTTTAGCAATCTCTTCAAGCTTGGGTTCCTTTTCTGTACCGTTGTAGGGTAGTTGATCAAGGATAGGGATCTTCAGAAGCCGGGAGAACTCTTCCAATGTAGGTACCAGTTGATAATCCAGGAAAGTGAAACAGTGATGCAGGGGGTCAAAGAACTGGAACAAGACCATTATCATATCTTCCTCAATGTTGGTATTTACCAAGCTGATGAGTCTTCCATGTCTTTCACTAAATGAAGAGCTCTCGGAAATCCTGGATATAAGCTCCTTAAGCTGAGGAGGGATCCTTACAAGGCTGATTTGAATTGTCTTTCTACGAACAGTTTCCATGTCCTACAAAACAAGAACAAAGATGAAGATTCGAACCCCTGAAATGGTTAGTCAATGCATATGATGCTGGATAATGTCATGATGCTATGATTAAACACACCACAAATATTTACAAAGGCAAACATATAAGGCACACAAGTCACACAAGACAAGCCCTTAGAGTTTAGGCCAGCATGGGGTCTGGGTATTACCCTCTTGAAGTTGGTGGGCTCAACCTGTCCTATTAGAAGTAACCGGGTTCTAAGGGTCCCAATATCACCAGATTGCTTTTATTATTCATCGTTTCGATTTAGCCACTGAACTGGCGACCGAAATATTCCAGGAAAGCAACCCTCAATTGAGTGTAGTATCGAGTATCAACCAACCTCGGACTGCACCAAAGTCAGTTATCTCACTACCCTAAAGAGGCCAAGATAGTTCAATTAAGGTTCCTAAGGTTAGTTGATGCTTCACGACACCACATGGAGGCCCCGTACTCTCCTTGACTGAACTCAAGGGTTACCGGTACACACCAAAGTGACACATCAACGTAGCAGACTGTTTCAACCATGTCGGTATACCCCACACAGTTCCCTCACAGTCTTGTTGCTACTTTCTAAGAAGGTATCCCCAGATCCGGGTTAGGATCTATAGAACTCCCAAGACAGGCCCACAATTTAAAGCAAACAATTCAGACAATTGAAAACACATGTGATCTTAGTCCTAAGGTACACCTCACTTTAAAATATTCCCCAGCAGAGTCGCCAGTTTTGTGATCGGTGGATCTGGAACTGACTGTTTAACGCTGGATCACGAAATGTCGTGAAAGCAAGATTCGCCACCGTCTTTTATTTTCTCCAAATGGAAAGGACAAAAGCACAGAAAAATTCCTTATAGAGATTGCTCTCGGTTCGGGAGGTAGATTTATAGAAAGGGAAGGTGTTAGCACCCTTTCTATCCATGGTTATCCATGGGCTCTTAGATACTTGCTCATTTGTGTTTTCAAAATTGTTTGTTTGCTTTTCAACTGTGGGTTTTAAAAAGTTTCTTTAAAAATTTCAGTTCGACTCTTGTATCAGTCCTCAAGAGTGTTTGAAAAGTTGTTTTTGAAAGCTTTTTGAAAAGTGTCGGTGTGAAAAGAGTTTGATTTGTTTTTTAATAGAGCAAGTATCTATGAGTCGTCTACCTACCCTTAGGAATTCGGCTGTGTAAATGTCCTTAAGGTAGTGCCATCCCACCATTGAGAGGTAGGTAGCACCACCGTTGGAGGTGTTCGGGTCAATTCGAGGGTTCGGGACATTGTGGTCACCAGAGCAATGGGAGGACACCTTAGAAGCTACCCCCATGCCATGTTCATGGACATGAGGACTTACTAAAACATCCTCTACTCGACGACCACTTTTCGAGGGGCAAGGCAACAGTGAGGAGTACCCTAGGGGTTGTGTGTGATTTGTGTGTCATTTTCAATTATGTTTGTCTTGTTCATGCATTGGTGATCTACGCTTTGTTTTTATTTTTGGCATTCATTCTTTCATGCAAGTTATTAACAGTTAAAAGATGCGAGAAGGTAAAAGTCCTACGTTATTACAAAGGGGCGGGTCCACATCGCCAAATTAATCCAAGACCCGATTTGAAATAAAATAAAATGCGGAAAATAAATACCCTAATTAATCTATTACAAGGCTTTGGGGCAAGTACATGAAATTTATAAAAAAAGAAATAAAATAAGCGCGCGAAACGAAATTATAATCGAAAGTGAGGGCGTTGGACCCTTTTAAAGAAATTAAATTGAAATTATGACATTAATTAAATTAAATAAAGGAAAAAGACTTATTTTTTGTGCTTTATGAAATTAAGAAAATTAATGGAATTAAAAAGTTACATAAAACCCTAATTCTAAACTATTTTTAATTTATTAAAAAATGTTTAAGTTTGACCTAGTTTTAACCTAATTATTTAATGATAAATTTATTTACAAAATAATTAATAATTAAATATGGTAAAAGAAAAGAAAAAAGAATAAAAGCATTAAAACCCTAATTTCTACATTTTTTAGTTTATTCAAAAAATATTAAAATTTAAACCTAAAATTAGAACTAAATTAATTATTAAATTTATTTACAAAATAAAACATTAGTGAATTAAATAATAAAATATATTTTGATTTTTTTGTCTTTTCTGAATTTTTTGTTATTTTTTTGTGTTATAAAATTATTTTTATGGAATTAAATAAAATAATTAATCAAAAGAAAAAAAAGGAATTAAAAAAAGAAGAAAAATGCAAACCATAGGGGGTTTTCTGGCCCAGTAGGAGGTGTATGCGCAGTAATTTGGCCCATTTGAAGGAGGCCTGGTTGACTTTTGATGGTCACGTGTAGACCCCTGGACTGAGGTGCACAATGGAACTCATATCTTGGCTTTTGGATTGATCTCAGTGGCCATGTGGAAAGCACCAGCGCTGGATGTTTGGTGGACTTCTGGACATGTTGAGTACCTAATCACGTTGCAAGAAAAAATAGAAAGAAATATGGGGGACCTGGGAATCGAACCCAGGTCCCAATGCTTGCAAACGCTCTTCTCCACCAACTGTACCAACGCATTCATTCATAAGTATAATGAAACGTAATTAATATATTTGGAAAGTGCTAATATTCTGGGACAAACAAAAATTCGCGCCAAGCTTTTGAATCAACCAACCACATGTTTACAACTCGTCTTCTTCTCCACTTCTTCGCTTTGGCCTGAAAAAAAACAGAATGGATAGCGGGGGTTTTGAACCCCCACTACATGAAGAACATGAAAATAACGATTAGGCCATACGCAAACATAAAAAGAGCGCGACTAGTGGGATTGAATCGTCCAGATGCCTTGAGTCCAATGGTCCTGGTCTCGTTGCCTAATTTTTTCTTATGCAAGAAACCCCAATTTCACATCTCTGCAACCCTAACGAGCTCCCATGGTGGTTTCGTGTACAGGGCACAAAAACTCAATTAAATGATGCCAACAGATTTAGAACAAACATATTAGTATAAATCAACAAGAAAAATGCAAGGATGATGCATATAAATTAAAACACGAATGTGAAAAATGTTAAGAACAGGACGGCCTCATTCTACAGATTCTTAAGGTTAGAGACTGTGGTTTTGATTCAGGAAGCTTCCTTGATGTCTCAGGAATGTAATGGAATTGTTCTCTTGCCTTGAAACGCCCTCTAGCTGTGTTTTCAGTTTTAAACTTTTTGACAAAAAATGCAAAGTTTGTATGTTCTTCTGAGCGCAACTTTCAGGATCTCTTTGATTAGGTTTGCATTGTGTATGTATATGGGACGAATTAGGGTAGAAATTTGAGTCCATAAACCTTTGCATTGATGAATCAAATATTTGATTTTTAATGTAATCTTTTCAATCTTTTTTCATGCCTTTTTGATACCAATCATGGCCAAATCTTTCCATATTAGTGATGCACGAAATCTTGAGGTTTTATGGAGAGAATATGCTGCAAAAAGGGATTGGAAAACATGTGTTTAGTATTTTTGTCATATTTTATTTAATTAAATGAATTAATGGTGATAAAAATTCAAATAAATAATAAAAAATGATGAAATAACTCCCCTTTGGGTCAATGGGTCGTGCATAACTTTTGGATAATGATTCTTGGAAGAAATTGTGGCCCATTAGCAATTTTGAGGCATTTGAAGCAAAGTTGACTTTTCAAAATTCCCAAAAGTTTCCCAACTTCCACAAGTCATATCTTACTCAAGTTTTAAGCTTTGATCATTTTCTTGGACATTTTGGAAAGGTCTTGAAGTCCTTTAACCAATGCCTTTGGTCCCATGTCATTTTGATTTACCAATCTCAAGTTATGGTCTTTGACTTAAAGTGCCTTTTTGTTGACTTTTGAAAATGACCTATAATGTTGAGATTGATAACTTTTTGTGAGAGCATTTCTTGGACTTGAAGTGTGAAGAGGAGTTGTAGGAAATGTCATTCTCTTCAAAATGAGCTTTGGATGGAATTTTTCTGATGAACCATGTGGAAGTTATGCCTTGGTCAATTTACAGTTGACTTTTTCAACTGTCCAAATATGGAAACTTTTGCATCTTGCAACTTTTTGAGCCATGCCTTGAGAATCATGATCAAGCATTGATCAAATGATGTTTGTGGCTTCAAAATAAGATGTTGACCAAAAATTTGAACTTTTGACTGTCAAATGACCATTTTGCCCCTACAGTTGACTGTTGAGCAATTAGGGTTTTTGACTGGGCAATTTTGTGCTGTAAGTCTTGAAACTTGGCATGTGGATGCTTGACCATGTTTGTAGGCATGTGGGACTTGATTGGACCCTTGAAAACTTTAATTTCTTTGACAGAACCCAAACCCTAGTTTTTGACTGTTAGGAGGCCATTGAACTGTGCAACCCTTGGGAGATTTTGAAGCATGCTCTTTGCAAATCTTGAAGAATATGGGAGGGCAAATTTTGGGGTACAAAAGTTACCATCTTTCTTTGGCACCAGAACCATGTTGGCAACCCACTGCGGGTAAGAAGTAACATCTAGAAAACCGGCATCAAACTGTTTCATGACTTCAACTTTGATTCTCTCAAACATCTCTGGGTGCATACATCGAACTTTCTGTTTCCCTGGAGGACAATCTTCTTTGGTTGGCAAGCGGTGTACCACAATATCGGTATCCAACCCAGGCATATCTTCATAAGACCAAGCAAAGATCTCAACATAGTCACGTAGCATTTGAATCAACCGTTGCTTGACACTAGGCTCCAGATTTGCACCGATCTTGACCTCTTTCTTGTCTTCCTCTGTACCCAAATTCACTAATTCCACTGGCTCCTCATGAGGCTGTATGGCCCTCTCTTCCTGTAGTAACAGTCTAGCAAGTTCCCCAGGCACTTCACAATCATCCTCACCTTCATCCTCGGCTTGGTTGATCGGATTTTCGAAGTCATAACTGGAAGTAGTAGAGTCATTATCAGTGGGATCCATAGTGGATGTGGATCTGCATTATGATATGTGAGTGTGTGTAAGACAATAGCTGTTTTGATAAAGTGCAAGATAGAAAATAAAAACAAGGAGCGCAAAATTTGTAATACAAGAAAACATCCAATGCTTTATTGATGATATATGAAAATGACAAATGTTAAGCCCTCACAAACAAAGCCAAAGTGCCTCGGGCAAGGCACTGGGCCGTAAAGTTTCAAATTGTCTGTTACAAAACTTAAAACAAAAGTCTATTACTGTGTAATAAAAGAAACGGGCACGAAGTCCTTCGCCGTCCAGTTGCTCAAGCCACCGTTGGTAGTCGGATAAATCCAGCTGTCAAACTCTGACTCTTCTTCATCAACCTCAATTGCATTCACTCCTGGATTACTGATACGTAGGTGAGGTCTTCCAATCCGCGCATGCCGAACAGCCATTTGAGCCTCTGCAGTAAAGCCCAAACCAAACTTGTCAGTTTTGTGTGCAAAGTCAGGGAGTTGACCTCAATTTGCACGCCCACCTTTTTCAATGACAGGCCTGGAATCCTTGAGGGAAGCCATCTTCATCGGAGGTTCTTCAATAGCAACTTCAGTCGACGCTAGAGTCCGGGGGACTTCTTCAAAGTTCTGACACGGGGTCTCGATGAACTCCCCATCCATCTCCACATACCAAAAAGAGTTAATATGGCTCACCATGTACTCCTCTTCCTCTCGTACTCTAACAATCTTCCCCTTCACTGGATATTTCAACATCTGGTGGAGTATAGAAGTCACTGCCCCAGCCTTATGAATCCATGGGCGACCCAACAAACTAGAATAGGATGGTCAGATGTCCATCACATAGAATGTAGATGCAAATGTTTGAGAGCCGACTTTAACTGGGACGTCCACCTCCCCGTGCACCATCCTTTTGGACCCGTCAAAGGCCCTAACCACAATATTACTTGGCTTCAGAACCAACCCTTCACAGTCCAACCGATCTAACGCTTTCTTGGATAAAACATTCAATGAGGACCCAATATCCACCAGTACATGGGCCAGAGTAGTGCCCCTGCACTCGATCGAGACATGCAGGGCATCATTGTGATTCCTTCCTTTAGCAGTTAGATTTGCATCGGAGAAACCCAACCCATTGTCTGTGGTCAAACTAGCCATACAGTCTTTGAATTGATCAGCAGATGTTTCCTGCAGCACATGTGTAGTTTTAAGGAAAGCAATTAAAGCCTTTGCATGGGCTTCCGAGCATAATAATAAGGATAACATGGAGATCTTCGACGGGGTTTTCCCCAATTGCTCGACTATGTTGTAGTCGCTTTTCTTGATAATCTTCAGGATTTCCTCTATCTCCTGCCTAGAGGTTTCTACCACAATCTTCTTAGGTGCCTCCATCCGGGCAGGCTCACCTGTGATCTCTTTTCCCCGAGCGTCAGATGACTCGGAGACAGGGGTGACAATTAGAATATGAACTAGGACAATAGCTGATGTACTGGAAGATGGAATAGCAATAGGCTTTTGAACAGTTGGAGGGGAAATCTCAGGAGAGAAGAGTCTTCTGCTTCGGGTGACCTTGCTAGCCCCAACAATATTGCTGACATCAGTATCAGCCTCTTCAACCTTCAAGTCTTGTTTGATCCCATGATAATATACATCGGCCCTATAGTGCCATGGGACGACCTTATCTGAAGTGTATAGGATAGGACCAGGAATAGTAATGATCAATGGAGCAACTCTTGGAACGAATGTAATCCTAATAGGCTTTCTCGAGGAAGCCTTGGAAGGATTGGCAAAAATGGTTATGATGGAAACATCTTCAACAGGAATCAACGGAATCAAAGTTTTCTCGAACAAGATCTCTTTGTTATCCATCAGGGGTTGAACACCTGATTTCAATCAATGGCAACCAGCAGGCTGGATTGAACATAGGTGGCAACCTTCTCCACAACCCGGAAATAAACCGGCCGATAATAAGTTCTTCTTCACTGTCATCAACGGAGTAGAAATGTCTTCCACAGAGGTTACATATGAATCATCGTCCACAACATTTACTCCATGCTTAGGCATGGGAGCATTCATAACATTGGGCTTTTCCGGTGCGTCAAACTCAATTTCCTTAGCTTCAATAAAATCTTGCACCTTATTCCTCAAGGCCCAGCAGTTGTTTGTATCATACCCTGGGATATCGGAGTGATAGGCACAGCGGGCGTTCGGATTATACAACGGTGATATAGTTCTAGGATTCTTTGGGGCTTCCCTCAGAGTTATCAGGTTAGTTTTCAACAATTGCAGCATAATTTCTGAGCCGAGTATACTGTCTTTGCGGTCTCTCTACTCTTTGTTGATTATTGCATTGTGGGGCAAATGTGGGTCTTGATATTACTACCGCATTAACCGCTTGGCGTCGTTCAGGTCGGTTTTGGCTCCTCGAGCTATAAACTGCACTAGCTTCTTTTTTAAAAGGCTTCTTTTCTGTACATGACGAAGCACCTTTCTGTATCTTGCCACTCTTAATACCAGCTCCTACCCTCTCCCCAGTCAAAATCAATTCAGTAAACCCTGATGATGAACTGCCGATTAAATGATTGAAAAACGGACCAGACAAAGTCCCAAGAAACATATCCACCAACTCCCTATCAGACATAGGGGGTGGTACTCTTCCAGCCAGATCTCTCAACTTCTGAGTGTAGTCCTTAAAGCCTTCGCCTGCACCCATATACATACCCTGAAGTTGAGTACGCGTGGGAGCAAGGTCGGTGTTATACTGGTATTGCTTATACAAAGCAGTAGCATGATCCTCCCCGTTGCGGACATTAGCTCCTTCCAATTGATAGAACCATTCAAGCTGAGTCCCTGACAGACTATCTTGAAAGAAATGAACCCACAGGTTTCTATCAGCAATATAGGGTTGAATTTTTTTGACGTACGGGCGGAAATGTAGCTTTGGACAAGATACTCCATTATACTTAGCAAAGACAGGAGCTTTGAATTTGTGAGGGATCACCACCCCAGATGCTAGTCCCAGATCTCCGAAGTCCAACCCAGGGATCTTCTAAATATCCATGGCACTCAACCGGTCTTCAAGTTGCTTATACCTATCCTCAGCAGGAGGATACTAATCTTCATCAAAATCAGTGTCATTATCAGAGACCACAGGACTAGGACCCTTCTCTTCATCTTGATTCTCTCCTCCTTTAGATGAATGAGACCAATCAGCTTCCTGTCGCAACCTATTCCCAAATCTATGACCTATATTCAGCAGGACCACCTTCTTCTTTTTATTCTTTTTCTCCTTCATGATGAGGGTCTTCAAATCTTCCTGCCCTTTAGTCAGGTTCAGGAACATCTCTTTGAATTGAACATTATGTACTTGAAGAGCCTTGATGGCTTGATCGGTAGGTATTTTAGAAGACATTTCATGCTGAAATAAACAGCGAAGAAGATGAGAAACCTGTAATGATACCTGTAATGAGGTGCATGATAATGAAATGAGAATGAAATTATTTCAAAGACTTTGGGAGATTTAAATTTGCAAACCAAGGAATAAACAAACTTTATTAGATTCAAACTTGTAAAATGTTTAACAATGCCTTTAAGGCGTTACAAAAGAAATAAACTAAAAACAAATCTAAACTAGAAAAAGCAGAAATCAGAAATCCCATGGTCGCTTTCCATTCGTGCTGACATAGTCATTGATTGTCCTTTCATTCTCAAGCTGCCTCGTGAGCCTCAAGATCTTCCTCTCCTGCTCATGATATTTCTCTTTGTAGGTATCCCGCTCCTCCTTATGCTGAATCTAGGATCTCTTTAATGCCCCAAGATCAGTAGGCATATAGGGATGGAGTACCGTATAAGGAACACCTTATTCATTAGTATGCTCTACAATCACTGGCAAAACAGCTTCATAAGGCATCCCCAGCTTTTGAGCACGGGCTCGAACCCACCGGAGATAAGGTTTTATAGGGAGAAAAGTCTTTAGTCCTAGCTCTTGAGGGTAAGACATGTTCACCATACCCCAGGCTCGTATAAACCTTCAACGATGCTCTTTAACATCTTCCTTATAGTCAAAGACAATATCTGTAAGAAGCAATTCATGGGGACCGTCTCTCCGAGCATGCCCAAACTGTCGTAAAGCCAAGCAAGGACTGTAAGTTATACCCCCTCTAATTCCAAGCAACGGAACATTAGGGTATTCCCCACATCGGTCAATGATATGATTCTGTAAGCCCAACCTACACCTTCCTTATTCTTCAACACAGACTTGGGGAGGTGCGAAATAAACCACCTCGCCAACAGCGGCATGCAACACATGAGGGTCCCCCTTCTTCTCGCCGTACGGGTATAGAGAGCATGTACAATATCACCCAGAAGAGTAGGTATTGGATTACGAGACAAGAAGATCTTGACCGCATTCACATCTATGAAGGAATCTGGATTCGAGAAAAGAACCAAGCCGTAGATGAGGAGAGCCAAGATGTCTTCGAAAGCTTGAAAATACAAGTTATCCCAGAACTGTTGAGCTTGATCGATCAGAAACTTAGCCAAGAAACCTTTAACCCCGCTCCGTATCTCCCAGTTGGATACTACATCAGCCCTTTTTAGATGTAAGGCTGAAGCAATGTCCTCAGGTCTAGGAACCTCCTCCTAACCTGTGAAGGGTGTCTGCTCGAGGATAGATATGCCTAATAAATCAGAAAACTCCTCCAAAGTGGGGACTAGCTGATAATCCGGAAAGGTAAAACAATGATGCACCGGATTGAAGAACTGGAAAAGGACGCTCATCATCTGCTCATCCAACTTTGAAGTGACCAAACTAAGGAGATGACCATGTCTTCTAACAAATGAAGAATTATCACGAACTTTTGAGACTAACTATCTGAGCTGAGCAGGGATTTGCACGAAGTTGACTCAAATGGTATTTCTGCGTATTGAAGCCATGATCTGCAAAACAGAACAAAGATAAATCCCCTCGGTCTTTGAAATGGTTAGTCTAATGAAATATGCATGCTATGTTATGATGCATGATGTCATGATAAAGCACACAACAGGGATAACAGGTAACAGACGTGGTAAAGGCACACAAGTCACACAATAACCCTTAAGTTTCAGGCTTGCATGGAGTCTAGGTACAACCCTCTTGAAGTTCATTTGGTTTCAACCTGTCCTAATAATAGTAACCGGGTTCTAGAGGTTCTCAATATCACTGACCATCCTCCATCGGTCATGGTTTCAGCTCATGCAATCTTTTCTTGCGGCTAGAACTATCTCGAGAGTATGGTCTCAATGAGTGTAGTATCGAGTATCAACCAGTTCCAAGCTCTATGCCAAGGCCGGCTATCTCACTACTTCCTATGGCCAAGTTGGTCAATTATAGGTTCTAAGGTCAGTTGATGCTTAACGACCATATAGCTGCCCCGTATTCTCCTTGTTTCTCCACAAGGGATGCTGGTACCAACCAATGTGTCACATCAACGTAGCTACTGCTTCAACCGTATCGGTCTATGCTGTACAGTTCCCTCGTAGTTTATTGCTACTTACCTAAAAGGTGTCCCCCAGATCCGGGTTAGGATCTATAGTAACTCCAATAAATAGCCCACAAAGATAAAGCAATCAAATCAAACAATAGAAGCAGTATGTTGAACTAATCCTAAGGTATACCCCACTTATCTAATCCCTATCAGAGTCACCAGTTCTGTGATACGGTTGCTAGAACCGGATTGTTTTAGGAATGCTGGTTTGCATTTTGCGTTTGTGTTTGCAAAATGTCGCAGTAAGCAAGACTCGCCACCGACTTTTATTTTATCTAACTGGAAAGGAAAAAAGCATAGAAAAATTCCTTTTTTCGAGATTTTGAGTACGGGGGGTAGATTATAGAAAGGGAAGGTATTAGCACCCCTTCTATACGTGGTTTTCCACGGGCTCTTAGGTACTTGCTCATCATTTTCAAAATTTCTTCCGTGTTTGTCTTTGATTTGAAAAAAGTTTTTGTTTTACTTCGATTTAACTCTTGCTTTTGTCTTCAAGAGTGTTACAAAGTGTTTTTGAAAGCTTTGTTTGAAAAAAGTGTAAGTGTGGAAAAGTTTGTTTGGATTGAGCAAGTACTTAAGATTCTACCTACTCGAAAAAGAGAATTGTTCTATGTTTGTTTCCTTTAGACCGCGTTATCCTACTATTAGTGAGTAGGTAGCACCATCGTCGGAGTTTTAAAGGTCAATTCGAGGGACATACGATCACTAAAGCAATGTTAGGACGTCTTAGTAGTAACCCTAATGTCTTAGATCAATTATTTTAGGCAAAAATTCCGAGGCAACTTTTCCGAACGGGACTTTGATCTTTGCTTGGACAAGAGAGCGACCACTAAAGCATCCTATACTTAATGACCGTTTACCGAAGGCAACCGAAGTGAGAGTATACCCTAGGAGTGCGCATGTGCGAGTGGTTCAATTTCAAGTTATTATCTTTGCACATTTAGGGTTAGCTAATCGTTTTAAAGTTAATCATACATTCTTGTCATGCATCCCTATTATTCATACATATAACAGTTAATATTTGCGGAATTTAAAATGCGGAAAATAAGCTACGCTATTACAAGGCTTCGGGTATTTACACAGCCAAAAACAACCCATAAAAAACGATAAACGAAAGTAAAAGACCTAATTAATCTATTACGACTTGTGAGAAATTACATTAATATGGTAAAAATCATTAAAGCGCGCGCGAATAAAAAACGAGAGAGAACTAGGGTTTTGACCCCATCTAACCTAATCGAAAGAAAAATTGTTTTTGTTGTTTTTTAATTATTTTTTTAAGAAAGAAGAATTAGGTTTTTAAATTAAATACAAAATTAATTAGTAATTAAATTAATTAAAGAAAATAATTTACATGGCCTATTTTTTGTATTTTGGTTGTTTTTTAAGAAAAAGAAAATATAATTAAATTAAACTAAAACCCTAATTTTCTAATTGTTATTAATTTATTTACAAAATAATTTAAGTTACCCTAAAATTAAATAATCTAATTAAATTAATTAATTTTTGATAAAAAATAAACCTAAATCTAATGGGATGAAAATATTATTTTTGTGATTTTTTTAATAAAAAGAAAAAATTAATTTGTGTTAGTGAAATAATTAAATTAATTAATTAAGAAAAATATAAAAAAGAAAAGAAAGAAGAATTAGGCATGTGAAAGTAAATTGGGAGTGTGCTGATAGCAAGTCTGGGGCCTAAAAGGAATTGATCCATGTTGACTTGCTGGATCCCATGCGTTGCATTGACTAAGGCCTTTGGTGCTCCTTCATCTAATGGTCTTTAGATCTGGCCATCTGGACACTTGGCTGGCTGGATAATGATGGACCATGATGGTCATCCCACCTATGCACGCGTCTGATCACTGAAAGAAAAAGTATGTGAAATAATTGGGGGGACTTGGGATTTGAACCCAGGCCCCAAAGCCTTTTCCAAACGCATGGCTATCAACTGTGTTGCACGCGTTAGTTGTTCATATAATCAACATAAAGCATAA
The DNA here is from genome assembly GCA_948472305.1 of Vicia faba. NCBI lineage: Eukaryota > Viridiplantae > Streptophyta > Magnoliopsida > Fabales > Fabaceae > Vicia > Vicia faba. The sequence continues at coordinate 1,435,087,730 of OX451741.1, read as the reverse complement.
TATGAGAAAACAACAAGACTCTAAATCCAAATGCGCAAATTTTCAAACGCGTGAATGATTGCTTGCCACGACATCTTCTTCTTCAAGGATCTGTTGTCTTAGACAATAGACTTTTACCAACAGACGCTCATCGTAGCTAAAACCCTGTGCATCTCAAAAATCATGTATAAGCACAATAAATCAATGGTGATGGTACCAATCCACTCGTCTCAATCTCACGAGCTTCATGGTACCCTAATCATGGCCCAATTTTGCCTAGGTTAAGAAACCCCAAAACGAGCTTGTAAACCCTAGCTATGGCATATGGCAATTCCTGCATTGTAAATGCAATTAAACAGTACCAACAACTTGCAAATAAGATGATGAACAAGAATATATGATTATTTCATGCTATAAGTAAAAAAATTATTAAACTCGATTTCAAAAAAGGTTCAAGGTCGTGACTGACTTACAATGGTTTTTAGCACTGAAAAAGGCTTGTTCTTGATTGGTACGGCCTCCTTGTGAACTCAGGAGGCGAATGGGATGGCTAGAGGGTCTTGAAAATTTCTATAAATATGAAATTAACTCAACACTTTTTGTGATTTTTTTCAAGTTTTTTCTGCTCTCTCACGCCTCCCAAACCTTGAGATTTTTATCTGCAAATGTTCCCTATATATTGAGGATTGGATTAGGGTTGCAAACATGATCTCAATCTTTGCCAATTATTGATTTTGATCTTGATTTAATTTACTTAAAAATCCTTACAAAAATAGGCTAAAACCCATACTTTTATGCACACCAAAGCCTTGCACGAATTCAATCACTTGCCAGCTGGATATAGGACCTGAAACATGCACAATATCTTGAGGTTTCAATGTTTTGGAATTTTTCATGATTTGTTTTGATTTAAATTGATTTAATTCAAATAAAAATCAAAATAAATAAGAAAAATAAGATAAAGACAAGTGGAAAGTGCTAGGACTCGTGGACCATTCTACCAACTCAAAACAAATGCAAAAGATTAGGCCCATTTAGCAAAAATTGCAATTTGAGGCATAGTTGACTTTTGACAATTTTGCAAAAAAGGTCAACTTCACCAATGCATAACATCCTAAATTTTGAATCTTTGAAGGTGTTATTGGACTTTTAGAAAGCTTGAGATGTCATATAAGCAACCCTTTTGGTCTCATATCAATTTGGTATTCCATGTTCATGTATGAAGATTTGACAAAAAAGGTGTTTTTGTTGACTTTTAAAAATGACCTATAATGTCCAAATTCATAACTTCTTGTGAGTGAATATTTTGAACTTGGGAGCTGAGGATGGATTGTAGGGCATTGCATCCTCTTCAAAATTAGCTTTGGATGGGTCATTTCTCATAAAGTATGAGAAAGTTATGCTTGGTCAAAGTTGAGTTGACTTTTCCTCCAAACCCTAATTTAGCAACTTTTGGTTCTTGATGAATTATGAGCAATCCTTGAGGAATCATGATCAACCCTTGATAAAATGATGAATTATACTTCAAAATGATAATTTTGACCAAAAATCTTGAAGTTTGACTGTATGTGGGCCACAGTTGACTTCTCCCCTAGCATAGTCGATTTTCAGGCCTTTGAGCAATTGACTGAGCAAACTTTCTCTGCAAGGATTGAAACTTGATATGGATGATCTTGAGAACATATTAGGACAATAGTGAGCATTTGGGATCCCTTGGGCTCAAGTATCTTGATGCAACATGAAACCCTAATTTGAGGTAGAGTGTCTTAGGAGGGAGTTTGTCTGGTCAACCCTTGGACTTCCTTGAGCAACTTGAGGATCTTTATTGAAATGTTTTGAGGAATATGAGAGGGAAAATTTTGGGGTACAACAAACACAAAGCCTCATACTTCCATATTTCTTCTTTACTAACAACACTGGAGCTCCCCACGATGATACACTTGGTCTTACAAACTTCTTTTCAAGTAACTCTTCCAGTTGCTTCTTCAACTATGACAATTCAGATGCAGACATCCTGTATGGTGCCATAGACACAGGTATGGTACCAGGTACAAGATCAATCGCAAACTCAACTTCCCTCTCCAGAGGTGCATCAGGAATCTCATCAGGGAAAACTTCAGGAACTTCGCATACCACCTGCAATTCCTCAATTATAGCTTGAGTCTCTACAGATAGCGACGACATCAATGAGAACACCTGTGCTTCCTCTTGTCAACTTCCTCAATTGTCTAGCAGACAACAGACTACCTTCCTCTTCTTCAGGAGTAGAAATACTCACAGACTTGTCATAACACTTAAAATATGAACATAGTTATGCTCTAACCAGTTCATACCCAAAATCACATCCAAACCTCTTAACAGTAAACAAACCAAATCAACAGCAAAGTCTCTGTCGAAGATCGACAAGGGACACTTAAAACACACAAAATAAGTAGTCACCGACCCCTTGGCTGGAGTATCGACGACCATTTCTCCATTCAAAGAAGACAACATAAGACCCAATCTTTCAACACAATCAGCAACAATAAAACAATGAGTAGCACCGGTATCAATAATAGTAATTAAAGGAGTACTATTAATTAAACATGTACCTCTGATAAGTCTGTCCTTGGTAGCTGTCTGATCCTCAACCAAAGCAAACACTTTACCACTTTCCCGTGCCTTCCTTAGTTTCTTACACTGGCTACCAATGTTCCCTTCCTCTTTACAATTGAAACAAATCACATCCTTATGTTTACACTCAGATACAACATGTTCGTTCTTACCACAACGGAAACACCTCTTCACTTCAGTAGTGCACACATTACTCTTGTGCCCAGGTTTTCCACACTTAAAACAAACCACACCAGTAGGAGCATCTCCCCCACTAGTCCTCTGAACTTGAGCAACTTTCTGTTTACCTTTACCAGCTGGGGTATCATAAGACTTACCACGATTTTGTTGGTGCTTACCCCTCTTCTCACTGATAATCTTGTAATGAGCATTATTATCTTCTTCATAAATCCTGCAACTATCAACCAAATCCACAAAGACACGGATCTTTTGGTATCCAATCACCTTCTTTATCTTAGGGCGCAACCCATTCTCAAATTTGATACACTTCGAAAACTCGGCATTCACTTCACCGTAGTGCGGATAAAGCTTAGCCAACTCAGCAAAATTGGCAGCATACTCAACAACTGACATATTCCTTTTCTTCAGCTCAAGGAATTCAATTTCCTTCTTACCATGAACATCTTCAGGAAATTACTTCCTCATAAATTCCCTACGGAACACAGCCCAAGTGAAATTCTCACGTGCAACTTCCAATCTCTGACAAGTCTCTAGCCACCAGTCCTCAGCTTCGACTGCTAGCATATGAGTACCATATCGAACCTTCTACGCTGGAGTGCAATCCATCACACGGAAGATTCTCTCAATCTTTTTTAACCAATCCAATGCTCTTTCGGTATCATACTTTCCCTTGAACGTAGGTGGATTCCCTCTTTGGAAAGTTGCCAAGCTACGAGATCCAGCATTCCCGTCAGCATTCGGCTAATTCTCCATCGCATGAGCCATTACTTCTAAAGCAGCAGCAAGTGCAACATCATTCCTTCCATCCATCTCAACTTATCACTACAACATAAACAATGGTTAGAACTCAAATTAACAATACTCGATTGTTAGACAACTACGACTCGACAATAAGGTCAGACCAACCTTTTACTCTGATACCAACTTTGTAACACCCCAAATCTACCCGACAATTATATAAATAAATCAGAGTTATAAAATCATTCAGGCAAATGAATCGGGATGTCACAAATTCATCATTAAAAACTCATTGCATTCATCGTGGATATATAACACTTTAAAACATCGGATGAACCATCAACATAACAACTTTAATTAAATAATTCAACAATTCAACATCTACGCAGCGGAATTCTTAATAACATCTTTATCATCATTACAACAACTTCAAATTAACACAACTTTATAATAATCAACTTAAAGTTCAACAACTGAATAATCAACAATCAAAAGTGACAAGCGTTCATCCCCCCGAGTGTTACATATCAGTGCAATAACACCGACTCGAACTATTGAAGGTATACAGCCTTCACTCTCGATTACCTGCACGTTACCAACAAAAGGGAAACATTCAAACAAAAGGGGTGAGATATCTAACAATATAATAAAGCGCATGATAATTAATATATTAAATTAGATCACATAACATCACCACTTCTCATCTTATATTCAACAAAAATCGCATCAATAATACACATTCACAACATCAATATGCAACTTATTTATGCAATCATATAATGCTACTCAATACTATGCAAATGCATGTGGTACCATTGGAGCAGTAATCCCATCTCAAAAATTTCCAATTAATAGAGGCATCAACAAGGTATAAGCCTTCATCTCAATATTCACCAATACAGGCCATCTCAACGAGCATAAGCTCCATCTCAAAATGAAATGTATGCGAAACAATCATGAATGTAATAACAACACTATAATTAACAATATCTCAGTACAACATCTTTGTTGGCCAAAGGCCTACCTCTTAAAAGCATCTCAACATATCTTCATCAACGTAATTCATCATAAATCATCACACATCATATATACATCATAATTCATCAAACAAAATCTCATTAACATCATCTCATCAACAATTCAGTCGTACATTAATATAACAACACTCATCATTTTTACATCGTTGGCCATAGGCCTACAACATAATTCGCTTATAACTAGTTAATCAACTAAAGCTTGCTTCTAAATCACCAGATCCGTACATACTATTATTCTGCAATACTTCATCACTATTATCATTAATCTTACTGTTACAAACCAAACATCAGTCTATAATCTTATCATCCTCATCATTCTGCATAAGAACTAACATAGCGATTAACACAGGAATTAAATATAGTCCTAATTGGGATACCATAAATACACTTCCTATTCTCCATTTTAATCCTTAAGAATAAAGTTCACCGAGTTATCTATTCAACGCTTCAAACGGCACCTCAAACGGAGTCCGAAAACTCAAGTTACAACATCTCAAACTGATTCTGCCAAAAATCAGACAACATGGGTCGATGCATATTGTCTTGGATCGACGCGTACTACACTAAACTCACAACATGATTCGACACGTCCTCTCTTATATCGACTCGTACTGGGTTTACCACTCTGCATGTATCGATGCAAGACTCCTTCGTGTCGACTCATCCTGAGTCTAAGGACTTGCTTGTATCGACGCATACCATTTGGGGTCGACACATACTGCTCAATCGTGCATAATTTCTGCGATTTTCTATGCGTTTTCACTACGGGTTCCATACTTTAAGCCCTAAAATCTTAATCTAATCATGTATAATCATCACTTACAGTTATCCTATAATTTTACATCAAATAAACAATGTTGAGACGTCATTATTCATCTTTTAATCATCAATTCCCATCATATAACAACATATAATTCATTCATGAACAAAACAACACTTTCACATCTAACACCACATACCAATTATCATGAACCCAATTATAGAGTCATAACCCCACCCTTACCTTGGATTGAAGGTTGTTCTATAACTTCCGGTCGAATCCTCGTTCTGCCGTTTTCCTCTTTTTCCATCAGCTTTACGTTCTTCTTTCCAACCCTTATTCTTCGACTGCTTCTTCTTCTCTATTCTTTCTAACAATAATAAAATAACCTATTATTCTCTTTATGCCTTAACGGGCTCAAAACTAATACACACCCTCATTACTACTTCTATACTTAAAAACAAGCTCACATCAAATAATATTATACTTCTAATATTATTTTACCACTTAATAAAATAATTAAATCTAATTAATCATAACACAACTTCACAAATATTCCAAAAATAATTTAATTAAATGATTAACTAAATTACGGGCGTTACAACTCTCCCCCACTTAGAATATTTTCATCCTCGAAAATTTACCTTAATAAAACAACTCAGGATAGGAGTCTCGCATTGGTAGTGGGAATGCATTGAGCATGTACTTGAACCCCAGGGTACAGGGTTCGATTCCCACGAAAGGCAAAAACTCTACTAGTGAGGGGGGTAGAGAAGATCATGAGGTAATAGTGCCGGGACCGCTGAAGGCTCGGGCTGTTACACAAAAAGGAGCCTACCAAAGTTCTAACTATGCAATCACCTCAAGATTATAATGCTTCTCTTAAGGTCCTTTCTTGATCAAAACTTCACTTCCATAATCATTAAACCCGCAACTCCTCTATTACCCATTTTTAGTATCACACCCTCATCTTCAAACACATGTATCTCCCTCATCGCTAACATGCAGTAAGACAAATTAGAATCTAAGCTAAAGAGAATTTCGTCTAGTTTTCGAAAAAGTCTATAATCACTTAAATCCGAGTTACGAGAAAAGAGTTATTACGTTTTTAGTGGAGGATGTACCAAGAATGCGAAATTGGAATCATGAAGATGATGAACATGAGTTCCTCCTTTTCTCTCTTGCTTCTAAGCCATTCCTTCTTCTTTCACGTTATGATTTGTAATGTATACCAAACAAGCTCTTGTTATTCTCATTTAATATAGCAAATGGACAAAATTCCCTTCATCTATACATTATTTACTAGTTTGACATTTGATTCAATTCTAGCCAAAACCTTTAGGTTCCAACTAATCCATTTAATCCCTCTTAACAACTCTTAATATATAATGACATCTTGACACTTAATAGTCATTAAGTCTCAATGACTTTTATTATCATGCTTAGATAAATAGGGATGTTACATTCTCCCCCCTAAATAGAATTCACCCTCGAATTCCTTCCAATCATCGTGAAAAACAAGCTCCTCACATATTCTTCCAACGAGGGGATGTAATGTTCCTTACATTCCTCCTTAGATAAACCCCGCGACTCCATCTGAATGTTGTTCCATCCAAGAAAATACAATTCTTCGATACGCTTGCATCCTAAAACTCTTCACTAAAAGTATGAGTCCATACACTCAAACACCTCTTCCTTTGTACCACATTGCTATACTTCGGAACAGATCCCTCCAAGGTCTGCCACCTCTTCTTCTTCGCGTTGAGTTTTAGTAGCCTAAAAAATCATTGTATTCTACTCTGTTTAGACATCTGTCGCCTTCAGTCTTTGTCAAGCCCACTGCTCGCTCAAACACATGTCACTGATTCTTCACCACCTTTCCCTCAATTTGATGAATTACCGTTAAACCAAAGAATTCTTACTAAGACCTTCCTCTCTAATGAAGATGTTTCAGATTCACTTCCACACTAGTCCATATGGAGTTATACATGTGCTTGCTAAGCCCTTTGGTTTTGACTTCAAGTTCCCAGATTCTTAGAATGACTTGCTCTGCGTTTACCTCCACTGGACATCAAAACATCTTACTTTTATCCTTACTTTAGTCTTAGACAAAATAACTGCCACCACAAGTCACAAGGGTGCATAATTCCGCAACTATAGCCTTGAATCTAATACTTCACACAAAGTGTCGCCAATAAAAGGTACACCCTCATAATTTCCTGTAACCCTCGTCTAAGTCTTCGTACACTCTCCCAAATGTACAAGACATAGCCACGATGAGTATACATCAAATAAAATCCTTTACTTATCTTTCGTTTTCCAATGGTCACTGTGATCGGTGGATTTAGAACTGACTGTTTAACGCTGGATCGCGAAATGTCGCGGTAAGCAAGAGTCGCCACCGTCTTTTATTTTCTCCAACATGGACAGGACAAAAGCACAGCAAAATTCCTTATGAGATAGTTTCTCGGTTCGGGAGGTAGATTTATAGAAAGGGAAGGTGTTACCACCCTTTCTATCCATGGTTATCCATGGGCTCTTAGATACTTGCTCATTGTGTTTTCAAAAGTGTTTGCTTTTCAATTGTGAGTGAGTTTGAAAAAGTTTCGTTTAAAGTTTCAGATCGACTCTTGTATCAGTCTTCAAGAGTGTTTGAAAAATTGTTTTTGAAAGCTTTTTGAAAAGTGTCGGTGTGAAAAGAGTTTTGATTTGATTTGTTTTGAATTAGAGCAAGTATCTACGAGTCATCTAACTACCATAAGGAATTAGGCTGTGTAAATGTCCTTAAGGTAACGCCATCCCACCATTGAGAGGTAGGTAGCATCACCGTTGGATGTGTTCAAGTCAATTTGATTGTAGGGACAGTGTGGTCATCAGAGCAACAGTAGGACACCTTAGAAGCTACCCTTATGCCATTGATCCTTTTTAATTCCGAGGCAACCTTTCCGAGGCGACTGGATCATATCATGGACATAAGGACTTACTAAAATGTCCTGTACTCGACAACCACAATTCGAGCTTGTAGGGACAGTGTGGTCACCAGAGCAACAATAGGACACCTTAGAAGCTACCCTTATGCCATGTTCATGGACATAAGGACTTACTAAAACGTCCTATACTCGACGACCACGTTTCGAGGGGCAAGGCAACAGTGAGGCGTACCCTAAGAGTGGTGTGTGAATTTGTGTATTGTTTTCAGTTATGTTTTATCTTGATCATGCATTGGGTGAGCTACGCTTTGATTTTATTTGAGCCATTCATTCTTTCATGCAAAATTTAGCAATTAAGGGGTGCGGAAATTAAAGTACGGAAAACGTAAATCCTACGCTATTACAAGGCGCGGGTCTATACATCGCCAAATCTTTACAAAGACCCGTTTTAAGTAAATAAGTGCGGAAAATAAAAAAACAATAAAAGGTCCTATTTACTATTACATATCCGGAGCAATTACATAATAATCGAACAAATTAAATACGCGCGAATAAAGAAAAGGGAATTAATTTTTTTTAATCTTTTTTGGTAATTAAATGAAATTAAAAATTAATTAATTATTTTAATTACAAGAAAATATTTTTTTTGATTTTTTTATATTTTTTATGAAATAAAATAGAAATAAAAAGAAACAAAGTTAAAGATTAACCTAAATCTAAATCTATTTTAATTATTAAAAGGAATGTTAAAATGGCCTAATTAACAACTAATTCAATTATGATTTATTTACAAAATAAAAATAATAATAAAAGTGTTAATTATATTTTTTTGTTTTTTATGAAAATGTTAGTTAAATTAATTTAATGATAGAGTAATTATTTTTGGTGTTTTTTGGATCAATTTTAATAACTAAAAGCAAATAAAAGTCAAATTAATGATTATTTAACAATTAATTAAAATATGCATGCAAAAATATTATTTTTAATGTCAAAAATTAAATAAACATTTTTTCTGATTAAAATGCAAAAGGAAAATATTTTTTGTGAATTTTTAAATGCATGAGAAAATTATTTGAATATAAATTAAATTAAGATTAAAAATATGAAACAAGGAAAAACAAAGAAAACAAGTCAATTATGGAAAAGGTGGAAAAAGGGCAGAACCAGGACTTGAACTCGTGCCCTTTGGAGGAATCCACTGATGCGTTGCCATCTGAGATGCATGTTTTAATTGAAACAATAATAACACATATATATTATATTAGTAAATCAACTATTCCCCTGGAAAAAAAAAAAGAAAAAGGCGCGCTTATTTCAAACGGACGAATGAGGAGGAGACGCGTCAGCAACTTCTTCCTTGGACACAGGTTTTTATACCTGCGGATTTCTATCCGTGGGAAAGTTCGCAGGCTGCTTCCAAAATGGTCCTCAGGCCACGAAAATATCACATAAAGCCATGGATGATCTCGTCTATGTCCACTGATCTCACTTATGCCCTTGGATGGCCTTGATTCAACCTGAAACAAAAACGCCTAAAACGAAGATACGCAAACCCTAGGCACGGATTTGGTCATACAAAGCATAAAAATGGAATTGAATAATGCTATTAGATCCAGAATCAAACAAGAAACATGATTATACCAAAAAATTTGAGGAAAGATGCAAGAATGGGGAGTATGGATTTCGGGCACAGGGGCGAGTTTGAGGCAACTTACAGCGTCGTATAGGTGATCTCAGCATGCGTTTTTGGTCTCTTCAGCTTCAGGGAGTGGCAATGAAGAAGGCTATGTGCTTCTTTTGATCTCAAAGTGCCTGTAACCTAGCTTTCAATCCCTCACTTTTTTGACAAATTTTTGTTTTGGTCCTGGCCGTTTTTTAGCTTTCTAGGTCGTGGAAAACCTTGTGTTAGCTTGCACATGTATTATGTAATGAGTTTTGATCAAAATTATGGCCAATAATGCAATGCATTCATGCTTGGGATTTTCCATAAACTCCATTGAAGCACTTTCCATACTTAAGCCAAAATTTGAATTCTTGCTTCATTTAGGCCCTTGCACGAACTTGGAATGATCATGATGATGTATCAAAGCAATTCAATACAAGAAATATCCCCTTAATTAACTTCTTTGATTTTATTTGATTTTAAATGATTTAAAATGAATTAAATCAAATAAAATTAAATAAAAATGAAAAAAATTAATTTTAAATCTTGAAATAATTTGTGGGACACGTGCGAAGCATGGCCAAGCTGAAACAAGTGGAAAAAGTGGGTCCCTTTTGTCAAAAATGAAATTTCAAGGATAGTTGACTTTGGCCATTTCACAAAAACTTCCCAACTTCTCCAATGCATATCTTGCTCAATTTTGAAGTTATGAACATGTTCTTGGACATTTTGGAAAGTTCTTGATGTCCTCTAACCAATGTCTTTGGTCCCATGTCATTTTGATTTACCAATCTCAAGTTATGGTCTTTGACTTAAAGTCCCTTTTTGTTGACTTTTGAAAATGACCTATAATGTTGAAATTGATAACTTTTTGTGAGAGCATTTCTTGGACTTGGAGTGTGAATATGAGTTGTAGGAAATGTCTTCCCCTTCAAGATGAGCATTGGATGGGATTTTTCTGATTAACCATGAAAAAGTTATGCCTTGATCAAGTTACAGTTGACTTTTCAACTGTCCAAAAATAGAAACTTTTGCATCTTGAGACTTTTTGAGCCATGCTTTGAGAATCATGATCAAGAATTGATCAAATGATGTTTGTGGCTTCAAAATAAGATGTTGACCAAAAATTTTGACTTTTGACTACCAAATGACCATTTTGCCCCTACAGTTGACTATTGAGCAATTAGGGTTTTTGACTGTGCAACTTGACCTTGTGAGCCTTGAAACTTGACATGTAGGTGCTTGACAATGTGTATGAGCATATGGGACTTGATTGGGCCCTTGAAAACCTCAACTTCCTTGCAGGAACCAAAACCCTAATTTGCATGGCTTAGGAGGATGGTTGACTTTGTAGCCCTTGAGTAGACTTTGAACCATTTGAGGTGATGCTTGTCAAAACTTTGAAGAATATGGGAGGGCAAATTTTGTGGTACAACAGTTGCCCCTGTTCAATCTTCTTAGACCTGAGGATGTAGATTGGCTTGTGTGCCTTTCGTGATCCGAAGGTGGAAGATGATTGAACACTAGAGTGCCCAGAAATTTGCACTCACATAGTTGAGTATCAGCAGCGTGATAGCGGGAATGGGATTACAGATGCCATTTGGAGAGATAGATGACTGAATCTGAATAAGAAATAGAATAGCTTCTGTGCCTGGAGCATATCTAGCCTATATCTAGTTGTTGACGTCTGAATAAACAGTAGAATGACCGCCGTGTCTGGGGTATATCCATATTGTATCTGTATGAGCGATTGAATGTCATCCGAATCTGGATCGTATCTGGACTGAACAATAGAAGAGCATCCGGGATGGAGCATCTCTAAGTTGTTTTTTAGAAGTTTGAATCTGAATAAGCAATAGAACGGCATCCGGATCTGGAGCATTTCCAGGCTATATCTGAAAGGAAATCTGGAATGAGTGTCAGAACGTCGCCATGCCTGGGTCACATATGAACCATATCTAGAAGGAGTCTTGAATAAGCAAAAGAGCAGCATCCATATCTGGAGCATTTCCAAGCTATCTCTGAGAGGAAATCTGGAATAAGTATCAGAACGTCGCCATGCCTGGGTCACATTTGAACCATATCTAGAAGGAGTCTTGAATAAGCAAAAGAGCAGCATCCATATCTGGAGCATTTCCAAGCTATCTCTGAGAGGAAATCTGGAATAAGTATCAGAACGTCGCCATGCCTGGGTCACATCTGAACCATATCTAGAAGGAGTCTTGAATAAGCAAAAGAACAGCATCCATATCTGGAGCATTTCCAAGCTATCTCTGAGAGGAAATCTGGAATAAGTATCAGAACGTCGCCATGCCTGGGTCACATCTGAACCATATCTAGAAGGAGTCTTGAATAAGCAAAAGAACAGCATCCATATCTGGAGCATTTCCAAGCTGTCTCTGAGAGGAAATCTGGAATAAGTATCAGAACGTCGCCATGCCTGGGTCACATCTGAACCATATCTAGAAGGTGATCTCTGAATAAACAATAGAACAGCCTCCGTGTCCGGAGCATCTCTAAGTTATATCTGAGAAGAAATCTGGAATAAGTATCAGAACGTCGCCATGCCTGGGTCACATCTGAACCATATCTAGAAGGTGATCTCTGAATAAACAATAGAACAGCCTCCGTGTCCGGAGCATCTCTAAGTTATATCTGAGAAAAAATCTGGAATAAGTATCAGAACGTCGCAATGCCTGGGTCACATCTGAACCATATCTAGAAGGGTGATCTCTGAATAAACAACAGAACAGCCTCCGTGCCCGGAGCATCTCTAAGTTATATCTGAGAAGAAATCTGGAATAAGTATCAGAACGTCGCCATGCCTGGGTCACATCTGAACCATATCTAGAAAGGAATTTTGAATAAGCAAAAGAACATCATCCATATCTGGAGCATTTCCAAGCTATCTCTTTAATCTTTTTAACGTAGACATGCCCTGGACGGATACAGGTATCGAATCCACAATCAATCGCTCAAAGACATGCCCTGGCTAGATACAGGAATCGAATATGGGATTGCGATAGTTGATAGTAATCATCTTTGTATCGACCTTTCCTGAAAAAAAGGCAAAACATTAGTTATATGCAATGTCATGGTGCATGGAATGCGCGGTGTCATGACGTTTATAACCAATGGGATTGTAGAATGTGATGTTTATATCATGTATGAAAATGTGATGTTTGCGAATGTATTTTTGTCTAGGAAAATAAATCCTTGACGAATGCCGGGAGCTTATCCTGGGTTGATGTTGCAAGAATACCGGTAGGAGAAGATAACTCCGTTGGGGAATAAACTTGGCGAATAGATTACTCTGCGGGGAAAATTACTCTAGCGATCTTGCTGGGGAAAATACTCTGTGGGAAGAGAGGTACTTCGCTGAGATGTTGTATGAGAACTCCGCTGGGGATACCATTGTTGGGTTACGTTTGGGAGGTTTGAGGAACTCCGCTGGGGATAGGAATACTTCGCTGAGGACGATCTTTCCGTGGCAATTAGCTGAGGATAACCCAGTTATAAGCTCTGGCGAGGAATAACCTTCTGAATAAAGACGGGGAGAGATATGCTCTGCAAAGGATAAGCTTCCAGAATCTACTGGGGATAGGCTTCCTACTGGGGAGATGATTTAACTTTCCTGGGGAGACTTTGGACTGTACTGGGAAGGGCTCCGCTGGATGTCTAGATTCCGCCGAGGAACAATCTTAGATCAAGACTGTCGGGGATGCTTGTTGAGGGTGTTTGTAGACTCCATTGAGGAATGTTGAGATCTGCTGGGGATACTAAACTTCCTTAAGGCTGGCAGTATGTTAACTCTGCTTGGGGAGAGTGTTGCCGACTTGCTGGAGGTATTGTGCCTTGTCAGGGCTGCTGGGAGATCAACTCTGCTCGGGGGAGAGTATTGCTGAAACCTGTCTTACTCTGTGGGGGAGTGGAGGTAACTTGGTCATGTTCTTCAGCTGAACTTACCTTGGTACCTCGGTGGACAGAGCAGCTTGTACCGTTCGGACAATTCCCATTGCCCCAGTTTCTGCGGGAGAAGAAGGTACCTGTAGAGGTGCTTGATGACTGTCGACTTGACAAATCTTCTTCTGGCAGGCAAGTGATGAGATGCCGGGACGTAGTCGTACGCTGTGATCCCTAACTTTTTCCTGGACCGCCCTTTCGGGTTTTCAGTCCACCGGGATAACCCTTTTTTGCCCAAGCCGCCTTTTCAGGTTTTCGACTTGTCGGGTGTACAGATTTTTTCATTTCATCCCTTACTTTTGCCCGAACCCTTTTGGTTCGTCGGGAAGCCCTTATTTTTGCCTAGGTGTGTCAACCTAGCGGGTCTTTGATTAGGCGTAGTATTTTTTCGACTATGTCCATGTTCTCAGAGAGCAGGGAGTTGTCACTGTTAGTAGTGTCGTGTCGTCGTACCACTAGAAGATGCCTGATCAGGAAAGATTCGTTGTCGGAATGTCCCAGGTGATCCAGATGGAGATTTGCCCCAAGCTGGTTGGCCTTTTGAGAGACTCTCCGAATCTTGACTTAACTGCCCCAGTTGATGGACAATGATCATGCCTGCCCCTTGGTTGGGAGTGCTTTTGCCCATAAGATATTCTTCGTGCGAATTTCTTTGTTGTTCAAACAAATAGTCATATGTGCAAGCAATGTTATTTCAAAAATGCAAAGATTATGTCTGTCTTGAAGATTTTGAAAAATGCATTTTTTCATAAAAAACAAGTGAATTTTGTAAATCGTGATGTCAACTCGTTATTTTACCGCAAGCCTTAAGGAGTCAGGATACCTTTCGTAACAGTATACCTTCGAACTAACCCATGCTTCAGCTAGGACTTTTAAGGGTTGTAGCGTGGCCTGGTTCACGGTTTAAGAAACAAAGGATAAAGGCTCAAATTTATTTGTACCCACCCGTTCTTCGTGATGTTCTTCCAACCTAAACTCAGCTAATCGTGCGTTAGACCTTATTGAGTCTTTGCTTTGATATAGTGATGGTTCGGATACTGACAGTTTATTTTGACCAGGCAGTCATTTCTTTGTTGAGGGTTTGTAGGACCTCTTTCTTTTTGATTTTGTTATCCCTATTTTTTTGCCTGAACTGTCTCTTTTGTGATTACAGTCAGCGGGATGCCCCAGTTTTGTAAGTCTCCTTCATTGGTTTTGACTTATTGGGCTTTTTATTTTGATAGATAATGACTGCCTGTCTTCATGATTATTCGGAACCATCACCATCTTTTGGTTTGGAAAGACTCCTTTGGTGCCGTTCGTTATGCACTTGGATCAGCTGAGAGAACTACCCTGCCCCAGGTTATGATTAAGGGTTTTAATTTTCGAAAGGAAAAACTCCTACTTCTTTGGGCTCAGAGGGGTTGACGAGGGATTATCTTCCTTATAACTCCAGTGTTTAGGAATTGAAACAATGCCTGTACCTCATCAGCGGGGTTCGTTCAAAAGCATACTGTAAATCGTGGTATCCTTTTCGTCATCCTCCCTCAAGAGGCTTAGAATTATTAACCGAGAGTTGAACATCACAAAAAAATATGAAGGCAATGTGAATATAGTGAAAATGATTGGATTAATTCAAAAACAGACATATGCCGTGCATTAATGAAATAAAAGAGTTCGCTATGACATTTAATTGTTCGTATAAGCAAAAAATTACAACTCGGAAATTCAAATAAACAAAAGTCTTCAATGATTGGGCAAAGGAGCATGGATTATGTTCGGAGTCTCTGACGCTTCAAACTGAATCTCTCCGGCATCGATCATGTCTTAAATCTTGTTCTTCAAAGGCCAGCAGTTGTCCGTAGTATGACCCGGGCTATCGGAGTGGTATGCGCACCTCTCATTAGGATGGTAGTTGGGAGCAGAGGTGTTTGGATTCCGGAGAGGAGCCCTCAAGGTAATCAACCCTGCCTTCAACATTTGCTGTAGCGCTTGATCCAGTGACATGTTTATTTTAGTGAATTGTCTCTTGGGTGCGACCTCCTTACGTTGATTCCCCTGTCCCAGTTGAGCAGGCCTAGGATTAGAGATCTGGACTACCCCTACATGTTGATCATGGCGACCCTTTTGGTTGTACGCAGCATTGGCCTCTTTCTTCCCAGTGTAAGGCTTTTTGTGAGTATCAGAAGGTGCAGCTTCTTGGATCTTTCCAGCCTTGATGCCAGCTTCGATCCTCTCCCCGGTCAAGATCAAATCGGTAAACCCAGCAAAAGAATTCCCAATCAGATGGTTGAAGAAGGGACCAGACAGGGTCCCCAAGAACATTTCAACGAGCTCACGGTCAGTCAAAGGCTGCTGCACCCTTCCAGCCAGATCTCTCCACCTTTGTGCATATTCCTTAAAACCTTCACCCGTCCTAAGTGACATACCCTGGAGTTGGGTACGCGTAGGAGCGAGGTCGGCATTATACAGATACTGCTTATAAAAAGCAGTTGCCAAGTACTCCCAGTTACGAATAGTGGTTCCATCTAGCTGATAGAACCATTCGAGTTGAGTCCCTGAAAGACTCTCCTGGAAGAAATGGATCCATAGATTCTTGTCTGCTGTGTAGGGCTGGATCTTCCTTGCGTAGGAACGGAGGTGCAGCTTAGGACAGGAAACCCCGTCGTACTTTACAAAGGAAGGTTCCTTGAACTTGTGAGGGATCACCACCCCAGAAGATAAACCTAGGTCCCCAAAGTCCAACCCAGGCACATGTTGGATATCCATAGCATTTAACCAGTCCTCCAGCTGTTTGTACCTGTCTTCAGCAGGAGGGTACTGCTCATCATTGAAGTCTGTCTCAGTGTCAGAGGCCACGGGACTAGGAACCCTTACCTCTTGGTGACTGCCTTCCCCAACAGACGGAGTAGTCCGCTCAGCTTCATTTTGTAGTGTGTTCCCAGATCTGCGTCTAGGGTTGAACAAAACAGTCCTCTTCTTCTTCTTCTTCAAGAGCAGAGTCTTCAATTCCTGTTGTCCTTGTGCTAAGCTCATGACCAGCTCCTGGAACTGGGCGTTCTGGGCCTGGAGGGCCTTGATAGCTTGTGCATTGGATGACTCAGGATTCATGATGATTGCGGAAGTAAACAACAAAGAAGGTAAGCAACCTGTAGAGAAAGGGTACTTGTTATGTAATGATATGTATGATATGCATGCGATGTTTTCAAGGATCTCGCGGGGTAAACAAGAAAATCGTTAGAATTCGAATCTGGTTGCTTGATTGAAGGCACTTCATATTATGGAGAGTCCTTCTTCAAGAGTCGAGGCTCACCATATCGAGTGGGTCATAGCCCCTGACAATCTTGGCTCGGGGAACCTTCTTCAAGTGTCAAAGCTCACCATATCAAGTGGGTCATAGCCTCTGACAACCTTGGCTAGAGGAAAATAAATCATGTTTGCCCCTTGCTAGACGTTTGATTCGTCATGACCTGCATCACAAGCCCTTGAGATCCTTGAAATGGGTTAGTCCTTATGCAGGATGTATGCAATGGTATGATGTTATGTTATGCATGGGGTAATGTAGGTAAACCCTGTTATGAGTCCCAATTAAGGACTATAAACAAAACCTACAAGAAACTCAAGTGTCAGATAACAAGCATGCAAGTAGTCAAGTATGAAAGCACACAAGTCACACCACAACCCTTAGAGTTTAGGCCAGCATGAGGTCTAGGTATTACCCTCTTTCAGTTTGTTGGTTAGGACCTGTCCTATCAGAAGTAATCGGGTTCTAGAGGATCCCAATATCACTGACTAGCCTCAATCGGTTATAACTCCAGCATCGCAACCTTTTCTTGCAGCCAGAACCATCACGAGAGTTTAGCCTCAATGGGCGTAGCATACTGCTACTGTTCTATTGGCCAAGTTGGGTCATTTAAGGTTCTAAGGTCGGTTGGTGCTTAATGACTCCTCAGAAGACCCATATTCTCCTCGTTGCGACACAAGGGATATCGATACAGACCAAGGCGCCACACCAACGTAGCCACTGCTTCACCCATGTCGGTCTACGCCGGACAGGTCCCTCACAGCTTATGCTACCTAACAGGGTATCCCCAGATCCGGGTTAGGACCTATGTAACTCCGATGCAACCCAAAATAATAAAGCAAACAAAGCACAACAATTGAAAACACAGTTATGAACTATCCTAAGGTACACCTCACTTTAAAGTGTCCCCAGCAGAGTCGCCAGTTCTGTGATCGGTGGATTTAGAAATGACTGTTTAACGCTGGATCGCGAAATGTCGCGGTAAGCAAGAGTCGCCACCGTCTTTTATTTTCTCCAACATGGACAGGACAAAAGCACAGCAAAATTCCTTATGAGATAGTTTCTCGGTTCGGGAGGTAGATTTATAGAAAGGGAAGGTGTTACCACCCTTTCTATCCATGGTTATCCATGGGCTCTTAGATACTTGCTCATTGTGTTTTCAAAAGTGTTTGCTTTTCAATTGTGAGTGAGTTTGAAAAAGTTTCGTTTAAAGTTTCAGATCGACTATTGTATCAGTCCTCAAGAGTGTTTGAAAAATTGTTTTTGAAAGCTTTTTGAAAAGTGTCGGTGTGAAAAGAGTTTTGATTTGATTTGTTTTGAATTAGAGCAAGTATCTACGAGTCATCTACCTACCCTAAGGAATTAGGCTGTGTAAATGTCCTTAAGGTAACGCCAACCCACCATTGAGAGGTAGGTAGCATCACCGTTGGAGGTGTTCGGGTCAATTCGATTGTAGGGACAGTGTGGTCATCAGAGCAACAGTAGGACACCTTAGAAGCTACCCTTATGCCATTGATCCTTTTTAATTCCGAGGCAACCTTTCCGAGGCGACTGGATCATATCATGGACATAAGGACTTACTAAAACGTCCTGTACTCGACGACCACAATTCGAGCTTGTAGGGACAGTGTGGTCACCAGAGCAACAGTAGGACACCTTAGAAGCTACCCTTATGCCATGTTCATGGACATAAGGACTTACTAAAACGTCCTATACTCGACGACCACGTTTCGAGGGGCAAGGCAACAGTGAGGCGTACCCTAAGAGTGGTGTGTGAATTTGTGTATTGTTTTCAGTTATGTTTTATCTTGATCATGCATTGGGTGAGCTACGCTTTGATTTTATTTGGGCCATTCATTCTTTCATGCAAAATTTAGCAATTAAGGGGTGCGGAAGTTAAAGGACGGAAAACGTAAATCCTACGCTATTACAAGGCGCGGGTCTATACATCGCCAAATCTTTACAAAGACCCGTTTTATGTAAATAAGTGCGGAAAATAAAAAAAACAGTAAAAGGTCCTATTTACTATTACATATCCGGAGCAATTACATAATAATCGAACAAATTAAATACGCGCGAATAAAGAAAAGGGAATTAATTTTTTTTGTCTTTTTTGGTAATTAAATGAAATTAAAAATTAATTAATTATTTTAATTACAAGAAAATATTTTTTTTGATTTTTTTATATTTTTTATGAAATAAAATAGAAATAAAAAGAAACAAAGTTAAAGATTAACCTAAATCTAAATCTATTTTAATTATTAAAAGGAATGTTAAAATGGCCTAATTAACAACTAATTCAATTATGATTTATTTACAAAATAAAAATAATCATAAAAGTGTTAATTATATTTTTTTGTTTTTTATGAAAATGTTAGTTAAATTAATTTAATGATATAGTAATTATTTTTGGTGTTTTTTGGATCAATTTTAATAATTAAAAGCAAATAAAAGTCAAATTAATGATTATTTAACAATTAATTTAAATATGCATGCAAAAATATTATTTTTAATGTCAAAAATTAAATAAACATTTTTTCTGATTAAAATGCAAAAGGAAAATATTTTTTGTGAATTTTTAAATGCATGAGAAAATTATTTGAATATAAATTAAATTAAGATTAAAAATATAAAACAAGGAAAAACAAAGAAAACAAGTCAATTATGGAAAAGGTGGAAAAAGGGCAGAACCAGGACTTGAACTCGTGCCCTTTGGAGGAATCCACTAATGCGTTGCCATCTGAGCTGCATGTTTTAATTGAAACAATAATAACACATATATATTATATTAGTAAATCAACTATTCCCCTGGAAAAAAAAAAGAAAAAGGCGCGCTTATTTCAAACGGACGAATGAGGAGGAGACGCGTCAGCGTCTTCTTCCTTGGACACTGGTTTTTATACCTGCGTATTTCTATCCGCGGGAAAGTTCGCAGGCTGCTTCCAAAATGGTCCTCAGGCCACGAAAACATCACCTAAAGCCATGGATGATCTCGTCTATGTCCACTGATCTCACTTATGCCCTTGGATGGGCTTGATTCAACCTGAAACAAAAACGCCTAAAACGAAGATACACAAACCCTAGGCACGGATTTGGTCATACAAAGCATAAAAATGGAATTGAATAATGCTATTAGATCCAGAATCAAACAAGCAACATGATTATACCAAAAAAAATTGAGGAAAGATGCAAGAATGGGGAGTATGGATTTCGTGCACAGGGGCGAGTTTGAGGCAACTTACAGCGTCGTATAGGTGATCTCAGGCTGCATTTTTGGTCTCTTCAGCTTCAGGGCGTGTCAATGAAGAAGGCTATGTGCTTCTTTTGATCTCAAAGTGCCTGTAACCTAGCTTTCAATCCCTCACTTTTTTGACAAATTTTTTTTTGGTCCTGGCCATTTTTTAGCTTTCTAGGTCGTGGAAAAACTTGTGTTAGCTTGCACATGTATTATGTAATGAGTTTTGATCAAAATTATGGCCAATAATGCAATGCATTCATGCTTGGGATTTTCCATAAACTCCATTGAAGCACTTTCCATACTTAAGCCAAAATTTGAATTCTTGCTTCATTTAGGCCCTTGCACGAATTTGAAATGATCATGATGATGTATCAAAGCAATTCAATACAAGAAATATCCCCTTAATTAACTTCTTTGATTTTATTTGATTTTAAATGATTTAAAATGAATTAAATCAAATAAAATTAAATAAAAATGAAAAAAATTAATTTTAAATCTTGAAATAATTTGTGGGACACGTGGGAAGCATGGCCAAGCTGAAACAAGTGGAAAAGTGGGCCCCTTTTGTCAAAAATGAAATTTAAAGGATAGTTGACTTTGTCCATTTCACAAAAATTACCCAACTTCTCCAATGCATATCTTACTCAATTTTGAAGTTATGAACATGTTCTTGGACATTTTGGAAAGGTCTTGAAGTCCTCTAACCAATGTCTTTTGTCCCATGTCATTTTGATTTAGCAATCTCAAGTTATGGTCTTTGACTTAAAGTCCCTTTTTGTTGACTTTTGAAAATGACCTATAATGTTGAAATTGATAACTTTTTGTGAGAGCATTTCTTGGACTTGGAGTGTGAAGATGAGTTGTAGGAAATGTCTTCCCCTTTAAGATGAGCATTGGATGGGATTTTTCTGATTAACCATGAAAAAGTTATGCATTGGTCAAGTTACAGTTGACTTTTCAGCTGTATAAAAATAGAAACTTTTGCATCTTGAGACTTTTTGAGCCATACTTTGAGAATCATGATCAAGAATTGATCAAATGATGTTTGTGGCTTCAAAATAATATGTTGACCAAAAATTTTGACTTTTGACTGCCAAATGACCATTTTGCCCCTACAGTTGACTGTTGAGCAATTAGGGTTTTTGACTGTGCAACTTGACCTTGTGAGCCTTGAAACTTGACATGTAGGTGCTTGAAAATGTGTATGAGCATATGGGACTTGATTGGGCCCTTGAAAACCTCAACTTCCTTACAGGAACCAAAACCCTAATTTGCATGGCTTAGGAGGATGGTTGACTGTGTAGCCCTTGAGTAGACTTTGAACCATTTGAGGTGATGCTTGTCAAAACTTTGAAGAATATGGGAGGGAAAATTTTGGGGTACAACAGTCACGATGCCCTATTTAACCCTCGATACTCACAAGTTCAATTGTTGACCGATGAACATCTGATCACATATCAACCACGGAGTCTCCAATAAGCTAGTCCATCAACAGTACCCCTCTAGATTGTGGCGGATAATTGAGAGACTGAGATGAACAGAACATTGCTTTAATGAGTTTCTCTTAGAAAGATATCTCCACTCCAACACAAAATCCTACAAGTACTCCATCAGACCCACCACAAACTAATTTTATTTCTCCTTGTTTGTTGTGCTACTCTGATCTCCATCGGTAACATACTTCTTGAAATCCTTTGAGTCATGCTATGTCTACAATCCAATTAGCTTCATTATGCTACCATGATTAATCCCTTAAATAACAACCATTCCTTCTATTCATCCATCCACAATGATATGCGCTAGAGTTTTAAGCACACTAAATAACAACTACTTCTCGGGTTGAATAATTCCCAAAATCAGGTCACTAAAGATTCTATCATTCCTGGCTAAGTCTCCTTAGAATACGACCTTTGTCATACACTTTGTTTTCAGAATGTTTGTTGCCGAATACTTACTGAATAAATGTTCGTCTTACTCTATTGACTTCCACACTGTACAGTTGCTATGATAACTCCTCCAACTTTTCCATATCTTCTTCCAAAACATACGGCTTTATACTGCTGGTGTGCCAACACCTCTAATAACTCCTTAGACTTAACCAATATAACAATATTTTCACAATCGTACTTCATTCACACAGTCATCCAATGCCTTTTCATTTTCGAATCTAACACTAAATTGACTTCCTCGGTTGCATTCGTCAATGTCGCGTTTCTAACGGATAGAGTGTAGTCACAACACAAGGAAACATACTTCTCACACTGGACATTCCCTTTTAAATTTTTTGACACTCCAAAACCAATGTGCCTTTACTTTACTGAGTCTGACATTTCCTCACTCCTGAGGATCTACAAATACTCCTCTAGATATATCTCACATCGAGCTAACCTAATATATACTTCATCTATTCTAACATTAATCACTAATGTTATATAATAGCCACATAATATGCTGGCCAGGATATGACGTTCACACCTAAAGCTTATCTGAAGCACATATGCACAAGGATCCTCTAACACTTAAACGAAACGAAGAACACCCACAAGGTATAATTTGATATTACTCACGTATTCATGACCACTCAAGGTCCTCATAAGCATAGTTTTGTAACTTGATCCATCCCATTATCTCTTGCTTAGATAGTTCTCCACTATTGAGTGCGGCATATGGATGCTTATTACGCCTACCTTATGAGAATTTGGATTCGCATCTCACGAGTACCAAATTCTAACCCAACCTATAGTTCCAGATCAACAATGTCCCACATCTGTCAAGAAAGGACGAATCATGCATCTCGTTCACGATAGTGATATTATGGTGTTATACATGTCTGGTAGTAATAACATGGTTGTCCAACTCTGAAACCATGTTCTCAAGTAACCTACCCCAATAGCGTATAATGATCTCCACCTATATCTTATAGTCACGACTACAAATAACTGGACAGGTCTCCACTGAGGTCATCGCTCCTCAAATCCTTCTAGACACACTCCTTAAGATGCTAAAACCTAAGAGTGCCACACATTCAGGGTTTACTTACTCGGAAGGCAACAAGACTGGGTAAGAATTCAACTCCAACTTTTATACCATGCGTGTACCCACTCACACAGTGATGCATAATAAATTCTAAGGATTAGGCTACTGCATTTCACGCCTTCACTCTCTTTAACTACCGCCTAGCATATTTCAAGGACTTAATCACATAATGACAAGAACGAAGATATATTAGTCCATTCTCTAATCATGTATCCATGCCTAATTAGAGATCACCGCTGCCACTTTTCCATCAATCCTTTACTAGGTAAATACATACAACTTAAGGTATACCGAAACGAGTCGGAGTGTAGCACCTTGTCCATCCAAGTACTGCCCACACCAGGGTAGCCAGAATGGTCTGACTTCTCTATTTAAACTCCCAAAAATCTTTCATCCAATAGATTCTCCAGTCATATCTGTCATTGGAAACCATTATTGGTTAGTGAATTCTTAATGGATTCAAGCTCAACTCCATCACAGAATTCCCTTACTACATTCCTAATCAGGTGCTTCATAAATTTCCTCATGTGCTACAGGGACCCAGATAAAGTTCACTTCGTCTAATTGTATTCTTGGAACTTCCAATTGTCTTAAATCTCACCACAAAAGTTGTATCGTCAAATATTCTGTATCAAACTCTCTTTTTTTTATGCCTGAAAATCCCAACATTCTCTCTACTCAACCATCTTCTACCACTTCAGCTCGGGTCACTTATGATCTTACACATCCTCGTGGTGGCTCAACCGTGATCCTATCCATCACATATGTAGTTAGTGAGGTGACCAGGCTCAAAAACTGAATATTATAATCGTAGAAATCAGGCTAGCAACACACACATGTGAGGGTGAAGATAATTGCTAGTGATGTTTCATGGCAGAGACAAGAATCGATATGCTTTTATACCAACTGTAACCTCCCATACATATACGTCTAGAATAATATGTAGTGATGATAAAAGATGGTACAAAGAAAGATACAATAGTTGGAAAAGACAAAATTAAAACCATAATAAATTCTAATCTTCAATTAAATTGTATACAATGAACTTGTCTACAACCATGCACAGTGAAAAGATAAGATATGATGAGGTCCTCCTACCATCTGCCCGTCTGTAGTCTTCAATATAAATCATCTAACAATTCTTTTACCTATAACATGTGCCTAAAAATAATAATAAGATTGGGGCGAGATTACTTAATCTCAGTGAGTTCCCATATCTTATGGTTTCACTTGGTTCTACAAGGTGCATGCAACAAAATGGATCCACCATTGATCTGGGGTTTCCTCATGCCAGGTAAAAGAATACACAATAACACATAGCACCATAATTGGGAGTCCCTTGACCACCCAATTATCAATCACACAAAAAAGTCAATGGGTACCAGTTTCCTCCAGATTAGGTCTTCTGGGTTTACCTTCCCGCCTTCTATCGGGAGCTACCCTCAAGGTCGTATTTTCTGGGTTTACTTGTCTCTCTGCTATCAAAAATTACCCCCACCCACACAAGGTTAGTACAAACAAGTATGCAGAACCGTACTCATGTACAAGGAATCTAGAAGTAAGTTCTACCTGTCTACCTAGACCATACAACCACATCCTCGATGGGTTACCCTTGTGCCTAACATCAAGATATTGCACATACATACCGCAAGATGAATCAAATAAGTCCTAAGTGGAATTTCATCTGTGACGAGTTACCAAAGTGATATTGCCTGTGTGGCGTCGCGACCCCTTCAATCATCAATACACATATGTGTTAATCGCTATTGCAAATATGCCATCATGACTGCACAAGCCCATCGGGCAAAAGCTTAGTGGTATTGCCTATGTGGCATCACTAGAGGCGGTTATCCAGAGTTATATTGCCTACATGGCATCACAACCCCATGATACCAAGCACGACGATATTAATCTACTAGAGGAAACTCCTTTTCATACCTTCTTAGCACATCATAATGGTAGCTCAAGTGTGTATGACATATTGAGAATGCTTATGTTTATCTGCTAGAGGAAACGCCTTTTCAGACCCTCTCAGCGCATCTCATTGGTAAAATAAGGTGGTCACACAGTCTAGGTTATGAATGATTTACCACCTAGTAGCTTAGGTCTACTTCGATTCAAGTATACATCGAAATCACAATATGTATCAAGCCACACATGAAACCATCTCCGAATGTTCAACTTGAACGAACAGGATAAACAAAAAATGATCACATCGTAGAATTATTCATCATAATGAATTTAATAATTATACATATCAATAAGATTAGCATATAAATGATCATATCATAGTATTATGCATTCCACGACACAATTCTATAAGTCACAAAAGACTAAGGAGGGGTTTGGTTTCCCTAATGGAATAGAACTGCACTCAGAGGAAGAAAAATATGAAATTTTATCCAGAGGGGCCCGCTAAGCGGGTTCCTAAAGTGTTTAGAGAAAAATAAATTGTATCAAAAAATAATTTTATCAAAAAGTACGTTTAACTAGGTTTTCGATGATACGTACCACACGTCAATCGGACACCCAAAACAAAAATTACGAATTTCTGAAATTTTAAAATATTTTAGTACGACTTAACGGTAACTGGTTACCCTCATACTGGTAATAGGTTACACCCATGCAACCAGAATCCCTCCGCCTCTGTTTGTGTGTGGTAATTATCGCGCCGCGCAAAAAAAATGAGTCGCCTTCGAACTTTATTTATCTCGAAGGAAGAGAAAATATCGAGAAACCCTCAAAAGGAAGGATAAGATGGTCTTACGACCTAGAGAGAGGGTACGGAAGTTGATTACGCAAGGGGAAGGTATTAGCACCCCTCATGTTCGTGGTACTCCATGGGATCCACTCTAGTTGTTCTAATCAAAGGGTGTGTTATATCTAATGCTTACTTGCTAAGGGAATGCACGATTGAATTGCTTAAGGAAAAAAGAAAAGTTTTTATTAGTTGTGCCTGTCGCAGTTGCGAACCTTTGTGCCTACTTACCCCCTTTGTGCAATTGAGGATCATGGCACTCATAGTTCACCTAAAAAATGTTGGTTTGTTGTGTGTTTTTTATGAATGATGATAAGTTCGCATCCTATGTCAGCTCGATTTTTGGAGACCCACGCATTGCATAGAACGAAATTAACATGTTCTTTCAAAAAAAAGTTTAAAGAGGAAATCCCTAAGGAAAAAGAGATTTGGATTTGTTTTATTTTTTATTGGGAAGATAGCAAACGACTCCCAATGCAAGGATATCTACTATTTCTCCACTTATTTGTGAAAGAGTTTGAGAATTGAATCGTAATAAACTCTGGGAATGGAAGAAGAACAAAGTTAGGAATGTATCGTCTCACTCTTTTCCATAAAACTCAATTGCATACTGTTATTTCTCTGAAATTATGATTGGCATACATTTTGGTAAATTCAACTTGGCAGCAACATGTTGAACAAGATATTCGAACTTGAAATTTTCAACATGTCGAATAAGATGTCCCAACAAAGAGGATAAGACATCGCGTCTGCATCAATTGACAATTTTGTTTCAGATAATTTGTTAGTTACTGAATATTTGATTATGGGCTACTTAGTATATATTTTATAACTGCAAATGCACAGCCTATCGAGGTAATTTTAAAAGATTATCGAACTGCATAGAGCAATGTAAATTCTAATGCTAATAGTTTCTATGGTATTTATCTAAGACGATTGAAAACGTAATAAGAAAGAGATGAAATTAAATAAACTTTTAATAAAAACAAATTAATAATGATGTTGAAAATGTAATTCACATCAATCAAAAATACTCTAGCGGTCTCTGTAAAGATCTCCTATAGGGCAATGTTTTATACTTTAAAAAGAATTGATTTAACGGGAATTGTCGCTTTCGCCGATTCATAACCAAGTTTACTCTTTAAATCTACTCGTTCATTTTTCACATATGAACAATGTGCATTGCGTTAAAGTAGTGAACCTATTTTTAAGAAATCTAACTCTTAACCTAGTTGAAAAGTATTTTTAACTGGATAGTTTAACTTGAAAGGGTTACAGGCTTTCACCAAGATAACCAGATCCTAACCCTATAAACGCGTCTGCAAATAGTTTTAAAACCTCCTTCTAGCAATGTTAAATAACCCTAATTAACTAACAAAGTGCTTTTGTGGTATTTGTTGACTAAAAACAAATCAATCTTAATCTTTTTATGTCGGACAACATTCGATCTTACCCCATGTTTCACTGCTTCACTTTCATGTAAGCAGATTAAAGTAAGTGCAAAAATATTGTATTTAAATTAAAAATAGCCCATTAAGAAATCCTACAAAAACCATGTGTAGAGCATCACCTGTTGACGATCCGCACCATTAAGAATTTAGCCGGACATGGTAATTTAAAATAAAGCAATAATGGTTTTAAGTGCGAAAGTAAACATGAAAATAAACAGTGCGGTAGAAGTAAATGTGATAAATAATGAGGGGAAAATAAAGTAAATGCAAAAATAAATTAAGAAACCTGCTCCAAACGGAGTCTGAATCTGGTAGAAATAAGCTGACGTAAATGTGTGGAAATAAAACTTATACATGTGCTCCAATATTTAATACATACTTTTCATGCAACAAGATATGCTTCAGTGTGAAGAGATTTGGCTACAGTTGGACAGAGTGTGGCCTAAATGTGCACAAAAGAAAGGATGATCAAATATGGTGTAGCTATGGTGTATTTATAGGCTTCTAAAAACCATAAAAGTCACATAGAATGGCTTCTAGTCGTGGAGAGAAAATAGGATGCATGGTTGGACTCTTGGTGGCTAAGTAAGCCCATTTACAACCTCCTAGTCATACAAAGGGTGGTGACCACCATGCTAACTAAGTGGGCATGAGTTGGTCAGTAGTTGGGAAGTGGTTGGACCACCCATGGATACCCTAGGATGGTTTCTATGGAGGTGACCATGCTTCAATACTTTCTCTTTTTCTTTGTTTCTTGTATGTTTCGCTTTGTTTCTTTGCTCATGGATCCCGATTATTCAAATTCCTAAAACAAATGGAAAATACCAACATAAAGATAGAAATGGAAATAAAATAGCTAGAAATTGTATGCAAATCAAGTCAAATAATTAGTGAAATTTGGAGTCATCAATATTCAGGGAATATTTAGTTAGCTTATGTGGCATCCAAGATTGACAAGTTAGAGATTCTATGTTGGTTTTCAAAGATATACAAAGTTTCTAAATATGGAGAAATTTTAGGAAAATAATGATTGAAGATCTATTTTCTTGGAGAAGAATTTGCAGACTTTGTGCAACCTCACTGCTGCATTTTTGAAGCCCAACCCAGTCTAAAATAATGTTATAAATAGACTGGTGTATACCTAATTTTAGGTGGAACTTACGTGTGTGTTTCGTTAGGATTTTTAGAATCCTTATTGTTGGGTTGTAAGTTATGTCAGATGTTCATAAGCTTTTATGCATTGAAAATTTGTGTGTCAGATGCTCATAAGCTGTTAAGCATTGATTATTTATGTGTCAGTTCTCATAAGCTTTTAAACATCGAGGATTGTGTATCTTGGAAGAGTGACTTCCTTTTTTTTGTTCTCTATTGTGTTTAGAGTTTCTCTAATCATTGAGTGTGATTGAAGAGGGATTTAAGTAGGGTCTCATACCTAGGTTTGTATTAGGTAGAAGTTAAGAAAAGGGTAGTGATTAAGTGTGTAAGTTGTAAACGGGTTTGTTTGATGTGTGGTCTACAAATTGATACAATCTAGTTAAATTTGTCCCTGGCTTTGTAGCCCCCAGAGTAGGTGTTGTTGTCACCAAACTGGGTAAACATGTCTGTGTATTATTTACCTTCCACATTATTTATTTTATTTATACATCTTGCAGTTGTATTTTGAAGTCCAGGTTAAATGCTAAGAACATGTCATTCGACATCAACAAAAACCAGAACCTGGGAAGGAAGTCAATATTTGAAGAGAAGCCAAATCCAGGGAAATGAGTCTAGTGTCATGAATATGAGGAATATGGACACATAAGAATTGAATGTGCCACCTATCTCAAGAAGCAAGGAAGAACTTATATATCATGGTCAGAGGGAGAATCTGATAGTGATCACGAAGAACAATCAGCCAAGCAAGTGAGTGCCTTGATTTGAATTTGTGAGTCTGATGATGGAACTTATGAGTTTGATAAAGAATCATATGTTAGAGAACTCACTGTTAGTGAACTGACTGTTGGGTTCACAGAGATGTGCATCAAGAATGAAAGAACGTGTCAGGAAGTATTAGAGAAAAAGATACTTATTGCTCAACTGGAGGTTGAGAAAGAAGAGCATCTATCTATAATTGCTAATCTTAAAGAGGAAGTAATATTGCAAAACTTAAAACTTGACAATATCACCAAATTTATAAGAATGTTAAATAAAGGCTCTATTGTGCTGCATAAGATTCTTCAATATGGGAAGAATTTTGGGAATGTAAAGGGTATTGGTTATAATAACCAAGCTGTGAAGAACAACATGCAAGTGGTGAAGTGTGTTCCTCAAAAGATTAAACAAGAGCAGAAGTTTTCAAGTCACATGTCCCAACATCAACCGAGACATTGAAAAAGGTGTTATAGTCCCATGTATCAGCCATGGAGATGTCACTTTTATGGGTTGTTTGGTCATTTAAAGTCTTCTTGCTAGAAACTATATGGCTATCCCCACCATATGAATTATTATAGAAGAAAATATGTTCACACTGAGTAAAAGTCAAAAGGAGCTCCTCAACATGATTCGTGTGGTCTCATAGCCTATACCTCTCTCAAAGCATCAGTTGGAGAAGTGTAGTATTTGATAGTGGTTGTCCTAGACACATGTCAAGTGTCAATAAATTCTTAGTGGGAATCAAAACATCTTCCACTAAAATAGTGACTTATGGAGATGGATCAAAAGGTTAAGTAATGGGTGTTAGAAAGTTGGAGTATGCAGGACAACTTAGTCTTGATGATGTGATGTTTGTTGAAGAATTAGATGCTAACCTGGTAAGTATAAGTAAAATATGTGATCAAGGTCTCAGAGTTAACTAATAATTTTGAATGTATGATAACAAATGAGAAGGATGAGGTTATCATGAAGGGCAACAGATCAAAAGATAATTACTATCTATAGAGTCCTTAAGAAACAAAGTGCTCTGCAATATGTTTGAGGGCCAAGAAAGTTGTTTGAAGAAGTATTAAGCCAAAACATATGTTTTGTGCTTATAAATTCACAAAAGATGTCAGGATATTTGGTAAGTCTTTTTTGCCTAATGATAGTAGAAGTAGGTGTAATGCTGAGTTAGAAAAGGAGTATATGAAGATGAACTTTATTAGGCATGTTAGTATTGATGAAAGTATTGCTGAAGATGATAATAGTAACCTTGACAAGAAACATAAAACGTTTGTGTGCAAAGTGTTGAAGGAAGCAGGTATCATGTCAGATGTTTAGACATCTGAAGAAACTATGGCTTACAAGACTCCTAATGCAAGGCCTGATGATTTTACTCCTGAGTAAGTTGCTCGTGAGAGGAGAAGAAAGAAGAAGGCTGATGTGGTTGTAAATGTTGACGACTTAACTCTTGATGATGTGCCTATTGCTAAATGTTTAAATCCTGGAAAAGCAAGTAGGTTTCAGAAAAGAAGATAAAAGGATGTGGTGGTTTAAAGTTCTCCTGCTAGGAAGTCCAAATAAATAAAGGGACAATATAGTGATATAAAGGGTACTTTTCTAAAAGCTCCAAAAGAAACACTTTTGTTGGTCCTGTTAGATCATGAAGTAAAGTGGAAGTTGCTTCCTCTATAAGAAAAATGAAAGCTATTGTTCCTAGTGACCCTGATTTTGATGTTGAAGAAGATGTCCATGACATCATTCCTGTTAAAAGGTCTAGCTCAAAGAAGAGTAGTACTACTATTCACAAAGCTTCCATGAACAAAGTGTACTTCCATCACAAGGAGAATGCAAAGAAGTGGAAGAATGTGGAACAAAGAAAGGTTGGCCTAGAAAGGGAACTGAGAAAGTATTTTCAGAAATGTGTTGATGTAGTGGAGTTGATAAAGACAACTAGATTGATGAAGACTGTCACTAAGTTTGATTCTTGCTATGAGAAATTAGTCCAGGAATTTGTTGCTAATATTCCTGAAAGATGTGATATCAAAGGCAGTAAATACTATGACAAGGTTGTAGTCAGAAGAAAAATTGTGATGCTCTCTCCTAAAGTGATCATCAAATATCTAGGCAGGACTGACAATCCTCAGACTATGCTAGAAGACTCAGATGATGAAATTTTTAAGGAAATAACTAGTGGTCATGTGAAGCACTGGCCGAATAATGGGAAGATGTCATCAGGGAGACTCAGTGTTAAGTATGTTATCCTCCATAGGATTGCTACAATAAATTGGATACCCACACATCATACCCCCACCATTTCCACTGGACTTGGTAGGTTTATCTATGTAGTAGGGAGAAAGGTAGCTTTGGATTTTAGAGCCTACATATTTGAACAAATCTTGAAGCAAGGAGCTTCAACTGCTGTGAAGAGGCCAATTTTATTTCCCTCTCTCATCTGTGGCATAATCCTAGAGTAACATCCTGATATTCTTCTGGATACTAACAGTGTGAAGAAAAGGAAAACTCCCTTAACGCTGCATCAAAAAATGTTCGATGGAACACATGTCCCATACATGGTTGTAACATCTTTCTAGGTACCCGTTTTTGTACCCCAAAATTTCCCCTCTCATTTTATTCAAGACATACTCATAGAGGTCCCCAAATGCTCAAGGTTGACTAAGAATTGACCAGACAAATTCTCCTCCTAAGCAATGGACTTACAACTAGGGTTTGGAGTTTCTCAAGGAAATTTGGTTTGAAAAAGTCTCAAGTGGCTCCCATGTTTATTCATAGGTCCTCAACAAGGCTCGTGTCAAGTTTCAAGCCCTACATCACAAGTTTGCTCAATCAATGGCTCAGATGCTTGAAAATCAACCGTATTGATAAAAAAGTCAACTATGGTAAACATACAGTCAAACTTCAATATTTCTGGTCAACATCAACATTTTGAAGTGATATTCATCATTTGATCAAGGTTTGATCATGATTCCCCAAGGAAAGTCCTCAGATCATCAAAAGTCAAGATTTGTCAAATTAGGGAACTGAACTTTGACCAGGCATAAATTTCACACGCTTCATCCATTTTCCCCAAACAAAGCTCACTGTGAAAAAAATTAAATTCCCTAAAACTTTTCTTCTGTCCTCAAGTTCAAAAAATGCATCATTGGAAAGATATGAGCCAATATATTATAGGTCTTTTTGAAAGTCAACAAAAAGACATTTTTTGTCAAGACAAGTTACATCATGACAATTTCTCCAAATGCAAAAATGGTCAACATAGAGATTGTAGGGGCCATCTTAAGCTTTCTAAAAAGTCAAAGATCATCTCCAAAAGATAAAAATTGAGAAAGTTATGACCAGTACAAATTGGGAAAATTGGTGAAAATGCAAAAAAGCCAGCTTTGAGCAAAAATGCATTTTTAAGTTCATAGACCTATTTTGTGGGATTCAAATATGTTTATGACTTACTCAAGGATCGCTAAATTCACTCTCACCTTGATTTGCATTTTTGTTTCTATTTTATTCATATTTATTTTGTTTTTAATCAAATAAACACAAAATAAATTGCATAAAATAATAAATAAAAAGTATGGACACATGGGTTGGTGATTGGGGTTGATATTGGGCTTTAGAACTCATGCAAGGCATGAGAAAAAAGACCAGGTTCATTGCATCTCAAGAAGGGCAAGTTTTTCACAATTTTGAAAGTATTTTAATATGTTTGATATTGCTTTGAAAGGGGTCCATTATGTGTGGATTCTTTCCATATTTACTCACCATTCCATCCCTCTATAAATACAAAAACAAAAGCATAACAAAAGACACGAAATTTTGCACCAAACATCTCCAAAACAAATTCTAAAAATTCGAAGAAATTGTGAAAATCATATCCTGCATCTCCAGCGGTTTTCAAACCGATCCAAACCTTTCATTGTCCTCCTGAAGGCCAGGAGTCAGAATCAATCATTATCCTTTGAAAATCAACCCCAGAAAACGGCCTCACATCGATTTCGGTTGGTAAGTTGGTAGGTTTCGTGTTCTCAAGATTTTGACACTTTAAACCCATGTAAACATGTTTGTTTCATTTATATGCATTTTCTACAATTTTCTAACGTTTTACATGTAAGCATGGAGGCAGAAATAACAATCATGACTATGGTGCACCCCAAGGCATGTTCCTCACTAGATCAAAACAAAGCTCCTAGACTCATCCGTTTTCGGCCCATTGTTCTCCTTCCTCACACCCCCTCCACTTACTTGTTCTCAGCAGGCTCATTTTCATTTCTTTTTTGTGTTTTAATTAACTACTTTCTTTTTTAATAAATCTTATTTTAATAAAAAAATGACAAAAACATTAGAATTAGGTTTTTATTAATTAAATTAATTTTAATTAATTACTTTAATTACTTTTTTAATTAATTATCTAATTAGAATTAGGATTTTATAATTTATTTATTTTCATAAATCAAATTCAAATTATTATTAACACAAAATTCTTTTTTTTTTCTCATAAAAAGACCAAAAACATTTTTTCTTGCTTAGAATTTTAGTTTTTATTTTATTTTGTCCTTTAATTTTTTTTAATTATTCCTTTGCTATTTAAATTCTAGAAAACAAATGTATAGGTCGCACGGGTAATTTTGTAATAGTTGTAGTTTACATTTTCTCGCATTTTTTCTATTATGTAACTGCTTATGGGATGTAATAGCTGTAGGCCTTTACTTTCTCTCATTCTATATATATATATATATATATATATATATATATATATATATATATATATATATATATATATATATATATATATATATATATATATATATATATATATATATATATATATATATATATATATATATATATATATATATATATATATATATATATATATATATATATATATATATATATATATATATATATATATATATATATATATATATATATATATATATATATATATATAACTGTGTAGTAACTAGGACGTGTATGACAAGATCTAAAAACAAAACGTTAGCAAACCTAACATCAAAGAAAAATAACTGAATACAACACTCACACACGCGTACCTCTAAGGTACCTCCACTTGTTGCCTTCGAAAAACAGTCATGTCCCTAGAACGAGGGACACTTTAGCAAAGACTCTTGGTTAAAAAGATTGTAGTCCCTCGATGACTCTCCGATGCTGCCTTCGGTAAACAATCTAGTCCCTTACGATAAAATTGCTAAAGTGCCATACGAGTTGCCTTTATGACTGTATGATGACCCTCACTAGTCCCTCAAAACGTCTAACGATAGGGCTACCTACTAAATAATGGTAGAGTAGCGTTGTCTAAAGGAAAGAGGAAAAGAACAAGACCATTTGAGTAGGTAGACAACTCATAGTTGCTTGCTCACAAAAATAAACAAAACATTTTTTCACACATACAAAAACTTTTTCCTAAGTTCGCCGCACTAAGGCGTCTTTTCAAAATATCTTCAAAAAACACTTACACAAAAAAAAAGAATTTTCAAAATGAGCTAGCAACTAAGTTCCCATAGATAACTACGGATGGAAAGGGTGTTAACACCTTCCCTTTCCATAATCTACCCCCCTTACTCAGAAATAATCTCGAAAGGTCTTTTTCTATTCTTTTCACCCTTTCCTTTGTTGGATAAAAGAAAATTCAGGGGCAAATCTTGCTTACCGCAACATTTGCGAATACAAACGCAAAACCAGTATAACAGTCGGTTCTGCCACCGTATTATAGAACTGACGACTCTGCTGGGGAATTATAAAAGTGGGGTTACCTTAGAGTTAGATCATTTTAAATTGCTTTCCTTGTTTTCTTTGGCTGCTTTATTTTTAAAGGGTTTGTTGGGGTTATTGTTAAAGATCCTATACCTGGATCTGGGGCACCTTTTTAGGTAATAGCAATAAATCATGGAGGTTGTACGGCGTAGACCGATATGGACGAAGTGATGGCTACATTAGCGTGATACTCTGGCTTGTACTAATGTTCCTTGAGTCAGTCAAGGATAACATTAGGCTTCCTCGTAGTGTCATTAAGCACTAGATGACCTTTAGAACCTTTAATTGACTCATCCTAGCCATTAGAAAGTAGTGAGATAGCCGACTTTGGTTTCGACCGAAGATTGGTTGATACTCGTTGCTACACTCATTGAGATTGGACTTTTGGGATATTTTGGTCGCAATATTTCGATGCTTGAGCTGAAACAATGCCTGAGAGAAAGGTCAATGATATGAGACTCCTTAGAACCCGATTACTATTCCTAGGAAAGGTTGAGAAAACTAAAACTTCAAAAGGGTACTTACCTATAAACTCCATGTAAGGCTGAACCTAAGGCTACTTGTGTGACTTGTTTGCTTTCATTATCTAACAACTTGAACTCCTTGCAGGGCTTGTTTGTTTTCATTAACTAAAAATGTGAGTTCCTTGTAGGACCTATTTGTATCCATTATCCAATAACCTGGATTTCTTGCAAGATTTACTTACTTACGTCACCTTACACTTTTTCTTGGTGCATAGCATACACATCATGACATAATGCCATAACATTTTGTTAACCATTTCAAGGATCTCAAAGGGCATGTGATGCAGGTTACGATGAACCAAACGTCAAAAAAGGGGCAAGTGGATTTATTTTCCTCTAGCCAATGCCGTGAAAGCACGATGTCTTGAGTCAGTGGCTATGACCCACTCGACATGGTGAGCTTGATTCTCGTAAAAGGACATTCAACGATACGAAGTTCTTCAATTGAAGCTGCAGTCAAATTCAGTTGCTAACATTTTCTTGTGTTTCCCACGCGAGATCCTTGAAAACATTTCATGCATGTCATTACATAATAGTTATTCTCAAGACAAGTTTCTCATTTTGTCGCTGTTTATTTAAGCAAGGAAAATGGCTCTCAAACAGAACGATAGAGATCTCCAAACTCAAGATGCTTAGTTCAAGGAAATGTTCCTAAATTTATCCAAGGGGAAAGAATAATTGAAAGCACTCCTCGCTGGGAACTTGACTAAGAAAAATCCTGACGACAACAAGGATGACCAGTTGGAACAACTGCAAGTTGAGACAGAAAGGATGAGAATCCAGATGAATAGTCAGATGGCTCTTATCCAAAATTTAGCTCGAAGACAAGAAGAGATGAGTATTCTCATCAGTAAGATTCATCAGGACAAATACAATCGTCTGGGGAAAACATCTCGAATTTGGGGCCTAATCAATGATCAATCTCTCTTGGTAGACAGGGAATCGGGTGACATGTTCATGCGGGAACATGTTGAAAATAAACTCTGGAGCGGTGAAATTCATGGGATTGCATCTTCAAGTACTCAGAAGAGATCATACAATGGAAAGAAGGAGTCTAGTATTGTGTACGATCAGAAGGGTCGTAATAAGAGTGATCTCAACTAATCTGTGGGGGCAGTGTGGATCTCTAATCCAGCACCGGTGCAACAGCAACGACAAGGCAATCAACGTAAATAAGACACGCCCAAAAGACAATTTCCCAAAATCAACATGTCTTTGGCTCAAGCATTTGAACACATGTTGAAGATGGAATTGATTACATTGAGGGATCCTCTTCGGAATCCAAATACCTCCGCTCCTAGCTATCATCCTAATGCAATATGTGCATACAATTCCAATAGTCCTGGACATGATACGAATGACTGTTGGGCGTTGAAGAACAAGATTCAAGATTTGATTGATGCTAAGGAGATTGAGTTTGGCCCTCTTGGATTTTTTTCAATTGTAATTTCTTTTGTTTGTCCAAACACTTATCTTTATATCAAACTATGTGTTTTTCCATTAATGCATTGCATACATTGGTCTTGAATTAATCCATTCGTTTTCACTATACTTAAACTATGCTTTTACTTCCTTTTTGTGATATTCAACTCTCGATTAAAAGATATAATCCTTTAGATGGAGGATGACGAAAATAATACCATAATCTACAGTATGATTTGGAACAGACCTTGCTGAAGATGAATAGGCGTTGTTTCAAATCCTAAACAATGGATTTATAAGGAAGATAATCCCTAGTCAACCCCTTTGAGCCTAAGAAGTAGGAGTTTTATTTTTCACACAAATTGAAACCTTTAATCATAACCTGGGGCAGGGTAGTTTCTCAATTAATTCAATGGTGCATTCAATCGCAATCTTTCCATTTGTACATGACGAGTAGTGTCAGAGGTATCCTTCCAAAACAAAATATGGTGATGGTTCCACATAATCATTAAAACAGAAAACCATTATCTCTCAAAAGAAAAGCCCGCTAAGTCAAAACCTATGAAGGAGACTTAAGAAAAAAGTGTGGGCATCCCGCTGACTGTAATCACAAAAGAAACCATTCAAGCAAAAGGTAAGGATAATAAAGAATAAAAAGAGGTCGCTAAGAATCCTCAACAAAAAATATTACAAAAAAAATGATGACGGACTTCTCAAATAAACTTTCAATATACGAACCTTCACTGAAATATCAGGGCAAAGATTCCAGACTCAAATGGGATTTAAACGCATAATTAATTGAGTATAGGACTGAAGAATATCACGAAGAATGGGTTGGGTACAAATAAATTTCGAGCCTTTATCCTTTGTTTCTTAAAGCGTGAACCATGCCACACTACAACCCTTAAAAGTCCTACCTGAAGCATGGGCTAGTTCGAAAGCATACTTGTTATACGGTGGGCGAACTGACTTGAGGTTTTGCGTTTTGTGTTCGCAAATGTTTCGGTTTAGCAAGAGTCGCCACCGACTTTTCTTTTATCCAAAAGGAAAGGTGAAAAAGCACAGGAAAGACCTTTAGAGATGTTTCTTGGGTTCGGGGGGTAGATTATGAAAAGGGAAGGTGCTAGCACCCTTTTCATCCATGGTTATCCATGGGCTCTTAGTTACTTTCTTAGATCACTTGCTTTTGTTTGAATGCGCTTGTGGTGTGTGTTTTGAAAGTATTTTTGAAAATGGAACTTCGTAATGGTTCTCGTTTCTATAAGAACACCAACAAAGTGTTTGTTTTGAAAAATAGTTCAAAAGTGTGTTTTTGTTTTTGAAAGTATTTTGAAAATGGAACTTCGTAATGGTTCTCGTTTCTATAAGAACGCCTACAAAGTGTTTGTTTCGAAAATAGTTCAAAGATGAGAGTGTGGGTGTATAAAAATGGTTTTTTGTTGTTGTGAGTAAGCGAGTAACTAGGAGCGAATCTACCTACTCGAAAGGTCTTAAATGTGCTTTTCCTTCTCCTTTAGATGTGGCTATCTTACCATTGATTTGGTAAGAAGCTCCATCGTTGGATGTGAAGGGAAGGGCATTGGGACGTTTGTATAGTCATAGAAGGCAACATATGGGATGTTTTCGCAATGTCGTTTTAGGGACTAGATCGTTTACCGAAGGCAACATCGAGGGTCATCGAGGGACTATGATCTTTTATCGAGGGTCTTTTCTAAAACTCCCATGCTCGAGGGACATGACTATTTTCCGAGGCAACAAGTGAGATTACCCTAAGGGTGCATGTGTGCAAAGTGTGTTTTATTGCATGAATTTTTCTTTGATTTTTAGGTTGTCTACTTGTTGGTTTTATCTTGCCATACACACCTAGTTACTAGCATTTGTACAAAAGCAATAAA
Organism: Vicia faba; assembly: GCA_948472305.1. Classification (NCBI taxonomy): domain Eukaryota; kingdom Viridiplantae; phylum Streptophyta; class Magnoliopsida; order Fabales; family Fabaceae; genus Vicia; species Vicia faba. The sequence continues at coordinate 1,435,048,577 of OX451741.1, read as the reverse complement.
AATGCAAGAAATAAATACTACACTATTACAACCATATTGAAAGGCAAGAAAATGTAAAGGAAAAAACAAAATAAAAGAAAGGAAAATGAGCTCCTTCGATTTGGGCAGGAGCAGCCTTCAATTTTCATTTCTAGGCTTCCTTCGATTGGGAGTTCGCACCAGTGAGGTCATGGCCTTCGATTGGGCTTTGGCACCAATCAAGTCATGTACTTCGATTGGAGGTTGGCACCAGCATGGGAGTGCCTTTCGTCTGAGCCTGGACTTAGTGCAAGTGTGCCTCTGGCTGGGCCTTTCTGCCTTGTTTCCTTCTTCGATTGGGCCAGTGAAATCAGTGTGAGCGTGTCTCTGGCTGGGCCTGGAAGTCAGTGTGGAAACCAAAGGCTTCGTTTCATACTCCTGTCTCTTGTTTCTTTCGTTTTTGAACTTTTTGAACAGTAACATGGCATAAGGCCATGCTAGTATTGCCTTACAATCAGTTAATACTTAATGCATATTTAAGTAAACAAGCAGCAAAACGAAAGGGGTTAGCTCTGAAAACATATTAAGTAGGTGGAAACGAAAAGAACCAAAGTGTTATGTACATGTTTTTAAATGAAAGGGAAGATTATTCACATACTATGCCATGAAACGAAAGGTTCAAGGGTAAGAGTGACTTCCCTTGCTTCAGGACTTGAATGGATGTGGGATTCGAACTTGAACTTGTACCTGGACGTTTCTGGAATTCAAAGAGTAGTCACAGGGGGTTTGCTTTTGGTTCGAAGAGTTATCATGCAAGGTTGTCTTTGAGTTTAAACAAACTTCTATGTGTGGTATGTTCTTCAGAATCGAAAGAGGTGAGTGTTTAGGATTCTGGGTTTTGATTTCTCAAGTGTTGATGAACTTGAGAGTTTTGTTGTGTTTGATAAAATTTTGGATATTCGTTCCTCTGGTCCAAAGATCCTCCCCTAGCTTTGTAAATGTTCCTCTATTTATAGAGAAAGAATGGACGTGTTGTCCAAAGCGAGCCTTGCAAATAAATGATAAAATAATGTAACGTGAAAGTACATGTGGGGGGCCTCTTGGCAGTTGGGGTGCAGAAGATGTGACTTATGCTTCTGACGTTGCTTGTGCTCAGACCAAAATCAGGTTGAAAGCTGATTTTGTGACTAAAGTACTCTCTATGAAAGGAAAGAGCATGTAGCCTTTAACCAATAATAGTAGTATCTAAAAGAAAAAGTTTAAAAACCCTTGTACAAGCTTCTGATTATGTAAAGATTTGGAAGCAACATAGCCTGGCAAACGATATTTGGTCTTGAGTCAAATGCAAGAATGAGATCGAAGTGCACTTGTTCGAAGGAAGCCTTTGCCTCAGTCGAAGCTTGTGGTTGAAACAAGCTAACTCGAAGTAAGTTAATGCCCAATCGAAGCTTGGATCAAAACAAACATATTTCCCAATCGAAAGTCCGTGTTCGAAGGAAGCAATGTTTCCTAATCGAAGCATGTGGATCGAAACAAACATAAAGGGAGTCATTGCCTTTTAGCGTGAGGGAAGTTCCTGACTTCTGAGTCGAAGGGTGTTCCTTCAAGGGAAGTAAGAACTTAGTCAAATCTTATATGAAGATATCTCTTGGCTCAAATGAAGCTTGTGAGAGGTAAAGTCTGCAAGAGGCCCTTGGTGCAAGTGGATTCAAAGGATGCATATAGATGGTTACCTTGTCCCATCGAAACTTGTCCAAACAAAGCAAGCATGCAGGCAGGAAACTTGTCCAGTCGAAGCAGGCTTGTAGGCAGTAAACTTGTCCAAATCGAAGTAGGCTTGCAGGCAGCACGTTTGGTGAATCGAAAAGGGTTTCCTTGCAGGGGGCATTTGTGGCCAGTAGGTCATGGCCTTCAATTGCAAGAACGCAGGCAGCAAAAGGCACAAACGAAGCCTGCAACGAGAAGTTACAGGCCTAGGCGAAAGAGGCACGCGAGTAGCCATTTTGAGCAATCGAAGGAGGCCAAGAGTCAATCGAAGGGTGCTGAATCGAAAAACACTTGTTTTTATCCAAATTTGTCAAAATATTAATTTTATCTGTTTTCCCCCTTTTTGACAGTTTCCTTTTAATTTTGGTACTGGAAAATCCCAATGCACTCGTGCAAGCTTGAACCTTGAGAATCCTTGTGAGAAAGGCCTTGCAGAATGAGAGGGCAAATTTTGGGGTACAACAGCTGCCCCTGTTCAATCTTCTTGAACATGAAGAGTTAGATTGGCGGATCCTCCATTCGTGACTTTGAAGGTGGGAGATGATTGAACACTAGAGTGCCCCGAAAATTTGCACTCGAAGATGTGTTAGTTGATTATGTGGGGAATGGGCTTAAAGATGCCATCCAGAGGTGAATGCTAGATTGTATCTATAAGCTGGAACTGGATGATTGCCAGCATGGCGTCCGTGTCTGGAGCGCCTCTGAACTGTATTGGAAAGTTGGGTTGTTTGAGTTGGTCGAGTAGACAGTTGTCCTGTCTGGTTTCAGGTATTAATCTCTGACCTGAGAAAGAAAAATAGTTTTCCTGGCTTGTTACAGGTATTAATCTCTGACTTGAGAAAGAAAGATAGTTTTCCTGGCTTATTACAGGTGTTAATATTCAATCTCTTCATGTAGATAGTTTTCCTGGCTTGTTACAGGTATTAATCTATAATCAGTCGTCCACAGATAGTTTTCCTGGCTTGTTACAGGTATTAATCTGGAACTTGAAAAGGTTGGTCGACGAGATAGTTCTCCTGTCTGGTTTCAGGTATTAATCTCTGACCTGAGAAAGAAAGATAGTTTCCTGGCTTGCTACAGGTATTAATCTTCAATCTCTTCATGTAGATAGTTTTCCTGGCTTGTTACAGGTATTAATCTATAATCAGTCGTCCACAGATAGTTTTCCTGGCTTGCTACAGGTATTAATCTGGAACTTGAAAAGGTTGGTCGACGAGATAGTTCTCCTGTCTGGTTTTAGGTATTAATCTCAGATCTGAGAAAGAAAGATAGTTTTCCTGGCTTGCTACAGGTATTAATCTTCAATCTCTTCATGTAGATAGTTTTCCTTGCTTGTTACAGGTATTAATCTATAATCATTCGTCCACAGATAGTTTTCCTGGCTTGCTACAGGTATTAATCCGGAACTTGAAAATGTTGGCCGATGAGATAGTTGTCCTGTCTGGTTTCAGGTATTAATCTCTGACTTGAGAAAGAAAGATATTTTCCTGGCTTGTTACAGGTGTTAATCTTCAATCTCTTCATGTAGATAGTTTTCCTGGCTTCTTACAGGTATTAATCTATAATCAGTCGTCCACATATAGTTTTCCTGGCTTGTTACAGGTATTAATCTGGAACTTGAAAAGGTTGGCCGATGAGATAGTTGTCCTGTCTGGTTTCAGGTATTAATCTCTGACCTGAGAAAGAAAGATAGTTTCTTGGCTTGTTACAGGTGTTAATCTTTAATCTCTTCATGTAGATAGTTTTCTTGGCTTGTTACAGGTATTAATCTATAATCAGTCGTCCACATATAGTTTTCCTATCTTGTTAGAGGTATTAATATGGAACTTGAAAAGGTTGGCCGATGAGATAGTTGTCCTGTCTGGTTTCAGGTATTAATCTCTGACCTGAGAAAGAAAGATAGTTTCCTGGCTTGTTACATGTGTTAATCTTCAATCTCTTCATGTAGATAGTTTTCCTGGCTTGTTACAGGTATTAATCTATAATCAGTCGTCCACAAATAGTTTTCCTGGCTTGTTACAGGTATTAATCTGGAACTTAAAAAGGTTGATGGATGAGATAGTTGTCCTGTCTGGTTTCAGGTATTAATCTCTGACCTGAGAAAGAAAGATAGTTTCCTGGCTTGTTACAGGTGTTAATCTTCAATCTCTTCATGTAGATAGTTTTCCTGACTTGTTACAGGTATTAATCTATAATCAGTCGTCCACAGATAGTTTTCCTGGCTTGTTACAAGTATTAATTTGGAACTTGAAAAGGTTGATGGTAGCCATCTGTTGATTGACCTTTTCCTGAAAAGGTAAAATGTTAGCTGTATGCAATGTCATGATGTATCAAATGCATAATGTCATGATGTTCTCAAAAGTAAATGAGATTGTGTTGTATGCACTTATCATGTATGTAAATAGGATGTATGAAATGTGAAATGTTAATGAATGTATTTTTGTCTGGGAAAATAAATCCTTGACAAAAGATGGGGAGTCATTAAATCCTGGACTGCTGTTGAAGAGTATGTGTGTCTTCAAACTTTGCTTGGAATATTTCCAATGGATTCCTGTTTTGTTGTTTGAGGAGAACTCCGCTGGGGGAAGTTGAAAACTCTGTGGGGAGTATGTTTATTTCTGCTTGGGAAAAGAGTTTAGGAGTCTTAGTCGTTCGTTGCTCTACTGGGGAGTCAAAGTTGAACTGATATCTGGTCGGGTCCAGGTTTCGCAGTAACTTGCTGGGGATTGTAGAGTAGTCTACTGGGGAATCCTGGTGTTGTTGGGGAAATAAACCATGTCGTCAGTCCGCTAGAGAGGTGACATCTTGGTTGGGGGAAGTCCTCGAGGATTCTTGAGGTTGATTCAGCTGGGGAAAGGGGGTCAGAGATTATACTCTTGCTGGGGAATCATCCTATGAGAAGGACTTTGAGGAGACTTGTCATTGCTCCTAGTAGCGAATGTTTGCGGTATTGCCAAAAAGTTTGATTGTACGCAACCCTTTGTTGGGATTGACGCTCAATGTCCCAAGTGACAGAGATGGAGACCTGCCCCTGGTTACTCTGCACTTCTTTGAGAGATTTCCTGGAATCTTGACTGGACTTCCCCTGGTGTGCTGGATAGTGACATGTCATGCCCCCTTGTTGATATGAGATTTGTCAATGGAAGTGTCATCGTCCAGGGATGTCAATAACATGCAAGCTTCTCAAATAAAGAAGCCGCCACTTGCTGTTTTCCAAGAAAATACCAATAACATACAAGCTGCTCAAATAAAGAAGCTGCCACTTGCTGTCTTCCAGAAAATACCAATAACATACAAGCTGCTCAAATAAAGAAGCTGCCACTTGTTGTCTTCCAGAAAAATAACAACGTACAAGTTGCTCGTGAAGAGCTGCCGCTTGTCATTTTCCCAAAATAATAACGCACAAGTTGCTCGTGAAGAGCTGTCGCTTGTCGTTTTCCCAAAATAATAACGCACAAGTTGCTCGTGAAGAGTCGCCGCTTGTCATTTTCCCAAAATAATAACGCACAAGTTGCTCGTGAAGAGCCGCCGCTTGTCGTTTTCGAACGATGATAACGCACAAGTTGCTCGTGAAGAGCTGCCGCTTGTCATTTTCCAAAATGATAATAACGCACAAGTTGCTTGTGAAGAGCTGCCGCTTGTCGTTTTCCAATGATGTCTATAACGTACAAGTTGCTCGTGAAGAGCTGCCGCTTGCCGTCTTCCACAAGATAATAGCGTACAAGTTGCTCGTGAAGAGCTGCCGCTTGTCGTTTTCCACAAATAATAACGCACAAGTTGCTCGTGAAGAGCTGCCGCTTGTCGTTTTCCAAAAATAACTCAGAAGGAAATTGCGATGACACTGGCAGAGAATAAAATCTTCGTCAAAAAGAATCATGAATCAATCCTTCCCGAGGAGATCACATACTTAAATGTGCAAAATAAATGCACCATTCGTCTAGGTCGCAATTTCACTGGGGAAAATCAATGAGATAGCCTATGCAAGAGACAACAACTTCATCCAGGGATAAACCAGAGAGAAAACAGTCAAACAAGATTCCACCCAATGAGGAAGTGACTTGATCGGGGAATTCATCCTATCCAGAAATGGACAAGGTAGGCTAAATCAAAATCATCCATGAGGATTAGCTCAGTTGGGGAATTTAGAAAGGAAGCACATTTTCTGTCTAAGCTAACTTTCTACTTGGAAAGAAACTGTACCTTGTATTAAAAACAAAGTACAACCCAAAATCAACGGCAAATGTGAATATGCATGCGTGATATAAGTGTAAATGAATAAATGAATGTTATGCTGACGAAACGAACAGACGGAATAACTTGAAGATAATAAGATGTCACAGCATAATAGATACTTGGCCAATCTTGAAAAAGACGGAAAATAATTGGAACTGGAACCCCACAGCAACGTCGGAGCGTACCACGCTACACGGCTCAAGTCTTCTAAGGAGAAAAACATTCAAATCCAAACTTCTAATACCAATAGACCACTGGCATGAGACAAAGCGTACCACACTTCAGAAATTGCCCAAATAAAGGTAACCAAAACAACGCTTAACTGGAACAACTGGGGAGTCAACAAACTTAGTACCACTAGAAACAAAAGTGTACACAACCAACACCTCATGACGATTTTGAAACGAAACATGCTCATCATGCAAAGATAAAATACTGTATTGTTTTGCATTTCATGGCTTGACCATCCTCGGAACAATTGTTAATATTCCTTTTATTATTTATGACGCATTTTAAAAAATAAAAATACATTAAATAACTTTGTTTCAAATATTTTCGTAAAAATTAAAATTTTGCCCACAAAAGGGTAAATGCTCAAATTTCATTAATAAGATGGTAGTTCGCTAACAACGCGACTCCAACGGTTTACAAAAATTTGGGAAATAGTACATGAAAGAAAGGGTTACATAAAAACAATGATCACTATTCTCCCTAACAACTTCGGATTCCAAAATGTGCTCAAATGCCAAGACTGGTCTGACCAAAAGCTTGCCTAAGCCGCCCCTTCGGGTTTTCAACTCAGCAAACTGTCAACTCAAACCTAAGAGAAATACTTCTTGACTGCATCGGCGTTCATGGGACGCGGGAGCTCCTCACCGTCCATATTGGTGAGAATCAAGGCACCTCCAGAGAAAACTTTCTTAACGACATACGGTCCTTCATAATTCGGAGCCCACTTGCCCCTAGAATCAGTTTGGAAAGATAATATCTTCTTGAGCACAAGGTCACCTTCTCTGAACTCGCGTGGTCGAACCTTCTTATCAAAAGCCTTCTTCATTCTCTGCTGATACAATTGACCATGACACAAAGCTGTCAATCTCTTCTCTTCAATTAAATTCAACTGATCATATCTACTTTGACACCATTCAGCTTCAGAAAGTTTAGCTTCCATCAACACTCTCAGAGACGGAATCTCAACCTCCACGGGAAGTACTGCTTCCATGCCATAAACTAGGGAAAATGGGGTTGCGCCTGTTGAAGTTCGAACTGAAGTACGGTATCCATGCAGAGCAAACAGAAGCATTTCATGCCAATCTTTATAAGTTACCACCATCTTCTGGACAATCTTTTTGATATTCTTGTTAGCAGCTTCAACAGCCCCATTCATCTTCAGCCTGTAAGGAGAAGAATTATGATGTTCGATCTTGAACTCTTCACAAAGCTCTCTCATCATCTTGTTATTCAAATTCGAACCATTATCAGTGATGATCTTGCTCGGGATACCGTATCGACAAATGATCTGATTCTTGATAAATCTGACTACCACCTGTCTGGTTACATTAGCATAAGATGCTGCTTCCACCCATTTAGTAAAATAATCGATCGCTACCAAGATGAAACGGTGACCATTTGAAGCTTTGGGTTCAATCATTCCAATCATGTCAATGCCCCACATAGAGAAAGGCCAAGGTGAAGAGATCACATTGAGGAGAGTCGGCGACACATGTATCTTGTTCGCATAAATCTGGCATTTATGGCATTTCTTCACTTATTTGCAGAAATCAGATTCCATTGTCATCCAATAGTAACCAGCTCTCAACATCTTTCTAGCCATTGCATGTCCGTTGGCATGAGTGCCAAAGGATCCTTCATGTACTTCTTGCATCAGTATGTCTGCTTCACATCTGTCTACACATCTGAGCAAGACCATGTCATAATTCCTCTTATACAAAACTTCTTCATTGAGGAAGAAACTGCCTGCTAATCTTCTCAATGTCTTCCTATCCTTATTAGATGCCCCAGGCGGATACTCTTGAGTTTGAAGAACACGTTTAATGTCATAGAACCATGGTTTGTCGTCGGTAACCTCTTCTATTGAGAACACATGAGCAGGTATGTCGAGGCGCATAACCCGGATTGTAGGCTCATCGTTCCAACCATTCACTTGAAACATTGAAGACAAAGTAGCTAAGGCATCAGCCATTTGGTTCTCATCTCTAGGGATATGATGTAATTCCACTTTGTTGAAGAAAGTTAATAATCTTCTAACATAGTCTTTATAAGGGATCAAACCAGGATGACGAGTCTCCCATTCTCCTTTGATTTGATTAATTACCAATGCCGAATCTCCGTAAATATCAAGAATCTTAATCCTTAGATCCACTGCTTCTTCGAGACCCATAATACATGCCTCATATTCAACCATGTTGTTCGTGCAGTCAAACTTCAATCTCGCCGTGAACGGGATATGAGTGCCTCGGGGAGTGACGATGATTGCCCCAATTCCATTTCCATAAGAGTTCACAGCTCCGTCAAATATTAAACCCCAATGCGATTCGGGATCAGGTCCTTCTTCGGGTAATGGCTCTTCACAATATTTAGCTTTCAAGTACATAACATCTTCATCTGGGAAATCAAACTTGATGGATTGATAATCTTCAATTGGTTGGTGAGCCAAATGATCGGCTAAAATACTCCCTTTGATTGCTTTCTGAGTGTGATACTCAATGTCATATTCAGATAACAACATCTGCCAACGGGCTATTCTTCCAGATAAGGCGGGCTTCTCAAAGATATACTTAATCGGATCCATTTTGGAGATCAACCAAGTGGTGTGGTTAATCATATACTGGCGCAGACGGCGAGCAGCCCAAGCTAAAGCACAACAGGTTTTCTCAAGCAATGAGTATCGAGACTCACAGTCTGTGAATTTCTTACTCAAATAATATACGGCATGTTCCTTTCTTCCAGTCTCATCTTGTTGACCAAGCACACATCCCATGGAATCTTCCAATATGGTCAGGTACATTATCAAAGGTCTTCCTTCCACCGGAGGAATCAAAATGGGAGGTTCAAGCAAATATTCTTTGATGCTATAAAAAGCTCTCTGACAATCTTCTGTCCACACACATCCTTGGTTCTTTCGGAGAAGCTTGAAAATCGGCCCACAGGTAGCAGTCATATGAGATATAAATCTAGAAATATAGTTCAGTCTCCTAAGGTATCCTCTTACTTGTTTTTCCGTCTTGGGTGCGGGCATTTCCAGAATAGCTTTGACTTTATCCGGATCTACCTCAATACCTTTCTGACTGAAAATGAAACCCAGAAGTCTTCCAGAATGAACACCAAAAGTGCACTTGTTGGGATTCAGACGAAGTTTATACTTTCTCAAACGCTGGAATAACTTCAATAAGTGTTCCAAATGATCTTCCTCAGTTTGTGATTTGGCAATCATGTCATCCACATACACTTCTATCTCTTTATGCATCATGTCATGGAACAAAGCAGTCATGGCCCTTTGGTATGTCGCACCAGCATTCCTCAAACCAAACGGCATAACCCGATAGCAAAATGTTCCCCACGGTGTAATGAAGGTTGTCTTCTCCATATCTTCTGGTGCCATCTTGATTTGATTGTAACCAGAGAAACCATCCATGAAAGAAAAGACTTTGAACTTGGCGGTACTGTCGACCAATACGTCAATGTGTGGTAATGGGAAGTCATCCTTTGGACTAGCTCTATTCAGATCTCTATAATCTACACACATCTGAACCTTGCCATCCTTCTTAGCAACAGGCACTATATTGGCTAACCACTGAGGATAGACCGATGTAACAAGGAAACCTGCATTAATCTTCTTTTGAACTTCTTCTTTGATCTTGTCAGCCATATCGGGACGAGTCCTTCTCAGCTTCTGCTTAATCGGCGGACATTCAGGTCTCAACGGTAAACGATGCTCCACAATATCATTGTCCAAACCCGACATATCTTGGTAGGACCAAGCAAACACATCAACATACTCTTTGAGAAGCTCCAACATTTTCTCTTTGACTTCGGGGATAAGCAATGCTCCGACCTTAACTTCCTTTTTATCTTCTTCATCACCCAAATTGACCAACTCTACAGGCTCTTCAAACGGCTGAATAATCTTTTCGTCATGCTCAAGCAAACGAGAAATTTCAACAGGAATCTCTTCACTATCCTCTTCTTCGGCTCTGAACACAGGGAATTCAAAGTTGGGTGAGGGTATAGGATCAATGTTTTCAATGGTTAAGTCACGGATTAATCTGCACATATGATTATGCTTTATTTTAGAAATCGATTAATATGAATGTTGTACAAATGAAACAAAAAGTTATTATATTTTCCTATTACTACCAATTAATTTTCATTACTATTTCCCAAAAAGTGAAAAATAAAACAGTAGTGGACAAAATAACATTTTTATTCATTGAAGGGAAATACTTGAAACAAAGAGCCCAGACATTTCTCTTTTGCCTTAGGCAGAGCAAAAGGATTTATTTTTATCATAGCCCGACACAAAATACTTTTCGCCTTGGGCAGAGCGAAAGTTTTCAAAAAAACAAAACAAAACATTACTCGGAAATGTGCATCACAACAGGAACATCAACAGCTATCCAGTTTTGGCAAACCACTCCATGCGTCACAAAATCGGGTAAATCCTCCTCGGAATCATCTCCTATGATAGCATCAACCTCAGGAGGAGTCGGATGGATAAAACCTACACTTCAGAAAACCTATTGAATCGGAAGAGTAACTACTTCCTGCTTGACTCTTGCAGACACGGGATGAAAACCAAGACCTTCTCCAGACTTGTTCTCGGGCAAAGTCAGCACCTGGCCCCATCCTTCAGCCGAACCACTTTCAACCACTCGTCGCGCATCCTCAAAAGAAGAAATAGATGCCCCTTGCTTCTTCACTTCATAAAAGTCTTCCATCTTTTCCTTCTCAGCTACCAGTCGATCAACGATTTCCTTTTGCGGATTAGGAATGAGAGCAACACTTACCGAACCTTCCTTCTTTCTCTTCCTTTCACTAGCATACTTCCTCAGTAAAGCATCCTTTTGACGAAGTTTCTCATCATGATCAACGAACCAACCGTCTTGAATACATAACAAATCCTCCTTTTCCTTTAGCTGTCGAGCCAGGACCCGATTCTCATATTCAGACATATTATACTTTTCTTTCTAAGCGTCTCTCTCGGACTTCATCCTAGCCAGATTTCATTGGTATTCTCCCATATTCTCGATAGGGACATCAACAGATGATGATGCAACGGTAGGAAATAAAGGTTTCTCAGGTTTATAGGGCATCTTGAGAGCACAAGCCCTAGCACGGACCCATTGTAGGTAAGCTTCCAAAGAAACAGCACCCCTATGTCCTAACATATCTCTCCCTTTCCTATGGATGTGGCGCCAAGCTCCTTCGATCTCCTTCTTAGCTGCCTGATGATCTTGTCCTTCTTGTAGAAAGAAACCACTCACATGGATGTTGTTTGGCTTGTCGCTCATCGGATATCCAAACTGACGGTGCGCGAGAACAGGGTTATAGTTAGTTCCACCTCTCGTACCGAGAAGAGGCACGTTAGGAAAAGCACCACAGCTATCGATGATCTTCACGTCATAGTAAACTCGATTATACCAATCAATGTCGAAATGAGTGAGAGCCATAATCTTTGGCACCCATCGCGGCTCCTTCTCGAGATCCCAGAAAACATCAGACCCAGGTAGATGAGAAACATACCACTGATACAGCAACAGTGCACAACAAATAATCATCCCTCCTTGATAAGAGTTTCGAAGATGGATGGAGTAGTAGGTATCTCCTAGCAGCGTAGGGACCAGATTTCCAATCAAGAAAATTCTGATGGCGTTGATATCCACAAACTTATCAACGTTAGGAAACAAGAATAGACCATAAGCGAGTAACGCAAAGACGTCTTCAAAGGCAATAATATCTTTTATCTCAGTGAAATGACGAGCTTTCCTCAACAAAAACTGCGCAGACAAACCTCAGATTCCCCCTTTTGTAGTCATGTTCTTCTCTATCTCTGATTTCTTCAAGTGGGTGATGGTCGCTATCTCGTGAGATTTGGGTTCCTCTTCTAATCCGGAAAAAGGAACACAGTCGGTGATCGGCAACCCAAGTATGTAGGAGTACTCTTCTAAGGTGGGCATCAACTGGTAATCTGGAAAGGTAAAACATCAGTACAAAGGATCGTAAAATTGGACCAACGTACTAAGAATGCCTTCCTTCATCTTGCGCTTCATGAGAGGTATAATGGACCCATACTTTTTCTGAAAATCCGTCGGGTTCTCGATCTTAGGAATCAAACTCTTCAGCTCTTCGATCTCGGGCTCCAGAAAACTAAAACTTCGAGTGTTTCTCCTTCCAAATTCCATAATAGTACCTGAGATGTCTTCAAAATCATTCCTAAGTTCCTTGAAAAACAAGTTTTTTTATAAAAAAATGTTGATGAATGCATGAATGAATGGTAATGCAACAGTTACACACAAGTTCACAAACATGGGGTTCAAAGGTTCAAAGTTCAGCATGGAGTCAAGGGTAAAGCCCACCCCAAGGTATGTACTAATGGTTCAATCACACCTGTAAGACAAGGTTCTAAAAGTTCCCAGAGTCTACATTCCTCCTTCAGATATTACCAACGTCTTGATTACTCAATAATTAGCAATATTCTCAAGAGAAACTCGTCCGAGCGTAGCATCGCCTAACAACTACTTCTGAATTACTCTGTTATAGTCTCCGCGCTACACCTAAAAAGGCCAAGATGGGTTAGGGTTCTACGGTCCTCAATTTCTCTGGCTCCTAGGATGAAAATAATAACGTCTTCCCGATTACTCGGTAAACAAATATTAAGTCCAAGAGGGCCTTCCATTGAGTGGGGGATCTCATGCCTCCTTCTTCGGGATTACTCCCTCAAAGTTAACATGACTGTACCGCCCGTCCTATTCCTTAAGTGTAACTTAATCCGGGTATAGGATTCGTCCTTTGCAAAAAACCCAAACACCCTAATTTTAAACACATAATCAAATAATAATAAAACAGATAAAACAAACTAGGCTTAACCCACTTAGGGATGGACCAGCAAGAGGTCAATCTCTCCCCAGCAGAGTCGCCATTTCTGTAGCGGGGTAAATCGGAGATCGAATTATTGATTAACTCGTCTCACAAAAGCAAGAGTCGCCACCGCGCTTTATTATTTCCAAGGGAAAAGGGGAAAGAGCGAAATAAAACCCTAAATATGCAATGTAAATAATACTTTTTAAAAGTAATAAAAATACAAGGCGTTTTTTAAAAGAGATCTATGGTTCGGGGGTTGGTTATACAGTGGGAAGGTATTAGCACCCAATGTATCTATAGTACTCTATAGGAACCTTTTGAAATATCTGTTTATTAAAATGTTTGTTTGATCGAAATAAATTGTTTTGGCCGAAAAGGAGTACGGACGGGTTTTTGAAGATACGACGACCTAATGTCGAAGTTTTTGCTTAAAAGGTATGAGTTTTGAAAAGATTGAATATTTGAGAGAAATTGTCTTAAATTTTAATTAAATGCAAAAATATTCGCGTGATCGGACCTGAGGACATGAAGACAACAAATTTAATCGTTTTTCCCTTGGATTTAGACGTAAACAGAATAATCATGTAAATGTGAAATAATTAAACAGAAAATTATGCGAATAATGATTAAATAGCGACAATTAAACAATAGACTAAATGGTGTGAACATGCATTTTGTATTTTTATCTAATATTAATAACGCAAGAGAATTAATTAAATAAAATGTTTTTTTAGTTCTTAAATTTCTATATTTTTATATTTGTATTAGTATTAACTAAAGCGAGGGAAATAATAAAATGTTTTTTAAGTTTTTACTATTTTTTATGTTTTTAGAGTTTTTATATAAAGTTTTATTATGAGAATTATTAAATGATTTTAAAATAAATTAAAACTTAAAAGCTACTAACTTAAGTCTAATTAAAAAAAAAATACTAAAATTATTAAATTAAGCCTAAGGTTAAACTTAATAAAAAAATGGTCAAATATTAAAATTATCTAATTAGATTACGTATCTATTATTTGATTAACTAACTAATTAACTAAACTAATAATATTCTAAAAAAAAACTAATAGAAAGTAAAATGAAAGGAAAGGTGTATTAGAAAAAGAGGGTTAAATAGACAAATATGTGGGCTAAAGGTTTTGAGAGCCTAATCAGAAACTGAAAACAGGGGGGTGCATAAGGGAGAACGCTGGGCTCAGGGCAGGGAAAAGGTTTAACGCCCATATATCATAATTTGTTTTTTAGGGTAAACAAATGTGTTTAGTTGGTTGAATTAGGGATTAGGGTTGGGTTTACAGAGCGGCACTCATATTTCTCGTTCTCGTGTCTTCGCGTTCTCCTTCGCTGTGAGTTTCTGAAATCACCCTCTGTCCATGGCCACCAGTAACCTCAATCTTCTTCTTCCCTCCAGCAAAGCATTAAGAGGGCGACAGATTTACGGTAAACTTATGTTCTATTTCGTTAGGGTTTTCAATACAATCGCATGTTATGATTTACATCCATTGATTCTGATTTTTGATTCTCTATATTGCAATGGTTATTTGAGGTATTTTGAGAGAAAGAGAAAGAGGAGAGTTACCTTTGGAGAAGGAGGAGGAACGGTTGGGTGTACTGTGGAGGCCAAGGGCGGGGAAGACAGTGGCTGTGAGCTCGGAGACCCTGGTACTCTGTCTTTTTCCTCTTCTTGTTAGCTTGCTGTGATCCTGTCGCCTTTGTTTGTATGCTTTTCCTCTTCTTCCTTTTGGCTTGCTCCGGTTGCCTTTCTAATGGCCTGTGATTTGATGCTTGACTGTATGTTTCTTCTTCTTTTATTGGCTTGGAATATTTGTTGAGATTTGTCCCTGTATGCTTTTGGATAATGTTGTTGAAACGCCTTGTTTTGACCAGCTTCCCTCTTCTTCTCTCTGGTTATGTTGCTTTTTTTTAATGATGGCCTAGGATGATGTAATTCTGAGGCTTGATGTGGGTTTGGACATTGGATTTATGGTTTATGCTCAGATTTGTTTATACTGGTTATAAGCTTATGCAGGTTTTGGGTATACTGGTTTTTGGTTTGTGGCCTTTAGCAGGTTTTATGGTTTAGGATGGTACATGTTTTATGGTTTATGGCCATAGGTTTATGTTACAAGTTATCACTTTTGAAAAAAAGATAAGGTTTTGGTCTTGGTCTATGTTATCATGGCTTAGGCTTTGAAAAATGGTTATGGTTTGGCCGGGCAACAGGTTTTGAAATGGTTAAGGATGGTACAGGTTTTATGTTACAGGTTATTTGTGAGGCTTTGGCTTTGGAATGGATTTGTGCAGGTTATGCTGGTTATCGTTTGAAACTTTGAGAAAAAATGGTTTTTGTATTTTTCTTAACAGTTTGGTTTCTAGGCTCTAAAACAGGTTCTTGAACTCTCTCCTTTGAAGGGGGTTTGATGTTGTATTATATCAGTTGGTCTTTCTTGGCCTCTGAGGTCTTGGACGATTCAGGTTTTGAGTATATTTAATTATATTTCTCTATATCCCTGCACATCTGCTTCATCCAGTTTTGTTTCTATTCTTCTTTCATGCTTTCTTTCCTTATTGACTGTGTTACTGCAGTTTGTTTTGTATCCACTTCTGCCTAAACCAAAACCTGTAAAAACCAACTCTTCCTCTCTTCTCTCTCTCAAGTACAATTTGATACATTAAAATGTGATGTGTACCGACTGTTCTGAAAAAGCAATATGCTGGAACATGATGAAAAAAGGAATATATTATGCTTGCATAGTTGGTTTTAACTGCATATTTTCTTTGTCTTTGCAATGTAACAGTAGAAGAGCCTTATGTTTTGGGCTCTTCCTATATGCATGGACAGTTAGTTTACGTTACATACTTGCTTTGAAAAATGCATATGCTGTTTGAAAATGTAACTTGACTTGGTTACTGTTGAACTATGCTTTTGAAATATGCAATTGGCTTTTTTTATTATGCAGTGGGTTTTTGCAATTGATTTGAAAAATGCAGTTTTCAATTAAAATGCAATTTTGGCAAAAAATGAATTTGTGCATGTTTTTAAATTGTGCATTCATTTTTATCAATTAAAAATTTATCCCTTTTTTTGAACCGGGAGAAATCCCGTGATTTGCAAAAAGGGTAAAAAAACGGATTCCAGCCGTTTGCTTTTAATGATGAACACTAAAATTAATTTTTCTGCTTTTAATTATTCATTTCTGACTCCTTTTCTTTTAATCTTTGCAGGTAAAATCAAATGATCAATCAAAGAAGTATTGGATGAAAAATGAAGATTTTAGAATTTAGGAAAAAAATAGTATAGTTTTTATTTCATTTTAAACTTTTTATGTAATTGTCATTATAAATACTTTGTACAATAGTATTTAATCAACAATTGTAATAATTAGAATAAAGATGAATAAAAAAATCTATCAGTTACCAATTAATTCTTTTTCTTTCCAATTGTTTATTTTACCGTTTATAACTCTTTAAATTATATAATAACTGAAAATAAATTTCAATTACTTAAATTCAGAATAATAAACAATTAAATAAACATCATTGACCAATTAACTTCTCTTCAATTAATTATTTCATTATTTATAATTCTTCTAAATTATAATAACTGAAAATAAAATTTCAATTATTTAAACCTAGAATAATAAATAATTAAATAACATGGTTTGATCAATTAATATACCTCTTTTCAAATATTTACTTTATTATTTATAAATCTTTAAATTATATAATAACTGAAAATAAATTCCAATTATTTAAATTTAAGATAATAAATAATTAATAAACATTGTCTGATCAGTTAATAAACTTAACGTTCAAAAAATAAATAGCTCTCGACTTGAAAAAGTTATGAATTTTAAAATCAATAGATCAGAACGCTTGTAATGTAATGATCCAGATGGGAGATGGTATCTTAGGTCAAAATTTGGGGTACAACAACTACCTTGCCCCAGGTTTAAATTAAAGGTTTCAATTTGTGTTTAAAACAGAAAACTCCTACTTCTTTGGCTCAAAGGGGTTGACTAGGGATTATCTTCCTTATAACTCCAGTGTTTAGGATTTGAAAGAAACGCCTGTACATCGTCATCAAGGTCTGTCCAAAAGCATACTGTATGAGATTATGGTATTGTTTCGTCATCATCCCTCTAAAGGCTTGTAACTTTTAGCAAGAGTTGAAAGTCATAAAGAGAGTAAAAAGCATAGTTTAAATGTAATGGAAATGAATGGATCAAATCAAGACAAACATATGCAATGTATTAATGAAAACAAAGTTTGACATTAATAGATAATTGTTTGAATAACAAAAGAGATTACAACTTGAAAATTCAAAATGAACAGAAGCCTATTTGTTTGAACTTGTCACTTTAGGTGGTGAGCCTTTGGCAGAAGAATTCAGTCTGGCCATCTTGTGTGAAATCCAGCATTCCTTCGTCGATCAGGTTTTGAATCTTGTACTTCAACACCCAACAATCGTTTGTATCATGTCTAGGACTATCAGAATGATAGGCACACCTGGCATCTGGATTGTAGCTGGGAGAAAAAGTTTTGGGGTTTGGATGAGGTCCTATCAATGTAATTAGATTCATCCTCAACAAGTGTTACAACCCTTGAGACAACGGTATGTTGATGTTGGTGAACTGTCTTTTAGGCTTATCTGGCCTTCATTGATTTCCCTTTTGCCGCTGACGAGGTTGTTGTTGGGCTTGCGACACTGAAGTAAGTTGGGGAGCTTTTCCCTTGTCTTCTTGTCTCAAAGGGGGTCGAATGATGACTTGATCTTCAACCTTAGGTGTTTGCCCCACCTGGTTGTCCCAAAGCAATTTGTCGACGAGAACCCTGAGCTCTTCTTGTCTTTGAGCTAGGTTTTGAATGAGGGCCATTTGGCCCACCAGTTGTCCCATCATCTGGATCTTCATTATTGCCAGCTCAATCTGTAGTTCTTCCAACTGATCATTCCTGACACTACTTGAATTCCTTAGGACCATGCCCCTTGTGAGGAGAGCTTTCACTTCTTCTTGCCCTTGGGACAGGTTGAAGAACATTTCTCAAGGTTGAGCATTTTGATCCTGGATGTCTTTGACAGTCCTTTCTAGAGCCATCTCTACTGAAATAAACAGTAGGAGAATAAGGAAACCTGAAAAGGAAAACCTATTATGATACAATGCATGATATGTGGATGCATGTTTTCAAGAATCTCTCGGGGTAAACACAATAAAAATGTTAGAGGTTGAACTTTGATCAACATCTTTGATTGGAGAACTTCGTATCAGTGGATGTCTTTCCACGAGAATCAAGCTCACCATGTCAAGTGGGTCATAGCCCCCGATTCAAGTTGTTGCACTTTATCTTTGACGGCGTTTGTTTAGAGGGGAACCCTCTTGCTCTTTGGTAGACGTCTGGTTCAACGTTCCCCTGTGTCAAAAGACCCTCGAGATCCTTGAAATGGTTATTGAAAAAATGCTATGGTATGATGTTATGATGTTATGTACATGTATGCAAAAGTAGGCAAGTGTATATACAGACAATCATATTCATACAAAGCAAACAAGTCCTTAGGTTTAGGCTTGCATGGGGTTTATAGGCAAATACCCTCTTGAAGTTAGTTGGCTCAACCTATCCTAAAATAGAAACCGGGTTCTAAGGAGCTCAATATCACTGGATTATTTTCTATGTTCATTGTTTTGGTTTAGCCACTTAACTTGCGACCAAAATATCCCAAGAAAACAATCCTCAATGAGTGTAGTATCGAGTATCTACCAACTTCGGACTGCACCAAAGTCGGTCATCTCACTACCCCTAAAAAGGCCAAGATGGTCAAGTAAGGTTCTAAGAGTTCGTTAGTGCTTCATGACATCACTCAGCGGCCCCGTATTCTCCTTGACTACTCAACGACTACCGGTACCCACAAATATGTCACACTAATGTAGCTACTGCTTCAACCATGTCGGTATACCCCGCACAGTTCCCTCACAGTTTATTGCTACTTACCTAAAAGGTGCCCCCAAATCCGGGTGTAGGATTTAAAACAAACCCAAGCAAGGAACCCAAAAAGTAAAGCAATCAAAGCAATCAAGGTAAGCATTTAAAGGTGATCTAAAACCCTAAGGTAACCCCACTTTTAGAAATAAATCCCCAGCAGAGTCGCCAGTTCTGTTATACGGTGGGAGAACTGACTTGAGGTTTTGCGTTTTGTGTTCGCAAATGTTTCGGTTTAGAAAGAGTTGCCACCGACTTTTCTTTTATCCAAAAGGAAAGGTGAAAAATCACAGGAAAGACCTTTAGAGATGTTTCTTGGGTTCGGGGGGTAGATCATGAAAAGGGAAGGTGTTAACACCCATTTCATCCATGGTTATCCACGGGCTCTTAGTTACTTGCTTAGATCACTTTCTTTTGTTTGAATGCGCTTGTGGTGTGTGTTTTGAAAGTATTTTTGAAAATGGAACTTCGTAATGGTTCTCGTTTCTATAAGAACACCAACAAAGTGTTTATTTCAAAAAATAGTTCAAAAGTGTGTTTGTGTTTTTGAAAGTATTTTGAAAATGGAACTTCGTAATGGTTCTCGTTTCTATAAGAACACCTACAAAGTGTTTGTTTTGAAAATAGTTCAAAGATGAGAGTGTGGGTGTATAAAAATGTTTTTTTTGTTGTGAGCAAGCGAGTAACTAGGAGCGAATCTACCTACTCGAAAGGTCTTCAATGTGCTTTTCCTTCTCCTTTAGATGTGGCTATCTTACCATTTATTTGGTAAGAAGCCCCATCGTTGGATGTGAAGGGACGGGCATTGGTACGTTTGTATAGTCATACAAGGCAACATATGGGATGTTTTAGCAATGTCATTTTAGGGACTAGATCGTTTACCGAAGGCAACATCAAGGGTCATCGAGGGACTACGATCTTTTATCGAGGGTCTTTGCTAAAACTCCCATGCTCGAGGGACATGACTATTTTCCGAGGCAACAATTGAGATTACCCTAAGGGTGCATGTGTGCAAAGTGTGTTTTATTGCATGCATTTGTCTTTGATTTTTAGGTTGTCTACTTGTTGGTTTTATCTTGCCATACACACCTAGTTACTAGCATTTGTACAAAAGCAATAAAAATGCAAGAAATAAATACTACACTATTACAACCATATTGAAAGGCAAGAAAATGTAAAGGCAAAAACAAAATAAAAGAAAGGAAAATGAGCTCCTTCGATTTGGGCAGGAGCAGCCTTCAATTTTCATTTCTAAGCTTCCTTCGATTGGGAGTTCGCACCAGTGAGGTCATGGCCTTCGATTGGGCTTTGGCACCAGTCAAGTCATGTACTTCGATTGGAGGTTGGCACCAGCATGGGAGTGCCTTTCGTCTGAGCCTGGACTTAGTGCAAGTGTGCCTCTGGCTGGGCCTTTCTGCCTTGTTGCCTTCTTCGATTGGGCCAGTGAAATCAGTGTGAGCGTGTCTCTGGCTGGGCCTGGAAGTCAGTGTGGAAACCAAAGGCTTCGTTTCATACTCCTGTCTCTTGTTTCTTTCGTTTTTGAACTTTTTGAACAACAACATGGCATAAGGCCATGCTAGTATTGCCTTACAATCAGTTAATACTTAATGCATATTTAAGTAAATAAGCAGCAAAACGAAAGGGGTTAGCTCTGAAAACATATTAAGTAGGTGGAAACGAAAAGAACCAAAGTGTTATGTACATGTTTTGAAATGAAAGGGAAGATTATTCACATACTATGCCATGAAACGAAAGGTTCAAGGGTAAGAGTGACTTACCTTTCTTCAGGCCTTGAATGGATGTGGTATTCGAACTTGAACTTCTACCTGGACGTTTCTGGAATTCAAAGAGTAGTCACAGGGGGTTTGCTTTTGGTTCGAAGAGTTATCACACAAGGTTGTCTTTGAGTTTGAACAAACTTCTATGTGTGGGATGTTCTTCAGAGTCGAAAGAGGTGAGTGTTTTGGATTCTGGGTTTTGATTTCTCAACTGTTGATGAACTTGAGAGTTTTGTTGTGTTTGAGAAAATTTTGGATATTCATTCCTCTGGTCCAAAGATCCTCCCCTAGCTTTGTAAATGTTCCTCTATTTATAGAGAAATAATGGATATGTTGTCCAAAGCCAGCCTTGCAAATAAATGATAAAATAATGTAATGTGAAAGTACATGTGGGGGGCCTCTTGGCAGTTGGGGTGGAGAAGATGTGACTTATGCTTTTGACGTTGCTTGTGCTTAGACCAAAATCAGGTTGAAAGCTGATTTTGTGACTAAAGTACTCTCTATGAAAGGAAAGAGCATGTAGCCTTTAACCAATAATAGTAGTATCTAAAAGACAAAGTTTAAAAACCCTTGTACAAGCTTCTGATTATGTAAAGATTTGGAAGCAACATAGCCTGGCAAACGAGATTTGGTCTTGAGTAAAATGCAAGAATGAGATCTAAGCGCACTTGTTCGAAGGAAGCCTTTGCCTCAGTCGAAGCTTGTGGTCGAAACAAGCTAACTCGAAGGAAGCTAATGCCCAATCGAAGCTTGGATCAAAACAAACATATTTCCCAATCGAAAGTCTGTGTTTGAAGGAAGCAATGTTTCCTAATCGAAGCATGTGGATCGAAACAAACATAAAGTGAGTCATTGCCTTTTAGCGTGAGGGAAGTTCCTGACTTCTGAGTCGAAGGGTGTTCCTTCAAGGGAAGCAAGAACTTAGTCAAATCTTATATGAAGATATCTCTTGGCTCAACCGAAGCTTGTGAGAGGTAAAGTCTGCAAGAGGCCCTTGGTGCAAGTGGATTCGAAGGATGCATAAAGATGGTTACCTTGTCCCATCGAAACTTGTCCAAACAAAGCAAGCATGCAGGCAGCAAACTTGTCCAGTCAAAGCAGGCTTGTAGGTAGTAAACTTGTCCAAATCTAAGTAGGCTTGCAGGCAGCACGTTTGGTGAATCCAAAAGGGTTTCCTTGTAGGGGGCATGTGTGGCCAGTAGGTCATGGCCTTCAATTGCAAGCATGTAGGCAGCAAAAGGCACAAACGAAGCCTGCAACGAGAAGTTATAGGCCCAGGCGAAAGAGGCACGCTAGTAGCCATTTTGAGCAATCGAAGGAGGCCAAGAGTCAATCGAAGGGTGCTGAATCGAAAAACACTTGTTTTTATCCAAATTTGTCAAAATATTAATTTTATCTGTTTTCCCCCTTTTTGACAGTTTCCTTTTAATTTTGGTACTGGAAAATCCCAATGCACTCGTGCAAGCTTGAACCTTGAGAATCCTTGTGAGAAAGGCCTTGAAGAATGAGAGGGCAAATTTTGGGGTACAACAATACTGTTACAAAAGGTATCCTGACTCCTGTAAGGTTTACTATAAATCTTGATTTGAATTCATATTCTTACAAAATTATGTTTGTTTACTAAAAATGCATTTTTAAAACTTCAAGATATACATAAGCTTTGTATTCTTTAAATGACATTGTTTCCATATGGCTAATTGTTCGACAACAGAGAAATTCACACGAAGAATATTCAATGAACGGAAATCCTCTCAATGAACAGAATCACCTTAGATGTAAATACATTTCCAATAACAGGTCTTTCATAATCAAGGGGCATGCCATGGTGTCCAAATGATCTGGGTGCAGTAAATTCAAGATTCAAGGAATCTCTCAAAAGTGCCAAATATCCAGGGACAGATCTCCATTTGAATCACTTGGGGCATTGGACATAAGTTCCAGCAAAGGATCACGTACGGTCGAGCAAACATTTTTCTGGAAGTGCTACAACACTTACTGCTATGGACAATGACAATCTCTACATCTGGTGAACACGGACATAGTCAGAAAATACTACGCATAAAAAAGACCCGCTAGGTTGACCGGCCTAGGAAAAAATAAGGGCATCCCGACGAACCAAAAGAGTTCGGGAAAAAATTATGGATATATAAATAAAACTGTACACTCGGCAAGTTGAAAACCTAAAAAGGCGCCTTGGGAAAAAAAGGGTATCCCGGTGGATAGAAAATCTGAAAGGACAATCCAGGCAAAAGTTAGGGATTAAAGTGTACGACTATGTCTTGTCATCTCGTCACTTTTCTATACGTAGAAGACTTATCGCCCTGATCAGCATTCACTAAGGGATTTAGAAGTTGAGGTATGTTCAAGTCTCCATGGCCCCCCACAGAGCCAATTCCATGAGATTATATCCACAAAGTAATCTTCACAAAGTCATACATTCCCCACAATTTCCTCGGCAGGTCGCTCTGGAGGATAAAGGCTTATGACCTTCTTCATGGAAATATCACCAACCTACAGAGTTTCAATCAGTACAGTTCATGGGATTTCTCTTCCCCAGCTGAGCTTGTTCCTTCAAGGTTCTAAAACCCCCTTCAGACTTATACTCTCCAGCAGAGTTCATTTCCTTAACAAGGGTGTTTCCTCAGCAACAATACTTCTCCATCAATAGGGTTTATTTCTCCAAATAGTTTATCATCTTCTAGATACAGTGCAAATACAATCAAGACACATATTAATTCCGGCACTAATTCCAAATTTCTCTTCTAGATATAGTACAGATACAATCAAGACACATATTCATTCTGGCACTCATTCTATATTTCTCTTCCAGATACAGTTCAGATACGATCTAGATATGGATGTCATTATGATACTCATTCAATACATCTTTCATATATGGTTTAAATACAATCCAGATATGGATATTATTATGATACCCATAGGAATGGATTTATTCTGACACTCCCCAGCTTGAGTGTGCTTATACCACAAATCCCTCTCTCCAGTGAAGTCGTCACTATCCCTAGAGAGTTTCTATAGAACCTGGAAACCACACCAGATGTTAATCAACTTTATCCTCCCCAGGCAAGCCGAAAGGTTATCCATCTCTTCTATTCCCAGTCAGGGTATAAACTCCCCAATAGAACAATGAACATCCAATGTTCTTAAACTCTTCTCCCCAAGCAAGAATTAACACGATCCAACAGAGTTTCCTCAAGCAAAGAGCAAAAATCAATGTTCCCCCGCGGAGTTTCCTCGAACAAGAAAGCAGGGATCCCCAGTGGAAACAATTCCTAGAAGATAGAATATACACATTGTTGTACCCCAAAATTTTCCCTCTCATTTCTCAAGAATTTCCTCCCAAAATCTCCCATGACTCAAGTTTGTAGCATTGATACACCAATTTAGGTTTGAATTGGCATAAGGGCAAAATTGTCAAAATGCATATTGAAAAGTTAAACTTTGACTTTTGGATCAAAATTAAGTTTCAAGAATCATATTTCATCAAGACATGTTATAATATGAAGTTTAGTTCATTAAGAAAATCAAAAGTCAAAATTATTTTGGAAAAGTCAAAATTCTAAACACTTAGGAATTTTTCTAAGTGTTAAGAAAATATGATAAGTTCAGAATTTCTGGCCATATTTTCATCATGATGCAAAATGATTCAGGAAGAACTTCTGACACAAGAGTTGTAGATCTCAATGAGATCTAAAACATTGTAGAACAGAACTTCTCCTGGAAATGATGGGATTTCAAGTTATAAATCTTTGAAGACACATCCATAAGACCAAAACACTTAGTAAATTCTGAACCTTTCCAAGTCAAAATTTGGTTAGAACTTCTGGGCCAGTTTTCGCATAGGATTAAACAGAGTTTGCTAAGATGATTTAAAAAGAGGTTGCAAAGCATGTTAAAAGATTTCTGAAAAGTATGAGAACTTCTTCAGATCATGGTGAAGCAGGGAGATTTAGAAAACAGAAGTTGGACATTTGTTCTTAACCCAAGTTACGTTAATGCTGAACTTCTTATCTAGATTCAAGTTTGCTACACAATCTCATGTTGCAGGCTTTCTGGCTTGTTAAATCTCATCATCATTTAACGCCCACACCCACTTTTCAGTCTTCATCCAAAGGATTTTCCCACGTGCGGCATAGAAGTATCATTGTTGTCCTTGGAAAGTAAACTTTTGTACAAAGTTTATGTTGGACTCATGCTTTACTTTTGCTTCTGAATGTACTTCTCCATAAATCATGCCTACAAAATCATATTAGGTGTGCTTAAAGCTGCTAGCCACCCTACCTTGCCTTGAAACTTGCTTGGCTAAACTTGCTTCAAAAACAAGACAACGAGTCATAATACATGATGGTTGTACTTCTGATTTCTCTAAGCTTCCAAATCATTTGCCTATAAATTAAACTTCATTTTCAAATGTTAAGAAGGTCGAGAAGATTAGAAAAAGCCTTGAAACCTTGCTAAAAATTCCCAAGAACTTGGAACTGCAAAAATAAACACGAAACCTGTTAATTTCTGATTTTTTGAATTCAAACTCCAATTTTCCTTAAGTGTTTCTTGACCAAATCATCAATACAGTTTCTGATATACACATTGAAGCCTTCCCAACTTCTGTTTTCAAACTTTAACATAAGCTTCACCAATCTTTATTCCAAAAAATCAGAACTTTGCTTCTTGGCTGCTCCAGAACATTCCAGCCATTCATAGCTCAAGTTAAGGGTTGTTCCAGCTTTCTAAGAACGTGAGGAAGCTAACCATAACATCACAGCAGTCTGAACCAAGCTCTAACTCACAGGAAAATCTCCAGCAGCAAGGTAAGCTTCTTCTAATTTTTATCTCATTACTTAGGCACTATTAGGCTTGAATTTTCAAAGATACAATGTAGCTATCATGGCTCTAATTCTGTACATATTTATAGATTTCATTTATATGGCCTAAGTAGAGAGAATTTCGGATCATAACTTCTTGAGGAAATTAGGTTTTAGAATTAGGATTAACAAAATTGATGTTTGCTTCTGGTTTATAGTTTTGATGCTTTTTATTTCTGAAACCATGATGAAATTTGCCATAACTACTATGTTTGCATTTTCCATTTTTGTGAGAAATGATCACTTGCAGATACTCTGACTGGAGTGGACAAGGAGATGAAGTTCATCATCATAACTTACTTTGTAATATATGATTATGTTTTTGTTTCTAATACCAGATGTAAAGCCGCCCCAGTGGTAGAAATTGAGCGCGTAAGGCATTTGTGTTAAGGGTCCTGAGTTATAGTCCCAACAACACCTTTTTATGTTAATTTCTTGACATTTTTCCCCATTATTTGTCAAACATTGATCCTGGACTAAAACTTCTAGATAACCCCCCCCCCCCCCCCCTTTCATTTGAGTGTCAAAACAATGATCCTGGACCAGAACTTCTAGATATTCACATCCTACAGCATTATCACCTCACTCATTCAACAACCAGAACTTCTAAGCTTCTAGTAACACTAGAAATTCTAGGATCCCAGTTGCATCAGAAATTCTAGACTCTCTCAGAAATCAAAACTTCTAGGATTTCCTTTGTTCCCAATAACCCCAGAACTTTAGTGCGTCCGGATCCAGAACTTCTGGCCTTCCCCATTTCTGCTAACATTTTCTTTCTGATTTGCAGCGCACCAGAATCATAACTTCTGCTCCTTATTTTTATCCTTTCAGCAATGTGCTGACTCTGATTCTTTTTCCTCTTATTATTTTTGTCATCACTTCTATTTTCATTAATCAAAAACACCAAAAAATACTTTATATTCATACACTTTGCTTTATTTCTTTTAAAACAAAAAAGACTAAAAATATTTTCTTAAGCAAATTTATTTCTTCTCTTAACCAAAACAAAACAAATCTATTTTCACATTTCATTTAATGTACATTATTTCAATATGGTTGTAATAGATAATTAGGACTTTAATTTCTAGCAATCCCCATTTGTAAATTTGTACACCCAATCCCCCGAATGATTGTAATAGCGTAGGATATTTACTTTCTGCAATTTATCGCTTTCATATAAATGCTAGTAATTAGGATTTGTATGGGAAGATAAAAATCAATCTTAGAGAACACTAATCCAAGATAAACCAAGCATGAAATACAAACACTATTCACACATGCACCCCTAGGGTTAACTCCACTTGTTGCTTTATGAAAATGGCCATGTTATGCATGTGAGATGACTTAGCAAAAACAATCAAAAATACAAGATCATAGTCCCTCGATGACGCTTTGAATGTTGCCTTACAAATGATCTTAGTCCCTCAAGAGAAATTCTAAGATATCTCACAATATTGATATCATGGCTATACGATGACCCACGCCCGTCCCTTTACATCCAAAGATAAAGCTTCTTACTAATCAATGGTAAGATAGGAAAATATAAAGGAGGAGGAAAAGAACAAAGACTTATGAGTAGGTAGAAAGGTTCTTAGTTGCTTGCTCATTTTCAAAAACAAACACCTTTTCAAATGCACCAACACTTTCCATGAAATATTTTCAAAAGTCCAACACTTTGTATACATTCTTATAGAGACGAGAATTATTACAAAGTCTGCCTAAACGAAGGCGCTTTTCAAAAATACTTTCAAAAACCACCACAAAGTACACTCTCAAAAAATGTAATGATCTAGCAAGAAACTAAGATCCCATAGATAACTATGGATGAAAAGGGTGCTAACACCTTCCCTTTTCATAATCTACCCCCCGAACTCAAGAAAATAATCTCAAAGGTATTTCCTATTCTTTTCACCCTTTCCTTTAGATGATAAAATAAAATTCGGTGGCGACTCTTGCTATCCGCAACAATTGCGATCAAATGCAAAACATCCCAAGTTAGTTCTCCCACCGTGTTACAGAACTGGCGACTCTACCGGGGAAAGAAGTTAAGAGTGGGGTTACCTTAGGGCTAGATCACCTTTATTTGATTAACTTTGTTTGACTTGTTTGCTTTACATTTTGGTTCCTTGTTTGGGCTTGCTTTGATCCTGTACCCGGATTTGGGACACCTTTTTAGGTAAGTAGCAATAAATTGTGGAAACCGCGCGGGGTATACCAACATGGTATAAGCAATAGCTACGTTAGTGTGACACATTTGTTGGTACCGGTAGCCCTTGAGTAGTCAAGGAGAATACGAGGCCGCTGTGTGGTGTCATAAAGCACTAACTGACTTTAGAACCCTTATTTGACCAACTTGGCCATTAGGAAGTAGTGAGGTAGCCGGCTTTGGTGCAGTCCGAAGTTGGTTGATACTCGATACTACGCTCATTGAGATCGGACGTTCGGGATATTTCGGTCGCCATTAAAGAGGCTTGCGCTGAAACAATGCCTGATGAAGAAAGATCAATGATATTGAGATCCCCTAGAACCCGATTTCTTTCTAGGACATGTTGAACCAACTAAACTTCAAAAGGGTACTTACCTATAAACTCCCTGCAAGCCTAAACCTAAGGACTTTTTTTTCTTTGTGTGTATATGCTTACTTGTGCATAACATCATAACATCATACCATTGCATTTATTCACTAACCATTTCAAGGATTATTGGGATTTATCTTTGTTCTGTTTTGTAGGACATGGCTTCCACCGGCAGGAATACTATCCAAGTCAATCTTGTAAGAATTACTTCTCAACTCAAAGAGTTAGCATCGAGGGTTCCTGAGAGTTCTTCATTCACGGAGAGACATGGTCTCCTCTTCAACTTTGTTACCTCAAGCGTTGATGAAGACATGATGAAGGTGCTTTTTCAGTTCTTCGACCCTTTGCACCATTGCTTTACCTTTCCCGATTACCAGCTTGTACCTACCATGGAAGAATTCTCTAAACTCTTGAGGATTCCTATTCTCAATCAACTACCTTTCAACGGTACCGAAAGAGAACCAAGCCCTGAAGAAATTGGCTGAGCGCTACACTTGCAATAATTCGATGTTACGGTTATTGGGAAACAATAAGTGGTGTCAAAGGTTTCCTAGCCAAGTTTCGGTTGGAGAAAGCTCAACATTGTTGGAACACTCTGGATTTACAAGATTTTGAAGAAATATTGGACCTTCTCATCTATGGGATGGTACTATTTCCAAATCCTGACCAACTTATAGATGTAAATGCTGTCAAAATCTTCATGTCTCACAATCCAGTACCTACTTTATTGGGATATATCCTACATTATCTCCACTCTCGCACCATGAGGAAAAGAGGAACCCTTATCTGTTGCACTCCTCTATTGTATAGATGGTTTGTTTCACATCTCCCCAGATCCATGTTGAAGAACGAGCAAGATTTAAGGTGGTCCAATAGGTTGATGTCACTCAGACATTCGGATAGTCACTGGTGTTCTCGGTCCTTGGAGAACATTACTATCATCGAACATTGTGGGGAATTCCCTAATGTACCTATCCTTGGAATTAGGGGAGGTATTACTTATAACCCTTGCTTAGCTTTACGACAGTTCAGGTATGCTCGAAGAGATGGTCCTCATGATACGCTTATCCAAGAAGTGGTATTCGACTACAAAAGCGACGATCAAGGCTATCGTCAGAGGTTTGTATGAGCTTGGAGAATGGTAAACAAAGTTGATAGTAAGACATTGGGACACAAGAATTCCATACCCCTTGAGCTTTACCTTAGGTGGGTACAAGCTCGTGCTCAGAAACTCGTAATGCCTTACCCCTCCATCCTGCCTGTTATAGTGGAGCCTGTTGCTGAAGGAGATATCCCATATAATGTTCTCTATCCCGACATGCCTAATTCTCTTGAATACTTGCAAAAGGGTTGGATTCAGCTAAAGGAAGAACGAGACACCTTCGAAGCTCAATTTTAAGCTAGTGAGAAAAGGGTTTTGGAGCTTACACAACAACTTCATGAAGAACAGAGCTTGAACGCCTATCTAGAACCAAAGAGGATGTGTTTGACCTTTTTATCTTAGGAATTTATCTTGTAAGCCCAAGAGGCACGTTGTAACCATTTTGAACTTATTAATGCAATTTGATGTTTGTTCATTCTTTGTCTAGACAAATTTAAATTTCATAAATCCTTGAAATCATTTGCATGCACATTTTTCATGCATCATAACATAACAGGTTTACCGCAACAGGTTTCCTTATCTTTTTGCTGTTTATTTCAGCAAGATGGATGTCGAGAAAAAAGTGAAAGACCTACAAGCACAAAACTCTCAGTTTTAAGAGACTCTGCTAACCCTGGCCAAGGGGCAACAAGAGTTGATGATGTTGCTGGCATCCAAAAAGAGACCAAAGAGGAAAGCCCTAGTCAACATGGGTAAAAGATTCAGAGAGCCGATCCGCCAGATACCAGTAGTTGAAGATTCGTCTGAGGAAGACGAAAATCAAATTGGAGAAGCAAGAAGTACCCAGGCTGTGTGTGTCAATAACCAAGTGTCTGATGATGAATACTATTTTGACGAGCAATATCCTCCTGCCGACAATAAATACAAGCAGCTAGAGGATAAATTGAAGGCTGTTGAGATTCATGCCACCCCTGGTTTGGATTTTGATGATTTGGGTTTAATATCGGGGGTTGTCATTCCCCATAAATTCAATATACCAGTCTTCATCAAATACGATGGGGTTTCCTGCCCAAAGCTTCATATGAAGTCATACGTGTGCAAAATACAACCGCACACAGCCGACAAGAAACTCTGGGTCCACTTCTTTCAAGAAAGTTTTGTTGGGACTCAACTAGAGTGGTTTTACCAATTGGAGGGTTCCCGTATCCATACATGGGAAGACTTGGCCACTTCTTTCTATCACCAATGCCAATACAATTACGACCTGGCGCCGACAAGAGTTCAACTGCAAAACATGACGATGGGTAAAAACGAAGGGTTTAGAGAGTACGCCCAAAAGTGGAGGGATCTTGCCAGTAGGGTCCAACCACCGTTAAACGATAGGGAACAATTTGATATGTTTATGGGTACGTTATCAGTTCCATTTTTCAACTTATTGTTTGGTTTTTCTTCATCCAGTTTCACTAAGCTGATCCTGACCGGTGAAAGGTTTGAAAGTGGTATCAAGAGCGGGAAAATCCCCATATCATCTGCTTCCACCTCCAATCCCATAAATAAACCCTTAACTGGGAAGAAAGAAACGAATGTTGTGTATGGGGCAAGGGCCCGTACCAAGAAGGATAATCGTCTGTCCGTTAATGCTGTTCGGATTTCCAACCCGACTCCTGTTCAAAGACAACCTTCCAATCATCAGCGATTTGAGACTCCACGAAGACAATTCACAAGGATAGGCATGTCGCTATCCCAAGCTTTATAAAACCTATTAAAATCTAACTTGGTGACACTGCGTGATCCTCCGGCCAATCTGAACACCTCCTTACCTAAATACAATCTGAATACCAAGTGTGCATATCATTCGAATATCCCCGGGCATGAGACCGTTCAATGCTGGGCACTAAAGAGCAAAATTAAAGACCTAATAGACTACAAGATAATCGAATTTGATCCGCCTACAATTCCCAATGTGATAACGGCACCAATTCCAAACCATGGAAAAGGTGTCAATGCAATTGAAAACACCACTTTTGTTTCCTCCGTCGAAGATCTAACTACTCCATTAACCATTATCAAAAAGAATCTGCTGAAAGCCGGGGTTTTCCTTATCTGTTTGAAGGACTGTGACTGTTGCGCCACAAAACTAATGGATGCAAATGGCTGAGAGAAGGCATTCAACGCCTGGTGAATAGTCATGAGATCCTATTTGAGAAAACTCCGACCACCAAATTTTGACCAATAGGATTGAAGACCTCTCTATCATAACAATTTCAAACAAGCATTTTAGGATGTCATTAAAGGGTACTATAAGGATTCCGAATGAACCGACTGTTTCTCCTCTGATAGATACTGCCCCCGGGCCAATTCTGTACTCTTCCAACAAAGCAGTGCCGTGGAACTACAGAGCTAAGGTGTTTTACCATGGAATAAAGCAAGATGCTTGGATTGAAGAAAGAAAGGCTGATGATGATCGCACTAAATCGCACTATGTTTCTGACTCAAATATCACATGTTTTCCTTAGTTTTTATTATCATTTTCTCGTATTATGTTCCTTTTTCCTTTGTTTTCAGGATTCTTGTCATCTCAGAGCCTTCTGTGAAGAAACGAGCAAAAACGCCAAGAAATTAGGGTTTTTCAAGATATTCTGCACTTATGGCGTTCAGCGCCGCGCCGGCTACAGGGAACGCGGTGACGTGGCCCACTTTCACCCAGAGACCAACTACCACGTTCCCACGATCTGGCAGTTCCAGCCACCGCGCCCGTGGCCACTGCCACCGCGCCCGCGGCCTTCACAAAAGCTTCCCGCTCAGAAGAAGTTGAGGGGCATGCTGGTCTTTACGCATCTCAAGGATCCTCTATAAATAGTTTTCGATTTTCATTTTTTAGTTTCATCCAAGCTTAGTACAATCTTAAGCCATATACTATCAGTTTCTGTAAAGTAATAATCTCTTCACATTGGGGAGTTATTGCGGTGTAGATTGAGTTGTAATCGAGTCTTGGAGCACTTTGGTTGAAGTTCATCATACCAGCCTTACCATTCCACAGACTTGTATCAGATTCAAGTCTCCGACTGGAGCAAGGTTCTATTTTATTGCATTTCTTTACTTATAATTGCTCTTACCATAGTCTACACGTTTTATAGACTCTAAATGCTCTTACCATAGTCTACACGTTTTATAGACTCTAAATGCTCTTACCATAGTCTACACGTTTTATAGACTCTAAATGCTCTTACCATAGTCTACACGTTTTATAGACTCGCACTTATTATGTCTGGCTAAACTATAAAGGTTTGGATGTAATGATTGTCATCATGGTCGTGTTCCAATTATCATGCTAGTGAAAATACTCTAGGGGATGTTTTGCTTTTAACTTAAGTCAATTATGTTTAAATGTTTATTGGGTAAGATCGAAAGTCGTCCAAACTAATGATACGACTTGATTATTATTTAACCAAACAAAAAGAGAGAAAGCCGTTGATTGGTTAAATAGGAATCATTGACCTTTTTAGAAAACGATTTTGAAACTATTTTCGGACGCATTTGTAGGTTTGAAATCTGACTCTTGGTCAAAAGCCAAAAGTCTCTTTAAGTTAATCTTTCCAAGTAAAATTACTTTTCTGTTAAGTCAAAACTATCAATTTCTTAAAAATAGGTTTACCTCTTTAACGCGTAAGGCACCCTTTATATGTGACAATAAAGGAATTTAATTTAAAGAGTAAATTCGGTTCTTAGTAGTCAAAAGCTACAAGTTCCTGTTAAATTGATTCTTTGCTATCAATAGAAAATACTGCACCATAAGTAGTTTCATCTACGCATGACCGGACCAATATATGATTACATGATTTACATTCCAACCTGTCTTTTAAACTGTTATTTACCTCGCTCATTTACTTTGTTGCACTGCACTCACATCAATATTCTTGTTCACCTTAGATAAGCACCTTAGCAATAGAGTTGATAGATTGACAATTTGTCTCTGTGGTTCGATAATCTTATATATTACTTCGATAGGCTGTGCACTTGCAGTACTATATTTAGGCTATACGTTACAGATCCCCATCAAGTTTTTGGCGCCGTTGCCGGGGACCAACTTCGTCAAATTTCGTACCCTATTGTTATCCCGTTTAGACTAAGGCTATTCTAGCCGGTAGATGCGTAGAAATCGTAGCACCGGTAACCTAATAGATCCTTTAGTAGAACCTGAACGTTACGCTCGTGCCCGTCTTTTTATACGCAAGATAAGAAGAGCTATGGCAGAAGATCGTAACCAAAGACCACTCAAGGAATTCGCCCAACCATCTAACGAGGAACCTAGTTCTAGTATAGTAAACCCTACTATAACTACCAACAACTTTGAACTAAAGCCCTCATTATTACAATTAGTACAACAAAACCAATTCGCTGGTCTCGCTACCGAGAACCCGAATCAACATTTAAAGGTATTTATCCAGTTATCTGACACCCTTAAGGCAAATGGAGCCACACCCGAAGCCATCCGTTTAAGACTGTTTCCTTTTTCCCTTAGAGGTAAAGCTCACGACTGGTTATACGCCCTTCCAGCTAACTCAATAACAACTTGGGAAGACCTTAGGAGAGCTTTTCTTGCGAGATATTTTCCACCAAGCAAGACCGCTGTTCTTAGGAACCTGATCACTTGTTTCACCCAAAACCAAGGCGAATCACTTTTTGATGCCTGGGAGAGATATAAAGAACTTTTAAGAGCTTGTCCGCACCATGGCCTGGAGCAATGGTTAATCATACATACCTTCTATAATGGACTCCATTACAACACAAAGATGTCCATAGACGCTGCCGCTGGCGGAGCGTTGATGAACAAACCTTACCCTGACGCTTGTGCCCTAATAGAGGACATGGCCCAAAACCATGCCCAGTGGGGATTAGAACGAGCGACAGTAGAGAAAAAGGAGAGCCATGGAGGAAAGCATGAGGTAAGTTGCATGGACATGATTAATGCCAAGATGGACGCCCTAGCTTTGAGAGTCGAGAACATGTCTCAAAACCCAACCACAGTAGCAGCAATCCAATCGGAATGCGAACTCTGTGGAACTCAAGGACATCAAACCGTTGACTGTAACCTTTTGAACGAATCTAGCTCAGACCAAGTTAACTATACCCAAGGGAACCCTTTCTCGAATACCTTTAATCCTGGATGGAGGAACCACCCGAATTTCTCTTACAAAAACAATAACCCTATCCAAAATCCCGGACCTTCTAGACCTCAAGGATTCCAAACACAAAAACAAAACCAACCTATGCAAATAGTGCCCCCAAGACCAAACCTTAAAGAAACCATAGACACCTTTATTCAGACTCAAACTCAGCAAAATAAGGAGTTTATGAATCAACACATTCACACGAACGAACTAGTTACTCAACTGGCAACCAAGTTTGACCAGATGATAACCCACACCAAAATGCTTGAGACTCAGATTTCCCAAGTAGCACAAAACACCTCTGTACAAGTTGCACCTGGAGGACAATTTCCTGGACAAACTCAACCAAATCCAAAAGGCCAAGCAAATTCTATCACCTTAAGAAGTGGAACTGCTTATGAAGGGCCTAGAAATCCTAACTTAAGCACATCAGAAAAACCTATGGAAGATGCTACACCTAAAGACCAGGTAGAGGAACCAGAGAAACCAGAAAAGCAATCAAAACCAGAAGTAGGGAATAACACTTAACAACCTTATAAACCACCTATTTCGTTCCCACAGAGGATGAAAAACACCAAAGTAGAAAACCAGTACCAAAAGTTTATTAAGGTAATAGAGAAACTCCATGTAGAGATTCCTTTTACTGAAGCTATA
This sequence comes from Vicia faba, assembly GCA_948472305.1. Classification (NCBI taxonomy): domain Eukaryota; kingdom Viridiplantae; phylum Streptophyta; class Magnoliopsida; order Fabales; family Fabaceae; genus Vicia; species Vicia faba. Next base: position 1,435,013,378 of record OX451741.1, on the reverse strand, counting down.
ACCCAGATACCATCATATGCTAAGTTCTTGAAAGATATTTTAACCAATAAACGGCGACTCGATGATCCCAAGCCTTTAGAATGTCATTCTATATCCGAAAATAAACTCTCCAAGAAAGATAAAGACCCTGGAAGTTTTTCTATCCCTTGCATCCTAGGTAACCATATGATAGACAAAGCATTTTTAGACTTAGGAGAAAGCGTAAGTCTGATGCCTCTGGCCGTCTGTAAGAGGTTAAAATTAGGAGAACTTCAACCTACTAAGATGTCCTTACAACTAGCTGATAGATCTGTCAAATATCCCATGGGTATTTTAGAAGACATACCTGTCAAGATTGGTCAGTTGTACATTCCGACCGACTTCGTCGTAATGGATATTAAAGAAGATGAAGACATCCCAATCCTCTTAGGAAGACCATTCCTATCGACCGCCAGAGCTATAATAGATGTTAAGAAAGGGAAACTGACTTTCGAGGTAGGAGATGAAAAGTTTGAGTTCATTTTATCAAAGTTTCTAATGGCACCAGTGATAGGAGATGCGTGTTATGCCATTGACGTCATTGACGAATGTGTAAATGAGCTCGAACAAAACGAATCTTTAATCAAATTACCATCAACCCCTATTTTAGAGGATGACGGATTTAAGAGTATCGAACCGTACATTGACGACAACCTTTTCGAATGCTTAGCTCTTACCCCTGGCCTTATGCCACGTACTGAGAAACCCACTATAAAACTTAAGGAACTACCCAAGAATCTAAGATATGAGTTTTTGGATGAGGAGATGAATAGACCTGTTATAATTAGCGCCGCTCTAAACCAAATAGAAACAAATCAACTCTTAGATACCTTGCGAAAATATCCCTCAACTTTAGGGTATAAAGTTTCAGATTTAAAAGGTATAAGCCCATCCGTATGCATGCATCGGATTATGCTAGAAGAAGATTCAAATCCATCAAGAGAACATCAAAGAAGAATAAACCCTATCATGAGTGATGTAGTCAAGAAAGAAGTTCTTAAGTTATTAGAAGCTGGTATCATATACCAAATTTCGGATAGTGAATGGGTAAGCCCAGTCCATGTGGTACCCAAGAAAGGAGGTATCACTGTTATGGAAAATGAGAAAGGTGAGCATGTGGCAAAACGAACAGAAGGAGGATGGCGTATGTGTATAGATTACAGAAAGTTGAATAAGGCAACGAGAAAAGACCATTTCCCTCTCCCATTTATAGATCAGATGCTTGAACGTCTAGCAAGACACTCATATTTCTGCTATCTTGATGGGTATTCGGGGTTTTTCCAAATCCCTATTCACCCAGAGGACCAAGAAAAAACCACATTTACTTGCCCTTATGGAACATTCGCTTATAGACGAATGCCCTTTGGACTCTGTAATGCACCTGCCACTTTCCAACGTTGTATGATGTCAATTTTCGCAGACTACCTAGATGGAATTATGGAAGTATTTATGGACGATTTTTCAGTGTGTGGGTTTGATTTCAAAAACTGCCTCTCAAACTTAGAGAAAATCTTAAAAAGATGTGTGGAAGTAAACCTTGTGTTGAATTGGGAAAAGTGTCACTTTATGGTAAATGAAGGGATAGTCTTGGGACACATTATTTCTGAAAGAGGTATAGAAGTTGATAAGGCCAAGATAGAAGTTATAGAAAACCTAAACCCACCTAAGACCTTTAGGGAAGTAAGAAGTTTTCTAGGACATGCCGGGTTCTACCGATGTTTCATCAAGAATTTTTCCGGAATAACAAAACCTTTAACTAACTTATTGATGAAGGATGTCGAGTTTGAATTCGACCAAAAATGTCTTGAGGCCTTTGAAGTTTTAAAGCAAGCTCTTATTTCAGCACCTATCATAAGACCACCTGATTGGACACAACCCTTTGAAATCATGTGCGATGCTAGTGATTTCGCTGTAGGAGTTGTACTAGAGCAAAGAAAAGACAAGAAACTGCATGCTATTTACTACGCTAGTAGAACACTAGACGCTGCCCAGCTAAATTATACAACCACGGAAAAGGAATTGCTAGCCGTAGTTTTTGCTATTGATAAATTTCGATCTTATTTGGTGGGAGAAAAAATAATAGTATACACAGATCATGCAGCAATCCGGTACTTGTTAAGTAAGAAAGATGCTAAGCCTAGATTTCTCAGATGGGTTCTTTTACTCCAAGAATTTGACTTGGATATTAAGGATAAAAAAGGAGCTGAAAACTTAGTAGCTGATCATCTCTCTAGGTTAGAACACCTTAAACCTGAACTTATACCTATAGATGATCACTCTACTTATGAAAGATTAATAGCTGGGATAAACTCAACTGAAGAAGAGACCTATGAGGAAATCTCAACCTTGAACAACATACCATGGTACGCATATATTGTGAATTATCTGGCCGCTGATATCATACCCCCTGACTTAAGCTACCAACAGAAGAAGAAGTTTTTTAGTGATGTTAAACACTTCTTTTGGGATGAACCCCTCCTATTCAAAAGAGGAATAGATAATATATTCAGACGATGTGTGCCGGAAGAAGAAGTAGGCAACGTCATTAAACATTGTCATGCTGCACCTTATGGTGGACATGCAAGCACATCTAAAACGTGCGCCAAAATATTTCAAACAGGTTTTTATTGGCCTACTGTATGGCGCGATGTCCACACTTACATTACAAAATGTGACCGATGCCAACACACTGGGAACATCTCAAGACGTGATGAAATGCCTTTAAGTAACATCCAAGAAGTGGAAATATTTGATGTCTGGGGTATAGATTTCATGGGACCTTTTCCTTCCTCAATGGGTAACAAGTATATCCTAGTAGCTGTCGATTATGTCTCAAAGTGGATAGAAGTTGTTGCATCACCCACAAACGATACCAAGGTAGTTATCAAACTGTTTAAGAATATTATTTTTCCTAGGTTTGGAACCCCGAGGTTAGTCATAAGTGATGGAGGATCGCATTTTATATCTAAGATATTTGACAAGCTTCTAAGCAAATACGGAGTAAAACATAGAGTAGCAACACCATATCACCCGCAAACCAGTGGCCAAGTAGAAGTATCGAATAGGGAGATTAAGCAGATCCTAGAGAAAACCGTATCATTATCTAGAAAAGACTGGTCTGGAAAACTTAAAGACGCCTTATGGGCTTATAGAACGGCTTATAAAACCCCTATTGGAACAACTCCTTATCAATTGGTTTATGGAAAGTCCTGTCATTTACCCTTCGAACTAGAACATAAAGCCTATTGGGCCATTAAATCCTTGAATCTAGATTACCTAAAAGCCGGAGAAAAACGTATCCTGGACATTCACAAGCTGGAAGAGCTTCGCTTGAATGCCTATGAGAATGCCATCATAAATAAGGAAAGAACCAAGATGTGGCATGATAAAAAAATCATCAAGAAAGATTTCAACATTGGTGACCCTGTTCTCCTATTTAACTCAAGGTTACGACTTTTTCCTGGTAAGCTTCGTTCAAGATGGACAGGTCCATTTGAAGTGTCAAAAGTTCTAAAGTCTGGAGCAGTAGAAATCAAAAACAATTCATGCGCTCCATTTGTGGTAAATGGACAAAGACTGAAGCTATACAAAGGAGGCGATTTGCCTGTTGACTACTCTAGTCATATTCTTATAGACCCACCAATACCCACATAAAGTAAGATCTAATCGTCAAGCTAAAGACGTTAAACAAGCGCTGCATGGGAGGCAACCCATGGTTTATTCTTAATTTTATTTTATTTTATTAATTTATATATGTTTTATCTGGACTAATTTCTTGTGTTTATATTTCCAGGATGCATTACCCCGATGGTATGGTTGTGATTTTCAGGGATGAAGCACAAAAAGCCCGATTTGCTACCTTATCTGCTAGACCTATGGTACCCACTAGGTACCCCGATCAGAGCTGCATGGAGGCACTCGGGATTGAGCCAAGTATTAGGTATCTATGCAACCAACTTGGCTGGGATTATTATGCTGATGATGTCCACAAAACCTACAGGAACCATACTCTGGAGTTTCTTAGCTCTGTAGATTATAACCCATGGGTGGGTGAAGGAGATGAGCGAGGATGCCTAAGTTTCAGATTGTTTGGTACCGAGTATACCCTGACCATCAAAGAATTTGGGGATTTGCTTGGTTTCCAAACTGGACCGACCGCTATCACTGAGTTACCATTGAGTTACTATATGGACAGAGATATTGATAAATTTTGGCAGGACATTACTGATGGAGCCAGCCTTGACCCCTCTACCCAGCTGTCTAGGAAGATCCATAACCCGGCTTTCCGATACTTCGAGATGATTCTGTGCCACACTTTCTTTGGGAGGAGTTACTGTGACCACTTAGTCACCGCTAAGGAGATCCTTTTCCTATACTGTGCCAGTCAGTCCAGACCTATAGCTAGTGGATGTTTTCTGATAGAGAGCCTCGAGCAGACTGCTCGATCCGCTGTAGGACTCATTCATTCCGGAGGGAATGTGACACAGATAGCTTCTGCTTTGGGTTTGGACAGTATGATAGCACAGCTGACCCCATATTGTGGATATACTTTCCTGGATTTAGACTTTTGCATGGATCGTGGGCTCATGAGGAGGGCCTCTTTCCACCCATATCAGTACAGATTGCTCATCGATGACCAGACAGTTTACACCTTCACACTGCCAGACCCTCAGATGACTTGTGTTTCCAACCCTGCTAATTGGAACTATTCTGTAGAAGGTTGGGGTGAGATATCAGAGTATGCCCCAAAATATACTCCTGCTTCCGAAGATCCCACTCCAGAATACACTCCTGCTTCCGAAGATCCTACTCCTGAATACACTCCTTCTCCCGAGGACTCTACTTCAGATCACACATCCCGACCCGAGGTTACACGCACTATTGTTCTTACTAATAACCTCAGCTTGCAGGAACCTGATATTCGCACTCTGTTGACTGCTATGCGCACTGAGATAGCCACTCTCCGCAATGAGGTGGCTGACCTTCATTTACAGTTGGAACTGAATGATGTTACCTTTGCTGGTGAGTTAGATGAACTAGCTCACGAGGTGGCAGAGATTCGACGCCAGCTGACTGAGCTGCGTGGCCCAGACACTCCTGCAGAGCATCCTCCCGGTTGGCGATAGATCTGTGTTATTCACAAGATCTCTAGTTCTAGTATTATTAGTATTATGTTGATTTCCTTTTCAGACTCATTTTTATTTGCATTATCTGTTTCTTGCATTATTAATAACTATTTTGGTGACCCGATGTCCGTACCTATATATATATATATATATATATATATATATATATATATATATATATATATATATATATATATATATATATATATATATATATATATATGCATATGTGTTTTTTTTCTCTATATATATCTTTCATTTACTAATGTTTTTGTTTTTCTGGTCACCATAATGAAAATTTTGATATAAAAATAAATAAATATACCTGTATATATGTATTCACATACATATATGCACGTTCGTAAGAAAACTAGGTACACCTCCAAAAATTGAAGCTAATGGCAAGGAAGGAAAAGCCCAATGGAAAGGAAGCAAGACCGGCCCAACTTGGCTCGCCCTGACCGCGCCCGCGGTGATCCCTGCCGCGCCCGCGGTGACGTAACGGTCACCTAACGGCTAGTGGCTCGGTTTTCCCCCCATTTTGCCTCTTTTTCCACTTCCAATCCCATTTTCTTCCATTCTTAACCCCCCATAACTTCCTTTATTATCCATACCTACCCCACTACATTTATTCCCATCATAAATATTCATCAACCACCATTTTTCTTCACTACCTATAAATACCCCCACTATTTCATTTTCTTCCTCACACCTTCACTACTTCTACATCCCATTCTTTCTCTTTATATTCATCCACAAGAAAATCCTATGGAGTATCACGGCTACATTTTGCGAGATGGCCAACCCGGAGAAAGACAACAAAAGCGGCTTGAGAAATTGCTGACAACACCAATACACTCTACCAGGTATATCGATGAAAACTGTCTATATTCATTAGGTATATACCATAGTGTATTTTTCCTTCTCGACAAACTAGGCATGCATGATATTTTTGCTACTCAAGCACCAACCTACCCTAGGCTGACGTTCGAATTTTTGAGTTCTTTAATTTATAACGTCTCTCCTGACACTGCTAGCGCCATAGGTGGAGTAAAATTTAGAATGTTTAATGTTGAATATGACTACTCCACTGACGGTCTAGCTGCCATGTTAGGATGGCCTTATGGGGATGGTGCCGTTTGTGAAGCACCTTTAGACACGGATTGGGCATTTGAAGCATTTTGGGCCAGGATTACTAAACAAAATGCAACATCTTTTGATGGCCTACTTGCTTCTCATATCCACAATCCTGCCCTTCGTGTTTTTAGATTTCTTTTAGCATCCACCATCTTTGCTCGGGAAAACCCAAACAAGGTGAATGCTAAAGAATTAATTATCATGCAGAGCTGCCTCACAGACACCAAAGTTAATCCAGTCCTATTTATGATTGCCCACATGCACCATGTTTTAAGAAAAGGTGGGCCGATTTCCTTTGGTGGACTGATTACTACTATTGTCGGTGCCATAGGATTGGATACAGAACTTGCCACCCTTGAGCCACTTCCTCCTCGTATTGCAAATCTTAAATTTTTAAAGGATATGCGTTTATGCAAGACGAGGAGGGAAGGTGGTTACTTCCTCATGGTTGGAGGTGCCGCTGTACCCAGTGTTATTATTCCTTGCACCCGTCGTACTGATATCAGATTTGAGCGTAACTGGACCTACGATCTCAACGCTCCTGCTTTTATTGGTCTGTTGCCCCCAAATCTACCTTTAAATGAGGGTAACAACACTGATGATGAGTACGATTTCCGTACGGAAGAACCACCCCACTTTTCACCACCACACACGACACCATCTACTTCTAACCCACATGCAGGTACAGCTCCTAGTTTCCATGTCACTGAGGACATGTGGCGTGAGCATATGGCCCGAGAGGCCCAGAGGGACTGGTGCGGTGAAGGTCCTAGTGGCCCCCACTAGCGTTTTCAGGTACCTCCTCCTACCTTATTTTGGAACATTGAGGACAATGTCTGATTTAAGTGTGGGAGGAGCATTTATCGCTTTTATTTCCCGTTTTTCCTGCTTTTATTTCCCTTCCGCATTTTTCCTTTTAGGTATGTTATATTCGTAGTTAATAAAATGCATGTGATAGGCGAGTCTTTCTGCGTAGTGTACCCTTTCATTTCCCCCACTTTTTAGCCTTGCAAAATTTTTACAAAATCTTTTTCAAAGAATTGTGGTTGTTTTTAAGGATTTGGGCTATGAGACAGGTCCTAGATAGGGTCTATTTCTTGGGCACTCACTTTTTGAAAAATTCGTTATCGTTTTAACACCGTAAGCCTTTTTGAACATTTAGATTAGATCCTTTCTTCCCAATATGCTATGATTTTGAATAAAACTGTACAAATAGGTCTTCAAGTAGTTTATCTTAGCAGTCAGCTCTGGCCTAAGCATGCTCTAAGTGTAGGATCGATGAATATAAGTGGATGATCTCTATTTTGCCTTAAAAGTTTATAAAATAAAGTATGAATACGACTACGAGTTGGGTGATCCTCACAAAGATTACTCAACTCAAGAAAGTTGTAAGCACTAATAAAAACAAAGAAAAAAAAATATATAAGGCACATCCGTTGTAGTTGGTCCAGAGGTATCTGGTGCTGGACTTGGTAGGGCGGACTACGGTCCGATCCCCCGCAACTGCAAATGGGTAAAATAAAAAGGGGTTAAACCAACTCTTGTACCAGAATCCCATCACTTGAGATCAGAGTCACTAACCGGTCACTACACCATGAGTATGTACGGATAACAGGCTTAATGTGATTGCGCCTGAATGAAAAAGGACCTCGTACAAAAAGAAGTCTTAGCATAGTAAGGATATTAGGATCGATCTGTATACTTATGAGGTTTATGTCCGCATTTCTGCGAGTAGTGTAATTACGATACCCTTGGTTCAGATAGTTAGTGCCTGACAACACACCCTTACTCGAACTTAGAAGCCCTCTTTGCCCAAAACATGTATACACCATAATTTTCTTTCATCTACTTCTAAGAGTTGTTGCTTGAGGACAAGCAAAGGTCTAAGCGTGGGAGGATTTGATCGCACTAAATCGCACTATGTTTCTGACTCAAATATCACATGTTTTCCTTAGTTTTTATTATCATTTTCTCGTATTATGTTCCTTTTTCCTTTGTTTTCAGGATTCTTGTCATTTCAGAGCCTTCTGTGAAGAAACGAGCCAAAACGCCAAGAAATTAGGGTTTTTCAAGATATTCTGCACTTATGGCGTTCAGCGCCGCGCCGGCTACAGGGAACGCGATGACGTGGCCCACTTTCACCCAGAGACCAACTGCCACGTTCCCACGATCTGGCAGTTCCAGCCACCGCGCCCGCAGCCACTGCCACCGCGCCCGCGGCCTTCGCAAAAGTTTCTCGCTCAGAAGAAGTTGAGGGGCATGCTGGTCTTTACGCATCTCAAGGATCCTCTATAAATAGTTTTCGATTTTCATTTTTTAGTTTCATCCAAGCTTAGTACAATCTTAAGCCATATACTATCAGTTTCTGTAAAGTAATAATCTCTTCACATTGGGGAGTTATTGCGGTGTAGATTGAGTTGTAATCGAGTCTTGGAGCACTTTGGTTGAAGTTCATCATACCAGCCTTACCATTCCGCAGACTTGTATCAGATTCAAGTCTCCGACTGGAGCAAGGTTCTATTTTATTGCATTTCTTTACTTATAATTGCTCTTACCATAGTCTACACGTTTTATAGACTCTAAATGCTCTTACCATAGTCTACACGTTTTATAGACTCTAAATGCGCTTACCATAGTCTACACGTTTTATAGACTCTAAATGCTCTTACCATAGTCTACACGTTTTATAGACTCGCACTCTTTTACTTACTCGCTCTTATTATATTCTACACGTTTTATAGACTCGCACTTATTATGTCTGGCTAAACTATAAAGGTTTGGATGTAATGATTGTCATCATGGTCGTGTTCCAATTATCATGCTAGTGAAAATACTCTAGGGGATGTTTTGCTTTTAACTTAAGTCAATTATGTTTAAATGTTTATTGGGTAAGATCGAAAGCCGTCCAAACTAATGATACGACTTGATTATTATTTAACCAAACAAAAAGAGCGAAAGCCGTTGATTGGTTAAATAGGAATCATTGACCTTTTTAGAAAACGATTTTGAAACTATTTTCGGACGCGTTTGTAGGTTTGAAATCTGACTCTTGGTCAAAAGCCAAAAGTCTCTTTAAGTTAATCTTTCCAAGTAAAATTACTTTTCTGTTAAGTCAAAACTATCAATTTCTTAAAAATAGGTTTACCTCTTTAACGCGGAAGGCACCCTTTATATGTGACAATAAAGGAATTTAATTTAAAGAGTAAATTCGGTTCTTAGTAGTCAAAAGCTACAAGTTCCCGTTAAATTGATTCTTTGCTATCAATAGAAAATACTTCCCCATAAGTAGTTTCATCTACGCATGACCGGACCAATATATGATTACATGATTTACATTCCAACCTGTCTTTTAAACTGTTATTTACCTCGCTCATTTACTTTGTTGCACTGCACTCACATCAATATTCTTGTTCACCTTAGATAAGCACCTTAGCAATAGAGTTGATAGATTGACAATTGGTCTCTGTGGTTCGATAATCTTATATATTACTTCGATAGGCTGTGCATTTGCAGTACTATATTTAGGCTATACGTTACAGATCCCCATCAGATGACATTGGTTATATTACTGGCTCTAGTAATGTGAACAGAACTGGGAGAATTTTTTCGTCCAACATTTCACCCCCAACTGCTACAACGGCACTTGTCCGCATTACCGTTGCTAAGCCTAGTGCTGACACAAGGGGAAAAGAGAAAGTAGTTGAGCCTGCTGAGACAGAAACTCCCGCAAAAAACATTTATGCTAAGGAACCTTCCGCTCAGGAAATGGAAGAGATCTTGAAAATTATAAAGAGGAGTGATTTCAAGATAGTGGAGCAGCTGGGGCAAACCCCTTCCTAGATCTCCATGATATCTTTGCTACTTTATTCCGACGCTCATGCCCGAGCATTGATCAAATTCTTAAAGAAGGCTCATGTCCCTCATGAGACTACAACTGATCAATTCGAAAATTGTGTCGCAAGCTTGACGGCCGACAATGGTTTAGGGTTCTCGAATGCTGATCTAACAACACTTTGAAGAAACCATAACAAAGTTCTGCATGTTTCTGTTGAATGTAAGGGGACTACCCTAGCACATGTTATGGTTGACATTGGCTCTTCTTTAAACGTGCTACCTAAGGGGGATTTGGACCATTTAGACTATGAAGGACTGGTTTTGAAGCCGAATGACATTGTTGTGAGGGCCTTCGATGGATCCAAAAGGATGGTTCATGGAGAGGTAGATCTCCCGATCAAAGTGGGCTCACAAATTTTCAACTCTACTTTCTATATCATGGACATCTGTCCTTCCTACTCCTGTTTGTTGGGTTGCCCTTGGATCCATGGAGCAGGGGCAGTAACATATATGCTTCACCAAAAGCTAAAATACCCAGTCAAGGGGAGGATCGTCACTGTTTGTGGTGAGGAGGAATTCATGGTAAGCCATCTCAATTCTTTCAAATATGTGGAGATGGATGGAGAATTTATAGAAACCCCGTTCCAAGATTTTGAAGTTGTTCCGCCTATGGTAGCTACTGCCAAAATCTCCTCCGACATGCCAAAAATCGATAAAGTTGTGTTAAGGATGGCTTCATTTAAGGATGCTCGTGCCGTAGTCGAAGATGGAAACTATGATACCTGGGGAAAATCCCCGAGATCCCATTTAAAGCATACAAATGTGGTTTGGGTTTCACTATCAAGGATCAGAAAGAAGTGAGGCGTTCTCGTGCAGGAAAGCCCCCTCTCTGTATTGGAAATCACGAAGTAAGTGTTGTGGAGGATTCTGATGATGAATGTGCATTTGAAGAATGGGTATACCCAACTACAACAAATCTCAACAATTGGCACACAAAGGACTTCGTTCCCATATCCTTCATTAAGGAGTAATTACTTGTTCATTACTTTCTATCAATTCAAGAACCTTTTATCTGTAATATTAAACAATGACTTTTAAGCCATATGCCTAGCCCGGGGCAATTTGGTCCATTTGTTAAGGGTTTTATTTATGTTCATTTTATCATATGATCATTCAATACAAACCATTAGACTTTTTGCATTCAAATTTTTGTGCTCATTGTCTTTCTTTTTCTTCAATGCATTTTTCAAAATAGCCATGTGTCTTATATGCACACACACACTCTTGCAGGCCCTCATCCACTCCAGATCTCATTGACAATGACTCTACTATTTCCAATTATGATTTAGAACACCCAATTAACCAAGCTAAAGACGAAGGCGGGGAAGATTGTGAAATACCGGGAGAACTAGCCAGACTTCTAATGCAAGAAGAAAAAGTTATTCAGCCACACGAATAGTCAGTTTAAGTCATCAACCTAGGTACCGAGACACACAAGAAAGAGGTCAAGATTGGAGCCAACCTAGGAAGAAATGTCAAGAGTAGATTGTTTCAGATGTTGCATGATTATGTGGAAGTTTTTGCTTGGTCGTATAAAGATATGCCAGGGTTGGATACCGACATTGTAGGTCACCATTTGCCAACAAAGGAATATTGTCCTCCTGTCAAACAAACATTTCGTCGCATGCGGCCTAACATGTCTAAAAAGATAAAAGCTGAAGTGATGAAACAATTCGATGCAGGATTTGTAGCTGTGACATCTTATCCCCAATGGGTTGCAAATGTGGTGCCAGTGCCAAAGAAATACGGAAAAGTTCGTATGTGCATATATTACATGGACCTGAATAGGGCAAGCCCCAAGGATGACTTCCTTCTACCTCATATCGACGTTTTGGTCAATAACACCACTCAACATAAAGTCTTCTCTTTCATGGATGGCTTCTCCAGCTATAATTAAATTAAGATGGCTCCCGAAGACATGGAAAAGACCACCTTCGTTACGCAGTGGGGCACCTTTAGCTACAAGGTCATGCCATTCGGATTGAAGAATGCAGGGGCAACCTATCAAAGGGTTATGGTAGCTTTGTTTCATGACATGATCCATCATGAAATCGAGGTATATGTGGATGATATGATTGCAAGATCACAAACTGAAGAAGAGCATCTCAATCACCTATACAAACTATTCGAGAGGCTGAAAAAGTACAGGCTGAGGTTGAACCCTAATAAGTGCACATTCAGAGTACGATCTGGAAAGCTTCTAGGTTTTGTTGTCAGTGGTAAAGGAGTCGAAGTTGATCCTATAAAGGTAAAAGCCATCCAAGAAATGACTGTTCCCCATTCTGAAAAGGAGGTCAGAGGATTCTTGGTTCGTCTTAACTACATCGCCCGCTTCATATCTCACTTAACTGCTACTTGTGAGCTAATCTTCAAACTCTTGAAGAAAGATCAAGTAGTTAGATTGAATGATGAATGCCAAGCTGCCTTCAACAAAATCAAGGAATACCTACAAGAACCTCTTATCCTCATGCCTCCAATTGAAGGAAGACCCTTGATCATGTACTTGACTGTGTTAGAGAACTCTATGGGGGGGGGGGGGGGGTGTTGGGCCAACATGACGAGTCTGGCCAAAAAGAGCATGCTATTTACTACCTGAGCAAAAGGTTTACCAACTGTGAAACCAGATATTCACTGCTCGAGAAAACTTGTTGCGCTCTGGCATGGGATGCTCGTAGGATAAGATAGTATATGTTGACTCATACCACTCTATTGATTTCTAAGATGGACCCTATTAAGTACATCTTCGAGAAACCCTCTCTTTCCGGACGGATAGCTAGATGGCAGATGACCCTGACTGAGTATGATATTCAATACACAACATAAAAGGCTATCAAAGGAAGTGTATTGGCAGATCATCTGGCCCATCAAGCTGTTGATGATTATCAGTCTATGAACTTTGACTTCCGGGATGAGAATATCATGTTAGTGACCAACTGTGCAAAACCTGGACCATATGACGAACCTGAACAAGGATCCCGATGGACTATGGTCTTCAATGGGGCTTCCAACGCTCTGGGTAACGAAATTAGTGTTGTGATCATTTCTCCTAAAGGTTGACACACCCCGTTCACTGCTAGATTATGCTTCGATTGTACAAATAACATGCCTGAATATGAGGCATGCATTTTGGGTCTGAAGGCTACCATTGATTTAAGTATCAAATAATTGAATGTATTCGGAGATTCTGCTCTAGTGATTAGACAAGTAAAAGGAGATTGGGACACTAAACATCCTAATCGTATTCCTTACAAGGAACTTGTGCTATCTATGATTCCTTACTTCGAAGAGATCACCTTTGGACACTTCCCTAGAGAAGAAAATCAGTTAGTCGATGCCTTGGCCATAATTTCTTCTATGTTTAAGGTCAAATGGGACAACTAATATCCTATGATTACAATTGAGAGATTTGACGAACCTACGCATTGCTATGAGCTTGACACTGATGCCGAGAAGCCATGGTACCATGAGGTGAAGAATTACCTTGAAGAATAAGAGTACCCTGAAGGAGCTTCCATCAATGATAAAAAGTTCTTACGAAGATTCTCAGCTAAATTCTTCCTAAGCAATGGAATCTTGTACAAACACAACCGTGATTCTACTCTACTCCATTGTGTGGATAAGAAGGAGGCAGAGAAAATCATGGAAGACATGCATGATGGTCTCTTTGGGACTCACTCTAGTGGACATACTGTTGTACCCCAAAATTTTCCCTCTCATTTCTCAAGAAATATCTGATAAGATCTCCTTTGGTTTAAGACAACACAAGGTTTGATCAGCTCAAGACACTTCCTCAACACTGATAACTGAAAATTAGGGTTTGAGTTTGTACAAGGATAATTTAACTTTCTAATCTTAAATTGAATTTCATGAATCATTTTAGACCCTCAATATTGCTCATGTCAAGTTTCAAGTCCTGGATCACATTTTTTGCTCAGTCAATTGATCAGTTGACCTAAAATTAACTATATTGGGGAAAAAGTCAACTGTGGTCATTTTACAGTAAAACTTCATAATTTTTGATCCATATCAACATCATGAACTCATATATGTCAATTGATCAAGTTTGGATCATAATTCCTCAAGAAATTTGATCAGATCATCAAAAGGGCAAAATGGTCAAAATTAGGGTTTTGACAGAGAAGGTGCAATTTTTTACTTTTGATCTAACCAATGACTTATTTGTTTAATACATGATATCAAGGATTCAAATACATCATTTTGACCTAATGGCATGGCTCAAAACATTTCTCAAGATCAATTGATGGATAGTTGAATTTCAGTCAACTGATAAAAAGTCAATTGTACACTGAAAAGTCAAACTTTTACTTTTTGATCAAAAATCAAGTTTCAAAGATTACAATTCACCAAGACATGTCAAAATATGGAACTTGTTCATCAAGAAGTAGAAAAGTCAAAATTCATTTTTGAAAAGTCAAAATTCTAAGACTTAGAAATTTTTCTAAGTGTTGGAAAATTAACATTTTTTCATAACTTTGTGCCAAATTTCCACCATGATACAAGATGATTCAAGGGAAACTTCCAACATGAAAGTTGTAGATCTCAATGAGATATAAAACATTGTAGGGAATAACTTTTCTAGAAATTCTTGGATTTCAATTTATGAATTTGTGAAGACATGCTCATGAAATTGGAACACTTAGTGAAATTTTGCCCTAGTTAGGCAGATTTTTGGTACCAACTTCATGGCAATTTTTCACCTAGTTCCAAATTGAATTTTCAAAAATAACCAACATGAAGGTTGTAGGGGATGTTACAAGCTTTCCAAAATGTCTAAGAACTTATTGAGATCATGTTTTTTCTAATAGAATCGAAGCCATGAAGTTAGGGTTTCATTCTTGTTTTGCAAGGCAAATTTGTGAAGATCTGTCAACCTCAAGTCCTCTAACCCTCTCCCCGAAGCCATGTAATAGCGTAGGAATTTACGTTTCCGAACTTTATATTTTTGTACATATATTAACTGTTAGATGTGTGACTAATAGGATTGCATGAACAAGAAGAAATCAAATGCTAGCAAACTTAATAACAAAGATAAATAAACTGAAAAAAACACACTTCACACACTTGCACCCTTAGGGTATTCCTCACTCGGTTGCCTCAGAAATGGTCATGTCCTTCGAACGCAGGGATATCTTAGCAAAGACCCTCGGTATAAAAGTCATCATAAAAGATAATGGTCCCTAAACTTTCCTCGAGTTGCCTTTCGGTAAATGATCTTGTCCCCACAATGTTTCCTATATGATGACAGTCCCTTCGAAATGTTAAGGTATCCTCACATGTTGCCTTCAATGACCATAAGTGTCCCTTTCGATAGTCCCTCAACATCCAACGATAGGGCTACCTAATCACTAATAGAAGGATAGAGTTATCTAAAGGGTAGGAGGAAAAGAACATCCTTTTTTCGAGTAGGTAGATCACTATTAGGTACTTGATCAAGAACAACTTTTTCCATATTTACACACTTTACAAAAACTTCTTTCAAAAATTCTTTATCACATTCTCGAGGACTGATACAAGAGTTACCATAAAGCTACAAAACTTTCAAAACACACAAGCACAAACAGTTTTCAAAAATGAGAAAATACCTAAGAGCCCGTGGAAAACCACGGATGGAAAGGGTGCTAACACCTTCCCTTTCCATTATCTACCCCCTTACTCAGAAATTCTCAAAAAGGGTCTTTTTCTATTATTTTCACCCTTTCCTTTGTTGGATAAAAGAAAAGTCGGTGGCGACTCTTGCTTACCGTGACTTTTGCGAACAAAAAATGCAAAACCCGTATTAACAGTCGGTTCTGCCACCGTATTACAATAGCTTCATCGAGGGACTATGATCTTGTATTTTGATTGCTTTTTGCTAAGATATCCCACATGCATAACATGGTCATTTTTGTAAGGCAAAAAAGTGGAATTACCCTAATGGTGCAAGGGTGCAAGTGTGTTTGATTTACATGCTTGTTTATCTTGAATTAGGGTTTGCTAATTGTTGATTTTAATCTTTCCATACAAATCCTAATTACTAGCATTTATATAAAGCGAGAAATTGCGGAAAATAAAATTACTGAGCTATTACATTATCAGGGGAGGGGGTATACAAATTTACAAATGGGGATTTTGCAAGAAAATTAAATCTAATTATCTATTACAACAATATTGAATATTGTAAAAGAATTGAAAATAAAATGCAAGAATATAAATGGAAAAAGAAATGATTTTTGTTTGGTTTTTTATATAAGGGTTTGGTCTTGACCTAATTAGGAAAATGATTAGTTAAAAATAAATAAAATTAAATCTAAACTAATTAAGAAAAAAAATTAAGTTAGAAATGATTTTTAGGGTTTTTATGAAAAAAAAGGTTTTAACTTAATGAAAATAATATGAAAATTAATCACTTAAATGAAACCTAAATTCTAAGTTAATTTTAAATGAAAAAATAAAATAAAATAAAAATTAAACCTAAGTCTAAATATTAATTATTTAAGAAAAAGAAATTAATTTGTTAAGAAAAATGTTTTTTGTTCTTTTTGTTTTATAAAGAAAGTAAATAAATAAGTGTTAAAATAATAAATAAAATATTTTTGTATTTTTTATTAATGAAAATGAAAATAATATTAATAATAATAATAAAAAAATAATAAGAAAACTGAGATAAAATAAAAATAAAAAAAAGAAAATAAAAGTAAATGAAATAATAAAAAGAAATTGGGCCAGGGGTGCCAAAGTTGGCCAGGGGTTAGAAGCCAGCAAAAAAAATGAAGCCCATTGTGGGAGGCCCAGGCGCCTGTAGCTGAAACAAAAAAAAGAGTGAAATGTTGAAAAATTGCACAAAAGGTAGTGTTGGGTGTTGAACCCATGACCTCCAACACAAACGCGCGCTACCTTTTCCATTGGGATGGTTGTACATCTGATAACATTGGTGAAATAATAAACATATAACACAAATATAGTCCTGAATATGACTTCATCTTCAACCTCCAGCCATGGATCCTGTAACATCATCATTTCTCAACAAAAATGAAATATGCAAACATGAAAGTTGTTCCATTTTTTCTCACGAATCCAACCATATAAATAAGTGATGCTATAAATCAAAGATGAATGAGAATTTCTAAAAGTACCAAATTCTGACCTAATTATTTTAGTAAGTTCAAACTTAAAATTCTCACTACTCAAGCAATATAAATGAAATTTATGGACATGTACAGTTTCAGGGAAATGATATCTACATTTTGTCTTTGAAAATGCAAGCCTAATAATGCCTAAATAATGAGATGAAAAGTCAGAAAACTCACCTTGCAGCTAGAGATCGTGTTTTGAGTTAGAGCTTGATTCAAGTTGTTGTGATGATAAGGTTAGCTTCCTCAAGTTCCCAGGAAGCTAATGCAATGATTAGCTTGAGCAATGGATGGCTGGAATGGCTTGGAGAAGTCAATGTGCAATGCTTTGTTTTTGGTTATGGAGTTTGATGCAAATTGTGTTACAGTCGTGTAACAGGGACATGGATAGTTTATATTTGATTTATAGGAGCTTTAGGAACCAAAAGGCCAAAGAACGCACGAGGGAAATATAAGATACAAGTTCAAGGTCAGAACCTGCACAAAAATGGAGTTTGTGTGAAATTTCTGGCTAGGAGGAGTTTGAGAGAGTTTCAGGCTTGCAAAAATCATGTCCTAAGTTTAATAATAGTTTCTCAAGTTATAGGAAAAGGTTTTGATAGCTTGTGGTGATCAGAAGTACAAGTTCACATGTTATGGCTCTTTGGCTTGTTTTTTAAGCAAGCTTGACAAGCATTGTTCCAAGGTAAGGTACAAGGCTATCTAAAGTGGTTAGGAACTTTAAACATGCTTATCTGATTGTGTAGAGGATTCTTGTGCAGAAAGAACAAATGCAAAGCTCAAGACAAGTTGACTTTGTGATTAAAGCCACTTTACTGGAATGGCAATGTTACTTTGTGCCATTAATTGAAACGCAGCTTGGATAATGGCTCAAATGCTTGAACAATGTCCCTATCAGTTTTAAAAACATTAAGTATGGAGTGACAAACATGTTTGAGGCCTGCAAAGCAAAGATTATTCAGCCTAACATGGATTTGGTTCATGTGTTCATCAAGAAATGGCTTGTAATTCAAGTTTGAAAACCCTAATTTCTTGCCTTCGATTCTCCTTGCTCAAGTATGATCTCAATGAGTTCTTGGACATTTTGGAAATCTTTTAACATCCTATACAACCTATATGTTGGAAATTTTGGAAGATTCATCTTGGAACTATGTGAAAAATTGCCACGAAGTTAGGTCAAAATCATGCCTAAACTAGGGCAAAATTTCACTAAGTTTTCAAGTTTCATGAACATGTCTTCTTAAAATCATAACTTGAAATCCATGCATTTCTAGAAGAAGTTGTGTTCTACAATGTTTTAGATATCGTTGAGATATACAAATTTCATGTAGGAAGTTTCCTTTGAATCATCTTGAATCATGGTGTAAATTTGGCTCAAAGTTGTTTAAAAAATGTAAATTTTCAACACTTAGAAAAATTCTAAGTCTTGGAAATTTTTAATTTTCAAAATTAAATCTTGACTTTTTAATTTCTTGATGAAAAAGTTTTATATTTTGAAATGTTTTGATGAATTGTTATCTTTGATACTTGACTTTGACCAAAAAGTCAAATTTTGACTTTTTAGTGTACAGTTGACTTTTCATCAGTTGACTGAAATTCATTTGTCAATCAATTGATCTTGAGAAATGTTTTGAGCCATGCCATTAGCTCAAAATGAATCATTTTAATCCTTGAGATCATGTCTCAAACCAATCAATCATTTTCTAGGTCAAACATCATAAATTGCACCTTCTTAGTCAAAACCCTAATTTTTCCCTTTTGATGATCTGATCAAATTTCTTGAGGAATTATGATCCAAACTTGATCAAATGACATATATGAGTTCATAATGTTGATATGGATAAAAAATTATGAAGTTTGACTATAAATTGACCATAATTGACTTTTTCCCCAATACAGTTGATTTTAGGTCAACTGATCAATTGACTGAGCAAAAATATGATCCAAAACTTGAAACTTGACATGAGAAATCTTGAGGGTCCAGCATGATCCATGAAATTCATACGGGGAATTAAAAATCCATTTGTCCTTGTGCAATCTCAAACCCTAATTTTCAGTCATCAGTGCTTGAGGAGGTGTCTTGAGTTGATCAAGCATTGTGCAGTCTTGAATCAAAGGAGATCTTGTGAGAGATTACTTGGGAAATGAGAGGGAAAATTTTGGGGTACAACAACTTCCCCTGTTCAATCTTCTTAAACTTGAAGAGTTAGATTGGCAGATCCGCCATTCGTGACTTGAAGGTGGAATATGATTGAACACTACAGTGCCCGGAAATTTGCACTCAAAGATGTATTTGGAATGGGATTATAGATTCCATTTGGAGGAATTATGGTAAACACTAGAAGAAGTATCAGCACAAATCTTTGGTCGATTTATACTAAAACTTGATGTTTCACCTGTGAAAAAAAAGGTTAGTTAAATGAAGATGTATGCATGAGGTTCACAAGATGAATGAGATCATGCTAAATGTATTTTTTATGTATATGCTATGATGTATGAATGTGGGATGCATATTCGTCTGGGAAAATAAATCCCTTACTACTGCTGAGGAGTTCTGGGAAGTGGGATCCTAAATTATTGTTTGTGGATTTAAGAATATACATATCTTCAAACATGGTTGAAAGAATGCTTCCGTTGGGGAGTATCTCTTGAATGTCAACTGTTATCTGGTCGGATCCAGGCTTCACAATTTGTTGAGGGTGAGGAAGTCAATTTCTATATGGTCGGGTTCCAGGCTTCACGGTAACTTACTGGGGAAAAATAAATTATCTGTTATCTGGTCGGATTCCAGACTTCGCAGAAATTTTTTTGAAATTGAACTGTCATCTGGTCGGATCCAGGCTTCGCAACAACTTGCTGGAGATAAGGAAGTTAACTGTTATCTGGTCGGGTCCAGGCTTTGCAGTAAACTTGCTAGAATGGATGAAGTTGAACTGATATCTGGTTGGATCCAGGCTTCATAATAACTTGAAGTGGTAACTACTATTTGGTCGGGTCCAGGCTTCATAGTTTTTGAAAAGTTATATTATTATTTGGTCGGGTCCAGGCTTCATAGTGTCTTGCTGGCATTGTAGCTAGTTGTTATCGGGTCGGACTCCAGACTTCACAATAGCTTGCTCGAATAGACAAAGTTTAACTAATATTTGGTCGGATCCAGGCTTCATAGTAACTTAATAGCATTAAACTGCTATCTGGTCAAATTCCAGGCTTTGTAGATTTCTGAGGTGGAAGAAGTTAATTGCTATCTGGTCGGGTCCAGGCTCCAAAATAAACTTGTCTAAAGAGACAGAGTTAAACTGATATCTGGTCGGATCCAGCCTTTACAACAACTTGTTGGAACTTTAGTTGTTATCTGGTCGGATTCCAGGTTTCACAACAAACTTCTGAGGGGAATTGTTATCTGGTCGGACCCAGGCTTCACAATAAATTACTTGAAAAGATGAAATTGAAAACTGATATCTAGTCGGATCCAGGCTTCATAGTAACTTGTTGGGGTATAGGCAAACTCTACTGGGGAAAAGAAGTTAAACCTTGGTCTGGTTGAGTCCAGGTTCTTCAATATCTCAAAGAGTTGAACTATTATCTGGTCAGTTCCAGGTTTCATAGTATTTGAAAGTTGACTATTATCTGGTCAGATCCAGGTTCTATAGTGACATGAGAAGTTGACTATTATCTGATCAGGTCCAGGCTTCATTGTATCTTTTGGAGATAGTAAAGGTTTTGTTGACGACTTTACTGGGGATTAGAGGTTGTGGCCCTATAATTTGTAATAGTCTGAAAGGAAAATTCAAGCTGGAGAGGATAAACTCAACTAGGGAAGACTGGCTCAGTTGGGGAGGATAGACTCAGTTGGGGATAACAGCCTCAGCTGGGGAAGAGAGGCTATGCCGGGGGAATTTGCTGATTGTTGTATGTTGTTTGTTGGGGAAATAAACCTTGTTGATGAATACTTTGATGAACTGCTAACGAGGTAAGTTATTCTTCTTGTAGTATTAAATTAGCTAGGAGAGAGCTTGCCAAGAGATTGAGACTTAGGCTGGAGATTGGCCTATGCAAAGAGACTTTGTGGGTAACTTTGTTGAGGATTGGTTTATCGTAACCGGTCTTGTGGGGATAATGTTAATGAGATAACTCTGTGGGGATATTCCATATACATTAAAGATATGCTTGTTACTATTTAGAAGGAAACATGTGCCCAATAGTTTTAATTGTGTTCATATGCATATGTTCGTTCAATATTAGTTATTGGACAACTTTGCGTTCAAAATTAAAACAGAAATTTTGCACTTCAAAGTATATTTGTATTGATATTTTTCCCATGAATAGGCGTTTTTTGTACAAGGAGACAGAGATCCTAATAAGAGGAAATCGTCGAAAGGAAAACAAAGATTGAAAACATAAAATAATAGCCATGTGAAATGATATCATTGCATTCCAATTCTACTATTGCCCCAATGTCTTTGAATGCCCCTTGCCATTGACAGAAGTTGATTGGATTAATCTTGGACCATTTGAACTCGGACCTTGGTGATAAAGTTGATAGTGGTGATTCCACGGGACATAATCATATGCTTTCAATCCTTAACTTTTGCCTGGTCCTCCCTTTCGGGTTTTCAGCCCACTAGGATACCAATTTAGCCCAAGTCTCCCTTTCGGGTTTTCAACTTGCCGGGTGTACAAATCTTTTGCATATATCCCTAAATTTTGCCCAAACCTTTTGGTTTACCGGCATGCCCTTAATTTTCCTAGGTGTGTCAACCTAGCGGGTCTCTTATGCTTAGTATTTTTTAACTATGTCCGCGTTTATAGGATGTGGGAAGTCTTAACCATCCATGGTAGTCAGCATCATGGCACCGCCAGAGAACACTATCTTGACAACAAATGGCCCTTCGTAGGTGGGAGTCCATTTTCCTTTGGGGTCGCCTTGTGGAAGAATGATGTACTTTATCACCAAGTCACCAGCTTGATATACTCGAGGCTTGATCTTTTTGTTGAAAGCCTTGATTATACGTTTTTGTTACATCTGACCATGACAAACATCATCCAGTCGCTTTTCGTTGATCAAGTTCAACTGATCCAGCCTCGTCTGAATCCACTCTTCTTTTCCAAGGCCTGCCTCATTCATAATCCTTAGTGAGGGAATCTGAACTTCAACCGGCAGAACAACTTCCACGCCATAGACCAAAGAAAAGGGAGTTTCCCCAGTTGATGTTCTAGCAGAAGTGTGGTATCCATGAAGAGCAAACGGTAACATCTCATGCGAATCATTGTAGGTTACTACCATTTTCTGCACAATCTTCTTAATGTTTTTGTTGGTCGCTTTGACTGTGCCATTCATTTTGGGTCTATAAGGAGAAGAATTATGATGCTTGATCTTGAAATGAGTGCAAAGCTCGGTAATCATAGCATTGTTGAGGTCAGTCCCATTGTTGGTGATGATCCTTTCGGGGATACCATATCGGCAGATGAGGTTATGGTTGATGAATCTGGCTACCACATTCTTGGTGACTGAGGAAAATGAGGTAGCTTCGACCCATTTGGTGAAATAGTCAATATCGACATGAATGATGTGATGTCCATTAGAAGCGGTGGGCTTGATCTCTCCAATCATGTCAATTCCCCACATTGTAAAGGGCCACGGAGTCGTCATAACATTAAGAGGTATAGGAGGCACATGGATCTTGTCAGTATAGAGTTGGCATTTTTGACAAGTTCTTGAGCGTTGATGGTAATAAGTCTCCATTATTGACTAATAGTAACCAGCTCTCAGGATCTTATTTGCCATCGTATGTCCGCTTGAGTGTGCATGCCTTTCATAATTTCCTCTGCCTACTTCTTATCCACACATCGGAGTAGAGTAGAATCATGGTTGCGCTTGTACAATATTCCTTTATTTAAGAAGAATTTGGCTGAAAATCTTCTTAAGAACTTTCTGCCATTGATGGATGCTCCCTCGGGATACTCTTGCGCTTCAAGATATCTCATCACCTCATGGTACCATGGCTTTTTTGTGTCAGCGTCGAGTTCACAGCAATGTGCAGGTTCATTGAATCTTTCAATTGTAATCATAAGGGCTTCGTTTTCCCATTTAACCTTGAACATTGAAAGCATGGTGGCCAAAGCATCGGCTAGCTGATTTTCTTCCCTAGGGAAGTGCTCAAAGGTGATCTCTTTGAAATAAGGAATCAGGGATAGTACAAGTTCCTTGTAAGGGATGAGATTAGGATGTTTAGTGTCCCAATCTCCTTTTCCTTGGCTGATCAATAGAGCGGAATCCCAAAACACATTCAAATGCTTGATCCTCAAGTCAATGGCAGCCTCCAGACCTAAAATACACGCTTTGTACTCGTCCATGTTATTTGTGAAATTGAAGCATAGTCTGGAAGTGAAAGGAGTGTGGCAACCTTCAGGGGATAGGATCACAGCACCAATTCTGTTACCCAAGACGTTGGAAGCTCCATCGAAGACCATAGTCCATCGAGATCCTTGTTCAGGTCCGTCATACGGTCCAGGTTTCGTGCAATCAGTCACCAGCATGATGTTCTCATCCGAAAAGTCGAAGTTCATAGACTGATAATCATCAACAGCTTGATGGGCCAAATGATCTGCTAGTACGCTTCCTTTGATGGCCTTTTGCATCGTGTATTGAATGTCGTACTCACTCAAGATCATTTTCCATCTGGATATCTGTCTGGAAAGGGAAGGTTTCTCGAAGATGTACTTGATTGGGTCTATCTTAGAAATCAACAAAGTGGTATGAGTCAACATATACTATCTTAGCCGGCGAGAAGCCCATGCCAGAGCACAGAAAGTTTTCTCGAGCAGTGAATATCTGGTTTCACAGTCGGTAAACTTTTTGCTCAGGTAATAAATAGCATGCTCTTTTTGGCCAGACTCATCATGTTGGCCCAAAATACACCCCATGGAGTTCTCTAGTACTGTCAAGTACATGATCAAGGGAATTCCTTCAACTCGAGGCATGAGAATAGGAAGTTCTTGTAGATATTCTTTGACTTTGTGGAAGGCAGCTCGGCATTAATCATTCCATCTGACTACCTGATCTTTCTTCAAGAGTTTGAAGATTGGCTCACAAGTAGCAGTCAAGTGAGATATGAAGCGAACGATGTAATTGAGATGACCCAAGAATCCTCTAACTTCCTTTTCAGAATGAGGGACTGGCATTTCTTGGATGGCCTTTACCTTGGCAGGATCAACTTCAATGCCTTTATTGCTGACAACAAAACCTATAAGCTTTCTAGACCGTACTCCAAATGTGCACTTGTTAGGGTTCAACCTCAGCTTGTACTTTTTCAATCTTTCGAATAGTTTGTACAGGTGATCGAGATGTTCCTCTTTAGTTTGAGATCTGGCAATCATATCATCCATATGTACCTCTATTTCATGATGAATCATGTCATGAAACAAAGCTACCATAGCCCTTTGATATGTTGCCCATGCATTCTTCAATCCAAATGGCATGGCCTTGTAGGAAAAGGTGCCCCATTGCGTAACGAAAGTGGTCTTCTCCATGTCTTCGGGAGCCATCCTTATCTGATTATAGCCGAAGAAGCCATCCATGAAAGAGAAGACTTTATACTGAGCAGTATTATTGACCAAGAAATCAATGTGACGTAGAGGGAAGTCATCCTTGGGGCTTGCCCTATTCAGGTCCCTATAGTCTACGCACATGCAAACTTTTCCATCTTTATTTGGCACTGGCACCACATTGGAAACCCATTGGGGGTAAGATGTCACAGCTAGGAATCCTGCATCAAATTGTTTCAACACTTCAGCTTTTATCTTTTCAGACATGTCAGGCCCCATGCGATGAACCTTTTGTTTGACAAGAGGACAGTCTTCTTTAGTTGGAAGACGATGAACTACGATGTCGGTATCCAACCCTGGAAAATATTCATAAGACCAAGCAAACACTTCCACATAATCATGCAGCATCTGAACCAACCTGTTCTTGACACTGCTTTCCAAGTTAGTGCCGATCTTGATTTCCTTCTTGTCTGTCTCGGTACCCAGATTGATGACTTCAACTGACTCTTCGTGCGGCTGAATAGATTTTTCCTCTTGTAATAGAAGTCTGGATAGTTCTCCTGGTATTTCACAATCTTCCTCGCCTTCGTCTTCGGCTTGGTTAATTGGACATTTGAAGTCATAGTCGGAAATAGTAGAGTCATTAGAAATAAGATCCAGAGTGGATGAGGACCTGCAAGAGTGTGTATGTGTGTGCATGTAAGATACATGGCTATTTTGAAAATTTTATTTGAAAGGAAAGAAAGACAATGAGCACAAAGATTTGAATGCAAAAGAGTCCAATGATTTATATTGAATGATCATATGATTAGATGAACATAAATAAAACCCTTGACCAATAGACCAAAGTTCCCCAGGTCAGGCACATGGCTTAAAAATCATTGTTAAGTATTACAGACAAGATGTTCTTGAATTGAAACAAAAGCAAAAAACAAGTGATTACTCCTCAATTAAGGAGATGGGCACGAAGTTCTTTGCATGTCAATTCTTAAGTTCTATTGTAATAGGATACACCCAATCTTCAAATGCAGCTTCATCATCTGAATCACCCACAGCGTTGACCCCATGGCTTCCAATGCGAAGAGGTGGCTTTGTAACAACTGGTGGTGAGATATTAGGTGAAATTATTCTCCCAGTTCTGGTCACTTTGCTTGAGCTAGTTATGTTACCAACATCATTATCTTTGTCTTCTTTGATCCAGGCATCTTGTTTTATCCCATGGTAAAACACCTTACCACCATAGTTCCATGGTACTACCTTTTTTGAAGAGTAGGGAATTGGTACGAGATTGGTAATTATTAGGGGAGCAGCAGTTGGTTCATTTGAAATCCTAATAGGACCTTTGGAGGAGATCCTAAGAGGCTTGTTTGAGATGGTTATAATGGAGTGATCTTCACATTTGTTAATCAAACTTTTGGCAAGCGGAATCTTCTCAAATAGAATTATATGGCTATCCATCAGGCATTGTATGCCTTCCTTCAGCCCTTTGCATCCATTGAGTTGTTTGGCACAACAAACACAATCTTTCACACAGCCAGGGAAAATCTCGGCTTTCAATAGATACTTTTTTATGATATTTAGCGGAGTAGTCAAATCTTCAACAGAGGAAACAAAAATTGTATCTTCAACAACATTAACACCCTTGCCATGATTTGGCATAGGTGCGATGATTGCATTTAAAGTTAGAGGAGGATCAAATTCAATAGTCTTGTTATTGATCAAATCCTGAATTTTGTTCTTCAAGGCCCATCATTGGTCAGACTCATGCTCGGGGCTACTTGAGTGGTAAGCACATTTAGAGTTCATATTATACTTTGGTGATGAGGTATCTGGGTTGGCAGGAAGATCGCGCAATGTCACTAAATTATCCTTTAGCATGTGTTGTAAGGCTTGGGATAGTGACATTCCTATCCTCGTAAATTGTCTTCTCGGAGTTTCAAAATGTTGATGATTTGTAGATGGTCTTGGAGCGGGAGTTGGATTGGAGATTCAGATAGCATTAACAGATGGATGATCATTCTTCTTGGTACGGGCCCTTGCCCCATACACAATATTGATTTCTTTCTTTGCAGGAAAAGGTTTCTTGACATGATTTGAAGTGGAGGCAGATGCCATGGAGATCTTCCCACTTTTGATGCCGCTTTCAACTCTTTCACCGGTTATGATCAACTCGGTGAAACAGGAAGAAGAATAGCCAACCAACATGTTAAAGAATGGACCGGATAAAGTGCCCGTAAATATGTAAATGTTCTCCCTACCAGTCAAAGGTGTTTGAACCCTACTGGCCAGGTCTCTCCACTTTTGTGCATATTCTTTAAATCCTTCATTCTTCCCCATTGTCATATCATGCAACTGAACCCTTGTTGGTGCCAAGTTAGCATTATACTGGTACTGATGGTAGAAAGCGGTAGCTAAGTCTTCCCAAGTATTGATGTGGGAACCATCCAACTAGTAGAACCATTCTAATCGCGTTCTAGCCAAGCTCTCTTGGAAGAAGTGAACCCAGAGTTTCTTATCAGCGGTGTGCGACTGTATCTTGCACGCATAAGATTTTAGGTGAAGTTTTGGACAAGAAACTCCATCGTACTTTGCAAAGACTGGTATTTTAAATTTGTGGGGAATAACAACCTTAGAGATCAAACCCAAATCATCAAAATCTAAACTGGGGACGGCTTGGATCTCGACGGCCTTTAATTTGTCTTCTAACTGCTTATACTTGACGTCGGCGGGGGGATACTGCTCGTCAAAATAATCATCATCATACTCTTGACCGTTGATGCACCCATCTTGGGTACTCTTAGCTTCTCCAATCTGATTCTCATCTTCCTCAGATGAGTCTTCCACTACTGGGATCTGACGGACTGACTCCTTGAACCTTCTACCCATATTGACCAGAGCTCTCTTCTTGGGTTTCTTCTTGGCTGCCAACAATGTCATCATATCTTGCTGCCCCTTGGCTAGGGCCAGTAGAGTCTCTTGCAATTGAGAGTTTTGTACCTGAAGATCCTTCACAGTTTTCTCTAGATCCATCTTACTGAAATAAATAACATAAAGATAAGGAAATTTGTTGTGTGAAAACCTGTCATGTTATGATGCATGAAAGATGTATATGCAAATGATTTCAAGGATTTATGAAATTTAAATTTGTTTAGACAAAAGAATGAACAAACTTAAATTTTCATTAATTAGCTTGAAAAGATTACATCATGCGTCTTGGGCTTACAAAATAACTCTCTAAGATAAAAAGACTGAACTCATCCTCTTCAGTGCAAGGTAGGCGTCCACACTTTGCTCTTCTTGTAGCTGCTTTGTAAGCTCCAAGACCCTGTTCTCACTAGCATAGAATTGATTTTCGAAAGTATCTCGTTCTTCCTTTAGCTGAATCCAACCTTTTTGCAAGTCTTCAAGAGAGGTAGGCATGTCAGGATGGAGGACGGTGTACGGGACATCTCCTTCAACCACATGTTCCATGATGACTGGTAAGATGGAGGGATAAGGCATCACAAGTTTCTGAGCACGAGCTCGCACCCACCTAAGGTAAGGCTCAAGGGGAATGGAATTCTTGTGTCCCAGTGTCTTACTGTTCACTTTGCTTACCATCCTCTAAGCTCGGATAAACCTCTGACGGTAGCTTTGATCGTTGCTCTCGTAATCGAATACCACTCCTTGGATGAGCATCTCGTGTGGACCATCTCTTCGGGCGTAACCAAACTGTCATAAGGCTAAGCAAGGGTTATAAGTGATACCTCCTCTAACGCTAAGCAAAGGTACATTAGGGAATTTCCCACAACGGTCGATGATAGTAACGTTCTCCAAGAATCGAGAACACCAATGAACATCTGAATGTTTGAGCGTCATCAGCCTATGGGACTACCTCAAACCTTACTAGTTCTTTAACAAAGATCGGGGAAGATGCGAAATAAACCATCTTGCCAATATAGGAGTGTAAAACATGAGGATCCCACTCTTTCTCATAGTGCGAGATGAAAAAGAATGTAGGATATCTCCCATCAAAGTAGGCACTGGATTGCAAGACATGAAGATTTTGACATCGTTTAAATCTATAACTTGGTCAGGGTTTGGAAACAAAACCATCCCATAGATGATAAGGGCCACAATTTCTTCAAAATCTTGTAAGTCCAAGGAGTTCCAACAATCTTGAGCTTTCTCAAACAAGAACTTGGCTAAGAAACCTTTGACACCACTCCTTGTTTCCCAATTAGTTGTGATATCAGATTGTTGCAAGTGTAGTGCCTGGGTAATCTCTTTAAGTGTTGGATCTCTTTCCGTACCGTTGAAGGGTAGTTGGTTGAGAATGGGAATCCTCAAGAGTTATGAGAATTCTTCTAGAGTTGGTACAAGCTGATAAACGGGAAAAGTGAAGCAATGGTGTAGAGGATCAAAGAATTGGAAAAGCACATTTATCATATCTTCATTAGTGTTGGAGGTAACCAAGTTTAGGAGGCGACCATGTCTTTCGGTGAATGAAGAATTCTCAGGGACCCTTGATGCTAACTTTTTGAGTTGAGGAGGAATTCTTACGAGATTGACTTGGATAGTATTCTTGTGGATAAAATCCATGTCCTACAAAACAGAACAAAGATAAATCCCAAAAATACTTGAAATGGTTAGTGAGAATGAGTATGATGTTATGATGTTTATGATGTTTATGATGTTATGTAGAAGTAAGTATATACAAACAAGGCAAACAAGTCCTTAGGTTTAGGCTTGCATGGGGTCTCATAGGTAAGTACCCTCTTGAAGATTAGTTGGCTCAAACCTGTCCTAGAAATAGTAACCGGGTTCTAAGGGATCTCAATATCACTGGTCTGTTTTCTCAGGCATTGTTTCAGCGCAAGCCTCTTTCACAACGACCGAAATATCCCGAGAAGTCAAACCTCAATGAGTGTAGTATCGAGTATCAACCAACTTTGGACTGCATAAAAGTCGGTTATCTCACTACGTCCTAATGGCCAAGTTGGTCAAGTAAATGTTCTAAAGTCGGTTAGTGTTTCATGACACCACACAACAGCCTCGTATTCTCCTTGACTACTCAAGGGCTACCGGTACCCACAAATATGTCACACTAACATAGTTATTGCTTAGACCATGTCGGTATATCCCGCACAGTTTCCACAACGTATGCTACTTACCTATAAGGTATCCCAAATCCTGGTAGAGGATTTAAACAAGCCCAAACAAGGAACCAAAATGTAAAGCAAACAAGTCAAACAATGAAATCAAATAAATGTGATCTATCCCTTAGGTAACCCCACTTTTAAGTCTTATCCTTAGAAGAGTCGTTAGTTCTGTGATACAGTGAGAGAACTGACTTGGGTGTTTTTTGTTTTATCGCAAATGTTGCCGCTAGCAAGAGTCGCCACCGACTTTTATTTTATCCAATAAGGAAAGGCTGA
Source organism: Vicia faba (assembly GCA_948472305.1). Classification (NCBI taxonomy): domain Eukaryota; kingdom Viridiplantae; phylum Streptophyta; class Magnoliopsida; order Fabales; family Fabaceae; genus Vicia; species Vicia faba. Next base: position 1,434,983,111 of record OX451741.1, on the reverse strand, counting down.
AAAGAATAGGAAAGACCTTTGAGATTATTTCTTGAGTTTGGGGGGTAGATTATGAAAAGGGAAGGTATTAGCACCCTTTTCATCCATAGTTATCTATGGGCGCTTAGTTGCTTTCTAGATCACTTGCTTTTGTTTGAAAATGTGCTTTGTGTGGTTTTTGAAAGTATTTTGAAAAGGCGCCTTCGTTTAGGCAAACTTTGTAATAGTTCTCGTTTGTAAGAACGTATACAAAGTGTTGAGCTTTTGAAAATATTTCATGTTTGGAAAATGTTTTGAAAGTGTTTTTGAAAGTGTTGGTGTTTGTTTTGAAAATAAGCAAGGATGTTTGATTTGAAAATGAGCAAGCAACTAGGAACGATCTACCTACTCAAAAGTCTTTGTTCATTTCTTCCTTTCTTTTGATATTTCTATCTTACCATTGATTTGGTAAGAAGCCTTATCTTTGGATGTAAAAAGGGACGGGTGTGGGTCATCGTATAGCCATGATAGCAATGTTGTGAGATATCTTAGCATTTATCTTTGAGGGACTAAGATTATTTTGAAAGGCAACATTGATAGTGTCATCGAGGGACTATGATATTGTATTTTGATTGCTTTTTGCTAAGATATCCTACATGCATAACATTGCCATTTTTGTAAGGCAACAAAGTGGAATTACCCTAAGGATGCAAGTGTGCAAGTGTGTTTGATTTACATTCTTGTTTATCTTGAATTAGGGTTTGCTAATTGTTGATTTTAATCATTCCATACAAACCCTAATTACTAGCATTTATATAAAGCGATAAATTGCGGAAACTAAAATTACTAAGATATTACATCATTAGGGGAGGGGGTATACAAATTTACAAATGCGGATTTTGCAAGAAAATTAAATCTAATTATCTATTACAACCATATTGAATATTATACAAGAATTGAAAATAAAATGCAAGCATATAAATGGAAAAAGAAATGATATTTGTTTGGTTTTTTATGAAAGGGTTTGGTCTTGACCTAATTAGGAAAATGATTAGTTAAAAATAAATAAAATCAAATCTAAACTAATTAAGAAAATAAATTAAGTTAAAAATGATTTTTAGGGTATTTATGAAAAAAAAAGGTTTTAACTTAATGAATCAATATGAAAATTAATTACTTAAAAGAAACCAAAATTCTAAGTTAATTTTAAATGAAAAAAGAAAATAAAATAAAAATTAAACCTAAGTCTAAATATTTATTATTTAAGAAAAATAAATTAATTTTTTAAGAAAAATGTTTTTTGTTCTTTTTGTTTTATAAAGTAAATAAATAAGTGTAAAAATAATAAATAAAATATTTTTTTATTTTTTATTAATAAAAATAAATATAATATTAATAATAATAATAATAAAAAGTAATAAGAAAACTAAGATAAAATAAAAATAAGAAAAAGAAAATAAAAGTAAATGAAATAATAAAAAGAAATTGGGCCAGGGGTGCAAAAGTAGGCAAGGGGTTAGAATCCAGCAAAAAAAAATGAAGCCCACTGTGGGAGGCCCAAGCGCCTGTAGCTGAAACAAAAAAAGACTGAAAAATGTTGAAAAATTGAACAAAAGATAGTGTTGGGTGTTGAACCCATGACCTCCAACATAAACGCGCGCTACCTTTGCCATTGGTATGGCTGTACATCCGATAACATTGGTGAAATAATAAACATATAACACAAATCTAGTCCTGAATATGACTTCATCTTCAACCTCCAGCCATGGATCACGTAACATCACCATTTCTCAACAAAAATGAAATATGCAAACATGAAAGTTGTTCCATTTTTTCTCACGAATCCAACCATATAAATAACTAAAGCTATAAATCAAAGATGAATGATAATTTCTAAAAGTACCAAATTCTGACCTAATTATTTCAGCAAGTTCAAACTTAAAATTCTAACTACTCAAGCAATATAAATGAAATCTATGGACATGTACAGTTTCATGGCAATGATATCTACATTTTGTCTTTGAAAATGCAAGCCAAACAATGCCTAAATAATGAGATGAAAAGTCAGAAAACTCACCTTGCAGCTGGAGATTGTGTTTTGAGTTAGAGCTTGATGCAAGTTATTGTGATGATCAGGTTAGCTTCCTCAAGTTCCCAGGAAGATAATGCAATGATTAGCTTGAGCAATGGATGGCTAGAATGGCTTGGAGAAGTCAATGTGCAATGCTCTATTTTTGGTTATGGAGTTTGAAGAAAATTGTGTTACAGTCATGTAACAGGGATATGGATAGGTTATATTTGATGTATAGGAGCTTTAGGAACTAAAAGGCCAAAGAACGCACGAGAGAAATAGAAGATACAAGTTCAAGGTCAGAACCTGCACACAAATGGAGTTTGTGTGCAATTTTTGGGTAGGGGGTTTGAGAGAGTTTCAGGCTTGCAAAAATCGTGTCCTAAGTTGCATAATAGTGTCTCAAGTTATAGGAAAAGGTTTTGAGAGCTTGTGGTGATCAGAAGTACAAGTTCACATGTTATGGCTCTTTGGCTTGTTTTTGAAGCAAGCTTGACAAGCACTATTCCAAGGCAAGGTACAAGGATATCTAAAGTGGTTAGACACTTTAAACATGCTTATCTAATTGTGTAAAGGATGCTTGTTCAGAAAGAATAAATGCAAAGCTCAAGACAAGTTGACTTTGTGATTAAAGCCACTTTACTAGAATGGCAATGTTACTTTGTGCCATTAATGGAAATGCAACTTGGATAATGGCTCAAATGCTTGGACAATGGCCCTATAAGTTGTGAAAAACATTAATTATGGAGTGACAAACAAGTTTGAGGCATGCAAAGAAAATATTATGCAGCCTAGCATGGATTTAATTCATGTGTTCATCAAGAAATGACTTGTAATTCAAGTTTGGAAATCCTAACTTCTTGCCGTCGATTCTCCTTGCTCAAGTGTAATCTCAATGAGTTCTTGGATATTTTGGAAAGCTTTTAACATCTTATAAAACCTCTATTTTTGAAAGTTTTGAAGATACATCTTGGAACTATGTGAAAAATTTCCATGAAGTTAGGTTAAAATCCTGCCTAAACTAGGGCAAAATTTCACTATGTTTTCAAGTTTCATGAACATGTCTTCTTAAAATCATAACTTGAAATCCATGCATTTCTAGAAGAAGTTGTGTTATACAATGTTTTATATCTCATTGAGATCTAAAACTTTCATGGTGGAAGTTTACTTTGAATCATCTTGAATCACGGTGTAAATTTTGCTCAAAGTTGTGAATAAAATGTAAATTTTCAACACTTAGAAAAATTCTAAGTCTTGGAATTTTTTACTTTTCAAATTGAAATCTTAACTTTTTGATTTCTTATTGAAATTTTTTCATATTTTGACATGTTTAATGAATTGTGATCTTTGATACTTGAATTTGACCAAAAAGTCAAATTTTGACTTTTCAGTGTACAATTGACTTTTTATCAGTTGACTGAAATTCATCTGTCAATCAATTGAGCTTGAGAGATGTTTTGAGCCATGCCATTAGGTAAAAATGAAGCACTTAAATCCTTGAGATCATTTTTTAAACCAATCAATCATTTGCTAGGTCAAAAATCAGAAATTGCACCTTCTCAGTCAAAACCCTAATTTTGACCATTTTGCCCTTTTGATGATCTGATCAAATTTCTTGAGGAATTGTGATCCAAACTTGATCAAATGACATATATGAGTTCATAATGTTTATATGGATAAACAATTATGAAGTTTTACTGTAAATTGACCACAATTGACTTTTTCGCCAATACAATTAATTTTAGGTCAATTGATCAATTGACTGAGCAAAAAAATGATCCAAGACTTGAAACTTGACATGAGAAATCTTGAGGGTCCAACATGATCCATGAAATTCATATGGGTCATTAAAAATAATTTGTCCTTGTGCAATCTCAAACCCTAATTTTCAGTCATTAGTGCTTGAGGAGGTGTCTTGAGTTGATCAAGCCTTGTGCAGTCTTGAACCAAAGGAGATCTTGTGAGAGATTACTTGGGAAATGAGAGGGAAAATTTTGGGGTACAACACTATGATTTTCAACATCCAATTAACCATGCTGAAGACGAAGGCGCGGAAAATTATGAAATACCGGGAGAACTAGCCAGACTTCTATTACAAGAGGAAAAAGCTATTCAGCCGCACAAAGAGTCAATTGAAGTCATCAATCTGGGTACCGATATAGAAAAGAAAGAGGTCAAGATTGGCGCTAACCCGGAAAGCGGTGTCAAGTTCAGATTGGTTAAGATGTTGCATGACTATGTGGAAGTGTTTGCTTGGTTGTATGAAGATATGCCAGGGTTGGATACCGATATTGTAGTTCATCGTCTGCCGACAAAGGAAGATTGTCCTCCTGTCAAACAAAAAGTTCATTGCATGAGGCCTGACATATCTGAAAAGATAAAAGCTGAGGTGATGAAACAATTTGATGCAGAATTCCTAGATGTGACATCTTATCCCTAATGGGTTGCAAATGTGGTTCCAGTGCCGAAGATAGACGGAAAAGTTCGTATGTGCGTAGATTATAGGAATCTGAATAGGGCAAGCCCCAAGGATGAATTCTCTCTACCTCATATTGATGTCTTGGTCGATAACACTGCTCAACATAAAGTCTTCTCTTTCATGGATGGTTTCTTTGTCTATAATCAAATTATGATGGCTCCCGAAGACATGGAGAAGACCACTTTCATTATGCAGTGGGACACCTTTTGCTACAAGGTCATGTCGTTCGGGTTAAAGAATGCAGGGGCAACATATCAGAGGGCTATGGTAGCCTTGTTTCATGATATGATCCATCATGAGATAGAGGTATATGTGGATGATCGGATTGCAAGATCACAAACTGAAGAGGAACATCTCGATCACCTGTACAAGCTATTCGAGTGGTTGAAAAAGTACAAGTTGAGCTTGAACCCTAACAAGTGCACGTTTGGAGTACGATCTGGAAAGCTTCTAGGTTTTGTTATCAGTGGTAAAGGAATCAAAGTAGATCCTGCCAAGGTGAAGGTCATCCAAGAAATTCTAGTTCCCCACTCAGAAAAGGAAGTTAGAGGATTCTTGGGTCGTCTTAACTACATCGCTCACTTCATATCTCACTTAACTGCTACTTGTGAGCCAATCTTCAAACTCTTGAAGAAGGATAAAGTAGTCAGATGGAATGATGAATGCCAAGCTGCCTTCGACAAAATCAATGAATATTTGCAAGAAACTCCTATTCTCATGCCTCCAGTTGAAGGAAGACCCTTGATCATGTACTTGACAGTGCTAGAGAATTCTATGGGGTGTGTTTTGGGCCAACATGACGAGTCTGTCTGAAAAGAGCATGCTATTTACTACCTGAGCAAAAAGTTTACCGACTGAGAAACCAGATATTCTTTGCTCGAGAAAACTTGTTGTGCTCTGGCATGGGCTGGTCGCCGGCTAAGATAATATATGTTGACTCATACCACTCTACTAATTTCTAAGATGGACCCAATCAAGTATATCTTCGAGAAACCTTCTCTTTCTGGAAGGATAGCCAGATGGAAAATGATCTTGATTGAGTACGACATTCAATACACAATGCAAAAGGCCATCAAAGGAAGCGTATTAGCAGATCATTTGGCCCATCAAGATGTTGACGATTATCAGTCTATGAACTTTGAATTCCCGGATGAGAACATCATGCTAGTGACCGACTGCGCGAAACCTGGACCGTATGACAGACCTGAACAAGGATCCCGATGGACTATGGTCTTCGATGGGGCTGACAACGCTTTGGGTAACGGAATTGGTGTTGTGATCATATCCCCTAAAGGTTTCCACACTCCTTTCACTTCTATACTATGCTTCAATTTTACGAACAATATGGCTGAGTACGAGGCATGCATTTTGGGTCTGAAGGCTGCCATTGATTTGAGGATCAAGCATTTGAATGTGTTTGGGGATTCCACTCTAGTGATTAGCCAAGTAAAAGGATATTGGGAAACTAAGCACCCTAATCTCATCCCTTACAAGGAACTTATGCTATCTCTGATTCCTTACTTCGAAGAGATCACCTTTGAACACTTCCCAAGGGAAGAAAATCAGTTAGCCGATGCTTTGGCCATAATGTATTCTATGTTCAAGGTCAGATGGGACAAAGAAGATCCTATGATTACCATAGAAAGATTCGGCGAACCTGCACACTACTATGAGCTCGAGAATGACGCCAAGAAGCCATGGTACCATGAGGTGAAGCAATACCTTGAAGCACAAGAGTATCCCGAAGGAGCTTCCATCAATGACAAAAAGTTCTTAAGAAGATTTTCAGCCAAATTCTTCCTAAGTAATGGAATCTTGTACAAACGCAACCATGATTCTACTCTACTCCGATGTGTGGACAAGAAGGAGGCATAGGAAATTATGGAAGACATACATGATGGTCTCTTTGGGACTCACTCAAGCGGTCATATTATGGCTAAGAAAATCCTGAGAGTTGGCTACTATTGGTCAACAATGGAGACTGTTTGCCATCAACATTCAAGGACTTGCCACAAATTCCAAATCTATGCTGACAAGGTCCATGTGCCTCCTATCCCTCTAAACGTCATGACCGCTCCGTGGACATTTGCAATGTGGGGCATTGACATGATTGGGGAGATCAAACCCACTGCTTCCAATGGACATCGCTTCATTCTTGTCGCTATTGATTATTTCACCAAATGGGTCGAAGCCGCCTCATTTGCCTCAGTCACAAATAATGTGGTAGCCAGATTCATCAAACATAACATCATCTGACACTATGGTATCCACGAAAGGATCATCACAGATAATGGGACTAACCTAAACAATGCTATGATTACCGAACATTACGCTCAGTTCAAGATCAAGCATCACAATTCTTCTCCTTATAGACCTAAAATTAATGGCGCAGTGGAAGCGGCCAACAAAAACATTAAGAAGATTGTGCAGAAGATGGTAGTAACCTATAAGGAATAGCATGATATGTTACCGTTTTCTCTTCATTGCTACTGTACTTCAGCTACGACATCAGCTGGGGCAACTCCCTTTTCTTTGGTCTATGGCATGGAAGTTATTTTGCCAGTGGAAGTTAAGATTCCCTCACTAAGGATTATGAATGAAGTAGGCCTAGGCGAAGACGAGTGGATTCAGACAACATTGGATCAGTTGAACTTTATCTATGAAAAACGACTGTCTGCTATTTTTCATGGTCAGACGTACCAAAAACGCATGATCAAGGCTTTCAACAAAAAGATCAAGCCTCGAGTATATCAAGTTGGCGACTTGGTGATAAAGCGCATCATTCTTCTATAAGGCGACCCCGGGGGCAAATGGACTCCCACCTACGAAGGGCCATTTGTTGTCAAAAGAGTGTTCTCTGGCGGTGCCATGATGCTGACCATCATGGATGGTGAAGACTTCCCACATCCTGTAAATGCGGACATAGTTAAAAAATACTATGCATAAGAGACCCGCTAGGTTTACACACCTAGGAAAAATAAGGGCATCCCGACAAACCAAAAGGTTTGGGTAAAAACTAGGGATATGTGCAAAAGATTGTACACCCGGCAAGTTGAAAACCCGAAAGGGTGACTTGAGATAAAATGGGTATCCTGGTGGGCTCAAAACCCGAAAGGGAGGTCCAGGAAAAGGTTAAGGATTAAAAGCGTATAACTATGTCCCGTGGAATCACCACAATCGACTTTATTACCAAGGTCTGATTTCAAACGGTCCAAGATCAATCCAATCAACTTCTGTCAACGGCAAGGGGCATTCCAAGACATTGGGGCAATAGTAGAGTTGGAATAAAATGAGATCATTTCCACATGGCTATTTGTTTTTGTTTTCAATTTTTGTTTTCCTTTTGACGATTTCCTCTTACTAGGATCTCTGTATCTTTGTACAAAAATGCCTATTCACGGGCAAAATATCAATATAAATATACTTTGAAGTGCAAACTTTCTGTTTTTATTCTGAATGCATAAATGTCCAATGACTAAAATTGAACGAACATATGCATGTGAACATAACTAAAACTATATGGCATATGTGTCCTGCTAAGAAGAAACAAGCATCTCCTTAACGTATATGGAATATCCCCACAAAGTTATATCATTAGCATTATCCCCACAAGGATGACTACAATAAACCAGTTCCCAACAGAGTTACCCGCAAAATCTCTTTGCATAGGTTGATTCCCAGCCATAGTCTCAATCTCTCGACAACCCCCTCCCCAACTATGTTGGTCCTAAAAGAAGAATCCTTGTGGATCTCTTCCTAAAAGAACTCACCTCGTCGGAAGTTCATCAACAAGGTTTATTTCCCCAACAATCAACATACAACATACAACAATCAACGAACAGCAAAATTCCCTGGCATAGTCTATCCTCTCCAGCTTGAGTTTGACTTTCATACTATTACAAATCAGAGGGCCACAACCCCTAATCCCCCAGGGATGTCGCCAACAAAGTCTTTGCTATCTCCAAAAGCTATTGTGAAGCCTGGAATCCGACCAGATAACAGTTTTAACTTCAGAAAGTGGTTGCGAAGCCTAGATCCGAGAAGATGGTAGTCAACTTCATTTGGTCAAGACACTATGAAGCATGGACCCGATCAGATAATAATGTAACTTTTCAAATACTATGAAGACTAGACCCAACCAGATAATAGTATAACTTTTAGCCATTATGAGGCCTGGACCCTACCAGATGATAGTGAAACTTTCAGATACAATGAAACCTGGACCCGACCAGATATTAGTTCAACTCTCAAGTAACTGTGAAGCATGGATCCTACCAGATAATAGTTAAATTTTCAAGACACTTTGAGCCTGGACCCGACCAGATAAAAGTTTAACTCTTCGAGATATTGAAGAACTTGGACTCAACTAGACCAGGGTTTAACTTTTTTCCCCAGTAGAGTTTGCCTCTACCCCAACAAGTTATTGTGAATCTTGGACCCGACCAGATATCAGTTCAACTTTATCTTTTCAAGCAAGTTATTGTGAAACTTGGACCCGACCGGATAACAATTAACTTCATCCACCTCAGAAAGCTGCAAAGCCTGGAATCCGACCAGATAGCGGTTTAATGTCACTAAGTTACTGTGAAGCCTGGATCCGACCAGATATCAATTCAACTTCATCTATTCAAGCAAGTTATTATGAAGCCTGGAGTCCGACCAGATAACAACTAGCTACAATCCCCAGTGAGTAACTATGAAGACTGGACCTAACCAGATAATAGTATAACTTTTCAAAAACTATGAAGCCTGGACCCGACTAGATAGTAGTTACCACTTAAAGTTATTGTGAAGCCTGGATCCGACCAGATAACAGTTCAATTTCAAGAAATTTTCTGCGAAGCCTAGAATCCGACCAGATAACAGTTAATTTATCCTTCCCCAGTAAGTTATCATGAAACCTGGAATCCGACCAGATAGCAGTTGACTTCCTCATCCTCATCAAGTTGTGAAACCTGGATCCGACCAGATAACAACTAACATTCAAGAGATAATCCCCGGCAGAAACATTTTGTCAACAAAATATGAATATATGTATATTCTTCATCCCCAACAGCAATCCAGGATTCAGCTTCCCAAAACACCTCCGCAGTAGTTAGGGATTTATTTTCCCAGACGAATATGCATCCCACATTCATACATCATAACATATACATACAAAACGCATTTAGCACAATCTCATTCATCTTGAGAATGTCATGCATACATCTGCATTTAAATAACCATTTTTTTCCACAGGTAAAACATTAAGTTTTTAGTAGTAATCGACCAAGGATTTGTGTTGATACGTCTTCCAGTATTTAACATCATTCCTCCAAATGGCATCAATAAGCCCATTCCCAATACATCTTCGAGTGCAAATTTCTGGGCACTCTAGTGTTCAATCATCTACCACCTTCATGTCACGAATGGTGGATCCGCCAATCTAACTCTTCAGGTTCAAGAAGATTGAATAGGGGAAACTACTGTACCCTAAAATTTTCCCTCTCATTTCTCAAGAAATATCTCATAAGATCTCCTTTGGTTCAAGACTGCACAAGGTTTGATCAGCTCAAGACACTTCCTCAACACTGACAACTGAAAATTAGGGTTTGAGTTTGTACAAGGATAATTGAACTTTCTAAGCCTCAATTTACTTTCATGAATCATTTTGGACCCTCAATATTTCTCATGTCAAGTTTCAAGTCCTGGATCACATTTTTGCTCAGTCAATTGATCAGTTGACCTAAAATCAACTATATTGGGGAAAAAGTCAACTGTGGTCAATTTAGAGTCAAACTTCATAATTTTTATCCATATCAACATAATGAACTCATATATGTCAATTGATCAAGTTTGGATCATAATTCCTCAATAAATTTGATCAGATCATCAAAAGGGCAAAATGGTCAAAGTTAGGGTTGACTGAGAAGGTGCAATTTTTGACTTTTGACCTAACCAATGACTTATTGGTTTAAGACATGATCTCAAGGATTAAAATACACCATTTTGACCTAAATGCATGGCTCAAAACATTTCTCAATATCAATTGATTGATAGTTGAATTTTAGTCAACTGATGAAAAGTCAATTGTACACTGAAAAGTCAAACATTGACTTTTTGATCAAAAATCAAGTTTTGAAGATCACAATTCATCAAGACATGTAAAAATATGAAACTTGTTCATAAAGAAATAGAAAATTCAAAATTCATTTTTGAAAAGTCAAAATTCTAAGACTTAGAAATTTTTCTAAGTGTTGGAAAATTAACATTTTTTCATAACTTTGTGCCAAATTTCCACCATGATACAAGTTGATTCAAGGGAAACTTCCAACATGAAAGTTGTAGATCTCAATGAGATATAAAACATTGTAGGGAAGAACTTTTCTAGAAATTCTTGGATTTCAATTTATGAATTTGTGAAGACATGCTCATGAAACTGGAACACTAAGTGAAATTTTGCCCTAGTTAGGCAGATTTTTGGTACCAACTTCATGGCAATTTTTCACCTAGTTCCAAATTGAATTTTCAAAAATAACCAACATGAAGGTTGTAGGGGATGTTACAATCTTTCCAAAATGTCTAAGAACTTATTGAGATCATGTTTTTTCTAAGAGAATCGAAGCCATGAAGTTAGGGTTTCATTCTTGTTTTGCAAGGCAAATTTGTGAAGAACACTTGATCCAATCTTCAAGCATGCTGTACAAATCCCACTTTGCAGGCTTCTAACTTGCATTTAACTCCATATTTAAATGTTTACATAACTGTTAGAGGTTTGATCCAAGCATTTGAGGCATTGTCCAAATGGTTATTCCATTAATGGCACAAAGGTAACACTTCCACTTTGGAAAAGCAAGCTTTATTGCAAAACTCAATGCATAGAGTTCCCAACTTGTTTCATCTGAGTACAAGAAATGTCAAAGGTAAAAGCAATATGTCTAGAGCATCCAATAAACTCAGACAATGCATGTACTATGCCTTGAAACCTTGTTTTCCACTTTTCTTCAAAATCAAGTAACATAGCCATAATCCTATATCCCACAAATCTGTCAACCTCAAGTCCTCTAACCTTTTTACTTATAACTATACAAGTTATTCGCAAGCAAAGACACGATTACAAGCCCTCCCAAGACTTCCCAAGCACCCTGCTGCATAAAATCTGCCATAACTTGACAATTTTGAGCCAAAACTCATCATCTCCATTTTCACTTGTGCATTTTGATTTCTAATCATCCAAACACCTTGAATACATCATATACAAGTAATCCAGGCCCATGTTTCCTAACTGTAACCCCTCCATCACCATCCACCATTTTCAAAACTGAAGCTTGCAACTTGACTTGAGTTGGGAGTTTCATCCATCCTCAAAGCAAAGTAATAGTTGGAATACACTCAAGAAGCTCTAGGCCAACTAAACAGATCATTGGGAAACCTCAAAGCTTTCTCAAACTGAAAACACGACCTCCATCTGCAAGGTAAGTTTTATGAACTTCTATCTCTTCATACAAGCATCATTTGATTCTGATTTGTGAAGATAAAATGTAGATATCATTGCCCTGAAGTTGTACATGTTCATAGTTTTCATTTATATTGATTGAGCTTAGAGAATTTTAGGTTTGAATCTCTAAAAAAAGTTAGGTCAGAATTTCGTACTTTTAGAAATTCTTGCTCATCTTTGAGAATTAGCTTAAGTTATTTACATATTCAGAATCGTGGTGAAATTTCTAACAAGTTTGATGTTGAAAGTTTTGTGAATGGATGAGAAATGAATGAGTTACAGGAACCATGGCTGGAGTTTGAAGATGAAGTTCATTTCTGGAACTTGTTTTGTATTATGTATTTATTATTTTAGTTAAGTTAACGGATGTACAGCCACCCCAGTGGTAAAGGCAGCGCACGTTTATGGTCAAGGTCATGGGTTCGAGTCCTAGCGCTGCCTTTTGCTATATTTTCCAACATTTTCTTTCTTTTTTGCTACAAACAACCAGCGCTTGGGCTTAGTATGTTCGGCCTTACCATTTTTGTTGATTCTGACCCCCTTGCCTACTTATCACACACAGGCCCAACCCTTTTTATTTTGTTTGTTTTTATGACTTACAAAAATCCCATTGGGCCAGGCTTCAAAAATCTGTTTTTCTAACAAACCCCTAAATTCCTTTTTTCACCTCCTGATTTTTATAATTTTTTTTATTTTATTTTCCTTTATTACTATTATTATTATTATTATTGTTGTTGTTTTTATTAATAAAAATCTAAAAATCATTTATTTATTTATCTAATATATTTATATTCATGTATATTTTATTCCTCTAGAAAACTAAAAAAAGACAAAAATATTTTTCTTAAACAAATTTAATTCTTTTTCTTAATATATTAAATAATTAGATTTAGGTTTAGTTATTATCTTTTTTATTTAAAATTAACTTAGAACTTAGGTTTCTTTTAATTAATTAATTTCCATATTTTTATTAAACTAAAAAACCTTTTCTTAAAAACCCTAAAAAAATGGTTTCTAACTTAATTTTATTTTATTATTTAGTTTAGGTTTAATTTTGTATAGTCTTAATTTATAATTTTTTTAGATAATTAGGGTAAAACCAAACCCTTAACAAAATATAAACAAAAATCATTTCCTTTTCATTTACATCTTTGCACATTATATTCTTTTCAATTATTGTACATTGTTCAATATGGTTGTAATAGATAATTAGGTTTAATTTCTTGCAATCCCCATTTGTAAATTTGTATACCCCACCCCCCTAATGATGTAATAGCGTAGTAATTTTACTTTCCGCAATTTATCGCTCTCATATAAATGCTGGTAATTAGGGCTTGTATGGAAAGATAAAAATCAACAAATAGATAACCCTAACTCAAGATAAATAATGCATGCAAATCAAACACACTATTCACGCATGCACCCTTAGGGTAATTCCACTTGTTGCCTTACAAAAACGGTCATGTTATGCATGTGGGATATCTTGGAAAAAATAATAAAAAATACAAGATCATAGTCCCTCGATGACGCTACGAATGTTGCCTTTCAAATGATCTTAGTCCCTCAAAGAGAAATGTTAAGATATCTCACAACATTGCTATCATGACTATACGATGACCCACACTCGTCCCTTTACATCCAAAGATAAGGCTTCTTACCAATCAATGGTAAGATAGCCATATCAAAGGAAAGGAAGAAATGAACAAAATACTTTTGAGTGGGTAGATTGTTCCTAGTTGCTTGCTCACTTTCAAAATAAACATCCTTGCTAATTTTCAAAACAAACACCAAACACTTTCAAAAACAAACTTTCAAAACTTAAAATATTTCCAAATGTCTAACACTTTGTATATGTTCTTACGAACGAGGACCATTACAAAGTTTTCCTAAATGAAGGCGTCTTTTCAAAATACTTTCAAAACCACCACAAATCACATTTTAAAAACAAAGCAAGTGATCTAGCAAGCAACTAAGAGACCATAGATACCTATGGATGAAAAGGGTGCTAACACCTTCCCTTTTCATAATCTACCCCCTGAACTCAAGAATTAATCTCAAAGGTCTTTGCTGTTCTTTTACACCTTTCCTTTGGATAAAAGAAAAGTCAGTGGCGACTCTTGCTAACCGCAACATTTGCGATCAAACGCAAAACATCCCAAGTCATTTCTCCCACCGTATTACACATACTATGGCTAAGAAAATCCTGAGGGCTGGTTACTATTGGTCAACAATGGAGACTGATTGCCATCACCACTCAAGGACTTGCCATAAATGCCAAATCTATACCGACAAGGTCCATGTGCCTCATATTCCTCTAAATGTCATGACCGCTCCGTGGCCGTTAGGAATGTGAGGCATTGACATGATTGGAGAGATCAAGCCTACTGCTTCCAATGGACATCGCTTCATTCTCGTCGCTATAGATTATTTCACCAAATAGGTTGAAGCTGCCTCATTTGCCTCAGTCACAAAGAATGTTGTAGCCAGATTCATTAAACATAACCTCATCTAGCGCTATGGTATCCCCAAAAGGATCATCACTGACAATGGGACTAATCTCAACAATACTATGATTACCGAACTTTACACTCAGTTCAAAATCAAGCATCACAATTCTTCTCCTTATAGACCTAAAATGAAAGGCACGGTGGAAGCATCCAACAAAAACACTAAGAAGATTATGCAGAAGATGGTAGTAACCTACAAAGACTTCCATGAGATGTTACCGTTTGCTCTTCATGGCTACCGTACTTCAGCTCAGACATCAACTGGGGTAACTCCCTTTTCTTTGGTATATGGCATGGAAGTTGTACTGCCAGTGGAAGTTCAGATCCCCTCACTAAGGATTATGAATGAAGCAGGCTTAGGTGAAGACGAATAGATTCAGAAAATCTTGGATCAGTTGAACTTGATCGATGAAAAGCGACTGGCTGATGTTTGTCATGGTCAGATGTACCAAAAGCGTATGATAAAGTATTTCAACAAAAAGATCAGGCCTCGAGTATATCAAGTTGGTGACTTGGTGAAAAAATGCATCATTCTTCCACAAGGAGACCCCAGGGGAAAATGGACTCCCACTTACGAATGGCCATTTGTTGTCAAGAAAGTTTTCTCTGGTGGTGCCATGATGCTGATTACTATAGACGATGAAGATTTTCCACATCCTGTGAATGCGGATATAGTTAAAAAATACTACGCATAAGAGACCCGCTAGGTTGACACACCTACGCAAGATAAGGGCATCCCGACAAACCAAAGGTTTGGGCAAAAAATTAGGGATACATGCAAAAGATTGTACACCTGGCAAGTTGAAAACCCGAAAGGTCGACTTGGGATAAAATGGGTATCCTGGTGGGCTTAAAACCCGAAAGGGCGGTCCAGACAAAAGTTAAGGATTAAAAGTGTATGACTATTCCCGTGGAATCACTACAGTGAACTTTATTACCAAGGTCCGAGTTCAAGCGGTCCAAGATCAATCAAACCAACTTCTGTCAATGGCAAGGGACGTTCAAAGACATTGGGACAATAGTAGAGTTTGAACACAATGAGATCATTTCCACATGGCTGTCATCTTTGTTTTCAATTTTGTTTTCCTTTCGGAGATTTCCTCTTAATAGGATCTCCGTCTCTTTGTACAAAAATGCCTATTCATGGGCAAAACATCAATACAAATATACTTTGAAGCAAACTTTTTGTTTTCGTTTTTGAGTGCAATGACGTCCAATGATTAAAATTGAATGAACATATGCATATGAACATATTTAAACTATTTAGTAAATGTGTTCAGCAACAGCGAGTATCTCCTTAATGCAGTTGAGATATCCCCAGAGTTATCTCATAGCATTATCCCCACAGAGCCGGCTATAATAAACCTTTGCCCCAACAGAGTTTCCCACAAAATTGGAGTTATGCAAACCTCGATCAGAGTCTCAATCTCTCGACAACCCTCTCCCCAGCTGAGTTGATCTTAAAAGAAGAAGCCTTATGGATTTCTTCCTAAAGAGTTCTCCTTGACAACATGTCATTGAATATCCTCTTCAATGGGTTTTATTCCCCAACAAGACAACACACTCCTCAACAGAGTCTCTTCCTATTCAAACAACTTTCAGATGTTATGAAACCTGGACCCGGCCAGATAATAGTTAAACTTCTTAAAGATACTATGAAGCCTGCACCCGACCAGACAATAATTTAACTTCTCAAGATATTGTAAAACCTGGACCCTACCAAATAAGGGTTTAATTTCTTTTCCCCAATAGAGTTTACCTATATCCCTAGAAAGTTACTGTGAAGCCTGGAATCCGACCAGATAACAGTTTAACTTCACCCTCCCAAGCAAGTTACTGCAAAGCCTGGAATCCGACTAGATATCAGTTCAACTTGATTCTTTCAAGCAAGCTACTGCAAAGCCTGGACCCGACCAAATATCAGTTCAGCTTCATCTTTTCAAATAGCAGTTTAAAGTTTGTAAGTTACTGCAAAAGCCTGGACCCGACCAGATATTTGTTCAACTTTATCCTTTCAAGTAAGATACTGCAAAGCCTGGACCCGACCATATATCAGTTCAACTTCATCCTTTCAAGTAAGTTACTGCAAAGCCTGGACCCAACCAGATATCAGTTCAACTTCATCTTTTTAAGTGAGTTTTTGAGAAGCCTGGAAATTCGACCAGAAAACAATTAACTTCATCCACCTCAGAAATCTGCGAAGCTTGGAATCTGACCAGATAGCAGTTTAATGTTAGTAAGTTGCTGCGAAGCCTGGAAACCGACCAGATAATATCCTAACTTCACTCTCCCAAGTAATTTCCTGTGAAGCCTGGAATCTGACTAGATAACAGTTAATTTAAATCTTCTCCAGTAAGTCACTGCGAAGCTTGGAATACAAACATATAACAGTCAACTTCATTATCCTCAACAATATGCTGCCAAGCCTAGATTTTGACGGGATAATAGCTAACTTTTGATTCTCTCTAGTCAGGAATAGTTCCCAGTGGAGCAACGAATATCTAAGACTCATAAACCCTTTTCCCCAAGCAGAGATCAACACTCTCCACAAAGTCTTCTTAAACAAGCCAATATTCCCCAGCGGAGTTTCTCCTCAAACAACAGAAGAGGAATTCCTAGCAAAAACATTCTAAACAAAGTTGAAGATACATCTATTCTCCAACAACAGTTAGGGATTTAGCCTCTCAAGATTCCTCAGCATGTTGTCAAGGATTTATTTTCCTAGACAAAGACACACTACAATAAACGCATCACATTCATTAACCATGATGCATACATAACAAATGCATACAGCATAATATCATTTATTTTGAGAACATCATTACACCATACATACACTTGCATGCAACTAATCCTATTCCTTGCAGAAGAAAAAAAGAATCAACAGGCAAAAGACATCTACTATTTCAATATAAGTCAATCAAAAGCTTTATCCTGATACCTTCCCCGGTCGCTCTGGATGGAATCTTTAAGCCCATTCCCTACACAATCCACTAACACATCATAAAGTACAAATTTCTGGGCACTTTAGTGTTCAATCATCTTCCACCTTCAAGTCACGAATGATGGGCTCGCTAATCTAACTCTTCAGGTTTAAGAAGATTGAATATGGGCAACTGTTGTACCCCAAAATTTGCCCTCTCATTTCTCAAGAATTTCCTCCCAAAATCTCCCATGACTCAAGTTTGCATCATTGATACAACAATTTAGGTTTGAATTGGCATAAGGGCAAAATGGTCAAAATGCATATTTGAAAAGTCAAACTTTGACTTTTGGATCAAAATTAAGTTTCAAGAATCATATTTCATCAAGACATGTTAGAATATGAAGTTTGGTTCATTAAGAAAATCAAAAGTCAAAATTACTTTGGAAAAGTCAAAATTCTAAACACTTAGAAATTTTTCTAAGTATTAAGAAAAGATGATAAGTTCAGAACTTCTGGCCAGATTTTCATCATGATGCAAGATGATTCAGGAAGTACTTCTAAAACAAGAGTTGTAGATCTCAATGAGATCTAAAACATTGCAGAACAGAACTTCTCCTAGAAATGTTGGGATTTCAAGTTATAAATCTTTGAAGACACGTCCATAAGACCAAAACACTTAGTAAATTCTGAACCTTTCCAAGTCAGAATTTGGTTAGAACTTCTAGGCCAGTTTTCACGTAGGATCAATCAAAGTTTTCTAAGATGATTCAAAAAGAGGTTGCAAAGCATGTTACAAGCTTTCTGAAAAGTCTGAGAACTCCTCCAGATCATGCTGGAGCAGGGAGATTTAGAGATCAGAAGTTGGACATTTGTTCTTAACCCAAGTTACGTTTATGCTGAACTTCTGATCCAGATTCAAGTTGGCTACACAATCTCATGTTACAGGATTTCTGGCTTGTTAAATTTCATCATCATTTAATGCCCACACTCACTTTTGAGTCCTTATCCAAAGGATTTTCCCACGTTGGGCATAGAAGTACCATTGTTGTCCTTGGAAAGTAAACTTTTGTACAAAGTTCATGTTGGACCCATGCTTTACTTTTTCTTCTGAATGTACTTCTCCATAAATCATGGCTACAAAATTAGATTAGGTGTGCTTAAAGCTGCTAACCACCCTACCTTGCCTTAAAACTTTCTTGGCTAAACTTGCTTCAAAAACAAGACAACGAGTCATAATACAGGATGGATGTACTTCTGATTTCTCTAAGCTTCCAAATCCTTTGCCTATAAATTAAACTTCATTTGCAACTGTTAAGAAGGTCGAGAAGATTAGAAAAATCCTTGAAACCTTACTGAAAATTCCCAAGAACCTGAAACTACAAACATAAACACGAAACTTGGTAATTTCTGATTTTTTGCATTCAAACTCTAATTTTACTTAAGTGTTTCTTGACCAAATCATCAAGACAGTTTCTGATATACATATAGAAGCCTTTCCAACTTCTGTTTTCAAACTATAACACAATCTTCACCAATCTCCATTTCAAAATATCATAACTTTGCTTCTTGGCTGCTCCAGCACACTCCAGTCATTCATAGCTCAAGTTAAGGGTTGTTCCAACTTTCTGAGAACGTAAGGAAGCTGACCAGAACATCACAGCAGTCTGACCCAAGCTCTAACTCATAGGAAAATCTTCAGCAGCAAGGTAAGCTTCTTCTGATTTTTATCTCATTACTTAGGCATTGTTAGGCTTGTATTTTCAAAGATACAATGTAGCTGTCATGGCTCTGATTCTGTACATATTTATAAATTTCATTTATATGGCCTAAGTAGAAAGAGTTTCAGATCGGAACTTCTTGAGGAAATTAGGTTTCAGAATTAGGATTAACATAATTCATGTTTGCTTCTGGTTTATAGTTTTGATGCTTTGTATTTCTGAAACCATGATGAAATTTTCCATAGCTGCTATGTTTGCATTTTCCATTTTTGTGAGAAATAACTAAGTTGTAGATACTCCGACTGGCATGGAGAAGGAGATGAAGTTCATCATCATAACTTACTTTGTAATATATGTTTATGTTTTTGTTTCTAATACCGGATGTATAGCCAACCCGGAGGTAGAGAATGAGCGCGTAAAGAATTAGTGTTAAGGGTCATGAGTTCTAGCCCCAACAACACCTTTTTATGTTTATTTCTTGACATTTTCCCCCATTATTTGTCAACATTGATCCTGGACCAGAACTTCTAGATAACCCCCCCCCCCCCCCCCCTCTTTCATTTGAGTGACAAAATAGTGATCCTGGACCAGAACCTCTAGATATTCACATCCAACAACATTTATCACCTCACTCCTCCAACAACCAGAACTTCTAAGATTCCAGTAACACTAGAACTTCTAGGTTCCCAGTTGCATCAGAACTTCTAGACTCTCTTAGCAATTAGAACTTCTAGGATTTCCTTTGTTCCCAGCAACCCCAGAACTTTAGAGCGCCCGGATCCATAACTTCTGGCCTTCCCCATTTCTGCTAACATTTTCTTTCTGATTGGTAGTGCATCAGAATCAGAACTTTTGCTGCTTATTTCTATCCGTTCAGCAATGCGCTGACTCTGATTCTTTTTCCTCTATTATTTTTGTCATCACTTCTATTTTCATTAATCAAAAAGACCAAAAATTACTTTATATTCATACACTTTGCTTTATTTCTTTTAAAACAAAAAAGACTAAAAATATTTTCTTAAGAAAATTTATTTCTTCTCTTAACCAAAACAAAACAAATTTATTTTCACATTTCATTTCTTGTACATCCTTTCAATATGGTTGTAATAGATAATTAGGACTTTAATTTCTCGTAATCCCCATTTGTAAATTTGTACACCCCATCCCCCTAATGATTGTAATAGCGTAGGATATTTACTTTCCTCAATTTATCGCTTTCATATAAATGCTAGTAACTAGGATTTGTATGGGAAAATAAAAATCAATCTTAGAGAACACTAATCCAAGATAAACCAAGCATGAAATACAAACACTATTCACACATGCACCCCTAGGGTTAACTCCACTTGTTTCCTTATGAAAATGGTAATGTTATGCATGTGAGATGACTTAGCAAAAACGGTCAAAATACAAGATCATAGTCCCTCGATGACGCTTCGAATGTTTCCTTATAAATGATCTTAGTCCCTCAAGAGAAATGCTAAGATATCTCACAATATTGCTATCATGACTATACGATGACCCATACCCGTCCCTTTACATCCAAAGATAAAGCTTATTACCAATCAATGGTAAGATGACAACATCTAAAGGAGGAGGAAAAGAACAAAGACTTATGAGTAGGTAGAAAAGTTTTAGTTGCTTGCTCATTTTCAAAAACAAACACCTTTTCAAATGCACCAACACTTTCCATGAAATATTTTCAAAAGTCCAACACTTTGTATACATTCTTATAAAGACGAGAATCATTACAAAGTCTGCCTAAACGAAGGAGCTTTTCAAAAATACTTTCAAAAACCACCACAAAGCACACTTTCAAACAAAAGCAATGATCTAGCAAGCAACTAAGAGCCCATAGATAACTATGGATGAAAAGGGTGCTAGCACCTTCCCTTTTCATAATCTACCCCCTGAACTCAAGAAAATAATCTCAAAGGTCTTTCCTATTCTTTTCACCCTTTCCTTTATTGGATAAAAGAAAAGTCGATGGCGACTCTTGCCATCCGCAACAATTGCGATTAAACGCAAAACATCCCAAGTAAGTTTTCCCACCGTGTTACACACATACTCTTCATCCCCAGCAACAGACATGGATTTATTTTCCCCATACAAAGATGCTCGAGTTTACAAATGCATCTCAATAACATATCACATTCATACATCATTTACAAATGACATAGCATATGCATACAAAACACATATAGCACAATCTCTTTTATTTTGAGAGCATCATTATGCAATAAAATACCTACATCATGCCATTGCATAAAACTAACTTTGTCTTTTCAGGTTAGTTCCCGAACAGATAGAGATTGTCAATAGTTTATCATCTTCCTGATACGGTTCATATACGCTCCAGATAGGAATGTCATTCTGATACTCATTCCAGATCATCTTTCAGATACAGTTTAGATACGCTCCAAATACGGATGTCATTCTGATACTCATTTAGTACATCTTTCAGATATCGTTCAGATACACTCTAGATACGGATGTCATTCTGATACTCATTCAATACATCTTTCATATATAGCTTAGATACGATCCAGATATGAATGTCATTCTGATACTCATTCAGTACATCTTTCAGATACAGTTCAGATACGCTTCAAATATGGATGTCAGTCTGATACTCATTCAGTACATCTTTTAGATACGGTTCAAATACACTCCAAATACGGATGTCATTCTGATACTCATTCAGTACATCTTTCAGATATGGTTCAGATACGCTTCAGATACTGATTCCATTCTGATACTCATTCAGTATATATTTTAGATACAGTTCAGATACGCTCCAAATACGGATGTCATCCTGATACTCATTCAGTACATCTTTCAGATATAGTTCAGATATGCTCCAGATACGAATACAATTCTGATACTCATTCAGTACATCTTTCAGATACAGTTCAGATAGGATCCAGATATGGATGTCATTCTGATACTCATTCATTACATATTTTAGATGCATTTCATATACGCTTCAAATACGGATGTCATTCTAATACTCATTCAGTACATCTTTCAGATATGGTTTAGATACGCTTAAAATATGGATGTCATTGTGATACTCATTCAGTACATCTTTCAGATACGGTTCAGATGCGCTCCAAATACGAATGTCATTCTGATACTCATTCAGTACATATCTCAGATACGGTTCAGATACGCTCCAGATACGGATGCCATTCTGATACTCATTCAGTATATCTTTCAGATACAGTTCATATACGCTCCAAATATGGATGTCATTCTGATACTCATTCAGTATATCTTTCAGATATGGTTCAAATACGCTCCAGATACGGATACCATTCTGATACTCATTTAGTACATCTTTCAGATACAATCCCGATATGGATGTCAATCTGATACTGATTCAGTAAATCTTTCGGATACAGTTCATATACGCTCCAAATATGGATGTCATTCTGATACTCATTCAGTATATCTTTCAGATATGGTTCAAATACGCTCCAGATATGGATACCATTCTGATACTCATTTAGTACATCTTTCAGATACAATCCCGATATGGATGTCAATCTGATACTTATTCAGTAAATCTTTCGGATACAGTTCATATACGCTCCAAATACAGATGTCGTTCTGATACTCATTCAGTACATCTTTTAGATATGGTTCAGATACCCTCCAGAGACATATGCCATTTTGATACTCATTCAGTACATCTTTCAGATACAGTTCAGATACGCTCCAAATACAAATGTCATTCTGATACTCATTCAGTACATCTTTCAGATACAGTTCAGATACACTCCAAATACGGATGTCATTCTGATACTCATTCAATACATTTTTCAGTTTATATACGATCATGATATAGATTCATTATGATACTCATACTCAATGCATCTCTAGATACAATCACGACATAGATTCATTCTGACACTCCCAAACACATCTTCTAGATACAATCAGACACAAATTCATTCTAGTATACTTCTCATACGAAGTCAGATATAGAGACTTCTTCTGGCTCAGATAAAATCAACCGTAGATTTATTTTGATACTTTTTCCAGTTTGGAGTCAACATTTACTTTGGATGGAATCTATAAGCCCATCTCTGACGACTCTAAGTCATCTTCTCCAAATGGAATCTATAAGCCCGTTCTCGATATTATTAACCAACAGTGTTACTTCATGCACAGGCGAGTGCAAATTTCTAGGCACTCTAGTATTCAATCATCTTTCACCTTCAGATTACGAATGGCAGACATGCTAATCTAACTCTTCAGGTTTAAGAAGATTGAACAGTGAAGTTTTTGTACCCCAAAATTTTCCCTCTCATCTTATTCAATACATACTCATAGAGGTCCCTAAATGCTCAAGGTTGACTAAGAATTAACCAGAAAAATTGTCCTCCTAAGCAATGGACTTACAACTAGGGTTTGGAGTTTCTCAAGGAAATTTGGTTTGAAAAAGTCTACAGTGGCTCCCATGTTTCTTCATAGGTCCTCAACAAGGCTCATGTCATGTTTCAATCCCTACATCACGAGTTTGCTCAATCAATGGCTCAGATGCTTGAAAATCAATTGTATTGATCAAAAAGTCAACTATGGTCAACATACAGTCAAACTTCAAGATTTTTGGTCAACATCAACATTTTGAAGTGATATTCATCATTTGATCAAGGTTTGATCATGATTCCCTAAGGAAAGTCCTCAGATCATCAAAAGTCAAGATTTGTCAAATTAGGGTTTCCTTAGGAGAAGTCAACTGAACTTTGACTGGCATAACTTTCACATGCTTCATCCATTTTTCCCCAACCAAAAATGATTGTGAAGAAAATTCAATTCCCTATAACTTTTCTTTTGTCCTCAAGTTCAAAAAATGCATCATTGGAAAGATATGAGTCAATATATTACATGTCTTTTTGAAAGTCAACAAAAAGATATTTTTTGTCAAGGCAAGTTACATCAAGATAATTTCTCCAAATGCAAAAATGGTAAACATATAGATTGTAGGGGACATCTTGATCTTTTTAAGAAGTCCAAGATCATCTCCAAACGATAAAAATTGAGCAAGTTATGACCAGTACAAATTGGGAAAATTGAGCAAAAATGCATTTTTAAATTCATAGACCTATTTTTTGGGATTCAAATATGTTTATGACTTACTCAAGTATCCATAAATCCAGTATCACCTTGCTTTGTATTTTTTCTCTATTTTATTCATATTTAGTTTGTTTTTATTCAAATAAACACAAAATCAATTGCATAAAATAATAAATAAAAAGTATGGACACATGGGATGATGATTTAGGTTGATATTGGGACTTAGAATTCGTGCAAGGCATGAGGAAAAAGACCAGGTTCATTTCATATCATGAAGGGCAAGTTTTTCAAAATTATGGAAATATTTTAATATGTTTGATATTGCTTTGAAAGGGGGTCATTATGTGTGGATTCTTGCCATGTTTACTCGCCATTACATCCCTCTATAAATACAAAACAAAAGCATAAGAAAAGGCACGAAATTTTGCACCAAGCTCTCCAAATTAAACTCTCCAAATTCGAAGAAATTGTGAAAATCATATCTCGCATATCCAGCGGTTTTCAAATAGATCCAAACCTTTCATTGTCCTCCTGAAGGCCAGGAGTCAGAATCAATCATTATCCTTTGAAAATAAACCCCAGAAAACGGCCTCACATCAATTTCGGTTGGTAAGTTGGTAGGTTTCGTGTTCTCAAGATTTTCACACTTTAAACACATGTAAACATGTTTGTTTCATTTATATGCATTTTCTGCAATTTTCTAACGTTTTAAATTTAAGCATGGAGGCAGAAATAACAATCATGACCATGATGCACCCCAAGGCGTGTTCCCCACTCGATCGGAACAAAGCTCCTGGACTCATCCGTTTTGGGGATCATTGTTCTCCTTCCTCACACCCCTCCACTTACTTATTCTCAGCAAGCTCATTTTCATTTCTTTTTTGTGTTTTAATTAACTACTTTCTTTTTTAATCAATCTTATTTTAATAAAAAAAATCACAAAAACATTAGACTTAGGTTTTTATTAATTAAATTAATTTTAATTAATTACTTTAATCACTTTTTTAAATTTATTGACTAATTAGAATTAGGGTTTTATAATTAATTTATTTTCATAAATCAAATTCAAATTATTATTAACACAAAATTCTTTTTTTTTCTCATAAAAAGACCAAAAGCATTATTTCTTGCTTAGAATTTTAGTTTTTTTTTGTCCTTTAATTTCTTTTTTAATTATTCCTTTGCTATTTAAATTCTAGCAAAAAAATGTATAGGTCGCACGGGTAATTTTGTAATAGTTGTAGTTTACATTTCCTCGCATTTTTTCTATTATCTAACTGCTTATGGGATGTAATAGCTGTAGGCCTTTACTTTCTCGCATTTTATTTTCCGCACTTATATATATATATATATATATATATATATATATATATATATATATATATATATATATATATATATATATATATATATATATATATATATATATATATATATATATATATATATATATATATATATATATATATATATATATATAATTGTGTAGTAACTAGGACGTGTATGGCAAGATCTGAAAACAAAATGTTAGCAAACCTAATATTAAAGAAAAATAACTGAATACAACACACTCGCACACACGCACCTCTAATGTACCTCCACTTGTTGCCTTCGAAAAACAGTCATGTCCCTTGAATGTGGGACACTTTAACAAAGACCCTCGATTAAAAAGATCGTAGTCCCTGGATGATGCTCCGATGCTGCCTTCGGTAAACGATCTAGTCCCTTACGATAAAATTGCTAAAGTGCCCTACAAATTGCCTTTATGACTGTACGATAATCCTCGCTAGTCCCTCAAAACATCCAACGATAGGGCTACCTACTAACTAATGGTAGAGTAGCACTGTCTAAAGGAAAGAGGAAAAGAACAAGATCATTCGAGTAGGTAGACAAGTCATAGTTGCTTGCTCACAAAAACAAACAAAACAATTTTTCACACATACACAAACTTTTTCCTTAACATTTCAAAGACAAAAACACTTTGTATACGTTCTCGCTGAAATGAGAAACATTACAAAGTTTTCCACACTAAGGCGTCTTTTCAAACTATCTTCAAAACACACTTACACAAAAAAAAGCATTTTCAAAGTGAGCTAGAAACTAAGAGCCCGTAGATAACTATGGATGGAAATGGTGCTAACATCTTCCCTTTCCATAATCTACACCCCTTACTCAGAAATAATCTCAAAAGGTATTTTTCTGTTCTTTTCACCCTTTTCTTTGTTGGATAAAAGAAAAGTTAGTGACGATTGTTGTTTACCGCAACATTTGCGAATGCAAACGCAAAACCAGTATAACAACCGGTTCTGCCACCAAATTACACCCGTGCCTAAAACTTCAAAAGGAAAGATAATTTCTCAATTGCAGAAGTCTGTCAGGGAATTCGAGAACTCCATCAGAATCAATACAGTAAGGAAGATTGAGTTTGAGGTTTTAATTAAAGCTTTGATAGAGGAACCTGAAAAGGAAGCTGAACTTGTTGATATCTTTACAAAAGCTCTTGGTGTAGTTCAGTTTGAGACCTAAGGAGGAGACTCAAGATCTGTATCTATGAAGAATTATAACAATTAGTGTTGGTGTTGCACCTGTTGATGAATATGCTGAGGATGGTGCTGCGCCTAATGAACATTCTTCTTGTACAATTAAAGAAGAAGAATATGTTGATGCATGACATGTGGTCATGTGATTTTGTTTGAATTTTCCTTATGATCCTGTTTATTTTGGTTTATGATTTTGTACGAGTTGAATGCCCAGGATATTTTTAGTTCTTTTTCCACCTTATCTTTTAATACTTTAGGTGCTTAAATTTTTTTCCTAATATTGTCTACTTACCTTTGTCATATTATGGCTAAAAAGGGGGAGTAGTATAATATTGAGGGTGCTGGAGCTAGTATTAATGTTGAGGGGGGAATTTCTGATTCTCTGTTAAGATAGCAGGTGTTGAGGGGGAGTCCCTACTATTTTGAATTGGGGAGCTTTGAAGATATGTCAAACATGATGTCTTGACATCATGGTGTTGAGATAGGTTCTCTATTTGTTGTTGCAATTGTGTTAGTAGATCAACTAACTACAACCGTGTCTATGATTTTTGTGTTGCTAACCTTCTGAATGTGTTTTCCGCTATTGTACCTACGATGTGTGTGTTTGATTTTATTTCAAACATATTTTATGGTGTTTTTGTATGAAGGGTTATTTGGTTGTTTTAGCCAAAGTGTTCCAAAGGGGGAGATTGTTATTTCTCTGAAATTATGATTGGCATACATTTTGGTAAAACCAAATTGGCAGCAACATATTGAACAAGATGTTCTAACTTGTAGTTTTCAACATGTCGAATAAGATGTACCAACCAAGGGGATAAGAAATTGCGTCTACAGCAGCTGACAGTTTTGTTTTAGCTAATTTGTTAGTTACTGAATATTCAGGAAATATTTAGTTAGTTTATGTGGCATCCAAGATTGAAAAATCAGAGATTCTATGTTGGTTTTAAAAGATATACAAAGTTTCTAAATATAAAGACATTTTAGGAAACTAACGGTTTAAGACCTATTTTCTTGGAGAAGATTTTGCAGACTTTGTGCAGCCTCACTGTTGCATTTTTGAAGCCTAACCCATTCCAGAATAATGTTATAAATAGGCGGGTGTATACCTAGTTTTAGGTGGAACTTACATGTGTGTTTTGTTAGGGTTTTTAGAATCCTTATTATTGGGTTGTAAGTTTTGTCAAATGTTCATAAGCTTTTAAGTATTAAACATTTGTGTTCTAGATGCTCATAAGTTGTTAAACATCGTGTATTTGTGTGTCAGTTCTCATATCCTTTTAATCATTGAGGATTGTGTGTCTTCGAAGAGTGACTTCCTATTTTTTATTTTCTATTGTGTATAAATTTTCTCCAATCTCTGAGTGTGATTGAAGAGGGATTTGAGGAGGGCCTCATACCTAGGTGTGTCTTAGGTAGGAGTTAAGCAAAGGGTAGTGATTAAGTGTGTAGATTGTAAACAGGTGTGTTTTCTATGTGGTCTACAAATTGATACTATCTAGTTAATTTCGTCCCTGGCTTGGTAGCCCCTAGAGTAGGTGTTATTGTCACCCAACTGGGTAAACATATATGTGTGTTATTTACCTTCAACACTGTTTATTTTGTCTATACATATTGTTGTTGCATGTTGAAGTCAGATCCGGTGTTTCGGCATCCATTAGGACATCCGAGATCTGACAACCAAAATTTCACATATGATTCGCATCTTTATTTGTTAAGTATTTTGAAGTTTTTGATATGAAAAGATTTTTAGTATTAAAGATGCTATGCAAAAGAAGAAAAGGACTAAGGGGAGCTAATCCTAATGTTGTCATGCTTCATGGTCCTAAAGTTGGCATCAAGGGAAATTCTACTTAGTTATTGTCATGCTTGGTTTTAAAGCCTAAAGTCTAATTTTAGTTCAATCTAATAAAAGATTAAAATTGAACTAAAATCACCTAAGGGATCATGAAAGAACACAAACACAAGCAACAAGCATCAAAAGAAATTATCCATAAGATTAAGCATCAAACTCATCAAGAGGAATCAAACTCATGGCATCAAAATTTTGAATTAAAATCAATAGAGTATCAAAGTGTTAGTCCTCTAGTTTTAGGATTGGCATTAATTTTTGTAAAACAAATAAGACAACAATATGTTAGATAGGATGTGTTAACTTGCTAACAGGAACAATTTGAGCAAGAAGTCCTATCTTATGAAGAAACATGTTGAGTTGAAATGTTTCAACATCTAGAGCAACATGTCAGATAAGATGTCCTATACAGGGTCATACGACATCGTGCCTAAGCTGAGTTGGATTATTGAATTCAGTTATGATTTAACAGTTGCAGAATATTCTAGGAATATTATGAAATATTATGTGGCGTTGATTTGTAGGTCAAGAAGAATCATGAAGAGTATTGAAGAATATTGACTTTCTAAATAAGCATACTTTTTAGGAAATAATTGATTAAACACCTATTTTTATGCCCAAATCTAGTTGGGAGATAGGTTATAAATAGAAGCATTATAACCTAGGTAAAGGTAACAGCCGATAATTGAAAAGATGTAATCACTAGGGCTGAGTCTGTACTACTCTTTAAGAGAGTTAGTTGTATAATCCATTAGACATGTGAGTTAAATTGTGTTCCTTGAATTGCATGATTTTATTATCACTCTTAAGCTTTTAAGCACAAGTTGATTATTGTTTTCAGATTATCCCCATGTCCACTTTTCAATTTAATTTTGCATTTGATTTATTTCTAGATTAAAAAAGATTTCAAGAAAATACACAAGAGTAAAACGGTGGCATTTGGACGATCGACTTAGGGTAGACTTATGTGACGGTTGGACTCCCTCTATCTCTACTCGACCTTTCTCTCCTTTAATTTCCGCCACCTTCGACCAACACCATCACAACCCTTCCTACTCCAGTCGTTCCGTCTTCCTGTTCTCAACGCAGATCCACAATTCTTTTCTTCAATTTCAAGCCAATGATCCTAAATCTAACATCATTGAAACCCTAAGTTTGTTCAACTCGAAATTAAGCGATGATTCTAAGTCCTTCGATCATGGAAGCTTAAGGTTTATACTCGTGAAGTTATCCTCTACACCGTGGTGCAAAAAAAATGGAAAAAGATAAAGAATGAAGGAAGATTGAACCTTACCGGCCATAGATGATCTGGCGGCCCTTGAATCCTTCACGACGATGATCAGAAGTCCAGAGCTGAGAATACATATGCTTAGGTCTGTATTTTTCTTTAAATTTTTCTCTCCATACGATTTAATCCTCTTCCTCTCTTCAAATTATTTCTACGCTCTATGTGTGTGCTTTGTGAATGTTTGTTGTTTATCTCAGCGTCTAAGTCGTTGTTGTTTGATATTGTTATTGTTCTTGTGAGTTGCGAGAGAGAGATTGCATGGATTAAGATGAAGGTGAAGTAGAGATTGACGATGAGGAGTTCAGAAGGAGAGAGGGAAGTTTTCAGATTTTGTGTGAATGATGATGGTTTGCGAAGTTGTAGAGAGAAAGAGAGAATATGAAGGTGAGAGTGAGAATTATGAAAGTGAAAAAAATAAAGAATGATGTGTTAGGGAAGTAGGATCTTGATCCATTGAATTATGAGAATGGATGATTTAGTTAGAGAAGAAGGATCTTGAGCCATTGGATTATCAGAATCTGTTATGAGATTAATGGTGAGGATGAGAGCTATAGTTTATTCATAAGTTTTGTTAGGATTAGACTCAGGAGGGAAATAAGTTAGTTGGAAGTATTCAGAGTTAGTAATAAGGGTTTATGAGCTGGCATGGTTAGTTTGTTACAAAGCTATTTTGAAGTTATTTTACTAACTGAATTTTTTAGAGGGAACTGAGAGGTGAGTTAGGTGGTTAAATTTTTATCCATCCTAGATTGTTAGTGTAGTCAGTTGTAGGGAAATCCATTAACTGGAAATTTAAAACGATTAGGTTAGTTGGAACAATTTAGGGGGATAATGAGATTGATCGAAGTTTAGTTAGTAGCTAGTTTTGATTAATTGAGAACTTATTACGAATGTATGCGATGTATGTATTCATGTATTTGTGTAGTGAATCTCATGGCGTATCGTATGGCTTCCCCGATGCTTTGATTTGTATCCAAATGGTATATTGTGAAAGAGATGGATGATATGCATATTGATTCCTTTTGTGGTGACCATGTATGCTAGAATGAGTTGCTGTATTGAATTTTTCTTTTTCCTTGGTACTGCATTTTATTTGTTTCGATCAAGATAGTATGTAGATTATTAAGACGAGGTGTGAAATGTGTTCCTGTGTTGAATGAATGTGTGAACTGTTATGTTTATCAATGTGCACTATTTTAATTGGTTTTGGATATGTTTTGATGATATGGCCGCTACGAATATGATAAACTGATTTGGGAAATGTTATGATTAATTGCTTCCGTTTTGGATTCTTTTTAAATTCAGGGTAGGTTTTAGGCTAACCGATTTGGTGATGTTAATTGGATTTGGGATAGTTTGGTGTTAGTGTTGAACTAGTAATATCATTTTTTGATTTTCTATTTAGAGTCGAGCTTATCTGGTTTTTTCCCGTGCATGATTTTAGTTTATAGCTCGACTTTGAACATGGTTTTTATGCGGTTTTGAATGGTGATGATATAGGTTAGTTGTAGGCATGATTTAATGTTTCATTGTGCATGTTGTGGTTTTGCATCATGGTGTGGAAAGTTGTAAATTATGCAGGCATGGCTTTAATGAATCTTTTAATCAAATTGAAAAATAATGTTTAAGTCTCAAACATTCAAGAGCTCAGGTTTTAGAACATGTCTTGTAAACTTGTAATTCTTTCCTTATGATTATTGATGTAAATGTCTTCATATGGATTCCTTGTAATGGTGATGATTTTGTGATGAAAAAGTGATAACCTCTTGTAGACTTTTTGAATTCAATGATAAAAACCCCTAATAATTCAAAGCAAACTTCCATCTTTAAATTGCATACTCTTTCTCTTGACATTATTGGCATTCTTGACATTGCAATAACTTCTTCAAAGTCCAAATTTAAAACTACTATTTTCCCCCATATTCCCGTTTAAACTTATAATATTTTCACTTCATACTTATGCAATCCTACTGTTGTACCCCAAAATTTGCCCTCCCATATTTCTCAAAACATTTCAAGAAAGATCCTCAAGTTGCTCAAGGAAGTCCAAGGGTTGACCAGACAAGCTCTCTCCTAAGGCAGTCTACCTCAAATTAGGGTTTCATGTTGCATCAAGATACTTGAGTCCAAGGGATCCCAAATGCTCACCAATGTCCTAATATGTTCTCAAGATCATCCATGTCAAGTTTCAAGCCTTGCAGAGAAAGTTTGCTCAATCAATTGCTCAAAGGCCTGAAAATCGACTATGCTAGGGCAAAAGTCAATTGTGGGTCACATACAGTCAAACTTCAAGATTTTTGGTCAACATCCTCATTTTGAAGTATATTTCATCATTTTATCAAGGGTTGATCATGATTCATCAAGGATTGCTCACAATTCATCAAAACCCAAAAGTTGCTAAATTAAGGTTTTGTAGGAAAAGTCAACTCAACTTTGACCAAGCATAACTTTCTCATACTTTATGAGAAATGACCCATCCAAAGCTAATTTTAAAGAGAATAAAATGCTATACAATCCATCTTCAACTCTGAAGTTCAAAATATGCAGTCACAAGAAGTTATGAATTTGGACATTATAGGTCATTTTGAAAAGTCAACAAAAACACCTTTTTTGTCAAAGCTTTATACATGAACATGGAATACCAAATTGAGATGATACCAAAAGGGTTGCTTATAGAACATCTCAAGCTTTCTAAAAAGTCCAAGAACACATTTAAAGAGTCAAAATTGAGGAAGTTATGCATTGGTGAAGTTGACCCTTTTTGCAAAATTGCAAAAAGTCAATTATGCCTCAAATTGAAATTTTTGGTAAATGGGCTTAACTTTTTGCACTTATTTTGAGTTGGTAGCATGGTCCATGAGCCCTAGATCCTTCCACTT
The DNA here is from genome assembly GCA_948472305.1 of Vicia faba. Lineage (NCBI taxonomy): Eukaryota > Viridiplantae > Streptophyta > Magnoliopsida > Fabales > Fabaceae > Vicia > Vicia faba. The sequence goes on along the minus strand of OX451741.1, from coordinate 1,434,950,337 downwards.
GTCATTATCTTATTTTTATTATTTATTTTGATTTTGATTTGAATTAAATCATTTTAAATCAAAACAAATCATAAAAAATCCAAAACATTGAAATCTCAAGATCTTGTACATGTTTCAGGTCCTATATCCTGCTAGCAAGAGATTGAATTCGTGCAAGGCCTTTATGTGCATGAAAAGATTGGTTTTGGCTATTTTTGGAAAGATATTCAAAGGAATCGAATCAAGATCAAAATCAATAATGGTGGAAGATTGAGATCATGTTGGCAACCCTAATCCATTCCTCAATACATAAGGCGTATTTGTAGACCTAAATCAAGAGGTTAGAGAGGCGTGAGAACAAGAACAAAACATGATAAAAACACAAAAAAGTGTTGAGTCGAATTCATAGTTCCAGGCATTCTCAAGACCTTCTAGCCATCCCAATCGCTCCCTGGGATCACAAGCAAGCGGAACCAATCAAGAACGGGGATTTTCCAGCACCATAACCCACTGTAAGTTAGACACGAAAATGGCTTTTTCTTGAATTAGAATTGCATAATTCTGACACTTACAGCATGAAATAATTATAGATTCTTGCTCCTTGAAACATTTCCAAACTATCCATAACATTTAATTGCATTTTCATGGAATGTATTAGAATTTGCCATTGTTAGGGTTTCTTGCTTCGATTTGGGATCTTTTCATACAGGAACAATTGACCCTAGGGGAAGATACTATGACGATCAGCGGGTCAAATCCGGTTGATCCATGGTTTTGATTTTTATTTATGTCGCTTGTACGCAGTTTCTGAATTGTACAGGGTTGTAGCTACAGCGCCGTGCCTGTAGGTAAAAGTTTAGAGTTTTAAACGACAGATCCAGGAGGAAGACGATGGCGTGTCATGACTCTACTGGCCAGTTTAAATTCTGGCGCGTTATTCTGGCCAGAAACCTTTAGATCTGATATATTGTTGTTTCTGTTATGTTAATGAACTAACGTCTAGCGCAGTTGCTTATAAGAGGGAATTCAGAGGTTCAGTGTTCTGGGTTTGACCCCAGGCAGAAGCTTCTGGGTATATTCTCATTTGTTTTCTCCAGAGTCAGCACGTGTATCTTCTGAAGGTCACCACCTTCTGGATCCACCGCCCAACAGTAGATCCAGTGCGTCATCTTTCTGATCCATTAGACAAGATCAGATCCCATGCATCATCTTCTGGATCCCAGTTAGAACCAGATCCAGCACGTGCAGGCCACCATCTTCTGGTCACCATCATCTTCTAGATCACCATCTTCTGGTCACCATCATCTTCTGGATAATCATCCTTTGATCAGAGCCGCTGATACCAGACCACTTTTTCTTTTATTCTTGTATGTTTTCTTTATTTAATTTATTTGTTTATCTTACTAACAACAAAATTAATTCTTTCTATCATAAAATCACAAAAAATATATTTTCATCCAATTAGATTTAGGTTTATTTTTTGTCAAAATTAATTAATTTAATTAGATTATTTAATTTCTGGGTAACTTAAATTATTTTTGTAAATAACTTAAAAACAATTAGAAATTAGGGTTTTGTCTAAATCTAATTCTATTTTCTTTTTTTTCTTAAAAAAATAACAAAACACAAAAATAGGCCATTTAATTATTTTCTTTAATTAATTTAATTAGCTAATTAATTTTGTATTTAATTCAAAAACCTATTTCTTTTTCTTAAAAAATATTAAAAACAACAAAAACAATTTTTTCTTTCAATTAGGTTAGAAGGGGTCCAAACCCTAATTTCTTATCGTTCTTAATTTCCTCGCGCGCGCTTTATTATTATTTTTTACCATATTGATGTAATTGCTTACAAGTTGTAATAGATTAATTAGGACTTTTACTTTCATTTATCGTTTTTTAAGGGTTTGTTTTTGGCTATGTAAATACCCGAAGCCTTGTAATAGCGTAGCTTTACTTTCCGCATTTTTAAATCCCGCAAATATTGACTATTAGATGTATGAATAATTAGGGTTGCATGGCAAGAATGTATGTAAATTTTAAAACAGTTAGCCAACCCTAAATGTGCAAAGATAATAACTTGAAATTAAATCACTCGCACATGCGCACTCCTAGGGTATACTCTCACTTAGGTTGCCTTCGGTAAATGGTCATTAGGTATAGGACATTTTAGCGGTCGCTCTCTTGTCTAAGCAAAGATCAAAGTCCCGTTCGGAAAAGTTGCCTCGGAATGGTTGCCTCGGAATTGTTGCCTCGAATAATTGATCTAAGACATTAGAGTTACTACTAAGACGTCCTAACATTGCTTTAGTGACTGTACGTCCCTTTCGAATTGACCCTTAAAACTCTAATGACGATGCTACCTACTCACTAATAGTGGGATATCATTGTCTAAAGGAAACAAGAATAGAAACATTGTTTTTTTCGAGTAGGTAGATTAGTTCTTAAGTACTTGCTCAAACAAACAAACTTTTTCACACTTACACTCTTTTCAAACAAAACTTTCAAAAACACTTCGTAACACTCTTGAAGACAGAAGCAAGGGTTAAATCGAAGTCAAAAAACTTTTTCAAATCAAACACACACAAGCAAATTTGAAAATGATGAGCAAGTACCTAAGAGCCCGTAGAAAACTACGGATAGAAAGGGTTCTAATACCTTCCCTTTCTATAATCTACCCCCCGTACTCAAAATCTCGAAAAAGGGAATTTTTTTGTGCTTTTTTCCTTTCCTATTGGATAAAATAAAAGTCGGTGGAGACTTTTGCTTACCGCGATATTTGCGAATAAAAAACGCAAACCAGTATTAAACAGTCGGTTCTGCCACCGTATCACTGAACTGGAGACTCTGCGAGGGAATTATAAGTGGGGTTTACCTTAGGATCTAGGTCATTAAAATTGCTTCTCTTGATTGTTATGTTTGCTTTATTTTTGAGGGTTTTGTTTGGGGTTACTATAGATCCTAACCCGGATCTGGGGATACCTTTTAGGTAAGTAGCAATAGACTGTGAGGGAACTATACGGTGTAGACCGATACGGTTGAAGCAGTAGATACATTGGTGTGGCACATTGGTTGGTATCGGTATCCCTTGTGGAGAAACAAAGAGAATACGGGGCCGCTGCGTGGTGTCGTTAAGCATCAACTAACCTTAGAACCTTTAATCGCCCAACTTGGCCATTAGAAAGTAGCGAGATAGCCGGCCTCGGTGTAGAGCTGAGAACTGGTTGATACTCGATGCTACACTCATTGAGACCATACTCTCGAGATAGTTCCGGCCCCAAGAAAATATTGCGTGAGCTAAAACCATGACCGATGGAGGATGGTCAGTGATATTGAGATCCTCTAGAACCCGGTTACTTTTTCTAGGACAGGTTTGAAACCAACTTAACTTCAAGAGGGTACTACCTTAAAACCCATGCAAGCCTAAACCTAAGGCTATTTGTGTGACTTGTGTGCTTTCAACTTGAACTACTTGCACAGTTTGATTATCTGACAAAATGAGTTCCTCGCAGGTTTTATTTACCGTCATTATCCAATAACTTGGATTTCTTGCAGGGTTTACTTGCTTACATCACCTCGCACTTTTGCTTAAATGCATAGCATACACATCATAACATCATACCATAGCATTTCCTTAACCATTTCAAGGATCTCAAGGGCCTGTGGTGCAGGTTTTGATGAACCAAACGTCTACAAAGGGGCAAGGGGATTTATTTTCCTATATCCAATGCCGTCTAGAGATCAAAACACGATAACTTCAATCAAGCTGCAATCAAATTCTAACAGTTTCTTGTTTACCCCGCGAGATCCTTGAAAACATTGCATACATATATCATACATATCATTGCATAACAGGTCTTCCGGTACAGGTCTCTCATGTGCTCGCTGTTTATTTCAACAATGGCTCTCAAACCAGAAAACAAAGATCTTCAAACTCAAGAAGCTCAGTTCAGGGAAATATTCCTAAACCTATCCAAGGGGCAGGAGGAGTTGAAAACACTACTCATTGGGAACTTGGTCAAGAAAAGTCCTGAAGACAATAAGGACGAACAGCTGGAACAACTGCAAGCTGAGGTAGGTGCAGTTAGAACCCAGATGCTGGGGCAGATGGCTCTTATCCAAGGCCTAGCCCGAAGACATGAAGAGCTGAAAGCCATGATCAACCAACTTCATCAAGATGGATACAATAGTATGAAGCAAACAGTCGAGGCCGGGGACCAAGTCATTGATAAACCTCCAAGAAGACAAAAGGTTGGTTTGGTGAAGAGTGGATCTTTCCAAACTGCTACTACATCACGGGTCCAATAACAACCTCGCCAAAAACAACGAGTTAATCAGAGTAAGTCAGATATGCCCAAAAGGAAGTTTACCAAACTCAACATGTTGTTGTCTCAAGCTTTGCAACACCTATTAAGGATGAATTTGATTACGTTGATAGGACCTCATCCGAATCCCAAGACTTCTTCTCCTAACTACAATCATGATGCAAGGTGTGCATACAATTCCAACAGCCCGGGGCATGATACTGATGACTGTTGGGCATTGAAAAATAAAATTCAGGACTTGATTGATGAAGGAGTGCTGGAGTTTACACAAGATGGTCAGGATGAGTTCTTCTACCATCCCTCCGAGGCACGTCCTCTGAAGTGACAAGACCATACGAATAGGCTTTTGTTCATTAGAATTTTCAATTTGCAATTTTCTTTTGATTGCTCAAACATCTATTCATGTCAAACTCTATTACTTTATCAATGCATTGCATATGTCTGTTTTGAATCAATTCATTCGTATTCAGTATATTTAAATTTCTTTCATTGTGTGATATTCAACTCTCGATTAAAAACTCTAAGCCTTAGAGGGAGGATGACGAAAAATGATACCACAATCTCTAAAATATGCTTTTGAACAGACCCCGCTGACGATGTACATGCGTTGTTTCAAATCCTAAACAGTGGATTTACAAGGTAGATAATCCCTAGTCAACCCCTTCGAGCCAAAGGAGTAGGAGTTTTCTTTTCACACAAATTAAAACCCTTAATCATAACCTGGGGCAGGGTAGTTTCTCAAGTAATTTAGATGTGCATTCAGTCGCAATATTCTACTTCGTACATAATGAATGGCATCAAAGAAGTCCTTCCAAAACAAAAGACGATGATGGTTCCCTATAATCGTCAAAACAGGCAGTCATTATCTCTCAAAATAAAAGCCCATTAAGTCAAAACCTATGAAGGAGACTTAAGAAAACACAATGGGGCATCCCACTGACTGTAATCACAAAAAGAAATAGTTCAGGAAAAAGACAGGGATGATAAAATAAAAAAGAAAGAGGTCCTAAAAACCCTCAACAAAAAAGAAATGATTGCCTATTCAAAATAAATTGTCAGTATTTGAACCATCACTGGAATATCAGAGCAAAGACTCAAACGGGATCTAAATGCATAATTAGCTGAGTTTAGGATCGAAGAACATCACGAAGAACGGGTGGGTACAAATAAAATTTGAGCCTTTATCCTTTGTTTCTTAAACCGTGAACCAGGCCACGTTATAACCATTAAAAGTCCTAGCTGAAGCATGGGTTAGTTCGAAAGCATACTGTTACAAAAGGTATCCTGACTCCTGAAGGTCCATTACAAATCTTGAGTTGATATCACATCTTTGCAAAATTCTATTTTTTCTATAAAAAAAACTGCATTTTCAAAACATCAAGACAGACGTAAGCTTTGCATTCTTAAAATAACATTGTTTGCATATGACTATTTGTTCAGCAGCAGAGAAATTCGCATGAAGAATATCTAGTGAACAAAAACCATCTCCAACGAAAGTGATCACCTCAAGTGGAAAAACGCTTCCAACCAAGGGGCACGGCATGATCATCGTCCATCATCTGGGGCAGTCAAGTCAATATTTAAGAAATCTCTCAAGGATGCCGAATAGCCAGAAGCAGATCTCCATCTGAATCACTTGGGGCATTCAACATGAATTCCGACAACAAATCTTGTATGATAAAACAAACATCTTCTAGTAGTGTGGCAACACAACACTACCGACAGTGACAACTCCCTACACCCTGAGAGCGTGGACATGGTTAGAAAATATTGCGCATGAACAAAGACCTGCTAGGTTGACTGGCCTAGGAAAAAATAAGGGCATCCCGGCGAACCAAAAGTGTTCGGGAAAAAATTAGGGATAAAAACAAAAAGGAATCTGTACACCCGGCAAGTCGAAAACCTGAAAAGGCGGCTTGGGCAAAAAATGGTATCCCGATGAACTGAAAACCCAAAAGGGCGGTCCAGGAAAAAATTAGGGATTAAAGCGTAACACTATGTATCACTGGATCATCGTGCAACCAGACTTCGATATCGACTATCAAGCTCGGACGACACTAATCAGTCTGATGTACCTTCAGCCAAGTAGCAAAGTGATGAGATGCTCGAAAGATATAAAGGCAATAGCAGAGTTGGAACCCAGAGGGATCATTCACATAGCTATTTTTTTTCTTTCTTTTACACAAACTGTATAAATTCTGTTTGTTCGGCGACATTCCCTTACTAGGACGTCAGCCTCTTGTACAAAACGCTTATTTTACAGGCCAACTTCAAAATCAATACAATTCATTTTCACATAGAAATTTCAAATTTTTTTCCTTTTTCTGTTTTATTTTGCAAGAACGTCCAATGTTCATTTTTGATATATGCATTTGACAATAATTGCTGCTCATAAATATTTACATGCAAAACAAAAGATTATTACTCGTAATATCAGGAACAGGGGCAAACAAGAAATGTCCAAACCTTACGGTTTCTCTGTCCACCAGGTATAGGGATAGACCTAGCATGAGAATACAACTAAAGGTACATTCACTCCTCGCAGAGTAAGAAAGGACAATGATGTTAGCGGTCCCGAACAGGACATCACTCTCCCCAGCTGAGGCTCGCAACCGCGAATGAGTCGGTAAGATTCTCCCCAAGCAGGATTTATCTATCATCAGCTTTAGAAGATTATCCCCAGCGGAGTTTATCTCTTTCACAAATAGAAGTTTTATCCCCGATAGAGTTCATCATCACCAGCAACGGTGATTCATCCCCAGCCGAGGGTATTTCTCCAAATCAATAGGTCCTCTAGCAGAGTATCTCTTCCCCACAGAGTCATTTTCTCGTCAGTTTATTCCCCAGTAGAGTTATTTTCTCCAGCAGGATTATGCTCACAATCAACTTCGGTCGTTATCCCCAGTAAGCGAAAACTCTTTTTCTCCAAGCAGCAGTCTGAGATTTATTTTCCCCAGCTGGAGAACACCAAAAACATTCGCATATCCATACATCATGACATATGCATACGCATCACACAAGGCAATCTCATTTATTTTGAGAACATCATTGCTTGATACATATCATGCATTACATACAACTAACATTTACCTTTCAGGAAAGATACAATCAAATTCTCACCAAACTCAAGTTATGAAGCTCAGATCCGACCGGATAGTATCTTGATTTCTACAACATATTGTGAAGTCCGGAGAACAACCGGATAACAGTATCAAACACAGCGAAGCCTAGATTCGACCAAATAGTGGTTTATCTTTAAGCTATGAAGCCCATATTCGACCGGATAATAGTTTAATCCCCAGCGAGCCGTGAAGCCCAGATTACAACCGGATAACAGCTTAGCCAATTACTGTGAAGCCTGGATTACGACCAGATAGCAGTGCAAGACACCATGAAGCCTGGATTACGACCAGATAGCGGTACATCATAAACACAAGCCGTGAAGCCTGGATTACGACCGGATAACAGCTCAACAAGTTATTGTGAAGGCTGGATTACGACCAGATAGCAATACAAGACCATGAAGCCTGGATTACGACCAGATAATTGTAGAAGATGTTGTGAAGCCTGGATTATGACCAGATAGCAGCCAAAGACACCGCGAAGCCTGGATTATGACCAGATAGTGGTACATCTTTAATACAAGTTATGAATCCCGGATTCGACCGAATAGTATCTTGATTTCTCCAAACACCATGAAGCCTGGATTCAACCAGATAATGGTATGAGACATCGTGAAGCCTGGATTACGACCAGATAGAGGTAAAAGACACTGAAGCCTGGATTACGACCAGATAACAGTGAGGGACACGGTGAAGCTTGGATTACGACTAAATAGCAGTTTACCCGGCTGATTACTATGAAGCTCGGATTCGACCGGATATTAGTAGGCCCAAAGTCAAATGGAAAGCCCGGATGCGACCGAATAAACACTTGATTTCTTCTGAATCCTGGATTACGACCAAATAAGAAGCAAGGTATTATGAAGCCTGGATTATGACCAGATAGCAGTACAGGACACCATGAAGCCTGGATTCGACCAGATAATGGTTTAAAGCATTGTTAAGTCTGGATTACAACCAGATAACGATAAAAGGACTGAAGCCTGGATTACGACCAGATAATAGTACAAGACACTGCGAAGCTTGGATTTCGACCAAATAGCAGTTTACCTGGACAAATACTAAGAAGCCTGGAGTCGACCGGATATTAGTGTGCCCTAAAATCAAGTTGAAGCCCGAATGCGACCGAATAAAACCTTAATTCATTCTGAAGCCTGGATTACGACCATATAAGAATTGAGAAATTGCAAAGCCTGGATTACGACCTGATAGCAAAGTTTAATCTCATCTCCCCAGTAAGTCACTGTAAAGCCTGGATTACGACCAGATAGCAGTCGGTCTTATCACCATGAAGCCTGGATCATGACCAGATAGTAGTTCATTTTCACCTCTTCGACCAAGAGACAATTTCCCAGTAGAATAACGGACGACCGAAGCTCCTAAAATTCTATTTCTCTCAGGACAAAGATCGACATTCCCCAGCGTAGTCTTCCTCAACAACAGGTATACTGAATCTCACTAAGGAATCTCTTATGCGATCGACGCTCCTTCGGATGGCATATTTAAGCCCATCTTTTGTCATCAAACTCCAAATGGCATCTGTAAGCCCATTCCCGACATCACAAGACAAATACCACTTCATGCGAGTGCAAATTTTTGGGCACTCTAGTGTTCAATCATCTTCCACCTTCGGATCACGAAAGGCAAACAAGCCAATCTACATCCTCAGGTTTAAGAAGATTGATTAGCGGCAGCTGTTGAACCATAAAATTTGCCCTCCCATATTTCTCAAAACATTTCAAGAAAGATCCTCAAGTTGCTCAAAGGAAGTCCAAGGGTTGACCAGACAAGCTCTCTCCTAAGGCAGTCTACCTCAAATTAGGGTTTCATGTTGCATCAAGATAATTGAGTCCAAGGGATCCCAAATTCTCACCAATGTCCTAATATGTTCTCAAGAGCATCCATGTCAAGTTTCAAGCCTTGCAGAGAAAGTTTTCTCAGTCAATTGCTCAAAGGCCTGAAAATCGACTGTGTTAGGGCAAAAGTCAACTGTGGCCCACATATAGTCAAACTTCAACATTTTTGGTCAACATCCTCATTTTGAAGTATATTTCATCATTTGATCAAGGGTTGATCATGATTCATCAAGGATTGCTCACAATTCATCAAAACCCAAAGTTGCTAAATTAGGGTTTTACAGGAAAAGTCAACTCAACTTTGACCAAGCATAACATTCTCATACTTTATGAGAAATGACCCATACAAAGATCATTTTGAAGAGGATGAAATGCTACACAATCCATCTTCAGCTCCCAAGTTCAAAATATGCACTCACAAGAAGTTATGAATTTGGACTTTATAGGTCATTTTGAAAAGTCAACAAAAACACCTTTTTTGTCAAAGGTTCATACATGAACATGGAATACCAAATTGATATGAGACCAAAAGGGTTGCTTCATACATGCATTGGTGAAGTTGACCCTTTTTGCAAAATTGCCAAAAGTCAACTATGCCTCAAATTGCATTTTTTTCTAAATGGGCTTAACTTTTTGCACTTATTTTGAGTTGGTAGCATGGTCCACGAGACTTAGCTCCTTCCACTTGTCATTATCTTATTTTTATTATTTATTTTGATTTTTATTTGAATTAAATCATTTTAAATAAAAACAAATCATAGAAAATCCAAAACATTGAAATCTCAAGATCTTGTACATGTTTCAGGTCCTATATCCAGCTAGCAAGAGATTGAATTCGTGCAAGGCCTTTATGTGCTTGAAAAGATTGGTTTTGGCTATTTTTGGAAAGATATTCAATGGAATAAAATTAAGATCAAAATCAATAATGGAGGAAGATTGAGATCATGTTGGCAACCCTAATCCATTCCTCAATACATAAGGAGCATTTGCAGACCTAAATCAAGAGGTTAGAGAGGCGTGAGAACAAGAACAAAACTTGAGAAAACCACAAAAAAGCGCTGAGTCGAATTCATAGTTCCAGGCATTCTCAAGACCTTCTATCTATCCCAATCGCTCCCTGGGATCACAAACAAACGAAACCAATCAAGAACAAGGATTTTCCAGCACCATAACCCACTGTAAGTTAGACACGACAATGGCTTTTTCTTGAATTCGAATTGCATAATTCTGACACTCACAGCATGAAATAATTATAGATTCTTGCTCCTTGAAACATTTCCAAACTATCCATAACATTTAATTGAGTTTTCATGGACTATATTAGAATTTTCCATTGTTAGGGTTTCTTGCTTCGATTTGGGATCTCTTCATACAGGAACAATTGACCCTAGGGGAAGATACCATGATGATCAGCGGGTCAAATCCGGTTGATCCATGGTTTTGATTTTTATTTATGTCGCTTGTACGCAGTTTCTGAATTTTACAGGGTTGTAGCTACAACGCCATGCTTGTAGGTAAAAGTTTAGAGTTTTAAACGACAGATCCAGGAGGAAGACGATGGCGTGTCATGACTCTACTGGCCGGTTTAAATTCTGGCGCGTTATTCTGGCCAGAAACCTTTAGATTTGATATATTGTTGTTTCTGTTATGTTAATAAACTAACGTCTAGCGCAGTTGCTCAGAAGAAGTAAATCAGAGGTTCAATGTTCTGGGTTCGACCCCAGGCAGAAGCTTTTAGGTATAATCTCATTCGTCTTTGTCAGAGTCAGCACGTGTATCTTCTGAAGGTCACCACCTTTTGGATCCACCGCCCAACAGCAGATCCAGTGCATCATCTTTCTGATCCATTAGACAGGATCAGATCCCATGCATCATCTTTTAGATCCCAATCAGAACCAGATCCAGCACGTGCAGGCTACCATCTTCTGGTCACCATCATCTTCTGGATCACCATCTTCTGGTCACCATCATCTTCTGGATAATCATCCTCTGATCAGAGCCGCTGATACCAGGCCACTTTTTCTTTTATTCTTTTATGTTTTCTTTATTTAATTTATTTGTTTATCTTACTAACAACAAAATTAATTCTTTCTATCATAAAATCACAAAAAATATATTTTCATCCAATTAGATTTAGGTTTATTTTTATCAAAATTAATTAATTTAATTAGATTATTTAATTTCTAGGGTAACTTAAATTCTTTTTGTAAATAACTTAAAAACAATTAGAAATTAGGGTTTTGTCTAAATCTAATTCTATTTTTTTTTCTTAGAAAAATAACAGAACACAAAAATGGGCCATTTAATTATTTTCTTTAATTAATTTAATTAGCTAATTAATTTTGTATTTAATTCAAAAACCTAATTATTTTTCTTTAAAAATATTAAAAATAACAAAAACAATTTTTTCTTTCAATTAGGTTAGAAGGGGTCCAAACCCTAATTTCTTATCGTTCTTAATTTCCTCGCGCTCGCTTTATTATTATTTTTTACCATATTGATGTAATTGCTCACAAGTTGTAATAGATTAATTAGGACTTTTACTTTTATTTATCGTTTTTTTAAGGTTTTATTTTTGGCTATGTAAATACCTGAAGCCTTGTAATAGCGTAGCTTTACTTTCCGCATTTTTAAATCCCGCAAATACAAAACGCAAACCAGTATTAAACAGTCGGTTCTGCCACCGTATCACACCTACATATTTGAATCAAGTGTTAAATTTGTCGTGCCAAACGATTGGAAACTTTGAATGAAACGTGATCTCTTCCTTGATCTCACCAACTTGAACGAACATCCATTCTTAAATGTCCTCAAATGTATTTAACTTAATCCCCTTCTTATTCTCATGAATCTATTGATGAAAGTCCAAAGGTTTGTAGATGATTTAATTAAGAGGTATTGTAACCCAAGTAATTGTGTATGTCAACTTTGGGTGATGATTTGATGCCCATGATGATTATAGAATCAAAATACCATAAGAACCTCAAGCCTAGATTTTTGAGGCACTTGAATGAAGTTCAAAGCATACAACTTGCATCACAAGCAAATGAAGGTGAACCATATATTTATCATTCACCCATGAGTCAACCCCAATATTGAAGTAAATCCAAATGAAACCTCAATAATTCCTATGATCATTATGTGAATAGGGAAATAAACCCTAATTCAACTGGTAATTACAAACACAATGAAAACGCACCTCAATCTATGATCTACAAGATTGTTAACTCTAAATCCAACACCTTTGAAAGAAGTCCATCAGAATGACTTATATCACAAGTAATAGAGGAACCATTCCTCCAATGATGAATAAAGCCCATGTGTCGAGAGAAAGAAGCTCACCATTATTATAGAACCAAACCTTATCCATATTCAAACAGAAACTCAATTAAATCAAGCTTGCAAAGTGTTAATAAGAAGTCTCAAACCATGTAGAAGCCCTAGTTCCTTAATATCCTTGATCCCATGCCAAATTTATTGATGATGTATGATTATTGTATGACCTAATGGAAAATATGCAAATAAAAAGGTGAAAGATGCATAAGCAAGATAAGGGTAAAAGGGTAGGACAAATTTGAGGTATGACAGCTGCCCCTATTTAATAGTCTTAAATTTGAAAGTGAGATTGGCATCAACCTTTCAAACATTTAAGGTAGAAGAAGATTAAATATAATGCCCTGAAATTTGTCCTGAAGAGAAAGTGTGAGTGAGTTATTATTTTTTATGATATCTGCTGGGGAAAGAACTTTGGTTTTGCTGGTGAAAATTTTACGATGGGTGATAAGCTTGAATAGTGATAGTTTGTAACATGATAACGGTGCCAATACAAGGTTCTCAAAGACTATTTGTACTGAAATAGTTTCTGGTGAATTAAGAGGCAAAGTCGAGGATAAAGCGTACACATCAATGGCAAACCTGCTGGGAAAGAGAGATATACAGTAAGACTTCGGATAACATAAACAATATCAGATGGCAAACCTACTGGGGAAAAAGGACAACTAATAGATCCTTTGATAGTGTCGTATGCTAATCAAATACCTGAAGAAGTTGACAACAAATATATCCTTTGATAGCATCATATTCTTATAAAATACCTGAAGGAAAGGACGGCAACAGGTAGATCTTTTGATAGCGTCATATGCTAATCAAATACCTGAAGGAATAGAAGACAGGTAGATCCTTTGATAACATCGTATGCTAATCAAATACCTGAAGGAGAAGAAGACAAGTAGATACTTTTAATAGCGTTGTATGCTTATCAAATACCTGAAGGAAAAGACGACAGTTAGATCCTTTGATAGCATCGTATGATAACCAAATACCTAAAGGAAAAGACAACATGTGTATCCTTTGATAGCGTAGAATGCTAGTCAAATACCTGAAGGAAAATACGACAAGTAGATCCTTTGGTAGCATCATATGCTAACCAAATACCTGAAGGAAAACACAACAGGTAGATCCTTTGATAGCGTTGTATGTTAATTAAATACCTGAAGGATAAGACAACATGTAGATCCTTTGATAGCATCGTATGCTAATCAAATACCTGGAGGAAAATACAACAGGTAGATACTTTGATAGCATCGTTTGCTAACCAAATACCTGAAGGAAAAAGTAGCAGGTAGATTCTTTGATAACGTTGTATGCTAATCAAATACCTAAAGAAAAAAACAACAGGTAGATCCTTTGATAGCGTTGTATGCTTACCAAATACCTGAAGAAGAAAGGAAAATATGTAGATCTTTTGATAGCACGGTATGTTTACCAAATACCTGAAAGAGCGGACGATAGGTAGATCATTTGATAGCTCGATATGCTAGTCAAATCCCTGAATGAAAAGACGACAGGTAGATCCTTTGATAGTGTCATATGCTAATCAAATACCTAAAGGAGAAAGGAAGACAAGTAGATCCTTTGATAGCGTTGTATGCTAATCAAATACCTGAAAGGAACGACCACATGTAGATCCTTTGATAGAGTTATATGCTAATCAAATACCTAAAGGAAAATACAATAGGTAGATCCTTTGATAGCGTCGTATGCTAACATAATACCTGAAGGATCAAGGACAACATGTAGATCCTTTGATAGCGTTGTAGCGATGGATATGTTGATACTAAATGTTGTACCCCAATTGTTTCCCCTAAGATCCCTTCATCATACCATATTGATTCAATCATAACAAGATCACACTAGGGCTTTTGGTTATCCTCCCTATCTCTAGTCTTGCTCTTTGAGGCATCACCAAGCACCTTGACTTGTTTTTTCTTTTGTGATCATGTATATTTTGTCTTGATTTTTCCTTTTAATTAATAAAACACAATGTTGGTTTGTCTTGGTTGTTACTAATGTAGTTAAAGGCAGTGAGATTTAGCAAGTTGCTCCATGGGTTCATAAGTTTATTTCCATGCCCTAGGCAATAAAGCTTGAGAAGTCCAAACCTCACCATTGAAGTTGTTTTGGAAGGGATGGCATGGCAAGGTTTATTTTGGTTCACTACATTCCCAAGATATCAAGATTGATTCAAAAGTGCAAGGGATTGATTGAAGAAGTTGTCATGGTTTGACAAAGTCTTGTTCCAGTTGATCACAAGTGCATATTTCTCTCAATTATCAAGATATGGAAGCGGTTTTGGTGGATATGAATTCTCATTTTCATACTAAACAACTTTTATTTACCAAGCATTTGTGTTGGTACAAGAAGTTTATTCAAAATTGTCAAAGTTCCTCAAAGCATTTTCTTGATCTAGGAGCTAGGGTTTTGAACTTCAAAGAAGTATATCTTTCTCATCTTTTGGTATTTTTGAGTGATTCCAAAAACATCCTTCTCTTCAAATGGTTATAAAAAAATCACTTCAAAAGTTTCAAGGAATTTTCATGTGGAAGAAACTTGATGATGAAGAAAGATTACAAGTCCTCTAGATGAACCCCCAATTTCTCATATGTGACTTCAAATGATCATAACATGGTCAATTTCTATCACCTTGAGCCCATTCTTTTTCCAAAATTATCTTGAGGATGTGAACTTTATTCTTTATTCTATGTGCAAAGTGAGAAAATGGATGGAAGATGCCCTAAGGATACAAAATATTATAGTTAATTTCATGATATTTTTCCAACTTCAACAATTCATAACTCTCTCAATTTTTGGAGATTTTGAATGGTTCAAGTTTCAAAATGTCATTCAAGGGGTCTATTTCATGCCATATTTTTTGGTCAAGAGCAAATTCCAATTGGAAGGCCATGTTTGGATGAAAAACATTATAGGTCACTTTTGAAGAAAATTTTGAAATATTTCTAAGTATGGAAAGTCAACTTTTCCCCCCAACTTTGACTCAATGCAACTTTCAGCTCAAGCTTCCATTTGATTCCATTATTTTTCCATTTCAAAGCTTGTAATCTCATCTTTCTAATGCATCAAGAATCATTCCCTAAGACCCATTGAGCTGAGAATGCCATTGTTTTGAAATTGGTAACTTGAAACTGAAGTTTCATCAAAAGTCAGATTTTGAAATCTTTGTTTTGGCTTCTAATCACAAGTTTTCCACGTGTTTTTCCTCTAAACATGTTTAGTGAACTTCCAAAAGTGATTAGCACAATAAAACGCGCGTTTTGGATGAGTTTTGATCAAATTAGAAGTCACAATTTTCTTGTTTGCAACTTCACACGATTTCCCTCCAAACTTCATCATTTCACACGCTTGGACATTCAATTTGATTCCCTATAAATAGATGGTCATCCCTCATTTATTTTCTCAAGATTGGATAGCCAGAATCACCCTACCAAACTTATTCCATAACTCAAAATTCTGCAACTTCGAAATCTATTCTCAAGCCTTTTTTAATCCATTTTTCCATCAATTCACCTTCCTTGATCTTCCCTGAAGCTAACCATATAATTACATTCAAGAATCATGCCCTATATTGCTCCATAGAAGTCTAGTTTCAGAGCTCTGCAACTCAACTTCAATAGGTATATTCCTTCATCAATTCTTCAAAACTTTAATATCATTGTCATGCTCTCATTGCCCTGGTTCTATTCTCAACACTCACATTTATCTAGAAACTTGTTTTGACCATGAAATTTCAAATCCCTTTTCAAAACATTCCTTCCAAATTGCTTGAGCTACAATTTATATAAATTTGTCGAGACGAAGCGAATAGCATAGGTCTGAGCTTCTGATTTTACAGTTTGAGAGATCTGCAATTCACGTTGGTTGGAGGTTGAAGATGACCAACATGTCATCTTCCAACCAGTGAAGGCGCGCCATCTGTTTTTTTTAAATCTGATTTAATTAATGATCCTATGCTTTATTCACTAATGACCATGATATGCACAACGCGCCATATCCCTTGGATTTGATTACTAATACGTTTTGACTCTCATCCATTGGTCCACATTGAAGGGGTGAAAAACACAAGAAGGGGGGGGTTGAATTGTAAACTGGAAACTTAAAGCAAATGACAAGGTATTTTTATCCTGGTTCGTTTGATCTCAAACTACTCCAGTCCACCCGTTCAAGGTGATTTCGCCTCTCTCCAACGAGGTCTTAATTCACTATATTCAACTGAATACAAATCTGCTTTAGCAACTGCTAAAACCTTCTTGATTCAAACCACAATCCGGTTTGTCAAGGCAACACTTTCTTACAAAGGTATAAGCAAATGTGTGTGAATGTTTCTACAAAAACTATATCACAACTGTGATGTTTACACAAATGAAGCTTAGAATACTAAGTTGCTAAACGCTAATAGAGTATCAGAGTTTGTTGGTTTAGCAAAACTTGTAGAGTGAAGATTATTGTTCAGCTTTATGCGTGTAGAGAGTTTGGAAGCATTAGCCATTATAATCTTCAAAGCTTGGTTTATATAGCACTTGAGAAGATGAACGTTGAAGCAAATATTCTTGATTCAATGCTATTAACAAGCTTTCCTTTCTGAGCAGATCTTGTCTAGAATGATGCCGTTGGTATTGATTAGCTTTCAATGCACAGTACCGTTGCTTCTTCAATGCACGTTCTGGCTTGGCTCATTCTGATTCTGCTTTGCTGCTGATGAACTGATTTGATTCTGTATCAGAGTATTTTACGCGCAGTTCTGTTCATCAAGCTTCAGCATGTGCAAGCGTTGATCATCTGATCTTGACGTTCTGATTCAGCAACTTCTGATGCTGATGTGCACACTCATATTCTGATGCTGAAAACGTGATCTTGCTTATTTTAATCAGCATATCTGCAAATCAGAGCATAGTAACTTTAAGTAGCATATAATCCAATCATGAAATATTTAACTACTATATCTTTTCACTTTGTTATCATCAAAACTTAATTATAGGGTACTAGATTCAAACATTGTTCTAACACACATCTTTTTGGTTTTTATTTTATTTTCTGATTTTTATATTTAATTGTTTTAAACTTCAAAAAATCATAGATAATTCATTTTTAGTCCAAAAAATATGAAAAAAATACGAAAAGTATTTTTGATTATTATCTTTCTGATTTTTATCTTTTCACAATTTAATTTTGTGTTTTGTTATTTTTTTAAAATTTTCACTTTATTTGAATTGTTTTAAATGTTTAAAAATACTTTTATACATTTTAAAATTCTGAAAAAATTATGGAATGATCCAATGATATTGTTACGAATATTGGTGACCTCATTTTATTTTTGTTTCTGATTTTGTTATTTTTTATCATTTTTGGTTTACTTTACTCATTTCTTTTAATTTTAAAAAATTGTTTCTGACTTTAAAAATTTACAAAAAAAAATGTAAAAAAATTTGAGCCCTTTACTGATTTTTCTATGGTCTCACTTTTTATTTCTTGATTAATTTGAATATAGTTGATGTTTTTTTCTTTTATTTCCATTTTAAAAACATTTTTAAAACCTTTTTAATGTATATATTAAATGAAATATTATTTTGATTATTTTCTGGCTGATCTTGGATTGAATTTTTGGTCATGAACTTTGTTAACATCATTGGATCCATGGTGTTGAGTCTAACTCCACAAAAATGGATGAATGATTTTAATAATAGTTTGATTTAAATTTAATTCAAAAGTGGTTTGTATGTTCTCTCCCACCTCTCTTCATCTCATCCCTTTATTATTGCACTAAGTGTTATTGGAGCATGATCTCTATATCATGTCTCAAAATAAATGGTGCATAGATTTCTATTGACCGACCTCAAAATAGGTGCGACTTCTATATAAGTCCACTTACGGTTGCTTAACATAGCGCTAAATATTGTCACGATTTGAATAAATGATCATTTGTGGCCCAAACCTATGTTTGCAAGCCCAAGTATGTTAATTTGATCTCTTTGATCCAATAACCTTGAGATTTATTATGTGGAGGTTTTGGTCTTACCAATCCTCTAATGGATCTACGACACTTTTAGTCAACGCAGATCACTTAAACATCGTTGATCATTAAATGATACTTGTGAGGATTCCAAATGGATGATATACTGGACAAAAAGCAAATGCAACTTATTGTGTGGAGGCTTTGGTTCTATCAATCCTCTAATGAGTTCCAAATGCAAGTTTCGAGATGACCATCCAGCTAACCACTAATCACTAATAATTGACTTTATCTTGTGTTTTTATTATATGCCCTTTTATTTCATGTATCATTTACTTTTAGCATTTTACATTTCATGATATTTTCATCTTTGCTCATTTGGGCATTTACTTTCTTGTCATTTTTGTTTTTGCTCATTTGAGCTCTTATTTCCTTTTTTGAAGACACTTAATAATCAACATAAACCCTAAAAAACTTTAATGATACTTGGACTATTTGGTTACTATCCTTGGCATCATGGAGTATTGGACTTTTTGGACTTAGTGTTAGAGACCTTGGCCTATGTTGGAGACCTTGTGACCTTAATTGATATTTTGTCTGGAGTTCTTGAGGTTTACCTCAAGACATTGGGTTTTTTGTTTGCTTTGTGTGCAGGTTATTGTGATTGCATACTTTGTTTGTAGTCTGGAGTTCACCTGTATACAACCGTTAATCTGCCTAATTTTTGTGAAGACTTAATACACTTGAAGATTGGTTCTCTCAAGGGGTCTAGTATCTTTGCTTACTTGGTTTCAATCCAAAGAATGGGAATTCTATCTTGACTCATAATGTCAAGAATTGGCTTCTTGTTGGTTAGATGATTCCTATCCCTATCTTTTATCTTATGCTTTAGGATAGTCTCTTCTTCTCCTCCTATCTTCTTTAATTTCAAAAATCTTCTCTCTCCTTTTGAAAACTCTTCTTATTTTTTAACTTGAACCACTTTCATAATAAACTTGGACTTCGGTCCATGCATTTTCAAAACCTTTTCATAAATAAACTTCAATCAACTTTATAATACCTTGACATTTTTTGTGAGAAGACTAAAAGTAAATCAATCTCATTTCAAACCATTTTGCCACTTTGGCTTTTTATTTTAAAACCTTTCTAAAAATATTAGACTCTTGTCAATCCTTGTAGTGATGCAAACAACTATACTTCTACAATATGTAGTAAAGAGAGATATTTTCCACTTGGGTGTTGAGTGAGGCATTATGGATTTTAAAATCCAAGCCATATCCTCCACTCTGAGATGATGCAAATTCTCCTTTCTCATGATTGTGGGTAGTAAGTATGTTTTCCACACGAACAGTGACAATGACATCTTATCTCATAAAATAACCAACACAATGATGTTTTAAATTTTTTTAAGGTAAACTACGTGTACCTTGATCCCCTATTGCATGAAAGGTGGTACGTAGCCACTAATGTTTCGCAACCGCGGCGGGTGCAAAAATTATAAAAATATATATACTTCTTTTCTCACCTCCACCATCTATTTTACATACAACATTTTATAGCCAAAATATACAGATTTTACAAAGAGGTTCCTGCGGAGTACTGTAGATGTTTAGGGTGCTAATACCTGATAACACGAAATTGTATCGTTTATTTTCCATGAAATTTACCCGTTCTGTATTATTTTGACCCGATTAACTCCCGAATATTTCGAGTTTGTCATTACTTTTTGCTGGTATTCATAACTTAGCTCAAAACAGAAGAAAACATGAAACAATGCAAGAAAGCATCAAAATAATAGAAGAAAAATATAAATCTGTAAAGAATTACAGATTTTGTAGCTGTGAAGGTCGTAACACATCTGCCACGACCGTAAGCCATCATGAAGCGTGTTACGACCGTAACACATCTGCCACGACCGTAACACGGAGAAACACCAAACCTGCTCGTAACGCCTCAGTGACGACCGTAATGCGCATACCAGTTATTTGAAAGTGCAGATCGTGGCAAAGCAAAACAGAAGGAGTTTTCAAACTCCTGATTTCTCTCCAGCCAAACCCCACGTTCACCACTTCTTCCTCAACTACCCATGTTCCTACATTTATGGAGATTTTTAAGGAAAGCTTCGTGACAAGTCTTCAAGCCAACTGCCAAATTCATTCCTCTATAAATACCTCAACATTCAACGTTAGAGACGGGAGAGAATTTTACAGTTTACTTGTGCGGAAGCTCTGCCGAAATCAAACCCATTATTCCTTCAGTTGTTATTTTTCTGCATTCGTTTATTTCCGTTCTTTTAATTTCATTGCCCAAATAATAATTTCCAGCATCAGGAAATTATTATTATAGTTTAGGATTTATTATTCAAGCCTCAGAATTTTTCATATTACCGATACCAAGTCCGAGTTTCCGATTTGTGGAAGAGGGATTGAAGTATCGGCTTTATTTTCAGGTTTCTATTTTGCAATTGTATTACATACCTTGTAATTAATTAATGCAAGTTTAATTTATTATTTATAATGTCCAATCTATATTTGTTTGTTTTTATTTCCCGTACGTTCATTATAATTTCCATGGCTAGCTAAACCTTTAGCGTCGGTATGGGATAGTAAGAGACATTAGGCATCTGATCAAACTTAGGCTAAAACTTTAATCAACTTAACTCTGGTTATAACTTTTTATGCTTAAAAATAAAACCTTTGTTACGAAAGTAAGAAGAGTAAATAGGTTAGATCGAGACCACGAAAGTGTGAGGTTTTTAACCGGATAGCTAAAGTTAGGCATTTGATTTAAATACAGTGAAAGCGCTTTAAACCAAATTAGAATTAATTAAGTTTCCAAAAAATACTTCTAAACACTTATAGGCTAGCGAAAGCAGGTATAGGGCTTTAGACGTATAATCTAAGATAAGACCATGAAAGTGTGAGTTGAGGGTTTTTAAACTGATTAATTCTACAGATAAACCAAGTTGACCATCCTTATATGCCTAGGCCCGATTAGATCCTTTAGGTCGACATTATTGCATACCGACCATTTCATTTTATAATTACTTTAAAATCAATTAGTTTACCTTCCTTAACCTTCCCAAAACCAAACGTGACAATTTCCGCCTTAGCTAAACTAGCATTACTTTCCCGCACTAGAGTGATTACAAAGTCCTTGTGGATTCGACAATCTTTTATTACTACCGCGATAGGCTGTGCGCTTGCAGTTAAGATACCGTTAGACATTAGGTCGATCGCAGACACATCAAGTTTTTGGCACCGTTGCCGGGGACTTTAGTTTAGTCACTAGTGTAATCTGAAAACAACGCTGTCTAGACTAAGGCAACTTTGTATATTCCCCTCTGTTGTATGCCAAACACTCGTTCTCAAAACGAGCCTTTGCATCTACGAATCTTATCCCAATTACTATGTATCACCCAAATTTTTTCTACAACCCCCACTCTGAGTATTTCGAGGAATCACAAGAATCCCATAAATCCGACCTCGAAATACTATTGGAGAATTTCAATGCATCACAGACTCATTCTCACCCGAATTACCTTTCCAACTATCAATCCAAAATTTTTGAGGAATCGCAAGAATATTATTCCAACCAAACTTATCCTCAACCAAATTTCCCCTACAATCACTACACCCAATATTTCGAGGAGACGCAAGTATCCTATAAATCTGACCTCGAAATATTAATGGGAAATTTTAATGAAATATCAATGATGACAAAGCGCTTTACGGAAACACAAAATGCGACTCTAACTCAATTTGAAGAATCAGAAGAATCGCATGATTTCAACTTTGAAACATCAATGGAGGATTCCGATGCGACGCTAACTCACTCTAGGGTAGAATCTCTGATGGAGCACTTTGTAGAGACACAAACTGTCCAGAACGAAGAGTTTAGAAAACAAAGTCTTCAAAATAGTGAAAACCTTAGGCAACTGACCACTGCGGTTGACTCGCTCGCGACCCACAACATAGCCTTAGAGACCCAAATCTCCCAGCTTGAACAAAACCCTCTAGGACCCTTCCCTGAGGAAAAATTGGATGTTGTAACAACCATTAGTGAAAAACAAGTTGAAAATCTTGAGGAGTGCGGTAATGAGGTTGAGGAAAGTGATGATGTGGATGAGGAGAGTTCAGACGAGAAAAGAGTAGAGATTGAGAAAAATCCTCCAACACCATCTAAAAGGGAGGTTGTAGAAGAGGTAGAAAATGGAGCACCTATTGTTATGCCTCACCCCTATACCCCACCGTTTCCTTTCTCGAAAAGTTTTATGGAAGCTCAGATAGACTCCAAATCTAAAATGTATGTGGGGGTATTGGAAAATATCCACACTAATGCACCTTTGTTGGAAGTCTTGCATAAAAAGAGGAAATTAGAGGACCGTGAAACTAGGGATATAATTACTGTTAAGAAGGCAAGGTTAACCTTTGAGGTGGTGGATGAAATCACTAACCCCAAACTTGAAAAGTTGATACTTAGGATAGATCCAGAACCACCACCACAAGTTCAGAAGAATGAACCACCCCACAGAAGAAAGAAAAGAAAAGGTGAGGGATATGTGAGATGGCTTGATAAGTGGCCATGGAAAACGATGATTACTAAAAGTTTCAACCGAGGAGTCATTCTCGGGAGAACCACCATGAGTGCTTGCACTCCTGAGCTGTCATGCTTTTGACATTAAAAACAGCGCTGAGTGGGAGGCAACCCACCTATTTGTTATTTATTATTCTTTTCATTTTTGCATTTATTTCTATTTAAAGTTTCATCTTCATTTTTCTTTCTTATGTTATAATTTTCATGAAAACTGCTGCTAATTTCAAAAATAATTTTACTTGCCACAGGATTTCTGAAAAGTTTTTGTTTCTTTTGCACCTTCTCTTCTGACTAGTTTCCCTAATAATATCCATGGAACCAAAGCAACATAATTTCTTAGAAACCACCTTTAGGGGTATAAAACAGAAAAGAAAATTCGAGGAATTGTCTAAAAGAAACATTGGCATAACACTTTATCATGATGAACCAACTATGAATGCCCTAGGTATATTACATAGTGTTATGTACTTGTTTAACCAGTTGGGGTGGGAAAAAGCCCTTATTAAGACTAGGTTTGCTACCTACCGTGAGCTCACTTTCGAATTCCTAAGCTCCCTAGTCCATTTACCAGAACACGGGAAAGGAACCCGTAAAGGATTCATAAGTTTCCGTCTCTTCGGCATTAATTTTGTTTACAATCATAAGGACTTAGCTGACTTGTTAGGATTTCCTAGCGGCCCTTTTGCCTTTTCCACTACCCAGGTTGAGCTAATGGACATTGAGCTAGACTACTTTTGGGGCACCTTGACTGGTAATTATCACCCCGGCCCGGATAATATGGATAACAATGAAATTCATAACCCTGCTATCTGTTATTTCCATAAGATGCTAGCCCATACTGTATTTGGGAAAGAGGAGAACCAGACTGCTGTGTCCAAAGATGAGATATTTTTATTGTATTGTATGCACCAAGGCCACCCTATTAATGTTGTACCCTTCCTGATGCAAACTTTTTACTGCATTATAGAAAACCCTGATGAACCAATCATCATAGGTGGCCTGGTCACAATGATTGCACATGCCCTCGGCCTAAGACACCAGCTGAATAGGTGCCCACATTTCGGTACGATTCGTCCCATGAATCTTTCTTTTTGCTTTAACCGCCGAATGATTGCAAACCATGCTTACCCACCTTATGATTATCTGATAAGAGATGAAGTTGTAAACTTATTTACCCTTCCGAACCATGAAAAAGTGAGCGTCCACAACCGTGACAACTGGCTCTATGAGCTAAACCCGCCTGACCAACCTCCTACACCTGAGACACCACAAGATTACCAAATCTTTGATGATATTATGTCCGATATGGGTGACCCGGAGACTCCTCCTGATTATTACGAAAATGTCAACATGGCGGAAGCCCATGCAGCCCCTGAAACAACAACTAAGGATTATACTGATAACCTTAACAAAATTGCCACCACGCTTAATACTTACCAGACTAATATTAATGGCTTAAAAGATGAGATAAAAAGCATGCGTCTGGAAATAATGGGATTAACCGACATAACAGTGGAGCAGTTTTATCATATTCATAGTTCACTCGAAGAAATTAAAGCGAAGCTTGGATGAAGTCACGAATGGCAGCTGCAGTTTTTATATTTCATTTTGTTTTATTTTTAGGTAGTTTCAATTTTTTTGTTAAATTACTGCATTTCAATTTACAAGTCATTTATTTTCTGTCAAAAAGAACAAGTTACTCAATTTGAATTAATGCAATTGTTTGTTTTCAATTTTAAACTTACAATCATTATGTTGCTTACAATGTTTTATGGTTTTCTACTCTATTGCGAATTATATATATTGGATTATATGTTGAATAAATTAATGTTGTGTTTATGTTGGAATGCCCGAGATGTTCTGCCTGCTATAAAAATATATACTCTGTGTAATTGTGTTCTGTTCTGTAAAAATTTGCAAAATTTGTAGCTGCCACGATCGTAATCCATCCCCCCACGACCGTCACGCGCCTTTCAGCGTATTACGCTCGTCAGCTTGGTGTTACGACCGTAACACGGGCTACATCAGTAACCCTGTTAGCAGAACGTTCCCTTTTCTTCTTCCCTCAACCTTTCTCTCTTCTTCTTCCATAACTCCCCAACCATCCCACTTCCTCCATCAACTACCCATTAACCCCATTCAACCCACCACTAATCCCTATCAATTTTCAAACTTCCCACTATCTCCTTCCACTATATATACATCCATTATCCGTATCATCTTCTCATTCTCTCATTCACCAACCACAACCATTCTCACTCAAACACTCTTGCATGCAAATGGAGAACAATCTCCAACCTATTCCTGGAATTACCCTACGCGATGGCGAAGCAGGTGAAACTCAACGCACGCGGTTCCTGAAGTTCCATCGCCGAGGCATCCATCCCACGAGGTTCGTCGACATTGACTGCCTCCGAGACCTCGGGTTACTTGAAAGTGTCCAAAACCTCCTACATAATGTCAACCTTTGGACCCTATGTAGCCAGCCCCAACCAATGTACGAGAATCTCACCCTTGAGTTCCTCAGTTCATTTTGCTACATCACTCCGAATGGCCCAAGAAATCAACTTACCGGTGTGGTAAGGTTCCGCATTTTCGGCACCGAATACGATTTCTCTCAGAATGCATTCGGTCGCCTACTAGACTTCTGTACTGATGAAGGCGCTCACCTACGTGTGCCCGACACCTTTCATGAGGAATCCTTCAACCTTTGGCATAGCTTGACCAATAATCGGGCTAACTCCTACGATCACCTCAATGCTACCCAAATCCATAACCTCGCCATTCGCTACTTCCACCGCATCTTATCCAACACCATCTTTACAAGGGATAGTAACCACAAGCTTAACTCCAAAGAGCTGTTCTTCATGCAATGTGCGTTTACTAATCAGAAAATCAATGCCGCACCATTCCTCTTAGCCCATATTCACTCTATTTGCACTCGCGGAGGCAAACCCTTCTATTTAGGAGGGCTTGTCACTTCTATTGCATTGGCCCTGAATCATGGCGACACCCTTACC
Organism: Vicia faba; assembly: GCA_948472305.1. Classification (NCBI taxonomy): domain Eukaryota; kingdom Viridiplantae; phylum Streptophyta; class Magnoliopsida; order Fabales; family Fabaceae; genus Vicia; species Vicia faba. The sequence continues at coordinate 1,434,924,136 of OX451741.1, read as the reverse complement.
CATCTTCCCTCCAGAGCACCTGTCTTGCTAACCTTAGACCATTGCAAATCGGCTCATCTCATTTACGAACAGGATGACGGTCGGTTCCATCCAGTGATCCGTAACGTCGTTTATTCTAACATTGTTTTACCTTGCAGGGACCGTATCGATCCGAATAACCGAGCCAATTGGCTATTTGATGCCCCTGACAGCCATGCTCCCGTGCACGATGCCCAGCCAGCTGCTCCTACTAACGAGATCCAGGAGGAATTGGACCGCGAAACACCTGCTCCCGACATTCCTGAGTCCTCTTCTGCACCACCTCCTTTTACTATGGAGGACGTCCTCAGAGCCCTTCATCAGCAAAATCAGATGGTTGTAGCTCTTGAAAGAAAGCATCAGGAGCAGTATGACACTCTACATGCGCAAAACGTCCAAATCCTGAGCGGGCAGCGCAATGTCAACAAGAAGCTGGACGAGGTTTTCTCCGAGCTAAACGCCTTACGCATGGACGTCATCGCTCTTGGATCGCATGATACCGACCTCGAGGCCACACCTACCCGACGATCCCGCACACGTAGCAAAGGCAGAGGCCACCAGTAGTTTTTCCTTTTCTTGTTGTTTTCCTTGTTTTTCCGATGTATTTTTCATTTAACCTCGCCATTATATCATAACATTGAGACAATGTTTGATATAGTGTGGGAGTAGCACTGCATTCTTAATTTCAAAACGAGTAATTTCATTTCTATTTCAGTTATATTTCGTTATTTCATTTTCTCCCCGTTTTATTTAGCCATACCAAAATTTTTCGCCTTTTATATTCGCATAACCGTTAGTTACCTACTTTAACTGAAATCTTAGTTAGAAGGCCGAGAGCGATCCAACGAGAACTATACGATTATGACACCTTCGACTCCCTACTTACGCGAATCGTCTCCATTTTCGTTATACCGATACTTTGAGTTTTAAGTCTTAAATTAGCCCCTAGTAGTTTATATTAGCAGTCGGCACCAGTCTTAACACAAACCACGTGGAAAGTCGATGAACATAAGTGGATGATCTTGAAAATTGATTTAAAAAGAATGCTACATGCTTTAAGGAAATAGGTATTGCACCAATTAAATTGGGCGATCCTCACCCGATCGTTTAATCCAACGGATGCAAAAGCTTCTACTAAGTAACATGAGAATCCATTGTCTAGGTGGTTCAGAAGCATCTGGTACTGAACTCGGTAGGGCAGACTACGATTTGATCCCCTGCATCTTGCAATTGGATAAAAGAGGTTGCCACATAATTGTGCCAGAAATCGTCGTGTTTTGATCAGAACCACTAACCGGCTATTCCACTACGTGCGTGCAAGGATAATGGGCTTAATGTGATTGCGCAAGAACGAAACCGGGTGAAATATGAAAGAGAAACCTCGAGTGGAATTATAACGGTATAATTGGACGTTTCATTTAAAACGGATAGTCGTCGACTAGCTTGTTGCTTGTGTCATTTACGTATCGTTGTTGTTTCATTCGATTTTCTCGGTCGAACTAACTTAGGATTTCTTGTAATTATTTGAAAACGAAAGGTATACTAGTTATGTGCGTTTATAAAAACTTGTCCGTTATTTTTAATTGATTATTTTGCTTGAGGACAAGCAAAGGTTTAAGTATGGGGGAATTTGATAACACGAAATTGTATCGTTTATTTTCCATGAAATTTACCCGTTCTGTATTATTTTGACCCGATTAACTCCCGAATATTTCGAGTTTGTCATTACTTTTTGCAGGTATTCATAACTCAGCTCAAAACAGAAGAAAACATGAAACAATGCAAGAAAGTATCAAAAGAATAGAAGAAAAAGATAAATCTGTCAAGAATTACAGATTTTGTAGTTGTGACAGTCGTAACACATCTGCCACGACCGTAAGCCATCATGAAGCGTGTTACGACCGTAACACATCTGCCACGACCGTAACACGGAGAAACACCAAACCTGCTCGTAACGCCTCAGTGACGACCGTAATGCGCATACCAGTTATTTGAAAGTGCAGATCATGGCAAAGCAAAACAGAAGGAGTTTTCAAACTCCTGATTTCTCTCCAGCCAAACCCCACGTTCACCACTTCTTCCTCAACTACCCACGTTCCTACATTTATGGAGATTTTTAAGGAAAGCTTCGTGACAAGTCTTCAAGCCAACTGCCAAATTCATTCCTCTATAAATACCTCAACATTCAACGTTAGAGACGGGAGAGCATTTTACAGTTTACTTGTGCGGAAGCTCTGCCGAAATCAAACCCATTATTCCTTCAGTTGTTATTTTTCTGCATTCGTTTATTTCCGTTCTTTTAATTTCATTGCCCAAATAATAATTTACAACATCAGGAAATTATTATTATAGTTTAGGATTTATTATTCAAGCCTCAGAATTTGTCATATTACCGATACCAAGTCCGAGTTTCCGATTTGTGGAAGAGGGATTGAAGTATCGGCTTTATTTTCAGGTTTCTATTTTGCAATTGTATTACATACCTTTTAATTAATTAATGAAAGTTTAATTTATTATTTATAATGTCCAATCTATATTTGTTTGTTTTTATTTCCCGTACGTTCATTATAATTTCCATGGCTAGCTAAACCTTTAGCGTCGGTATGGGATAGTAAGAGACATTAGGCATCTGATCAAACTTAGGCTAAAACTTTAATCAACTTAACTCTGGTTATAACTTTTTATGCTTAAAAATAAAACCTTTGTTACGAAAGTAAGAAGAGTAAATAGGTTAGATCGAGACCACGAAAGTGTGAGGTTTTTAACCGGATAGCTAAAGTTAGGCATTTGATTTAAATACAGTGAAAGCGCTTTAAACCAAATTAGAATTAATTAATTTTCCAAAAAATACTTCTAAACACTTATAGGCTAGCGAAAGCAGGTATAGGGCTTTAGACGTATAATCCAAGATAAGACCATGAAAGTGTGAGTTGAGGGTTTTTAAATTGATTAATTCTACAGATAAACCAAGTTGACCATCCTTATATGCCTAGGTCCGATTATATCCTTTAGTTCGACTCTATTGCATACCAACCATTTCATTTTATAATTACTTTAAAATCAATTAGTTTACCTTCCTTAACCTTCCCAAAACCAAACGTGACAATTTCCGCCTTAGCTAAACTAGCATTACTTTCCCGCACTAGAGTGATTACAAAGTCCCTGTGGATTCGACAATCTTTTATTACTACCGCGATAGGCTGTGCGCTTACAGTTAAGATACCGTTAGACATTAGGTCGATCGCAGACACATCAATACCTTCCCTTTGCATAACCAGCCCCCTTACCTTGAATCTTTCCCCATCTTTTTTTTGGGTTATTCGCTCTTTTCCCATTCCTTTGGAAACAATAAAGCACGGTGGCGATTTTTATTTTGATATGTGTAAGACAAGTCAACCCAATGGCTTAGTCTTAAACATTTTTATCGCTACAGAAAAAATGGCGACTTCACTGGGGACAAATTGACCTCTTGCTGGTCCATTCTAAGTGGGTGGATCCTATCTTTGTCTATATCTATATATGATTTATTGTTGTTTATGTGTTATATGTTATATATATGTTTGTTTGGATTTTCCTGGTTTTCAGGGTGCTTGGTGATTACTCATAAGTCCTACACACGGACTTGGGAAAACTTTAAGATAGGACGGGCGGTATAGTCATGTTAACTTTGAGGGAGTAATCCAAAAAAAAGGAGGCATGAGATCCCCCACTCAGTGGTGGCCCCTTTGACTGTAGTGTCGTTTATCGAGTAATCGGGAAGACTTACCGCTTTCCACCTAGGTGCCTGCTGAAACTGAGGAGCGTAGAATACCAAACCCATCTTGGCGTTTTAGGTGTAGTGCGGAAGCTATGATGGAGTAATCCGAAAATAGTTGTCACGCGATACTACGCTCAGACGAGTTTTTCTTGAGAATATTACTAATTATTGAGTTAATCGGAAAGTTGGTAATACCCGAAGGAAGGATGTAGACTCTTGGAACCTCTAGAACCTTATTTGGAAGGTGATAACTTTTAGACCAACACCTTCGACCTCATGCTCGTGACGTTGAACCTATAAACCCTATATGTGTGATTTTGTGTGTGATTGTTGCATCATGCATCCATGCACTCATAAGCATATTTTGAATAAATTTTATTTCAAGGGACTTAAAAGTTGACCATTTGTGAATATCTCAGGTACTTTTTAACCATGGATTCTGGAAAAAGAAAGACCAGAAAATACAGTTTCAAGGATCCCAAGATAGATGAGTTGATCATTCTAATTCCCGAGATCGAGTGTTCTGCAGATTTTCGGAAGAAGTATGGATCCATCATTCCTCTTATGAAGATTATGATGAAGGAGGGTATTCTCTTGACCTTGGTACAGTTCTATGATCTGATGTATCATTGCTTTACTTTTCCCGACTATTAGTTGATGCCTACACTAGAGGAGTATTCTTATTTGTTGAATTTACCCGTTACTGATCGTGTTCCTTTCACTGGTTTGGAGGGTGAGCCAAAATCACATGAGATTGCTTCTTTGATTCATCTGGGGAAGTCTGAGGTGGAAGCCCATATGACTACTAAAGGAGGGATTAGAGGATTACCAGCTCTGTTCTTATTGGAGAAATCTCGTTACTTTTCCAGGATGAAGAGTACAATCGCTTTTGAGGCCATCTTTGCTCTACTTGCTTACGGGTTGTTCTTATTTCCAATGTGGACAAGTTTGTTGACGTTAATGCTATCAGGATCTTCATGGTTGGAAACCCAGTTCCTACATTTTTGGGTGATTCTTATTACTATATTCACCTTCGGAATTCTTATCACGGGGGGGGGGGGGGGGGGGGGGGGGGGGGGGATGATTATCTTTTGCACGCCTTTGTTGTACCGGTGGTTTATCTCTCATATGCCTCAGTCTGATGCTTTTTGGGATGTCAAGAAGGAACCCCGTTGGGATCCTAAGATCATGGCACTTACTCACTCGGATATTGATTGGTATCATCGAGCTTACTAGGATATAGAGATTGTTGACAATTGTGGTAGTTTCCCAAATGTACCTCTTCTTGGTAAAAAGGGAGGAATTAACTATAACCATGTTCTTGCACGATGACAGCTTGGTTATCCGATGAGTGATAAACCAAATAGTATTCATTTGAGTAGTTTCTTTTTGAAGGTGGGAGAAGACCATAGGGAAGCTAGGGAACAGATTGTGAAGTCCTGGCGTCACATTTATAAGAAGAGTAGAAAAGACTTGGGACCTAGGGGGATGTTTATTTGGAGCCATATCTTCAGTGGGTCCAAGCGAGGGTTATTCATTTGAAGATGCCGTAATCCCGGGAAATGCCTATGCCTGATTTATTTGTGAAGACCACTCCTCCCTTATTGGATGATCTAGAAGAGCTGTAGCTTACTTTGGTCAGGATGCAGCAGGAAAAGGATGCTTGGAAGAATAACTCCCAATCTTTAGAGATTTCCTTTAGAGCAGACTTGAAGGAGAAAGACGACTTGATCGAGATCCTTGAGAGTCGAGCGGTAGAGACTATGGAAAGGAAATGGGATTTATTTTCTCCTAAGCCTCAATCAGATGCTGATTACTCACTTCCTAATTCAGTTGATTGGAAGGAAGTCGCCACCAGGTATGCGGAAGAAAACCAGAGGTTGAAGGCTCAGATTGCCAGGCTTATGGGGAAGCACCAGCGTATAGAATGATCTCTGACAACTTTACTTCTCAGGGTTTTAGACTTTATTTTCATCTTGTACTTGGGATTGTTGAGACTTGTAACCTATTTTGAAGTTATTATAATAAAAAAATTTCAGTATTTTCAAATGCGTTATTACTTCGATATTTGCAATATGTCTATAAACTTTAAATCCCTTGAAATATTAAATAACAAAATAAAATCATGTGCATTGCACATCATGCATCATATTGCACATATTTGTTTCATTTGTTATGCATGTCTAGGTGTCTTACCAAGATTCTTTACTTCGTTAAGCAAGCTGACTCACCACTACAACACTCGGGCTAATTTCAGAAAGAAGATGGACAACTTAGAACAAGAGAATCACGAGCTTCGCGATGAAGTTTCTGCTTTGATGGTCGGTATGGACAATCTTACTGCTCTGATGGAATCTCTGGTGGCTGCTCAGAATCAGCCACCGAGTGTTCAACCTCAATCAACAAGGGTTACTACTGAAGCTCTGACTGTTCTTGTATCTGCTACTCCAGCTGTTGTTCAGAATCGCATGCCTCAAGATTATCCATGGGGAATGCCAGAGAACTTTCTGCCAGAAGGTTTCAATCTTGGTCCTCAAGATACTCCAGTTTTTCAGACTATTGTTACTCCTGCACCTCCTGTGGTGCATGCTGCTCCTGCTACACCTCCTTCGGTGAATATGGTTCCATTTGTTAACGATGACGTGTGTCTTCCTTTTCCTCCACCAAGTTAAGACTTGGGTTTCTATGATAGAATGGATGATTTTCAAGAGTAGTTTGACAAGATGCAGAGGGAGATGAAGGCCCTCAGGGGAAAAGAGTTATTCGGGCAGAATGTGAATGAATTATGCTTGGTCCCGAATGTTAAGATACCTGCAAAGTTTAAGGTCCCGGAGTTTAAGAAGTACAAGGGAAACACTTGGCCTCTGCTCATCTGGTAATGTGTGTAAGGAGAATGTCTACCTATATTGATGATCAGCGTCTGTTGATTCACTTTTTTCAGGATAGTTTGGCCGGTGTTGCACTGAAGTGGTATATGAGTTTAGACAACATCAATATCCATACTTTCAATGACTTGGGAGAAGCATTTATCAAACAATACAAATACAATGTGGACATGGCGCATGACCATGATTAACTCAGGGCCATGGTTCAGAAAGACATGGAATCATTCAAAGAATATGCGTAGAGATGGCATGAGGTAGCCGCCCAAGTGATTCCTCCTATGGAAGAGAAGGAGATGACTTAGATTTTCTTGAAGACTCTGGGTGCTTTCTACTATGAGAGGATGGTAGCGAGTGCACCAAGTGGCTTTACTGAAATGGTAGGCATGGGTATCCGTTTATAAGAGGCTGTAAGAGAGGGCCGTTTAACGAAAAGTGAAAGTTATGGAGGTGTGAAGAAGCCATCTTATGGGTTTACCAAGAAGAAGGAAGGAGATGTGAATGATGTTATGCAATAAAGGAGGGTTCATCCTCCTAGAAGAAATTATCAGCGTCAGCAGCAAGTCGCCTCAGTTACTCCAGTTTTTGGTGTAGCTCCAACCACCGTTGCTTATCAGAGACCATCCCAACAAGGGAATCAAGGGTATAATCAGTGAAGGGAGAGTTATGACCCTATTCCTATGAGTTATACAGAGTTACTACCCGCATTGATTCAGAAGAGGTTAGTTCAGACCCGACCACCTCCCGTTGTACCATCACCATTGCCTTGGTATTACAAAGCAGACCAAACATGTGCTTTTCATCAGGGAGCACCAGGGCATAATGTTGAGAATTGCTATCCTTTGAAGACTGAGGTGCAGAAATTGGTGAAGTCTAGTATTCTATCTTTCAAGGATATGGGTCCTAATATGAAGGACAATCCTCTACCCAAGCATGGAGGAACAAATATTTTGAATATGGTGGCCGGTTGTCCAGGCGATTCCGGATTTTTGTTATTAATCTAGTTAGAAGAGATTTGGTGAAAATGCATGCAGACCTCTATGAATTTAGCTACTATAAGCATGACCATTCTGGTTGTGCTATTTGTAGTACAAATACAGGGTTACGACAAGATAAAGGCTGATTTGCAGGAGATGATGGATGAGGGCCTCATCCACATAATCAGGCCTACGGAAGAGTACGAAGAGGAGGTGAATATGGTTCCTGGATGTCCTAGAGAGTTCAGAATTTAGGATGTGGAGTATATGAATGAAGACCTTGTGAAATTGCATGCTTCTTTCTATCACATGGATGGTCAGGTGGAACATCAGTATGGATCTTGCCAAATTTGTTGTCGAGACCCCCGAGGATGTTAAATCGTGAAGAAAGCTGTTCAGTTGTTGTTGGATAATGGAACTATCAAGGTTACAGGTCAAAGGGATGATTACCATGAGGTTGATGTGATTGAGGTCCATTTCACTGAAGAAGTGTGGGATAATGAGTATGCCTTTGCAGATGGGTATTTCTCCTCAGATGAGGATTTGTTTTCCAGAGATGACTCGATAATGACAGATTGTGTTGAAGAGGGGGTAAATGTCATTGTGCCTTGTTTGGTGCACCTACCCATTTTGAAGTCGAGTATTATAGCAAGCCAGTTGTTACCCAATTGGTGATTAGTTTGTCTGGTCCTGTTCCCTACAAGTCAGATAAGGCCGTACCCTACAATTATAACGCTACAATCTTAGAGGATGGTGTGGAAATTCCCATCCAGCCAATGCCTGATGTTGGAAATATTGTTGAGACTAGCAGAGTAACCCGCAGCAGTCGTGTATTTGCACCGGTTGTTCGAGGAGATGTTAGTACTGGAAAGAAAATTGCTGAGAATTTTGAACCCAAGAAGGTTACGGGTGAGACTAGTGGGGCTACATTAGAGAAAGAAGTGGATGATATTTTGAAGATAATCAAGATGAGTGACTACAGAATTGTAGATCAGCTACTGCAGACTCCTTCAAAAATATATATCTTAGCGTTATTAATGAACTCCTCTGCTCACAGAGAATCCTTGATGAGGGTACTGGACCAAGATTTTATGGAGAGTGATATGCCAATAGACCAATTCAGTAGCGTAATAGGGAACATTACATCATGTAATAACTTGAGTTTCTGCGATGACAAATTACCAGATGAAGGAAGGAATCACAACTTGGCCCTCCACGTCTCTATGAACTGCAAGAATGATTCACTATCCAATGTGCTAGTTGATAATGGATCCGCGTTGAACATTATACCGAGGAGCACTCTTATAAATTTAAAATATCAAGGAACTCCTATGCGCCCGAGTGGCATCATTGTGAAAGCGTTTGATGGATCAAGGAAATCTGTTATTGGTGAAGCGGACTTGCCTATTCATATAGAACCACATTTTTTTCAGATAAACTTCCAGGTCATGGATATTGTATCCTCTTATAGTTGTTTTCTAGGAAGGCCATGGATACATGAGGCAGGGATATCACTTCAACTTTACACTAGAAACTGAAGTTTGTACGTGAAGGGAAAGTAGTGATCATAAATGGGGAACAGGCATTATTGATATCTCATTTGTCCTCTTTCAACATTGTGGAGGCGGATCAAGATGTTGTTGGTACCCAGTTCCAAGCCTTATCCATTGACAATATAAGAGGAAATGAGAATTCCATGGTTTAGGGTCATAGTGAAGTGTGGGGACATATTGTGGATCCGCCTGTGAACAAGAACAGAGCTGGCTTAGGGTTCTCTTTGAAGAATGACAAAAGGTAAGGGCGTGAAGCTGAAGTCTGCTGCGAGCAAGTATCAAGACATCTTCCGTAGCGGGGGTTATCTTCATCCAACTGTTTCCAGGATTAATGCCATTGTAGAAGATGAAGCAGAGCCGGAAAGGCCGAATTATGTGACACACAGAGTTAGGGTTAAGAACTAGATCACCATTGATGTTCCCTCTTGAATACATGTTTTAAAGTAATTTGTTTTGTTAATATTTTTGAAAAGCTTTCACTCTGCCCAAGGTGGAAGTATTAATGTTGTAGGGCTTATCTGTTTACTGTGACTTTTAAAATAAATAATAAAAGTTGTCTTTGTTTCCCAAATTGTGTCTTTATTTTATGCTTTTTCTTGGAAAATGGTAATTAGAAAAAAAAACCTTCAAAATAAATAATAACTGAAATTCAATCTGCATGATCACTTGTTATATGTGTCAGTTTCTAAAAGCAATCATAAATCATATGGGTAGATTAATTAAAAAACCCGTTGAATACAATGACCCTGCACCCTCTCCCAATTTTGAATGTCCTGTGTATGAGGCCGAAGAAGAAGACTACGGGTGAATCTAGTGGAGCTATGTTGGAAAAAGAAGTGGATGATATTTTGAAGATAATCAAGAAGAGCGACTACAGAATTGTAGATCAGCTACTACAGACTCCTTCAAAAATATCTATCTTGGCTTTATTAATGAACTCCTCTGCTCACAGAGAATCTTTCATGAGGGTATTGGACCAAGCTTTTATGGAAAGTGACATGTCTGTAGACCAGTTCAGCAGCATAGTAGGAACATTATGTCATGTAATAACCTGAGTTTCTACGATGATGAATTGTCAGAGGAAGGAAGGAATCACAACTTGGCCCTCCACATCTCTATAAATTGCAAGAATGATTCACTATCCAATATGTTGATTGATAACAGATCCGCTTTGAACGTTATACCAAGGAGCATGCTTATGAAGTTTAAATATCAAGGAACACCCTTGTGCCCGAGTGGCATCATTGTGAAAGCGTTTGATGGATCAAGGAAATATGTTATTGGTGAAGTGGACTTGCCTATTCATATAGGCCCACATTTTTTTCAGATTACTTTCCAGGTCATGGATATTGTACCCGCTTACATTTGTTTTCTAGGACGGCCGTGGATACATGAGACAGGGGCTGTCACTTCAACTTTACACCAGAAACTGAAGTTTGTACGTGAAGGGAAAGTTGTGATCAAAAATGGGGAACATGAATTATTGATATCTCATTTGTCCTCTTTCATCATTGTGGAGGTGGATGAAGATGCTGTTGGAACCCAGTTCTAAGCCTTATCCATTGACAATATAAGAGGAAATGAGAATTCCATGGTTTCACTTAAGTATGTGCAGCAGGTTTTGCATAAGGGTCATAGTGAAGTGTGGGGACAGATTGTGGATCCACCTGTGAACAAGAACAGAGCAGGCTTGGGGTTCTCTTTGAAGAATGACAAAGGTAAGGGCATGAAGCTGAAGTTTGCTGCGAGAAAGTATCAAAACATCTTCCGTAGCGGGGGTTATCTTCATCCAACTGTTTCCAGGATTAATGCCATTGTAGAAGATGAAGCAGAGCCGGAAAGGCCAATTTATGTGATGCACAGCGTTAGGGTTCTGAACTAGATCACCATTGATGTTCCCTCTTGAATACATGTTTCAAAGTAATTTGTTTTGTTAATATTTTTGAAAAGCTTTCACTCTGCCCAAGGTGGAAGTATTAATGTTTTAGGGATTATCTGTTTACTGTGACTTTTAAAATCAATAATAAAAGTTGTCTTTGTTTCCCAAATTGTGTCTTTATTTTATGCTTTTTCTTGGAAAATGGTAATTAGAAAAAAAATTCAAAATAAATAATAACTGAAATTCAATCTGCATGATCACTTGTTATATGTGTCAGTTTCTAAAAGCAATCATAAATCATATGTGCAAATTAATTAAAAAACCCGTTGAATATAATGACCCTGCACCCTCTCCCAATTTTGAATGTCCTATGTATGGGGCCGAAGAAGAAGACTACGGGTGAATCTAGTAGAGCTACGTTGGAAAAAGAAGTGGATGATATTTTGAAGATAATCAAGATGAGCGACTATAGAATTTTAGATTAGCTATTGCAGACTATTTCAAAATTATTTATCTTAGTTTTATTAATGAACTCCTCTGCTCACAGAGAATCTTTCATGAGGGTATTGGACCAAGCTTTTATGGAAACTGACATTCCTGTAGACCAGTTCAGCAGCGTAGTAGGGAACATTACGTCATGTAATAACCTGAGTTTCTACGATGATGAATTGCCAGAGGAAGGAAGGAATCACAACCTGGCCCTCCACATCTCTATGAATTGCAAGAATGATTCACTATCCAATATGTTGATTGATAACAAGTCCGCTTTGAATGTTATACCAAGGAGCACGCTTATGAAGTTGAAATATCAAGGAACGCCCATGCGCCCTAGTGGCATCATTGTGAAAGCGTTTGATGGATCAAGGAAATTTTTTATTGGTGAAGTGGACTTGCCTATTCATATAGGCCCGCATTTGTTTCATATTAATTTCCAGGTCATGGATATTGTACACGCTTACAGTTGTTAGCTAGGACGACCGTGGATACATGAGACAGGGGCTGTCACTTTACCGTTTCACCAGAAACTGAAGTTTGTACGTGAAGGGAAAGTTGTAATCATAAATGGGGAACAGGAATTATTGATATTTCATTTGTCTTCTTTCAGCATTGTGGAGGCGGATAAAGATGCTGTTGGAACCCAGTTCCAAGCCTTATCCATTGACAATATAAGAGGAAATGAGAATTCCATGGTTTCACTTAAGTATTGCAGCAGGTTGTGCGTAAGGGTCATAGTGAAGTGTGGGAACAGATTGTGGATCCACCTGTCAACAAGAACAGAGCAGGCTTAGGGTTCTCTTTGAAGAATGACAAAGGTAAGGGCATGAAGCTGAAGTCTACTGCGAGCAAGTATCAAGACATCTTCCGTAGCGGGGTTTATCTTCATCCAATTGTTTCCAGGATTAATGCCATTGTAGAAGATGAAGCAGAGCCGGAAAGGCCGAATTATGTGACGCACGGAGTTAAGGTTCAGAACTAGATCACCATTGATGTTCCCTCTTGAATACATGTTTCAAAGTAATTTGTTTTGTTAATCTTTTTGAAAAGCTTTCACTCTGCTCAAGGTTGAAGTATTAATGTTGTAGGGCATATCTGTTTACTGTGACTTTTAAAATCAATAATGAAAGTTGTCTTTGTTTCCCAAATTGTGTATTTATTTTATGCTTTTTCTTGGAAAATGGTAATTAGAAAAAAAAACCTTCAAAATAAATAATAACTGAAATTCAATTTGCATGATCACTTGTTATATGTGTTAGTTTCTAAAAGCAGTCATAAATCATATGTGCAGATTAATTAAAAAACCCGTTGAATACAATAACCCTGCACCCTCTCCCAATTTTGAATGTCATGTGTATGGGGCCGAAGAAGAAGACTATGGTGAGATTCCAGAAGAGGTCTCCCGGTTTCTTGAGCGCGAGGAAATGCCATTCAGCCATATAAAGAGCCATTGGAAGTGATCAATTTGGGTTCAGAAGAAGATCCGAAAGAAGTCAAGATTGGAGCATCGCTGCATCCTGATGTGAAAAGCAGGTTGATTAAGTTGTTAAAAGAGTATGTGGATATATTTTCTTGGTATTATCATGATATGCCTGGTCTAGATACAGATATTATAGAACATCGTTTGCCATTGAAGCCAGAGTGTTCGCCAATCAAACAGAAGTTGAGTAGAACTCACCTAGATATGGCAGTGAAGTTCAAAGAAGAGGTCCTAATGCAAATTAATGCCGATTTTCTTGTGACGTCAGTGTATCCTCAATGGATTGCCAATATTGTCCCAGTACCAAAAAAAGACGGAAAAGTTCGCATGTGCGTAGATTACAAAGATCTAACTAAAGTTAGTCCAAAAGATGATTTTCCATTGCTATACATTGACATGTTAGTGGATAGTACAGCAAAATTCAAATTATTCTCGTTCATGGACGGATTTTTCGGGTATAATCAAATAAGAATGGCTCTAGAGGACATGGAAAAAACAATGTTTATCACACCCTGGGGAACATTCTGTTACAGAGTGATGCCCTTCGGGTTGAAGAACGCTAGTGCGACGTACCAGAAAGCTATGACAACCCTATTCCATGATCTGATGCACAAGGAAATCGAAGTATATGTTGATGATATGACTGCTAAATCCCAGACTGAAGAAGGGCATGTAGAATATTTATTGAAGTTATTTCAGCGTTTGAGGAAGTATCGTCTCCGCTTGAATCCAAATAAATGTACCTTCGGTGTTCGATCGGGGAAATTGTTGGGTTTCATAGTTATCCAAAAAGGAATTGAAGTTGAAACTTATAAAGTCAAATCCATTCAAGAGATGCAAGCACCGAGAACTGAAAAGCAAGTCAGAGGGTTCCTCGGGCATTTGAATTATATTTCCAGATTCATTTCCCACATGACTGCAACATGTGAATCGATCTTTAAGTTGTAAAAGAATGATCAAGGTTGTGTGTGGATGGATGACTGCTAAAGGGAATTTGAAAGTATTAAAGAATATTTGCTTGAACCTCCTATATTGCTCCCTCCTGTTGAAGGAAGACCGTTGATTATGTATCTGACAATGTTAGATAATTCCATGGGCTGTATTCTGGGACAACAAGATGAAACAGGGAACAAAGAGTATGCCATTTATTACCTCAATATGAAGATTACTGATTGTGAGTCAGGGTATTCCATGCTAGAAAAGACATGTTGTGCTCTGGCCTGGGTGACCAAACGTTTGCTGCAGTATATGTTGAATCACACTACTTGGTTGATCTCCAAAATGGATCCAATCAAGTACATTTTTGAAAATCCTGCTCTTACTGGGAGAATTTCCCGCTGGAAGATGTTGTTATCTGAATATGACATTGAATACCGCACTGAAAAAGCTGTTAAAAGCAGCGTATTGGCAGATTATCTTGCTCACCAACCAGTTGAGGATCATCAGTCTGTGAAGTATGAATTTCCTGATGAGGATGTGATGTTTCTAAAAGTAATAGATTGTGATGAACCATTGTATGAGGAAGGTCCTGATCCTGAATCTCGCTGGAGTATGATATTTGATGGAGTTGTGAATGCTTATGGTAAAGGAATTGGTGTTGTGATTGTCACTCCACATGGATCGCACATTCCTTTCACTGCAAGGTTAACCTTTGATTGTACTAATAATATGGCAGAATATGAGGCTTGCATCATGGGTCTCGAGGAAGCCATTGATCTCAGAATTAAAATTCTAGATGTGTGTGGTGATTCAGCTTTGGTAATAAACCAGATTAAAGGAGAATGGCATACTCGTCACCCTGGCTTGATCCCTTACAAAGATTATGCTAGAAGGTTGTTACCCTTCTTTAATAAAGTTGAATTCCATCACATTCCTAGAGATGAAAATCAAATGGTGGACGCTCTGGCAACTCTGGCTTCTATGTATCAGGTGAATACTTGGAATGATATACCTTGAATTATGGTTCGGCGACTGGATAGGCCCGCTCACGTGTTTACAATAGAAGAGGTAGCAGATGAGAAACCTTGGTATTATGATATCAAGCATTTTCTTCAGATTCAGGAATACCTGATTGGTGCTTCGAATAAAGATAGAAAGACATTGAGAAGATTGGCTGGCAGTTTCTTCCTCAGTGGAAATGTGTTGTACAAGAGAAATTATGACATGGTCTTGCTCAGATGCGTGGATAGACACGAAGAAGACATGTTGATGCATGAGGTTCATGAATGTTCATTTGGCACTCATGCCAATGGACATTCGATTGCTAAAAGGATGCTAAGGGAAGATTACTATTGGCTGACAATAGAATCTGGCTGTTACAAGTTTGCAAAGAAGTGTCATAAATGCCAGATTTATGCGGACAAGGTTCATGTGCCTCCAACACTTCTCAATGTGATCTCTTCCCCATGGCCTTTCTCTATGTGGGGTATTGACATGATTAGGATGATAGAACCCACAATTCGAATGGACACCATTTCATCTTGGTAGCAATTGATTACTTCACCAAATGGGTGAAAGATGCTTCATATGCTAACGTTACCAAGCAGGTGGTCGTGCGCTTCATTAAGAATAATCTTATATGTTGGTATGGTGTGCCGAGCAAAATTATCACTGACAATGGTTCGAATCTGAACAATAAGATAATGACAGAACTTTGTGAGGAATTCAAGATTGTCCATCACAATTCATCTCCATACAGGCCAAAGATGAATGGGGTTGTTGAAGCTGCTAATAAGAATATCAAGAAAATTATCCAAAAAATGGTTGTTACTTATAAGGATTGGCATGAAATGCTCCCTTTTGCTTTGCATGGATATCGAACATTTGTCTGCACTTCAGCAGGAGAAACCCTGTTCTCCATTGTGTATGGAATGGAAGTTGTGCTCCAAATTGAGGTTGAGATTCCCTCTTTGCGCGTGATAATGGAAACCAAGTTGTCAGAAGCTGAATGGGTCCAGAACAAGTTTGACCAATTGAATTTTATTGAAGAGAAGAGAATGATAGCTTTATATCATGGCCAGTTATATCAGAAAAGGATGAAGAAAGCTTTTAATAAGAAGGTCAAACCTCGTGAATTTAGAGAAGGCGACCTCGTGCTCAGGAAGATCATGTCTTTTAACGTTGATTCTAGGGGCAAGTGGACTCCCAATTTTGAAGGCCCATATGTTGTCAAGAAAGCCTTCTCTGGTGGTGCATTAATTCTTAAAACTATGGATGGCGAGGAGTTCCCACGTCCCATGAATGCTAATGCAGTCAAGAAATACTTCGCCTAAAGAAAATAAAAGAACAGCTCGCTAATTTGAAAACCCGAAAGGGAGGCTTAGGCAAAAAAGAGTGTCTCGGTAGGCCAAAAACCCTAAAGGGAGGTCTAGGCAAAAATTAGAGACATAAACAGAATAAATTTCCCGCTAAGTTGAAAACACGCAAGGGCAGCTTAGGCAAAATTTAGGGACTTTCTTGGCAAGTAACTACATCATACAAGACTTAATCATTGGAGCAATAATATTCTCGGATCCTCATCATACTTCAACAGAAGATGCTGCTCAGGATTTCAAAAGTTGTTAGAGGGGATAGTGGTCATTGTATCTCAATGTATCTTTTCCATTATATATTACCATTTTCTGAACTTTGTAATTATCCATGGAGTCCCGCCATTCGCAGACTACCATTCTATTAATGAAATTTGAGATTTTATCCAATTCTTTATATGTCTTATTTTATTTAGCTTGCAAAGACTCCATTTATTAATGATAATAACTTTCAAAGCGAAAAGATTGAATATCAAAATTGATTTTCAAAAAGAATGTACAATTTGCCTTTACTTTAAAATTTGTGACGCATGAGAGAAAAAACAAAAGTGGTGATCCCAGGAATGGACGAACTCCAGTTGCTTTTAAGAAGTTTTGTTTCCCTGAGAAGTTTTGCTCAAGATGTTTTCGCTGTATTAGGTTTGTGACTCCAGTATCCCCGGTCAAGTTTTGGTTTATTTCTCCTCTTTTCCGAGTCTGTATGATATGAAGATTCAATCCAAGATTTCTCCAGTGAAGGTTTCGTTTTTTTAATAGAAGTTCTTTCTCCCCAGAGAAGTTGGTACAGTAATTACTCTCGAAGAACACAGGCCCCTATTTTCCCCAGTGAAGAACATATACTAGTTTTCCCTTTGTGAATGTGGTGTTGACCTCCTCAATGAAGTCGACACAAATTCCCCAATGAGTTTTTTTTTGATTTGGTGTCCGTCTGCTCTACTTGAAATTGGTTTTTCAAATCCCCAGTAGAAGCGTTACTTTTGAAAACGTTTGTTTCCCCGTTGAAGCCTTGGAGAGGATGTTGTATCTTTGTATCTGTACTATTTGGTCGCTATGTTTTGTTTACTTCCAAATTACGTTTCTCCCCAATAAAGTTAAACCAGGCAGTAGGTTTTGTTTCCTCAGTTGGCGCTTACTTTTTCTTGGATTGTTCATCTTGGATGTAATTTGGCCGAGTGTTGATTGTGCCCGAGTTGGTTTTGCTTGTTTACTCCCAGTGTTATATATCTGTTTTGTCAGCATATGCGCGATAAACACTCATACATTCACACATACATCATGCATAGCTAAAATTGGAAAATCATCGCTCGTTCACATTTTGTTGACATATTACCCTGTTTTGCAGATGTTATGTTGTCCTCTCTCCAATAGAGTATTGGCCTTAAGCAGAAAGCGTATATTCTTTCAATTTCCCCACTAAGTTATCCCTCGTGGAAGATTTTTGCTTCATCCTTCTTGTACAGCTCTTTGTCTGGATGATTTGGGTCTCCCTCTTGAGTTTATTTCTCAAAGGAAGTGTTTCGGATGACTGTCTCATTCCAATTTATTTCTGGTTTGATTTTTGGATCCTCAGAAATATTATTACTTTGGATTCCGCAAGCTTTGAGCATTCGTTTGAGAATGTGCATTTATTTTGCATGAGAAGACCTTTATCTCCTCAAGCAGGAATATATTGGCATTTCCCCAGGAAGTCATATTTCTTTCCCTAGAAAGTCATTTTTTACAATCCTCCATAACAGCAAGTGGCAGGCCTCTTTATTTGAGCAGCCTTTACATCCCTGAAAAAGTCGACGTAACTGTTTTGTTTTTGCTATCATCTCTATGAGTAGATAGTTTGTAGTCTGTTGCCAAAATACTCCAGTGGATGACAAGACTTTCAATATCACAGAGACAGTTCATTGTGAAATATTTGCAAGTGGTAGTCTCTTTATTTGAGACAGCTTATATGTCACCCTTTCCAGGCAGAATGCTCTGGTTAAAGAAGAAGTTGAGACCCGTTCTAGGTGAGATGCCAGAATTTTGGGGAAACTTGTTATCTTTTTGCTACACTCAGTGAACGTTGGTAGTTCATCGTTAGTGAACGGCGGGGCTATGATATATTCTCTTTCTACCATCAATGAAAGTTGGTAGGTCACTGTTGTACCCCAAAATTTTCCCTCCCATATTCTTCAAGATTTGTCAAGATCAATCTTCAAATGCTTCAAGACTTCTCAAAGGTTGCACAGTCAAACATCCTCTTAAGCCAGCCAAAATTAGGGTTTTGGTTCCTTCCAAGAATTTGACGTTTTCAGTGGTCCAAACAAGTCCCATAAGCCTATATATATTGCCAAGCATCTACATGCCAAGTTGCAAGGTTCACAGCATCAAGTTGCACAGTCAAAAGCCTCATTTGCTTCACAATCAACAGTAGGGGTAAAATGGTCATTTGGCAGTCAAAAGTCAAAAATTTTGGTCAACATCTTATTTTGAAGCCACAATCATCATTTGATCAAGTCTTGATCATGATTCCACAAGCATGGCTCAAAAATCATCAAGATGTCAAAAGTTGTTATTTTTGGACAGTAGAAAAGTCAACTGTAACTTGACCAAGGCATAACTTTTTCATGGTTCATCAGAAAAATCCCATCCAATGCTCATTTTGAAGGGGATGACATTTCCTACAACTTATATTCACATTCCAAGTCCAAGAAATGCTCTCACAAAAAGTTATCAATTTCTACATTATAGGTCATTTTCAAAAGTCAACAAAAAGGCACTTTAAGTCAATGACCATAACATGAGATTGGTAAATCAAAATGACATGGGACCAAAGGCATTGGTTAGAGGACTTCAATACCTTTCCAAAATGGCCAAGAACATGTTCATAGCTTCAAAATTGAGCAAGATATGCATTGGAGAAGTTGGGAAATTTTTGGGAATTTGCAAAAGTCAACTTTGCCTAAAACACCTTGTTTTTGCTAATGGGCCTCAAATTCTTTCTTGAAACATTGCCCAAGGCCTATGCACGACCCATTAAGTTTAAATTGATTTATTTTCTTATTTTTAATTAATTAATTGAATTTTTATTAATATTAATTCATTTAATTGATTTTAATTGTAGGAAAATTCAAAAGATATGGTTTCAAATCTTTTTGTGATGCAAATACACTTAGGGCAAGCTGGAAATTCGTGTACACATCAAGGACATCAAAATCTCCAGGATTGGCAAGGTTTCTTAATCAAAAAAGATGCTAAAAGATTTGATTGAAAATCAAAGATGCAAAACATGAATACAATGGATTCTTGACCAAGATTTACCCTAGTTTTCATTCTACTACATATGCTGAAGCTAAACCTAAAATCATTCACGTGCAAGCTGCTGTCAAACACCATAAACCAAATTCCAAAAATTGAAGGAAAGTTGAAAACTGAATTCAACCTTCCAGGCCAATTCAAAGCCCTTTCTTGATTCCAATACCTTGCTGGGACATTCAGGGACGATTTGCAATCGAGAACAAGCTCTAACACTCAAAGAATCACTCACTTCAGTCACACAGTTTGCATAATTCTTCTAGAATCGAAACTCATAATTCTTGCATATTTAACATGATATAATTGTTGCTTTGCATTGCTATGACCTTTCTGAAGCTGATGGTATAGGTGAATTGAGTTATAGAGCCATGAATCAAAAGACACCATTGAATAAATCTAGGGTTTTCGAAGCTCTCAATTGGGGCTTTACAGCATGAGAAAAATTGGACCACATAACGCCTATGGTTGAATTCGTCAAGGCCAGACGAATTCAACCCAACCATCGCGCCCTTTTTATATGTGCTACACGTCTAATCGCTATTATTGGCATTTGCAGTTTGTGGGGGTTAAAAACCCCCGCTATTTGATTTTTTTTCTGCAGATAAATGAAGAAGATGAAGGACATGGACGCATATAGTTGGAGCATTCAAACAAATGCGCGCTCTTTTTTTATTCCCAGCATAATTGATTTCTTTATATATTATTTTCTTTACCCATTATGTTAACAAGATGCAGCGCTTGGCTCAGTGGAGAGGGACGTGTCTGGCAATCGTTGGGACCTGGGTTCGATTCCCAGGTCCCGCAAACCTTGTTTCATATTTTTTCAAACATGTTCCTATGCAGGTTTTGCAATGATGTCCACCATATGCCTCTAGGCGTCATCATGCCATGTGTCCCAATCAACAATCTGAAGGCCAAGAAAGGGGGACTACCATGATCCTTAGTCAACGTGCCTCTAGACAACAAGGAAGGTCAACAAAGGCTTTGTGCTATTGGGCCAGAATTGCTTAACTTTTACCTCCAGAATTTGGCCTTCACCCCCCCTGGTTTCATTATTCTTTTTATTTTCTTTTTAATTCTTTTTATAATTATTAATTATCATTATTTAACTAACAAATAGCTATTTTAATAATTAATTCAGAAACTTATATTATTTATATTATTATTTATTATCATGTATTAATTTCATTATTAATTTATTTTGTAAATAAAATACTAACAAATTAGTTAGTTTAATAGGTCAATTTTAATCTTTTTTTATAAATAAATAAAAATCATGTAGAATTAGGGTTTGACTATTTTCAATCATATTTTCTTATTATTATTATTCATTAATGATTATTATTTTTGTACATAAAATGTAAATTAATTAATTTAGTTAATTAGGTTAACTTTGACATTTTTTATAATAAGTAAAATAATTTAGAATTAGGGTTTTCTTTTGACTTTTAATTTCCTTTTTCTTTTTACTTTCATAAAAACATTAAAAACACAAAAAACATTTTTATTGTACATAATTAATTAATTAATTAGGTTTAGGTTTAATATTTTAATTAATTGCAAAAAGGACAAACTAATTTCTCTATTTCTCAAAAAAAGGGTCAAAAACCCTAGGACGTCCTGATTTAATTTCTTTCGCATTTTAATTCTTATTTTTGATTATTATGTATCTGCTCAAAGGATGTAATAGTAATTAGGTTTACCGCTTTATTTACTTTCCGCACTTTATTTCAAAACGGGTTTTTGTTTTTGGCGATGTATAGACCCGCGCCTTGTAATAGCGTAGATTTACATTTCCGCACTTTATTTTCCGCACTCTTAACTGTTAATATGCATGAAAGACTGAATGCCAAATAAAATTAATCCGTAGCTCACAAATGCATGATCCAAGATAAATATAACATGAAAACAACACACAAGCACATGCCACTCCTAGGGTACGCCTCACTCGTTGCCTCGAACGTGGTCGTCAAGTATAGGGTGTTTTAGAGGTCGCCCTCCTGTCTAAAGATCCAGTTGCCTCGAAACGGTTGCCTCGGATAAAAAGGATCTAGGACATTAGGGTTACCGCTAAGGCGTCCTACTATTGCTTCGGTGACCACACTGTCCCTTAATCGAATTGACCCGAATAACTCCAACGACGGTGCTACCTACCTCTCAATGGTGGGATAGCACTATCTTAAGGACTCTTACATAGCCTAATTCCTTAGAGTAGGTAGATCTCATGGGTACTTGCTCTTTTCAAAAACAAACAAAAACAATCTTTTCACACTGACACTTTCAAAAGTTTTCAAACAAATTTTTCATACACTCTTGAGGACAGATACAAGAGTTACTTAGAAATTTTTCAAACGAAACTTTTTCAAAACCCATACACATTTGAAAAGCAAACATTTTTGAAAACATAGTGAGCAAGTACCTAAGAGCCCGTGGATAACCACAGATAGAAAGGGTGCTAACACCTTCCCTTTCTATAAATCTACCTCCCGAACTGAAAGACATCTCGAAAAGGAATTTTGTTGTGCTTTTGTCCTTTCCATGTTGGAGAACATAAAAGACGGTGGCGACTCTTGCTTACAGTGACATTTCGCGAACCAGCATTTCAAAACAGTCAGTTCTATTTCCACCGATCACAGAACTGGCGACTCTGCTGAGGATATTATAAAAGTGAGGTGTACCTTAGGATTAGATCATACTTATGTTTTCAATTGAATGTTTTGTTTGCTTTATTATTGTGGGCTGCATCGGAGTTTCATGGATCCTAACCCGGATCTGGGGATACCCTTTTAGGTAGCATAAGCTGTGAGGGACATGTCCGGCATAGACCGACACGGGTGAAGCAGTGGCTACGTTAGTGTGACACCTCTAGAACCCGGTTACTTTTGATAGGACAGGTCTTAACCAACGAAACTGAAAGAGGGTAGTCTTGTGTGACTTGTGTGCCTTATCATGTTTGCCTTTGTGAATACTTGTGGTGTGCTTTATCATAACATCATGCCATCATACCATTGCATGCATCCTGTATAAGGACTGACCCATTTCAAAGACAAGAGGGTTTCACCTTTTCTCTTTTTTGTAGGACATTATGAGGCGTATGCGAAGGAATACTATCCGGCTCAACTTTGTTCACCCTCCTGATTTGCTTAAAGAGTTGGTTGACATAATTCCAAATACTACTTCCTTCATCCAAAGGCATGGTTCTCTTCTCGGTTTAGTCACTTCAAAGTGGGACCAACAACTGATGAGTGTCCTGACCCAGTTTTATGACCCGTTGTACCATTGCTTCACCTTTCAAGACTTCCAGCTGGTCCCTACCCTGGAAGAATTCTCTGATTTGCTTGGTATCCCTATCTTGGATCAGACTCCCTTCACTGGTTGGGAAAAGACTCTTAGGCTCGAGGAAATTGCTGCAGCCCTTCCTTTGACCACCAAAGAGGTAATGGATAACTGGGTGACTAGAAGCGGAGTTAAGGGCTTTTTGGCTAAGTTTCTGATTGGTAAAGCCAACAGTTTCTGGAATGACTTAGACTTCAGGGCGTACGAAGACATTCTGGCTCTCTTAATCTATGGTCTGGTATTGTTTCCAAATCCTGATAACTTTGTCAATGTCAACGCCATAAGGATCTTCATGTCTCGAAACCCTATGCCCACTCTCTTGGGTGATATCCTGCAACAACTCTATACTCGTACTGCTCGAAGACGAGGAACCCTGTGGTGTTGTGTTCCTTTGTTAGTGAGGTGGTTTATTTCGCACCTCCCTAAGTTCGTGCTGAAGAACAAAGAAGGAAGGGGTTGGGCTCATAGGTTAATGTCTCTCACTGATAATGACATCATTTGGACTCTCAGAGGTTTGGATGAAGTAGCTGTTATTGATTGTTGCGGAGAATATCCTAATGTTCCATTGATCGGTACTCAGGGAGGAATCTCTTATAATCCATGTTTAGCTCTCCGTCAGTTTGGAAGAGCCAGAAGAGCAGGGCCTCATGAGATGCTGGTGCCTCACATCAGTTTTGAGTTTCAGGTGGATAGTGACGAGCTGCATCGTAGATTCATCAAGGCTTGGGATAGAATTCACAAAGCTGACCCACATGAGTTGGGACCGAAGACTTCTCTACCTATGGAATCCTACTACAGATGGGTCCGCATCCATGCTCAGAAGTTAGGTATGCCATACGAAGTTGTCAGGCCTATCATTCTTGAATTTCTGAATAGAGACGGGGTTCCTCCAACTGTACTCCCTCCTAAGATGCCCACTGATGTTGATACACTAAAGAGGTCTTGGGCGCAACTACAGGAAGAACGGGATTCTTATCGGGAAAGGTTCAATGAACAGGAACAGAAGATCCAGAAGCTGACAAAGCAGTTAGAGAACGAGCGGGTCCTGAATGACTACATCCGTACTGAGAAGAGGAGGCCATGGGAGCACTGATGGGCTTTGGATGTTTCTTTTACAAGCTTTTATTTCCTTTTCAGTATTTCCATTCTTGTAACGCCTAAGGGCAATTTCCTGAACAATTTAAATTCCATAGTTAAATCTAATGAAGTGTGTTTCCTTTTTGTTTACAAAGTTGAATCCCAATTGTCTTTGAGAACATAAATCATACGCATTCCATTCATCATATGCATAGCAGGTGCTTTCTTTTCTACAGGTTGCTTAATCTTCTTCGCTGTTTATTTCAGCAGTCTCATCATGAATCCTGAATCATCCAACGAACAAGCTATCAAGGACCTCCAGGCCCAGAGCGCCCAGTTTCAAGAGCTGGTCAAGAGCTTAGCCCAAGGTCAAGAGGAATTGAAGGCTCTGCTGTTGAAGAAGAAGAAGAGGACTGTGCTGTTTAACGCTGGACGAAGGTTTGGGAATACACTGCAAAATAAGGCTGATCAGGCTGCTTCCTCTATAGGGAAAGACAGTCCCCAAGGGGGAAGGGTTCCTAGTCCCGTGGTCTCCGACAACGAGACAGATTTCAATGATGAGCAGTACCCTCCCGCTGAAGACAGGTACAAGCAACTAAAGGACCGTCTGAGTGCTATGGAGATTCAACAGGTGCCTGGGTTGGATTTTGGAGATCTGGGTTTATCTTCTGGGGTGGTGATCCCACACAAGTTCAAGGCACCTTCTTTTGCAAAGTATGACAGGGCATCCTGCCCTAAGCTGGATCTCAG
Organism: Vicia faba; assembly: GCA_948472305.1. Lineage (NCBI taxonomy): Eukaryota > Viridiplantae > Streptophyta > Magnoliopsida > Fabales > Fabaceae > Vicia > Vicia faba. Next base: position 1,434,899,336 of record OX451741.1, on the reverse strand, counting down.
ATCTTATGTAAGGAAGATCCAACCTTACACTGCAGACAAGAACCTATGGATCCATTTCTTCCAGGATAGTCTTTCAGGGGCTCAACTCGAGTGGTTCTATCAGCTGGATGGAGCCAGTATTCGAGGACTTGGCTACTGCATTTTATAAGAAGTATCAGTACAATGCCGACCTCGCTCCTACACGTACCCAACTCTAGGGTATGTCGCTAGGATCGGGTAAAGGTTTTAAGGAGTACATGCAAAAGTGGAGAGACCTGGCTGGCAGGGTGCAGCCACCGTTGACTGACCGTGAGCTCGTGGAAATGTTCTTAGGGACCCTATCTAGTCCATTCTTTAACCACCTGATTGGTAATTCTTCTGCTGGGTTCACAGATCTGATCTTAACTGGGGAGAGGATAGAAGTTGGTATTAAGTCGGGGAAGATACAAGAAAAGTGCATCCTCAAGTTCTGAAAAGAAGCCCTTCAAGAAGGAATCTAGTGCTGTGTATGGTTCCAGGAAACAGAACAAACCGGAACGCCGCCAAGCTGTCAATGCAGTGGTAATTTCTAAGCTTGCTGCTGCTCCTCAGCAATATAACCAACCAAGGGGTGAGAGACCCAAAAGGCAGTACACTCGGCTTAGTATGACCTTGTCTCAGATCTTGCCGCAACTGCTGTCAACAAATCTGGTAAATGTCAAAGAAGCTCCGAAGGTAGTGAATACAACCTCTCCAAAGTACAACCCCAACTCCTGCTGCGCTTATCACTCTGATAGCCCGGGGCATTCAACAGATGATTGTTGGGCTCTGAGGAATAAGGTTCAGGACCTTATTGATGCTAAAGAAATACAGTTCGAGGCGCCCGAAAGGCCCAATTTTGTGACTGCTCCCATGCCCCAGCATGGAGTGAATGTTGTGGAAGAAGACCTGTATGTGGCCTTCGTGGATGATATTGTTACTCCGTTATTGACTGTCAAAAGGAACATGTTGCTAGCCGGTTTATTTCCGGGATGTAGTAAAGGATGCCTTCTATGTGCTGTTTCACCTGCTGGTTGTCCCTTGCTGAAGTCAGGCGTCCAAAACCTGATGAATAGCAAAGAGATCTTGTTCAAGAAGATGGTTGTTCCTGCAGCCCCTGCTGAAGAAGTTTCTATTGCTTACTATTTACTCTCCTAACGCTCCCTCAAAGAAGCCTGACCAAATCATGCCTGTTCACAAGATTGCACCTATCATCATTATTGTTCCGGGGCCCCTCCCTTATACATCTGACAAAGCTGTCCCTTGGCAATATGGGGCAGATGTTTATGTGCTCGGAGTAAACCAAGAGTTTGATACCAGTACCAGCGTCACCAATATCATCGGGCCTGCTAAAGTCACTCGCAGTGGTAGGCTCTTTTCACCAGATATTGCACCACCAGCTATTCAGAGACCTCTCGTCATCACACCTGCAAGTGTGCCTGCTTCCCTTCCTAATCAAGTTCCTGTTTCTACCCCTGCTGCTGAGTCATCTGACGCTCGGGGCAAAGGGATTGCTACTGATGTGCCTGCCCGGACGGAGGCACTGAAGACAACCAATGTTGAAGCTTCCCAGCAAGAGATGGAAGAGATTCTCAAGATCATTAAGAAGAGTGATTTCAATGTAGTTGAGCAGCTGGGGCACACCCCATCTAAGATTTCCATGCTATCACTGTTGTTGTGTTCAGAGGCCCATGCCAAGGCCCTGATTTCCTTCCTAAAGATGGCCCACGTGCCACAAAAAACATCTGTTGATCAATTTACCAATTGTGTGGCCAACTTGACTGCCGATAATGGGTTGGGTTTCTCTGACGCCGATCTGACTGCCAAGGGAAAGAACCATAACGACGCCCTGCATGTCTCCATTGAATGCAGGGGCACTACTCTTACCCATGTGCTGGTTGACACTGGTTCTTCATTGAATGTATTGCCCAAGAAATCTCTAGACAAGCTGGATTGTGAGGGTTTAGAGTTCAAGCCAACATTATTGTCCGGGCCTTTGACGGTTCGAAAAGGATGGTACATGGGGAAGTTGACATTCCAATCAGGGTTGGTTCTCAAGTTTTTGATTCTACTTTCTACGTGATGGACATCAGACCATCCTATTCTAGTTTGCTGGGTCGTCCATGGATCCACAAGGCTGGAGCTGTGACCTCCAAATTACATCAGAAGCTTAAATACCCGGTCAGAGGGAATATTGCTACAGTGCAGGGGGAGGAAGAATATATGGTCAGCCACCTCAATTCGTTCCGGTACATAGAGATGGATGGGGAGTTCATTGAGACCCCCTTTCAACACTTTGAAGAGGTGCCTCAGACATTGGCATCAACAGAGACTGTGACTGAAGAAGATTCTCCGTTGAAGATGGCTTCCTTAAAGGATGCCCGGGCTGTGATTGAGAGAGGTGAGTGTGCAAACTGGGGCCGACTTCCTGATTTTACTCCGAAGACTGACAAGTTTGGTTTGGGTTTCACTGCAGAAGCTCAGAGGGCTGTTCGTAAGGCAAGGATTGGAAGACCTCATGTGTTAATCACCAACCCGAGAGTGAATGCTATTGAAGACGAGGTGGAGGAATCTGAATTTGACAGCTGGATCTACCCAACGACCAACGATGGACCAAGCAACTGGACTGCCAAAGACTACATACCTATTACTTTTGTCACTCAGTAATGAACTCCTTTGTTTTAAGTTTGTAACGAACAATAATTTGAAACTTTATGGCTCGGTGTCTTACCCGGGGCACCGTGGCTTCATTTGTGAGGGCTTATTATTTGTCATTTTCATATATCATGAATAAAAACATTGGACGTTTTTCGCATTTCAAATCTTGCGCTCCTTTTCTTTCTTTATTATATATTGCAAAACAACTATATTTACACACACTCACCTATACAGGTTCTAATCCACTCTAGATCTCACTGGTAACGACTCTGCTACTACCAGTTATGACTTCAAAAATCCGATCAACTTAGCAGAAGACGAAGGTGAAGATGATTGCGAAGTGCCTGGTGAGCTTGCAAGACTGCTACTCCAGGAAGAGAGGGCCATTCAGCCACATGAAGAGCCAGTGGAAACAGTAAATCTGGGTACTGAGACAGACAGAAAGGAAGTCAAGATTGGTGCCAATCTAGAGCTCAGTGTGAAACAACAGTTGATTCAGATGTTGCATGATTATGTGGAAATATTTTCCTGGTCTTACGAAGACATGCCTGGGTTGGATACCGACATTGTGGTTCATCACCTGCCTACCAAGGAAGACTGTCCTCCGGTAAAACAGAAGGTCCTCCGTATGCGTCCAGAGATGTCCGAGAAAATCAAGGCTGAGGTTATGAAACAATTTTATGTCGGGTTTCTAGCAGTGACTTCTTACCCTCAGTGGGTTGCCAACGTGGTTCCAGTGCCGAAGAAGGATGGTAAGGTTCGAATGCGTGTTGATTACAGGGATTTGAACAGGGCGAGCCCTAAGGATGATTTCCCTCTGCCTCATATCGACGTTCTGGTTGACAACACTGCTCAGCATAAGGTATTCTCCTTCATGGACGGGTTCTCCGGTTATAACCAGATCAAGATGGCTCCTGAAGACATGGAGAAGACCACTTTTGTTACTCAGTGGGGCACCTTTTGCTACAAGGTCATGCCTTTTGGGTTGAAAAATGTTGGGGCAACCTACCAACGTGCCATGGTTGCTTTGTTTCATGACATGATCCATCATGAGATAGAAGTATATGTCGACGATATGATTGCAAGGTCCCAAACTGAGGAGGAACACCTTGACCATCTACAGAAGTTGTTTGACCGTCTGAAGTTGTACAAGTTGAGATTGAACCTGAACAAGTGCACCTTCGGGGTGAGGTCTGGAAAATTGCTAGGCTTCGTCGTAAGTGACAAAGGTATTCAAGTGGACCCTGCCAAGGTGAAAGCCATACAAGAGATGCCAGTTCCCAAGACAGAGAAAGAAGTCAGAGGCTTTCTAGGACGGCTGAACTACATTGCCCGATTCATCTCACATCTAACTGCCACCTGTGAACCAATCTTCAAGCTGCTGAAGAAAGATCAAGTAGTACGTTGGAACGATGAATGTCAGGCCGCTTTCGACAGAATCAAAGAGTATCTCCAAGAACCACCCATTCTTATGCCACCGGTTGAAGGGAGACCTCTAATATTATACTTGACAGTACTGGACAACTCAATGGGGTGTGTGTTGGGGCAGCATGACGAGTCTGGCCGAAAAGAGCATGCCATTTATTACCTTAGCAAAAAGTTTACCGACTGTGAGACCCGATACTCACTGCTCGAGAAAACTTGTTGCGCTTTGGTATGGGTCGCTCGCCGGCTGAGACAGTATATGTTGACTCACACTACCCTGTTGATTTCAAAAATGGATCCTATCAAGTACATCTTCGAAAAGCCTGCCTTGTCCAGAAGAATATCAAGATGGCAGATGATCTTGACAGAATACGACATCCAGTACACGACTCAAAGCAATCAAGGGAAGCATATTGGCAGACCATTTGGCACACCAGGCAGTGGACGATTACCAGTCAATGAACTTTGAATTTCCTGACGAGAATATCATGGTAGTGACTGATTGTGAAGTACCTGGACCGGATGAAGGACCTGAGGAAGGATCCCGATGGTCTATGCACTTTGACGAAGCCTCAAACGCTTTGGGTAACGGTGTTGGCACTGTGATCATATCCCCTAAAGGCACTCATACCCCACTTACCGCCCGGCTATGTTTCAACTGCACCAACAACATGGCGGAGTATGAGACATGCATCATGGGTCTTCAAGCTGCAATTGACCTAAGGATCAAGTTTCTGAGTGTCTTTGGAGATTCCACTCTCGTGATCAATCAGATCAAAGGGGAGTGGGATACGAAACACCCAAATATTATTCCTTACAAAGAGTGTGTGTTGACGTTGATCCCCCATTTCACGGAGATAACTTTTGAACACTTCCCAAGAGAGGAGAATCAGTTGGCGGACGCGCTGGCTACTATGTCTTCTATGTTCAAAGTCAAATGGGACAACGAGGCCCCTCGGATCATTATCTGGAAATTGGACGAACCTGCATATTGCTGTGATCTTGAGGCTGAAGAGGTAACTGAAAAACCTTGGTATCATGAAGTGAAAAGGTACTTGGAAGCTCAAGAATACCCCGAGGGTGCAACCGTTAATGACAAGAAGTTTCTGAGAAGATTCGCTGCAAAGTTCTTCCTCAGCAATGGCATTCTATACAAGCGAAACCATGATTCAACTTTACTGCGTTGTGTAGATAAGACTGAAGCAGAAAAGATCATGGCAGAGCTACATGAAGGTACCTTCGGAACACATTCCAGTGGACATACCATGGCAAAGAAAATCCTTCGGGCAGGATATTTCTGGTCCACAATGGAAGCTGATTGTTATCAACACTCTCGGACATGTCACAAATGCCAGATATATGCTGATAAGGTGCACATTCCTCCAGTTCCTTTGAACGTCTTGACAGCACCTTGGCCTTTTGCAATGTGGGGCATTGATATGATCGGCGAGATCATACCTACGGCATCCAACATGCATCGCTTCATCCTGGTAGCGATTGATTACTTCACAAAGTGGGTTGAAGCAGCTTCCTACGCTACAGTAACCAAGAACATCGTGGCACGGTTCATTCGGCATAACCTGATCTGTCGATACGGCGTCCTGGAAAGGATCATTACGGACAATGGTACCAATCTCAACAACAAGATGGTCACTGAGCTCTGCGAGCAATTCAAGATACAACACCATAACTCTTCTCCCTACCGACCGAAGATTAATGGGGTTGTCGAAGCAGCAAATAAGAATATCAAGAAGATTGTGCAGAAGATGACAGTGACCTATAAAGATTGGCACGAGATGTTACCGTTCGCTCTCCATGGGTACCGTACCTCAGCACGGACGTCCACATGGGCAACACCCTTTTCCTTGGTCTATGGCATGGAGGCAGTCTTGCCTATTGAAGTCCAAATACCCTCTCTCCGGATAATGAAGGATGCAGGTTTGAGCGAAGATGACTGGATCCAGACTTGACTTGATCAATTAAACCTAATCGATGAAAAGAGACTCACTACTATTTGTCATGGTCAAACGTACAAAAAACGGATGATCAGGGCATTTAACAAGAAAGTCAGACCACAAGAGTATCAAGTCGGAGACCTGGTAATCAAGCGCATCATTCTTCCTCAAAGTGATCCCAGGGGCAAATGGACCCCTACGTACGAAGGGCCATTTGTGGTTAAACATGTCTTCTCAGGAGGAGCTATGATTCTAGCCACCATGGATGGTGACGACCTTCCTCACCCCGCCAATGCAGACATAGTAAAAAGATACTATGCATGAATAAAAGACCCGCTAGGTTGACACACCTAGGCAAAAATAAGGGCTTCCCGGCGAACCAAAAGGGTTCGGGCAAAAATAAGGGATGAAATGAAAAAAATCTGTACACCCGGCAAGTCGAAAACCTGAAAAGGCGGCTTGGGCAAAAATGGGTATCCCGGTGGACTGAAAACCCGAAAGGGCGATCCAGGCAAAAGTTAGGGATAAAGCATAATACTATGTCTCATTGGATCACCTTGCATCCAGAATTCGGCATCAACTATCAGGTTCAGACGACATCGATCAATCAGCTTCATCTTAAACTAAGCAGCAAAGTGATGAGACGCTTGAAGACATAAAGGCGATAGCAGAGTTGGAACCCAGTGGGATTTTTCACATAGCTGTTTTATTTTCCTTTTCAAAATTGTATAAACTCTGTTGTTTGGCGGCGTTCTCTTACTAGGACGTCAGCCTCTTGTACATAAACGCCTATTTACAGGCAAATTCAAAAATCAATACAATTCACTTTTCCAGAAAAATTGCCAGTTGTTTTTCCTTTTTCTGTTTTGTCTTGCGAAGAACGTCCAATGTTCATTTTTGATATATGCATTTGACATTAATTGCTAACTCATAAATACTTGCATGCAAAACAAAGGATTAATTACAGGTGACATTAGGAACAGGGGCAATAATGAGTTGTCTAAGCGATCTAGTTGCTTTGTCCACCAAGGTACCAAGGTAGGTTCGGCTGAAGAACGTAACCAAGATACCTTCACTCCCCGTAGAGTAAGACCAGAATCAGTAATACTCTCCCCTCGAGCAGAGTTGGTCTCCCATCAACCCTAACAAGGCACAGTATCTCTAGCAAGTCAGCGACACTCTCCCCAAGCAGAGTTAGCCTACTGACAGACTTAAGGAAGTTGGGTATCCCCAGAAGATCTCAACATTCCCCAACGGAGTATAGGTATTCCTCAGCAAGCATCCTCGGCAGTCTTGATCTAAGATTGTTCCCCGGCGGAATCCAGACACCCCAGTGGAGCTATTCCCCAGTGCAGTCCAAAGTCTCCCCAGGAGAGTTGAATCAATCTCCCCAATAGGAAGCTTATCCCCAGTAGATTCTGGAAACTTCTCCCCTGCAAAGTACGAACGCATCTCCCCGGCTCTATTCAAAGTTTATTTCCCACCAGAGCTTATAACTGGGTTATCCTCAGCAAATTGCAACGGAAAGATCGTCCTCAGCTAAGTTCTTCCTATCCCCAGCGGAGTTCATCAAATTCCCCAACATAACTTATCCATGGTATCCCCAGCAGAGTTATCATCAAACCTCAGCGAAGTATCTCTCCCACAGAGTAATTCCCCGCAGAGTAATCTCTCCAACAAGTTTATTCCCCAACGGAGTCATCTTCTCCTACTGGTTTATTCTTGCAACCATCATCCCCAGCGGAAACGAAGAACTCTACTCTTCAACGTCAGCCCAGGATTCAACTTCCCGGCATTCGTCAAGGATTTATTTTCCAAGACGAAAACATTACATTATCATACACCATGACGCTTGCATATATGCATCATAACACACTATCTCATCTGTTTTTGAACATCATGACATCATGCATTTCATACATCATGACATTGCATACAACTGATGTTTTGCCTTTTCAGGAAAAAAGTCAATACAAAGATGATTACTATCAACTGTCGCAATTCCAGATTCGATTCCTGTATCTAGCCAGGGCATATCTGTGAGTAACTGATTGTAGATTCGATACCTGTATCTAGCCAGGGCATGTCTGCATGAAGAGTTTAGAGATTCGACTCCTGTATCCAGCCAGGGTATATCTGTAAACGACCAAGTTCCAGATTCGATTCCTGTATCTAGCCAGGGCATATCTGTGAGAGATTGATTGTGGATTCGATACCTGTATCTAGCCAGGGCATATCTGTATGAAGAGTTTGAAGTTCTAGATTCGATACCTGTATCTAGCCAGGGCATATCTGTGAGCGATTAATTGTTGATTCGATACCTGTATCCAGCCAGGGCATATCTGTGAGTAATTGATTGTAGATTCGATTCCTGTATCCGGCTAGGGCATGTCTGCATGAAGAGTTTAGAGATTCGATTCCTGTATCCAGCCAGGGCATATCTGTAGACGACTAATTCCAGATTCGATTCATGTATCCAGCCAGGGCATATCTGTAGACGACTAATTCCAGATTCGATTCCTGAATCCAGCCAGGGCATATCTGTGAGTAACTGATTGTAGATTCGATTCCTGTATCCGGCCATAGCATGTCTGCATGAAGAGTTTAGAGATTCGATTCCTATATCCAGCCAGGGCATATTTGTGATTGTTTGTAGATTCGATACCTGTATCCAGCCAGGGCACGTCTGTAAGCAACCTTTTGAAGTTCCAGATTTGATACCTGTATCTAGCCAGGGCATATCTGTGAGCGATTAATTGTAGATTCGATATATGTATCTAGCCAGGGCATATCTGCATGAAGAGTTCGAAGATCAACACCTGTAACAGGCCGGGAAATCATCTTTCTTTCTCAGGTACGCAAGTTCTCGCTAAGGAATCTCTTACGCGATCGACATCTCCCGATGGCATCTTTAAGCCCATCTCCACAACTATCCATTACACTTCCAAATGGCATCTATAAGCCCATTCCCGACAAGGTTATGTCACATCTCCAGATGGCATCTATAAGCCCATCCTCCTATCCACTATCTCTCCAAATGGCATCTGTAAGCCCATTCCCGACATCACACTGTTGATACTCTACTATGTGAGTGCAAATTTCGGGGCACTCTAGTGTTCAATCATCTTCCACCCTCGGATCACGAAAGGCATGCAAGCCAATCTACATCCTCAGGTCTAAGAAGATTGAATAGGGGCAACTGTTGTACCCCAAAATTTTCCCTCCCATATTCTTCAAGATTTGTCAAGATCAATCTTCAAATGCTTCAAGACTTCTCAAAGGTTGCACAGTCAAACATCCTCCTAAGCTAGCCAAAATTACGGTTTTGGTTCCTTCCAAGAATTTGAGGTTTTCAGTGGTCCAAACAAGTCCCATAATCCTATATACATTTCCAAGCATCTACATGCCAAGTTGCAAGGTTCACAACATCAAGTTGCACAGTCAAAAGCCTCATTTGCTTCACAATCAACTGTAGGGGTAAAATGGTCATTTGGCAGTCAAAAGTCAAAATTTTTGGTCAACATCTTATTTTGAAGCCACAATCATCATTTGATCAAGTCTTGATCATGATTCCACAAGCATGGCTCAAAAATCATCAAGATGTCAAAAGTTGTTATTTTTGGACAGTAGAAAAGTCAACTGTAACTTGACCAAGGCATAACTTTTTCATGGTTCATCAGAAAAATCCCATCCCATGCTAATTTTGAAGGGGATGACATTTCCTACAACTCATCTTCACATTCCAAGTCCAAGAAATGCTCTCACAAAAAGTTATAAATTTCTACATTATAGGTCATTTTCAAAAGTCAACAAAAAGTCACTTTAAGTCAAAGACCATAACTTGAGATTGGTAAATCAAAATGACATGGGACCAAAGGCATTGGTTAGAGGACTTCAAGACCTTTACAAAATGTCCAAGAACATGTTCATAGCTTTAAAATTGAGCAAGATATGCATTGGAGAAGTTGGGAAATTTTTGGGAATTTGCAAAAGTCAACTTTGCCTAAAACACCTTGTTTTTGCTAATGAGCCTCAAATTCTTTCTTGAAACATTGCCCAAGGCCTATGCACGACCCATTAAGTTTAAATTGATTTATTTTCTTATTTTTAATTAATTAATTGAATTTTTATTAATATTAATTCATTTAATTGATTTTAATTGTAGGAAAATTCAAAAGATATGGTTTCAAATCTTTTTGTGATGCAAATACACTTAGGGCAAGCTGGCAATTCGTGTACACATCAAGGACATCAAAATATCCATGATTGGCAAGGTTTCTCAATCAAAAAAGATGCTAAAAGATTTAATTGAAAATCAAAGATGCAAAACATGAATACAATGGATTCTTGACCAAGATTTACCCTAGTTTTCATTCTACTACATATGCTGAAGCTAAACCTAAAATCATTCACGTGCAAGCTGCTGTCAAACACCATAAACCAAATTCCAAAAATTGAAGGAATGTTTAAAACTGAATTCAACCTTCCAGGCCAATTCAAAGCCCTTTCTTGATTCCAATACCTTGCTGGGACATTCAGGGACGATTTGCAATCGAGAACAAGCTCTAACACTCAAAGAATCACTCACTTCAGTCACACGGTTTGCATAATTCTTCTAGAATCGAAACTCATAATTCTTGCATATTTAAAATGATATAATTGTTGCTTTGCATTGCTATGACCTTTCTGAAGCTCATGGTGTAGGTGAATTGAGTTATAGAGCCATGAATCAAAAGACACCATTGAAGAAATCTAGGGTTTTCGAAGCTCTCAATTGTGGCTTTACAGCATGAGAAAAATTGGACCACATAACGCCTATGGTTGAATTCGTCAAGGCCAGACGAATTCAACCTAACCATCGCGCCCTTTTTATATGTGTTACACGTCTAATCGCTATTATTGGCATTTGCAGTTTGTGGGGGTTAAAAACCCCCGCTGTTTGATTGCTTTTCTGCAGATAAATGAAGAAGATGAAGGACGTGGACGCATATGGTTGGAGCATTCAAACAAATGCGCGCTTTTTTTTATTCCCAGCATAATTGATTTCTTTATATATTATTTTCTTTACCCATTATGTTAACAAGATACAGTGCTTGGCTCAGTGGAGAGGGACGTGTCTGGCAATCGTTGGGACCTGGGTTCGATTCCCAGGTCCCCCAAACCTTGTTTCATATTTTTTCAAACATGTTCCTATGCAGGCTTTGCAATGATGTCCACCATATGCCTCTAGGCGTCATCATGCCATGTGTCCCAATCAACAATCTGAAGGCCAAGAAAGGGGGACTACCATGCTCCTTAGTCAACGTGCCTCTGGACAACCAGGAAGGTCAACAAAGGCTTTGTGCTATTGGGCCAGAATTGCTTAACTTTTACTTCCAGAATTTGGCCTTCACCCCCCCTAGTTTCATTATTCTTTTTATTTTCTTTTTAATTCTTTTTATAATTATTAATTATCATTATTTAACTAACAAATAGCTATTTTAATAATTAATTCAGAAACTTATATTATTTATATTATTATTTATTATCATGTATTAATTTCATTATTAATTTATTTTGTAAATAAAATACTAACAAATTAATTAGTTTAATAGGTCAATTTTAATCTTTTTTTATAAATAAATAAAAATCATGTAGAATTAGGGTTTGACTATTTTCAATCATATTTTCTTATTATTATTATTCATTAATGATTATTATTTTTGTACATAATATGTAAATTAATCAATTTAGTTAATTAGGTTAACTTTGACATTTTTTATAATAAGTAAAATAATTTAGAATTAGGGTTTTCTTTTGACTTTTAATTTCCTTTTTCTTTTTACTTTCATAAAAACATTAAAAACACAAAAAAACATTTTTCTTGTACATAATTAATTAATTAATTAGGTTTAGGTTTAATATTTTAATTAAGGGTTAATACCTATTTTCACCCCTGACATATGGGGTGTATTTGAAAAACCCCCCTGCCAAAAAAAAAGTTCCAATTGTTACCTTGACAAATTTTAAAAGTTTCAGTTTTTACCTTGAGGATGCCACATCACCTAAAAGGCTGATGTGGCTTATACTTTTGTGGCATCCTCAAGGTAAAAACTGAAACTTTTAAAATTTGTCAAGGTAAAAACTGAAACTTTTAAAATTTGTCAAGGTAACAATTGGAACTTTTAGGTGATATGGCATCCTCAAGGTAAAAACTGAAACTTTTAAAATTTGTCAAGGTAACAATTGGAACTTTTTTTTTGGCAGGGGGGTTTTTCAAATACACCCCATATGTCAGGGGTGAAAATAGGTATTAACCCTTTAATTAATTGCAAAAAGGACAAACTAATTTCTCTATTTCTCAAAAAAAGGGTCAAAAACCCTAGGACGTCCTGATTTAATTTCTTTCACATTTTAATTCTTATTTTTGATTATTATGTATCTGCTCAAAGGATGTAATAGTAATTAGGTTTACCGCTTTATTTACTTTCCGCACTTTATTTCAAAACGGGTTTTTGTTTTTGGCGATATATAGACCCGCGCCTTGTAATAGCGTAGATTTATATTTCCGCACTTTATTTTCCGCACTCTTAACTGTTAATATGCATGAAAGACTGAATGCCAAATAAAATTAATCCGTAGCTCACAAATGCATGATCCAAGATAAATATAACATGAAAACAACACACAAGCACATGCCACTCCTAGGGTACGCCTCACTCGTTGCCTCGAACGTGGTCGTCAAGTATAGGGTGTTTTAGAGGTCGCCCTCCTGTCTAAAGATCCAGTTGCCTCGAAACAGTTGCCTCGGATAAAAAGGATCTAGGACATTAGGGTTACCGCTAAGGCGTCCTACTATTGCTTCGGTGACCACACTGTCCCTTAATCGAATTGACCCGAATAACTCCAACGACGGTGCTACCTACCTCTCAATGGTGGGATAGCACTATCTTAAGGACTCTTACACAGCCTAATTCCTTAGGGTAGGTAGATCTCATGGGTACTTGCTCTTTTAAAAAACAAACAAAAACAATCTTTTCACACTGACACTTTCAAAAGTTTTCAAACAAATTTTTCATACACTCTTGAGGACAGATACAAGAGTTACTTAGAAATTTTTCAAACGAAACTTTTTCAAAACCCACACATATTTGAAAAGCAAACATTTTTGAAAACATAGTGAGCAAGTACCTAAGAGCCCGTGGATAACCACGGATAGAAAGGGTGCTAACACCTTCCCTTTCTATAAATCTACCTCCCGAACCGAGAGACATCTCGAAAAGGATTTTTGCTGTGCTTTTGTCCTTTCCATGTTGGAGAACATAAAAGACAGTGGTGACTCTTGCTTACCGTGACATTTCGTGAACCAGCATTTCAAAACAGTCAGTTCTATTTCCACCGATCACAGTCACCTTCAGTGAAAGTTGGTGATTGTTATCTTTTTTCTACCTTCAGTGAACGTTGGTAGTTCATCATCAGTAAACGGCGGTGCTATGATATATTCTCTTTCTACCATCAGTGAAAGTTGGTAGGTCACCTTCAGTGAAAGTTGGTGATTGTTATCTTTTTGCTACCCTCAGTGAACGTTGGTAGTTCATCGTTAGTGAACGGCGATGCTATGATATTTCTTTTCCTTCTACCTTCAGTGAACGTTGGTAGCTCACCTTTATTAAACTTCGGTGTTGTTATTTCTTTTCCTTCTACCTTCAGTTAACATGGGTATCTCACCTTCAGTAAACATCGGTGTTGTCATTTCTTTCCTCTTTCTACCTACAGTGAACGTTGGTAGCTTCGCCTTCGGTAGAAGATGGTGTATCCTTTGGCATTTTACCATCCTCTCTGGTTCAGGTCTTTTGATCCACCAGTGATTTATTTTCCTGGTTGGGTTACTCTCTTGTTTCTTTATTTTGTTACATCCCCGGTGGTGTTTTGCGTCCCTTTGGAGTTGTCCATGCGCACTCATATTCATAAGCATTGCATGGCATCTTAGAGCCAAAAATAAGGTTTGTTTTATATTTAAGTATCTTCGATCGCGTCGACACGAATATTTTTAACCTTTGCGTCTCCACATAGAAGAAACTTAAATAAGGGCAGCTTTTGTACCCCAATTTCCCCCCCTAAGATCCCTTCATCATACCATATTGATTCAATCACAACAAGATCACACTAGGGCTTTTGGTTATCCTCCCTATCTCTAGTCTTTCTCTTTGAGGCATCACCAAGCACCTTAACTTGTTTTTTCTTTTGTCATCATGAATATTTTGTCTTGATTTTTCCTTTTAATTAATAAAATGCAATGTTGGTTTGTCTTGCTTGCTACTGATGTAGGTAAAGGCAATGAGATTTACCAAGTTGCTCCATGGGTTCATGAGTTTATTTACATGCCCTAGGCAATAAAGCATGAGAAGTCCAAACCTCACCATTGAAGTTGATTTGGAATGGATGGCATGGAAAGGTTTATTTTTGTTCACTACATTCCCAAGATATCAAGATTGATTCAAAAGTGCAAGGGATTGATTGAAGAAGTTGTCATGGTTTGACAAAGTCTTGTTCCCATTGATAACAAGTGCATATTTCTCTCAATTCTCAAGATATGGAAGTGGTTTTGATGGATATTAATTCTCATTTTCATCCTCAACAACTTTTGTTTACAAAGAATTTGTGTTTGGACAAGAAGTTTGTTCAAAATTGTCAAAGTTCCTCAAAGCATTTTCTTAATCTAGGAGCTAGGGTTTATTACTTCAAAGAAGTATATCTTGCTCATCTTTTGGTATTTTTGAGTGATTCCAAAAACATCCTTCTCTTCAAAGGGTTATCAACAAATCACTTCAAAAGTTTCAAAGGATTTTCATGTGGAAGAAGCTTGATGATGAAGAAAGATTACAAGTCCTCCATATGAACCCCCAATTTCTCATATGTGACTTCAAATGATCATAACTTGGTCAATTTTTATCACCTTGAGCCCATTCCTTTTCCATAATGATCTTGTGGATGTGAACTTTATACCTTATTCTATGTTTAAAGTGAGAAAATGGACGGAAGATGCCCTAAGGACACAAAAGATTATAGGTCATTTCATGATTTTTTGCCAACTTCAACAATTCATAACTCTCTCAATTTTTGGAGATTTTGAATGGTTCAAGTTTCAAAATGTCATTCAAGAGGTCTATTTCATGCCATATTTTTTTTTTCAAGAGGAAATTCCAAGTAGAAGGCCATGTTTGGATACAAAAAATTATAGGTCACTTTTGAAGAAAATTTTGAAATATTTCTAATTATGGAAAGTCAACTTTTTTCCCCAACTTTGAATCAACGCAACTTTCAGCTCAAGCATCCATTTGATTCCATTCTTTTTCCGTTACAAAGCTTGTAATCTCATTTTTATAAAGCATCAAGAATCATGCCCTAAGACCCATTGAGCTGAGAATGCCATTGTTTTGAATTTGGTAACTTGAAACTGAAGTTTCATCACAAGTAAGATTTTAAAATCTTTTTTTTTGCCTCTAATCACGAATTTTCCACGTGTTTTTGCCTCTAAACATGTTTAGTGAACTTCAAGAAGTGATTAGCACAACAAAATGCGCGTTTTGGATGAATTTTGATCAAATTAGTAGTCACACTTTTCTTGTTTGCAACTTCACACGATTTCCCTCCAAACTTCATCATTTCACACGCTTGAACATTCCATTTGATTCCCTATAAATAGAGGTTCATACCTCATTCATTTTCTCAAGCTTGGATAGCCATAATTACCCTTCCAAACTTATTCCATAACTCAAAATTCTGTAACTTCGAAATCTATTCGCAATCCTTTTTTAATCTATTTTTTCCATCAATTAACCTTCCTTGATCTTCCCTGAAGCTAAGCATATAATTACATTCAAGAATCATTCCCTATATTGTTCCATAGAAGTTCAGTTTCAAAGCTCTGGAATTCAATTTCAATAGGTAGATTCCTTCATCAATTCTTCGAAACTTTGATATCATTATGATGCTCTCATTGCCCTGGTTCTAGTTGCAACACTACCTTTTATCTGGAAACTTGTTTTGACCATGAAATTTCAAATCCCTTTTCAAAACTTTCCTTCCAAATTGCTTGAGCTACAGTTTATATACATTTGTCGCGAGGGTGTGGTTGTCTTTGTCTTGAAGAGACAAAGCGAATATCATAGGTCTGAGCTTCTGATTTTACAGTTTTAGAGACCTGGAATTCACGTTGGCTGGAAGTTGAAGATGACAGACGTGCCATCTTCCAACCAATGAAGGCGCGCCATCTGTTTTTTTTAAATCTAATTTAATTAATGATCTTATGCTTTATTCACTAATGACCATGATATGCACAGCGCGCCAGATCCCTTGGATTTGATTACTAACGCGTTTTGACTCTCATCCATTGGTCCACATCTTTTTGGTTTTTATTTTATTTTCTGATTTTTATATTTAATTGTTTTAAACTTCAAAAAATCATAGAAAATTCATTTTTAGTCTAAAAAATCTGAAACAATTATGAAAAATATTTTTGATTATTGTCTTTGTGATTTTTATTTTTTTCACAATTTAATTTTGTGTTTTGGTATTTTTTTATAAATTTTCACTTTATTTGAATTGTTTTAAATGTTTAAAAATACTTTTATACATTTTTAAAATCTGAAAAAATTATGGAATGATCCAATGATATTGTGACAAATATTGGTGACCTCATTTTAATTTTGTTTCTGATTTTGTTATTTTTAATCAATTTTGGTTTACTTTACTCATTTCTTTTAATTTTAAAAAATAGTTTGACTTTAAATAATTACCAAAAGTATTGTAAAAATCTTTGAGCCCTTTTCTGATTTTTCTATGGCCTCACTTTTTATTTCTTAATTAATTTAAATATAGTTGATGTTTTTTCTTTTATTTCCATTTTTAAAACATTTTTAAAACCTTTTTAATGTATATATTAAATGCAATATTATTTTGATTATTTTATGGCTGATCTTGGATTGAATTTTTTGCCATGAACTTTGTTAACATCATTAGGTCTGTAACGCCCGTAATTTAATTAATTATTTAATTAAATTATTTTTGGAATATTTATGAAGATGTGTTATAATTAATTGGATTTATTTTATTAAGTGGAGAAATAATATTAGAGATATAATATTATGTGGTTAAATAATATTAAAAGTGTAATATTATTTAATTTGGGCTTATTTTGAGAGAGTAGAAGTAATAAGGGGGTGTGCTGGTTTTAATCCCAATAAAGAGATAATAGAATAATAGGGTTATATTGTTAATTGTTGTTGGAATAGAAGTAAGAAGCAGTAGAAAGAGAATAAGGATTAGAAGAACGTGCAAACTCTTGGAGAAAGTGGGAAACGGCAAGAACGTGAATCCAACCGGAATTGTAGAGCGACCTTCAATCCAAGGTAAGGGTGGGGTTCTAACTCTATAATTGGGTTTATGATGATTGATATGTGGGGTTAGAGATGGTTGTTACCTTGTTTGTGAATTGAGAATGTATGTTTGATGTTTGATGAGGATTGATGAATATTGATGTCTTGATGCTATTAAAACGATGTTGAATCATAGGGTAATCATGGGTGATGAATTGTCATGGTTAGATTAAGTTCTAAGGCTTTAGTTATGGAACCCATAGTGAGATGCAGGGAAGAAAACATAGAATACGGCAGTGATGAAAACGCAGATCTGTACGTGATGGGTACCAGAAGTTGCTGTTTCAGAACATTGAGTCAATTAGGGATGGCGTTAGGTACTGTTCCTAATTAGGTTGATAACAGGAAAAGGAATTAAAATAATAACATTAAGGAAAATTAGCAGTTCTGACGTTAGAAGGATGATGACAGAAGTTGCGTTAGATTAATGCAGGATAGAAGTTCTGACGTTAGTAGTTGTATCTGGTCAGAAGTTGTATCTGGTCAGAATTTTTATCTGGTCAGAAGATGGCATTAGTTAGAAGATGAGATGATCAGAAGTTGTATCTGGTCAGAGGTTGGTGGTCAGAAGATGAGAGGCTCAGAAGTTGTACCTGATCAGAGGTTGAGTGGTCAGAAGATGAGATGATCAGAGGTTGTATCTGATCAGAGGTTGCATTAGTCAGAAGTTATATCAGTCAGAAGATTGTGTCGCTAGAGGTTGCGTCATTAGAAGTTGTGTATTTAGAAATAGCTTTGGTTAAAGGATGCATGGTCAAAAGATGGATGGTCCTTACGCTGTTTTATGCAGGACAATGAGCGTTAGATGTTAGGGGATGCTGCTTGAGCTATAACAGTAGGAAGTGATGGTCTCTACTTTAGAGTTTCAGGATAACAGTGTTAATTTGCTGTGAAATAATATTAAATGCTGCTGTGTTATTAACAAGAATTTATTAATATTAAAATGATGTTTGATGATTTATAAATGAAGATGTTAGATGAATTATTTTGATTATTTAAGATGTTATTTTGAGATGTTAATTTGAGATGTTTTGGGATGATAATTTGAGACGTTGTCAACTAGGGTGTTATCATTACATTCATGGTTGTGTCGCATACATTGCATTTCTGAGATGGAGCTTATGCTCATTGAGATGGCTTGGATTGGCAAATTTTGAGATGAAGGCTATGCCTTGTTAATGCCTATATTAATTGGCAAATTTTTGAGATGGGAGTTCTGCTCCAATGGTACCACATGCATTTGCATAGTATTGAGTCGCATTATATGATTTCACAAAGAAGTGTATTTTGATGTTGATGAATGTATATTATTGTTGAGATTGTTGTTGATTATAAAATGAGAAGTGGTGATGTTATTGATCTAATTTAATATATTAATTATCATGCACTTTATTATATTTTTAGATATCTCACCCCTTCTGTTTGAATGTTGCCCCTATGTTGGTAACATGTAGGTAATCGAGAGTGAAGGCTGTATACCTTCAATAGTTCGAGTCGGTGTCATTGCTCTGATATGTAACACTCGGGGGGGGGGGGGGGGGGGGGGTGAACTCTTGTTGTTTTGATTAATGATTTTTAGTTGTTGAATTTAATTTGATTAGCATTAAATATGAGATGATTCAAAGTTGATGTTTTGTTAGAGATGTCATTAAGAATTTCGCTGCGTAGATGTTGACTTATTTAATTAAAGATGTTATGTTGATGGTTCATCTGATGTTTGAAAAAGTGTTATATTTCCACGATGAATGCAATGAATTTGTTAGAAAAATTTGTGACGTCCTGGTTCATTTGTATGATTGAAATTTTATAACTCTGATTTATTTTGCACAATTGCTTGGGATAGAATTGGGGTGTTACAAAGTTGGTATCACAACAAAAGGTTGGTCTGACCTTGTCGTCGAGTCGTAATTGTATAACAATTGAGTATTGTTATTTTGATGTTCTAATCGTTGTTTATGTTGTAGTGAGAAGTTGATATGGATGGAAGGAACGATGCTGCTCTTGCTGCTGCTCTAGAAGCAATGGCTCATGCGATGGAAAATCAGTCGAATGCTGACGGGAATGCTGGATCTCGTAGCTTGGCGACTTTCCAGAGAGAGAATCCACCTACGTTCAAGGGAAAATATGATCCTGACGGAGCATTGGAATGGTTGAAAGAGATTGAGAGGATCTTTTGCGTGATGGATTGCACTCCAGCGCAGAAGGTTCGTTATGGGACTCATATGCTAGCAGTCGAGGCTGATGACTGGTGGCTAGAGACTTGACAGAAGTTGGAAGCTGCAGGTAAGAATGTCACTTGGGCTGTGTTTCGTAGGGATTTTTTTAGAAAGTACTTTCCTGAAGATGTTCGTGGTAAGAAGGAAATTGAGTTCCTTGAGCTGAAGCAAGGAAATCTGTCAGTTGTTGAGTATGCTGCCAAGTTTGCTGAGTTGGCCAAGTTTTATCCGCATTACGCTGAGGAAAATGTTGAGTTTTCAAAGTGTATTAAGTTTGAGAACGGTTTACGCCCGGAGATTAAGAAAGCAGTTGGATATTAGAAAATCCGTGTCTTTGCGTATTTGGTTGATAGCTGCAGGATTTACGAGGTAGATAGTAATGCTCATTAAAAGATTATTAGTGAGAAGAGGGGTAAGCATCCACATAATCGTGGTAAGCCTTATGATGCCCCAGCTGGTAAGGGTAAGCAGAGATTTGTTTATGGACAGAGGACTAGTGGGGGAGATGCTCCTGCTGGTGTGATTTGCTTTAAGTATGGGAAACCTGGACACAAGAGTAATGTATGCACTGCTGAAGTGAAGAGGTGTTTCCGTTGTGGCAAGAGCGAACATATTGTATCGGAGTGTGAGCACAATAGTGTGGTCTGTTTCAACTGTAAAGAAGAAGGGCACATTGGTAGCCAGTGTTCGAAACCGAAGAGGGCTCAGTCAAGTGGTAAAGTGTTTACTTTGGTTGAGGATCAGACAGCTGCTGAGGATAGACTTATTAGAGGTACATGTTTCATTAATAGTACTCCTTTAATCACTATTATTGATACTGGTGCTACACATTGTTTTATTGTTGCTGATTGTGTTGAAAGATTGGGTCTTGTATTGTCTTCTTTGGATGGCGAAATGGTCGTCGAAACTCCAGCCAAGGGGTCGGTGACTACTACTTTTGTGTATGCTAAGTGTCCCTTGTCGATCTTCGACAGAGACTTTGTTGTTGATTTGGTTTGTTTACCGTTAAGAGGTTTGGATGTAATTCTGGGTATGAACTGTGTTGTACCCCAAAATTTGCCCTCCCATATTCTTCAAGATTTGCCAAGATCATGATTCAAAATCACTCAAGGGTTGCACAGTCCAATTGCCTCCTAACACAGTCAAAATTAGGGTTTTGGTTCTGGTAAAGAAATTGAGGTTTCCAAGGGTCCAATCAAATCCCATATGCCCACATACATTGTCAAGCATCCATATGTCAAGTTTCAAGACTCACAGCATCAAATTGCACAGTCAAAAACCCTAAATGCTTCACAGTCAACTACAGGGGCAAAATGGTCATTTGACAGTCAAAAGTCAAATAATTTGGTCAACATCTTATTTGGAAGCCACAAACATCATTTGATCAATTCTTGATCATGATTCTCAAAGCATGGCTCAAAAAGTCTCAAGATGCAAAAGTTTCTATTTTTGGACAGCTGAAAAGTCAACTGCAAATTGACCAGGGCATAACTTCCTCATGGTTTATCAGAAAAATCCCATCCAAAGCTCATTTTGAAGAGAATGACATTTCCTACAACTCATCCTCACACTCCAAGTCCAAGAAATGCTCTCACAAAAAGTTATCAATTTCAACATTATAGGTCATTTTCAAAAGTCAACAAAAAGGCATTTTAAGTCAAAGACCATAACTTGAGATTGGTAAATCGAAATGACAAGGGACCAAAGGAATTGGTTAGAGGACTTCAAGACCTTTCCAAAATTTCCAAGAACGTGATCATAGCTTCAAAATTGAGCAAGATATGCCTTGGAGAAGTTGGGAAATTTTTGGGAATTTTGAAAAGTCAACTTTGCTTCAAAAGCTTCAAAAATGCTAATGGGCCTCAAATTCTTTCATGAATCATTACCCAAAGGCTATGCACGACCCATTGAGTTCAAAGGGATTTATTTTATTATTTTTAATTAATTAATTGAATTTTTATTCTTATTAATTCATTTAATTAGATTTAATTATGAGAAAAATATCAAATAATGGTTTTAAATCTTTTTTGTGCAGCAAATATGTTCATTATATCCAAAAGATTTCGTGCATCATCTCAAGGGGACAAAATCATCCATATTTGGCAAGATTTGCATGGAAAAAAGATTGAAAAGGATATGGAAAAATCAAATATTGAAATCATCAATTCATGGATCTTTGGGCTGGTTTCTTGACCTAATTTCATTCACTTACTTATGCACAAGTCAAACCTAATGCAAGCACACACGAAAAGCTGCTCAAAAACATAGAACAAAGTTGCAATTTTTCATAGAAATTTTGAAAACTGATTTCGTATTTGCAGGATCATTCAAAGCCTAAAACATATTCCAAACCCTTGCTGAGACTTCTTTGAACGTGTTGCAACCACTTTCCAGTCTCCATACTCCAAGAATTGGTAGAATAGCATCGCGTTTGTCACAAACATTTCCATAATCGGTTTTTAAATTTCATGCATCATTCCTGTGTTTTAATTGTTGATTTATACTACTAACATCTTTCTGAAGCGATTGGCATAGGTTAATTGACCTAACTCTTCCTAAACTGAAACCTACCATTGAAGGATATCTAGGGTTCCAGGACATGAAAATTAGGGCTTTCCCTATATGGTAAAATTGGCCCTTAAAACCTGTGTGGATGAATTCGTGACATCAAGACGAAGCAAACCATCTCCTCGCGCTTAATTTATGTTACCTGTACGCGTGTTCGCTATTTTCCACTGTTCTATTTAGTGGGGGTTTAAAACCCCCGCTACTTGTTTTATGTTTTTGCAGATAGATGAAGAAGAAGCCTGCGTGTCTTCATGTGATAGGGAGATTCAAAATCTGGCGCGTTTTTCTTGTTTTATATCATTAGCTTTTGTTTTCTTATTATAATATTTGTGTTCCATTATGTTAACAAACGCGTACAGCAGCTCAGTTGGTACTGGACATGTGTTGCAAGCCTTGGGACCTGGGTTCGATTCCCAGGTCCCCCCACTTAATTCTTAATTTTTGTTTCAACATATTCATGTGCAGCATATTCTCAACGTCCCACCGTATGTCCACGCGCATTGGCTTGCCAGATGGCATGGTGATTAATCCAAGGGCCTCAGAAGGAATTCCATGATGCACACCAGTCAATAAACGTGCACTCTATCCTGGAAAGTCAAACAGGGCTTTGATTCAATGGGCCAAATTTCTCAAACCATACCTCCAGTCTGGGCCAAATACCCCCTATGTTTGTATTCTTTTTTTAATTTTCTTCTTTTTTCTTTTCAATTCTTTTTTTAAAATTGTTTTAATTATTTTATTTAATTCACCCAAAATATTTTTCCATAATAAAAATCAGAAACCAAAAAAATGTTTAATATTTAATTCTTATTAATTTCACTATTAAAATATTTTTGTAAATAAACTCTAACAATTAATTAGATTAATTTAGGTTTTAATTTTGACACTTTTCTTAATAAATAAAAACATGTAGAAATTAGGTTTTTGACATTTTATTCTTTTTCTTAATTAAATCATTTTTCTCATTATTTATTATTCTTATTAATTATTATTTTTGTAAATAAACATGTAATTTAATTAATTAATGTAAATTAGATTAACTTGAATATTTTCTTAAATAATTAAAAGCAATCTAGAATTAGGGTTTCCTTGTAAATTCTTTATTTTCATTAAATACCAAAACATAAAAACATTTTCTTTTCCTTCTTTTCTTTAATTAAATAACTAATTAACTTTTTAATTCAATTTAATTTCGAAAGGGTCAAAACCCTCGGACGTTCAATTTCCTTTCGCGCATTTATTTTCTTTTCGAATATTATGTAACTGCTCAAGGCTTGTAATAGTAATTAGGTATCTTTTTACTTTCCGCATTTTTATCAAACGGGTCTTTGTAATTTGACGATGTATAGACCCGCGCCATGTAATAGCGTAGGTTTTATCTTTCCGCATTTAAATTTCCGCACTTTTAAATTCTAAATTGCATGAAAGAATGTATGGTTAACTACAAACAAGCGTAGCTCACAATGCCCCGATCAAAGATAATTGCTAAATTGAAAACAACACACCAATTCACACACCACTCTTAGGGTACGCCTCACCTGTTGCCTTCGAAACGTGGTCGTCAAGTATGGGACGTCTTAGTAAGTCCTTATGTCCGTGATCCAGTTGCCTCGAAACATAGTTGCCTCGAAATAGTTGCCTCGAAACAAGTTGCCTCGAAATAGTTGCCTCGAAATGGTTGCCTCGGATTAAAAAAGGATCAAGGACATAAGGGTAGCTTCTAAGGTGTCCTACTGTTGCTTCGATGACCACACTGTCCCTACACTCGAATTGACCCGAACACCTCCAACGGTGGTGCTACCTACCTCTCAATGGTGGGATGGCACTACCTTAAGGACATTTACACAGCCTAATTCCTTAGGGTAGGTAGATGACTCATGGATACTTGCTCTTTTCAAAAAACAAACAAAAACCTTTTCACACCGACACTTTCAAAAAGCTTTCAAAACAATTTTTCAAACACTCTTGAGGACTGATACAAGAGTCATTCAGAAATCTGTCAATGAAACTTTTTCAAACCCACGCACATTTTGAAAAGAAAACACTTTGAAAACATAAGAGCAAGTATCTAAGAGCCCATGGATAACCATGGATAGAAAGGGTGCTAACACCTTCCCTTTCTATAAATCTACCTCCCGAACCGAGAGACATCTCAAAGAAGGAATTTTGCTGTGCTTTTGTCCTTTCATTGTTGGAGAACATAAAAGACGGTGGCGACTCTTGCTTCCGCGACATTTCGCGAACCAGCGTTAAACAATCAGTTCTATTTCCACCGATCACAAACTGGTTAGAGCATAACTGCGTTCATATCAATTGTTATGACAAGTCTGTGAAGTTTTCTCCTCCTGAAGAAGAGGAAGATGGTTTGTTGTCTGCTAGACAGTTGAGAAAGTTGATGCAGGAGGAAGCACAGATGTTTTCGTTGATGGAATCGCTATTTGTAGAGACTCAAGCTGTAATTGAGGAATTGCTGGTGGTGTGTGAATATCCTGAAGTTTTCCCTGATGATATTCCTGATGTACCGCCAGAGAGGGAAGTTGAATTTGCAATTGATCTTGTACCTGGTACCAGACCTGTGTCTATGGCACCATACAGGATGTCTACGTCTGAGTTGTCAGAGTTGAAGAAGCAATTGGAAGAGTTACTTGAGAAGAAGTTTGTAAGACCAAGTGTATTGTTGTGGGGAGCTCCAGTGTTGTTAGTAAAGAAGAAAGATGGAAGTATGAGGCTCTGTGTTGATTATAGACAGTTGAATAAGGTGACAATTAAGAACAAGTATCCCCTTCCAAGAATAGATGACTTGATGGACCAATTGGTGGATGCTCGTGTGTTTAGCAAGATTGATTTGAGGTCGGGTTACCATCAGATTAAAGTGAAAGATGAAGATATTCGGAAGACGGCTTTCAGAACGCGTTATGGACATTACGAGTATTCAGTGATGCCTTTCGGTGTTACTAATGCGCCGGGAGTATTCATGGAATATATGAATCGTATCTTTCGTACTTATTTGGATCGGTTCGTAGTTGTATTCCTTGATGATATTTTGATTTACTCTAAGTCAGAAGAAGAGCATGCTGAAAATTTAAGAGTAGTATTGCAAGTTTTGAAAGAGAAGAGGTTGTATGCAAAGTTGTCCAAGTGTGAATTCTGGCTGAAAGAGGTTAGTTTTCTTGGTCACGTGATTTCAGGTAGTGGCATTGCTTTAGATCCATCGAAGGTTGATGTTGTGTTGCAACGGGAAACTCCAAAGTCAGCTACTGAGATTAGAAGCTTCTTGGGATTAGTTGGTTATTATAGAAGGTTTATCAAAGGGTTTTCTAAGTTGTAACTTCCGTTGACTAAGTTGACTTGTAAAGGTAGAGCTTTTGTTTGGGATGTTCAGTGCAAAGAAAGTTTTACGGAATTGAAGAAGAGGTTGACGTCGGCTCCGATTTTGACGTTGCCTAATCCAGAAGAGCCTTTTGTGGTGTATTGTGATGCTTCTAAGATGGGTTTAGGAGGTGTGCTTATGCAGAATGGTAAGGTAGTTGCTTATGCATCGAGGAAGTTAAGGACTCATGAGAAGAACTATCCTACGCATGATTTAGAACTTGCTGAAGTTGTTTTTGCATTGAAGATTTGGAGGCATTATCTTTATGGTTCTAGATTTGAAGTGTTTAGTGACCATAAGAGTTTGAAGTATTTGTTTGATCAGAAAGAGCTGAATATAAGGCAACGAAGATGGTTGGAATTGTTAAAGGATTATGATTTCGGTTTGAATTATCATCCAGGAAAGGCGAATGTTGTAGCTATTGTGTTGAGTCGAGAGACTTTACATATGTCAGCGATGATGATTAAAGAGTTGGAATTGATTGAGAAGTTCAGAGATATGAGCTTAGTTTGCGAGGTTACTCCGCAGAGTGTTAAGTTGGGTATGTTGAAGACTAATAATGAATTTTTAGACAGTATCCGAGAAGCTCAGAAGTTGGATATGAAACTGGTAGATTTGATGGTTGGGACTGATCAATCTGAGAAAAGTGATTTCAAGTTAGATGAGCAAGGTGTGTTGAGATTTCATAACCGGATTTGTATTCCTGATGATGTTGAGATGAAGAAAGTGATACTTGAAGAGAGTCATAGAAGTAAGTTGAGTATTCATCCAGGAGCTACAAAGATGTATCAAGATTTGAAAGGTTTGTTTTGGTGGCCTGGGATGAAGAGTGATGTGGCTCGTTTTATTTATGCATGTTTGACTTGTCAGAAGTCGAAAGTTGAACATCAGAAGCCTACAGGATTTATGCAACCGTTGGAAGTTCCAGAATGGAAATGGGATAACATTTCAATGGACTTTGTGACAGGGTTGCCTAATACTTTAAGAGGACATGATTCGATTTGGGTGATTGTTGATAGGCTTACGAAGTCAGCTCATTTCATTCCTATTAACATCAGTTTTCCAGTGCCAAAGTTGGCTGAGATTTATATCAGTGTGATTGTGAAGCTACATGGTGTTCCTTTGTGCATTGTGTCAGATAGAGATCCAAGATTTACTGCTGATTTTTGGAAGAGTTTGCAAGAAGCGATGGGTTCTAAGTTGAGGTTGAGTTCATCGTATCATCCTCAGACAGATGGTCAGACTGAACGGACGATTCAATCGTTGGAAGACTTGTTGAGGGTGTGTGTTCTTGATCAGGGAGGTTCGTGGGATACTTATCTTCCGTTGATAGAGGTCACGTATAACAACAGTTACCATTCTAGTATTGGGATGGCACCTTTTGAAGCGTTGTATGGTCGAAGATGTAGAACTCCATTATGTTGGCATAAATCTGGTGAAAGTGTAGTACTTGGACCTGAACTTGTTCGTGAGACTACTGAGAAGGTGAAGTTGATTCGAGAAAAGATGAAAGCTTCGCAAAGTAGACAGAAGAGTTATCATGAAAAGCGAAGGAAGGATTTAGAATTCCAAGCTGGTGATCATGTGTTTTTGAGAGTTATACATGTGACTGGTGTAGGGCAAGCATTAAAGTCTAAGAAGCTCACTCCTCGTTTCATTGGACCGTATCATATTTCGGAGAGTGGGGAATGTTGCTTATAGAGTGTCCTTACCGCCTAATCTTTCGAATTTGCATGATGTGTTTCATGTGTCGCAACTTCGAAAGTATATTTCAGATCCATCTCATGTGATTCATATGGACGATGTCCAAGTACGAGATAATCTTACGGTGGAGACGATGCCTGTACGGATCGCGGATCATGAAATGAAGACTCTGAGGGGCAAATAGATTGCCTTGGTTAAAGTGGTTTGGCTAGGAGCTGCTGGTGAAAGCATGACTTGGGATTTGGAGAGCAAGATGCGAGACTCCTATCCCGAATTGTTCGATTGAGGTAAATTTTTGAGGACGAAAATATTCTAAGTGGGGGAGAGTTGTAACGCCCGTAATTTAATTAATTATTTAATTAAATTATTTTTGGAATATTTATGAAGATGTGTTATAATTAATTGGATTTATTTTATTAAGTGGAGAAATAATATTAGAGATATAATATTATGTGGTGAAATAATATTAAAAGTGTAATATTATTTAATGTGGGCTTATTTTGAGAGAGTAGAAGTAATAAGGGGGTGTGCTGGTTTTAAGCCCATTAAAGAGATAATAGAATAATAGGGTTATATTGTTAATTGTTGTTGGAATAGAAGTAAGAAGCAGTAGAAAGAGAATAAGGATTAGAAGAACGTGCAAACTCTTGGAGAAAGTGGGAAACGGCAAAAATGTGAATCCAACCGGAATTGTAGAGAGACCTTCAATCCAAGGTAAGGGTGGGGTTCTAACTCTATAATTGGGTTTATGATGATTGATATGTGGGGTTAGAGATGGTTGTTACCTTGTTTGTGAATTGAGAATGTATGATTGATGTTTGATGAGGATTGATGAATATTGATGTGTTGATGCTATTAAAACAATGTTGAATCATAGGGTAATCATGGGTGATGAATTGTCATGGTTAGATTAAGTTCTAAGGCTTTAGTTATAAAACCCATAGTGAGATGCAAGGAAGAAAACATAGAATACGGCAGTGATGAAAACGCAGATCTGTACGTGATGGGTACCAGAAGTTACTGTTTCAGAACATTGAGTCAATTAGGGATGGCGTTAGGTACTGTTCCTAATTAGGTTGATAACAGGAAAAGGAATTAAAATAATAAAGTTAAGGAAAAGTAGCAGTTCTGAAGTTAGAAGAATGCTGATAGAAGTTGCGTTAGATTAATGCAGGATAGAAGTTCTGACGTTAGTAGTTGTATCTGGTCAGAAGTTGTATTTGGTCAGAAGATGAGATGATCAGAAGTTGTATCTGGTCAGAGGTTGGTGGTCAGAAGATGAGAGGATCAGAAGTTGTACCTGATCAGAGGTTGAGTGGTCAGAAGATGAGACGATCCGAGGTTGCATCTGATCAGAGGTTGCATTAGTCATAAGTTATAGCAGTCAGAAGATTGTGTCGCCAGAGGTTGCATCATTAGA
Organism: Vicia faba; assembly: GCA_948472305.1. Taxonomy (NCBI): domain Eukaryota; kingdom Viridiplantae; phylum Streptophyta; class Magnoliopsida; order Fabales; family Fabaceae; genus Vicia; species Vicia faba. The sequence continues at coordinate 1,434,870,606 of OX451741.1, read as the reverse complement.
AGTTGTTTATTTAGAAATAGCTTTGGTTAGAGGATGCATGGTCAGAAGATGGATGGCCCTTACGCTGTTTTGTGAAGGACGATGAGCGTTAGATGTTAGGGGCTGCTGCTTGAGCTATAACAGTAGGTAGTGATGGTCTTGACGTTAGACTTTCAGGATAACAGTGTTCATTTGCTGTGAAATAATATTAAATCCTACTGTGTTATTAACAAGAATTTATTAATATTAAAATGATGTTTGATGATTTATAAATGAAGATGTTAGATGAATTATTTTGATTATTTAAGATGTTATTTTGAGATGTTAATTTGAGATGTTTTGAGATGATAATTTGAGACCTTGTCAACTAGGGTGTTATTATTACATTCATGGTTGTGTCGCATACATTGCATTTCTGAGATGGAGCTTATGCTCGTTGAGATGGCCTGGATTGGAAAATTTTGAGATGAAGGCTATGCCTTGTAAATGCCTCTATTAATTGGAAAAAATTTGAGATGGGAGTTCTTCTCCAATGGTACCACATGCATTTGCATAGTATTGAGTCGCATTATATGATTTCATAAATAAGTGTATTTTGATGTTGATGAATGTATATTGTTGTTGAGATTGTTGTTGATTATGAAATGAGAAGTGGTGATGCTGTTGAGCTAATTTAATATATTAATTATCATGCGCTTTATTATATTGTTAGATATCTCACCCCTTCTGTTTCAATGTTGCCCCTATGTTGGTAACGTGCAGGTAATCGAGAGTGAAGGCTGTATACCTTCAATAGTTCGAGTCGGTGTCATTTCTCTGATATGTAACACTCGGGGGGATGAACTCTTGCTGTTTTGATTAATGAGTTTTAGTTGTTGAATTTAATTTGATTAGCATTAAATATGAGATGATTCAAAGTTGTTGTTTTGTTAGAGATGTCATTAAGAATTCCGCTGCGTAGATGTTGACTTATTTTATTAAAGATGTTATGTTGATGGTTCATCCGATGTTTGAAAAAGTGTTATATATCCACGATGAATGCAATGAATTTGTTAGAAGAATTTGTGACGTCCTGGTTCATTTGTATGATTGAAATTTTATAACTCTGATTTATTTTGCACAATTGCTTGGGGTAGAATTGGGGTGTTACAGGGTCCATGTTGTTGAGGCTAACTCCACAAAAATGGATGAATGATTTTAATAATAGTTTGATTTAAATTTAATTCAAAAGTGGTTTGTATGTTCTCTCCCACCCCTTTCATATCATCCATTTCTTATTGCACTAAGTGTTATTGGAGCATGATCTCTATATCTTGTCTCAAAACAAATGGTGCATAGATTGCTATTGACCGGCCACAAAATAGATGCGACTTCTATATAAGTCCACATACGATTGCTTAACATAGCGCTAAATTTTGTCCCCATTCGAATAAATGATCATTCGTGGCACAAACCTATGTTTGCAAGCACAAGTATGTTAATTTGATCTCTTTGATCCAATAACCTTGAGATTCATTGTGTGGAGGCTTTGGTCTTACCAATCCTCTAATGGATCTATAACACTTTTGGTGAACGCGGATCACTTAAACACCATTGATCATTAAATGGTACTTGTGAGGATTCCAAATGGATGATATACTTGACAAAAAGCAAATGCAACTTGTTGTGTGGAGGCTTTGGTTCTACCAATCCTCTAATGAGTTCCAAATTCAAGTTTCAAGATGATCATCCAGCTAACCATTAATCACTAATAATTGACTTTATCTTGTGTTTTTATTATATGCCCTTTTATTTCATGTATCGTTTACTTTTAGCATTTTACATTTCATGCTATTTTCATCTTTGCTCATTTGGGCATTTACTTTCTTGTCATTTTTGTTTTTGCTCATTTGAGCTCTTATTCCATTTTTTGAAGACACTTAATAATCAACATAAACCCTAAAAAACTTTAATGATACTTGGAATATTTGGTTACTATCCTTGGCATCATGGAGTATTGGACTTTTTGGACTTAGTGTTAGAGACCTTGGCCTATGTTGGAGACCTTGTGACCTTAATTGATATTTTGTCTGGAGTTCTTGAGGGTTACCTCAAGACATTGGGCTGTTTGTTTGCTTTGTGTGCAGGTTATTGTGATTACATACTTTGTTTGTAGTTTGGAATTCACCCGTAGACAGCCGTTACTCTGCCAATTTTTGTGAAGACTTAATACACTTGAAGATTGGTTCTCTCAAGGGGTCTAGTATCTTTGCTTACTTGATTTCAATCCAAAGAATGGGAATTCTTTCTAGATTCATAATGTCAAGAATTGGCTTCTTGTTAGTTATATGGTTCCTATCCCTAGCTGTTATCTTATGCTTTAGGATAGTCTCTTCTTCTCCTCCCATCTTCTTTAATTTAAAAAATCTTCTCTCTCCTTTTGAAAACTCTTCTTGTTTTCTAACTTGAACCACTTTCATAATAAACTTGGACTTAGGTCCATGAATTTTCAAAACCTTGTCATAAATAAACTTCAATCAACTTAATAATACCTTGACATTTTTTGTGAGAAGACTAAAAGTCAATTAATCTCATTTCAAACCATTTTTCCACTTTGGCTTTTTATTTTAAAACCTTTCTCAAAAGATTAGACTCTTGTCAATCCTTGTAGTGATGCAAACACTATACTTCTATGATATGTAGTGAAGAGAGATATTTTCCACTTGGGTGTTGAATGAGGCATTGTGGATTTTAAAATCCAAGCCATATCCTCCACTTTGAGATGATGCAAATTCTCCTTTCAAATGATTGTGGGTAGTAAGTATGTTTTCCATACGGACAATGAAGATGACGTCTTATCTCATAAAATCAACCAACACAATTATGTTTTAAATTTTTTTAAGGTGAACTATGTGTACCCTGATCTCCTATTGCATAAAAGGTGGTACATATGCACTAAAGGTTCGCAACCGCGGCGGGTGAAAAAAATTATAAAAATATATATACTTCTTTTCTCACCACCACCATCTATTTTACATACAACATTTTATAGCCAAAATATACAGATTTTACAAAGAGGTTCCTGCGGAGTACCATAGATGTTTAGAGTGCTAATACCTTCCCTTTGTATAACCAACCCCCTTACCTTGAATCTTTCCCCGTCTTTTTTTTGGGTTATTCTCTCTTTTCCCATTCCTTTGGAAACAATAAAGCGCGGTGGCGATTTTTATTTTGATCTGTGTAAGTCAAGTCAACCCAATGGCTTAGTCTTAAACATTTCTACCGCTACACTAAGCCATTGGGTTGACTCGACTCGCACATATCAAATAAAAATCGCCACCGCGCTTTATTATTTCAAAAGGAATGGGAAAAAGAGCGAATAAACCCAAAAGAGGGGGAGAGAATATAAGTTCAGGGGTTGTTTATGAAAAGGGAAGGTATTAGCACCCTAAACATCTATGGTACTTCGCAGGAACCTCTTTGAAAATTTGTGTATTTTAGATATAAATGTTTTATAAAAATAGATTGTGGAGATGAGAAAAGAAATATTTTTTATGATTTTTGCACCCGCCGCAGTTGCGAACCTTTAGTGCCTACATACCACTTTCCGTGCAATAGGGGATCAGGGTACTCGTAGTTCACCTTTAAAAATTTTAAAACACATGTGCGTTGGTTAATTTTAAGAGACGGGACATCATCGTCATTGTCTGAGTGGAAGGACGTACTTACTATCCACGATTATTAGAAAGGAGAATTTGCGTCATCTCAAAGTGGAAGATATAGCTTGGATTTTAAAATCAACAAAGCCTCACTCAATACCCAAGTGGAAAATATCTCACTTTACTACATAACGTAGAAGCATAGTAGTTCGCATCACTACAAGAATTGATAAGAGTCTAATATTTTGAGAAAAGTTTTAAGGATGAAAGCCAAAATGGCAAAATGGTTTGAATGAGATTGATTGACTTTTAGTCTTCTCACAAAAAATGTCCAAGTATTATTAAATTGATTAAAGTTTGATTAAGAAAATATTTTTGAAAATGCATGGACCTAAGTCCAAGTTTATTATGAAAACGGTCCAAGTTTAGAATTAAGGAGATTTTTGAAAGAAGAGAGAAGATTTTTTAAATTAAAGAAGATTGGAGGAGAAGAAGGGACTATCCTAAAGCATAAGGTAAAAGCTAGGAAAAAGAACCTTCTAACCAACAAGAAGTCAACACTTGACACAATGAGCCAATATAGAGTTTCCATCCTTTGGATTGAAACCAAACAAGCAAAGATAATAAACCTCTTAAGAAAACCAAGCTTCAACTGCATTAAGTCTTCACAAAAATTGGGCAGAGTAACGGCTTTATACGGATGAATTCCCGATCACAGACAAAGAATGTAATCACAACAACCTGCACACAAAACAAACAAACAACCCAATTTCTTAAGGTAAACCCCGACAACTCCAGACAAAATAACAATTAAGGTCACAAGGTCTCAAAGTAGGTTAAGGTCTCTACTCGTAAGTCCAAGAAGTCCACAATCTCCATAATGCAAAGGATAGTAACCAAGTTATCCAAGTAACGTTAAAGTTTTTTATAGTTCAAGTTGATTATTAAGTATCTTTAAAAAGAAACTGAAAGCTCAAATGAGCAAAATAAAGAAAATGACATAAAAATAAATGCTCAAATGAGCAAAGATGAAAATAACATGAAATGTAAATGCCAAAATAAACGTGCTTAAAGTAAAAGCATAAAGTAAAAGCATAAAATAAAGTCAATTATTAGAAATTAGTGGTTAGTTGAATGACCATATTGAAACTTGCATTTGAAACTCATTAGAAGATTGATAAAATCAAAGCCTCTCAACAATAAGTTTCATTTGCTTTTTGTCCAAAGCTTATGAAGATTTATTAGAGGATTGATAAGACCAAAGCCTCCTAACAATAAATCTTAAGGTTATTGGATCAAAGGATTCAAATTAACATACTTGGGCTTGCAAACATAAGTTTGGGCCACGAATGATCATTTCTCGAATCGGGACGAAATTTAGCGCTATGTTGAGAAATCGTAAGTGGACTTATATAGAAGTCACGCATATTTTGAGGTCGGTCAATAAAGTCTATGCATCCATACAATCTTCGAAAGTTAAATTAGATTAAAACACAAAATCGTAATGCAATAAAGAATCAACAACATGACTAAAAAGTATTTACAAAGAGAGACTCAATATCAAAAGCCCACATTCAACTTTACTAATTGAGTATTTTACTAATTGAGTATATGATAACCAAATAAAAAAATGTTAATTAAATACTAAAGAAATTAAAAAAAAAACTAAATGCAATCTAAAGCATTAATAAAATGATAGAAAATTAAATCAACAAAAATAAAAAATATATGTATATAATAAACAAAATAAAATCTGATTATATATATATATATATATATATATATATATATATATATATATATATATATATATATATATATATATATATATATATATATATATATATATATATATATATATATATATATATATATATAATAATAAACTAAAATAAACAAACAGAAATTAAATAAAAAAACAAAAAGAATGTTTAAAAATAATAAAAAAGAAGAAAAGTACGTTGTTGTCTTGATGTACAGAGGGAGTATAGGTATGGCAGTTGAAGTTATTCGCAGAAATTGAAAGGAGATTGGAACGGTTTGCATTTACGACAGAGGGAGTTAACAGTGGCAGATTGAAGAAGATGGAGTTTGTATGGTGATTTGCGGAATGGACGAAGGAGGGAATTGAACGGAGATCGGAACAGTGGATGGAGATATATGTAATAGAGGTTTGTGGAATGGTGAGTTGCGATGAAGAGGAAGAAAGCTTGCGGTGAGATTTGCATTAAATTGGAGGGAGGTTGGAAGATTGGGATTTACAGAAGGTTGTAGTGGTTCAGGTGAATGAACACAGCAAGGTGTTGTTCGTTGGAAATATGAGAATGTAAATGAAAAGAAAATGATGGATAATAGAAATAGATGGTGGAAGCTAAAGAAGAAATTGGAAATTGGATTGTAAAATTTGAAGAAGGAAAATGGAAGAAGAAAATTCAATTTCTGGTCTTCTGCATTGTGATTGTGAATTTCGTTTCCTGCTTTGTTCTCTGCTAGCTTCTGATACAATTGCTATCTGTTATTTATATACAAAAATTGGTTAAACTAATTTTTACAAAGGCCTAAATGACCCTTAATGATAAAATCAACGCAAAAATCTTAAAGTATAAAATATAACTCAATTTAAAAAAAAAATTTAAATTTTTTCTGAATAAAATAATAGCGACCCAAAATGACTAAAAACGATAAAAAATTGACAAAAATCTATCCGAAAAAATGAAATGAACACATTAAAATAAACTAGCTGTCTCAAAGATTAATGAAAAATTACTCAAATGATTAAAATCAAAATAAAATGAGAATAAAAATATCAGGTTGAACAAATGTTTACGGTTAAAAACGAGACTTCAAACTGTACCGAAAAAATGAAGCGAGCATACCGTCATGATCTACATGAAATGTAGATTCATAAATTGATCAGTAAAAGGTGAAAAATTGAAATATTTTTCTCACTAATTTTCTGCACGGTATCAAATCGCTTTTAACGATCTGTCTGTAAAACCAAAATATTAATATTATCGACATTTAAACAACTTGGAGCAATGCAAGGAACGGGTAAAGAGATAAAAATGCATGAAGTGAAATATCAAGTATTTTTTAACTAAAAAGCGATGCAAATGTTGATTTAAACTGACTTTTGGTCAACCTAAACACAACTAAATAATGCAAATGTGATGAATGAAGATATTTATTAATGATTGTGACCAAATGACAAAGTATGATATAATAATGCGACTAAAAATATTAGGGGCAAAATTTAGGGTGCAACAGCTGCAATATGACATTTTGAGGAACCTTCTAAAGCAAAGTTGTTCCTCACATCATTAGCTCTTGACTTGTAAAGAGAAGTTGGAGATGACATCAAGGAGATTCATATGTTCTAAGAATACCTCAAAAATATTGAACAATAAGAACGTTATGATCATTGGAACTCAAACTGGAAAACGTTGACTTTTGATCCGACAACTTCAAATCAACTCGCAAACTTGATCTTTTTCAAAGCCCAAGATACTATTAATCACATATGAACTTGAGAAGTCGAAGAAGGAATGGAAATAAACACATCAACCTATCTCACAGAATCTTGAGAATTAAGCAACCAGACTCGCCTTAACTATGCTGAATGAAACTTGAGGATAATGTGACCTAACATTATTGATCACCACTCTGAGCCATAGGCTTTTGGGAACTGTTTTTGACATGAACAAACCATAACCCTAACCGCAGAGTCATCACCTAAATTTCTTGGTCGCAAACCATGTCTTTCAAAACACAAAACAAACAAAACATATTTTGGAATTTTGGTTAGAAATATGTAAAATATAAAATACATATATACGAGGCACACGATTCAAAGTTCTTGGTGATCTCTCAGGAGAAAACCTAAAGATAAGGAGAAGAACTAAACCCTAGTGTGATCTTGTGTATTGATGGTATGAAATGATATAGGGATCTTAGGGGCAAAAACTGGGGTACAACAGCTGCCCTTATATAAGTGTCTTCTATCCGGAGATGCGAAGGTTAAAAATCTTCGTGTCGACGCGATTGAAGATACTTAAATATAAAACAAGCCCTATTTTTGGCCCTAAGATGCAATGCCTATAATTATGAATGCAAATGAAAAAATAAAAAAGAATGACGCAAGACCCCACTGGGGATGTGGTAACTAAAGTCGGGATCAAAAGAAGAACCCGACCAGGACAATAAATCACTGGTGAACAAAAGACTCGACTCTATTGAGGTAAAGCCCAAAAAGAAGATAAAGCATCATCAACTCAAATATTGAGGAAAGAGTAAAGGATGATAACGACCGACAGATAACCTTGAACTACCAACTCAATAAATGAAGGTAGAAAAAAATAGAATAGTATCGAATCGACAAGAGATAGTAAACTACCAACTCAATGGATGAAGGTAGAAAAGTATTAAGATATCGAGTCACAGATGACGGTAGACTACCAACTCAATGGTTAAAGGTAGAAAAGTAAGAGATACCGACTCACAAATAACGGTAAACTACCAACTCAATAGTTGAAGGTAGAATATCAAAAAGATATCGACTCACAGATGACGGTAAACTACCAACTCAATAGTTGAAGGTAGAAGATCAAAAAGATACCGACTCACAGATGACGGTAAACTACCAACTCAATAGTTGAAGATAGAAGATCAAAAAGATACCGACTCACAGATGACGGTAAACTACCAACTCAATAGTGAAAGGTGGAAGATCAAAAAGATACCGACTCACAGATGACGATAAACTACCAACTCAATAGTTGAAGGTAGAAGAATAAAGATGCACCAACTTTTACTGAAGGTGAAACTACTAACTTCCACTGAAGGTAGGAAGAACGTATTGATAATAACAACTTTCCCAAAATTCTGGTGTTTCACCTAGAATGGGTCTCAACTTCATCTTTAACCAAGGCATTCCGTCTAGAAAGGGTAATATACAAGTTATATCAAATAAAGAGACGGCCACTTGTAAAGATTTCACAACGAACTTTCTTTATCATATTGAAAAGACTTGTCATCCATTGGAGTAATTTGACAATGAATTGCAGACTATCCACTCATAGAGAAGATAGCAAAAAGGTAACGTCAACTGTTACTCAATAGGAATGGTAAGATAATACCGATAAATACCAATATTAGGGGTGGTAACAAATGATTGGCATCATTACTTATCACTGTAAACAAATGAACTTCTCAGAGCAAAGTGAGTCTCAATGACGAGCTATCTCCCACAATGAGGAGACTACCATCGATTGGAAAAAGATCTCAACAACGACGAACTATTTCCTATAATGAAGAGACTACCATTCATTGGAGTAACAAATCTCAACAACTAACTATCTCCCATAATGACGAGCCTACCATTCATTAGAGTACAAACGAATCTTCTCAGGGAAATAACAGACTTACCGGGAAAGTACATGTTGCTCAAATAAAGAGACCTGCTACTTGTTGTTATGAGAAGAAGTTGTAAAAATGACTTCCTGGGGAAAGAAATATGGCTTCCTGGGGAAAGAAATATGGCTTCCTGGGGAAATGCCAATATATTCCTGCTGAGGAGATAAAGTCTTCACGTGCAAAATGAATGCACATTCTCACACAGGTGCTCAAAGCTTGCCGAAATGAAAATAATAATATTGTTGAGGACCATATATTTAAACCAGAAATAAATCGGAATGAATTAGTCAACCAAAATAACACCTCATGAGAAATAAACTCAAGAGGGAATCACTTTCTATCAAGACAAAGAGCTGTACAGGAAGGCTAAAGCAAAAATCTTCCACGAGGGATAACTCAGTAGGGAAATTGAAAGAATATACACTTTCTGCTTATGGTTGATATTCTATTGGAGAGAAGATGAAATAACTCTGCAAATATGGTAATATGCCAACAAAATAATAATGAATACAAATGAGCAATGAATTGCTAAATTCAACTATGCATGATGTATGTATGAATTTATGAATGTTATCATGTAAATGCTGACAAAACAGACATATAACAGTGGGGATAACAAGATAAAACCAACTTGGATACAGTCAATACTCAGCTAAATCACATCCAGGATGAAAACTTCATAAGAAGTAAGCACCAACTGAGGAAACAAATTCCCATTTCACGGCTTAACTTCACTGGAAAGGAACATAATCCTAAAAAAATTAAAATAAATCAGTGCAGATACAAGGATATAACATCCTCCTCCAGGCTTCACTAGGGAATATCACACAGACCAATGAGGAAAAAAAATGTCTCAAGGTCTACACTTCTGCTGGGGATTTCAATACTGATTTCAACAGGGTAGAGGAAAACCACATTGTCGAGACATCAACTGAGGATCTCGTACAGACTTCATTGGGGAGGGCAACACTACATCACCGAGGGGAACCCAAAATACATTCTTCAATAATGAGAGTGATGATTGCATCAACTTCTCTGGGGAGAAATTATGAAACCTCATGGGTTTAACAATTTTCAGAGAGACACGTTATCTTAGCCTTCTTGGGGATTTAAGAAGTCAAAGATTATAGCAAGAAATCAAACTTATGGGGATTTTAAATCAAACTCAGCACTTGGCGGGAGAAAATCCAAAAAAGTTGACAATTGTTTCAACATTTCTTAGAAAAGAAATTTCCCTTGACTTGTTTCCTAGGAAACAAACAACAACAACAATGCTAGCACTACAAAGGACAGTGTTTTGCAAATGATTTCATCTAAGCACACAAAGGGGAAAAGACTTTCGCCATGTGAGCCAAGACTTGACTGGGGAAAACAAGATCACAAACCCAACACCGCATCATACATCAATTGGTACCAACTCCAACTATCTGAGGAACACAAGAGGATCATGCACATATTGTAACACCCAAAATTCTACCCAGTACTTATAACGAAAATCATAGTATTTAAAAGCTTCCAACATATTTGGAATATCACATTTCAACATGTTACAACACATAAACATATACATAACACTTTAACTTCGGAGGATCATATTACAACTTGCATCAACTTTTAAAACAAAACCACTTCTTTTATTAATAACACAGCAGAATCATAATTACAACTTCAAGTAGCATCATATGTTTCGTTCAACTAAAACAACTTGAGGGGCAACATATTATTTCATATAATTCAACTTAGGATTCAACAACTAAAACAATTTCAACAAGTAAACGACAATTCGATCATTCCCCCCGAGTGCTACGTATCATAGCGATGACACCGACTCGAACTAACGATGTACAACTATCCTTCTTGATTACCTGTACGTTACCAACAGAGGGTAACTTTCAAACAGAAGGGGTGAGATATCAGACAATATAATAAGTGATATGATAAATAATATATTAGATCTGATCATATAAAATCACCATTTTTCAACTTATACACAACAATTATTACAACCAAGCCTCAACACGACATAACGACTAATTCACAGCCTCAAGATGCATCATCAAATGCGACTCAAGTACAATGCACATGCATGTGGTACCATTGGAGCAGAACTCCCAACTTAAAAACAGAGCAGAACTCCCAACTTAATAATTTCCAATTAATAGAGGCATCAACAAGACATAAGCCTTCATCTTAATATTTTGCCAATCCAGGCCAACGTGGTGCCAATCCAGGCCAACTTAATAATGCAAATGTATGTGACTCAATGAATGCAAAAATCACATATAACAACAACAATCACCGTCACAAAGGCATACGCCCATATCTTTAATTTACCAATAATTAGAGGTACTCGTAGTTTCTTCAACACTGGCCATAGGCCTACAACTTAATCAACTTATCAATCACAACATATTCAACAAAAATAATGTATTCAACAACGTTGGCATAAGCCTACAACTTGGTACATACTAATAATAATAGTAACTGGACAACAACATCAACAAGAAAACAACATTGGCTATAAGCCTAACATTTTAATACCACCTGCAATTCATATTTTTCAGCAAGGTATTCAACACATTGTGTCAACTAAAATATAAAACAATTATTCTGTATATTTATTCGGACAAATCGACCAAATCCTACAAATTAATTAATTCTCCATTGTTCTTTTATTACTAATAACCTCCTATCACACATTCACATCTTAGTCCCTACCTTACAGCAGCTTATACCATCCGCCGTCTCAACCGTGATATTTTACAAACAATCCGCGTAATTATTCGGACAATTCAACTATATCCGGCTAAATAATACTCTACTAAAGCATTTCTACTAAATTATTTTACTGATAAGTCTTATCAATAGCCTTCGGCTAAATTAAGGAAACTGTTATTTCTCTGCCACTTATGTCTTCTCTACTGCTAATATATTTTGGTTACCAATGTTTCTGTTATTTTACTACAAGCTCTGCAACTAAAACTATAAGTTACTAATTCTGAAACATAATAATTACCTCTGCTATTTTATGTCAATCCATGGATTACTCTCTTATGTCACTAATAAATAGCTTCTAACAATGCTACATCAATTCTGTAACATACAGTTTCATGGTGCCACTTGGCACGATAACACACAGTTTGCATGGTGCCACTCGGAACACAGGTTGGTGCCCCTCGACACAACAACCAAACTTATCCATGCACCTAGTGCCGATCAGAACCCCCTCCTCACAACCTTGTCGTTCGGCATTATTCACTCCTTCACAACATGTCGTTCGGCATGTAAGGCACTCACAACACACACTTCACGACACACACTTGTGACGCTCAGCGCAAAGTTTGTTTCATTTGTTTTTCTTCCTAATTTCCTACGTCTTCTATGAAACCCAATACGATATCAAATTCAACAACACAACACAATATCACAGCAACATAAAATTATATTCAATCAATATAGAGTAATTTCCCATAACCAATTCGTTGACAGCAATCCACATCTCAGTATCAATTACAACAATTAAACACCAACAAAAGCAATCTGACAAACCCAATCCCATATGAAATTTGTCATGCAATCCATTAGATATTCAAAACCCCAACCTTATGTTGGATTGACGGTTCTCTATAATTTCTGATTGCACCTCGCTGCTGCCATAGCTCCAAACCATTCTTATTCTTCTTCTTCTCCACTCAAAACCCTATTCCTCTTTCTCTTCTCTTTCTTTTCCTGATAACACTAACTCTCTTCCTGTCTTATTTTCTAATAATAATATATTATTATACTATTAACTCAAATACATCCAATTGGTCCTAAACGTTACACCCCGCTTTTACTTCTTGACGCCATAACATATGCTTATTATCATATTTAAGCTTAATAATAAAAATAATACTTTAACTTAATTCCACCAAATTAAATCCGATTATTTATCATGCCACTAAATAATATAATTCCGACTTCGACGATAAAAAATTTGAATTAATATAAAATTTTCAAAACAATATTTAATTAAATAAATAATTAAATATCACGGCGTTACAACTCTCCCCCGCTTAGAATATTTTCGTCCTCGGAAATCTATTCGATACTACCACCATTAACGCGAAGTTCACATCCAACTTTTTGATCCCCGAGTCGCGTTTGGCAACACTTCGACCACTACTCCACCAACATAACAATAACTCAACACAATTCAAATCGATTACACACATGCCAATCATTCAACACTTTGCGATATAATCATTACTAGCATCTTAACTACTCTACCATAATCTGACATACCAACATTTAAAGTAGCAACAAATATAACATACGTATACTTGAATATATGTCATCTCAATATCATCTTAACAGCTTTTTCAACCTCTAAACACATACACAATTTCATTCCCGTATGTCAATTATCAACAAAATATCAACAAATTTGTTCACATCGTCGTATCAGTCTTATAGTGACATCAACATAGCCAACATAATTGGCTTCTTCATAGTATGAAATATTATTCCTTTACTTACGGTAACCAACAACAACATCACGACAACGGGAACCAAATCATCATAACATCAACTTAGCTATATAACTCAACAATTATACACACAACTCACCATCAACTAACAACCATAATAATTTATGTCAAACATATGGTTTACAAGTTTCAATCTAGTTTCGGACTTTCCTCAATATCCACCATAAAACCATTGTTCACTTGATATTCTCAATCTTTCACATTTACAATGTTATCTCACATATAACTCGATACTCCGACTTGTTCCACGATATAACATCAACCACTTTACACGCCATTAAGATAGCACAACAAATCTATATCATCCAACATGGTCTCGTCTACTATCAACAATAGATTGAGGGTGATCAGTTCCTCAATTTATTAATTAGTATTTGACAACCATAAGGGAATATAAATCGTCATACCAAACTATAATAGCGTTTCCTTAAAACTCGTATTCAAGTTTTCTAAAACACAACATGTCTAATCATCATTCACCCACCATCCCACGATGATCAATAATTTTCTAACTCAAGATCTATTGGCATATCAATATATTACAAATTCTTCCACTCTAGTCTGAGTCTTTATATACATAAAGGATTCTAACAACATTCTTAAACGCTTAATCCTCTTCCGAATTTTACAACATCGAAAATACATGTATCTCCATCTCTCAAACTTATTCCAATCATGCTCTCAATATTATCATCTCATCTAACAACATTTTATAAATATCTACACCTCAAACAACTACGATAGTAATCATCTAAGCTCAACAAGCTACTAACCTCTATAACAGACTTCGTCGTTCGCCAACTTAGAACTGCATCCACCTTGAATGGATCTACATAAAATTTCACTTGGAAATAAAATTACTCAACAGAACTCTTCTCCCAAAACTATAACATACATCCTGACAACTTAGCATAAATCTTCCTCCTTTTCGACACCGTAAATTCCACACAACTTTGCACTATCGTCTTTCGTTCTAATTAATAACACCAAAGATTTCCAAATGATACCTTTTATTTCACAAATTACTTTAAATAAATTTTCCAATTGCTCCTTGAATTCACCCAATTCGAACGCTGACGTCCCGTACAACACTAAAGAACAAGTCTAGTCCCAAAGACAGGCTTAACAACAAACTTCACTTACTTCCAATACCATCACATGATAAATGAATCGGTTATAGATACTAGAACCATTTTTATAATGAATCTTATTTTGTTAGCTTTACAATGCTTCAAACGGAACTCAAATCGGATGCCCGGAACTCTAGTTATGAATTTTCGAAGTCCCACAACAATTCTACAGTTTCCTGCGATTCTCTTACGGAAATTTCACTCCAAAACTCATTTGTCTTCAACTTAGACATATTCCAAACAAATCTTAACATATCTCATGCTCCCAAAATTATTATAACTCGAGAGATGCATTCCTTCGCCAAAGTTCAGGATCCAAAACACAAGGGAAACAGTTCCTTTCGCAACGCTACTCACTTCTTCAAGTTTCGACTCCGACTCGCGATTCAGAACTACTTATCAACGTCAACTACTTTCGACAATCACTTATGTGATCCAAACATAAAAGTCACCTCCACTTTATTACTCCATCATTGTTCAAACATCGACATCTTACACTAGCTTCGTAAATCAACAAATATTACATCGCTCTTCATTCTTCGAGAATTAAGCACCAACAATGTCCGATCAATTTCTCTCAAGGCGCTCTAACTTGACTAACAACAAGACCTCGAATCCAAGTCACCTTCAAATTCGGGAACAACAAGACTCCAATAATTCTTGCATTGTCTTCGTCGGTAGCACACTGAACCAGCACCTTTCAATTGAACATATCCAAGAAGCAAAGCTTCTCCCTCACTTATCTTCAACCAAGTTCCTGCAATTAAGGCAAACAAGTACCGACATTGTTTCATACACTTGTCGCGCACTAAGGAACAAACAACATTAGACCACTTAGTCGGACGGAACGACCTGCTCTGATACCACTATTGTAACACCCCAAATTCTACCCGGTGGTTCTAACGAAAATCAGAGTATTTAAAATCTTCCAACACATTTGGGATATCACATTTCAACATGTTACAACATATAAACAAATACATAACACTTTAACTTTGGAGGATCATATTACAACTTGCATCAGCTTTTAAAACAAAACCACTTCTTTTATTAATAACGCAGCAGAATCATAATTACAACTTCAAGTAGCATCATATGTTTCGTTTAACTAAAACAACTTGAGGGGAAACATATTATTTCATATAATTCAACTTAGGATTCAACAAATAAAACAATTTCAACAAGTAAACAACTATTTGGTCATTCCCCCCGAGTGCTACGTATCACAGCAACGACACCGACTCGAACTAACAATGTACAACTATCCTTCTTGATTACCTGCACGTTACCAACAGAGGGTAACATTCAAACAGAAGGAGTGAGATATCGGACAATATAATAAGTCATATGATAAATAATATATTAGATTTGATCATTTAAAATCACCATTTCTCAACTTATACACAACAACTATTACAACCAAGCCTCAACACGACATAACGACTAATTCACAGCCTTTAGATAATACCTGTCACAATAAGTCAACAACATAAAGCAACAATAAATCTATCTTCACCACAACTCAAGATACAACATTAAGTGCGACTCAATTACAATGCACATGCATGTGGTACCATTGGAGTAGAACTCCCAACTTAAATATGGATTAGAACTCCCAACTTAATAATTTCCAATTAATAGAGGCATCAACAAGACATAAGCCTTCAACTAAATATTTTGTCAATCCCGGCCAACGTTGTGCCAATCCATGCCAACTTAATAATGCAAATGTATGTGACTCAATGAATACAACAATCACATACAACAACAACAATCACCGTCACAAAGGCATACACCCATATCGTCACTTTACCAATAATTAGAGGTAATCGTCGTCGCTTCAACACTGGCCATAGGCCTACAACTTAATCAACTTATCAATCACAACATATTCAACAACAATAATGTATTCAACAATGTTGGCATAAGCCTACAACTTAATACATCCTAACAATAACAGTAACTAGACAACAACATCAACAAGAAAACAACATTGGCTATAAGCGAAACATTTTAATAACACCTGCAATTCATATTTTTCAGCAAGGTATTCAACACATTGTGTCGACTAAAATATACAACAATTGTTCCGTATAGTTATTCAGACAAATCAACAAAATCCTACAAATTAATTAATTCTCCTCTGTTCTTTTATTACTAATAACCTCCTATTACACATTCACATCTTAGTCCCTACCTTACAGCAGCTTATACAATTTGTCGTCTCAACCGTGATATTTTACAAACAATTCGCGTAATAATTCCAACAATTCAACTATATCCGGCTAAATAATCCTATACTAAAGCATTTCTACTAAATTATTTTACTGATAAGTCTTATCAATAGCCATCGGCTAAATTAAGGAAACTATTCTTTCTCTGCCACTTATGTCTTCTCTACTGCTAATATATTTTGGTTACCAATGTTTCTGTTATTTTACTACAAGCTCTGCAACTAAAACTATAAGTTACTAATTCTGAAACATAATAATTACCTTTGCTATTTTATGTCAATCCATGGATTACTCTCTTATGTCACTAATAAATAGCTTCTAACAATGCTACATCAATTCTGTAACATACAGTTTCATGGTGCCACTCGGCACGATAACACACAGTTTGCATGGTGCTACTCGGCAAATAGGTTGGTGCCCCTCGACACAACAACCAAACTTATCCATGCACCTAGTGCCGATCATCACCCCCTCCTCACAACCTTTCCGTTCGGCATTATTCACTCCTTCACAACATGTCGTTCGGCATGTAAGGCACTCAAAACACACACTTCACGACACACACTTGTGACGCTCAGCGCAGAGTTTGTTTCATTTGTTTTTGTTCCTAATTTCCTACATATGCTATGAAACCCAATACGATATCAAATTCAACAACACAACACATTTTCACAGCAACATAAAATTATATTCAATCAATATAGAGTAATTTCCCATAACTAATTTGTTGACAGCAATCCACATCTCACTATCAATTACAACAATTAAACACTAACAAAAGCAATCTGACAAGCCCAATCCCATATGAAATTTGTCATGCAAACCATTAGATATTCAGAACCCCACCCTTACCTTGGATTGACGGTTCTCTATAATTTCTGATTGCACCTCGCTGCTGCCATAACTCCAAACCTTTCTTCTTCTTCTTCTTCTCCACTCAAAACCCTATTCCTCTTTCTCTTCTCTTTCTTTTCCTGATAACACTAACTCTCTTCCTCTCTTATTTTCTAATAATAATATATTATTATACTATTAACCCAAATAAATCCAATTGGTCCTAAACGTTACACCCCGCTTTTACTTCTTGACGCCATAACATAAGCCTATTATCATATTTAAGCTTAATAATAAAAATAATACCTCAACTTAATTCCACCAAATTAAATCCGATTATTTATCATGCAACTAAATAATATAATTCCGACTTCGACGATAAAAAATTTGAATTAATATAAAATTTTCAAAACAATATTTAATTAAATAAATAATTAAATATCAAGGCGATATAACTCTTCCCCGCTTAGAATATTTTCGTCCTCGAAAGTCTATTCGATACTACCACCCTTAACGCGAAGTTCACATCCAACTTTTTGATCCCCGAGTCGTGTTTGGCAACACTTCGACCACTACTTCACCAACATAACAATAACTCAACACAATTCAAATCGATTACACACATGCCAATCATTCAACACTTTGCGATATAATCATTACTAGCATCTCAACTACTCCACCATAATCTGACATACCAACATTTAAAGTAGCAACAACTATAACACACGTATACTTGAATATATATCATCTCAATATCATCTTAACAGCTTTTTCAACCTCTAAACACATACACAATTTCATTCCCGTATGTCAATTATCAACAAAATATCAACAAATTTGTTCACATCGTCGTATCACTCTTATAGTGACATCAACATAGCCAACATAATTGGCTTCTTCATATTATGAAATATTATTCCTTTACTTACGGTAACCAACAACAACATCACGGCAACGGGAACCAAATCATCACAACATCAACTTAACTATATAACTCAACAATTATACACACAACTCACCATCAACTAACAACCATAATAATTTATGTCAAACATATGGTTTACAAGTTTCAATCTAGTTTCGGATTTTCCTCAATATCCACCATAAAACCATTGTTCACTTGATATTCTCAATCTTTCACATTTACAACGTTAGCTCGCATATAACTGGATACTCTGACTTGTTCCACGATATAACATCAACCACTTTACACACCATTAAGATAGCACAACAAATCTATATCATCCAACATGGTCTCGTCTACTATCAACAATAGATTGAGGGTGATCAGTTCCTCAATTTATTAATTAGTATTTGACAACCATAAGGGAATATAAATCGTCGTACCAAACTATAATAGCATTTCCTTAAAACTCGTATTCAAGTTTTCTAAAACACAACATGTCTAATCCTCATTCACCCACCATCCCACTATGATCAATCATTTTCTAACTCAAGATCTATTTTCATATCAATATATTACAAATTCTTCCACTCTAGTCTGAGTCTTTATCTACATAAAGGATTCTAACAACATTCTTAAACGCTTAATCCTCTTCCGAATTTCACAACATCGAAAATACATGTATCTCCATCTCTCAAACTTATTCCAATCATGCTCTCAATATTATCATCTCATCTAACAACATTTTATAAATATCTACACCTCAAACAACTACGATAGTAATCATCTAAGCTCAACAAGCTACTAACCTCTATAACAGACTTCGTCGTTCGCCAACTTAGAACTGCATCCACCTTGAATGGATCTACATAAAATTTCACTTGGAAATAAAATTACTCAAGAGAACTCTTCTCCCAAAACTATAACATACATCCTGACAACTTAGCATAAATCTTCCTCCTTTTCGACACCGTAAATTCCACACAACTTTGCACTATCGTCTTTCAATCTAATTAATAACACCAAAGATTTCCAAATGATACATTTTATTTCACAAACTACTTTAAATAAATTTTCCAATTGCTCCTTGAATTCATCCAACTCGGACGCTGACGTCCCGTACAACACTGAAGAACAAGTCTAGTCCCAAAGACAATCTTAACAACAAACCACACTTACTTCCAATAGCATCACGTGATAAATGAATCTATTACAGCTACTGGAACCATTTTTATAATGAAGCTTATTGTGTTAGCTTTCCAATGCTTCAAACGGAACTCAAATCTGATGCCCGGAACTCTAGTTATGATTTTTCGAAGTCCCACAACAATTCTATAGTTTCCTGCGATTCTCTTACGGAAATTTCACTCCAAAACTCATTTGTCTTCAAATTAGACATATTCCAAACAACTCTTAACATATCTCATGCTCCCAAAATTATTATAACTCGAGAGACGCATTCCTTCGGAAAAGTTCAGGTTCCAAAACACAAGGGAAACAGTTCCTTTTGCAACGCTACTCACTTCTTCAAGTTTCGACTCAGACTCGCGATTCAGAACTACTTATCAACGTCAACTACTTTCGACAATCACTTATGTGATCCAAACATAAAAGTCACCTCCACTTTATTAATCCATCATTGTTCAAACATCGACATCTTACACTAGCTTCGTAAATCAACAAATATTACATCGCTCTTCATTCTTCGAGAATTAAGCACTAACAATGTCCGATCAATTTCTCTCAAGGCGCTCTAACTTGACTAACAACAAGACCTCGAATCCCAGTCACCTTCAAATTCGGGAACAACAAGACTCCAATAATTCTTGCATTGTCTTCGTCGGTAGCACACTGAACCAACACCTTTCAATTGAACATATCCAAGAAGCAAAGCTTCTCCCTCACTTATCTTCAACCAAGTTCCTGCAATTAAGGCAAACAAGTACCGACATTGTTTCATACACTTGTCGCGCACTAAGGAACAAACAACATTAGACCACTTAGTCGGACGGAACGACCTGCTCTGATACCACTATTGTAACACCCCAAATTCTACCCAGTGGTTCTAACGAAAATCAGAGTATTTAAAATCTTCCAACACATTTGGGATATCACATTTCAACATGTTACAACATATAAACAGATACATAACACTTTAACTTTGGAGGATCATATTACAACTTGCATTAGCTTTTAAAACAAAACCACTTCTTTTATTAATAACGCAGCAGAATCATAATTACAACTTCAAGTAGCATCATATGTTTCGTTTAACTAAAACAACTTGTGGGGAAACATATTATTTCATATAATTCAACTTAGGATTCAACAAATAAAACAATTTCAACAAGTAAACAACTATTTGGTCATTCCCCCCGAGTGCTACGTATCAGAGCAACGACACCGACTCGAACTAACAATGTACAACTATCCTTCTTGATTACCTGCACGTTACCAACAGAGGGTAACATTCAAACAGAAGGAGTGAGATATCGGACAATATAATAAGTCATATGATAATTAATATATTAGATTTGATCATATAAAATCACCATTTCTCAAGTTATACACAACAACTATTACAACCAAGCCTCAACACGACATAACGACTAATTCACAGCCTTTAGATAATACCTGTCACAATAAGTCAACAACATAAAGCAACAATAAATCTATCTTCACCACAACTCAAGATACAACATTAAGTGCGACTCAATTACAATGCGCATCCATGTGGTACCATTGGAGTAGAACTCCCAACTTAAATATGGATTAGAACTCCCAACTTAATAATTTCCAATTAATAGAGGCATCAACAAGACATAAGCCTTCAACTAAATATTTTGTCAATCCAGGCCAACGTGGTGCCAATCCATGCCAACTTAATAATGCAAATGTATGTGACTCAATGAATGCAACAATCACATACAACAACAACAATCACCGTCACAAAGGCATACACCCATATCGTCACTTTACCAATAATTAGAGGTAATCGTCGTCGCTTCAACATTGGCCATAGGCCTACAACTTAATCAACTTATCAATCACAACATATTCAACAACAATAATGTATTCAACAATGTTGGCATAAGCCTACAACATAGTACATCCTAACAATAATAGTAACTAGACAACAACATCAACAAGAAAACAACATTGGCTATAAGCGTAACATTTTAATAACACCTGCAATTCATATTTTTCAGCAAGGTATTGAACATATTGTGTCGACTAAAATATACAACAATTGTTCCGTATAGTTATTCAGACAAATCAACAAAATCCTACAAATTAATTATTTCTCACCTGTTCTTTTATTACTAATAACCTCCTATTACACATTCACATCTTAGTCCCTACCTTACAGCAGCTTATACAATTTGTCGTCTCAACCGTGATATTTTACAAACAATCCGCGTAATAATTCCAACAATTCAACTATATCCGGCTAAATAATCCTATACTAAAGCATTTCTACTAAATTATTTTACTGATAAGTCTTATCAATAGCCTTCGGCTAAATTAAGGAAACTATTATTTCTCTGCCACTTATGTCTTCTCTACTGCTAATATATTTTGGTTACCAATGTTTCTGTTATTTTACTACAAGCTCTGCAACTAAAACTATAAGTTACTAATTCTGAAACATAATAATTACCTTTGCTATTTTATGTCAATCCATGGATTACTCTCTTATGTCACTAATAAATAGCTTCTAACAATGCTACATCAATTCTGTAACATACAGTTTCATGGTGCCACTCGGCACGATAACACACAGTTTGCATGGTGCTACTCGGCACACAGGTTGGTGCCCCTCGACACAACAACAAAACATATCCATGCACCTAGTGCCGATCAGCACCCTCTCCTCACAACCTTGCCGTTCGGCATTATTCACTCCTTCACAACATGTCGTTCGGCATGTAAGGCACTCACAACACACACTTCACGACACACACTTGTGACGCTCAGCGCATAGTTTGTTTCATTTGTTTTTCTTCCTAATTTCCTACATATGCTATGAAACCCAATACGATATCAAATTCAACAACACAACACATTATCACAGCAACATAAAATTATATTCAATCAATATAGAGTAATTTCCCATAACTAATTTGTTGACAGCAATCCACATCTCAGTATAAATTACAACAATTAAACACTAACAAAAGCAATCTGACAAGCCCAATCCCATATGAAATTTGTCATGCAACCTGTGATACGGTGGGAGAACTGACTATGGTTTTTGCGTTTGTATTCACACTTGTTCGGTTGAGCAAGAGTCGCCACCGACTTTTTATTTTATCCTAAAGGAAAGGTTAAAAAAGCACAGCAAAAACCTTTTGAGATATTTCGTGGGTTCGGGGGGTAGATTATGAAAAGGGAAGTTATTAGCACCCTTTTCATCCATGGTTATCCATGGGCTCTTAGTTACTTGGTTTTTAGATCGCTTGCCTTGATTTTCGATTGCTTGAAAATGGTGTGTAGGTGTGTGTGTTTTTTGAAAATGTTTTGGAAGAAGATGCCTTGTCTTAGGCTACCCTTGTAACAATTCTTTACTCGAATGTTTTACAAAGGGGTGTATCTTTTCGAAAAGATGTTTCAAAATGTTTTGAGAGTTTGTTTTGAAAGTGTTTGTGGAATGTTGTTTTTGAAAAGAAGGCAAGTGTTTTTGCAAGGTGATCTCAAGTAACTAAGAGTTTTGTCTATCCTATTGTACTCAAAGGTTTTCTCTATGTTTTCAACCCTTTTTAACAATTTTGTTCCACCATTGCATTTGGTGGACAATCTTGCGTTTAGGATGTTTAACGGGACGGGCGCAGGTCATCGTATGGACCATGAATGCAATGATGCCAATTGTCTTTGGCAATTTGCTTTTGAAGGGACTATGATCATTCCATTTAGGCAACATTCGAAAGCCTCATCGAGGGACTTATGATCATTTGAATTTGTTTTGCCAAAGATACTCGACGTGCAAGCATGGCCCATTTTGGAAGGCAACATGTGGGATTACCCTAGAGGGTGCAAGTGTGATTGTGTATTGATTTCATGTATTTGTCTTGTATTAGGTTATCTAGCGTTTGATTTTATGTACATGCAAACCCTAGGTCTAACCATGGTATAATTCGAAAGCGGTAAATTGCAAGAATTTAAAGTCTATGCTATTTACAAAATAAGTATCCGGGAGTGGGGGTACAAATTTACGAATGGGGATGAGACTTAGGAATGTAGTGTCCAATAAGTTACAACCAAATCGAATCGATCAAATGTAAATGTAACGAATATACAAATATAAGCAAATGTGTATAGGAGCAATGTAAAGGTATTGTGTAAGTGTACGTGTATACGTGTATGTAATTATTTACAGGTGCGACAATGTGAATTTAAGAAAGTGTTATTAAGTATTGTTTTGACCTAAAGAAAAATTAAATGTTTATTTAATTTAATTAATAATCTTGTATTTTCTTTAATATGTACAAAAAGAATGTTTTAATTAGATGTTTTAAATTCTAATAAAAAAATTACATATATAAAAAGGGTATTTTGTCTTGATTATGTATAAACATTTCTAAGAAAGGAAAATGTATTTATTTTTAAAAGAATTTATGTTCAAAGAGAATATTCTAATTAAAAGAAAAAGGTGTTTTCAATTTTAATTATATTGTGTAATAAAAAAATGTATTTTTGTGTATGTGTTTAATATATATTCAAAAAAATGTTTTAAATTAATTAAACTAGGTATATAACAAAAGTGTATTGATTATGCACAAGGAAAATATTTTAATTAAATGTTTAAAGAAAAATGTATTTTCAATTAATTATGTATTAAACAAATGTATTTTATTAGTAATAAAAAGTTATTGTAAAGAAAAATGTGTTAGTTTAAGTTTTTATTAAGAAGAGAACAAAAGAAAGTTAGGTTATGTAAAGGAAATAAAATGATAAAGGAGCAGATGAATGTGTTGGGCTTTAGATGCTGGAGAAAGGGCGAGGCCCATTTACTTGAGACAGGTTCTTTAGGGTTTGTGAGAATTGTTTCAAAAAGGGGGAAAGTTAGGGTTACAGCGCCGTTGGGGTTTCGTTCGTCTTCTCCGATTGCCTTCATCCTTTGGCCATGGTTGCTGAACAGCGCCTCCTCGCCTGAGCTACCAACGCTACCCCCTAAACTCTCTTTCCTCCATAGCTCGAGTCCAGTGGTCTCATGACAACAAGGTTTGCTTTTGATGTTTTATACTTTTTTACGAATTGTATGCTAATTTCACTTTGAGCTTTGACCTTAAACTTTTGTTATTATGGAGGTGATGGAGAAAAAGAGAGAGAAAGGCTTACTACCTTCGTTCTCTGGAGATGGAGGAGAGGTAGGGTAGGTGATGCTCCGGAAGCTTGCCGGCGGGGATGCGGTGCTGATGATCTCTTTGAGCTTCCTGGTATCTTTGTATATTTCTTTTGGTTTTATGATGATTATGAACTGAAAACCCCTTTTTCTTCTTCTTCTTCCTATTGCCCTGTTTACATGCCTCTGTACGCTTTTGTTATCTCTCTTCTTCGTCTCTGAGTTGCCTTGTTGCTCACTTCTGTTGCCTACTTCGCTCGTATGCTCATGTTTCCTTTAACGCTTGCCTTTGTATGATGCCCTGTGATGAGTACTCCTCTGAGGGCCTGCCTTGAATGTGCTTCTGAATATGCTTCCTTAGCTTCAACCATCTTGTTGCCTTTTGAATACTTGTTTCATTATCCCTTTTGCCCAATGATGGTGCTCTTTGAGGGCTTGAGGATTACAGGTTGCCTGGGTAAGTTTATTGGTTTTGAAAGTTGACAAGGTTTTAGGTATATGCTGGTATGGCTTGGACTTGGTTCAGGTTTCACAGGTTTTAGGTATATGCTGGTATGGCTTGGACTTGGTTCAGGTTTCACAAGTTTTAGGTATATGCTGGTATGGCTTGGACTTGGTTCAGGTTTCACAGGTTTTAGGTATATGCTGGTATGGCTTGTGATGTTTATGCTTGTATGTGAGTTGAATGGTACAGGTTTTTGGTTATGGCCTTTGACAGGTTAGGCTTGTGATGGTTCAGGTTGTTTGTTTATGTTTTGAGCTGGACATTCTGGCTTCAGGTCTTGGATATCAGGCTTTTTGCTTTTGGTGCCTTGAGTTTGGGATTATGCTTGTTTGTTTACAGTAGCTTGATGGTTATGTCTTTTTGGAAAGGGATAAGGCTTATGCAGGTCTTGTAGATTTGTGTTTGTATTGGTTTTTCGGCTGGAGGTTTTTTTTAGTCAATGCAGCTTCAAGGCTTTTGGTTCTTATGCTTGTTAAAAACCAGGTTCAAAGTTCTTTGGGACTTGGAGGCTTATGCTTTTTGTATCTCTTTTGGTGTATTGGTTTGCTCTCCTCTTCTTATCCACTGTGTTCAGTTTTTGTTTTATATTATCTTCCTGCCTAAAGCCTAAACCTGCTTTCTTTTTCTCTTCTTCTTCTCTCTCCAGTACAGTCTTGCATTAAGATATTATTTATGCATTGTACTTCTTTTTTCTGAAAGGGCCACTTTATTTTTGGGAAATGATGAAAAGAAATAGCTTTGCTTGCATAACAAATTTCCTCTGCATATTTGTCCCTTCTTGACAGCTTCTTGTACTTTGTATCTTTTGATATCCTTCCAAATCTTCTTTATTGACAGCTTGGGTACCTTTTTGGATAGTAACTTGTACTTTGACAGTTTTGGATGGTTTGAAAGTTGTGATTCAGTTTGGACTTTTCAGTTTAGACTTTCAGTTTGGACTTGCTGTTTGCTTTTGAACTATGGAGTTTGACAATTTTTGAATTATGCAATTTTGACTTTTGGTGCATTCATTTTTAGCAAATAAACATTCGTCCCTCTTTGTGAACCGGGAGAAATCCCGTGATTTGCAGAGAGGGTTAACTGATCCCAATCAGTGGCCCTTAATGATGAACTGTAATTTTATTTATTTGTCATTGACTTTTCTCCTTTTCTCTTACAGATGAATAATTAAAAAGGAGCACTGGAGAAAAGGATAGCAGATGAAGAATTGAAGAATAGAAAATGTTTAGGATAGTTTTTTATTTAAGTTTAAATCACTGTAAAATTATTGTCGTAAACAAATTGTAAACAATAATTGTACGAATAATTTAAAAGTAAATAAAAAGTCTTTATCCAATTAATTCTTTTTATCTTTTATTGTTTATTTATTATTTAAAATTCTTTGAATTAAAATAATTGAAAAATAAATTCCAATCACTTAGTCTCAGAATAATAAATAATTTAAATAAACAATGCTTTAGCAATTTACTCAGTTAAACCTGGAATTTCCAATATCCAAAGCAAAGCAACAGTTAACCAAAACAACTGATCAGGCGCATTCCTTTTTCACTGATTTTTACCAAACACTGTAAATCCAAACTGCATGGATCTTTTGACTGGTTCAATCAAATGAACATGAATTCAAACCAAATGCATTCTTTTTACTGATTAAGTCAAACAATGCGAATCCAACCCAAATCTCGGAATAACTTGCAAAGTGCTGTAGAATTTAAATCCTTCTGAGAACGTGCCCAAAAAACCCTAATTCCTGATTAAATTCCAAAGAGCGTTCGCCTGATCAAAGTTGAGCAAAAATCAACCAAAACCCTAAGCCAATTGTGTGAAACATTCCAGAGCCCTGAAAAATCAATAAAACCCTAATTGCATCTGACTGACGAGAAAAGTCTGTTTGATCGATTCTTGAGCCAGTTTGAAAAATCAGGAAACGCCTGAAGCTGTGATTTCTTGTGGAAAAATGCGAGGGCAAATTTTGGGGTACAACACAACCCATTAGATATTCAGAACCCCACCCTTACCTTGGATTGACGGTTCTCTATAATTTCTGATTGCACCTCGCTGCTGCCATAGCTCCAAACCTTTCTTCTTCTTCTTCTCCACTCAAAACCCTATTCCTCTTTCTCTTCTCTTTCTTTTCCTAATAACACTAACTCTCTTCTTCTCTTATTTTCTAATAATAATATATTATTATACTATTAACCCAAATAAATCCAATTGGTCCTAAACGTTACACCCCGCTTTTACTTCTTGACGCCATAACATAAGCCTATTATCATATTTAAGCTTAATAATAAAAATAATACCTCAACTTAATTCCACCAAATTAAATCCGATTATTTATCATGCCACTAAATAATATAATTCCGACTTCGACGATAAAAAATTTGAATTAATATAAAATTTTCAAAACAATATTTAATTAAATAAATAATTAAATATCAAGGCGATATAACTCTCCCCCGCTTAGAATATTTTCGTCCTCGAAAGTCTATTCGATACTACCACCCTTAACGCGAAGTTCACATCCAACTTTTTGATCCCCGAGTCGCGTTTGGCAACACTTCGACCACTACTTCACCAACATAACAATAACTCAACACAATTCAAATCGATTACACACATGCCAATCATTCAACACTTTGCGATATAATCATTACTAGCATCTCAACTACTCCACCATAATCTGACATACCAACATTTAAAGTAGCAACAACTATAACACATGTATACTTGAATATATATCATCTCAATATCATCTTAACAGCTTTTTCAACCTCTAAACACATACACAATTTCATTCCCGTATGTCAATTATCAACAAAATATCAACAAATTTGTTCACATCGTCGTATCACTCTTATAGTGACATCAACATAGCCAACATAATTGGCTTCTTCATATTATGAAATATTATTCCTTTACTTACGGTAACCAAAAACAACATCACAGCAACGGGAACCAAATCATCACAACATCAACTTAACTATATAACTCAACAATTATGCACACAACTCACCATCAACTAACAACCATAATAATTTATGTCAAACATATGGTTTACAAGTTTCAATCTAGTTTCGGACTTTCCTCAATATCCACCATAAAACCATTGTTCACTTGATATTCTCAATATTTCACATTTACAATGTTAGCTCGCATATAACTCGATACTCCGACTTGTTCCACGATATAACATCAACCACTTTACACACCATTAAGATAGTACAACAAATCTATATCATCCAACATGGTCTCGTCTACTATCAACAATAGATTGAGGGTGATCAGTTCCTCAATTTATTAATTAGTATTTGACAACCATAAGGGAATATAAATCGTCGTACCAAACTATAATAGCGTTTCCTTAAAACTCGTATTCAAGTTTTCTAAAACACAACATGTCTAATCCTCATTCACCCACCATCCCACGATGATCAATCATTTTCTAACTCAAGATCTATTGTCATATCAATATATTACAAATTCTTCCACTCTAGTCTGAGTCTTTATCTACATAAAGGATTCTAACAACATTCTTAAACGCTTAATCCTCTTCCGAATTTCACAACATCGAAAATACATGTATCTCCATCTCTCAAACTTATTCCAATCATGCTCTCAATATTATCATCTCATCTAACAACATTTTATATATATCTACACCTCAAACAACTACGATAGTAATCATCTAAGCTCAACAAGCTACTAACCTCTATAACAGACTTCATCGTTCGCCAACTTAGAACTGCATCCACCTTGAATGGATCTACATAAAATTTCACTTGGAAATAAAATTACTCAAGAGAACTCTTCTCCCAAAACTATAACATACATCCTGACAACTTAGCATAAATCTTCCTCCTTTTCGACACCGTAAATTCTACACAACTTTGCACTATCGTCTTTCATTCTAATTAATAACACCAAAGATTTCCAAATGATACCTTTTATTTCACAAACTACTTTAAATAAATTTTCCAATTGCTCCTTGAATTCACCCAACTCGGACGCTGACGTCCCGTACAACACTGAAGAACAAGTCTAGTCCCAAAGACAAGCTTAACAACAAACCGCACTTACTTCCAATACCATCACGTGATAAATGATTTTGTTACAGCTACTGGAACCATTTTTATAATGAAGCTTATTTTGTTAGCTTTCCAATGCTTCAAACGGAACTCAAATCTGATGCCCGGAACTCTAGTTATGATTTTTCGAAGTCCCACAACAATTCTACAGTTTCCTGCGATTCTCTTACGGAAATTTCACTCCAAAACTCATTTGTCTTCAACTTAGACATATTCCAAACAACTCTTAACATATCTCATGCTCCCAAAATTATTATAACTCGAGAGATGCATTCCTTCGGCAAAGTTCAGGTTCCAAAACACAAGGGAAACAGTTCCTTTCGCAACGCTACTCACTTCTTCAAGTTTCGACTCAGACTCGCGATTCAGAACTACTTATCAACGTCAACTACTTTCGACAATCACTTATGTGATCCCAACATAAAAGTCACCGCAACTTTATTACTCCATCATTGTTCAAACATCGACATCTTACACTAGCTTCTTAAATCAACAAATATTACATCACTCTTCATTCTTCGAGAAGTAAGCACCAACAATGTCCGATCAATTTCTCTCAAGGCGCTCTAACTTGACTAACAACAAGACCTCGAATCCAAGTCACCTTTAAATTCGGGAACAACAAGACTCCAATAATTCTTGCATTGTCTTCGTCGGTAGCACACCGAACCAACACCTTTCAATTGAACATATCCAAGAAGCAAAGCTTCTCCCTCACTTATCTTCAACCAAGTTCCTGCAATTAAGGCAAACAAGTACCGACATTGTTTCATACACTTGTCGCGCACTAAGGAACAAACAACATTAGACCACTTAGTCGGACAGACCGACCTGCTCTGATACCACTATTGTAACACCCCAAATTCTACCCGGTAGTTATAACGAAAATCAGAGTATTTAAAATCTTCCAACACATTTGGGATATCACATTTCAACATGTTACAACATATAAACAGATACATAACACTTTAACTTTGGAGGATCATATTACAACTTGCATCAGCTTTTAAAACAAAACCACTTCTTTTATTAATAACGCAACAGAATCATAATTACAACTTCAAGTAGCATCATATGTTTCGTTTAACTAAAACAACTTGAGGGGAAACATATTATTTCATACAATTCAACTTAGGATTCAACAACTAAAACAATTTCAACAAGTAAACAACTATTTGGTCATTCCCCCCGAGTGCTACGTATCAGAGCAACGACACCGACTCGAACTAACAATGTACAACTATCCTTCTTGATTACCTGCACGTTACCAACAGTGGGTAACATTCAAACAGAAGGAGTGAGATATCGGACAATATAATAAGTCGTATGATAAATAATATATTAGATCTGGTTATATAAAATCACCATTTCTCAACTTATACACAACAACTATTACAACCAAGCCTTAACACGACATAACGACTAATTCACAGCCTTAAGATAATACCTATCACAACAAGTCAACAACATAAAGCAACAATAAATCTATCTTCACCACAACTCTAGATGCAGCATTAAGTGCGACTCAATTACAATGCGCATGCATGTGGTACCATTGGAGTAGAACTCCCAACTTAAATATGGAGCAGAACAACCAACTTAATAATTTCCAATTAATAGAGGCATCAACAAGACATAAGCCTTCAACTTAATATTTTGTCAATCCAGGCCAACGTGGTGCCAATCCATGCTAACTTAATAATGCAAATGTATGTGACTCAATGAATGCAACAATCACATACAACAACAACAATCACCGTCACAAAGGCATACACCCATATCGTCACTTTACCAATAATTAGAGGTAATCGTCGTTGCTTCAACACTGGCCATAGGCCTACAACTTAATCAACTTATCAATCACAACATATTCAACAACATTAATGTATTCAGCAATGTTGGCATAAGCCTACAACTTAGTACATCCTAACAATAATAGTAACTAGACAACAACATCAACAAGAAAACCACATTGGCTATAAGCCTAACATTTTAATACCACCTACAATTCATATTTTTCAGCAAGGTATTCAACACATTGTGTCGACTAAAATATACAACAATTGTTCCGTATAGTTATTCAGACAAATCAACAAATTCCTACAAATTAATTAATTCTCCACTGTTCTTTTATTACTAATAACCTCCTATTACACATTCACATCTTAGTCCCTACCTTACAGCAGCTTATACAATTTGCCGTCTCAACCGTGATATTTTACAAACAATCCGCGTAATAATTCCAACAATTCAACTATATCCGGCTAAATAATCCTCTACTAAAGCATTTCTACTAAATTATTTTACTGATAAGTCTTATCAATAGCCTTCGGCTAAATTAAGGAAACTATTATTTCTCTGCCACTTATGTCTTCTCTACTGCTAATATATTTTGGTTACCAATGTTTCTGTTATTTTACTACAAGCTCTGCAACTAAAACCATAAGTTACTAATTCTGAAACATAATAATTACCTCTTCTATTATATGTCAATCCATGGATTACTCTCTTATGTCACTAATAAATAGCTTCTAACATTGCTACATCAATTCTGTAACATACAGTTTCATGGTGCCACTCGGCATGATAACACACAGTTTGCATGGTGCCACTCAGCACACAGGTTGGTGCCCCTCGACACAACAACCAACCATCTCCATGCACCTAGTGCCGATCGGCACCACCTCCTCACAATCTTTCCGTTCGGCATTATTCACTCATTCACAACATGTCATTCAACATGTAAGGCACTCACAACACACACTTCATGATACACACTTGTGACGCTTGGCGCAGAGTTTTTTTTGTTTGTTTTTCTTCCTAATTTCCTATGTCTGCTATGAAACCCAATACGGTATCAAATTCAACAACACAACACAGTATCACAACAACATAAAATTATATTCAATCAATATAGAGTAATTTCCCATAACCAATTCGTTGACGGCTATCCACATCTCAGTATCAATTACAACAATTAAACACCAACAAAAGCAATCTTACAAACCCAATCCCACATGAAATTTGTCATGAAACCCATTAGATAGTCAGAACCCCACCCTTACCTTGGACTGACGGTTCTCTATAATTTTCGATTGCACCTCGCTGTTGCCATAGCTCCGAACCTTTCTTCTTCTTCTCCACTCAAAACCATATTCCTATTTCTCTTCTCTTTCTTTTCCTGATAACACTAACTCTCTTCCTCTATTATTTTCTAATAGTAATATATTATTATACTATTAACCCAAATAAATCAAATTGGGCCTAAACGTTACACCCCGCTTTTACTTCTTGACGGCATAACATAAGCCCATTATCATATTTAAGCTTAATAATAAAAATAATACCTCAACTTAATTCCACCAAATTAAATCCGATTATTTATCATGCCACTAAATAAAATAATTCCGACTTCGACGATAAAAAAATTCGAATTAATATAAAATATTCAAAAAAATATTTAATTAAATAAATAATTAAATATCTGGGTGTTACACATATCAGCAAGAGTGCCCTGGGATATCTTTCTGGGAATCAGGAAGTTAACGCTACAACAAGGAGTCAAAATTGTGGGGGTTTTAAATCAGACTCAACACTTGGTGAGAGAAAACCCAAAAATTTGACAACTATCTCAAAAATTATTTAAAAATATACTTCCCTTGTCTAGCTACTTGGGGAGCATATAACAACAATAATGTCGTAACTAGAGGGAGCAATAATCTATAAGAGATTCTATATAAATTCTAAATACACAAAGGGAGAAAGAACTCCATCAGATGAGAGAACGTTTCATAGATTTTTTTTAACCTCTGTTTGATTACCACCTAGCTGGGGAAAGAATCACACTCAGCTAGAGAAACCTGAATCAAGACTTTAATTGGGGAAAATGGGATTACAAACCCAACACCACACCACAGGCTGGAGGAAACTCACTAACTAATCAACAACTGTAGAGGAAGCTAGGAACACATCTACAAAGCAAATCACAAGGAACAATCCTGCTTGAGGAAGATTCTTGGCTTGGGGAAGACATAACAACTATCTCGACAAAATTTGGAGATTCCCTTGGAAACAAATCTAGTGTCCCAAGTTTTAGCGTGTTGATCAAGGAAATTCTCACAACTTGCCCTTGGCTGTATGCTTTTGAAATAACCTTCCTGATCAAAAGGCTTCTAGAGATTTGTCAAATCTCGATGTAACTGCCCTAGATTGGCTGAATGTAAGATAATTCGTCTGACCAATGGCCTTCTAGAGATTTGTCAAATCTCAATGTAATTGCCCTAGATTGGCTCAATGATGCATCCTTCTTGCTCAAAAACTATTCTCGGCAAAATGCGCTTTGTTGATACTCAAATGTAAACTTCCATGATATCAAGCAGTTGTTTTACAAGTAAAAAAATGTTTATTTTAAGAATGATAATTCTAATGCAACAATTATGTAAGTCTTGAAGATTTTATTTGAAAAGATGTCGCAAAACCTTGTAAACAAATCACTAGCCAGGATGCGACATGGAATTTTTGTACGAAAGATAACAAAAGCATATGATACCAATCACAAATTTTTTTTTAGCACAACTCATGGGAGTCTGGAAACACTATATTGTTGGAGTATGCTTCCAAAATAAACCCTGTTTCAATTAGGACTTTTGAGGGTTGTAGTGTGGCCTAGTTCACGGTTTTAGAAAAAAAAGACTTAAGGCTCAAAAATATTTGGTGCTCATCCCCTTCATGATGTTCTCCAGTCCTAAGCTCCGTTAACTTGACATGAACATTCATCTCTTAAAAGAAATTTCGAGATGGTTGAGGAATCAAACAAGGTTTTCTTTGGACATGCAAGTCACTCATTTTTGCTTCTTTTGGGTTTCTTGTCACACGACTCTGTTCTTTGTTGAGGATTTTATGCTGTAATCCTTTATCATATTTCAAGCTTTCCATTTCTTCCTTGCTTTCTGGATAAATTCCTTTTGACTTGGACTCTGAAGTGCAGCTGGATGCCCTGACTTTTTCCTAAGAGACTTCTTTTTTTCAAGTTCCGACTTAGCAGGGATTTTTGTCTCTTTCTTTTTTATCATCATTTTTTATTCATATTACCTTTTTCTTTTTTCTTTTTGAACATGTCGCGTGACTTCGAGTCATTTGTGACTTGTTGGAAGAATTATGGCTGCCTGAGTCTTTGGTGGACGGGGGATAATTGTTGTGGTATCGTCATCCGCTAATCTCCTGTGTGCAAGATATACCCATTGGGATATCGTTTTTATTTTGATGCACACTATTTATATGCAAAGATTAAACATTGTGGTTTTGAATTTCCTCAACCCTTTGAAGGATAACCATTATTGTATCCTTATATACGCACTCTTGATGAGATTTGAATACTCAATCAGATTAGCTGAACACTACCCTGCCCCGGGTTTAAAAATAAGGGTTTTTTCTAAACAAAAAAGAAACTCCTACTTCAAGGCTCAAAAGGGTTAACGGGGGTTTCACTCCCTTATATCTCTGATGTTTAAGTATTTGGAATAATGCATGTACATCATCAACATGGTTTTATCCAAAAGCATACGACCAGAAATTTTGCATTTTAATATCACCATCCTCCCTCCAATCTCTGCCTAGGCAGGATAATGGGTAACAAGTTAGTATCATAAAGAAATTTAAAATTGAACAAATAAGAGTGAAACGAATGAATTTATTCAAGACAAACATACTCGTTATATTAAGATTAAACATTCAAATGCAAACAAGTTCTTACATGAAAACATTGCAATGATAAACAAGAAATATTATAAATGAGAAAGAAGTAAAAATGTTAATAAACTAAGAAGACTCTCTTATTTGGACATGCGCTGAAGGAAACATTTCCCAAACTTTGGAACTACCAACAACAGAGATTCATTCATGCTCTGCTAACGAATTATTTTGAACATTAGGGCCAATGTCCTTAAATGACAAGATACCGCTTTAGACCAACCTCTGAA
This sequence comes from Vicia faba, assembly GCA_948472305.1. Lineage (NCBI taxonomy): Eukaryota > Viridiplantae > Streptophyta > Magnoliopsida > Fabales > Fabaceae > Vicia > Vicia faba. The sequence goes on along the minus strand of OX451741.1, from coordinate 1,434,835,035 downwards.
ATTCGACCTTCAAAGCAAATAAATATTCTAAATCGTGCCCAGGAGCATCCTGATGAAAGGCACAAGAAGCATCAACCTTATATCCTCTTGGTAGTTTTTCAGGAACAACTGGTCGAGCTCGAGTTTAAACCAGATTCTTCTTCAACAAAGAAGGGTACAACTTTGTGTATGTCATTGGAATTGTATCAAAGCTCAATTATCTCTGATGACCTTGCCCTTAATTACCTTATTGAGGTGCCCTCAGATATGCAACAGTAGTCAGAGCCACATTGAAGACTAGAGTCACAGAAGCAACTTGTTGATTCCTATTATGAGATCTCCCTTGCCTACCACGAATAATAGAATATGAGTATTGCTATTTATTTTTGGAAGAATTATCACCATACTTCTTAGAACCATTTGACGAGTCTCTGCCTTTAGATAAGCAGCCTTCACGGACAACTTCCTCTAAACAGACTCCAAGTTTCACCATTTCGGAAAAATCAGTGGGAGCACTTGCAACCATATTTTTATAGTAGAATGCACCCAGAGTCTTCAAAATAATCTTTGTCATCTCTTTTTCTTCCATTGGAGGAATCACCTGGGCGGATACTTCACGCCATCTCAGAGCATATTCCTTAAATGACTCTTTGTCCTTTTGGACCATTGCCCTGACTTGATCACGGTCAGGTTCCATATCCACATTGTGTTTGTACTGTCTAATAAGCTCTTCACCCAAGTCGTTGAAAGTATGAATGTTGGCACTATCCAGGCTCATGTACCATTTCAACGCTGCACCAGTCAAACTGTCTTGGAATAAATGAATTAACAGGCATTGATCATCGGTATGATTAGACATCCTTCTCACATATATCACTAAGTGAGCACGAGGACAACTATTTCCCTTGTACTTCTCGAATTATGGTACTTTGAACTTTGCTGGTATTTTCACATTTGGAACCAAACACATATCATTCACATTCTTCCCAAACAGTTCTTTTCCTCTGAGGGCCTTTAACTCTTTCTGCATCTTATCAAACTGGTCCTGAAAATCATCCATTCGATCATAGAAACCCAAGATTTCACTTGGTGGAGGAATAGGGTGATAAACTTCATCATTCTCAAATGGTACATCATTCACCGAGGGAGGTGCAACATAGTGAATCTCATTTCTAGCAGCGGGGGTAATATGCACTGCAGGAGGTGCAGGAGTAGCAGTAACCTGAGCAAGTGGAGCAACTTGAGCATCTTGATTATAAACTTTTGGCATAAAGTTCTCTAGCATTCCCCATGGATATCCCTGAGACATGCGATTTTGAACAACAACAGCTAGAGTAAAAAAAACAGGAACTATTGGAGCTTCAAAAGTAAACGTTATCTGTTAAGGTTGAGCAAGTGGTGGCTGATTCTGAGCAGCCACCAACGATTCCATCAGAGCAGTGAGATTGTCCATACCGGCCTTTAGAGTAGAAACTTCTTCATAGAGCTCGCGATTCTCTTGCTCTAGATTATCCATATTCCTTCTAGAATTAGCCCAAGTACTATACCGGTGAGACAACTTGCTTCTGAACGAGGTAGAGAAACATAGTAAGACACCTGGGTATGAACATAAATGCAAGAATATGTGCAAAATGATGCATGATATGCAACGCACATGATTGCTTAAAATTTTTAAGACCAAGTTTTTGAAGAACTTTGGAACATTATAAACGAATTGCAAACATCAATTAAAATACATCATTGGGATAACTAAAAAAACTCATTTCATTAATATTGGAATGGTTACATTTGAAGTACAAAACTTCACTAATCCTGCACAGAAGAGAGAGAAAGCTAAATCCTCAGGTCCATATGAACTGCATCCAAAGAAGATCCAACACTGTGTTGTAACGTCTTATTGAGCTTGAATTTGAAATGTTAAAGGAAAATAAATCCTCTTACACTCTTCTCTTCTACTTTGCTGAAAATCGGGAAAATATATCGCCGACATAAAGAATTGAGGAACTAGATCAAAGGTATGGAGAAATTCATCTTCAAGATAACTTGGAGAGATCCATGTTTAAGACATCTAGAAGGACTTGAAATCCCGAGGACTAGATACCAAGGATTCATGCTTTCTCAACTCTTCTGAATTAGGACTCTTGACATTGTACTTCCGAGTACTCTTTCCAAAATCCATAATTATAGAACTTGTGATGTTTGCAAACAGAAGTCTTAAGTTCCTTAAAATTTGGTTACAACAATGCTCATGGGTGCATGGATGCATGATGCAACAATCTCACACAAGATCACAAACATAGGGTTCATAGGTTCAACTACACGAGCATGAGGTCGAAGGTACTACCCACGAGGTATGATCTATAAGTTTGTCACCTACCGAACAAGGTTCTAAGAGGTTCTCGGAGTCTACATCCTTCCTTCGGATATTAATAACTTCTCGATTGACTCGATAATTAGTAATATTCTCAGAAAAACTCATCTAAGCATAGTATCGCGTGACAACCATTTCGAATTACCCCATCATAGCTTCTGCACTACACCTAAAAGGCTAGGCTGGGTTAAAGGTTCTACGATCCTCAATTTCAGCAGGCTCCCAGATTGAAAGCAGCATGTCTTCCCGATTACTCGGTAAACGACACTACAGACAAAAGGGCCTCCACTGAGTCGGGGATCTCATGTCTCCTTTTTTAGGATTACTCCCTCAAAGTTAACATGACTATATTGTCCGTCCTATCTTAAGTTTGCCCAAATCTGGATATAGGACTTATGAGAAATCACCAAGCACTCTGAAAACCAGGAAAATCCAGACAAACATATATACAACACATAATATACAAACTATAATAGCAATACACAAATAAACAAAACTACGCTCAACCCACTTAAGGATGGACCACAAATAGGTCGATTTTTCCCCAATGAAGTCTCCATTTTTCCTGTAGCAGTAGAAATGTTGAGACTAAGTCATTGGGTTGACTCGACTCGCACAGATCAAATAAAAATCGCCGTCGTGCTTTATTGTTTCCAAAAGAATGGGAAAAGAGAGAATAACCCAAAAAGAGGGGGAGAGAATCTAAGTTCAGGGGTTGGTTATGCAAAGGGAAGGTATTAGCACCCTAAACATCTATGGTACTCCGCATGAATCTCTTTGAAAATCTGTGTATTTTGGCTATAAATGTTGTACAAAAATAGACAGTGGAGATGAGAAAAGAAATATTTTTTATGAATAATGCACCCGCCGCGGTTGCGAACCTTTAGTGTCTACGTACCACCTTCCATGCAATAGGGGATCAGGGTACTTGTAGTTCACCTTTAAAATTTCTAAAACACATATGTGTTGGTTAATTTTAAGAGACGAGACATCATCGTCATTGTCCAAGTGGAAGAACGTACTTACTACCCACGATTATGAGAAAGGAGAATTTGCATCATCTCAAAGTGGAGGATATAGCTTGGATTTTAAAATCAACAATGCCTCAATCAACAACCAAGTTGAAAATATCTCACTTTACTATATATCGTAGAAGTATAGTAGTTCTCATCACTACAAGGATTGACAAGAGTCTAATCTTTTGATAAAGGTTTTAAGGATGAAAGCCAAAATTGCAAAATGGTTTGAATGAGATTGATTGACTTTTAGTCTTCTCACAAAAAATGTCCAAGTATTATTAAATTTATTAAAGTTTAATTAAGAAAATATTTTTGAAAATGCATGGACCTAAGTCCATGTTTATTATGAAAATGGTTCAAGTTTAGAAACAAGAAGATTTTCAAAAGGAGGGAGAAGATTTTTTAAATTAAAGAAGATGGGAGGAGAAGAAGGGACTATCCTAAAGCATAAGGTAAAAGCTAGGGAAAAGAATCGTCTAACCAATAAGAAGCCAACACTTGACACAATGTGTCAATGTAGAGTTCTCATCCTTTGGATTGAAACCAAACAAGCAAAGATAATAAACCTCTTAAGAAAACCAAGCTTCAACTGCATTAAGTCTTCACAAAAATTGGACAGAGTAACCGTTGTATACAGATGAATTCCCGATCACAGACAAAGAATGTAATCACAATAACTTGCATATAAAACAAACAAACAACCCAATGTCTTTGGGTAAATCCCAATAACTCCAGACAAAATAACAGTTGAGGTCACAAGGTCTCAAGCAAGGTTAGGTCTCTACTCCTAAGTACAATAAGTCCACAATCTCCAGAGTGCAAAGGATAGTAACAAAGTAGTCCAAGTGTTGTACCCCAAAATTTTCCCTCTCATGTTTTCCAAGGATGTCTCCTACATGGTTAGTTACAAACAATTGCTTAAAGAAAATGTAAATTTTTGGAGGATAAACAAGATGTCTTTGATTGGAATTGGGACAAGGTACTTCGATTAGGCATTTGGCACTCTTTGATCATGCCTTGATTAGTAAGTTTTGATTAGGTGTTTGGCATCCATCGATACAAGCTTGACTCACCAGTCTTCTATTGGGCATTTAAACCCTTCGATACAAACTTGACTCACCAACTTTGATTGAGCGCTGGAACCCCTTTAATAAATTTGATTTCACAATGTCTTTGATGGAGCATTGGGCATCCTTTGACCAAGCTTGGTTCACAAGGCTTTGACTGCACATTAGCTACTTCAGGCTTACCTTCGATTCACAAGGTAAGAACCCCCTACAAGTCCCTTTTGATTCACCAGCAGTGTACTCTACGTGCAACCTTCGACTCACTAGGCAAAGGCCTCTTCATGTTTGCCTTGGATTCTCTCAACACAGTTTATGCACTATGACACACAATATGACCCCTTCGAAAGAGCACTCCAAAGGTCCATTCGAATGACACGTATTGAGCCATTCGAAGGATACATACAGTTACTGAATACAAGCTTGTCTTATGATGGGTCTTGGTCCTACATGTGGCCAGGCCCAGGCCTTTTGTGCATTAGCATTCGAAGGTGGTGACAAAAGAGGTTTTCGATTGGCCAGATTGAAGTTTTCTCTTGAGTTGTTTGAATCAAGCAGCTAGGGTAAGTAGACTCAGTCGAAGAAGCCATGATGAAGGAAATTATGAACAGATTTGAATCCAGAGTCATCAAAAAGGACAAATTCTATGACAAAGAGAATTCTGGGCAATTCGAATTGATGCAGATATTGACTTAATTAAAGAAAATATGATAATGGAAAACTTTGAATTCAGAGTCATCAAAGATCTGAGCAATTCGAATTGATGTGGATGGACTCCACCGAAGGAGCTGAATCAGAGCCAATTGAAGGAGCTGAATCAGAGCCATTCGAAGGAGGCAATCATAGCCATTCGAAGGAGGAAATCTGAGCCATTCGAAGGAGGCAATCAAAGTCATTCGAAGGAGAGAATTCGAAAGTCATTTGTGTCCACATTCATTCAAATTTAAAAAAGAGACAAGAATTCCACACCTTTGGAAAAGTTTCAAATATTTGTTTATGGCTCCTAAAGAACATTATTGAGCATGCTTCTTTCCATCCTACCTTGTCCCCTTCATCCTCTCTATATAAGGAGCACACTAGCAAGCATTTCATACAGATACACAACCTAGAGAGAACGCTCCAAAATTGGAAAAAAAATCCAAATTTGTCAAATTCAGAAAACATGTTTCCAGCCTTCCTCAGTCCAAACAAAAGACTCAAATACGTTCCTGAAGACACCAGGAACATATCCCTGCCATTTTCCAAACGTATAGCACGCTCAAACGACTGGATCGTGTGTCACCGTTTTGGTATATTTTCTTGAATTCAAAACCTTTTATTTTGTGATATAAATTATTTCTATGTTTATGTTCATGTTTGTACTGATGTTTGTGTATGTTTAGAGCCATCGCATGAGAAATTTAATGTGAGGATGAAGTTTTTCCATTGTTAGGGCAAAGCTCCAGACAAGCTTAGTTCTCAATGATACAGGGACTTTCAGGACAAACGGATACCACCATTGGATTCCTAGGGAAATTCTAAGGGGGGTAGGATGCTTTGTTGGTTTTGATATTTCTTATATTGCGGGATTCGATTTTGAGGAAAACGGCGAAGATAGTGGTCAATCACCGTGCATGGTAGTTTGACTCCCCTGAGATGTGTGGCCATGTATCATTCGCCCATTCAAATGCCAGGGCCCCACCTGGGTGCGCGTGTTTTATATTCAGCCATTAGGATAATATTTATTATTTAACTTATGTTTTGTGTACATATTAACGGATGTAAAGCCGTCCTAATGGTTGGGTGTGTGAGTGTTAAGGCGTTGCATGTGTGAGAAGTCAGGGGTTCGACCCTTACCTCTTGCATTTTTTTCCTAACTTTGCTTGCAGATCTAGCGCTCCCAGGCCAAATACATCCACCATGCACCTTCAAATTTGTGCTGCCAAGTGTTAGGATAACAAGATCCAAGGCCCTCATGTGCAGACTACCATGTGCTCCCCAACACTCTTCCCTACTGGATCCCAAAGCAGATTTAGGCTTCTCCTTGTTTGGGCCTGCGTTTTACAACATTGCACCCCTCCCAATTTCTTTTGTGCCTGGCCCATTTTACTCTTTTTATTTTTAGTTTATTAATTTTAGAAATCATTTTTTTATTTAATTAAAAATCACAAAAAACTTAGGATTAGTTTTTAATTAAATAATTAATTTATGAAATTAATTAATTAATTAACTTTAACATTTTTTTAAAGTAAGTTAGAATTTAGGGTTTAATTTATGTTTAAATAATTTTCCCAAACAAAAATGCAAAAAATATTAGAATTAATTTTCTTTTATTTGATTAGAATTAACCTTATTTAATAATAATTTTCTTTTATTTAATTAATTAGGATTAGATTTATTTTTTCTGATTTAATTTAATTTTATTATTTTCTTAATATAAATAAAACCAAAAAAATATTTATTTTACTTAGCTAAATTCTTAAGATTTCTTAGATGTTTCTTTATTTCGCACGCATTATTTTACTTTCGCATTTTTTATAATAATGTATTTGTTGGCGGTATGTAATAGATTAAAATAGGACTTTATGGCTTTCTTTATTTTCCCCCATTTGAACATGTAAATACCCCCTCCCCGAAGCACTGTAATAGCGTAGGATTTAAATTCCCGCACTTTAAATTTTTGCAAGATATTAACTGTTAGTAAATTAGGCTTGTATGAAAAGATTAATAACAAAATGTTAGCAAACTAAACTAAAGACTAAAATAATTGAACATAACACACATTGCATACATGCACCTCTAGAGTACCCTACTTTGGTTGCCTTCGGAAATAAAACAGTCATGTCCCTTGAAACGGGCACGCTTTAGAAAAGACCCATAAATAAAAAAGATCATAGTCTCTCGATGACCCTACAGTTGCTTCTCGGTAAATGATCTAGTCCCTAAATAAAATTTCTAAAGTGTCTCTACATGTTGCCTTTATGACTGTACGCCCCTTCGAATGTCCCTCATAAAAACAACGATAGGGCTACCTACTCACTAATAGTAGGATATCACTGTCTAAAGGATAGGAGGAAAAGAACAACTTTTTCGAGCACGAGTAGATAGTTGTTAGATGCTTTCTCAAATAAAACAGACTTTTTACACTTACACATTTCAAAAACAACTTTCAAAAACATTTTCTTTATCAACACTCTTGAGGACTGATACAAAAGTTATCATAAAGTGAATCGCCGCACTAAGGCATTTTCAAATACTTTTCAAAAAAATACAAAGCACAAGGTATTTCAAAAAATGAGCTAAGCATCTAAGAGCCCGTAGAAAACTACGGATGGGAAGGGTGGTAACAACTTCCCTTTCCATAATCTACCCTCCTTACTCAAAAAACTCTCGAAAAGGTCTTTTTATGTTCTTTTCACCCTTTCCTTAGTTTGGATAAAATAAAAGTCGGTTGCGACTCTTGCTTACCACAACATTTACCAACACAAATGCAAAACCAGTATTAACAGTCGATTCTGCCACCGTATCAGAGAATTGACAAATCTGTTGGGAATTTTGTAAAAAGTGGGGTTACCTTAGAGACTAGTTCATTGTAAATTGATTTACCTTGTATGCTTTATTTTCTTTACTTTTGAGGGCTTTGTTTGGGTTACTATAGATCCTTCACCCGGATCTGGGGCAATCTTTAGGTAAATAGCAATAGATCGTGGAAACTGTTCAGGGTATACCGACACGGTTAAAGCAATAGCTACGTCGATGTGAAACTTTGGTTGGTACGGGTATCCCTTGAGTAGACAAGGAGAATACGGGGCCGCTGCATGGTGTCATGAAACATCAACTGACCTTAGAACCTTTAATTTAAAAACTTGGACATTAGGAAGTAGTGAGACAATCTTCTTTAGTGTAGTCCTATGTCGGTTCATACTCGATACTACACTCATTGAGATTTGACTCCCAAGTTTTGTTTGGTGGCAAGTCAGTTGTCGATCGGAATGAAACTTGTGGGAAAAATCAGTGATATTGAGATCCCTTAGAACTCGGTTACTATTACTAGGACAGGTTGAGTCAAATAAACTTCAAGGGGGTACTTACCTATGGAACCCTATGCAAGCCTAAACCTTAGGCTGCTTGTGTGAGTTGTTCTCTTTCAACTTGAACTACTTGCAAGGTTTTATTATCTAACAATATGATTTCCTTGTAGGATTTGTTTACATTCATTATCCAATTACTTAGATTTATTACAGGGTTTACTTGCCTACTCCACCTTACACTTTTGCTCAATACATATCATACACATCATAGCATCATCCCATAGCATCTCCTTAACCATTTCAAGGATCTCAAGGGTCTGTGATGCAGGTTAAGATGACCCAGGCGTCTAACAAGGGGCAAGGGGATTTATTTTCCTTTAGCTAATGTCATCAAAAGATCAAAACAAAATAACTTGAGTCAAAGGCTATGACCCACTCGATATGGTGAGCTTGATTCTTGTAGAAGGACCTTCAGCGATACGAAAGTTCTTCAATCAAAGCTGCAAAATTCAACTTCTGACATTTTCTTATTTACCCCGTGAGATCTTTGAAAACATTTACACATCATGCATTCCATTACATAACAGGTCCTCCAGTACATGTCTCTCATGTTCTCGCTGTTTATTTCAGCAAGGAAAATTGCTTTCAAACAGAATGACAAAAATTTCAAAGCTCAAGAGGTTCAGTTCATGGAAATGTTCTTCAAACTATCCAAGGAACAAGAAGAGTTGAAAGCACTCCTCAACAGGAATATGACCAAGAAACATCTTGACAACAACAAGGATGACCAGTTGAAACAACTGCAAGATGAAATGGAAGGGATGAGAATCCAGATGATCAGTCAAATGGCTCTTATCCAAAAATTAGCTCAGGGACAAGAAGAGCTGAGAGCCCTAGTCAACAAGTTTCATCAAGATGGATGCAATCATATGGAAAAAACAACGAGAATTGGAGATTGAGTCTTTAATCAGCCTCAGTTGAAACAAGAGGATTTAGTTGAAAAAACACCTTTCAAGACGGTTGCTACACCAAGGATCCAACAACGACCTCGCCAACCACAACGGGGTAATCAGCAAAGGCAAGACAAGCCCAAGAGGAAGTTTACCAAATTCAACATACCAATGTCTCAGGCATTGCAACATATGTTGAGGATGAATTTGGTTACGTTGATAAGACCTCATCCAAACCCCCAAAACATATTCCCCTAACTACAATACTGATGCAATAGGTGGCTACCATTCCAATAGTCTTGGACATGATACGAATGACTGTTGGGCATTGAAAAATGATATTCAGGACTTGATCAATGAAGGAGTGCTGGAGTTCACACAAGATGGCCAGACTGAATTCTTATGCCATCCCTCAAAGGCACATCATATGAAGTGACAAGTTCAGACAAAGAGGCTTTTATTAGAATTTTCAAGTTGTAATTTTCTTTTGATTGTTCGAACATTTATTTATATTAAACTTTGTTATTTCATCAATGCATTGCATATATTTGTTTTGAATTATTTCATCTATATTTATAATATTCAAACTGTGTTTTTACTTCCTTTTTGTATTCAGCTCTCGATCAAAATCTCTAAGCCTTTAAAGGGAGGATGACGAAAATGATACCACAATCACTACAGTATGCTTTTGAACAGACCCCGCTGACGATGTACAGGAGTTGTTTCAAATCCTAAAGAGTGGAGTTATAAGGAAGATAATCCCTAGTCAACCCCTTTGAGCCTAAGAAGTATGAGTTTTTCTTTTCACACAAATTAAAACCCTTAATCACAACCTAGGGCAAGGTAGCTTTCTCATTTAATTCAGAGGTGCATTCAGTTGCAAGCTCATCCTTCATACACGATAAATAGTGTAGAAGATGCCTTCTAAAAGATGGTGATGGTTCTACATAATCATTAAAGAAGGCAGTCATTATTTTTCAAAATAAAAGCCTGTTAAGTCAAAAACCTATGAAGGGGACTTAAGAACAAAACTGGGGCATCCTGCTGACTGTAATCACAAAAGAAACAGTTCAGGAAAAAGTAGGGATAAAAAAAATAAAAAAAGAGGTCCTACAACAAAAAAAGAAAATGTTACGAAAATGACTGCCTTCTCAAATAAACGTTCAATTTCTGAACCATCACTAAGTGTTAGAGCAAAGATTCCAGACTCAATCGGGATTTAAACGCACAATTAGCTGAGCATAGGATTGAAGAACATCATGAAGAACAGGTTGGGTACAAATAAAATTTGAGCCTCTATCCTTTGTTTCTTAAACTGTGAACCAGGCCAAATTATAACCCTTAAAAGTCCTAGATGAAGCATGGGTTAGTTCGAAAGCATACTGTTACAAAAGGTATCCTGACTCCTCTAGGGTTCGCTATAAATCCTAGGTTGATATCACACTCTTACAAAATTTCTTTATTTTACTAAAAATGATTTTTCAAACTTCAAGACAGACATAAGCTTTGCATTCTTTAAATACCATTGTTTCCATATGACTATTTGTTCAACAACAGAGAAATTCGCACGACGGATATTCGATGAACAGAAATCCTCTCAGTGGACAGAATCACCTCAGATGAAAAGACATTCCAGTGGCTGGCCTTTCATAATCAAGGGGCATAGCATGGTGTCCAACTGATCTGGGGAAGTTAAGGTTCAAGGAATTTCTTAAAAATGCCAAATAGCCAGGGGCATATCTCCATCTGAATCACTTGGGGAATTGGACATGAATTGCAACAACGAATCATGTACGATTAAACATACATCTTCCAACAGTGTGGCAACACTTACTACTATGAACAATGATAATTCTCCGTACTCGGTGAACGTGGACATAGTCGGAAAATACTATGCATGAACAAAGACCTACTAGGTTGAATGGCCTAGGCAAAAATAAGGGCATCCCGGCGAACCAAAAAGGTTCGGGCAAAAATTAGGGATATATATATGAAAAATCTGTATACCCGGCAAGTCGAAAACCTAAAAAGGAGGCTTAGGCAAAAAAAGGGTATCCCAATGGACTGAAAATATGAAAGGACAGTCCAGGAAAAAGTTAAGGATTAAAGCGTACGACTACGTCCCGTCATCTCGTCACTTGTCTAATCAGTAGAAGGTTTATTACCATGGCCTGCATTCACCAAGGACTCCAAGAGTTGGGATAACAGTCAAACCATCTACAAAATCCCAGAAAATACCTTCTCCAGCAGGTACAAAAGCAAGGGAATTCTACTACAAGGTCACTTCCATGTTCTTAGCATACAACCTATTGATGTTAGGTGTTCTCATACCTTCGGAAGAGCAAGAATCTCCAATTACTTCGCCAACATCTAAGAATTCCCCAGTGAAGTCGCCAAGCTTCTCAGGATTCCCCAACAGATTTCTTCTCAAAACAAAAAAATAGGAATCCCCAGTAGAAACATTCTAAATAAAGCACACTCTCCTCTAGAAATGGTTCAAGTACGATCCAATTACAGATGTCATCCTAACACTTACTCCAGATTCTCATCTAGAAATAGTTCAGGTATGATCTAGAAGCGGATATCATCCTGACACTTACACCATATTCTCATCTAGAAACAGTTCAGGTACGATCAAAATACAGATGTCATCCTGACACTTACTCCAGATTCTCATCTAGAAACAGTTCAGGTACGATCCAGAGATGGATTTCATCCTTATACTTATTCAGATCATCTTCTAGCAACAGTTCAGGTACGATCCAGAGACGGATGTCATCCTGATACTTATTCCAGACTATCTTCTAGCAACGGTTCATGTATGATCCAGAGACGAATGTCATCCTGATACTTATTCAACACATCTCCAGGTACAATCATGACATAGATTCACTTTGACAATCCTCAAATAGTCCACGGAGTTTACCTTCCCCAACAGAGTTTATTTCTTTAACAACGGAAGATCATATCCAAGCATTCCAACTTCAAACAAAATCTGAAGACATATATTCTTCACCCCAGCTACAATCAGAGATTTATTTTCCCTAACTCAACAACCCTATAATAGAACAACTGACACGTTCATACATTGCATTCATGCAAACATTATAGCATATACAGAACCAATGGATATATCATAATCTCATTTATTTTGAGAGCATCATGCATATCATACATCATGACACCGCATGAAACTAACTTTACCTTTCCAGGTTGAGTTTGCAGAAAGACAAACACTATCAACTTATACAACATGTCAATGATTAATGCCTGAAACCAGACGGGAAAACCATCTACACGACCAAATGGTATGAACTCTCGAAGAAAGACGAGTTTACCAACAAATACAGCAGGCCACAGATTAATGCCAGAAACTGGACAGGGACAGGGAAACTATCTAGGTAACCCACAAAACAAGTCCCAAATTGACACCTGTAACAAGCCAGGAAAACTATCTGTTGGACAACTTAATTGTAGATTAACACCTGAAACAAGCCAAGAGAAATATCTACATGAGGAGATTGAATATTAACACATGTATCAAGCCAGGAAAACTATCTTTCTTTCTCAGGTCAGAGATTAATACCTGTAACCATCCAGGACAACTATATGTGACGATCGATTGTAGATTAATACTGGTAATATGCCAGGAAAGCTATCTGCATGAGGAGATCAGAGATTAATACATGTAACCAGCCAGGAAAACTATCTCAATGACTGACAATTTTCAAAAGTCCATATTAATACCTGAAACCAGACAGGACAACTATCTGCGAGAAACTGATTGTAGATTAACACCTGAAACCAGACAGGAAAACTATCTACATGGCTAGACGAAGCAATCTTACACAGACTCCTTCTCATATATCTCCGGATGCAGGTTAACACGGACTCATCCTGGAACAGTCCTACACAGGCTCTTTCTAATATATTTTCTGATAACGGTTAATTCCATTATTCCCAACAAGTTACTGTGAAGCCTGGATTTCAACCAGAAAACAACAAACTTTCATCTCACCAGAGATAACTCTTCAGCAGAGCCTTGGACAACTGAAGCTCCTAGACTCTATTCCCCATAGATTTTTCCTCAAACAGTAGAACAACAGAAACCCACATTCCCCAGCCGACTCCTCCTCAGACAGTAGGAACAGGAATTCCCCATAAATAGACCTCTTAGAAAGTCAGCATCTACTTTGGAGGCATCTTTAAGCCCATCTCCGACAACTCTCTATCATCTTCTCCAAATGGAATCTATAATCCCATTCCCGCCATCATCAACAATCAATGTTACTTCATGCGAGTGCAAATTTCTAGGAACTCTAGTGTTCAATCATCTTCCACCTTCAGATCATGAAAGGCAGACAAGCCAATCTAAATCCTCAGGTTTAAGAAGATTGAACGGGGGCAGTTGTTGTACCCCAAAATTTTTCCTCTCATGTTTTTCAAGATTGTCTCCTACAAGGTTAGTTACAAACAATTGCTTAAAGAAAATGTAAATTTTTGGAGGATAAACAAGATGTCTTCAATTGGCATTTGGACAAGGTAATTCGATTAGGCATTTGGCACTCTTCGATCATTCCTTGATTAGTAAGCTTCGATAAGGTGTTTGGCATCCTTCGATACAAGCTTGACTCACAAGTCTTCGATTGGGCATCTAAACCCTTCGATACAAACTCGACTCACCAACTTCGATTGAGTGTAGGACCCCCTTTAATCAAGTTGATTTCACAATGTCTTTGATGGAGCGTTGGGCCTCCTTCGACCAAGCCTGGTTCACAAGGCATTGACTGAGCATTAGCTACTTCAGGCTTACCTTCGATTCACAAGGTAAGAACCCCCTATAAGTCCCTTTCGATTCACCATCAGTGGCCTCTACGTGAAACCTTCGACTCACCAGGCAAAGGCCTCTTCATGCTTGCCTTAGATTCGCTAAGTCAAAAGCTTCCCCCAAATAGCCTTCGATCCACAAGGCAGAGGAATTCCTCAGACTTGTCTTGAATTTACAAGGGCAAATGTTTCTTCTATAATTGCCTTCAATGCACAAGGCAAAGCCTTCATTTGTACTTTCTTTCAATGCATAGGGCCAAGACCCCTCAACATAGTTTATGCACTATGACACATAATATGACCCCTTCGAAAGAGAACTCTAAAGGTCCATTCGAAGGACACGCATTGACCCATTCGAAGGAGACATATAGTTACTGAATACAAGCTTGTCTTATGATGGATCTTGGTCCTACATGTGGCCAGGCTCGGACCTTTTGTGCATTAGCATTCGAAGGTGGTGACAAAAGAGGTTTTCGATTGGCCAAGTTAAAGTTTTCGCTTGAGCTGTTTGAATCAAGTAGCTAGGGCAAGTAGACTAAGTCGAAGAAGCCCTGATGAAGGAAATCATGAACAGAATCGAATCCAGAGTCATCAAAAAGGACAAATGCTCTGATGAAGAGAATTCTGGGCAATTTGAATTGATGCAGATATTGACTTAATTAAAGAATCTCTGATTAGGGAAAACTCTTAATTCAGAGTCATCAAAGATATGAGTGTGATACGGTGGGAAGAACTGACTATTTTTTGGAATGCTGGTTTACGTTTTGCGTTTGTTTTTGCAAAATGCCGCGGTAAGAAAGAGTCGCCACCGACTTTTATTTTATCCAACAAGGAAAGGAAAAAAGCATAGAAAAATTCCTTTTTTCGAGGTATTTCTCGGGTTCGGGGGGTAGATTATAGAAAGGGAAGGTGTTAGCACCCTTTCTATCCGTAGTTATCTACGGGCTCTTAGGTACTTGCTCAATTATTTTCAAAAATGGTTTTCTTTGTGCTTGTGGGTTTGAAAAAAAGTTTTTGTTTGAAACTTCGATTTAACTCTTGCTTCTGTCCTCAAGAGTGTATGAAGTGTTTTTGAAAACTTTGTTCGAAACATGTAAGTGTGAAGAGTTTTTGTTTTTGAAAGAGCAAGTATCTAAGAACCATCTACCTACTCGAAAAAGGAATCGTTCTATGCTAATGTCCTTTACACAATGCTATCCTACTATTGATGAGTAGGTAGCACCGTCGTTGGAGTTTAAGGGTCAATTCGAATGAGGGACTTACGGTCACTAAAGCAATGTTAGGACGCCTTAGCGGTAACCCTAATGTCTTAGATCATTTGTTTGAGGCAACAATATCCGAGGAAACCATTTCGAGGTGACTATGATCTTTTAGACAAGAGGACGACCTCTAAAACGACCTATACTCAATGACCGTGTACGAAGGAAACCAAGTGTGGTGTACCCTAAGAGTGCGCATGTGTGAGTGTGTCGTTTTCGGTTATTTTTATCTTTGTACATGTTAAGGGTGATCTAAGTTGATTTTAGGTTAAAACATTCAGTCTTGTCATGCATCTGTATTATCAAACATCTAACAGTTATAATTTGCGGAAATAAAATGCGAAATTTAAATTACAAGGCGTCGGGTATTTACATCGCCAAAGACAAACCCTTCAAAAATAAATAAAGCGATAAAAAATAAATAAAAGCCCTATTTACTATTACAATCCGGAGGTAAGTACATTATTGGGTAAAAGAAAATTAATCGCGGCGCAAAATTTAATCGGACATAATATTAGGGTTTTGACCCTTTAAAGAAGACATCTTTTTTGGTTTTTTATTTTAAGAAAGAAATTAATCTAAATTAATTACTAAATTAAATTAAATAAATTAATTAATAATAAAAATAAATTATTTTTGGATTTTTGTTATTTTAAGAAAGGAAAATAAAAATGATTAAGTTAGTAATTAAACCTAATTAAATCTAATTTAATTATAATTATTTACAAAAAATATGTTAAAGTTATTCTAATTAAAACCTAAATTAATTTAATTAGTGTTTATTAATAAAAATTAAAATTAAAATTTGATTAAATATAGAAAATATTTTTGTGGTTTTTATTTGATGAGAAAAAGAATTTTTGTGATTGGTTAGTAGATTAAACAAAAAATAATAAAACAATTAATAAAAATAAAATAAATAAAATAGAAAGAGAGAGGGGTTTGGGCCTGAAATGGTGGTGTGAGATAGGAATTCTGAGGCCCAATTGTGTTGGCCCTTTGTTGACTTTTGAGATCAGGTGTTTGTGCGTTGACTTGGCTCCATGTAGACCATCAGATCCTGGCCACCAGATCTGGCCAATGGCCATCTGGCCACTGAATGGACGAGGGTGTATGGTATGCTGCATGCTTGAATATGCACGTGATCACCTGAAGGACAAAATCAAATAGAAATTGGGGGGACCTGGGATTCGAACCCAAGTCCTGAAGGAGTTTGGAGCGCTTGCCTTGCCACTACGCTGAACTGATTTGTTTGTTAATATATTACATAATAATAATAATATAACAAAATAGAAATTATTGGTCAGAATAAATAAAAATGCGCACGCGATTTGAATGCACCAATGGGCAGGGGACACCTCATCGTCCCTGTCCTGAAACCTTTAAAACATTTACCTGCGGATTTGAATCCGCAACTAAAAGCGCTGGTCCATCCTAAAATCCATCTCAGGCTACATAAATTCATTCTAGGACCATGGTTGGGTTCATTATGGCCTCTTGATCACAACTATGTCCCTTTTGAGTCACGATTTTTCCTGAAATAGAAAACCCCAAAAAGCAAACGAAGAACCCTAGCTATGGTGGTTCTTCGTTCAGGCCATACAAAAGCAATTGGATAATGCCAAACGTTTGCAAATGTCATGTAGATTCAAAATATGTTATTGATTCATGAAAAGGATGCATAAATTCTGAGTTATGAAATCAAGAATAGAGGTGTATTTCGTGATACTTACAGCATGTTGTGGTGTATGAGGAAGCTTGGTTTTGATCCAGATCGCTTGTGTGAACACCCAGGAAGAGATTGGGACCGGTCTCAGCCTCTGAAAGTGCCTCTAGCTATGGTTTCGATCTCAAGATTTTTGGTGCTTTTTTCAATTTCTATTCTGCCTCCTTCTGCAATTGTCAACCCTTGTTTCGATTGCTTTGGCTTCCTTATGTATCATGCTTTGTATTAGGGTAGAAATCATTGACTGAATCTCTCTAAATCAATGCATATATATTTGATTTGATCCCTTCTTTAAAACTTTCCAAATTTGCTAAATCTCAATCTTTTTGCACATGAATTTGTGAGATTCGAGTTTGATGATGATATTGATGATAATCAAAACCTGAAACAGCCAAAAAATCTTATGTAATCAAAGTTTTGGATTTTAAATGATTTAATTAGATTTAAAATGAATAAATTCAATAAAAAATAAAATAAAATAATAAAAATAAAATATTAGCTCATGGCTGAATCTAGTACACGTGGGCAATGATGCAAGCTCAAATCAAGTGGAAAAGAATGGGCCCATTTGACAAAATTTGATGTTTTGGGGGATATTTGACTTTTGGCAATTTTTCAAAAATGTCCAACTTCAACAATGCATAACTTCTTCAATTTTGATCTTTTGGAAGTTTTCTTTGACTTTTTAGAAAGCTTGAGATATCATATAACCAACCATTTTTGTCTCATCTCATTTTGATATTCCATGCTCAAGTTATAAGCTTTGGCAAAAAAGGTGTTTTTGTTGACTTTCAAAAATGACCTATAATGTCCAAATTTATAACTTCTTATGAGTGCATTTTTTGATCTTGGGGTATGAAGATGGATTGTAGGAAATTTCATTCTCTTCAAAATGAGCTTTGGATGGGTAATTTCTCATACGGTATGAGAAAGTTATGCTTGGTCAAAGTTGAGTTGACTTTCCCTACAAAACCCTAATTTAGCAACTTTTGAATCTTGATGAATTTTGAGCAATCCTTGATGAATCATGATGAACCCTTGATAAAATGATGAAATGTCCTTCAAAATGAGAATGTTGACAAAAAATATTGAGGCTTGACTGTTTGTAGGTCACAGTTGACTTTTGCCCTAGCACAGTCGATTTTTGGATCTATGAGCAATTGACTGAGCAAACTTCCTCTGCAAGGCTTGAAATTTGACATGGATGATCTTGAGAACATATTAGGACTTTGGGGAGCACTTGAGGTCATTTGGATTCAAAGATTTTGATGCAACACAAAACCCTAATTTGGGGTAGACTGCCTTAGGAGAGAGCTTGTCTGGTCAATCCTTGAGCAATCTTGAGCCACTTGGAGATTTTTCTTGCAATGTCTTGAGGAATATGAGAGGGCAAATTTTGGGGTACAACAAATGCGCCTGTTCAATCTTCTTAAACCCGGGGATGTAGATTAGCTTTCGTGTCTTTCGTGATCCGAAGGTGGAAGATGATTGAACACTAGAGTGCCTAAAAATTTGCACTTGCATGAAGTGGTATCAGCCTGGTGATGTCGGGAATGGGCTTACAGATGCCATTTGGAGATTGTTGGCGGGAGGATGGGCTTAAAGATGCCATCTGCAGGAGTGTCGATCGCATAATAGATTCCTTAGCGAGAGCTTGTATACCTGTTGTTGTAGAAGATTCCGCTGGGGAAGTCTGATCTCTGTTGAGATGTAGGAACTTGCATGTACTTCAATTGAGCGAATATCTCTGCTGAGTTTTAAGAACTTGTCCGTAATTCAACTAGGGGGAAACATCTTCATCAATATTTAAAAACTTCCCCATAATTCAACTGAGAAAACTCTGCTGAGATTTAGGAACTGTATGTACTTCGACAGAGGAGGATTGTCGAGATTTAGAACCTTATCTGTAATTCAACTGAGGATAATTCAATTGAGATTTAAGAACCGGTCAGTACTTTGACTGAGGAGAATTGCTGAGATTTAGAACCTTATCTGTAATTCAACCGAGACTAATTCTATTGAGATTTAAGAATCGGTCAGTACTTCGACTGAGGAGAATTACCGAGATTTAGAACCTTATCTGTAATTCAACCGAGACTAATTCAGTTGAGATTTAAGAACCGGTCAGTATTTCGACTGAGGGAAACATCTTCATCGAGATCTAGGAACTGTCTGTACTTCAACAGATAATAATTTTGTTGAGATTTAAGAACTTGTCCACACTTCGACGGAGGAAAATTGTCGAGATTTAGAACGTTATCTGTAATTCAACCGAGACTAATTCAGTTGAGATTTAAGAACGTTCAGTACTTCGACTGAGGGAAACATCTTCATCGAGATCTAGGAATTGTCTGTACTTCAAAGGAGAATAATTCTGTTGATATTTAAGAACTCGTCCACACCACGACGGAGGAAAATTGTCGAGATTTAGAACTTTATCTGTAATCCAACCGAGACTAATTCAGTTGAGATTTAAGAACCGGTCAGTACTTCGACTGAGGGAAACATCTTCATCAAGATCTAGGAACTGTCTGTACTTAACGGAGAATAATTCTGTTATTTAAGAACTCGTCCACACTACGACGGAGAAAATTTTCCGAGATTTAGAAACTTATCTGTAATTCAACCGAGACTAATTCAGTTGAGATTTAAGAACCGGTCAGTACTTCGACTGAAGGAAACATCTTCATCGAAATCTAGGAACTGTCTGTACTTCAACGGAGAATAATTTTGTTGAGATTTAAGAACTCGTCCATACTTCGACGGAGGAACTTTGCCGAGATTTATAACCTTATCTATAATTCAACCGAGGATAATTCAGTTGAGATTTAAGAACCGGTCATTACTTCGACTGAGGGAAACATCTTCATCGAGATTTAGGACTTGTCTATAATTCAACCGAGGATAATTCTGTTGAGATTTAAGAACTCGTCCATTCTTCGAAGGAGGAACTTTGCCGAGATTTAGGACCTTATCTGTAATTCAACCAAGGATAATTCAATTGAGATTTAAGAACCGGTCAGTACTTCGACAAAGGGAAACATCTTCATCGAGATTTAAGACTTGTCTGTAATTTAACTGAGGATAATTCTGTTGAGATTTAAGAACTCGTCCATACTTCCACGGAGGAACTTTTCCGAGATTTAAAACCTTATTTGTAATTCAACCGAGGATAATTCAGTTGAGATTTAAGAACCGGTCAGTACTTCGACTGAGGGAAACATCTTCATAGAGATCTAGGAACTGTCTATACTTCAACGGAGAATAATTCTGTTGAGATTTAAGAACTCGTCCACACTACGATGGAGGAAAATTGCCGAGATTTAGAACCTTATCTATAATTCAACCGAGACTAATTCAGTTGAGATTTAAGAATCGGTCAGTAGTTCGACATAGCTGAGAACTTAACTGTATCTTTCCTGAAAGGTAAAGGTCAATCGTATGCAATGCATGATATATATCAAGCAATGATGTTCTCAAAATAAATGAGATTATGTTGTATGATGCGTATATGCATGTGTCATGATGTATGGGAATGTAATGTTTTTAGCTGGGGAAAATAAATCCCGGATAGCCGTTGGGGAAAAGAGTTGAATTCCTCGTTTCCGCAAGGGATGGCGAACGAAGATGATTGCGAAAATAAACCTACAGGAGCGGATAACTCCGTTGGGGAATAAACTGATGAGGAGATTACTCTATGGGGAAGAGATGCTCTGTTGAGGATTCCACCGATAAATTCTGCTGGGGATGAATTACCGTTGCTGGTGATACTGAATCCTGTTGGGGATTAACTTCTTATTTGTGCAAGGAAACAACTTCGTTGGGGTTGACCTTTTAGTTGCGGCTTCACTGGGGATAACCTTTTAGACTCTAATGGGGATAATCCTTTTAGACTCTAATGGGGATAATCCTCCAAAATCTGCTGGGGATGCTTTTTCCCAACTCCACTAGGGAAGCTTTTCAGACCGCACTGGGGAAAATTTCAACTTCACTAGGGATATTTTGTACTATGCCGCGGAATATTCTTACACTCCGTTGGGGAATATTAAGACTGTCGGGGATATTAAGCCTTTCCAGTGTTGCTGGTAGATAAACTCTGCTTGGGGAGAATATTACCGATTCATTCACAGTTGCAAGTCTCAGCTGGGGAGAGCTAACATTACTGTCTTACTCTGCGGGGAGTGAATGCATCTCAACCATATCCTTCAGCTGAATCTACCTTGTACCTAGTGGACAAAGCAACTGTACAGTTTGGACCATTCTTATTTGCCCCTGTTTCTGATATTACCAGTAATGGTCTTTTGTTTCGCATGTAAATATTCATGAGCAGCAATTAATGTCAAATGCATATATCAAAAATGAACATTGGACGTTCTTTGCAAAACAAAACAGATAAAGAAAAAACATTTTGAAATTTCTTTGAAAATGAGTTGTATTAATCTTGAAGTTTGGCCTAAAAATAGGCGTTTTTGTACAAGAGGCTGACATCCTAGTAAGAGAATGCCGCCGAATAATAGAATTTATATAATTTGTGAAAAACTAAACAAAACAGCTATGTGAATAATCCCACTGGGTACCAACTCTGCTATTGCCCTTATGTCCTTGAGAATCTAATCACTTTGCTACTTGGTCGAAGGTAGATCAGATTGATTAGTACCGTCCGAGCTTGATAGTCGATACCGAAGTCTGGTTACAAGGTGATCCAATGAGACATAGTTTTACGCTTTAATCCCTAATTTTTTCCTGGACCGCCTTTGGGGTTTTCAGTCCACCGGGATACCCTTTTTTTCCCAAGTCGCCTTTTTAGCTTTTCGACTTGCCGGGTGTACAGTTTTTTTCATTTTCATCCCTAATTTTTGCCCGAACCCTTTTGGTTCGCCGGGAAGCCCTTACTTTTGCCTAGGCCAGTCAACCTAACGGGTCTTTATTTATACGTAGTATCTTTTCACTATGTCTGCATTGACGGGGTGAGGAAGGTCGTCACCATCCATGGTGGTTAGAATCATAGCTCCTCCTGAGAAGATGTTCTTAACCACAAATGACCCTTCGTAAGTAGGGGTCCATTTGCCCCTGGGATCACCTTGAGGTAAGATAGTGCGCTTGATAACCAGGTCCCCAAATTGATATTCTTTTCGTCTGACTTTCTTGTTAAATGCCTTGATCATCCATTTTTGGTACGTTTGACCATGACAAATAGCAGTAAGTCTCTTTTCGTTGATTAAGTTCAGCTGATCAAGCCGGGTCTGGATCCAGTCATCTTTTCTCAAACCTGCATCCTTCATAATCCGAAGAGAGGGTATCTGAACTTCAATGGGCAAGACGGCCTCCATGCCATATACCAAGGAATAGGGTGTTGCCCCTGTTGACGTCCGTGCTGAGGTACGGTACCCATGAAGAGCAAATGGTAACATCTCATGCCAATCTTTATATGTCACCGTCATCTTCTGCATAATCTTCTTAATGTTCTTATTAGCCGCTTCCACAACCCATTCATCTTTGGCCGCTAGGGAGAAGAGTTGTGATGTTGTATCTTTAACTGCTTGCAGAGCTCAGTGATCATCTTATTGTTGAGATTTGTACCATTGTCTGTAATGATCCTCTCTGGTACACCATATCGACAAATTAGATTATGCCGAATGAACCTTGCCACGACGTTCTTGGTCACTGTAGCAAATGAAGCTGCTTCAACCCACTTTGTGAAGTAATAAATTGCTACCAGGATGAAACGATGCCCGTTGGATGCTGTAGGTCTGATCTTGCCGATCATGTCAATGCCCCACATTACAAAAGGCCACGGAGCTGTTAAGACGTTCAGAGGAACTGGAGGTATGTGCACCTTATCACCATAGACTTGGCACTTGTGACAGGTGCGAGAATGCTGATAATAGTCGGCTTCCATGTAACTCTGCCATGATCCTTTCTGCTTCATTTTTATGCACACAACACAGTAAGGTCGAATCATGGTTGCGCTTGTAAAGGATACCATTGCTGATGAAGAACTTTGCTGCGAACCTCCTCAAAAACTCCTTATCATTAACAGATGCACCCTCGGGGTATTCCTGAGCCTCAAGGTATCCCTTCACCTCATGAAACCAAGGTTTATCTGCTACCTCTTAAGTCTCAATATCACAGTAATATGCAGGTTCTTCCAACCTTTCAATGGTAATCCGGGGAGCTTCGTGGTCCCAATTGACTTTGAACATAGAAGACATCGTAGCCAGCACGTCCGCCAACTGATTCTCCTCTCTAGGGAAGTGTTCAAAGGTTATCTCTTCGAAGTGCGGAAGCAACGTCAATACATACTCCTTATAAGGAATAAGATCTGGGTGTTTCGTATCCCACTCGCCTTTGATCTGACTGATCACGAGAGAGGAATCTCCGAATACACTCAGAAACTTAATCCTTAGGTCAATTGATGCTCGAAGACCCATGATGCACGCCTCATACTCCGCCATGTTGTTGGTGCAGTTGAAACACAGTCAGACGGTGAACGGAGTATAAGAGCCTTTAGGATATATGATCACGGCGCTGATGCCATTACCCAAAGCATTGGAAGCTCCATCAAAGTACATAGACCATAGGGATCCTTCCTCAGGTCCTTCATCCGGTCCAGGTATCTCACAGTCAGTCACTATCATGATACTCTCATCCGGGAATTCAAAGTTCATAGACTGGTAATCATCCACTGCCTGATGTGCCAAATGATATGCCAACACACTTCCCTTGATTTCCTTCTGGGTCGTATATTGGATATCATACTCAGTCAAGATCATCTTCCATCTTGCTATTCTTCCGGATAAGGCATGCTTCTCGAAGATATACTTGATTGGGTCCATCTTCGATATTAATAGAGTAGTGTGAGTCAGCATATACTATCTCAACCGGCGAGCAGCCCATGCCAAAGCACAACAAGTTTTTTAAAGCAACGAGTATTGAGTCTCGCAGTCGGTAAACTTTTTGCTAAGGTAATAAATAGCATGCTCTTTTCGGCCAGACTCATCATGCTGCCCCAGTACACACCCCATTGAGTTGTCGAGTACTGTAAAGTATAAGATCAAAGGTCTCCCCTCAACTGGAGGCATCATAATAGGTGGCTCTTGAAGATACTCTTTAATTCTTTCGAAAGCGTCCTGGCATTCATCGTTCCATCTTACCACTTGATCTTTCTTCAGTAACTTGAAGATTGGCTCACAAGTAGCAGTCAGGCGTGAGATGAATCGGGCAATGTAATTCAGACGTCCCAGAAAGCCTCTGACTTCTTTTTCTGTTCGGGGAGTCGACATTTCCTGTATAGCCTTCACCTTTGCAGGATCCACTTGAATACCTTTATCGCTTACGACGAAACCCAACAGCTTACTAGATCTCACCCTGAAGGTGCACTTGTTCGGGTTTATCCTCAGCTTGTACAACTTCAACCTGTCAAATAGCTTTTGAAGATGGTCAAGATGTTCTTCCTCAGTCTGGGACCTCGCAATCATGTCGTCGACGTATACCTTAATCTCATGATGGATCATGTCATGGAACAAAGCGACCATGGTGCGCTGATACGTTGCCCCAACATTTTTCAATCCGAAAGGCATGACCTTGTAGAAAAAGGTGCCCCATTGAGTAAAAAAGGTTGTCTTCTCCATGTCCTCTGGAGCCATTTTAATCTGATTATAACCGGAGAAACCATCCATAAAGGAGAATACCTTATGTTGTGCGGTGTTGTCAACTAGAACATCGATATGAGGCAGAGGGAAATCATCCTTGGGGCTCGCCCTATTCAGATCCCTATAGTCAACATACATTCGAACCTTACCATCCTTCTTTGGCACTGGAACCACATTGGCCACCCACTGCGGGTAAGAAGTAACTGCTAGAAAACCGGCGTCAAATTGTTTCATCACTTCAGCCTTGATTTTCTCAGACATATCTGGGCGCATTCGGCGGACCTTCTGTTTCACTGGAGGATAGTCTTCCTTGGTAGGAAATCGGTGAACCATAATATCGGTATCCAACCCAGGCATATCTTCGTAAGACCAGGCAAAGATCTCCACATAGTCATGCAGCATCTGAATCAACCGTTGTTTAACACTAGCTTCCAGATTTGCACCGATCTTGACCTCTTTCTTGTCTACCTCTGTACCCAGATTTATTGTTTCCACTGGCTCTTCGTGCGGCTGTATGGCCCTCTCTTCCTGAAGTAGCAGTCTAGCCAGTTCACCAGGAACTTCGCAATCATCTTCACCTTCATCTTCGGCTAAGTTGATCGGACTTTCGAAGTCATAACCGGCAGTAGCAGAGTCGTTATCAGTGGGATCCAGAGTGGATGTAGACCTGTATATGTGAGTGTGTGTAAAATAGTTGTTTTGCAATATATAATAAAGGAAAAACAAGGAGCGCAAAATTTGAAATGCAAGAAACGTCCAATGCTTTTATTAATGATATATGTAGATGACACACATAAAGCCCTCACAAATGAAGCCATGGTGCCCCGGGTAAGACACCAGGCCGTAAAGTTTAAAACATTGTCTATTACGAATAAAAAATCAAAGTCTCATTATTGGGTAACCAAAGAAATTGGGATGAAGTCCTTTGCTGTCCAATTGCTCAATCCACCATTAGTAATCGGGTATATCCAACTGTCAATATCAAACTCTTCACCATCGTCTTCAATGGCATTCACTCCTGCATCATGTTTGGGCATAAGTGTCGTTATGACATTAGGCTTCCCTGGCGCTTCGAACTGAATTTCCTTAGCATCAATCAAGTCATGTACCTTGTTCTTCAAGACCCAGCAATTATCCGTATCATGCCCCTGAAGAAGTGAAAAACACAAGAAGGGGGGGTTGAATTGTAAAACTGAAAATCAATGCAATGAACAAGATATTTTTATCCTGGTTCGTTTGATCTCAAACTACTCCAGTCCACCCGTCAAGGTGATTTCGCCTCTCTCCAACGAGGTCTTAATCCACTATATTCAACTGAATAATACACACTGCTTTAACAACTGCTAAAGCCTTCTTGATGCAAACCACAACTCGGTTTTTCAAGGAAACACTTTCTTACAAAGAAGATAAATCTAGGTGTGTGAATGTTTTCTACAAAACTGTATCACAACTGTGATGTTACACAATTTAAGCTTATGAAACTAGATTGCTAAAATACTGAGTAAGGAGATATGGAGCTTTTTAGCAAACTGAGAATGAGAAGATGTAGAATAGCTTTTAGGTGTGTAATATGATGTAGAGCATTAGCCAATTCAATCTTCATAGTCTTGTTTATATAACACTGAGATTGTTGAACGTTGGAGCAATAATCTTGATTCAATGCTAATAACAAACTTTCCTTATTAAGCAGATTTTGTCTGGAATGAAGTCGTTGGTAATAATTTGCTTTCAATGCACAGTACCGTTGCTACTTAATGCATGTTCTGGCTTGGCTCATTCTGACTCTGCTTAAGTGCTGATGAACTGTTGTTGTCTTTATCAGAGTGTTGAGCACAGTTCTGTTCATCAAGCTTCAACATTCGCGTGAGTTATTCTTCTGATTCTGGTATTCTGATATAGCATCTTCTGATGCTGACGTTAAGAACCAATATTCTGATGCTGATTAGGTGTGCTCTTGCTGATACCTATCAGAGTTTTTGCAAAACAGAAAGTAATATTTTAGGTAGCAAGTAGTTCTTACATGAATCACATAAATAGTATATCTTTTCAATTTGTTATCATCAAAACTTAAACATAGGGTAGTGTTGTACCCCAAATTTTGACCTAAGATATCATCTCCTACCTGCATCATTACATTACAAGTGTTTTGATCCATCGATTTTAAAATTCATAACTTTTTTCAGGCCGAGAGCTATTTATGTTGAACACTAAATCATTTAATCGACTCGTGCTAAAAAAATGTTTATTAATTATTTATTATCTTAAATTTAAATAATTGGAATTTGTTTTCGATTATTATGTAATTTAAAGATGTATAGATAATAAAATAAACATTAGAGAAGAGGCGCATTAATTGTGCAGACAGTATTTATTTATTACTCACTATCTTAAATTTAAATAACTGGAATTCATTCTCAGTTATTACATAATTTAGAGGTTTATGAATAATATAATAAATATTCGGAAAAGTTTATTGGTCAATAATGATTATTTAATCATTTGTCATTCTAAGTTAAGTAATTGAAATTCTATTTTAATTATTATAATTTAGAAAGTTATGGATGATGAATTAAATAATTGAGGCTATTAATTGATCAATGATAATTATTTATTTATATGTTTATTATTCTGAATGTAGGTAGTTGAAATTCGTTTTCAATTATTATACGATTAAAGAATTGTAAACGATAAAATAAATAATTAGAGAGAAAGAAGGAATTAATTGGCGAATATTGGATTTTTATTCATTTTTTTCTAATTGTACAATTATTATGTAAATATTGTATCTATTACAACAAAATTACAATAATAAGTTTACAAAGCTAAAATGAAATAAAAAATTAATCTAATATTCCTAATTCTAAATCTTCTGATCCAATGCGTTTTTGTCTGCTCACTTGATGTTACCTGCAAAATTAAAAGAAATTAGAATTCGAACAAATAATTAAAAGCAAAATTATTTAATGTTCATCATTAAAAGCAATGGCCGGAATCAGTTTACTCTTTTTTGCAAATCACGGGATTTCTCCCGGTTCACAAAAAAGAGAGGAATTTTTAAATGAATGCACAAATCCACTTTTGTCAAAGAAATTGCATCTTTCAAATTAATTGCATTTGTTAAAATCTAATGCATTTTTTCAAAAAATATGCACAGCATACAAAGTCCCTGCATGATCTCAACAACATACGCAAGCAAGCAAATGCCAACGTAAACCTATGCCCACAAAGTAGAAAACAAAACATAAGCTATACTATTGAAAGTCAAAATATGCAGTTTAACCAATATGCAAGCAATGTAACATTCCTTTTTTCATCATATTCTGGCCTTTTGCAATTTCAGAAAATAGTACAGCATATCATTTTATTGTCAAAACTGTACTGAGAGAGAAAAAGAGAGGAGGAAGTGTGGTTTTACAGGTTTGGCATAGGCAGGAAAGAGATACAAGAAAAACTGCAGTAATATAGCCAGTAGAAATAAAAACATAAAAGAGGAATAGAAACAAATTAGAGGTAGCAGTATGGTGCAGAATGCCAGGGAAGAGGGTGAAAGTATTTCAAATCTCCAGCCTGTAACGTAAACAAAAGAGAGGAGAAGACTGTTATAACATAACAACCAAAAATCACACATATCAGACCATCAATCTCAAAGCCTTCAAGACTGAAAAAAATAGTTATCAAGAAAAACATACAAAAACCAGCAGAACCTGCATAACCATTCACTACTGTCAAAAAACCATTTCACCATATGGCCTAAACCTCACAAACTGATTGAGCCCTTAAGCCAACATCACCATCCTACTGTCAAATATATATCAAAAAACAATTTCACACAAAACCAGTTTTAACCACTTCACCATATGGCCTAAACAAAGAACCATCCTTTCCACTGTCCAACCAACATAACCAGTATACCCATAAACCTGTCAAACTTATTGCCCAAGCCATGAACATCATCAGTCACAAACCTACTGAAGCCAAGCTAGGCCAAACCTGAAACGATCTAAGCCAAAACCAACTTTGAAGGCAACATAAGCAAGGCCTCAATACATTCATCATTGGCCAAAAAAAGCAAAAATCATACAGTAGTATAGGCGAGAAGAAGAAGAAAATGCTAGTCAAAAAGTAAGCATCTTTCCAAACAGTAGCACTCAACCGTCCAAAACATCAAAGCACAGTACCAAGGCAAAAGAAGAAGAGAAACATCAAAGCACAGTACCAAGGCAAAAGAAGAAGAGAAACATCAAAGCACAGTACCAAGGCAAAAGAAGAAGAAAGAAACCATATAAAGTACCGGCCACCGAAGCAAGCTCGCGGCGCTCCTCCTCTCCTCGCCGCCTGGCCTCCTTCACTCCCAACTATCCCTCCTCCGTCTCCGCCTAGGTAACGATTTCCTTTCCTTGTTTTTCACTTCCATAGTACCTCCAACAATAATAAGAATCAAAATCAAAACAGGATCAGAATCAATGTAATCAGAATCAACACATGCAAAAAAATGTAACCAAGCTTTAACATATCAAAAGCGTTTTCGTATCGTGAACCCATCGTGCCTTGGCTTGCGTCGGAGGGAAGAGGCAGTGACAGCGGGTGGCCATGGCAAGGAGTTAGAGAGCGAACTCAGAAGCAAAAGCATGGAGAAGAAGACATGAAGACGAAGAAGAGAGATGAGCGCCGTTCTGCACCACAGAACCCTAATCCCCAATTATGCTAAAACAATTAACCCTAAAAATGATTTGTAAAACTAATGGGCCTCACCCCATTCTCTTACTTAAGCCCACACAACCTGCTTCTGCACCCCCTGTTTTTCTTTCTGTTTGGGCCCTCTCAAACCATCTAGCCCATATATTTTACTTGTTTTTTTATTTGATACACTTTTTTTCTTTTTTATTTTACTTTCTCTAATCTTTTTTTAGAATTATTATTATGTTAATTAATTGGTATGTATAATAAAAAACAAGAGATATGTCTAACTAGGTGATTTTTTTTAAATTAGTTTGACCTTTTTTAGTTTAACCTTGGATTTAATTTAAGAGTTTTAATTTTATTTCATTAGGGTAAATTAATAACTTTCCATTTAATTTAGAACCTCTTAATCTTTTAAATAAGTACTTTATTTTTATATACATAAAAATATAGAATTTAAGAAGGTAGACACTTTATTTTTTTAACTTATTCTCCTCTTATATCGTTATTAAACAAAACTCTAAAACATATAAAAATAGAGAAACTAAAAAATATTTTATTAATTCATTTTCTTGCTTTATTAATATTAATATCAAAATATATAAAATAAAACTTAAAAAAAACTTAATAACTAAAAAAAAACATTATGTCTTCGTTAAATAATTCTCTTGCTTTTTTATCCATCAAAAAATGCGTAAAAATTAAAATACTCTCTTTTCGTTAATATTAAACAAAAAATCATGAAAATACATTATTCACATCATTTAGTCTATCATTTAAATTATCGTTATTTAATCATTATCCGCATATTTTGTCTGTGTATTTATTCATTTGTTTATTCTGTTTATGTTTAAATCCAAAGGAAAAACAGTAAATTTGTTAACTTCATGTCCTCAAGTCTAACTGCGCGAACTTTCGCATTTCATTAAAACTTAGGATAATTTTTCCTCAAGTATTCAACCTTTTCAAAATTCATGCCCTTTAAGCAAAAACTTCGACATTAGGTCGTCGTATCTTCAAAAACCCGTCCGTATCCCGTTTCGGCCAAAACGATTTATTTTCAATCAAGCAAACAATTTTAAATAAAACAGATATTTCAAAAGGTTCCTATAGAGTACTATAGATGCACTGGGTGCTAATACCTTCCCATTGTATAACCAACCCCGAACCATAAGATCTCTTTTCGAAAACGCTTTGTATTTTTATTATTATTCTACATTGCATATTTAGGGTTTTATTTCGCTCTTTTCCCTTTTCCTTTGGAAACAATAAAGCGCGGTGGCGACTCTTGCTTTTGTGAGACGAATTAATCAATAATTCGATCTCTGATTTACCCTGCTACATTTTTTATCGCTACAGAATTGGCGACTCTGCTGGGGAAAGATTGACCTCTTGCTGGTCCATCCCTAAGTGGGTTAAGCCTAATTTGTTTTATCTGTTTACTATTATTTGATTTGCTTGATTATATGTTTAAATTGGGGTGTTTGGGTTTTTTTGCAAAGGACGAATCCTATACCCGGATTAAGTAACACTTAAGGAATAGGACGGGCGGTATAGTCATGTTAACTTTGAGGGAGTAATCCCGAAGAAGGAGGCATGAGATCCCCCACTCAATGGAAGGCCCTCTTGAACTTAATATTTGTTTACCGAGTAATCGGGAAGACATTATTATTTTCGACCTAGGAGCCCGAGAAGTTGAGGACCGTAGAACCCTAACCCATCTTGGCCTTTTTAGGTGTAGCGCGGAGACTATAACGGAGTAATTCGGAAGTAGTTGTTACGCGATGCTACGCTCGGATGAGTTTCTCTTGAGAATATTGCTAGTTATCGAGTAATCAAGACGTTGGCAATATCCGAAGGAGGAATGTAGACTCTGGAAACTCTTAGAACCATGTCTTACAGGTGTGATTGAAACGTTAGTACATACCTTTGGGTGGGCTTTACCCTCGACTCCATGCTGAACGTTGAACCTTTGAACCCCATGTTTGCAAGCTTGTGTGTGACTGTTGCATTATCATTCATTCATGCATTCATCAACATCTTTGTAAAAAGCTTGTTTTTCAAGGAACTTTGGAATGATTTTTGCAAACGTCTCAGGGTATTATGGAACTTGGAAGGAGAAATACTCGAAGCTTTAGCTTCAAGGAGCCCGAGATTGAAGAACTGAAGAGTTTGATTCCGAAGATAGAGAGTCCGACAGATTTTCAAAAGAATTATGGGTCCATCGTACCGCTCATGAAGCGCAAGATGAAGAAAGGCATCCTCAACACGTTGGTTCAGTTCTATGATCCCTTGTACCGATGTTTCACCTTTCCGAATTATCAGTCGATGCCCACTTTAGAGGAGTACTCCTATATTCTTGGTTTGCCGATCTCCGACCGTGTTCCTTTTTCTGGATTAGAAGAGGAGCCCAAATCTCACGAGATAGCAACCATCACCCACCTGAAGAAGTCAGAGGTAGAGGAGAATATGACTGCGAAAGGGGGAATCCGGGGTTTGCCGGCGCAGTTTCTGTTGAAGAAAGCTCGCCACTTTGCTGATACAAAGGATACTGTTGCCTTCGAGGACGTGTTTGCTTTACTCGCATATGGTCTTTTCTTATTCCCTAACGTTGATAAATTTGTGGATATCAACGCCATCAGAATTTTCCTGATTGGAAATCCGGTCCCTACGCTGCTAGGGGATACGTATTACTCCATCCATCTTCAAAACTCTTATCAAGGAGGGATGATTATTTGTTGTGTGCCGTTGCTGTATCAGTGGTACGTCTCACATTTACCTGGGTCTGATGCTTTCTGGGATCTCGAGAAGGAACCGCGTTGGGCGCCAAAGATTATGGCTCTCACTCATTTCGACATTGACTGGTATAATCGAGTTTACCACGACGTGGAGATCATTGATAGCTGTGGTGCTTTTCCTAACGTACCTCTTCTCGGTACGAGGGGTGGAATCAACTACAACCCTGTTCTAGCGCGCCGTCAATTCGGATACCCGATGAGAGATAAGCCGAACAACCTCCATGTGAGTGGTTTCTTTCTTCAGGAAGGACAAGACCATCAGGCTGCTAAGAGGGAGATTGAAGGAGCTTGGCGCCACATCCACAAGAAAGGGAGAGATATGCTGGGACATAGAGGTGCCGTTTCTTTGGAGCCTTACCTACAGTGGGTCCGTGCTAGGGCTTGTGCTCTCAAGATGCCATATAAACTTGAGAAACCTTTATTCCCCGCCATTGCACCATCATCTGTTGTTATCCCTATCGCGGATGTAGGAGAATATCAAGGAAATCTGGCTAGGATGAAGTCCGAGAGGGATGCTTGGAAGGAAAAGTACCATATGTATGAATATGAGAATCGAGTCTTGACTCGACAACTAAAAGAAAAGAAGGAGTTGCTGCTTATTCAAGACGGCCGGTTCGTTGACCACGATGAGAAACTTCGTCAGAAGGATGCCTTGCTGAAGAAGTATGCGAGTGAAAGGAAAAGAAAGAGGGAAGGTTCGGTAAGCGTGTCTCTCGTTCCTAATCCGCAGGAAGAAATCATCGATCGACTGATAGCTGAGAAGAAGGAGATGGAATACTTTTACGAAGAAAAGATCAAGAAGCTCCGATTACAGCTGGTGTTTGGTCCATCATCTGAGGATTCCGAGTGAGCTTTAGTTTTTAGTTTATTTTATTGATGTCATTTTGTAAAACTATGTAAAGGGCTTCATGCTTCGAAGTTGTAATTTATTGTTTTATTAAGGGCTTCATGCTCCGAAGTTGTAATTTATTATTTTATTAAGGGCTTCATGCTCCGAAGTTGTAATTTATTGTTTTATTAAGGGCTTCATGCTCCAAAGTTGTAATTTATTGCTTTCATGTTTAAAATTGTAATTTATCACTTTATTATGGTTTTCATGTTTCGAAGTTGTAATTTGTTGCTTTCATTCTTGGATTTGTTATCCCAAGGTCGTAATTTACTGTTCCAAATTGTAAGTTGTAATTTACCGCTTTCGATTAATGGATTGAGTTTTTGTTGTTCCAAATTCCTTTACCATTGATGTATGCAAAATCATTAAAGTTCCTTGAAAAACTTTTAAAATGAGTCATCATTTGCATTGCCATCATGCATCATTTCACCTTCCACTTCACATGTTTTCTAGAGTCTCATCCTTGTTCTTTTTCCACCAAAGGTTGTCAAGCTGTCTCACCGATACGACACTCGGGCCAATCGTCAAAGGAAAATGGAAGATTTGGAACAGGAAAATCATGAGCCTCGTGGGGAAGTTGCTACACTTCGTGTCGAGATGGAAAAGTTAACTGCGTTAGTGGAAAGTTTGGTGGCTGTTCAGAATCAGCCATCGACTACGGCTGCCGAGATTCAGACTTCAACTCCAGTGGTTTCCGAGATTGTCACAGTTCCTGCCTCCATAACTCAAATCAACTCTCCGCTTCAACATCAGATGCCGAAAGGTTTTCCGTGGGGAATGCCTTACAACTTTGTGCCAGAGGGGTATCAGCCTGCCGCACAACCTTTGTTTCAACCTGCTTTGTCTCTCCCTCAGTCAGAGACAACTGCCATGCCGCCAGTAATTCCGTCTGTAACACCTTTTCCGCAACCAATTATGACGACCGTTGCTCCTGTGGTCCACTCCGTGCCATACTTGAATGAACCCATTTATCCTGCCGAGCCCGCTGAAAGTTTGGGTCTTTTTGATAGAATGGAAGAATTTCAGGATCAGTTCCAGGAAATGCAGAAGGAGCTTAGAGCATTGAAAGGGAAGGATTTATTTGGGAAGAATACGCATGACCTTTGTTTAGTTCTGAATGTCAAGATTCCAGCGAAATTCAAAGTGCCAGACTTTGAGAGATATAAGGGTGATTCCTGTCCTAGAAGTCATTTGACAATGTACGTGAGGAAGATGTCTACATACTCCGATGATCATGATTTGTTGATTCATTATTTTCAAGACAGTTTGACGGGTGCTGCTCTAAAGTGGTATATGGGTTTAGACAGCATTCGAATCCGCAACTTTAACGATCTTAGTGAAGCCTTTGTCCATCAGTACAAGTACAACGTTGACATGGCGCCAAACCGGGATCAACTCCGGGCGATGTCGCAAAGAGACCGAGAATCTTTTAAGGAATACGCCCAGAGGTGGCGTGAAATTGCTGCTCAAATCTATCCACCTCTTGAGGAGAAAGAGATGACCAAGATATTTTTGAAGACTTTAGGGTCTTTTTACTATGAAAGAATGATAGCCAGCGCACCCAGTGACTTCACCGAAATGGTAAGCATGGGCATGCGATTAGAGGAAGGGATTCGCGAAGGGCGTTTGGTTAAAGAAGGGAGTCCGTCTAGCAGTGCGAAGAAGTTTGGAAGTGTTTTTCCAAAAAGAAAAGAGCAGGATGTTAGTGCTTTGTTTCCAGGTAGGCCTAGGAGAGGTTACTCTCACGTTGCGGCAGTCACTCCGGCTGTCCGCCCAACTTTGATGACCCCAACTCATCAAACTCCACCAACTCAACAACGGCCTTTTCAGCAGCAGCCTCGACAACAGGCTTATCCGTTCAACAATCAAAACCGTTCACCCAGAAAACCGCAGTTCGATGCCATTCCTATGACGTATAATGAATTGTTCCCTTCTCTCATCAGAAAGAATCTCATCACGACAAAGCCTCCTCCTGTCGCGCCAAACAGTGCTTCTCTGTGGTACAAGGCGGATCAATTTTGTGAATATCATCAAGGGTCGCCGGGGCACAACCTTGAGAATTGCTTTGCTCTGAAGGCGGACGTACAGAGATTAATTAAGAATGGCATCTTGTCTTTTAAGTATGTTAATCCAAATGTCAGAGATAATCCTTTGCCTCGGCATGGGGCAGCTTCAGTGAATATGGTTGAAGGTTTTCCGGGGAAGTTTCGGGTTTTTCAAGTCGAACACATAAGAGAGTCGTTGGTCAGGCTACATAAGAGTTTGAGAAGACTTGCCTTTGTTAGGCACCAACATGATTATGACATTTGTGAGTTTTGTTCGAGAGAGGATGACTGTCCTATCGTGAAGGAGGATATTCAAAAGTTGCTAGATCAGAGAGTTATCACTATTACCTATGACCGAAATCCGGAGGATGAGGTGAATGTTATCACACCACAATTTAATCTGCCTGAATCAGTAGAGATTGCTTATGACAGTCAGGTTGCGCCTGTTGATCCTTTGATTATTTACCCACCTGGCCCTATGCCTTACAACTCAGACCAAGCTGTGTCGTACAAGTATAACGCCACAATGATTGAGAATGGGGTAGAAGTCCCTATACCAACGAGACCGTCTTTTGTTAACATTGCTGATGTGAGTAGAGTAACGAGAAGTGGGCGTGTTTTTGCAGCAGTACCGTCGAGGCGACCAGAAGTTCAAGTTAGGAGGCCCATACCGGCGGAGATTCCAGTGAGAAATGTTGAACCAAGGGTTGAGATAGGTCGATCCAATGAACCTATCCCACATCCTGAGGATGATGAGATTTTGAAACTTATCAAGAGAAGTGAATATAAGATTGTAGACCAGCTTTTGCAAACACCTTCCAAGATTTCCTTGCTTGCCTTATTGAGAGATTCTGGTGCACATAGAGAAGCCTTGATGAAGGTCTTGGACCAGGCATTCGTGGACCATGATGTGACGGTTGATCAGTTTGATGGGATTGTGGGAAATATAACTTCGTGTAACAATCTTGGTTTCAGTGATGAAGAACTCCCGGAGGAGGGGAGAAACCATAATATGGCTTTGCACATCTCAGTAAGTTGTGGAAACGATACCTTATCAAGCGTGTTGGTGGATACAGGCTCGTCGTTGAACGTGATGCCCAAGACTACGTTGTCTCGGCTCTCATATCCAGGTGCTCCTATGAGGCCTAGTGGAGTAATTGTTAAAGCATTTGATGGTTCTAGGAAGAAAATTATTGGTGAAGTGGATCTTCCCATAGTGATTGGTCCCCATACTTTTCAAATCACTTTCCAAGTGATGGACATCCGTGCTGCCTACAGTTGTTTATTGGGTCGTCCCTGGATCCATGATGTCGGGGCAGTCACCTCTACGCTCCATCAGAGACTAAAGTTTGTAAGACATGGGAAGCTAGTGATGATTGGGGGAGAGCAGGCTATGGTGGTAAGCCATTTATCATCATTTTCTTTTATTGATGCTGACGAGGATGTGGGGACCCAGTTCCAGGGTCTATCTGTTGCTAAGAATACAGTGAAGAAGCAAGGGGCATCCATCTCTTCTTTTGAGGATGCACAGCGAGTGGTGGAAAGTGGTTCGGCCGAAGGATGGGGCCAGGTGTTGACGTTACCCGAGAACAAGTCTGGGGAAGGTCTGGGTTTTCATCCAATATCTGCAAGGGTCGAGAAAGAGGTGGTGGTTCGTCCGATTCAAGAGGTTTTCCGAAGTGCAGGGTTTGTACATCCTGAGGTTGATGCTATCATAAATGATGATTCCGAGGAGGATTTGCCCGTGTTTGTGACGCCTGGATTGGCTTGCCAAAACTGGATAGCTGTTGATGTTCCTGTGGTTATGCACATTTCCGAGTAATGTTTTGTTTATTTTTCTTTGAAAAATTCGCTCTGCCCAAGGCGAAACGTATTTTGTGTCGGGCTATGAAAAATAATTCCTTTTGCTCTGCCCAAGGCAAAAGAGAGATGTCTGGGCTTTTTGTTTCAAGTATTTCCCTTTAATGAATAAAAATGTTATTTTGTCCACTACTGTTTTATTTTTCACTTTTTCTGGGAAATAACAATGAAAATTAATTAATAACATTTTGTTTTATTTGCACAAATCGATTTCTAAAATAAAGCATAATCATATGTGCAGATTAATCCATGACTTAACCATCGAAAACAGTGATCCTATGCCCTCTCCCAACTTTGAATTCCCTGTGTTCAGAGCCGAAGAAGAGGATGATGAAGAGATTCCTGTTGAGATTTCCCGTTTGCTTGAGCATGATGAGAAGGTCATTCAACCATTTGAAGAACCTGTAGAGTTGGTCAACTTGGGTGATGAAGAAGATAGAAAGGAAGTCAAAGTCGGAGCATTGCTTATCCCGGAAGTTAAAGAGAAAATGTTGGAGCTTCTCAAAGAGTATGTTGACGTGTTTTCTTGGTCCTACCAAGACATGCCGGGGTTGGACAATGACATTGTGGAGCATCGTTTACCGTTGAGACCTGAGTGTCCGCCGATCAAGCAGAAGTTGAGAAGGACTCGTCCTGACATGGCTGACAAGATCAAAGAGGAGGTTCAGAAGCAGATCAATGCAGGTTTCCTTGTTACGTCGGTCTATCCTCAGTGGTTATCCAACATAGTCCCTGTAGCTAAGAAAGACGGAAAAGTTCGGATGTGTGTAGACTACAGAGATCTGAATAGAGCTAGTCCGAAGGATGACTTCCCATTACCTCATATTGACGTATTGGTCGACAGTACCGCCAAGTTCAAAGTCTTTTCTTTCATGGATGGTTTTTCTGGTTATAATCAAATCAAGATGGCGCCGGAAGATATGGAGAAGACCGCTTTCATTACACCTTGGGGAACTTTCTGTTATCGGGTTATGCCGTTTGGTTTGAGGAATGCTGGCGCAACATACCAAAGGGCCATGACTGCTTTGTTCCATGACATGATGCATAAGGAGATCGAAGTGTATGTGGATGATATGATTGCCAAATCACAGACTGAGGAAGATCATTTGGAACATTTGTTGAAGTTATTCCAGCGTTTGAGAAAGTACAAACTCCGTCTGAATCCCAACAACTGCACTTTTGGTGTTCGTTCTGGAAGACTTCTGGGCTTCATTGTTAGTCAGAAAGGTATTGAAATAGATCCTGATAAAGTCAAAGCCATTCGGGAGATGCCCGCACCCAAGACGGAAAAACAAGTAAGAGGATTCCTTGAGAGACTGAATTACATTTCTAGGTTTATATCTCATATGACTGCTACCTGTGGGCCGATTTTCAAGCTTCTCCGGAAGAACCAAGGATGTGTGTGGACAGAAGATTGTCAGAGAGCTTTTGATAGCATCAAAGGATATTTACTTGAACCTCCCATTTTGATTCCTCCGGTGGAAGGAAGACCGTTGATTATGTACCTGACTATATTGGAAGACTCCATGGGATGTGTGCTTGGTCAACAAGATGAGACTGGAAGAAAAGAACATGCTGTATATTATTTGAGTAAGAAATTCACAGACTGTGAGTCTCGATACTCATTGCTTGAGAAAACCTGTTGTGCTTTAGCCTGGGCTGCTCGCCATCTGCGCCAGTATATGATTAATCACACTACTTGGTTGATCTCCAAAATGGATCCGATCAAGTATATCTTTGATAAGCCCGCCTTATCCGGAAGGATAGCCCGTTGGCAGATGTTGTTATCTGAATATGACATTGAGTACCACACTCAGAAAGCGATCAAAGGAAGTATTTTAGCCGATCATTTGGCTCACCAACCAATTGACGACTATCAATCCATCAAGTTCGATTTACCAGATGAAGATGTTATGTACTTGAAAGCTAAAGATTGTGAAGAGCCGTTACCTGAAGAAGGACCTGATCCTGAATCCCGTTGGGGTTTGATTTTTGACGGAGCTGTGAATTCTTATGGAAATGGAATTGGGGCAAACATCGTTACTCCCCGAGGTACTCATATCCCATTCACGGCGAGGTTGAAGTTTGACTGCACGAACAACATGGCGGAATATGAGGCATGTATTATGGGTCTCGAAGAAGCAGTGGACCTGAGGATTAAAATTCTTGATATTCATGGAGATTCGGCATTGGTGATTAATCAAATCAAAGGAGAATGGGAGACTCGTCATCCTGGTTTGATCCCTTACAGAGACTATGCTAGAAGGTTGTTAACTTTCTTTAACAAGGTGGAATTACATCATATCCCTAGAGATGAGAACCAAATGGCTGATGCTTTAGCTACTTTGTCTTCAATGTTTCAAGTGAATGATTGGAACGACGTGCCTACAATCCGAGTTATGCGCCTCGACAGACCTGCTCATGTGTTTTCAGTGGAAGAGGTCACCGACGGCAAACAGTGGTTCTATGACATTAAACGTGTTCTTCAAACTCAAGAGTACCCGCCTGGGGCATCCAATAAAGATAGGAAGACGTTGAGAAGATTAGCAAGCAGTTTCTTTCTCAAAGAAGAAGTTTTGTATAAGAGGAATTACGACATGGTCTTGCTCAGATGTGTAGACAGACGTGAAGCAGACATGCTGATGCAAGAAGTACATGAAGGGTCCTTTGGCACTCATGCCAATGGACATGCAATGGCTAGAAAGATGTTAAGAGCTGGTTACTATTGGATGACAATGGAATCTGATTGCTGCAAGTATGTGAAGAAATGTCATAAATGCCAGA
This sequence comes from Vicia faba, assembly GCA_948472305.1. NCBI lineage: Eukaryota > Viridiplantae > Streptophyta > Magnoliopsida > Fabales > Fabaceae > Vicia > Vicia faba. Next base: position 1,434,795,122 of record OX451741.1, on the reverse strand, counting down.
TTTATGCGGACAAGATGCACGTGCCGCCGACCCTCCTCAATGTTATATCTTCACCTTGGCCTTTCTCTATGTGGGGCATTGATATGATTGGGATGATTGAACCCAAAGCTTCAAATGGTCATCGTTTCATCTTGGTAGCGATTGATTATTTTACTAAGTGGGTGGAAGCAGCATCTTATGCTAATGTAACCAGACAGGTGGTAGTCAGATTTATCAAGAATCAGATCATTTGTCGATACGGTATCCCGAGCAAGATCATCACTGATAATGGTTCGAATTTGAATAACAAGATGATGAGAGAGCTTTGTGAAGAGTTCAAGATCGAACATCATAATTCCTCTCCTTACAGACCGAAGATGAATGGGGCTGTTGAAGCTGCGAACAAGAATATCAAGAAGATTGTCCAGAAGATGGTGGTAACTTATAAGGATTGGCATGAAGTGCTTCCGTTTTCTTTACATGGGTACCGTACTTCAGTTCGAACTTCAACAGGTGCAACCCCATTTTCCCTAGTTTATGGTGTGGAAGCAGTACTCCCTGTGGAGGTTGAGATTCCGTCTCTGAGAGTGTTGATGGAAGCTAAACTTTCTGAGGCTGAATGGTGTCAAAGTAGATATGATCAGTTGAATTTAATTGAAGAAAAGATATTGACAGCGTTGTGTCACGGTCAATTATATCAGCAGAGAATGAAGAAGGCTTTTGATAAGAAGGTTCGACCACGCGAGTTCAAAGAAGGTGACCTTGTGCTCAAGAAGATATTATCTTTCCAACCTGATTCTAGGGGCAAGTGGGCTCCGAATTATGAAGGACCGTATGTTGTTAAGAAAGTCTTCTCTGGAGGTGCCATGATTCTCACCAATATGGACGATGAAGATCTTCCGCGTCCCATGAACGCCGATGCAGTCAAGAAGTATTTCGCTTAGGCGAACTTCTGGTCAAACCAGTCTTGGCATTTAAGCATATTTCGGAATTCGAAGTTGTTAGGGAGAATAGTGATCATTGTTTTCGTATAACCTTTTATTTCATGTACTATTTCCCACATTTTTGTAAATCGTTGGAGTCGCGTTGTTAGCAAACTACCATCTTATTAATGAATTTGAGCATTTACCTCCTGTGGGCAAAATTTTAATTTTTATGGAAATACTTGAAACAAATTTACTTAAAATGTTCTTATTTTAAAAATGTGTCGTGAATAACGAAAGGAATATTAACAGTTTGTTCCAAGGATGGTCAAGCCATGAAATGCGAAGCAGTACAGTAGTTTATCCCTGCATGATGAGCATGTTTCGTTTCAAAATCGTCATGAGGTGTGGGTTGTGTAAACTTGTGTTTCTCGGGGTACTAAGTTTGGTGACTCCCCAGCTGTTCCAGTTAAGCATTGTTTTGGCTATCTCTATTTGGGCGATTTCTGAAGTTTGGTACGCTTTGTCTCATACCGTGGTCTATTGGTTTTAGAAGATTGGATTTGGATGCTTTTCTCCTCAGAAGACTTGAGCCTTGTAGCGTGATACTCTCCGACGTTGCTTTGTGTTTCCAGTTCCGTTTATCTTCCGTCTTTTCAAGATTGGCCAAGTATCTATTTTGCTGTGATAGCATATTATCTTCAAGATAGTCCATTTGTCTGTCTTTGTCAGCATAACATTCATTCGCTCATTTACACTTATATCAGCATGCATATCCACATTTGCCGTTGATTTTGGGTCGTACTTTGTTTGTTCGAACAATATACATTTTTGTCCTTTCCAGGTAGAAGGTTAGCTTAGGCAGAAAATGTGTTTCCTTTCTAAATTCCCCAACTGAGCTAACCCTCGTGGATGATTTTTGATTCAGCTTACCTTGCCCATTTCTGGATAGGATGAATTCCCCAATCAAGTTCCTTTCTCATTGGGTGGAGTCTTGTTTGACTGTTTTCTCTCTAGGTTATTCCTGGATGAAGTTGCTGCCTCTTGCATAGGCTATTTCTTTGATTCTCCCCAGTAAGTTCGCGACCTAGACGGCTGGTGCATTTATGTTGCACCTTTAAGTAGGTGATCTCCTCGGGAAGGATTGATTCATGGTTCTCTTTGACGAGGATTTTATTCCATGCCAATATCATCGCAATTTCCTTCTGTTTGGTTTTTGGAAGACGACAAGCGGCAGCTCTTCATGAGCAACCTGTACGTTATAGACACCGTTGGAAAATGACAAGCGGCAGCTCTTCATGAGCAACTTGTACGTTACTTTTTGAAAGCGCCGAGCAGCAGCTCTTCACGAGCTACTAGTGCGTCATTTACTTTTTGAAAGCGCCGAGCAGCAGCTCTTCACGAGCTACTAGTGCGTCATTTACTTTTTGAAAGCGCCGAGCAGCAGCTCTTCACGAGCTACTAGTGCGTCATTTACTTTTTTGAAAGCGCCGAGCAGCAGCTCTTCACGAGCTACTAGTGCGTCATTTACTTTTTCGAAAGCGACAAGCAGCAGCTCTTCACGAGCTACCAGTACGTTATTATTCTTCGGAAAACGGCAAGCGGCGGTCTCTTTATTTGAGCAACTTGTACGTTATTACTTTTCTGGACGACAACAAGTGGTAACCTCTTTATTTGAGCAGCTTGTATGTTATCGGTATTTTCTCTGGACGACAACAAGTGGTAACCTCTTTATTTGAGCAGCTTGTATGTTATCGGTATTTTCTTTGGACAACAGCAAGTGGCAACCTCTTTATTTGAGCAGCTTGTATGTTATCGGTATTTTCTTTGGACAACAGCAAGTGGCAACCTCTTTATTTGAGCAGCTTGTATGTTATCGGTATTTTCTTTGGGCGACAACAAGTGGCAGTTTTCTTTATTTGAACGACTTGCGTATCTACAATCTTATTACTTCAGCATTAATGAGTATATCTCTGAAAATCTAGCAGAGAAGTCTGTTACGAATCTGTACCTCCAGAAGTCGGTAATCAGTTATCAGCAATTTGATACTCTCTGTATATCATTGACCTTGAGTTGCGAACTCACTGTTTTGGATCAATGATCTGTTATGGCCTATGCAAGATGCTCTCTTTGTTAGGGTTAGAGGTCGTATTCCCTCGATTTTATTCGCTGTCAGGAGTCTGTCGTTTGAAGTCGATAGCTTGTTTCCCCAGTAATGTATAATCCATGCCTCTGTGTTTTGTTGGTGTTCGATTCCCCCAACATTGTCTTGTTTCATACAATATCTTTCTCTGTGAGTTCAATCACTGCATTCATATCAAACATGACGACGGCATCTTAGGACAAAATTTGCGTAATTATGTATTTAAGTACCTTCAATCTCGTCGAAACGAAGATTTCAATTTTCATATCTCTGGATAGAAGAAACTTAAATAGGGGCAGCTGTTGTACCCCAAATTTTGACCTAAGATATCATCTCCTACCTGCATCATTACATTACAAGTGTTTTGATCCATCGATTTTAAAATTCATAACTTTTTTCAGGCCGAGAGCTATTTATGTTGAACACTAAATCATTTAATTGATTCGTGCTAAAAAATGTTTATTAATTATTTATTATCTTAAATTTAAATAATTGGAATTTGTTTTCGATTATTATGTAATTTAAAGATGTATAGATAATAAAATAAACATTAGAGAAGAGGCGCATTAATTGTGCAGACATTATTTATTTATTACTCACTATCTTAAATTTAAATAACTGGAATTCATTCTCAGTTATTACATAATTTAGAGGTTTATGAATAATATAATAAATATTCGGAAAAGTTTATTGGTCAATAATGATTATTTAATCATTTGTCATTCTAAGTTAAGTAATTGAAATTCTATTTTAATTATTATAATTTAGAAAGTTATGGATGATGAATTAAATAATTGAGGCTATTAATTGATCAATGATAATTACTTATTTATCTGTTTATTATTCTGAATGTAGGTAGTTGAAATTCGTTTTCAATTATTATACGATTAAAGAATTGTAAACGATAAAATAAATAATTAGAGAGAAAGAAGGAATTAATTGGCGAATATTGGATTTTTATTCATTTTTTTTCTAATTGTACAATTATTATGTAAATATTGTATCTATTACAACAAAATTACAATAATAAGTTTACAAAGCTAAAATGAAATAAAAAATTAATCTAATATTCCTAATTCTAAATCTTCTGATCCAATGCATTTTTGTCTGCTCACTTGATGTTACCTGCAAAATTAAAAGAAATTAGAATTCGAACAAATAATTAAAAGCAAAATTATTTAATGTTCATCATTAAAAGCAATGGCCGGAATCAGTTTACTCTTTTTTGCAAATCACGGGATTTCTCCCGGTTCACAAAAAAGAGAGGAATTTTTAAATGAATGCACAAATCCACTTTTGTCAAAGAAATTGCATCTTTCAAATTAATTGCATTTGTTAAAATCTAATGCATTTTTTCAAAAAATATGCACAGCATACAAAGTCCCTGCATGATCTCAACAACATATGCAAGCAAGCAAATGCCAACGTAAACCTATGCCCACATAGTAGAAAACAAAACATAAGTTATACTATTGAAAGTCAAAATATGCAGTTTAACCAATATGCAAGCAATGTAACATTCCTTTTTTCATCATATTCTGGCCTTTTGCAATTTCAGAAAATAGTACAGCATATCATTTTATTGTCAAAACTGTACTGAGAGAGAAAAAGAGAGGAGGAAGTGTGGTTTTACAGGTTTGGCATAGGCAGGAAAGAGATACAAGACAAACTGCAGTAATATAGCCAGTAGAAATAAAAACATAAAAGAGGAATAGAAACAAATTAGAGGTAGCAGTATGGTGCAGAATGCCAGGGAAGAGGGTGAAAGTATTTCAAATCTCCAGCCTGTAACGTAAACAAAAGAGAGGAGAAGACTGTTATAACATAACAACCAAAAATCACACATATCAGACCATCAATCTCAAAGCCTTCAAGACTGAAAAAAATAGTTATCAAGAAAAACATACAAAAACCAGCAGAACCTGCATAACCATTCACTACTGTCAAAAAACCATTTCACCATATGGCCTAAACCTCACAAACCGATTGAGCCCTTAAGCCAACATCACCATCCTACTGTCAAATATATATCAAAAAACAATTTCACACAAAACCAGTTTTAACCACTTCACCATATGGCCTAAACAAAGAACCATCCTTTCCACTGTCCAACCAACATAACCAGTATACCCATAAAACTGTCAAACTTATTGCCCAAGCCATGAACATCATCAGTCACAAACCTGCTGAAGCCAAGCTAGGCCAAACCTGAAACGATCTAAGCCAAAACCAACTTCGAAGGCAACATAAGCAAGGCCTCAATACATTCATCATTGGCCAAAAAAAGCAAAAATCATACAGTAGTATAGGCGAGAAGAAGAAGAAAATGCTAGTCAAAAAGTAAGCATCTTTCCAAACAGTAGCACTCAACCGTCCAAAACATCAAAGCACAGTACCAAGGAAAAAGAAGAAGAGAAACATCAAAGCACAGTACCAAGGCAAAAGAAGAAGAGAAACATCAAAGCACAGTACCAAGGAAAAAGAAGAAGAAAGAAACCATATAAAGTACCGGCCACCGAAGCAAGCTCGCGGCGCTCCTCCTCTCCTCGCCGCCTAGCCTCCTTCACTCCCAACTATCCCTCCTCCGTCTCCGCCTAGGTAACGATTTCCTTTCCTTGTTTTTCACTTCCATAGTACCTCCAACAATAATAAGAATCAAAATCAAAACAGGATCAGAATCAATGTAATCAGAATCAACACATGCAAAAAAATGTAACCAAGCTTTAACAAATCAGAAGCGTTTTCGTACCGTGAACCCATCGTGCCTTGGCTTGCGTCGGAGGGAAGAGGCAGTGAGAGCGGCTGGCCATGGCAAGGAGTTAGAGAGCGAACTCAGAAGCAAAAGCATGGAGAAGAAGACGCGAAGACGAAGAAGAGAGATGAGCGCCATTGTGCACCACAGAACCCTAATCCCCAATTATGCTAAAACAATTAACCCTAAAAATGATTTGTAAAACTAATGGGCCTCACCCCATTCTCCTACTTAAGCCCACACGACCTGCTTCTGCACCCCCTGTTTTTCTTTCTGTTTGGGCCCTCTCAAACCATCTAGCCCATATATTTTACTTGTTTTTTTATTTGATACACTTTTTTTCTTTTTTATTTTACTTTCTCTAATATTTTTTTAGAATTATTATTATGTTAATTAATTGGTAAGTATAATAAAAAACAAGAGATATGTCTAACTAGGTGATTTTTTTTTAAAATTAGTTTGACCTTTTTTAGTTTAACCTTGGATTTAATTTAAGAGTTTTAATTTAATTTCATTAGGGTAAATTAATAACTTTCCATTTAATTTAGAACCTCTTAATCTTTTAAATAAGTACTTTATTTTTATATACATAAAAATATAGAATTTAAGAAGGTAGACACTTTATTTTTTTAACTAATTCTCCTCTTATATCGTTATTAAACAAAACTCTAAAACATATAAAAATAGAGAAACTAAAAAATATTTTATTAATTCATTTTCTTGCTTTATTAATATTAATATCAAAATATATAAAATAAAACTTAAAAAAAACTTAATAACTAAAAAAAAACATTATGTCTTCGTTAAATAATTCTCTTGCTTTTTTATCCATCAAAAAATGCGTAAAAATTAAAATACTCTCTTTGCGTTAATATTAAACAAAAAATCATGAAAATACATTATTCGCATCATTTAGTCTATCATTTAAATTATCGTTATTTAATCATTATCCGCATATTTTGTCTGTGTATTTATTCATTTGTTTATTCTGTTTATGTTTAAATCCAAAGGAAAAACAGTAAATTTGTTAACTTCATGTCCTCAAGTCTAACTGCGCGAACTTTCGCATTTCATTAAAACTTAGGATAATTTTTCCTCAAGTATTCAACCTTTTCAAAATTCATGCCCTTTAAGCAAAAACTTCGACATTAGGTCGTCGTATCTTCAAAAACCCGTCCGTATCCCGTTTCGGTCAAAACGATTTATTTTCAATCAAGCAATCAATTTTAAATAAAATAGATATTTCAAAAGGTTCCTATAGAGTACTATAGATGCACTGGGTGCTAATACCTTCCCATTGTATAACCAACCCCCGAACCATAAGATCTCTTTTCGAAAACGCTTTGTATTTTTATTATTATTCTACATTGCATATTTAGGGTTTTATTTCGCTCTTTTCCCTTTTCCTTTGGAAACAATAAAGCACGGTGGCGACTCTTGCTTTTGTGAGACGAATTAATCAATAATTCGATCTCCGATTTACCCCGCTACATTTTTTATCGCTACAGGTAGTAGATTCAAACTTTGTTCTAACAATCTCCCCCTTTTTGATGATGACAAAAACTAGATATTTTAATTGGAAATAACGTGAAAAGTATCAGAGATAACTGAATGATAAGATGTATCAGAGTAAGTGGTTATCAAATATAAGGGATAAAGAGATATCAGAGTTGAGAGATACTCCCCCTGAATTTATTGCTTCCCTTTTTAATTCCAAGAGTTCTTCAGGATCATATTTTTATTGCCTTTCTTTGAACATCAGACTCTCAGAGTTTTGACTATCAGAAGCTTTAGATCAGCATATCAGAGCAAAGCTTCAGATCAGCGTATCAGAGCTTTTCTATCAGAGCTTTGCTTTGGGTCAGAGTATCAGAGCTTTAGTCTTCAGAATATCAGAGAGCATTCTTGTACCTGTTAGACTTAAGCAAAAACAGAAAACATATTCAAGTATATCAGAGTTAGAATGTTTGAGATTTTCTGTCTTAGTAATCCGTTATTATTGAAAATATCATTCTTGTTCTCCCCCTTTTTGTCAGCAATCAAAAAGTGTAAGTGAAGTGCTAAAACAATTAGAGCAGAAAAACTTGTCATATTAAAGTATTTATAATCAAACAAAACAGTACAGCAGATAAGCAAAGAAAACATGAAAATGTCATGAATGAAAAACTAAGGTTGGGGAGGAAGGCGTGTGAACAGGTTCTCCAGCATGGCTTTGATCTGATCAGCAGTCTCATTCTGCTTGTGCACCATGCTGACTATTGTGTCTATCTTTCTATCCTGCACATCCATCCTTTCTTTCATCTTCTGGTCATTTTCATCCATCCTTTGCTGCAGACGAATGTCATTCAGCTTCAGCTCTTCCAGAGTCTGCCTGTCCAAGGCAGCTTGAGAGACATCAGAAGCAGGGAGCTTCTGAGAGCTTTCTGCAACATCTTCTGCTTGACTTGCTTCAACTTGAATAGTCTTTTCTTCTTCTGGTTGCACCTTTGAAGCTGGCTGTTTCTCAGACCAAGGCTCACTATCCAGAAGGAGCACGTCTTCCTGTGGCAGCTCACTTTCAACTTCCTTCAGCAGCTTGCTGAAGTTCTGTTGTGCCTGCTCATAGTTGATATCCTACAACTTGAGGGCTTCAGCACGTACCCAAATTCTGAATTGTGACCAGAGCTGGTCAGAGGCAGCTGGGTCAATCATCCCAGGACAGACTTGCTTCAGAGAAGCAATCCACTGCTGCAAACCTGTTTCAAAATTCATAATACCAGAGCCAACATCTGGCTATTTTGGTTTTGGAATGGCTATTTTATTTTTCAGATCTGCAAGACGGTCAAGGATTGTTAAATCTATGAAGGTCCTGCTGGGGTTTTCGGTGGTTTGCTTGGGAGCTGTTTGTTTTGGAGATGGAGTGGGAGAGTCAGAAATTATGATTGGACTGTTTGGGGTTTTGGGAGTATTTTGTGGTGTGGTTTCAGCCGAGGATGGCAGCTGGGCCATTGTGACTGTTGTTCCACATGGCAGCTGGATTTCCAGAGGTGATGGTTAAGGTGATTAAGGAGAATGAGGTTCAGAAGGTGGAGGAGTTGGAGTTTCAGAATGATGAAACTCAGGTTGAGGTGATGGTGGATGAATTTCTGGTTGAGGAGAGGGAGAAGGAATTGCTGGTTGTGGAGAAGTTGTTGGAATTTCTGGTTGTTCAGGGATATGTGGTTCTTCTGGAATGGGTGAGAGAGGTTGTTCTGGTTGTGGAGAGTGGACAATTTGTGGTTCAGAGTTTGGATTGTTGGAGGGGTGATCAGAAGCATGTTGATCAATGTCAGACAGCACTTTGTCAATTGCTGATGTTGTTGAAATTATTGGTTTGGGATGTTTGGTTCGGGGTCTTCTGAGTTGTAGTGCCTTAGAAGGGTCATCTTCTGGTTCGGTTTCATCTATTGTTGGGATATGGATTGAGATTCTGTGAGAGGTTGGAGTTGGGATTGATGTTGGAATAGTAGAAGAATTTAAAACAGAAGCAGCAGATAAATTACCTCTTTTCTTGGGTGTCTGCTGGGATGTTCCTTCTGAAGGGGCCTTCCTTTTCTTCGTCTTCTTCAGTGTAACTTCTGGTTGAGATTGGTGCAGATCTTTGATATTCAGAGTGGGATCTGTACCGTCAGCCTTGCATGCGTCCAGATATCTGAGAACCACCACTGGTTTAGATTCTATCTCAGAAAATAGAGGAAAGTCACTCAGTGGAACTCTTCTGCTGGTGATATCAGCAATAGGAGTAACGCTGGGTTCCTTTTTGATGTTCTCTATTAACTTCATTTTCTTCAAATTCTTCGCGGTCAGAGGCTTCCCAACCGTTGGTTAAATGGTGCTTAACTCTTGAGCTTCAATCAGGTGCTCTATCAGCCTATTCTCAGTCAGAATATCTGATATTAACCTTCCAAAGGGTATCCAATCCCTCTTGGTTCTTTCTTCTTCCCTGGTTTCCTTCACGCTTGTTCTGAGGTGATTAAACAGAAGATGAGCCAAGTTGATTTTTACCTTCTGATTGATAAAATAGATCAGAAACTGCTGATCTATATTTATGTAATCAGGGGAACTGGTTGGCTTCCTATGGTTAAAACACCCCAGAATTATCTTCGCCCAAACTCTGTGGTGATCCTTCATATCTCTGATCTTGCTGCTGGGCAACCCAAGGATAAAAATCCTTTCTGCTATGACGCCCACGTCAGCACATCTTTCAGCCATATCAATACAGCGGACGCCACCGCCACTGTACCCAATCAACTTTGTTATGTGATCCTCAGTGATCACAATCTTCTTCCCCATTATGTAGGAGGTGACTTGATGCTTTGAAGCAGTTGCATGAATCCAGAACTCCTTGACTAACATAGGGAATGTTGGTCCAACCAACCTGTCAAAATACCTTTCCCATTTCTGTGCCCTAACTTCTTCTGTTAAGTCAAAGCCATTTTCCTTCAAACTTCCAAAATCAATGATCAATTCAGATAACACTTCAAGATTCTTCACAGGAGTGAGGAGTGTTCTGAGTGGGATTTGATACTGTTCAGATGATGCTTTCTTCTGAGAACCTGTAGAAGCACTGCTGGAGGTTGCCATGTTCACACTTAGGGATTTTGAGAAAAAAGCTGAGAAAATGGGTTTGAAAGAGATGAACACAGAAAATTTCAGAGAATATATGAGAGATAATGAGAAACTGTAAAAGATTATAGTGAGAAATTAGTGTGTTTAAATAGGGTTCAGAATATTTTGAAAGAGTAAATGTTTTCAATAAAGAGGAATAAAATCATGATTACGTTTTAAAAACATGATTACTTTCAATTAATGCTTGCTGATTTTGGGGGATTTGAGAAAGATACTTAAAACGGTTACCAGACATGTGTCTCAATGCACCCAATCAGCGTTTTTCCTTCTCATAACCGTGCACGCGTTCTGCTTCAGAGATTTGCTGATGATTGGATGACACTTGTTTGATTTGGGAATCAGCACGTCTATCCTTGAGCTTAAACTCTCAGATCTTTAAGACTAGCATCTGATACAATCTTCATGTTCTATCTTTTTGAAAGGAGATTGATCAGAAGTTCACAGTAAAACAAGTACATTCTGAAGATAAATATATGGAATTAAAACATTTTCACTCTGGGCAGATTTTCATGCTGAGATGCTTCAGAATGAAATTGAACCTATCTTCAGAAAGGGGTTTAGTGAAGATATCAGCCCATTGATGGTCTGTATCTATAAATTTTAAGTTCAAAATTCCTTTCTGAATATAGTCCCTAATGAAATGATGTTTTATTTCTATATGCTTAGCTCTAGAATGTAAAATGGGATTCTTACTTAAGCAAATAGCAGAAGTATTGTCACAGAGTATAGGAATGTTACTCTCAAAAATCTGGAAGTCTTCAAGCTGACTTTTCATCCAGAGCATTTGTGTGCTACATCTTGCTGCTGCTATGTACTCAGCTTCTGTTGTTGATAGCGCAATTGTTGATTGCCTTTTGCTGGACCAAGAGATCAGATTTTCTCCCAGAAACTGGCAGCTTCCAGAAGTACTTTTACGCTCTACTCTGTCTCCAGCAAAGTCAGCATCGCAGTAGCCTACTAAACTGTAATCACTAGATTTTCTATAAAACAAACCCAGATTAGTAGTACCTTTCAGATACTTGAAAATTCGCTTAACAGCTGTTAAGTGAGATTCTCTAGGATCTGATTGGAATCTAGCACAAATACATACACTGAATAATATATCAGGTCTTGAAGCTGTCAGATAAAGGAGAGAACCAATCATACCTCTGTAGACTTTCTGTTCTACATTTTTGCTTACCTCTTCTCTTTCCAGAATGCACGTGGGATGCATTGGAATCTTTGATGGCTTACATTCTGAGAGGTCAAATTTATTCAGAAGATCTCTGATGTATTTGCTCTGATGAATGTAATTTCCCTCTGGGGTTTGATTGATCTGAATTCCTAGAAAGAATTTCAGTTCCCCCATGAGGCTCATCTCAAATTCTGCCTGCATACACTTAGCAAATTTTCTACCAAGAGAAGGATTAGTAGAACCAAAAATAATATCATCAACATAAATTTGACAGACTAAGATGTCATTCTTAACTGATTTACAGAATAAGGTAGTGTCCACCTTCCCTCTGGTGAATTCATTTTCTAACAGAAAGTTACTTATCCTTTCATACCAAGCTCTGGGAGCTTGTTTCAGACCATATAGTGACTTCTTTAGTTTAAAAACATGTTCTGGATGTTTTGTATTTTCAAAACCAGGGGGTTGGTGCACATAAACCTCTTCTTCTATATAACCATTTAAGAATGCACTCTTGACATCCATCTGATACAGAGTGATGCCTCTATTAACAGCAAATGAAATTAAAAGTCTGATAGATTCTAACCTGGCGACTGGGGCAAAGGTTTCTGTATAGTCTATCCCCTCTTGCTGACTATAACCTTATGCTACCAGTCGTGCCTTGTTTCTGATGACTTCACCTTGTTCATTTAGCTTGTTTCTGAACACCCATCTTGTTCCAATGATGTTAAATCCTTTTGGTCTGGGAACAAGATCCCATACGTCATTTCTGGTGAATTGATTCAGCTCTTCTTGCATTGCCAGAATCCAGTCATTATCCAGAAGTGCTTCATCAATAGAAGAAGGTTCAATCAGAGACACAAGTCCCATGAGGGTTTCTTCAGAGTTTCTGAAGCTTGCTCTTGTTCTGATTGGATCTTCCTTTCTTCCTAAGATAGTCTCTTCTGGGTGATCCAAACTGCTTATGGGTAATCTCTTCTGAGGTTGATCAGCAGCTGTTGTAGGATTCCTAGCAGTGCTCCTTTCAGACGTTGAAGGAGTGTCTGTGTTGAGAGCTTCTGATGACTTGTCTTCAGAACCTGTAAATTCAATTTCCATACCTGCAAAAACTTCATTCTGCTTTGACTTTTCAGAGTCAAGCTTATCATCAAAACGAACACTGATTGATTCTTCCACAATCTGTGTTTCTGTATTGTATACTCTGTACCCTCTTGAGCGTTCAGAGTATCCTAACATAATACACTTCTGTGCTTTAGAGTCAAACTTGTTCAAATAATTCTTTGTATTTAACATAAAACAGGTACATCCAAATGGATGAAAATATGAAATGTTGGGCTTTCTGTTCTTCCACAATTCATATGGAGTCTTTTCACGAATAGGTCTTATTGAGATTCTATTCTGAATGTAGCACGCTGTGTTTATTGCCTCTGCCCAGAAGATCTTAGTAGCGTTTGTCTCATTGATCATGGTTCTGGCCATTTCTTGCAATGTTCTGTTCTTTCGTTCTACAACTCCATTTTGTTGGGGAGTTCTAGGACAAGAGAAATCATGCAGAATGCCTCTTGTTAGAACAATGTTTGAATCTAGTACCCTATAATTAAGTTTTGATGATAACAAAGTGAAAAGATATAGTAGCTAAATATTTTATGATTGAGTTATATGCTACTTAAAATTACTATGCTCTGACTTGCAGATATGATGATTAAAATAAGCAAGATCACGTTCTCAGCATCAGAATATGAGTTTGTGCATCAGCATCAGAAGTTGCTGAATCAGAACGTCAAGATCAGAAGATCAACGCTTGCACATGCTGAAGCTTGATGAACAGAACTGCGCGTAAGATACTCTGATACAGAATCAAATCAGTTCATCAGCAGCAAAGCAGAATCAGAATGAGCCAAACCAGATCGTGCATTGAAGAAGCAACGGTACTGTGCATTGAAAGCTAATCAATACCAACGGCATCATTCTTGACAAGATCTGCTCAAAAAGGAAAGCTTGTAAATAGCATTGAATCAAGAATATTTGCTTCAACGTTCATCTTCTCAAAGTGCTATATAAACCAAGCTTTGAAGATTATCACGGCTAATGCTTCCAAACTCTCTACACGTACAAAGCTGATCAATAATCTTCACTCTACAAGTCTTGCTAAACCAACAAACTCTGATACCTTATTAGTGTTTAGCATCTTAGTATTCTAAGCTTCATTTGTGTAAACATCACAGTTGTGATATAGTTTTTGTAGAAACATTCATACACACATTTGATTATTCCTTTGTAAGAAAGTGTTACCTTGACAAACCGGATTGTGGTTTGAATCAAGAAGGTTTTAGCAGTTGCTGAAACAGATTTGTATTCAGTTGAATATAGTGGATTAAGACCTCGTTGGAGAGAGGCGAAATCACCTTGAACGGGTGGACTGGAGTAGTTTGAGATCAAACGAACCAGGATAAAAATACCTTGTCATTTGCTTTAAGTTTCCAGTTTTACAATTCAACCCCCCCCTTCTTGTGTTTTTCACCCCTTCAATTGGCATCAGAGCGCCTGGTTCTGAGCTAAAACACTTAACCGTGTCAGTAAAAGATCCAGCATCAGAAAAACACTATGGCAGGAAACAACTCTCATTTCAGCAATGACAACAATGAGGATAGAGACAGATTCAGCGGCAAACCTCCAGTCTTTGATGGAGAAAACTTTGACTACTGGAAAGACAGAATTGAAAGCTTCTTTCTAGCACATGATGCTGATCTGTGGGATATGGTGACAGATGGATACACGCACCCTGTTAATGCAACTGGTCAGAAGATTGATAGAAAATCAATGACTGATCAACAAAAGCGTGATTTCAAGAATCACCATAAAGCCAGAACCATCCTTCTCAGTGCTATCTCCTATACTGAGTATGAGAAGATCTCCAACAGAGACACAGCTAAGAACATCTTTGATTCTCTCAGAATGACGCATGAGGGCAACGTTCAAGTCAAGGAAACAAAGGCTCTGGCGCTCATTCAGAAGTATGAGGTGTTTAAAATGGAAGAATCTGAATCCATTGAAACTATGTTCTCTAGATTCCAGATTCTGGTAGCTGGTCTCAAAGTTCTGGACAAGGGGTACTCTACTGCTGACCATGTCAAGAAGATAATCAGAAGTTTACCCAAGCAGTGGAGGCCTATGGTTACTGCTCTGAAGCTGGCGAAAGATCTCAACAAAATTACTCTGGAGGAACTTATAAGCTCCCTCAGAAGTCATGAGATAGAGCTGGAAGCTGACGAGCCTCAGAAGCAAGGTAAGCCTATAGCTTTAAAATCTAACAGAAAATCTGAATCTAAAGTTTTGCAGGCAGTTGAAGAAACATCTGATGGATCCTCATCAGAAGAAGACGAGCTCTCTCTTCTCTCCAGAAGAGTAAATCAACTGTGGAAGCAAAGACAGAAGAAGTTCAGGAATCCCAGAAGATCTGATCAGAACGAGTCTTCTTCCAGATACAGAAGGACAGATTCCTCCTCTGGATACAGAAGATCTGAAGGCTCCTCAGGTAGCAAGAAGCCAAATACAAAAGACATCATCTGCTACGAGTGCAATGAGCAAGGTCACTACAAGAGTGACTGTCCAAAGCTTCAGAGGGAAAAGCCAAAAAGGAAGTTTGGAAGAGAGAAGAAGAAAAGTCTCATGGCCACATGGGATGACTCTGACTCGTCTGAAGCTGACTCAGAATCAGATGATGAAAGGGCGAACATAGCGCTTATGGCTAACATTCCAGATGACAGTGAAGCTTCTGACTCAGACTCAGAATCAGACACAGAAGAGGTATTTCCTAACTTCGCTGTTAATTTTACAAAGGCTGAACTTGCTGAAAGCCTAAATGAAATTCTGGAACGTTATCAGCAGATTAGAGCTAAATTCAGAGACCTGAAAAGGACTCTTGAATCTGACTCTAATAAGTCTGAGAGTCTCAGATTGGAAAACTCTGAGCTGAGAGATAAAATTTCAAAATTAGAAAACTCTTTACAAAACTCTCAGAAGGAACCAATTGTTGAAACTCCCAGCAACGCTGATGAGATCATTAAGGAGTATGATCATAGCTTCCAGAAGTTCCTTGCTAAAAGCATAGATAGAAGCAGAATGGCTTCAATGATCTATGGTGTTAGCAGAAACGGCAGGAAAGGAATAGGACACCTAGGTAAGGTTCCTACACCTAAAAATGTCATGGATTTAACAATTAAATACACTCCTCTAAATTCACACTTTGTGTATGGTCACACACATGACATCAAATATACTAGTAGTAATCACCTTGTGAAACCAAAATTCAACCAGAGTTTTGGTAAGACTAACAAATCAGGACCCAAGAAGATCTGGGTACCTAAAGATAAAATAATACATGTTGCAGACATCTTTAGCAGCAAGACAGAAACACCAGTCATGGTACCTGGACTCTGGCTGCTCACGTCACATGACGGGAAGAAGGCATATGTTCCAAAGCCTGGAACTTAAGCCTGGAGGCCACGTTGGCTTTGGAGGCAATCAGAGGGGAAAGATTATCGGCTCTGGAACTGTAGGTAACGGAACTCTTCCCTCTATTAATAATGTTCTGCTTGTTGATGGATTGATGCATAACCTGTTATCCATAAGTCAATTAAGTGATAACGGTTATGATATAATCTTTAATCAAAAATCATGTAAAGCTGTTAGTCAGAAAGATGGGACTATCCTATTTAATGGTAAGAGGAAAAACAACATTTACAAAATCAAACTTTCTGAACTTAAGAGTCAGAACGTAAAATGTCTTCTGTCTGTTAACAACGAGCAGTGGATCTGGCACAGAAGATTGGGGCATGTTAGTATGAGAAGAATATCTCAGATTAACAAACTCAATCTGGTCAGAGGACTTCCAAATTTGAAGTTCAATTCAGATGCTCTGTGTGAAGCATGTCAGAAAGGCAAATTTTCAAAACCATCTTTTAAATCCAAAAATGTTGTTTCTACCTCTAAGCCATTAGAACTTCTGCACATTGACTTATTTGGACCAGTTAAGACTGCTTCTGTCAGTGGCAAGAAGTATGGGTTAGTAATCGTAGATGACTATAGCAGATGGACATGGGTAAAGTTCTTAAGACACAAGGACGAGTCACACTCTGTGTTTGTTACCTTCTGTAACCAAGTTCAGAATGAAAAAGATCTTAGAATCGTTAAAGTCAGAAGTGATCATGGTGGAGAATTTGAAAATAAAGATTTTGAGTCATTCTTTAATGACAAAGGCATTCTGCATGATTTCTCTTGTCCTAGAACTCCCCAACAAAATGGAGTTGTAGAACGAAAGAACAGAACATTGCAAGAAATGGCCAGAACCATGATCAACGAGACAAACGTTGCTAAGACTTTCTGGGCAGAGGCAATAAACACAGCGTGCTACATTCAGAATAGAATCTCAATAAGACCTATTCTGGAAAAGACTCCATATGAATTGTGGAAGAACAGAAAGCCCAACATTTCGTATTTTCATCCATTTGGATGTACTTGCTATATGTTAAATACTAAGAATTATTTGAACAAGTTTGATTCTAAGGCACAGAAGTGTATTATGTTAGGATACTCTGAACGCTCAAGAGGGTACAGAGTATACAATACAGAAACACAGATTGTGGAAGAATCAATCAGTGTTCGTTTTGATGATAAGCTTGACTCTGAAAAGTCAAAGCAGAATGAAAATCTTGCAGGTATAGAAATTGAATTTGCAGGTTCTGAAGGCAAGTCATCAGAAGCTCTCAACACAGACATTCCTTCAACGTCTGAAAGAAGCAATGCTAGAAATCCTACAACTGCTGATCAACCTCAGAAGAGAGTACCCAGAAGCAGTTTGGATCACCCAGAAGAATCTATTCTAGGAAGAAAGGAAGATCCAATCAGAACAAGAGCAAGCCTCAGAAACTCTGAAGAAACTCTGATGGGACTTGTGTCTCTGATTGAACCTTCTTCTATTGATGAAGCACTTCTGGACAATGACTGGATTCTGGCAATGCAAGAAGAGCTGAATCAATTCACCAGAAACGACGTTTGGGGTCTCGTTCCAAGACCAAAAGGATTCAACGTCATTGGAACAAGATGGGTGTTCAGAAACAAACTGAATGAACAAGGTGAAGTCATCAGAAACAAGGCACGACTGGTTGCACAAGGTTATAGTCAGCAAGAGGGGATAGACTATACAGAAACCTTTGCCCCAGTCGCCAGGTTAGAATCTATAAGACTTTTAATCTCATTTGCTGTTAATAGAGGCATCACTCTGTATCAGATGGATGTCAAAAGCGCATTCTTAAATGGTTATATAGAAGAAGAAGTGTATGTTCACCAACCCCCAGGTTTTGAAAATACCAAACATCCAGAACATGTTTTCAAACTGAAAAAGTCACTATATGGTCTGAAACAAGCTCCCAGAGCTTGGTATGAAAGGCTAAGTAACTTTCTGCTTGAAAATGAGTTCACCAGAGGGAAAGTGGACACCACTCTATTCTGTAAAACAGTTAAGAGTGACATTTTAGTCTGTCAGATTTATGTTGATGATATAATCTTTGGTTCTACTTATCCTTCTCTTGGAAGAAAATTTGCTAAGTGTATGCAGGCAGAATTTGAGATGAGCCTCATGGGGGAACTGAAGTTCTTTCTAGGAATTCAGATCAATCAAACTCCAGAGGGAACTTACATTCATCAGAGCAAATACATCAGAGATCTTCTGAAGAAATTTGACCTCTCAGAATGTAAGCCATCAAAAATTCCAATGCATCCCACGTGCATTCTGGAAAGAGAAGAGGTAAGCAAAAGCGTAGAACAGAAAGTCTACAGAGGTATGATTGGTTCTCTCCTTTATCTGACTGCTTCAAGACCTGATATTCTATTCAGTGTATGTATTTGTGCTAGATTCCAATCAGATCCTAGAGAATCTCACTTAACAGCTGTTAAGCGAATTTTCAAGTATCTGAAAGGTACTACTAATCTGGGTTTGTTTTATAGAAAATCTAGTGATTACAGTTTAGTAGGCTACTGCGACGCTGATTTTGCTGGAGACAGAGTGGAACGAAAGAGTACTTCTGGAAGCTGCCAGTTTCTGGGAGAAAATCTGATCTCGTGGTCCAGCAAAAGGCAATCAACTATTGCTCTGTCAACAGCAGAAGCTGAGTACATAGCAGCAGCTGGTTGCAGCACACAGATGCTCTGGATGAAAAGTCAGCTTGAAGACTTCCAGATTTTTGAGAGTAACATTCCTATTCTTTGTGATAATACTTCTGCTATTTGCTTAAGTAAGAATCCTATTTTACATTCTAGAGCTAAACATATAGAAATAAAACATCATTTCATTAGGGACTATATTCAGAAAGGAATTTTAAACTTAAAATTTATAGATACAGACCATCAATGGGCTGATATCTTTACAAAACCCCTTTCAGAAGATAGGTTTAATTTCATTCTGAAACATCTCAGCATGAAAGTATGCCCAGAATGAAAATGCTTTAATTCCATATTTTTATCTTTCAGAATGTAATTATATTACTGTGAACTTCTGATCAATCTTTGTTTCAGAAAGTTAGAACATGCAGATTGTATCAGAGGCAAGTCTAAAGATCTGAGAGTCTAATCTCAAAGACAGACGTGCTGATCACTATATCAAACAAGTGTCATCCAATCATCAGCAAATCCCTGAAGCAGAACGCGTGCACGTTTCTGAGAAAGGAAAACGCTGATTGGGTGCATTGAGACACATGTCTGGTAACCGTTTTTAATATCTTTCTCAAATCCCCCAAAATCAGCAAGCATTAAATGCAAAAGTAATCACGCTTGTTAATTGCAATCATTATTTTTTTCTCTCTCTTAAAAACGTTTTATTTTTCAAAATAATTTTTGAAAATCCTATTTAAGCACATTACTCTTCATTCTTAATCTTTACGCTTACTCATAATCTCTTAAGAATTTTTCTGCATACCTCCTTCAAAACCCTAGCTTTCCTCAAATCACTCTCAAGCTTTTTGTGTGAGAACAATGGCATCCTCCAGCATTTCTGCAGGAAATCAGAAGAAGGAAACCTCTGAGCAATATCAAGCGCCTACCAGAACTCTTCTCACACCAGTTAAGAATCTTGAGGTTCTCTCTGAGTTAATAGTGGATTTCGAAAGTTTGAAGGAAAATGGATTTGACCTAACTGCTGAAGTCAAAACTCAAAAGTGGGAGAGGTACTTTGATAGATTGGTTGGACCAACCTTCCCAGAGCTTGTCAAAGAATTTTGGATTCATGCCAAGATTGATAAGCATCTAGTCGTCTCTTCTGTTATGGGAAAGAAGATTATAATTTCTGAAGACCTCATTGCTAGGTTGATTGGTCAAAGTGGTGGTGGAGTCCGGTGTGTGGACATGGCTGATAGATGTCCTGATATTGGTGTGGTAGCAAACTGCATTTTCACCCTTGGTTTTCCCAGCAGCAAAATCAAGGATCTGAAGGATCACTTCAGAGTGTGGGCCAAGATTGTTCTAGGCTGTTTCAATCACAGGAAGCCAACAAGCTCTCCTGACTATATAAACGTGGATCAACAATTTCTGATCTACTTTATTGATCAGAGGGTGAAGATCAATTTGGCACATTTCCTGTTCAATCATCTGAAGACTAGTGTGAAAGAGACTAGAGAAGAAGAAAGGACGAAAAGGGACTGGATACCTTTTGGGAGGCTCATATCAGATATTCTGACAGAGAATAAGCTGATAGATTATCTGAGTGAAGCTAAAGTACTGGGCAATTTTGAACCAACTGTTGGAAAAGCGCTGAATGCTAAGAATCTGAAGAAGATGAAGCTAATAGACAACATCAGGAAGGAACCCAGAGCTTCTTCAACTGCTGACATCACCAGAAGAAGAGTGCCTCTGAATGATTTCCCAAGATTTTCTGAGATGGAATCTCACCCTGATATGGTTGCCAAGTATCCAGATTCTTTCAAGGAAGAAGTTGCAGGTTCGAAGCTGAAGATCAAAGACCTGAGTCAAGTTCAACCTGAAGTGACTCAGAAGAAGTCAAAGAAGAGGAAGGCAGAAGGATCATCTCACCAGACTCCAAAGAAACGAGGTAATCCATCTACTGCTCCTATTTCAACTTCAAATACTATTCCAACATCTGTTGCTCCACCCCAAACCTCTCACAGAATTTCCATTCCAATTCCCACTATTGATGAAAACATACCAGAAGACCCTTCTGAGAACTTACAACTCAGAAGAACCAGAATTAAAATTCCTCTCAAAATTACCAAACAACAACCAACTGTTTCAACAACACCAGCACTTGACAGAGTGCTAGCTGATATTGAGCGTGAACATACTTCTGTTCAATCTCACTCTGAACCACCAAATATTCCTTCTCCACAACCTGAACCAGAAACTCAACCTGAACCAGAAACTCAACCAGAACCAGAACAAGAACCAGAACCACAATCTCAACAACCTATCACAGAAGAACCTCTGATCCCTGAACAATCAGAAGTTCCACCTCCTCAACCAGAAAATAATCCTCCCTCACCTCCAACAGAGTTTCATCGCTATGAAACCCCATCTCCTCATCATTCTGATCCCCACTCACCTCAACCTTCACCGCTGGCAATACAGTTGCCATGTGGAACCACCATTATCACACCCCAGTTACCATCATCAGAGGAATCAACACCTCCAAAAACTCCAACCACTCCAATTGATATATCCTCTGACTCTGATAACCATCCACCAAAACAGACAGCACCTCAGCACACCTCTGAAAGCCAATCCTCTGAAAACCCCGGCAAAACATTCATTGACTTAACAAGTCTTGAACGTCTTGCTGATTTAAGACACAAATTGGCCATTCCCAAACCAAAGCAATTAGATGTTGGCTCTGGTATTTTGGACTTTGAAACAGGTATGCTGCAGTGGATTGCTTCCTTGAAGCAAGTCTGTCCCGGGATGATCGACCCAGCTGCTTCTGATCAGCTCTGGTCACAGTTCAGAGTTTGGGTTCGTGCTGAAGCACTCAAGCTGCAGGACGTCAACTATGAGCAGGCTCAACAGAACTTTAGCAAGCTGCTGAAGGAAGTTGAGAGTCAGCTGCCTCAAGAAGTTGTGTTGCCTCTGGACTCTGAATCTTGGGCTGAGAAAGAGCAAGCTGCTCAGGTGGAACCAGCAGAAGAAGACAAGACTCTTCAGGAAGAGAATCCAGCAGAAGATGTAGCTGAAAGTTCTGAGAAGCTTCCTCCTGCTGAAAGTTCTCAAGCTGCCTTGGACAGGCAGGCTCTGGAAGAATTAAGGCTGAATGACTTACGTCTACAACAGCGGATTGAAGAGAGTGATCAGAAGATGGAAGCCAGAATGAATGTTCAGGACAGCAAAATTGATTCTGTTGTCACCATGGTTCAGAAGCAGAATGCAACTTCTGAAAAGATTCAGGCAATGCTGGAAAGCCTGTTCTCACGCATGCCCCCACAACCTTGAAATATTTTTTCATGCATTCTCTATATTTTCTCTGTTTTCTGAAGTACTTTTGACTGTTTTGCCTATGGTTTGTAATGCTATTTTGCTCTGAGTCTGAACTATCTTTAATATTATTAGTTTTTCTGATCTAAATCATTTTAGCACATCACCAGCACTTTTTGATTGCTGACAAAAAGGGGGAGAACAAGAATGATATTTAAAATTAATAACGGCTAACTAGACAGAAACTCTCAAACATTCTAACTCTCTATTACTTGAAATGTTTTTTTCTCTGTTTTGTCTTTAAGTCTACAGGCACAAGGAAGCTCTTAAACACAATGAAGACTAGAAGCTCATGTTGCTCTGATCAAATATGAAGTTCTGATATATGAAGATCTGATCAACCTAACACTCTGATCTGAAGCAAAGCTCTGACATGAAAAGATCTGACTCTGAAGAACACGCATATCAAAGGGAAGTAACAAACTCAGGGGGAGTATTTCTTAACTCTGACTTCTCCGTACTTCTTATTCTGATACATAGATCTGATAACTTTTCACGTTATTTTTCATTTAAAATATCTAGTTTTTGTCATCATCAAAAAGGGGGAGATTGTTAGAACAATGTTTGAATCTAGTACCCTATAATTAAGTTTTGATGATAACAAAGTGAAAAGATATAGTAGCTAAATATTTTATGATTGAGTTATATGCTACTTAAAATTACTATGCTCTGACTTGCAGATATGATGATTAAAATAAGCAAGATCACGTTCTCAGCATCAGAATATGAGTTTGTGCATCAGCATCAGAAGTTGCTGAATCAGAACGTCAAGATCAGAAGATCAACGCTTGCACATGCTGAAGCTTGATGAACAGAACTGCGCGTAAGATACTCTGATACAGAATCAAATCAGTTCATCAGCAGCAAAGCAGAATCAGAATGAGCCAAACCAGATCGTGCATTGAAGAAGCAACGGTACTGTGCATTGAAAGCTAATCAATACCAACGGCATCATTCTTGACAAGATCTGCTCAAAAAGGAAAGCTTGTAAATAGCATTGAATCAAGAATATTTGCTTCAACGTTCATCTTCTCAAAGTGCTATATAAACCAAGCTTTGAAGATTATCACGGCTAATGCTTCCAAACTCTCTACACGTACAAAGCTGATCAATAATCTTCACTCTACAAGTCTTGCTAAACCAACAAACTCTGATACCTTATTAGTGTTTAGCATCTTAGTATTCTAAGCTTCATTTGTGTAAACATCACAGTTGTGATATAGTTTTTGTAGAAACATTCATACACACATTTGATTATTCCTTTGTAAGAAAGTGTTACCTTGACAAACCGGATTGTGGTTTGAATCAAGAAGGTTTTAGCAGTTGCTGAAACAGATTTGTATTCAGTTGAATATAGTGGATTAAGACCTCGTTGGAGAGAGGCGAAATCACCTTGAACGGGTGGACTGGAGTAGTTTGAGATCAAACGAACCAGGATAAAAATACCTTGTCATTTGCTTTAAGTTTCCAGTTTTACAATTCAACCCCCCCCTTCTTGTGTTTTTCACCCCTTCACCTCTGTCATTAAAGAATGACTCAAAATCTTTGTTTTCAAACTCTCCACCATGATCACTTCTGACTTTAACGATTCTAAGATCCTTTTCATTCTGAACTTGGTTATAGAAGGTAACAAACACAGAGTGTGACTCGTCCTTGTGTCTTAAGAACTTTACTCATGTCCATCTGCTATAGTCATCTACGATTACTAACCCATACTTCTTGCCACTGACTGAAGCAGTTTTAACTGGTCCAAATAAGTCAATGTGCAGAAGTTCTAATGGCTTAGAGGTAGAAACAACATTTTTAGATTTAAAAGAAGGTTTTGCAAACTTGCCTTTCTGACATGCTTCACATAGAGCATCTGAATTGAACTTCAAATTAGGAAGTCCTCTGACCAGATTGAGTTTGTTAATCTGAGATATTCTTCTCATACTAACATGCCCCAATCTTCTGTGCCAGATCCACTGCTCGTTGTTAACAGACAGAAGGCACTTTACATTCTGACTTTTTAGTTCAGAAAGTTTGATTTTGTAAATGTTGTTTTTCCTCTTTCCATTAAACAGGATAGTCCCATCTTTCTGACTAACAGCTTTACATGATTTTTGATTAAAGATTATATCATAACCGTTATCACTTAATTGACTTATGGATAACAGATTATGCATTAATCCATCTACTAACAGAACATTATTAATAGAGGGAAGATTTCCATTACCTACAGTTCCAGAGCCAATGATCTTTCCCCTCTGATTGCCTCCAAAGCTAACGTGGCCTCCAGGCTTAAGTTCCAGGCTTTGGAACATATGCCTTCTTCCCGTCATGTGTCCCGAGCAGCCAGAGTCCAGGTACCATGACTGGTGTTTCTGACTTGCTGCTAAAGATATCTGCAACATGTATTATTTTATCCTTAGGTACCCAGATTTTCTTGGGTCCTGATTTGTTAGATTTACCAAAACACTGGTTGAATTTTGGTTTCACAGAGTACTTACTGCTAGTGTATTTAATATCATGTGTGTGACCATACACAAAATGTGAATTCAGAGGAGTGTGTTTAATGGTTAAATCCATGACATTCTTTGGTGTAGGAACCTTACCTTGGTATCCTATTCCCTTCTTGTCGTTTCTGCTAACTCCATAGATCATTGAAGCCATTTTTCTTCTATCTATGCTTTTAGCGAGGAACTTTTGGAAACTGTGATCATACTCCTTGATGATCTCATCAGCGTTGCTGGGAGTTTCAGAAATTGGTTCCTTCTGAGAGTTTTGTAAAGTATTTTCTAATTTTGAAATCTTATTTCTCAGCTCAGAATTCTCCAATTTAAGACTCTCAGTCTTATTAGAGTCAGATTCAAGATTCCTTTTCAAGTCTCTGAATTTAACTCTAATTTGCTGATACCTTTCCAGAATTTCATTAAGGCTTTCAGCAAGTTCAGCCTTGGTAAAATTAACAGCAAAGTTAGGAAATACCTCTTCAGTATCTTATTCTGAGTCTGATTCAGAAGCTTCACTATCTTCTGAAATGTTGGCCATGAGAGCTATGTTGGCTCTCTCATCATCTGATTTTGAGTCAGCTTCAGACGAGTCAAAGTCATCCCATGTAGCCATGAGACTTTTCTTCTTTTCTCTTCCAAACTTCTTTTTGGGCTTTTCCCTCTGAAGCTTTAGGCAGTCACTCTTGTAGTGTCCTTGCTCATTGCACTCATAGCAGATGATGTCCTTGGTGTTTGGCTTTTTGCTACTTGAGGAGCCTTCAGATCTTCTGTATCCAGAAGAAGACTTTGTCCTTCTGTATTTGGAAGAAGACTCGTTCTGATCAGATCTTCTGGGATTCCTGAACTTCCTTTGTCTCTGCTTCCACTGTTGATTTACTCTTCTGGAGAGGAGGGAGAGTTCGTCTTCTTCTGATGAGGATCCATCAGATGTTTCTTCAACTGCCTGCAAAACTTTAGACTCAGATTTTTTGTTAGATTTTAATGCTAAAGGATTACCTTGCTTCTGAGGCTCGTCAGCTTCTAGCTCTATCTCATGACTTCTGAGGGAGCTGATAAGTTCCTCCAGAGTAATTTTGTTGAGATCTTTTGCTAGCTTCAGAGATGTAACCATTGGTCTCCACTGCTTGGGTAAGCTTCTGATGATTTTCTTGACATGGTCAGCAGTAGAGTATCCTTTGTCCAGAACCTTGAGACCAGCTACCAGAATCTGGAATCTTGAGAACATTGTTTCAATGGATTCAGATTCTTCCATTTTGAACGCCTCATACTTCTGAATGAGCGCCAGAGCTTTAGTTTCTTTGACCTGAACGTTGCCCTCATGCGTCATTCTGAGTGAGTCAAAAATGTTCTTTGTTGTGTCTCTGTTGGAGATCTTTTCATATTCAGTATAGGAGATGGCGCTGAGAAGGATGGTTCTGGCCTTGTGGTGATTCTTGAAGTCACGCTTTTGTTGGTCAGACATTGTTTTCCTATCAATCTTCTGACTGTTTGCATTCACAGGGTGCGTGTATCCATCTGTCACCATATCCCACAGATCAGCATCATCTTCCAGAAAGAAGCTTTCAATTCTGTCTTTCCAGTAAGCAAAGTTTTCTCAATCAAAGACTGGAGGTTTCCCGCTGAATCTGTCTCTGTCCTCATGGTTGTCATTGCTGGTGTGAGAATAAGTTCCTACCATTGTTTTTTGACGCTGGATCTTGTACTGACACGGTTAAGTGTTTTAGCTCAGAACCAGGCGCTCTGATACCAATTGAAGAAGTGAAAAACACAAGAAGGGGGGGTTGAATTGTAAAACTGAAAATCAATGCAATGAACAAGATATTTTTATCCTGGTTCGTTTGATCTCAAACTACTCCAGTCCACCCGTCAAGGTGATTTCGCCTCTCTCCAACAAGGTCTTAATCCACTATATTCAACTGAATAATACACACTGCTTTAACAACTGCTAAAGCCTTCTTGATGCAAACCACAACTCGGTTTTTCAAGGAAACACTTTCTTACAAAGAAGATAAATCTAGGTGTGTGAATGTTTTCTACAAAACTGTATCACAACTGTGATGTTACACAATTTAAGCTTATGAAACTAGATTGCTAAAATACTGAGTAAGGAGATATGGAGCTTTTTAGCAAACTGAGAATGAGAAGATGTAGAATAGCTTTTAGGCGTGTAATATGATGTAGAGCATAAGCCAATTCAATCTTCAGTCTTGTTTATATAGCACTGAGATTGTTGAACGTTGGAGCAATAATCTTGATTCAATGCTAATAACAAACTTTCCTTATTAAGCAGATTTTGTCTGGAATGAAGCCGTTGGTAATAATTTGCTTTCAATGCACAGTATCGTTGCTACTTAATGCATGTTCTGGCTTGGCTCATTCTGACTCTGCTTAAGTGCTGATGAATTGTTGTTGTCTTTATCAGAGTGTTGAGTGCAGTTCTGTTCATCAAGCTTCAGCATTCGCGTGAGTTATTCTTCTGATTCTGGTATTCTGATATAGTATCTTCTGATGCTGACGTTAAGAACCAATATTCTGATGCTGATTACGTGTGCTCTTGCTGATACCTATCAGAGTTTCTGCAAAACAGAAAGTAATATTTTAGGTAGCAAGTAGTTCTTACATGAATCACATAAATAGTATATCTTTTCAATTTGTTATCATCAAAACTTAAACATAGGGTAGTAGATTCAAACTTTGTTCTAACAGCCCCATGCTATCAGAGTGAAAAGCACAGCGGGCATTCGGATCGTACATGGGTGATGCAGCGTTGGGGGTCTTCGGGGCCTCCTTCAAAATCAACAAGTTGGTTTTCAATAACTGTGGCAGAATTTAGGATAAAGTCATGTTGAGCTGAGTGAATTGTCTTCACAGTCTCTCGGCCCTTGGCTAATTGTTGCGCTGAGGAGAACCAGCCGGTCTTGATATAACCACCGCATTAAAAGCTTGGCAGTGTTCAGGTCTATTATGGCTTTTTGTGCTGTAAACAACACTCGACTCCTTCTTAAAGGGCTTCTTCTCGGTGCTTAACAAAGCACACTTATGTATTTTACCAGATTTGATACCAGCCTCAATTCTTTCCCCGGTCATGATCAGCTCTGTAAACCCGGACGAAGAGCTCCCAATCAGATGGTTGAAATACGGACCAGACAGGGTCCCTAGAAACATATCCACTAGTTCCCTATCAGCCAAGGAAGGTTGAACTCTTCCAGCAAGGTCCCTCCACTTCTGAGCATAATCTTTGAAACCTTCACCCGCACCCATAGACATGCCCTGGAGTTAGGTACGCGTGGGAGCGAGGTCGACATTGTATTGGTATTGCTTATAGAAAGTAGTAGCCAAGTCTTCCCAATTACGGATACTAGCTCCTTCCAGCTGATAAAACCATTCAAGCTGAGTCCCTGAGAGACTGTCTTGAAAGAAATGGATCCAGAGATTCTTGTCAGTGGTGTATGGCTGAATCTTTTTCACATACGACCGGAGATACAACTTCGAACAAGAAACTCCTTCGTGCTTAGAAAAAGTTGGTGCTTTGAATTTATGGGGAATCACCATCCCAGACGACAAACCTAGATCACCAAAGTCCAACCCGGGGACCTTCTGAATCTCCATGACACTTAACTGTTCTTCAAGATGTTTATATCTATCCTCAGCAAGAGGATACTGGTCTTCGCCAAAGTCAGTCTCATGATCAGATACCACAAGGCTAGGCACCCTCCTTTCTTCTTGGTTTTCTCCCCCTTCAGATGAGTGGGATAAATTGACGTCATCTCGCAGCCTGTTTCCAAACCTGTGACCCATGTTCAAGAGGACCGTCTTCTTCTGCTTCTTCTTCTTCTTCTTCTTATCTTTCAAAATAAGGGTCTTCAGATCTTGCTGACCCTTGGCTAAACTCATGAACAATTCCTGGAACTGGGCGTTTTGAGCCTGTAGAGCTTTGATAGCTTGATCAGTTGATGTTTCAGAAGACATGATGCTGAAATAAACAGCGAAGAAGATGAGAAAAACCTGTAATGGGTACCTGTGATGAGGTGCATGGAATGAAATGCGTATGATATGATTTCAAAGACTTTGGAGACTCAAATTCGTAACCAAAAATGAAACACACTTTTATTAGATAAACTTTGAATTTAATTGTTCAACAAATGCCTTTAAGGCGTTACAAAAAAGGAAATACTGGAAAGCAAATCAAATCTAGAAATAATCAAAAGACAATCAGCGCTCCCATGGTCGTTTGCCTTTGGTGCTGACATAGTCGTTGAGGATCCGCTCGTTCTCTAGATGTCTTGTCAACTTCTGAATCTTCTGCTCTTGCTCGTGATACTTTTCTCTATAAGTATCCCGTTCTTCCTTCAGCTGCATCCAGGACCTCTTCAATGCCCCAATGTCAGTAGGCATGTAAGGCCGTAGGATGGTAGGAGGAACCCCCTCTTCATCAGCAACTTCAACAATTATAGGCAAGACCGCTTCGTAAGGCATTCCTAGCTTTTGGGCACCGATTTGAACCCATCGAAGATATGGTTCCATTGGTAGAGAAGTCTTCGCACCCAGCTCGTGCGGATCAAACCTGTGTACTCTATCCCATGCTCTTATGAATATGCGGCATTACTCGTCACTATCCCCTTGGAAATCAAAGACAATACTTGGCATCAGCAACTCATGGGGTCCTTCCCTCCTAGCTCGCCCGAACTGACGTAAGGACAAACATGGACTATACGTGATCCCTCCATGGGTTCCTATCAGTGGAACATTAGGGTATTCCCCACAGCGATCAATAATGGCCACATATTCCATACCCTTGATAGTCCAAATGATGTCATTATGAGAGAGAGACATAATCCTATAGGCCCAACCCATGCCTTCTTTGTTCTTCAAAACTGATTTGGGAAGGTGAGAAATAAACCACCTCCCCAGCAATGGAGCACAACTCATAAGGGTTCCCCGTTTCCGAGCGGTACGGGCATAAAGAGAGTGTAAAATGTCACCCAAGAGAGTAGGTACCGGCTTACGGGAAATGAAGATCTTCACCGCATTCACGTCAAAAAAAGCATCTGAGTTTGGAAACAGAACCAAACCATAAATAAGAAGAGCCAAGATATCCTCAAACGCCTGAAATTCTAAACTGTCCCAGAACTGATTAGCCTTACCAACGAAAAACTTAGTCAAGAAGAATTTAGTCCCACTTCTAGTCTCCCAATTAGACATTACCTCAGCCTTTGTCAGATGAAGGGCTGAAGCAATCTCTTCCGGCATAAGAACTTTCTCCCAACCTATGAATGGGGTCTTCTCCAGAATAGAGATACCAAACAGATCAGAGAATTCTTCCAAGGTAGGGACCAACTGGTAGTCCGGAATAGTAAAGCAATGGTACAGTGGATCAAAGAACTGGACTAAGACACTCATCATCTGTTCATCCATCTTGGAGGTGACCAAACTAAGAAGGTGCCCATGTCTTCTGATTAATGAGGTAGTATCTGGCATCTTTGCAACCAATTCCTTAAGCAGAGTGGGAACCTGGACAAAGTTAATCCGGATAGTGTTTCTACGCATGGGTGCCATGACCTATAAAACAGAACAAAGATGAATCCCCTCTATCTTTGAAATAGGTTAGTCCAATGCAATATGCATGCAATGTCATGATGTCATGATGTCATGATAGAAAACACACCACAAGTATCCACAAATAGAAAACATGGTAAAGGCACGCAAGTCACACAAAGAGCCCTTAGATTTCAGGCTGGCAAGGAGTCTAGGTACTACCCTCTTTCAGTTCAGTTGGTTCAAATTTGTCCTAAAAATAGTAACCGGGTTCTAGAGGATCTCAATATCACTGACTACCCTCGATCGGTCATAATTCCAGTTTAGCAACCTTTTCTTGCGGCCGAGATCATCGCGAGAGTTTAGTCTCAATGAGTGTAGCATACTGCTACTGTTTCATGGCCAAGTTGGTCAATTTAAAGGTTCTAAGGTCAGTTGGTGCTTAATGACCCCTTAATAGACCCATATTCTCCTTGTTGTGCCACAAGAGATATCGGTATATACTAAAGTGCCACACCAACGTAGCTACTGCTTCAACCGTATCGGTCTACGCCATATAGTTCCCTCACAGTTTATTTCTACTTACCTAAAGGGTGTCCCCCAGATCCGGGTTAGGATCTATAGTAACTCCGATGCAATCCCACAAATATAAAACATACAAGTCAAGCAATTGAAAACAATATGAACTATTCCTAAGGTACACCCCACTTATAAGCTTCCCCAGCAGAGTCGCCAGTTCTGTGATACAGTGGGAAGAACTGACTTTGTTTTGGAATGCTGGTTTGCGTTTTGCGTTTGTTTTTGCAAAATGTCGCGGTAAGCAAGAGTCACCACTGACTTTTATTTTATCCGACAAGGAAAGGAAAAAAGCATAGAAAAATTCCTTTTTCAAGGTATTTCTCAGGTTCGGGGGGTAGATTATAGAAAGGGAAGGTGTTAGCACCCTTTCTATCCGTAGTTATCTACGGGCTCTTAGGTACTTGCTCAATTGTTTTCAAAAATGGTTTTCTTTGTGCTTGTGGGTTTGAAAAAAAGTTTTTGTTTGAAACTTCGATTTAACTCTTGCTTATATCCTCAAGAGTGTATGGAGTGTTTTTGAAAACTTTGTTCGAAAAGTGTAAGTGTGAAGAGTTTTTTTTTGAAAGAGCAAGTATCTAAGAACCATCTACCTACTCGAAAAACGAATCGTTCTATGCTAATGTCCTTTAGACAATGCTATCCTACTATTTATGAGTAGGTAGCACCGTCGTTGGAGTTTAAGGGTCAATTCAAATGAGGGACTTACGGTCACTAAAGCAATGTTAGGACGCCTTAGCGGTAACCCTAATGTCTTAGATCATTTGTTTGAGGCAACAATATCCGAGGCAACCATGTCGAGGCAAATATGATCTTTTAGACAAGAGGACGACTTCTAAGATGACCTATACTCAATGACTGTGTACGAAGGAAACCAAGTGTGGTGTACCCTAAGAGTGCGCATGTGCGAGTGTTTCGTTTTCGGTTATTTTTATCTTTGTACATGTTAAGGGTGATCAAAGTTGATTTTAGGTTAAAACATTCAGTCTTGTCATGCATCTCTATTATCAAACATCTAACAGTTATAATTTGCGGAAATAAAATGCGGAATTTAAATTACAAGGCGTCGGGTATTTACATAGCCAAAGACAAACCCTTCAAAAATAAATAAAGCGATAAAAAATAAATAAAAGCCCTATTTAGTATTACAATCCGGAGGCAAGTACATTATTGGATAAAAGAAAATTAATCGCGGCGCAAAATTTAATCGGACGTAAGATTAGGGTTTTGACCCTTTAAAGAAGACATCTTTTTTGGTTTTTTATTTTAAGAAAGAAATTAATCTAAATTAATTACTAAATTAAATTAAATTAATTAATTAATAATAAAAATAAATTATTTTTGGATTTTTGTTATTTTAAGAAAGGAAAATAAAAATGATTAAGTTAGTAACTAAACCTAATTAAATCTAATTTAATTTTAATTATTTACAAAAAATAGGTTAAAGTTATTCTAATTAAAGCCTAAATTAATTTAATTAGTGTTTATTAATAAAAATTAAAATTAAAATTTGATTAAATATAGAAAATATTTTTGTGGTTTTTATTTGATGATAAAAAGAAATTTTGTGATTGGTTAGTCGATTAAACAAAAAATAATAAAAAAATTAACAAAAATAAAATAAATAAAATAGAAAGAGAGGGGTTTGGGTCTGAAATGGTGGTGTGAGATAGCAATTATGAGGCCCAATTGTGTTGGCCCTTTGTTGCATTTGAGATCAGGTGTTTGTGCGCTGACTTGGCTCCATGTAGACCATCAGATCCTGGCCACCAGATCTGGCCAATGGACATCTGGGCACTGAATGGACGTGGGTGTATGGTATGTTGCATGCTTGAATATTCACGTGATCACCTGAAGGACAAAATCAAATAGAAATTGGGGGGACCTGGGATTCAAACCCAGGTCCTGAAGGAGTTTGGAGCGCTTGCCTTGCCACTACGCTGAACTGATTTGTTTGTTAATATATTACATAATAATAATAATATAACAAAACAACAATTATTGGTCAGAATAAATAAAAATTCGCGCGCGATTTGAACGCACCAATGGGCTGGGGACACCTCATCGTGCCTGTCCTGAAACCTGTAAAACATTTACCTGCAGATTTGAATCTGCGGCTAAAAGCGCAGGTTCATCCTAAAATCCATCTCAGGCTACATAAATCCATTCCAGGACCATGGTTGGGTTCGTTATGGCCTCCTGATCACAGCTATGTCCCTCTTGAGTCACGATTTTTCCTGAAATAGAAAACCCCAAAAAGCAAACGAAGAACCCTATCTATGGTGGTTCTTCGTTCAGGCTAGATAAAAGCAATTGGATAATTCCAAACTGTTATGGACTGGGCCCGACAGGCCCAATAGCATTGATAAGGCCCAATCCAAACGGACTTGCCGAGGGCCACACCGACCAAAGGGTCACAGTCGTGCCCGACGTGCTCCCTGAGGTTACTTGCTCGACCTCCAACCGTCCAGCTCGACGTCCTGTTGTCCAGCTCGACATCCTGCTCGACCTCCAACTAGGGCAGACTCAGTCCACTGCACTCCCCACGAGACCTCGAAAAGACCGCGTCTCTGTCCGCCCGCACTTCACGCAGAACATCCAGGGAGGGGGCTATAAATACCATATGTTTCCAGAGGGTCAGGTATTGATCATTCTACCTATACTTACTATTTCCTGCTCGTGCTCTTACTTACTGTAGCATCGGAGTGTCTTGCAGGTACCCCCCCCACTTCGTTCAAAACTTTCAGCTCGGAGCCAGCCGCGACGGTCCAAGTCTGATCAGGTTAGATCAGTGGCGTCGTCTGTGGGAAACTAGCTTCCCCGTCTTACGAACAACTCAAAAGACCAAAGCTCAAATTCAACTACCTGTCATGGCTGATCCAGTCCGCGATGAGCAGAATGTCCGTGTCGTCGACACTAATAACGGCACGGCGGACAAAAACAGACATCTCGACAACACTGACAATCCCGGCCACACCACCATTCCTGCAACAACCGCCCCCGGAACTTCCTCATACAGGGACGGGGCTACTGCATCATCCTCCCCGCTCCCGCCACCACTCGAGGACGACCCGACGGCCCTTGCCTACTACCGAGCCGCCCGGTTCCAGGAAGTCCCCGTCCCCTCCGGGGCGGATGCCACCATGCAAGCGTTGTTCGCAGCAATTAATCAAACGAACTATCTCATCTTCGCCCAAGGAGAGAGATTAAAGGCGCTTGAAGACGAGCGAAGACCCCCGAGGAGGCATCGGAGACCACATACTCCCCCTCCTCGGGTGACTGAAGCTCGACACCCTTCTCCCCCGCGGAGACACTACAGGGAAAACTCCAGAAGCCCATCTCCCCGGCCAAAACAGAGGCGACCCTATTTGGAGAGGGAGCCCGTCATCCCTGCCGGAGAACCCAGTCGCGACCCGGCAAGGCACGACAAGAGACACGCCGGAGACGGGCGTGTAACATTCAACCAACGAGCATCACGCTCGAGGGAGACTCAGCACGACTACCGTGCCAGACAATACTACAGGTCCTCATCTCTGTCTCCGAAGAGGAGCGACGAGGACGACCCCCGCGGTCCCCTGTCGCAGGCCATCCTGGATGCACCCATCCCCCCGGGCATGGAGAAGCCCCCACATCTGAAGGAGTATGACGGAGTTGCGGACCCGGTCGACCACATTGACGGGTTCGAGGCCATGCTCCATTATCATAATGTCGGGGGGCCCATCAAGTGCCGTCTTTTCCCCACGACTCTCAGGAAGGCGGCCATGGACTGGTACAAAGGGCTCTCCCCGGGCTCAATCACCTTGTGGCGGAACCTGAAGAACCAGTTCATCAGTTCCTTCACCGCTTCTCGACGCCATCCAAAGACCGAGGCGGTGCTCGAGGCCATCATCCAAAGACAGGATGAGACCTTAAGGGAGTTCATCAACCTCTTCAACCGAGAAGCGATACAGGTCCCCTGCACGGACCACATGAAGAGATATCTGCTGGAGAGGGGGCTCCTCCCCGGCACAGAGTTCAGGAACCGGGGAGAAAAGGAAAGATGACAGACCCCGGGAAGTCCAGGAACAAAGGGGCCCCTCGGGCCGTTTCACCGAGTACACTCCGCTCACAGCTTCCCGCGAGCGTATTCTGGCGGAGTGTGCCAGTACAAACTTCAAGGACGGCGGCGTCAAGCGTCCCCGACCTGCTCCCGCCAAGCCCGGGGCGGACAAAAATAAGTACTGTCAATACCATAGGAGTCATGGTCATCTGACAGAGGACTGCGTCCACCTCAAGGACGCCATTGAAACCCTCATCAAGGGAGGGAGGCTCGCGCAGTACCGGCGAAACAACGCTCCTCGTCGTGACGCCCACGAAGCCAAGGAGCCAGAAGAAGATGCCCGACCATCAGACGAGTCGGTGCCTATCCAGACCGCCTTCTCGGTGACCAGGCCCGAGGACTTCGACATTCCCGAGCACCTGCAGGAACCGCTGACAACGCACAGAAGGTGGGAATACTTCCCCTCCGCCATGGTCATTAATGGGGGCGGGTTCAACGACCTCACCATCAATTAAGCTAAGAGGAAGTTGGACGAGCTGGTCGACGCGGCTCCCCCGCAAACAGTAACATTCGAAAGGGTGAAGGGCAGGTCAGAACCCATCACCTTCTACCTAGAAGAGCTCCCCGGCGAAGCCCCGAACGCGGTCATCCCCTTACTGATAAGGGCAAGAATGGCAAATTTTGACGTGCATCGCATCCTGGTCGACAAAGGGAGTTCCATCGACGTGATGTACAACCGACTGTTCCGAACCCTGCAGCTGGACGACTCACATCTCTCTCCTTATGTGGGGTAGGATCTACAAGGCTTCAACGGCTCGACTTCCAAACCTTGGGGTTATGTCGAGCTCCTGGTTACGTTCGGCGAAGGAACGACTACAAGACTAGTTAAAGTCCGTTTCCTCGTCATTGACTGCCCGTCTCTATACAACTGCATCTTGGGGAGACCGACACTGGCAGAACTAACAGCGGTGCCCTCGACCGTCCACCTGAAGATGAAGTTCTACACCAGGAGGGCACGGGTAGCCACAATCCAAGGAGACCTAGCCGCTGCCCGCAGGTGCTTCAACGCCGCATCTAAGGGACGGGATACCGTCGACATAGGGACCAGACCTGCCAAAAGGACAAAACAGGAGCCCGATAGGAAAGCATCCCCCGAGGAAGAAGTCCAGAAAGCTCCACCAAAGGTCGATTCCATAGCTCTGGACACCCGCTTCGATCAGGACGAGCCATCCAGCAGCGAGCAAATCCAACTCCGACCAATACCGGACGGGGATTTTGAACTCGTTCCCCTCGGCACAGACCCGACCAAGGGAGTGAAGATTGGCAAAGACCTCCCCGACTTGGCCAGGAAGCAAATCAAGGCCTGTCTGCGCGAGAATGCTGATCTGTTCACTTGGAGCGCTGTAGAGATGCCCGGACTCGACCCTGAGGTCGCCTGTCACCACCTCGCCATTGATCCAGCTGCTAAGGCCGTAGTACAACGTAGGCGTAGGCAGTCTCCAAAAAAAACGGAGGCTGCTGAAAAAGCTGTAAAAGGCCTCCTAGAGGCAAATTTTATTTCTGAAGCCCGGTATTCCACCTGGCTGTCAAATGTTGTACTCGTGAAAAAGAATAATGGAAAATGGAGAATGTGCGTTGATTATATTGATCTCAACTGGGCTTGCCCGAAAGATGCTTTTCCTTTGCCTAACATAGATATGCTGGTCAACAACTCGGCCGGCTACAAAACTTTATCGTTCATGGACGCCTACTCGGGCTATAACCAAATCTCAATGGCCCTGGGCGACAAACACTGCACGGAATTCATGACCAGCTCGGGCAACTATTACTACAACGTAATGCCCTTCGGACTGAAAAATGCCGGAGCAACCTACCAGCGCATGATGAACAGAGTTTTCAACAAACAGATCGGAGACATGCTCGAGGTATATATGGACGACATGATCGTCAAGTCCCGAGCAGACACCGACCATGCAGCTCATCTCAAGATAGTCTTTGCCCAAGCAAGACAGTGTAAAATGAGGTTCAACCCCGAGAAATGTACGTTCGGGGTTAAGGCAGGAAAATTCCTTGGATTCTATCTAACAGAACGGAGAATCGAAGCCAACCCCGACAAATGCCGGGCATTCTCCGACCTCCCAACACCGACGTCGAAGAAGTCGATACAAATCATGAACGGCATGCTCACGTTGCTGTCCCGCTTCGTCGCGAAATCCGCTCAATACGCCCTCCCCTTCTTCAAACTCCTTCGAAAGGAAGCAGCCTTCGAATGGAATGAAGAATGCGAGCAGGCATTGCGCCACCTAAAGCAAAGTCTGTCTCATCCGCCCGTGCTATCTCGACCGGACGATGGAGAACCGCTGTACTTGTACTTGGCCGTTTCGAACGAAGCCATCAGCGCAGCTCTTGTCCGCGAGACCACCGACGGGCAGAAACCCGTCTACTTCACGAGCAAGGCCCTACAGGGGCCCGAAAGCAAATATCAGCAGATAGAAAAGGTGGCTCTGGCCCTCGTCAACGCGGCGAGGAGGCTCAGACACTACTTTCTGGCCCACACGATCATCGTGCGAACCGACCAACCGGTGAGGCAACTCCTGGGTCGGCCAGATATGGCGGGCAGAATGCTAAAATGGTCCTTGGAACTCTCCGAATTCGACATTCGGTACGAAAGTAGGAAAGCCCTGAAAGCACAGGCCTTGGCCGACTTTGTCGCGGAAATGACCACTCACGACCCTTCCCCGGGGAAAGAACACAAGTGGACCATCTTCGTCGACGGAGCATCCAGCTCGTCCGGAAGCGGCGCAGGAATCCTTCTGGAAAACAAAGAAGGCGTAGTAATCGAGCACTCCTTAGCTCTCTCCTTCCCGACGTAAAACAACCAGGCAGAATACGAAGCCCTGCTCGCAAGACTGAGACTGGCCGAGGACCTGGGAGCCCGCGAGGTACAGATCTACACCGACTCCCAACTCGTCACCTCTCAAGTACAGGGGAGCTACCAGGCCAAAAACGACAACCTCATCGAATATTTGAACTTAGTCAAAAAATACATGACAAAGTTCGTACGAGCAGAAATTTCGCATGTTCCCCGCGAGTAAAACACGAGGGCGGACATATTGTCCAAACTCGCGAGCACACGAAAGAATGGCGGGAACAAATCCGTCATCCAGGAATCTCTGGCGCGTCCAAGTATCGAACGATCCTCGACCACAGTCGAGATCCATGCCATCGGGGATGTGACATCCTGGATGACCCCGGTATACAATTTCCTGACAAAAGGAGAACTCCCATCGAACCAGGCCGAAGCTACCGTCACAAAACGACGAGCATGTTCCTACGTGGTTCTCGAGCAGAAACTGTACCGCAGAGGATTCTCCATCCCCCTCCTGAAATGCATCGACGAGTCCGCAGTCCCTGAAGTACTGCGGGAGATACACGAAGGGATCAACGCCCAGCACATGGGCGGTAAATCCTTGGCGAGGAAAGCCCTTCGAGCGGGATACTACTGGCCGATGATGCAGCAAGATGCCAAGGAACACGTCAAGAAATGTGACAAATGCCAGAAACACGGGGACCTGCACCTCGCTCCTCCGCACGAGCTAAGCATACTGTCGTCCCCGTGGCCATTCGCCTGGTGGGGTATGGACATCCTCGGGGCCTTCGTGCAAGGAAC
Organism: Vicia faba; assembly: GCA_948472305.1. Classification (NCBI taxonomy): domain Eukaryota; kingdom Viridiplantae; phylum Streptophyta; class Magnoliopsida; order Fabales; family Fabaceae; genus Vicia; species Vicia faba. The sequence goes on along the minus strand of OX451741.1, from coordinate 1,434,756,665 downwards.
CTATCAGAACAAATTCCTCATCGTCGCCGTGGATTACTTCACAAAATGGATCGAGGCCGAGGCCCTCACAAAGATCACCTCGCACAATATCCTCCGTTTCTACAAAAGAAACATCCTCGCCAGATTCGGAATTCCGCGAGCCCTGGTGACCGACAACGGTACCCAGTTCACCGACCACGGGTTCCAAGACTTCGTCACCAAACTAGGAACAAAACAACATTTCACGTCGGTCGAGCACCCTCAAACCAACGGGCAAGCCGAAGCCGCGAACAGAGTCATCCTCCGGGGACTCAAGCGCAGACTCGGCGAAGCGAAGAGGGGATGGGTCGAGGAACTTCACAACGTCCTATGGGCATACCGCACCACGCCCCACTAAACGACGGGCGAGACGCCATTTCGACTGACATATGGCACCGAGGCCGTCATCCCGGTCGAAATCATGGAACCATCCAGACGGACCGAAAGCCCCCTCGACGAAGAAATGAACGACGAGGCACTGAGGGACGAACTCGACCCAGTCGAGGAAATCCGATCTGGTGCAGCCCTGCGCGAAGCCACCCTAAAACAATGAGTGGCTCTACGCCACAACGACAAGGTCACCAAGTGCGAGTTCGAAATCGGTAGCCTAGTATTACGTAGGAACCAGTAGGATTCCCGCGAAGGGAAGCTGGCCGCGAACTGGGAAGGACCTTATCGCGTCCACGGCACCACTGGTACCGGGGTGTACTATCTCGAGCAATTAGACGGAGAGCCATTACCACGACCCTGGAACGCTGCTAAGCTAAAGCAGTACTACAGTTAAAAACTACCAACACCTAGGACCCTCGACCAACGGCACACGCGCTCGGTCAACGAGGAAAAATGTCCGACTCCGTATAGAGGCTGAGGTACAAGCCCGACATACGGCTAAATCGCACAACATCGCTCGGCAAACGAGACCAATCGAAAGTGCCCGACGTGGACAACTACACCGAGCTTCACCGTCGTAGTACCTGTAAGGCAGAACACCCAGCTCGCGATGGGCAGTTCACACCAAGGGCAAACAGTCCCTACCGGGCTTCGCGCCCGACTGAGCAACTCCGCTCCATCTTCCCGACAAGTCATCAAGAATGACGGGCCATCTAAAAGGGTCAAAAGGAAGTCTCTCCCCTCGAGTGCAACACTTAGGTGATTCTGGCCATCGAGAGAAGGCCGGGCACATATGCAAACGAAAGGCGGGCAAACTCGCCAGCTAAGTCACAGCCACTTACGGGCACTCCTCGGGCCCATAACTTAGGATAAATTTTATGCAAAAATATAAGATTTCAAGCACGGGCAAACGATCAAATGTAAAATAGCATTCATTCAAAAAAATGCCCGAAGGCAACAAAGCAAATAAGTATAAACCGACCAAGAAGGCCGACGATGTTCATAAAGTACAACCAACGGGCACGCAGGCCCAAAAAATACAAACAAATATCAAAGGCACGCAGGCCCGCTATCCTACAATCAAGCTTCCCCGGAACCATCATTGTCGACAACAGGAGAGTCGGGCAGGGGCACGATCGCGCCATCCACGATCTGATGCGTGTAGCCCGTCCCCTCAGTGACCAAACCAGGATTTAACAAGGAAAGTTGGCCGACTGCGGAGTCGAACCCCTCCTCCATAGCACCAATGCAATCTGCTTCGAGTAGCCGGATATGGGCGACCAGCTCCGATCGACTCTTCAAAGCTGCTATATCCTCCGGCTCGTCCTCGGCAGGAAGCATGGTGACTTTCAGGTCCTCGATCTGTTGGGTCAGGCGCCCGATGTCGGCCTTCAGACGATCCCTGTCCGCGCGGAGAAGCTCTCCCTCCTCGTCTAGCTTCCCCAAATTTTCTTTCTCCAGGATCAACATCTCTCTCTCAGCGGACAGCAGCGATGCCTGCTCGCGGAACATCTCCTCGGAGCGTTCCAGGGAAGTCCTTAACTTCCGCGAGCTCGAGGTGAGAGCCGCTTTCTCCTGCTCAAGTTCTTCAATGCGGACAGGATCCTCCCCTTCCTCGGACAGCACCAGGGCCATTTCGGCCATTTTCACCAGCCCGACCATGTTGGCGGCCAGGTGCCTCCTCCGATCCTCCTTACTCATTCTCTTGATAGTCTCAACCTCATCGGCAACCACGGACAGAGGGAATCTCTCGAAGAAACCCTCCTCTTTGAAGCAAGGGGGCAACCCGAAGGACCTAACGGCGCTGGAATCCTCGCCGACCGCCGACCCGCTTTCCACCTGGTTCCTTTTTTTTTGTATCAGGTCGGCATGTGGCTCGACCTCTTGAACCTCTGGGATTTCATCCGACGCGGCCCCCGAGCTGGGCGACGAATCCACCCTCACCACATGAGGAGCGCCCGGACTATGCGGCGGGCCCATCCTCGTTGCTTGGGGAGCCTTCACGACCCTCCTGCCCCGTTTCTGGTCGCAAGACAGCTTCAACAGTCTTTCCCGTCGCCCGGCCATCGAACCTGCACAAAATAAAATACGGGTTAGTGTCGAGCAAATACGCAAACAAACGACAGGCGAAGAAATTCAAGCAATAAACGACCTAGTATCGATCGGTCGGGCCTCGAATGTCGGATAGCCCTCCTCGTCCAAGACATCTTCCCCCTCCCTCGTGGCCCACCTGGCGGGGTGGAAGCTGTCAACGAACCGATAAAGAGTGTCGTACGCCTTCTCATCCTCGGAACACATGTCGCCCGCAGAGGTATGATAGTATCCAGTACCGTGCTCGTAGTGCCTGAACATCCAATGCACGGGGAACTTGGTCGTGCGCGCCATCACGGGATACCCTTCGGTGTCTAAGATCGCCTCCCCGTCATCGTCGCTCATTGGAGCCTCCTCCTCGTACAGGGATTCCAAAGCAGTTGTGGTAACCGGTCTCACGACATACCACTTGTCTTTAAAACCCCTCACGGAGTCCATGTACATCTTGAATAGTCTCCTCGACTGTTTTAAGGAGACCCAGTTGTGCTTCCCTCCTCGTGACTGGCGCTGCAGATGGAAAATCCTGAAGAAGAGAGGTATAGTCGCCCCGATCCTCAGAAAGCGACATGTCAGCTCAAACGCCCGGATAAAGGCGAGCGAGTTCGGGTGTAGCTGCGACGGGGCCAGCCCCAGATGGGCGAAGACTCCGGCATGAAAGTCACTGAAGGGCAGCTGCAACCCAAGATCTTTGAACGCAATCTCGTACATGGGGAAGCTATACTTAGGGTACACCGAGCAGATCCGGGCAGTGGAGGTCGGACGCGTAACAACGAAATTCTTTTGAAAATCAGGCTGACCGTGGCCCGCCTCAAGGACATCATATGGCTTTCGGTTACGCCGGCTATAGATTGACGCGATTCCTCTGGGCTCGGCGCCCACCCAGTCCAACAGAGGGTCATCAACAGTGTCGATCAAACTCACCGCCTCATCGGCACTTTGTTCCTCCCGTTCGGGGTGTCTAGAAGAGCACGGCTCGTCCACCATGGTTACCTGCAGAGCACGGGAAACCAGTCAATTGGGCACGAAACCATACGCTCGACGTAACGGACCAGATGTAGCATGCAACAAACCACGGTGCTCCGCGCGCAACCATAAGTTAAGTTTGAAACAAAATAGTAGTCGCCTCCCCGACGTCCGGATAACTCGACGAGACCTTCTCCAAGCCGCCTAAGCAAACCGACAACGCGGTCACTCACGAATATGCCGACCCAAGGTATGAACATGGCGAGAAATATCATAAAACCTACGCCCAAAACCATGAAAATACCGGGAACGATCATGAGTCAGGCGCCCTGGATCATGAAGACCCCGGGCAGCACTGCAGATTATAGCCTAAACCATGTATTTACCGGCCACGAGCGTCTGTTTGTCGGTCCTAAGCATGAGTTTGTCGAGCTAAACGTGAATCTACCGGGCTAGTCCCACGCGCACAGTCCCTAAAACGTCTACAACGATCAAAACCATGCATCACAACAAGAAAACAAAGAGGATAAATCACTTACTTGGAATCAAGGAGTGGGTTCTGCAGCGGAAGAAAGGAATCTATGACGGGAATCGCAGCTACGCTATGAAAATCCGGAAGAACAGCAGCAATAGGAGCGCAAAGAGTAGTAACGCGTTATGGGGCCCAAGGACCCTATTTATAGTGATGACGTGGAATACCAAACGTCACCTCGGGCAACCACGGAGTTTCTCTCCTCGACGCACGGCTTCCAAGGCAATTATGACCCTATCATCATAGGGTGGAGGCACAGTTCCTGAAAGATACCTCGTGTGCTCGACAGACGCGCTCCGGTGAGGAATCCCCGAGCATGCTCCGTGAAGGATTTGTCCCCGAGCACGACACAGAGAAGCCCTCGAGGAGCTGCACCTCTGACCCGGGCGCGAGACCCCGAAACGGAAACAACCCAAGATCAAGCCATGGCTCCTAACCCAAGGAACCACGACTTGGGGGGCTCCTGTTCTGGACTGGGCCCGACAGGCCCAATAGCGTTGATAAGGCCCAATCCAAACGGACTTGCCGAGGGCCACGCCGACCAAAGGGTCACATTTGTACCCGACGTGCTCCCTGAGGTTACTTGCTCGACCTCCAACCGTCCAGCTCGACGTCCTGCTGTCCAGCTCGACATCCTGCTCGACCTCCAACTAGGGCAGACTCAGTCCACTGTACTCCCAACGAGACCCCGAAAAGACCGCGTCTCTGTCCGCCCGCACTTCACACAGAACATCCAGGGAGGGGACCACGTGCGGGTCCCCACTACGCACGTAGAACCTGGCAGTTCCTCCATTGGGCCAAACCTGCCCGGTCCAATGAAGGAACCTTGGCCCAGCGCTGGGGGCTATAAATACCCTCTGTTTCTAGAGGGTCAGGTATTGATCATTCTACCCATACTTACTATTGCCTTCTTGTGCTCTTACTTACTGTAGCATCGGAGTGTCTTGTAGGTACCCCCCCCACCTCGTTCAAAACTTTCAGCTCGGAGCCAGCCGTGACGGTCCAAGTCTGATCAGGTTAGATCACAAACGTTTGCAAATGTCATGTAGATTCAAAATATATTATTGATTCATGAAAAGGATGCATAAATTCTGAGTTGTGAAATCAAGAACAGAGGTGTATTTCGTGATACTTATAGCGTGTTATGGTGTGTGAGGAAGCTTGTTTTTGATCCAGATCACTTGTGTGAACACCCAGGAAGAGATTGGGACCGGTCTCAGCCTCTGAAAGTGCCTCTAGCTATGTGTTGTACCCCAAAATTTGCCCTCCCATATTCTTCAAGATTTGCCAAGATCAAGGTTCAAAATCTCCCAAGGGTTGCACATTCCAATAGCCTCCTAACACAGTCAAAATTAGGGTTTTGGTTCTGGCAAAGAAGTTGAAGTTTTCAAGGGTCCAAAAAAGTCCCACATTCCTATATACATTGTCAAGCATCCATATGCCAAGTTTCAAGACTCACAACATCAAATTGCACACTCAAAAGCCCTAAATGCTTCACAGTCAACTGCAGGGGCAAAATGGTCATTTGACAGTCAAAAGTCAAAAATTTTGGTCAACATCTTATTTTGAAGCCACAAACATCATTTGATCAATTCTTGATCATGATTCACAAAGCATGGCTCAAAAAGTCTCAAGATGCAAAAGTTTCTATTTTTGGACAGTTGAAAAAGTCAACTGCAAATTGACCAGGGCATAACTTCCTCATGGTTTATCAGAAAAATCCCATCCAAAGCTCATTTTTAAGAGAATGACATTTCCTACAACTCATCTTCACAGTTCAAGTCTAAGAAATGCTCTGACAAAAGGTTATCAATTTCAACATTATAGGTCATTTTCAAAAGTCAACAAAAAGGCACTTTAAGTCAAAGACCATAATTTGAGATTGGTAAATCAAAATGACATGGGACCAAAGACATTGGTTAGAGGACTTCAGAAACTTTCAAAATTTCCAAGAACATGATCAAAGCTTCAAAATTGAGCAAGATATGCCTTGTAGAAGTTGGGAAATTTTTGGGAATTTTGAAAAGTCAACTTTGCACAAAAGGCTTCAAAAATGCTAATGGGCCACAAATTCTTCCATGAATCATTAGCCAAAGGCTATGCACGACCCATTAAACTCAAAGGGAGTTATTTTCTTATTTTTGATTAATTATTTGAATTTTTATTATCATTAATTCATTTAATTAAATTTAAATATAAGAAAAATACTAAATCATGTTTTTTAAATCTTTTTGTGCAGCAAGTTCACTCATTATGAGCTAAATATTTCGTGCATCCATTAACAAGGACAATATCATCCAAATTTGGCATGATTGGTGTGTTCGGTGGATCTGGAACTGACTGTTTAACGCTGGTTCACGAAATGTCGCGGAAGCAAGAGTCGCCACCGTCTTTTATTTTCTCCAAATGGAAAGGACAAAAGCACAGAAAAATTCCTTATAGAGATTGCTCTCGGTTCGGGAGGTAGGTTATAGAAAGGGAAGGTGTTAGCACCCTTTCTATCCATGGTTATCCATGGGCTCTTAGATACATGCTCACTTGTGTTTTCAAAAATGGTTTGTTTGCTTTTCAACTGTGGGTTTTAAAAAGTTTCTTTGAAAATTCAAGTTCGACTCTTGTATCAGTCCTCAAGAGTGTTTGAAAAATTGCTTTCGAAAGCTTTTTGAAAAGGTGTCGGTGTGAAAAAGTATTTTTGATTTGTTTTGAAGTTAGAGCAAGTATCTAGAGTCGTCTACCTACCCTAAGGAATTCGTCTGTGTAGATGTCCTTTAAAGTAGTGCCATCCCACCATTGAGAGGTAGGTAGCACCACCGTTGGAGGTGTTCGGGTCAATTCGAGGTTCGGGACATGGTGATCACCGGAGCAATGGGAAGACACCTTAGAAGCTACCCTCATGCCAGGTTCCCGGATCATGAGGACTTACTAAGACATCTTCTACTCGACGATCACCTTTCGAGAGGCAAGGCAACAGTGAAGCGTACCCTAGGGGTGATGTGTGATTTGTGTGTCGTTTTCATTTATTTTTGTCTTGTTCATGTCATGGGTGATCTACGCTTTTGTTTTTATTTTTTCATTCATTCTTGCATGCAATTTATTAGCAGTTAAAAAGTTGCGAGAAATATAAAGTTCCTAAACTATTACAAAGGCACGGGTCCACATCGCCAAATTTAATCCAGGACCCGATTTGACATAAAATAAAGATGCGAGAAATATAAATGTTTAATTTACACGGCTTTGGGAGAATTACATAAATATTTAAAAGAAGGAATAAGGATAAAATGCGCGAAGAGAATAAAAATCGGGAACGCGAGGGCGTTGGACCCTTTTTAATGAAATTAGATCATAATTAGGAAATTAATTAAATTAAAATGAAAAGAAATTATTTTTTAGTTTTTGTATTTATGGATTTTTAACAAGAGAAATTAAATTGGAATTAAAACCTAGTTCTAGCTATTTTTAATTTATAAAAAAAATGTTAAAGTTAAACCTAGAATTAACCTAATTAATTAATGGCAAGTTTTATTTAAAAATAATATTTAATAATTAATTATGGTGAGAGAAAAAAGAAAAAGAATGAAAAATACTTAAAACCCTAATTCTACACTTTTTTAATTTATTAAGAGAAATATTTGAATTAAACCTAGAATAAAAACTAATTAATTAATAAGACTTTATTTACAAAAATATTAGTTAAATAAAATATATTTTGATTTTTGCCTTTTCTGATTTTTATATTAATTTTTATATTATTATGAAAATAAATTAATTGAAAGAATTATATTAAAACTAATTAAAATAAATAAAATAGAAAAAATATGAAAAGGAAGGAAGAAGCAAACCAAGGGGGGTTCTGTCCCCAAACTGGAGGTATAATTTTAGTAATTCTGGCCCAACATTTATGGCCTTGTTTGACCTTTCTGGAAGCGTGCATGTGCGTTGACCAATGCCCATGTTGTTCATCAGATCTCCACCTTTGGATTGGGATCATGGGGCGCGTGGCACGTTTGGATCAGGGGTTGTATGGTGGTCTTCAAGGAGCCAGCTGCATAGAATGACATTAGAAAAAATAATATTGAAGAGAAGGGGGACCTGGGAATCGAACCCAGGTCCCATCGCTTACCATGCCATGTGCCTTGCCACTGAGCCATTCACGCGTTTTGAATATTGTATAGGAAACAAATAACATAAAGCCAAACAAGAGTTAGTGGATGATTTTCGCGCGAATTTCAAATATGCCAATCGTTAACCTACACATCATCATCTTCCCCACTTGCTTGTTGTGCCTGAAACAAAAACAGATTAAATAGCGGGGGTTTTAAACCCCCACTAAATGGCAAGTGCAAAAACAACGATTAGAATATGGTGGCTCATAAATTGAGCGCGAGTAGTGTGTTCAGATCGTCCAAGCCTCCTGAGTTTAATGGTCTAAGTCTCACGTCCTAATTTTTCCATAACTGAGAAACCCCAATTCAAGGTTTTAAAAACCCTAGGCGTCGTTCATGGCAACTCTTCATATATGCAATAATTCTTCAATTAAATCATACTGCTAGCTTCAGAATCAACTCATTAGTATAAATCAACAATAAAAATGCATGGATATGGCCTGAATAATAAAACACGATTATGCAAAAAAAGTGACACAGTCTGACTTCTAGTTACCAATTCTTGATGTTAGGGATGATGGTTTTGATTCAGGCACGTTCCTTGAAGCCTCAGGAACGCAATGGAATAATTTTCTTGCCTTGAAAAGCCTTGGAACCACGTTTTCAGTTTTAGAATTTTTTACAAAAAGTGCAAACTTTGTTCTTGTTTTCTGGCGCAGCTTTGAGATGTCCAGCACTAGGGTTTGCATTAGGCTTATGTATGGAATGATTAGGGTAAACATTTGGATCCAAAAAACCTTTGCATTGATGTACAAGATATTTGATTTTTATGCATATATTTTTCAATCTTTTCCATGCATATTTGATTCCAATCATGGCAAATCACATTGATTCGTTCCCTATCAGCTAATGCACGAAATCTTGAGGCTATTTCATGCATAAAAAGATTTGATTGCATTGGTTTGGTATTTTTTCCATATTTTAATTAATTAAATGAATTATTAGCAATTTAAAATTCAAATAAATAAATAAAAATGATGAATAACTTCCCTTTGGGCCAAATGGTCGTGCACATGCTTTGGATGATCAATCTTGGAAGAAAATGTGGCCCATTAGCAATTTCAAGACATTTGAAGCAAAGTTGACTTTTCAAAATACCCAAAAATTTCCCAACTTCCACAAGGCATATCTTGCTCAATTTTTAAGCTTTGATCATGTTCTTGGACATTTTGGAAAGGTCTTGAAGTCCTCTAACCAATGCCTTTGGTCCCATGACATTTTGATTTACCAATCTCAAGTTATGGCCTTTGACTTAAAGTCCCTTTTTGTTGACTTTTGAAAATGACCTATAATGTTGAAATTGATAACTTTTTGTGAGAGCTTTTCTTGGACTTGAAGTGTGAAGAGGAGTTGTAGGAAATGTCTTTCTCTTCAAAATGAGCTTTGGATGGGATTTTTCTGATAATCCATGTAGAAGTTATGCCTTGGTCAAGTTACAGTTGACTTTTTCAACTATCCAAATATGGAAACTTTTGCATCTTGAGACTTTTTGAACCAAGCTTTGAGAATCATGATCAAGCATTCATAAAATGATATTTGTGACTTCAAAATAAGATGTTGACCAAAAATTTGAACTTTTGACTGTCAAATGACCATTTTGCCCCTGCATTTGACTGTAGGGCAATTAGGGTTTTTTGACTGTGCAATTTTGTGCTGTAAGTCTTGAAACTTGGTATGATGATGCTTGACCATATTTGTAGGCATGTGGGACTTGATTGGACCCTTGAAAACTTCAATTACTTTGTCAGAACCAAAACCCTAGTTTTTGACTGTTAGGAGGCCCTTGAACTGTGCAACACTTGGGGAATTTTGAAGCATGCTCTTTGTAATTCTTGAAGAATATGGGAGGGAAAATTTTGGGGTACAACAGTTGCCCCTGTTCAATCTTCTTAGACCTGAGGATGCAGATTGGCTGACGTGCCTTTCGTAATCCGAAGGTGGAAGATGATTGAACACTAGAGTGCCCAGAAATTTGCGCTCACATAGTAGTGTGATGGTGGAATGGGATTATAGATGCCATTTGGAGATTGATGAATAGGATGATGGGCTTATAGATGCCATGCTGAGAGATGATGGATGGGCTGATGGGCTTATAGATGCCATCTGAGTGTCGATCGCGTAAGAGATTCCTTAGCGAGAACTTGCGTACCTGCAAAAGAAAATTATTACCTGACCTGTTACAGGAGCTGGTCTTTAAACTCTTTGTATAGATGTGTCCAGACTGGTTACAGGAATTGAATCTGGAGCTCCAAACGGTGATGAATGAACCAGGGATGGTTACTACCTCAACAGGAACGGTGAGAGAACCTTGGATGATTACTACCTCAACAAGAACGCTGAGAGAATCTTGGGCGACTTCAACCTCAACAGTAACGCTGAGAGAATCTTGGGCGACTTCAACCTCAACAGTAACGCTGAGAGAATCTTGGGCGACTTCAACCTCAACAGTAACGCTGAGAGAATCTGGGGACGATTACTACCTCCGCAGTAACGGGGAGAGAACCATAGGCGACTTCAACCTCAACAGTAATGCTGAGAGAATCTTGGGCGACTTCAACCTCAACAGTAACGCTGAGAGAATCTGGGGACGATTTCACCTCAACAGGAACGCTGAGAGAATCTTGGGCGACTTCTACCTCAACAGTAACGCTGAGAGAATCTGGGGATGATTACTACCTCCGCAGTAACGGGGAGAGAACCATAGGTGACTTCAACCTCAACAGTAACGCTGAGAGAATCTTGGACGACTTCAACCTTAACAGTAACGCTGAGAGAATCTGGGGACGATTACTACCTCAACAGGAACGCTGAGAGAATCTTGGGCGACTTCTACCTCAACAGTAACGCTGAGAGAATCTTGGGCGACTTCAACCTCAACAGTAACGCTGAGAGAATCTGGGGACGATTACTACCTCCGCAGTAACGGGGAGAGAACCATAGGCAACTTCAACCTCAACAGTATCATTGAGAGAATATTGGATGACTTCAACCTCAACAGTAACGCTGAGAGAATCTGGGGACGATTACTACCTCCGCAGTAACGGGGAGAGAACCATAGGCGACTTCAACCTCAACAGTAACGCTGAGAGAATCTTGGGCGACTTCAACCTCAATAGTAACGCTGAGAGAATCTGGGGACGATTTCACCTCAACAAGAACGCTGAGAGAATCTTGGGCGACTTCTACCTCAACAGTAACACTGAGAGAATCTTGGGACGATTACTACCTCCGCAGTAACGGGGAGAGAACCATAGGTGACTTCAACCTCAACAGTAACGCTGAGAGAATCTTGGACGACTTCAACCTCAACAGTAACGCTGAGAGAATCTGGGGACGATTACTACCTCAACAGGAACGCTGAGAGAATCTTGGGCGACTTCAACCTCAACAGTAACGCTGAGAGAATCTTGGGCGACTTCAACCTCAACAGTAACGCTGAGAGAATCTGGGGACGATTACTACCTCCGCAGTAACGGGGAGAGAACCATAGGCGACTTCAACCTCAACAGTATCATTGAGAGAATCTTGGATGACTTCAACCTCAACAGTAACGCTGAGAGAAACTGGGGACGATTACTACCTCCGCAGTAACGGGGAGAGAACCATAGGCGACTTCAACCTCAACAGTAACGCTGAGAGAATCTTGGGCGACTTCAACCTCAACAGTAACGCAGAGAGAATCTGGGGACGATTACTACCTCCGCAGTAACGGGGAGAGAACCATAGGCGACTTCAACCTCAACAGTAACGCTGAGAGAATCTTGGACGACTTCAACCTCAACAGTAACGCTGAGAGAATTTGGGGCGACTTCTACCTCAACAGTAATGCTGAGAGAATCTTGGGTATATTCTACTGAGTCTTTATTAGGAAAATCTATTAGGGGTCGATTTAACTGGACTAGAGAAGGCCTTTGACTGGATAAGAAACAGGAAAATCTTAGGGTCGATTTAACTGAACCGGTCTAGGTCTTGAAATCTTCAACTTGATAAGAAACAGGGAGATCTTAGGGTCGATCTGACTGAACCAGAGAAGGCCTTTGACTGGGTAAGAAACAGAAAATCTTAGGGTCGATTTAACTGAACCGGTCTAGGTCTTGAAATCTTCAACTGGATAAGAAACAGGGAGATCTTAGGGTCGATCTGACTGAACCAGAGAAGGCCTTTGACTGGATAAGAAACAGAGAAATCTTAGGGTCGATTTAACTGAATCGATCTAGGTCTTGAAATCTTCAACTGGATAAGAAACAGGGAGATCTTAGGGTCGATTTAACTGAACCGGTCTAGGTCTTGAAATATAGCTTGAGAACTTAACTGGATCTTTCCTGAAAGGTAAAGGTCAGTCATATGCAATGCATGATATGGATCAAGCAATGATGTTCTCAACATAAATGAGATTTGTAATATATGATGCGTATATGCATGCTATAATGATGTATGGAAATGCGATGTTTGTGAATGTATCTTTTCGTCTTTAGGAAATAAATACTTGACGGGTGCCGGGAAGTCACTCCTGGGCTGATGTTGAAGAATAGATTTTGCTTCCGCTGGGGATGATAGTTGCAAGAATACTGGTATGAGAAGATGACTCCATTGGGGAATAAACTTGGCGAATAGAATACTCTGCGGGGAATGCTCTGTGGGAAGAGATGTATTTTGCTGATCTTGCTGGGAAGAAATACTCTGTGGGGAGAGAGGTACTTTGTTGAGTTGTTGATAATAATTTGTTGGGGATACCCTTGTTGTGTTGGAAGTGTTAATAGACTTCGCTGGGGATATGAAGACTTTGCCGAGGACACTCTCTCCGTGGCTTTTGGTTGAGGATAACCCAGTTATATCCTGGTAGGGAAGTAACTCTTGAATAAAGCCGGGAGACGCGTTCGTGTTCTGCGAGGATAAGCTTCCAAAATCTACTGGGGATAAGCTTACTGCTTGGGGAGATGAATTCAAACTTTCCTGGGAAACTAGATTGGACTCTCCTGGGGAAGTTTTGAATTGTATTGGAAGTAACTCAACTGAATGTTTGATATACCGCCGGGGAACAATCTTTAGGCCAAGACTACCGGGGATGCTTGTTAAGAATGCATATATATTGCTGGGGAACGTTGAGATCTGCGGGAGGATACCCAACTTCCTTAAGTTTGATAGTAGCTTTGCTTGAGGAGAGTGTACTGACTTGCTGGCCCACTCTCTGGGGAATTGGGATGTACTGGTTATGTTCTTCAGCTGAACTCACCTTGATACCTTGGAGGACAGAACAATTAGATTGCTTAGACGACTCTTTATTGCCCCTGTTTCTGAGGTGGGAGAGGAAGACCTGTGAGGTGCTGATAGTTGTTTCTGGACAAACCTTTTTCTGGTAGGCAGGTGACAAGATGACAGGACATAGTCGTACGCTTTGATCCCTAACTTTTGCCTGGACCGCCCTTTCGGGTTTTCAGTCCACCGGGATACCCATTTTTGCCCAAGCCGCCTTTTCAGGTTTTCGACTTGCCGGGTGTACAGATTTTCATTTTCATCCCTTATTTTTGCCCGAACCCTTTTGGTTCGCCGGGAAGCCCTTATTTTTGCCTAGGTGTGTCAACCTAGCGGGTATTTGATTATGCGTAGTATTCTTTCGACTATGTCCATGATCTTAGAATGCAGGGAGGTGCCCCTGGCTGTAGTGTTTTGTCATGCCCCAGAAGTTGTCTCATCAGGCCAGATTCGTTGCTGGAGTGCCCCAAGTGATTCGGGCGGAGATTTGCCCCATGCTATTTGACCTTTGAGAGATTCTCTGAATCTTGATTGGACTGCCCCAGATAATAGACCATGGTTATGTCTGCCCCTTGATTGGAAATGCTTTTGTTCACTAGGTATTCGTCGTGCGAATTTCCCTGATGTTCAAACAAATAGTCATATGCAAACAATGTTATATCAAAAACGCAAAGCTTATGTCTGTCTTGAAGATTTTGAAAATGCATTCTTTTTCATAAAACAAGTGAATGTTTGTAAAATGTGATGTCAACTCCGTATTTACTGTAGGCCTTAAGGAGTCAGGATACCTTTCGTAACAGTATGCTTTCGAACTAATCCACGCTTTAGCTAGGACTTTTAAGGGTTATAACGTGGCCTGGTTCACGGTTCAAGAAACAAAGGATAAAGGCTCAAATTTATTTGTACCCACCCGCTCTTCGTGATGTTCTTCAAACCTAAGCTCAGTTGATCGTGCGTTAGACCTTGTTTGAGTCTTGCTTTGATGTTCCAGTGATGGTTCAGATATTGATGATTTATTCTGAATAGGCAGTCACTTTGTTTTTGTTGAGGGTTTGTATGACCTCTTTTTTTTTCTTCTGATTTTTGCTATCCCTAAATTTTGCCTGAACTGTTTCTTTTGTGATTACAGTCAGTGGGATGCCCCAGTTTTGTAAGTCTCCTTCATAGGTTTTGACTTATTGGGTTTTTATTTTTGAGATAACGACTGCCTTTCTTTATTGATTATTCGGAACCATCACTGTCTTTCTTTGTTTTGTAAGGACCTCTTGGTGCCATTCGTTATGCACTTGGATCAACTGAGAGAACTACCCTGCCCCAGGTTATGATTAAGGGTTCTAATTTTCAAAAAGAAAAACTCCTACTTCTTTGGCTCAAAGGGGTTGACGAGGGATTATCTTCCTTATAACTCTGGTGTTTAGGGATTGAAACAATGCCTGTACCTCATCAGCGGGGTCTGTTCAAAAGCATACTGTAAAGATCGTGGTATGGTTTTCGTCATCCTCCCTCAAGAGGCTTAGAATTATTAATCGAACGTTGATCATCAGAAAAAATATGAAAATAATTTGCGTATAGTGAATACGAATATATTGCTTCAAGACAGACGTATGCGATGCATTAATGAAATAACAGCATTTAACATGAGTAAATGTTTAAACAAAAGAAAATTACAACTTGAACATTCGAATGAACAAAAGTTTTCTAGTCTCAGGGCTTGTCACTTCAAATGGTGAGCCTTGGAGGGATGGTAGAAAAATTCAGCCTGACCATCTTGTGTGA
Organism: Vicia faba; assembly: GCA_948472305.1. NCBI lineage: Eukaryota > Viridiplantae > Streptophyta > Magnoliopsida > Fabales > Fabaceae > Vicia > Vicia faba. The sequence continues at coordinate 1,434,741,479 of OX451741.1, read as the reverse complement.
ACTCCAATGCCCCTTCATCAATCAGGTCTTGGATCTTGTTTTTCAGATCCCAACACTCATTTGTATCATGTTCTAGACAGGCAGAGTGGTAGGCACACCTTTTATTGGGATCATAGATAGGAGATGTTGTGTTGGGTTCCGGGGATGAGCCCTTAACGTGATCAGATTCAATCTCAACAGGCGTTGTAAAGCTTGAAACAGCGACATGTTGAGCTGGGTGAATTGCCTCTTGGGCTTGTCTGGCTGAAGCTGGTGAGGTTGATGCTGAATTTGTGACACTTGAGCCATTTGAGGAGCTCTCCCTTTACCTCCTTGTCTCGAAGGTGGTTGAACGATGACTGGCTCTTTACCCTTAGACATATGCCCCAGTTGGTTACTCCGAAGCAGTTGGTTGACGAGAACCCCGAGCTCATCTTGTCTTTGAGATAAACTTTGGATGATAGTCACCTGCCCCAGCATCTGGGCTTTCAATGCATCCACTTCAGCTTGCAGATGTATCAGCCGTTCGTCCTCAACACTGTTCCTGACCAAAGTCCCTATGAGAAGTGGTCTCAGCTCCTCCTGTCCCTTGGATAGATTCAGGAGGATTTCCCCGAACCGAGTCTCTTGAGCAAGAAAGTCCTGGTTATCTTGTTGGGAAGTCATTGCTGAAATAAACAGCGGAGAAGGTAAGTGACCTGTAAAAAGGGTACCTGTAATGCAATGATATGTATGTATGCATGCAATGTTTTCAAGGATCTCGCGGGGTAAACAAGAAATTTGTTAGCATTTGAATTTGCAGCTTGATTGAAGGAACTCCATGTTGCTGAGAATCCTTCTTCAAGGGTCAAAGGCTCACCATATCCAGTGGGTCATAGCCTCTGACTTTAGTCATCATGTCTGGTTTTGATTTCCAAACAACCTTGGTTAGGGGAACCTTCTTCAAGAGTCAGAGCTCACCATATCAAGTGGGTCATAGCCTCTGACTTTAGTTATCATGTTTAGGCTGGAGGAAAATAAATCCCCTTTACCCCTTGCTGGACAGTTTGATTCATCATGACCTGCATCACAAGCCCCTGAGATCCTTGAAATGGATTAGTTTTTTATGCAGGATGTATGTAATGGTATGATGTCATGCTATGCATGGGGTAATGTAGGTAAACCCTGTTACGAGTCCCAATTAAGGACTGCAAACCAAAACCTGCAAGAAACTCAGTACACTCTGTTAGGAGTCCCAATTAAGGACTATAAACAAAACCTGCAAGAGACTTAGTAAACCCTGTTATGAGTCCCAATTAAGGACTATAAACAAAACCTGCAAGTAGTTCATGTGTCAGATAACAAGCACGCAAGTAGTCAAGTACGAAGGCACACAAGTCACACAAGAGAAACCCTTAGAGTTTAGGCCAGCATGGGGTCTGGGTATTACCCTCTTGAAGTTGGTGGGTTCAACCTGTCCTATTAGAAGTAACCGGGTTCTAAGGGTCCCAACATCACCGGATTGCTTTCATTGTTTATTGTTTCGATTTAGCCACTGAACTGGCGACCGAAATATTCCAGGAAAGCAACCCTCAATTGAGTGTAGTATCGAGTATCAACCAACCTCGGACTGCACCAAGGTCAGTTATCTCACTACCCTAAAGAGGCCAAGATAGTTCAATTAGGGTTCCTAAGGTCTGTTGATGCTTCACGACACCACGCGGAGGCCCCGTACTCTCCTTGACTGAACTCAAGGGTTACCGGTACACACCAAAGTGCCGCATCAACGTAGCAGACTGTTTCAACCATGTCGGTATACCCCGCACAGTTCCCTCACAGTCTTGTTGCTACTTTCTAAGAAGGTATCCCCCAGATCCGGGTTAGGATCTATAGAACTCCCAAGACAGTACCCACAATAATAAAGCAAACAATTCAGACAATTGAAAACACAAATGATCTTAGTCCTAAGGTACACCTCACTTTAAGTTTCCCCAGCAGAGTCGCCAGTTTTGTGTTCGGTGGATCTGGAACTGACTGTTTAACGCTGGTTCGCGAAATGTCGCGGAAGCAAGAGTCGCCACCGTCTTTTATTTTCTCCAAATGGAAAGGACAAAAGCACAGAAAAATTCCTTATAGAGATTGCTCTCGGTTCGGGAGGTAGGTTATAGAAAGGGAAGGTGTTAGCACCCTTTCTATCCATGGTTATCCATGGGCTCTTAGATACTTGCTCACTTGTGTTTTCAAAAATGGTTTGTTTGCTTTTCAACTGTGGGTTTTAAAAAGTTTCTTTGAAAATTCTAGTTCGACTCTTGTATCGGTCCTCAAGAGTGTTTGAAAAATTGCTTTCGAAAGCTTTTTGAAAAGGTGTCGATGTGAAAAAGTATTTTTGATTTGTTTTGAAGTTAGAGCAAGTATCTAGAGTCGTCTACCTACCCTAAGGAATTCGTCTGTGTAGATGTCCTTTAAAGTAGTGCCATCCCACCATTGAGAGGTAGGTAGCACCACCGTTGGAGGTGTTCGGGTCAATTCGAGGTTCGGGACATGGTGATCACCGGAGCAATGGGAAGACACCTTAGAAGCTACCCTCATGCCAGGTTCCCGGATCATGAGGACTTACTAAGACATCCTCTACTCGACGATCACCTTTCGAGAGGCAAGGCAACAGTGAAGCGTACCCTAGGGGTGATGTGTGATTTGTGTGTCATTTTCATTTATTTTTGTCTTGTTCATGTCATGGGTGATCTACGCTTTTGTTTTTATTTTTTCATTCATTCTTGCATGCAATTTATTAGCAATTAAAAAGTTGCGAGAAATATAAAGTTCCTAAACTATTACAAAGGCGCGGGTCCACATCGCCAAATTTAATCCAGGACCCGATTTGACATAAAATAAAGATGCGAGAAATATAAATGTTTAATTTACACGGCTTTGGGAGAATTACATAAATATTTAAAAGAAGGAATAAGGATAAAATGCGCGAAGAGAATAAAAATCGGGAATGCGAGGGCGTTGGACCCTTTTTAATGAAATTAGATCATAATTAGGAAATTAATTAAATTAAAATGAAAAGAAATTATTTTTTAGTTTTTGTATTTATGGATTTTTAACAAGAGAAATTAAATTGGAATTAAAACCTAGTTCTAGCTATTTTTAATTTATAAAAAAAATGTTAAGGTTAAACCTAGAATTAACCTAATTAATTAATGGCAAGTTTTATTTAAAAATAATATTTAATAATTAATTATGGTGAGAGAAAAAAGAAAAAGAATGAAAAATACTTAAAACCCTAATTCTACACTTTTTTAATTTATTAAGAGAAATATTTGAATTAAACCTAGAATAAAAACTAATTAATTAATAAGACTTTATTTACAAAAATATTAGTTAAATAAAATATATTTTGATTTTTGCTTTTTCTGATTTTTATATTATTTTTTATATTTTTATGAAAATAAATTAATTGAAAGAATTATATTAAAACTAATTAAAATAAATAAAATAGAAAAAATATGAAAAGGAAGGAAGAAGCAAACCAAGGGGGGTTCTGTCCCCAAACTGGAGGTATAATTTTAGTAATTCTGGCCCAACATTTATGGCCTTGTTTAACCTTTCTGGAAGCGTGCATGTGCGTTGACCAATGCCCATTGTGTTCATCAGATCTCCACCTTTGGATTGGGATCATGGGGCGCGTGGCACGTTTGGATCAGGGGTTGTATGGTGGTCTTCAAGGAGCCAGCTGCATAGAATGACATTAGAAAAAATAATATTGAAGAGAAGGGGGACCTGGGAATCGAACCCAGGTCCCATCGCTTACCATGCCATGTGCCTTGCCACTGAGCCATTCACGCGTTTTGAATATTGTATAGGAAACAAATAACATAAAGCCAAACAAGAGTTAGTGGATGATTTTCGCGCGAATTTCAAATATGTCAATCGTTAGCCTACACATCATCATCTTCCCCACTTGCTTGTTGTGCCTGAAACAAAAACAGATTAAATAGCGGGGGTTTTAAACCCCCACTAAATGGCAAGTGCAAAAACAGCGATTAGAATATGGTGGCTCATAAATTGAGCGCGAGTAGTGTGTTCAGATCGTCCAAGCCTCCTGAGTTTAATGGTCTAAGTCTCACGTCCTAATTTTTCCATAACTGAGAAACCCCAATTCAAGGTTTTAAAAACCCTAGGCGTCGTTCATGGCAACTCTTCATATATGCAATAATTCTTCAATTAAATCATACTGCTAGCTTCAGAATCAACTCATTAGTATAAATCAACAATAAAAATGCATGGATATGGCCTGAATAATAAAACACAATTATGCAAAAAAAGTGACACAGTCTGACTTCTAGTTACCAATTCTTGATGTTAGGGATGATGGTTTTGATTCAGGCACGTTCCTTGAAGCCTCAGGAACGCAATGGAATAATTTTCTTGCCTTGAAAAGCCTTGGAACCACGTTTTCAGTTTTAGAATTTTTTACAAAAAGTGCAAACTTTGTTCTTGTTTTCTGGCGCAGCTTTGAGATGTCCAGCACTAGGGTTTGCATTAGGCTTATGTATGGAATGATTAGGGTAAACATTTGGATCCAAAAAACCTTTGCATTGATGTACAAGATATTTGATTTTTATGCATATATTTTTCAATCTTTTCCATGCATATTTGATTCCAATCATGGCAAATCACATTGATTCTTTCCCTATCAGCTAATGCACGAAATCTTGAGGCTATTTCATGCATAAAAAGATTTGATTGCATTGGTTTGGTATTTTTTCCATATTTTAATTAATTAAATGAATTATTAGCAATTTAAAATTCAAATAAATAAATAAAAATGATGAATAACTTCCCTTTGGGCCAAATGGTCGTGCACATGCTTTGGATGATCAATCTTGGAAGAAAATGTGGCCCATTAGCAATTTCAAGACATTTGAAGCAAAGTTGACTTTTCAAAATACCCAAAAATTTCCCAACTTCCACAAGGCATATCTTGCTCAATTATTACGCTTTGATCATTTTCTTTGACATTTTGGAAAGGTCTTGAAGTCCTCTAACCAATGCCTTTGGTCCCATGTCATTTTGATTTAACAATATCAAGTTATGGCCTTTGACTTAAAGTCCCTTTTTGTTGACTTTTGAAAATGACCTATAATGTTGAAATTGATAACTTTTTGTGAGAGCATTTCTTGGACTTGAAGTGTGAAGAGGAGTTGTAGGAAATATATTTCTATTCAAAATGAGCTTTGGATGGGATTTTTTTGATAATCCATGTAGAAGTTATGCCTTGGTCAAGTTACAGTTGACTTTTTTAACTGTCCAAATATGGAAACTTTTGCATCTTGAGACTTTTTGAACCAAGCTTTGAGAATCATGATCAAGCATTCATAAAATGATATTTGTGACTTCAAAATAAGATGTTGACCAAAAATTTGAACTTTTGACTGTCAAATGACCATTTTGCCCCTGCATTTGACTGTAGGGCAATTAGGGTTTTTTGACTGTGCAATTTTATGCTGTAAGTCTTGAAACTTGGTATGATGATGCTTGACCATATTTGTAGGCATGTGGGACTTGATTGGACCCTTGAAAACTTCAATTACTTTGTCAGAACCAAAACCCTAGTTTTTGACTGTTAGGAGGCCCTTGAACTGTGCAACACTTGGGGAATTTTGAAGCATGCTCTTTGTAATTCTTGAAGAATATGGGAGGGAAAATTTTGGGGTACAACAATTGGTATGAAAAAGATTGAAAAAAAGATATGGAAAATCAAATATTCAAAACATTGATTCAAGGACTTTGGGCTTGGTTTTTTTTTAACCTAATTCACTCAAATACATATACACAACATGACCTAATGCTGAGACACACAAAAGCTACGCAGAAAACCAAGAACAACATTGCAAATTTTTGGCAAAAAAGTGGAAAACTGATTTCACATCTAGAAGGCGATTCAAGGCTTGAAAAGCATTCCAAAACATTGCCAAGACATCCAGGAACGTGTTACAATCAAGAACACATCTCCAGACCTCAAGAATTGGTAGAACAAAGTCACACTTTTCTTGAAATTTTCCATAATCGTGTTTTAATTTTCAGGCATTGTTCATGCATTTTAATTGTTGATTAACACTAACCATGATGTTCTAAAGCTAATGGTACCCTTTGATTGAACTAACAATGCTTGTATAGAGATTTGCCATTAACGCTTGCTAGGGTTTCAGAAGCTTGGAATTAGGGGTTTATACATATGGAAAAATTGGACAACCAAACCTATTCAATTGAAATCAGGACATCTAGACGAAATCAATCCACACCTCGCGCCCTTTTTATAATTGCCCATGCTCTAATCGCTATTTTTATGCACTGCAGTTAGTGGGGGTTTAAAACCCCCGCTATTCGTTTTTGTTACAGGGAGAAAAAGGAAGAAGACACATGCGTGTCTGAACATGGTTGGAGGATTTGAACATTCGCACGTTTTTTTTATTGTTCAGCATAATACTTTCTTTCACATATATTATTTATGTTCCACTAATATTACAAGGAAACGCGCTAGCCTGGATGGTTGATGAGCTGGCTTGCAGGTATTGGGACCTGGGTTCGATTCCCAGGTCCCCCCAAACGCTTAATAATTTTTGTCTTAAGGTGTTCCAGCGTAGCTCTTCATCCAAAGACCACCATACACGTTCATGCTCGTGCCTGCCAAGTGTCCAGGAGCTTCAATCTGATGGCCAGAATGTGAAGATCACCATACACCTGGGTCAACCACTCCACATGCAAACTGGAAAAGTCAACAGGCCTCTTGTTCAGTGGGCCAAATTGCTTCCAATTCACCTCCAAATTGGGTCAGACACCCCCATTGTTTGTATTCTTTTTTTTATTTTTCCTTTTCTTTTTTTTAATTATTTTAATTGTTTCTTTAATTTCATAAATTTTCTTTTCATAATAAAACCAGAAAAATCAAAAACTAAAAATATATTTAATTATTATTATTTCACCATTAATTTATTTTTTGTAAATAAACTTTAAACAATTAATTAGATTAATTAGGTTTCAAAACTTTAAATATTTTTCTTAACAAATTAAAATATGTAGAAATTAGGGTTTTTAACTTTTTATCACTTTTCTTAATAAATAACTTTTTTCTTATTATTATTATTATTATTATTATTATTAATTACTAATTTATTTTGTAAATAAACATATACATAAATATTTAGTAAATTAGGTTAAACTTGAATATTTTTTCATTAATAATTAAAAACAACTTAGAATTAGGGTTTCATTTTAATTTTAATTTCTTTATTTCATTAAATACAAAAAAAAAAACTAAAAAAACATCTCTTTTCTTTAATTAAATAATAATTAGTTTTTAATTTCGATTTAATTTCAAAAGGGTCCAACGCCCTCGAACATTCGATTCTAATTTCTTTTCGCGCATTTATACTTATTTATTTTCTTTGTGAATATTATGTAATTGCTCAAGCCATGTAATAGTAACTAGGTTTTACTTTTCGCATCTTTATTAAAAACGGGTCTTTGTTAATTTGGCGATGTATAGACCTGCGCCTTGTAATAGCGTAGGATTTTACTTTCCGTATTTAAATTTCCGCACTTTTTAACTGCTAAACTTTGCATGAAAGAATGTATGGCCAAAATAAAAACAATGCGTAGATCACCATGACACATGTGCAAGATAAAACATAACATGAAAATAACACACAAATTCACACACCACTCTTAGGGTACGCCTCACTGTTGCCTTGCCCATGAAACGTGGTCGTCAAGTATAGGACGTTTTAGTAAGTCCTTATGTCCATGATCTATGGCATAGGGGTAGCTTCTAAGGTGTCCTACTGTTGCTCTGGTGACCACACTGTCCCTAAACTCGAATTGACCCGAACACCTCCAACGGTGGTGCTACCTACCTCTAAATGGTGGGATGGAACTACCTTAAGGACATTTACACAGCCTAATTCCTTACGGTAGGTGAATGACTCATAGATACTTGCTCTAAAAAACAAAAAAAAACTCTTTTCACACCGACACTTTTCAAAAAGCTTTCAAAAACAATTTTTCAAACACTGTTGAGGACTGATACAAGAGTCGATCTGAAACTTTCAAAGGAACTTTTTTCAAACCCACTCACACTTTGAAAAGCAAACACTTTTGAAAACACAAATGAGCAAGTATCTAAGAGCCCATGGATAACCATGGATAGAAAGGGTGCTAACATTTTCCCTTTCTATAAATCTACCTCCCAAACCGAGAAACTATCTCGTAAGGAATTTTGCTGTGCTTTTGTCCTGTCCATGTTGGAGAAAATAAAAGACGGTGGCGACTCTTGCTTACCGCGACATTTCGCGAACCAGCGTTAAACAGTCAGTTCCAAATCCACCGATCACAGAACTGGCGACTCTGCTGGGGATCTTATAAAGTGAGGTGTACCTTAGGACTAAGATCACTTGTGTTTTCAATTGTTGTGCTTGTTTGCTTTATATTTGTGGGCTGCATCGGAGTTACATAGATCCTAACCCGGATCTGGGGATACCCTGTTAGGTAGCATAAGCTGTGAGGGACCTGTCCGGCATAGACCGACACGGGTGAAACAGCGGCTACGTTGGTGTGGCACCTTGGTCTGTACCGATATCCCTTGTGTCACAACGAGGAGAATATGGGTCTTCTGAGGAGTCATTAAGCACCAACCGACCTTAGAACCTTAAATGACCCGACTTGGCCAATAGAACAGTAGCAGTATGCTACGCCCATTGAGGCTAAACTCTCGTGATGGTTCTGACCGCAAGAAAAGATTGCGATGCTGGAGTTATGACCGATTGAGGGTAGTCAATGATATTGGGATCCTCTAAGAACCTGGTTACTTCTGATAGGACAGGTTTTAACCAACAAACTGAAAGAGGGTAATACCTAGACCCCATGCTGGCCTAAACTCTAAGGGCTTGTCTTGTGTGACTTGTGTGCCTTATCATGTTTTCCTTTGTGAATATTTTTGGTGTGCTTTATCATAACATCATGCCATCATAAACATTGCATGCATCCTGCATAAGGACTGACCATTTCAAAGACAAGAGGGTTTCACCTTTGCTCTGTTTTGTAGGACATCATGATGCCTATGCGAAGGAATACTATCCGGTTCAATTTTGTTCACCCACCTGAGTTGCTTGAAGAATTGGTTAGCAGAATTCCAAATACTACTTCCTTCATCCAAAGGCATGGTTCTCTTCTCAGTTTAGTCACGGCAAAGTGGGACCAACAACTAATGAGTGTCCTGACCCAGTTCTATGACCCTCTGTACCAGTGCTTCACCTTTCAAGACTTCCAGCTGGTCCCTACCCTGGAAGAGTTCTCTAATTTACTTGGTATCCCTATCTAGGATCAGACTCCCTACACTGGTTGGGAAAAGACTCTTAGGCTTAAGGAGATTGCTGCAGCTCTTCCTTTGACCCACGAGGAGGTAATGGACAACTGGGTGACTAGAAGCAAAGTTAAGTGTTTCTTGGCCAAGTTTCTGATTGGTAAGGCTAACAGTTTCTGGAATGACCTGGACTTTAGGGCGTATGAAGACATTCTGGCTCTCTTAATCTATGGTCTAGTCTTGTTTCCTAATCCTGATAACTTCATTAACGTCACTGCCATAAGGATCTTCATGTCTCGGAACCCTGTGCCCACTCTCTTGGGTGATATCCTGAAACAACTTTATGCTCGTACTGCCCGAAGACGAGGAACTCTGTGGTGTTGCATCCCTTTGTTAGTGAGGTGGTTTATTTCGCATCTCCCTAAGTTCGTGCTGAAGAATAAAGAAGGAAGAGGTCGGGCTCATAGGTTAATGTCTCTCACTGACAAGGGCATCATTTGGACTCTCAGAGGCTTGGATGAGGTAGTTGTTATTGATTGTTGCGGAGAATACCGTAATGTTCCTCTGATTGGTACCTAAGGAGGAATCTCTTATAATCCATGTCTAGCTCTCCGTCAGTTTGGAAGGGCCAGAAGAGCAGGGCCTCATGAGATGTTGGTGCCTCACATCAGTTTTGAGTTTCAGGTGGATAGTGACGAGCTACGTCGTAGGTTCATCAAGGCTTGGGACATAATTCACAAAGCTGACCCACAAGAGCTGGGACCAAAGACTTCTCTACCTATGGAAGCCTACTACAAATGGGTCCGCATCCGTGCTCAGAAGTTAGGTATGCCATATGAAGCCGTCAGACCCATCATTCTTGAGTATCCTGATACAGATGGGGTTCCTCCAACTGTTCTCCCTCCTCAGATACCTACTGATTATGATACACTAAAGAGGTCTTGTGCGCAACTGCGAGAAGAACGAGATTCTTATCGTGAAAAGTTCAACGAGCAGGAATTGAAGATCCAGAAGCTGACAAAGCAGTTGGAGAGCGAGCGAGCCTTGAATGACTACATCCGTATTGAGAAGAGGAGACCCTGGGATCAATGATGAACTTTGGATATTCTTCTACAGTTTTATTTCCCTTTTCAGTATTTCCATTTTTATGTAACGCCTAAGGGCAATCTGTTGAACAATTTCAAAGTTAAATCTAATGAAGTGTGTTCCTTTTTGTTTACAAAGTTGATTCCCGATTGTCTTTGAAAACATAAATCATACGCATTCCATTCATCATGTGCACAGCAGGTACTCTTCTTTTCAGGTTGCTTAATGTTCTTCGCTATTTATTTCAGCATCATGAACCCTGAATCATCTACCGAGCAGTCCATCAAGGCCCTCCAGGCTCAGAACGTCCAATTTCAAGAGCTGATTATGGGTTTGGCCCAAGGACAAGAGGAGTTGAAGGCTCTGCTGGTCAAGAAGAAGAAGAAGAGAACTGTTCTATTCAACACGGGCCGGAGGTTTGGCAACACACTGCAGAATGAGGTTGATCAAACTGGTTCTTCTGTAGGAAAAGGCAGTCCCCAGGGGGGAAGGGCTCCAAGTCCGGTGGTCTCTGACAACGAGACTGATTTTAATGAGGAGCAGTATCCTCCAGCTGAAGACAGGTAGAAGCAGTTGGAAGATCGTCTGAATGCTATGGAGATTCAACAAGTGCCTGAGTTGGATTTCGGAGACTTGGGTCTATCTTCTGGTCTGGTCATCCCACACAAATTCAAATCACCATCTTTCGCAAAGTATGACGGGGCGTCTTTCCCTAAGCTACATCTCAGATCTTATATGCGGAAGATTCAGCCATACACTATGGACAAGAACTTGTGGATCCACTTCTTCCAGGAGAGTCTTTCAGGGACTCATCTCGAATGGTTCTATCAGCTGGATGGAACCAAGGTTCGTAATTGGGAGGAGTTGGCTACTGCTTTTTACAAGCAGTATCAATATAATGCCGACCTCGCTCCTACACGTACCCAACTCCAGGGTATGTCGCTAGGATCGGGAGAAGGTTTTAAAGAGTATGCGCAGAAGTGGAGGGACCTGGCTGGCAGGGTGCAGCCACCATTAACAGACCGTGAACTAGTAGACATGTTCTTGGGAACCCTATCTGGGCCGTTCCTCAATCATCTTATTGGAAATTCGTCTGCAGGGTTCACAGACCTCATTCTGACTGGGGAAAGGATAGAAGCTGGCATGAAATCAGGAAAAATTCAGAAGGGTGCATCTTCAAGTTCTGAGAAAAAGCCTTTTAAAAAGGAGGCCAGTGCTGTGTATGGGCCTAGGAGGCAAGACAAACCAGAGCACCGCCAAGCTGTCAACGCGGTGGTTATTGCTAAGTCTGCTGCCGCTCCTCGGCAACTCAACCAACCAAGGGCCGAGAGACCCAGAAGAGAATACACTCGGCTGAGTATGACCTTGTCACAAATCTTGCCGCAACTGCTATCGACCAACTTGGTGACCGTCAGAGAGGCTCCGAAGGTTGTGAATACTGCATCTCCTAAGTATAATCCAAATGCCCGTTGTGCTTATCACTCTGATAGCCCGGGGCATTCTACTGATGACTGCTGGGCCCTGAGAAATAAGGTTCAGGACCTTATCGATGCAAAGGAGATACAATTTGAGGCGCCTGAGAGACCAAATGTTGTGACTGCTCCTATGCCCCAGCATGGAGTAAATGCCGTTGAGGAAGACTTGTATGTCGTTTCTGTGGATGATGTTGCTACCCCTCTATTGACTGTTAAGAGGAACCTGTTGCTGGCCGGTTTATTTCCGGGTTGTAGTAAGGGTTGCCTTTTGTGTGCTGTTTCCCCTATTGGTTGACCGTTGCTGAAATCAGGCATCCAAAGCCTGATGGACAGCAAATAAATTTTGTTCAAGAATACCGCTGTTCCTTTTGTTCCTGCTGAAGAAGTATCTATCGTCACAATTTTCAACAATCCAACCAAGGCTCCCCCGAGGAAGCCAGTCAAGATCATGTCTATTGCACCCATCATTATTACTGTTTCGGGGCCCCTCCCCTATGAATCTGACAAGGTTGTCCCATGGCACTATGGGGCAGATGTATATGTGCTTGGAGTAAAGCAGGAGTTCAACACCGGTACCAGCATCAGCAATAACACTGGTCCAGCTAAAGTTACCCGCAGCGGCAGGCTCTTCTCGCCTGACATTGCGCCACCAGTTATTCGAAGACCTCTCATAATTACGCCTGCAAGTGCGCCTGTTCCCCTTTCTGATCAAGTTTCTACCCCTGCTGCCGAGTCATCTAATACTCGGGGCAAAGGGATTGATGATGTGCCTGCCCGGATGGAGGCACCGAAGACAGTGAATGTTGAAGCCTCCCAGCAAGAGATGGAGGAAATCCTCAAGATAATCAAGAAGAGTGACTTCAACGTCGTCGAACAGCTGGGGCATACCCCCTCCAAGATCTCTATGCTATCATTGCTGCTGTGCTCAGAGGCCCACACCAAGGCCCTGATTTCATTTCTGAAGACGGCCCATGTGCCACAGGAGACATCTGTAGATCAATTCACTGACTGTGTAGCCAATCTGACGGCTGACAATGGTTTAGGTTTCTCGGATGCTGATCTTACCGCTAAGGGAAAGAACCACAATGATGCCCTGCATGTCTCCATTGAATGCAGGGGCACTACTCTCGCACACGTGTTGGTGGACACCGGTTCTTCCCTGAATGTATTGCCCAAGAAGGCCTTAGATCGGTTGGATTGTGAGGGCCTGGAGTTGAAGCCTAGTAACATCATTGTTAGAGCCTTCGATGGGTCTAAGAGGATGGTGCATGGTGAGGTAGACATCCCGATTCGTGTGGGTTCTCAAGTATTTGACTCAACGTTCTATGTGATGGACATTTGTCCATCTTATTCCTGTTTGTTGGGCCGAACTTGGATTCACAAAGCGGAGGCAGTGACCTCCACTCTACACCAGAAGCTCAAATACCCTGTCAGAGGGAAGATTGTTACCGTGCAGGGGGAGGAAGAATACATGGATAGTCATTTGAATTCCTTCTGGTATATTGAGATGGACGGGGAGTTTATTGAAACCCCCTTTCAGCATTTTGAAGAGGTACCTCCAACATTGGCAGCAACGGAAGCTGTAACTGAAGAGGGTTCTCCTTTGAAGATGGCCTCCTTAAAGGACGCCCGGGCTGTAATTGAGAAAGGTGAATGTGCTAACTGGGGCAGGCTCCCTGATTTTACACCAAAGACTGAAAAGTTTGGGCTGGGTTTTACTGTAGAGGCTCAGAGGGTTGTACGCAAAGCAAAGATCGGAAGACCTCCCGTGTTCATCACCAACCCGGGAGTGAATGCTATAGAAAGCGAGGTGGAGGAATCAAAGTTCGATAGTTGGATCTACCCGACGACCGACGGTGGACCGAACAATTGGACTGCTAAAGATCACATACCTGTTACTTTTGTTACGCAGTAATGAATTCCTTTGTTTTTATTTGTAATAAACAATAAATCGAAACTTTCTGGCCCGGTGTCTTACCCGGGGCACCGTGGCTTCATTTGTGAGGGCTTATTAACTGTCATTTCCATATATCATGAATAAAGACATTGGACGTTTTCTCGCATTTCAAATCTTGTGCTCCCTTTCTTTCTTTCCTTTCTTTATATATTGCAAAACAGCTGTATTTACACACACTCACCTATACAGGTTTCAATCCACTATGGATCTCACTGGTAACGACTCTGCTACTGCCAGTTATGACTTCGAAAATCCGATCAACTTAGCTGAAGACGAAGGTGAAGATGATTGCGAAGTGTCGGGCGAGCTGGCAAGACTGTTACTCCAGGAAGAGAGGGTCATTCAGCCACATGAAAAGCCAGTGGAAACGGTAAATCTGGGTACTGAGACAGATAGAAAGGAGGTTAAGATTGGTGCCAATCTGGAGCTCAGCGTAAAACAACGGTTGATTCAGATGTTGCATGATTATGTGGAAATCTTCGCCTGGTCTTACGAAGACATGCCTGGGTTGGATACCGACATTGTGGTCCATCACTTGCCAACCAAGGAAGAATGCCCTTCGGTTAAACAAAAGGTTCGCCGTATGCGTCCAGAGATGTCCGAGAAGATCAAAGCTGAGGTTATGAAGCAATTCGATGCCGGGTTTCTAGCAGTGACCTCTTACCCTCAGTGGGTTGCCAACGTGGTTCTGGTACCAAAGAAAGATGGTAAGGTCAGAATGTGTGTCGATTACAAGGATCTGAACAGGGCCAGCCCCAAGGATGACTTCCCCTACCTCACATTGATGTTCTGGTTGACAATACTGCTCAGCACAAAGTATTCTCCTTCATGGATGGTTTTTCAGGGTACAATCAGATCAAGATGGCTCCTGAAGACATGGAAAAGACTACTTTCGTTACTCAGTGGGGCACCTTCTGCTACAAGGTCATGCCATTCGGGTTGAAAAATGCTGGGGCAACCTATCAACGCTCCATGGTTGCTTTATTTCATGACATGATCCACCAAGAGATTGAAGTATACGTCAATGATATGATTGCAAGGTATTAAACAGAGGAGGAGCACCTTGACCATCTGCAGAAACTGTTTGACCGTCTGAAGCTATACAAGCTAAGGTTGAATCCAAACAAGTGCACATTTGGGGTAAGGTATGGAAAGTTGTTAGGCTTCGTCGTAAGTGACAAGGGTATTCAAGTGGACCCTGCCAAGGTTAAGGCCATACAAGAGATGCCAGTTCCCAAGACAGATAAAGAAGTCAGAGGCTTTCTGGGACGTCTGAATTACATTGCTCGATTCATCTCGCACCTAACTGCTACTTGTGAACCAATCTTCAAGCTGCTGAAGAAAGATCAGGTAGTACGTTGGAATGATGAATGTCAGGCCGCTTTTGACAGAATCAAAGAGTATCTCCAAGAACCACCCATTCTTATGCCACCGGTTGAAGGGAGACCTCTAATACTATACCTAACAGTACTCGACAGCTCAATGGGGTGTGTGCTGGGGAAGCATGACGAGTCTTGCCGAAAAGAGCACGCCATTTATTACCTTAGCAAAAAGTTTACCGACTGTGAGACCCGATACTCACTGCTCGAGAAAACTTGTTGCGCTTTAGTATGGGCTGCTCGCCGGCTGAGACAGTATATGCTGACTCACACTACCTTGTTGATCTCGAAGATGGATCCAATAAAGTACATATTTGAAAAGCCTGCTCTGTCTGGAAGAATAGCAAGATGGCAAATGATTTTGACAGAATACGACATCCAGTATACGACCCAGAAAGCTATCAAGGGAAGTGTATTGGCAGATCACTTGGCACATTAGGCAGTAGACGACTATCAATCAATGATTTTTGAGTTTCCGGACGAGAGCATCATGATAGTGACTGATTGTGAAGTACCTGGACCGGATGAAGGACCTGAGGAAGGATCCCGATGGTCTATGCACTTTGATGGGGCCTCCAACGCTTTGGGTAACGGTATCGGCGCTGTGATCATATCCCCTCAAGGCACTCATACTCCACTCACTGCCCGGCTATGTTTCAACTGCACCAACAACATGGCGGAGTATGAGGCATGCATCATGGGTCTTCAAGCTGCGATTGGCTTAAGGATTAAGTTTCTGAGTGTCTTCGGAGATTCTTCTCTCGTGATCAATCAGATCAAAGGCGAGTGGGATACGAAACATCTGAATCTTATTCCTTACAGAGAATGTGTGTTGACATTGATCCCCCATTTCACAGAGATAACTTTTGAACACTTCCCAAGAGAGGAGAATCAGTTGGCGGACGCGTTAGCTACGATGTCTTCTATGTTCAAGGTCAAGTGGGACAATGAGGCTCCCCGGATCATCATCTGGAAACTGGACGAACCTGCATACTGTTGTGATCTTGAGGCTGAGGTAGTGACTGAAAAAACCTGGTACCACGAGGTGAAGAGATACTTGGAAGCTCAAGAGTATCCTGAAGGTGCATCTGTCAACGACAAGAAGTTCTTGAGAAGGTTCGCAGCAAAGTTCTTCCTCAGCAACGACATTCTGTACAAGAGAAACCATGATTCGACCTTACTGCGTTGTGTGGATAAGACTAAAGCAGAAAGGATCATGGCAGAGCTACATGAAGGTACCTTCGGAACACATTCCAGTGGACACACCATGGCAAAGAAAATCCTTCAGGAAGGATATTTCTGGTCCACAACGGAAGCCGACTGTTACCAACATTCTCGGACATGTCATAAGTGCCAGATATATGCTGATAAGGTGCACGTCCCTCCAGTTCCTCTAAATTTCTTGACTGCACCTTGGCCTTTTGCAATGTGGGGCATTGATATGATTGGCGAGATTAAACCTACAGCATCCAACGGGCATCGCTTCATCCTGGTGGCGATCGATTAATTTACAAATTGGGTTGAAGAAGCCTCTTATGCTACTGTAACCAAGAATGTCGTGGCACGGTTCAATCGGCATAACTTGATCTGTCGATACGGCGTCCCGGAAAGGATCATTACGGACAACGGTACCAATCTTAATAACAAGATGATCACTGAGCTCTGCGAGCAATTCAAGATACAGCACCACAACTCTTCTCCTTACCGGCCGAAGATGAATGGGGTTGTCGAAGCAGCTAACAAGAATATCAAGAAGATTGTGCAGAAGATGACAGTGACCTATAAAGATTGGCACGAGATGTTACCGTTCGCTCTTCATGGGTACCGTACCTCAGCAAGGACGTCAACTGGGGCAACTCCCTTTTCCTTGGTCTATGGCATGGAGGCAGTCTTACCGATTGAAGTGCAGATACCCTCTCTCCGGATAATGAAGGCTGTAGATCTGAGCGAAGATGACTGGATCCAGACTCGACTTGATCAGTTAAACCTGATTGACGAAAAGAGACTCACTACTATTTGTCATGGTCAAACGTATCAAAAACGGATGATCAGGGCATTTAACAAGAAGGTCAGACCACAAGAGTATCAAGTTGGGGATTTGGTAATCAAACGCATCATCCTTCCTCAGAGTGATCCCAGGGGCAAATGGACCCCTACGTACGAAGGGCCATTTGTGGTTAAACATGTGTTCTCAGGAGGAGCCATGATCCTAACCACCATGGATGGTGACGACCTTCCTCACCCCGCCAATGCAGACATAGTAAAAAGATACTACACATGATAAAAGACCCGCTAGGTTGACATACCTAGGCAAAAATTAGGGCTTCCCGGCGAACCAAAAGGGTTCGGGCAAAATGAGGGATGAAATGAAAAAAAATCTGTACACCCGGCAAGTCGAAAACCTGAAAAGGCGGCTTGGGCAAAAATGGGTATCCCGGTGGACTGAAAACCCGAAAGGGCGGTCCAGGAAAAAGTTAGGGATAAAGCGTAATACTATGTCTCATTGGATCACCTTGCATCCAGAATCTGGTATCAACACCAAGTTCAAACGGCATCGATCAATCAGCTTCATCGTCAACTGAGCAGCAAAGTGATGAGACGCTCAAAGATATAAAGGCGATAGCAGAGTTGGAACCCAGTGGGATTATTCTTTTCACATAGCTGTTTTGTTTTCCCTTTTTCACAAAATTGTATAAACTCTGTTGTTCGGCGGCGTTCTCTTACTAGGACGTCAGCCTCTTGTACATAAAACGCCTATTTACAGGCAAATTCAAAAATTAATACAAATTCACTTTTCAGATCAATTGCTAATTGTTTTTCCTTTTTCTGTTTTGTCTTGCGAAGAACGTCCAAGGTTCAATTTGTAATATATGCATTTGACACTAACTGCTAACTCATAAATATTTGCATGCGAAACAAAGGATTAATTACAGGTAACATTAGAAACAGGGGAAATAATGAGTTGTCTAGGATATCTAATTGCTCGGTCCACCAAGGTACCAAGGTAAGTTCAGTTGAAGAACGTAACCAAGATATCTTAACTCCCCAGAGAGTGAGCCAGCAAGTCAATACACTCTCCCCAATCAGAGTTAGCCTGTCAGCCTTAAGGAAGTTGGATATTCCCAGCAGATCTCAACATTCCTCAGCGCAGTATACAAACATTCCTAACAAGCATCCCCGGCAGTCTTGATCTGAGATTGTTCCCCGGCGGTATACCAGACATTCAGTGGAGCCACTTCCCCCGAACAGTTCAAAAATTTCCCCAGGAGAGTCCAATCTGAAAATTTCCCCAGGAAAGTGGAATCCATCTCCCCAGCAGGAAGCCTATCCCCAGTAAATTCCGGAAGCGTGTCACCCGCAGAGCACGAACGCGTCTCCCCCGGACTTTATTCAAAGGTTATTTCCTTACCAGGATATAACTGGGTTATCCTCAGCCAAAAGCCACGGAAAGATCGTCCTCGGCGAAGTCTTCCTATTCCCCAGCGGAGTCTATTAAAACTTTCAGCCTAACAACGGTATCCCCAACGGAGTTATCATCAACATCTCAGCAAAGTACCTCTCTTCCCACAGAGTATTGTTCCCCAGCAAGATCGCTAGAGTAATTTTCCCCCGCAGAGTAATCTCCAAGTTTATTCCCCAACGGAGTCATCTTCTCCTACCGGTATTCTTGCAACCATCATCCCCAACGGAAACGAAGAATCTTACTCTTCAACATCAGCCCAGGATTTAACTTCCCGGCACCCGTCAAGGATTTACTTTCCCGGACAAAAACATACATTCATAAACATCGTATCTTCATACATTATAGCATGCATACACGCATCATGAACATTCAGTCTCATTTATTCCGAGAACATCACGCATATCATACTTCATGACATCGCATACGACTAACGTTTTGTCTTTTCAGGACAAAGGTTAACACAAAGATGATCACCATCAACGGTCGCAACTAAAGATCCGATTCCTGTATCCTGCCAAGGTGTATCTGTTGACGACTAACATTACCAGACTCGATTCCTGTATCTTGCCAGGGCACGTCTGAAGAGTTTGAGGATCTGATTCCTGTATCTTGCCAGGGTGTATCTGTTGACGACTAACATTACCAGACTCGATTCCTGTATCTCGCCAGGGCACGTCTGAAGAGTTTGAGGATCTAATTCCTGTATCTGGCCAGGGCGTATCTGTTGACGACTAACATTACCAGACTCGATTCCTGTATCCTGCCAGGGCACGTCTGAAGAGTTCGAAGATCCGATTCTTGTATCTTGCCAGGGTGTATCTGTTGACGAATAACATTACCAGACTCGATTCCTGTATCTCGCCAGGGAACGTCTGAAGAGTTCGAAGATCCGATTCATGTATCTCGCCAGGGTGTATCTGTGGACGACTATATTCTCCGGACTCGATTCCTGTATCATGCCAGGGCACGTCTGAAGAGTTTAAAGATTCGATACCTGTATCCAGCCAGGGCACATCTACATAAAGAGTTTGAAGATAAACTCCTGTAACAGGCCAGGTAATTATCTTTCTTTCTCAGAGACGCAAGTTCTCGCTAAGTAACTCTTACGCGATCGACACCTAGATGGCATCTGTAAGCCCATCCACATACCAACAGTCTCCAAATGGAATCTATAAGCCCATTCCCGACAAGACTCCGTTACCACATCAGATGGCATCTATAAGCCCATCCTCCCATCCATCAGTCTCCAAATGGCATCTGTAAGCCCATTCCCTGCATCATACTGCTAACATTCTACTATGCGAGTGCAAATTTCTGGGCACTCTAGTGTTCAATCATCTTCCACCTTCAGATTACGAAAGGCACGACAGCCAATCTACATCCTAGGTTTAAGAAGATTGAACAGGGGCAACTGTTGTACCCCAAAATTTGCCCTCCCATATTCTTCAAGATTTGCCAAGATCAAGGTTCAAAATCTCCCAAGGGTTGCACAGTCCAATAGCCTCCTAACACAGTCAAAATTAGGGTTTTGGTTCTGGCAAAGAAGTTGAAGTTTTCAAGGGTCCAAACAAGTCCCACATGCCTATATACATTGTCAAGCATCCATATGCCAAGTTTCAAGACTCACAGCATCAAATTGCACAGTCAAAAACCCTAAATGCTTCACAGTCAACTGTAGGGGCAAAATGGTCATTTGACAGTCAAAAGTCAAAATTTTTGGTCAACATCTTATTTTGAAGCCACAAACATCATTTGATCAATTCTTGATCATGATTCCCAAAGCATGGCTCAAAAAGTCTCAAGATGCAAAAGTTTCTATTTTTGGACAGTTGAAAAAGTCAACTGCAAATTGACCATGGCATAACTTCCTCATGGATTATCAGAAAAATCCCATCCAAATCTCATTTTGAAGAGAATGACATTTCCTACAAGTCATCTTCACACTTCAAGTCCAAGAAATGCTCTCACATAAAGTTATCAATTTCAACATTATAGGTCATTTTCAAAAGTCAACAAAAAGGCACTTTAAGTCAAAGACCATAATTTGAGATTGGTAAATCAAAATGACATGGGACCAAAGACATTGGTTAGAGGACTTCAAAAACTTTCCAAAATGTCCAAGAACATGATCAAAGCTTCAAAATTGAGCAAGATATGCCTTGTAGAAGTTGGGAAATGTTTGGGAATTTTGAAAAGTCAACTTTGCACAAAAGGCTTCAAAAATGCTAACGGGCCACAAATTCTTCCATGAATCATTACCCAAAGGCTATGCACGACCCATTAAACTCAAAGGGAGTTATTTTCTTATTTTTTATTAATTATTTGAATTTTTATTATCATTAATTCATTTAATTAAATTTAAATATAAGAAAAATACTAAATCATGTTTTTTAAATCTTTTTGTGCAGCAAGTTCACTCATTATGAGCTAAATATTTCGTGCATCCATTAACAAGGACAATATCATCCAAATTTGGCATGATTGGTATGAAAAAGATTGAAAAAAAGATATGGAAAATCAAAGATTCAAAACATTGATTCAAGGACTTTGGGCTTGGTTTTTTTAACCTAATTCACTCAAATACATATACACAACATGACCTAATGCTGAGACACACAAAAGTTGCGCAGAAAACCAAGAACAACATTGCAAATTTTTGGCAAAAAAGTGGAAAACTGATTTCACATCTAGAAGGCGATTCAAGGCTTGAAAAGCATTCCAAAACATTGCCAAGACATCCAGGAACGTGTTACAATCAAGAACACATCTCCAGACCTCAAGAATTGGTAGAACAAAGTCACACTTTTCTTGAAATTTTCCATAATCGTGTTTTAATTTTCAGGCATTGTTCATGCATTTTAATTGTTGATTAACACTAACCATGATGTTCTAAAGCTAATGGTACCCTTTGATTGAACTAACAATGCCTGTATAGAGATTTGCCATTAACGCTTGCTAGGGTTTCAGAAGCTTGGAATTAAGGGTTTATACATATGGAAAAATTGGACAACCAAACCTATTCCATTGAAATCAGGACATCCAGACGAAATCAATCCACACCTCGCGCCTTTTTTATAATTGCCCATGCTCTAATCGCTATTTTTATGCACTGCAGTTAGTGGGGGTTTAAAACCCCCGCTATTCGTTTTTGTTACAGGCAGAAAAAGGAAGAAGACACATGTGTGTCCGAACATGGTTGGAGGATTTGAACATTGGCGCGTTTTTTTTATTGTTCAGCATAATACTTTCTTTCACGTATATTATTTATGTTCCACTAATATTACAAGGAAACGCGCTAGCCTGGATGGTTGATGAGCTGGCTTGCAGGTATTGGGACCTGGGTTCGATTCCCAGGTCCCCCCAAAGCTTAATAATTTTTGTCTTAAGGTGTTCCAGCGTAGCGCTTCATCCAAAGACCACCATACACGTTCATGCTCGTGCCTGCCAAGTGTCCAGGAGCTTCAATCTGATGGCCAGAATGTGAAGATCACCATACACCTGGGTCAACCACTCCACATGCAAACTGGAAAAGTCAAACAGGCTTCTTGTTCAGTGGGCCAAATTGCTTCCAATTCACCTCCAAATTGGGTCAGACACCCCCATTGTTTGTATTCTTTTTTTTTTCCTTTTCTTTTTTTTTAATTATTTTAATTGTTTCTTTAATTTCATAAATTTTCTTTTCATAATAAAACCAGAAAAATCAAAAACTAAAAATATATTTAATCATTATTATTTCACCATTAATTTATTTTTTGTAAATAAACTTTAAACAATTAATTAGATTAATTTAGGTTTCAAAACTTTAAATATTTTTCTTAACAAATTAAAATATGTAGAAATTAGGGTTTTTAACTTTTTATCACTTTTCTTAATAAATAACTTTTTTCTTATTATTATTATTATTATTATTATTATTAATTACTAATTTATTTTGTAAATAAACATATACATAAATATTTAGTAAATTAGGTTAAACTTGAATATTTTTTCATTAATAATTAAAAACAACTTAGAATTAGGGTTTCATTTTAATTTTAATTTCTTTATTTCATTAAATACAAAAAAAAAAACTAAAAAAACATCTCTTTTCTTTAATTAAATAATAATTAGTTTTTTAATTTCGATTTAATTTCAAAACGGTCCAACGCCCTCGAACATTCGATTCTAATTTCTTTTCGCGCATTTATACTTATTTATTTTCTTTGTGAATATTATGTAATTGCTCAAGCCATGTAATAGTAACTAGGTTTTATTTTTCACATCTTTATTAAAATGGGTCTTTGTTAATTTGGCGATGTATAGACCCGCGCCTTGTAATAGCGTAGGATTTTACTTTCCGCATTTAAATTTCCTCACTTTTTAACTGCTAAACTTTGCATGAAAGAATGTATGGCCAAAATAAAAACAATGCGTAGATCACCATGACACATGTGCAAGATAAAATATAACATGAAAATAACACACAAATTCACACACCACTCTTAGGATACGCCTCACTGTTGCCTTGCCCTCGAAACGTGGTCGTCAAGTATAGGACGTTTTAGTAAGTCCTTATGTCCATGATCTATGGCATAGGGGTAGCTTCTAAGGTGTCCTACTGTTGCTCTAGTGACCACACTGTCCCTAAACTTGAATTGACCCGAACACCTCCAACGGTGGTGCTACCTACCTCTCAATGGTGGGATGGCACTACCTTAAGGACATTTACACAACCTAATTCCTTAGGGTAGGTGGATGACTCATAGATACTTGCTCTAAAAAACAAAAAAACTCTTTTCACACCGACACTTTTCAAAAAGTTTTCAAAAACAATTTTTCAAACACTCTTGAGGACTGATACAAGAGTCGATCTGAAACTTTCAAAGGAACTTTTTTCAAACCCACTCACACTTTGAAAAGCAAACACTTTTGAAAACACAAATGAGAAAGTATCTAAGAGCCCATGGATAACCATGGATAGAAAGGGTGCTAACACCTTCCCTTTCTATAAATCTACCTCCCGAACCGAGAAATTATCTCATAAGGAATTTTGCTGTGCTTTTGCCCTGTCCATGTTGGAGAAAATAAAAGACGGTGGCGACTCTTGCTTACCGCGACATTTCGCGAACCAGCGTTAAACAGTCAGTTCCAGATCCACCGATCACACTATGGTTTCGATCTCAAGATTTTTGGTGTTTTTTCAATTTCTGCTCTGCCTCCTTCTGCAATTGCCAACGCTTGTTTCGATTGCTTTGGCTTCTATATGTATCATGCTTTGTATAGGGTAGAAATCATGGATTGAATCTCTCTAAATCAACGCATACATATTTGATTTGATCCCTTCTTTAAAACATTCCAAATTTGCCAAATCTCAATCTTTTTGCACATGAATTGGTGAGATTCGAGTTTGATGATGATATTGATGATAATCAAAACCTGAAATAGCCAAAAAAATCTTATGTAATCAAAGTTTTGGATTTTAAATGATTTAATTTGATTTAAAATGAATAAATTCAATAAAAATCAAATTAAATAATAAAAATAAAATATTAGCTCATGGCTGAAGCTAGGACACGTGGGAAATGATGCAAGCTCAAATCAAGTGGAAAAGAATAGGCCCATTTGACAAAATTTGAAGTTTTGGGGATAGTTGGCTTTTGGCAATTTTGCAAAAATGTCCAACTTCAACAATGCATAACTTCTTCAATTTTGAACTTTTGGAAGTGTTATTGGACTTTTTAGAAATCTTGAGATGTCATGTAACCAACCCTTTTGGTATCATCACATTTTGATATACCATTCTCAAGTTATAAGCTTTGGCAAAAAAGGTGTTTTTGTTGACTTTCAAAAATGACATATAATGTCCAAATTTATAACTTCTTGTGAGTGCATTTTTTGATCTTGTGGTATGAAGATGGATTGTAGGAAATTGCATTATCTTTAAAATTATCTTTGGATGGGTCATTTCTCATAAGGTATTAGAAAGTTATGCTTGGTCAAAGTTGAGTTAACTTTTCCTACAAAACCCTAATTTAGCAACTTTTGAATCTTGATGAATTTTGAGCAATCCTTGATGAATCATGATCCACCCTTGATAAAATGATGAAATATCCTTCAAAATGAGAATGTTGACAAAAAATATTGAGGCCTGACTGTTTGTAGGTCACAGTTGACTTTTGCCCTAGCACAATCGATTTTTGGATCTTTGAGCAATTGATTGAGCAAACTTCCTCTGCAAGGCTTGAAATTTGACATCGATGATCTTTAGAACATATTAGGACATTGGGGAGCACTTGAGGTCATTTGGATTCAAAGATCTTGATGCAACACAAAACCCTAATTTGGGGTAGACTGCCTTAGGAGAGAGCTTGTTTGGTCAATCCTTGAGCAATCTTGAGCCACTTGGAGATTTTTCTTGCAATGTCTTGAGGAATATGAGAGGGAAAATTTTGGGGTACAACAATGAGAAATTCGAATTGATGTGGATGGACTCCATTGAAGGAGCTGAATCAGAGCCAATCTAAGGATCTGAATCAAAGCCATTCGAAGGAGGCAATCAGATCCATTCGAAGGAGGCAAACTGAGCCATTCGAAGGAGGAAATCAGAGTCTTTCAAATGAGAGAATTCGAAAGTCATTTGTGTCCACATTCATTCAAATTCAAAAAAGAGACAAGAATTCCATACCTTTGGCAAAGTTTAAAAATATTTGTTTATGGATCTTAAAGAACATTATTGAGCATGCTTCTTTCCCTCCTACATTGTCCCCTCCATCCTCTCTATATAAGGAGCACACTAGCAAGCATTGCATACGGATACACAGCCTAGAGAGAACGCTCCAAAATTGCAAAAAATATCCAAAGTTATCAAATTTAGAAAACGTGTTTCCAGCCTTCCCCAGTCCAAACAAAAGATTCGAATACGTTCCTGAAGACACCGGGAACTTATCCATGCCATTTTCCAAACGTGTAGCACGCTCAAACGACCGGATCGTGTGTCACCGTTTTGGTATATTTTCTTGAATTCAAAACCTTTTATTTTGTGATATAAATGACTTATATGTTTATTTTTATGTTTGTACTAATGTTTGTGTATGTTTATAGCCGTCACATAGGAAACTTAATGTGAGGATGAAGTTTTTCCATTGTTAGGGCAAAGCTTCAGACAAGATTCGTTCTCAATGATACAAGGACTTTCAAGAGAAACGAATACCACCATTGGATTCCTGGGTAAATTCTAAGGGGGGTAGGATGCTTTGTTGGTTTTAATATTGCTTATATTGCAGGATTCGATTTTGAGGCAAACAGGGAAGATGGTGTTCAACCACTGTGCACGGTGGTTTGACTCCCCTGACATGCGTAGACATGTATAATTCGCCCATTCAAATTCCAGGGCCCCACCTGGGCACACGTGTTTTATATTCATCCATTAGGATAATGTTTATTATTTAACTTCTGTTTTGTGTACATATTAATGGATGTAAAGTCGTCCCAACGGTTGGGTGTGTGAGTGTTAAGGCCTTGCGTGTGTGAGAGGTCAGGGGTTTGACCCCTACCTCTTGCATTTTATTTTTCCTAACTTTGCTTGCAGATCTAGCGCTCCTAGGCCAAATACATCCACCATGCACCTTCAAATCTGTGCTGCCAAGTGTTAGCATAACCAGATCCAAGACCCTCATGCGCACACTACCATGTGTTCCCCAAAACTCCTCCCTACTGTATCCCAAAGCAGATTTGGGCTTCTCCTTGTTTGGGCATGCGTTTTTCAACATCGCACCCTGTAGCGGTAGAAATGTTCAAGACTAAGCCATGGATTGACTAGACTTTATACAAATCAAAATAAAAATCGCCACCGCGCTTTATTGTTTCCAAAGGAATGGGAAAAGAGTGAATAACCCAAAGAGAGGGGGAAAGATTCAAGGTAAGGGGGTTGGTTATGCAAGGGGAAGGTATTAGCACCCTAAACATCTACGGTACTCCGCATGAGCCTCTTTGTAAAATCTGTATATTTTGGCTATAAAAAATGTTGTATATAAAAAAAATGGATGGTGGAGGTGAGGAAAGAAATATATTTATTTTTTTATAATTTTTGCACCTGCCGCGGTTGCTAATCTTTAGTGCCTACGTACCACCTTTTCGTGCAATAGGTGATCAGGGTACACGTAGTTCCTCTTTTAAAAATTTAAAACACAAGTGCGTTGGTTAATTTTATGAGATAAAACATCATCATCATTGTCCGTGTGGAAAACATACTTACTACCCACAATCATGAGAAAGGAGAATTTGCATCATCTCAAAGTGGAGGATATGGCTTGGACTTTAAAATGAATAATACCTCACTCAACACACAAGTGTAAAATATCTCTCTTCACTTTATATTATAGAAGTATAGTTGTTTGCATCACTACAAGGATTGACAAGAGGCCACCTTTTTTGAGAAAAAGTTTTAAAGATAAAAGCCAAAGTGGCAAAATGGTTTGAAATGAGATTGATTGACTTTTAGTCTTCTCACAAAAAATGTCAGGCTATTATTAAGTTGATTTGAGTTTATTTATAAAAATTTTGAAGATGCATGGACATAAGTCTAAGTTTATTATGAAAGTGGTTCAAAAAAAAACAAGAAGAGTTTTCAAATGGGGGAAGAAGATTTTTGAAATTAAATAAGATAGGAGGAGATGAAGGGACTATCCTAAAGCATAAGGTAAAAAGTTAGGGATAAGAACCGTCTAACCAATAAGAAGCCAAAACTTGACATTATGAGCCAAGATAGAATTCCCATTCCTTGGATTTGAAACCAATCAAGCAAAAAAATACTTGACCTCTGGAAATAACCAAACTTCAAGTGTATTAAGTCTTCACGAAAAATTGGGCAGAGTAACGGCTGTATACGGGTGAATTCCAAATTACAAACAAAGGGTGTAATCACAAAAACCTGCACACAAAAACAAACAAGCAACCCAATGTCTTGAGGTAAACCTCAAGAACTCCAGACAAAATAATTAGATAAGATCACAAGGTCTCCAAGATAGGTAAAGGTTTCTAATCCTAAGTCCAAGAAAAGTCCCATGCTCCATAATGCCAAGGATAGTAACCAAATAGTGCGAGTACCACTAAAGATTTTTTAGGGTTTATGTTGATTATTAAGTATCCTAAGAAAGGAAAAGAAAAGCTCAAGTGAGCAAAGTAAAAACGGCAAGAAAGTAAATGCTCAAATGTGAAAAGATAAAAATGGCATGAAATGTAAATGCTAAAAGTAAATAGTACATAAAGCATAAAAAAGAATAAAAGCATAAGGTAAAACAAGTCAATAGTTAGTGGTTAGTTGGATGACCATCTTGAAGCTTACATTTGGAACTCATTAGAGGATTTGTAGAACCAAAGCCTCCACACAACAAGTTGCATTTGCTTTTTGTCAAGTATATCATCCATTTGGGGTTCTCACAAGTACCATTTGGGGTTCTCATAAGTCGCTTGGACAAGTGGCCACCATATTTACAACATTTACTCCACTGTGCTTGTGTAGAGGGTTATCTTTCACATTAGGTCCCACATCTTTGAAAGATATAACACTAGACTTTACCAATTTCTGTACCTCGGTATTCAAAGGATAACAATTCTCAACATTATGCACCGGTGCTCCTTGATGAAAAGCACATATTTGGTCTGCCTTGTAATACTAAGGCAATGGTGATGGTACGATAGGAGGTGGTCGTGTTTAAACCAATTTCTTCTAAATCAATGCTGGTAGTAGCTCTGTATAGCTCATGGGAATTGGGTCATAACTCTCCCTTCTCTGATTATACCCTTGATTCGCCTGCTGGGACGGTCTCTGATAAGCAACAGTAGTTGGAGCGGCATTCATAACAAGATTAACTGAGGGGACCTGCTGATGACGCTGATAATTCCTTCTAGGAGTGTTTACCCTCCTCTCTTGTATAATAGCATTTGCATCTCCTTCTTTCTTCTTGGTAAACCCATAAGATGGCTTCTTTACACCTCTGGATCCTTCACTCTTCGTCAAACGGCCTTCTCTTACAGCCTCTTCTAAGCGGATACCCATTCCTAACATATCAGTAAAGTCACTTGGCGCACTTGCTACCATCCTCTCGTAGTAGAAAGTGCCCAGCGTTTTCAAGAAAATCTTAATCATCTCCTTCTCTTCCATGGGAGGGATCACTTGGGCGGCTACCTTGCGCCATCTCTATGCATACTCTTTGAACGATTCCATGTCGTTCTGAACCATGACCCTAAGTTGGTCATAGTCAGGCGCCATTTCCACGTTGTACTTGTACTGTTTGATGAATGCTTCTCCCAAATCATTGAAAGTATGGATATTGGCGATGTCCAAACTCATATACCACTTTAGCGCAGCACCGGTCAAACTATCTTGGAAGAAGCGAATTAGCAGACGTTGATCATTAGTATGGGTAAACATTCTCCTCACGTACATTACCAGGTGAGCATGAGGGCAAGTGTTGCCCTTGTATTTTTAAAACTCCGGGACCTTAAACTTAGCAGGTATCTTAACATTCAGGACCAAACATAGCTCATTCACATTTTGCCCAAATAGCTCTTTTCCCCTGAGGGCCTTCATCTCTCTTTGCATCTTGTCAAACTGCTCTTGAAAATCATCCATTCTGTCATAAAGACCCAAGTCTTCACTCAGTGGAGGGAAAGGATGACACACATCATCATTAATAAATGGAACCATATTTACCAAAGGAGGCGCAACTGGAGCAGCATGCACCACAGGAGGTGTCGGAGTAACAATAGTCTGAACCACTGGAGTATCTTGAGGACCAAGATTGAAACCTTCAGGTGCAAAATTCTCTGGCATTCCCCATGGATAACCTTGAGGCATGTGATTCTGAACAACAGCTGGAGTAGCAGATATGGGAACAGTCGGAGCTTCAGTAGTTTCCCTTGTTGGTTGAGGTTGAACACTCGGTGGCTGATTCTGAGCAGCCACCAGAGCTTCCATCAGAGTAGTCAGATTGGCCATGCCGGCCTTCAAAGCTGAAACTTCCTCGTGCAGCTCGCGATTCTCTTGTTCTAAGTTGTCCATCTTCTTTTTTAGATTAGCCCGGGTGTTGTAGTGATGAGTCAGCTTGCTGAACGAAGTAAAGAAGCTTGGTAAGACACCTGGGTATGCATAACAAATGCAAGAAATATGTGCAATATGATGCATGACATGTAATGCACATGATTATTTTTACTTTATTATTTAATATTTCAAGGGATTTTAAGTTTATAGACATATTGCAAACATCAAAGTAATAACACTTTTGAAATACTGGAAAATTTTTTATTATAATAACTCCAAAATGGATTACAAGTTTCAATGATGTCAAGTACAAGATGAACATAAAATCTAAAATCCTGAGAAAAAGAACTGATGGAGATCACTCTATACGCTGACGCTTCCCCGTGAGCCTGGAAATCTGAGCCTTCAACCTCTGGTTTTCTTCCGCATATCTGGTGGCAACCTCCTTCCAATTACCTGAATCAGGAAGTGAGTAATCAGCACCTGATTGAGGCTTAGGAGAAAATAAATCCCCTTGCCTCTCCATAGACTCTACTGCTCGACTCTCAAGGATCTCAATCAAGTCGTCTTTCTCCTTCAAGTCTGCTCTATAGGAACTCTCTAAAGTTTGGAATTTATTCTTCCAAGCATCATTTTCCTGTTTCATCCTAACCAAAGCAAGTTGCAGCTCTTCTAGATCATCTAATAAGGGAGGAGTGGTCTTCACAAATAGATCGGGAATGGGTGTCTCTCGGGTATATGGCATCTTTAACTAAATGGCTCTCGATCGGATCCATTGAAGATATGGCTCCAAAGAAACAGCACCCCTAGGTCCCAAATCCTTCCTACTCTTCTTATGAATATGACGCAAGGCCTTCGCAATCTGCTCCCTAGCTTCCCTATGGTCTTCTCCTTACTTCAGAAAGAATTTACTCAAATGAATACTATTTGATTTATCCCTCATCGGATAACCAAGTTGTCGCCGTGCAAGATCAGGGTTATAGTTAATTCCTCCCTTTGTACCAAGAAGAGGTACATTGGGGAAACTACCACAACTGTCAATAATCTCTACATCCTGGTAAGCTCGATGATACCAATCAAAGTCTGAGTGAGTAAGTTCCATGATCTTAGAGCCCAACGGGGTTCCTTCTTGACATCCCAAAAAGTATCAGACTGAGGCATATGAGAGATAAACCACCGGTACAACAAAGGCGTGCAACAAGTAATCATCCCCTCATGATAAGAATTCCGAAGATGAATAGAGTAATAAGCATCACCCAATAAGGTAGGAATTGGGTTCCCAATCATGAAAATCCTGATAGTGTTAACATCGAGAAACTTGTCCATATTAGGAAATAAGAACAACCCGTAAGCAAGTAGAGCAAAGATGGATTCAAAAGCAACTGTACTCTTCATTCTGGAAAAGTAACAAGCTTTATCCAATAAGAACTGAGTTGGTAATCCTCTAATCCCTCCTTTGGTAGTCATATGGGCTTCCACCTCAGACTTCCCCTGGTGAATCAAAGCAGCAATCTCATGTGGTTTTAGCTCACCCTCCAAACCAGTAAAAGAAACACGATCGGTAACAGGTAAATCCAATAGATAAGAATACTCCTCCAGTGTAGGCATCAAATGATAGTCGGGAAAAGTAAAGAAATGATACATCGGATCATAGAATTGGACCACGATCGAGAGAATACCCTCCTTCATCTTCAGCTTCATGAGGGGAATAATGGACCCATACTTCTTCTGAAAGTCTACAGAACACTCGATCTCGGGAATTAGACTGTTCAACTCATCTATCTTGGGATCCTTGAAACTGTATTTCCCGGTCTTTCTCTTTCCAGAATCCATGGTTAGAAAGTACCTGAGATATTCATAAATAGTCAACCTTTAAATCCCTTGAAATATGGTTTTCTTCAAAAGATGATTATGAGTGCATGGATGCATGATGCAGCAATCACACACAAGATCACACATATAGGGTTCATAGGTTCAACGTCACGAGCATGAGGTCGAAGGTGCTACACATAAAGTGTTGGTCTAAAAGTTAACACCTTCCGAACAAGGTTCTAGAGGTTCCCAGAGTCTACATCCTTCCTTCGGATATTACCAACTTCTTGATTAACTCGGTAATTAGTAATATTCTGAAGAAAGACACGTCCGAGCGTAGTATCGCGTGACTAATATTTCCGGATTACTATGTCATAGCTTCCGCGCTACACCTAAAAGGCCAAGATGGATTTGGTATTCTACGGTCCTCAGTTTCAGCAGGCTCCCAGGTCGAAAGCAGTACATCTTCCCGATTACTCTGTAAACGACACTACAGTCAAAGGGGCCTCCACTGAGTGGGGGATCTCATGCCTTCTTTTTTGTGATTACTCCCTCAAAGTTAACATGACTATACCGCCCGTCCTATCTTAAAGTTTTCCCAAGTCCGGGTATAGGACTTATGAGTAATCACCAAGCACCCTGAAAACTAGGAAAAATCCAGACAAACATATATACAACATATAACACAAAAAACAGTAATAACACATATACAGATATAAAAAAAGATAGGCTTAACCCACTTGGGGATGGACCAGCAAGAGGTCAATTTGTCCCCAGTGAAGTCGCCATTTATCTGTAGCGGTAGAAATGTTCAAGACTAAGCCATTGGATTGACTAGACTTTATACAAATTAAAAAAAAATCGCCACCGCGCTTTATTGTTTCCAAAGGAATGGGAAAAGAGCGAATAACCCAAAGAGAGGGGGAAATATTCAAGGTAAGGGGTTGGTTATGCAAAGGGAAGGTATTAGCACCCTAAACATCTACGGTACTCCGCAGGAGCCTCTTTGTAAAATCTGTATATGTTGGCTATAAAAAATGTTGTATATAAAAAAAATGGATGGTGGAGGTGAGGAAAGAAATATATTTATTTTTTTATATAATTATTTCACCCGCCGCGGTTGTGAACCTTTGGTGCCTACGTACCACATTTTCGTGCAATAGGGGATCAGGGTACACGTAGTTCCTCTTTTAAAAATTTAAAACACAACTGCGCTGGTTAACTTTATGAGATAAAACATCATCGTCATTGTCCGTGTGGAAAACATACTTACTACCCACAATCATGAGAAAGGAGAATTTGCATCATCTCAAAGTTGAGGATATGGCTTGGATTTTAAAATCAACAATGCCTCACTCAACACCCAAGTGGAAAATATCTCTCTTAACTTCATATTGTAGAAGTATAGTTGTTTGCGTCACTACAAGGATTAACAAGAGTTCACCTTTTTTGAGAAAAAGTTTTAAAGATAAAAGCCAAAGTGGAAAAATGGTTTGAAATGAGATTGATTGACTTTTAGTCTTATTACAAAAAATGTCAAGGTATAATTACGTTGATTTGAGTTTATTTATAATATTTTTGAAGATGCATGGACATAAGTCCAAGTTTCTTATGAAAGTGGTTCAAAAAAAACAAGAAGAGTTTTCAAAAGAGGGAAGAAGATTTTTGAAATTAAAGAAGATAGGAGGAGAAGAAGGGACCATCCTAAGGCATAAGGTAAAAAGCTAGGGATAAGAACCATCTAACCATCAAGAATACAAAACTTGACATTATGAGCCAATATAGAATTCCCATTCGTTGGATTTGAAACCAATCATGGAAAAAAATACTAGACCTCTTGAGATAACCAAACTTCAAGTGTATTTAGTCTTCACAAAAAATTAGGCAGAGTAATGGCTGTATACGGGTGAATTCCAGATTACAAACAAATAGTGTAATCACAAAAACCTACACACAAAAACAAACAAGCAACCCAATTTCTTGAGTTAAACCTCAAGAACTCCAGACAAAATAATCAGATAAGATCACAAGGTCTCCAAGATAGGTAAAGGTTTCTAATCCTAAGTCCAAGAAAAGTCCCATGCTCCATAATGCCAAGGATAGTAACCAAATAGTCCAAGTACAATTAAAGATTTTTTAGGGTTTATGTTGATTATTAAGTATCTTAAGAAAGTAAAAGAAAATCTCAAGTGAGCAAAGTAAAAATGGCAAGAAAGTAAATGCTCAAATGAGCAAAGATGAAAATGGCATGAAATGTAAATGCTAAAAGTAAATAGTACATAAAGCATAAAAAAGAATAAAAGCATAAGGTAAAACAAGTCAATAGTTAGTGTTTAGTTGGATGACCATCTTGAAGCTTGCATTTGGAACTCATTAGAGGATTGGTAGAACCAAAGCCTCCACACAACAAGTTGTATTTTCTTTTTGTCAAGTATATCATCCAGTTGGGGTTCTCAGAAGTACCATTTAATGATCAAAGCTGTTTAAGTGATCTGCATTGACCAACGGTGTTTGAGATCCATTAGAGGATTGGTAGAACCAAAGCCTCCACACAATGAATCTCAAGGTTATTGGATCAAAGAGATCAAATTAACATACTTGGGCTTGCAATCATAAGTTTGGGCCACGAATGATCATTTATTCGAATCGGGAAAAAATTTAGCGCTATGTTAATCAATCGTTAGTGGACTTATATAGAAGTCGTACCTATTTTAAGGCCGGTCCATAGCAATCTATGCACCATTTGTTTTGAGACATGATATAGAAATCATGCTCCAACAACATTTAGTGCAATAAGAAAGGGATGAGATTAAGAGGGATGGGGAAAAATGTACAAACCACATTTGAATTAAATTTTAATCAAACTATTATTAAAATCATTCATCCATTTTTGTGGAGTTAAACTCAACACCATGGATCCAATGATGTTAATAAAGTTCATGATCCAAAATCTAACCCAAGATCAGCCAGAAAATAATCACAAAATAATATCACATTTAATGTACACAAAAAGGGTTTTAAAAATGTTTTAAAAATAGAAAATAATGAGAAAAATATCAACTATATTCAAATTAATCAAGAAATGTAAAATAAGACCATAGAAAAATCAGAAAAAGGCCCAAATAATTTTACAAATTTTTTGGTAATTTTTTAAAGTCAGAAACTATTTTTAAAATTAAAATAAATGGGTAAAATAAACAAAAAATAGTAAAAAATAGTAAATTCAGAAACAAAAATAAAATAAGGTCACCGATATTTTTCACAATATCATTGGATCATTCCATAATTTTTTCCAGAATTTAAAAATGTATAAAAGTATTCTTAATCATTTAAAACAAATCAAATAATTTAAAATTTATAAAAAATACCAAAAAACAAAATTAAATTGTGAAAAAATAAATATCAGAAAGAGAATAATCAAAAATATTTTTCATAATTTTTTCAAATTTTTTGGACTAAAAATGAATTTTCTATGATTTTTTGAAATTTAAAACAATTAAAATATAAAAATCAGAAAAAGAAAATAAAAGTAAAATATGTGGAGAATTGGATGAGAGTCAAAATGCGTTAGTAATTAAATCCAAGGGATCTGACGCGCTGTGCATATCATGGTCATTAGTGAATATTGTACATAATCATTAATTAAATCAGAATTTGAAAAATACAGATGGCGCGCCTTCATTGGTTGGAAGATGACACGTTGGTCATCTTTAACCTCCAGTCATCACGAATTTCAGGTCTCTCAAACTGTAAAATCAGAAGCTCAGACCTATGCCATTCTCTTCGTCTCTTCAAGACAAAGACAACCACACCCTTGCACCAAATTTATATAAACTTTAGCTTAAGCAATTTGGAAGGAAAGTTTTGAAAAGGGATTTGAAATTTCATGGTCAAGACGTGTTTCCAGTGAAAGGTAAGTGTTGCGACTAGAACCAGGGCAATGAGAGAAACACGACGATATCAGAGTTTTGAAGAATTGATGAAGGAATCTACCTATTGAAGTTGAGTTGCAGGGCTCTGAAACTGGACTTATATGGTTATCTTCAGGGAAGATCAAGGAAGGTGAATTGATGGAAAAATTGGATTGAAAAAGGGTCGAGGATGGATTTTGAAGTTGCTGAATTCTGAGTTATGAAACAAGTTTGGCAGGGTGATTCTGGCTATCCAAGCTTGGGAAATTGAATGGGATAGTTCATGTATTTATAGGTGAAGCGAATGGGATTAAAAGGAAGAGTGAATGATGCATTTTGGAGGGAATTCGTGGAAACCTGATGCACGAGTGAAGTGTGATCCAAACTTCATTAAAACTCATTCAATTCTTACGTATTGATGCGCTAAACAAATCTGGAACTTCACTAAACATGTTTAGAGGCAAAAACGCGTGGAAAACTTGTGATTAGAGGCCACATTATGGATTTCAAAATTCTGACTTGGTGACAAATTCAATTTCAAAGTGCCAACTTCTGACCAATGGCATTTTCAACTCAAGGGGTCTTAGGGCATGATTCTCGATGCTTTAGAAAGATGAGGTTAAAAGCTTTGTAATGGAAAAATAATGGAGTTAAATGGATGCTTGAGATGAAAGTTGAATTGAGTCAAAGTTGGAGAAAAAGGGTTGACTTTCCATACTTAGAAATATTTCAAATTCTTCTTCAAAAATGACCTATAATCTTTTGCATCCAAACATGGCCTTCCACTTGGAATTTGTTCTTGACCAAAAAAGATGGCATGAAGTAGATTTCTTGAATGACACTTTGAAATTTGAATCATTCAAAATCTCCAAAATTTGTGCAAGTTATGACTTGTTAAAGTTGGCAAAAAATCATGAAATGACCTATAATCTTTTGCATCTTTAAGGCAACTTCCATCCATTTTCCCACTTTGCACATAAAAGAAGGCATAAAGTTCACATATTCAAGATCATTATGGAAAAAGAATGGACTCAAGGTGATAAAAACTTACCAAGTTATGATCATTTGAAGTCACTCATTTTAAATTGTGGATTCATCTAGATGCCTTGTAATCTTTCTTCTTCACCAAGTTTCTTCCACGTGAAAACTCCTTGGAACTTTTGAAGTGATTTGTTGATAACCCTTTTAAGAGAAGGATGTCTTTGGAATCACTCAAAAATACCAAAAGGTGAACAAGATGTACTCCTCTTAAATTCAAAACCCTAGCTCCTAGATCAAAAAAAGCTTTGGGGAATTTTGACAAGCTTGAACAAACTTCTTGTACCAACATTCTTTCTTTCTGAATAGAAGTTGTTGAGGATGGTAATGAGGACTCATAGCCACCAAAACCACTTAAATATCTTGAAATTTGATAGAAATATGCTCTTGTGACCAATAGGAACAAGGCCTTGTCCAAACATGACAACTTCTCCAATCAACCCCTTGTACTTTTGAGTCAAATATGATAACCTTGAAATGTGATGAACGAAAGCAACCTTGCCATTCCAATTCTTCCAAAACCAATCAAATGGTGAGGTTTGAACTTCTCAAGCTTTATTGACTAGGGCATGGAAATAAACTCATGAACCCATGGGGTAGCTTGTTAAATCTCATTGCCTTCACCTACATGGATAACAAGCAAGACAAACCAACATTGCATTTTATTAGTTAAATGAAGAAATCAAAACAATATTCATGATCACAAAAGGAACATAAGTCAAGGTGTTTGGTAACCCCTCAAAAAAGGAAAAATTAAAGGTATGGAGGGGAACTAAGAATCCTAGTGTGATCTTGTTGTGAGTGAATCAACATGGTATGATGAAGGGATCTTAGGGGGGAAAATTGGGGTACAACAACTACCCTTATTTATGTTTCTTCTATCCAGAGATACGAAGGTTAAAAATCTTCGTGTCGAAGCGATCGAAGATACTTAAATATAAAACAAACCCTATTTTGGCCCTAAGATACCATGCAAATGCTTATGATCATGAATGTGTATGAACAGGACCAAAGAGACGCAAAACAACACTGGGGATGTAACAATAATAAAGAAATAAAGGAGCACCCCCACCAGGAAAATAAATCCCTGGTGGACCAAAAGAACTGAATCAGAGAGGATGGCAGAATGGTCAAAGGACACACCAACTTCCACTGAAGGTGAAGCTACCAACGTTTACTGAAGGCTGAGAGAAAGATAACAAACATTGAAGTTCACTGCCAATGTCCTACCAACTTTTATTGAAGGTTGAAAGAGAAAATATCATATCACTGCCGTTCACTAACGATGAAGTACAAATGTTCACTGAGGGTAGAAAAAAGATAACAAAGACCGACGTTCACTGCCGATGGTCTACCAACTTTCACTGAAGGTAGAAAGAATATATCATAGCATCGCCATTCACTGACGATGAAATACCAACATTCACTGAGGGTAGAAAAAAGATAACAAAAACCGACATTCACTGCTGATGGTCTACCAACTTTCACTGAAGGTATAAAGAGAATATATCATAGCATCACCGCTCACTGACGATGAACTACCAATGTTCACTGAGGGTAGCAAAAAGATAACAAACACTGATGTTCACTGCCGATGGTCTACCAACTTTCACTGAAGGTAGAAAGAGAATATATCATAGCATCTCCGTTCACTGACGATGAACTACCAACGTTCACTAAGGGTAGCAAAAAGATAACAAACACCGACGTTTAGTGTCGATGGTCTACCAACTTTCACTGAAGGTAGAAAGAGAATATATCATATCACCGCCGTTCACTGACGATGAACTACCAATGTTCACTGAGGGTAGCAAAAAGATAACAAACACCGACGTTCAATGCCGATGGTCTAACAACTGAAAATTCTGACTGCAGATACTCGATGTCACGTCTAATGTTATGACACCGTATCTGACTTACTATATGACAGTAAATACAAAAGCAGTAAAGAACACAGCCAATTGTTTACCCAGTTCAGTGTGCAACAACACCTACTCTGGGGGCTACCAAGCCAGGGAGAGAATCCACTATAAGAGATGTTAATTCAGGAATAAACCAACCAGTTTATCTCCTTCACTTAAGACCTACCCAATGTAATTCTAATCTAAGTACAACTTAAACCTGAGTTCCTACTCACTCCCCCTCAATCACAGCAGTGATACATAAACCAATTTGACTTAAGAATTGATGAAGACACTCTTAAAAAAAAACACACACTTGATTAAGCTTCACAGCTTTTTAATCAAGCAACACAATTACTCGTGCTTCACAGCTTTGAGTGATGTACACAACTAACTTGACTCTGCTTCACAGCTTTAGTCAAGGGACATTCAAACACTCTTGCTTCAAAGCTTTGAGTGCTACACAACCCTTACAATTGAAACCTATTCCAAGGCACTTATCACAATGATAATTACTTGGAGTACAATAAACAAATCTATACAGATTACAAAATTGATCTTCTGATCAATCAGCAGGGATGTCTTCAAAAACAGCAGCTCTGTTGAATATATAGCAGCTGCAACTTCAGTTAGGGTTTCCAAAAACCTAGGGTTAATTCCGTTTGACCTAAAGACCAGGTCACAGGACTTTATTAACCAGGTTAGGGTTGAGCTAGGTTACTCCTCAGAAAACGCAGGATTCTGTTCAGAAGGGACTGAGTTATTTCCTGAAAAAACTCAGACTTATCCAATCCTGCAATCCTGTTAGTTCAGAACAGGATGTCATAACATCTGTTATGACATCTGAGAAAACCTGTCTACTGATTTAGCAAAATGTGATCATTTTGCAAACATGCTCAGATACACACTTATAAACATCAGTATTTGAATTACAATATTTTTCTGCACATGTACCTAATGAGTTAGTACAACCTGAACTAGAATGTTATGACATCAGTCATGACATTCACACATACACTTGGGATTTACCAAAAATGCAAGCCAATACCTAAACACCTACAAACTCCCCCTTTGGAAGATTTTTGGCTAAAGTCCCTAAACAATCAGAGATAGATAGCAGCAGAAATAAGTGACAGCAGAAAAATATAATGTCAAGTACTAATTAAGCAAGTACCAAAATATTCTCCCCCTCTTTAGCCACAAATGGGCCAAAGTTACATGTTCATAAAATTATACAGTTATCCAAAACAAAATAATGAGATCAGCAGCAGACAACATCAGAACACACTTCCAAACTCCACCAGCAATTAGCAACCATCCTTCAAGCACTGTCATCAGATCCAGAGGATTCAGGCTTCTTTCTTTTCTTGTGAGCAATGTCAGCATTCTTCTCTTTGTTTGATGTCTCAACATTCTTAGAGACATTTGGATTTGTTTCAGAATTTGAGCTTTCTTGGTTCAGAGGAACAGAAATGCCAGGAACTGAGTGGTTCTCGTTCAGAATTCTTGAAACAATTTTTGCTATTGCTTGATTAACATAGGCTGTCCCTTCCCTATTTGCAATTTCAGGAGGAACTGAAGAGGAAGGATGAGATGGATTACCTGCATGTCTTGTTCTCCACTCTTTGATCTTGGTGGGGTTAGTTCCCACTTTTCTATGAGAAGAGATCTCCAGAACGTCAGAGTCCAGACAGGAAGAGATTGTCCCAGAATCTTGATCAGAGGAAGAGGTTGAGATGGTTGTATTGGATGATGATGGTGTTTGAGACATTTTGTCAGTTTTGAAGGACCAGCAGCAAATGAGGAGAAATTTCTGATTGAGAGACTGGGTTTTGATGAGGAGACGAGAGAGGAAGGAAGCAAAGGAGTGTCTATTCAACTTCTTAAAAGAATTGTAGGAAATGAGAAAACACAATTTTAAACCAATCAGAACAGGCATAAGTCCTTTGGTCCTTGTTTTAAGCAAAATTAATTGCTACAATTCCTCATGTTGGCAAATACCCAGCTTACCCCTTAAGTTTTCAAATTGGTTTGCATCCAAAGCCTTGGTAAACATGTCAGCCAACTGTAGCTCAGAGACAACATGTTCCAATTTGATTGTCTTTTCTTCTACAAGGTCTCTAATAAAGTGATGTCGTATGTCAATATGTTTGGTCCTGCTATGCTGAATGGGATTCTTGGATATGTTGATTGTACTCAGATTGTCACAGTACAATGTCATAACATCTTGTGTGACATTATACTCAGTGAGCATCTGTTTCATCCATATCATTTGAGAGCAGCTATTACCAGCTGCAATATATTCAGCTTCAGCAGTGGAAAGAGACACACAGTTCTGTTTCTTGCTGAACCAGGAAACCAGATTACTTCCCAAAAAGAAACATCCTCCAGAGGTGCTTTTTCTATCATCAGCACTACCAGCCCAATCAGCATCACAGTAGCCAGTCAGAGCTGGTTCACAGCCATGAGTATACAACAGTCCATAGTTGTAAGTACCACTTACATACTTCAAAATTCTCTTCACTTGATTGATATGACTGACTTTGGGATCAGCTTGGTATCTAGCACAAACTCCAACTGCAAAGGCAATATCAGGTCTGCTGGCAGTTAAGTACAACAAGCTTCATATCATGCTTCTGTACAGACTTTGATCCACCTTAACCCCACTTGAATCTTTGGAAAGCTTTAGATGAGTGGGAGCAGGAGTCCTTTTGTGACTTGCATTCTCCATACCAAACTTCTTTACAATATTCTTAGCATACTTGCTTTGAGATAAGAAGATTGAGTCCTCCATCTGTGAGACTTGTAGTCCAAGAAAATAAGTTAGTTCTCCCATGAGACTCATTTCAAATTCAGCCTGCATCTGGTCAGCAAAGTGTTTAACCATATGTTCTGACATTCCTCCAAACACTATGTCATCAACATATATTTGGGCAACCATCAACTTCCCTCCTTCAGTTTTGACAAATAGAGTTTTGTCCAAGCCTCCTTTTCTGTAGCCTTTGTCTGAGAGAAACTTTGTTAACCTGTCATACCATGCTCTAGGAGCTTGTTTCAGCCCATACAGAGCTTTTCTTAATTTGTAGACATGATCAGGATGGGTTGGATCCACAAAACCTTTAGGTTGTTCCACATAAGCTTCCTCATTTAGGTACCCATTTAGAAAGGCACTTTTCACATCCATCTGAAATAACTTGAACTTCAGAAGACAAGCAATTGACAACAAGAGTCTGATTGATTCCAACCTGGCTACAGGTGCAAAGGTTTCATCAAAATCAACCCCTTCAACCTGGGTGTATCCTTGAGCAACAAGTCTTGCCTTATTTCTGGTGACAACTCCTTCAGCATCTGACTTGTTCTTGAATATCCATTTTGTCCCAATGATGTTAGTTCCTTCAGGTCTAGGAACCAGTTCCCAAACTTCATGTTGCTTGAATTGGTTCAGTTCATCTTGCATTGCACCAATCCAATATTCATCAGTTAAGGCTTCCTTGACATTTCTTGGTTCCATTTTGGACACAAAACAAGAGTTTGAGATGATTTATCTAGATCTTGTGATGACTCCACTATTGGGATCTCCTATGATGAGCTCTTTTGGATGATCCTTCTGAATTCTGATAATACACCCTTCCTTTTCTCTTTGAATTCTTTTGCACAATTCTTTAAAGACTTCAAATACATCAGATTTTTCCCTAATGAAATTAATCCAGGTGAATCTGGAAAAATCATCCACAACCACATAGGCATATCGTTTTCCACCAAGACTCTCTACTTGCATTGGTCCCATCAGATCCATATGAAGAAGTTCCAGAACCTTAGATGTGGTCAGATGTCTTGACTTTGGATGTGACATCCTAGTCTGCTTACCAACCTGACATTCACCACAAACTCTTTCTTCATCAATTTGCAGTCTTGGAATCCCTCTGACTGCCTCCAAGGAGATAATCCTCTTCATACCCCTTAGATGAAGATGGCCAAGTTTTTGGTGCCACAGTTTCACCTCTTTTTCTTCTTTTGCAATGGAACACACGGATGAGAGATTAGTGTTCTCAACCTCCCACAAGTAACAGTTGTCTTTGGATCTGACTCCTTTCATTACTATCTCTTGTTTGTCATTGATTACAAGGCATTCAGATCTTGAGAAATTGACCTTGAATCCTAGATCACACAGTTGACTGATACTAATGAGATTAGCGGTCAGTCCTTTCACCAGCAGTACTTCATTCAGACTTGGAACTCCAGGGCAGTCCAAATCACCAACTCCTTTTATTTCACCTTTAGCCCCATCTCCAAAGGTCACAAAACTGGTGGTGTGAGGCTTAACATTATTGAGGAGGTTCTTGATTCCAGTCATGTGTCTGGAACATCCACTGTCAAAGTACCAATCTTCCTTTGCAGAGACCCTCAGGGAAGTGTGAGCTATCAGTGCAGTAGCCTTTTTCTTCCATTGAGGAGCATGTGGTACCTTTTTAGACTTAGGTTTGACATCTGAGTTCTGATTAGGATATCCATGTAGTCTGAAGCAGAAGGGATTTATGTGACCATATCTCCCACAATGATGACATTTCCATCTTTGGTACCTCTTCTTCATATGTCTCTGTCCCTGATGTTGAGAGTAATGTTGAGACATCCGTTTTGACATTTGCTTACCAGTACCAGATTTCTTTGTTTCCACAAATCCTAGGCCAGATTTATTTCCCATATTTTGTCCAGCCTGAAGGATCTCTTCCAATTTGTCTGTTCCATTGGTCAACATCTTGACAGATTTGGTCATTTGATTCAGTTGTGAGTTCAGCAATTGAACTTCTCCTTCTAGATGACTTATAGTTTCAAGATTCGCCCTTTTTTCAGCCTCCAGTTTGATAATGAGTTTTGATTGTTTCTCATTCTGCACACAGACTTCAGCACTTCTGATACACAATTTCTTGTAGGTATCAGCCAGTTCTTCAAATGTTACTTCTTCATCACTAGTATCACTTTCAGAAGTACAAACACTAGTTAGGGCAGTAACTAGTTTAGCAGATTCTTCTTCAGAATTACTTTCTGAATCATAGTCAGACCAAGTAACAGTCATTCCTTTCTTTTGCTTCTTAAGAAACGTAGGACATTCAGCTCGAATATGTCCATATCCTTCACATCCATGGCATTGAATACCTCTGCCTTGGTTTCCCTTATCTTCTGACCTTGGTCTTCTGCTGGAACTGTCAATGTCAGAGGGAATGTTATGAACATTAGACCTTGACTTTGGGTCCATTCTTTTGATGAGCCTGTTGAACTGTCTTCCAAGCATGGCAATAGCTTCAGATATGTTTTCTTCTTCATCCTCCTTGTATTCAACATCAGTATTGGATACAAGTGCTATGCTTTTGTTCTTCTTGTCTCCATTATCAGTGATCCCCATCTCAAAAGTCTGAAGAGACCCAATAAGTTCATCCACTTTCAACTTGCTAATGTCCTGGGCTTCCTCTATGGCAGTTACCTTCATTGCAAATCTTTTAGGCAAGGATCTGAGAATCTTCCTCACCAGTTTTTCTTCTGACATTTTTTTTCCCAGTGCTCCTGAAGTGTTGGCAATCTCCAGGATGTTCATGTGAAACTCATGAATGGTTTCATCTTCCATCATTTTTAGATTCTCAAACTTAGTGGTCAACATCTGAAGCCTTGACATTTTTACTTTGGAAGTGCCCTCATGAGTAGTTTTGAGAGTGTCTCAAACTTCCTTGGCCAGTTCATATTGATGTACTAGTCTGAAGATGTTTCTATCAATTCCATTGAACAAGGCATTTAAAGCTTTTGAATTTCCCAGAGCCAACTCATCTTCTTCTTTACTCCAATCTTCCTCAGGCTTCAGACTGATTGTCCCATCTATCT
This sequence comes from Vicia faba, assembly GCA_948472305.1. Lineage (NCBI taxonomy): Eukaryota > Viridiplantae > Streptophyta > Magnoliopsida > Fabales > Fabaceae > Vicia > Vicia faba. The sequence goes on along the minus strand of OX451741.1, from coordinate 1,434,697,244 downwards.
CAGTTATGGTGGGATGAATCCATCCTTTGTCAGCAGCTCTCCAAGCCTTTTTGTCCAGAGATTTTAGGAAGGCAATCATACGAGGTTTCCAGTAGTCATAATTAGTTCCATCCAGAATGGGTGGTCTATTTCCAAAGACTCCTTCTTTGTCCATAGTGCCAGAAAGTGATATCCCTAGATCTCACCCAGTAATACAGGCAGGGTGCCTGCTCTGATACCAATTGAAAATTCTGGCTGCAGATACTCGATGTCACGTCCAATGTTATGACACCGTATCTGACTTACTATATGACAGTAAATACAAAAGCAGTAAAGAACACAGTCAATTGTTTACCCAGTTCAGTGTGCAACAACACCTACTCTGGGGGCTACCAAGCCAGGGAGAGAATCCACTATAAGAGATGTTAATTCAGGAATAAACCAACCAGTTTATCTCCTTCACTTAAGACCTACCCAATGTAATTCTAATCTAAGTACAACTTAAACCTGAGTTCCTACTCACTCCCCCTCAATCACAGCAGTGATACATAAACCAATTTGACTTAAGAATTGATGAAGACACTCTTCAAAAAAAAACACACACTTTATTAAGCTTCACAACTTTTTAATCAAGCAACACAATCACTCGTGCTTCACAGATTTGAGTGATGTACACAACTAACTTGACTCTGCTTCACAGCTTTAGTCAAGGGACATTCAAACACTCTTGCTTCAAAGCTTTGAGTGCTACACAACCCTTACAATTGAAACCTATTCCAAGGCACTTATTACAATGATAATTACTTGGAGTACAATAAACAAATCTATACAGATTACAAAATTGATCTTCTGATCAATCAGCAGGGATGTCTTCAAAAACAGCAGCTCTGTTGAATATATAGCAGCTGCAACTTCAGTTAGGGTTTCCAAAAACCTAGGGTTAATTCCGTTTGACCTAAAGACCAGGTCACAGGACTTTATTAACCAGGTTAGGGTTGAGCTAGGTTACTCCTCAGAAAACGCAGGATTCTGTTCAGAAGGGACTGAGTTATTTCCTGAAAAAACTCAGACTTATCCAATCCTGCAATCCTGTTAGTTCAGAACAGGATGTCATAACATCTGTTATGACATCTGAGAAAACCTGTCTACTGATTTAGCAAAATGTGATCATTTTTCAAACATGCTCAGATACACACTTATAAACATCAGTATTTGAATTACAATATTTTTCTGCACATGTACCTAATGAGTTAGTACAACCTGAACTAGAATGTTATGACATCAGTCATGACATTCACACATACACTTGGGATTTACCAAAAATGCAAGCCAATACCTAAACACCTACAACAACTTTCACTGAAGGTAGAAAGAGAATATATCATAGCATTGTCGTTCACTGATGATGAACTTCCAACATTCATTGAGGGTAGCAAAAAGATAACAAACACCGACGTTCACTGCCGATGGTCTACCAACTTTCACTGAAGGTAGAAAGAGAATATATCATATCACCTCCGTTCACTGACGATGAACTACCAATGTTCACTGAGGGTAGAAAAAAGATAACAAGTTTCCCCAAGATTCTGGTGTTCCACCTAGAACGGGTCACAACTTCTTCTTTAACCAAGGCACTCTTCCTGGAAAGGATAATACATAAGTTGTCTCAAATAAAGAGACTTGCTATTTGTGGTCACAGAGGATTGTAAAAGGAAATGACTTTTTTGGAAAGAGGTATGACTTCCTCGGGAGATGCGATGATATTCTTACTAAGGGGATAAATTCTTCTTGTGCAAAATAAATGCACCAACCTGTTATACCCCAATTTTTGCCCCTAAGATTCCTCTATCATATCATATCAACTCTATCATAACAAGATCACATTAGGGTTGGTTCTTCCTCTTTTTTCCTATCTTTAAGTTTGCTCTTGAGGAATCTCCAAGCACCTTGGTTGTGTATTTTGTATATATGTTGTTGACTAACTTCTAATCAAAATACAAAAAAAAATATTTGTCTTTGTCTTTGTATATTTTTGTTTTGTAGGTACCAAGTCGAAGCATCTGACAAATAAGGATTTCTGGTATTATTTTCCTAAAATCTCTATTTGCAAAGAAAAAGAATTAAAAAATTTCATTTTTTCCACTGATGCAATCGATTGCTCTTAGAGTGCAATCGATTGCACATAGTGCATTTTGCGCCAATTTTGAAGAAATACACTGTGCAAATCGATTTTCACTGTAGTGCAATCGATTGCACAGCGTGAAAATAAAAAATAAAAAATTCAGCATTTTAAACTTGTCAAATTTTGGCTCCAATTTTCCTTCACTTTTGAAAGATGTATCATTAATTCAAATTTTAGTGCCAATCTTTCATTTTTAAAAAGAATTATCATTAATTCAAATTTTGGCTCTAATATTTGAAAGAATTAACATTAATTCAAATTTTGGCTCTAATTTTTGAAAGAGTTATCATTAATTCAAATTTTGGCTCCAAGAATCAATTACCAAATTACCACTAATCCCAATCCTAAAACTCTATAAATATAGCTCTCATTTCATTCAAATTTCAAGCTTTTGATAGCCAAATCCACCTTGCTAAAAAATCTCTCAATTCTCTCCATCTACCAAATTCACTCAAAGCTCCATTTTCAAAAAGTTAGTAAGCTTTGCATTGAAGCTTACTAATCTTTGAGCTAAACCTTCATCCAAACACTTTTCTTCCATCAATTTTCTACATCCAAGCTTGGTCAATTGATTCTTGTGGTTGAATTGAAGCAAATTCTTGAAGTTGTTTGATAATTTTCTAGATCTACCTTTGGTAAGTTTGGATAATTCATCTTTCACAATGTGATCTCTTGGTGATCTTTGGGATTGATTCTTTGAGAATTATTTTGTGATTTCAATGGTGTTATTTTCTCATAATTTGATGGAATTTTCGTGCTCAAGTGGATCCATGATCATAAGGTGTTTGATGGAAAGTTTGAACAAGAAATTTCCCTTTTAAAACACTGTTTTTGCTATTTTTAATGTGTGCAATCAATTTGCACTAAGTGTAAATCGATTTACACCAGAAATTTTTTGAAAATTATACTGTGTAAATTGATTTACATAGTAGTGTAAATCGATTTACACCAGAACAGAATGTATTTTTTGCCTTGTTTTGGGGCAGCTTTGATCCAAAATGCTTTTGCTACTCACTCCTTTTGATTGTTGGTTTGGATTGCAATTTCAAATGTCCAATTTGTCTTTAAACTCAATAAACTTTGTGATGTAGATGAAGTTGGATAAATGTTCATCAATTCAAATCTACCTAAGAGTGAATTATTTAATTCATTTTTGGTGCTTTAGATTAATGATATGTTTAGTGCTTTAATCCATCTAGAAGAGTGGTTGAATTTAAAGATGAAAGAATTTTGAAATGGTGATCCAAATAAGCTTATAATTTCCCTCCCTCTTCATCTTATCCCTTTCTTTTTTAATTGTGATACATGTTAAGGGATGGTGATCTTTATATCATTTATCCAAACATGAAGTACATAGATTGCTATTGACCGGCCTCAAAATAGGTGTGACTTCTACATAAGTCCACTTACGATTGCTTAACATAGCGCTAAATTTTGTCCCAATTCGAATAAATGATCATTCGTGGCCCAAACTTATGATTGCAAACCCAAGTATGTTAATTTGATCTCTTTGATCCAATAACCTTGAGATTCATTGTGTAGAGGCTTTGGTTCTACCAATCCTCTGATGGATCTACAACACCTTTGGTCAACGTGGATCACTTAAACATCGTTGATCATTACATGTTGCCTTGTGAGAATTCCAAAATGGATGATATACTGGACAAAAAGCAAATGCAACTTGTTGTGTGGAGGCTTTGGTTCTACCAATCCTCTAATGAGTTCCAAATGCAAGTTTCAAGATGGTCATCCAACTAACAACTAATTACTAACAATTAACTTTACTTTATGCTTTTATTTTCATGCTTTATGTACCATTTACTTTTTAGCATTTTACATTTAATGCTATTTTCATCTTTGCTCACTTGAGTATTTACTTTTATGTCATTTTTATTTTGCTCACTTGAGCTTTTCTTTCTTTCTAAAGACACCTAATAATCAACATGAACCATAAAAATCATTAATGATACTTGGACTACATGGTTACTACCCTTTGCATTATGGAGTGATGGACTTCTTGGACTTAGAATTAGAGACCTTGGCCTATCTTGGAGACTTTGTGACTTTATTTGATATTTTGTCTGGAGTTCTTGAGGTTTACCTCAAGACATTGGGTTGTTTGTTTGTTTTGTGTGTAGGTTATTGAGATTACGATCTTTGTTTGTAATCTGGAATTCACCCGTATACAGCCGTTACTCTGCCCAATTTTTGCGAAGACTTAAAACACTTGAATTTTGGTTCTCTCAAGAGGTCTAGTATCTTTGCTTGCTTGATTTCAATCCGAAGAATGGGAATTCTATATTGACTCATAATGTCAAGTATTGGCTTCTTGTTGGTTAGATGGTTCTTATCCCTAGCTTTTACCTTATGCTTTAGGATAGCCTCTTCTTCTCCTCCCATCTTCTTTAATTTAAAAAATCTTCTCCCTCCTTTAAAAAAAACTCTTCTTGTTTTGAAACTTGAAACATTTTCAAAATAAACTTGGACTTAGGTCCATGCATCTTCGAAACATTTTCATAAATAAATTTCAATCAATTTAATAATACCTTGACCTTTTTTTGTGAGAAGACTAAAAGTCAATCAATCTCATTTCAAACCATTTTACCACTTTGGCTTTTATCTTTAAACTTTTCTCAAAAGATTAGACTCTTTTCAATCCTTGTAGAGATGCAAACAACTATACTTCTACAATATGTAGTGAAGTGAGATATTTTCCACTTGGGTGTTGAGTGAGGCATTGTTGATTTTAAAATCCAAGCCATATCCTCCAATTTGAGATGATGCAAATTCTCCTTTCTCATGATTGTGGGTAGTAAGTATGTTTTTTCACATGGACAATTGCGATAATGTCTTATCTCATAAAATCAACCAACACACTCGTGTTTCAAATTTTTTAAAAGAGGAACTACGTGTACCCTGATCCCCTATTGCATGAAAGGTGGTACGTAGGCACTAAAGGTTCGCAACCGCGGCGGGTGCAAAAATCATAAAAATATTTCTTTTCTCACCTCCACCATCCATTTTATATACAACACATTTTTATAGCCAAAATATACAAATTTTTTCAAAGAGGTTCCTGCGGAGTACCATTGATGTTTAGGGTGCTAATACCTTCCCTTTGCATAACCAACCCCCTTACCTTGAATCTTTCCCCCTTTTTTGGGTTATTCGCTCTTTTCCCATTCCTTTGGAAACAATAAAGCGCGGTGGCGATTTTTATTTTGATTTGTATAAAGTCTAGTCAATCCAATGGCTTAGTCTTGCACATTTCTACCGCTACAGGAAAAAATGGCGACTTCACTAGGGAAAGATTGACCTCTTGCTGGTCCATCCCTAAGCGGGTTAAACCTATCTTTGTTTATATTTGTATATGTGCTATTGTTGTTTATGTGTTATATTTTGTATATATGTTTGTCTGGATTTTCCTGGTTTGTAGGGTGCTTGGTGATTACTCATAAGTCCTATACCCGAACTTGGGAAAACTTTAAGATAGGACGGGCGGTATAGTCATGTTAACTTTGAGGGAGTAATCCCAAAAAAGGAGGCATGAGATCCCCCACTCAGTGGAGGCCCCTTTGACTGTAGTTTCGTTTACCGAGTAATCGGGAAGACGTACTGCTTTCAACCTGGGAGCCAGCCGAAGCTGAGGACTGTAGATTACCTAACCCCTCTTGGCCTTTTAGGTGTAGTGCGAAAGCTATAACGGAGTAATCCAGAAGTAGTTGTCACGCGATACTACGCTCGGATGAGTTTTTCTTGAGAATATTACTAATTACCGAGTTAATCGAGAAGTTGGTAATATCCGAAGGAAGGATGTAGACTCTGGGAACCTCTAGAACCTTGTTCGGCAGGTGATAACTTTTTATACCAATACCTTATGGGTAGTACCTTCGACCTCATGCTCGTGAAGTTGAACCTATGAACCCTATATGTGTGATCTTGTGTGTGATAGTTGCATCATGCATCCATGCACTCATAAGCATCTTTTGAAAAAACAATATCTCAAGTACTTTTAAACCATGGATTCTGGAAAGAGAAACAAAAGCCTTATTATTTGGATGTTGGCAACGTGTCTATAAACCATAAATCCCTTGAAATATTAAATAAAATAATCATGTGCATTGCATATCATGCATCATATTGCACATATTTCTTGCACGCATATCCAGGTGCCTTACCCAGATTTTTTACTTCATTGAGCAAGCTGACTCATCACTACAACACTGGGGCTAATTTCAAAGAGAAGATGGAAAACATTAAGAAAGAGATCTTTGAACTCCGCAAAGAGGTAACTACTTTGAAGGCTGGCATGGAGTATCTAACTGCTTTGGTTAAAACTTTGGTTGCTGCCCAAGTCAATCCTTATAAGAAGGAAGAAGAGATGGCAAAGGTCTTCACAGAAACTCTGAGATCATTATTTCATGAGAAGGTGATAGTCGATGCACCCAGTGATTTCCCTGAAAAAGTAAATGTGGGAGTGCCTCTAGAAGAGGATGTCCGAAAGGGGTGTTCATCTGAAGATGGTGTCTCAGCTAGTGGTGTGAAGAAGTTCGATAATAACTTTTCTAAGAAGAGAACCAGAGGAAGAAACCATTATCGTCAGAATCAACATGATCCTCCTGTCATCCCTGTGTTCAACTTACCTCCTTTTACTCTAGTTTGTCAATAGAATCAGCAAGTTCCTGATCAGAGGAAAAATCAGTTTGATCCAATCCCAACGACCTATATAGAATTGTTTCCCATCCTGATGCAGAGAAATTTGGTTCAGACCCGACTTCCACCAAAGGTCCCTGAGAAGATGCCGTGGTACTACAAAGCTGATTTGACTTATGCCTTTCATCAAGGAGCCCCGGGGCATAGCATTGAAAATTGTTATCCATTGAAAATTGAAGTTCAGAAGTTGGTCCGGAGTGGTATCTTGTCGTTTAAGGATATTTGTCTTGAAGTTCAAGTCAAGTCTTTGCCGAAGGATAAAGGTGATTGAAGAATTCCCTGGAGTTTAACGATGATTAGCCTTCTCAATTTATTAGCATTTTTACTGTTTTCTCATTTGTAATTTTTCTTGTTTGTCATTGCACTGTTTGCATGTAAGAACTTGTTTGCATTTGAATGTTTAATCTTAATACAATGAGTATGTTTGTCTTGAAGAAATTCATTCGTTTCACTCGTATTTGTTTTCAATTTTAAATTGCTTTATGATACCAACTTGTTACCCATTCTCTTGCCTAGGAAGAGATTGGAGGGAGGATGATGATATTAAAACACAAATTTTCTGGTTGTATGCTTTTGGATAAAACCCTGTTGACAATGTACAGGCATTGTTTCAAATCCTCAAACACTGGAGATATAAGGGAGTGAAACCCTTGTTAACCCCTTTAAGCCTTGAAGTAGGAGCTTCTTTTTCTATTAAAAAAACCCTCTTTTTTTTTTAACCTGGGGTAGGGTAGTGTTCAGTTAATTTGATCGAGCATTCAGAACTCATCAGGAGTGCGCATCTAAGGATACAATAATGGTTATCCTTCAAAAGGTTGAGGGAATTCAAAATCGCAATGTTTAAATCTCCGCATATCAGTAGTGTGCTTCAAAAGAATATGTTATCCCAATGGGTATCTCTCACATATCAGGGGATCAGCAGATGACGATACAACAGTGGTTATCTTTCATCTACCCAGAAATAGGGCAGTCACAAATGACTCAAAGTCACGCGACATGTTCAAAAAAAAAGAAAAAGAAAAGGATGACATGAATAAAAAAAATTATTAACATGAAAAAGAAAGAGACAAAAAGCCCCGCTAAGTCGGAACTTGAAAAAACAAGTCGCTTAGGCAAAAGTCAGGGCATCCTGTTGCACTTCAAAGTCAAAGTCAAAATCAAAAGGAATTTATCCAGAAGGCAAGAAAGAAATGGAAAGCCCGAAATGCGATAAAGTATTACAATGTGAAATCATCAACAAAGAATAGAGTCACGTGACAAGAAACCCAAAAGAAGCAAAAATGAGTGACTTGCATGTCCAAAGAAAACCTTGTTTGATTCCTTAACCATCTCGAAACTTCTTTTGAGAGATGAATGTTCGTGTCAAGTTAACTGAACTTAGAACTGAAGAACATCATGAAGAGGGTGGGCACCAAATATTTTTGAGCCTTAAATATTTTTTTCTAAAAAACCGTGAACCAGGCCACGTTACAACCCTCAAAAGTCCTAATTGAAACAGGGTTTATTTCGAAAGAATACTCCAATGAGATAGTGTTTCCTGACTCCCATTAATTTTGCTAAATTATTGTGATTGGTATCATATTGCTTTTGTTATCTTTCATACAAAAATCCATGTCGCATCCTAGCTAGTGATTCATTCACAAGGTTTTGCGACATCTTTTCAAATAAAATCTTCAAGACTTACATAATTGTTGCATTAGAATTTTCATTCTTAGAATAAACATTTTCTGCTTGTAAAACAACTGTTTGATATCATGAAAGTTTACACTTGAGTATCAGCAAAAGGCATGTTGCCGAGAAGAGTTGTGGAGCAAAGAGTATGTAACATTCATCCAATCTAGGCAGTTACTTCAAGATTCAACAAATCGCTAGAAGTCGTTTGATTAGAAAAGTTATCTTAAAAGCATGCAGCCAAGGGCAAGTTACGAAAGTTACTTTGATCAGCATGGTAAGCTTGAGACACCATATTGGTTTCCAAGGGCATATCCAGATTTTGTCAAGATATTACTATGTCTACCCCAAGATGAGAACCTTCCTCAAGTTGTGTTATGGTGTTGGGTTCATAATCCCATTTTTTTTTTCAGTCTTGCTGCAGACTTCTCCAGCTGAGTGTGATTCTTTATCCAGCAGGGTGGTGATCAAACAGAGATTAAAAGAGCTATGAAACCTTTGCTCATTTGATGGAGTTCTTTATCCCTTTTTAATTGATATGGAATCTCTTGTAGAGCAGTGCTTTCTCTTGTTACGACATTCTTGTTGTTATGTGCTTCCCAAGTAGCTAGACAAGGGCAGTATATTTTCTAAGAGGTGTTGAGACAACTGTCATGTTTTTTGGGTTTTCTCTCACCAAGTGTTGAGTTTGATTTAAAATCCCCATAATTTTGACTTTTTAATATAGTGTTAACTTCTTGGTTCCCCAGAAAGGTTCTCTCAAGTCATCTTGTTGGTATGTGCGCAATCTTTGTGTGTTTCTCGGATAGTTGAAGATGATACCAGTGGGTGCAAGGTACAATATTTGGTTTGTGATCCTATCATCCCCAGCCAAGTCTCGGTTCTCTTTTGATTTTGCGTTTGCATGGTCAGAAGCCTCTGTCCCAGGTTCCCCAGCGAAGTTTTCCCTCGTATGATGAAAGGTTTTATTCCCTTTGTATGCTAAGATATCGCTCTTTTTGCAGTAATGGCATTAGTGTTGACTTCTTGATTTCCCAGGAAGACTACACCAGGGCATCTTTTGTTGGAACAGGTTTGTATGATATGAAGACTCAATCCAATATTTTCCAGTGAAGGCCTCGTTTATTTGATAGAAGTCCTTTCTCCCCAAAGAAGTTGGTGTAATAATTACTCTCGAAGAGCACGTATCTCCGGTTTCCCCAAGAGCGTATCTCTGGTTTCCCCAGTGAAGAGCGTATCTCTGGTTTCCCCAGTGAAGAATGTATCTTGGTTTCCCCTCGATGATGTGGTGTCGACCTCCCCAATAAAGTCAGCATGAAGTCCCTGGTAGAGGTCTCGATGATGAAGTATTGTCTCCCTTAGTGAAGTCCGTATGTTTTTCTTCCTTCAATGTGGGCCTGATTTCCCCAGTGAATGTTTTGACAATTTGGTTTCCATTTGCCTTATTCACAATCAGTATCGAAATCCCCAGTAGGAGTACGGACTGTGAAACATTTGTTTTCCCCATGGAAGTTTGTGTGTTATTCCCTGGGAAGGTTATCCCAGGGCATCTCTTGTTGGAATGAGTATTCATGATGAAAAGTTTTCAATCCGTAGTTTTTTCTCCAGGGAGGTAGACTTGAATCCCCCAGTAAGGTTTGGTTGTCTCGGCGTCAGTCTGCTTTATTTGAGACTAGTTTTGCAATCTTCAGTAGGCACGTTGTTTTGTGGAAAACTGGTTTCTCCGATGAAAACGGAAGAAAGATGTTCTATCCCGGTATCTGTTTGATTTAGCTACATCTGGATTATGTTTCTCCTCAGTGAAGTTAGGATAGACAATAGGTTTGGTTTCCGCAGTTGCTTTTACCTTTCTTGGATTGATCTTTCTGGTTGAAGTTTAGACCAATGTTGTTAGTACTTGAGGCAGTTTTGTTCGATTATGTATCCTTTTACCAGCATATGCACGATATCACTCATACATTCATACATGCATCGTGCATTATTATAAATCATTTTTTATTTACATTGTGTTATGATCTTCCTGCAGCGCTCTTTGCTTAGTTGAATTTTGTTTTCCCTCTTGAGTTTATTTCTCAAAGGATGTATCTGCATTGGCCGTCTTGCTCCAGTTTATTTCTGAATTGGATTTATGGTTGCATGACAATATTATTTACTCTAGATTTCTGAGAACTTCGAGTTTTGGTTTGTGCATTTATTTTGCACGAGAAGACTTTATCTTTTCCCCAGGAAGTCATATCTCATTTCCCCAAGAAGTCCTATCTCATTTCCCCAGGAAGCCACATTTCCATCCCCAGAAAGTCATTTCTTTTTGCAATCCTCCATGATAACAAGCAACAGGTATCTTTGTTTGAGCAACTCGTGATTCCCTGTACAAGTCGACGTAACTTTTTTTCTCTATTTCCTCTATGAGTGGTTAGCTTGCAGTCCATCGTCAGTTTACGCCAGTGGATGGAAAGACTTTCAAATTCACAGAAATTGCTCGTTGTGAAATCTTTGCAAGTGGAAGTCTCTTTATTTGAGACAGCTTACATATTACCCTTTCCAGGCGGAATTCCTTGGTTAAGGAAAAAGTTGAGACCCGTTCTAGGTGAAACACCAGAAGTTTGGGGAACATATGATATTTTCAAAATCTACCTTCAGTGAACATTGGTAGTGCATCGGCAGTGAACGTCAGTTTTTCTTATCTTTTTGCTATCATCAGTGAACGGTGGTGGTTCCTCGTCAGTGAACAGCGATGGTATGATATTTTCAGAATCTACCTTCAGTGAATGTTGGTAGTGCATCGGCAGTGAACGTCGGTGTTTCTTATCTTTTTGCTATCATCAGTGAACGATGGTGGTTCCTCGTCAGTGAACGGCGATGGTATGATATTTTCAAAATCTACCTTCAGTGAACGTTGGTAGTGCATCGGCAGTGAACGTCGGTGTTTCTTATCTTTTTGCTATCATCAGTGAACGGTGGTGGTTCCTCGTCAGTGAACGACGATGGTATGATATTTTCAAAATCTACCTTCAGTGAATGTTGGTAGTGCATCGGCAGTGAACGTCGGTGTTTCTAATCTTTTTGCTATCATCAGTGAATGGTGGTGGTTCCTCGTCAGTGAATGGCGATGGTATGATATTTTCAAAATCTACCTTTAGTGAACGTTGGTAGTGCATCGGCAGTGAATGTTGGTGTTTCTTATCTTTTTGCTATCATCAGTGAATGGTGGTGGTTCCTCGTCAGTGAACGGCGATGGTATGATATTTTCAAAATCTACCTTCAGTGAATGTTGGTAGTGCATCGGCAGTGAACGTTGGTGTTTGTTATCTTTTTGCTATCTTCAGTGAACGTCGATAGTTCATCGTCAGTGAACGGAGGTGATATGATATTTTCTCTCTACCTTCAGTGAACGTTGGCAGGACATCGGCCGTGAACGTTGGTGTTTGTTATCATTTTGCTATCTTCAGTGAACGTTGATAGTTCATCGTCAGTGAACGGCGGTGATATGATATTTTCTCTCTACCTTCAGTGAACGTTGGTAGTACATTGGTAGTGAATGTTGGTGTTTGTTATCTTTTTTCTATCTTCAATGAACGTTGATAGTTCATCGTCAGTGAACGGCAGTGATATGATATTTTCTCTCTACCTTCAGTGAACGTTGGTAGTACATCGGCAGTGAACGTCGGTGTTTGTTATCTTTTTGCTATCTTCAGTGAACGTTGATAGTTCATCGTCAGTAAACGGCGGTGATATGATATATTTTCTCTCTACCTTCAGTGAACAATGGTAGTACATCGGCAGTGAATGTTGGTGTTTGTTATCTTTTTGCTATCTTCAGTGAACGTTGATTGTCGGAGGCACATGGACCTTGTCTGCATAAATCTGGAATTTATGGCACTTCTTTGCAAACTTGTAACAGTCAGACTCCATTGTCAGCCAATAATAACTTGCCCTTAGCATCTTTTTAGCCATCGAATGTCCATTGGCATGAGTGCCAAATGAACCTTCATGAATATCATGCATCAACATGTCTGCTTCGTGTCTATCCACGCATCTGAGCAAGACTAGGTCATAATTTCTCTTGTATAACACATTTTCACTGAGGAAGAAACTGCCTGCCAATCTTTTCAATGTTTTTCTATCTTTCTTCGATGCAACAATCAGTTATTCCTGAGTCTGAAGAAAATGCTTGATATCATAATACCAAGGTTTTTAATATGCTACCTCCTTTGTTGTAAACACATGAGCGGGCCTATCCAGCCATCGAACCGTAATTCGGGGTATATCATTCCAAGTATTCACTTGGTACATAGAAGCCAGAGTTGCCAGAGCATCCGCCATTTGATTTTCATCTCTAGGGATGTGATGGAATTCAACTTTATTGAAGAATGGTAATAATCTTCTAGCATAATCTTGGTAAGGGATCAAGCCAGGGTGACGAGTGTCCCATTCTCCTTTAATCTAATTTATTACCAAAGATGAATCACCATATACATCTAGAATTTTGATTCTGATATCAATAGCTTCCTCGAGACCCATGATGCAAGCCTCATATTCTTCCATATTATTAGTGCAATCAAATGTTAACCTTGCAGTAAAAGGAATATGCGATCCATGAGGAGTGACAATCACAACACCAATTCCTTTACCATAAGCATTCACAACTCCATCAAATATCATACTCCAACGAGATTCAGGGTCAGGACCTTCCTCAGGTAATGGTTCATCACAATCCTTCACTTTCAGGAACATCACATCCTCATCGGGGAATTCATATTCTACAGACTGGTGATCCTGCACTGGTTGGTGAGCAAGATAATCTGCCAACACGCTGCTTTTAATGGCCTTTTGAGTGCGGTATTCGATATAATATTCAGATAAAAACATCTTCCAGCGGGTAATTCTCCCAGTAAGAGCAGGTTTTTCAAAAATGTACTTGATTGGATCCATTTTGGAGATCAACCAAGTGGTGTGATTCAACATATACTTCTGCAAATGCTTTTCCGCCCAGGCCAAAGCACAACATGTTTTTTCCAGCATGGAATACCACGACTCACAATCAGTGAATTTTTTACTGATATGATAAATGGAGAACTCTTTCTTCCCTGTTTCATCCCGTTGTCCCAGAATACAACCCATGGATTTATCTAATACTGTCAGATACATAATCAACGGTCTTCCTTCTACGGAAGGGAGTAAGATAGGAGGTTCAAGCAGATATTCTTTAATACTCTTGAATTCCCTTTGGCAGTCATCCGTCCACACACAATCTTGATCTTTCTTTAACAACTTAAAGATCGGTTCACATGTTGCAGTCATGTGGCAAATGAATCTAGAAATATAATTCAAACGCCCGAGGAAACCTCTGACTTGCTTTTTAGTTCTCGGTGTTGGCATTTCTTGAATTGCTTTTACTTTATCAGGGTCAACTTTAATTCCTTTCTGGCTAACAATGAAACCCAAAAATTTCCCCGATAGAACACCGAAGGTGCATTTATTTGGATTCAAGCAGAGACGATACTTCCTCAAACGCTGAAATAGCCTCAAAAAATCTTCTATATGCCCTTCTTCAGTCTGGGATTCGGCAATCATATCATCAACATATACTTCAATTTCCTTGTGCATCAGATCACGAAATAGGGTTGTCATAGCCCTCTGGTACATTGCACCAGCGTTCTTCTACCCGAAGGGCATCACTCTGTAACAGAATGTTCCCCAGGGTATGATAAACATTGTTTTTTCCATGTCCTCTGGAGCCATTCTTATTTGATTATATCCGTAAAATCCGTCCATGAACGAGAATACTTTGAATTTTGTTGTGTTATCCACTAACATGTCGATGTGTGGCAATGGAAAATTATCTTTTGGACTAGCTTTATTTAGATCTCTGTAATCTATGCACATGCAGACTTTTCTGTCTTTTTTCGGTACTGGGACAATATTGGAAATCCATTGAGGATACACTGACGTCACAAGAAAACCAGCATTAATCTGCTTTTGAACCTCCTCTTTGATTTTTACTGCCATATCTCGGTGAGTTCTTCTTATCTTTTGTTTAATTGGCGGACACTCTGGCTTCAATGGCAAACGGTGCTCGACAATATTTGTATCTAGACCAGGCATATCTTGGTAAGACCATGCAAAGATATCCACATACTCCTTCAACAACTCAATCAACCTTCTCTTCACATCGGGATGCAGCGATGGTCCAATCTTGACTTCCTTTGGATCTTCTTCTGAACCCAAATTGATCACTTCCAAAGGCTTTTTATATGGCTGAATGGTATTTTCGTCATGCTCAAGCAACCGTGAGACCTCTTATGGAATCTCATCATAATATTCTTCTTCAACCCCAAACACAAGACATTCAAAGTTGGGAGAGGGTGTTGGGTCATTGTATTCAACGGGTTTTTTAATTAATCTGCACACATCATTTATGATTGCTTTTAGAAACTGACACATATAACAAGTGATCATGCAGATTGAATTTCAGTTATTATTTATTTTAAAAGGTTTTTTCTGATTACCATATTCCAAGAAAAAGAAGAAAATAAAGACGTAATTCGGGAGGTAAAGACAACTTTTATTAATGATCTTGAAAGTCACAGCAAACAGATAAGCCCTACAACATTAATACTTCCACCTTGGGCATAGTGAAAGCTTTTCAAGAAAAAAGATTAACAAAACAAATTACTTTGAAACATGTATGCAAGAGGGAATATCAATGGTGATCCAGTTCTGGACCCTGACTCTGTGCGTCACATAATTCGGCATTTCCTGCTCTGCTTCATCCTCCTCAAAAACATTAACTCTAGAAACAGTTGGATAGAGGTATCCTCCGTTGCGGAAAACATCACGATAGCTGCTCATAGTAGACTTCGACTTCAAACTTTCGCCTTTTCCATTCTTCGAAGAGAATCCCAAACCAGTTTTGTTCTTGTTCACGGGTGGATCCACAATTTGTCCCTAAACTTCATTATGACTATTGCGCACAACCTGTTGCGCGTCCTTCAGCGAAACCATGGAACTCTCATTTCTCCTTATGTTGTCAATGGATAAGGCTTCGAACTGGGTTCCAAGAGCAGCTTCATCCGCTTCTACAATGCTGAAAGAGGATAAATTAGATATCAACAATGCCTGCTCCCCATTTATGATCACTACCTTCCCTTCACGCACAAACTTTAGCTTCTGGTGTAAAGTTGAAGTGACAGCCCCTGCTTCATGTATCCACGACCGTCCTAGCAAACAACTATAAGCGAGAACGATGTCCATAACCTGGAAGGTTATCTGAAACAAATGTGGTCCTATATGGATAGGTAAGTGCACTTCACTGATGACAGATTTCCTTGACCCATCAAACGCTTTCACAATGATGCCACTATGGAGCATAGGCGTTCCTTGATATTTCAACTTCATGAGAGTACTCCTCGATATAACATTCAATTTAGATCCATTATAAATTAGCACATTGGATAGTGAATCATTCTTGCAGTTCATAGAGATGTGGAGGGCCAGGTTGTGATTCCTCCCTTCGTCTGGTAATTCATCATCACAGAAACTCAAGTTATTACATGATGTAATGTTTCCTATTACGCTGCTGAATTGATCTATTGGCATATCACTCTCCACAAAATCTTGTTCTAGTACCCTCATCAAGGATTCTCTATGAGCATAGGAGTTCATCAATAAAGCCAAGATAGATATTTTTGAAGGAGTCGCTCATCTTAATTATCTTCAAAATATCATCCACTTCTTTCTCTAACGTAGCTCCACTAGTCTCTCCTGTAGCCTTCTTAGGTTCATCATTCTCAGCAATTTTCTTTCCAGCAGCAATATCTCTCCGAACAACCGACGCAAACACACGACCGCTATTGGTCACCCTGCTATTTTCAGCTATATTTCCAACATCAGGCATTGGCTGGATGGGAACCTCCACTCCATCTTCTAAGATTGTGGCATTGTATTTGTAAGGCACAACCTTATCTGATTTGTAGGGGATAGGACCTGGAAAACTAATCACCAATGAGGTAACAGCTGGCTTGCTCTGATACTCAACTTTAAAATGGACGGGTGTACCAAAACAAGGCAGAATGATGTTCACCCCTTCTTCAATACAATCAGTCATTAATAAGTCATTTTTGGAAAACAAATCTTTGTCTGAAGAGAAATACTCATCTGCGGAGGCATACTCTTCCTCTGACTCTTCTTCCGTTAAATAAACCTCAACCATATCAAGTTCATGGTAATCATCCCTCTGACCTGTGATATTGATATTTTCATTGTCTAACAACAACTGAACACCCTTCTTCACGATTGAACATCCTCGGGGGTCTCGACAGCAAATTCGGCAAGATCCATATTAGTGTTCCACCTGACCAGCCGTATGGCAGAAGGTAGCATGCAACTGCACGAGGTCCTCATTCATATACTCCACATCAAAAATTCTGAATTCACCAGGACATCCAGAAACCATGTTCACTTCCTCTTCATACTCTGCCCTAGGCCTGATTATATGGATTAGGCCCTCATCCATCATCTCCTGTAAATCAGCCTTTATCTTCTCACAACCTTGTATGTTTGTACTGCAAATAGCACAACTAGAATGGTCATGCGTATAGTATCTAAATTCACAGAGGTCTGTGTGCATTTTCACCAAATCTCCTCTAACCAGATTAATATCAAAAATCCAGAAGTCGCTTGGACAACCAGCCACCATATTTACAGCATTTACTCCCCCGTGCTTGGGTAGAGGGTTATCTTTCACATTAGGTCCCACGTCTTTGAAAGATAGAACACTAGACTTTACCAATTTATGTACCTCAGTATTCAAAGGATAACAATTCTCAACATTATGCCCTGGTGCTCCTTGATGAAAAGCACATGTTTGGTCTGCCTTGTAATACCAAGGCAATGGTGATGGTACAGCAGGAGGTGGTCGTGTTTGAACCAATTTCTTCTGAATCAATACTGGTAGTAGCTCTGTATAGCTCATGGGAATAGGGTCATAACTCTCCCTTCTCTGATTATACCCTGGATTCCCCTACTAGGACGGTCTCTGATAAGCAACGGTAGTTAGAGCGACATTTATAACAGGAGTAACTGAGGTGACCTGCTGATGACGCTGATAATTCCTTCTAGGAGTGTTTACCCTCCTCTCTTGTATAACAACGTTTGCATCTCCTTCTTTCTTCTTGGTAAACCCATAAGATGGCTTCTTTACACCTCTGGATCATTCACTCTTCGTCAAACGGCCTTCTCTTACAACCTCTTCTAAGTGGATACCCATTCCTACCATCTTAGTAAAGTCACTTGGCGCACTTTCTACCATCCTCTCGTAGTAGAAAGTGCCCAACATTGTCAAGAAAATCTTAGTCATCTCCTTCTCTTCCATGGGAGGGATCACTTGGGTGGATACCTTGCACCATCTTTGTGCATACTCTTTGAACGATTCCATGTCTTTCTGAACCATGGCCCTAAGTTGGTCACGGTCAGGCGCCATTTCCATGTTGTAATGGTATTGTTTGATGAATGCTTCTCCCAAATCATTGAAAGTATGGATATTGGCGTTGTCCAAACTCATATACCACTTTAGCGCAGCACCGGTCAAACTATCTTGGAAGAAGTGAATTAACAGACGCTGATCATCAAGATGGGTAGACATTCTCCTCACGTACATTACAAGGTGAGCACGAGGGCAAGTGTTGCCCTTGTATTTTTAAAACTCTGGGACCTTAAACTTAGCAGGTATCTTAACATTCGGGACCAAACATAGCTCATTCACATTCTGCCCAAATAGCTCTTTACCCCTGAGGGCCTTCATCTCTCTTTGCATCTTGTCAAACTGCTCTTGAAAATCATCCATTCTGTCATAAAGACCCAAGTCTTCACTCGGTGGAGGGAAAGGACGACACACATCATCATTAACAAACAGAACCATATTTACCGAAGGAGGCGCAGTTGGAGCAGCATGCACCACAAGAGGTGCCGGAGTAACAATAGTCTGGACCACTGGAGTATCTTGAGGACCAAGATTGAAACCTTCAGGTGAAAAATTCTCTGGCATTCCCCATGGATAACCTTGAGGCATGCAATTCTGAATAATAGCTGGAGTAGAAGATATGGGAACAGTCGGAGCTTTAGTAGTTTCCTTTGTTGGTTGAGGTTAAACACTCGGTGGCTGATTTTGAGCAACCACCAAAGCTTCCATCAGAGTAGTCAGATTGGCCATGCTGGCCTTCAAAGCTGAAACTTCCTCGCGCAACTCGCGATTCTCTTGTTCTAAGTTGTCAATCTTCTTTTTTAGATTAGCCTGAGTGTTGTAGTGATGAGTCAGCTTGTTAAACGAAGTAAAGAAGCTTGGTAAGACACCTGGGTATGCATAACAAATGCAAGAAATATGTGCAATATGATGCATGACATGTAATGCACATGATTATTTTTACTTTATTATTTAATATTTCAAGGGATTTAAAGTTTATAGACATATTACAAACATCAAAGTGATAACGCTTTTGAAATACTGAAATTTTTTTTATTATAATAACTCCAAAATGGATTACAAGTTTCAATGATCTCAAGTACAAGATGAACATAAAATCTAAAATCATGAGAAAAAGAACTGATGGAGATCACTCTATACGCTGGCGCTTCCCCGTGTGCCTGGAAATCTGAGCCTTCAACCTCTTGTTTTATTCTGCATATCTGGTGGCAACCTGCTTCCAATTACCTGAATCAGGGAGTGAGTAATCAGCGCCTGATTGAGGCTTAGGAGAAAATAAATCCCCTTTCCTATCCATATACTCTACTGCTCGACTCTCAAGGATCTCAATCAAGTCGTATTTCTCCTTCAAGTTTGCTCTATAGGAACTCTCTAAAGTTTGGAATTTATTCTTCCAAGCATATTTTCCTATTGCATCCTAACCAAAGCAAGTTGCAACTCTTCTAGATCATCTAATAAGGGAGGATTGGTCTTCACAAATAGATCGAGAATGGGTGTCTCTCGGGTATATGGTATCTTTAACTGAATGGCTCTCGATCGGATCCATGAAAGATATGGCTCCTAAGAAACAGCACCCCTAGGTCCCAAATCCTTCCTACTCTTCTTATGAATGTGACGCCAGGCCTTCGCAATTTTCTCCCTAACTTCCCTATGGTCTTCTCCTACCTTCAGAAAAAAACTACTCAAATGAATACTATTCGGTTTATCCCTCATCGGATAACCAAGTTGTCGTCGTGCAAGAACAGGGTTATAGTTAATTCCTCCCTTTGTACCAAGAAGAGGTACATTGGGGAAACTACCACAACTGTCAATAATCTCTACATCCTGGTAAGCTCGATAATACCAATCAATGTCTGAGTGATTAAGTGCCATGATCTTAGGAGCCCAACGGGGTTCCTTCTTGACATCCCAAAAAGTATCAGACTGAGGCATATGAGAGATAAACCACCGGTACAACAAAGGCGTGCAACAGATAATCATCCCCCTATGATAAGAATTCCAAAGATAAGTAGAGTAATAAGCATCACCCAATAAGGTAGGAACTGGGTTCCCAATCATGAAAATCCTGATAGCGTTAACGTCGACAAACTTGTCCACATTAGGAAATAAGAACAACCCGTAAGAAAGTAGAGCAAAGATGGCTTCAAAAGCAATTGTACTCTTCATTCTGGCAAAGTAATGAGCTTTTTCCAATAAGAACTGAGTTGGTAATCCTCTAATCCTTCCTTTGGTAGTCATATGGGCTTCCTCCTCAGACTTCCCCAGGTGAATCAAAGCAGCAATCTCATGTGGTTTTAGCCCACCCTCCAAACCAGTAAAAGAAACACGATCGGTAACAGGTAAATCCAATAGATATGAATATTCCTCCAGTGTAGGCATCAACTGATAGTCGGGAAAAGTAAAGCAATGATACATCGAATCATAGAACTGGACCACGGTCGAGAGAATACCCTCCTTCATCTTCAGCTTCATGAGGGGAATAATGGATCCATACTTCTTCCGAAAGTCTACAGAACACTCGATCTCGGGAATTAGTCTGATCAACTCATCTATCTTGGGATCCTTGAAACTGTATTTCCCGGTCTTTCTCTTTCCATAATCCATGGTTAGAAAGTACCTGAGATATTCACAAATATTCAACCTTTAAATCCCTTGAAATATGGGTTTCTTCAAAAGATGCTTATGAGTGCATGGATGCATGATGCAGCAATCACACACAAGATCACACATATAGGTTTCATAGGTTCAACGTCACAAGCATAAGGTCAAAGGTGCTACCCATAAGGTGTTGGTCTAAAAGTTATCACCTGCCGAACAAGGTTCTAGAGTTTCCCAGTGTCTACATCCTTCCTTTGGATATTACCAACTTCCCGATTAACTCGGTAATTAGTAATATTCTCAAGAAAGACTCGTCCGAGTGTAGTATCACATGACAAATATTTCCGAATTACTCCGTCATAGCTTCCGCACTACACCTAAAAGGCCAAGATGGGTTTGTTATTCTATGGTCCTCAGTTTCAGCAGGCTCCCAGGTCGAAAGCAGTACATCTTCCCGATTACTCTGTAAACGACAATACAGTCAAAGGGGCCTCCACTAAGTTGGGGATCTCATACTTCCATTTTTGTGATTACTCCCTCAAAGTTAACATGACTATACCGCCCGCCCGTCCTATCAAAAACAGTAGCAAAAATTAACTGAGTGCAATCGATTGCACTAACAATGTAATCGATTGCATGCAGAAACAGAAGCAAAAGATTTGGAATTTTGAAGAGTGCAATCGATTGCACTAAGATGTCAATCGATTGCATGCAGAAGAAAAGTGAAATTTTATCTTTGAAAAGCATGAGTAATGATCTTTAAACATTTCTTTTTCATTTTTGAGCATCTATATTTTAAGATCAAAGTAGATGATATTATTATACCTTTGAGAGCTTGAGTGAAGATATTATCCTTAGATGCTTAGATGCTTGACCAAAATCTTTGCCTTCTTTGTAGCCATGGTTTGTTTTCATCAAAACAAAAGCTTATTTGAGAAGCTTGATTTTACATTCTCCCCCTTTTTGATGATGACCAACAATCTTTCTTTATGCGATGTACTTTCCGGAAGAGCTTCTCCCCCTAAGATGCAGAACTCCCCCTATGTAGGAGAGGGTTTGGAATCCTTTGCAATTCTTCATCTTGATTGGAGATTACCTTGAAAATTAAGACATAGGAAATACAAGCATAAAGTATCATACATTTTTCTCCCCCTTTGACATTATCAAAAAGAAGGGAAAAATTCTTTTAAAGCAAATAATAATAGAGAAAAATATTTACAAAAATAAAAGAATTAAAACATTAACACACATTGTTTAAGAGTTACACGGAAAATTGAACAAACGAAAAATATTGAAATTGAAGAAGTGAAAAACACAAGAAGGGGGGTTGAATTGTAAAACTTGAAATCAAAAGCAGACAACACGTTATTTTTATCCTGGTTCGTTTGATCTCAAACTACTCCAGTCCACCCTTCAAGGTGATTTCGCCTCTCTCCAACGAGGTCTTAATCCACTATATTCAACTGAATACACAAACTGCTTTAACAACTGTCAAAGCCTTCTTGATTCTAACCACATACCGGTTTCTCAAGGAAATTCTTTTACGGATAAATGAACAAATGTGTGTTTAATGTTTTCTAGAAAAACTATATATCACAACTGTGATAATACACAATATAAAGCTTAGATAAAACTAGATTGCTAGAGCTATAAAGTAAGCGGTTGAGAGCTTTAGCAAACTGAATGAGTTAGGACGAAGATGATGATGATAGGCTTTAGGCGTGTATATGCGTGTAGATTATTATAGAGTATTGGCCATTTCTTTTCTCACTGATTTGTTTAAATAACCTTGGAATAGATACGTTGTTGTCCATAATTCCATTTTAATGCTCATAACATTCTTTCCATTTTGAGAAGATCTTTGTCTTGGAATAATGTTGTTGGTAATTAATCTGCCTTGAATGCAGTAACGTTGACACTTCAGAATGTTCTGCTTGATGACAAACAGAGTGTTCTTGGCTTAGGCTTATTCTGGCGCTTCTGAGTGCTGATGACATAGTTAGGATCTTGATCAGAGTCAGAGTATGTCAAGCGCAAATTTTGTTCATCAGGCTTCAGCGTAGCACATGTACTGATCTTCTAATGCTGATGTTGATACTGATGTTTTGATGCTGATTGCATCAGAGTTTCCTGTAAATACACAACATAATTTTAAGTAGCATCTATGTCTCATATAAAACTCATAATTCATTTAATCTTGTATTTTGTTATCATCAAAAATCTAACTGAGGGTTGTAGAATCAAACTATGTTCTAACAATCTCCCCCTTTTTGATGATGACAAAAGCTAGATTTTTTCAATTAAAATAAAATGATGAAAGTATCAGAGTTTAAGGATAGAGAGGAAACGGTATCAGAGATAATCAGATAATGAGTAAAAGGTATCAGAGCTAAGAGGGTAAGGAATAAAAAGTATCAGAGTAATGAAGAGAAAAACTCCCCCTGAGTTGATTAATTCCCTTTGATTCCTTGAGACCTTGAGCATAAGAACTTTACTGAACTTTCTTTGAGCATCAGAATTTCTTGTACCTGTAAGCTTTTCAGAACACGGAAATTCAAATATATAAGAATGTTAGAATGTTTGAGACTTTTGTCTCAGTAATCCATTATTGAAAAATATCATTCTTTCTCCCCCTTTTTTGTCAGTTATCAAAAAGCATAAATAATCAGAGTTTCAAAAAGATCAGAGAAAGAAGACGTTTGTATTAAAACAGAAGCAATGATAGTTTAGACCAAGTAAAAATATTACAGACAAACATGTAAAGAAAACAAGGAAAACACAAGAAAAAAAATCTAAGAAGAAGGAGGAAGTCGTGTGAACAGAGCTTCCAACATGCTCTTGATTTGCTCGTTGGTTTCCTGTTGTTTAGATACCATGTTTGCTATAGAGTCAATCTTGATATCCTGCTTCTTCATCCTTTCATTCATCAGCATATCTGATCTCTTCAAATCCTCCAGAGCCTGCCTTTCAAGAGAGGAAGCTTGAGGATCTTCAGATACAGGCTGCTTCTCAGAGCTTTCTGTAGTTTCTTCTACTTGACCCAAGTCTTCAGCTTGAATAACCTGTTCTTCTGTAGGTTGAACTGTAGATGTTGGACGCTTTTCAGACCAAGGCTCAATGTCCAGAGGGAGAGCTTCTTCCTTCAGCAGCTTGCTCAGAACTGGACCTTCCATTTCCTCCAGCAGATTGCTGAAGTTCTGTTGAGCCTGTCCATAGCTCTGGTCTTGCAACTTGAATGTTTCAGCACAAACCCATCTTCTGAACTGTATCCAGAGGAAATCTTATACAGCAGGATCAACCACTTCCAGACTTGCTTGTTTTAAAGAAGTGATCCACTTCTGCATATCTGTTTCAAAGTTCAACATGTTGGAACCAACATCTGGTTGTTTCGGTTTAGGGATGGTTGTTTTCTGGTTTATTGCAGCAAGGCGTTCAAAGACTGTTAGATCAATGACAGTCTTGTTGTGGTTTTTTGTATTTTTCTTAGGTGAGGGAGTGGGAGAGTCAGAAATGACGATTGGACTTGATGGGGTATTTGGTGGAGTTGTTTCTGGTGAACAGGGAAGCTGAGACATATTAACAGTGGTACCACAGGGCAATTGAATGGCCAAAGGTTGTGGTTCAGGGGACTCAGAGGTTTGAGCCTCAGAGTTTTGAGTCTCAGGTTATGGAGATTGTGCATGTTGAGGTGAGGGTGGATTAATTTCTGGTTGAGGAAAGGATGGTTGTGGAATTTCTGGTTCTGGTATTGGAGAGAGTGGAGTTTCAGGAATTGGAGTTTCTGGTATTGGTGAGAGTAGGATGTCAGGTTGTGGTGAGATGGGAATTTCTGAGTTTGGATTTGGATTTTCTATTTGGGGAGCGGAAGAGTGTTGGTCAATATCAGAAAGAACTTGAGCAAGTTCTGGTTCTGGTATGGTTTCAGTGTTTGGATTTTGTGGTTTGGAGCGGGATCTTCTGAGGGTTAATGACTCAGAAGGGTCAAAGTCAATGTCAAAATCTTCAAAGGTTTGGGGTGTTGGGATATCAGCTGGAGTTGGAGTGGGAGTAGGAATAGATGAGGAAACAGCAGTTGAATCTAAAGCAGATACAGAAACAGGATTACCTCTTTTCTTTGGAGTCTGTTGTGATGATCCTTCTGGAGCAGCTTTTCTCTTCTTTGTCTTCTTCAGAACCACCTCTGGTGCCTTCTGTTGAAGATCTTGAATGTTTAGATTGGGTGATGTACCATCAGCTTTACAAGCATCCAAATATCTCAGAATTATTTGAGGCTTGGAGTCAATCTCTGAGAACATAGGCAAGTCGTCCAGAGGGACTCTTCTGCTGGAGATTTCAGCAAAAGGAGTGACGCTGGGCTCCTTCTTAATGTTCTCTATCAGCTTCATCTTCTTTAGATTCTTGGCATTCAGCTGCTTGCCAACAGAAGGTTCCAGGGTGTTGATCTCTTGTGCCTCTGTCAAATGTTCAATCAGCCTATTCTCAGTCAGACTATCTGATATCAATCTGCCCAAGGGTATCTGTAGCGATAAAAAATGTAGCGGGGTAAATCGGAGATCGAATTATGGATTAATTCGTCTCACAAAAGCAAGAGTCGCCACCGCGCTTTATTGTTTCCAAAGGAAAAGGGAAAAGAGCGAAATAAAACCCTAAGTATGCAATGTAAATAATAATAAAATACAAAGCGTTTTTGAAAAGAGATCTTATGGTTCGGGGGTTGGTTATACAATGGGAAGGTACTAGCACCCAATGCATCTATAGTACTCTATAGGAACCTTTTGAAATATCTGTTTTATTTAAAATTGATTGCTTGATTGAAAATAAATGTTTTGGCCGAAAAGGGATACAGACGGGTTTTTGAAGATACGACGACCTAATGTCGAAGTTTTTGCTTAAAAAGGTATAGGTCTTGAAAAGGTTGAAATTTTGAAGAAGGGTGAATATTTGAGGAAGAATTATCCTAAGTTTTTAATGAATGAGAGTATTCGCTCGATCGTTTTTTTTTGAGGACGTGAAGTCAACAAAAATTAGACAATTCCCTTGGATTGGCGCAAGCAGAATAATCAAGTAAATGCGAGATATTTAAACAGAAGATTATGAGATAAATGATATACAACAAATTAAATAAGAGACTGAGTGTGAACATGCATTTTTTTATTTTTGTTTAATATATGAAGAGAAAAATGTTTTAATTGGTTACGCATTTTAACATAGATAAAAGGTAATGAGAATTAATAGAAATGTTTTTTAAGGTTTTTATATGTTTCTATTTTTTATGTCTTTTTTATATTGGTATTTAACCAAAATGAGGGGAGTAAATTAAAGAAAAATAGCATGTTTTTTTAGTTTTCTCATTTTTACTTTCATATGTTTTTAGAGATATTAAATATTTTTCAAACTAAATAAAACTTACAAACCATGAATTTAAATTTAATTAGAAATAAGGAAGACTAAAATTATTAAATAAAACCTAAACTTAAACTAAATAAGATTGGGTAAAATATTAAAAATTGTCTAATTAAAACCATATGTTTATTTCTAAGAAACTAATTAATCTAAATTAAATAAGTTAAGAAAATGAATAGAATTTAACTAAAGAGCAAATAAAAGATGGGGTGTGAATTTAGGTCAGGGGGTATGATCAGAAAACAGAGGCGCAAGGCCCAGTAAAAGGACAACTCAGACCCAACAACTCTTTGATATTATATTCTAATTATTAAAAAAAGAAAATAAGAAAGCTAAGAGAAAAAAAGTGATGAAACGGCAATGTGGTGTCTAGGACTGGAAAGAGGTGACTATTTGGCAGAGGTGAGAGGAGTTTCACGGAAAGGTTATCAATTTGACGAAAGAAATTGAGGCGGAGCGTATACAATGAAAAAGGGGTTTCGCTGTTTATGAAGGAATCGAAGAGAGTTCGGCGCGGAGGAGAACAAAGGGTTAGCAAAGAAGGGGGTTGCAGGGTGGTGATGGAAATCGTAGGTCTTCTTCTTGCACTTCTTCATCGATTTTGATTTTAGGGATGTCGGTTGAAACTTCCTATGGCTTCGTCGATGATGGCGATGGAATGAATCATGGAAAGAAACTAAACGCGGTGTTTTGGGGGTTAGGTGGTGAATGCTTGTGGTACCGAAGGAGAGCCGGAGCAAGGTGGGTTTACAATGGAAGTTTGGAGGGAGTATGGAAGTAGTTTGCTGATGGGGAGAGCGACGCTGGGGAATTGGTCAACGGTGCTACTGATTTCTCTGCCCGATAAAAAGGTAAAACGTTATTACTCTTTTCCCACATCTCTCTTTCTCTAGGTTTCCTTACGCTACATCTTTCCTCTAGGGACTTTGTTTACCCAGGATATCCTCGATAAGCTCCACAGCTTCTTGAACCGTTGTGATGCTCTATGCACTATCTTCTTCAATGCGGATGACAGACACTTCCTAGAGTCCCAACACAATCTCAATTGTATCAAGTGAAACGCTCCAAGAGATACAAATTGATTCGCCGGTAGAGTCATCTGATAAAGCCAGCTGCTTCTTCTGCTGGAAAGTAATAATTGTGAAGACTATGGCAGAGGTTTGGAGTTGCGAATTTGAGAGTGGCAGGAGAATAGAATGAAGATGATAGTGATGAACCGTGAAGTCCGAATGGGTAACTGAAAAAAGGTTTGAGAATTTTCTATATTGTTTTCAAGTTGATTTTAAATTAACTGTGTGTTTATGATTGTGTCGGTCTTGCAACATTATGGGTCTTGAAATTTATCGATTGAGTTATTGCCGGTGCTAGAATAGGGATTTGATGTGTTGCTGTAACCGAACAGGGGTAGGGTTGATGAAGGTAGCGATTAGCTTATCGCTCTTTGAAGTTTGTCTGCTTGTTTGGGATTATTGTGATTGTACATTGATGCAATTGTTGAGTGGAATTGTTATTTCCTGTTTTCACTTGCAGGTAAAAGAAGTAAGGTAGATTGATGCGAGATTGGAAGGAGATTGTTGGTGAAATTACAAGAAGAAGGAAAGGAGATAAAGAAGGGAAGTGGGACAGTAATTGAAGAGTGGGATGAAGAAAGGAATTGTGAAGTGAAGATTGAAGGTTGGGAGTGTGGCTGGTTGTTTTAAGGTTGACGGAGGAGGTCGAGAAACTGATGGAGCGAAGATTGAGTACACTCTCGGCTAAGACCCTATGCGGTTCTTACGGTAATGCACTCTATTTCACAGTTGCTCAAATCTAAATCTCGTATTTGGTTCTCATGATTTCCTTGTTTTCACAGCTCTTAAAGATTCAATAGTGAAATCATCATGTGAATGAAAACTCTAACCTCGACAATAATTATGAACAAACAAAATGATAGTAATCATAAAGCGGAACAAGATTTACAGTGGTATCAAAGAAAGAGAAAAGAAGAATACCGACAAAGAGGAGGATTTCTCTGGAAATTATTAAGGTATTATGTTTGATTCCTCGACCCTATCATGCTTCTGATTTCGAACATTGTGGTGTTGTGTTTGTATGTTGATCAACGGTTTATCAGTGTGCAGGTTTTTATTGCTTTCATGCTATGCGGAATGGTTTTGCAGTAGGTTCTGTGGTTTTGCAATATGCTAAGGTTTTGAATAGTTTTTATGCTATGTAGAATGGTTTTGCAGTAGGTTCTGTGGTTTTTGCAATATGCTAAGGTTTTTGAATAGTTTTTAGACAATACTGTTTTATATCTGGTTTTGATACAGTATGCAGGTTATGAAGCAGGTTATGTGGTTTTGCCTTGGAAAAGATGGTTTTTTTTTTCTGCTTGATCGTCTTGTGTAGTAATCTTATGCAAGTTAAGACTTATCCTTTTGAAGGGGTTTTCTTCTCATATGACCGTTGCTTCTTTGTTGATGGCTCAGGTCTGAATATATTTAATATATTTTCCTGATGCTCTGCATATATGCTGCTACATATGGTTTGACTTTATTCCTATTTCATGCTTAAACCAAAACCTGCAAAACTAAACCTTTCTCTCTTCTCTCTCAAGTACATATTGATACATAAAAATGATATCCTGTACTGTTGTTCTGAAAAAGCAATAGGCTGGAATATGATGAAAAAAGGAAATACTTGCTTGCACATTGTTTGAAATTGCATATCTCTTTTGTCTTGCATGGGAGCCTATGTTACTCTCCTATATGGCTGCATGTTAACGTTAGCTTTACTTGTGGGAAATGGCATATGCTGTTACTTTTGTATGCTGTATGTTTTTTGAACTATGCATTTAGATTTTTTTGAAAAATGCAATTGATTTCTAATGTGCTATTTTGACAAGAAAAATGATTTGTGCATGTTTTAATTGTGCATTCATAAAAATTCCTCCCTTTTTGTGAACCGGGAGAAATCCCGTGATTTGCAAAAAGGGCTAACTGATTCCGGCCGTTTGCTTTTAATGATGAACATTAAATTTATTTTCTGCATTTTAATTATTTATTCAATTCTGACTTTTTTTTAATCGTTTTTTGCAGGTAAAATTTAAATGAGCAGACAAGAGCATTGGATAGAAGATTAGAATTTAGAAAAATAGCTTTTTATTTTACTTTAAGCATTTGTGTAATTGCCTTTATAAATATTTTGTAATAACACAATATTTAAATGACAATTGTAATAAATAGAATAAAGTGAATAAAATTCTATTATTTCTCAATTAATTCTTTTTCTTTCCAATTATTTATTTATTGTTTATAATTCCTTAAATTATATAATGATTGAAAATCAAATCCAATCATTTAAATTCAGAATGATAAACAAATAAATAAACATCATTGATCAATTAATAACTTCAATTATTTACTTTATTATTATTTTTAATTCTTCTAAATTATAATAACTTGAAAAATAGAATTTCAGCTATTTAAATTTAGAACAATAAATAATCAAATAAACATTGTTTGATCAATTAATAGACTCCTTTTCAAATGTTTATTTCATTATTCCTAAACCTTTAAATTATATAATAACGGAAAACAGGTTCCCATTATTTAAATTTAGGATAATGAATAATTAATAAACCTCTTCTCAAATATTTATTTTATTATTTATAAATCTTTAAATTACATAATAATCGACAATAAATTCCAATTATTTGAATTTAAGATAATAAATAATTAATGAACATTGTTTAAGTCTTGATCAGTTAATAAATTTAGCGTTCAACAAATAAACAGCTCCCGACTCGAAAAAATTATGAATTTTTAAACTGCTTTGAAAATTTGATAAAAATAGGTCAAAACCCTTGCAATGCGAATGATGCAGATGGAAGACGGTATCTTAGGTCAAAATTTGGGGTACAACAGCTGCCCCTATTTAAGTTCCTTCTATCCGGAGATATGAAGATTAAAGTCTTCGTCTCGACGAGATTGAAGGTACTTAAATACATAATTACGCAAATTTTTTCCTATGATGCCGTCATCAGGCAGTGATATGAATGTAGTGCATGAATTTACAGGGAAAGATATTGTATGAAACAAGACAATGCTGGAGGAATCGAACACCAACAAAACACAGAGACATGAATTATACGCTACTGGGGAAAACGAGCTATCGACTTCAAACGACAGACTCCTGACAACGAATAAAATTGAGGGAATACGACCTCTAACCCTAACAAAGAGAGCCTCTTGCATAGGCCATAACAGATCATTGATCCAAAACAGTGAGCCTGCAACTCAAGGTCGATGGTAGACAGAGAGTATTAAATTGCGGATAACTGATTACCGACTTCTGGACGTATAGATTTGTAACAGACTTCTTTGCTAGATTTTCAGAGATATACTCGTTAATGCTGAGGTAATAAGACTATAGATACAACGGTTGTTCAAATAAAGAAAACTGCCATTTGTTGTTGTCCAGAGAAAATACCGATAACATACAAGCTGCTCAAATAAAGAAGCTGCCGCTTGTTGCTGTCCAAAGAAAATACCGATAACATACAAGTTGCTCAAATAAAGAGGCTGCCACTTGCTGTCGTCCAAAGAAAATACCAATAACAAACAAGTTGCTCAAATAAAGAAGCTGCCGCTTGTTGTCGTCTAGAAAATACCAATAACAAACAAGTTGCTCAAATAAAGAAGTTGCCGCTTGTTGTCGTCCAGAAAATACCAATAACAAACAAGTTGCTCAAATAAAGAAGCTGCCGCTTGTTGTCGTCCAGAAAATACCAATAACAAACAAGTTGCTCAAATAAAGAAGCTGCCGCTTGTTGTCGTCCAGAAAAATAATAACGCACTAGTAGCTTGTGAAGAGCGGCTGCTTGTCGCTTTCAAAAAAAACAAAGACGCACTAGTAGTTCATGAAGAACTTCTGCTCGGCGTTTCCAAAAAAACAAAGACGCACTAGTAGTTCATGAAGAACTGCTGCTCGGCGTTTTCAAAAAGTAAAATGACGCACTAGTAGCTCATGAAGAACTGCTGCTTGGCGTTCTTCCAAAAATACCAAATGACGCACTAGTAGCTCATGAAGAACTGCTGCTCGGCGCTTTCAAAAAGAATAAATGACGCACTAGTAGCTCATGAAGAACTGCTGCTCGGCGCTTTCAAAAAGTAAAATGACGCACTAGTAGCTCATGAAGAACTGCTGCTCGGCGCTTTCAAAAAGTAACGTACAAGTTGCTCGCGAAGAGCTGCCGCTTGTCGTTTTTCCAAAGAATAACTCAGAAGGAAATTGCGATGACACTGGTAGAGAAATAAAATCTTCATCAAAGAGAACCCTGAATCAATCCTTCCCGAGGAGATCATATATTTTAACGTGCAAAATAAATGCACCAACCGTCTAGGTCGCAATTTCACTGGGGAAAATCAATGAGATAGCCTATGCAAGAGGCAACAACTTCATCTAGGAATAAACCAGAGAGAAATCAGTCAAACAAGACTCCACCCAATGAGAAAGTAACTCGATTGGGGAATTTATCCTATCCAGAAATGGACAAGGTAAACTAAATCAAAAATCATCCACGAGGATTAGCTCAGTTGGGGAATTAGAAAGGAGGCGCATTTTATGCTTAAGTTGGCACTCTATTTGGAAAGATCAAATGTGCTATTTGAAAAGACACAACCAAGGTGTACGATCTCAATGACATCAACAAGTACAACTGTGTGTGCATGATGCAAGTGTGAATGAACAAATGAATGTCATGTATATGCTGACAAAAAAACGACAGGGGAGATGGACAAAAGATGATAAGACATCACAGTACAACCCGGCGCTTGGCTAATCTCAAAAGGAGGGGAACATCATTGGAGATAGAAGATAAAAGCCATCAAAGGAGCAAAGTCATCCTACAAAGCTCAAATCTCTTGGAGAGGAAGATATTTTAGGTAGAAAACCCAAAGTCCAGTCTTCTACTGCTGACAACCCATTGAAAGGATAACAACACGAACAAATGCTTCAGCTGGAAAGAGTCATGCTTAGCTGGAGATACTGGGAACACCACCTTCTGATAAAGTGTGCGATACATAACACACATTCTGACAAGTCTAGATTGCCCCTGGGACCAATATTGGATGCCCCAAATTACTGCTGACGAGCTGCATGATGCACGACGATTCTTGCGAATAACTTCACTTCTAAAAAACAATGCCCCCAAGCTATCTGATTGATGAGGAGAAAAAGTCTCAAGAGGGTTTACGAAAGACCTGGCATTCACCATGCTCTGGTGTCTTCAAACTTTTAGAGGAAATCATCCAATCTTGACGTGATTGCCCCGGATTGACTGTCCATGCTTAAGGTCTTCAACTGACATGCCCCTGGATATGATTTCTTGAATTGATTCTCCAATTACTCCACATAGTTTCGAGCTTTAAAAGAATAAACATCATCACGGGTGTTTATGTGAACTTCCTTGATATCAAACAAAAGTTTTGCAGTTAGAAAAAATTTACAATGAGAACGAAAATTCTAATGCAACAGTTATGTAAGCCTTGAAGATTTTTGAAAGATATCGCACAAATTTTACGAGTTAGAGCATCATTCATTTTTGTATAAGAAAAACATATGATACCAACATAATTATTTAACATTCATGGGAGTCAGGAACACTATCTCATTGAAGTATGCTTTCAGAATGACCTTGCTTCAATCAGGACTTTCGAAGGTTGTAAGGTGGTCCGGTTCATGGTTTTTTTAGAAAAAGATTTAAAGGCTCAAAATATTTGGTGCCCCCCCATTCTTCATGATGTTCTCCAACCTTATGCTCGGTTAATTCAACATGAGTGTTCATCTCTCAAAAGGATTTTGTGACGGTAACATCTTTCTTACGAACTTTGAACACTCAATCAGATCAACTGAAAACTACCCTGCCCCAGGTTAAAATTCAAGGTTTTTCGTATAGAAAAGAAACTTCTGCTTCAAAGGCTCAAAAGGGGTTAGCAAGGGATTATCTTCCTTATATCTCCGGTGTGTAGGGATTTGAATCAATGCCTGTACATCATCAACAAGATCTTATTCAAAAGCATGCAGCCAAATATTTTGTGTTCTTTAGATCATCATCCCCCCTTTCAATCTCTGCCTAGGCAAGAGAATGGGCAACAAGTTGGTATCATAATGCAAAAGAAATTTAAAATTTGAAAACAAATATGAGTGAAACGAATGAATTTCTTCAAGACAAACATACTCATTGTATTAAAATAATCATCCAGACGCAAACAAGTTCTTACATGCAAACAATGTTTCGATAAATAAGAAAAGCTACAAAAGCAGAAACAAGTTAATAATCTGGGAAGGCTTTCCACTTGAACTACCGAAAACATCTTCAAAAACTCAAAGTCACCCTCAATCGTGTTTACTCTTCGGCGCCTGTTCGATTTGAACTTCAAAACCAACGTCCTTGAATGACAAGATACCACTTCGGACCAACTTCTGAACCTCAATCTTCAAAGCGAAGCAACCCTCCAAGTCATGCCCACGAGCACCTTGATGAAAAGTACAAGCCAAATCAGCTTTGTAGTTCCAATGTATCTTCTCAGGGACCTTCGGTGGAGATCGGGTCCGAACCAAATTCCTTTGCATCAGGATAGGGAACAACTCTGTATAGGTGACTGGAATTGAATCAAACTGGGTCTTCCTCTGATTAGGAACTCGCTAATTCTGTTGATGAACGTGATGATTCTGATGATGATTATTCCTTCCTTTGGTTCTCTTCTTGGAAAAGTCATTATCAAACTTCTTCACACCATTAACTGAGCTACCCACTTCATATAAACATCCCTTTCCGACATCTTCTTCTAGACGCACTCCCACATTCCCCTTGTCAGGAAAGCCATCAGGTGCATTAACCATCACCTTTTCATGAGAAAAAGATTTTAGAGTTTCCGTGAAGACTTTTATCATTGCTTCCTCCCTCCTAGAAGGATTGACTAGGGCGGCGACCAGAATTTCAACCAAACCAGCTAAGTGCTCCACACTAGCTTTCAAAACAATCACCTCTCTGCGGAGTTCAGAAATCTCTTGCTTGGTATTCTCCATTGTTCTCTTAGCGTCAGTGTTGTACTAGTGAGACCAAGGGAAAAAATAAGACTCGGAAAAAGACCTTTGAAAGTGAGACAAAGAAAATGTAGAATGATGTATGATATGCAAAAGAGAGTTTTATTTGACTTTCAAGGAACTCAAGATATCAAGTTATAAACATCCAAGTATGAAGATAACAGATGAATTTTAAATTGGCTCCAAACATTGATCAAGTTATCGTCAAGATCAATCATCCATTTTGGTGGATTAGGGTTTTCGCCCTATCGACACCCAAGATCCATTGAGTTTGACGAAACTAGTGATGTTTACAAAGAAAGACCTCCAAACTCCTTCAAAGTCAAGTGAAAAGAGTTTTATGGATGCATGAATGCATGGCGATGCAACAACCACAAGCAAGGTCAAAAACATGGGGTTTAAAGGTTCAACGTTTCAGCATGGAGTCGAGGGTAAAGCCCACCCAAGGGTATGTACTAACGTTTCGATCACACCTGTAAGACAAAGTTCTAAGAGTTCTCAGAGTCTACATTCCTCCTTCGGATATTGCCAACGTCTTGATTACTCGATAATTAGCAATATTCTCAAGAGAAACTCATCTGAGCGTAGCATCGCGTGACAACTACTTCCAAATTACTCCGTTATAGTTTCTGCGCTACACCTAAAAAGGCCAAGATGGGTTGGGGTTCTACGGTCCTCAACTTCTCGGGCTCCTAGGTCGAAAGTAATAATGTCTTCCCGATTACTCGGTAAACAAATATTAAGTTCAAGAGGGCCTTCCATTGAGTGGGGGATCTCATGCCTCCTTCTTCGGGATTACTCCCTCAAAGTTAACATGACTATACCGCCCGTCCTATTCCTTAAGTGTTACTTAATCCGGGTATAGGATTCGTCCTTTGCAAAAACCCAAACACCCCAAATTTAAACACATAATCAAGCAAATCAAATAATAGTAAACAGATAAAACAAATTAGGCTTAACCCACTTAGGGATGGACCAGCAAGAGGTCAATCATTCCCCAGCAGAGTCGCCAATTCTGTAGCGATAAAAAATGTAGCGGGGTAAATCGGAGATCGAATTATGGATTAATTCGTCTCACAAAAGCAAGAGTCGCCACCGCGCTTTATTGTTTCCAAAGGAAAAGGGAAAAGAGCGAAATAAAACCCTAAGTATGCAATGTAAATAATAATAAAATACAAAGCGTTTTTGAAAAGAGATCTTATGGTTCGGGGGTTGGTTATACAATGGGAAGGTACTAGCACCCAATGCATCTATAGTACTCTATAGGAACCTTTTGAAATATCTGTTTTATTTAAAATTGATTGCTTGATTGAAAATAAATGTTTTGGCCGAAAAGGGATACGGACGGGTTTTTGAAGATACGACGACCTAATGTCGAAGTTTTTGCTTAAAAAGGTATAGGTCTTGAAAAGGTTGAAATTTTGAAGAAGGGTGAATATTTGAGGAAGAATTATCCTAAGTTTTTAATGAATGAGAGTATTCGCTCGATCGTTTTTTTTTTAGGACGTGAAGTCAACAAAAATTAGACAATTCCCTTGGATTGGCGCAAGCAGAATAATCAAGTAAATGCGAGATATTTAAACAGAAGATTATGAGATAAATGATATACAACTAATTAAATAAGAGACTGAGTGTGAACATGCATTTTTTGATTTTTGTTTAATATATGAAGAGAAAAATGTTTTAATTGGTTACGCATTTTAACATAGATAAAAGGTAATGAGAATTAATAGAAATGTTTTTTAAGGTTTTTATATGTTTCTATTTTTTATGTCTTTTTTATATTGGTATTTAACCAAAATGAGGGGAGTAAATTAAAGAAAAATAGCATGTTTTTTTAGTTTTCTCATTTTTACTTTCATATGTTTTTAGAGATATTAAATATTTTTCAAACTAAATAAAACTTACAAACCATGAATTTAAATTTAATTAGAAATAAGGAAGACTAAAATTATTAAATAAAACCTAAACTTAAACTAAATAAGATTGGGTAAAATATTAAAAATTGTCTAATTAAAACCATATGTTTATTTCTAAGAAACTAATTAATCTAAATTAAATAAGTTAAGAAAATGAATAGAATTTAACTAAAGAGCAAATAAAAGATGGGGTGTGAATTTAGGTCAGGGGGTATGATCAGAAAACAGAGGCGCAAGGCCCAGTAAAAGGACAACTCAGACCCAACAACTCTTTGATATTATATTCTAATTATTAAAAAAAGAAAATAAGAAAGCTAAGAGAAAAAAAGTGATGAAACGGCAATGTGGTGTCTAGGACTGGAAAGAGGTAACTATTTGGCAGAGGTGAGAGGAGTTTCACGGAAAGGTTATCAATTTGACGAAAGAAATTGAGGCGGAGCGTATACAATGAAAAAGGGGTTTCGCTGTTTATGAAGGAATCGAAGAGAGTTCGGCGCGGAGGAGAACAAAGGGTTAGCAAAGAAGGGGGTTGCAGGGTGGTGATGGAAATCGTAGGTCTTCTTCTTGCACTTCTTCATCGATTTTGATTTTAGGGATGTCAGTTGAAACTTCCTATGGCTTCGTCGATGATGGTGATGGAATGAATCATGGAAAGAAACTAAACGCGGTGTTTTGGGGGTTAGGTGGTGAATGCTTGTGGTACCGAAGGAGAGCCGGAGCAAGGTGGGTTTACAGCGGAAGTTTGGAGGGAGTATGGAAGTAGTTTGCTGATGGGGAGAGCGACGCTGGGGAATTGGTCAACGGTGCTACTGATTTCTCTGCCCGATAAAAAGGTAAAACGTTATTACTCTTTTCCCACATCTCTCTTTCTCTAGGTTTCCTTACGCTACATCTTTCCTCTAGGGACTCTGTTTACCCAGGATATCCTCGATAAGCTCCACAGCTTCTTGAACCGTTGTGATGCTCTATGCACTATCTTCTTCAATGCGGATGACAGACACTTCCTAGAGTCCCAACACAATCTCAACTGTATCAAGTGAAACGCTCCAAGAGATACAAATTGATTCTCCGGTAGAGTCATCTGATAAAGCCAGCTGCTTCTTCTGCTGGAAAGTAATAATTGTGAAGACTATGGCAGAGGTTTGGAGTTGCGAATTTGAGAGTGGCAGGAGAATAGAATGAAGATGATAGTGATGAACCGTGAAGTCCGAATGGGTAACTGAAAAAAGGTTTGAGAATTTTCTATATTGTTTTCAAGTTGATTTTAAATTAACGGTGTGTTTATGATTGTGTCGGTCTTGCAACATTATGGGTCTTGAAATTTATCGATTGAGTTATTGCCGGTGCTAGAATAGGGATTTGATGTGTTGCTGTAACCGAACAGGGGTAGGGTTGATGAAGGCAGCGATTAGCTTATCGCTCTTTGAAGTTTGTCTGCTTGTTTGGGATTATTGTGATTGTACATTGATGCAATTGTTGAGTGGAATTGTTATTTCCTGTTTTCACTTGCAGGTAAAAGAAGCAAGGTAGATTGATGCGAGATTGGAAGGAGATTGTTGGTGAAATTACAAGAAGAAGGAAAGGAGATAAAGAAGGGAAGTGGGACGGTAATTGAAGAGTGGGATGAAGAAAGGAATTGTGAAGTGAAGATTGAAGGTTGGGAGTGTGGCTGGTTGTTTTAAGGTTGACGGAGGAGGTCGAGAAACTGATGGAGCGAAGATTGAGTACACTCTCGGCTAAGACCCTATGCGGTTCTTACGGTAATGCACTCTATTTCACAGTTGCTCAAATCTAAATCTCGTATTTGGTTCTCATGATTTCCTTGTTTTCACAGCTCTTAAAGATTCAATAGTGAAATCATCATGTGAATGAAAACTCTAACCTCGACAATAATTATGAACAAACAAAATGATAGTAATCATAAAGCGGAACAAGATTTACAGTGGTATCAAAGAAAGAGAAAAGAAGAATACCGACAGAGAGGAGGATTTCTCTGGAAATTATTAAGGTATTATGTTTGATTCCTCGACCCTATCATGCTTCTAATTTCGAACATTGTGGTGTTGTGTTTGTATGTTGATCAACGGTTTAACAGTGTGCAGGTTTTTATTGCTTTCATGCTATGTGGAATGGTTTTGCAGTAGGTTCTGTGGTTTTGCAATATGCTAAGGTTTTGAATAGTTTTTATGCTATGCAGAATGGTTTTGCAGTAGGTTCTGTGGTTTTTGCAATATGCTAAGGTTTTTGAATAGTTTTTAGACAATACTGTTTTATATCTGGTTTTGATACAGTATGCAGGTTATGAAGCAGGTTATGTGGTTTTGCCTTGGAAAAGATGGTTTTTTTTTCTGCTTGATCGTCTTGTGTAGTAATCTTATGCAAGTTAAGACTTATCCTTTTGAAGGGGTTTTCTTCTCATATGACCGTTGCTTCTTTGTTGATGGCTCAGGTCTGAATATATTTAATATATTTTCCTGATGCTCTGCATATATGCTGCTACATATGGTTTGACTTTATTCCTATTTCATGCTTAAACCAAAACCTGCAAAACTAAACCTTTCTCTCTTCTCTCTCAAGTACATATTGATACATAAAAATGATATCCTGTACTGCTGTTCTGAAAAAGCAATAGGCTGGAATATGATGAAAAAAGGAAATACTTGCTTGCACATTGTTTGAAATT
This sequence comes from Vicia faba, assembly GCA_948472305.1. Lineage (NCBI taxonomy): Eukaryota > Viridiplantae > Streptophyta > Magnoliopsida > Fabales > Fabaceae > Vicia > Vicia faba. The sequence continues at coordinate 1,434,658,527 of OX451741.1, read as the reverse complement.
GCATATCTCTTTTGTCTTGCATGGGAGCCTATGTTACTCTCCTATATGGCTGCATGTTAACGTTAGCTTTACTTGTGGGAAATGGCATATGCTGTTACTTTTGTATGCTGTATGTTTTTTGAACTATGCATTTAGATTTTTTTGAAAAATGCAATTGATTTCTAATGTGCTATTTTGACAAGAAAAATGATTTGTGCATGTTTTAATTGTGCATTCATAAAAATTCCTCCCTTTTTGTGAACCGGGAGAAATCCCGTGATTTGCAAAAAGGGCTAACTGATTCCGGCCGTTTGCTTTTAATGATGAACATTAAATTTATTTTCTGCATTTTAATTATTTATTCAATTCTGACTTTTTTTTAATCGTTTTTTGCAGGTAAAATTTAAATGAGCAGACAAGAGCATTGGATAGAAGATTAGAATTTAGAAAAATAGCTTTTTATTTTACTTTAAGCATTTGTGTAATTGCCTTTATAAATATTTTGTAATAACACAATATTTAAATGACAATTGTAATAAATAGAATAAAGTGAATAAAATTCTATTATTTCTCAATTAATTCTTTTTCTTTCCAATTATTTATTTATTGTTTATAATTCCTTAAATTATATAATGATTGAAAATCAAATCCAATCATTTAAATTCAGAATGATAAACAAATAAATAAACATCATTGATCAATTAATAACTTCAATTATTTACTTTATTATTATTTTTAATTCTTCTAAATTATAATAACTTGAAAAATAGAATTTCAGCTATTTAAATTTAGAACAATAAATAATCAAATAAACATTGCTTGATCAATTAATAGACTCCTTTTCAAATGTTTATTTCATTATTCCTAAACCTTTAAATTATATAATAACGGAAAACAGGTTCCCATTATTTAAATTTAGGATAATGAATAATTAATAAACATTATTTGATCAATTAATAAACCTCTTCTCAAATATTATTTTATTATTTATAAATCTTTAAATTACATAATAATCGATAATAAATTCCAATTATTTGAATTTAAGATAATAAATAATTAATGAACATTGTTTAAGTCTTGATCAGTTAATAAATTTAGCGTTCAACAAATAAACAGCTCCCGACTCGAAAAAATTATGAATTTTTAAACTGCTTTGAAAATTTGATAAAAATAGGTCAAAACCCTTGCAATGCGAATGATGCAGACGGAAGACGGTATCTTAGGTCAAAATTTGGGGTACAACAGTATCCAATCCCTTTTAGTCCGTTCATCTTCTCTTGTTTCCTTGACGCTTGTTCTGAGATGGTTGAACAGAAGATGAGCTAGATTAATCTTTACCTTCTGAGAAATAAAATAGATCAGAAACTGCTGATCTATGTTTATGTAATCAGGAGAGCTGGTAGGCTTCCTGTGGTTGAAACAGCCCAGAATAATCTTTGCCCAAATTCTGTGCTTATCTTTCAAATCCCTTATCTTGCTGGAGGGAAGCCCCAGCGTGAAAATTTCCCTTGCTATAACAACAACATCTGAGCATCTTTCGGCCATGTCTATACAGCGAATGCCACCACCATTGTACCCAATGAGTCTTGCAATCAGGTCTTCAGTAATCACAATCTTCTTCCCCATGATGTAAGAAGTGACTTGGTGATTTGAGGAAGAGGCGTGAATCCAAAATTCCTTAACCAAGATAGGAAAAGTTGGACCCACCAGCCTGTCGAAATATTTCTCCCATCCTTGTGCTTGAATCTCTTCTGATAAATCAAAACCATTTTCCTTCAGACTGTTGAAATCCACTATTATCTCTGACAGAACTTCAAGGTTCTTGACTGGAGTGAGTAGCATTCTGAGAGGAACTTCATATTGCTCAGCTGATGCATCTTTCTGGGAACCTGAAGAGAGATTGCTACTAGAAGCCATGTTCACACGAGGATTTTTTGAAAAATATTTTAAGGGGTTTCTTGAGAAAGAAGAACACAGAAAACAGAAGTATTGATTGAAAACGAAAGTTAGGGTAAAAGTTGTGAATGGTGTGAATGGTGTTTAAATAGATTTCGAAATAGTTTTTTTTTAAAACATAAACGCTTAAGAGAGAGAAATAAATCATGATTAATAGCATTTAATGATAGCTGATTTTAGGGGATTTCAGAAAGATACTTAAACGGTTACCAATGACATGTGTCTCAATGCATCCAATCAGCGCTTTGCCTTTTCAGAAGCGTGAACGCATGTTTTGCCTCAGGAAACAGTTGACGACTGGATGACACTTGTTTTCTTGAGTGAACAGTACACTTATCCTTGAACTGAAGCGCTCATATCTTCATGGATAGATTCTGATACAATCTGCATTTCTAAAATTCTAAAAGAGGATTGATCAGAGGTTCACAGAGAAATAAACACAATTCTGAAGGTTAATATATAAAATTAAAACAGTTTTATTCTGGATAGAGCTTCATGCTGAGATGATTCAGAATGAAGTTGAACCTATCTTCAGAAAGTGGTTTTGTGAAAATATCAGCCCATTGATGGTTTGTATCAATAAATTTTAAGTTTAAGATTCCTTTCTGAATATAGTCCGAAATAAAATGATGTTTTATTTCTATATGCTTAGCCCTAGAATGCAAAATTGGATTTCTACTTAAGCAAATAGCAGAGGTGTTATCACAGAGGATAGGAATGTTACTCTCATATATCTGGAAGTCCTCAAGTTGACTTTTCATCCAGAGCATTTGTGTGCTGCATCCAGCTGCTGCTATGTATTCAGCTTCTGATGTTGATAGAGAAATGGTGGATTGTCTTTTGTTGGACCACGAGATCATATTTTCTCCCAGAAACTGGCAGCTTCTAGAAGTGCTTTTACGTTCAACTCTGTCTCCAGCAAAGTCAGCATCATAGTAACCTACTAAACTGTAATCACTAGATTTTCTATAAAACAGACCCAGATTAGTAGTACCTTTCAGATACTTGAAAATTCGCTTAACAGTTGTTAAGTGAGATTCTCTAGGATCTGATTGGAATCTTGCACAAATGCATACACTGAATAAAATATCAGGCCTTGAAGTTGTAAGATAAAGAAGATAACCAATCATACCTCGGTAGACCTTCTGTTCTACCTTTTTTCTTACCTCTTCTCTTTCCAGAATGCACGTGGGATGCATTGGAATCTTTGATGCCTTACATTCTGAGAGATCAAATTTCTTCAGAAGTTCTCTGACATATTTGCTCTGATGAATGTAAGTTCCTTTTGGGGTTTGGTTGATCTGAATGCCCAGAAAGAATTTCAGTTCCCCCATTAGGCTCATCTCAAATTATGCCTGCATACACTTAGCAAACTCTCTTCCCAGAGAAGATTTAGTAGATCCAAATATTATATCATCAACATAAATCTGGAAGACTAAAATGTCATTCTTAACTGTCTTACAGAATAAGGTTGTGTCCACCTTCCCTCTGGTGAATTCCTTTTCTAACAGGAAGTTACTTAGTCTTTCATACCAAGCTCTGGGAGCTTGTTTCATACCATACAGTGACTTCTTTAGTTTGAAAACATATTCTGGATTTTTTGAACTTTCAAAACCAGGGGGTTGGTGCACATATACCTCTTCTTCTATATAGCCATTTAAGAATGCACTCTTAACATCCATCTGATACAGAGTGATGCCTTTATTAACAGCAAAAGAAATTAAAAGTCTGATAGATTCTAACCTGGAGACTGGAGCAAAGGTTTCTGTATAGTCTATCCCCTCTTGCTGAATATAACCTTGTGCTACCAATCGTGCCTTGTTTCTGATGATTTCACCTTGTTCATTCAGTTTGTTTATGAACACCCATTTTGTTCCAATGACGTTGAATCCTTTTGGTTTAGGAACAAGATCCCATACGTCATTCCTTGTGAATTGATTCAGCTCCTCTTGCATTGCTAGAATCCAGTCATTGTCCAGAAGTGCTTCATCAATTGAAGATGGTTCAATCAGAGAAACAAGTCCCATGAGGGATTCTTCAGAGTTTCTGAAGCTAGCTCTTGTTCTGATTGGATCTTCCTTTCTTCCTAAGATAGCTTCTTCTGGGTGATCCATGCTGCTTCTGGATGGTCTTTTCTGAAGTTGATCAACAGAAGATGCTGGATTGCTTGCAATGCCTCTTTCTAATGTTGAGGGAGTGTCTCTATTAAGAGCTTCTGATGAATTGTCTTCAGTACCTGTGAATTCAACTTCCATACCTGCAAGTAATTCATTCTGCTTTGACTTTTGAGAGTCAAGCTTATCATCAAAACGAACACTGATTGATTCTTCCACAATCTATGTTTCTGTATTGTATACTCTGTACCCTATTGAGCGTTCAGAGTATCCTAACATAATACACTTCTGTGCTTTAGAGTCAAACTTGTTCAAATAATTTTTAGTATTCAAAATAAAGCAAGTACATCCAAATGGATGAAAATATGAAATGTTGGGCTTTCTGTTCTTCCATAATTCATATGGAGTCTTTTCCAGAATAGGTCTTATGGAGATTCTATTCTGAATGTAGCACGCTGTGTTTATTGCCTCTGCCCAGAAGATCTTAGCAACGTTAGTCTGGTTGATCATGGTTCTGGCCATTTCTTGCAATGTTCTGTTCTTTCGTTCTACAACTCCATTTTGCTGGGGAGTTCTAGGACAAGAGAAATCATGCAGAATGCCTTTGTCATTAAAAAATGATTCAAAATCTTTGTTTTCAAACTCTCCACCATGATCACTTCTGACTTTGACGATTCTAAAATCATTTTCATTCTGAACTTGATTACAGAAGGTAACAAACACAGAGTGTGACTCGTCCTTGTGTCTTAAGAACTTTACCCATGCCAATCTGTTATAGTCATCTACGATTACTAACCCATACTTCTTGCCACTGACTGAAGCAGTTTTAACTGGTCTAAATAAGTCAATGTGCAGAAGTTCTAATGGCTTAGAGGTGGAAACAATGTTTTTAGATTTAAAAGCAGGTTTTGCAAACTTGCCTTTCTGACATGCTTCACACAGAGCATCTGAATTGAACTTCAGATTAGGAAGTCCTCTGACCAGATTGAGTTGTTAATCTAAGATATTCTTCTCATACTAACATGCCCCAATCTTCTGTGCCAGATCCATTGCTCGTTGTTAACAGAAAGAAGACACTTTACATTCTGACTTTTCAGTTCAGAAAGTTTGATTTTGTAAATGTTGTTTCTCCTCTTTCCATTAAATAGGATAGTCCTATCTTTCTAACTAACAACTTTAAATGAATTTTGATTAAAGATTATATCATAACCATTATCACTTAATTGACTTATGGATAACAGATTATGCATTAATCCATCTACTAATAAAACATTACTTATAGAGGGAAGATTTCCGTTACCTACTGTTCTAGAGCCAATGATCTTTCCCCTCTGATTGCCTCCAAAGCCTACATGGCCTCCAGGCTTAAGTTCCAGGCTTTAGAACATATGTCGTTTTCCCGTCATGAGTTGTGAGCAGCCAGAGTCCAGGTACCATGAGTGGTGTTTCTTCTTTGCTGCTAAAGATATCTGCAACATGTATTATTTTATCCTTAGGTACCCATATTTTCTTGGGTCCTGATTTGTTAGTTTTACCAAAACTCTGGTTGAATTTTGGTTTGATAGAATAATTATTACTGGTATATTTAATGTCTGTGTGTGTGCCCATATACAAAGTGTGAATTAAGAGGAGTTCGTTTAATAACTAAATCCACGGCATTCTTTGTTGTAGGTACCTTACCTTGGTATCCTATTCCTTTTCTGCCATTTCTGCTAACTCCATAGATCATTGAAGCCATCTTGCTTCTATCTATGCTTTTAGCAAGGAACTTCTGAAAGTTGTGATCATACTCCTTGATGATCTCATCAGCACTGCTGGGAGTTTCAGGGATTGTTTCCTTCTGAGAGTTTTGTAAAAGATTTTCCAATTTTGAAATTTTATTTTTCAACTCAAAATTCTCCAATTTGAGACTCTCAGATTTATCATAGTCAGAAGCAAGATTCCTTTTCAGGTTTCTGAATTTGACTCTGATCTGCTGATATCTTTTCAGAATCTCATTAAGGCTTTCAGCTAGTTCAGCCTTAGTAAAGTTAATAGCAAAGTCAGGAAATACCTCTTCTGTGTCTGATTCAGAGTCTGATTCAGAGTCTGATTCAGAAGCTTCATTGTCTTCTGATATGTTTTCCATGAGAGCTATGTTTGCTCTCTCATCGTCTGATTCTGAGTCAGCTTCATATGTGTCAGAGTCATCCCATGTAGCCATTATACTTTTCTTCTTTTCCTTGCCAAACTTCTTTTTGGGCTTTTCCCTCTGAAGCTTTGGGCAATCACTCTTGTAGTGTCCTTGCTCGTTACATTCATAGCAGATTATGTCTTTGTTGTTTGACTTTCTGCTACCTGAAGAGCCTTCAGATCTTCTGTATCCAGAGGAGGCTTCTGACCTTCTGTATCTGGAGGAGGACTCATTCTGATTCTCTAATCTTCTTAGATTCCTGAACTTTCTTTGCCTCTGCTTCCACAGTTGGTTCACCCTTCTGGAGAGGAGAGACAGTTCATCTTCTTCTGATGAGGACCCATCAGAGGTTTCTTCTACAGCCTGCAAAACTTTGGAGTCATATTTTCTGTTAGATTTTAAAGCTAATGGCTTACCTTGCTTTTGAGGTTCATCAGCTTCTAGCTCTATCTCGTGACTTCTGAGGGAGCTGACAAGTTCCTCCAGAGAGATTGTGTTGAGATCCTTAGCTAGCTTCAGTGCTGTGACCATTGGCCTCCACTGTTTTGGCAAGCTTCTGATGATCTTCTTAACATGATCAGCAGTAGAATACCCTTTGTCCAGAACTTTGAGACCAGCAACCAGAATTTGAAATCTTGAGAACATTGTTTCAATGGATTCACTTTCTTCCATCTTGAATGCCTCATACTTCTGAATGAGCGCAAGAGCTTTAGTTTCTTTAACTTGAATGTTGCCTTCATGCGTCATTCTCAGAGAGTCAAACATATTCTTTGCAGTGTCTCTGTTTGATATCTTTTCATATTCAGAGTAAGAGATGGCGCTAAGAAGAATTGTTCTTGCTTTGTGATGATTTCTGAAATCACGCTTTTGTTGATCAGACATTGCCTTCCTGTCAATCTTCTGACCACTTGCATTCACTGGGTGTGGGTATCCATCAGTCACCATATCCCACAGATCAGCATCGTGGGCCAGAAAGAAGCTTTCAATTTTGTATTTCCAGTAATCAAAGTTCTCTCCATCAAAGACTGGAGGTTTGCCACTGAATTTGTCTCTTTCTTCATTGTTGTCATTGCTGATGTTTTGATGTTGTCCTGCCATAGTTTTTTTCTAACGCTGGATCTTGTACTGACACGGTTAAGTGTTATAAGCTCAGAACCAGGCGCTCTGATACCAATTTAAGAAATGAAAAACACAAGAAGGGGGGTTGAATTGTAAAACTTGAAATCAAAAGAAGACAACACGTTATTTTTATCCTGGTTCGTTTGATCTCAAACTACTCCAGTCCACCCGTCAAGGTGATTTCGCCTCTCTCCAACGAGGTCTTAATCCACTATATTCAACTGAATACACAAACTGCTTTAACAACTGTCAAAGCCTTCTTGAGTCTAACCACAGACCGGTTTCTCAAGGAAATTCTTTTACAGATAAATGAACAAATGTGTGTTTAATGTTTTCTAGAAAAACTATATATCACAATTGTGATAATACACAATATAAATCTTAGATAAAACTAGATTGCTAGAGCTACAGAGTAAGCAGTTGAGAGCTTTAGCAAACTGAATGAGTGAGGACGAAGATGATGATGATAGGCTTTAGGCGTGTATATGCGTGTATATGCGTGTAGAGTATTATAGAGTATTAGCCATTTCTTTTCTCACTGATTTGTTTAAATAACCTTGGAATAGACACGTTGCTGTCCATAATTCCATTTCAATGCTCATAACGTTCTTTCCATTTTGAGAAGATCTTTGTCTTGGAATAATGCCGTTGGTAATTAATCTGCCTTGAATGCAGTAACGTTGACACTTCATAATGTTCTGCTTGATGACAAATAAAGTGTTCTTGGCTTAGGCTTATTCTGGCGCTTCTGAGTGCTGATGACATAGTTAGGATCTTGATCAGAGTCAGAGTATGTCAAGCGTATATTCTGTTCATCAGGCTTCAGCGTAGCACATGTACTGATCTTCTGATGCTGATGTTGATACTGATGTTTTGATGCTGATTGCATCAGAGTTTCCTGTAAATACACAACATAATTTTAAGTAGCATCTATGTCTCATATAAAACTCATAATTCATTTAATCTTGTATTTTGTTATCATCAAAACTCTAACTGAGGGTTGTAGAATCAAACTATGTTCTAACAGAAATATCAATACAGTAACATAACAGAAGAAAAAATAGTCAGCCAGAACATTAAGGGTGATGAGTGTCTGGATTATTGTAAGACCATGAGCCTTGGTTTGGGAATTGTTGTTGAAGTGGAGGTTCTGTGTAATGAGGAGGAGGTGCAGCTGAGTTGTTTGGGTCGTATGGTGGGATATGAAGGTGAGAATAAAGGTATGAAAATTGTTGGTTCACATCCGAGCGAAAATCATTTATCCGGGTTGTAGTGGAGTCATTGATTGCACTCCATTGATTTTTGATGTTGGTATTCATAGAAGCAGACTGTTGAGCCATGTAGTCCATGAGTTCTTGATTGCTTGGACCAGAGGGAGCAGTAGGAGGAGGAGGCACAACTTCACCTCCTTTAGCTTCTTGATCATTATCTTCATTGCCAACAACATCTTCACCAATGTAGGTGATGGTCTTTGTCTCCGTATTAAAATGTACGCCTATCCTTGAATCAACATTCTTAATTGAAACTCTGTTTAAAATAGGATCCATATCCACCCTTTCAAAACCACGAAAATCCAAACCAAATTCCTCCATAATCAAAGTGACAAAATAAGCATATGGAAGGAATTTAGACTTTTCATCTACTCTTAGCATATGCATCATCATCATTCTTGCCCAGTTTACATTTATTCCTTTCTTCCTTGCATAAATAAGCTGCATCTCGAAGTTGGTAACCGTGCAATGGTTTCCAGCTCTTGGAAAAAGTATATAGACCAAGAAATAATGAAATAAGCGATCGTCTATATGGAGGTTACCTGCACTCCAAGAATCTCTAGAAGGAATTACTCCACCAAGACCACGTATCCTTTTGGCACGAAATTCAGCTTAACTTAACCGCCCAATGCTGTAAAAGAATCCCTTTTTCGAATAGCCATCCCATATCTCGTCTTCAGGATCATATAGGAAGCTTCTGGTGAAAGGAATATGCAAGATCTCGCCAACAACCTGAGGAGTTAGAGAGATACGAGTGCCTAGCACATATGTGACTATTTTTTCTTTGTAGGGGGTTAGTTTACTTAAAAACATTCTTACCAAATATGGGTAGTATGGACCGTACGAAGAAATCAAGGGTTCTAGACCATAGGCAGCTAGATCATTCTGAAATGAAAAACATTCTTGAGGAAAGGAGGAGAGTATACCATACTTGGGGTTGGATACAATTTTCTTTTGAAAGTCTTTGAAAAATATGACTTCTTGCGCTTCTATGAGAGTTGAAAACAGTGGATTGGATGATGAGTCAATCTTCTTTTTCCCTTTATCTAAAACTGAAGCCTTTCTCTTTGTTCTCGAAGCCATGGATATGGAGCTTTAGGGTTTTTGGAGTTTTAGGTTTTGTGAGAGAGAAAGGTTTTGTGAGAGAGAATTGGAAGTGATTTGGGTAGGTATGGAATGAGTTATTAGAATTGAAGTGTATTTGTCTTGGGAATATGAGAGAGGAATTCTGACCAACATTAATTTTCTGTCATAAAAGCTACTTTCAGTGTGTGCAATCGATTGACATACCATGAGCAATCGATTTGCACACAAACAGAACAAAAAAAAATAAAGCAAAACGCACATAGTGCAATCGATTGCATTAAAGGTGCAATCGATTTGCACATGAAACAGAATGGACATAATTAAAAAATTTATTTGTGCAATCGATTTGTACCAACAAAAATTGTCCAAAACCAAATTTTTCTTGAACATTAAGTATCACATAGCATAAATTCATATATGGCATGTATAAAACATATATAAAAGTTATATTAAGGTTAGAATGCACCTTATAAGTCGCGTTCTTCAATATGCCGAGCTCTCGACGAATTTTGTAGAAAGGTTTGGTGAAGATATCAGCGAGCTGATTATGAGTATCTACAAAGGTTACCTCGACATCTCCTTGAAGAACATGATCACAAAGAAAATGATGTCGAATGTCTATATGTTTGGTCCTTGAATGCATGACGGGATTCTTTGTGATGTTGATTGCACTGGTGTTGTCTCATCTTAGAGGAATGCACCCTAGATCGAGTCCGTAGTCACGAAGTTGTTGTTTTAGCCACAAAATTTGAGAGCAACTACTACCGCTGCAATATATTCAGCTTCGGTCGTGCTTAGAGCAACACATGCTTGTTTCTTATAGGCCCATGATACTAATGTGTTACCAAGAATGTGACAAGTACCACTTGTGCTCTTTCTATCTGTTTTACATCCTGCATAATCCGCGTCAGAATAACCAATTAAGTTGCAGACACTACCTTTAGGATACCACAATTCGACATTTGTTGTCCCTTTGAGATACTTCATGATCCTCTTTACCGCCGTGAGATGATATTCCTTTGGGTTAGCTTGAAAGCGGGCACAAAGACAAACACTAAACATGATGTCAGGACGGCTTGCCGTCAAATATAATAAACAGCCAATCATACCTCGATATTTAGTGATGTCGATGGAAACACCTGATTCATCTTGATCAACATAAGAACCAGAACCCATAGGTTTAGACATTTCCTTGCAGTTATCCATGTCAAACCTTTTCAAGAGTTCCTTGCAATATTTGGATTGGTTGATGAAGATGCCATCTTTAAGTTGTTTGATTTGAAGTCCAAGAAAATAGTTCATTTTACCCATCATGGACATTTCAAATTCTCCTTGCATCATTGATGATAATTCTTCACACATTTCTTGATTTGAAGAACTGAAGATGATGTCATCAACATAGACTTGTGCTAGCAAAGTATCGCCTTTGATTTTCTTGATAAAAAGAGTCTTGTCAACTTTGCCTTTTTCGAAACCTTTTTCGCATAAGAAGTTGCTTAAATGATCATACCATGCCCTTGGTGCTTGTTTCAGTCCATAGAGACCTTTTCTTAATTTATATACATGAGATGGATTCTTGAAGTCTTCGAAACCAGGGGGTTGCTTAACGTATACTTCTTCAGTGATATATCCATTCAAGAATGCGCTTTTGACGTCCATTTGGAAAATCTGAAAATTTAATGAACAAGCATATGCAAGTAAGAGACGAATAACTTTTAACCTTGCAATTGGAGTAAAAGTTTCTTCAAAGTCTATTCCTTCTTCTTGATTATAGCCTTGTGCTACCAATCTTGCTTTGTTGCGAACAATTATTCCATTCTCGTCAAGTTTGTGTTTGAACACCCATCTTGTTCCAATAATGTGTTTGTTGCTTGGCCTAGGAACGAGTTCCCAAACTTGATTCCTTTCAAATTGATTCAATTCTTCTTGCATAGCTATGATCCATTGGTCATCGCCTAAAGCTTCATCAACTTTGGAAGGTTCAATTTGAGACACAAACGCCATGTTTAGGCAAGCATCCTTGAGATTTAATCTTGTAGACACGCCTTGACTTATATCACCAATTACTTTATCAATAGGATGATCTCTATGATTTCTCCATTCTTTTGGTAGATCATTGAGATTCAATTCTTGTTGAGGTGATTCTTCTAGTTGAATGGGTTGATCCTTGGAAGAATTTTCTTGAGGACCTTCTAAAATTTCATCATCATTATCATAAACAATATTATCCTCCTTGGAGGGGTTAGATTCATCAAAATAAACATGCATAGATTCTTCAATAGTCAAAGTTCTTTTGTTGTATATTCTATATGCTTTACTAGAGAGTGAGTAACCAAGAAATATACCTTCATCGTATTTCTCGTCAAACTTACCCAAATTAGCTTTGTCATTGTTTAGGACAAAGCATTTTCACCCAGAGATATGAAAAAAAGCAATGTTTGGTTTTGTCCTTTTGAAAAGTTCATATGGAGTTTTCTTTAAGATTGGTCTAATGTTAACTCTATTGCTAACAAAACATGTCGTGCTCACCGCATCCGCCCAAAAGTATTTTGGAAGGTTTGAGTCGCTAAGCATTGTTCTAGCAAGTTCCACAAGAGACCTATTCTTTCTTTCAACCACTCCACTTTGTTGTGGAGTCCTTGGTGCCGAGAAGTTGTGAGATATTCCATGTTCTCCACAGAATTCTTTAAATAGAGCATTTTGGAATTCTCCGCCATGGTCACTTCTTATTGATGCAATTGTTAGAGACTTCTCATTCTGAATTTGTTTAGCATATTTCTTGAACGCCTTGAATGCATCACTTTTCTGCACTAAAAAGAATGTCCAAGTATATCTATATAAATCGTCAACAATAACCAAAGCATATAAATTACCTCCGAAACTCCTTCTTCTCGATGGACCAAATAGATCCATATGTAACAATTGTAGTGGCCTTGTAGTGGACACCACATTCTTAGATTTGAAAGTTGATCTAGTTTGTTTCCCTTTTTGACAAGCATCGCATAGTCTATCTTTGACGAAATTTCTCTTAGGCAATCCAATGATAAAATCATGCTTGATTAATTTATTCAAGTGTTCCATATGAATATGAGCAGTTCTTTTGTGCCAAAGCCATGAATCATCGTTGTTCGCCATGAGACATTTAACCTTCAAAGATGGATCATCAAGGGAAATCATGAATATATTATTGATTCTTTTACCTTTAAGTATAACCTCATGAGTAACTTCGTCTTCTATCAAACATTCATCCTTGGTGAACTTGATTTTGAAGCCTTTGTCACAAAGTTGGCTAATACTTAGAAGATTGTGCTTTAGTCCTTCAACATAAAGAACATCTTCAATGGATGTGAAAGGTGGAGCACCAACTTTGCCTTTGCCTAGGATTCTTCCCTTATTATTGTCTCCATAAGTGACAAAACCCTTGGCCTTTAGTGCTAGATGTGAAAATTGGTTTATATCTCCAGTCATATGCTTTGAACAACCACTATCAAGATACCAAAGATTGCATGTGGTCTTCAAGCATGCCTGCAAAACAAATTAGGTTTTGTTAGGTACCCAAGTTGCTTTGGGTCCTTCATAATTAGTGCCTTTCTTTACCCATGCATAATCCCCACTTGCCACACTAAAGTTTCTAACATAGCAAGCATTAGGTGTATGGTCTTTAATACCACAATAAAAACAAGTAGGTTCAAAGTTACTTTTATATCTAGAAGGATAAGATTTCTTCTTAGAAAATGTTTTCTTTTTCGGATAGTGACGAACTATTTTAGGTTTGTTCACTTTCTCTTTGGAAGATTGATTACTTGCCTTAACAAAGATAGTTTTGTTAGAACTTGGTTTTGAAAACTTTGAATATCCAAGCCCACTTTTATCATTGGAGTATCTTTGTTGGCTAAGAACACCTTCCAATCCAATTTTCCCTTTTTCATATCTTTCAATGACTCTTTTTAATTGGACAATTTGGAAAGAGAGTGAATCACAATTCTTGCATACAAAATTCTGTTTTTGTTCATCACTTGATTTTTGTTTTTCTTCTTTGAAATCTTTTTCCATTGAAACATATTTTTATTCTAAGGATGAAATTTGTTTCTTTTGTGATGAAATGGTTTTATACAGAATTTTGCATTCATTCAATAGTTCATATATAGCACCTTGTGCATCACTATCAAAAAGATAAAATTCATTACTAACCTCATTGTCTTCATCATCGGAATGGTGTGAGGCCATCAGTGCTAGATTTGCACTTTCATCACTATCGGAATCGGATGAGGAACTTATTTCATTGTCCTCCCATGCGACATAAGCCTTTTTGTTCTTGAATCCCTTCTTGCTTTTGAAGCCACCTTTCTTGGAGAGTTTTGGACAATCCGACTTGATATGACCTTGCTTACCACATTCATAACATGTGATTTCTTGTGTTGATGTGGAGCCTTCCTTTTTCTGAAAATATTTCTTTCCTTTTGAATGAGAAAAAGGTTCGTCATTTCTACCGAAGAACTTACCAAGCCTTTTAACAAGAAGCATGAAGTTTTCATCTTCTTCTGGATTGTTTTCCTTTTCAACTACCCTGGAGTCTATATTCAAAGCAATATTCTTGGATTTCTTTTCTTGATTTTCATGCTTTTCGAGTATTCTGAGTTCCGTTTCGTATTCTTGAAGTTTTCCAAATAATGTTGCGGATGTCATGTTGGAGAGACTTTTCTTCTCTGAAATTTCCGTTACCTTTGGTTGCCATTACCTATTTAAGGACCTAAGTACTTTCAGATTCACTTCATCATTTGTCAAAGTTTTACCAAGAGCACTTAGGTGATTTGTCAAGTGCACAAAACTCTTTTGTAAGTCAAGAATGGTTTCTCCGGGCTGCATTCGAAATAGTTCGTATTCTTGACTTAGGGTATTTATTATTGATCTTTTTACTTCAATCGTTCCTTCATGAGTTTGTACCAAGGTATCCCATATTTCCTTTGTTGTTTTGCATGCCGAGACACGGAAGAATTCGTTCATACTAAGTGCACCTTGAAGAAGGTTTATTGCCTTTTTGTCATAGAGAACTTTCTTCTTATCATCATTGTCCCATGCAGTTTTAGGCTTTGATGAGCCAACACCATTGATTACCGTTATCGGGATAAATGGACCATTTTCGACGGCATCCCATATTTCTTCTCCTTGTGCTTCTAGATGCGCCTTCATGCGTATTTTCCAGAAGTCAAAATATTCACCACAAAATAGAAGAGGCTTGTTTTTACTACCACCATCTCTGAAAACGGGATTATGATTTGCGGAAGCCATTCTGGATCTTTTAGGAGCAGGTTACCTATAACCTGCTCTGATACCAATTGTAAGTACGAAGTGCGCCTAAGAGGGGGGGTGAATTATGTACTTTTAAAAATTCTGGTTTTTAGTGATGATGGTTCTTATTTTTTTGGTTATAAGAGAGTTTAGGAAAGCTTAAAAATGCAGAAAAATAAAGAGACACGGGCGATATATCCTGGTTCCCCTAACAGTCTGATAGTACTCCAGTCCCCTTTCAACATGAAAGAGATTTCCTTATTGTGGCAAACATACACAAGAACTACCAACCAAAACCAAGAACAATCCTCTTGGACCAAGAACAATCCTCTTGGACCAAGAACAATCCTCTTGGATTTTTCACTAAGTTACCTATGAGAACAATCCTCTCAATGTAACTACACTTGTATCCAGCAACTTGGAAAGACAAGATTTCAACAAAAACACTTAAACTTAATTCCAACAATCCTGGAAAATAAGTAAGTAATAATCAATTTGTGAGTTTGAGTGAGTGAAGTAATATTGATCACTAAGAGTGATTTGACAATGTATAATATTCTTCTTTCAATATTAATATTGTACAAAGACTCAAGATATATTTGCTCAAAGTTTTCTGTTGAATGTATGAAAATATGCATAAAACTTATGCATGGAAATGAAGAATGCTTGAGTTTGTATTTTGAAAGTTCAGAAAAATATTATGAAAGAAGGTGTTAGATCAGGATTTGAAATTGAATATTTATATGTTCATAACACCCTTTTGAAACATCATGAAGATCTGGAAAAGTATCATGAACAAATGCCAAGTTTGAGTGAAAAGATGTAATGAAAAGGCATGATCAAAAGGCATGAACAAAGCTATAATTTTTCAAATTCGTGCAGTGTGTAATCGATTTCACCCTTGGTGTAATCGATTGCACAAGGTTTTTAACAGCTATTTTTTCAAAAATTTTAAGAGTGCAATCGATTGCATAAACAATGTAATCGATTGCATGAAAAAACAGTAGCAAAAATTAACTGAGTGCAATCGATTGCACTAACAATGTAATCGATTGCATGCAAAAACAGTAGCAAAAATTAACTGAGTGCAATCGATTGCACTAACAATGTAATCGATTGCATGCAGAAACAGAAGCAAAAGATTTGGAATTTTGAAGAGTACAATCGATTGCACTAAGATGTCAATCGATTGCATGCAGAAGAAAAGTGAAATTTTATCTTTGAAAAGCTTGAGTAATGATCTTTAAACATTTCTTTTTCATTTTTGAGCATCTATATTTTAAGATCAAAGTAGATAATATTATTATACCTTTGAAAGCTTGAGTGAAGATATTATCCTTAGATGCTTAGATGCTTGACCAAAATCTTTGCCTTCTTTGTAGCCATGGTTTGTCTTCATCAAAACAAAAGCTTATTTGAGAAGCTTGATTTTACATTGCACACATGCACCTCTAGGGTACCCCACTTTGGTTGCCTTCGGAAATAAAATAGTCATGTCCCTCGAAATAGGGACGCTTTAGCAAAGACCCGTAAATCAAAAAGATCATAGTCCCTTAATGACCCTACGGTAGCCTCTTGGTAAATGATCTAGTCTACATGTTTCCTTTATGATTGTACGTCCCTCCGAATGTCCCTCATACATCCAACGATAGGGCTACCTACTCACTAATAGTAGGATACACTGTCTAAAGGATAGGAGGAAAAGAACAACTTTTTCGAGAACGAGTAGATAGTTGTTAGATGCTTGCTCAAATAAAACAAACTTTTTACACTTACACATTTCAAAAACAACTTTCAAAAACATTTACTTTATCAACACTCTTGAGGACTGATACAAGAGTTATCATAAAGCGAATCGCCGCACTAAGGCATTTCCAAATTCTTTCCAAAAATACACAAACCACAAGATATTTAAAAAAATGAGCTAAGCATCTAAGAGCCCGTAGAAAACTACGGATGGAAAGGGTTCTAAAACCTTCCTTTTCCATAATCTACCCCCCTTACTCAAAACTCTCGAAAAGGTCTTTTTCTATTCTTTTCACCATTTCCTTAGTTTAGATAAAAGAAAAGTCGGATGCGACTCTTGCTTACCGCACCATTTGTAAACACAAATGCAAAACCAGTATTAACAGTCGGTTCTGCCACCGTATCACACCAAGTAACATTAAAGTTTTTTATGATTCAAGTTGATTATTAAGTATCTTAAAAAAGAAAATGAAAGCTCAAATTAGCAAAATAAAGAAAATGACATAAAAATAAATTCTCAAATGAGCAAAGATGAAAATAGCATGAAATGTAAATGCCAAAATAAATGTGCTTAAAGTTAAAGCATAAATTAAAAGCATAAAATAAAATAAATTGTTAGAAATCAGTGGTTAGTTGAATGACCATATTGAAACTTGAATTTGAAACTCATTAGAAGATTGATAAAATTAAATCCTCTCAACAATAAGTTTCATTTTCTTTTTGTCAAGTATATCATTCATTTAAAATTCTCAAGGCAACAATAAATGATCAAGGATGTTTAAGTGATTCAATTTGACCAAAGCTTATGAAGATTTATTAGAGGATTGATAAGAATAAAGCCTCCTAACAATAAATCTTAAGGTCGTTGGATCAAAGGATTCAAATTAACATACTTGGGCTTGCAAACATAAGTTTGGGCCACGAATGATCATTTCTCAAATCTAGAAAAAATTTAGCGCTATGTTAAGTAATCGTAAGTGGACTTATATAGAAGTTGTACTTAATTTGTGGCCGGTCAATAAAGTTTATGCATCCATACGATCTTCGAAAGTCAAATTGGATTAAAATTCGAATTCGTAATACGATAAAGAATTAGCAACATGACTAAAAGGTATTTACAAAGAGAGGCCCAATATCAAAAGCCCACATTAAATCTTACTAATTGATTATATGATAATCAAATAAAAGAATGTTAGTTAAATACTAAAGAAATTAAAAAAAAACTAAATGAAGTCTAAACCATTAATAAAATAATAGAAAATTAAATCAACAAAAGTCAAAGTTTATGTATATAATAAACAAAATAAAATCTAATTATTATATATATATATATATATATATATATATATATATATATATATATATATATATATATATATATATATATATATATATATATATATATATATATATATATATATATATATATATATATATATATATATATATATATATATATATATATATATATATATATATATATATATATATATATATATATATATATATATATATATATATATATATATATATATATAACTAAAATATAATAAACTAAAATAAACAAAACAGAAATTAAATAAAAAACAAAAAGAAGGTTTAAAAATAATAAAAAAGAAGAAAAGTATGTTGTTGTTTTGATGTACGGAGGGAGTATAGGTATGGCAGTTGAAGTTGTTCACGGAAATTGAAAGGAGATTGGAACGGTTTGCATTTACGACTGAGGGAGTTAATAGTGGCGGATTGAAGAAGATGGAGTTTGTATGGTGATTTTCATAATGGACAAAGGAGGGAATTGAACGGATATCGGAACAGTGGATGGAGATATATGTAATAGAGGTTTATGGAATGGTGAGTTGCGATGAAGAGGAAGCAAGCTTGCGGCGAGATTTGTAGTGACTTGGAGGGAGGTTGGAAGATTGGGAGTTACAGAAGGTTGTAGTGGTTCGGGTGAATGAACACAACAAGGTGTGTTGGATGGAAATATGAGAATGTAAATGAAAAGAAAATGATGGATAATAGAAATAGATGGTGGAAGCTAAAGAAGAAATTGGAAATTGGATTGTAAAATTTGAAGAAGGCAAATGGAAGAAGAAAATTCAATTTCTGGTCTTCTGCATTGTGATTGTGAATTTTGTTTCCTGCTTTGTTCTCTGCTAGCTTCCGATACAATTGATATCTCTTATTTATATACAAAATATTGGTTAAGCTAATTTTTACAAAGGCAAAAATGACCCTCAATGATAAAATCAACGCAATAAAATCATCTCAATTTAAAATATTTTTTTTTAATTTTTTTTAATAAAAAAATAGAGACCCAAAATGACTAAAAATGATTTAAAAAATGGACAAAAATCTATCGGAAAAAATGAAATGAACACATTAAAATAAATTACCTGTCTCAAAGATTAATGAAAAATTACTCAAATGATCAAAATTAAAATAAAATGAGAATAAAAATATTAGGCTGAAGAAACGTATACGGTTAATAACGAGACTTCAAACTATACTAAAAAAATGAAGCGAGTATACCGTCATGATCTACGCGAAACATGGATTCATAAAATGATCAGTAAAATGTGAAAACTTGAAATATTTTTCTCACTAATTTTCCACAGTAAAACCAAAACATTAATATTATCAACATTTAAACATATTGGAGCAATGCAAGGAACGAGTAAAGAGATAAAAATACATGAAGTAAAATATCATATGTTTTTAACTAAAAAGTGATGCAAATATTGATTTAAACTGACTTTTGGTCATCCTAAACACGACTAAATAATGCAAATGTGATGAATGAAGATATTTATTAATGATTCTGACCAAAAGACAACGTATGATATAATAATGCGACTAAAAAAATTAGGGGCGAAATTTTGGGTGCAACAGCTGCAAGATCACATTTTGAGAAACCTTCTGAAGCAAAGTTGTTCCTCACATCATTAGCTCTTGACTTGTAAAGAGAAGTTGGAGATGACATCAAGGAGATTCATATGATCAAATAATCGCTTAAAAATATTGAACAATAAGGACGTTATGATCATTCGAACTCAAACTGGCAAACATTGACTTTTGGTCCGACAACTTCAAATCAACTCGCGAACTTGATCTTTTTCACATCCCAAGATACTATTAATCACATATGAACTCGAAATGTAGAAGAATGCATGGAAATGAACACATGAACCTATCTCAAAGAATCTTGAGAATTAAGCAACCAGACTCGCCTTAACTATGCTGAATGAAACTTGAGGATAACGTGACCTAACATTATAGATCACCACTCTGAGCCATAGGCTTTTGGGAACTATTTTTGGCTTGAACAAACCATAACCCTAACCGGAGAGTCATCACCTGAATTTCTTGGTCGCAAAACGTATCTTTCAAGACACAAAACAAACAAAACATATTTCGGAATTTCTGTTAGAAATTAGTAAAATATAAAATACATATATACGAGGCACACGATTCAAAGTGTTTGGTGATCTCTCAGGAGCAAAGCTAAAGATAAGGAGAAGAACCAAACCCTAGTGTGATCTTGTGCATTGATGGTATGAAATGATATAGGGATCTTAGTGGAAAAAATTGGGGTACAACAAGCGTTGTATACTAATCAAATACCTGAAGGAAAAGACGACAAATAGATCCTTTGATAGTGTCGTTTGTTAATTAAATACCTGGAGGATAAAGGACAACAAGTAGATCCTTTGATAGTGCCATATGCTAATCAAATACCTGAAGGAAAAGACAACAGGTAGATCCTTTGATAGCGTCGTACGCTAATCAGATACCTCAAGGACAAGATGAAATGTAGATCCTTTGATAGTTCTGTATGCTAAACAAATACCTGAAGGAAAAGACGACAATTAGATCCTTTGATATCACACTATGATAATCAAATACCTGAAGGAAATGACAATAACAGGTAGATATTTTGATAGCGCCATATGCTACTCAAATACCTGAAGGACAATTAGGTGTTAACCGAAGGTATGATCGATGTATGATCGCGACCCTGGAGCACAATGTGATAGAGGATAGCTTTTATGTATGATCCTTGATCCAAAAACGAAGGAAGCGTACGCGTTTCACAAAGTGTATTGACTTTGCTGGGATGATAGACACATGCAAGTGTTTGAGAAGCCGACACAAATGAGTGTTTATGAGTACAAGGTACTGGCACCGTTAGCTGGGGGATTGTAATGTAGTGAAGTTCATTAGCTGGGGATTTATCGTTATTTTTATGGAGGAATGATTCGGGCTTTCGTGTAAGGTACCAAAATTGGCTTATGCTTGGTATGCATGTTTGAATTTTCCTATGGCGTAATGGTCCATTTCAATGGATATGCTACGCGTTTGAGGATGCAATGTAGAGCAGTTACAACTATATTCAAAGTGCATAGAAATGAACTATGTGGGGATATGAACATGCTCATTGGGAACTGTTGTACCCCAAAATTTTCCTTCTCATGTTTTCCAATATTGTCTCCTACATGGTTAGTTACAAACAATCGCTTAAAGAAAATGTAAATTTTTAGACGATAAACAAGATGTCTTCGATTGGAATTGGGACAAGGTACTTCTATTACGAATTTGGAACTCTTCGATCATGCCTTGATTAGTAAGCTTTGATTAGGTGTTTGGCATCCTTTGATACAAGATTGACTCACCAGTCTTCGATTGGGCATCTAAACCCTTCAATACAAACTCGACTCACCAACCTCGATTGAGTGTTGGACCCCCTTTAATCAAGTTGATTTCACATTGTCTTCGATGGAGCACTAGGCCTACTTCGACCAAGCTTGGTTCACAAGGCTTAGACTGGGCATTAGCTACTTCAGGCTTACCTTCGATTCACAAGGTATAAACCCCCTACAAGTCCCTTTCAATTCACCAGTAGTGGCCTCTATGTGCAACCTTTGACTCACTAGGCAAAGGCCTCTTCATGCTTGCTTTATATTCGCTAAGTCAAAAGCTTCCCCCAACTGGCCTTCGATCCACAAGGCAGAGGCTTTCCTCAAACTTATCTTGAATTCACAAGGGAAAAGGTTTCTTCTATAATTTCCTTTAATGCACAAGGCAAAGACTTCCTCTATACTTGCTTTCAATGCATAGGGCCAAGACCCCTTAACACAGTTTCTGCACTATGACACGTAATATGACCCCTTCGAAAGAGCACTCCAAAGGTCCATTCGAAGGACACACATTAAGCCATTCAAAGGAGACATATAGTTACTGAATACAAGGTTGTCTTATGATGGGTCTTGGTCCTACATGTGGCCAGGCCCAGGCCTTTTGTGCATTAGTATTCGAAGGTGGTGACAAAAGAGGTTTTCGATTGGCCAAGTTGAAGTTTTTGCTTGAGTTGTTTGAATCAAGTAGCTAGGGCAAGTAAACTCAATCAAAGAATCACTGATGAAGGATATTCTTAACAGATTCGAATCCAGAGTAATAAAAAAGGACAAATGCTCTGACGAAGAGAATTTTGGGCAATTCGAATTGATGCAGATATTGACTTAATTAAAGAAACTCTGATTAGGAAAAACTCTGAATTCAGAGTCATCAAAGATCTGAGAAATTCGAATTGATGTGGATGGACTCCATCAAAGGATCTGAATCAGAGCCAATTGAAGGAGCTGAATTAGAACAATTCGAAGGAGGCAATCAGAGCCATTCGAAGGAGGAAATCAGAGTCATTCATAGGAGGATATCAAAGTCATTCGAAGGAGAGCATTCGGAATTCATTTGTGTCCACATTCATTCAAATTCAAAAAAGAGACAAGAATTCCACACCTTTGGAAAAGTTTCAAATATTTGTTTATGGATCTTAAAGAACATTATTGAGCATGCTTCTTTCCCTCCTACCTTGTCCCCTCCATCTTCTCTATATAAGGAGCACACTAGAAAGCATTGCATATGGATACATACCCTAGAGAGAACGCTCCAAAATTGCAAAAAATATCCAAAGTTGTCAAATTCAAAAAACGTGTTTCCAGCCTTCCTCAGTCCAAACAAAAGACTCAAATACGTTCCCGAAGACACCAGAGACATATCCCTGCCATTTTCCAAACATGTAGCGCACTCAAACGACCAGATCGTGTGTCACCATTTTTGTATATTTTCTTGAATTCAAAACCTTTTATTTTGTGATATAAATGATTTTTATGTTTATGTTCATGTTTGTACTGGTGTTTGTGCATGTTTAGAGTCATCGCATGAGCAATTTAACATGAGGATGAAGTTTTGCCATTGTTAGGGTAAATCTTCAGACAAGCTTTATTCTCAATGATACATGGACTTTCAGGACAAACGGATACCACCATTGGATTCCTGGGGAAATTCTAAGGGGGGTGGGATGCTTTGTTTGTTTTGAAATTGCTTATATTGCAGGATTCAATTTTGAGGAAAACGGGGAAGATGGTGGTCAACCACCGTACATGGTGGTTTGACTCTCCTGAGATGTGTCGTCGTGTATCATTCGCCCATTCAAATGCCATGGACCCACCTGGGCGCGCGTGTTTTATATTCAACCATTAGGAAAATGTTTATCATTTAACTTGTGTTTTGTGTACATATTAACGGATGTAAAGTCGTCCCAACGGTTGCGTGTGTGAGTGTTAAGGCGTTGCGTGTGTGAGAGGTCAGGGGTTTGACCCCTACCTCTTGCATTTTATTTTTTCCTAACTTTGCTTGCAGATCTAGCGCTCCTAGGCCAAATACATCCACCACGCACCTTCAAATTTGTGCTGCCAAGTGTTAGCATAACCAGATCCAAGACCCTCATGCGCACACCACCATGCGCTCCCCAACACTCCTCCCTACTGGATCCTAAAGCAGGTTTGAGCTGCTCCTTGTTTGGGCCTGCGTTTCACAACATTGCACCCCTCCCTATTTCTTTTGTGCCTGCCCATTTTACTCTTTTTATTTTTAGTTTACTAATTTCAGAAATCATTTTTTTTATTTAATTAAAAATCACAAAAAACTTAGGATTAGTTTTTTAATTAAATAATTAATTTCTGAAATTAATTAATTAATTAACTTTAACATTTTTTTAAAGTAAGTTAGAATTTAGGATTTAATTTATGTTTAAATTATTTTCTCAAACAAAAATGCAAAAAATATTAGAATTAATTTTCTTTTATTTGATTAGAGTTAACCTTAATTAATAATCATTTTCTTTTATTTAATTAATTAGGATTAGATTTAGTTTTTCTGATTTAATTTAATTTAATTATTTTCTTAACATAAATAAAACCAAAAAAAAAATATTTTATTTTAATTAGCTAAATTCTTAGGATTTCTTAGACGTTTCTTTACTTCGCGCGCATTATTTTACTTTCACATTTTTTATAATAATTTATCTGCTAACAGTATGTAATCGATTAAAATATGACTTTATCGCTTTCTTTATTTTTTCCCTATTTGAACATGTAAATATCCCCTCCCCGAAGCACTGTAATAGCTTTGGATTTAAATTCCCGCACTTTAAATTCTTGCAAGATATTAACTGTTAGTAAATTAGGCTTGTATGGAAAGATTAATAACAAAACGTTTGCAAACTAAACTCAAGACTAAAATAATTGAATAAAATAAACATTGCACACATGCACCTCTAGGGTACCCCACTTTGGTTGCCTTCGGAAATAATACAGTCATGTCCGTCGAAACAGGGACGCTTTAGCAAAGATCCGTAAATCAAAAACATCTAGTCCCTCAATGACCCTACGGTTGCCTTTTGGTAAATGATCTAGTCCCTAAACAAAATTTCTAAAGCGTCTCTACATGGTGCCTTTATGATTGTACGTCCCTTCAAATGTCCCTCATACATCCAACGATAGGGCTACCTACTCACTAATAGTAGGATAATACTGTCTAAAGGATAGGAGGAAAAGAACAACTTTTTCTAGCATGAGTAGATAGCTGTTAGATGCTTTTTCAAATAAAACAAACTTTTTACACTTACACATTTCAAAAACAACTTTCAAAAACAATTGCTTTATCAACACTCTTGAGGACTGATACAAGAGTTATCATAAAGAGAATCACCGTACTAAGGCATCTTCAAATACTTTCCAAAAAAACACAAAGCACGAGGTATTTAAAAAAATGAGCTAAGCATCTAAGAGCCGTAGAATACTACGGATGGAAAGGGTGCTAACACCTTCCCTTTCCATAATCTACCTCTCTTACTCAGAAAACTCTCAAAAAGGTCTTTTATGTTCTTTTCACCATTTCCTTAGTTTGGATAAAAGAAAAGTCGATGGCGACTCTTGCTTACCGCAACATTTGCAAACACAAACACAAAACCAGTATTAATAGTCGGTTCTTCCATCGTATCACAAAAATGGAGAATCTGCTGGGGAATTATAGAAAGTGGGGTTACCGTAGAGTTTATATCATTTTAAAACTATTTTAATTTCTTGCTTTCTATGCTTTATCCTTTGAGGGTTTGTTTGGGTTGTTACTATAGATCCTACACCCGGATCTAGGGCACCTTTTAGGTAAGTAGCAATAGATTGTGGAAATTGTGTGGGGTATACCAACACGGTTAAAGTGATAGCTAAGTTGATGTGACACTTTGGTTGGTACCGGTAGCCCTTGAGTAGTCAAGCAGAATACCGGACCGCTGCATGGTGTCGTGAAGCATCAACTGACCTTAAAACCCTTAATTGAACAACTTGGCCATTAGGAAGTAGTGAGATAGCTGTCTTTGATGTAGTCCTAATTCGGTTGATACTCGATACTATACTCATTGAGATTTGACTCCCGAGATTTGTTTGGTGGCAAGTCAGTTGTCGATCGGAACGAAACTTGTGGGAAAAATCAGTGATATTGAGATTCCCAAGAACCCGGTTACTATCGATAGGAAAGTTTAAACCAACTACACCTCAAGAGGGTACTTACCTACAAACTCCATGCAAGCCTAAACCTAAGGCTGTTTGTTTGACTTGTTTGCTTTCAACTTGAACTACTTGCAGGGTTTTTATTATCTAACAACATGATTTCCTGGCAGGATTTGATTACAGTCATTATCCAATAACCTGGATTTCTTGCAGGGTTTACTTGCTTATGCCACCTTACACTTTTGCTTAATGCATAGCATATACATCATAACATCATCGCATAGATTCTCCTTAACCATTTCAAGGATCTCAAGGGCCTGTGATGCAGGTTATGATGAACCAGACATCTAGCAAGGGGCAAGGGTATTTATTTTCCTCTATCCAATGCCATCAAAAGATCAAAACACAATAACTTGAGTCAGAGGCGATGACCCACTCGACATGGTGAGCTTGAATCTCGTAGAAGGACCTTCAACGATACGAAGTTCATCAATCAAAGCTGCAAAATTCAACTTCTGACATTTTCTTGTGTAACCCGCGAGATCCTTGAAAACATTTACATATCATACATGTGATTGCATAACAGGTATTCTCCGGAAAGGCTTCTTATCCCTTTGCTGTTTATTTCAGCAAAAGGAAAATGGCTCTCAAACAAAATGACAAAGATCTCCAAACTCAAGATGCCCAGTTCAAGGAAATGTTCCTAAACTTATCCAAGGGGAAAGAAGAGTTGAAAGCACTCCTCACTGGGAACTTGGCCAAGAAAATTCCTGAAGACAACAAAGACGAACAGTTAGAACAACTGCAAACTAAAATGGAAAGGATGAGAATCCAGATACTGGGGAAGATGGCTCTTATCCAAAACATAGCTCAGGGACAAGAAGAGTTGAGATCCCTAGTCAGCAAGTTTCATCAAGATGGATGCAATCATATGGAGCAAACAATGAGAATTGGGGATCGAGTCTTTAATCAGCCTTAGTTGAAACAAAAAGGATTTGGGTGGAAAAACACCTTTCAAAACTGCTGCTATGCCATGGGTCCAACAACGACCTCGCCAACCACAACGGGGTATTCATCAAAGGCAAGACAAGCCCAAGAGGTAGTTTACCAAAATCAACATACCGTTGTCTCAGGCATTGCAACATATGTTGAGGATGAATTTGGTTACATTGATAGGAATTCACCCAAACCCCAAAAATTATTCCCCTAACTACAATCCTGATGCAATATGTGCCTACCATTCCAATAGTCCTGGACATGATACGAATGACTGTTGGGCATTGAGAAATAAAATTCAGGACTTGATCAATGAAGGAGTGCGGGAGTTCACACAAGATGGCCAGACTGAATTCTTCTGCCATCCCTCAAAGGCACATCATCTGAAGTGACAAGTTCAGACAAAGAGGCTTTTATTCATTATAATTTTCAATTTGTAATTTATTTTTATTGTTCGAACATTTGTTTCATGTCAAACTTTGTTATTTTATCAATGCATTGCATATGTTTGTCTTGAATTATTTCATTCGTATTCACTATATTCAAATTGTGTTTTTACTTTCTTTTTGTGATATTCAACTCTCGACCAAAAGCTCTAAGCCTTTAGAGGGAGGATGACAAAAACGATACCATGATCTCTATAATATGCTTTTAAACAGACCTCGCTGACGATGTACAAGCGTTGTTTCAAATCCTAAAAAGTGGATTTATAAGGAAGATAATTCCTAGTCAACCCCTTTGATCCTAAGAATTAGGAATTTTTCTTTTCACACAAATTAAAACCCTTAATCATAACATGTGGCATGGTAATTTTCTCAGTTAATTCAGATATGCATTCAATCTTAAACTTTCCCCTTCATGCACGACAAATAGTGTAGAAGATGCTCTCTAAAAGAGTGTGATGGGTCCACATAATCATTAAATTTGACAGTCATTATCTCTCAAAAGAAACGCCCGCTAAGTTAAAACCTATGAAGGAGACTTAAGAAAAAAACTGGGGCATCCCGCTGACTGTAATCGCAAAAGAAACAGTTCAGGAAAAATTCGGGATAACAAAAAAAAAGAGGTCTTATAAATCCTCAACAAAAAAGAAGAGGTTACCAAAATGACTTCCTTCTCAAACGAATGTTTAATTCCTGAACCATCACCAAGTATCAGAGTAAAGATCCCAGACTCAATTGGGATCTAAACACACAATTAGCTGAGCATAGGATTGAAGAACACCACGAAGAACGAGTTAAGTACAAATAAAATTTGAGCCTGTATCCTTTGTTTCTTAAACCTTGAACTAGGCAACGTTATAATCCTCAAGAGTCCTAATTGAAGCATGGGTTAGTTCGAAAGAATACTGTTACAAAAGGTATCTTGTCTCCTGTAGGGTTCACTATAAATCCTGAGTTGATATCACACTCTTACAAAATTTGTTTGTTTTACTAAAAATGAATTTTCAAACTTCAAGACAGACATACGCTTTGCATTCTTTAAATATAATTGTTTGCATATGACTATTTGTTCAACAGCAGAGTTATTCGCACGACGGATATTTGATGAAAAAAATCCTCTCAGTTGACAGAATCACCTCAGATGGAAATACATTCCAGTGACTGGTGTTTCATAATCAAGGGGCATAACATAGTGTCCAGCTAATCTGGGGCAGTCAAGTAAAGGTTCAAGGAATTTATTAAAAATGCCAAATAGCCCAGGGCAAATCTCCATTTGAATCACTTGGGGCATTGGACATGAATTCCAACAACGAATCTTGTACGATCAAACAAACATCTTTCAACAATGTGGAAACACTTACTACTATGGACAGTGACAATTCTCTGTACTCGATGAATGTGGACATAGTCGGAAAATACTATGAATAAACAAAGACCCGCTAGGTTGACTGGCCTAGGAAAAAAATAAGGGCATCCCACAAACCAAAAGGGTTCGTGCAAAAATCATGGATATACATATGGAAAAAAATTGTACCCCCGGCAAGTCGAAAACCTAAAAAGGCGACTTGGGAAAAAAAGGGTAACCCGATGGATTGAAAATCTGAAAGGAAAGTCCAAGCAAAAGTTAGGGATTAAAGTGTACGACTACGTCCCGTCATCTCGTCACTTATCTAATCAGTAGAAAGTTTATTACCCTGATCTGAATTCACCAAGGACTCCAAGAGTTGGGATAACAGTCAAACCATCTACAAAATCCTAGCAAATACCTTCTCTAGCAGGTACAGAGGTAACGACATTCTACTACAAGGTCACTTCTATGTTCTAAGCATGCGGCCTATTGATGTCAGGTGTTCTCATACCTTCGGCAGAGCAAGAATCTCAAATTACTACTCCAACATCTAAGAATTCCCCAATGAAGTCTCCATGTTTCTCAAGATTACCCAATGGATTTCTTCTCAAAACAACAAAATAGGAATCCCCAGCAGAAACATTCTAAATAAAGCAGAATCTCCTCTAGAAACGGTTTAGGTACGATCCAAATACGGATGTCATCCTGACACATACTCCAGATTCTCATCTAGAAACAGTTTAGGTACGATCCAGAAGCGGATGTCATCCTGACACTTACTCTAGATTCTCATCTAGAAACAGTTCAGGTACGATCCAAATACGGATGTCATCCTGACACTTACTCCAGATTCTCATCTAGAAACGGTTCAGGTACAATCCAAATACGGATGTCATCTTGACACTTACTCCATATAATCATCTAGAAACGGTTCAGGTACGATCCAGAGACGGGTGTCATCCTGATACTTATTCATATCATCTTCTAGAAACTGGTTCGGTACGATCTAGAGACGAATGTCATCCTGATACTTATTCCAGACTATCTTCTAGTAACAATTCAATTCACAGAGTTTACCTTCCCTAACAGAGTTTATTTCTCTAACAACGAAAGTTTATCTCCCAGCATTTCAACTTCAACAAAATCTGAAGACTTGTATTCTTCACCCCCAACAAACAGTCAGGGATTTATTTTCCCTAGTTCAACAACACTGCAATAGAACAACTTACACGTTCATACATCATTTCTACAAACATCATAGCATATGAAGTACAAATGCATATATCACAATCTTATTTATTTTGAGAGCATCATGCAATTCATACATCATGACATCGCATGAAACTAACTTTACCTTTCCAGGTTGAGTTCGCAGAAAGAGAAACATTATCAACTTATACAACAAGTCAAAGATTAATGCCCGAAACCAAATGGGAAAACTATCTAAATAACCAAATGGTATGAACTCCCGAAGCAAGATGGGTTTACCAAAAAATAAAGCATGGTTCCAGATTAATTCTCGAAACAAGATGGGGCAGCTATCTGAGATAACAGCTCAAATTACTGTAAAGCCTGGATTTCAAACGGATAACAGTTTAAGTTACTACAAAGCCTGGAATCTGACCAGATAGTAGTTTTACTTCATTTAAGTTGTTGCGAAGCCTGGAATACGACCAGATAACAATTAACTTCTTCAATTACTGTGAAGCCTATATTTCGACCAGATAACAATTTAAGTTGTTGTGAAGCCTGAAATACGACCAGATAACAATTAACTTCTTCAATTATTGTGAAGCTTGGATTTCGACCAGATAACAGTTTAAGTTGTTGTGAAGCCTGTAATATGACCAGATAATAGTTAACTTATCCAATTAATGTGAAGCCTGGATTTCGACCAGATAACAGTCTAAGTTGTTGCAAAGCCTGGAATACGACCAAATAACAATCAACTTCATTATCCTCAGCAAGTCACTGTGAAGCCTGGATTTCGACCAGATAACGACTAACTTTAATCTCCCCAGTCAAGAGATAACTCCCAATAGAGTAATGGACAACTACAGCTCCTAGACTCTTCCCAAACAGAAATCAACATTTCCTCAGCGGAATCCTCCTCAACCAATAGGAACAGGAATCCCCATAAAGAGACCTCTTATGAAGTCAGCATCTACTTTGGATGGAATCTATAAGCCCATCTCCAACAACTCTCTGTCATCTTATCCAAGTGGCATATGTAAGCCCATTCTTGCCATCATCAATAATCAGTGTTACTTCATGCGAGTGAAAATTTCAAGGCACTCTAGTGTTCAATCATCTCCCACCTCCAGATCACAAAAGGCAGACAAGCCAATCTAACTCCTCAAGTTTAGGAAGATTGAAGAGGGGCATCTGTTGTACCTCAAAATTTCCCCTCTCATGTTTTCCAAGATTGTCTCCTACATGTACCTTTCGATTCACCAGCAGTGGCCTCTACATGTAACCTTCAACTCACTAGGCAAAGGCCTCTTCATGCTTTCCTGGGATTCGCTAAGTCAAAAGCTTCCCCCAATTGGCCTTCCATCCACAAGGCAGAGGCTTTCCTCAGACTTGTCTTAAATTCACAAGGGCAAAGGTTTCTTATATAATTGCCTTCAATTCCCAAGGAAAATACTTCCTCTATACTTGCTTTCAATGCATAGGGCCAAGACCCCTTAACATAGTTTCTGCACTATGACACGCAATATGACCCCTTCGAAAGAGCACTCTAAAGGTCCATTCGAAGGACACGCATTGAGCCATTCGAAGGAGACATATAGTTACTGAATACAAGCTTGTCCTATGATGGTTCTTTGTCCTACATGTGGCCAGGCCCAGGCCTTTTGTGTATTAGCATTCGAAGGTGGTGACAAAAGAGGTTTCCGATTCTCCAGATTGAAGTTTTTGTTTGAGTTGTTTGAATCAAGCAGCTAGGGTAAGTAGACTCAATCGAAGAAGCCCTTGTTAAGGAAATTCTGAACATATTCGAATCCAGAGTCATCAAAAAGGACAAATGATCTGACGAAGAGAATTCTAGGCAATTCAAATTGATGCAGGTATTGACTTAATTAAATAAACTTTGATAAGGGAAAACCCTGAATTCAGAGTCATCAAAGATCTGAGCAATTCGAATTGATGTGGATGGACTCCATCGAAGGAGCTGAATCAGAGCCAATCAAAGGAGCTGAATCAGAGACATTCGAAGGAGGAAATTAGAGCCATTTGAAGGAGGCAATCAGATCCATTCGGAGGAGGAAATCAGAGTCATTCGAAGGAGAGCATTCGAAAGTCATTTGTGTCCACATTGATTCAAATTCAAAAAAGAGACAAGAATTCCACACCTTTGGCAAAGTTTCAAATATTTGTTTATGGATCTTAAAGAACATTATTGAGCATGCTTATTTCCCTCCTACCTTGTCCCCTCCGTCCTCTCTATATAAGGAGCACACTAGCAAGCATTGCATACAGATACACAGCCTAGAGAGAACGCTCCAAAATGGCAAAAAATATCCAAAGTTGTCAAATTTAGAAAACGTGTTTCCACCCATCCCCAGTCCAAACAAAAGACTCAAATACGTTCCTGAAGACACCAGGAACTTATCCCTGCCATTTTCCAAACATGTAGCATGCTCAAACGACCGGATCATGTGTCACCATTTTGGTATATTTTCTTGAATTCAAAACCTTTTATTTTGTGATATAAATGATTTCTATGTTTATGTTCATGTTTGTACTGATGTTTGTTTATGTTTAGAGCCATCGCATGAGCAATTTAAAGTGAGGATGAAGTTTTGCCATTGTTAGGGCAATGATTCAGACAAGCTTCATTCTCAATTATACAGGGACTTTCAGGACAAACGGATACCACCATTGGATTTCTGGGGAAATTCTAAGGGAGGGGGGATGCTTTGTTGGTTTAGATATTGCTTATATTGCAGGATTCGATTTTGAGGCAAACGGGGAAGATGGTGGTCAACCACCGTGCATGGTGTTTTGACTTCCCTGAGATGCATGGCCATGTATCATTCGCCCATTCAAATTCCAGCGCCCCACCTGGGCGCACGTGTTTTATATTCAGCCATTAGGATAATGTTTATTATTTAAATTATGTTTTGTGTACATATTAACGGATGTAAAGTTGTTTGAATGGTTGGGTGTGTAAGTGTTAAGGCGTTGCGTGTGTGACAGGTCAGGGGTTCGACCCCTTCCTCTTGCATTTTATTTTTTCCTAACTTTGCTTGCAGATCTAGCGCTCCCAGGCCAAATACATCCATTATGCACCTTCAAATTTATGCTGCCAAGTGTTAGCATAACCAGATCCAAGGCCCTCATGCGTAGACTACCATGCGCTCCCCAACACTCCTCCCTACTGGATCCCAAAGCAGATTTTGGCTTCTCCTTGTTTGGGCCTGTGTTTTACAATATTGCACCCCTCCCTTTTTCTTTTGTGCCTGACCCACTTTACTCGTTTTATTTTTAGTTTCTTAATTTCATAAATCATTTTTTTATTTAATTAAAAATCACAAAAAACTTAGTATTAGTTTTTTATTTAAATAACTAATTTATGAAATTAATTAATTAATTAACTTTAACATTTTTTTAAATTAAGTTAGAATTTAGGATTTAATTTATGTTTAAATTATTTTCTCAAACAAAAATGCAAAAATTATTAGAATTAGTTTTCTTTTATTTGATTAGAATTAACCTTAATTAATAATCATTTTCTTTTATTTAATTAATTAGGATTAGATTTAGTTTTTTTGATTTAATTTAATTTAATTATTTTCTTAATATAAATAAAACCAAAAAAAATTATTTTACTTAGCTAAATTCTTAGGATTTCTTAGACGTTTCTTTATTTCGCGCGCATTATTTTACTTTCGTTTTTTTTATAATAATGTATCTGCTGACAATAGGTAATAGATTAAAATAGGACTTTATCGCTTTCTTTATTTTTCCCCTATTTGAACATATAAATACTCCCTCCCCGAAGCACTGTAATAGCATAGGATTTAAATTCCCGCACTTTAAATTTTTGCAAGATATTAACTGTTAGTAAATTAGGTTTGTATGGAAAGATTAATAACAAAATGTTATCAAACTAAACTCAAGACTAAAATAATTGAACGTAACACACATTGCACAAATGCACCTCTAGGATACCCCACTTTGGTTGCCTTCGGAAACAAAACAGTCATGTCCCTCGAAACGGGGACGCTTTAGCAAAGACCCGTAAATCAAAAAGATCATAGTCCCTCGATGACCCTACAGTTGCCTCTCGGTAAATGATCTAGTCCCTAAACAAAATTGCTAAAGCGTCTCTACATGTTGCCTTTATGACTATAAGTCCCTTCAAATATCCCTCATACATACAACCATAGGGCTACCTACTCACTAATAGTAGGATAACGTTGTCTAAAGGATGGGAGGAAAAGAATAACTTTTTTCGAGTACGAGTAGATAGTTGTTAGATGCTTTCTCAAATAAAAATACTTTTTACACTTACACATTTCAAAAACAACTTTAAAAAATATTTGCTTTATCAACACTCTTGAGGACTGATACAAGAGTTATCATAAAGTGAATTGCAGCACTAAGGCATTTTCAAATACTTTTCAAAAAAACACAAAGCACAAGGTATTTCAAAAAATGAGATAAGCATTTAAGAGCCCATAGAAAACTACGGATGGAAAGGTTGCTAACACCTTCCCTTTCCATAATCTACCCCCCTCACTCAGAAAACTCTCGAAAAGGTCTTTTTCTATTCTTTTCACCATTTCCTTAGTTTGGATAAGTCGATGGCGACTCTTACTTACCATAACATTTGCGAACATAAATGCAAAACAAGTATTAACAGTAGGCTCTGCCACCGTATCACAGGAACCATTGCTTATTGTCTTGAGATGCCAGTACAAATTGACGTGGGAAAGCTCATAGTAGGAAGGATTATTGGGGATTAAATTACTGCTTTGCTGGGGGAGGAAGTAACTCGACCTGACATTCCCTACATCCTAAAATGCTTGGGGTGGTAGAATGAATGTGCAGGGGATTTCAAGTTTCACATCACTAGGATCTCTTAGAATGCCCAAAGTCTGCTTCATGCTATAGAAATACACCTTGAACTGCTTGAGGATTGGGAGATGGACATGGACCTCTTCGACTTCCCTGAGTTTGGTTATCTACTGAAGATTAAGTGAAATTCATTTGTGGGGATTCCACATTGAACCACATAGAACTCCTTGAGTGCCTCAAGTTTCCTCTATCGGGGAATCATGGGTTGAATACGTGTGTTGAACCAAATCTAAGGATATGAATAGGAGAAAAGTGTTTCACCTCAATATACTTGCAATTTTTAATCTTCTGATGAATCAAATAGACAATTGAGATGTCCTGAGGTATGATAAAACCTTGTAGCTTGAATGATTCAAGGAGTGAGGGAATGAGACCTTTATTGCACTGAATGGTAATTCAAACCATCTTCCATTGCTTGAAGAAGATCAATTGAAAGATACCTTGACCCCATAACTAAAGAACCAATGATATGAATGCATGTGTATGTTAGAGAAACATAAGACAATTAGGGTTAAAATGAAGAGGGAAAATTTTGGGGTGCAACAACTTCCCCTATTCAATCATCTTAAACCTTAGAGTGAGATTGGCACTAGCCTTTCGAACATTCAAAGTAGAAGAGGATTGAATACTAATAGAACCGTAAAATTTTCACTCTGAATACTGTCAGGTATTTATCATATACTTTTTTTTGGTTTTACTCTTGTTTTTAATAATAGTTATCAGGGTATAGAATTCTTTTAGAGATGTATTTCAAGTCAGAGTTGGACACAACACAAGAACAGAGATTAGATTGTACACGTTCAATAAAGATTTTGGACACCAACGAAAAGAATGCCTGGTGAAGGAGAACCTTAACATACGGAAAGAACGTCGGGTGAAGGAGAACTTAAAAAGCCAAAATAATGTCGGGTGAAGGAGAACCTATCAAACAGAAAGAACGATAGGTGAATGCGAACTTTAACAAGGGAGAAAGAACACTAACCGCATATAGACTTCCACAGAGAACACCTGAATCAAAGGTGAACTCAAAGATACCAAGAATACATGTCCGGAGGAACAGACATATAACAGGAAAGAGGCTGGAGGAAAGGACTCTACCCAAAGATATTATGAACAAATGTCCAAAGTTTGTAGCAGACGCAAACAAAAAAAAGATACTAACCTAAGAAAGCTCTATCAAAAATATCACAAATACATGTCCGGATGAAAGGACATATACAAAAGAGGCCGGAAGAAAGGACTCTATCAAAGATATCACAAATATATGTCTAGAAGAAATGACATATACGTAAGAGACTGGAGGAAATGACTCTTAACAAAGATATCACGACTATATGCTAGGAGTTGGTAGTGAACATAAATGAAAGAGATTGAATGAAGAAAGCTCTATCAAAGATATCACAAATACATGTCCATATGAAAGTACATACACGAAAGAGGCCAGAAGAAAGGACTCTGTCATAAATATCAAATATACATGTCCAAAATTGGTAGCGGATATATAAGAAAGAGACCGGAAGAAAGGACTCGTAACAAAGATTTCAAGAATATATGTTTGGAGGAAAGTACATATAACAGGAAAGAGTCTGGAAGAAAGGACTCTAACCAAAGTTATATTTCTGGAGGAAAGGATATATAACAGGAAATAGGTCAGAGGAAAGGACTCTAACCAAAGATAACGAGAATATATGTACGGAGGCAAGGAGATATAACAAGAAAGATACTGGGGGAGAGGTCTCTAACCAAAGATATCAAGAATATATGTCCGAAGGAAAGGACATATAAGAAAGATATCGGGTATATTCCAGGTAAAGTTGGAGATATGCAAACAAGGAAGAGACTGGCCCAAGAAGGATCTAACAAGGAATGTTATTCGAAGATGGACTCTTGGGGAATGAACTTTGATCAAAGGCAAACCTATAAGGCATAAGATATTCATTTCTGGTCAGAGTTAGACACATATAAGAAAGAGACCAACCAAAGCAGACTCTAATAAAGGATGCCAAAACAAAGGCAAACCTATAATGACAAAAAGACTAGCCGAAGATAGACTCTCGAGGAAAGAATTCTACTCAGAAGTGAACTTCCTGGGGATTCATATATATATATATATATATATATATATATATATATATATATATATATATATATATATATATATATATATATATATATATATATATATATATATATATATATATATATATATATATATATATATATATATATATATATATATATATATATATATATATATATATATATATATATATATATATATATATATATATTAAACCTGAATAGAACGTAGGTCGAAGGTGAACATGAAAATGGAAAAGAGACCAACTGAAAAGAATCTAGACAAGGATTATGATCAGAACAAAACCGAAGAGAACGCCAATCAAAGGAGAACTTTACAAGAGAAAAAGACAAGCTGAGGGGGACTCTAACAAAGATTGCCAAAACACATTGGACTTTTAAGAGGTTGCAAATGCACAAGAACTACAATATCCCTCAGGCCAAAGGCGGGGTGTAATTCTCCAAGAGTAGAAATTATTTCAATTGCCACACACCAAGTATGGATACTCAAATACTTGAGAAGTAATAAAGGTTACACACTAACTCTTACTCAAACTCTATAGGCAAAGCACACATGGGTAAAATAACCAACAACTTGCAAAGGCAAGGAAAGTCCATGACTCACTAGGGAAAAGGGAAATAATCAAAGACCCGACTAGTGGTAAACCAAAACAGGGTTCATTGGGGAAACATGATAGGATCTCCCTAGAGACAAGCTGCGGAGGTAATTAAAACCTGAGCACATAACAATACGGTTATTTCAGGTAAACATGATTGGCTTATACCTCAATGTATGTTTGAATTTTTTTAGCATAATGCTCCATACAATGGAAATGCTACGCATTTTGGTAGATGCAATGTAATGATGCATGTTTAATGATGCATGTTTAGCGTTCCACTACAAAATACATGGCAATAATCGACTATCGAGAATACAAGGAAATATCGAACAATTACCCTTGCACATTTGATCTTCTAAATGAGAATAATCAATCTGAACTTCATTGGGAGATTGAAAATCTGAAACATCGACTTTCAAGGATCAATATCACTGGGGAAGTAAACTCCTGGGAGGAATACTGCAAAAATAAGTTGTAGTCCAGATAAAAACTTGAACTTTGACCAAACTCTTAATTTCCTGGGGAACATATCCCTTTTATCTTGTCAGGATGAGAAGAACTTTGTTGGGAATGGAAACTTTCTCTCATAGAGTTTCTTGAGGAAGATAACTTCTACTGGGGATAATGAGAATTCTTGAATTAAAAGAAAACCAATATCGAACCTCACTGGGGACTTTACCACTCGGGGTTGAATCTTCACTTGGGAAAGAGGAAAGAACTTTTGAACTAGAAACTCAAAGTTCTAAAACTCCACTGGGGAATATCTCAATAGAGGATAAAAAGAAAAGAGGTTCTGACCAGCACTCCCATGTACACACCACATTGGGGTAACAGGATTTTGTACAATTTTCATCACCACCAGACTTTATTGGGGAAAGAAAACTTGCTCCCCTGGAGATAAGAGGAAATTTGGTCAAGACAATCCTCAAAAATTTGCTTCTATTGGAGAGAATGCCACATCTTCCATTGAGGAACTGAAAAGCTCTTAATAGCAACATTTCCAATACAAGCTACACTGGTTATTTTACCCTGCAAGGTTCATGCCAACAAGGACTTGTACTAGGGAGAAGAAATTGCTCGGGCATAACAGTCGCCTTCATGGGGATATAAACTAGAATTTCCTATCAGTGAACATAAAATTCTTTCAAGAAACCTGTACAGAAGCAGGCCGCACTAGGGAGAAAGATGGAAACTTCATGGGGAAGATGAGTTCCAACCTTAATTGGTAAGTATATGTCCACTTCATGGAGATCTATCAAAACTCTTGGGTCGGCAAATAAAATAATTCTGCCAAAAATCCTTGAAAGTAGTAGACTGCGCTAGGGAGAAATATTACACAGCATCCTGCTTCACTAGGGATAAGGAACTGTACATGCAGAAAGCCTCTACTTTTAAGACCCTCATGTTGGTAAAGAACTAATATGACCTTATTATCATGCCATAAATGGACAAAGGTACCTGCAACAATATAACCATAACAACATGTTCATGGTATGTTCTATAAAAGGGAGATGCACGGATAAGGTCCTTAAGATGACATGCCCCTGCATCTTCAAATTCTGAAATGATTCTCCTCTGATCAACGAATTCTCAGAGAGATTTGTCAAATCTCAACATAACTCCCCCAGTTTGAATGCACTTTGAGGGATCAAATCCCGGCCTGAATGCCACAGATTGGATAATTTTGAGATATCTCCTCTCAACTTTGATTTCTCCAGGTTGGATGCATTCGACACAAACAATGCAGGGGAAACAAACTCGCTCATACCCAACAAAGTCTCAAAAATTTCCTTTTTAGGGTAGTTGACTTACGTCTTGAAAGTAGGCTAGTACACAAGTGTAATTCTCACTTGAAGTGCCTCATGTCTAAGTAGATACTTGAGGCAATTTATCCCTTATGACTAAACTGAAAGTGACACACCATTGGTCAACGGAGACTTCTGGGTAATCGAAACTTCCACACAATCTACTTCGGATCATTTCTGAAACTGGTCTTGTTTTACTCAACGGAGTCAATAAAAGGTCTGCCCTAGATTAAGATCATTCTAAAAAATGATGTACCCCTCAACAATATCCTGAAGTAACTTGTCCCTCGAGATAATCAAACTTTTCATCTGATACTAATTATGCAAGCTCACTTGATGTTTAAGCACTTGTTCATATGCAAAGAATGTTTTATTCCAAGAATGATAATTCTAATGCAAATCCTATGCTTGTATTGAAGTTAAAAACTTTTATTTAAAAGATGTTGAAACATCGAGTTTTTCTTGTACAAAAGAAAGTAAAAAGATGGAGTCATATCAACTCAAAAGTTTTAGCAAGCCTCCTAGGAGTCAGATTACCGTAATCTCGTTACAGTATTGCTTCTAATTAACCCATGCTTCAGGTAGGATTTTCAAGGTTTGTAAGGTGGCATGATTCACGGTTTTAGAAAAAAGGATTTTAAGGCTCAAAATTATTTGGTGCCCACCCATTCTCCATGATGTTCTCCATTCTTATGTTCAGTTAACTCGATACAAGCACTCATCTCTCAAGAGGTGTTTGAGTTGGTTGAGGAACCACTGGAGTTTCTTAGACACGACAATCACTTCACCTTTTTTGTTTTGGTGTATGATCACACGACTTTGTTCCTTCAAGGATTTTTCTTTGTAATCCTTTTTCTGCCTTTCATACTTTTCATTTTTATTTTCATTTTCCCTAAACTTTTCATGGACAAATTATTTTGAATTTTGATTTTTGAGGTCCAGCAGGATACCCTAACTTTTTCCCGAGTCACTTGTTTTCAAGATTCGACTTAGCGGGTTTTCTTTCTTTTTCTTTTTTCATTCAATTTTTCTTTTTGAACCAGTCGTATGACCCTAAGTCCTTTGACTTTCCGAAAAGGCGTGACTACCTTATTCTTTGGCTGGTGAGGGATAACTGTTGTTATATCGTCATTTGTTGTCCTCCTGACGGATGAAGGATAACCATTATGGTTGATCTTTAGATGTGCACCTCTGATGAGATTTGAATACTCGATCATATTAACTGAACACTATCCTGTCCCGAGTTAAAAATGAGGGTCTTTTCTGAAGAGAAAAGAAACTCCTACTTTAAGGCTCAAATGGGTTAACGAGGGTCTATCTCCCTTATATCTCCGGTGTTTGGGGATTTGAAACAATGCATGTACATCGCCATCATGGTTTTAATAAAAAACATACTGTTTGAGATTCTAGGTATATTTATCATCATCCTCCCTCAAAAGTTGTTGCTTTATTTACAAGAGTTAAGTATCAAAAGAAAAGAAAAACATTTAAGAGTGAATACGAATGGATTAATTCAAGACAAACAAATTCAATGCATTATGATTAAGATTCAAACACAAACAAGTTTTGAATACAAGAAAGTACCGAACAAAACAAGAAAGATTACAAATGAGAATGCAAATGAAACTAGAAAATTTCCATATTGAGGAGACTAGACTCCATAAGGACTTATTTCTTTAAAGGATGCGCTTTATAGTCTTGACACCACTGAGTCAAAGGAGAATTTAGATCTGAACATCTGGTTAGAAATTGATAGTCTTTGCATCAAGAAGGTCATGTACCTTGTGCTTAAAAGCATAGAATTTTTCAATGTTATGGCCCTGTGATCTAGAGTGGAATTCATATTGGTCATTAGCATTGAAATTTGGTGGCAATTTTTTTGGATGAACATTCAAGGTAGGCTTCTCAACTAACTCCAGATCGAGTAGACGAGGCAGTAGTTTATCATAAGACATGGGGAGTGCATCAAAATTTCTCGGAGGTTGTCTCGGCTACTGTTGCTGATTACCCTGGCAAGGTACATAGGCTTACCATTAAGGTGCATACTGAATCGGATGAACATAAGGAACGAGCTTTGGTTGAACAAATTGGTTTGGTGCTTGGCTGATAGTTGCGCCACAAATTTGTGAAGCATACTGATTAGGAGTAGATTCTGGATGAAAAACATGACTAGTCTTTTATCCTACTCGCACATATCGACCATCTGGATTAACCACGAATGCCCCTGAATAAAGCACATCTTAAACTTGGTGCTTCAATGCCTTGCAGTTCTCAGTATTATGACTGGGTTCCCCATAATGGAATTCACACCTAACATTCCAGTCATAGTCGCACGGAAGCCTTTGCTGGGGTGCTTTTCCCCTTGGATTCACTTGGAGAATTGAAACTGGCCGCCGACGCGAAGATCCCGGAACACAAAGTTGTGAAGAGGATACATGAATTACTCCCTGACTTGATAGAGCCCCCAAATTATGGGGGGGGGGGGGGGGGATGGAAACTCATGTTGCTAAAGCAATTATATGATCATCTTCCTTTCTCAACATTGTCCTCAAAACTTCCATAACCAAACTCAAATGAGTCTTCAATTGAGTGTTCTCATCTAGCAGGAGTTCCTGTCCACGTACTAGCACCTGCATGTCCACCATAAACAGCCCCATTTGATCTTTCATCTCATCCAATTCCCCGCGAAGTTATTCCATATCTTCTTTCTGATCATGGAGTGGTGAGAAGTCGAGATTTGCAATTCTGGAAAGAAAATATTGGGCCTGAATAAGAATTTCCTCAACTCTGAGTACTTGTTATGAATGCATAAAAATGCATGAGGTCTATGAGTGGATGCAATTCCATGTTCAACTACTTCCAAGGAGTCTACATGCCTTGATTAGGATTTTAAGTAAGTAAGAGATAGAGAATCTCAAAAAAAGGCTCACAGGTATGATTCCTTTGAAATGAAAAGAACATGTAAGTTTTTTTTTTCATATGCTTCTTTTTAAAAAAATATAAAAATGCTAAGAAGAAAGTGCAATAACATGGAATCAAGGTTTCCACAACGCTGGGTATCCGTTGTGCTGCCTCTGAACTAACTAAATATCACAGAATTAAAAGTCTAACATGGCTTCATAACACACAATAACAAAGTATCATATATATCAACATCTATACGAGATCAAGGATTCCAAAATATTGGAAAACTATTTAATTGTTGTATAGGGTCAAATTTCACGGGATCAAAATGATGGAACAATCACCGACAAGAACCAAATAGTTACCAATAAAACCAGAGTCACCAACGGTACCTATAAGATCATCCCTTCCCACTCATGGGTGAAGTCTAGGTCAGGGTAAGGTCAAGGGGTGATTCATAATCATGGGTCCGCCTGAAAGTACTATCATCGTGTAGCGGTAGAAATGTATATGACTAAGCCATTGGATTGACTTGACTTATACAGATCAAAATAAAACAGCCACCGCACTATATTGTTTCCAAAGGAATGGCAAAAGAGCGAATAACCCAAAATAGGGGGAAAGATTCAAGGTAAGCGGGTTGGTTATGCAAATGGAAGGTATTAGCACCCTAAAGATCTACGGTACTCCGTAGGAACCTCTTTGTAAAATCTGCATAGTTTGGCTATAAAAATGTCGTATAAAAAAATGGATGGTGGAGGTGAGAAAAGAAATATATTTTTATGGTTTTTGCACCTGACACGGTTGCGAACCTTTAGTGCCTATGTACCACCTTCCGTGCAATAGGGGATCAGGGTACACGTAGTTCCTCTTTTAAATATTTTAAAATGTAAGTGTGTTGGTTTAATTTTTATGAGATAAAACATCATCATCATTGTCCGTATGGAAAACATACCTACTACACACAATCATGAGAAAGAAGAATTTGCATCATCTCAAAGTGGAGGATATAGCTTGGATTTTAAAATCAAAATGCCTC
Organism: Vicia faba; assembly: GCA_948472305.1. Lineage (NCBI taxonomy): Eukaryota > Viridiplantae > Streptophyta > Magnoliopsida > Fabales > Fabaceae > Vicia > Vicia faba. Next base: position 1,434,615,630 of record OX451741.1, on the reverse strand, counting down.
ACTCAACACCAAAGTGGAAAATATCTCTCTTCACTACATATTGTAGAAGTATAGTTGTTTGCATTACTACAAGGATTGACAAGAGTCTAATCTTTTTTGAGAAAAGCTTAAAGATAAAAGCCAAAGTGACAAAATGGTGTAGAATGAGATTGATAGACTTTTAGTCTTCTCACAAAAAAATGTCAAAGTATTATTAAGTTTATTGAAGTTCATTTATGAAAATATTTTGAAAATGCATGGACCTAAGTCCAAGTTTATTATGAAAGTGGTTCAAGTTAAAAAAACAAGAAGAGTTTTTCAAAAGGAGAGATAATATTTTTGAAATTAAAGAAGATGGGAGGAGAAGAAGGGACTATCCTAAAGTATAAGGTAAAAGCTAGGGATAAGAACCAACTAATCAACAAGAAGCCAATACTTGATACTATGAGTCAAGATAGAATTCCCATTCTCTGGATTGAAGCCAAACAAGCAATGATACTAGACCTCTTGAAAGAACCAAACTTCAAGTGTATTAATTCTTCACAAAATTTGGGCAGAGTAACGGCTGTATACGGGCGAATTCCAGATTACAAACAAATAGTGTAATCATAATAACCTGCACATAAAACAAACAAACAACCCAATGCCTTGAGGTAAACCTCAAGACCTCTAGACAAAATAATCAGATAAGGTCACAAGGTCTCCAATCACAGACCAAGGTTTCTAATCCTAAGTCCAAAAAGTCCAATGCTCCAAAATGCCAAGGATAGTAACCAAATAGTCCAAGTATCACTAAGGATTTTATGGTTCATATTGATTATTAAGTATCTTAAGAAAAGAAAAGAAAAGCTCAAGTTAGCAAAATAAAAATGACAAGAAAGTAAATGCTCAAATGAGCAAAGATAAAAATGGCATGAAATGTAAATTTTAAAAGTAAATGGTACATAAAGCATAACAAATAAAAGCATAAACTAAAAAAAAATTAATAATTAGTGGTTAGTGGTTAGTTGGATGACCATCTTGAAACTTGTATTTGGAACTCATTAGAGGATTGGTATAACCAAAGCCTCCACACAACCAGTTGCATTTGCTTTTTGTCAAGTATATCATCCATTTGGAATCCTCATAAGTACCATTTAATGATCAACGATGTTTAAGTGATCCATATTGACCAAAGGTGTTATAGATCCATTAGAGGATTGGTAGAACCAAAGCCTCCACACAATGAATCTCAAGGTTATTGGATCAAAGAGATCAAATTAACATAGTTGGGCTTACAAACATAAGTTTGGGCCACAAATGATCATTTATTCGAATCGGGACAAAATTTAGCGCTATGTTAAGAAATTGTAAGTGGACTTATATAGAAGTCGCACCTATTTTGAGGTCGGTCAATAGCAATCTAGGCACCATTTGTTTTGAGACATTATATAGAGATCATGCTCCAATAAAACTTAGTGCAATAGGAAAAGGATGAGATGAAGAGGGATGGGAAAGAATATACAAACCACTTTTGAATTAAATTTAATCAAACTATTATTAAAGTTCATGATCAAAAATTTAACCCAAGATTAGCTAGAAAATAGTCACAAAATAATATTATATTTAATATATACACAAAAAGGTTTTAAAAATGTTTTAAAATCAGAAATGGACTCAAATATTTCTATAATTTTTTTGGTAATTTTTTTAAGTCAGAAACTATTTTTAAAAATTAAAAGAAATGAGTAAAATAAACCAAAAATGATTAAAAAAAAAACAAAGTCAGAAACAAAAATAAAATAAGGTCACCAATATTTGTACAATATCATTAGATCATTCCATAATTTTTTCAGATTTTAAAAATGCATAAAAGTATTTTTAACAATTTAAAACAATTCAAATAAAGTGAAAATTTATAAAAAATACCAAAACACAAAATTAAATTGTGAAAAAATAAAAATCAGAAAGAGAATAATCAAAAATATTTTTCATAATTGTTTCAGATTTTTTGGACTTAAAATGAATTTTCTATGATTTTTTGAAGTTTAAAACAATTAAATATAAAAATCAGAAAATAAAATAAAAAACAAAAAAATATGGACCATCTGATCAATGTCAAAACGCGTTAGTAAACAGATCAAGTGGACCTGGCATGTTGTGCATGTTATGAACTTTAGGGAATAATGCATAGGATCATTAATTAAATCAGATTTTTGAAAAACACAGATGGCACGCCTTCATTGGTTGGAAGATGACACGTTGGTAATCTTCAACCTCCAGTCAGTCTCAAAACCAGGTTTTTCAATTTGTAAAATTAGAGCACGAGACCTATGTCATTCGCTTCGTCTCTTCAAGACAAAGACAACCACACCTTCGCGACAAATTTATATAAACTATAGCTCAAGCAATTTGGAAAGAAAGTTTTAAAAAGGGATTTGAAATTTCATGGTCAAAACGTGTTCCCAGTAAAAAGCAAGTGTTGCGACTAGAACCAGGGCAATGAGAGCATCACAATGATATCAAAGTTTTTAAGAATTGATGAGGGAATCTACCTATTAAAGTTGAGTTGCAGAGCTCTGAAACTGGATTTCTATGGAGACTTATAGGGCACGATTCTCGAATGTAATTATATAGTTAGCTTCAAGGAAGATCAAGGAAGGTGAATTGATGGAATGATTGGATTAAAAAAGGCTTGAGAATAGATTTTGAAGTTGCTAAATTTTAAGTTATGGAACAAGTTTGGCAGGGTGATTCTGGCTATCCAAGATTGAGGAAATGAATGGGGAATGCCCCTTTATTTATAGGGAATCAAATGGAATGTCCAAGCGTGTGAAATGATGAAGTTTGGAGGGAAATCGTGCGAAGTTGCAAACAAGAAAAGTGTGACTTCTAATTTGATCAAAACTCATCCAAAATGCGTGTTTTGTTGTGCTAATCAATTCTGGAACTTCATTAAACATGTTTAGAGGAAAAAATGCGTAGAAAACTTGTGATTAGAAGCCAAAACAAAGATTTCAAAATCTGACTTGTGATGAAACTTCAATTCCAAGTTACCAACTTCAAAATTATGGCATTCTCAGCTCAAGGTGTCTTAGAGCATGATTCTTGATGCTTTAGAAAAATGAGGTTACAAACTTTGCAATGGAAAAATAATGGAATCAAATGGATGCTTGAGCGTAAAGTTATGTTGAGTCAAAGTTGGAGAAAAAGGGTTGATTTTCCATACTTAGAAATATTTCAAATTTTTCTTCAAACGTGACCTATAATGTCTTGCATCCAAACATGGTCTTCCACATGAATTTTGCTCTTGACCAAAAAATATGGCATGAAGTAGACCTCTTGAATGAAATTTTGGGACTTGAACCATTTAAAATCTCCAAAAATTGAAAGAGTTATGAATTGTTGAAGTTGGCAAAAAATCATGAAATGACCTATAATCTTTTGTATCCTTAAGGAAACTTCCATCCATTTTCTCATTTTGCACATAAAAGAAGGCATAAAGTTCACATCCTCAAGATCATTATGGAAAAATAATGGGCTCAAGGTGATAAAAATTGACCAAGTTATGATCATTTGGAGTCACACATGAGAAATTGGGGATTCATCTGGAGGACTTGTAATCTTTCTTCTTCATCAAGCTTCTTCCACATTAAAACTCCTTGGAACTTTTGAAGTGATTTGTTGATAACCCTTTAAATATAAGGATGTATTTTGAATAACTCAAAAATACCAAAAGATGATCAAGATATACTTCTTTGAAATTCAAAACCCTTGCTCCTAGATATAAAAAATGCCTTGAGAAACTTTGACAATTTTGAACAAACTTATACCAATATAAATGCTTTGTAAATATAAGTTGTTAAATATGATCATGAGAACTCATAGCAACCACAAACACTTCAATATCTTGAGAATTGAGAGAGATATGCACTTGTGACCAAATGGAACAAAGTCTTGTTCAAACATGACTATTTCTTCAATCAACCCCTTGTACTTTTTTGGATCAAATTTGATAATCTTGAAATATGGTGAACCAAAATAAGCTTTCCATTCCATTTCCTCAAAAACAAATCCAATGGTGAGGTTTAAACTTCTCAAGATTTATGGATTAGGGCATGGAAATAAACTCAAGAACCCATGGAGCAACTTGCTGAATCCTATTACCTTTACCTACATGGGTAACAAACAAGACAAATAAATATTGCATTTTATTAATTAAAAGAAGAAATCAAGACAAAAATATCCATGATCATAAAAGAACACAACTTAAGGTTCTTGGTGATTCCTCAAAGAGCAAGGATAAATATAGGGAGGGGAACCAAGAGTCCTAATGTGATCTTGTTGTGATGGAATCAACATGGTATGATGAAGGGATCTTAGGGGGCGAAATTAGGGTACAACAACTGTCTTTATTTAAGATTCTTTTATCTGGAGATACGAAGGTTAACAATCTTAGTGTCGACGCTATCTAAGATACTTAAATATAAAACAAACCCTATTTTTGACTCTAAGATGCCATGCAATGCTTATGAGCATGAATGCATATGAACAAGACCAAAGAGACGCAAAACAACATTGGGGACGTAACAAAAAATAAAGAAACACGAGAGTAACCCAACCAAAAAAGTAAATCACTGGTGGATCAAAATAACCTGAATTAGAGAGGATGGCAAAATGGTCAACGGATACACCAACTTCCATTGAAGGTGAAGCTGACAACATTTATTGAAGGCCGAGATAAGGAATCATCGATGTTCACTTCCGATGACCTACCACTTTCACTGAAGGTAGGAAGATATTATATCAGAGCACCTCCGTTCATTGATGATGAACTAAGAACGTTCACTGAGGGTTGCAAAAAAGATAACAAACACCAACTTTCACTGATGGTGATCTACCAACTTTCATTGAAGGTAGAAAGAGAATATATCAGAGCACCGCCGTTCATTGACGATGAACTACCAACATTCACTGAGGGTAGAAAAAAGATAACAAACACCAACTTTCACTTATGGTGATCTACCAACTTTCACTAAAGGTAGAAAGAGAATATATCAGAGCACCATCGTTCACTGACGATGAACTACCAACGTTCACTGAGGGTAGAAAAAAGATAACAATCATCGACGTTCACTGCCGATGACCTACCAACTTTCAGTGAAGGTAGGAAGAGAATATATCATAGCACCGTCGTTCACTAACGATGAACTACCAACGTTCACTGAGGGTAACAAAAAGATAACAATCATCGATGTTCACTGCCGATGACCTACCAACTTTCACTGAAGGTAGGAAGAGAATATATCATAGCATCGCCATTCACTGACGATAAACTACCAACATTCACTGAGGGTAGCAAAAAGATAACAATCATTGACGTTCACTTCTGATGATCTACCAACTTTCACTGAAGGTAGAAAGAGAATATATCATATCATCGCCATTAACTGATGATGAACTACCAAAATTCACTAAGGGTAGCAAAAAGATAACAATCATCAACTTCTTCTTTGACTGAGGCACTCTGCCTGGAAAGGGTAATATATAAATTGTCTCAAATAAAGAGACTATCACCTGCAAAGATTTCATAATGAACTATCTCTGTGAATTTGAAAGTCTTGCCATCCACTGGCGTAAACTGACGACAGACTGCAAGCAATCCACTCAGAGAGGAGATAGCAAAAAAAAGAGACTTGCTACTTGCTGTTTATGGAGGATTGTAAAAAACGACTTTCTGGGGAGAGAATAATGGATTCTTGAGGAAAGAAAAATGACTTCCTAGGGAAATGCCACGACATTCCTGCTGAGGAGATAAAGTCTTCTCGTGCAAAATAAAAGCACAAACCAAAACTTGAAGCTTTCAGAAATCCAAAATTAATAATATCGTTGTGGAACCAAAGATTCAAACCAGAAATAAATTGGAATGAAACAGTTAACCAAAATACATCCTTTGAGAAATAAACTCAAGAGGGAAAACCAAATTCATCCAAACAAGGAGTTGTACAGGAAGACTAAAGCAAAAATCTTCCCCGAGGGATAACTCTGGGAAAATTGAAAGAATATACACTTTCTGCTTAAGGCCAACACTCTATTGAAGAGAGGATAGTGTAACTCTGCCAAACAGGGTGATATGTCAACAAAAATATTAACAAATGTTAATGAGCATTGATTTGCTAATTTTAGCTATGCATGATGTATGTATGAATGTATGAGTATTATCATGCGTATGCTGACAAAACATATATACAACACTGGAAGTAACCAAACAGAACCACCTCGGGCACAAACAACGCTCGGCTAAATCACCTCTAAGATGATCATTCCAAAAAAAGTAAATGCCAACTGAGGAAACAAAACCCACTTCTTTCTTTAGCTTTACTGGGGAGAAACATAATTTGGAAGTAAACCAAACAAAGTGACGGAATAGTACAGATACAGGGATAGAACATTCTTCTCCAAGATTCACTGGGGAAACAAATGTTTTCAAAAGTAACGCTTTAACTGGGGATTGCAAAACCAATCTCAAGTAAAGTAGATGGACACCAAATCATCAAAACATTCACTTGGGAATTCAGTCCCACTTTATTGGGGAGGTTAACACCATATCTTCAAAGGGAAAACCACAATACGTTCTTCACTAGAGAAACCAGGGACCTGCGTTCTTCAAGAGTGATTATGGTATCAACTTCTCTGGAAAAAGAACTTCCATTAGACCGAACGAAAACTTCACTGGAGAAATCTCGGATTGAAACTTCACATTATGAAAACTGAGAAAAGAGAAAAATGAATTCAAACTTGACCGAGGATACCAGAGTCACAAACCCAATACGGAGAATCATCTTGAGTAGACCTTCCCGAGGGGAACAAAAACTTCTTAAAACAACTAGAGTTTGTCCATTCCTGGGATCACCATTTTTGTTGTTTTTTTATTACAACTTCCAAAGTAAAAGCAAATTGTAAATTCTTTTTGAAAATTCGATTTTTTTATTTAATCTTTTTGCTTTGAAAGTTATTATCAATAATAAATTGAGTCTTTGCAAGCTAAATGAAATGAGAAACACAAAGAATTGGATAACGGCTCAAACTTTATTAATAGAATGGTAGTCTGCGAATGGCGAGACTCCATAGATGATTAGAAAGTTTGGAAAATGGTAATATATAATGGAAAAGATACATTGAGATACAATGACCACTATCCCCTCTATTAATTTTTGAAATTTTGAGCAGCAGATTCCGTTGAAGTATGATTAGGATTCGAGAAGATTGTTGCTTCAATGATCAGATCTTACATGATGCAGTTACTTGCCAAGAAAGTCCCTAACTTTTGCCTAAGCTGCCCTTGCGAGTTTTCAACTTAGCGGGATATTTATTTTGTTTATGTCTCTAACTTTTTCCTAGACCGCCCTTTCGGGTTCTCGGCCTACCAAGACGCTCTTTTTTGCCTAAGCCTCCCTTTCGGGTTTTCAACTTAGCGAGCTATTCTTTTATTTCTTTAGGCGAAGTATTTCTTGACTGCATCAGCATTCATGGGACGGGGGAACTCCTCACCATCCATAGTTTCAAGAATTAATGCACCGCAAGAGAAGGCTTTCTTGACAACATATGGGCCTTCAAAATTGGGAGTCCACTTGACCCTAGAATCAGTGTTGAAAGACACGATCTTCCTGAGCATGAGGTCGCCTTTTCTGAATTCACGAGGTTTAACCTTTCTATCAAAAGATTTCTTCATCCTTTTCTGATATAACTGTCTATGAAACAAAGTTGTCATTCTCTTCTCTTCGATCAAATTCAATTGGTCAAACATGTTCTAGACCCATTCAGCCTCTATCAACTTGGTTTCCATCATCACATGCAAAGAGGGAATCTCAACCTCGACTGGGAGTACAACTTCCATTCCATACACCAGGGAGAATGGGGTTGCTCCTGTTGAAGTGTGGACAGATGTTTAATATCCATGCAAATCAAAGGGGAGCATTTCATGCCAATTCTTATAAGTAACAACCATTTTCTGGATAATCTTCTTGATATTCTTATTAGCAGCTTCAACAACCCCATTCATCTTTGGCCTGTACGGAGAGGATTTATGATGGAAAATCTTAAATTCTTTGCACAGTTCTATCATTATTTTATTGTTCAGATTCGAGCCATTGCCGGTGATAATTTTTCTCGGCACACCATACCGACATATAAGATTATTCTTGATGAAGCGCATAACCACCTGCTTAGTAACATTGGCATATGAAGCAGCCTCCACCCACTTGGTGAAGTAATCAATTGCTACCAAGATGAAATGGTGTCCATTTGAAGATTTGGGTTCTATCATCCCAATCATGTCAATACCCCACATGGAGAAAGGCCACGGGGAGGAAATCACATTGAGAAGTGTCGGAGGCACATGAACCTTATCTGCATAAATCTGACATTTATGACACTTCTTTGCAAATTTGTAACAATCATATTTCATTGTTGGCCAATAGTAACCTGCCCTTAGCATCTTTTTAGCCATCTAATGTCCATTGGAATGAGTGCCAAATGAACCTTCATGAACCTCATGCATCAACATGCTTGCTTCGTGTCTATCCATGCATTTGAGCTAGACCATGTCATAATTTCTCTTATACAACACATTTTCACTGAGGAAGAAACTGCCAGCTAATCTTCTCAATGTCTTTCTATCCTTCTTCGATGCACCGATCGGGTATTCCTGAGTCTAAAAAAATGCTTGATGTCATAATACCAAGGTTTCTCATTTAATACCTCTTCTGTTGTAAACACATGAGTGGGCCTATCCAGTCGCCGAACCATAATTCGAGGTGTATCATTCCAAGTATTCACTTGATACATAGAAGCCAGAGTTTCCAGAGCATCTGCCATTTGATTTTCATCTCTTGGAATATGATGGAATTCAACTTTATTAAATAAGGGTAATAACCTTCTAGCATAATATTTGTAAGGGATCAAGCCGGGGTGACGAGTATCCCATTCTCCTTTAATATGATTTATTACGAAAGCTGAATCACCATACACATCTAGAATTTTTATTCTGAGATCAATAGCTTCTTCGAGACCCATGATGCAAGCCTCATATTCTGCCATATTATTAGTACAATCAAATGTCAACCTTATAGTAAAAGGAATGTGCGGTCCATGTGGAGTGACAATCACAGCACCAATTCCTTTACCATAAGCATTCACAACTCCATCAAATAACAAACTCCAATGAGATTCAAGATCACGACCTTCCTCAGGAAATGGTTCATCACAATCTTTTACTTTCAGGAACATCACATCCTCATCGGGGAATTCATACTCTACAGACTAATGATCCTCCACTGGTTGGTGAGCAATATAATCTGCCAACACACTACTTTTAATAGCTTTTTTAGTGCGGTATTCATTGTCATATTCAGATAACAACATCTGCCAGCGGGAAATTCTCCCAGTAAGAGCAGGCTTTTTAAAGATGTACTTGATTAGATCCATTTTGGAGATCAACCAAGTGGTGTGATTTAACATATACTGCCGTAAACGCTTTGCCGCCCAGGCCAAAGCACAACATGTCTTTTCCAGCATGGAATATTGTGACTCACAATCAGTGATCTTTTTACTGAGATAATAAATGGAAAACTCTTTCTTCCCTGTTTCATCCTGTTGTCCCAGAATACAACCCATGGAATTATCTAACACTGTCATATACATAATCAACGGTCTTCCTCCGACAGGAGGGAGCAAGATAAGAGGTTCAAGAAGATATTATTTAATACTTTCAAATGCCCTTTGGCAGTCATCCGTCCACACACAACCTTGATATTTCTTTAACAACTTAAAGATCGGTTCACATGTTACGGTCATGTGGGAAATGAATCGTGAAATATAATTCAAACACCCGAAGAATCCTCTGACTTGCTTTTTAGTTCTTGGTGCTGGCATCTCTTGAATTGCTTTGACTTTGTCAGGGTCAACATCAATTCCTTTCTGGCTAACAATGAAACCCAACAATTTTCCTGATCGAACATCGAAGGTGCATTTATTTGGATTCAAGCGGAGATGATACTTCCTCAAACGCTGAAACAACTTCAACAAATCTTCTACATGCCCTTCTTCAGTCTAGGATTTATAAATCATATCATCAACATATACCTCGATTTCCTTGTGCATCAGATCATGGAATAGGGTTGTCATAGCCCTCTGGTACGTTGTACCGGCATTCTTCAACCCGATGGGCATGACTCTGTAACAGAATGTTCCCTACGGTGTGATAAACCTTGTTTTTTCCATGTCCTCTGGAGCCATTCTTATTTGATTATAACCGGAAAATCTGTCCATGAACGAGAAAACTTTGAATTTTGTTGTGCTATCCACTAACATATCAATGTGTGGTAATGGAAAATAATGTTTTGGACTAGCTTTATTTAGATCTCTATAATCTACGCACATGCGGAATTTTCTGTCTTTTTTAGGTACTGGGACAATATTAGCGATCCATTAGGATACACTGAAGTCACAAGAAAACCAGCATTAATCTTCTTTAGAACCTCCTCTTTGATCTTCCCTGCCATATCTGGGTGAGTTCTTCTCAACTTCTATTTGATTGGCGGACACACTGGCTTCAACGGAAAATGGTGCTCTACAATATCTGTATCTAGACCAGGCATATCTTGATAAGACCAAGCAAAAATATCCACATACTCTTTTAATAGCTCAATCAACCTGCTCTTCACATTAGGATGCAGCGATGCTCAAATCTTGACTTCTTTCGGATCCTCTTCTGAACCCAAATTGATCACTTCCAATGGCTCTTTATATGGATGAATGGTATTTTCCTCGTGCTCAAGAAACCGCGAGACCTCTTCTGGAATCTCATCATAATCTTCTTCTTCGACCCCATACACAGGAAATTCAAAGTTGGGAGAGGGTGCAGGGTCATTGTATTCAACGATTTTTTTAATTAATCTGCACATATGATTTATGATTGCTTTTAGAAACTAACACGTATAACAAGTGATCATGCAGATTGCATTTCAGTTATTATTTATTTTGAAGGGTTTTTTATGATTACCATTTTCCAAGAAAAAGCATAAAATAAAGACATAATTTGGGAAACAAAGACAACTTTTATTATTGATTTTTAAAGTCACAGCAAATAGATAAGCCCTACAACATTAATACTTCCACCTTGGGCAGATTGAAATCTTTTCAAAAAGATTAAGAAAACAAATTACTTTGAAACATGTATGCAAGAGGGAACATCAATGGTGATCCAGTTCTTAACCCTAACTTTGTGCGTCACATAATTCGACATTTCCTGCTCTGCTTTATCTTCCACAATGGCATTAATCCTGGAAACAGTTGGATGAAGATAACCCCTGCTACAGAAGATGTCTTGATACTTGCTTGCAGCATACTTTGGCTTCATGATCTTACCTTTGTCATTCTTCAAAGAGAACCCCTAGCTGGCTTTGTTCTTGTTTACAGGTAGATCCACAATTTGTCCCCATACCTCGCTATGACCCTTTCGCACAACTTGTTGCGCATCCTTAAGCGAAACCATGGAATTATCATTTCCTCTTATGTTGTCAATGGATAAGGCTTGGAATTGGGTTCCAACAGCAGCTTCATCCGCCTCCATAATGTTGAAAGAGGACAAATAAGATATCAATAATGCATGTTCCCCATTTATGATTACAACTTTCCCTTCACATACAAATTTTAGTTTCTGGTGTAAAGTTGAAGTGACAGCCCCTACCTCATGAATCCATGACCGTCCCAACAAACATCTATAAGCGGGAACAATGTCCATGACCTGGAAAGTTATCTGAAACAAATGTGATCCTATATGAATAGGCAAGTCCACTTCACCAATAATGGATTTCCTCGATCCATCAAACGCTTTCACAATGATGCCACTTGGGCGCATAGGCGTTCCTTGATATTTCAACTTCATAAGAGTGTTCCTAGGTATAACGTTCAAAGCAGATCCATTATCAATCAACACATTGGATATTGAATCATTCTTGCAATTCATAGAGATGTGGAGGGCCAGGTTGTGATTCCTTCCTTCATCTGGTAATTCATCATCGCAGAAACACAATTTATTACATGATGTAATGTTCCCTATTACGCTTCTGAATTGGTCTATTGGCATATCACTCACCATAAAAGCTTGGTCCAGTACCCTCATCAAGGATTCTCTGTGAGCAGAGGAGTTCATCATTAACGTTAAGATAGATATTTTTGGAGGAGTCTGCAGTAGCTGATCTACAATTCTGTATTCGCTCATCTTGATGATCTTTAAAATATCATCAACTTCTTTCTCTAACTTAGCTCCACTAGTTTCACCCGTATCCTTCTTGGGTTCAACATTCTCGGCAATTTTCTTTCCGGTACTAACATCTCCTCAAACAACTGGTGCAAACACACGATCGCTGTGGGTCACCCTGCTATTTTCAGCAATATTCCCAACATCAGGCATTGGCTGGATGGGAACTTCCACTCCATCCTATAAGATTGTAGCGTTGTATTTGTAAGGCACGACCTTATTTGACTTGTAGGGGATAGGACCCAGCAAACTAATCACCAATAGGGTAATAACTGGCTTGCTATAATACTCAACTTCAAAATGGGCGGGTGTACCAAAACAAGGTAGAATGACATTTACCCCTTCTTCAACAGAATCAGTCATTATTGAGTCATCTCTAGAAAACAAATCCTCATCTGAGGAGAAATACTCATCCGTGGAGGCGTACTCTTCATCTGACTCTTCTTCAGGCAAACAAACCTCAATCATATCAACTTCATGGTAATCATCCCTTTGACCTGTTACCTTGATAGTCCCATTATCTAACAACAACTGAACACCTTCCTTCACGATTGAACATCCTCGGGAGTCCCGGTAGCAAATTCGGCAAGATCCATATTGGTGTTCTACTTGACCAGCCATGTGGCAGAAAGTCGCATGCAATTGCACAAGGTCCTCATTCATATACTCTACATCAAAAATTCTTAATTCTCTAGTACATCCAAAAACCATATTCACCTCCTCTTCATACTCTGCCCTAGGCCTGATTATATGGATGAGGCCCTCATCCATCATCTCCTGTAAATCAACCTTTATCTTATCGCAACCCTGTATGTTTATACTGCAAATAGCAAAACATGAGTGGTCATGTGTATAGTAGCTAAATTCATAGAGGTTTGCATGCATTTTCACCAAATCTCCTCTAACCAGATTAATATCAAAAATCCGGAAGTCGCCTAGACAATCGACCACCACATTCACAACATTTACTCTTCCATGCTTGGGTAGAGGATTGTCTTTCACATTAGTGCCCACATCCTTGAAAGATAGAATACCAGACTTCACCAATTTCTACACCTCAGTCTTCAAAGGATAACAATTCTCAACATTATGCCCTAGTGCTCCCTGATGAAAAGCACATGTTTGGTCTGCCTTGTAATACCAAGGCAATGGTGATGGTACAACGGGAGGTGGTCGGGTCTGAACCAACTTCTTCTGAATCAATTTCGGTAGTAATTTTGTATAGCTCATAGGAATAGGGTCATAACGCTCCCTTATCTGATTATACCCTTGATTCCCATGTTGGGACGATCTATGATAAGCAACGGTAGTTGGAGCTGCACCCACAATTGGAGTAACTGAGGCGACTTGCTGATGACGCTGATAATTCCTTCTAGGAGTATTAACCCTCCTCTCTTGCATAACAGCATTTGCATCCCCTTCTTTCTTCTTGGTAAACCCATAAGATGGCTTCTTCACACCTCTAGATCCTTCACTTCTCGTTAAAGGGCCCTCTCTTACAGCCTCTTCTAAACGGATACTCATTCCTACCATTTCAGTAGTCACTTGGTGCACTCGCTACCATCCTTTCGTAGTAGAAATCACCCATAGTTTTCAAGAAAATATTAGTCACCTCCTTCTCTTCAATGGGAGGAATCACTTGGGCAGCTACCTCACGCCATCTCTGTGTATATTCTTTGAATGATTCCCTGTCTTTCTGAACCATAGCCCTGAGTTAATCATGGTCAGGCGCCATGTCTATGTTGTACTTGTATTGTTTGATGAACGCTTCTCCCAAATCATTGAAAGTATGGATGTTAGCACTGTCCAAACTCATATAGAACTTCAGCGCAGCACCGGTCAAAATATCCTGAAAAAAGTGAATCAACAGACGCTGATCATCAGTATGGGTAGAAATTCTCCTTACATACATCACCAAATGAGCACGAGGGAAAGTGTTTCCCTTGTACTTCTCAGACTCCAGGACCTTAAACTTAGCAGGTATCTTAACATTCGGGACCAAGCATAACTCATTCACATTCTGCCCGAATAGCTCTCTTCCCATGAGGGCCTTTATCTCTCTCTGCATCTTGTCAAACTGCTCTTGAAAATCATCAATTATGTCATAAAGATCCAAGTCTTCACTTGGTGGAGGAAAAGGACGACACACATCATTGTTAATAAATGGAACTATATTCATCGAAGGCGGTGCAGCAGGAACATGCACCACAGGGGGTGCATGAGTAACAATAGTCTGAACAACTAGGGTATCTTGAGTACCAATATTGAAACCTTCAGGTGCAAAATTCGCTGGCATTCCCCATGGATAACCTTGAGGCATGCAATTCTGAATAACAACTGGAGTAGGAGACACAGGAACAGTCGGAGCTTCAGTAGTTTCCCTTGTTGGTTGAGGTTGAACACTCGGTGGTTGATTATGAGCGGCCACCAGAGATTCCACCAGAGCAGTAAGATTGGCCATGATGGCTGTTATACCCCAAAATTTTCCCTCTCATTTATCAAAACTTTTCACACAAGATCTCTTTGAATCAAGACTGGATTAAGGTTTGATCAGCTCAAGACATCTCATCTTGCACTAATAACCCAAAATTAGCGCTTGAGTTTGAACAAGGATTTTTGGACTATAATTGCTTCATATGACTTTCAAACATCATTATGGATCCCTAAGATCACCCATGACAAGTTTCAAGCCTTGGACCACATTTTTGATCAGTCAATTGGACAGTTGACCTAAAAATCAGCTGTATTGGGGAAAAAGTCAACCATGGCCAATTTACAGTTAAACTTCATAATTTTTTATCAACATCAATATTTTAAACTCACATGTATCATTTGGTCAAGTTGGATCACAATACCTCAAGAAATTTGATCAAATCATCAAAAGGGGAAAATGGTCAAAATTAGGGTTTTGACTGAGGAAGGGAAATTTATGATTTTTAACCTAGAAAATGACCAATTGATTTCAAGCATGATTTCAAGGATTCAATGGAATCATCCTGACTTAATTACATGGCTTAAAACATCTCAAATTCATTGGATTGACAAATGAAATTTGAAGTTAACTAATCAAAAGTCAAATGTACACTGAAAAGTCAAACTTTGACTTTTTGGTCAAAATCAAGTGCCAAGGGTCATAATTCATCAAAACATTCCAAAATGTGAAACTTGTTCACCAAGAAAACCAAATTTGAAAATTAGGGTTTGAATCTGAAAATTTTCCTAACTTAGAAATTTTCTAAGTATAGAAAATTTTCTTATTTTTTCTCAACTTTACACCACTTTTTCACCATGATGCATAATGATTCAAGGAAAGTTCCCAACATGAAAGTTGTAGACCTCTATAAAATATACAACTTTTCTTCACACACTTTTCCCTAAAGATTCTTGGATCTCAAGATATAAATTTGTGAATACATGGTCATGAACTAAATAACTTAGTGAAATTTTGCCCTAATTTAGGCAAGTTTTGGACCCTACTTCATGGCAACTTTTCACCTAGTTCCAAGAGGTATCTCAAAATGCATTTCAAAGATGAATTATAGAGAACATTGCAAGCTTTCCAATATGTCCAAGAACTCCTCAATATCATTTTTTAGTAGAGAGAATCGAAGAGATGAAGTTGGCAATTTCTCACTTTTTATCCAAGCCATTTCATGAAGAACAAAGTTGCAATCAGTAGCTATGCTGGCTAATCCATGCTTTACAGGTCCCAAACTTGTTCCATACTCCTTAATTAAATGCTTACTCAGTTGACAAAGCTTCTATTGCCATTCCATTTATGGCAAAAAGGTTCCATTGCCATTTTGAAAAAGATTAACTTTTGCAAACTTTACAATCTTAAGCATTGGACATGTCCCCTTGGCACATACAAGTACCACAGACCTAAGGCAACTTGTAGAGAAGAAATACCAACCCTAATCCAGCCAGTAAAACCATGTGAATTTTGGTCTTATCACTTTACTTCAAATACAAGAAAAGTGGCAAAAAGGTGAAAACAAGCACAACTGCTAGAGGGTTGACATTAAACACTTTCCATACTAATTTACAAACATTATACAAAACAAAGCACGTTTAGCAAGGACCTGAAACACTCCCAACCAGCAAAACACCAAAATCTGTCCAAAATTGTAGATTTTGCATAAGCACATCCATCTTCCATTTGGCTCGTGCGTTTTGAGTTTTGATCATTCAAACATCTTACATACTTGATACCTAGTCAATCCAGGCCTTCATCCCTGTTCTGTAATCACTCCTCCACCATCTTCCATTGTTGACTTTAGAGCTTGCAGTTTGACTTGGCCAAGGAGTTCCAGCTACTTTCAAAGCAAGGCAAGGGTTGGAATACATCCAGGGAAGTTCAAGGAAGCTCAATCAAGCATCAGGCCTCCATCAAACTCATCCCAGTTTCATCCACGATTCCAACCGAAGGAGGTAAAATCTCAAACTCTATCTCTTTGTACAGGCAACCATAGGCCACGATTTGTGAATAAAAAATGTAGTCCTCGTCATAACGAAGTTGTACATAACATTATCTTTCATTGATTTTACTTGTGTTGAGAGAATTTGGAACTTGAAATTTCTGGAAATATTAGGTCAAGATTTAGGGCTGTTAAAATTCTCTTTGTTCTTTGATTAA
Organism: Vicia faba; assembly: GCA_948472305.1. Taxonomy (NCBI): domain Eukaryota; kingdom Viridiplantae; phylum Streptophyta; class Magnoliopsida; order Fabales; family Fabaceae; genus Vicia; species Vicia faba. Next base: position 1,434,598,714 of record OX451741.1, on the reverse strand, counting down.
TAGTTCACATAACTTATATGGTTGGAATCGTGTGCTCAAGTACTACAACTTTCATGTTATGAATTTTCATTTTTATGGAAGTATGAGAAAGTTACATGATGTCTGGCCAAAGCTTGAGGAAGAAGATGAAACAGGGCAAGGAATTGGTTCAGGATATGTTATTTTCGTTTCACTTAAGATAATGGAAGTATAGCCACCCTAGTGGCAAAGTAGCGCGCTGGTGAGACCCATGTCCTGGGTTCGAACCTGCGCGCTATTTTTGTATTTTTCACATTTTTCCTTTTCAGTTTTTTGTGACTTTTTGGCAGGATTGGGCTTAGCTCCTTGGGCCACGTTTTTTTTGCTTGTAGGCCACCTCTAGTATACTTGCAGTACCCCCCTTGCCAACTTTTACATTTTTATTTTTATTTGTTTTATTTTCATATTTAATATTTTCAATATTTTCTTTAATGCATAAAAATCCTAAAAAATATAAATTAATAATATTGCACTTTATTTTATTTTTATTTTTATTTCTCACATAAAAATACATTTTATTTTACTATGATATCATTTATTTTCTTAATAAATTTGTAAATATAATTACAACATATTTAGTTCAATTTATTTTTCATTTCATATTATAAATACTTATTTTTGCACATATAAAATTTTATATTTATATACAATGTTATTTATTATTTTTATACAAGAAAATACACAAAATAATACCTATAAAAACTTTATTTTCTCTTAAATAATAATTAGGGTTAAACCCCTTTTAAAAAATTATTTTCTTTACCTTATATTGTTAGGTTTAGATTTAGATTTTCTCTTACATAATAAAAAGACACAAAAATCTTTTTTACATGTACATTGCATTACTTTCTTTTTAATATTGTATTGTATTTATTCTAATTCGTACAAATTCGATTTGGTTGTAATAATTTATTTAGGGTTTATATTTTGGCAAATCCCCATTCAAATTTGTATTCCCCCCTCCCATAAATTGTTGTAATAGCTTAGAAATATTTACATTACGCAATTTATCGCTTTATATGACATGATTAGTAATTAGGGTTTGTATGACAAGAACGAAACAAAGCAAAATAGAAAACCCAAAATACAAGACAAAATCAAAGTATGAAAATGATACACTTACACACAAGCACCCTTAGGGTTTCTCCACTTGGTTGCCTAAAACAAAATTTTCATCGTTTAGGCAATCTTTCTAATGATTCTCGTTCGTAAGAATGTATATAAAAAATGTTTCAATGTTTGAAAGTTGTTTGGAAATTGTTTTGAAATGTGTGTGTGTTTGTTTGAAAATAGCAAGGATTGTTTGTAAATTGATCAAGTAACTAAAAGCTATCTACCTACTCGAAAGTCTTTCTTGTACATTTTTATTCCTTTGACATTGTTGATTTACCATTGATTTGGTAAACAACCCTATCTTTGGATGTCAAACGGGAAGGGCGTGGGTAATCGTATGACCATGATATCAATATTGCCAAGTATCTTAGCAAGGTTTAAGGGACTAAGATCATTTGTTTTAGGCAACTTTTGATAGCGTCATCGAGGGACTATGAACTTTTGTTTTGTTTTGTTTTGCCAAGATACTTTGCATGCATACCATGGCCATTTTTTAGGCAACAAAGTGGATGAAACCCTAGGGGTGCTTGTGTGCAATGTGTTGTCATTTTTAATGCATTTGTTTATCTTGTATTAGGTCATGCTATTTGTTTGATTTTTGTCTTATCATACAAACCCTAATTTTACTAAACATGGTATAATGCGATAAATTGCGTAAAATAAATCTAAGCTATTACAACAATTATTATGGGAGGGGGATACAAGTTTTTGAATGGGGATATTTGCACAAAATAAAACCCTAAAATACTATTACAACCAAATTGAATATTTGCAAATTAAATAAATAAACAAATATTAAAAATGCAATAAAAATGTAAATATGCAAAAAATGTTTTGGTATTTGTTTTATGAGAGAATGATATTATTTAAGTCCTAAAAATAAGAAAAATAGTATTGTTATTTTTGAAAGGGGTAAAACCCTAGTTTTTGATTAAAAGAAATATTGTTTTCTAATATTATTTTTGTCCATTTTTTATACAAGTAAATATTAAATAATATTATTAACAAATATTAAAAATTAACATATGTATGGAAATAATATTTTATGTATATGAATAATAAAAATAAAAATGTATAGTATTTTTAAATTATTTACAAGTTTTATTTAAGAAAATAAAGTATAAAATCCTAACAAACTATTTATTATGCAAAAAAAAATATAATAACATGCAAAAAATAAAGAAAAAAATTTTGTGATTTTTTAATGTTCAGAAAAATAAATGCAAGTCAAAAATATAAAATATGCAAGAAAAATGCAAAAATATGAGAAAATAGGTCAGGGGGTGAAAATAGGAATATGAGGGGGGGGGGGGGGGGGTGAAAAACAAAACAAGCAGGCCCAAGGCGCGCCAGGCCCAGGACACTTCATCCCTGTCCTCCAGCCTCCATACGTGCGTGTTTTTGCTTCAACCTGTAACTCTCTATCCTTTGCACAAAAACAAAAACTTGCAACATGAAAAATATAGCTCTGAATCTCACGATTCCAATGATATAAAAAATATAATCTAACTCTCAAAGATCATGGAGAATTTCTGTAGCCCTAATTTCTGACCTAATTTTTTCATGAACTTCAAGCTTCAAATTCTCACTACTCAGTTAATATAAATGACAACTATGCATATGTACAACTTCAGCAAGTTAACAACTACATTTTTGCTTTACAAATCGTGACTTAAGGATGCCTAAATAAAGAGATAGAGATTTGAAAAATACCTTGCTCAGCTGAGTTTGGATATGGCAATGTGGGGACTTTGAGTGAGGCCTGAGGATCGTGTGAGCTTCCTTGAAGTTCCCTCAAGCTTTTCTAATGCTTAGCTGGCCTTGTAGATGGCTGAAACTCCTTGTAGAAGTCAACCTGCAACCTTCCAAAATGAAAATGGTGATGTTTGAAAAAGTACGAAGTGTTTGTGAATTATTACAGATCCAACAAAAATGGAAAAGATAAATTACTACCGTATGAAAGTAATCGGAATAAAGTCTTTTGCTTCCCAATTGCACAGTCCTCCGCCAACATTAGGAAAAATCCAGTCTTCCAAGCTGCCATCTTCTTCACTGTTCTCTAGTGCATTAACCCCTCGGTGGCTGATCTTCACAGGTGGCCCTCTGGCACGAGAGCGGTGCACGGACTTCTGACCAGTCGAAGTAAATCCCAAGCCAAATTTGTCTGATTTGAAAGGAAAGTCTGGAAGCTGCCCCCAGATTGTGGATCCGCCTTCTTCCACTACTTCCCTAGCATCCCTTAAAGATGACATCCGAGGTGGAGGCCTGGTAATCGTGGGTACATAGGACACTGTCTTGGTCGCCGCTATCTCCTGAGCTACCTCTTCAAAATGATGGAAAGGAGTTTCGATGAATTCGCCATCCAATTCTACATAACGGAAAGAATTCAGATGACTGGTCATGTATTCCTCTTCGCCATGAACAGTTATGATTTTCCCCTGGACAGGGTACTTGAGCATTTGATGCAGAGTAGAAGTGACAGCTCCAGCACGGTGGATCCAAGGTCTTCCCAACAGGCAAGAATAGGAAGGACGGATGTCCATCACGTAGAATGTTGAATTGAACGTCTGGGTACCCACCTTGATCAGGATGTCCACCTCTCCATGGACCATCCTCTTAGAACCATCAAAGGCTCTGACAATTATATTGCTGGGTTTCATGGTTAAGGCTTCACAATCCAGTCTATCCAAGGCTTTCTTCAGCAAGACATTTAGAGACCACCCAGTATCAACCAAGACATGAGCTAGGGTGGTTCCCCTACACTCCACCAAGACATGTAGCGCGTCGTTATGTTTTCTCCCTTTCGAAGTTAAATCTGCATCGGAGAATCCTAGACCATTGTCAACTGTTAAACTAGCCACACATTCCTGGAACTGATCAGCGGAGGTTTCTTGCAGCACATGGGCGTCTTCAAAAACTTGACCAAAGCTTTAGCATGTGCCTCAGAGCACAGCAACAGGGCTAACATAGATAATTTGGAGGGGGTCTGCCCCAGTTGTTCAACAACATCAAAATCACTTTTCTTAATGATCCTCAGAATTTCTTCCATCTCTTTCTGGGATGTCTCAGGAATGACAAGTGATTGAGCCTTCGCCAAGACAGGTTTCTCTTGAACATTCTTTCCTTTATTCTAGGCAGTGGAAACATGGATGGGAATTTTATTGTCATTGTTGGCGGGTACACTTGCAGGTACAGTTACTGGTATAGGTGTAATCTTCAGAATGGCCGCGGGTCCAAAGACTGTTGTTTGAGGAGCAATCTCTGGAGAAAAGATTATTCCACTACGGGTAACTTTGCTTGTTCCGACAATGTTACTGATTTCGGGATTATCTTCCTCAGAGTTTTCTTCTTCAATGGTCTGTTCAATCTGTTTGACACCATGGTAGTAGATTTCTCGACCATAGTTCCATGGTACCATTTTATCGGACTTGTAAGGGGCTGGCCTGGGAAGATGTAATCCTAACGGGTTTTTTAGGAACCCTGGAAGGATTGGCGTATATGGTTATAATTGAAACTTCTGGAACTAGAATGGGTGAAATGGGAGCTTTCTCAAACAAAATTTCCTTGTTATCAATCAATTGTTGGATTCCTTTTTCAATAGAGGAAAGTCAAATGGGGAGGACATGCAAGCATGGCAATCTTGGTCACAACCTGGGAAGACGCCAGCCTTCAACAAATTCAACTTGATGGTTAGGAGAGGAGTTGACGGTTCATCCATAGTAGAAACAAACAGATCTTCTTCCACAGCATTGGCATTGTGTCCATGCCTCGGCATTGGAGCGGAGATAACATTTAGCTTTTCAGGAGCTTCAAATTCAACTTCCTTTGCATCGATCAGATCTTGAATCTTATTCTTCAGATCCCAACAGTTGTTGGTGTCATGCCCTGGACTTTCTGAATGGTGCGTGCATCTGGATTTGGGATGGTAATATGGAGAAGTAGTGTTAGGATTTTTAGGGGCTTGTTTTATCATGGCTAGGTTCAACTTCAAGAGATGTGGTAAGACTTGAGCAAGAGTCATGTTTATCTTGGTGAATTGCCTTACAGGCCTTTCCACCCTTTGCTGGTTATTTCTCGGCTGGTTTTTCTCGGTTGGTCTGATGTAGACTTTTGAATCATAACAGCCCCCACTGTTGGTCGTCTTTCAATTCTTCCCTGATTCCTCTGGGCATAGACAGCAGACACTTCCTTCTTTCCAGTGAAGGGCTTTTTTGCAGCAGTAGAGGTAGATGCATCTTTTTGAATTTTCCCGCTTCTAATACCGGCTTCCACCCTCTCGCCAGTTAGAATCAACTCAGTGAAACCTGCAGAGGAGCTTCCAATCAGATGATTAAAGAAAGGACCTGACAGAGTCCCCCGGAACATGTCCACTAGCTCCATTTCAGATAAAGGTGGTTTCACCCTTCCGGCCAAATCCCTCCATTTTTGGGCGTAGTGTTTGTAACCCTCATTGGTAGCCATAGCCATACTTTGTAGCTGAGTATGGGTTGGAACCAAGTCGGTGTTGTATTAATACTGTTTATAGAAGGCGGCTGCCAAGTCTTCCCAATTATGGACATCTTCCCTCTCCAACTGGTAAAACCAATCAAGTTGTGTTCCGTATATACTGTCTTGGAAAAAGTGGACCCATAAATCTTTGTCAGAAGAATGTGGTTGAATTTTCCTGACATAAGATCGTAGGTGCATCTTGGGACAAGACACCCCATCATACTTAGAAAACATTGGAACTTTAAATTTAGGAGGGATTACTATTCCAGATACCAACCCTAACTCTTCAAAGTCCAGCCCAGGTACTCTCTGTATCTCCATAGCAGCTATACATTCTTCCAAGTTCTTGTATTTGTCATTGGTCGGAGGGTACAGTTGTTCGGAGTAGTCCTCTTCATCTTCTTCTTCTGCTTCAGAATCTGATGGCACTGCCGTTCCTTTTCCTTTTCCTTCACCCTCTTCAGATGTTGATGGGAATTCCAAGGTCCGTCTAGCTTGTCCTTCAAACCTTCTGCCCATGACAACCACACCGACTCGCTTTTTCTTCTTTTTCTCTTTCTCTTTCTCTAGTAGAGTTTTGAGCTCCTCCTTCCCCTTGGCCAAGGTCAAGAGTAGCTGTTGAAATTGTGAATTCTGAGCTTGAAAATCTTTGACCGTTTGTTCTAGATCCATCTTGCTGAAATAAATAGCAGAGAGATGAGGAAACTTGGTGTGAAGTCCTGTTTATGCATATGATGAATGATATGTATTCATGTAATGCTTTCAAGGATTCAGAAATTCAAATTTGTTTTAAACAAAAAAGAAACACACGTCATATTAATAAGATAGAATTTGTTAGTACATCAATTCCCCTTGGGCAAAATAATACAAAATTCTAAGGTAAAAAGACGTTGCGCATCCTCTTTGGTGCAATGTAGGTGTTAACAGTCTTCTCTTCATGAAGTAGCCGAGTGAGTTCCAAAACCTTCTTCTCACTTGCATAGAATTGGGCTTCGAAAGTATCGCGCTCTCCCTTGAGTTGTATCCAACTCCTTTGTAGATCTTCTAGTGATATTGGCATGTCAGGATGTAGGAGGGTGTATGGAACCTCTCCTTCCATAACAGGCTCTATAATCATTGGGATAATGGAGGGATAAGGCATCATAAGACTTTGGGCTCGGGTTCGTACCCACTTGAGGTAAGGCTCAAGAGGGATGGAATTCTTGTGTCCCAAGGTCTTACTGTCTACCTTGTTGGGCATCCTCCAAGCTCGGATGAACCTTTATCGGAGTCCCTGGTTGTCGTTGTCGAAGTCGAAAACCAAACCTTGAACTAGCATGTCATGTGGGCCATCCCTTCGGGCATAACCAAACTGTCTCAGAGCCATGCAAGGGTTGTAGGTGATGCATCCCCTAATGCCAAGTAGAGGGACATTAGGGCATTCCCCACAACGGTCAATGATAATAACATTCTCTTTTGATCGAGAACACTAATGAATATCTGAATGGTTAAGTGTCATTAACCGTTGTGACCACCTCAAGCCTTGCTCATTCTTCAAGACTGATTGGGGAAGATGGGAAATAAACCATCTTGCCAGTAGAGGAGTGCAACACATGAGAACACCTCTTTTCCTCATTGTACGAGTGTGAAAAGAGTGGAGGATATCCCCAAGCAATATAGGCACCGGGTTGCGAGTCATGAAAATTTTGACAGCACTCACATCTATGAGTTGGTCAGGATTGGGGAACAAGACCATCCCATAGATGAGAAGAGCTACAATCTCCTCAAAAGCTTGCAGGTCTAGAGAATTCCAACAACTTTGGGCCTTCTCAAACATAAACTTTGATAAGAAGCCTTTGACGCCACTTTTAGTTTCCCAATGTGTTGTGACATCAGATGAGTGCAAATGTAGGGCTTGAGCTATCTCTTCTGGCTTTGGATCTCTTTTAGTACTGTTGAAGGGAAGTTGATTAAGAATATAAATCCTCAAGAGTTGAGAAAATTCCTCCAAAGTAGGCACAAGTTGGTAGTTAGGAAATGTGAAGCAGTGATGCAAAGTGTCAAAGAACTGGAAAAGAACTTTCACCATATTCTCCTTTGTGTTGGAAGTGACTAAGTCGAGTAGACGACCACGCCTCTCGGTGAATGGAGAATTCTCAGGAATCCTTGAAGCTAGCTCCTTGAGTTGTGGAGGAATCCTTACAAGGTTGACTTGGATAGGTTTCCTGCGAAGTGAATCCATAACCTACAAAACAGGAACAAAGATGAAATTCCAAAATCCTTGAAATGGTTAGTGGATGCATATGATGCTTCATGATGTCCATGATGTTATGAATAAGTATATATGTACAAGAAAATCACACAAGTTCCTAGTTTAGGCTTGCATGGGGTTTCATAGGTAAGTACCCTCTTGAAGTTTAGTTGGCTCAACCTGTCCAAGAAATAGTAATCGGGTTCTAAGGAGCTCAATACCACTGGATTGTTTCCTTGTTCATTGTTTCAATTCATCCTCTTTACTAGCGACCAAAATATTCCAAGGAACCAACCCTCAATGAGTGTAGTATCGAGTATCTACCAACTTCGGACTGCACCAAATCCGGTCATCTCACTACATCCTAAAAGGCCAAGTTGGTCAAGTAAAGGTTCTAAAAGTCCATTAGTGCTTCATGACATCACTCAGCGGCCCCGCACAGTTTCCACAACGTATTGCTATTTACCTATGAATGTTTCCCAAATCCGGGTAGAGGATTCAAACCCAAACAATAGAACCAAAGTGTAAAGCAAACAAGTCAAGCAAGATAAGCATGTAAAGGTGATCTAAAACCCTAAGGTAACCCCACTTTTATAATATTCCCCAGCAGAGTCTCCAGTTCTGTGATGCGGTGGGAGAACTGACTTGAGGTTTTGCGTTTGTGTTCGTAAATGTCGCTGTTTAGCAAGAGTCGCCACTGACTTATTTTATCCAAAAGGAAAGGTAAAAAAGCACAGGAAAGACCTTTGAGATGTTTTCTTGAGTTCGGGGGGTAGATTATGAAAAGGGAAGGTGCTAGCACCCTTTTCATCCATGGTTTTCCATGGGCTCTTAGTTACTTGTTTAGATCACTTGCTTTGCTTTTGAAATTGTTTGAAATGGTGCTTTGTGTGGTTTTGAAAGTATTTTGAAAAGACGTTATCGTTTAGGCAATCTTTGTAATGATTCTCGTTCGTAAGAATGTATACAAAAAATGTTTCAATGTTTGAAAGTTGTTTGGAAATTGTTTTGAAATGTGTGTGTGTTTGTTTGGAAATAGCAAGGATTGTTTGCAAATTGATCAAGTAACTAGAAGCTATCTACCTACTCGAAAGTCTTTCTTGTACATTTTTATTCCTTTGACATTGTTGATTTACCATTGATTTGGTAAACAACCCTATCTTTGGATGTTAAACGGGAAGGGCGTGGGTCATCGTATGACCATGATAGCAATATTCCCAAGTATCTTAGCAAGTTTTGAGGGACTAAGATCATTTGTTTTAGGCAACTTTTGATAGCGCCATCGAGGGACTATGATCTTTTGTTTTGTTTTGCCAAGATACTTTGCATGCATACCATGGCCATTTCTTAGGCAACAAAGTGGATGAAACCCTAGGGGTGCTTGTGTGCAATGTGTTGTCATTTTTCATGCATTTGTTTGTCTTGTATTAGGTCATGCTATTTGTTTGATTTTTGTCTTATCATACAAACCCTAATTTTACTAAACATGGTATAATACGATAAATTGCGTAAAATAAATCTAAGCTATTACAACAATTATTATGGGAGGGGGATACAAGTTTTTGAATGGGGATATTTGCACAAAATAATACCCTAAAATACTATTACAACCCAATTGAATATTTGCAAATTAAATAAATAAACAAATATTAAAAATGCAATAAAAATGTAAATATGCAAAAAATGTTTTGGTATTTGTTTTATGAGAGAATGATATTATTTAAGTCCTAAAAATAAGAAAAATAGTATTGTTATTTTTGAAAGGGGTAAAACCCTAGTTTTTTATTAAAAGAAATATTGTTTTCTAATATTATTTTTGTCCATTTTTTATACAAGTAAATATTAAATAATATTATTAACAAATATTAAAAATTAACATATGTATGGAAATAATATTTTATGTATATGAATAATAAAAAAAAAGTATAGTATTTTTAAATTATTTACAAGTTTTATTTAAGAAAATAAAGTATAAAATCCTAACAAACTATTTATTATGCAAAAAAAAATAATAATAATAATAAAATGAAAAAAATAAAGAAAATATTTTTGTGATTTTTTAATGTTCAGAAAAAATTAATGCAAGTCAAAAATATAAAACATGCAAGAAAAATGCAAAAATATGAGAAAATAGGTCAGGGGGTGCAAATAGGAATATGGGGGGTGTGAAAAACAAAACAAGCAGGCCCAAGGCGCGCCAGGCCCAGGACACTTCATCCCTGTCCTCCAGCCTCCACACGCGCGTGTTTTTGCTTCAACCTGTAACTCTCTATCCTTTGCACAAAAACAAAAACTTGCAACATGAAAAATGTAGCTTGGAATCTCACGATTCCAATGATATAAAAAACATAATCTAACTCTCAAAGATCATGGAGAATTTCTGTAGCCCTAATTTCTGACTTAATTTTTTCATGAACTTCAAGCTTCAAATTCTCACTACTCAGTTAATATAAATGACAACTATGCATATGTACAGCTTCAGCAAGTTAATGACTACATTTTTGCTTCACAAATCGTGACTTAAGGATGCCTAAATAAAGAGATAGAGATTTGAAAAATACCTTGCTCAGCTGAGTTTGGATATGGCAATGTGGAGACTTTGAGTGAGGCCTGAGGATCGTGTGAGCTTCCTTGAAGTCCCCTCAAGCTTTTCCAATGCTTAGCTGGCCTTGTAGATGGCTGAAACTCCTTGTAGAAGTCAACCTGCAACCTTCCAAAATGAAAATGGTGATGTTTAAAATAGGGCTTACAGAACCAGGACAAGGGCTTGGATAGTTTAGGTAGGATGCATGTAAAGTGTTTGAAGTCTTAAGACAAGAGACGCACGAGCCAATATTAAAATGGTAAGACTTTTGCAGAAGCTGCCCTGTTTGGGCAGAAAAATGTGTTTTTTGTGTTTGGGATAGTTTAAAATGCTATGAATTCATGTATTGGCTTGCAACAAGTTTGTGAAGTCGTTTAGAATGAAACCAAGTCTTCTCTTTATCAGATGTACGAGCTCTCTTGACTTTTGCAACTTTTCTTGCTTTTGAAGAAAAGTGAAATGACTTGTGCCAAAGGCCTGTACAGGCTTGCTTGCTAGCTGAAGAGAGTTGGTACAAGTTGCTTGTTATCTGTGGAAAATTCCTGCATCCAAGGAAGAAGTCCAAGGCTCAAGGCTGATAAAGTTGGAAAAGCTAGCTTTAGGAAAATGGCAATGTACACTTTTGGCCATTTATGGAATTGTTTCTTGTACAATGCTCCAAAGGTCAAAATAAAGCCATTAACCACTGAGCTAGCATTTAATTATGGAGTGTAGAAGTTATTTAGGACCTGTAATTCAAGGTACAAGCATGCTAGGATCTGATTTTCAACTTCAAGCATTGTAAAAATGGCTTGCACAAAAGTGACAAAATGCCATTTTCTCTTCTTCGATTCTCCCTAACCACAAATGATTTTGGAGAGTTATTTGACATTTTGGAAAGCTTGCAACATGCTATAAAATCCATATTTGAAATGAATTTTGAGATAACTCTTGGAACAAGGTGAAAAATGTCCATGAAGTTAGGTCAAAAACCTTCCTAAATTAGGGCAAATTTTCACTAAGTTAAAAAGTTTATGGACCCCTATTCACAAATTCATAACTTGAGATACAAGCATCTTTTGGGAAAACTTTGTGAATCAAAGTTGTAGATTTCATGGAGGAATACAACTTTCATGTTGGAAGTTTCCTTTGAATCCAATTGCATCATGGTGAAAAAGTTGGGAAAAAATAAGAAATTTTCCATACTTAGAAAATTTCTAAGTTATGAAAAAATTTCAAATTAAAACCCTAATTTGCAATTTTAGGTTTCTTGGTCAACAAGTTTCACATTTTGACATATCTTGATGAATTATGACCCTTGGCACTTGATTTTGACCAAAAAGTCAAAGTTTGACTTTTCAGTGTACAGTTGACTGCAAAATTCATCTGTCAATCCTATGCATTTGAGATCTTTTGAACTATGTGATTAGGTCAAGATGATGTTATTGAGTCCTTGAAATCATGCTTGAACCCAATTGGTCATTGGCTAGGTTAAAAATCATAAATTTCCCTTTCTTAGTCAAAACCCTAATTTTGACCATTTTGCCCTTTTGATGATCTAATCAAATTTCTTGAGGAGTTGTGATCCAAACTTGATCAAATGGTACATAGTAGTCTAAAATGTTATTGTGGATCAAAAATTATGAAGTTTGACTGTTAATTGGCCATGGTTGACTTTTTCCCCAATACATCTAATTTTTAGGTCAACAGTCCAATTGACTTGTCAAAAATGTGATTCAAGGCTTGAAACTTGTCATGAGAAATCTTAAGGGTCCAAGATGGTGTATGAAAGTCACATGAAACATTTATGGTCCAAAAATCCTTGTGCAAACTCAAACCCTAATTTCGGGTCATCAATGCAAGGTGAGGTCTTGAGCTGAGCAAACTCTAATCTTATCTTGAGTCCAAGAAGTCTTGTGAGGAAAATCTTGCTAATATGAGAGGGAAATTTTGGGGTACAACACATGGATATACGATGACCCACGCTCGTCCCGTTTACATCCAAAGATAGGGTTGCTTACCAAATCAATGGTAAGACAACAATGTCAAAGGAATAGAGAATATATAAGAAAGACATATGAGTAGGTAGATGGCTTCTAGTTACTAGCTCTATTTCAAAACAACAATCCTTGCTATTTTTCAAAACCAACACACACATTTCAAAACATCTTACAAACATTGAAAACATTTTTAAAAGAGAAACATCTTTGTATACATTCTTACGAACGAGAATCATTACAAAGGTTGCCTAAACGAATGGCCTCTTTTACAAAACACTTTCAAAACCGCACAAAGCACAATTTCAAACAACAAAAGCAAGTGATCTAAGCAAGTAACTAAGAGCCCATGGAAAACAATGGATGAAAAGGGTGCTAATACCTTCCCTTTTCATAATTTACCCCCCGAACTCAAGAAATAATCTCAAAGGTCTTTCCTGTGCTTTTTCACCTTTCCTTTTGGATGAAAGAAAAGTCGGTGGCGACTCTTGCTAACCGCAATATTTGTGATAAAACACAAAACCTCAAGTCAGTTCTCCCACCGCATCACAGAACTGGCGACTCTGCTGGGGAATTTTATAAAAGTTGGGTTACCTTAGGGTTTAGATCACATCTATTTCCTTACATTATTTGACTTGTTTGCTTTACATTATGCTTCTTTGTTTGGGTTTGAATCCTTTACCCGGATTTGGGAAACATTATAGGTAAATAGCAATACATTGTGGAAACTGTGCGGGGTATACTGACATGGTCTAAGCAATAGCTATGTTAGTGTGACATATTTGTGGGTATCGGTAGCCTTTGAATTAATCAAAGAGAATACGGGGCCGCTGAATGATGTCATGAAGCACTAATGAACTTCTAGAACCCTTTACTTGACCAACTTGGCCTTTAGGATGTAGTGAGATGACCGTCTTTGGTGCAGTCCGAAGTTGGTAGATACTCGATACTACACTCATTAAGGGTTGGTTTCTTGGGATATTTCGGACGCCATTAAAGAGGCTTGAGCTGAAACAATGACCAAGGAAACAATCCAGTGATATTGAGCTCCTTAGAACCCGGTTACTATTATTAAGACAGGTTGAGCCAACTAAACTTCAAGAGGGTACTTACCAATAAAACCCCATGCAAGCCTAAACTAAGAACTTGTTTGATTTTCTTGTATATGCATACTTGTGCATAACATCATGGACATCATGAACATCATATGAATTCACTAACCATTTCAAGGATTTTGGAGATTCATCTTTGTTCTTGTTTTGTAGGATATGGATTCACTTCGCAGGAAAACTATCCAAATTAACCTTGTAAGAATTCCTCAACAACTCAAGGAGCTAGCTTCAAGGATCCCTGATAACTATCCATTCACCGAGAGGCATGGTCGTCTAGTCAACTTGGTCACCTCCAACACAAAGGAGGATATGATGAAGGTTCTCTTCCAGTTCTTTGACCATTTGCATCATTGCTTCGCATTTCCTGACTATCAGCTTGTGCCTACTTTGGAAGAATTCTCTCAAGTCTTGAGGATTCCTATTCTCAATCAACTACCTTTCAACGGTACAGAAAGAGATCCAAAGACAGAAGAGATTTCTCAAGCCCTGCACTTGCACTCATCTGATGTCACAACCCATTGGGAAACTAGAAGTGGTGTCAAAGGTTTCTTGGCAAAGTTTCTGTTCGAGAAGGCCCAAAGCTATTGCAATTCCCTATACTTGCAAGCTTTTGAGGAGATTGTGTCTCTTCTTATCTATGGGATGGTCTTGTTTCCTAATCTTGACCAACTCATAGATGTGAGCGTCGTCAAAATCTTCATGTCACGCAATCCAGTGCCTACATTACTAGGGGATATCATACACTCTTTTCACACTCGTACAATGAGGAAAAGAGGGGTCCTTATGTGTTGCACTCCCATCCTGGAAAGATGGTTTATTTCTCATCTTCCCCAATCAGTCTTAAAGAATGAGCAAGGATTAAGGTGGTCACAAAGGTTAATGACGCTCAAACATTCAGATATTCATTGGTGCTCTCGATCCAAAGAGAATGTTATCATTGTTGACCGTTGCGGGGAATTCCATAATGTCCCTCTACTTGGCATTAGGGGAGGAATCACCTACAACCCATGCTTAGCTCTAAGACAGTTTGGTTATGCCCGAAGGGATGGCTCGCATGATATGTTGATTCAAGGCTTGGTATTCGACTACGACAACGACGATCAAGGTCTTCGCCAGAGATTCATCCGAGCTTGGAGAATACTAAACAAGGTGGATAGCAAGACTTTGCAAAATAAGAATTCCATCCCTCTTGAGCCTTAACTCAAGTGGGAACTAACCCACGCTCAAAGTCTTATGATGCCTTATCCTTCCATTCTCCCAGTGATCATTGAGCCTGTTAACACTATCCTACATCCTGACATGCCCACATCTCTGGAAGACCTACAAAGGGATTGGATACAACTCAAAGGAGAGCAAGATAATTTCGAAGCCCAATTTTACGCAAGCGAGAAGAAGGTTTTGTAACTCACTAGGCTACTTCATGAGGAGCAGACTCTAAACACCTACATAGCACCAAAGAGGATGCACAATAATTTTTTATCTTAGAATTTTGAATTATTTTTCCCAAGGGGCATTGATGTACTCAAATTCTATCTTATTAATATAACGTGTGTCTCTTTTTGTTTAAAACAAATTTGAATTTTTAAATCCTTGAAAGCATTACATGTATACATATCATTCATCATAACATAAACAGGTCTTTTGCAACCAGTTTCCTCATCTCTCTACTGTTTATTTCAGTAAGATGGATCTCGAACAGACGGTCAAAGATCTTCAAGATCAAAACACACAGTTTCAACAGTTACTCATGACCTTAGCCAAGGGGCAAGATGAGTTGAAGACTCTGTTATCTGAAGAGAGAAAGAAGAAACCAAAGAAAGCCACTGGGGTTTTGAATATGGGGAGAAGATTTCAGGGACAGACTAGAAGGACCTTGAATTTTGCAACCACTTCCGGGGAAGGATAAGGAAAAGGAAAAGAGACAACGGTTCTGTCAGAATCTGAAGAGTAGGAGGAAGAGGAAGACTACTCAGAGGAACAATACCCTTCGACTGATGATAAGTACAGACATCTTGAGGAGCGTTTAAGCGCTACGGAAATACAAAGGGTATCGGGTCTAGACTTTGAAGAGTTGGGGCTAGTGTCAGGAATTGTAATCCCGCCAAAATTCAAAGTGTCGTTGTTTGCAAAATATGATGGGGTGTCATGTCCTAAAATGCACCTCCGATCATACCTGAGAAAGATTCAACCGCACTCTACCGATAAAGATCCATGGGTGCATTTTTCCAAGATAGTTTATCCGGATTACAACTCGATTGGTTTTACCAATTAGAAAGGGCCAACATCCAAAACTGGGAAGACCTTGCCGCAGCTTTCTATAAACAATACCAGTATAATGCAGATTTGGCGCCTACTCGTACTCAACTTCAGAGTATGGCTATTGCTTTGAATAAGGGTTTCAAAGATTACGCGCAAAAATGGAGAGATCTAGCTAGGAGAGTGCAACCCCCTCTGTCTGAAAGGGAGTTGGTGGATATGTTCTTAGGCACTCTGTCGGGCCCTTTCTTCAACCATTTGATTGGGAGTTCATCTGCTGGATTTACTGAGTTAATATTAACCGGAGAGAGGGTGGAAGCTGGCATAAAAAGTGGGAAGATTTAGAAGGACTCATCTGCCTCTACAACTGTGAGAAAGCCTTTCACGGGAGAGAAGGAGGTATATGTTGTTTATCCATAAAGGAACCAAGGGAGAGTTGAACGCCGACCAATGGTAGGGGCTGTTATGATCCCAAAATCTACATCTGATCAACCAAGAAGTAATCAACCAAGGGTGGAAAGGCCAGTCCGACAATTCAACAGAATTAATATGACTCTATCCCAGGTTTTACCACATCTGCTGAAATCTAATTTGGCGACTTTGAAGGAAGCTCCAAAGAATCCCAACACTGCATTCCCTCATTATCACCTGAATGCTAGATGCGCATACCATTCCAAAAGTCTGGGCCACGCCACTAACAACTGTTGGGCTTTAAAGAACAAAATTCAAGACCTTATAGATGAAAAAGAGATTGAGTTTAAGGCACCCGAGAAACCAAATGTCATTTCCGCTCCTATGCCTAGACATGGTCACAACGCCAATGCTATCGAGGAAGATTTGTTTGTTTCTACAGTAGATGAACTCTTGACTGCGCTCCCGATCATTAAGATGAACTTATTGAAAGTTGGTATATTCCCAGGTTGTAATAAAGACTGCCATCTTTGTTTATCCTCACTAACTGATTGCCCTCTGTTGAAGACAGGTATTCAAATCCTGATAGACAACCAAGAAATTCTGTTTGAAAATGCTCCTGTTTCACCTGTTCCAGTTAAAGACGTTTCAATGATAACCATCTCCACCAATCCTTCCAGGGTCCCCAAAAGAACCGTTAGGATTACATCAGTTCCGAAGACTACTCCTCTCATAATTACAATGCCCGGGCCGATCCCATATGAATCAGATAAAACAGTACCGTGGAATTACGATGGAGAAATCTACTATCATGGTATTAAACAAGATGGACTGAAGAAGTGAGATCTAAAGAATAAGATTCTGACATTGGCAATATTTCCAGAACTAGTAAGATTACCCGTAGCGGTAGAATCTTCTCTCCAGAGATTGCCCCTCCAAAGGCAGTTTTTGGACCCGTGGCCATTCCGAAGATTACCTATGTACTAATAATCATACCTGCAAGTGCACCTACCGACAAAGACGATACGACCCCTGTTGTTATCCCTACCAACACTTCTGTTGTTGAAAATCGAGGAAAAAGCATTCAAGAAGAGCCTGTCCAGACGAAGGCTCAATCACTAGCTATCCCTGAAATATCTAAGAAGGAAATGGAAGAGATCCTGGGGATTATAAAGAAGAGTGATTATGACGTGGTTGAACAGTTGGGGCAAACTCCCTCAAAGATCTCCATTCTAGCCTTGCTGCTGTGCTCTGAGGCACATGCGAAAGCTCTAGTAAAACTTCTGAAGACAGCCCATGTGCCACAAGAGACGTCTGCTGACCAGTTCCAAGACTGTGTGGCCAGTTTGACAACTGATAACGGTCTAGGATTCTCTGATGCTGATTTGACACCCAGAGGGAGAAAGCACAACGAGGCATTACATGTCTCTGTGGAGTGTAGAGGAACTACTCTGGCCCATGTCTTGGTGGACACGGGTTCATCTTTGAACGTCTTAGGGAAGAAAGCCCTTGACAGATTAGATTGCAAAGGGCTGACTTTAAAACCCAGTAACATAATTGTGAGAGCATTTGATGGTTCGAAGAGGATGGTGCAAGGGGAGGTGGACATCCCCATAAAGGTGGGAACTCAGACTTTCAGCTCAACCTTCTATGTAATGGACATCCGCCCCTCTTACTCCTGTCTGTTAGGACGGCCCTGGATCCATAATGCCGGTGCTATCACCTCCACACTACACCAGTTGCTGAAGTACCCGGTCCAAGGAAAGATCATAATTGTCCATGGAGAGGAGGAGTACATGATTAGTCATCTAAATTCATTCCGATATCTGGAGTTGGATGGCGAGTTCATTGAAACCCCTTTTCAACATTTCGAAGAGGTCTCTCAAGAAGTAGCAGTAACCAAGGCGGTATCCCTGTTTCCCAAGATCACAAGACCTCCGCTTCGGATGTCATCTCTAAAGTACGCCAAGGCAGTGGTAGAAGAGGGTGGATGCACCATCCGGGGGCAGCTTCCGGACATC
Source organism: Vicia faba (assembly GCA_948472305.1). Lineage (NCBI taxonomy): Eukaryota > Viridiplantae > Streptophyta > Magnoliopsida > Fabales > Fabaceae > Vicia > Vicia faba. The sequence continues at coordinate 1,434,580,505 of OX451741.1, read as the reverse complement.
CCGTATAAATCAGACAAGTTTGGCTTGGGTTTTACTTCAACTGCTCAGAAGGTTGTGCGTCGTGCCCGTGCTGGAGGGCCACCTTTAAAGATTAGTAACCGAGAGGTCAACACAGTGGAAGATAGTGAAGAAGATGGCAGCTTGGAAGATTGGATATTTCCTACTGTTAACGGAGGACTTCGCAATTGGGAAGCCAGAGACTTTGTCCCAATAACTTTCATCTCTCAGTAATTTATCTTTTACATTTATGTTAGACTTGTAATATTTACAAATAATTAACACTTTAAAAACCTTGTGTCTTACCCGAGACACAATGGTCCATTTGTAAGGGTTTTTATTTCATCTTCATATGGCATTCAATGAATCATGGACGCTTTTTCACATACAAACCTTTTGTGCTCATTGTCTTTCTTTTACATTTTATTGTTTAAAGATGGCTATACCCTTACATACACCCACACTCACAAATGCAGGTGCACCTCCATTCCGGATCCCATGGGTAACGATACTGCTATAGCCTTTAGTGACTCTAAAGATCTAATCTGCCAAGCCGAATACGAAGGTGAGAAAGATTGTGAAGTACCAGGGGAATTGGCCAGACTACTACAACAAGAGGAAAGAGCTATTCAACCTCATGAGGAACCGTTGGATACAATCAACTTGGGTACCGAGGAAGATAAAAAAGAAATCAAAGTGGGTGCCAACCTAGAGCCAAGTGTTAAGGAGCGTCTAATTCATCTATTGCGTGATTATGTTGAGATCTTTGCCTGGTCATACGAAGACATGCCAGGACTTGATACAGACATCGTGGTACATCGTCTACCCACAAGAGAAGACTTTCCACCAGTGAAGAAAAAAGTCTGCCGCATGAGACCTGACATGTCAGAGCAGATCAAAGCGGAAGTCATGAAACAGTTCAACGCTGGGTTTTTGGCTGTCACTTCATATCCTCAATGGGTTGCCAACATTGTTCTCGTGCCTAAAAAGGACAACAAAGTACGAATGTGCATGGATTATAGGGATTTAAACAGGGCCAGCCCTAAAGATGATTTTCCACTTCCCCACATTGACATCCTGGTTGATAATACAACCCAGCACAAAGTGTTTTCCTTCATCGACGGATTCTCAGGCTATAATCAAATCAAAACGGCACCTGAGGAGATGGAGAAAACTACATTTGTCACACAGTGAGGCACGTTCTTCTACAAAGTGATGCCGTTCGGACTAAAGAATGCTGGGGCAACCTATCAACGTGCCATGGTAGCTTTATTTCATGATATGATACATCATGAGATAGAGGTCTACGTAGATGACATGATAGCTCGATCACAAACTGAAGAGGATCACCTGGATCACTTGCAAAAGTTGTTTGTAAGATTGAAGGAGTACAAGTTACGATTGAATCCAAACAAGTGTACTTTCGGAGTCCGGTCTGGTAAACTCTTAGGTTTAGTTGTCAGGAACAAAGGCATTGAGGTTGATCCTGCCAAGGTTAAAGCGATACAAGAAATTCCTGCTCCTCGCACTGAGAAGGAAGTCATAGGATTCTTGGGACGCCTGAACTATATTGTCAGATTTATTTCTCACCTAACAGCTACTTGTGATCCAATCTTCAAATTATTGAAGAAAGATCAAGTAGTTAGATGGAATGACGAATACTAGATTTCTTTTGACAAGATCAAGGATTATTTACAAGAGCCTCTTGTTTTGATGCCACCAGTCGAGGGAAGACCGCTAATCATGTATCTGACAGTTTTAGAGAACTCAATGGGGTGTGTGTTGGGGCAGCATGATGAGTCTGGCCGAAAAGAGCATGCTATTTACTACCTGAGCAAAAAGTTTACTGACTGTGAAACCAGATATTCACTGCTCGAGAAAACTTGTTGTGCTCTGGCATGGGCTGCTCGCTGGCTAAGACAGTATATGTTGACTCATACCACTTTATTGATATCTAAGATGGATCCGATAAAGTACATCTTCGAAAAGCCTGCTCTGTTTGGGAGGTTAGCTAGATGGCAGATGATCCTACCAGAATACGAGATACAGTACACTACCCGGAAAGCTATAAAGTGCAATGTGCTAGCTGATCATCTTGCTCATCAAGCTGTAGAAGATTATCAATCCATGAAGTTTGAAATCCCAGACGAAGACATCATGACATTAGACAACTGTGAAGAAATCAGACCATATGACGGACCTGAACAAGGATCCCGATGGACCATTTTCTTTGATGGGGCATCCAATGCACTTGGTAATGGTATCGGCGCTGTACTCATATCTCCAGAAGGGTTTCATACTCCCTTTACTTCCAGACTTTGCTTCAACTGTACGAACAACATGGCAGAATACAAAGCATGCATCTTTGGTCTCAAGGCTGCCATAGACTTGGAAATCAAATCTTTAGATGTGTTTGGAGATTCAACTTTGGTCATCAGTCAGATAAAAGGAGAGTGGTACACTAACCATCCAAACCTTATCCCTTACAAAGAACGTGTTTTGACATTGCTACCACATTTTGAGAAGATTACCTTCGAGCATTTCCCGCGAGAAGAAAATCAGCTAGCAGATGCTCTAGCAACAATGTCATCTATGTTTAAACTTAATTGGGATAACGGGGCTCCCCAGATCACCATTGAACGAATGCACGAACCAGCACACTGTTACGAGATTAATACTAAAGAAGTAGTGGACCAACCTTGGTTTCATGAAGTCAAGAAGTATCTCGAGGCTCAAGAATATCCAGAAGGAGCTTCAATCAATGATAAAAATTTCCTAAGGAGATTCTCTGCTAAGTTCTTCCTGAGTAATGGCGTCATGTACAAACGCAATCATGACTCTATTCTGCTCCGTTGTGTGGATAAAATTGAAGCGGAAAAGATCATGGCTGAATTGCATGAAGGTACCTTTGGCACTCACTCCAGTGGGCATACGATGGCAAAGAAAATCCTACGGGAAGGATATTATTGATCAACCATGGAAGCAGATTGCTATTAACACTCTCGGACCTGTCATAAGTGTCAAATTTATGCAAACAAGGTGCACGTACCTCTGGTTCCTCTAAATGTCTTGACGGCTCCTTGGCCCTTTGCTATGGGGGGAATCGATATGATTGGGGAGATCAAGCCTATAGCCTCCAATGGACACCACTTCATTCTAGTGGCCATTGACTATTTTATAAAATGGGTCGAAGCAGCTTCCTTCGCATCTGTTACTAAGAATGTTGTTGCCCGCTTCATCAAGCAGAATCTCATTTGCCGGTACGGTATCCCAGAAAGGATCATCACTGATAATGGTACAAACCTTAACAATACTATGATCACCGCCTTGTGCGAACAGCTCAAGATTCAGCATCACAATTCATCCCCCTATCGGCAAAAGATGAATGGTGCCGTTGAAGCTGCAAATAAAAACATTAAAAAGATCATACAGAAAATGACAGTCACCTATAAAGACTGGCATGAGATGCTACCATTTTCTCTCCACGGGTACCGTACCACGACTCACACATCAACTGTGGCAACACCCTATTCTTTGGTTTATGGCATGGAGGTTGTCTTGCCTATCGAGGTTCAAATCCCCTCTTTGAGGATTATGAAGGATGCAGGTTTGAATGAGGACGATTGGATCCAGACTCGGCTTGATAAACTGAACTTAATTGATGAAAAGAGACTCACTGCTGTTTGCCATGGTCAGATGTATCAAAAACAGATGATCAAGGCTTTCAACAAGAAAGTTAGACGCCAGGTATATCAAGTTGGAGATCTAGTGATCAAACGCATTATCTTGCCACAAAGTGATCCCAGGGGCAAATGGACTCCTACCGATGAAAGACCATTTGTAATCAAGAAAATCTTCTCCGGTGGGGCAATGATCTTAACCACCATGGACGGTAATGACTTTCCACACCCTGCAAACACATACATAGTCAAAAGATACTACGCATAAGAGACCCGCTAGGTTGACACACCTAGGCAAAAAAGGACATCCCGGCGAACCAAAAGGTTCGGGAAAAAATTAGGGATAAAATAAAAAGATTTGTACACCCGGCAAGTTGAAAACCCGAAAGGGTGACTTGGGCAAAAAAAGGGTTTCCCGGTGGACTGAAAACCTGAAAGGGCGGTCCAGGAAAAAGTTAGGGAATTAAAGCGTATGACTATGTCTCGTCGGATCACTTTGAGGACAACCTCTTGACTTCCAATGACAAACTCAAAGTTTCTGATCAATTCAATCATCTTCAGACGAAGCAACAAATAGACAAGATATTCAGAGATACATAGTGTTGTACCCCAAAATTTGCCCTCCCATATTCTTCAAAAATTGCAAAGAGCAAGCTTCAAAATCTCCCCAAGGGTTGCACAGTTCAATTGCCTCCTAACAGTCAAAAACTAGGGTTTTGGTTCTGGCAAAGAAATTGAAGTTTCCAAGGGTCCAATCAAGTCCCACATGCCTACAAACATGGTCAAGCATCCTCATGCCAAGTATCAAGACTTACAGCACAAAATTGCACAGTCAAAAACCATAATTGCTCAACAGTCAACTGCAGGGGCAAAATGGTCATTTGACAGTCAAAAGTTCAAATTTTTGGTCAACATCTCATTTTGAAGCCACAAACATCATTTGATCAATTCTTGATCATGATTCTCAAAGCATGGCTCAAAAAGTCTCAAGATGCAAAAAGTTTCCATATTTGGACAGTTGAAAAAGTCAACTGTAACTTGACCAAGGCATAACTTCCACATGGTTTATCAGAAAAATTCCATCCAAAGCTCATTTTTAAGAGAAAGACATTTCCTACAACTCCTCTTCACACTTCAAGTCCAAGAAATGCTCTCACAAAAAGTTATCAATTTCAACATTATAGGTCATTTTCAAAAGTCAACAAAAAGGGACTTTAAGTCAAAGACCATAACTTGAGATTGGTAAATCAAAATGATATGGGACCAAAGGCATTGGTTAGAGGACTTCAGGACCTTTCCAAAATGTCCAAGAACATGATCAAAGCTTAAAAATGGAGGAAGATATGCCTTGTGGAAATTGGGAAATTTTTGGGAATTTTGAAAAGTCAACTTTACTTCAAATGCCTCAAAATTGCTAATGGGCCACATTTTCTTCCAAGATTCATCATCCAAAGTCTATGCACGACCATTTGGCTCAAAGGGGATTTATTTCATCATTTTTATTATTTTATTTGAATTTTTTAATTACTATTAATTCATTTAATAAAATAAAATATGAAAAAATACTAAAACAAATGTATGTGAATCTTTTCATGCAGCATTTGCTCTCCTTAAAGGCTCAAGATTCGTGCATACCCAAAATTGGAAAGATTGGCCATGATTGGAATCAAAATCACATGGAAAAGATTTGGAAAATATGCATGAAAATCAAATATCTCATACATCAATGCATTGATCTTTTTGCCCAGATTTCAACCCTAATCAATCCCATACATAAGTCAGATGCAAACCCTAAAGCTCAGAACCTGAAAGCTGCGCCCAAAGCTGAACAAGAACTTTGCAATTTTTGTGAAAAAAGTGAAAACTGAAAACACCATTCCAAAGCGTTTCAAGGCAAGATACCTATTCCATTGCACTCCCAAGGCATCAAGGAACGTTTCTGGATCAAAACCATTGTTTCTAACGCAAGGAATTGGTAGAACGACCCTGCCCTGTTCATAATTTTTCTCATATTCATGTATCATGATTCATGCGTTATTTTCAATTTTTAATGTTTGATTTGTATTAAGTTAATCATTCTGAAGCTAACCATGCCCTTTAATTGAGTTTTCGTGCATTATATGAGAATCCACCATTGGAGCATTCTAGGTTTTCAGAGGTCACGAATTAGGGCTTCCTTGTTCTGGAAAAATTGAGACATGAGACTTAGGCCATTAGAACTAGGAGCTTCAAACGAACTCAATGCATAGGTCGCGCCTAATTTCTGATCAACGACGGCCTATTCGCTATTTTCCATGTATCATATAGTGGGGGTTTAAAACCCCCGCAATCTTGTTTTATGTTTTTCAGGCAAATGCAGACCAACGAAGAAGAAGGCAAGCTATCTCAACGTGATAGGTCAATTCAGGTTTTAGCGCGTTTTTTGAATTAACAGCATTAGCGTTTGTTTTGTTATATATTAATTGCATTCCAGTAATATTACAAAGAAAGCGCTTGGTACAAGTGGTAGATGCGTTGTCACATAAGCACTGGGACCTGGGTTCGATTCCCAGGTCCCCTCACTCTCTTAATATATTTTGCTTCTATGTGATTCCATGCAGTTTCAATCCAAAAGACCACCATGTAGCCTCATATCCAAACGTGCCACCTGCTTCAGAGCATCAATTCAATGGCCTTGATCTGGAGACTATCATGCGCCTAAGTCAGACGTGCCACACGTGACCACCAAAAGTCAAAGGGGCCTCCAATAAATGGGCCAAAAATGCTATAACACCTCCAAACTGGGGTCAACACCCCCAAGGGTTTGCTTTTCTTTTCTTTTTTTCTATTTTCTATTATTTATTTAATTTAATTATTTCCTTTTAATTCTCTAAATTAATATATTTTCATAAAACATAAAAATAATAAAAAAATCAGAAAGAAAAAATAAAAATATATTTTATTTAACATTTTTTTGTAAATAAATTTTATTAATTGATTTAGTTTTAATTCTAGGTTTTAATTTTAAATGCTTTTTTTATAAACTAAAAATTGTAGAATTAGGGTTTTAAAGACTTTTATCTTTTTTTTTTCCTTTTTTACCATATTAATTATTAATTATTATTTTTGTAAATAAAATTGTATTAATTAATTAGGTTAACTTTAGGTTTAATTTTCACATTTTCTTAATAAATTAAAAATAGCTAGAATTAGGTTTAAATTCCATAATCTTCTCACTAAAATTCCATAAATACAAAAAAAACTCAAAAAAAATAATTTCCTTTCGCATTTAATTTAATTAATTTCATATTTTTAATTTAATTTCTTTAAAAGGGTCCAACGCCCTCGCATTCGATCGTAATTCTATTTCGCGCGTTTATTTCCTTTTATAAATTTCATGTAACTCTCCCAAAGCTATGTAATAGATTAATAGGACATTTATATTTTTCGCAGTTTATTTTACTTTAAATCGGGTCTTGGATTTATTTGGCGATGTTGACCCGCGCCTTCGTAATAGCGTAGGACTTTTATATTCCCGCAACTTTTAACTGTTAACTATTGCATGAAAGAATGAATGTCAAAATAAAAGCAACGCGTAGATCACCAATGCATGAACAAGACAAAAATAAATGAAAACGACACACAAATCACACACCACCCCTAGGGTACGCCTCACTGTTGCCTTGCCCCTCGAAAGGTGATCGTCGAGTAGACGATGTTTTAGTAAGTCTTCATGTCCATGAACATGGCATGAGGGTAGCTTCTAAGGTGTCTTCCTATTGCTCCGGTGATCACCATGTCCCGAACCCTCGAATTGACCCGAACACCTCCAACGGTGGTGCTACCTACCTCTCAATGGTGGGGTGGCACTACTTCAAGGACATTTACACAGACGAATTCCTTAGGGTAGGTAGACGACTCTAGATACTTGCTCTCTAAAAAACAATCAAAACTCTTTTCACACCGACATTTTCAAAAGGCTTTCAAAACAATTTTTCAAACACTCTTGAGGACTGATACAAGAGTCGATCTGAAATCTTTAAAACGAAACTTTTTCAAACTCACTCACAATTGAAAAGCAAACACTTTTGGAAACACAATGAGCAAGTATCTAAGAGCCCATGGATAACCATGGATAGAAAGGGTGCTAACACCTTCCCTTTCTATAATCTACCTCCCGAACCGAGAGCAATCTCTATAAGGAATTTTTCTGTGCTTTTGTCCTTTCCATTTGGAGAAAATAAAAGACGGTGGCGACTCTTGCTTCCGCGACATTTCGCGAACCAGTGTTAAACAGTCAGTTCCAGATCCACCGATCACAGAACTGGCGACTCTGCTGGGGACATATTTTAAAGTGAGGTGTACCTTAGGACTAAGATCACTTGTGTTTTCAATTGTCTGAACTGTTTGCTTTATAATTGTGGGCCTGTCTTGGGAGTTCTATAGATCCTAACCCGGATACGGGGGATACCTTCTTAGAAAGTAGCAACAAGACTGTGAGGGAACTGTGCGGGGTATACCGACACGGTTGAAGCAGTCTGCTACGTTGATGTGGCACTTTGGTGGGTACCGGTAACCCTTGAGTTCAGTCAAGGAGAGTACGGGGCCTCCGCGTGGTGTCGTGAAGCATCAACTGACCTTAGGAACCTTAATTGAACTATCTTGGCCTCTTTAGGGTAGTGAGATAACTGACTTTGGTGCAGTCCGAGGTTGGTTGATACTCGATACTACACTCAATTGAGGGTTGCTTTCCTGGAATATTTCGGTCGCCAGTTCAGTGGCTAAATTGAAACGATGAACAATGAAAGCAGTCCAGTGATGTTGGGACCCTTAGAACCCGGTTACTTCTAATAGGACAGGTTGAACCCACCAACTTCAAGAGGGTAACACCCAGACGCCGTGCTGGCCTAAACTATAAGGGCTTGTCTTGTCTGACTTGTGTGCCTTACATGTTTGCCTTTGTAAATATCTGTGGTGTGTTTAATCATGGCATCATGACATCATCCAGCATCATATGCATTGACTAACCATTTCAGGGGTTCGAATTTTCATCTTTGTTCTTGTTTTGTAGGACATGGAAACTGTTCGCAGAAAGACAATTCAAATCAGCCTTGTAAGGATCCCTCCTCAGCTTAAGGAGCTTATATCCAGGATTCCCGAGAGCTCTTCATTCAGTGAAAGACATGGAAGACTCATCAGCTTGGTCAACACCAACATTGAGGAAGATATGATAAAGGTCCTATTCCATTTCTTTGACCCTCTGCATCACTATTTCACTTTCCTGGATTATCAGCTGGTACCTACATTGGAGGAGTTCTCCCGGCTCCTGAAGATCCCTATCCTTGATCAACTACCCTACAACGGTACGGAAAAGGAACCCAAACTTGAAGAGATTGCTAAAGCCTTACACCTACAATCATCTGACCTCAAGGGACATTGGGAAGTTAGAAGTGGTATCAAAGGGTTCTTAGCCAGGTTTCTGTTTGAAAAGGCCCATGAATGTTGGAACTCCCTTGATTTACAAGCTTTTGAAGAAGTTGTGGCCCTCCTTGTCTATGGTTTGGTGTTGTTCCCTAACCCAGATCAGCTTATAGATATCAGTGCTGTCCAGATCTTCATGTCCAGGAATCTTATACCTACGTTGCTGGGGGACATCCTTCACTCATGTTACACTCGAACCATGAGAAAAAGAGGTGTCCTTATGTGTTGCACTCCTCTCCCGGGAAGGTGGTTTATTTCGCACCTTCCACAATCAGTTTTGAAGAACGAGCGGGGTTTGAGATGGTCACAACGGTTGATGACTCTTACACATGCAGATATACATTGGTGCCCTCGGTCCAGAGAGGATGTCACTATCATTGATCGTTGCGGGGAGTACCCTAATGTTCCTTTACTTGGAATCAGAGGAGGTATTACTTACAACCCATGCTTGGCTTGGAGACAGTTTGGTTATGCTCGAAGGGATGGCCCTCATGACATGTTAATTCCTGACATAGTTTTTGACTTCGACAACGATGCACAAGGACTTCGCCAGAGATTTATCAGAGCTTGGAGGATGCCAAGTAGGATAGACAGCAAGACACTGGGGCATAGGAACTCCATCCCGTTGGAACCTTATCTCAAGTGGGTACGAGCCTGCTCCCAGAAGTTAGTAATGCCTTATGCTCATGTGCTCCCTGTGATCAAAGAGCCAGTCTTGGAAGGAGAGGTGTCCTACACCATTCAACATCCTGACATGCCCACATCCTGGGAAGAGATGCAGAAGAGCTGGATCCAGCTTAAGGAAGAACGAAATTCTCTTGAGACCAGTCTACATGCTAGTGAAAAGAAGGTCTTGGAGCTCACCCGCCTATTACACGAGGAGAGGAATCTCAACACCTACATAGCTCCAAAGAGGATGCGTAGTGTCTTTTGGGATTGATTTGCTTTGTAATTTGTGCCCATGAGGCTTTGATGTACTGAACAATTATTTCCTTAATGATAACGTGTGTTCCTTTTTGTCTGCAACAAATTTGAACTTTCGAACCCTTGAATGCATTGCATAAACACATATCATTCGTCATGTGCATAGCAGGTTTTCTTCTTTTCAGGTTGCTTACTGTTCTTCGTTGTTTATTTAAGCATCATGAATCCTGACTCATCATCAACCGAGATGTCTATCAAGGCTCTCCAGGCGCAGAACGCGCAATTTCAGGAACTAATCATGGGTTTGGCTCAAGGCCAAGAAGAGCTGAAGGCTTTGCTCCTGAAGAAGGAGAAGAAGAAGAAGAAGAAGAGGATTTTTCTTTTCAACTCGGGCCAAAGGTTTGGCAACACTTTGCAGAATGAAGAGGCTGGTTCTTCTATAGGCAAGAGTAGTCCCCAAGGGGGAAAAGGTCCTAGTCCGGTAGTCTCCGACAACGAGACTGATTTTAATGAGGAGCAGTATCCTCCTGCTGAAGACCGGTACAAGCAGTTGGAGGACAGACTGAATGCAATGGAGATCCAACAAGTGCCTGGGCTGGATTTCGGAGATTTGGGCTTATCTACTGGTGTGATCATTCCTCACAAGTTTAAGGCACCATCCTTCACCAAGTATGACGGGGCGTCTTGTCCCAAGCTACACCTCAGATCGTATGTGCGGAAGATTCAACCGTACTCAGTGGACAAGAACTTGTGGATCCACTTCTTCCAGGAGAGTCTTTTAGGGACTCATCTCGAATGGTTCTATCAGCTGGATGGGACCAAAGTTCGTAACTGGGAGGAGTTGGCTACTGCTTTCTATAAGCAGTATCAATATAATGCCGACTTTGCCCCTACACGTACCCAACTCCATGGTATGTCGCTAGGGTCAAGCGAAGGTTTTAAAGAGTATGCACAGAAGTGGAGGGATCTGGCTGGCAGGGTGCAGCCTCCGTTAACTGACTGGGAGTTGGTAGACATGTTCTTGGGGACCCTATCTGGGCCATTTTTCAATCATCTTATCGGTAACTCATCTGTAGGGTTTACTGATCTTATTCTGACTGGAGAGAGAATAGAGGCTGGGATGAAGTCTGGTAAAATTCAGAAGGGTGCATCTACAAGTTCTGAGAAGAAACCCTTTAAGAAGGAGGCCAGTGCTGTATATGGGTCTAGAAGACAAGAGAAGCCTGAGCGTCGCCAATCTGTCAATGCGGTGATGATTGCTAAGCCTGCTGCCGCTCCTCGGCAAACCAATCCTCAAAGGGCTGAAAGACTCAGGAGAGAGTTTACCCGTTTGAGTATGACTTTGTCACAAATCTTACCGCAGTTGCTATCTACCAACTTAGTGACTGTCAGAGAGGCCCCGAAGGTTGTGAATACTGCCTCTCCGAAATACAATCCAAATGCCCGCTGCGCTTATCACTCCGATAGCCCGGGGCATTCCACTGATGACTGTTGGGCCTTAAGGAATAAGTTGCAGGACCTTATTGATACAAAGGAGGTACAATTTGAGGAAGCTGAGAAGCCTAATGTAGTGACAGCTCCCCTGCCTGCTCATGAAGTGAATGCTATTGGGGACGAAGATGAAGTGGATGAAGTTGAGTTCGACAGTTGGATTTACCCGACAACCGACAGTGAACCTAATAATTGGATTGCAAAGGACAACCTACTTGTTTCTCTTGTTACTGAGTAATGATTTCCTTTGTTTTTGTTATTTGTAATAAACAATTAAAACTCTATGGCCCGGTGTCTTACCCGAGGCACCGTTGGCTTCATTTGTGAGGGCATATAAATTGTCATTTCATATATCATGAATAAAGATCTTGGACGTTTTCTCGCATTTCAAATCTTACGCTCCTTTTCTTTCTTTCCTTTCTTTATATATTGCGAAACAGCTGTATTTACACACACTCACTCATACAGGTTTCAATCCACTCGGGATCTCACTGGTAACGACTCTGCTACTGCCAGTTATGACTTCGAAAATCCGATCAACTTAGCCGAAGACGAAGGTGAAGATGATTGCGAAGTGCCTGGCGAGCTTGCAAGACTGTTACTTCAGGAAGAGAGGGCAATTCAACCACATGAAGAGCCAGTGGAAATAATAAATCAGGGTACTGAGATGGACAGGAAGGAGGTAAAGATTGGTGCCAACCTAGAGCTCAGCATGAAGCAACGGTTGACTCAGATGCTACATGATTATGTGGAGATATTTGCCTGGTCCTACGAAGACATGCCCGGGTTGGATACCGACATTGTGGTCCATCATTTGCCTACCAAGGAAGACTGCCCTCCGGTTAAGCAAAAGGTCCTCCGTATGCGTCCAGAGATGTCTGAGAAGATCAAGGCCGAGGTTATGAAACAATTTGATGCCGGGTTCCTTGCAGTGACTTCTTACCCTCAGTGGGTTGCTAATGTGGTGCCAGTACCAAAGAAGGATGGAAAGGTCAGAATGTGTGTCGACTACAGGGATCTGAACAGGGCCAGCCCCAAGGATGACTTCCCTCTACCTCACATTGATGTCTTGGTTGACAATACGGCTCAGCACAAAGTGTTCTCTTTCATGGATGGTTTCTCAGGTTATAATCAGATCAAGATGGCTCCTGAAGACATGGAAAAGACTACCTTTGTTACTCAGTGGGGCACCTTCTGCTACAAGGTCATGCCTTTTGGACTGAAAAATGCTGGGGCAAGCTACCAACGTGCCATGGTTGCTTTATTTCATGACATGATCCATCATGAGATAGAAGTATATGTTGACGACATGATTGCAAGGTCCCAGACTGAGGAAGAATACCTAGATCATCTGCAGAAACTGTTTGACCGTCTGAAGTTGTACAAGCTGAGGTTGAACCCGAACAAGTGCACCTTCGGGGTAAGGTCTGGAAAGTTGCTAGGCTTCATTGTAAGTGATAAAGGTATTCAGGTGGACCCTGCCAAGGTTAAAGCTATTCAAGAGATGCCAGTTCCTAAGACAGAGAAAGAGGGCAGAGGCTTTTTAGGACGCCTGAATTACATTGCTCGGTTCATCTCACATCTAACTGCTACTTGTGAACCAATCTTCAAGCTGCTGAAGAAAGATCAGGTAGTACGTTGGAATGATAAATGTCAGGCTGCTTTTGACAGAATCAAGGAGTATCTCCAAGAACCACCCATCCTTATGCCACCGGTTGAAGGGAGACCTCTGATACTATACCTAACAGTGCTTGACAATTCAATGGGGTGTGTGCTGGGGCAGCATGACGAGTCTGGCCGAAAAGAGCATGCCATTTATTACCTTAGCAAAAATTTTACCGACTGTGAGACCCGATACTCACTGCTCGAGAAAACTTGCTGCGCTTTGGTATGGGATGCTCGCCGGCTGAGACAGTATATGCTGACTCACACTACCTTGTTGATCTCAAAGATGGATCCTATAAAGTACATATTTGAAAAGCCTGCTCTGTCTGGGAGAATAGCAAGATGGCAAATGATCTTGACGGAATACGACATCCAGTACACAACCCAGAAAGCCATCAAAGGAAGTGTATTGGCAGACCACTTGGCACATCAAGCAGTAGACGACTATCAGTCAATGAACTTCGAGTTTCCGGATGAGAGCATCATGATAGTGACTGATTGTGAAGTACCTGGACCGGATGAAGGACCTGAGGAAGGATCCCGATGGTCGATGCACTTTGACGGAGCCTCCAATGCTTTGGGTAACGGTATCGGCGCTATGATCATATTACCTCAAGGCACTCATACTCCACTCACTGCCCGGCTGTGTTTCAATTGCACCAATAACATGGCGGAGTATGAGGCATGCATCATGGGTCTCCAAGCTGCGATCGACCTAAGGATCAAGTTTCTGAGTGTCTTCGGAGATTCCGCTCTCGTGATCAATCAGATCAAAGGGGAGTGGGATACGAAACATCTGAATCTTATTCCTTACAGAGAATGTGTGTTGACATTGATCCCCCACTTCACAGAGATAACCTTTGAACACTTTCCGAGAGAGGAGAATCAGCTGGCGGACGCGTTAGCTACAATGTCTTCCATGTTCAAAGTCAAATGGGACAATGAGGATCCTCGGATCATCATCTGGAAACTGGACGAACCGGCATACTGCTGCGATCTTGAGACTGAATTGGTGATTGAGAAGCCTTGGTACCATGAGGTGAAGAGATATTTGGAAGCTCAGGAATACCCTGAAGGTGCGTCTGTCAACGATAAGAAGTTTCTGAGGAGGTTCGCAGCGAAGTTCTTTCTTAGCAACGGCATCCTGTATAAGCGAAACCATGATTTGACCTTACTGCGTTGTGTGGACAAGACAGAAGCAGAAAGGATCATGGAAGAATTACATGAAGGGGCCTTCGGAACATATTCCAGTGGACACACCATGGCAAAGAAAATCCTTCGGGCAGGGTATTTCTGGTCCACAATGGAAGCCGACTGCTACCAACACTCTCGGACATGCCATAAATGCCAGATATATGCAGACAAGGTGCACGTTCCTCTAGTTCCTCTAAATGTTCTGACTGCGCCTTGGCCGTTTGCAATGTGGGGCATAGATATGATCAGTGAGATTAAACCTACGGCATCCAATGGGAATCGCTTCATCCTAGTGGCGATTGATTACTTCACGAAGTGGGTTGAAGCAGCTTCCTACGCTACGGTAACCAAGACTGTTGTAGCACGGTTCATTCGGCATAATTTGATCTGTCGATACGGCGTCCCAGAAAGAATCATTACAGACAACGGTACCAATCTCAATAACAAAATGATCACTGAGCTCTGCGAGCAGTTTAAGATAAAGCACCACAACTCTTCTCCTTACAGACCGAAGATGAATGGGGCTGTATAAGCAGCAAATAAGAACATTAAGAAAATCGTGCAGAAGATGACAGTGACTTATAAAGATTGGCACGAGATGTTACCGTTCGCTCTACATGGGTACCGTACTTCAGCCAGGACGTCAACCGGGGCAACTCCTTTCTCCTTGGTCTACGGTATGGAGGCAGTCTTACCGATCAAAGTGCAAATACCCTCTCTCCGGATAATGAAGGATGCAGATCTGAATGAAGATGATTGGATCCAGACACGACTTGATCAACTAAACCTTATTGACGAAAAAAGACTTGCTGCTATTTGTCATGGTCAGACATATCAAAAACGGATGATCAGGGCATTTAACAAAAAGGTCAGACCACAGGAATATCAAGTTGGGGATCTGGTAATCAAGCGAATCATCCTTCCTCAGAGTGATCCAAGGGGCAAATGGACCCCTACGTACGAAGGGCCATTTGTGGTTAAACATGTGTTCTCAGGAGGAGCCATGATTTTAACCAATATGGATGGTGACGACCTTCCTCACCCCGCCAATGCAGACATAGTAAAAAGATAATACGCATAATAAAGACCCGCTAGGTTGACATACCTAGGCAAAAATTAGGGCTTCCCGGCGAACCAAAAGGGTTCGGGCAAAATGAAGGGATGAAATGAAAAAAATCTGTACACCCGGCAAGTCGAAAACCTGAAAAGGCGGCTTGGGCAAAAATGGGTATCCCGGTGGACTGAAAACCCGAAAGGGCGGTCCAGGCAAAAGTTAGGGATAAAGCGTAATACTATGTCTCATTGGATCACTTTGCATCCAGAATCCAGTATCTATATCAAGTCCAGACGGCATCGATCAGTCAGCTTCATCTTCAACTAAGGTCATCAAGTGATGAGACGCTCGGAGATATAAGGGCGATAGCAGAGTTGAAACCCAGTCGGATCATTCATTTCACACAACTGTTTTATTTTCCTTTGTACAAATTTGTATAAATTCTTTTGTTCGGCGGCGTTCTCTTACTAGAACGTCAGCCTCTTGTACATAAAACGCCTATTTAAAGGAAAATTCAAAAATCAATACAAATATACTTTTCAGCTCAAACTTCCTTTTGTTTTTTTTCTTTTCTGTTTTGTTCTGCGAAGAACGTCCAAGGTTCAATTTGTGATATATGCATTGACAATAATTTGCTAACTCATGAATATTTGCATACGAAACAAAGGATTAATTACAGGTAACATTAGAAACAGGGGCAATAAAGAGTTGTCTAAGCGATCTAATTGTTCGGTCCTCCAAGGTACCAAGGTAAGCTCGGCTGAAGAACATAACCAGTATATCTTAACTCCCCAGAGAGTGAGTCGGCAAGTCAGAGCACTCTCCCCAAGCTATACTGTCAGCCTTAAGGAAGTTGGATTATCCTCCCGCAGATCTCAACATTCCCCAGCAATATATGCATTCTTAACAAGCGTCCCCGGCAGTCTTGACCTAAAGATTGTTCCCCGGCGGTATATCAAACATTCAAAGGAGTCACTTCCAATGCATCTCAAAACTTCCCCAGGAGAGTCCAGTCCAGTTTCCCCAGGAAAGTTGGAACCCATCTCCCCAAGCAGTAAGCTTATCCCCAGTAGATTCTGGAAGCTTATCCCCGTAGAGCACGAACGCGTCTCCCGGCTTTATTCAAAGAGTTATTTCCCTACCAGGATATAACTGGGTTATCCTCAGCCAAAAGCCACGGAAAGGTCGTCCCCGACGAAGTCTTTCCTATCCCCAACGAAGTCTATTAACACTTCCAACATAACAATGGTATCCCCAGCGAAGTTACCATCCACATTTCAGCAAGGTACCTCTTTCCCCACAGAGTATTGTTCCCCAGCAAGATCACTAGAGAACTTTTCTCCCCGCAGAGTAATCCATTCGCCAAGTTTATTCCCCAACGGAGTTATCTCTTCCTACCGGTATTCTTGCAACCATCACCCCCCAGCGGAAGCAAAGATCTATTCTTCAACATTAGCCCAGGATGTGACTTCCTGGCACCCGTCAAGGATTTATTTTCCTAAGACAAAAAGATACATTCATAAACATCACAGTTTCATACATTATAGCATGCATATACGCATCATACCTTACAAATCTCATTTATGTAGAGAACATCATCGCTTGATTCATATCATGCATGACATATGACTGACCTTTACCTTTCAGGAAAGATCCAGTTAAGTTCTCAGCTATATTTCAAGACCTAGACCGGTTCAGTTAAATCGACCCTAAGATTTTTCTGTTTCTTATCCAGTCAAAGGCCTTCTCTGGTTCAGTCAGATCGACCCTAAGATCTCCCTGTTTCTTATCCAGTTGAAGATTTCAAGACCTAGACCGGTTCAGTCAAATCGACCCTAAGATTTTTCTGTTTCTTATCCAGTCAAAGGCCTTCTCTGGTTCAGTCAGATCGACCCTAAGATCTCCCTGTTTCTTATCCAGTTGAAGATTTCAAGACCTAGACCGGTTCAGTTAAATCGACCCTAAGATTTTTCTGTTTCTTATCTAGTCAAAGGCCTTCTCTGGTTCAGTCAGATCGACCCTAAGATCTCCCTGTTTCTTATCCAGTTGAAGATATCCAAGATTCTCTCAGCGTTACTGTTGAGGTTGAAGTCGCCCAAGATTCTCTCAGCGTTACTGTTGAGGTAGTAATCGTCCCCAGATTCTCTCAGTGTTCCTGTTGAGGTAGTAATCGTCCCCAGATTCTCTCAGCGTTCCTGTTGATGTAGTAATCATCCAAGGTTCTCTCACTGTTCCTGTTGAGGTAGTAACCATCCCTGGTTCATTCATCGCCGTTTGAAGCTCCAGATTCAATTCCTGTAACCAATCAGGACACATCTACACAAAGAATTTGAAGACCAACTCAGGTAACAGGTCAGGTAGCATTTTCTTTTTCAGGTACACAAGTTCTCACTAAGGAATCTCTTATGCACTCACTCCAGTGGGCATACGATGGCAAAGAAAATCCTACGGGAAGGCTATTATTGATCGACCATGGAAGCAGATTGCTATTAACACTCTCGGACCTGTCATAAGTGTCAAATTTATGCAAACAAGGTGCACGTACCTCTGGTTCCTCTAAATGTCTTGACGGCTCCTTGGCCCTTTGCTATGGGGGGAATCGATATGATTGGGGAGATCAAGCCTATAGCCTCCAATGGACACCGCTTCATTCTAGTGGCCATTGACTATTTTATAAAATGGGTCGAAGCAGCTTCCTTCGTATCTGTTACTAAGAATGTTGTTGCCCGCTTCATCAAGCAAAATCTCATCTGCCGGTACGGTATCCCAGAAAGGATCATCACTGATAATGGTACAAACCTTAACAATACTATGATCACCGCCTTGTGCGAACAGTTCAAGATTCAGCATCACAATTCATCCCCCTATCGGCAAAAGATGAATGGTGCCGTTGAAGCTGCAAATAAAAACATTAAAAAGATCATACAGAAAATGACAGTCACCTACAAAGACTGGCATGAGATGCTACCATTTTCTCTTCACGGGTACCGTACCACGACTCACACATCAACTGGGGCAACACCCTATTCTTTGGTTTATGGCATGGAGGTTGTCTTGCCTATCGAGGTTCAAATCCCCTCTTTGAGGATTATGAAGGATGCAGGTTTGAATGAGGACGATTGGATCCAGACTCGGCTTGATAAACTGAACTTAATTGATGAAAAGAGACTCACTGCTGTTTGCCATGGTCAGATGTATCAAAAACAGATGATCAAGGCTTTCAACAAGAAAGTTAGACGCCAGGTATATCAAGTTGGAGATCTAGTGATCAAACGCATTATCTTGCCACAAAGTGATCCCAGGGGCAAATGGACTCCTATCGATGAAAGACCATTTGTAATCTAGAAAATCTTCTCCGGTGGGGCAATGATCTTAACCACCATGGACGGTAATGACTTTCCACACCCTGCAAACACATACATAGTCAAAATATACTACACATAAGAGACCCGCTAGGTTGACACACCTAGGCAAAAAAGGACATCCCGGCGAACCAAAAGGTTCGGGCAAAAATTAGGGATAAAATAAAAAGATTTGTACACCCGGCAAGTTGAAAACCCGAAAGGGTGACTTGGGCAAAAAAAGGGTTTCCCGGTGGACTGAAAACCCGAAAGGGCGGTCCAGGAAAAAGTCAGGGAATTAAAGCGTATGACTATGTCTCGTCGGATCACTTTGAGGACAACCTCTTGACTTCCAATGACAAACTCAAAGTTTCTGATCAATTCAATCATCTTCGGACGAAGCAACAAATAGACAAGATATTCGGAGATACATAGTGTTGTACCCCAAAATTTGCCCTCCCATATTCTTCAAAAATTGCAAAGAGCAAGCTTCAAAATCTCCCCAAGGGTTGCACAGTTCAATTGCCTCCTAACAGTCAAAAACTAGGGTTTTGGTTCTGGCAAAGAAATTGAAGTTTCCAAGGGTCCAATCAAGTCCCACATGCCTACAAACATGGTCAAGCATCCTCATGCCAAGTATCAAGACTTACAGCACAAAATTGCACAGTCAAAAACCCTAATTGCTCAAAAGTCAACTGCAGGGGCAAAATGGTCATTTGACAGTCAAAAGTTCAAATTTTTGGTCAACATCTCATTTTGAAGCCACAAACATCATTTGATCAATTCTTGATCATGATTCTCAAAGCATGGCTCAAAAAGTCTCAAGATGCAAAAAGTTTCCATATTTGGACAATTGAAAAAGTCAACTGTAACTTGACCAAGGCATAACTTCCACATGGTTTATCAGAAAAATTCCATCCAAAGCTCATTTTGAAGAGAAAGACATTTCCTATAACTCCTCTTCACACTTCAAGTCCAAGAAATGCTCTCACAAAAAGTTATCAATTTCAACATTATAGGTCATTTTCAAAAGTCAACAAAAAGGGACTTTAAGTCAAAGATCATAACTTGAGATTGGTAAATCAAAATGACACGGGACCAAAGGCATTGGTTAGAGGACTTCAATACCTTTCCAAAATGTCCAAGAACATGATCAAAGCTTAAAAATTGAGCAAGATATGCCTTGTGGAAGTTGGGAAATTTTTGGGAATTTTGAAAAGTCAACTTTACTTCAAATGCCTCAAAATTGCTAATGGGCCACATTTTCTTCCAAGATTCATCAACCAAAGGCTATGCACGACCATTTGGCCCAAAGGGGATTTATTTCATCATTTTTATTATTTTATTTGAATTTTTTAATTACTATTAATTCATTTAATAAAATAAAATATGAAAAAAATACTAAAACAAATGTATGTGAATCTTTTCATGCAGCATTTGCTCTCCTTAAAGGCTAAAGATTCATGCATACCCAAAATTGGAAAGATTGGCCATGATTGGAATCAAAATCACATGGAAAAGATTTGGAAAATATGCATGAAAATCAAATATCTCATACATCAATGCATTGATCTTTTTGCCCAGATTTCAACCCTAATCCATCCCATACATAAGTCAGATGCAAACCCTAAAGCTCAGAACCCGAAAGCTGCGCCCAAAGCTGAACAAGAACTTTGCAATTTTTGTGAAAAAAGTGAAAACTGAAAACACCATTCCAAAGCGTTTCAAGGCAAGATACCTATTCCATTGCACTCCGAAGGCATCAAGGAACGTTTCTGGATCAAAACCATTGTTTCTAACGCAAGGAATTGGTAGAACGACCCTGCCCTGTTCATAATTTTTCTCATATTCATGTATCATGATTCATGCGTTATTTTCAATTTTTAATGTTTGATTTGTATTAAGTTAATCATTCTGAAGCTAACCATGCCCTTTAATTGAGTTTTCGTGCATTATATGAGAATCCACCATTGGAGCATTCTAGGTTTTCAGAGGTCACGAATTAGGGCTTCCTTGTTCTGGAAAAATTGAGACATGAGACTTAAGCCATTAGAACCAGGAGCTTCAAACGAACTCAATGCATAGGTCGCGCCTAATTTCTGATCAACGACGGCATATTCGCTATTTTTCCATGTATCATATAGTGGGGGTTTAAAACCCCCGCAATCTTGTTTTATGTTTTTCAGGCAAATGCAGACCAACGAAGAAGAAGGCAAGCTGTCTCAACGTGATAGGTCAATTCAGGTTTTAGCGCGTTTTTTGAATTAACAGCATTAGCGTTTGTTTTGTTATATATTAATTGCATTCCAGTAATATTACAAAGAAAGCGCTTGGTACAAGTGGTAGATGCGTTGTCACATAAGCACTGGGACCTGGGTTCGATTCCCAGGTCCCCTCACTCTCTTAATATATTTTGCTTCTATGTGATTCCATGCAGTTTCAATCCAAAAGACCACCATGTAGCCTCATATCCAAACGTGTCACCTGCTTCAGAGCATCAATTCAATGGCCTTGATCTGGAGACTATCATGCGCCTAAGTCAGACGTGCCACACGTGACCACCAAAAGTCAAAGGGGCCTCCAATAAATGGGCCAAAAATGCTGGATAACACCTCCAAACTGGGGTCAACACCCCCAAGGGTTTGCTTTTCTTTTCTTTTTTTCTATTTTCTATTATTTATTTAATTTAATTATTTCCTTTTAATTCTCTAAATTAATATATTTTCATAAAACATAAAAATAATAAAAAAATCAGAAAGACAAAATAAAAATATATTTTATTTAACATTTTTTGTAAATAAATTTTATTAATTGATTTAGTTTTAATTCTAGGTTTTAATTTTAAATGCTTTTTTTATAAACTAAAAATTGTAGAATTAGGGTTTTAAAGACTTTTATCTTTTTTTTTCCTTTTTTACCATATTAATTATTAATTATTATTTTTGTAAATAAAATTGTATTAATTAATTAGGTTATCTTTAGGTTTAATTTTCACATTTTCTTAATAAATTAAAAATAGCTAGAATTAGGTTTAAATTCCATAATCTTCTCACTAAAATTCCATAAATACAAAAAAACTCAAAAAAAATAATTTCCTTTCGCATTTAATTTAATTAATTTCATATTTGTAATTTAATTTCTTTAAAAGGGTCCAACGCCCTCGCATTCGATCGTAATTCTATTTCGCGCGTTTATTTCCTTTTATAAATTTCATGTAACTCTCCCAAAGCTATGTAATAGATTAATAGGACATTTATATTTTTCGCACTTTATTTTACTTTAAATCGGGTCTTAGATTTATTTGGCGATGTAGACCCGCGCCTTTGTAATAGCGTAGGACTTTTATATTCCTGCAACTTTTAACTGTTAACTATTGCATGAAAGAATGAATGTCAAAATAAAAGCAACGCGTAGATCACCAATGCATGAACAAGACAAAAATAAATGAAAACGACACACAAATCACACACCACCCCTAGGGTACGCCTCACTGTTGCCTTGCCCCTCGAAAGGTGATCGTCGAGTAGAGGATGTTTTAGTAAATCCTCATGTCCATGAACATGGCATGAGGGTAGCTTCTAAGGTGTCTTCCTATTGCTCCGGTGATCACCATGTCCCGAACCCTCGAATTGACCCGAATACCTCCAACGGTGGTGCTACCTACCTCTCAATGGTGGGGTGGCACTACTTCAAGGACATTTACACAGACGAATTCCTTAGGGTAGGTAGACGACTCTAGATACTTGCTCTCTAAAAAACAATCAAAACTCTTTTCACACCGACACTTTCAAAAGGCTTTCAAAACAATTTTTCAAACACTCTTGAGGACTGATACAAGAGTCGATCTGAAATCTTTAAAACGAAACTTTTTCAAACTCACTCACAATTGAAAAGCAAACACTTTTGAAAACACAATGAGCAAGTATCTAAGAGCCCATGGATAACCATGGATAGAAAGGGTGCTAACACCTTCCCTTTCTATAATCTACCTCCCGAACCGAGAGCAATCTCTATAAGGAATTTTTCTGTGCTTTTGTCCTTTCCATTTGGAGAAAATAAAAGACGGTGGCAACTCTTGCTTCCGCGACATTTCGCGAACCAGCATTAAACAGTCAATTCCAGATCCACCGATCACAGAACTGGCGACTCTGCTGGGGACATATTTTAAAGTGAGGTGTACCTTAGGACTAAGATCACTTGTGTTTTCAATTGTCTGAACTGTTTGCTTTATAATTGTGGGCCTGTCTTGGGAGTTCTATAGATCCTAACCCGGATATGGGGAATACCTTCTTAGAAAGTAGAAACAAGACTGTGAGGGAACTGTGTGGGGTATACCGACACGGTTGAAGCAGTCTGCTACATTGATGTGGCACTTTGGTGGGTACCGGTAACCCTTGAGTTCAGTCAAGGAGAGTACGGGGCCTCCGCGTGGTGTCGTGAAGCATCAACTGACCTTAGGAACCTTAATTGAACTATCTTGGCCTCTTTAGGGTAGTGAGATAACTGACTTTGGTGCAGTCCGAGGTTGGTTGATACTCGATACTACACTCAATTGAGGGTTGCTTTCCTGGAATATTTCGGTCGCCAGTTCAGTGGCTAAATCGAAACGATGAACAATGAAAGCAGTCCAGTGATGTTGGGACCCTTAGAACCCGGTTACTTCTAATGGGACAGGTTGAACCCACCAACTTCAAGAGGGTAATACCCAAACCCCATGCTGGCCTAAACTATAAGGGCTTGTCTTGTGTGACTTGTGTGCCTTACATGTTTGCCTTTGTAAATATCTGTGGTGTGTTTAATCATAGCATCATGACATCATCCAGCATCATATGCATTGACTAACCATTTCAGGGGTTCGAATTTTCATCTTTGTTCTTGTTTTGTAGGACATGGAAACTGTTCGCAGAAAGACAATTCAAATCAGCCTTGTAAGGATCCCTCCTCAGCTTAAGGAGCTTATATCCAGGATTCCCGAGAGCTCTTCATTCAGTGAAAGACATGGAAGACTCATCAGCTTGGTCAACACCAACATTGAGGAAGATATGATAAAGGTCCTATTCCATTTCTTTGACCCTCTGCATCACTGTTTCACTTTCCTGGATTATCAGCTGGTACCTACATTGGAGGAGTTCTCCCGGCTCCTGAAGATCCCTATCCTTGATCAACTACCCTACAACGGTACGGAAAAGGAACCCAAACTTGAAGAGATTGCTAAAGCCTTACACCTACAAACATCTGACCTCAAGGGACATTGTGAAGTTAGAAGTGGTATCAAAGGGTTCTTAGCCAGGTTTCTGTTTGAAAAGGCCCATGAATGTTGGAACTCCCTTGATTTACAAGCTTTTGAAGAAGTTGTGGCCCTCCTTGTCTATGGTTTGGTATTGTTCCCTAACCCAGATCAGCTTATAGATATCAATGCTGTCCAGATCTTCATGTCCAGGAATCCTATACCTACGTTGCTGGGGGACATCCTTCACTCATGTTACACTCGAACCATGAGAAAAAGAGGTGTCCTTATGTGTTGCACTCCTCTCCTGGGAAGGTGGTTTATTTCGCACCTTCCACAATCAGTTTTGAAGAACGAGCGGGGTTTGAGATGGTCACAACGGTTGATGACTCTTACACATGCAGATATACATTGGTGCCCTCGGTCCAGAGAGGATGTCACTATCATTGATCGTTGCGGGGAGTACCCTAATGTTCCTTTACTTGGAATCAGAGGAGGTATTACTTACAACCCATGCTTGGCTTGGAGACAGTTTGGTTATGCTCGGAGGGATGGCCCTCATGACATGTTAATTCCTGACATAGTTTTTGACTTCGACAACGATGCACAAGGACTTCGCCAGAGATTTATCAGAGCTTGGAGGATGCCAAGTAGGATAGACAGCAAGACACTGGGGCATAGGAACTCCATCCCGTTGGAACCTTATCTCAAGTGGGTACGAGCCCGCTCCCAGAAGTTAGTAATGCCTTATGCTCATGTGCTCCCTGTGATCAAATGGCACCATCCGCTTACTAGGATGTCTGTCTCCTTTGTACAAAATACTTATTCAAAGTAAATACAAAGATATCTCTTTAAAGTACAGAAAACTATTTGTCTTTTTCCTTTACACTTGTGTTTTATTTGCAAAAGCGTCCAATGATTCATTAATGAACATATGCATTTGAACATAATTACTGTTACAAATAAACAAAATAAAAAAGACAATTACTGACAGGTCGAAAAAGAATAGGTAAACGTCTCCATGAAATCTACAACTTTGCTTCACACACTTTTCCCTAAAGATGCTTGGATCTCAAGATATAAATTTGTGAATACATGGTCATGAACTAAATAACTTAGTGAAATTTTGCCCTAATTTAGGCAAGTTTTAGACCCAACTTCATGGAAACTTTTCACCTAGTTCCAAGAGGTATCTCAAAATGCATTTCAAAGATGAATTATAAAGCATATTGCAAGATTTCCAAAATGTCCAAGAACTCCTCAAGATCATTTTTGAGTAGAGATAATCGAAGAGATGAAGTTGGAAATTTCTCACTTTTTGTCCAAGCCATTTCATGAAGAACAAAGTTGCAATCAGTAGCTATGCTGGCTAATCCATGCTTTACAGGTCCCAAACTTGTTCCATACTCCTTAATTAAATGCTTACTCAGTTGACAAATCTTCTATCCATGCCTTAGAATCATTATCCAACTTGCAATTCCATTTATGGCAAAAAGGTTCCATTGCCATTTTGAAAAAGATTAACTTTTGAAAACTTTACAATCTTGAGCATTGGACATGTCCCCTTGGCACATACAAGTACCACATACCTAAGGCAACTTGTAGAGAAGAAATACCAACCCTAAGGCAACCAGTACAACCATGTGAAGTTTGGTCTTATCACTTTACTTCAAATACAAGAAAAGTGGCAAAAAGGTGAAAACAGGCACAACTGCTAGAGGGTTGACATTAAACCATTTCCATACTAATATACAAACATTATACAACACAAAGCACGTTTATCATGGACCTGAAACACTCCCAACCAGCAAAACACCAAAATCTGTCCAAAACTGCAGATTTTGCATAAGCACATCCATCTTCCATTTGGCTTGTGCGTTTTGAGTTTTGATCATTCAAACATCTTACATACTTGATACCTAGTCAATCCAGGCCTTCATCCCGATTCTGTAATCACTCCTCCACCATGTGCCATTATTGACTTTAGAGCTTGCAGTTTGACTTGGCCAAGGATTTCCAGCTACTTTCAGAGCAAGGCAAGGGTTGGAATACATCCAGAGAAGTTCAAGGAAGCTCAAGTAAGCATCAGGCCTCCATCAAACTCATCCCAGTTTCATCCACGATTCCAACTGAAGGAGGTAAAATCTCAAACTCTATCTCTTTGTATAGGCAACCATAGGCCACGATTTGTGAATAAAAAATGTAGTCCTCATCATAACAAAGTTGTACATACCATTATCTTGCATTGATTTTACTTGTGTTGAGAGAATTTGGAACTTTAAATTTTTGGAAATATTAGGTCAAGATTTAGGGATGTTAAAATTCTCTTTTTTCTTTGATTAATAGCTCACATAACTTATATGGTTGGAATCGTGTGCTCAAGTACTACAACTTTCATGTTATGAATTTTCATTTTTATGGAAGTATGAGAAAGTTACAAGATGTCTGGCCAAAGCTTGAGGAAGAAGATGAAACATGGCAAGGACTTGGTTCAGGATATGTTATTTTCGTTTCACTTAAGATAATGGAAGTATAGCCACCCCAATGGCAAAGTAGCGCGTTGGTGAGACCCATGTCCTGGGTTCGAACCTGCGCGCTATTTTTGTATTTTTCACATTTTTCCTTTTTAGTTATTTGTGACTTTTTGGAAGGATTGGGCTTAGCTCCTTGGGCCACGTTTTTTTTTTTTGCTTGCAGGCCACCTCTAGTATACTTGCAGTACCCCCCTTGCCAACTTTTACATTTTTATTTTTATTTGTTTTATTTTCATATTTAATATTTTAAATATTTTCTTTAATGCATAAAAATCCTAAAAAATATAAATTAATAATATTGCACTTTATTATATTTTTATTTATATTTCTCACATAAAAATACATTTTATTTTACTAGGATATCATTTATTTTCTTAATAAATTGGTAAATATAATTAAAACATATTTAGTTCAATTTATTTTTCATTTCATATTTATAAATACTTATTTTTGCACATATAAAATTTTATATTTACATACGATGTTATTTATTATTTTTATACAAGAAAATACACAAAATAATACCTATAAAAACTTTATTTTCACTTAAATAATAATTAGGGTTAAACCCCTTTTAAAAAATTATTTTCTTTACCTTATATTGTTGGGTTTAGATTTAGATTTTCTCTTACATAATAAAAAGACACAAAAATCTTTTTTACATGTACATTGCATTGCATTTTTTAATATTGTATTGTATTTATTCTAATTCGTACAAATTTGATTTGGTTGTAATAATTTATTTAGGGTTTATATTTTGGCAAATCCCCATTCAAATTTGTATTCCCCCCTCCCATAAATTATTGTAATAGCTTAGAAATATTTACATTACGCAATTTATCGCTTTATATGCCATGATTAGTAATTAGGGTTTGTATGACAAGAACGAAACAAAGCGAAATAGAAAACCCTAAATACAAGACAAAATCGAAGCATGAAAATGATACACTTGCACACAAGCACCCTTAGGGTTTCTCCACTTGGTTGCCTAAAAAAATGGCCATGTTACGCATGCGAAGTATCTTGGCAAAACAAAAACAAATATAAGATCATAGTCCCTCGATGGTGCTATTCAAAGTTTATGGACATATTGCAAATATCAAAGTAATAACACATTTGAAATACTGGAAAATTTTATTATAACAACTCCAAAATGGATTACAAGTTTCAATGATCCCAAGTACAAGATGAAAATAAAATCTAAAACCCTGAAAAGCGAAGATGATGGAGATCACTCTATACGCTGGCGCTTCCCTATGAACCTAGCAATCTGAGCCTTCAACCTCTGCTTTTCTTCCGCATATCTGGTGAGAACCTTCTTCTAATTACCTGAATCATGGAGTGAGAAAATGGAAACTGAATGAGGCTTAGGAGAAAATAAATCCCCTTGCCTCTCCATGGTCTATATAGCCCGTCTCTCAAGAATCTCAATCAAGTTGTCTTTCTCCTTCAAATCTGCTTTATAAGAAATCTCTAAAGTTTGGCACTTGTTCTTCCAAGCATCCTTTTCCTATTGCATCCTGACTAAAGCAAGTTATAGCTCTTCTAGATCATCCAATAAGGGAGGAGTTGTCTTCACAAACAAATCAAGCATAGGTGTTTCTCGGGAATACGACATCTTCAATTGAATAGCTCTCGTTTGGACCCACTAAAGATATGGCTCCAAAGAAACAGCACCCCTAGGTCCCAAATCCTTCCTACTCTTCTTATGAATGTGACGCTAAGCCTTCGCAATATGCTCACTAGCTTCCCTATGGTCTTCTCCCTCCTTCAGAAAGAAACTACTCAAATGAATAATATTTGGTTTATCCCTCATCGGATAACCAAGTTGTCGTCGTGCAAGAACAGGGTTATAGTTAATTCCTCCCTTTGTACCAAGAAGAGGTACATTGGGGAAACTACCACAACTATCAATAATCTTTATATGTTGGTGATCTCGATGATACCAATCAATATCCGAGTGAGTATGTGCCATGATCTTAGGAGCCCAACAGGGTTCCTTCTTGACATCCCAAAAAGTATCAGACTGAGGCATATGAGAGATAAACCACTGGTACAATAGAGGCGTGAAACAGATAATCATCCCCCCATGATAAGAACTCCGAAGATGAATAAAGTAATAAGCATAACCCAACAAGGTAGGAACTTGGTCTCCAATCATGAAGATCCTGATAGCATTAACGTCAATAAACTTGTCCACATTAGGAAACAAGAATAATCCGTAAGCAAGTAGAGCAAATATGGCCTCAAAAGCGACTGTACTCTTCATCCTGGCAAAGTAGCAAGCTTTCTCCAATAAGAACTGAGCTGGTAATCCTATAATACCTCCTTTGGTAGTCATATGGGCTTCCACCTCATATTTCCCCAGATGAATCAAAGCAGCAATCTCATGTGACTTTGGCTCACCCTTCAAACCCGTAAAAGGAACACCATCGGTAACGGGTAAATCCAACAGATAATAATACTCCTCTAGTGTAGGAATCAACTGATAGTCGGGAAAAGTAAAGCAATGATACATCGGATTATAGAACTGGACCAAGGTCGAGAGAATACCCTTCTTCATCTTCAGCTTAATGAGAGGAATGATGGATCCATACTTCTTCTGAAAATCTACAGAACACTCAATCTCAAGAATTAGATTGATCAACTCATCTATCTTGGGATCCTTGAAACTGTATTTTCCAGTCTTTCTTTTTCCAGAATCCATGGTTACAAAGTACCTGAGATATTCACAAATGGTCAACTTTTAAATCCCTTGAAATAAGATCTCTTCAAAAGATGCTTATGAGTGCATGGATGCATGACGCAACATTCAGACACAGAATCACACATATAGAGTTCATAGGTTTAACGTCACGAGTATGAGGTCGAAGGTACTACCCATAAGGTATTGGTCTAAAAGTTATCACCTGCTGAACAAGGTTCTAGAGGTTCTCAGAGTCTACATCATTCCTTAGGATATTACCAACTTCCCAATTAACTCGTTAATTAGTAATATTCTCAAGAAAGACCCGTTCGAGCGTAGCATCGCGTGATAACTATTTTATGATTACTCCGTCATAACTACTGCACTACATCTAAAAGTCCAAGATGGGTTAGGTATTCTACGGTCCTCATCTTCAGCAAGCTCCCATGTCGAAAGCAGTACATCTTTCCGATTACTTGGTAAATGATACTACAGTCAAAGGGGCCTCCACTGAGTGGGGGATCTTATGCCTCCTTTTTTGGGATTACTCCCTCAAAGTTAACATGACTATACCGCTCGTCCTATCTTAAAGTTTTCCCAAGTCCAGGTATAGGACTTATGAGTAATCACCAAGCACCCTGAAAACCAGGAAAATCCCAGAAAATATGTATACAACATATAACACATAAACAATAATAGCATATACACAGATATAAACAAAGATAGGCTCAACCCACTTAGGGATGGACCAGCAAGAGGTCAATATTTCCCCAGTGAAGTCTCCATTTTTCTATAACGGTAGAAATATTTAAGACTAAGCCATTGGATTGACTTGACTTATACAGATTAAAATAAAATCACCACCGCGCTTTATTGTTTCCAAAGGAATGGGAAAAGAGCGAATAACCTAAAAGAGGAGGAAAGATTCAAGGTAAGGGGGTTGGTTATGCAAAGGGAAGGTATTAGCACTCTAAACATCTACGGTAGTCCGCAGGAACCTCTTTGTAAAATCTGTATATTTTGGCTATAAAAATGTTGTATAAAAAATGGATAGTGGAGGTGAGAAAAGAAATATATTTTTATGGTTTTTTCACCCGCCGCGGTTGCGAACCTTTAGTGCCTACGTACCACCTTCCGTACAATAGGGGATCAGGGTACACGTAGTTCCTCTTTTAAAAATTTTAAAATGTAAATGTGTTGGTTTAATTTTTATGAGATAAAAAATCATCGTGATTGTCCCTATGAAAAACATACCTACTACCCACAATCATGAGAAAGGAGAATTTGCATCATCTCAAAGTGGAGGATATGACTTGGATTTTAAAATCAACAATGCCTCACTCAACACCCAAGTGGAAAATATCTCTCTCCACTACATATTGTAGAAGTATAGTTGTTTGCATCACTACAAGGATTGACAAGAGTCCAATCTTTTTTGAGAAAAGTTCAAAGATAAAAGCCAAAGTGGCAAAATGGTTTGGAATGAGATTGATTGACTTTTAGTCTTCTCACAAAAAAATGTCAAATTATTATTAAGTTTATTGAAGTTTATTTATGAAAATGTTTTAAAAATGCGTGGACCTAAGTCCAAGTTTATTATGAAAGTGGTTCAAGTTTAAAAAAAAACAAGAAGAGTTTTTCAAAAGGAGATAAAAGATTTTTGAAATTAAAGAAGATGGGAGGAGAAGAAGGGACTATCCTAAGGCATAAGGTAAAAGATAGGGATAAGAACCAACTAACCAACAAGAAGCCAATACTTGACACTGTGAGTCAAGATATAATTCCCATTCTTTGGATTGAAACCAAACAAACAATGATACTAGACCTCTTGAAAGAACCAAATTTCAAGTGTATTAAGTCTTCACAAAAATTGGGCAGAGTAACGGCTGTATACGGGTGAATTCTAGATTACAAACAAAGAGTGTAATCACAATAACCTGCAAATAAAACAAACAAACAACCCAATTCCTTGAGGTAAACCTCTAGAGCTCCAGACAAAATAATCAGATAAGGTCACAAGGTCTCCAATCATAGGCCAAGGTTTCTAATCCTAAGTCCAAGAAGTCCAATGCTCCATAATGCCAAGGACAGTAACCAAATAGTCCAAGTATCATTAAGGATTTTATGGTTCATATTGATTATTAAGTATCTTAAGAAGAAAAAAAAGAAAAACCCAAGTGAGCAAAATAAAAATTACAAGAAAATAAATGCTCAAATGAGCAAAGATGAAAATGGCATGAAATGTAAATGCTAAAAGTAAATGGTACATAAAGCATAACAAATAAAAGCATAAAGTAAAATAAAATTAATAATTAGTGGTTAGTTGGATGACCATCTTGAAACTTGCATTTGGAACTCATTAGAGGATTGGTAGAACTAAATCCTCCACACAACAAGTTGCATTTGCTTTTGGTCAAGTATATCATCCATTTGGAATCCTCATAAGTACCATTTAATGATCAACGATATTTAAGTGATTCGCGTTGACCAAATGTGTTGTAGATCCATTAGAGGATTGGTAGAACCAAAGCCTCCACACAATGAATCTCAAGGTTATTGGATCAAAGAGATCAAATTAACATACTTAGGCTTGCAAACATAAGTTTGGGCCACGAATGATCATTTATTCGAATCGGGACAAAATTTAGCGCTATGTTAAGAAATTGTAAGTGGACTTATATAGAAGTCGCACCTATTTTGAGGTCGGTCAATAACAATCTAGGCACCATTTGTTTTGGGACATGATATAGAGATCATGCTCCAATAACACTTAGTGCAATAGGAAAAGGATGAGATGAAGAGGGATGAGAAAGAATATACAAACCACTTTTGAATTAAATTTAATCAAACTATTATTAAAATCATTCATCCATTTTTATGGAGTTAGACTCAACACCATGGATCCAATGATGTTAATAAAGTTCATGATCAAAAGTTTAACCCAAGATCAACCAGAAAATAGTCACAAAATAATATTATATTTAATATATATAAAAAAAGGTTTTAAAAATGTTTTAAAATAGAAATAAAAGAGAAAAATATCAACTATTTTCAAATTAACCAAGAAATAAAACTTAAGACCATAGAAAAATCAGAAAGGGATTCAAATATTTTTATAGATTTTTTGGTAATTTTTTAAAGTCATAAACTATTGTTAAAAATTAAAAGACATGAGTAAAATAAACCAAAAATGATAAAAAAAATAACAAAGTTAGAAACAAAAATAAAATAAGGTCACCAATATTTGTCACAATATCATTGGATCATTCCATAATTTTTTCAGAATTTAAAAATGCATAAAAGTAGTTTTAAATATTTAAAACAATTAAAATAAAGTGAAATTTTATAAAAAATACCAAAACACAAAATTAAATTTTGAAAAAATAATAATCAGAAAGAGAATAATCAAAAATATTTTTCATAATTTTTTCAGATTTTTTAGACTTAAAATGAATTTTCTATGATTTTTTGAAGTTTAAAACAATTAAATATAAAAAGCAGAAAAGAAAATAAAAACCAAAAAAATATGGGTCATCTGATCAATGTCAAAACACGTTAGTAAATAGATTAAGTGGACCTGACGCGATGTGCATGTTATGGACTTTAGTGAATAATGCATAGGATCATTAATTAAATCAGATTTTTGAAAAACACAGATGGTGCGCCTTTCATTGGTTGGAAGATGACACGTTGGTCATATTCAACCTCCAGCCAGTATGAAAACCAGGTTGCTCAATCTATAAAATTAGAGCATGAGACCTATTCCATTCGCTTCGTCTCTTCAAGACGAAGACAACCACACTTTCGCGACAAATTTATATAAACTATAGTTCAAGCAATTTGGAAGGAAAGTTTTGAAAAGGGATTTGAAATTTCATGGTCAAAATTTGTTTCCAGTAAAAAGCAAGTGTTGCGACTAGAACAAGGGAAATGAGAGCATCACAATGATATCAAAGTTTTGAAGAATTGATGAGGGAATCTACCTATTGAAGTTGAGTTGCAGAGCTCTAAAACTAGACTTCTATGGAGAAATATAGGGCACGATTCTCGAATGTAATTATATAGTTAGCTTCAGGGAAGATCAAGGAAGGTGAATTGATGGAAAAATTGGATTGAAAAAGGCTTGAGAATAGATTTTGAAGTTGCTGAATTTTGAGTTATGGAACAAGTTTGGCAGGGTGATTCTGGCTATCCAAGCTTGAGGAAATGAATGGGGAATGACCCTCTATTTATAGGGAATCAAATGGAATTTCCAAGCGTGTGAAATGATGATGTTTGGAGGGAAAACGTGTGAAGTTGCAAACATGAAAATTGTGACTACTAATTTGATCAAAACTCATCCAAAACGCGCGTTTTGTTGTGCTAATCAATTCTGGAACTTCACTAAACATGTTTAGAGGCAAAAACGCGTGGAAAACTTGTGATTAGAAGCCAAAACAAAGATTTCAAAATCTGACTTGTGATGAAACTTCAGTTCCAAGTTACCAACTTCAAAATCATGGCATTCTCAGCTCAAGGTGTCTTAGATCATGATTCTTGATGCTTTATAAAGATGAGGTTACAAACTTTGCAATGGAAAAAGAATGGAATCAAATGGATGCTTGAGCTGAAAGTTGTGTTGAGTCAAAGTTAGAGAAAAAGGGTTGATTTTCCATACTTAGAAATATTTCAAATTTTTCTTCAAAAGTGACCTATAATGTATTGCATCTAAACATGGCCTTCCACTTGTATTTTGCTCTTTACCAAAAATATGGAATGAAATAGACCTCTTGAATGGCATTTTGGGACTTGAACCATTCAAATTATCCAAAAATTGACAGAGTTATGAATTGTTGAAGTTGGAAAAAAATCATGAAATGACCTATAATCTTTTGTATCCTTAAGACAACTTCCATCTATTTTCTATTTTTTCATATAATAAAAGGCATAGAGTTCACATCCTCAAGATCATTGTGGAAAAAGAATGGGCTCAAGGTGATAAAAATTGACCAAGTTATGATCATTTGAAGTCACACATGAGAAATTAGGGATTCATCTAGAGGACTTGTAATCTTTCTTCTTCGTCAAGCTTCTTCCATATGAAAACTCCTTGGAACTTTTGAAGTGATTTGTTAATAAACCTTTGAAGATAAGGATGCCTTTGGAATCACTCAAAAATACCAAAGGATTAGCAAGATATACCTCTTTGAAATTGAAAACCCTAGCTCATAGATCAAGAAAAATGCCTTGAGGAACTTTGACAATTTTGAACAAACTTCTTGTACCAATACAAATGCTTTGTAAATATAAGTTGTTGAGGATGATAATGAGAACTCATAGAAACCACAACCACTTACATATCTTGAGAATTGAGAGAGATATGCACTTGTAACCAAATGCAACAAAGTCTTGTCCAAACATGACTATTTCTTCAATCAACCCCTTGTACTTTTTTGGATCAAATTTGATAATCTTGAAATGTGGTGAACCAAAATAAGCTTTCCATGCCATTTCCTCAAAAACAAATCCAATGGTGAGGTTTGAACTTCTCAAGCTTTATTGATTAGGGAATAGAAATAAACTCATGAACCCATGGAGCAACTTGTTGAATCCTATTGCCTTTACCTACATGGGTAACAAACAAGACAAACCAACATTGCATTTTATTAATTAAAAGAAGAAATCAAGACAAAAATATCCATGATTATAAAAGAACATAATTCAAGGTACTTGGTGATTCCTCAAAGAGAAAAGCTAAATATAGGGAGGTGAACCAAGAATCCTAATGTGATCTTGTTGTGATGGAATCAACATGGTATGATGAAGGAACCTTGGTGTGTTGTTGGAGACTATAATAATGTGGCCAATGCTCAGGATCGTGTTGATGGAAATATGGCTACTGAAGCAGAGTATATTGATCTCCAAACTATGCTGAATAATATTGATTTGTTTGAAATGGACAGTATTGGTGATTTCTTTACTTGGTCTAATAGACAAAGCAAGAATCCAATATATTCCTGTATTGATAGGATACTTGCTAATGAGGAATGGTATAAAAAACATAGTGATAAAATCCTGAATATCCTCCTCCCAAACGTATTTGACCATTCTATATTTTTTATATCTAGCGCTTCTACTACTAGAAAGACCAAGAGGGGTTTTAAATTCAATAAATGTTGGGTGAATATAGATGGGTTATGAGGTGGTCAAGAGGAGTTGGGACAAACCTATAACAGGTAGTCCCATGGCAGTTTTGTGAAAAAAGTTGCATATGCATAAACCTGACTTGAGGAAGATTAATAAGCAAATGTTTGTTGCGTTGCTGAGACTGATAGAGGCTAGACAAAAGCTTAATACAACTTACAGTGATCTCCAAATCAACAGAATGGATGCGCACAATATTGAGGAGGTTAGAATTTTGACTGTCGAGGTTATCAAGTGGAATGAAATCAAGGAAAAAAGCATGCTTCAGAGAACCAAGATTAATTGGCTTCGTTTGGGGATGATAATTGTTTACATATATATATATATATATATATATATATATATATATATATATATATATATATATATATATATATATATATATATATATATATATATATATATATATATATATATATATATATATATATATATATATATATATATATATATATATATATATAGTGTTAAAAATATTTGTATGTAGAATAGTCCCACATCGACTATATCATAGCATTAGTTGTAACCTCTCTATATATAATAAAATCTTCCTAGTGTTTTTCAAAATACACGGTTTAACCTAAATGTATCTTAGTCTCTCCTAATTCAATATGGTATCTAGATCCTACTAAGAGGAAATTCTTCGTCGTATTTTACCCGTTTGACCCACTGTCTTCCAGTGACAATTTTTTTTTTGTAAACTGTGTCATCACTCCTATTTGCCTGTCACTTTCCAAAATTCTCTGGTAACCACCGGACTATTGCCACCATCTTCCGCTACTAATTTCGGCGACCTTCCGGCAAACTAACCCTACTGGCAAAAGCGCCTCCTTCGATCTGGCTGATTCCGATGATTTTAACACCACCACACTCGCCACCGTGCAACTTTTCCAAATCCGATACTCATGGCTACTCCTCAGAACTACGTCAAACTACGATAATTTCCTCAAGTGGTATCAGAATTATTCTGGTGCGTCTGATCATGTTATTTTTAATAAAAATCTTTCCTCTTCCCTCTCTACCCCTGGTTTCTTACCTATAATAACTTCTGCCAATGATTCTCAAACCCGATCCGAAGGAATTGGTACTGTTCAAATTCTAACTTCTCTCTCTGTTACTTCTGGTCTCTATGTACCTAATTGTCTATTTAATTTACTTTCAGTCAATCGTTTAACTCGTTCTCTTGATTGTATTGTCACCTTCACTAATAGTAATGTCACCCTGCAAGATCGAAGTTCGGGACAGACAATTGACGTCGAATGTGAGTCTCAAGGCCTTTATTACCTCTCATTGTCATCTCAGACATGCTCAGCCAAAGATTCTCCACTCACAATCCATGCTTAGTTAGGTCATCCTAGTCTTCCCAAATTACAGAAGTTGGTGCCAAGTTTATCGAAAGTATCTAATTTACATTGTGAGTCGTGTCAGTTAGGGAAACACACTCGTAGTCAATTTTCCAATTGAGTCAATAAACGAGTGTTGTCCCCTTTTGCTTTAGTTCACTCCGATGTTTGGGATCCTTCACGTACTATCTCTACTCTTGAGTCTAGGTATTTTGTCACCTTTATTGATGATTTTTCATGTTGTACGTGGTTATTTTTAATGAAAAATATATCAAAATTATTTTCTATTTTTGAAAATTTTTATAAAGAAATAAAAACTCAGTTTGGTGTGTCTATTCGTACCTTGAGAAGTGATAATGCTCGTGAATATTTATCCAACAATTTCAAACTTTATGTCCAGTAATGGTATTCTCCACCAAATATCTTGTCCTCATACACCTCAACAAAACGGGGTAGTCGAACGCAAAAATTAGCATCTTGTAGAAACCACTCGGACCCTACTTCTCCATGATAATGTTCCACTTCAGTTTTGGGGAGACGTTGTGCTAACGACATGTTACCTTATAAATCGTATGCCATCATCTGTCCTTAACAATAAAATCCCTCATTCAATCATTTTTCCTCATTTCCCCCTTCACCCAATTCCTCCCCGAGTCTTTGGGTCTACATGTTTTATACACAATCTCTCTCCTGGTCTCGATAAACTATCAGCTCGATCACTAAAGTGTGTTTTTATTGGTTATCATTGATCCCAAAAAGGTTATCGTTGCTATTCACATACCCTACAATGATACCTCATGTCGTCTGATGTCACCTTCTTCGAGTCTGTTCCATATTTCGAGTCCAACCAAGTAACTCAAGAACCCTTTCAGGAGAGTACTCACACACCTCTTTTGGAAGTCTCATATGTCATTATCCCCTATCATTCTAGGGAACCTGACCCACTAGATAACCCTACGGTTAACCCCTGACTTCTCGTCCACTTCAAATATATCAGCATCGTCAACCAACGTTTGTCGTACCTGTCCCTGAGGTCG
This sequence comes from Vicia faba, assembly GCA_948472305.1. Lineage (NCBI taxonomy): Eukaryota > Viridiplantae > Streptophyta > Magnoliopsida > Fabales > Fabaceae > Vicia > Vicia faba. The sequence continues at coordinate 1,434,542,689 of OX451741.1, read as the reverse complement.
TACATGTCCCTGAGGTCATTGTAGACTCTCCTCCGACGCTCTCGCCATCACTAAATCCGATCCTGCAACATGATTTCGATCTTCCGATTTCCCTTCGAAAAGGTATACGTCAAATACGAAATCCTTCTCCACATTATATTGATTTATGTTATCATCGTATTCCCCCTTTCCAATATACTTGTTTGTCTTCTTTGTCTTATGTTTCTATTCCTAACACTCCAGGCGAAGCATTATCTCACCTTGAGTGGAGGCAAGCAACGATTGATGAAATGTGTGCTCTTCAAAACAGTGGTACCTGGGAACTGGTTCCTCTACTCCCATGAGAAATCTTTAGTAGGTTGTCGTTGGCTTTATACAGTGAACGTTGGTTCAGATGGTAAGATTGATCGATTTAAAGCTCGCTTGGTAGCCAAAAGATACACTCAGATTTTTGGATTGGATTATAGTGATACATTCTCGTCCGTAGCCAAGATGGCATTTGTTAAACTTCTTCTAGCCATTGCACCCTTTCTACATTGGCCTCTTCATCAACTTGACATCAAAAATGCATTTTTACATGGTGATCTTGAAGAGGAAGTATGCATGTAGAATAGTCCCACATCGACTATATCATAGCATTAGTTGTAATCTCTCTATATAATAAAGTCTCCGTAGTGTCTTTTAAAATACACTGTTTAACCTAAATGTCTCTTAATCTCTCCTAATTCAATAATAATAATACATTTTTCCACACACATTTAAAAACTAAGCATAATTTCAAAAGTATGAGGTTTGTTCAAAAGAGTGATGGGACTCTGCTCAATAATCAGCAGAACACAAAGTAAGAGGTGAGATATTTCTATAGTAATTTGATGGGAACTGTCACTAGTAATTTGGTGCATGTGGACATTGCAGCCATGCAAAAAGGTGAGCAACTTAGTATGGACCAAAGGGAAAGTTTGATTTGTACAGTTTCTGAGAAGGAGATTGAGCAAGCTATTCATGGTATAGGTGATAATAAATTGTTTGGAGTTGATGGCTATGGTGTGAAATTTTTTAAGGCTTAATGGCATATCATTAAAGAAGATGTAAAATCTCCTGTGATGGAGTTATTTGAGCAGGGAAGAATGTACCGGGACTTCAATAAAACAGTCTTCAATGTGAATGGAGAGTTAACATTAATAATATTATAAACAACAATAATATATAATTTAATTGCATTGAATTTTATTGAATTGACAAAAAAATTATATTAATTGCTTTTGTAAAATTTACAGTTTTAGTTCATCAAATATCATCATTTAAAAAATCTTTTATTTTTAATATAAATTTTATTAAATAGAATTACATAACTATAACTGAAAATATATTTAATTATTGAATTATACTTATCAAAATTAGTATTTTAAAATACAAATTTTGTTTTATAAATATCTATTACTAATATAAGAAAATAGATACAGTTTTGTCTTATGGAAATATAAACCAACCCTGCATGCCTTTCCTCCATAGTGCCACAGTTTTGAGCCTTGCAGTCACGTAAAAGAGTGAAGGTTCGTCATTTTTTTCTTCTATCTAAAGTGATTTTTTTCCCAAATCAATACCATTCACTAACAGGTTTCAGTCTTTCCTAATCTTCAGGAGCAATGTCACGCATATTCGATTTTGTGGGTGATATAGATGATTCTAAAGAAACATGGTGTCTGGTTGTTCGTGTTATTGATATATGGAGTGTCGTTAATAGCAAGGATATATAACACATGTAGATGGTTGTAATAGATGTCGGAGTCTGATATATTTCATTATATTACTCACTGTATTGTTTACATTATCCTAAATCTTAGTGCACTTATATTTACATGTTGTACTGCTTTATATCATACATTCAGGGTAATCAAATTCAAGTCTTGATTCGATCCGATCATACCGCTATATGGAAATTATTGTTGAAAGAAGATATGACTTGCGTGATAAATAATGATAATGTGTACTACAATGATTTTCAATGGAAGGTATGTGATCATATTAAGAAATTTGTTTTTAAGTGGTACAACTGTAAAATCCATTGAGCTTGTCAAGGATTTTGCTGATATCCTTAAAGGTGATTGTAAGGTAGAAAGACTTGAAGATATTTGATTATATTGTTAGACGTACTAAATGTTTATATTATTCGGTATTTTCTTTTAGCAGGAGTAAATGTTAAAATAAAATTTGTTATTATTAAATATTAAATATTTCTTAAAAATATATTATTTTTAGTATTTATAAGTATTAAACTTTATTTATAAATAAAGGATTATTTTTCTGAATTTTGACCAAAATTTTATTATTTTTTAATTAACAAATTTCTTTATTGTATATTTTAGTATGATTCAAGATATATCTTATTTCAATGTAACAACATAATAATTAAATACAAAAAATATTTAAATATATTAATATGTATAAACATTAATATTTTTAAGTTTAATATATATATATATATATATATATATATATATATATATATATATATATATATATATATATATATATATATATATATATATATATATATATATATATATATATATATATATATATATATATATATATATATATATATATATATATATATATATATATATATATATATTGTTCTGGACTGGGCCCGACAGGCCCAAAAGCATTGCAAAGGCCTAGTCTAAATGGACTTACAAGGGCCACGCCGACCAAAGAGTGAGACCGTGCCCGACGCGCAGTCGCTGGCTCGACGATACGCCTCCAGCTCGACATGAGGTGGTCCAGCACCACATTCTGAGGTCCAGCTCGACGTTACCTCGAGCACCCCAGCTAGGGCAGACTCAGTCCACTGTTCCCCAACGATACTCCGAAAAGACCGCGTCTCCGTCCGCCCGCACTTCACGCAGAACATCCAGGAAGGGGACCACGTGCGGGTCCCCACTACGCACGTAGAACCTGGCAGTTCCTCCATTGGGCCAAACCTGCCCGGCCCAATGAAGGAACCTTGGCCCAGCGCTGGGGGCTATAAATACCCTCTGTTTCTAGAGGGTCAGGTATTCATCATTCTAACCTTACACTTGTTATTATCTGCTCGTACTCCTACTTACTTCAGCATCGGAGTGCCTTGCAGGTACCCCCCCCCCCCCCCTCCCCACCTCGTTCAAAAAAGCTTTCTGCTCGGAGCCAGCCGTGACGGTCCATTTCTGATCAGGTCAGATCAGTGGCGCCGTCTGTGGGAAACTAGCTTCCCAGTCTAACGAACAATTCTAAAGACCAAAGCTCAATTCAACTACCTGTCATGGCTGATCCAGCTCGCGATGAGCAGCCCGTCCGTGTCGCCGACACTAATAACGGTACCGCGGACAAGAACTGACACCTCGATAACCCCGGTGATCCCGGCCACAGTACCATCCTTGTGACAACCGCCCCTGGACCTTCCTCCTACAGGGACGGGGCTACTGCATCATCCTCTTCGACCCCTCCAGCACTCGAAGACGACCCGGTAGCTCTCGCTCATTACAGAGCTGCCCGGTTCTATGAAGTCCCAGTTCCCGCCGGGGCAGACGCCACGACTCAGGCGCTGTTTGCGGCCATTAATCAGACGAACTATCTCATCGTCGCCCAAGGAGAAAGATTAAGGGCACTTGAAGATGATCGACGACCCCCGAGGAGGCATCGGAGGCCACACTCTCCTCCCCCTCGGGTCACAGAAGTTCGACACCCTTCTCCCCCGCGGAGACACTACAGGGAGAACTCCAGGAGCCCCTCTCCCCGTCCAAAGCAGAGGCGGCCCTACTATGAGAGGCAGCCCTCCGTCACTGCCGGAGAACCCAGTCGTGACCCATCAAGGCACGACAAGAGGCACGCCGGGGATGGGCGCGTGACCTTCAACCACCGAGCATCACGCTCGAGGGAAACTCAACACGATCATCGTGCCAGACATAACTACAGGACCCCTTCTCTTTCTCCGGAGAGGAGCAACGAAGATGACCCCCGCGGTCCCCTGTCGCAGGCCATCATGGATGCACCCATCCCCCCGGGCATGGAGAAGCCCCCGCACCTGAAGGAGTATGACGGAGTAGCGGACCCGGTCGACCACATTGACGGGTTCGAAGCCATGCTCCACTATCATAATGTCGGGGGGCCCATTAAGTGCCGTCTTTTCCCCACAACTCTCAGGAAGGCGACCATGGACTGGTATAAAGGACTCGCCCCGGGCTCAATTAAGTCGTGGCGGAACCTGAAGAACCAGTTCATCAGTTCCTTCACAGCTTCTCGGCGCCATCCGAAGACCGAGGCGGCCCTCGAGGCCATCATCCAAAGACAGGATGAAACCTTGAGGGAGTTCATCAACCGCTTCAACCGAGAAGCAATACAGGTCCCCTGCGCGGACCATATGAAAAGATACTTGCTGGAGAGGGGCCTCCTCCCCGGCACAGAATTCAGAAAGGCTGTGGGTATTGAACCACCTCCAACTTTTGATGCCCTCCTCGACAAGGCCCGAGCATACATGGACTACGAGGAGAGGGAAGCTGCCAACAGGGCCCGAGACTCCAGGGCTCGCGCTCCCAACAACGCCAGCAGCTCACGACAAGAGCCTCCTCCCCGACGTACCGGGGAGAAAAGGAAAGAAGATCGACCCCGGGAAGTCCGGGAACAAAGGGGCCCCTCGGGCCGCTTCACCGAGTACACTCCGCTCACGACTTCCCGCGAGCGTATTTTGGCGGAGTGTGCCAGTACAGATTTTAGAGACGGTGGCGTCAAGCGTCCCCGACCTGCTCCCGCCAAGCCAGGGGCAGATAAAAATAAATACTGTCAATACCATAGGAGTCATGGTCATTTGACAGAGGACTGCGTCCACCTCAAGGACGCCATTGAAACCCTCATCAAGGGAGGGAGGCTCGCACAGTACAGACGAAACCATGGAGCCCAAAGAAGATGCCCGACCATCAGACGAGTCGGTGCCTATCCAGACCGCCTTCTCGGTAACCAGGCCCGAGGATTTCGACGTTCCCGAGCTCCTGCAAGAGCCCCTGACAACACACAGCCGGTGGGAATACTTCCCCTCCGCCATGGTCATCAACGGGGGCGGGTTCAACGAACTCACCATCAATTCAGCTAAGAGGAAGTTGGACGAGCTGGTCGACATCGCTCCTCCACAAACTGTAACGTTCGAAAGGGTGAAGGGCAGGTCAGAGCCCATCACCTTCTACCTGGAAGAACTCCCCGGCGGAGCCCCGAACGCGGTCATCCCCTTACTGATAAGGGAAAAAATGGCCAATTTTGACGTGCATCGCATCCTGGTCGACGAAGGGAGTTCCGTCGACGTGATGTACAACCAGCTGTTCCGGACCTTACAACTGGACGACTCACATCTCTCTCCGTATGTGGGTTCGGATCTTCAAGGCTTCAACGGCTCGACTTCCAAACCTTGGGGTTATGTCGAGCTCCTGGTTACGTTCGGAGAAGGAACGGCTACGAGACAAGTTAAGGTCCGCTTCCTCGTCATTGATTGCCCGTCTCTGTACAATTGCATCTTGGGGAGACCAACACTGGCGGAGCTGACAGCGGTGCCCTCGACTGTCCATCTGAAGATGAAGTTCTATACCAAAAGGGCGCGGGTAGCCACCATCCAAGGAGACCTCGCCGCTGCCCGCAGGTGCTTCAACGCTGCTTCAAAGGGACGGGATACCGTCGACGTAGGGACCAGACCCACCAAGAGGACAAAGCAGGAGCCCGACAGAAAAGCATCCCCCGAGGAAGAAGTCCAGAAGGCCCCACCAAAGGTCGACTCCATAGCCCTCGACGCTCGCTTCGATCAGGACGAGTCGTCCAGCAGCGAGCAAATCCCACTCCGACCTATTCCGGACGGTGATTTTGAACTCGTTCCCCTCGGCGCAGACCCGACCAAGGGAGTGAAGATTGGCAAAGACCTCCCCGACTTGGCCAGGAAGCAAATCAAGGCCTGTCTGCGCGAGAATGCTGATCTCTTCGCCTGGAGCGCTACAGAGATGCCCGGACTCGACCCTGAGGTCACCTGTCACCACCTCGCCATTGATCCAGCCGCCAAGGCCGTAGTACAACGTAGGCGTAGGCAGTCTCCAGAAAAAACGGAGGCTGCTGAAAAAGCTGTAAAAGACCTCCTAGAGGCAAATTTTATTTCTGAAGCCCGGTACTCCACCTGGCTGTCAAATGTTGTACTTGTTAAAAAGAATAATGGAAAATGGAGAATGTGTGTTGACTATACCGACCTCAACCGGGCTTGCCCGAAGGATGCTTTTCCTTTACCTAACATAGACATGCTGGTCGACAACTCGGCCGGCTACAAGACTTTGTCGTTCATGGATGCCTACTCGGGATATAACCAAATCCCAATGGCTCTGGGCGACAAACACTGCACGGCGTTCATAACCAGCTCGGGCAACTATTACTACAACGTAATGCCCTTCGGACTGAAAAACGCCGGAGCAACTTACCAACGTATGATGAACAGAGTGTTCAACAAACAGATTGGCGACATGCTCGAGGTATATATGGACGACATGATCGTCAAATCCCGAGCGGACACCGATCACGCAGCTCATCTCAAGACAGTCTTCGCCCAAGCAAGACAGTGCAAAATGAGGTTCAACCCCGAGAAGTGCACGTTCGGGGTTAAGGCAGGAAAATTCCTTGGATTCTATCTGACAGAGCGAGGGATTGAAGCCAACCCCGACAAATGTCGGGCATTCTCCGACCTCCCAACACCGACGTCGAAGAAGTCGATACAAATCATGAACGACATGCTGACGTCACTATCCCGCTTCGTCGCGAAGTCCGCTCAGCACGCCCTCCCCTTCTTCAAACTCCTTCGAAAGGAAGCAGCCTTCGAATGGAACGAGGAATGCGAGCACGCACTTCGCCATCTGAAGCAGAGCCTGTCTCAACCGCCCGTGATGTCTCGACCAGACGACGGGGAATCGCTGTACTTATACTTGGCCGTTTCGAACGAAGCCATCAGGGCAGCCCTTGTCCGCGAGACCCCTGACGGGCAGAAACCTGTCTACTTCACGAGCAAAGCCTTACAAGGGCCCGAAAGCAGATATCAGCAGATAGAAAAGGTTGCTCTGGCCCTCGTCAACGCCGCGAGGAGGCTCAGACACTACTTTCTAGCCTACACCATCATCGTGCGAACCGATCAGCCGGTGAGGCAGCTCCTGGGTCGGCCAGATATGGCGGGCAGGATGCTGAAGTGGTCCTTGGAACTCTCCGAATTCGACATTCAGTATGAAAGCAGGAAAGCCCTGAAAGCGCAAGCCTTGGCCGACTTCGTCGCGGAGATGACCACTCACGACCTTCCCCCAGGGAAGGAACACAAGTGGACCATCTTCGTCGATGGAGCGTCCAGCTCGTCCGGTAGCGGCGCAGGGATCCTCCTGGAAAACGAAGACGGCATAGTGATCGAGCACTCCTTAGTTCTCTCCTTCCCGACGTCAAATAACCAGGCAGAATACGAAGCCCTGCTCACAGGAATGAGACTAGCCGAGGACCTGGGAGCCCGCGAGGTTCAAATTTACACCGACTCCCAGCTCGTCGCCTCTCAGGTACAGGGAAGCTACCAGGCCAAAAACGACAACCTCATCGAGTATTTGAACTTAGTCAAAAAACACATGGCAAAGTTCGTACGAGCAGAAATTTCTCATGTTCCCCGCGAGCAAAACACAAGGGCGGACATATTGTCCAAACTCGCGAGCACACGAAAGAAGGGCGGGAATAAATCCGTCATCCAGGAATCTCTGGCACGTCCAAGTATCGAACCACCCTCGACTACGGTCGAGATCCATGCCATCGGGGATGCCACGTCCTGGATGACCCTGGTTTATAATTTCCTGACAAAAGGAGAACTCCCGTCGAACCAGGCCGAAGCTGCCATAATCAAGCGACGAGCATGTTCCTATGTGGTTCTCGAGCAGAAACTGTACCGAAGAGGATTCTCCATTCCCCTCCTGAAATGCATCGACGAGTCCGCCATCCCCGACGTACTACGGGAGATACACGAAGGGATCAATTCCCAGCACATGGGCGGTAAATCCTTGGCACGGAAAGCCCTTCGAGCAGGATACTATTGGCCGACGATGCAACAGGACGCCAAGGAACACGTGAAAAAATGTGATAAGTGCCAGAAGCACGGGGATATGCACCTCGCCCCCCCGCACGAGCTGAACACATTATTGTCCCCATGGCCGTTCGCCTGGTGGGGCATGGACATCCTCGGACCCTTCGTACAAGGAACCTACCAGAACAAATTTCTCATCGTCGCCGTGGATTACTTCACAAAGTGGATCGAGGCCGAGGCACTCGCAAAAATCACCTCGCACAATATCCTCCGTTTCTACAAAAGAAACGTCCTCGCCAGGTTCGGAATTCCGCAGGCCCTGGTGACCGACAACGGTACCCAGTTCACCGACCACGGGTTCCGGGACTTCGTCACCAAACTTGGGACAAAATAACATTTCACGTCAGTCGAGCACCCTCAGACCAACGGGAAAGCCGAAGCCGCGAACAGAGTCATCCTCCGAGGGCTCAAACGTCGTCTCGGCGAAGCCAAAAGAGGATGGGTCGAGGAGCTCCACAGCGTCTTGTGGGCATACCGCACCACACCCCACTCAACGACGGGTGAGACACCATTTCGACTGACATACGGCACCGAGGCTGTCATCCCGGTGGAAATCATGGAACCGTCCCGACGAACGGAGGAGCCCCTCGACGAAGATATGAACGACGAAGCACTAAGGGATGAACTCGACCTAGTCGAGGAAATCCGATCGGGTGCGGCCCTGCGCGAAGCCACCCTTAAACAACGAGTGGCTCTACGCCACAACGACAAGGTCATCAAGCGCGAGTTCGAAATCGGCAACCTAGTATTACGCAGGAATCAGAAAGATTCCCGCGAAGGGAAACTGGCCGCGAACTGGGAAGGACCTTATCACGTCCACGGCACCACGGGTACCGGGGCGTATTACCTCGAGCAATTAGACGGAGAGCCATTACCACGACTCTGGAACGCTGCTAAGCTAAAGCAGTACTACATTTAGAAACTGCCAACACCTGGGACCCTCGACCAACGGCACCCGCGCTCGGTCAACAAGGAAAAACGTCCAACTTCGTATAAAGGCTAAGGTACAAGCCCGACATACGGACAAATCGCACAGCATCGCACGGTGAACGATGACGATCGATAGTGCCCGACGTGGACAGCTATACCAAGCACCACCGTCGTTGTACCCATAAGGCAGAACACCCAGCTCGCGATGGGCAGTTCACGCCAAGGGCGAATAGTCCCTATCGGGCTTGACGCCCGACTGAGCAACTTCGCTCCAAATGCCCGACAAGTCGTCAAGAATGACGGGCCATCTAAAAGGGTCAAAAGGGAAGTATCTCCCCTCGAGCACAACACTTAGGTGACTCTGGCGTTCGACAGAGGGCCGGACACGCATACAAACGGTAGGCGGGCAGACTCGCTCGCCGAATCACAGCCACTTACGGGCACGCCTCGGGCCCATGACTTAGGCTAAAAATTTATGCAAATATATAAGATTTCAAACAAGGGCAAAACATCAAAATGTAAAACAGCATTCAGATAAAAATGCCCGAAGGCGATAAAACAATTGTAAACCGACCAAGAAGGCCGGCGATGTTCATAACGTACAACAAACGGGCACGCAGGCCCAAAGAATACAAATGTCAAGGGCACGCAGGCTCGCTATCCTAGTTAGGTCTCCCCAGAACCATCATTGTCGACGCTTGGAGAGTCGGGCGGAGGAACGATCACGCCATCCACGATCTGATGTGTGTGGCCGATACCCTCAGTAACCAGACCAGGGTTTAGCAAGGAGAGCTGACCGACCGCGGAGTTAAACCCATCCTCCAGGGCACCGACGCAATCTGCCTCGAGGAGCCGGATATGGGCGACCAGCTCCAACCGACTCTTCAAAGCCACTATGTCCTCGGGCTCGTCCTCGGCAGGTTGCATGGCAGCATTCATTTCCTCGATCTGCTGGGCCAAGCGTCCGACTTCGGCCCCCAGACGATCCCTGTCTTCCCGGAGAAGCTCCCCCTCCTCGGCCAACTTCCCCGACTTCTCCTTCTCCAGGGTCAACATCTCCCTCTCAGCATCGAGCATCGCCGTCTGCTCGCGGAACATCTCCTCGGAGCGTTCCAGAGCGATCTTCAACTTCTGCGAGCTCGAGGTCAGGGCCGCCTTCTCCTGCTCGAGTTCTTCGACACGGGCAGGATCCCCTCCTTCCTCGGATAGCACCAAAGCCATCTCGGCCATTTTTACCAGCCCGTCCATGCTGGCGGCCAGATGCGTCTTCCGGTCCTCTTTACTCATCTTTTTTATAGCTGCAGCCTCGTCGGCAACCACTGTCAGAGGGAATCTCTCGAAGAAGCCCGCCTCTTCGAAGCAAGGGGGGAAGGCGAAAGATTTAACGGCACTGGCGTCCTCGCCAACAGTCGGACCACTTTCCACACGGGTCCTCTTCCTCTGTATCAGGACGGCACTAGGGTCGACCTCTTCAACTTTTGGGGGTCCCATCTGACGCGGCCCCCGAGCTTGACGGCGAGTCCACCCTCACCGGCTGAGGAGCACTTGGACTGTGTGGTGGGCCCATCCTCGTCGCCTGTGGGGCATTCACGACCCTCCTGCCTCGCTTCTGGTCGCAAGATAATTTCAAAAGCCTTTCATGTCGACCAGCCATCGAACCTGCACAAAATAAAAGTTGGGTCAGTATCGAGCAAACTCATAAATAAATGACGAGCAAAGAAATTCAAACAATAAACGACCTAGCAGACGGGCAGCCTGCCTGTACGTCTCGCACTCCACGAGTGCCTTGGTGTCGATCGGCCGGGACTCAAACGTTGGGTAACCCTCTGCGTCCAGGATGTCGTCCCCTTCCCTCGTAGCCCACCGGGCAGGATGGAAGCTATCGACAAACCGACAAAGGGCGGCGTACGCCTCCTCGTCCTCCGAGCACATGTCCCCGGCAGCAGTGTGGTAGTAACCAGTCCCATGCTCGTAGTGCCTGGATAGCCAGTGCACAGGGAACTTAGCCGTACGTGCCATCACGGGACTCCCATCGTCGCCCAAAACCGCCTCCCCGTCTTTATCGCTTAGAGCCTCCTCCTCCTCGTACAGGGTTTCTAAAGCCGAGGTGGTAACTGGACGTACAACGTACCACTTGTCTTTAAAACCCCGTACGGATTCCATATACATTTTGAAGAGTCTCCTCGACTGCTTCAAGGAGACCCAGCTGTGTTTCCCTCCTCGGGACTGGCACTGCAGATGAAAAATCCGGAAGAAGAGCGGTATGGTCGCCCCGATCCTCAGATAGCGACACGTCAGCTCAAACGCCCGGATGAAGGCGAGTGAGTTTGGATGTAGTTGGGACGGGGCCAACTCCAGGTGAGTGAAGACCCCGACCTGGAAATCAGTGAAGGGCAGCCGCAACCCAAGGTCTTTGAACGCGATCTCGTACATCGCGAAGCTATATTCTGGATACACCGAACAGATCCTTGAACGGGAAGACGGGCGCATGACTACGAAGTTCTTTCGGAAGTCGGGCTGGCCCTGGCCCGCTTCGATTACAGCGTACGGATTTCGGTCGCCCCGACTGTAGACCGACGCGATCCCCCGGGGCTCGACGCCCACCCATTCCAGCAAAGGGTCGGTCACAGTATCAATCAGGTTGACCGACTCATCGGCGCTTTGTTCTTCACGATCGTGGCGCCCGGAGGAGCTCGGCTCGTCCGCCATGGTTACCTGCAGAGCACGGGAAACCAGTCAATTGGGCACGAAGCCATACGCTCGACAAATCACGACGTCCCATTCACGACCACATAGTCCGTTTCCACGAATGGTTGCCTCCCCGACATCTTGAAACTCGATGTGCTCTTCCTCAAACCAACTACGCGGTCACTCTCCAACATGTCGACCCAAGGTATGAATATGGCGAGCCACACCATGAGGCCCACGGCCAAGACCATGAACATACCGGGCGCGACCATGAATCAGGCGCCCTGGGTCATGAAGACCTCGGGCAGCGCCGAAGTTTATCACCTAAAACTATGAATACGCCGACCACGAACATGCGTTTGCCGGTCCTAGGCATGAATACGTCGGGCTAAGTATGAGTTTACCGGGCTAATTCCACGCGCACAGTCCCTAAAGCATCTACAAACGCCAGAAATCATGCATTTTAACAGGAAAATGAAGAAGATAGACCACTTACTTGAATCAAAAAGAAGGATTTGGCTACGGAGTAGAAGAATCGGTGACAGAAAGTCGCAACTGGGGAAGATCTGGAAGAGCAGCAGCAGAGAGAGCACAGAGAATAGAAACGTGTTATGGGGCCCAAGGTTCCTATTTATAGTGATGACGTGGAATACCAAACGTCACCTCGGGCAACCACAGACTCCCTTTCCTCGACGCGCTGCTCCCAACGCAATGATGACCCTATCCCCATAGGGTGGCGGCACAGTTCCCGAAAGATACCTCGTATGCTCGACAGACGCGCCCGGTAAGGATCCTCCAGTCATCCACCGCGGAAGATGTCTCCGAGCACGACACGAGGAGGCCCTCGAGGGCCCACACCTCTGTCCCGGGCACGAGACCTCGATGAGGAAGCGACCTGAGTTCAAGTCATGGCTCCTCACAAAGGAACCACGACTTGGGGGGCTCCTGTTCTGGAATGGGCCCGACAGGCCCAAAAACATTGCAAAGGCCCAGTCCAAATGGACTTACAAGGGCCACGCCGACCAAAGAGTGAGACTGTGCCCGACGCGCAGTCGATGACTCGACGATACGCCTCCAGCTCGACATGAGGTGGTCCAGCACCACATTCTGAGGTCCAGCTCGACGTTACCTCGAGCACCCTAGCTAGGGCAAACTCAGTCCACTGTTCCCCAACGATACTCCGAAAAGACCGCGTCTCCGTCCGTCCGCACTTCACGCAGAACATCCAGGAAGGGGACCACGTGCGGGTCCCCACTACGCACGTAGAACCTGGAAGTTCCTCCATTGGGCCAAACCTGCCCGGCCCAATGAAGGAACCTTGGCCCAGCGCTGGGGGCTATAAATACCCTCTGTTTCTAGAGGGTCAGGTATTCATCATTCTAACCTTACACTTGCTATTATCTGCTCGTACTCCTACTTACTTCAGCATCGGAGTGCCTTGCAGGTACCCCCCACCTCGTTCAAAAAAGATTTCTGCTCGGAGCCAGCCGTGACGGTCCATTTCTGATCAGGTCAGATATATATATATATATATATATATATATATATATATATATATATATATATATATATATATATTATATATATATATATATATATATATATATATATATATATATATATATATATATATATATATATACTATAAATTTATTAATGGATATAAATAAACAATAATCAACTAATATAATAATGGTCATAAAAATATATTAGATAATTTGTCATACAATATGTATATAATTTCCGTGTTTTTATTAATAAATAATCAAAACATCTTTAAAATATATTATTTTTAATATTTATAAATATAAAAAATTATTTTTATATAAAGAATATTTTTATTAACTTAAAAAATTTCTTTGTTATATATTTTAATATGATTCAAGATATATTTTATTTCAGAGTAACAACATAGAAATATTAAAAATATATTTAAATTATGTATAAACATTAATATATTTAAAGCTTATTTAATATATATATATATATATATATATATATATATATATATATATATATATATATATATATATATATATATATATATATATATATATATATATATATATATATATATATATATATATATATATATATATATATATATATATATATATATATATATATATATATATATATATATATATATATATATATATATATATATATATATGGAGCGTATTCGATAAAAACTGATATCTTTTGTGAGAAACGTGAATTATCAATGTCATCCATTGAATTTAATTAACGTTTAAGATTTAATTATTCCATATAAATAACACTTTATTGAATCATATCTATTAATGGTTAATATTTAAAAATTTCATAAAAATAGAATCTTATCAAAAATATTTTTCTATATAATTTTTAATTTTACCATTAACATATCAATTTTAATTATTCTATTGTCTCTTGTACATTCTTTTTGAAACTCTGTTAATCCTTTATATCTATTGAAAAAAGTTATATTATATATATTTTTATTGTTGAGGAAGTTTTGATATTATTTATTATACTAAAATAGATTAGTGTAAAGTGTAGAAGTTTATTTATTTATCACCTATATTTCCACTTGATTAAAAATATTGAAGAATTTAAAATTTTTACTTATATTTTAAGTTGGTTGATTTATTTATTTGCAAGTTAGAAAATTATTATTTTAGTAAGTCTACTATTGTGGCCATTTTAAGCAAAGCACATTATTAATTTATCATCTATATTTTTATTTGCATAAAAATATTTCTTTTATAAGAAAAAATATTTTCATTTAATTCATCACATATATTTGATTAAAAATATTTTCAAAATGTGAAAGTATTAACAATATTTCAATTTGGTTGATTTTTTATTTACAAGTTTTACCATTATGACCATTTTAAATATATTTTGATATTGTAATAATATTTTAAAAATTGTGGTCCCTCTTGCAAGAATGAAAATATTTTTCTATATGCTATTTGCAAGAATGATAAATATCAGAAAAATTTTAAAAATTAAAAAATTATAATTTCTAGTTTCTCAATACTCAAGAGGGGCCACAATTAATAAAATATTATAACAGTAGTATAATTTATTTAAAATAGTCAAAATGGTAAAATTTGTAAAAAAAATAAAAATCAAATTTTTAAATAAATAAATCAATAAAATTTAAATATAGGTAACACATTCACATTTTAAAAATATTTTTAGTCAAATATACGTTATAGATCAAACGAAAATATTTTTCTTCTAAAAATTATTTTAAATTTAAATAAAATATTGGTGATAAATCAATAATGTGTTTTCATTTAAAATGATCACAGTAGTAGAATTTGCGAAAAATAATTTTTTTTTAACTTACAAATAAATAAATAACCAAATTAAAATAAACGTAACAATTTCACATCTTCAATATTTTTAATGAAGTGAAAATATAGGTCATAAATCAATAATATTCTTATAAAAGGTCACAATAGTAATAGTAGAACATAGAAAATCAAAAATTCTAAACGATAAATAATAATATGAAAAAATTCTTAACAATAAAAAAATATAAAATATGATTTTTTTAGTATATAATAATATCTGAAACTCCTTAACAATACAATAAATAATAGGATTATTATCAATTTTGTCTCTGGTCATATAGGCCACTTTTGATTTATCAGTATAATTTATTTATTTTTTTGTAAAATTAACTTTGCCATTTCAAAATACTATCACTTTAGTCCTTATCGTCAAAATTTATAGGTAAATCTATAGGTTTCATGCGGATTTTCTTTCGGATTTTTCTGCAGATTTTAACTTTAAATAATAAATTATTAGTTTTTTGAAATGACAAAATTGTTTTTGAAGAAAAAAATTCAAAAGGGATAAACTAGAAATAACCTATATAACAGGAGGATAAAATGGTAATAACCTTAAATAATAATAACACAAAAGTTGTATATTTTAGGTATATTTATTTATGTAAAATAAATAATATCAAAATTTCATAACAATATAAAATATAATTTTTTTTACAATAGTTATAAAGGATTAAGAGAGTTAAAAAAAAGTGTATGAGAGAATATAGAAAAAATAAAATTGATATCTCAATGAAAAAATTAAATAGCATATAGAAAAATATTTTTAGTAAGATTCTATTTTTATGAAATTTTTAAATATTAGATATAATAGAAAAGATTCAATAAAGTGTTTTCTATATGGAATTATTAAATCTTAAGTGTTAATTAAATCTGATGGATGATATCGATAGTTTTCGTTTTTCACAAAAGATATTAGTTCTCACTAAATACTATATATATATATATATATATATATATATATATATATATATATATATATATATATATATATATATATGGATATCATTAAACAATAATAAAAAATATAATAATGTTTCCAAAAAAATGGTGAAAGAAAAGAAGGGGCGAGGGCGTCCAAAAAATACGGTGCCACCACCGTCGGAACCTGCCATTCCTATTACTCCGAGTTCTTGTTCTCTAAGTTCTGCTGGGAAAAGGCTTAAACTGGTTCGCTAATCCATCAAGCTAGTTCTAGTAAGGAGGAGGAAGATATGGATGAAATCGCATCAAACATAGAGGAAACCCTAATTCTGAAAACTGATGAGGGTTAAAATTTTGGGTATATGATTTGAATGATAACAGGAACCCCTCTAAGGGTATAAGTATGAAATTCATTGCGCCTAAGATTGTCGATGATGAGGTAGAGGTTTTGATTGAAGATGAAAACATTATTGCAGAAATCAAGTTTTGGCAGCTATCTCTTGTCTTGTATGCTTTGGGTGGTGAGCGAAGCATGAATGTCATCAAAAATTTCATGACTAAGAGTTGTAACTTTGGTCAATTGCCTGATATGTACTATCACGAGGAAAGCTAATTCATCCTCTGGTTCAAGTCTTTCAGGGAAATGGATGAAGTTCTGATGAAGGAGTTGTATTCAATCAGAAACATGCCTTTGCTTATTCGTGAGTGGCGTCTGGATTTCACATTGAAGAATGATCTCCTAAGAACTCTTCCAATGTGGGTAAATCTTCCTCTTATTCCGTTGCATCTGTAGGGGGATGTTAGTTTAAAAAAAGATTGGGAGTGCTTTGGGAAACCCTATTGTTACTGATGAATCCACAACTAACTGGTTGAGGGTATCGTATGCAAGGATTCTTATGGAGATGGATGTTACCAAAGAGCTTCTAAAAGATATTACAATTAAGGATAATAAAGTTGAGAAGATGACTCACGCTATTGAATATGAGTGACGTCCTGCTTTCTGTGGAAAATGCCAAAAATTAGGTCACAATTGTGACAAGCCTAAACCCAAGGTGAAGCAGTGGAAGCCTAAGAATCAAGTGGAGATTAAGAAGCCTGCTAGCCTTCCAGTTAAAGAGAAAGCTGCAGACAAGGATGAGATAGAATCTAAAGTTGCTGACAATAATATAGTCAATGAGGTTTGGACTGCAGTTACTAAAAGTGGCAAGGATCATGGTAAGAGAATAGTTGTTGAAGACTCATCAGGTACTTTGCTTTGTGAAAATGGTTTTGATGCTCTAGGGGTTTTGAATGATCTCCTAGTTTTTCAAAACACGGGTCAATGATGGTTTCTTGGAACATTAAGGGGTTAAATAAGTTAGGTAAGATAAAGGAGATTAGCTTCCGTCTCCAAGAGCTTAGGACTGACATAAATATTTTGATAGAGACTAGAGTGAAAGATGGGCAAGCTAGTAGTATAAGATCTAAACTAAATAGTGTTAAATAAGTTTTTGGCCCCTCTAAATATCTCAAATTTCATTTTTAGTCCCTCCAAATTTTTCCTTCAAACAATGGTCCTCCTAAAAAAATTAAATTTTAACTTTTGGTCCCTCCTGACAAAATTGTAGCTAAAATGATCTCTAATTCCGTCGCTAAATAAAAATAATCGCTAAGTTGTAAAAACCATCTCTAAATTGCAAGAGGGACCAAACGTTAAAATTTAATTTTTTAGAAGGACCATTCTTTGAAGGAAAATTTTAAAGGGAATAAAAACGAAATTTGAGATACTCAGATGGACCAAAAACTTATTTAACACAACTAAATATTGGTGGTAGTTTTGTTGATAATTATAGCAGCCGTGATAATGAGAGGATTTGGGTGCAAGGAAGCCTAATAATGTTGATAAAAGTCATCACGTGTACTAGTCAAATGGTGCATTGTGGTGTTTTTGATGTCATGGTAGTTTCAGATATTGGCTCACTGCAATATATGCTTTGAATAAGCTAAACCAGAAGAAAACCTTGTGGACTGATCTGGATAACCTCAACCCATAAGGCCCTTGGTGTCTCTTAGGGGATTTCAACAATGTCCTTAAATCTCAAGACAAGATAGGGGATAACATTGTAACTGCAGCAAAGTACACTGACTTGTAGGACCTCATGAATAACCATGGTCTCTCTGAAAAGGATAATTCTGGAGATTACTATACTTGGTCAAACATGCATCATGTTGGGACTATTTATTATAGAATAGATAGAGTCCTTAGGAATGCTAAGTGGTTCCAAAATCATCTCAATACAACTCTTAAAGTCTTGCCTCGCCATGTTTCTGATCATGCTTTGCTTTTCTTGGCTAATCAGATTACTGTGAAGTATCACAAAAGTTCGGGTTTGTCAATTTTATTAGTGAGGTTGTTGGTTTTATGGAAAGTGTTAAAGAGAGCCGGAATGTTCCCCTTGTTGGGAGACCCATGTATATTATGTGGAATAAATTGATGAGACTTTAGCCTTTTATCTATAGATTACACAAACCTCTCATTATGTCAAAGCATTTCATTTATTAGGCTAGAGAGAAACTGGAAAAAGCCCCAAACAAGTTGATTGGTGATAGAATGAACAACCTGTTTATTGAGAGGTTAAGTTGTATACTGAATATTTGATCAAGTGGAATGAAATAGATGACTCTATTCTGAGGCAAAGGGCTAAGGTGAGTTTCCTTAAATATGGTGATGGAAATACCTCCATCTTCCATGCCTCTGTCAAAGTCGAGTAGAATGCTAATAACATGAATATACTCTTCAAAGATGATGATTCTCTCCTTACTTCTCAGATGGACATTGAAAAAGAAATTTTAGAATTTTATGACAGCTTGACGGGGAGAGAGGATAGTGAGCTAGATAGCATTGATGTGAGGGCTATGAGGAGTGGTCCTCAGATCAACAAGGTTCAGAGAGAGTCTTTGGTTATCTCTATTAGAGAAGATGAGATTCTCAAGAACCTTAAAGCTATTAATGATATGATAGCCCCTGGGCTAGATGGATTTAAGTCTAAATTTTTTAAACATTGTTGGGATATTGTAGCGGCAGAAATGTTGATGCTAAGCCATTAGATTAACTTACTTTTACAAATTAAATAAAAATTGTCACCGTGGTTTATTGTTTCCAAAGGAAATGGGAAAAGAGCGAATAAACCCAAAAGAAAGGGGGGGGGGGGGGAGAATCTTGGTACTTAGGTTGGTTATGAAAAGGGAATGTATTAATACATTAAACATCTATGGTACTTCGCAGGAACCTCTTTAAAAATCTGTGTATTTTGGCTATAAAGGGTGTATACAAAATAAGATGATGGAGATGAAAAAATAAGTATTTTTTTTACAATTTTTGCACCTTCCTCGGTTACGAACCTTTAGTGCCTACATACCACCTATCGTGCAATAGGGGACCAGGGTACTTGTAGTTTATCCGGAAAAAATTTAAAACACATGTGTTGGTTAATTTTAAGAGCAGAGACATCATCATCATATCCGAGTGGAAAACATACTTACTACTCACAATTATGAAATTCATTGCGCCTAAGATTGTCAATGATGAGGTATAGGTTTTGATTGAAGATGAAGACATTATTACATAAATCAAGTTTTAGCAGCTATCTCTTGTCTTGTATGCTCTGGGTTGTGAGATAAGCATGGACTTCGTCAAAAATTTCATGACTAAGAGTTGTAACTTTGTTCAATTGTCTGATATGTACTATCATGAGGAAGGCTACTTCATCCTTCGGTTCAAGTCTTTCAGGGTAATGGATGAAGTTCTGATGAAGGGGTTGTATTCAATCAAAAATATTCCTTGGCTTATTCGTGAGTGGCGTCCAGACTTCACATTGAAGAATGATCTCCTAAGAACTCTTCCAATGTGGGTAAATCTTCCTCTTCTTCCGTTGTATCTGTGGGGGGATGTTAGTTTAAAAAATATTGGGAGTGCTTTGGGAAACCCTATTGTTACTGATGAGTCCACAGCTAACTGGATGAGGGTATCATATACAAGGATTCTTATGGAGATGGATGTTACCAAAGAGCTTCTAAAAGATATTACAATTATAGATAATGAAGTTGAGAAGATGACTCACGCTATTGAATATGAGTGACGTCCTGATTTCTGTGGAAAATGCCAAAAATTAGGTCACAATTGTGACAAGCCTAAATCCAAGGTGAAGCA
This sequence comes from Vicia faba, assembly GCA_948472305.1. NCBI lineage: Eukaryota > Viridiplantae > Streptophyta > Magnoliopsida > Fabales > Fabaceae > Vicia > Vicia faba. The sequence goes on along the minus strand of OX451741.1, from coordinate 1,434,522,477 downwards.
GTGGAAGCCTAAGAATCAAGTGGAGATTAAGAAGCCTGCTAGCCTTCCAGTTAAGGAGAAAGCCGCAGACAAGGATGAGATAGAAGCTAAAGTTGCTGACAATAATATAGTCAATGAGGTTTGGACTGCAGTTAGTAAAAGTGGCAAGGATCGTGGTAAGAGAATAGCTGTTGAAGACTCATCAGGTACTCTACTTTGTGAAAATGGTTTTGATGCTCTAGGGGTTTTGAATGATCTCCTAGTTTTTCAAAACACGGGTCAATGATGGTTTCTTGGAATATTAGGGGGTTAAATAAGTTAGGTAAGCTAAATGAGATTATCTTCCGTCTCCAAGAGCTTAGGGCTGACATAAATATTTTGATAGAGACTAGAGTGAAAGTTGGTCAAGCTAGTAGTATAAGATCTAAACTAAATAGTGTTAAATAAGTTTGTGGTCCCTCTAAATATCTCAAATTTTGTTTTTAGTCCCTCCAAATTTTTCCTTCAAAGAATGGTCCTCCTAAAAAATTAAATTTTAACTTTTGGTCCCTCCTGACAAAATTGTAGATAAAATTGTCTCTAATTCCGTCGCTAAATAAAAATCATCGTTGAAAACGTCGCTAAGTTGTAAAAACCATCGCTAAATTTCAGGAGGGACCAAAAGTTAAAATTTAATTTTTTAGAAGGACCATTATTTGAAGGAAAATTTTAGAGGGAATAAAAATGAAAATTGAGATATTCAGAGGGACCAAAAACATATTTAACACAACTAAATATTGGTGGTAGTTTTGTTGATAATTATAGCAGTCGTGATAATGAGAAGATTTGGGTGCAAGGAAGCCTAATAATTTTGATATCAAAGTCATCAAGTGTACTAGTCAAATGGTGCATTGGGGTGTTTTTGATGTCATGGTAGTTTCAGATATTGGCTCACTGCAATCTATGCTTTGAATAAGCTAAACCAGAAGAAAACCTTGTGGACTGATCTGGATAACCTCCACCCATAAGGCCTTTGGTGTCTCTTAGGGGATCTGAACAATGTCTTTAAATCTCAAGACAAGATAGGGGTAACATTGTAACTGAAGCAAAGTACACTGACTTGTAGGACCTCATGAATAACCATGGTCTCTCTGAAATGGATAATTCTGGAGATTACTATACTTGGTCAAACAAGGATCATGTTAGGACTATTTATTCTAGAATAGATAGAGTCCTTAGGAATGCTAAGTGGTTCCAAAATCCTCTCAACACAACTCTTAAAGTCTTGCCTCCCCATGTTTTTGATCATGCTTTTCTTTTCTTGGCTAATCAGACTACTGTGAAGTATCACAAAATATTCGGGTTTGTCAATTTTATTTGTGAGGCTGTTGGTTTTATGGAAAGTGTTAAAGAGAGCTGGAATGTTCCCCTTGTTGGGAGACCCATGTATATTCCGTGAAAGAAATTGATGAGACTTTATCCTGTTATCTATAGATTACACAAACCTCTCATTATGTCAAATCATTTCATTTATTAGGCTAGAGAGAAACTGGAAAAAGCCAAAAACAAGTTGATTGGTGATAAAATGAACAACCTGCTTATTGAGGAGGTTAAGTTGTGTATTGAAGATTTGATTAAGTGGAATGAAATAGAGGATTCTATTCTGAGGAAAAGGGCTAAGGTGAGTTTCCTTAAAGATGGTGACGACAATACCTCCTTCTTCCATGCCTCTGTCAAAGCCAAGCAGAATGCTAATAACATGAATATGATCTTCAAAGATGATTATTTTCTCCTTACTTCCCAGATGGACATTGAAAAAGAATTTTTAGACTTTTATTACATCTTGATGGGGAGAGAGGATGGTGAGCTAGATAGAATTGATGTGATGGCTATGAGGAGTGGTCCTCAGATCATTAGGGTTCAAAGAGAGTCTTTGGTTATCTCTATTAGAGAAGAGGAGATTCTCAAGAACCTTAAAGTTATCAATGATATGACAGCCCCTGGGCTAGATGGATTTAATTATAAATTTTTTAAACATTGTTGGGATATTGTAACGGAAGAAATGTTGATACTAAGCCATTAGATTAACTTAACTCTTACAAATCAAATAAAAATCGTCGCCGCACTTTATTGTTTCCAAAGGAAATGTGAAAAGCGCGAATAAACCCAAAATAAAGGGGGGGGGGAATCTAAGTATGGGGGTTGGTTATGAAAAGGGAATGTATTAATACCCTAAACATCTATGGTACTTCGTAGGAACCTCTTCAAAAATCTGTGTATTTTGGCTATAAAAGGTGTATACAAAATAAGATGGTGGAGATGAAAAAGGAAGTATTTTTGTTACAATTTTTGCACCCTCCGCGATTGCGAACCTTTAGTGCCTATGTACCATCTTCCGTGCAATAGGAGATCAGGGTACTTGTAGTTTATCTCAAAAAATTTAAAACACATATGTGTTGATTAATTTTAAGAGAAGAAACATCATCATCTTATTCGAATGGAGAACATACTTACTACTCATAATTATGATAAAGGAGCATTTATATCATCTCAAAGTAGAGGAATTAGCTTGTATTTAAAATAAACAAGACATCACTCAACACCCAAGTGGAAAATGGCTCACTTCACTACATATCATAGAAGTATAGCAACATGCATTACTACAAGAATCAACAAGAGTCTAATCTTTTGAGAAAAGTTTTAAAGTAAAAAGCCAATGTGAAAAAATGGTTTGAGTGAGGTTAATGACTTTTAGTCTTAAAAAAAGTCAAAGTATGATTAAATTGATTAAAGGTTTAATTAAGAAAAAGGTTTTTGAAAATGCATGGACCTAAGTCCAAGTTTATTTTGAAAGTGGTTCAAGTTAGAAAACAAGAAGGGTTTTAAAAAGGAGGGAGAAGATTTTGAAATTAAAAAGATAGGAGGAGATGAAAAGACTATCCTATGTACACAAAGTAAAAGCTCAGTAGAAGAACGATCTAACCAACAATAAGCCAACACTTGACATAAAGAAGTCAATATAGAATTCCCATACTTTGGATTAAAATCAAACAAGCATAATACTAAACCTCAGATGAATACCAAGCTTCAGATGAATTAAGAACCAAGTAAAGTCTTCACTGATAAAAAAAATTGGCCAGAGTAACAACTATATATAGAGGAATTCTCAATCACAGACAAAGCATGAAATCAAAATAACCTGCACACAGAAAAAATTCAAACCAATGGACTTCAGAGCAACTTCACAAAAATATCACAGTAAAGATCACAAAGTTTTAAAGCCATAGGGTTTATAATCCTAAGTATCCGGAATCCACAAATCCAAAGTGTCAGGGATACTAACCAGATAGTCCAAGTAACCTTAACATATTTTAATGTCCACGTTGATTATTAAGTAAATTTACAAAGAAAATAAAGCTCAAGTGAGCAAAGATAAAAAAGACAGAAAGTAAATACTCAAGTGAGTAAAAGGAAAATAGCATGAGATGTAAATGCTTAAAGATAAATGACATAAAGTAAACACATAAAATACATGCATGAAGTAAAATAATAAAGTAAAGTCAATAATTAATAGTCAATGGTTAGAAGTTAGTGATTAATAGTTGAAGGTTGAATGATTTTTTTAGAAGAGTGATCTATGATAATTTGAACATTAAGCCTATGTCAAAGTTAATGAAGACTCATTAGAGGTTTGATAGAATCAAAGCCTCCTAATAATGAGCTTTCAAGGTTATTGGTCGTAGCTTAATATTTAAACATCCTTGGACTTACAAACACAAGGTTTGAACCACTAAGAATCAATCAAATGAAAGATGGAAAAATGGGGATTCCAAATTATATGATCTATGATAGTTTGAGCCTTGAACATAGGTTAAAGTTAATGAAGACTCATTAGAGGATTGATAGAATCAAAGCCTCCTAAAAATGAGTCATCAAGGTTTTTGGCCATAGCTCCAAACTTAACCATACTTGGGCTTGCAAATATCAAGTTTGGGCCACTAAGAACTAATCAATAGAAAGGAAGAAACAGGATGAGATGAAGGGGAGAAAGGGAAATCACAATGTAACCAATGTCTCAAATGAATTAAAATTAGGGTTTCAAATATCATTAACACCATTCATTTATTTTGGTGGATTTGGTTTTTCAACCTATCAACACCCAAGATCCAATGAGTTTAAGGGAATTGTCCCAAAGCAACACTCAAATGTCTCCAAATCATAACCAATCACAAAAATAATAAAATATAATTAATAAAAATAATATTTAAATGATTAATAAAAAGGAAATAATTGATAAAATATAAAAAGTGTATTAAAACACCAAATAAAAAATCCCAAAAAGTATCAGAGGTCAAACATGAGTCAACAAGTGTTGATAAAAAAATTTCGATTTTTTAAAAGTCAAGAACTATTTTTAAAATATAAAGAAATGAGCAAAAATAAACCAAAATTTGTAAAAAATAGTGAAATCAAAAAAATTAATAAAATGAGGTCACAAATATTTTTTAAAAGGTCATAAGACCTTCCACATTTTTTTCCAAAATTTTAGAAGGTCAAAAAGTATTTTTAAACAATTAAAACAAATAAAAAAAGAGAAAAATTATAAAAATATCAAATCACGAAATAAAATTATGAGAAAATAAGAATCCAAAAGAGAATATTCAAAAATATTTGTAGTAATTTTTTCATAATTTTCAAGTTAGAAATGAACTTTTTATGAATTTTTGAAGTTTAAAACAAATAAAATAAAAGTCAGAAAATAAAATAATAAACCAAAAAGATCTGGACCATTAAATCAATATCAAAATTCGTTAGTAAGTAGATCCAAGGGATCTTTTGCATTGTGCCTGATAAGGTCTTTATTTAATAACACACCGGATCTTTAATAAAAGTCAGAAAATATAAAATAAAAACAAAAAATATGGACTGTTGGATCAATGTAAAAATGTGTTAGTAAGCATATCTAAAGGACCTGACGCGTTGTGTATGATATGGATCTTTGCAAGAAACACATAGAGTTTATGAAAAACGAGCCAATCGAAATGAAACAAATGCCAAAGGATCATTGGTTGAAGCACGACATGTAGGTTGTCTTCAACCTCCAGACACCTGTAAGTAGGGATTTCATGAGATTCTTCAAACGAAATTGTTTGAAGCTCATAGCCGTGTCATTGGATTCGTGTCTTCTAGGAAATCCTAACCTCACCCTCGTGAAATATTTCTTTAATCACAACTTACTCAACTTGGGAAAAACCAGTTAAAATTGCAAAGCTAAATTTATAAATAAATGATCAATTCTCAATGAAAATGCAATCTAAAAGAAGTATGAGACTCAGAGGAAGGAGGACTACATATTAGTAACTTGTTTGGATCAATTTGAATAAGAAAACTACCTGAACGAAGCTCAAGAAAATTTCCCTAAAATTGAGCTTATGAAGCTCGGTTTATAGCTCTTATTGCTTGGTTTAGGTGGTAGAGAGTTTGTATACGAGTTTAGAAAGAAGAATCGGAAGAGAATTTGAGGTGAGAAGGCTTGAAATTATGAAATGAATTTTCAAATTTCCAAGCTTTGAATGAACTTTGGCAGAGTGATTGGGGCTCTCTAAAGCTTACGAAAATGAGTGGAATATGGTCTGTATTTATAAGAGAAGTGAATGGAATCAAGAGGAGGGGTGAATGGATTCATTTGAATGGAAATCATATGCACTTGTGGTCATGAGGAAAGTATGATCTCATGTTCATAAAAACTTATCAAAATGATGTGTTTTGACACTCTAAATGATCTAAACATCTCTGTTAATCATGTTTAAGTGGAAAAAACGCACAAATTTGGTAATTAGAAGTCACATTATAGAAATGATAATCTGACTTTGGTGAGAAACTTCAGTTCCAAGGTACCAACTTTGAATCCATGGTGCATACAACTTAGGAGGCTTTATGACATGATTCTTGAAGCATTTGAAAGACAAGGTCACAATCTTTACAATGTTCCAAGAAAGACTCCATTTGGATAATTGCGCTGGAAGTTATTCATCTTTGAAAACAGGAAAAACACACAGATTCTCATACTTAGGAAAATTTCTAAGTATAGAGCTTCAATATGACCTATAATGTTCTTCAAGTTACAATCCCTTACACATAAAATTAACTCTTGATCTTTGAGGATAAAATAAAGTTGATCCTTCAAATTGAATTGTGGAATTAAGATCATTCAAAAATCATAAAAATTCAAAGAGTTATGGCCTTTGGAAGATGATGAAATTTTCTTGAGAAATCCACAAATGACGTATAATCTTTTCAATTCTTTAAAGACTATCCATATCTTTTCAAGAATTTCACCTTGAAAAAAAGTTGTACTAGACATCCTCAAGTTTATTGTAAAAAAAATGAGTTCAAGGAGATAAAAGATGACCAAGTTATGATCCTTTGAAGTCACACAAGAAAATTCCATAGCTTTTCCAAAAGACTTATAATCTTCTCCAACATAAATGGTCTTCCATTCAAAATTAGCCTTAGGTTCTTGAAGAGAAGTTATTAAGAACTCTTCAAAGATAATCATGGCTTTGGAATCAACCTAAAATCTCAAAAAATGAGCAAGATATGGTCTTTAGAAGTCAACTCAACCTCACTTAGAGAGTACCAAAATGACTTGTAACCCCTTTCAACTTTTGATGACATTCAAATAACAAATGGATCTTGACATGTAAAAAGAAGCTTTTGTAGATGACGATAAGAATCCATATCAAAAGGAAACAACTCAGAATGTTGAAAATTGAGAGAATTATGCACATGTGATCACTGAATCAAGTACTTGTTCAATTAGGTCAAACTTGTTGAATCAACCTTGAATATTTTGAACTTTATTTGCAAAATAGAATATGATGGATCACATTTAGACCTTGAAATGATGTTATCTTGAAGCAAACACAAATATGGAGCTTAAGTATCAATGAAACTTGTTGAAGAAGGAATGTAAATAAACACATGAACCTATGAATCTTCTTGATGAATGCCATTCTCTTTAAAGAAAGCTTGACCTTAAATGAAATTGAGAGAGTTCTTTAAACCAGATAATTGTGATGTCATCAACATAGCCTTGAAGCTCAAACTCTTGGACTTTATTGAACAACCATCTGACTGAGGACTATTCCTCAAAACCCCAAGTTAGATGGTGAAATGGATGTAGTTGTGTCATCACCTACAATATAAACATCCAAAGAAACATAGAATGCACATGTAAAGACACACAATTCAAGGTGTTTGGTGATCCCTCAAGAGCAAACTTAAAATATAGGAGGAAGTAGAAGAGAGAACCAACCCTAATGTGTGATTTGGATGTATTGATGATATGAGATGATGAGATATCTTAGGAGCAAAAATTGGGGTATCATAACTGCCCTTATTTAAGTGTCTTCTATCTGGAGACACGGATGATAGAAACTTTGTCTCAGTGCGATTGAAGATACTTAAATACAAAACAACCCCTATTTTTGGCCCTAAGATGCCATGCAATGCTTATGATTATGAATGTAAAATATAAACTTCACACATGTGACACAGAACACCACTTGGGAAGCAAAAATAATACATACATATTAATGAAGAGAGTCCAACCAGAAAAATAAATTACTGGGGAACGACACGATTCTGGGGATGATTATGAATATGCAAAACCAAAATCACAATTAAAGAATCAAAATGCAGAGTAAGATTCCAACAATGGAAATTCCTAACAATGCAAGTAACAAGCCAACAAGGAAATAATCTTTAAGAAAGGATTACCGACTCGAGTGGGGAAAGAAACTTGACTCTATTGGAGACAAAATCAACTCCGCTAGGAGAAGAGGACTTAACTCTACTGGGGTAAAGCCTAAAGAGAAGACAAAGTAACATCATCTCAAAAAAATGATGAAAAAGCAATGGATAACAACGACTGATAGGTAACTGTGAACTATCCACTCATAAAGAAGGTAGCAAAAAGAGAGTAAGCTGACTCACAGGGGATCGTAAACTATCAACCTGAAGGATGAGAGTAGAAACAGTAAGATAATATCAGCTCAAAGATGATGGTAAATATCAGTATTAAGGCAGGTAATGAATGATTGACATCAGTACTTATGACTAGTAACAAATGATTAACATCAGTACTTATGACTGGTAACCAAGGATTGACATCAGTACTTATGACTGGTAACAAATGATTGTCACCAATACTCATGACTGGGAATAAGGGTTGAGATCAGTGCTTATGATTGGTAACAAATGATTGACATCAGTACTTATGACTGGGAACAAATTATTGACATCAATACTTATGACTGGGAATAAAGGGTTGGCATCAGTGCTTATAAATGGTAACAAATGATTGACATTAGTAATTATGACTAGGAACAAATGATTGACATCATTACTCATGACTGTGAACAAGGTTTGACATCAGGGCTTATGACTGGTAATAAATGATTGGCATTAGTACTTATGAATGGGAACAAATGATTGACATTAGTACTTATGACTGGAAACAGCTCAACTCTATTGGGGTAAAGTCCAATGAGGAGAACGAGGTGAATATCGACTAAAAAATGACAGTGAACTATCAATTCAAGGCTAAAGGTAGAAAACACATAGAACAATAACAATTTTCTCACAATTATGGTATTTCAACTAGAACGGGTCCCAACTTCTTCTTTAACCAAGGCATTCCGCCTAGAAAGGGTAACAAATTTTACCAATTTTTGGATTTCACTGAGACTGGTAACAATTTCTTCTTTTATCAAGATATCCCTTGAAAAGGGTAATAACTGCTGTAAAGATCTTTCAACGAACTATATTTGGCATATTGAAAAGACATATATCCATTGGAGTTAACAAATATCTTCTTTGGCACTAACACATTTACTGGGGGAGTACAGGTTGCTCAAATAAAGAGACCCCCACTAGTCATTATGAGAAGGATTGCAATAACACTGTTAGGAATGAATTTTGAACTCCTGGGGAGATATCAACACACTCCTGTTGAGGAGATAAAGCCCTCACATGCAAAATAAATGCATATTTTCGATCTAGATTGCACAGCCTAGAAAGGTCAAAGTATTATTGTTGTCGAGGACCACAAATTCAAACCAGGAACAAACCAGAGTGAAATAGTCAACCAAGAAACCACTCAATGAGGAGTAAACTCAAATGGGGATCAATTCCATCCAGGTAATGAGTTGGGTAGGAAGGATAAAGAAAAATTCTTCCATGAGGAATAACTCAATGGGGAAATTGAAAGGATGTACACTTTCATCTTAAGGTTAACATTCTATTGGAGAGAGGATAACACAAACTATGCAACGACGATAAAATATCAACATAAACACCAATGAATGCAAATAAGCAATGAACTTTAATTCAACAATGCATGATGTATATAGGAATGAATGAATGTATGTTGGGTATATGTTGACAAAACATATGCACACAATTAGGGATAACCAGACAAAACAAACTTGGGTAAAGACAACACTCGGCTAAAGCACATCCAAGATGGGGACTTCGATAAGAGAGAAAGCACCAATTGATGAAATAAAGTCTTATTCCATAGCTTGACTTCTCTGGGAAAGGAAATGTTACTTGAGAACAATGAAAGCACAAATAGATAGCAATCAACTGTAAAGTTTCATGGATATGATAAACTCCTCCACGCTTCACCGGGGAATATCATACAAACTTTGCTAGGTAAGACAATACGACATGTGTAACACCCTGTACATATATGTCTAAAATAATATGCAGTGATACTAAAAATGGTATATAGAAACATACAAATTCTGAAAAAGACAAGGAATTAAAATCGTATACAACATAACTCGAATATTATAATGTATACAATCAACTTGTCTTCAGCAATAGAGAGTGGAAAGATAAGATCTGATGAGGTCTTCCTACCATATGCTTGCCTGCAGTCTTCAAAACCGACAATCTAGCAATTCCTCTACTTATAACCTGTTCCTAAAAAAAAATTGGAATGGGGTGAGATTACTAAATCTCAAAGAGTCTCCAAGGTACATGCATCAAAATGGATCCACCGTGGATCCGGGATTTCCTCACGGTTGGGTACAAGTACACAACATGGGTAAAACCACCATTGGAAGTACCATAACTATCCAATGAGGCAACAAGAAAACACAATCGACACAACAACCACAAACAATCAGCACAAGGTCCAGCACAACAACCACAAACAATATGCAGACTCGTACCCATGTACAAGGAATCTAGAAGTAAGTATCACCTGCATGTTGTACCCAAAAATTTTCCCTCTTCATTTTAATTCTAATTGGATTATACTTCATTATCGTGTACATACATTCATTTCATAGGCTTATGCTCATGGAATCGAGGTATTTCTTTGCAAGAAAGAGTTGCGAAAAATGTCTGTTCCGTTAAACAGCATTGTGAAGCAGAACTCAGGATTTTCCGCATTTTAATGCGATTGCATGTTTTCCAATCTATCCAATCAACAAAAAAGCAAGTCATAATCATGGAAATATCTCACGTGTTACAACGTGTTCTGAATTATGCAGAAAGTCGGGCATTTCAATTGATTTGAGACAGTGCATACAGAAATTCGGTGCGATGCATTTCAAGCTCAGAAATTTCACAACTCGAGTTCAGAGAGTGGTTTAGGATTGATTCTTCACTCGTTATATTTGTCTTAAGGTATTACTCATTTAATCTATTCATGTTAAAGGATAATTTTGTGATGAATATTTTCTAAAGCGCAAAATACTTGAATTGCGATATACAGTGGATTTACCGTTTCTCTAGTTTTTGGATGCTTAACAATTCATAACTTCTGACTGGAGTATCATCATTGAGTGCCTCTTGGAGAATTTGAATTGTCTTATTATTTCGTCCAACTTTTACATTCGGCCCGAAAGTCAATTCATTGAGGAAGGTCTCCGAATGCGCGAGTACTTTGAAGCTAAACAGTGAAAAAATAGTGAAAATACTGTGTTAAACCGTTATTTCGCGGATGTTCAAAATTCATAACTTTTGCCTGGATAGATGTTTTTGAGCTCTTCTTTTGGCTAAAAATCTATATTGATTTTATCTTTGATTCATATGTTTGGGCCGAGAGCTGATTCTTTGCAGAAGATCTCCAAAAGTGTGAATTTCCAGAGACTTTTATAGTGAAAAAAGTTTGATAGATACTGGCTTCTGTGGCATTCAAAAAATCATAACTCTCTTAGTTTTTATCGTATAGGGCTGGTTCTTGAAGATTTGGATTACAAATTTTGTCTACTACAACTTTTCTTCAGGCTACGAGTTCGAACAGTGCTTCGAAGGCTTCCGTTTATGGCCTGTTTCGTAAGTGGACCAATGAAATATGTTGCTGAACCGAAAGAGACAGTGTTTGTGTATCTCCAAAAATTCATACCTTTGTCGTTGTTTATCTGATTGAGTCTGTTCTTTCACCATTGTGTCACAAATTTCGCAAGCTTCGATTTTGATGTTGAGCTCGAGTCGAGATTTCGCACCTATAATGACGTGGAATTTTACACTCATATTGAGCATTAAATTTGCTGACACTAACAAAACAAAGCCCAACCCAAATTCAAAAAATCACATGTCACACATTCATTGGTTGGAGCACGACACATAGGTCTTCTTCAACCTCCAGATGCCCTAGACTGGGATTCCTCAAACTGTACAATTAGAGGACCAGACCGGTACCATTAGATTCGTCTCTTCAAGACAATTCTCATGGTACCATCGCGCCAAATTTATATAAACTAAGCAAGGCTTAAATTGAGAAAATGAAGAAATAATAGCAAGCACAAAATTCTGGAATATCTCACTCAAATCTCAATGAAATTGCAAATTATAAAAAGCATGAGAATCAGAAGGATGCAGAGAGTAGATTAGTCTTTTATTTGGATCAATTTGACCAAGAAATCTACCTGAACGAAGTATCAAAAGGTGGCCGTGAAACTGGACTTCTGTAGATTAATATAAGTCACAATTCTTGAAGTTAAGAGTTGGTTAGCTTCAGAGAAGTTCAATGAAGCTAATTGAATGGAGCTCTTGGTGTTTTGGAGTGAGAATGCAAGAAATTAGAAATTCAAATTTAGAGTTTGTGTGGGATCTGAATATGGGTTAATTGGCTATCAAAATCTCCTGAAAATGAATGAGGGATGATCCTTATTTATAGCTGATCATGATGTAAGGCCCAAGCGTGTGAATTGGAGGAAAAATCAATGAAGTCGTGTGAATATGCTAAGTGGGAAAAGTGTGACTTCACATGGCTCAAAACACAGCAAAATGGATGGTTCAAGGTTCGTTTCTCATTATGGAAATTTCCTAAACATGATTAGACGCGGAATTGATCCTTAAATAGGCTTGTAATTGGGTTTTAACTGATTTTCAAATTTGACTGAACATGAAACTTCAATTTAAATATGCCAACTTCATAGCCGTGGTGCTAACAATGTAGGGAACTATATAATGTGATTTTTGAAGCATTGGAAAGAATTCTTATCAATATTTACAATGTGAAAAGAATGGGTACATTTGGTGTCTTGGATCAAGAGTTGTATATCTTTGAAATCAGCAAAAACACACAGATTTTCCACATTTAGAAAAATTTCTAAGTTTGGCATTAAAAGTTACTTGTAATGTTTTGCATCCAAACATGGCCTTCCATTCAAAATTTGCTTTTGACCAAAAAATATGGCATGAAGTAGATCTCTTAAATGACTTTTTGAGATTTGAACCAATTAAAAAATCCAAGAATTGGGAGAGTTATGACCTTGTGAAGTTGGTGAAAATCCATGAAATGACTATAAACTTTTGAACTCTTAAGGCATCTTCTAACCACTTTCAAGCTTTGAACATAAAAGAAGAGTTGAGATTCACACTATTAATATAATTATGGAAAAAGAATGGGCTCAAGGAGATAGTAATTGACCAAGTTATGATCTTTTGAAGTCAAACCCTAAAATTCATAGGCCTTTCAAGGAGACTTGTAATCTTTCTCAATCATTAAGCCTCTTCCACATAAGTTTTTCTTGAAACTCTTGAAGTGATTTGTTGGTAACCCTTTAAAGAGAAGCATGTTTTTGGAATCACTCAAAATTATCAAAAGATGAGCAAGATATAACCCTTAGAAGTCTAAAACCCTAGCTCCTCAAGCACCAAAATGACTTGGAAACGCTTTTCAAGTTTGACAAACTTTCTTGCACAATAACTTTTTCCATATGAATAGATGTTGTTGTGGATGATAATAAGAACCCATACCAATAATAACCACCTCCAAATGTTAACGATTGAGAGAGTTATGCACTTGTGATTAAAGAATCAAGAATTTGTCCAATTAGGTCAAACTTCTTCAATCAACTCTTGCATCTTTTGACTTTCCTTGAAAAATTGAGGCATGATGAATCATAGTAGACCTTATCATGATGTACTTTAAAGCATACTCAATGATGAAGTTTGAATCTTAATGAAATTTTGTTGAAGAAGGCATGGAAATAAACTCATGAACCTATGAATCAACATGATGATGTGTGTTGTGCCTCACCTATAAAATCATCAATTAGAGTAAACACTCATTGTATTTATTTGTTAAAAGTTAATCAATACAAAACATAGATGACCACAATATAAAAATCAAGTTGCTTGGTGATTCCTCACGAGCAAACCTAAAGATAGGGAGAAGAACTAAACCCTAGTGTGATCTTGTTGTGATTGATTTGACATGAGATGATAGAGGAATCTTAGGGGAAAAATTTGGGTTACAACAACTGCCCTTATTTAAGTGTCTTCTATCCGGATATACGGAGGTTAAAATATTCATGCGACGCGATTGAAGATACTTAAATATAAAACAAGCACTATTTTTTGGCCCTAAGATGTCATGAAATGATTATGATTGTGCATGCAAACGACCAGATCCAAAAGGTGACACGAGACACTACTGGGGAAACAGAAAATAAAATTTCAAAAGAAAATTAAACTAGGAAAATAAATCACTGGTAAATAGAAGACTCGAATCTATTAGGGTAAAGCCCAAGGAGAAGACAAAGTAACATCAACTCAAACATTGAGGAGAAAAAATAAAGGATAACAGTGGTGAACAGATAACTGTAAACTAACCACTCACTGAGAAGATAGCGAAAAATTAATGTCGACCCACAGGGGAAAGAAATGGTAGGATAATACCAGAAAACACCAATATTAGGGTAGGTCACAAATGACCGGCATCAGTACTTATGACTGGAATCAAATGAATTCTTCTGAGTAAAGTGAGTCTCAACGAAAAACTATCTCCCATAATAACGAGACCATCATCCAACAAAGTAATAAATCTCAACAATGAACTATCTCCCATAATGAAGAGACTACCATCCATTGGAGTAATAAATCTCAACAAAGAAATATCTCCCATAATGACGAGACTACCATCCATTGGAGTAACAAATCTCAATAACGAACTATCTCCCATAATGACGAGACTACCATCCATTGGGGTAACAAATCTCAACAACGAACTATCTCCCTTAATGACGAGACTACCACCCATTGGAGTAACAAATCTCAACAATGAACTATCTCTCATAATGACGAGACTACCATCCATTGGAGTAACAAATATCAACAACAAACTATCTCCCATAATGACGAGACTACCATTCATTGGAGTAACAAATCTCAACAATGAACTATCTCCCATGATGACGAGATTACCATCCATTGGAGTAACAAATCTCAACAATGAACTATCTCCCATAATGACGAGACTACCATTCATTGGAGTAACGAATCTCAATAATAAACTATCTCCCTTAATGATGAGACTACCATTCATTGGAGTAACAAATCTCAACAACGAACTATCCCCCATAATGACGAGACTACCATTCATTGGAGTAACAAATCTCAACAAAGAACTATCTCCCATAATGACGAGACTACCATCCATTGGAGTAATGAATCTCAACAACGAACTATCTCCCATAATGACGAGACTACCATTCATTGGAGTGACAAACATGAATCTTCTCTAGGGACTAACAGACTTACTAGGGAAGTACATGTTGCTTAAATAAAGAGAATTGCCACTTGCTGTTATATGAAGCATGTTGGGAAAAGAAATATGACTTCTCTGGGGAAATGCCAATATATTCCTGCTGAGGAAATAAAGTCATATCGTGCCAAAATAAATGCATATTCTCAAACTAGGGCTCGAAGCCTGCACAAAAAAGAATAATAATATTGTCGGGAACCACAAATTCAAACCAGAAATAAACCGGAGTGAAACAGTCAACCAAGATAGCACCTGATGAGAAATAAACTCAAAAGGGAAAAACATATCTAATCAGATAATGAGCCGAATAAGAAGGCTAAAGCAAAATTCTGCCACAAGGGATAACTCAATTGGGAAATTTAAAGAATATACGCTTTCTACTTAAGGTTGACACTCTATTGGAGAGAGGGTAACGTAATTCTGTAAAGAGGGTAAAATGTCAACAAAATACTAATGAATGCAGATGAGTAATGAATTTTAAATTCATCTATGAATGGTGTATGCATGAATGTATGAATTTTATCATGTATATGCTATCAACACAGCCGTACAACACTAGGAATAACTAGACAAAACCATCTTGGGTAAAGTCAACACTCAGCTAAATCACATCCAGGATGAAAATTCCATAAGAAAGTAAGCACCAACTGAGAAAAAAAATTCCTATTTCACGGCTTATCTTCACTAGGAAGAAACATAATCCGAAAATAATCAAGTCAAAACACTAAATCAGTACAAATACAAGGATATAACATCCTCCTCCAGGTTTCACCGGGGAACACTCACACAAACTTCAATGGGGAAAACAAAGTCTCAATGTTTAGACTTCCACTGGAGATGATAATACTAACTTCACTAGGGATTACAATACCGATTTCAGTAGGGCATATAGAAATCACATCGTCAAGATATCAACTGGGGATCTCATGCTGACTCATTGGGGAGGATAATACCACACTGTCGAGAGGAGCCCAAAATACATTCTTCAATACCAAGAGCGATGATTACACAAACTTTCCTAGGGAGAAATATGAAACCACATGGGGATAACAACTTTCAGAGAGAAACATTATCTCAGCTTTACTTGGGGATTTAAGAAGTCAAACAATACAACAAGAAATCAACATTATGGGGATTTTAAATCAAACCCAACACTTGGCGAGAGAAAACCCGAAAAGTTGACAATTGTTTCAACACTTCTTAGAAAAGATACTTCCCTTGTCTAGTTTCCTGGGAAACCAAAAACAATAACAATAATTCTATTACTGCAAAGGGTGATGTCTTGCAAATTATTCTACCTCAGCACACAAAGGGAGAAGGCACTTCTGTCATATGAGCGAAGACCTCACTGGAGAATCTGGGATGGAAGTTTCAAACCATGCAAACCCGAAATCAGAATAATCAACTTGGAGAGAAAAAATGAACCAAGACTGGACTGGGGAAAATGGGATGACCAACCCAACATTGCACCCTATATCAATTGGTATCATCTCCAACTATTTGAGAAACAACAATAAGATCATACACACATCAACAAGAGTGACATGGGAGAACTCTCCTGGGGAATACCCTCTTCCAAAAAAAATCAGAGTTCATCCATCCTTGGAATCACTATTTTTTGTTTTTTTTAGTCACTAAATCTAAAGTAAAAAGTAATTTGTAAATTCTTTTCAAAAACAATTTTATTATTAAATCTCTTTGTTTTGAAAATTACCATCAATAATAAATGGAGTCTTTGTAAGCAGAATAAAATAAGAATTGCAAAGAATTGGATAAAAGCTCGAACTTTATTAATAGAATAGTAATCTGTGAATGGTGAGACCCCATAGATGATTACAAAGTTTAGAAAATGGTAATATATTAGAAAAGATACATTGAAATACAATGACCACTATTCTCCCTAACAACTTTGAATTCCTGAGCAGAGACTTCTATTAAAGTATGGTGAGAGTCCAAGAAAATTATTGCTTCAATGATCAAGTCTTATCTGACGCAGTTACTTGCAAAAAAAAACCTAACTTTTGCCTAGGCGGCCCTTGCGAGTTTTCAACCTAGCGGGAGAATTTATTCTGTTTATGACTCTTATTTTTTCCTAGACCTCCCTTTCTGGTTCTCAGCCTA
This sequence comes from Vicia faba, assembly GCA_948472305.1. Taxonomy (NCBI): domain Eukaryota; kingdom Viridiplantae; phylum Streptophyta; class Magnoliopsida; order Fabales; family Fabaceae; genus Vicia; species Vicia faba. The sequence continues at coordinate 1,434,505,325 of OX451741.1, read as the reverse complement.
CCGAGATGCTCTTCTTTTCCTAAGCCGCCCTTTCGGGTTTTCGAATTAGTGAGTTGTTCTTTTATTTCTTTAGAAAAAGCATTTCTTGACTGCATCAGCATTCATAGGACATGGGAACTCCTCGCCATCCATAGTTTCAAGAATCAATGCACTGCTAGAGAAGGATTTCTTGACCACATATGAGCCTTCAAAATTAGGAGTCCACTTGCCCCTAGAATCAGCGTTGAATGACACAATCTTCCTGAGCACAATGTCGCCTTCTCTGAATTCACGAGGCTTGACCTTCTTATCAAAAGCTTTCTTCATTATCTTCTAGTATAATTGGCCATGACACAAGGACGTCATTCTCTTTTCTTCAATCAAATTCAATTGGTCAAACTTGTTCTGGACCCATTCAGCCTCTGACAACTTGGTTTCCATTATCACACGTAAAGAAGGAATCTCAACCTCAACGGGGAGCACTGCTTCCATACCATACACATGAGAGAACAGGGTTGCCCCTGTCGAAGTGTAGACATATGTACGATACCCATGCAAAGCAAAAGGGAGCATCTCATGCCAATCTTTATAGGTAACAACCATTTTTTTGGATGATCTTCTTAATATTTTTATTAGCAGCTTCAACATCCCCATTCATATTTGGCCTGTAGGGAGATGAATTGTGATGGACAATCTTGAATTCTTCACAAAGTTCTGTCATCATCTTATTACTCAGATTCGAGGCATTGTCAGTGATAATCCTGCTTGGAACACCATACCATATATAAGATTGTTCTTGATAAAACGTACTGCCACATGCTTATTAACATTAGCATATGAAGCCACTTCCACCCATTTGGTGAAGTAGTCAATTTCTACCAAGATAAAAAGATGTCCATTCGACCCCTTGGGTTCAATCATTCCAATCATGTCAATATTCCACATAGAGAAAGGCCACTGGCAAGAAATAACATTGAGAAATGTCGGAGACACATGAATTTTGTCAGCATAAATCTGACACTTATGGAACTTCTTTGAAAATTTATAACAATCATATTCCATTGTCAACCAATAGTAACATGCCCTAAGAATATTTTTTTCCATCTAATGTCCATTGGCATGAGTACCAAAAGAACATTCATGGATTTAATGCATTAACATGTCTGCTTCGTGCCTATCCACGCATTTGAGCAAGACCATGTCATAATTTCTTTTGTATAACACATCTTCATTGAGGAACAAGCTGCCTGCCAACTTTCTCAATATCTTTCTATCTTTGTTTGATGTACTAGCCGGGTATTCCTGAGTCTAGAGAAAATTATTGATATCATAATACCAAGTTTTTTCATCCGACGTCTCCTCTATTGCAAACACATGAGTTGGTCTATCCAAACGTTGCATTGTGATACGAGGAACATCGTTCCAAGTATTTACTTGATCCATAGAAGTCAGAGTGGCCAAAGCATCCGCCATATGATTTTCATCTCTAGGAATATGATGGAATTCAAATTTATTAAATAATGGTAATAATCTTCTAGCATAGTCTTTGTAGGGAATCAAGCCAGGGTGACGAGTATCCCATTCTCCTTTAATCTGAATTATTACCAAAGCTGAATCACCATACACATCTAGAATTTTGATTCTGAGATCAATATCCTCCTCGAGACCCATGATACAAGCTTCATATTCTGCCATGTTATTGGTGCAATCCAATGCCAATATTGCAGTAAATGGGATATGCGATCCATGAGGAGTGATAATCACATCACTAATTCCTTTCCCATAAGCATTTACAACTCCATCAAACACCATGCCCTAACGAGATTCAGGACCAATACCTTCCCCAGGTAAAGTTTCATCACAATCTTTTACTTTAAAAAACATAACATCCTCATCAGGGAAATCATATTTAACAAACTGATAATCATCAACCGGTTGGTGAGCAAGATAATCTGCCAACACACTGCTTTTTATAGCCTTCTGAGTACGGTATTCAATATCATATTCAGACAACAACATCTGCCAACGGGAAATTCTTCCAGTAAGAGCATTCTTTTAAAAAATATACTTAATTGGATCCATTTTGGAAATCAACCTAGTAGTATGATTCAACATATATTCCCGCAACCGTTTTGCCGCCCAAGCCAAAGCACAACATGTTTTTTCCAACATAGAATACCATGACTCACAGTCAGTAAACTTCTTGCTGAGATGATAAATGGCATATTCCTTTCTCCCTGTTTCATCTTATTGTCCCAAAATACAGCCCATAGAATTATCTAACATAGTCAGATACATAAGCAATGATCTTCCTTCAACAAGAGGGAGCAATATAGGAGGTTCAAGAAGATACTCTTTAGTAATTTCAAATGCCCTTTGGCAATCTTTTGTCCACACACAACCTTGATCTTTCTTTAACAACTTAAAGATTAGCTCACACGTTGCAGTCATATGGGAAATAAATCTGGAAATGTAATTCAACGGCCCAAGGAAGCCTCTAACTTGCTTTTCAGTTCATGGCACCAGAATTTATTTAATTTCCTTAACTTTATCAGGATCAACCTCAATTCCTTTTTGGCTAACAATGAAATATAATAATTTCTCTGATCAAACACTAAAGGTGCATTTATTTAGATTCAAGCAGAGGCGATACTTCCTCAAACACTGAAACAATTTCAACAAATCCTCTACATGCCCTTCTTCAGTCTGGAATTTAGCAATCATATCATCAATATATACCTCAAATTCCTTGTGCATCAGATCATGGAATATGGTTGTCGTATCCCTCTGGTACGTTCCACCAGCGTTCTTCAACCCGAAGGGCATCACTCTGAATAGAATGTTCCCCAGGGTGTGATAAAAATTGTTTTTTCCATGTACTTAAGAGCCATTCTGATTTGATTATATCCGGAAAATCCATCCATGAACAAGAATACTTAAAATTTTATTGTACTATCAACCAACATATCAATATGTGGTAATGGAAAGTCATCTTTTGGACTAGCTTTATTTAAATTCTATAATCAACACACATGCAAACTTTTCCGTCTTTCTTTGGTACTGGGACAATATTGGAAATCCACTGAGGGTACACTGATGTCACAAGAAAACCGACATTAATCTCCTTTAAATTTTCTTCTTTAATTTTCATTGCCATATCAGGGTGAGTTCTTCGCAATTTCGGCTTGATTGGCGGGCATTCTGGCTTTAACAACAAATGATGTTCCATGATATCAGTATCCAAACAAGACATGTCTTGGTAAGACCAAGAAAAGATGTCCACACACTCTTTCAACAATTCAATCAACCTTCTATTTACATTGGTATGAAGTAATTCTCCAATCTTAACTTCTTTCGGATCTTCCTCTGTACCCAAATTAATCATCTCTAACGACTCTTTATACGGTTGAATGGTACTTTCGTCGTGCTCAAGCAACCGTGAAACCTCGTCCGGGATTTCGTCGTACTCTTCTTCTTTAGCCACACACGCAGGATATTTAAAGTTGGGAGAGGGTGTAGGGTTATTGTACTCAACTGGTTTTTTAATTAATCTTCACATATAATTTATGATTGATTTTAGAAATTGACACACATAGCAAGAGATTATGCAGATTCAATTACAATTATTATTTATTTTGAAAGGATATTTCTGATTACCATTTTCCAAGAAAAGCATAAGTTAAAGACACAATTTGGGAATCAAAGACAACTTTTATTATTGATTTTAAAAATCAAAGCAACAAATATGCCCATACAATATCAATACTTTTACCTTGGGCAGAGTGAAAGATTTTTGAAAATATTAACAAAAACAAATTACTTTGAAATATGAATGCAAGAGGGAACATCAATAGTGATCCAATTTTGGACTTTGGCTCCATGCATCGTGTAGTTCGGCATCTCTTGCTCCCCTTCTCCTTCCAGAATAGCATTAATCCTAGGAACAGTTGGATGAAGGTAACCTCCGTTGTGAAAGATGTCTTGATATTTGCCCAAAGCAGACTTCAGCTTCATAACCTCACCTTTACCATTCTTCACAGAGAATCCCAAACTATCTCTATTCTTATTCACAGGCGGATCAACAATCTACCCCCACATTTTACTAGGGACATTACGCACTACCTGCTGAGCATCCTTAAACGAAGCTATAGAATTATCATTTCCCTTACATTATCAATGGATAAAGCTTGGAACTGAGTTCCAACAACAGCTTCATCCGCTTCGACAACACTGAAAGAGGATAAATGAGATATTAACAAATCATGTTCTCCATTTATGATGACCACCTATCCTTCACGAACAAAATTCAGCTTTTGGTGCAAAGTTGAAGTGACATCCCCTGCCTCGTCGATCCACGGCTGTCCTAGTAAACATCTGTTAGCGGGAAAAATATCCATAACCAAGAAAGTAATCTGAAATAAGTGTGTGCCTATGTGAATAGGCAAATATACCTCTCTGATGACAGAATTCCTTGATCCATCAAAATATTTCACAATTATGCCACTCGGGCGCATGGGAGTTTCTTGGTACTTTAGCTTCATGAGTGTTCTCCTCGGTATGACATTTAAAGCGGACCCTTTGTCAATCAGCACATTAGACAATGAATCATTCTTAAAATTCATTGAGATATGGAGAGCCAAGTTATGATTCCTTCCTTCATCGGGAAACTCGTCATCACAGAAACTCAGGTTATTAAAGGATGTAATATTCCCGACAACACTACTGAATTGGTCTAAAGGCATATCACTTTCTACGAAAGCTTGATCCAATACTCTCATCAAAGATTCCCTGTTGGCATAAGAGTTCATTAGCAAGGCTAGAATAGATATCTTTGATGGGGTTTTAAACAATTGAGCTACGATCCCTTAGTCGCTCATCTTGATAATTTTCAAAATATCATCCACATCATTTTCCATAGTAGTACCACTAGATTCCCCCACTTCTTTCTTAGGTTAAGTACTTTCAACAACCTTTTTATCAGCATTAACATTCCCTCGAATGACAGGTGCGAAAACACGGCCACTGCGGGTCACTCGGCTAGCTTCAGCAATATTCTTGACATCAGACAAAGGTTGGATGGGGACTTCCGCACCATCCTCCAAGATTATAGCATTATATTTGTATGGAACGACTTTTTTTGATTGGTAAGGAACATGCCTTGGTAAGCAAATCACCATTGGAGCAACAACTGGCTTGCTATGATACTAAATCTCTATATGGGCGAGAACACTAAAACAAGGCACAATAATATTCACCCTTTCTTCAGAATACTTAGACATCACAACATCATCGCTGGAGAACATATATTCATCTGAGGAAAAGAACTCATCTGCAGAAACATACTCATCGTCTGACACAGTCTCGGCCAAGCAATATTCCATCATATTAATCCTATTGCAATCATCTCTATTGCTTGAGACTTTGATAGCAACATTGTCCAATAACAACTGAACACCCTTTTTCACGATGGAACAACCATGAGAATCTCTGCAGCAAATTTGGCAAGACCCATAATGGTGTTCTTCTTGACCATCCATGTGACAGAAGGTAGCGTGTAACTGCACCAAATCATCATTCATATGGTTCATGTCAAAAATCTGGAATTCTCCAGGACATCCAAAGACCATATTCATATCCTCTTCGTACTCTTCCCTTGGCCTAATTATATGAATGAGGCCTCCGTCCATCATTTCCTGAAGATCAACTTTTATCTTATCACATCCCTAGACATCTATATTGCAAATACTACAACCAGCATGGTCGTGGGTATAGTAACTGAGCTCGTAGAGGCCAACATGAATTTTCACTAGATCCCTTCTAACCAGGTTGATATCAAAAATTCGGAAGTCCCCAGGACAACCATCAACCATATTTATAACATTTTCTCCTCCATGCTCAGGAAAATGATTATCTTTCACGTTAGGGCCAACATCTTTAAAGGATAAGAGGCCATATCTCACCCTCTTTTGTACTTTAGATTTCAAAGGATAATAGTTCTCAATACTTTGCTCTGGTGTTCCCTGATGAAAATCACACATCTGGTCTGCCTTATAATACCAGGGTAGAGGTGAAGGTATAGTAGGGGGAGGCTTGGTCTGAACCAACTTTTTTTGAATCAAAGCCGAAAGTAACTCTACATAGCTCATTGGAATATATTCAAAATCCTATCTCTTCTGACTTTGCCCTTGATTCCCTTGAGGAGACGGTCTCTGATAAGAAACAATGGTTGGAGCTACATTGACAACCAGAGTCACAGGAGCAACCTATTGCTGGTAACGTTGATTTCTTCTAGGTGGCCTAATCTTCCTCTCCCCAATAACAACATTCGTTTCACTTTCTTTCTTTCGAGAGAACCCGTATGACAACTTCTTTGTCCCTTCATCTTTTGTCAAGCGCCCTTCTCTAACAGCCTCTTCTAAACGAACACCCATGCTCACCATTTCGGTGAAATCACATGACGCACTGGAGACCATCCTTTCCTAATAAAATGATCCAAGGGTTTTCAGGAAGACCTTGGCCATTTCTTGTTCTTTCATAGGTGGCACCACCTGGGAAGCTATCCCGCGCCATCTTTGTGCATACTCTTTGAATGACTCCTTGTCTCTTTGAGCCATTGCCCTCAACTGGTCACAGTCAGGCACCATGAACATATTATACTTATACTACTTGATAAAGGCTTCCTCTAGATCATTGAAGGTGCGGATACTGCTACTGTCTAAACTCATATACCACTTCAAAATAGCACCAGTTAAACTGTCTTGGAAGATATGAATGAGAAAACTCTAATCATCAGTATAGGTAGACATTTTCCTGATATACATCACGAGGTGGTCACGAGGACAACAATTTCCCTTGTACCTCTCAAATTCTGGCACTTTAAACTTCGATGGCACCTCTACGTTAGGAACTAGGCAGAGTTCGTTGACGTTTTGTCCAAACAATTCTTTTCCTTGAAGGACCTTCACTTCCTTCTGCATCTCACTGAACTGGTCTTGAAAGTCATCCAATCGGTCATAGAAACCCACACTTTCCCCGATGGAGGAACATGACGATAAACTTCATCATTAACAAACGACATAGCATTCACCGAAGGAGGTGCAGTATAATGATTCTCATTTCAAGCCATAAATGTAACATGCACCATAGGAGGTGCGAGAGTAGAAGCAACTTGAACAACTGGAGCAACTTGAGAATCAAGATTATACGCTTCTGGCATGAAATTTTCTGGCATCCCCCATGGGTAACCCTGAGGCATACGATTCTGAGCAACAATAACTAGAGTAACAGAAACGGGAAGTGATGGTCCCTCAGAAGAAAATGTTGTTTGTTGTGGTTGAGAAGAAGGAGGAAAAAGTGGTGGCTGATTCTGAGCATCCACCAATGATTCCATCAAAGTAGTCAGATTGGCCATACCGACCTTCAGAGCAATAATTTCTTCGCGTAGCTCGCGTTTCTCTTGTTCAATATTCTCCATTTTCTTCCTGAAATTAGCCCGAGTATTATACTGGGGAGACAACTTGTTGAACGAAGTAGAGAAACATAGTAAGACACCTGGATATGAACGGAAATGCAAGAAATATGTGCAAGATGATGCATGATATGTAATGCACATGATTTATTTTATTATTATTAATATTTTAAGGGACTCAAAGATTTATAGACAATTTGAAAATACTAAAGTACTAACACATTTTGAAATACTAAAAATTTCATTATAATAACTTCAAAATGGATTACAACTTTTTAGTACCAGTTTCAACAATCCCAAGTATAAAAGGAGATAAAATCTAAAATTCTAAGAAGGAAAAGCTGATGAAGATCTCTCCACACACTAACGCTTTCTCGTGAGTCTTGTAATCTGAGCCTTCAAATGCTTGTTCTCTTTTGCTCCCTAAGAACTCAAATCACTCTCAAATAAGTGATGTTGAGATGCAAGTCTTGTTTACAATAAAAAATAATCTTCAAATAAATTGGGCATACTCAATTATAAACTATATGGAGCATCTCAAAAATCAGTCTGGTGGACTTCCATATGCTCATTGGATAACCAAGATTCTCAAATTTGAAAAATTTAGCTTTCGAGGAGAAACCGAATCAAAAATGAATTCAAGAGATTGTGAAATTTCAATTGTGGCGGCAAACAAAAATATGGGTATTTTCAAAGATGACGATGGATTGTTCAAGCATAGAGAAAAAAAACTTCCTCCAATCAAGATTCACATCCTCCACCACCCACATATGACGGCGAAATATCAAATGTGATAATTTATCACAAACTTTTCTCAATGAAAAATTTCATGATTTCGAAATTTCGAGACATTCATCAAGAATTGACATCCCTTCAAAATCCAATTCAAGAGGACTCTATGGTTTAGAGTGATGATGAAGAATCCTAAATGTCTTAGTACCTTTGTTTGTTGTTTTTTTTTCTTTCTATGTAATGCTTTTATCTATTGCATTTTGTATCGTATTTCCTTCTGTATCGTTTATGTCATCAAAGACCTAATGTCTAATGTATCTTTAAGTATTCATTCACTTTGTGTTTTATTATAAACTTGTGTTTTATATTATGTTTTATTATGGTCTTTTTCCCATCCTTTTTTATATTGATAAAGGAGGAGAAGACATTGTGTGCTTGTGTTTAGTGATGCAGAAATTTTTTCAAGATTTTAAAGCGTCCTCTTTGAAAAACAAGTCTTCAAAGGCTACACAAATTCAAGGGAAGATATCCAACTTAGGGGGAGAACACATCACTATGATACACATACAAGCAACACTCAAAGACCTTGATGCACAAGCTACAAATGTCAAATTGGTTGTCTACATCAAAAAGGGGGAAAATGTGATTGCATGCACTCTAATCAAAGTGTTTTGATGAAGACCACCATACATAAAGTTAAAGAAATATCAAGGCTGTGGAAAAGAAGATATTCAAGATCATATAATATTTCAAGATCACTCTTTGAAGTTTTCTACATGTGTACAACCAACTTTCAAGATGAAGATTTATGAAGATTCATCAACAAGTTAGGTACAAATTTTAATTTGAGGTTTTTAAGATGATATAATGCTCAAAATATACTCTAAATATTTTACATAAGTGTCATGATCATTTAAGAGTATAATATTACATGTCCATCCCTTAGAAAATAATTTTTTATCACTTTCACTCAGCGATAACCGATTACAGGGTTACAGTAACCGGTTACCCTGTAACCGGTTACAGGACTTCACAAAATTAAAATAAAAAATTTAGTTCAGTGGTAACCGGTTACAGCTTTTGGGTAACCGGTTACAGGCATGCAAATTTGAAAATTTACACGTTATCGTACATGAGTAACTGGTTACAGTCCTACGGTAACCAGTTCCCGCTGAAGAAAAATTCAAAATTTTTCTGTTTTACATGGTTGTTGGATGATAACTCTTGGGGTCCAACCATTGCATCTTTTTACTCATTTGAGGTGTAATGAAAGGGTGTATTTCATATATAACATTTGTTTGCACTCAGATCATAACATAACACATACTATTCAAAACTAAAAATTCTTAAGTGTCGTAAAACTTTGAGAATTTACATATTGCATGAATCATTGTTTAGAACTTTCATACTCATCATTGTTTCAGCAAATATTGAGCACTAGATCTGACAATTAACTTCCTATTAAATCTTGTCTTAGTATCTTGATAACCATTGTGTTATTCAAGAATTGATCATACTTTATAAAAATCAGATTTTGTATAAGATTAACCTTGTATTTCAGGATTGTTGGAGCAAGTGTGTGCATTGAAGATGATTGTTTTTCTTGCACTTAGTGTTGAAATTCTTAAAGATTTTAAGAGTATTTGATCTCCCTATAGATTAGATAGTAAGGCATCACCTTTGGTGTGATTAGGCTTGTGCAATCATTCTAAACTATAGTGAAATCTCTTCTGTGTTGGCAAAAAGACTGGAACACTCTCAATCTGTGAGGGAAACCAGTATATATCTCGTGTTCATTTAGTTTTCGCACTTTATTGTTTTCATCACTATAATCAGAAAAATTAAAACTTTAATAAAAAGCAAAAATTAACCATCACCTAATTCACCCCTCTTAAACACATTATTAACTTACAAATTTGGTTACAATTTAGTTGTTATGGTGGGAACCACGTCCTATATTTTAATATAGTCTAAATTCTTTTTTTTTTTTTAAATGATACATGCTAACTTAAATATAACAAGAACATTTAGTTAATTCAGCAACAATATATTTCACAATAGCTAAAGCATGAATTCAATTTCTCACTTATTACTTAAAAACAAAACTGCCGCAAACAAAATGAAATCCTGTCAAAACATTCGTATACCAATAAAGTAATCATCACTACCACTCTTTTGGATACAACATTCAATATCATTTCAATGGCACTCATACTTACAAAACTTCCAAATTACTCATAGTGTAAAAAATAGTTTCCATTTATCTTTAGCTCAGTATCTAAACTTGTGTGAATGTTAAACTGTTTCGAGCCTTGGCATCAGTAAGTTAATGTTGCAGATTTTCCTGCTTAATCACACCTAAAATAGTTCTAAAACAACTTGCAGTAGCAGCTATACTATTAACATATCCATGATTCAAATCATTAGTTTATTTCTTTTGCTGCACATTTGTTTTTTGCTCCACCACATTTTCTATGTGCACATATCAGTATTTTTTTTTCTAATTATTTTATTTTATTTTCTTTAGTTAGATTAATTAATAAATTAATTAATTAAATGATTGATTAAAATCAATTATTTAGAACAAAGTAATTTCCAAAATATTTCATCAACTCTCATTCAATTCCACAATCATTTCATCGTCAATTCAAAACTTTTTCAAATCAATTCTAACAAATACAAATAAAATTGTTTGATCAATATCAAGCCCTTTTCAAAATCATCTCACAATTAAATTATTTTTCAAAATCAATCAAACACTTGATCAACGTCAAGTAATTTTCGAAATTAATTGAATGCGCTTCAAAATATTTATTGCAATAAATTTGAAATAAAAATGACAATTAGATGCACATCCTTTTGAAATCTAGACTAAACTAACGCAAAATGTACACTTTGTTCCAACCGGTTACTTGTATGTCACAAAGATATTTTCCATAAATCCAACATGGATGAAAAAGGATATTCAGATGCACATTCTTTTGAAACCCCGAATAATTAGCCACAAAGTATACAACATTATACTCCCCCTCAATAGAACAAATATAGTTCTTCTTTAAAGATCTCGAAGGTGACACATTCCAATATTTCATACATGCTTCTTGAAAACTGATGTGGGAAGTTCCTTTGTGAAGAGATCCGCCACATTATCACTCGAAAAAATATATTGAATATAAACTTCTTTGTTTCTTTCGAGTTCTTGTGTGAATGAGAAAAACTTTGGAGAGATGTGCTTGGTTCTATCAGTTTTGATGTGACCTTCTTTCATCTGTGTAACACATGCATCACTGTCTTCATATAAAATTGTTGGATTTTTATTTGTTGTTAAACCAGATACTCCTTGGATATATTGAGTCACTGATCTTAACCATCTACACTCTTTGCTTGCTTCATGAAGGGATATTACTTCATCATGATTTAAAAAAGTTGCTATAAGTGTTTGCTTTTGAGATCTCCACGATATTGCAGTATCGTCATATGTAAACACATATCCAGTTTGTGATTTATCATTATGTGGATCTGAAAAATATCTTGCATCTGCATAACCAAGCAAAAATGATTTTGTATTGTTAGAATAAAATAAACCAAGATCAAATGTACCTCTGAGACATCGAAACATTTGTTTTATTCCTTTTCAATGTCTCTATGTAGGACATATATTGAATCTTGCTAGTAAGTTCACTGCAAAAGCTATACCAGGTCTTATATAGTTGGCAAGGTACATGAATGTCCCAATATCACTGAGGTATGACACTTCTAGGCCAAGATCATCTTCATTATATTCCTTAGACCTAAAAGGATCTTTTCAATATTAAGTGTTCTACCCATCATTGGATTACTCAAACGGTTTGCCTTGTCCATATGGAACCTTTTGAATATGCTTTATGTATAATTTGATTGATGTACCAATATACCATTTTTAGTATACTCAATCTATAAACCAAGGGAGAATCTAGTTTTTTCCAGATCTTTCATTTCAAATTATTTCTTTAAATAATTTCTCGCTTCTCTGATTTCTTTTATTAGTCCCAATGGTGTTTAAATCATCAACATAAACATCAATTACTAAAAACTAGATATTGTTTTTCTTATAAAAACATAAAGGAAAATAGGATTATTATCATAGCCTTCTTTAAATAAATATTTACTTAGTCTATTACACCACATGTTCCCTGATTGTTTTAGCCCATACAATGATATTTGCAACTTAATTGCATACATTTCTTTCGACTTTGATGTCCCAGGCATCTTAAATCCTTCTGGGATTTTCATGTATTTATCATTATCAAGTGATCCATACAAATAATCAGTAAGAACATCCATAAGGTACATATCAAGATTATTAAATATTGATAAACAAATTAAATAACGAAAAGTAATGGCATCCTGTTTACCGTGAAAATTGGTAAACAACCGCTGATCTTCCAAAACGGGTAAGTTTTGGTTACTTGCAGGATCGATCAGTTTGATCCTAGGACATATGCTAAATATTTGTGTTGTTTTGATAAAAATGCTAATTTTAATAAAGAACACATTCGACTGAGAAAGGTAGAGGTTTAAGATAAGTTTAAATGTAGAAATCTGGTAAAAAGTGCAAGTAAAATGTAAGGGAAAATAAACTTTGCAAGATAAAAGGTTGTAAGCAAGAATGACAAAGAATGTAAAAAGGAATGTAAAAGACTTTGATTATAAAATGTGGTGTTTCAAACGTACATTCTCAGTATTCTTTCTCACGCAACGGGTACTCGAATAATATTGAGTGACTTGTACAATTAGTTTAACACACGGAAATCTACATAAACTTCCTATATTTATACTAGTAAAAAGTAACTGCTAGACGGTTACTTCGATCCAGGATTAGGACAGGTGTCCTTTGCATGTTCTTCGATCTCCAACTTCATGTCACGTTGCTTTCTTCAACTGCCAGGTGAACTGTTTTTCCCTCCTTTTTTCGGATTCGAAATCACTTGTTGCTGATACAAACGCTTCCAGGTCAAAGGATTTTACAAGATCGAAGCCTCTGGGTCGAAGACCATTTCTAACTTAGAGAATTCTGCAAGTGTTTTCTCCTTCTTAACAAGAATGACTTCGATAGGCCTTTTCAAAGGCTCTCAATTCGAAGTATCTTCAAATTAACCTATGTTTCCAAATCGAAGGGTCTTTAATTTAGATTTCTTCAATATCTTAGATTTCTTCAATCTATTTTTAGCCAATAAGGCCAATATGGCTGGGTGTCGAATTTAGGAGCTAACAAATTGCCCTCCAAGAATGTCAATTTCAACGCTAGAAGAAATGGTCATTCTTTGATATTCCCATTCAACACCTGTCTTCTTTTTGGCCACAAAAGTCAATCGTGTGCTTTTCATCTTCTACCAACCACTGCTGGTATTCAAAGTCATCATTACCCTTTTCCCAAGATGTCACTATCAGTCAGCCGTTTTCACGTTGCCATGATGACCATTATCCCTACAACCTAGGAAAGTATGGAAAACGTTTCCATCACCTGTATGATAATTGCCTCAATGTTCTCCACGTGCCCCACTAACTCTGCAACATTAAATTGTTTTGAGGGAAAACACCCTTCCCTGGTGTAGCGGTAGAAATGTTTAAGTCTAAGCCATTGGATTGACTAGACTTTATACAAATCAAAATAAAAATCCCCACCGCGCTTTATTGTTTCTAAAGGAATGGGAAAAGAGTGAATAACCCAAAAAGAAGGGGAAAGATTCAAGGTAAGGGGGTTGGTTATGCAAAGGGAAGGTATTCGCACCCTAAACATCTATGGTACTCCGCAGGAGCCTCTTTGTAAAATCTGTAAATTTTGGCTATATAAAAAATGTTGTATATAAAAAATGGATGGTGGAGGTGAAGAAAGAAATATATTTATTTTTATAGTTTTTTGCACCCGCCGAAGTTGCGAACCTTTAGTGTCTACGTACCACCTTTTCATGCAATAGGGGATTAAGGTACACGTAGTTCCTCTTTCAAAAAATTAAAACACAAATGTGTTGGTTAATTTTATGAGATAAAACATCATTGTCATTGTCCGTGTGGAAAACATGCCTACTACCCACAATCATGAGAAAGGAGAATTTGCATCATCTCAAAGTGGAGGATATGGCTTAGATTTTAAAATCAACAATGCCTCACTCAAACCCAAGTGGAAAATATCTCTCTTCACTATATATTGTAGAAGTATAGTTGTTTGCATCACTACAAGGATTGACAAGATTTCAACCTTTTTGAGAAAAGTTTAAAGATAAAAGCCAAAGTAGAAAAATGGTTTTAAGTGAGATTGATTGGCTTTTAGTCTTATCACAAAAAATGTCAAGATATTATTAAGTTGATTGGATTTTATTTATGAAAAATGTTTTGAAAATGCATGGACATAAGTCCAAGTTTATTATGAAAGTGGTTCAAGTTCAAAAACAAGAAGCGTTTTCAAAAAAGGGGAAAGAAGATTTTTGAAATTAAAGAAGATGGGAGAAGAAGAAGAGACTATCCTATAGCATGAGGTAAAAGCTAGGGATAAGAACCATCTAACCAACAAGATGCCAATACTTGACATTATGAGCGAAGATAGAATTCTCATTCCTTGGATTGGAACCAATCAAGCAAAAAATTACTAGACCTCTTGAGAGAACCAAACTTCAAGTATATTAAGTCTTCACAAAAATTAGGCAGAGTAACGACTGTATACGGGTGAGTTCCAGACTACAAATAAGGGGTGTAATCACAAAAACCTGCACACAAAAACAAACAAGCAACTCAATGTCTTGAGGTAAACCTCAAGAACTCCAGACAGAATAATCAGATAAGATCATAAGGTCTCCAAGATAGGAAAAGGTTTATAATCCTAAGTCCAAGAAAAGTCCCATGCTCCATAATGCTAAGGATAGTAACCAAATAGTCCAAGTACCATTAAAGATTGTTTAGGGTTTATGTTGATTATTAAGTATCTTAAGAACGAAAAAGGAAAGCTCAAATGAGAAAAGTAAAAATGGCAAGAAAGTAAATGCTCAAATGAGCAAAGATGAAAATGGCATGAAATGTAAATGGTACA
Source organism: Vicia faba (assembly GCA_948472305.1). NCBI lineage: Eukaryota > Viridiplantae > Streptophyta > Magnoliopsida > Fabales > Fabaceae > Vicia > Vicia faba. Next base: position 1,434,490,083 of record OX451741.1, on the reverse strand, counting down.
TAAAGCATAAAAAAGAATAAAAGCATAAGGTAAGACAAGTCAATAATTAGTGGTTAGTTACATGACCATCTTGAAGCTTGCATTTGGAACTCATTAGAGGATTGGTAGAACCAAAGCCTCCATACAACAAGTTACATTTTCTTTTGTCAAGTATATCATCCATTTGGAATTCTCACAAGTACCATTTAATGATCAACGATATTTAAGTGATCCGCGTTGACCAAAAGTTTTGTAGATCCATTACAGGATTGGTAGAACCAAAGCCTCCACACGATGAATCTCAAGGTTATTGGATCAAAGAGATCAAATTAACATACTTGGGCTTGCAATCATAAGTTTGGGCCACGAATGATCATTTATTAGAATCGGAACAAAATTTAGCGCTATGTTAAGCAATCGTATGTGGACTTATATAGAAGTCGCACTTATTTTGAGGTCGGTCAATAGAAATCTATACACCACTTGTTTTGAGACATGATATAGAGATCATGCTCCAACAACATTTAGTGCAATAAGAAAGGGAAGAGATGAAAAGGGATGGGGAAAAAAATATACAAACCACATTTGAATTAAATTTTAATCAAACTATTATTAAAATCATTCATCCATTTTTGTGGAGTTAAACTCAACACCATGGATCCAATGATGTTAATAAAGTTCATGATCCAAAATCTAACCCAAGATCAGCCAGAAAATAGTCACAAAATAATATCACATTTTAATATACACAAAAGGGTTAAAAAATGTTTTAAAATAGAAAATAAAGAGAAAAAATATCAACTATGTTCAAATTAATCAAGAAATAAAAAGTAAGACCATAGAAAATTCAAAGAAGGGCTCAAATAATTGTAAAAATTTTTGGTAATTTTTTTAAGTCAGAAACTATTTTTAAAATAAAAAAAATGGGTAAAATAAACAAAAAAAATGATAAAAAATAGTAAAGTCAGAAACAAAAATAAAATAAGGTCACTAATATTTGTCTCAATATCATTGGATCGTTCCATAATTTTTTCAGAATTTAAAAATGTATAAAAGTATTTTTAACATTTTAAACAAATCAAATAAAATGTAAAATTTATAAAAAATAGCAAAACACAAAATTTAATTGTGAAAAAATAAAAATCAGAAAGTTAATATCAAAAATATTTTTCATAATTTTTTCAGATTTTTTGGACTAAAAATGAATTTTCTATGATTTTTTGAAATTTAAAACAATTAAAATATAAAAATCAGAAAAAGAAAATAAAAGTAAAATATGTGGGCCATTGGATGAAAGTCAAAACGCGTTAGTAATCAAATCCAAGGAATATGGCGCGCTGTGCATATCATGGTTATTAGTGAATAATGTACAAAATCATTAATTAAATCAGAATTTAAGAAAAAACAGATGGCGCGCCTTCATTGGTTGGAAGATGACATGTTGGTCATCTTCAACCTCCAGCCATCATGAATTGCAGGTCTCTCAAACTGTAAAATCAGAAGCTCGGACCTATGCCATTTGCTTCGTCTCTTCAAGACGAAGACAACCACACCCTCATGCCAAATTTATATAAACTGTAGCTCAAGTAATTTGGAAGGAAAGTTTTGAAAAAGGATTTGAAATTTCATGGTCAAAACGTGTTTCCAGTAAAAGGTAAGTGTTGCGACTAGAACCAAGGCAATGAGAGCAACACAATGATATCAGAGTTTTGAAGAATTGATGAAGGAATCTACCTATTGAAGTTGAGTTGCAGAGCTCTGAAACTGGACTTCTGTGGAGCAGTATAGGGCACGATTCTTGAATGTAATTATGTGGTTAGCTTCAGGGAAGATCAAGGAAGGTGAATTGATGGAACAATTGGATTGAAAAAGGCTCGAGAATGGATTTTGAAGTTACTGAATTTTGATTTATGAAACAAGTTTGACAAGGTGATTCTGGATATCCAAGCTTGGGAAAATGAATGGGATAGTTCATGTATTTATAGGAGAAGAAAATGGGATCAAAGGGAAGAGTGAATGATGCGTTTTGGATGGAATTCGTGCAAACCTTATGTACGAGTGAAGTGTGATCCAAACTTCACCAAAACTCATCCAATTCTTGCGTTTTGATGCACTAATCCACTTGGGAAAGTTGGATAATCATGTTTAGACTCAGAACGCGTGTTAATTTGAGGTTTAGAGGTTGTAACATGAAATTCAAATTCTGACTTGCAAGGAAACTTCAATTCCAAGTTACCACTTTTGAAACAATGGAATTCTCAGCTCAAGGGGTCTTAAGGCATGATTATTGATGCTTTAGAAAGATGAGGTTACAAGCTTTGCAATGGAAAAAGAATGGAGTTAAACGGATGCTTGAGCTGAAATTTGCGTTGAGTCAAAATTGGAGAAAAAGGGTTGACTTTCCATACTTAGAAATATTTCAAATTCATCTTCAAAAACGACCTATAATGTCTTGCATCCAAACATGGCCTTCCACTTGGAATTTGCTCTTGACCAAAAAAGATGGCATAAAGTAGATCTCTTGAATGACATTTTGAAACTTGAATCATTCAAAATATCCAAAATTTGAGCAAGTTATGACTTGTTGAAGTTGGCAAAAAATCATGAAATGACCTGTAATATTTTGCATCTTTAAGGTAACTTCCATCCATTTTCTCACTTTGCACATAAAAGATGGCATAAAGCTCACATCTTCAAGATCATTATGGAAAAAGAATGGACTCAAGGTGATGGAAATTGAACAAGTTATGACTATTTGAAGTCACACATGGAGAATTGGAGATTCATCTGGAGGACTTGTAATCTTTCTTCCTCATCAAGTCTCTTCCTCATGAAAACTCCTTGGAACTTTTGAAATTATTTGTTGATAACCCTTTGAAGAGAAGGATGTCTTTGTAATGACTCAAAAATACCAAAAGGTGAGCAATATATACCCCTTTGAAGTTCGAAACCCTAGCTCTTAGATCAAGAAAATGCTTTGAGGAACTTGGACAAGCTTGAACAAAATTCTTGTACCAATATTCTAGCTTTGTGAATAGAAGTTGTTGAGGATGATAATGAAAACTCATTTCCACAAAAACCACTTCCATATCTTGAGAATTGAGAGAAATATGCTCTTGTGACCAATAGGAACAAGGCCTTGCCATGCCAATTCTTCCAAAACCAATTCAATAGTGACATTTTGAACTTCTCAAGCTTTATTGACTAGGGCATGGAAATAAACTCATGAACCCATGGGGTAACTTGTTAGATCTTATTGCCTTTAACTATATGGATAACAAGCAAAACAAACCAACCTTGCATTTTATTACTTAAATGAAGAAATCAAAACAATATTCATGATCACAAAAGGAACATAAGTCAAGGTGCTTGGTAATCCCTCAAAAGGGAAAAACAAAATGTAGGGAGGGGAACCAAGAATACTAGTGTGATCTTGTTGTAAGTGAATCAACATGGTATGATGAAGGGATCTTAGGGGCAAAAATCGGGGTACAACAGCTGCCCTTATTTAAGTTTCTTCTATCCGGAGGTACGAAGGTTAAAATTCTTTGCGTCGACGCGATCGAAGATACTTAAATATATAACAAACCCTATTTTTGGCCCTAAGATTCCATGCAAATATATATGATCATTAATGCATATGAACAGGACCAAAGAGACACAAAACACCACTGGGGATGTAACAATAATAAAGAAAAGGGATCGACCCAACCAGGAAAATAAATCACTGGTGGATCAAAAGACCTGAATCAAATAAGATGGTAGAATGGTCAAAGGATACACCAACTTCTACCAAAGGCAAAGCTATCGACGTTTACTGAAGGCATAAAGAAAGATAACAAACATCGACGTTTACTGTCGATGTCATACCAACTTTCATTGAAGGTAGGAAGAGAATATGTATCATAGCACCGCCGTACACTGACGATGAACTACAAACATTCACTGAGGGTAGCAAAAAGATAACAAACATCGACGTTCACCGCCAATGGTCTACCAAATTTCACTGAAGGTAGAGAGAAAATATCATAGCACCATCGTTCACTGACGATGAACTACCAACATTCACTGAGGGTAGAAAAAAGATAACAAACATCGACGTTCACTGCCGATGGTCTACCAACTTTCACTGAAGGTAGAGAGAAAAAATATCATAGCACCGCCGTTCACTGACGATGAACTACCAACATTCACTGAAGGTAGCAAAAAGATAACAATCACCAACTTTCACTGAAGGTAACCTACCAACTTTCACTGAAGGTAGAGAGAAAATATATCATAGCACCGCCGTTCACTGACGATGAACTACCAACATTCACTGACGATAGCAAAAAGATAAAAAAACACTGACGTTCACTGCCGATGTCCTACCAATTTTCACTGAAGGTAGAGAGAAAATATATCATAGCACCTCCAACGTTCACTGAAGGTAGAAAAAAGATAACAAACACCAATGCTCACTGCCGATGTCCTACCAACTTTTACTGAAGGTAGAGAGAAAATATCATAGCACCGCCGTTCACTGATGATGAACTACCAACGTTCACTGAAGGTAGCAAAAAGATAACAATCACCAACTTTCATTGAAGGTGACCTACCAACTTTCACTGAAGGTAGAGAGAAAATATATCATAGCACTGCTATTCACTGACGATGAACTACCAACGTTCACTGACGGTAGCAAAAAGATAACAAACACCTACATTCACTGACGGTAGCAAAAAGATAACAAACACCGACGTTCACTGCGGATGTCCTACCAACATTCACTGAATGTAGAGATAAAATATATCATAGCACCATCGTTCACTGACGATGAACTACCAACGTTCACTGAAGGTAGCAAAAAGATAACAAACACCGACGTCCACTGCCGATGTCCTACCAACATTCATTGAAGGTAGAGAGAAAATATATCATAGCACCGCCGTTCATTGACGATGAACTACCAACGTTCACTGAAGGTTGCAAAAAGATAACAAACACCAACGTTCACTATTGATGTCCTACCAAATTTAACTGAAGGTAGAGAGAAAATATATCATAGCACCGTCGTTCACTGACAACGAACTACCAACGTTCACTGAGGGTAGCAAAAAGATAACAAGTTTTCCTCAAAATTCTAGCATTTCACCTAGAATGAGTTTCAACTTCTTTTTTAACTAAGGCACTCCTCTTGGAAAGGATAATATATAAGCTGTCTCAAATAAAGAGATTTCCATTTGCAAAGATTTCACAACGAGTTGTTTCTGTGAATTTTAAAGTCTTGCCATCCACTGGCGTAAACTGACGACGAACTGCAAACTAACCACTCATAGAGGAGATAGCAAAAAAGGAGTATGACTTCCTTGGGAGATGCCATGATATTCTTGCTGAGGACATAAGTTCTTCTTGTTCAAAATAAATGCACGGACCAAAACTCGAAGCTTTCAGAAATCTAAAGTAAATAATATTGATGTGGAACCACAAATTCAAACCAGAAATAAACTGGAATGAAACAATCAATCAAAATACATCCTTTGAGAAGTAAAGGCAACAGGGAAAACTAAATACATCGAAACAAGGAGTTGTGCAAGAAAGCTAAAGCAAAAATCTTCCACGAGGGATAACTCAGTAGGGAAGTTGAAAGAATATACACTTTCTGCTTAAGGCCAACACTCTATCGAAGAGAGGACAACGTAATTCTGCAAAATAGGGTAATATGTCAACAGAAAAAATTAACAAATGTCGATGAACAATGATATGCCAATTTTAGCTATGCATGATGTATGTATGAATGTATGAGTGTTATCGTGCGTATGCTGACGAAACAGATACACAACATTGGGAACAACCAGGAAAAACTGCCTCGGGCACTAACAACACTCGGCTAAACTTCATCCAAGATGATCATTCCAAGAAAAGAAAATGCCAGCTGAGGAAACTAAACCTACTTCCTGCTTTAACCCTACTGGGGAGAAACATAATCTGGAGGTAGACAAATCCAAGTGATAAAATAGTACAGATACAAGAATAGAACATCCTTCTTCAGGCTTCACGGGGGAAACAAGTATTTTTCAAAAGTAACATTCCTACTGGAGATTGCAATACCAGTCTCAAGTAAAGCAGACTGACATCAAAACATCAAAACATCAAAACACTCACTGGGGAATTCAGGCCTACTTCACTAGCGAGGTTAACACCACATTCATAATACGTCCTTCACTTAGAGAAATCAGGGACCTGCGTTCTTCAGGAGCGAGTATGATACCAACTTCTTTGGAAAAAGAACTTCTATTAAGCCAAATGAAAACTTCACTTGGATAAAATGCGGATTGAAACTTCGCCTCATGAAAAATCAGAAAATAGGAGAAATGAGTCCAAACTTGACCGAGGGTACTGGAATCATAGACCCAACACGGTGAAAACATCCCGAGTAAACCTTCCCGAGGGGAACAAAAGCTTCTCAATACAACTGGAGTTTATCCATTCATGGGATCACCATTTTTGTTGTCATTGTTTCATCACAAATCTCAAAGTAAGAGCAGATTGTAAAATCCTTTTTGAAAAATCAATTTTGTTATTTAATCTTTTTTTTTTTTGCTTTTAAAGTTATTATCAATAATAAATGGAGTCTTTGCAAGCTAAATAAAATAAAGAATACAAAGAATTGGGTGAAAGCTCAAATTTCATTAATAGAATGGTAGTAGTCTTGTCTGACGTAGTTACTTGCCAAGAAAATCCCTAACATTTGCCTAAGCTTCCCTTGTGGGTTTTCAACTTAGCGAGAAATTTATTCTGTTTAGGTTTCTAATTTTTTCCTAGACTGCCCTTTCGGTTTTTTGGCCTACCGAGACACTCCTTTTTTTCCTAAGCCACCCTTTCGGGTTTTCAACTTAGCAAGCTGTTCTTTTGTTTCTTTAGGAGAAGTATTTCTTAACTGCATCAGCATTCATGGGACGTGGGAACTCCTCGCCATCCATAGTTTCAAGAATTAATGCACTTCTAGAGAAGGCTTTCTTGATAACAATGGGCCTTCAAAATTGGGAGTCCACTTCCCCCTAGAATCAGCGTTGAAAGACATGATCTTCCTGAGCACGGGGTCGCCTTCTTTGAATTCAAGAGGTTTGACCTTTTTAGCAAAAGCTTTCTTCATTCTTCTCTAGTATAACTGGCCATGACACAAAGCTGTCATCATTTTCTCCTCAATCAAATTCAATTGGTCAAACCTGTTCTGGACTGGGAGGGAATCTCTATCTCGACTGGGAGTACAACTTCCATCCCATACACTAGGGAGAACGGGGTGGCTCCTGTTGAAGTGAGGACAAATGTTCGATATCCATGTAGAGCAAAAGGGAGAATTTTATGCCAATCCTTATAAGTAACAACTATTTTCTGTATAATTCTCTTGATATTCTTATTAGCAGCTTCAACAACCCCATTCATCTCCGGCCTGTATGTAGAGGAATTATGATGGACAATCTTTAACTCTTCACAAAGTTCTGTCATTATCTTGTTGTTCAAATTCGAGCCATTGTCAGTGATGATTCTGCTTGGCACACCATACCGACATATAAGGCTATTCTTAATGAAGCGCACAACCACCTGCTTAGTAACATTGGCATATGAAGCAGCCTTCACCCACTTGGTGAAGTAATCAATTGCTACCAAGAAAAAACAGTGTCCGTTCGAAGCTTTGGGTTCTATCATCCCAATCATGTCAATACCCCACATAGAGAAAGGCCACAGGGAGGAAATCACATTGAGAAGTGTCGGAGGTACATGGACCTTGTCCGCCTAAATTTGGCATTTATGACACTTCTTTGCGAATTTGTAACAATCAGATTCCATTGTGAGCCAATAATAATCTTCCCTTAGCATCCTTTTAGCCATCGAATGTCCATTGGCATGAGTGCCAAATGAACCTTCATAAATCTCATGCATCAACATGTCTTCTTCGTGTCTATCCACACATCTAAGCAAGACCATGTCATAATTTCTCTTGTACAACACATTTTCACTGAGGAAGAAACTGCTTTCCAATCTTCTCAATATTTTTCTCTTTCTTCGACGCACCAATTGGGTATTCCTGAGTCTGAAGAAAATGCTTGATATCATAATACCAAAGTTTTTCATCTGCTACTTCCTCTGCTGTAAACACATGAGCGGGCCTATCCAGTTGTCGAACCCTAATTTGGGGTATATCATTCCAAGTATTCACTTGGTACATAGAAGCCAGAGTTGTCAGAGCATCCGCCATCTGATTTTCGTCTCTAGGAATGTGATGGAATTCAACTATATTGAAGAAGGGTAATAATATTCTAGCATAATCTTTGTAAGGGATCAAGCCGGGGTGACGAGTATCCCATTCTCCTTTAATCTGATTTATTACCAAAGCTGAATCACCATACACATCTAGAATTTTAATTCTGAGATCAATAGCTTCTTCAAGACCCATGATACAAGCCTCGTATTCTGCCATATTGTTAGTACAATCGAATGTTAACCTTGTAGTAAAAGGAATATGGGATCCATGAGGAGTGACAATCACAGTACCAATTCCTTTACCATAAGCATTCACAGCTCCATCAAATATCATACTCCAACAAGATTCAGAGTCAAGACCTTTCTCAAGCAATGGTTCATCACAATCTTTCACTTTTAGGAACATCACATCCTCATCGAGAAATTCATATTCTACAGACTGGTGATCCTCCAATGGTTGGTGAGCAAGATAATCTTCCAACACACTGCTTTTAATAACCTTTTGAGTGTGGTATTCAATATCATATTCAGATAACAACATCTGCCAGTGGGCAATTCTCCCAGTAAGAGCAAGCTTTTCAAAAATGTACTTGATTGGATCCATTTTGGAGATCAACCAAGTAGTGTGATTCAACATATATTGCTGCAAACGCTTTGCCGCCTAGGCCAAAGCACAACATGCTTTTTCCAGCATGGAATACCGCGACTCACAATCAGTGAATTTTTTATTGAGATAATAGATGGCAAACTCCTTCTTCCCTGTTTCATCCTGTTGTCCCAGAGTACAAGCCATGGATTTATCTAATACTGTCAGATACATAATCAAAGGTCTTCCTTCTACTGGAGGGAGTAAGATAGGAGGTTCAAGCAGATATTCTTTAATACTTTCAAATTCCCTTAGGCAGTCATCCGTCCACACACAACCTTGATCTTTCTTTAACAACTTAAAGATCGGTTCACATGTTGCAGTCATATGGGAAATGAATCTGGAAATATAATTCAAACGCTCGAGGAAACCTTTGACTTGCGTTTCAGTTCTTCGTGCTGGAATTTATTGAATTTCTTTGACTTTATCAGGGTCAACTTCAATTCCTTTCTGGCTAACAATGAAACCCAACAATTTCCCTGATTGAACACCGAAGGTGCATTTATATGGATTCAAGTGGAGATGATACTTCCTCAAACACTGAAACAACTTCAATAAATCTTCTATATGCCTTTCTTCAGTATGGATTTGGCAATCATATCATCAACATATACTTCAATTACCTTGTGCATCAGATCATGGAATAGGATTGTCATAGCGCTCTAGTACGTTACACCAGCGTTCTTTAACCCGAAGGGCATCACACTGTAACAGAATGTTCCCTAACATTTGATAAACATTGTTTTTTCCATGTCCTCTGGAGCCATTCTTATTTGATTATACCCGGAAGATTCGTACATGAATGAGAATACCTTAAATTTTGATGTGCTATCCACTAACATATCAATGTGCGGCAATGGAAAATCATCTTTTGGACTAGCTTTATTTAGATCTCTGTAATTTATGCACATGCGGACCATTCCATCTTTTTTCGGTACTGGGACAATATTGGCAATCCATTGAGGATACACTGACGTCACAAGAAAACCAACATTAATCTTCTTTAGAACCTCCTCTTTAATTTTTACTTCCATATCTGGGTGAGTTCTTCTCAACTTCTGTTTAACTGGCGGACATTCTGGCTTCAACGGCAAACTGTGCTCGAAGATATCTGTATCTAGACCAGGCATGTCTTGGTAAGACCAAGCAAAAATATCCACATACTCTTTCAACAGCTCAATCACCTTCTCTTCACATCGGGATGCAGCAATGCTCCAATCTTGACTTCCTTTGGATCTTCTTCTGAACCCAAATTGATCAATTCCAATGGCTCTTTATATGGCTGAATGGTATTTTCCCCGAGCTCAAGAAACCATGAGACTTCTTCTGGAATCTCATCATAGTCTTCTTCTTTAGCCCCATACACAGGACATTCAAAGTTGGGAGAGGGTGCAGGGTCATTGTGTTCAACGGGTTTTTTAATTAATCTGCGCATATGATTTATGATTGCTTTTAGAAACTGACACATATAACAAGTGATCATGCAGATTGAATTTCAGTTATTATTTATTTTGAAAGTTTTTTTTCTGATTACCATTTTCCAAGAAAAAGTAGAAAATAAAGACATAATTTGGGAAGCAAAGACAACTCTTATTATTGATCTTAAAAGTCACAACAAACAGATAAGCCCTACAACAATAATACTTCCACCTTGGGAAGAGTGAAAGCTTTTTCAAAAAGAAGATTAACAAATCAAATTACTTTGAAATATGTATGCAAGAGGGAACATCAATGGTGATCTGGTTCTGAACCCTATCCAAGCCTCCACACAACAAGTTGCATTTGCTTTTGTCAAGTATATCATCCATTTGGAATTCTCACAAGTACCATTTAATGATCAACGATGTTTAAGTGATCCGCGTTGACCAAAGGTTTTGTAGATCCATTAGAGGATTGGTAGAACCAAAGCCTCCACACGATTAATCTCAAGGTTATTGGATCAATGAGATCAAATTAACATACTTGGGCTTGCAATCATAAGTTTGGGCCATGAATAATCATTTATTCGAATCGGGACAAAATTTAGCGTTATGTTAAGCAATCGTATGTGGACTTATATAGAAGTCACACCTATTTTAAGGCTGGTCAATAAAAATCTATGCACCACTTGTTTTGAGACATGATATAGAGATCATGCTCCAACAACATTTAGTGCAATAAGAAAGGGATGAGATGAAAATGGATGGGGAAAAATATGCAAACCACATTTGAATTAAATTTTAATCAAACTATTATTAAAATCATTCATCCATTTTTATGGAGTTAAACTCAACACCATGGATCCAATGATGTTGATAAAGTTCATGATCCAAAATCTAACCCAAGATCAGCCAGAAAATAGTCACAAAATAATATCACATTTTAATATACACAAAAGGGTTAAAAAAATGTTTAAAAATAGAAAATAAAGAGAAAAAATATCAACTATGTTTAAATTAATCAAGAAATAAAAAGTAAGACCATAGAAAAATCAGAGAAGGGCTCAAATAATTTTACAAATTTTTTGGTAATTTTTTAAAGTTAGAAACTATTTTTAAAATCAAAATAAATGTGTAAAATAAACAAAAAATGATAAAAAATTGTAAAGTCAGAAACAAAAATAAAACAAAGTCACCAATATTTGTCACAATATCATTGAATCTTTCCATAATTTTTTCAGAATTTAAAAATGTATAAAAGTATTTTTAACATTTTAAACAAATCAAATAAAGTGTAAAATTTATAAAAAATAACAAAATACAAAATTTAATTGTGAGAAAGTAAAAATCAGAAAGAGAATAATCAAAAATATTTTTCATAATTTTTTCAGATATTTTGGACTAAAAATAAATTTTCTATGATTTTTTGAAATTTAAAAGAATTAAAATATAAAAATCAGAAAAAGAAAATAAAAGTAAAATAAGTGGACCATTAGATGAAAGTCAAAACGCGTTAGTAATCAAATCCAAGGGTTCTGGCGCGCTATGCATATCATGGTCATTAGTGGATAATGTACAAAATCATTAATTAAATCAGAATTTGAAAAAAAACAGATGGCGTGCCTTCATTGGTTGGAAGATGACACGTTGGTCATCTTCAACCTCCAGCCATCACGAATTGCAGGTCTCTCAAACTGTAAAATCAAAAGCTCAGGCCTATGCCATTCGCTTCGTCTCTTCAAGACGAAGACAACCACACCCTCGCGCCAAATTTATATAAACTGTAGCTCAAGTAATTTGGAAGGAATGTTTTGAAAAGGGATTTGAAATTTCATGGTCAAAATGTGTTTCCAGTAAAAGGTAAGTGTTGCGACTAGAACCAAGGCAATGAGAGCAACACAATGATATCAGAGTTTTAAAGAATTGATGAATGGATCTACCTATTGAAGTTGAGTTGCAGAGCTCTGAAACTGGACTTCTATGCAGCCGTATAGGGCACGATTCTTGAAGGTAATTATGTGGTTAGCTTCAGGGAAGATCAAAGAAGGTGAATTGATGGAAAAATTGGATTGAAAAAGGCTCGAGAATGGATTTTAAAGTTGCTGAATTCTGAGTTATGAAACAAGTTTGGCAGGGTGATTCTGGCTATCCAAGCTTGGGAAAATGAATGGGATAGTTCATGTATTTATAGGAGAATAAAATTGGATCAAAAGGAAGAGTGAATGATGCGTTTTGGGAGGAATTCGTGCAAACTTGATGCACGAGTGAAGTGTGATCCAAACATCACCAAAACTCATCCAATTCTTGCATTTTGATGCACTAATCCACATGAGAAAGTTGGATAATCATGTTTAGACCCAAAACGCATGTTAATTTGAGGTTTAGAAGTTTTAACATGAAATTCAAATTCTGACTTGCAAGAAAACTTCAATTCCAAGTTACCACTTTTGAAACAATGGCATTCTCAGCTCAAGAGGTCTTAAGGCATGATTCTTGATGCTTTAGAAAGATGAGGTTACAAGCTTTGCAATGGAAAAATAATGTAGTTAAATGGATGCTTGAACTGAAAGTTGCATTGAGTCAAAGTTGGAGAAAAAGGGTTGACTTTCCATACTTAGAAATATTTCAAATTCTTCTTCAAAAATGACCTATAATGTCTTGCGTCCAAACATGGCCTTCCACTTGGAATTTGATCTTGACCAAAAAATATGGCATAAAGTAGATCTCTTGAATGACATTTTGAAACTCTAATCATTCAAAATCTCCAAAAGTTGAGCAAGTTATGACTTGTTGAAGTTGGAAAAAAAATCATGAAATGACCTATAATCTTTTGCATCTTTAACGCAACTTCCATCCATTTTCTCACTTTGCACATAAAAGAAGGCATAAAGCTCACATCTTCAAGATAATTATGGAAAAAGAATGGACTCAAGGTGATGGAAATTGAACAAGTTATGACCATTTGAAGTCACACATGGAGAATTGGAGATTCATCTGGAGGACTTGTAATCTTTCTTCCTCATCAAGTCTCTTCCTCATGAAAACTCCTTGGAACTTTTGAAATTATTTGTTGATAACCCTTTGAAGAGAAGGATGTATTTGTAATCACTCAAAAATACCAAAGGGTTACCAAGATATACCCCTTTGAAGTTCAAAACCCTAGCTCTTAGATCAAGAAAATGCTTTGAGGAACTTGGACAAGCTTGAACAAACTTCTTGTACCAACATTATTTCTTTGTGAATAGAAGTTGTTGAGGATGATAATGAGAACTCATAGCCACCAAAACCACTTCCATATCTTGAGAATTGAGAGAAATATGCTCTTGTGACCAATAGGAACAAGGCCTTGCCATGCCAATTCTTCCAAAACCAATCCAATAGTGACATTTTAAACTTCTCAAGCTTTATTGACTAGGGCATGGAAATAAACTCATGAACCCATGGGGTAACTTGTTAAATCTTATTGCCTTTACCTATATGGATAACAAGAAAAACAAACCAACATTACATTTTATTAGTTAAATGAAGAAATCAAAACAATATTCATGATCACAAAAGGAACATAAGTCAAGGTGCTTGGTAATCCCTCAAAAGGGAAAAACAAAATGTAGGGAGGGGAACCAAGAATACTAGTGTGATCTTGTTGTGAGTGAATCAACATGGTATGATGAAGGGATCTTAGGGGGAAAAATTAGGGTAAAACACTTGGACACTATAAATAGCCCCGAATTCTCTTCTTTGGAATTTTTACAACTCATAATATTCCTTATTTCCTCGAAAAAAGAAATCTTAAGAACTTCATCTTCTTCGTTCTTTTACTACCCTTAACCATGACTTTCCTTCAAATGCACCAAACAATCCCAAAACCAAGAACGTTTCTTACTTACACCAACAACCACAAATATTTTCCACTAGTTTTGTTCCTGCGTCGACTAGGGAGCGAAGGGTTATTTCCCAATACTAGAGAATGGTGTGAAGCTTACAATTCTTAGGTACTTATTTCCGTTAGGTACTATGGGCACATGTATGCCATGTCTGGTCCACTATCTGCAGGCGTTGAGAACCCCAAGCAGAATAATGCCTTCTTCCCAACTCACCCTAGGCTCAAGCCTATAGGTTGCGCGAAGAAATCCAGGAATGACCCTGAGGATGCTACTTCTGCTAACCAGCAACACTCTCAAATGAAGGAAGATATAAACCTTCAGTTTATGAACAAGGGTAACATGATCTTCCGATCTTTCCCTAGCCTTACTTCAGAGTATTCAGAATGGCTAAGTAAGATGGAAACAGTGCAAACCTAAATCTGGAAAGATATGGGGATTTATGACTTGGTCATGTTATCAAAGACTGGGTTACCTTATTGCCCTCTTATTTTGGTATCTTCGTTGTACTTCTGGGGTAGCACGCATTTCACTTTCCATTTACCCTTTGGAATGGTGACTCCAACTCTTTTTGACATGGTAGCCATTACTGGTCTTCGACCAACTGGTGACTATTTCGACCTTGAAAATTTATCTGAAGATACTATTGGGTTTTAGGCCACGAAACCTATATACACTATATTCATCAAGCACTTTCACGATAAGTCTAGCAGCACTGTCTCTGAAGTGGAACACATAGCCTTTCTAGCTTTGTGGTTATCTCGCTTCGTTTTCTGCACCAAGTCACTTCAAGTGACTAAGAAGATGCTCACCATTGCGATGAAACTTCATCATGGCTACAAACTTTGTTTGGATTAATTGATTTTGGCAAACCTGTATGAGTCCATCAGCAATGGTGTGACTCAGCTTAAAGTTATTGGAGATAAGGCGAGTTTGATCCTTTTTGGCTCCTTCAAATTTGGCTCAACGCCACTTTTGAATATTTTCTTCCTCTCAAGAACAACATTAATGAGAATGCCCCAGAAATCTTAAATAGAAGGGTCGAAGGCACTAGATTAGTCCTGTTGACTCCAACTGATGAGCGTCAACAATTCCAAAAAGCGTTTACTAGCTTTGTAATGATGTTTGCAAAGCGTGAGGAATTTGTTTCGACTATGGCTCCCTTCGCCAGTCAAAAGGCTGGTCTAGAGTGGTTTATTCAACCATATACCTCATCTGATGAAGAGGACCAAGTGGAGGAGTATGTGTCTATTTTGGAATCGTTTCTTCACCCAAGAATTATGCCACTGAGATTCAAGAGTTCAAAGAATCAACTTAGTTTGATTTCTTAGCAACCGAATCTTGTCTCTCGCCAATTTGGCATCATACAATCAATCCCTTCTCCAATCTATCTTCGAGAAATGTCTCTGATGTTTTATAATGCAGACTATTCAGAGGATGCTGCTACCAAGAAAATTTGTAGGTACGTTGGTCGAACTGTACTAACTTTGTTCGACTTCAAACTCAACTTTATGTGTTTGCCTATCTTTGAAGACTGGTGGAAGCAGTACTATGAAGAAGAATTCTTCGATGCAAAAGGCTTTGTTGACCGTCTTCAAGAGGAGTTTATACTGGTCTCTGACAAGATCAAAAAAGGTAATCTTTCCTTTCAAAGCAAATGCCTTATTTTCTTCGATTCAATCATTCGACATCTAGCTTATACTTGTTTATTTTCTAGCCGTCTAGAGAACTATTACCAAGAAAATTGCTGAAAGCGCATAGGGAGGAGACATTTTTGTAAAACCTCCACCATAGGTAAATACTTTCTACTATAACTTTCTTTTCAACATATTAATATTTATGCTGATGCTTTGGAGTTATTTCTTTTCTGAATATTAAGAAAACTACTCCAAAGAAAATGAAATTTCAAGAAATTGAGATTTCCAGTGATGAAGAAGAAGAATATCCTCTTGTTCTTCTTAAGAGGAAAAAATTAAAGAAACCAACTCCTCTTTCCGAACCTCGTCCAAAAACCAAGATCAAGGTTATGGCTACTAAGTCGAGGCCTCCTCCTGTCATCATCAAAGAGCCAACGGAATGAGAAATAGCTGCTAGGCTGAATAATCCCAGTGAAAGTGATAATTCAAGTCCTGGTGCTGAATTTCCACCTCGGGTAACAACTTCTACCATCTAAAACTATTCTTTGAATTATTTTACAATAATTATAATAATACTCTTTTGATCCTCAGGACACTGCTGGCACTTCCAAACAGGCTCTTATACCTGTAGAAGAATCTGTCACTTTAATAAACAGTAAGGGCGATCCCACTTATAGGCCTTCTTCAACAAAGGGATCCTTTGTGAGCTTAGCTAGCGAGGTGAACCAAACCTTTGAGCATCAAGTTGCAACTTTTGGGGAGCAGAATAAAGAAATCCCTAATGAGGAGAATTATGACCTGCTACATACTACTCTCAAAACCTCACTAGCCACTAATGATGAACAAGAAGAGGAAGAGGAAGTTGTTGATGATGCACTCGAACCAGAGAGGGAGGGCATACCAGAGGGAGAGAATCAAAATGAGGATATTCCAGCGGTTGATGAGAGAGAGAACTTCGTTGGGGTCCAAGAAACCCTGCAAATGTTGAAGGTTCCCATGTCCCGATACAGGATTTATCTGTCGGAGAAAATATGGCCCGTGTCACCAATGAGAGAGTCACTTTGACAGGGTCCCGTACTAAGGAGGATTTGGAATTGCTAAAACATAATAATCCTCTTGGCTACTTGAATGCCATACTCGAGGGAAGAGAAAGTTCTTCTGATCAAAGTCACAATGCTTCGAATGCGTCTGGCAAATAAATCTCAACATCTCCTCTTGAGGAGGCACTTCAGAAAGTCAAGGCGCAACGTTTTAAAAGAGATTTAATGCTGACCTTAGAGGGAGAACATACTGCTCCTTCCTTTATGAAGACCACTTTAAGAGTTGTCGACCTTCTTGCTTCCTCTCCTGACATCGCCAGCGTTATTTTGGATTTGACTTTGATCGTCGATCAGGTATCAGCTGATTACAATCGCCGAAGGACTCTCAATCGCGAAATTGAAGAGGCCAATGGCCATGTAGCTGCTGTCTGGGGTGCTGCCACTGAATCAGCTTCAAGGCTAAAGGAGTTGTCGAAGGAACAAGAGGCTAGGCAGAAAGAAGTCGAAGAAATCGACCAAAATACAACCAGCATGAAGGCTCATATCAGAGAATTGGAGGCTAAGATTGCCACAAATGATAAACGAAAAGAAGAAATTCTTGCTATCAACACTGATTCTGAGAACCAAGAGGAACTCAATGATGGATTAAGATATGTTGTTAGGCCCAAGCGTTAGATGCTAAAATCGAAGCTCTTCATCAGTCAAAGGCTTTGTGTGAAAGACGTTTGGAGCTGCAAAAGATCAAATATCTCCAAATCAAAGCCAACCTCCCATTTTCGTTTTGACTTTTTATTTGTATAATTTATGTTTTTATAATGACTTATATCCATTTTGGCTGCTTAATTCATTTTCCATTTTGGCTCTTTACTTCGACTGAGATTAAACATTGGTTATTTTAACCTCTTGAAGTACAGGTCTATACTTTTTCAAGTAATTACCATTTACTCTCAAGAGCCTTTGATCTTCATTTAACTCTTCGATCTCATAGGCACCACCAGACAATGTTTGGATAATCTTAAAAGGTCCTTTCTATTTAGGAGACCTTTTTCCCATATTTCTATCCTTTCGATCTATTGGGAGAATTACCTTCCATACCAAATCCTCAGGCAATAATGTCTTGGGTTTTACTCTTTTATTGTAAGATTTTTTGACTCTTTTCTTCTGTATCCTTAAGACATCTAAAGCTCTCAGTCTTTCTTCATCTAAATCAACCAATTTGGGTAACATCATATTCCAATAATCTCCGGAAGGGATATATTGATGTTTCTGAATTCTTGTTGACTGTAGACAAATTTCTACTGGCAAAACTGCGTCATGGCCATAGGCTAATCGAAATGGTGTCATTCTAGTAGCTTCCTTAGGAGAATATTAACATGCCCATAAGGTTTGGTCCAACGTTTTATGCCAATTCTTTGTCTTTTTTCCTACATGCTTCTTTGTCAAGCCAATTACTACCTTATTTGCTGCTTCGACCTGTCCATTAGCTTGCGCATAGTAAGGCGTAGATGTTAACAGCTTGAATCCCATTTCAGTGGCGAACTCCTGCATTTTTTGACCAGTAAATACTGATCCTTGGTCAGTTGTTATTGTCTCAGGGATTCCAAACCTATATATGATATTATTTTGAATAAATTCAATGACATTCTCTTGGTATGCGTTGACTAAAGGAATTGCTTCAATCCACTTAGTGAAATAGTCAATGCTCACCAATATATATATTTCTGTCTTTTAGACGATGCTGGTCGAATCTCCCCAATGAGATCCAAAGCCCATCCTCTAAAAGGACAAGGTTTCACAATCGAGTGAAGTTCGCTTGCAGTTACATGTTGGATGCATGTATGTATTTGACATTCTTGGAAACCTTTTGCGAACTCCACACAATCATTCAACATAGTTTGCCAATATAATCCTTGTCGAAACAACAACCATTTTATTTTATGGCCTACTTGATGTGCCCCACATTCCCCAGCATGTGCAGTTGAAAGGGCTATGTATGCCTCTGTTTCACTTAGGAATTTCAGTAGTACTTCTTCATACGTATTTTAAATAACTCATTTCCCATTAGAATATAACTTAGCACCCTGTACTTTATTTTTTGTTCTGTCGAAGCCATTGGATTTTGCAAATATTTTACTACAGGCTTTCTCCAATCTTGTTCTGTTAGATTGTCTATGAACGAAATTTCATAGTTTTCTTGGTCAACGTACCCTAGTTTTGTTATTTCCAAATCGGTTGGAGACAACATGGTTGATGTTACTCTTCCTCTAACTTATATTGCTTGTTGTAATTTTTCTTTCAAAATTTTATACCCAAATGCAATATGTGCTAAGTCATTAGCCATTTGATTTTCCAATGTTGGTATATGTTGAATGTTGATCACTTCAAAGTTTTTCAACAAAAGATTGGCTATTACAAAATACATGATGAGATTTTCTCTTATACATTTGTATTCTTTCGTAACTTATCTTATGACTAACTCCGAGTCTCCCATTATTTCGACTCGAGTTGCCCCCAATTCCAACAAGATTTCAAGCCTACGATTAGAGTTCGTACTCTGCCTCATTGTTCGAACAAGAACCTTTGATCTTGTACTTGAGTGTTGTTGGAATTTTATTTGGAGAAATAATTAGAACTCATACTCCAGTACCATCTTTACGACTGGAACCGCCGAAGTATAACTTCCAGGGTTCGATCTCCAAGTAGTTTAATGATTCTTCATTTATTGAGTGGTCAACTATAAAGTTTGCTACCACTTGACGTTTTTCAGCCTTGAGAGACATAAAGGTTAATGAATACTCAATCAATGCAAATGCCCATTTTCCAATTCGACTATGCAAGATGGGTTTCGATAACATATATTTGAAAACATCAAAATGTGACGAAACATAAACATCAACTGGTTTAATATATTGCTTGAGTTTTTTACATGAGAAGTAAAGACACAAACATATTTTTTCAACTTTGCTATATCTAGTTTCTGTATCATTTAAAACTCTACTGAGGTAGTAGATGAGTCTTTAGACACCATTTTCATCCTCTTGAGCCAACATGCTCACTAGGGTTTTATCAGATGCAACTATGTACAATCTCATACTCCTATTTCTACAAGGAGGTACCCGGACATGTGGCTTGGTCAGGTATCCTTTGATCTTATCGAAGGCCTCTTGTAGTTCTTGCCCCCACTCGAATCCTCTTTTATTGAGTCAAAGTAGTGGTGAGAAGGCTTGCGTTTTTCCACTTAAGTTGGATATAAATCTCCTTAGGAAATTTATCTTGCCAAGTAGAGATTGCAACTCCTTCTTGCTAGTTGGCGCTTTCGCTTCCAAAATGGCTTTGGTCTTGTTCTGGTTTATTTTGATTCCCTTTTTGTGGACCACAAAGCCTAAGAAGTCCCCTACTTTGACGCAAAAAGCGCACTTTAGAGGATTCATCTTTAGACCATAGCTTATCATCCTTTCGAAGGACTGTCGAAGGTGGTCTATGTGATTCTTCCCTAGTCGTTCGGATGAACTTGCATTTCAGCAGTCTTTCGACTTACCTCTTGATCTTCGACAAGATCTCTGGTGCAAAACACCTTGGAGTTTGCTTCAAAGACTTTTTTCAAGACTTTATTGGTATTTGAAGCTCCACCAATCTTCTGTCGAGACCAAGCATTTCTTCATAATCCCATGCAAAGCAGTCTTTAAGTTCAACAATTGGATTATTTCTACCCTAAGCGCTGGATCTATCTTCGCACTTATGTATGTTAGTCTTTTCACCAAACCTTCGCCAAGGTCTATTTCTTTCAGAGGATCTTGCGCTAGTATTTTAAGATTGTCTGCCAACTGATCCTTTTCAAAACCCAAAGGCTCATCATCATAGATGGCATCTATCCTCTGTCTTCTTTCTTCCTCTCTTCTTAAGTCATGTGGTTCTGGTTCGAAGTCTTTCCCCGGACCTTCTGGAAGAAACACTTGCTCATTGGCTTCGAAAGCCATATACTTGACTTCAGCCTCTAAGGCCGCTATCATTCTACTTTCGACTACATATGCCGAAATCTTTTGTAAAGCTTGTGATCCAGTCATCATCACTGAATTCACTTCCCCAGCCTGTTGGCCGTATGTCATCAACTCCTCCATAGTCAATGTTTTATAAATATTCTTTATCCCACTGGAACCCATGGTCAGAGTGTAGATAGAGGGAGCAAAAGGAATTTAGTGTTGGTGCAAAATCAAAGTCTGGAGGATTGCATGGCCCTATGTGAGCCAGATTTTTGTTGAAGTTTGTTCTATAGACATTATTAACTTCACCCATATAGTAGCTTTGATCTGCTTCGATATTTTCCACTATACCATCTGGGCGCCAAATGGTAATACGTTGGTTCATTGATGACGGCACTGCTCCTATTCCATGTGTTCACTCTCTACCTATGAGTAGATTATAGTTAGGCTTCCCTGAAATTACCATAAACATAGTTGGTCGAAGTATTGTTCCCACCTTGAGATCTAATTGTATCACCCCCATAGTAGCTCCAATACCTCCCTCATAGTTTGATAGAACCATGTTGTGGGGTTTGATATCTACATCCCCTTTGCCTAGTTTCCTCAGCATAACATGGGGAATTATATTTATTGTGGCCCCACAATAAACCAGAATTTTGTTGATGGTTGCTTCCCCTACTTTTGCTCTGATGAACAATGGTTTGAGGTGATTCTTCATTGCCTCAGTGGGGAGTTCGAAGAAAGCATTCTGCTCTTCGACACAACCGTTGTTCATAACATAATAACAAACTGGCCTATGTTTGGCCATCTACTATTCGACCTCCCATTCAGTCTCTTTGAATTCGACTTGGCAGTCGTATTCCCTGGGTAGTACTGACACTACATTCTCCATAATATCCAAAGTAGCATTCGATTCAGAATTACCTTCATCATTTGATTCACCTTGTTCTGGCCACACTAATCTTCTAGAAATTGGTTTTCTTTCCAAAGGATTTCTTTGTTTTCCTTTTTCCTTTCTTTGTGGCACATTGGTGCTTGATTCTGGTTGAGGCTCCCTTGTAGCCTCTCTTTCCTCTTTTCTTCGTCTTTGATATCTCCTTCACTAGGAGCGCGACATGGGGTTTTTTCCCTTTTAGCTGCTCGACACATGAGCCACTTTGTTTGTTGTTGTAGTTTAGAATTGCTTCCTATAGGACAAGGATGATCCTCTTGGCACATCAAATGTTCACCATTTCTCCTCACTGGGCCTTTTCCTGCTTGTTGTTTTCAGCCATGTGTCCACAGGGACATTTGTTGGAGGCCTGAAAGTTTATGGCCTCTTCACCTGGTTCATTGGTCCCTTATGATATCCTCTTATGGGATCATATCTTACCTCAGGATCCATGTTGGGTTGGGCATTGGTTCCTCATTTCTTCTTTTCTTCCCTAACACCATGTATGTGCTATGCATCCTTTTTGTCAAAGATGGAGCTGCATCTTAGACACAACATGACTTCAGACTTCTTTTTCTGGCATCGTTGCAGAAAATCTTCCAGATTCTCATTCTCTTTAGGAAATGCAGTTTTATTGACTTCCTCTTGTCCGATGACATCTTCTGAAGCCTTCGCCTTAGATACTTCAACCATATTGACTTTTACGTTGCTCTTGGCAGCGAGATTCAGCCCTTGCATCTTGGCGTCTAGGTCCTTTGTAGGACCCATGACGACAGCCAAATAAGAACCTGCAGTAGTCCCTTTGTTTGAATCTTCAGTAGCTCATTTGTTTAGGCCTTCAGTATCCTTTCTCACCCCTTCGAAAGTCTTTCTAGAGATTTTCCCACTGAAACTGCCAAAAAAAGGCTTATTGACGAAGTCTTCTGAAACTTCGACCATGTTGATGTCTGATGGTTCAGCATAATGGGCATCAACTTGCAATGGGTTTGCATCGATTTTCATCGGAGGTTTGTCAGCAAACTTGAGTCTGCCTTCTTTGATTGCTCCTTGAATAGGATCCCTGAAAAACAAACATTGTGAAATTTTATGGCCCAAAAAATTATGATACTTACAAAAACCTCTTTTCTTTCTTTGTTCTAAAGGAGGCATTTTTACCCCTGGGGGCACTATCATTTGGCCATCTTTAACTAACAATTCAAATATCTCGTCACATTTTGTGACGTAGAAACTATATGTTTTCTTTAGGAATCTATCATTGTTCTTTTAAAACTCGGTAGGATTCTTCCCATTTGAGGGCATTAGCAATCTACAAGAGTACGGTGGCCCTTGCTTTAATTCTGCTAAATCGATTTCGCTTTCTTTGACATCTATAGGATCACTAGATGTCTCTGGATCATCATTATCCATTTCAAAATAGGCTACCCTTTTTTCTTTGATGAGTCTTAGTTGCTTTAGCTTTTTCAGCTTTAAGACGTTCTACCTGTCGAACTCTATCGACCAATTGGGCCATATCCCTCAGGTATTGGGTATCTAATTTTTTTCTAATAGAATAATCTAGGACTCGTGCTGCCATTTCGACCAACTCATGCTCAGGAACTTATGTGAAGCATCTTTCTTTGAGTAGTCGAAATCTATTTAGATATTCATCTATTGGCTCAGTAAATCTCCTTTTCCCACTAGCCAGTTCTTTCGGACTTATTTTGGTTTGTCCCATGTAAAATTGTTCATGGAACGATCTCTCCAATTGATTCCAATTGTGGATCGAATTGGCTGGGAGGGTGGTAAACCAAGTAAAAGCAATTATAGTTAGGGAACTTGGGAAGTACTTAATCATAAGGCTCTCGTTATTTGAGATTTCCCTGGCTTCTATCAAATATCTCGCCACATGTTCGACGGTGGATTCTGTTGAATCCTCGGAAAATTTCGTGAACTTTGGAACATTCCACCTAGGGGGTAAATATGTTAGCAAGATATTCTATGACAATGTGGATGTAAAGTTTGGCCTATGAAAGCCAATGTTCATTCAATTCTATATCATGATTCTTTCTATCATGTCTGTCAGATTATTATATGTTCCATAATTATGGTGTCGAACCTGCTGTATCACTTCATCAGCATTTTGGTTTCTATTTACCACAACTACACCTTGATCTACATATCTAGGGATATATGGGGGAACTCTGGTTATTTCGACCCTAGGTTGTTCGATCTCCATTCTATGGTTCATTTCAACTGGCTGTAGATTTTGGTTAATGGTCACATCTTCCTCTAAGACTATACCCTGATTCCCTCTTATTGGAGCTCTTTGGGGTTGTCTAATAGGTTGGGGAACTCCAAAATATTCAGCCATGCGCGTCATTTGAGCTGTCATTTGCTGATTCGACTGGGTGGTATTTTATATTAGAGGGTTCAACACCGTGCTCAAAGTTTGTGCCAACATTTGTACCATATCATGGTTACTTTCGTCCATTTGTAGCCTCAAAATTGCCGTAGAAGCATTTGTGAGGCTTAGTACTGCATGGGATTCCCCTCCTAAGAGTTGGTTTCTAACCAAATTCGCCATACCGGTTCCAGATCCCTGTAATGGCGAAGAGCACTCACCAAAGGTTCTGAAAATATGGACGCAACATTCATAAGACTAGCCATTTCAGTAGTTGGCATGCCATAAGGCTGGTCTCGATCCATCCAGGTTGTCGAAAATTCTGGGGGAACATAGGGTTGAGATCCTAGATTTACCCTTGGTGGGAGTGTTCCTAATGGACCTCTGGGACCTACATACGAAAGTATTGGTCCCGTTTGTGTTACTGTCAATGTTGATGCCGAACCAACGATTGATGGGATAGTTTCACTAATGGTAGGTATAACCGTTGTTTCCGCAGTAATTGATGGAGGTATTTCTCCATTGTTTGGATGATTAGCCATTTCACTATTTCTTCTCCTAGTTGTACACTCGTTGGTGGTTAATTTTCCACTTCTTAATAACATACAACACTTTTTAAAAGAAAAGAAATCATGTAAAGCATTTATGTTAATATAAACAAGCAAACAAAAATTAGCAAGGTCCCACCAGGTGTGCCAATTTATTTACCGTGAAAATTGGTAAACAACTACTGATCTTCAAAAAAGGGTAATTTTTGGTTACTTGCAGGATCGATCAGTTTGATCCTAGGACATATGCTAAATATTTGTGTTGTATTGATAAAAATGCTAATTTTAATAAAGAACACATTCGACTAAGAAAGGTAGAGATTTGAGATAAGTTTAAGTGTAGAAATCTGGTAAAAGTGCAAGTAAAATGCAAGGGAAAATAAACTTTGCAAGTAAGATAAAAGGCTGTAAGCAAGAATGGCAAGGAATATAAAAGACTTTTATTATAAAATGTGGTGTTTCAAACGTACATTCTGAGTATTCTTTCTCACGCATCGGTAACTCGAATAGTATTCAGTGAATTGCACAATTAGTTGAACACACAGAAATCTACATAAACTTCCTATATTTATACTAGTAAAAAGTAACTGCTAGATGGTTACTTTGATCCAGGATTAAGATAAGTGTCCTTTGCATTTTCTTCAATCTCCAACTTCATGCCACGTTTCTTTCTTCAACTATCAGGTGAACTTCATTTCCCTCCTTTCTTCAGATTTGGAATAACTTGTTGCTGATACAAACGCTCCCAGGTCGAAGGCTCTTACAAGATCAAAGCCTTTGGGTCGAAGACCATGTCTAACTTAGATAATTCTCTAAGTTTTTTCTCCTTCTTAACAAGGATGACTTTGATAGGCCTTTTCAAAGGCTCTCAATTCGAAGTATCTTCGAATTAAATTGTTTCCAAATCGAAGGGTCTTTAATTTAGATTTCTTCAATCTCTTAGATTTCTTCAATATATTTTTAGCCAATAAGGTCAATATGTTTGGGTGTTGAATTTAGGAGCTAACACATCCATAATAAGAGAATATGTTACCTCATAATCAATCCCTGGTATTTGGTAAAAACCTTGTGCAACAAGACGAGATTTATATTTGACAATCTCGTTTTCTCACAAAAACCCACTTATACCCAACAGGTTTCATACCTTTAGGTATAACCATAATAGGGCCAAATAATTTTTGATTATTAAGAGAATTTAACTCAATATTTGTAGCATCCTTCCAATTTTTCCAATCATGTCTATTTTTAAATTCATTCATAGATCGGAGTTCAGGATCATCATTTTTATTCATAATTTCACATGCAACCAAAAAAAAATATCTCATCAATATTCATACCTTTTCGGTTCAAAAAATTTCTTGTACTAACATAATTAATTGAAATCTCGAGATCATTCTTTTTTTCAGTTTCATTATCATTGATCTCATTATCATCATATTGTGCTTCTTCGAGAGCACACTTTTCAATAATGGATTTATTATTATTATCCAGTGTCTTTTCAAGGTCACTTTCTATCAAATTCACATTTTTATTCCCTTTCTTTTTCGGGCATTTTTGTCTTTGGATCCCATAGGTCAGTCATGCTTCAAGTGTGCCTTAGATGTACTTACTACATTATTTAGATTTGAAATCTCAATCCTAGCTGGGACATTAATTGGTGATACATGCGACTTTGTCACTCTTTTCAAATGAGTAAATGAATCTGGCAATTGAGTTCCTAAATCTTGTAAGTGTACTATTTTATTTACATTTTCTTCCCATGATATATTATATGGGTCAAATGTAATAAATAGGGTACATACCATGTTATATGATTTTCTAATTTTTTATTCTCTCCCCCTAACATTGGAAAATTTGTTTGGTCAAAATGACAATTAACAAATCTTGGCTGGAAATACTTTCCTATTAAAGGTCCAAGATATTTAATAATATATGATGATTCATACCCCACATATATTCCTAACCTCCTTTGAGGTCCCATATCTGTTCTTTGTGGTTGAGATATTAGGAAATATTTTGCACAACCAAATATCTTAAAATGATAAATATTTGGTTCTTTACCAATTGCAAGTTGATAAAGGGTATGTTTGTGATCAGCACTTGGCCTTAGGCGGATGAGTGTTGCAACATTTTCTTATTATTAATGGTCTAGCAATATATTGAAGACGTTTGATTGATGATTCAGCTAAATCATTTTGTGTATGTAAATGAGGAACAAGATGTTCAACAATAATTCCAATTGAAAAGCGATAATCATTAAATGATTAAGATGTAAATTCATCGGCATTGTCAAGTCTAATATTTTTTATAGTATAATAAGAAAATTGAGCTCTAATTTTAATTATTTGTGCATGAAATTTTGCAAATTCCATATCACGACTTGAGAGTAAGCATACATATGACCATCTACTATATGCATCAATCAATACCATAAAATACTTGAATGGTCCTAACGGTGGATGAATAGGTCCACATATATCTCCTTGAATTCTTTCAAGAAATGCAGGTGATTTTGTCTGAATATTTTTTGGTGAATACTTTGTTATTAGTTTGTCAAGAGAGCTAGCTTCACATGGTCATTCTTCTTTTGTAAGTTTTAACCATTTCAATGGATGGCCATGGATACTTTCAACTATTTTGCGCATCACTATTGAACCAGGGTGACCTAAACGGTCATGCGATAAAGTCAAAATTTTGGGATCTTCTTTTACTACTAAATTGCATTCAATTTCATGTATATATGTATAATGTAATCCAAAAGGAGATTTGGTAGTTTTTCTAAAGTTTTCTTCTTTCCCAAAACATTGGCAGTGATAATAATGTATTTCATGTTACCTTCAATTGTAGTTTCAGTATCATATCCTTGATGATATATGTCCTTAAAACTCAACAAATTTGTCTTTGATTTTGGAGAGTATAAAACATTATTAATGTCAAACTTTGTACCATTTGGTAATATGAACATAGCATTGCATGTTCCTTCAATCAAATCTGCAGGACCCTAGATTGTATTTATTACACCTTTAGTAAGATTTATTTTAGTAAAATATGTCTTACTTTTGAGAATTGTATGGGTAGTTCCACTTTCCAGAATGCAAATGTCTTTGACATGTTCCATGTATAACCTTCTTAAAATAGGAATACGATTAAATAAAGAGTAAATAAAAAACATATTTAACATTTAGTACTACAAATAACGTTTTACACGGTGGATGCGAATTGCGTTTTACCTCGGTTACCCATGTGACGTAAATAAGGCTTTCATGAAAAGTCTCCACTTAGCACCTCGGTATTTTAAACACCGAGGGTATAATTGAAAAGGTCATGGGTTCGATCCCTAAGTACTGCATATTTTTATTTTCTACATTTCTTTACGCGAGCCAAATAGCCGTCGATTATATTTATAATTTGAGGTAATAATTTATTCGTTTACCTCGGTTTTATGTAATAACTGAGGGGTTTAAAATGAATATTTTTTGCTTTATTTTCAGTTTTACTGGACTGTATCACTTTCACTGGTCTGTATCATATCATTATAATAAATCTATTAATCTGACAGTACAAAATATGTAACTGAGTTAGAATATATATACATATATATCATTTTAAATCAAAATATGAAAATTTACATCATGGCAGAATATACTATTTGACATGATCATGTATGCACATTAAAATGACAAAACCTCTATTTGTATACAAAATAAAATTATAGCAACCAAGAAAAACTATTTTGCCAACCTTCATAATGAGATAAAAAGACAGTGGTCCAACGTGATCGGATGTCATCAATATTTTCTGTTGAGTATGGTGTTTGGATGCGAAGCTCCTACAATTTGAACAAAATTTAAATAGATAAAACAAAAACAACAACATTAGTTTAATAATTATACATATGTATACTTGGATTAAGCTAATAACTTGTTCTTCATCCATCCATATGTAATGTCTCAGAAGACAATATGGAGCATATATCTCATAACATAATATCCACAAGAATGGGCGTCAGTTTACTTTTGCCACTACAAATAATTTTAATTCATTAATGTCACGCTAATATACACAAATAATATAATGTCAAAAGTACAATTATTATACTTACTTTTAGGTAAAGATAGACTAAATTTTTACCCATGAGTTTTTTTTCCCGTGCATTAAATTCCTCTATCGCTCTACATATGTCGGTTAAAATTAATCTTGAATAAAAACTAATCTATTCTAAAGTGAAATTTGAGTATAAGAAATAATACCACTTAACCACTCAAAGCGTTAATCACAACGTCGGGAAGTGTCGAGTGCGCAGATAAAAACACAATTATATTGTTTCTATTGGGACAAACAATAGCTAGTTGCCAATGTCAGGTGCATAAACATTCATAATAATTAATAAGATGGACAATATTGATTTATAAATTAAAACACAACTTAATATATACTTCCTCACGGTAAAACAAGGAAATATAAGAATCTTTGATGCTCCCTTTCTCCATT
This sequence comes from Vicia faba, assembly GCA_948472305.1. Lineage (NCBI taxonomy): Eukaryota > Viridiplantae > Streptophyta > Magnoliopsida > Fabales > Fabaceae > Vicia > Vicia faba. The sequence continues at coordinate 1,434,460,908 of OX451741.1, read as the reverse complement.
AACTTTTCTTGTAAGTACATTTTGATTTCGTGTTCTGGAGAACCGCGAGTAAGAGCAATCCTCGCAACATCTAAGATACAATACTTACTTAGAATCTTCATTTCAACACAAACCTCATGGATGTGCCTGCAAGGTCAAATCTTTATGTTAAAGTACAAGAACATATGGATATAAATAGAAATCAACATAAAACTTTACTTATGAGCTCCAAATTTGTAAAATGGAATTTTCTAGTTCCTCATCTCCCTTCAAAAATTCATGTATGGCAAACTTGTTAAGAAAGAACAACTACTGTGGATCATGCCTTAATCGAATACCCATAATTATGGTTTCAATACTCGCAATATCAACTCTAGTCTCTGAAGGCTATTTTGATTTGGTGGTGGTGAGGGTTCAACCCTGCCCTGGTTGGAAGAAAAATTATGTGCCACGCTTGTACCACCCATAACATTCTCAAGTAAGTTCTCTCGAATTTCCAGCTGATTTGAATTTGTGTGGCTGGATACACCCAACGAACTCAATTTCTTCATCATAAAAACAACATAAATATAATCTAAAATTAAAATACACAAACAATAATAATAACAACATACAACTTATACCTCAAGAACATCGTGAGTACACTTCTCAGACACCTTCTCCTCATTCATCATCTCTCACTCCTCTTGCTCCATCTAGACACTCTCTCGTACAATATGCAACAACTTATCCCTCCGATCCTCCAAGAATTTCTCCTGCACTGTCTCCAACAACCTCTGTCTCCCGTCCTCTAAGAATTTCTCCTGCACCGTCTACAACCAGATCTCCCTCTCCTCCACTAAGAATCTATCATGCTTATCCTTCCATTTCTCCCCGACCTTCCCCAACTCAACAACAATAATCTCTTGAACCTCTTTCTTATTGATTTTCTCTCTAGATGATTTAGAGCGTCCAAAATATACATTGAAGCCAACGCCTCTACCAAGTCCACAAACACGCCCAAGATGCTCCTCGGTTCCAACCGCTTCTACCAAGATGCCGTGACGACCTTGTGAAGTGAATAGGCCGACATTGGTTTGCTTAACAAGATCGTCCTACAAAACATGAAATTTTATCTTTACCAAATTGATTTAACTAAAATAAATATTGTTGAAAAAAGTATCTACTTACAATCCTATGAGCCACTTCGCGTGTAGCATCTGATGCAAATTCTCCGTCTTTTTTTGGTGTGCCCTCTTCCATTTCTTGTGGCGTGTTAGTGGAGATGGAGTACGATCAAGACTGCGATCAAGACTTATAGAATCTCCCTGCCTTATCCTTTTTTTTTCTTTTTTCGTCCATCAGAATTTTTTCAAGTCTTTTATATCTTCCACGAGACAGCCTTTGTGGATAGATATTTCTAGCTCAATTTTTCTTTCCTTTTTGGCTCTTTGCCAAGAAGACAGGACTAGTGCGAGACACTACAAATTTCTACCAAGTAGCTTGATCAATAAATGAATACACCTCGTATGAAGCCAATTATTTATCTTCTCCATCTTTAATATAATCATAGGTGAGCTCTGTTTTGAATCCCCTCCAACGCTCACCATAATAAGAAAGAATTTTCGTTTTCACATCATCATCATTTGGAGTAACAATGAACACATCCTATGTTTATACAATAGAGATTTTATTAGTAATAAACAAAAAATATACTTGTAAAACAAATGATAGAATGCAAAATAAATATCGTAATATCGACTAATATGTCGTCCTTCAACTCATCATCAACTTCACTCCAACTATCTATCAAAATACTCACTTTACTTCTACCTTACAATGCAATGTAACCCAGAAAATCATCAGCATGTTCACCAAAAATTGTGCCGGTTTCTACATCAACTCTAACCGGGTAGCGAATACTAGTTTCATTGGCTGTTTTCACCTTTGTATACATCGTAGCACCTCTAGTTTTTATTTTATGTTTTGTAATAGAGTTTCTAGCAGATGTTGTAGGGGAGGTGCTTGTCGAATCTGCCATGACTAATAAGATGAGTCAAACAGTAACGACAAAAACCCTAAAAAAATGATCAAAAGACAAACATATGAAGAAACCCTAAACAAAATCATCAATAGACTATTTTATTGAAAAACTAACGTTAATGAAACAAACGTGTTGCTATGAGAGTTTTGATGGATATCTGTTGAGTTTTGATGAATATCAGCTTGAAAATCGCCTAGGTTTTTTATGAAATGAGAGTGACGAACTGACATTTGAGTGTTGATAGATAAATGAAAAGTTAGAAACTGGATAGTAGTTTGAAGTATTTCATACAAAATAAGTGTCATGTTGGTTTTACACAAAAAGTGACGTGATTTTATTATTTAAAAAAATAAAATAAAAATTTTTTTACCGCCATATTATGGAAATTCATTTAAAAGATATTTCACGCCGGTTTTTGTAGAAAATCGAGGGGATAAAATATATCAAATAAAGTATTAAAATAAGATTTTGAAATTAGTATTATAAATTTTTTAATGCAAAATATATTACCTCTCAGTGGGACTCTGTAGCCGAGGTAAATACTAATTGAACAAATAAAAAAATGGAATTTGAAAAGGCGCCAAGTGAGAAATACTAATTAAACAATTGAAAAAATACCATAAAATGCTGCATCTGGGTGTCGAAGCAAGTTCCCTTATTGCTACTATCCTTCGGTTTTATTAAATATCTGAGGTCTAATGTTTTTCATTAAAAAATTAATAATTAAACATGGCAGTCCCGAGACCTATACCCTTGTTTTTTCATTGTCCGAGGTGTTAGATTTGTCATGAAAAACGTTATATGTAGTAGTGATTATTATTTCATGCAAACATAAGATACACTAAACATCATACAAATTCTTAAGTTGATACATAGTCTAAATATAAAATTATTACAAACGCATCACACATTATTCAAATAGTTACTTAATCCATTATTACTTCAACGAAATCAGCAGTCTCAAAATATGTATTATAATTTATAGGTTCAATCTCATTTAAATTCACTTCTTTTCCCTTTTCCTCTACAAATGAAATTTGTCTTTTACATAAACGTTCTGGTGTTCTACACCCCTTATACCAATGGTCTTTCTTTTTGCATCTGTAGCATACATCCTCAAAATTTCTCGAGGGACCTTCTTTGATATACTTACCCTTTCCTTGGTGATTCCAATTATTTTGGTCATATCTGAGAGATCTATAATTATTCATATGACCTCGTCCATGTCCTCTAACATGAAAATAGTTTCGACCGTGGAAAAGGATTCGACCATGATATCCTCCTTGATTGTGACCATTAAAACGCGCACAACCATTATTACCATCAAAACGAGTATGACCACCACGTTTCTTAAGACGATTGAATCCACCATACCCACGATTAAAAATTGTGACATTAATTTTAGGATACGTTATTGGTACCTGTGGGTAGTGACTAGTGGTTTTTTAGCTCGTTATTTTGCTCTACTACTAGAAGGACTGCAACTAATTCAAAATACTCAACAAATTCCCTCATTCTATATTATTGTTGTAATAATACCTGAGATGCATGAAATGTTGAAAAAGTCTTTTCCAACTTTTTTTCCACTTATAATTGTGCCACAAAATTTCAGTTGTGCTATAATCTGGTGCATAGTAGAGTTATATGCAATGACAGTTTTGTAATCTTGGAACCTTAACTTATTTCACTGATCCATTAGTTAGGGTAACAAGACGTTCTTCTGATGTTCAAATCTTGCTATAATTTTGTCCCAAAAAATCTTGGAATCTTTAGCATTTGAGTATTTTGTTTGTAATCCATCATTAAGATGTGGCTTGATTATTTTGTTCACTTTTGACTTTCGCTTTGCTATTTCATTTGGGTCGTCTGTTGATTTTCCAGAATTGCCTTCTTCAACTATTTTGTTAAGTCTCTCACATGTAATATACTCAATTAAATTGTTGTTCCAGGTTATGAAGTTGTCCCTCGGTTATGCTTAGAATTTTGAATTGATGCTTAAGATTTGACATGATTATATCTAGTGTAGTAAAAACTTCTGATAGAAACGATCGTGTCGTAACGTGTTGAGAAAAAAAATATTTAAATTAAACTATAGTAATATTTATAAACTTAATCTAATTGAATTATATTAGCATTATATGATATATTTAACTTAAGAGAAATAAAGAATGGAAATGTGGAGGATATAATTTATTTTTACTTAAAGAAAATTTGGTATGTTTTACATTTACCAAAAGAGAAGATATTTATACTACTAAAAATATCACTATTCACTAATATAATAATTGATATTATTATTTCATTTTTGACAAATCAAACATCTCTAATAATTTATTATTACTATTTAAGATAGATATTTTTAAATAATAAAATATTATGTTATCTTAATTATTATAATAAATATCATATTGTGATTGTAATTTGTAATGTTGTGTTAATAAGACCACACGGTGAATTTCTAACTATTATGTATTCTTAATCAACATAATCAATGAATTAAAATAGTAAACAAGATCTTATTTTTTGACATTCTATCCTCCTAAGTGGACCCACTACTTTGATCAATACAATGCAGATGAGAGTAGTAATTAACTTAATCAATCATGCTTGGTATGATGAGAGAATCATTTGTATCGAACCAAATCCAATGTAGATCCTAACAGCACTTGGGATGTCGGTTTTCTGGATTATTAGACTATTACTAACAGCACTTGGGCATGAGACAATGAAGGAGAGGACACCAATCACATATATAGTATTGCCACCTTTCCAAGTAATCAGTAGCAGCTTATGCACATAATTGCTTTTTATAATAAGGTTCTATATTCAAGGAAAGCTAGCTAGTGTTGAATATTGAAGTCCTTCACGCATGTGGTTAGGATCATTTCTTTGTTGTTTCCAAGGTTCCATTCCAAATGTGCCAATACACAATCCTAGCTACTTGTTTAGTTTATATTCATATGATATGATCAGTGGAAACTTATTCTAGTTTTATAATATAAGAATATCCTTCCACCTAAGCAAAACAAGGATACGTGGGAATCAAAATATTTCTTAAGCATCTTAAGCAATATAGAGATCTAGAGCAAAAGGACACTTCATCAAGTGTTTGGAGATAATTGTAACAGAAGAATCATAAGTTTTTAATTTATCAACGTATCTTTTGACAAGTAATTTCAATTGTAAAAGTTTGACTTTATAATATAAAAAATAAAAAAAGTTTCAAAAAATTTCATCTTTGAGTATGTAGACTTCAGAATTGTATATTTTTGATCCAGAATTAACACGACCAATCCGCAAAAGACAACAAATTCTTTACATTTGTAAAGATTTATGAGGATCAATAATAAATAGAACAAATAAAAGTATAAGAGAATATCGATATTTTAACGTGGAAAATCTTCGACATGAGAGTAAAAAATCACGGATCGTTCAGACTAAAGAAATAGTTCAAATTAGTACTATAATAAAATAAGAGTGCGCGAGAGTCTCAAAGTGATTCACAAACTAGTACTAATAACAACAAAATCACAAAGCAAACTAGCTTACAAATAAGAAACAAGAATCTGAAAAATACTCAAATCTGTAGCTTCAGTACAAAGCAATTATCTCACAACTCAGACTTTGTTTTGAAAATCCCAACGAACAAAAGGTAGACACAAATGTTACAAATATGTCATCCAAAAACAAGCTCGATCTAACCGTTAACGAATCTGGAATCATCAATTTACTGAGACTGGTTGCAGAAACACGAGAATTGGTTTCTCTCCTCTTTTCTCTCCTTTGAAACCAATTTTTCCACTTTATTTTCTCTCTCTCTCTCTCTCTCTCTCTCTCTCAATTCTAAATTGACTCTCTCCACTTAAAATAAGTGATACATAAATGGCCTAACATATTTGGGCATTTCTCCACATATGAAGGAAGCCTAAACCCAACAAATCTCCTACTCACAACTATGTGGAGGGCATCGCCAAGCCAACGATATCACAACAAGCTTCAAATTTTCCTCTTGGTAACACTTTAGTCATCATATCAGAATCATTATCATCCGCATGAACTTTAGCTAACTCCAATAACTTAGCATCCAAAACACCACGTATCTAATGATATATCACATAAATGTGTTTGGACCTATTATGAAAAGTCAAATTCTTACCATGAAGAATAACATTTTGAATATCAACAAATAACACATATTTTTCTTAAACAAACCAAATTCCCTGTAAAAAATTCTTCAACCATAACAATTATTTGCATGCTTTAGTAACGGCAATGAACTCAACCTATATAGTAGACAATTCTACACACTTTTGCAATTTGGACTGCCAAGTCACAACTCCCCCTAAAAATATAATCATGTAGCCCGAAGTGGACTTTTTAGGATCAATGTCTACTGCCACATCAATGATAGAATTAAGGATCTATGAGGTTGTATGTATAAAGCTGAAAATGTCTTAAAAGATCCATTCGAACTTTTGATGACGACAATGATGATTAAAGTTGGTGGAAATAGCTTTCGACCATGATGATGATGACCTAACCAGAGAAATATCTCATGCCTCATCAACAAGAGATTCAATATCAAAGTTCTTATATGATTAGGAGCAATCTAGTAAAGAATTTTGAAGCCTCAGATAATAGTATGAAAGCTTGCCAAGTTGTGTCAGTCAGTCTGTCTGAGTGACCCAAGTTTTATAAAAGTAAGGTAGTAACTTTGAATACCATGACAACTCACACACATACTGTTGTACCCCGAAATTTTTCCTCCCATATTTCTCAAAACATTGCAAGAAAAATCTCCAAGTTGCCAAACGTTGCTCAAGAGTTGGTCAGACAAGCTCTCTCTTAAGGCAGTCTACCCCAAATTAGGGTTTTGTGTTGCATCAAGATCCATGAGTCCAAGTGACCCCAAGTGCTCACCAATGTCCTAATATATTCTAAATATCATCCATGTCAAGTTTCATACAAAGGAAGTTTGCTCAGTCAATTGCTCAAAAGGTCCAAAAATCGACTGTGCTAGGGCAAAAGTCAACTGTGACCTACATACAGTCAAACTTCAAGATTTTTTGTCAACATTCTCATTTTGAAGTTTATTTCATCATTTGATCAAGGGTTAATCATGATTCATCAAGGATTGCTCAAAATTCATCAAGATTCAACAGTTGTTATATTAGGGTTTTGTAGGAAAAGTCAACCCAAGTTTGACCAAGCATAACTTTCTCATACTTTATGAGAAATGACCCATCCAAATCTCATTTTAAATAGGATGCAATCCCCTAAAATCCATCTTTATACTCCAATTTTAAAAAATGCACTCACAAGAAGTTATGAATTTTGACATTATAGGTCATTTTTGAAAGTCAACAAAAAACACCTTTTTTGTCAAAGGTTCTAACTTGAGCATGGAATATCAAATTGAGATAAGACCCAAAAGGGTTGATTAGAGGACATATCAAGATTTCTAACAAGTCCACGAATACCTCCAAAAGTTCAAAATTGAAGAAGTTATGCATTGTTGAAGTTGGACTTTTTTGCAAAATTGCCAAAAGTCAACTATCCCCAAAACTTCAAATTTTGCTAAATGGGCCCATTCTTTTTCACTTGTTCTGAGTTTGCATTATTGCCCACGTGCTCTAGCCTTGGCCATGTGTTCATATTATATTTTTATGATTTAATTTGATTTTTATTTGAATTAATTCATTTTAAATCAAATAAAATCACATAAAAATAAAAAATATTGATAACCAAAGATCTTTTGATGATTATAGGTTTTAATGGACAGCTTGCATCACATAAAACTCGTATCAAAGCAATTGAACACATAAAGATTGAAATCAAGCCAATTTGGAAAGTTTGTAAAAGAAAATCAAATCCACATCAAGAGCATTGATAGAGGGAGATTTGAACAAGGAATTCAGACCTAATGTGTTGTGCATTACATAAGGAAGCGATGCAGACAGAAATCAGGGTTAGAAGTCAGTTGTAGAGGCAGAGCAAAGTTGGTAAAAATCAAGAAAAAGCTTGAGATTGAAACAGGGCATAGAGGCATTTTCAAGACTTGAGACTTGTCTCAATCTCTTCCTGGCCAGCTCCAGAAGCGAAACCAATCAAGACAATGCATTTTTAGACCCTCCCAAGCGCTGTAAGTCCCTCGCGGATCCGCCATGTTCTTGAAATCGAAAATCGTTATTCTTGCATCCATTGATTAAAATAATTGCACATTCTGAATCCACACATCATTTGCAAGCTTTTTGTATTATTTGATTTCGTTTATCTGACTTATATTGTGATCCACCATAGTTAGGGTTTTCTTGGAGTTTTTGGGGGTTTTAGTTTCAGGTACAATTGATCTTCATGATGGACATGGTTGTGATCAGAAGAAGATGACGAATCAAACCATGGTCCCGGAACACATTTATATTGCCCGGGGAAGGATTTAGAGTGAAGCTACGCTTTTAGCTGCGGATAAAAATCCGCAGGTAAAAGTTACAGTTCTTAGAGGACAGGGATGAAGCCGTGTCGTCCTCCCATTGGACCATTCAAATAATCGCGCGTTTTTTTTCTTTTTCTGACCATTAAATTTGTTTTTTATATTATTATTACTATGTGTTTTATTAACAATAAAAACCACTTGGCCTAGTGGTTGCCACGCTTGCTTCCAAGGCATATGGGGATGGAGGTCAGGGGTTCGATCCCTTTCTCCAGCATTTTCTATTTTTCTTAACAATTTCAGGAGATTTAGTGCGCATACAAGTCTGCAATCCATCATACTCCTCACTCCTCAGCGTGCCAGATGGCAAAATGGCTAGATCTGGTGGTCAAATATTGAAGGAGCACCATAAGCCAGTCAATGCGTGTGCACAGGATCACCAAAAGTCAATTGGATCAGCTGCTATTGGGCCAACAAAAATGCTTTCTACACCCTCCAAAAAAAGGCCCATTCTCTCTTTCCCTCACATTTTTATTTATTTAATTTAATTTCTTTATTTTATTTAATTAATTCACTAAACAATAATTAATTTTCTTTTTTATCAAAAATCACAAAGAAATGTTTTTATCCAATTAAAATTCAGAATTTTTATTTTTTTTATTATTAATAAATACTAATTAACTAATTAGGACATTAATTAGGTAACATTAATTATTTTGTAAATAAGTAAAATCAATTAGAATTAATTAGGTTTTAACCATAATTTAATTATTTTAATTTCTTTCTTAAATTAACAAAAACTCCAAAAAAACATGTCATTTATTATTTTTCATCAATTAATTTATTTTATAATTAATTTAGTATTTAATTTAGGGTTTAATTTCTTTTTTTCTTAAAATAAAAACAACAAAAAAATATTTTCTTTTAAAAAGGGTCAAAACCCTAATTCACACTCGATTTAATTTCGCGTCGCGCTTTATTTTCTTTATCCAATTAATGTATCTGCTTATGGTTTGTAATAATAATTAAGACTTTTTTATTTATTTTACCGCTTTATTTTATTTTCAAAGGGTTGCTTTTGGCGATGTAAATACCCGACGCCTTGTAATTTAATTTCCGCATTTTTAATTCCGCAAATAATTATAACTGTTAGATGTTTGATAATAGGGTTTGCATGACAAGAATGAATGCTCAATCTTAAAATCAAATTAGATCACCCTAAACATGTGCAAAGATAAAAATAACTGAAAACAACACACTCGCACATGCGCACTCTTAGGGTACACTCCACTTGGTTTCCTTCATACACGGTCATTGAGTATAGTTCGTTTTAGAGGTCGCCATTTTGTCTAAAAGATCATAGTCGCCTCGAAACGGTTGCCTCGGGTATTGTTGCCTCAAACAAATGATCTAATATATTAGGGTTACCGCAAAGGCGTCCTAACATTGCTTTGGTGACCGTATGTCCCTCATTCGAATTGACCCTCAAACTCCAATGACGGTGCTACCTACTCATTAATAGTGGGATAGCATTGTCTAAAGGAAATTATCATAGAACGATTCTTCTTTCGAGTAGGTAGACAGTTCTTAGATACTTGCTCATCCAAAACAAAACTTTTTTCACACTTACACTCTTTTTCAAACAAAGTTTTTTTCAAAAACACTTCATTACACTCTTGAGGACAAAAACATGAGTTAAATCAAAGTTAAAAACAAAAACTTTTTCAAACCCACAAACACAAAGAAAACAATTTTGAAAATGATGAGCAAGTACCTAAGAGCCCGTATATAATTACGGATAGAAAGGGTGCTAATACCTTCCCTTTCTATAATCTACCCACTATATCACACATACCTTAAAATATCTTTTTCAAATGTTTTTTCTAGAAAATTATTGTCTAAGCCAAGGCAAGTGACCCTGATGTTGTCCAATCTATTTTAAAACAATTTTAGAACTAACCAATAGATTGGTAACTTGTTCCTATTGATTGGAAAAACTTTTCTGATCTTGCCAATTGATTGGATCATTGAGCCAATTGATTATAGAAGGGTTAAACGATTAATCAAATGATCAGGACAACACCTTAATGACTTGCAATGACTTTATATCCATTATTTCATATTTGGGCATGATAATCGATTATAAATTACTTGATCAGTCGATTGGAGTATTATGCCAATTGATTGGCTCTTTAATTCCGCCCATGGATTATTTCCATGTTTGATTTTTCCAACTCTTATATAAAAGAGGCTCGCCTCTTCTTCATTTTAGGCCACTTTCTAATGATTTTCTTTTTCTTTGGAATTTATCTTTCTAGAAATATTTATTTTCACTTGAGGCTGCCTTAGTGATTTTTTAAGTGAAACTTTACTTGTGAGGAATAGCTTGTAAGTGGTCGTATTGGTCATTTAGTTCTTAAGAATTTGATACTCTTGAGAGATCGAGTATTGTTCATGAGATAAACCAGTCAAAATCTATGTGCTTAGTTTCTTGAGATTTGTCGGAAAAAGCTTTGCTTTGGTTACTGAGATAAGCCTAAATATATAAATGGTTAGTTAGCTTAGCCTGGGGTAAAAACTATTATTGGTTGGGGATAAGTCTGCAAAAATCTCAAGATCAAATTGTATTAAGGTCTGTGGGAATAACTTCTAAAAGCTAAAAAGCTTATAGTAAAAATCTTAAGAAGACCTCTTAGAGACAGGATTAGGCCAACGTTCGACCAAAGTTGGATAACTCTTTGGTGAAATCTCTCTAACCCTTACTCTTTTTAATTTATGTTGTTTACTATTTTATTTTCGCTACTATTTACTCTCAAGAATCAACTAACACAATTCTAAGCTTAATCGAGAAAAATATAAAACTAATCACGGATTTTGAATATCACAATCCACGCTCCCTCTTATGCTTGAAGTCTCTTGTCCAACTAGTGGCAATAGAGCCTACCTCGTGTTAAGGACTAATCGTCTTAGGAGAAAAAATGTCTTCAAGTTATTGACTAAACAAACTTCCACCCTTTAATGGAGAAATGAATAGTTATGGAAAGAGAAAATGAAATTTTTCATTGAAGGGATGAATCGTGGTATTTGGAAGGCTGTGAAAGAAGGTCAATTTGTCCCTACACACTAATTAAATGGTTTTGTAGTAGAAAAACTTGAAAAGGATTGGACCAAATATGATAAAGAGAATGTGTAGCATGGTTTAAAAGGAAAAATCGTCATCACTACCTCTCCATCTCTTGATGAATTTTTGTGAGTATCTCACTGAAATTGCAAAAGAAGTATGGGACATCCTCCAAATTACCATGAAGGAACAAGTGAGGTAAACCGGGTAAGGTTGGGAATATTAACCTATGAGTATGAACTCTTCATAATGAATCCTAAATAGAGCATAAGTCAAATGCAAATATGATTCGCTCATAACGTGATTCATATGAGAACTCTGGAAAAACATTCTAAATGAGGAATTAGTCATACAAATTCTTAGATTCCTAAACCATAGTTGGCCACTCAAAGTGACTGCGATTTTGAATATAAGGGTTTGGCGAATATGGACACACACACACTTTGGTAAATTGAAGGAATACTAAATGAAACTCAAAAGGCTTTCCATAGATGAAGAAAGAGAAAATAAAAATAAAAGTATATAACTTAAAGCTGAGGACTCTGACTCTAAAGGTAACATGATTGTCATAAATGAAGAATTAGAAGAAGCAAAATGAAGAACAATAAAAAGATGAGGAGAAAACCAAATTCATTAAAAAATTATACAATTGTAGAAATAAAGAGTACATTAAACCATATAGTCCATAATTAAAAAAGGCTAACCAAAAATTCAGAAAATCTCAGAAAAAGAAGAAAGCTTATGTTGCATGGGAAGAAAATGGTATAGAATCCTAAGACAATAAAAAGGAAGAAAAAAGAAACAACTATCTTATGGTAAACCATCAACATAATGAGGTAACTTTTTAATTCTCTTATCATGATCTCCTTAGAATATGTAAGAAACTAACAAAAGAAACAAATAATCTAGAACAAATTATTTCTACATCTAAAGATGAAATCCCCTCTCTTGAACTTAAAAATAAAACTCTTGAAGAGAGATAGTACTCCTTATAGAGAAACAAAGTTATCTAGCTCAAAGTTCTTCCACTTCAAAAAAAGATGATGAACTTGACAAGTGCGATACATGTGACAATTTAAAAAAATGAAATTTGTGATCTTCAAAAAACACTTGTCAAGTTCCCCATAGGAAGAGACAACTTAAATTCTTTATTAGGTAATGAAAAGGCATCCTACAATAAGTCGGTATTGGCTAAGAACCAAATAACAACAGTAAAAACTTTGATAAATTTTGTAATTCCAAATACACCACTCACAACAAATGTAACACCATTTATATTATATATCATGAATAATATCATACAAGTGTTAATTTTTGGTACTGACACAACATAAGTGGCTAACGACATCATTTACATACATGTCCAATCTAAAAAATACAACATTTGTCGCGTGATATGGAAAAATTCCTAAATAAAAATTCTTAGACATATGTATAATATCCACATTGCACAATATCCACAATGGAAGATCAAAATAATGAAAGTCTTCAAAACGTCATCAACAAGCTTACTCTTGTCTTTTACCTGTAAGAAACCACCTGAATAATAATAATAATAATAATAATAATAATAATAATAATAATAATAATAATAATAATAATAATAATAATAATAATAATAATAATAATAATAATAATAGGGTGAGATCATAGTCTCAGTGAGTTCCCCTATCCTATAGGTCCACTCGGCTCTAAAGGGATTTCATATTAATTCTTAACTCAAGTCTTTAACTTTCATTACGTGTGTGTCACTCATACAATATAACTAAGACTTAATTACCTAAGAGATATTAGCAATGTATGAAAACATGTGACTTGAGTTGATTCAACTCAATAAATCACTAGTCGAAAAAGTAGCCAAACATATTTCTCTGGAAAATCCTATGTCTAGGACTATGGGCATGGGTCATGCATGTTTTCATCATGATTCAACTTTCTTGTGGATACAAATTCTCCATGGTACTCTAAACCACTTCAAGAATTGTCACTTGTATGAGACTGGAACCCACTTAGAGTATCTTTTTCTATATGGAACTCAAACCCACTTAGACATCCACGTCTCTATGGGACTCGAACCCACTTTTGATACCTCTCCTCTATGAGACTCTAACCCACTTATGAGTCAATCTTAACTTTATGGGACTAGAACTCACCTATGAGAAAAAATGTGAATCAATAGTGCATATATCCTAATTCTTCTTTACATAAGCAACGCAATTAGAACATGCACAATCAAGGGTTATTTTCGAATAAGTGATTAGGTTCATCATCAGTTCACGTGATTACTCTCATTAATCACTAGGTGACCATATTCACCAATATAAAAACATAAATCACACATGTTACATATGTTGTACCCCAATTTTCCCCCCAAAGATGCCTTCATCATACCATATTGATTCAATCACAACAAGATCACATTAGGGTTCTTGGTTCTCCTCCCTACCTTTAGCTTTGCCCTTTGAGGAATCACCAAGCACCTTGACTTGTTTTCTTTCGTAATCATGAATATTTTGTCTTGATTTTTCCTTTTAATTAATAAAATGCAATGTTGGTTTGTCTTGCTTATTACAAATGTAGGTAAAGACAATGAGATTTAGCAAGTTGCTCCATGGGTTCATGAATTTATTTCCATGCCCTAGGAAATAAAGCTTGAGAAGTCCAAACCTCACCATTGAAGATGTTTTGGAAGGGATGGTATGGAAAGGTTTATTTTGGTTCACTATATTCCCAAGATATCAAGATTGATTCAAAAGTGCAAGGGATTGATTGAAGAAGTTGTCATGGTTGGACAAGGTCTTGTTCCCATTGATCACAAGTACATATTTCTCTCAATTCTCAAGATATGGAAATGGTTTTTGTGGCCATGATTTCTCATTTTCATCCTCAACAACTTCTATTTACAAAGCAATTGTGTTTGTACAAGAAGTTTATTCAAAATTGTCAAAGTTCCTCAAAGCATTCTCTTGATCTAGGAGCTAGGGTTTTGAACTTTAAAGAAGCATATCTTGCTCATCCTTTGGTATTTTTGAGTGATTCCAAAGACATCCTTATCTTAAAAGGGTTATCAACAAATCACTTCAAAATTTTCAAGGAGTTTTCATGTGGAAGAAACTTGATGATGAAGAAAGATTACAAGTCCTCCAGATGAACCCCCATTTTCCCGTGTGTGACTTCAAATAACCCTAACTTATCACCTTGAGCCCACTCTTTTTCCACAATGATCTTGACGATGTGAACTTTATTCATTCTTTTATGTGTAAAGTGAGAAAATGGATGTAAGATGCCCTAAGCATACAAAATATTATAGGTCATTTCATGATTTTTTGCCAACTTCAACAATTCACAACTCTCTCATTTTTTGGAGATTTTGAATTATTCAAGGTTCAAATAGTCATTCAAGAGGTCTATTACATACCATCTTTTTTGGTCAAGAGAAAATTCCAAGGGGAAGGCCATGTTTGGATGCAAAATATTGTAGGTCACTTTTGAAGAAAAAATTGAAATATTTCTAAGTATGGAAAGTCAACCTTTTTTCCCCAACTTTGACTCAATGCAACTTTCAGCTCAAGCATCTATTGGATTCCATTCTTTTTCCATTACAAAGCTTGTAACCTCATCTTTCTAAAGCATCAAAAATCACGCCTTAAGACCCATTGAGTTGAGAATGCCATTGGATTGAACTTGGTAACTTGGAACTGAAGTTTCTTCATAAGTCAGAGTTTGAAATTCATGTTTGGGCCTCTAAACATCAAATTAGCACGCGTTTGTGATCTAAACATGTTTATCCAATTTTACAAAAATGAATTAGAGCCTTAAAACGCAAGGATTAGATGAGTTTTGATGGAAATCAGATCACACTTTGCTCGTGCATCAGGTTCACACGATTTCCCTCCAAACTTAATCATTCCACACGCTTGAACATTCCATTTGATTCCCTATCAATAGAGGGTCATCCCCCATTCATTTCCTCAAGCTTTGAGAGCCAAAAACATTCTGTCAAAACCTTACACGAACTTGAAATTTTTGAAATCAGTTTCTGAGATTCCAGCCTTTTCCTCCAAAATTCTTTGCACATTCATCTTCCTTAAGCATCATACAAACACTCCAGCACTTAAACCAAGCAAAACGAGTTATAATCCAAGCTACAGAAGTCCACTTTCAGAGCTTCTTTCTTAAACTTCGAAAAAGTAGAATTCTCCACCATTTGGATCCAAATAAAGCACTAACCTGTTGTACTCCTTCTCCTGATTCTAGTGCTTCTTACAATTTTTTAAATCCATTGAGAATTGAGAGAGAAATTTCAAATTGAAGGTGCTCGCTATTTTCAGGGTTTTTGATTCATATCTCTTTGTATACTTTACATAAATTTGGCCCGATGGTGGTCTTAGGATTGTCTTGAAGAGACGAATCCAATGATACTGGTATGGGATCCTAATTTTACCGTTTTAAAGATCTCATAAAATCTTCATTGCAGGGTGGTTGGATGTTAAAGATGATGACATGTCTCGTCTCAGCCAATGATAGCGTGCCAAACATTTTAATTTCATTGGTTGCCTTTTTTTCTGATTCCCTACGCATCTTACTAAGGTCCATATCAAGCACAGCGCGTCTGGTCCATTAGATTAGCTTACTAACGCGTTTTTACTATGATCTGATGGCACATAACTTTTTGGTTTTATTTTATTTTCTGATTTTATATTTTAATTTATTTAATTTTCAAAAATTCATAACTCTTTTATTTTTATCCAAAAATTATGAAAAAATTCACAAAAATACCTTAAAAATTCAAAAATTCATATTTTTATTTTGAGAACTAATATTTTTTATATTTTTCGCATTATTTTCTTTATTTTAATTACCTTAAAAATACTTTCTGACATTTTTTTAATTCTAATTTTTTTTTCTAAATATCATTTTGCATATGTTTGACTTTTTTGAAAATTTTATGGAATTCTATATTGATGTTTACTATTTTTGATTTATTTTCTATTTGTTTGAACAATTTTAATTAGTTTTAAAATAATTTCTGACTTTTAAAAATTGCCAACAATTTTATAAAAATATTTGAGTCCTTTTCTGATTTTTCTATGGGCTTACTTAATTTTTCTTGATTGATTTAAATATAGTTGATATTTTTCTTTCTTATTTCCATTTTAAAACTTTTTTAAAACCTTTTTAATGTATATATTAAATGCAATATTATTTTATGATTATTTTTCTGGCTGAACATGGGTTGAATTTTGATCATGAACTTTATTAACATCATTGGATCCATGGTGTTGAGTCTAACTCCATAAAAATGGATGAATGATTTTAATAATAGTTTGGTTTAAATTTAATTCAAATGTGGTTTGTATATTCTTTCCCACCCTTCTTCATCTCATCCCTTTCTTATTGCACTTAGTGTTATTGGAGCATGATCTCTATATCATGTCTCAAAATAAATGGTGAATAGATTGCTATTGACCAGCCTCAAAATAGGTACGACTTTTATATAAGTCCATTTACGATTGCTTAACATAGCGCTAAATGTTGTCCCAATTCAAATAAATGATCATTCGTGGCCCAAACCTATGTTTGCAAGCCCAAGTATGTTAATTTGATCTCTTTGATCCAATAACCTTGTGATTCATTGTGTGGAGGCTTTGGTTCTACCAATCCTCTAATGGATCCACAATACTTTTAGTCAACACGGATCACTTAAACATCGTTGATCATTAAATGGTACTTGTGAGGATTCCAAATGGATGATATACTTGACAAAAAGCAAATGCAACTTGTTGTGTGGAGGCTTTGGTTCTACCAATCCTCTAATGAGTTCCAAATGCAAGTTTCAAGATGGTCATCCAACTAACCACTAATTATTAAATTGTTTTTACTTTGTGCCCTTTTATTTTTTATGCTTTATGTACCATTTCGTTTAAGCATTACATTTCATGTCATTTTTATTTTGCTCATTTGAGCTTTTCTTTTCTTTTCTAAGACACTTAATAATTAACATGAACCATAAAAACCCTTTAAAATACTTGGACTATTTGGTTACTATCCTTGGCATTATGGAGTATTGGACTTCTTGTACTTAGGAATAGAAACCCTGGGTTATATTGGAGACCTTGTAACCTTAATTGATATTTTGTCTAGAGTTCTTGAGGTTTCCCTCAAGACATTAGGTTGTTTGTTTGTTTTTTGGGCAGGTTATTGTGATTACATTCTTTGTTTGTAATATGAAATTCACCCGTATACAGCTGTTACTCTGCCTAATTTTTGTGAAGACTTAATACACTTGAAGTTTGGTTTTCACAAGAAGTCTAGTATCTTTGCTTGCTTGGTTTCAATCAAAAAAATTGGAATTCTATCTTGACTCATAATTTCAAATATTGGCTTCTTGTTGGTTAGATGATTCTTATCCCTAGCTTTTACCTTATGCTTTAGGATAGTCCCTTCTTCTCCTCCCATCTTTCTTTAATTTCAAAAATCTTCTCCCTCCTTTTGAAAAACTATTCTTGTTATTTTTTTAAACTTGAACCACTTTCATAATAAATTTGGACTTAGGTCCATGCATTTTCAAAACATCTTTCACAAATAAACTTCAATCAACTTAATGATACTTTGACTTTTTTTTGTGAGAAGACTAAAAATCAATCAATCCCATTCAAACCATTTTTTCATCTTGGCTTTCATCTTAAACTTTTCTCAAAAGATTCGACTCTTGTAAAACCTTGTAGTGATGCAAACAACTATACTTCTACGATATGTAGTGAAGTGGGATATTTTCCACTTGGGTGTTGAGTGAGGCATTGTTAATTTTAAAATCCAAGCCATATCCTCCACTTTGAAATGATGCAAATTCTCCTTTATCATAATTGTGGGTAGTAAGTATGTTTTCCATACGGACAATGATGATGATGTCTTATCTCATAAAATTAACCAACACACTTGTGTTTTAAAATTTTTTAAAAGAGGAACTAGGTGTACCCTGATCCCCTATTGCATGAAAAGGTGGTACGTAGGCACTAAAGGTTCGCAACCGCGGAGAGTGAAAAAACCATAAAAATACATTTCTTTTCTCACCTCCACAATCCATTTTTATACAACATTTTATAGCCAAAATATACAGATTTTACAAAGAGATTCCCGTGGAGTACTGTAGATTTTTAGGGTGCTAATACCTTCCCTTTGCATAACCAACCCCCTTACCTTGAATCTTTCCCCCTCTTTTTGGGTTACTCACTCTTTTCCCATTCCTTTGGAAACAATAAAGCGCGGTGGCGATTTTTATTTTGATCTGTATAAGTCTAGTCAATCCAATGGCTTAGTCTTAAACATTTCTACTGCTACACCATACAAAGCGTATTCATTCATCTAGTAATACTCCTAGGTTTTCCCTACTCATGATGATAAAGTTTTAATCATATTATTACTCAATCAATACATCCATGTAATTCATAACATAGTCTATAACATACACATACACATCTTAATATAGTTCATAAACATACATAATAGTTCATCACCAAAATCCAACCAATAATTGGAACACATGCTTACATGTTAGGATAATGTGTTAAGAAACCCTTAGGCGAAGCTTTCATGCAACTCGCTTCAACCTAACCTATTCCACTTGCACGCCACAAAGTAAGCGTGCGTCCAATCTTCCTATGGTGGGGTTAACCAGACTCAAATGGAAAAGTGGAGTTTAATAGACTTATAGAGACCTATCTATATAATAGCCCTTAATTTTAGTTTTCTAATGCTTCCAACCGCATACAAAATAGAGTTACAAAACTCTAGGTCAAAACACAATCGATCTCATGGAATTTGACCAATTATTTCTAAAACATCCAAAACATACACATCATGGTATATGTTATAGGACATCCAAGATAGTTTAGAAACACGAAACAAGTGATTTTTAACAAAACAAAGGGGGACAATTCGATTACACCTAGGGACCAATCGACTGACAAGAACTCTCTGTTTACCATTTTGTGAAAATTAGCAAGACCAATCGATTGGTCCATGCCTGTCAATCAATTGTCATAAGTTTTCTTTCATCTTTTTCACATTTCTGGACATAACATATCGATTGGTTATGGGTTCCATTGCATGCCTACCGATTGGTTCAAGCCTTTCTCTCAAGAATACCACTTCTAAACACATCCTTCTCCAACTTTAACAATACCAATCCATTCCCATTCATAACCCAACAAAACTTCAAGTTATTATGGGTCATAGTTTCAAGAAAACAAGACATATCATAATAATTCATATCAACACCACAACTTGTCACAACAACACTAAACCTAACAAGATTCTGCACCAATCAACATGAATTATCATAAGTAAACATACATTAGGAAGTAGAAAATTAATTAACACATTTTTTTCCATAATCAAAGCAAAACACATAAACCTTAGTTTTACCATTTCATGCAACCCCCCCCCCCCCCCCCCCCCCCCCCCCCCCTCCCCCCCCCTCCCCCCCCCCCCCCCCAACCAAATGCTAATTCTATCTAGGAACCCACCTTAATAGATGAAGATGATAAATAAATTGAGATGATTTGGCGGTGATGATGATTTCCATGACCTTCTACTTATTTCTCTTTTCTCTTCTCTTGTATTCTTTCTCTTTTTTTTTTATTCTCTTCTTCTCTTCTTACCAACTTTCTCTTTTTTTTATTTAGTTTAAGTTTTACTAACCAAAGGAGAAATTGGAAAGAGAGAAGATACAAGAAAATATATTAAGTGGTGTTTTATAGCGAGAAATTGATCATTCATTATGTTACCAACAAGTCCTTTATGAGTTGACTAATTACTCTATTAACCCCATCCGATAACAACTAACAATGAATAGATCACTTAAGAACTCAGTTTGTCCCAACTGAGAGCAACAGACAACATAGAAGGATATGCGATATTACAATAAAAACCTAAAATGAAACTATTTCAAAAAAATAGGGATATATTGCAATGTTTTGTTTCATTAAGAAAATTCATGAAAGCAAAAAGAGACATCCCCTTTCATATTTTTACAACAAACACTTTGAACATAAAGAAAAAATGTTATGTGAAACTAAAAAATGGCCATATCCCTAAAGCAAAAATGAAAAACGTTTATGAAACTAACACCCTAGGATCCAAAATGATATTGGTACCTAAAAGTAAGAACTAATATTTTATTTGTAGGAATGTTTCACAGTCTCAAACACTAAATGGTATTTTGATAGCGACCGTTCAAAGCATATGACAAGTGATAAAACCCTATTCTCTACCTTCTTTCCTAAAGATGGAAGATTTGTCTCTTATGTGGATAGTAATAAGGGAAAAATTATAGGTTTTTATACAATTGGTAAGTCCTATAATCTAACAATTAGGGAAGTTCTTTTGGTAAAAGGGCTTAAGCATAACCTTCTCATCATAATTCAATTGTGTGACAAAGGTAACAATGTAACCTTTGATTCTTCTGGTTGCAGGGTAATAAAATCTAAATTATATGGAACTCTATTTACAAGCTCAAGAAGTGGAAATACTTAAACAATAAATTTAAATAATATTCCTTCAAGTGATGCATGTCTCCTAAGTAATGAGGATGAAACTTGGTTATGGCATAACAGAATATCTCACATCAACATGGATCACTTGAACAAGTTGGTCCACAAAGATCTTGTAGATGGTATCCCAAACTTAGGATTTGAAAAGAACGGAGTATGCGATGCACGCCAAAAAGGGAAGAAAGTATTTTAAATCTAAAAATATAGTTTGTATTGATCGGTCCTTGTAGCTGCTTCACATGGACCTTTTTGGCTCGTTCAGAACCGTAAGTCTATGTGGGAACTTCTACGCTCTTGTAATTGTGGATGAATACTCTCTCTATACCCGGAAATTATTATTATCTTAAAAAAATTATTGCGTTTGCAACCTTTAGAAAACTAGCCAAGGTTATCCAGGATGAAAAAGTTGTAAGCATTGCATCCACAAGAAATGACCACGACAAAGAATTCCAAAATGAGGAATTTGAAATTTTTATAACTAGAATGGTATTCGGCACACATTTTCCACTTGACAAACTCCCCAACAAAATAGGGTAGTAGAGAGGAAAAATAGATCTCTAGCACATCTTGCAAGGATGACGCCTAATGAGATGAATCATCCTAAATACTTCTGGCCTGATGTTGTTAAAACCAGTTTCTATGTTATGAATCATCTCTTGATAAGACCATTTCTAAATCATACGTCCTATGAACTATACAAAGGAAGAAAGTCAAATATCTCTCACTTACATGTATTTGGTTGCAAGTGCTTTATTCTTTATAACAAGAAAGATAACCTCAGAAAAGTTTACGCAAACACTGATGAAGGTATATTCATAGGATAATCCACTTCTAGAAAAGCATTTATATTCTTTAACAAAATAAATCTGAAAAAAAATAAGAACCAGTTCATGTTACCTTTTATGAATCTAACACTAAACTTGTAGAAGTAGAAGTTGTTGATTATGTAGGTATTCTAGAAAAAACAAGTCTAGAGGAAGATCAAGAATTGAACAAAGATAAAAAAAAATCAAGTAACTGAGGAAAAACATGTTTAGGCTCAAATCCCAAACACTCTGCCAAAGAATCTAGATATCTTGAAGGAATGGAGACCGACAAAAGGCCATCATATTTATAATTCCATTGAAGATATATCCAAGGGAGTCACCACTCGACGGTGCCACAATAAGGTATGTAAATTTATGGCTTTTATTTTGAAAACTGAACAAGCGGGAATCGACAAAGCTAAAGTCAACGAACATTGGTATCTTTCCATGCAAGAGGAGTTTGTTCTACCTCAAAATTTTCCCTCCCTTTTCTTCAAGACATTCTCATAGGGTTCTCAAATGCTCAAGGTTGCTTAAGAATTGATCAGACAAATTCTCCTCCCAAGCAATGGACTTACAACTAGGGTTTTACTTTTCTCAATGAAGTTTGGGTTTAGAAGGCCTCAAGTGGTTTTCATGGCTTCTTACATGTATTAAAGAATGCTCATACCAATTTTCATGCCTGGCATCACAAGTTTTCTCAATCAATGGCTCAGATGACTGAAAATCAATTATATTGGACAAAAAGTCAATTCTGGTCAACATATAGTCAAACCTCCATATTTTTTGTCAACATCAAGGTTTTGAAGTCATATTCATCATTTGATCAAGGGTTTATCATAATTCACCAAGAAAAACTCTCAAACCATCAAAAGTCAAAAGTTTCCGAATTAGGGTTTTCTTAAGGAGAAGTCAACTAAACTTTGACCAAGCATAAATTTCACATGCTTCATCAGATTTTCCTCAACAAAAGCTCATTTTGAAGGAAATTCAATTATCTACAACTTGGTCTATTTAAGCTAAAGTCCAAAAAATGCTTCATTTGAGAGATATAGGCCAATATATTATGGGTCATTTCAAAAGTCCCCAAACAAACACTTTTTGTCAAGGCAACTTACATCAAGATAAAGTCTTAAAATGCAAAAATGGTAAAAATAGAGATTGTTACGGACATCTTGAGCTTTCCAAAAAGTCCAAGATCACCTTCAATGATGAGAATTGAGAGAGTTAGGACTAGTGGAACTTGGGAAATTTTGAGCAAATGCATGAAGTTCAAATTGAGCAAACTTGAATTTTTGGGCTATTAGGCTTATGATTCAAGGTCCAAAGGTGTTATACACTTCTTAGTGAACCTCAAGACTTGTTCATACAACCCCATTTGGTTTTTTGTATTTATTTTTGATTTTTATTACTTTAGAAGTCAAAACAAAAAATGATAAAACAAAAACTTCTTACACAAGTCCAAGCCCATGTTCATTTTCCCAAATTTTACCCTTATATATTCTCAGCAATTCAGACAAAGGCTCAAACGAAACCCTTGTGCAAGAAAATCCTCCAAAAACTCACAAAATTACTCAAAACTAGGGTAACCTTAGAACCCTAGTTGTAGTCGTTTCCAAGGAAAACAAACTTGTCCATTCACTTCCAGCAACACTACAGAGTAAGAATGGATCACACCCGATGATCCAAAACTCACAAAATCCGCACGCATATACCTTTTTTTCTTGTTTTTTTTTGTTGCAAAATTCATATCTTTATTTCCTTCATGTTTCATTGCGTACTAATCATAGTAACATGTTCATAAGGTATCAATATGAAGGAAAAGTCAACCGTATGACCTCCATGCTATCGGAATCACGAATTGTCATACATGCGCTAATCCATGTTGCTTTGGTCGTACCTTAAAAACTAGCACGATTTGGCCCAAAATAATAGTTCCATTAAATTTGTAGGGTTGGATTTAGGGGGTAGGGTACCTTTAGATCCCTAACAGTTGTTGTTTCGAAGGCTTGAAAAAAATAAGCCACCGAAGAAGACGACCGAAGCTAGGGATCCACGCCTCTCTGGTCCAATGAATTAATTTTGTTATATTTAATTTGTTTTGCTGATAACACAGGATGTATAGCCATCCGGTGGTTAAAATGAACGCGCTAAGTCACTACTATGCCAAGGCGTGGGCTCGATCCCAACCTTTTAGCATTTTGGAGGTTTTTTCATATTTTTTCATGTTTTGCAGGTATAACATAAAACGCGTTGGTTTCCATTCCTTAACACAAGCGCGAGCTTGGCGCAGTGGTGAACTGGTTGGCTGATGAAGCTAAGGGCGTGGGTTCAACACCCACCCTTGGAAATTTTGGGGTTTTCCCTCTAATTTTCTTACTCTTTCTCCTTTTCCCTTAAAACAAACCTTAAATTCTACCATAAACCTTTTTTTAATAAACCAAATTTTTTCAAAACCTTTTTTTTAAACCCTAATCAAATTAGGTTTTATGTTTTTTTAATTAATTTAATTAATCGATTTATTTAATTAAAATAAATTAGGTTTTTATGGTTAATCATCAATTATTGTAACTGTTTCCCGGGATGTAATAGTAATTAGGGTTTACTTTCTGCAATTTCTTTTGTATCTTCCCCAAAGTGATGTAATAGCTTAGGGTTTACTTTCCGCATTTACTTTCTGCACATTTACCGCTTTTCTATATTATTGCTTAGTAATTAGGGTTTTATGGAAAGATTAAAAACGAATCAATAGCTAACCTTAATCTCAAAGATAAACAATAATTGAACACAAATCACCTCACACACTTGTACCTCTAGGGTAACCTCTCTTGTTGCCTTCAGAATAAAACAGTCATGTCCCTCGAACGTGGGGACGCTTTAGCAAAGTACCTCGATACAAAGATCATAGTCCCTCGATGACCCTTTTGATGTTGCCTTCGGTAAAAGATCTAGTTCCTTAACGAAAATTGCGAAAGCGTCTTTACCAGTTTCCTTCAATGAATATACGATGACCCACGCCTGTCCCTTCACATCGAACGATAGGGCTTCCTACTAAATAATGGTACAAATAACACTAGCTAAATGAGGAGGAAAATACAAGAACAACCTTGAGTAAGGGTAGAACTTGTAATCGCTTCCTCATAAAGCTCTTCAAAACAAAACATTTTTTCATAAACACTCTTCAAAATATTTTCAAAACAAACGCTTTTTATACACTCATAATGATACAAGAGTCATTACAAAGTCCACCTTATATTGGAAACTTTTCAAAATATTTTGAAATACACAACACAAAGAAATTTCAAAAAGTGAGCTAGAGATTAAGAGCCCGTAGATTACTACAGATGAAAAAGGGTGCTAATACCTTACCTTTTCATAACCTACCCTCTGAACTCAAAATCAAAAAGGTGTATCCGTAACATTTGCAATAAGAAACAAAAACAAGTCAGTTCTTCCACCATATTATAGAACTGGCGACTCTGCAGGGGAGTACTAAAAAGAGGGGTTACCCTTAGAGTTTAGATCACTTTATCTGCTTTGTTTGAATGGCTTGCTTTATTATTTGAGGGTTGCTACAATTTACTTTCTTGCAAAGATCCTATACCCGGATCTGGGGACCTTAAGTAAGTAGCTATAGAACATGGAAAATATACGGCGTAGACTGATATGGTTGAAGTGATGGCTAAATTAGTGCGACACATTGGTTTATACTGGTGTTCCTTGAGTCAGTCGAGGATAACACTAGGTTGTCGCGTGGCATCATAAGCACTAACTGAATTTTAAAACCTTAATTGACCAAACTTAGCCATTAGAAGGTAGTGAGATGGTCGGTTTTGGTGCAATTTAAAGTTGGTTGATAATCGATGCTACACTCATTAAGATTCGACTCTTGGGATATTTCGGTGGCAAGTCAGTTGCTCTGCTGAAACAATTCCTACAAGAAAGATTGGTGATATGAGATTCCTATAACCCGGTTACTATTCTTAGGACAGGTTGAGCCCACTAAACTTCAAGAGGGTATTTACCTATGAACCCCATGAAAGACTTAAATCTAAGGCTCTTGTGTGCTTTGTTTGTGTTTGTTATGTGTTCAAACATGACATCATGAGATCATACCATATCATTTTCACTAATCATTTCAAGGATCTCAAGGGCCTGTGATGAAGGTTATCATGAACCAAACGTCTAGCAAGGGGAAAGAGGATTTATTTTCCTCTAACCAATGCCGTTAAAGACCGAAGTACGTTATCTTGAGTCAAAGGCTTCGACCGACTTGACATGGTGAGCTTGATTCCTATAGAAGGATGTTCAACGATGCGAAGTTCTTTGGTCAAAGCTGCAGCCAAACTCAACTTCTAACATTTCGTTTTTGTTTATCCCGCGAGATCCTTTAAAAAATTGCATCTACATATCATGCATATCATCCTGCGAGACATGTTTTCTCATCTTCTTACTGTTTATTTTTGTAAATATGGCTCTAGATCAAACCGTGAAAGAACTTCAAGCTAAGAACGCTCAGTTTCAACAATTGTTCCTGGACTTGGCTAAGGGACAAGATGAGCTGAAGACCCTCATCACAAAAGGGAATAAAAAGAAGACCAGAAAACCAGTCACCATCCTCAACAAGGGAAGAAGTTTCAAAGGCCTTCCCTAACAAGCCTATAATTGTGTTATTTCCTCTAATGAAGACGACAATCAAGAAGAAGACAGAAGAAGTATCAAAGGTGAGCGGGGAAGCAAACTTGGTTCTTTTAAAATTCTTGATGAAGAAAACTATTCCGATGAGCAGTATCCTCCCACTGATGACAAATACAAACAGTTGGAAGATCGCCTGAATGCCATGGAAATCCAGAAAGTTCCTGGGCTAGATTTTGAAGAGTTGGGTCTTATCTCGGGGGTTGTTATCCCTAACAAGTTCAAGGTCCCCATATTTTCCTAATATGATGGTGTTTCTTGTCCTAAGCTTCATCTGAGGTCTTATGTCCGGAAGATCCAACCCCATATTGCTGACAGAAAGTTATGGGTTCACTTCTTTCAAGAGATCTTATCTGGGACAAAACTAGAATGGTTCTATCCGCTGGAAGGAACCAATATACGTACTTGGGAAGACCTGATTGCTTCTTTTTATAAGAAATATCAATTTAATGATGATCTTGCAATAACTCATGTGCAATTACAAAGTATGACTATGGGCTCTCACGAAGGCTTTAAGGAGTATGCCTAGAAATGGAGAGATTTGGCTTGAAGGGTTCAACCTCCTCTGTCTGATCGGGAGCTGGTTGATATGTTCATGGGGACTCTGACAAGGCCTTTCTTTAATCATTTGATCTGAAGCTCTTCATCTTATTTTACCGAGTTGATACTGACTGGGGAACATGTCGAACGTGGTATTTGAAGCGGCAAGATTCAAGTGGTTGCATCTTCAAGTACTGTAAAGAATACGTTTAATGGAAAAAAAGAAGTTAATGTTGTCTATGTCCAGAAGGGTCGTGCTAGAGGCGACCGTAACTTGTCTGTAGGAGTTGTGCTAATTTATAATCTAGTGTCTATGCAACAACAACAACAACAACAATAACAACAACAACAACAGGGCAATCAACGCAGGTCAGATGCACCTAGAAGACATTTTACCATGATCAGCATGTCACTATCTTAGGCATTACAACACCTATTGAAAGAGGAATTGATTACACTAAGGGATCCTTGGAATCCCAACACCTCCTCTCCTCGGTACAATCTAAATTTAAAATGTGCCTACCATTCTAATAGCCCCGGGCATGACACCAATAGCTGCTGGGCCTTGAAGAATAAAATTCATGATCTGATTGACTCCAAAGAAATTGAAGTTGATCCTCCCGAGACCCCCAATGTGATTACTACACCCATGCCTAAGCACAATAAGGGTGTGAATGCTATTGAGGTTGTTTCTGTTGAAGAAGATACTGATGGTGACAATGACCTTGACAATTGGATTTTCCCACCATTAGCAACGAGCTCAGCAACTGGAAGACTGAAGACATTATACAAAGATCCTTTAGTTAGGTGCAAATTCTACTTTCTGTTTTATTGCTTTCAATGTTTTGGTTATGTAATTTTTAAACAATGACTTTAAGCCTTGTGCCTTACCAAGAGCATAATGGTCCATTTGTTAAGGGTTGTCATTCATAAACATATTTTAATTGAATAAACCATTGGATGTTTTGCATTCAAATTTTGTGCTATTTTCCTTTCTTTTATTTTTCTCACTTTCAAATAACTATTTGTTCTTACACACGCCCACAATAAATTGTAGATCCACATCCACTCTGGGTCCCGTTGATAACGATTCTGCTATTGCCATTTATGACTTTGAAAATACGATCTACCAAGCCGAGGAAGAAGGTGAGGAAGATTGTGAAATACTTGGAGAACTTTCCAGACTGTTAGTACAAGAGGAAAAGGCTATACAACCGCATGAAGATCCAGTGGAGGTTCTAAACTTGGGTATCGAAGCTGATAGGAAAGAAGTCAAGATAGGTGCCAATCTGGAGGACAATGTCAAGAACATGTTAATTCAAATGCTGCATGACTATGATGAGATCTCTGCTTATTCGTATGAAGACATGCCAGGGCTTGATACCGATATTGTGGTTCACTGTCTGCCAATGAAAGTGGGTTGTTCTCCAATAAAGCAGAAGGTTCGTTGCATACGTCCCGAGATGTCAGAGAAGATCAAGGCTGCAGTTATGAAACAATTCAACGCAGGTTTCTTGGATGTTACATCATATCCTCAATGGGTTACAAATGTGGTTCCGGTGCCAAAGAAATATGACAAAGTACATATGTGTGTAGACTACAAGGATCTGAACAGGGTGAGCCCGAAATATGACTTCCCACTTCCACATATGAATGTTCTGGTCGACAACACCGCTTAACATACGGTATTCTGCTTTATGGTCAATTTCTCGGGTTATAATCACATTAAGATGGAACTTGAAGACATGGAGAAAACTACCTTCATCATACAGTGGGGCACTTTCTATTACAAAGTTATGCCTTTCGGTTTGAAGAATGTCAGTGCAACATATCAGCGTGCTATGGTAGCTCTGTTCCATGATATGATCCATCACGAGATAGAGGTTTATGTCAATGACATGATAGCCAGGTCTCAGACTGAAGAAGAACATCTTGACCATCTATATAAGTTGTTTGAGAGACTGAAAAAGTACAAGCTGAGGTTGAATCCGAACAAGTGCACCTTTGGGGCGAGGTGCGGTAAGCTCCTGGGTTTTGTCTTCAGTTGTAAAAGTATCAAAGTTGAATCTGCCAAGGTCAAAGCCATTCAGGAAATGCCTGCTCCCCACACTGAGAAGGAATTTAGAGGTTTCTTGGGATGACTGAATTACATTACCCAATTTATTTCTCTTTTGATTGCTACTTGTGAGCCGATCTTCAAGTTGTTGAAGAAGGATCGGGTAGTGAAGTGGAACGATGACTTTTAGATAGCATTTGACAAAATCAAGGAGTACCTTCAAGACCCTATGATCCTGATGCCACCAGTTGAAGGAAGACCTATAATCATGTACCTAACAGTACTAGAGAACTCAATGGGGTGTGCATTGGGCCAACATGACGAGTCTGGTCGAAAAGAGTATACCATAGAACAATGTTGGGCCTTCAAACATAAAGTTCAAGATTTGTTGGATTCTCAGGACATCACTTTTGAGAAACCAAATATCAAGTCAAACCCCATCCCTCCTCATGGTTGACCGTCAATAAATGAAATTGAAGTAGTCACTGACTTTGGGGCATCCAGACGTGTAAAAGCCCTAATAGATTTGTTGAAAGAGTATCTGTTGGAGTATGGGTTCCTTTTGGAACATAATGTAGCTTTTGAGGAAACATTATAAAAATTGGAGGACCATGGGATAGTCTAATTCAGATCAAACCCTGAAGGAGAATATGTAGCTGCAATTGAAGGAGGTACAAAGAAGCCATTGGTAATCCCTTTCCAAGGGCCAAACCTTAACAAGAAGGCTATTGGGATTCCTTGGGGAGAATAAACAGAAACATCCATAATAACACCAAAACAAACTCTTAGGATACCAGTAGTTCCAAAGACTACAATGGTGATTAGGGGTGCATCTCATACTCCTTACGAAAGTGATAAAGCAGTACCATAGAGTTATGATTAGACTGTGTATGTCAATGGCTTAAAACAACAATGTGAGCCATCATCAAGTCAGGGATCTGCAGTCTCAAATATAGCAGGAACGGGGGGCATGACCCGCGGTGGTTGAATCTTTGGCTCCGAACCGCAAAGGAATAATGATGCTGTGATAAAAAATAAGGATGATACATTGGTAAAAGATAAAGGAAAAGTAGTGTTTGAAACAAATCGAGAAAAAGAGCCTCCGAGCAAGGACTTTACTGATCAAGAGGCAGATGAATTTATGAAGATAATCAAGAGGAATGATTATAGGGTGCTAGATCAGCTTCAACAAACCCCAGCAAAAATTTATATACTCTCGTTGCTCATCAACTCAGAAGCGCATCAATACTCACTAATGAAATTTCTAAGTTCTACTCATGTCGCAGAAGAAATTATGGTGAACCAATTTGACAACATTGAAGCAAATTTGACATCTAGATCATATCTGGGTTTTAGTGACAGTGAGTTACCTCCACAAGGCCGAGCTCACAACAAGGCATTGCATATCTCGATTCAGATAGGTACTACAAGTCTGTCCAGGGTACTCAACGACACTAGTTCTGCCCTCAATGTACTATCAAAATCCAGCTTGATGAATTTAACACTATATGGTGTTGTGATAAGACCAAGTTCTACGATAGTCAAAGCTTTTGACGGTTCTCAAAGTTCAATGTTAAGGGAAGTGGACCTTCCTATCAAGATTTGTACTCACATATTCTATATCACTTTTCAAGTCATGGATATAGAACCAGCATATACATGTTTACTTTGGTAACCTTGGATTCATGCAGCAGGGGAAGTCACTTCAACTTTACATCAGAAATTGAAGTTCTTCGTTGAAGGAAAATTGGTCATAATCGATGGTGAAGAAGACATATGTGTAAGTTATATAGAATCCTACAGGTACATCAGTGCTGATGAAGACCGTATAGCCACACCATTTCAAGTCCTAGAGGTTGCCTCAATGGTAACCTTACCGGTGGAAAAACTAAAGAAACCTACTCTGACCTCGTGGAGTGATTTGCAAATAGCGGTGGAAACTGGTGCCTCAAAAGGTTAGGGAAAGCTCCCAGAAATACCCGAAAAGAAGAATCATTTTGGTTTGGGCTACGAATTATCAAAGGCTACTCTAAAGGGAAAAGCACGATTTCCTCCAATCTAGGAGACCTTCCTCAACAAAGGAGTAGAGCATGGCTGATAGGTGGCAATGATATCTAACAAGAACAACATCAAAAGGGCATCTGATTTCATCCATGAATGCGCCCCAGGCGAAGAACTCAAGAATTGGACAGCCGTGGAGATTCCCGAGATCTCTTTATTTCCAAAGTAATTTTTCTTGGTTTTGAAAGAACCTATGTCAAGCCCGAGGCATATGGGTTGCTTGTACGGGTCCCCCATTATGTTTCAGACAATATTCACGATTAATAAAAGTTATAATTCATATTCAATTAAGATCTTTGTCTTTCTCTTGCATTTATCTTTTACATTTAAAAAAGGAAATACTTTTCTTCATATGCATTTTCCAAGTTCACATACTAAAAACTGCACCAAAACACGATAAATATGCAGACCCATGCCCAAAATTACCGATAATGTTAATGCTGGTATCCGATATAAATTTGATGCACACATCAACCAAGCTGAAGAGGAAGATGACGAAGATCTTGAACTTTATGAAGAATTGGCGAAGGAGATAGATAAAAAAGCTGACAGTATACAACCACACCAAGAATATATTGAGACTATTAACCTTGGCACATAGTAAGATCCAAAAGAGATCAAGCTAGGGGACACATTGGAGAAAAGCGTCAAGGAAAGGCTGATCAAGTTGTTACATGAATATGTGGATATATTCTCTTGGACTTACATAGATATGCTAGGATTGGATACATATATTGTGGTGCACAGACTACCTCTCAAGGAAGGTTTCTCTCCAGTTAGGAAGAAGCTTATAAGAACTCGTCCAGACATGTCCAATAACATTCGAGAAGAGGTCCTTAAACAATTCGACGCAGGGTTTTTAGCAGTGGTAGATTATCCACCTTGGATAGATAACATCTTGCCAGTACCCAAGAAGGATGGAAAAGTACGCATGTGTGTGGATTATCGGGATCTGAATAAAGCAAGTCCCAAAGAAGATTTCCATTTACCTCACATAGATGTTTTGGTGGACAACACAACTCAAGATTCAGTATTCTCGTTCATGGACAGTTTCTCAGGCTATAATCAAATCAAAATGGCACCAGAAGATATGGAAAAACTAATTTCATGACACCTGGGGCACTTTCTGTTACCAAGGAAATGCCATTTGATCTGAAGAACACAGGGGAAACTTATCAACGGGCTATGATCACACTATTCCATGATATGATTCACAAAGAGGTGGAGGTATACGTAGATGATGTGATTGCCAAATATCATACGGAGGAGGACCACATCATACATTTACAAAAGCTATTCGAGCGTCTGTGCAGGTTCAAACTAAGGCTGAATCCAAACAAGTGTACATTTGGTGCCAAATCAGGCAAGTTAGTGGCTTTCATTGTAAGTCAGCGTGGTATTAAGGTGGACCCCGACAAAGTAAAAGTCATACAAGAAATTCCAGCTCCAAGGATAGAGAAAGAGTTTCATGGTTTCTTAGGATGGTTGAACTATATTTCAAGGTTCATATCTCACCTAACTTCCATGTGCAAGCCTATATTCAAATTATTGCGAAAAGATCAGACGGTAGTATGGAACAATAATTGCTAAATAGCCTTCGAGACAATAAAGAAATATCTACAAGAGCCACCAATCTTAATTCCACCAGTTCCCGGAAGGCCACTCATCATGTATCTTACAGTGTTTGGAGGATCAATGGGATGTGTATCACGACAACATGACGAAACAAGTAGAAAAGAGCATGCAATCTACTACCTCAACAAGAAATTTACTGACTGTGAAACTAGGTACTCACTTCTCGAGAAAACTTGTTATGCATTGACTTTGGATACTAAAAGATTGAGGAAATACATGTTAACTCACACCACATGGTTAATAGCAAGCATGGATCCTTTAAAGTATGTGTTCGAAAAACAAGCTCTTACAGGAAGGATTGCCCGATGGCAGATGTTACTATCAGAGTACGACATCCAATATGTTACTCAAAAGTCCATCAAGGGTAGTCTACTAGATGACCATCTAGCTCATCAGCCATTACCAGAGTACCAACCAATGAAGTTCGACTTCCAAAATGAAGACGTCATGATTATAGGTAACTACGATATACCAGGGCCCGACGAAGGACCTGAACCAGGGGCACGTTGGACACTCATGTTCGACGAAGCTTCAAATGCAATGTGGCACGACATTGGGGCAGTTTTAAATTCTCCAAAAAATTATCCCAAACCCTATACTGCGAGGTTATGTTTTGACTACACCAACAACATCTCCAAATATGAAGCTTGTATCCTGGTTCTAGAAGTTGCCATTAATCTAAGAATCAAACATCTCGAAGTATTTGGGGATCTGCACTAGTAATATACCAAGTCAACGGTGAGTGGGACACTAAACATCCCAAATTGATTCCATATCGGGATCATGTTTTAAAGCTAGCTACGGAATTCACGAATATCACCTTCAGTGATATCCCACGAAAAGAAAATCAGATGGCAGACACCTTGGCGACACTATCAACCATGTTCAAAGTAACTTGGCAAAACCATGAACCGTGCATTACAATCAGACATTTCGAAGAGCCTGCACACTGCCTTGCTATTGAAGAGGGGTCAGATAACAAGCCTTGGTTCTATGACATCAAGAGGTACCTTGAAAAACAAGAATATCCAAAAAATGCCTCTACCATTGACAAATGATGTCTGCGGAAGCTAGCTTCAATTTTTTTTCTAAGTGGTGATGTGTTATACAAAAGAAACTATGACATGGTGCTACTCATGTGTGTGGAGAAACAGGAAGCAGACACGTTTATGAGAGAAATCCATGAAGGTACTTTTGGAACTCACACAAATGGGAATGCCATGGCTAGAAAAATCCTGCGAGCGAGTTATTACTAGTTAACGATGGAAGCCGATTACTACCATTATACAAATACATGTCACAAATTCCAAATCTATGCCAACAAAATTAATGTACCACCAACTCCTTTGAATTTCATGATCTCTTCTTGGCCATTTTTGAAGTGGGGAATTGATATTATAGTCATGATCGAACCGAAAGCATCTAACAGACACCGGTTCATACTAGTTGCCATTGATTAGTTCACCAAATGGGTAGAAGCGTCATCCTACGCGAATGTGACAAGTCAAGTGGTTACTCGATTCATAAAACAAAATATCATATGTAGATATCAGGTTCCAAGCAGAATCATTACGAATAATGGGTCCAATCTAAACAACAAAATAATGAAGGAGTTATGCAATAATTTCAAGATCGAGCATAACAATTCCTCGTCGTATCGACCCAAGATGAACGGGGCCGTTGAAACCGCCAATAAGAATATCAAGAAAATCATTCAAAAATGGTGTAGACATAGAAAGATTGGCATGAGATGCTTCCCTTTGCTCTACATGGCTATCATACTTCTGTATGCACAACAACATGTGTAACTCCTTTCTCTCTAGTATATGGGATGGAGAAAGTACTCCCAGTTGAAATAGAGATTTCATCACTTCGAGTTCTAATGGAAACAAAGCTTGAAGAAGCAGAGTGGGTTCAGACGCGACTTGATCAGCTCAACCTCATTGAAGAGAAACACTTAACAGCTTTGTGCCACAGTCAATTTTATCAAAAGTGGATGAAGAAAGCCTTCGACAAGAAATTCCGCCCACGATTGTTCAAAGAAGGGGATCTGGTACTCAAAAATATTTTGCTACCTCACCTCGATTCACATGGTAAATAGACACCCAACTACGAAGGTCCATATATGGTAAAAACAACATTCTCCGGTGGTGGTCTCATCCTCACAACAATGGATGGGGAAGAACTACCACATCCAGAATATTCAGATGCAATCAAAAAATACTATGTATAAAAAGCTCGCTAAGCTCGAACCCTAAACGGACGACTTATGCAAAAAGGAGCATCCTGGTGGATCGAAAACCCTAAAGGATGATCCAAGCAAAAATAGGGACATACATAAAAAAAAAATTATGCCGGTGGATTGAAAACCAAAAAGGGCGATCCAGGAAAAAATTAGGGATCTTATTCAAAGAAATAAAGAACAAAAAGATTGCGATCTAAGAACTGCGATACAAACCACAAAGGAAGAGATGGATCCAAATCACTTGATTCAGAAGCAAAGAAGATTGGAGCTATCAAAAGGATATTGGGGAAAACAACAATAGCAATTATCATTTTCATTGCCATTTTTCAGTTTTAAAACTTTCTGTAATTACCTCTTTAAAGGAATTGCATTTTGTACTTTCGCCTATTCAAAGGCATATTTAATCAATAAAACATTGACTTTTCCAAATCTTTCAATTGTGTTTTTCTTTTCGGACTTGTTTGCAAAATACTACGATTATTTCTTGTGAATATTGTGTTGAAATCATTTTGGGGATTTGTCAAATGAAAGCACTTGATAAAACATCAAAAAGAATTTTTGTTAGAAAAAATCGAAAGAAAATCCATGCCTACGTCCATAAATACGTACAAGTTCACGCCTAATTCTACATCCACGCCTGCGTCCACGCCTACGCCAGCGCCTATGACACAAATATCAAGATCCCACGGACACTCTTCGTCATGTTTAAATCAATTCAAAGATACCACGACGATGCAAGATGTAATGTCAGGGAGTTGGTAATACAAAACCAATGGTTTAAAAGGAGAAAATATCAAAAAATATTTTTACATTTTTGGGGCATATACACACAATTGGTACATATTCAAATATTTGGGGCATACACAGACACTTATTACATATAAACTTTGGGTTCCATATCAATCTAGGACATTATGAATATACATCATACATGGATTTTTTTCCAAACATACTTTGGGCGAAACCAATATCTTTGGGCCCTCCATCAAACAATTACCTTGGATGAAAACAGACACAACCGATAACAAAATCCGATCTCATCTTTGATCTGGTTATCTAGGATTTGATCATCAAAAACAACTTTTTTATCTGTGATATAACTAATTGCGTCATTCTCCATGCATAAATGTTTTATCAATCTTTCTCAATCATTTACCCCCTAGGTTGTGGTAGATGTGCAAATTGCCTGATTCATATTATTCATTCGCTAGGTTGCAATGAATACGTGAATTCATCCTCGTACTGTTTACTCTCTAGGTTGTAGTAAACATAACAAAGTCGACAATATAACTCATTGTGTTAGTATTCATGCAAAGATGTTGTTATCAAGCCTTTTCCATCATCTATCCCATAGGTTGTGATAGAAATGTGAATCTTCAGGGTTATATTATTCATCCCCTAGGTTGCGATGAATAACGTAAGACCAACCTTGTTGTCTTTTATCCCCTAGGTTGTGATAAATGAACATGTTCATCCTCATACTGTTTACTCCCTAGGTTGTAGTAAACATGATAAAGTCTATGATATAACTCATTGCGTCTGTCTCCATGCAACGATGTTGTTATCAAGCATTTTCAATCATCTAACCCCTAGGTTGTGGTAGGCGAGAGAATTACTTTTCAATTATATATCCCTTAGGTTGCGATAGATATGCGAATTTTTAGGGTTATATTATTCATCTCCTAGGTTATGATGAATAACGTAAGCCCGCCCCTGTTGTCTTTTATCCCCTAAGTTGCGATAAATACACAGGTTCCTCCTCGTACTGTTTACTCCCTAAGTTGTAGTAAACATAACGAAATCTGCGATATATCTCATTGTGTGAGTCTCCATGCAGCGATGTGTTATCAGGCATTTTCAATCATATACCCCCTAGGTTGCGGTAGGTGAGAGAATTACTTTTCAAATATCTATCCCCTAGGTTGTGATAGATATGTGAATAATTCTGTGTATTCCATTGCATCAATCTTCATGCATCAATATGTTATCATACATTGTTTTATTCATCCCCTAGGTTGCGATAAATAGACAAAATCAAATCAAATCAAAGCTTACTATATTAGTCTCCAAGCATAAGTTAACTTTTTTCAAAACTTGTATTTTTGTAAATATGCAAAAGAATCTATAATCTCTTAGATATTGGCGAGTTATTCGCGTTGTCGTGTCTAAGTTCTATAAAAAACTTTGTTTCAAACGCTGGTAAGATAATACATCATCATCTATTCCTACTCTTCATACCCACGGAAATGTTGTACAACGTATCCTTATAATCTTTCGGACAAATTTTGCGGTCTTCCAATATTTAAAAAACTTCCGATCAGAACGTGTGAGACCTGCATCTTCTCACACTATTCAATCGAAAAGTAATTAAATATGGGCATCTATCATACCCCATATTTTCCCTATAATTACAATAGTTATATTGTTATTAGGTTTCTAAATAAGTAAATCGTATTGTGTAAGTTTTATTTCTATGGGGGTTTAAAACAGGAAAGAGATGTGTATTGATCTAAAATGGACCATCAATATCTGATGGTCCATTAAGGTTTCGTTCATTTTTTGAGAAAGGTGCATTTTTGTAGAGAGAGGTGCACGTTTTGAATCAATTGAGGCCCATATAGGGTCACATTTTTGAAGGCCTGGATTTTTGTGTGATTAGTAGTCAATTTTCGACTTCTTATTCAATTATGCTAATTATTATTATTAGTAATACAATTATTATTGTTATTATTATTATTATTATTATTATTATTATTATTATTATTATTATTATTATTAATATTACCATTATTTTATTATATTTACTATTATTAATTATCTTTGTACTATATTGTTAACATTATTATTATTAGTTAAAAATTATATCTGTTTTTATTATTTGGAAAAAACATTAACTAAAATAAAAGCTTTTTTGCACGGTCAATCACATAGCCCGACCGAGTCCAAATCAACGAGAAAACACTTGTTTAAAAAAATAACGCATGCTTTAAACAAACAACAGGCACTGTGCAAATCATTGAAATAAATAACGCTTGTTTAAAGGCAAAAACAAATACTGTACAAATCCAAACAAAAACAAATATTTATACACTAAAATTATCAGGAACTGTTCCAATCAAAATCTATACAGAACTGAATTAAATCTTTATGGTCCAAAATCAAAACAGAATCATTATAAAAACTTTATACAAAATCAAACATAATCAAAAACTAATCTCTAAAAAACCTAGTTCTCTAATCAGTCAAGAAAATAACGTCAATCACAAAATTGTTTCCTAAATCAGCTAAATCTAAAACAATATAAAACCTAAGAATTCTAAGACAATAAAGAAAGAAATTTTATAGAAAACAAGAAATTTCAGTGAGGAGAAAAGAAGCGACAGAGGAAGAGCTTCGAGCCACGCCGTCAACTCTCGTATCCGCCGCTCCTTACGAACCTAGGGTTTCAACATCTAAAACCCTAACTCATCTTGTCGTGTCGCCGTCAACATCATCTTCATCGCCATCGCTACTCCATGAAATTGAAACAAAATAGAAGAGGTTGAGATCAGTAGAAGCTCAGATCAAAGCAAACACAAAGCCCGAAAACAAACTCAGATGATTGATAACGAGAAATTGTATCATATAATTACTACATTTTTTTATCGATTTTCATAATACATTAACTCGTTTAACTCCCGATTGTTCCGAGTTTTTATGTCTTTTCACAGGTACAACATGTTTCAAATCAAATCAGTGAAAAAGGATCACATGAAGAAAGCTAACCAAAAAGATCAGAAGAAAAAGAACTAAATCTGCAAAATATGCAAAGTTTGATGTTGTGACGCCCGTCACACATCATTGACGAACGTAACGCGCTATTTAAGCGCATTACGACCGTCACCTCCTCATGACGACCGTCACACGCGTAATTCAATGTTATGCATAACAGGAGACGTGGGCAACGTAATGGATGGTTTCTTCTCCTACAATTTCTCAACTTCAACAACGAATAGTCCGAGTCTTCCTCCACTCAAGGAGTTCCTAAATTCTCTTAACTGCAAAAATCCTCTTCTATAAATAGGAGGCATTTTAATGGAACAGGGTCGGAGAATTTACTACAGAGCCAAACTTTTACCTTTCTGCATTATTTTGTTTTATTTTGCTTTTGAACCATTATACCCACTGTAACGTTCAGTTTCCAAAATTAGTTTCCAAAAGTGTTAATTCTTCATCTAAGGATTAACACGGTTATATATTTCAATTAATCGCAAGTATATTATACGCACTCAAGATTACCACAGCAACATATTTACAGGTTTTTATGCAATTGGTTTTTATTATTCTTATGCTATGTTAGTTATTTTTATGAATTGTATTTTACTTTGCATGGTTACTAAATATATTATGTCTGGCTAATTTCGTTTGTACCGGTATGTGACTCCTAAGCACCAAAGGAATTCGGTGATAACTTGGCAAAAAAATTTTATAAATAATTTTTGGTTTCCAATTTCCATGTTTAATTTAACTACCCTTGTCACGAGAGTGAAAGGATATTTAACACGATTTTGCCACGAGAGTTGGAAATTAATTAAGGCAAGATCCTGCATGCGAGAGCTGGGGCTCGACCCAGATAGTGGTAACGAAACATTAATTTTAAATACACGAGAGTGTTTTAACAAATTAATTAAACTCAAGTTGATTTCAAAAAGTGTTATTAAATTTAAAGTGCATCCACTAGGTTTAGTAGCATAACTTATTTCATGAACACGAGAGTGTATGTCTCAGGTTTTTAAACAATTCGTTTTTACCGAAATACTTTATATGCCAAGAGATTCACCGAGTTCCCAAAGTCCGACTATCACATACCGGTATAGCTATTACTATTGTTTTTAATTAAACTCTTTTTCCCCCAAAACCAAATATTCATCGCTTAGTTAAACAATTGTAACATTAGATCGTATGCAATTGATCCTCAGTCTCTGTGGGTTCGATAATCATTTAAAACTAGAACGACTAAACTGTATACTTGCAGTTAGTATCCCACTAGACTCATAAAGTCCCGATCAATGATCCGAGGTAAAAGACTTAGCTTTTTTATTTTTGTTGTGTGATTTGGGTTATGGTTATAAGAGATATAAACAATCGCTGTCGATTGGGGTCGTGGGGACGACATCAATTAGGGTTTGTTTTGTTTGTTCTTGGGTAGGCGAAGAAAGAGAGTAGAGAGTGGTTCAGAGAAAGAGGCGAAGGAGATAGCGAAATGAAATGAAATATATTTGTAAAACGAAATATATTAGGTTCAGTAATCCAGCATGCGAAGCCCTGTAATCATTACCATATTCCCTCAACCACAACTGCGCGATCACCATCAAAGCATCCAAAAGAGCGCGTCCACGGTATTACTATGCGCTCTCCCACATGTTGTCTAGTCGGATCCCAAACCATTATGGGCCTGGCCCATTACTAAAGCCACCCCCTCCATATTCATTTGCTAATATGCTCAAACCAACACCACCCAGCTAAATGGGCCAAGTCCAATATCTGAACTTGGACCCCTACTCCTTGCACCCTCAATTTTACTACATAGTTCAAAAATTCACCCCCTCTCTTTTGGGCCTGAATTCAACATCTGAATTCAATGTCTGTTATACACACCCCTTTATTTTGCTAGCCCAACTAAATTTACACCCCCTACGTTTTATTTTTATTTTATTATTTTTAACTTTTATATTTTATATATTTTTAATATATTTATAAATTCTATTATTATTATTATTATTAAATCAAATATTATTTTTCAACTCATCAAAAATATTTTATTTATTCTATTGCATTAAAATATTTTTTTAGCATGCATTAATAAAGATATTTTCACAATTAATACATTAAAAAATATTTAACCAATAATAAATTCTCTTTCATAACCAAATTAAATTCCACAAACAATTTTAAAAAAGGATTACAGATATATTTCAATCGACTACGCGCTTTTTCTAACAACTCTACTATTCACACACCTAGACTAAGTACACGGGAAATTCAAATATCTTCATAATCCATAAAAAAACATCAATCCACTGCGAACTATGAATTGGGACTTTGATTCCTCCTAAGAGGATACGTAGGCATACGACTAAAATCATGGCTAGTTCGCCTAATAAAAATTAAAACCCTATTTCCTAAACCGTAATTCTAAACCCTAGTATCCTTGTGAACAAGGTAGATGAGGGGTGCCTAACACCTTCCCTTCGTCTAAAACAGAGTCCAAAAACCTAGAATTTCTCACTTTTTTAGGGTTATCCTTTATATTCCCTTCCTTATGATAAAAATTAAAGGTGGCGACTCTCGTTTTAAAACTAGTTACATTAGTATGCTTAATCTGAACATATGTATATGTATTGATCATGGTGTTGTATAAAATATGCTTTACAAATCATTATCGATACTTTCCTTGATCTTTTTGCATTTACGTTTGGATTTGTGTTGTTGTAGAAATAAACCTCACAAAGATTGATTAGGGAAGGAAATCTATTAGTTTCAAGATTCTATAGTTAGATTTAGAGCTAATAATCACTGTGGGTATTGAAGCTTAATGCTTCCTTGTTGTTGTTTCACGCGAGACATCGTCGATGTGAGAATACTGTTGTTCTCGTAATTTGGGTTAGACATAACCTTGGTTGTGATACATTTCGTAGGTGTTGCAAAGGTGGATACTGGTGTGAGAGATACATGATTATTTTGACGAGTATTTCATTTTGAGTACAACCGATCGATAGATTTAAGTTTGTGATAAGTAGTTTATATTCATGCTTGATAAGTTTCTCCTCTCCAAAGAAGGTATTTATTTTCTTATTCATATCTTTTACTTTCAACCCGTTTTAATCCAAGCTCAGAAATTCTGAAACCGTTGAATGACATTCTTTCCCTTGCACTAATCCCTATAGAGACGATAAAATTTCCCAAAAAAATACTTTTTTTCCTTGTCGCTATACTGCTGTTCAAACAAAATGGCACTGTTGTCGGGGATTGGTGTTTAGATATTGAATTTCATCGCAATAGTTTCTATGGTTTTAAGCTTTATAAATACTTGTATATTTTTCATATTAACTTGTTTATATTGTATACTTGTTTAGATGCTTGTTAATTAATGTTTTTATTTTGTACAAATGCTTACTTTGTATATATGATGTTATATATGTTTATGTCTATGTTTTATAATTGTTTATAGTTGTTTTCCATATGTGGTTGTACATACTTGTTTTTCGTTTATGTTTGCTCAAGTGTTACATAGGTTAGTGGTAGATGCCGACGAACAAAGCAACATGGAGGAGCATGTGTACGTAAATAAAGTCGTCGAGCTAACAATGTAAAACAAGCGCTTGTT
Source organism: Vicia faba (assembly GCA_948472305.1). NCBI lineage: Eukaryota > Viridiplantae > Streptophyta > Magnoliopsida > Fabales > Fabaceae > Vicia > Vicia faba. The sequence continues at coordinate 1,434,418,397 of OX451741.1, read as the reverse complement.
GGGAGGCACCCCAACATGTGTAAATTTTGTATATTAGTAGTAATTATTCAATTTTTGTCATTCTTTGTTGTTTCTCAAAAAGCTTGTTTTGATTGGCTTGAGGATGCAACTAGTGATTTTCCAAGTTAGATTATATTAACATGCTAATGTATGGTAATGATAAAAGTTTAAAAGTTTTCAACATTTGCAAGGTACATGTTTATCGCTTTCTAGAACATAGCATGATTAGGAAACTTGTAATTTGTACAAATACCATGTCATCCATTATTTTGCATTATTTTTTCATGAAATGAATCACTTTAGTTCCTACCCCAAAACGTGAGGAAGTATTCCATTGTTCATATATGTAGGAGACTAACATTCTTGTTTTAACTAGATTATATTATTCTTAATATTTTATTTGTGTTGATTGTATGAAGGCATGAAAAGGATCAAGGCATTTTGTTTCATTTTGAGAAAAACCATCCAACCAAATATAATTCACCTTGTGAGTGAGTGACCACTTATTAACCCCTTTGAGCCTTTTTATCATTATCCATGTTTTAGTTGAACTACGTTTCTTGTCAATGAGTACTTAGTTCACTTGTTTGTGAATGGACTTTGATCTTTGTTTTCTTGAATCCTCAACCATGATTTATGCTTTGAATTTTTACCTTGCCTTAGAAAGTATGGAGTATTCACACTATGATGTTGGTTGAATTCAAGTTGGGGAGAGTAATAATTGTTTTCTTTTGTGTTGGTTACTTTGAGGTTGAGAAAAAGAAAAAGAAAAAAATGTGAAAAAGAAAAGCAAATGAGAAAGCTTTGAAAAAGAAAAAAAAAGTGTACGAACTTGGGAAAGAAGAAGAAGTTGATTGAAATTTTATTGCTTGAAATTTTGTGAGTTTATCACTCCATTAGGTTTAGGCAAGTTTTTGTTTCAATTACCTTTAGAAATTGCCCCTTGTTTGTTAACAAAGCCACATTACAACCCTTAAAGCTCTTGTGATTCTTGCTTTTATGTTTTCAATATGAGTTTTTGGATGAATGCATAATTTAGTCTTTTGTTTGCAAGATTGTTGGATGAGAGTCAAGTCATTCATGTTTGTGTGTTTTTCATCCCTCCATGAATATTTGCTAGGTGTGATTCATAATTTGAGAATGTATTATTTTAGGTTATTTGGTATTATTTTTGTACTTAGGATGTGTTTTGTTTTCATGTTATCATTGTAGTATATTGGTAAACATTATTTTGCGTGTACATTGTTGATTCTTGAATCATACATTTGTTTTCGTTGTTCTAAACTTGTTGATTCATGATTCTTGGTAATTGCTTTTGTTTATTTAGGTTGATTGACTCTTGTTTAAGGACAAATAAGTTTAAGTTGGGTTGAGTTTGATAAGTGAAAAATAGTCGTTATATTTGTGTATATATTAGTGGCACTTATTGACTCATTTTGTTGTAATCCTTTGAATAAAACTCAACTTGTGTGTGTGTGTATGTGTTTGTGTGTGTATGTGTGTGTCTGTGTGTGTTTGTATATATTGAGTATAATCGTGTTTTTGTGTAACTATTGTAGCATTTGATATTTTTCATCTGTTTTGTAGGTATTCATTCATAATTGTAGCATCGAGTAATAAGAGCCAAATGCATAGCTTCAAATGGGCGATTTAGAGCAATCCATCAAAAAATAAGGATCAAATCAAAGAAGAGGAAATCATTAATTTCATTGATATTTAGTCATTTTTAGATAGAGCATTGAATAAGCTTTCGAACACTTCCTGTAACGCCCGTTATTTAATTAATTATTTAATTAATTATATTCGAATTATTCGTTGAAGTTATGAGATGTTGCTTTATGTTGCTAAGTTGTTATTTAGTTGATTAATTAGTTGGTTAATAATAATAGTAATACTAGAATTAGTAGAATAAAAGAATAATTATGTTGAGCCTACTTTTAATGGTTGGAAGTAGTAATATAGGGGGTATGTTGCTAAGACCATTAAGAATAATGATAATGTGAGGTTCTATTTAAACAAAGGAATAGGGTTAATAGAGAAGTTGCTAGAAAAATTGATCGTGATAAGTGCAGAGTAAAGGAATAAGGAGAAGAGCAGAGCAATATTCCGGTTGGAGTGTGTCGAGCAACCTTCAATCCAAGGTAAGGGTGGGGTTTTGAAATTATAATAAGACTAATGATGAATACTGTATAGGGTTTGGTCGTAGGTATAATTTTTGTGCGTTGAGTTTCTGGGCCTTTTCTTGAAAGTTACCCATCTTTACGTTGTGGTCGTTTAAGAATCTTATGGATGATCGTCTTGTACAATTGATGAATCTGTTAATAGGAGATATAGTTGCCCCGTTGTTTTGGTTTTCCATGCGGTTGGTCATAAATTAATGGTTGAAGCGAATACTGTAAGGCTAGGTTAATGTTCATCACAGACTAAACGAAATCTGTGCAAAAATGTGAAGACGCATCGTGCCGAGGAGCATAGGTAATTTTGTCAAGCGGCATAAAGCTGCAAGATGTGCCGAGGAGCGCTGGTTATAGGTGTCGAGCGGCACAAGGCTGCAAGGTGCACTGAGGAGAACAAGTAGTTGTGTCGGGCGACACGAGGCTGAGTGAGGTGCCAAGATATATGGTGTGTGTCAGTCGATACTGGGGCATGAAGGGAAGGTCCTGAGTGGCGTTACCACTGTGTTGAGGAGCATACGTCGTTATTGAGTAGGTAGTGCCATCCTACTATTAGTGAGTAGGAAGCCCTATTGTTGGATGTTGAGGGACTATTGAAAGGGACGCTTATGGTCATTGAAGGAAACATGTAAGGATACCTTAGCATTTCGAAGGGACTGTCATCATATAGGCAACATCGAGGGACAAGATCATTTCTCGTCGGCAACTCGAGGGACAGTAAGGGACTATGATGTTTATGATGACTTTTGAACCGGGGGTCTTTGAGAAGATATCCCTATGTTCGAGGGACATGATCATTATTTTCAGAGGCAACAAGTGAGGAGTACCCTAAGGGTGAAAGTGTGCTATAATGTGCTTTTTTCAGTTATTTTTTGTCTTTTTATTAAGTTAACTAACATTTTAATTTACAGTCTTGTCATACATGCCTAATTACTAGCAGTTTATATACAGGCATATAAGAAATATAAAGCGAGAAATAAAGTTCCTACAACTATTACGAGGCTTTGGGACAATTACATTTATATCTGACTAAAATGTAAAGTGCGAAAAATGAAAATCCTAATTAGGGCTATTACAATCCATACGCAGATATATAATCAAAAATTAAATGCGTGTGCGATAAAATTACAAACCATAGGCAGGTACATAATAATATAAGCGTACGAAATAAAGAAACGTCTAAAAACCTAATAAAATCCTAAGTAAAAAAGAACATATTTTTGTTTATTTTTTATTTGAATTTTAATAAAATAACTAAGTGAAGTAAATATCTAAAATTTAATTAGAGAAGTAAAAAAGTTGGATAAAATAAATCCTAGTTCTAATGTTTTTTGTATTTTTTATTAAGAAAATAACTTAAATTAAAGTGAACCTAAGTCTAATTTGCTTTAAATTGATAAAATAACATTAAAATAATTAATTAATTAATAAAATTTTAGAAGGAACCTAAATCTATTTATTATTTTTTGATTTTTTTTATGACTTGTTAAAAAATGACTTTTGAAAATAGTAAACAAAATAAAATAAAAAATGAAAAAAATAAAATAAAAACATGAGCCTGGTATCAAAACAAAATGGGGGGTGTTGTCTGAATTTCCGTCTGGCCCAAATGAGGCCAAGCCCAAAACATCTTGGGATCCTGTGGGCACAACCTATGATTGTCCATGGTGGTCCACACATCCTAGGTGTTAGATCTGGATCCCATATGGATTTGCTGGCATAGATCTGAGGAGTATGGTGTGCGCTTGAGTATGTGAAACACTAGATGAAAAATAACAAATATAGCACCTATACTGGTAGTTTTTGTCTCTCATCCGTCTTCTAAGCATGTGACCTATACTGGTAGTTTTTGTCTGTCACTATAGCACCTGTAAACAAAAAAATAACAAATATACTCATGAAAAATTTATGGTGAGGCTATGGATGAATTGGCCTCAACCTTCTGAGCACACAAAGACCCTTGGTTAGGCCTAATTTTGGCTATTTCTAGAAATCCTAATTTTAAGTTTGGAACCCTAACAATGGTGGCATTCGATTCTCGCGTCCAAACTTAAATCTAACCATACAGAAAGCTTGCAAACACAAGAGTGGTTAATAATGCATGATTAAAATGCGTTTATATCATATAAATCAAGGGAATCAGAGTCAAGAAAAAACACAAATTGTGAGGTGGTTATGACACGCTTCATACTTTTTTGGGACTTGGTAATGGCTGGCAACAATCCAGGTGGCTTCCAGGAATATGTTTGAGCCTTTGTTTGGGATTAAACCCAACTGCAATTTGAAATTCAGGTTTGACAATTTTTGAGTTTTTGGGTGAAATGTGCAGCAATTCTCTAGGCTTTTTGTGCGTGCATTTGGCTGGCTAGAGTGTTATTCTTATAGTGTAGATGGAGGAGACACCATTGAATGGAAAATATCATGGCCATAACTCATGTTTTCCAACAAAAATCCAACATATTCAAAGCCTTCCAAATTTGCCAAAACATGCCTTATTCTTGCTTGAATGAACCTATTCATTTATGCATGAAAAATGGGCCTCAAGACTGACCAAAAACACTAGCCCACATGCCTAAGCCCATTTCCAATTATTTTGTACCATTTATTTTATATTTATTTGGAATAAATTAAAATAAATATGTAAAAAATAGTTAGAAATTGCCATGCCATGCAAAAATACGATTATAGGTCCTTTATAACCTTAGGAAGATATTTGAACCTTAAAAAGTTAGGCCATTGACTCAAAAATCCAAATTTGCTCAATGCACCATTCTTGAAATTTCCAAAATTTTCCCAACTTGGGCAAGCCATAACTTGCTCCATTTTCATATCATGATGATGATCATTTACTTTTTGGAAAGCCCAAGATGTCTAATTCAATCCCTATTTTGAACAATTTTGCATTTGAAGATGTTATCTTAATGTAAAAGGTCTTGGCAAAAAGTGGCTTTTGTTGACTTTTTGAAAGTGACCTGTAATGTCTGAGCTCATATCTTTCAAATGGTGTATTTCTTGATCTTGAGGGATGAAGAGAAGTTGTAAGGTATTGGATTCTCTTTTAAAATGAGCTTTGTTTGGAAAATTTATGATAAAGTATGAGAAAGTTATGCTTGGTCAAAGTTTGGTTGACTTTTCTTATAGAAACCCTAATTTGCCATTTTTGACTTTTGATAGGTTAGGAGAATTTATTGAGGAATCATGATCAACCCTTGATAAAATGATGGATATCACTTCAAAATGTTAATGTTGACCAAAAATATTAAAGTTTGATTGTACATGGGCCACAATTGACTTTTGACCTAGCACAATTGATTTTCTAATACTTGAGCAATTGACTGAACAAACTTATTCTGCAAGGCATGAAATTTGGCATGGATTATCTTGAAGACATATTAGGACCATGGAAATCATTTGAGACCTATGGAGCTCAACCATCTTAATGAAAATTGGAACCCTAGTTGGGGGTTCATTGCCCTAGAATGAGAATTTGTCTGGTCAATTCTTGGTCAACCTTGAGCAATTGAGAACCTCTAGGAGTATGTCTTGAGTGAAAATGGGAGGGAAAATTTCGGGGTACAACAACTGCCCCTGTTCAATCTTCTTAAACCATAATATTTAGATTGGCTTGTTTGCTTTTCGTGATCTGAAGGTAGAAGATGATTGAACACTAGAGTGCCCAGAAATTTTCACTCATCCGAAGTGAGACTGTTGGTGAATAATATCGGGAATGGGCTTAGAGATGCCATTTGGAAAGATGACAGAAGACTGTCATAGATGGGCTTAAAGATGCCATCCAAGGAGTATGACGGAGAGTTGTTAATGATGGGCTTAAAGATGCCATCCAAAATAGATGTTGACTTCGTAATAATTCTCCTTGTGGGGATTCATGTTCCTGATGTATGAGGAGGAGTCCGCTGGGGAATGTTTTTCAGGGGGAATGGAGTCTAGGAGCTTCGGTTGTCCATTACTCTATTGGGGAGTTATCTCTTGAAAGCAAGTTGTTATCTGGTCGGGATCCAGGCTTCATGGTGACCTGTTGAGAATAATAAGATTGACTACTATCTGGTCGTATTCCAGGATTCACATTGACTTATTGTGGAATATGAAATTAACTGCTATCTGGTCGGTTCCAAGCTTTGCAGTAATTGTAGACATTGAACTATTATCTGGTCGTATCCAGGCTTTAGCGGTTTGAAGAAATTAAGCTATTATTTGGTCGGGTCCAGGCTTCAACTTGAATCTGAGGTATACCGTTATCTAGTCGAGTCCAGGCTCCGGTGTCATAGGTTATACTATCATCTGGTTGGGTCCAGGCTTCATAGTAATTAATAAACTACTATCTGGTCGGACTCTGGGCTTTACAGTATCTTTAGCTGGATAAGAATCAGAAAATCTTAGGTTCGATTTAACTGAACCAGAGAAAGTATCTACCAGGAAAGAATCAGTAATAAATCAATGGTCGATTCGAACTGAACCAGTAGAGGTCTTGATTTATCTTTGAATGGATAAGAATCAGAAAAATCTTAGTGTCTATTTAACTGAACCAGAAAAAGGTCTTGGATTATCTTCAACTAGAATAGAAATCAGAGAGATCTTTGAATCGATCTAACTGAACCAGAAGAAAATCTTGAATTAACTTTGACTGGAATGGAAATCAGAAGAACCTTAGTGTCGATTCAACTGAACCAGACAAAAGTCTTGGAATATCTTCAACTGGAATAGAAATCAGAGAGATCTTAGTGTCGATCTAATTGAGTCAGAGATGGTCTTTTGAGAACTTCTTTCTAAGTAAAATGCTGAAATAGCCTTTCATTAGACATAGCTTTTGAGAAAACTACCAGGTCACGTAAGTAGCCAATGGTGTTTATTGATTTGATCTTTCCTGAAAATGGTAAAGAGTTAGTCATATGCAATGCCATGGTGTATGAAGTGCATTGTGATGATGTTCTCAAAATAAATGAAATTATGTTGTATGCGCATGCCATGATGTATGAATATGGGATGCTAATGCGATGTTTCTTAGTATGGGAAAGTAAATCCCGGACTGCTACTGAAGAGTATTGGGAAATTGAGTTCTTCATTTCCGCCGAGGATGATGAACATAAATGATTTGCCGAGGATTTCCTCTTTCTGTTTGAGGATATTCTGCCGGGGATTGGCTCTGCTTGAGAATAACTCTGTGGAGGGGAGATGCTTTGTTGGAAGATTTTCCCGATGTAGAGAAATAAACTCTGTTGGGGAATGATCTTCCGCAGTTTGAAGAACAAACTCTACTCGGGAGGAGGTTTTATAAATTGTTTAAGATTATAAAGCTCGGATGGGGAATACAGATTTCAGCTCTCTGAAGGCACTTTGCTGGAGGAAGTAACTCCTGTTTGGGGAAGAAGAGATCAAAACTTCAGTTGTTTCTACTCTGTGGGGAACATAGATGCCATAGGGTCGTATGTAATGGTGACTTCGTCTCAAAATGTTTTTGCCCCTATACCATGTTAGAAAGAGTAACTGTCGGGATTACAATTTGTTGTTTAGACTTTGCCCCATTTCTTAAAGTCATTAGAAATTGTCTTTCTATTTTGTATGCAAGTATTTGTGAACAGTAATCATTTTCTAATGCATATGTCAAAAATAATCATTGGACGTTTTTCGCAAAACAAATAGTTTTGTACTTTCAAGGAATGATTTATATTGATTTTTTGAAGTTCTCCTATAACAAGCATTTTGTACAAAGAGACTGACGTTCTAGTAGGAGAACACCGTCGCTAAATAGTGTACAGAGAGAAAACAACTATGTGTAACAATCCCATTGAGTTTGAATTCTGCTATTGCCCCTATGTCCTTGAGCGTCTCATCACTTTCCTACTTGTCCGAAGTTGACTGGATTGATCAGTACCGTTTGGGCTTGTTGAGGTCTGGTCGCAAGGTGATCCAATTGGATATAGTTGTACGCTTTAAATCCCTAACTTTTTCCTGGACCTCCCTTTTGGGATTTCAGTCCACAGGGATACCCTTTTTTTCCCAAGCCGCCTTTTCAGATTTTCGACTTTCCTGGTGTACAGACTTTTTTGTATTTATCCCTAATTTTTGCCCGAACCCTTTTAGTTCGTCGGGATGCCCTTATTTTCTCCTAGGCCAGTCAATCTAGCGGGTCTTTATTTATGCGTAGTATCTTTTCACTATGTCCACATTCACAGGGTGAGGAAGGTCGTCACCATCCATGATGGTCAGAATCATGGCTCCACCGGAAAATATGCTTTTGATTACAAATGGCCCCTCGTACGTGGGAGTCCATTTGCCGCTGGGATCACCTTGTGGCAGTATGATGTGCTTGATTACTAGATCACCCACTTGATATACTTGACGTCTGACCTTTTTGTTGAAAGCCTTGATCATTCTCTTTTGATACATTTGACCATGACAGACATCAACAAGCCTTTTCTCATCAATTAGATTCAATTGATCAAGTCGAGTCTGGATCCAATTATCTTCATTCAAACTCGCATCCTTCATGATCCTCAAAAAGGGATTTGGACCTCAAAAGGTAGGGCAACCTCCATACTATACACTAGAGAATAAGGTGTTGCCCATGTTGACGTACGCGCTGAGGTGCGGTAACCATGAAGAGCAAATGGTAACATATCATGCCAGTCTTTGTATGTCCCTGTCATCTTCTGTATTATTTTCTTAATGTTCTTGTCAGCAGTCTCCATAGTGCCATTTATCTTCGGCCGGTAAAGGGAAGAATTATGATGCTGAATCTTGAATTGTTTACCGAGTTCGGTGATCATTGTATTATTGAAATTTATACCATTGTCTGTGATGATTCTCTCTGGCACACCATACCAAAAAATCAAGTTATGCTTGATAAACCACACCACAACATTCTTGGTAACAGTAGCAAAAGAGGAAGCCTCAACCAACTTCGTGAAGTAATCAATTTCCACTAGGATCAAGCGATGCCCATTTGAAGCGGTAGGTCTAATCTCTCTTATCATGTCAATGCCTCACATTGCAAAGGGCCAGGGAGCCGTCAAGACGTTCAAGAGAACCAGAAATACATGTACTTTATCAGCATAGATCTGGCATTTATGACAAGTTCGCAAATGCGGATAACAGTCTGCTTCGATAGTGGACAAATAGTATCCTTCCCGTAGAATCTTTTTAGCCATGGTGTGTCCACTAGAGTGGGTGCCAAAGGTACCTTCATATAAATCTTCCATAATCCTCTCTACTTAGCCCTTGTCTACACACCAAAGTAAAGTAGAGTCATGGTTGTGCTTGTAGAGGATTCCATTACTGAGGAAGAACTTTGCGGAGAACCTTCTCAGAAATTTCTTATCATTGACAGACGCCCCCTCAGGATATTCTTGAGCCTCGAGATACCTCTTTACTTCATGAAACCAAGGTTTTTCTGCTACTTCTTCAGTGTAAATCTCATAGCAGTATGCTGGTTCATCCAATTTCTAATTAGTGATCCGAGGAGTCTTGTTGTTCCACTTGACCTTGAACATAGATGACATGGTAGCCAGCGTGTCCGCTAACTAATTATCTTCTCGTGGAAAATGTTCGTAGGTGACCTCTTCAAAGTGTGGAAGAAATGTTAGCACATGTTCCTTGTAAGGGATGAGATTAGGGTGCTTTGCGTCCTAATCCCCTTTGATCTGACTTATTACCAAGGCTTAATCCCCGAAAATGCTCAAGAACTTGATCCTTAGGTCAATAGCAGCTTTGAGACCCATGATGCATGCTTCATGCTCCGACATGTTGTTGGTGCAATCGAAACATAATCTGGCGGTGAAAGGAGTATGACATCCCTTACAAGATATGATCACAACACCGATGCCATTGCCGAGTGCGTTGGAAGCTCCGTCAAAAACCATAGTCCATCGGGATCCTTCCTCAGGTCCTTCATCTGATCCAGGTTCTTCATAGTCAGTCACTAGCATAATATTCTGGTCTGGGAACTCAAAATTCATGGATTGGTAGTCATCTACAACCTGATAAGCCAAATGATCAACTAGTACACTTCCCTTGATTGCTTTCTGGGTTGTGTATTGGATATCATATTCGGTCAAGATCATTTGCCATCTTGCTATTCTTCAGGAGTGAGCAGGCTTCTCGAAGATGTACTTGATCGGATCCATCTTGGATATAAACAAAGTAGTGTGGGTCAACATATACTGTCTCAGTCGTCGAGCAGCCCATGCCAAAGTGCAACAATTTTCTTGAGCAGTGAGTATCTTGTCTCACAGTCAGTAAACTTTTTTCTAAGGTAGTATATTGCATGCTCTTTTCGACCGGACTCGTCATGCTGTCCCAGCACACACCCATTGAATTACCTAACAATGTTAAGTACATTATCAAAGGTCTTCCTTCAATCGAAGGCATCGGAATTGGAGGCTCTTGAAGGTATTCCTTGATTCTCTTGAAGGCAGTCTGCATTCTTCATTCCACTTTACCACTTGATCTTTCGTCAGGAGTTTGAATATCGACTCACAAATAGCAGTTAAATGGGAAATGAACCTGGCAATGTAATTTAGGCGTCCCAAGAAGCCTCTAACTTCCTTCTCGGTGCGAGGAGCCGACATCTCTTGTACAGCCTTCACCTTTACAGGGTCTACCTTAATTCCCTTGTCGCTAAAAATGAAACCTATAAGTTTACAAGATCTTACCCTGAAGGTGCACTTGTTCGGGTTTAACCTTAGCTTGTACGTCTTCAACCTATCAAACAACTTTTGTAGATGATCAATGTGCTCTTCTTCAGTTTGAGACCTGGATATCATGTCATCAACATAGACCTCTATCTCATGGTGAATCATGTCATGGAACAAAGCTACCATAGCTCGCTAATAGGTTGCCCCAACATTCTTCAATCCAAACGACATCACTTTGTAACAGAAAGTGCCCCATTGTTTGACGAAGGTTGTCTTATCCATGTCTTTGGGTGCCATCTTGATCTGATTGTAGCCAGAGAAACCGTCCATGAAGGAAAAGATCTTGTGCTACGCGGTGTTGTCAACCAGAACGTCAATGTGGGGAAGTGGAAAGTCATCCTTAGGGTTTGCCCTGTTCAAATCTCGATAGTCCACACATATCCGCACCTTTCCGTCTTTCTTAGGCACCGAGACTACATTAGAAACCCATTGGGGATAAGAGGTGACAGCTAGGAACCCAATTTTGAAATGTTTCATAACCTCTGATTTAATCTTCTCTGACATTTTAGGGCGCATACGACAGAACTTCTGCTTTACGACAGGGCAATCTTCTTTAGTTGGAAGATGATGAATCACAATATTCGTGTTTAGTCCTGGCATGTCTTCATATTACCAGGAAAAGATCTCTACATAATCATGCAACATCTGTATCAACCGTTGTTTGACACTAAGCTCCAGATTTGCACCTATCTTGACTTCTTTTTTGTCTTCTTATGTGCCCAAGTTTATTGTCTCAATTGGCTCTTCATGAGGCTGTATATCCCTTTCTTCCTACTGTAATAGTCTAGCTAGTTCTCCGGGTACCTCACAATCTTCCTCACCTTCGTCCTCGGCTTGGTTGATCGGATTTTCAAATTCATAACCGACAATAGAAGAACTGTTATCAATAGGATCCAGAGTGGATATGGATCTGCAGTTTGATACGTGAGTGTGTGTAAGAGCATAGCTGTATAGACAAAGTAAAAAACAGAAAAGAAAACATAGAGGGCAACATTTATATGCAATAAATGTCGAATTCTTTATTAATGGTATATGAAGTTGAAACATGATAACCCTCACAAATAAACCATTGTTCCCCGGGTAATACACAAGGCCATAAAGTTTATATTGTTTAATTATTACATATCCAAAACAAAAAGACAATTACTTCTGAATAAAAGTAATTAGTACAAAGTCTTTTGTCGTCCAGTTACTGGGTCCACTGTTGGTAGTAGGGAAGATCTAGATATCCATGTCATAATCACCATCATTGTCTTCTAGAGCTTTGATCCCATGGTTGCTGATACGTAGGGGAGGTCCTCCAGCACGAGCATGATGAACAACCCTTTGAGCCCCTGAAGAGAAACCCAAGCCAAACTTATCAGATTTGTATGGAATGTCAGGGAGTTGGCCCCATATGGTACACCCACCTTCTTCAATAACTTCTTTGGAGTCTTTGAGAGAAGCCATCTTCAAGGGAGGTCTGATGATCTTGGGAGAATTGGTGACAGTTTCAGTTGCAGCCATAATCTGAGGTACCTCTTCGAAATTCTGACACGGAATCTCGATGAACTCGCCATCCATTTCCACGTACCTGAAGGAGTTTAGTTGACTGACCATGTATTATTTTTCACCGTACACCATGACAATATTTCCTTTCACCGGGTATTTCATCATCTGATGCAGAGTGGATGTGACAACTCCCGCCCCATGGATCTAAGGGCGACCTAACAAGCAAGAATAAGATGGTCTGATATCCATCACGTAGAAGGTGGATTCAAAGGTCTGAGAACCAACTTTTATGGGGATGTCCACCTCCCCATGCACCATTCTTTTTCGAACCATTGAAAGCCCTCACTACTATGTTGCTAGGCTTCAAGGTCAAACCTTCACAGTCTAGTCTATCCAGAGCCTTCTTGGGCAACACATTCAATGATGAACCAGTATCTACTAGAACATGGGCCAAAGTAGTGCCCCTTCATTCAATGGAGACATGTATCACATCATTGTGTTTTCTTCCTCTGGGTGTTAGATCAGCATCAGAAAAACCCAAATTGTTATCAGCCGTCAAACTTGCCACACAGTTTTCAAATTGTTCAGTGGAGGTTTCTTGCGGCACATGGGCAGTTTTAAGGAACTTCACCAAAGCCTTTGCGTGACCTTCAGAGCACAACAGTAAGGCTAGCATAGAAATCTTGGAAGGGGTCTCCCCAGCTGTTCGACCACATTATAGTCGCTCTTCTTTATAATCTTCAAAATTTCTTCCATTTCCTTATTGGAAGCCTCTGAGATAAATTATGAATGCGCCTTCGTCTAGACAGGCTCAATTAATATGTCTTTGCCCCAAATCTCGGCCGACTCAGTGATAGGGGTGTTAACAAGGGTAGTCATAAGAATTGCAGTAGTAGTATCAATAGGAACAACAATAGGAATGATCACAGGACCAATAACGACTTTCGGAGGAGAAATCCCAGGGGAGAACACTCTTCCACTTCTTGTTATTTTGATGGTTCCAACAATGTTACCAATGTCGGGATCAACATTTTCAGAAACCTGGTCTTCAACAACCAACAGGTATTGCTTTACGCTGTGGTAGTAGATGTCATCCCCATAGTTCCAGGGAACATCTTTGTTCGAGGAGTATGGGATCGGCCCTGGCATAGTGATAATCAGTGGAGCCACCTTCGTCGCATATGTAATCCTGACGGGTCTTTTGGTGGAGACCCTGGGAGGATTGGCAGAAATGGTTATGATTGAAACATCCTTGCAAGAAATAGTCAGGACGAGAGCCTTCTCAAACAAAATCTCTGTATTATCCATCAGGCACTGATCACCTGCCTTTAACATATGACAACTAGTCGGTAGAGATAAACATGAGTGGCAACCTTCTCCACAACCCATAAATAAACCGACTTTCAATAAGTTCCACTTGACGGTCAGAAGAGGAGTAACAAGTTCCTCAACAGCAGTAGCAAACATATCATCTTTAATAACATTAACACCACGACTGTGCTTGGGCATAGAAGCAATGATAACATTGGGAATCTCAGGGGCATCAAATTCAATTTCCTTCGCCTCGAGAAGATCTTGCATCTTTTTTTTCAAAGCCCAGCAGTCGTTGGTATCATGGCCTGGACTTTGTGTATGGTAATCACAACGAGCATTAGGGTTGTAGCGAGGAGAGGCAGTGTTGGGATTCTTCGGAGCTTCCCGCAAAGTTACCAGATTAGACGTCGGTAGATGAGGAAAAAGTTGAGATAAAGTCATATTTATCCGGGTAAATTGCCTTACCGGCCTTTCTGCTCGAGGCTGATTGTTCCTTTTTTGAGTAGGTGCAGGTTTAGAGATCATAACAGCCCCTACCGCTGGACGACGATCATTTTTGTTCTGATTCCTTTGGTTATAAGTGGAATTGACTTCCTTCTTCCCATAAAATGGCTTCCTTACTGTACTGGAGGATGCATCCTTTTGAATCTTACCACTCATAATTCCAACTTCCACTCTTTCTCTTGTCAAAATCAACTAAGTAAAGCCGACTGAGGAGCCTCCGATCAGATGATTAAAAAATGGACCAGACAGGGTACCCATAAACATATCCACTAGCTCCCTATCAGATAGGGGATGTTGAACTCTTCCTTCTAAGTCCCTCCACTTTTGGGCATAGTCTTTAAAGCCATCACTCGAACCCATAGACATACTTTGGAGTTGTGTACGGGTGGGAGCAAGGTCTGCATTATACTGATACTGCTTTTAGAAAGTAGCAGCCAGGTCTTCCTAATTACAAATGTTGGTCCTTTCTAGCTGGTAGAACCACTCTAATTGAGTTCCAGATAGACTATCTTGAAAGAAGTTGACCCATAAGTCCTTGTCAGCAGTATGAGGCTAGATCTTCCTCACATAAGACCGGAGGTGCATCTTGGGACACGGAACCCCATCATATTTGGAGAACACAGGCACCTTGAACTTCTGTGGGATGACAACCCCAGAGACCAAACTCAACTCTTCAAAATCCAGTCCCGGTACCTTCCGGACCTCCATTGCATTCAAATGATCCTCCAATTGTTTGTATTTTTCAACAATAGGAGGATATTGCTCCTCATCATAGTCAAATTCATAATCAGATTCTTTTGGACTGAAGTCTTCCTCTCTTGTTTCCTCCTCTTGATTGTCTCCTTCCTTTGATGAAGTTACCAGTTCAGAGGCTCGCCGCACTGGTCCTCTGATCCTTCTTCCCAAGTTCACCACACCAGTTGGTTTCTTTGGCTTCTTCTTTTCTTTAACAATTAGGGCTTTCAGTTCTTCTTACCCCTTGGCCAGACGCCATTATGGTACTCATTCAGTTTCAGCTTACAGATCTGATTCAACAATCATTTCTGGATGGCATCTACAAGCCCATCCCCAACAACTTTCCATCATCTCTCCAAATGGCATCTTTAAGCCCATTCCTTATACCATCAACCATCAACATCATCGAGTGCAAATTTATGGGCACTTTAGTGTCCAATCATCTTCCACCTTCGAGTCACGAATGGCAAAACTAGCCAATCTAACTCTTCGTGCTTAAGAAGATCGAACAGGGGCAGTTGTTGTACCACACAATTTTCCCTCTCATTTATCAAGAATTTTCTCTCAAAATATCCTTTGACTTAAGACTGCATTAGGGTTGATCAACTCAAAACACCTCCTTAAGCATTAATGACCAAAATTGGGTTTGAGTTTGCACAAGGATTTTTGAACTTCCAATTCCCCATATGACTTTCATGGATCATTATGGACCCCCAAGATCACTCATGTCAAGTTTCAAGACTTGGATCATACTTTTGCTCAATCAATTAAGCAGTTGACCTAAAAATCAACTATATTGGGGAAAAAGTCAACTATGGCCAATTCACAGTCAAACTTCATAATTTTTTATCCACATCAACATTTTAAACTCATATGTATAGTTTGATCAAGTTTGGACCATGATTCCTCAAGAAATTTGATCAAATCTCCAAAAGGGCAAAATGGTCAAAATTAGGGTTTTGACTAGGAAATGGCAATTTCTGATTTTTGACCTAGAAAATGGTTAAGTGGTTTGAGGCATGATCTCAAGAGTACAATTGAGTCATTTTAACCTAATGAAATGGCTCAAAACATTGTTCAAGTTCACAAGATTGACAGATGAATTTTCAGTCAACTGATCAAAAGTAAACTGTATACTGAAAAGTCAAACTTTGACTTTTTGGTCAAAATCAAATGCCAAAGATCACAATTCATAAAAACATGTCAAAATATGAAACTTATTCATCAAGAAATCAAATATTCAAAATTCCATGTTGAAAAGTTAAAATTTCTAAACATAAAAAATTTTCTAAGTGGTGGAAATTTCTTATTTTTTCATAACTTTGAGTAATATTTTCACCATGATGCAAGATGATTCAAGAGAAACTTCAAACATGAAATTTGTAGATCTCCATGAAATCTAAAACTTTTCTTCACATAACTTCTTCCCAAAGTGCTTGGATCTCAAATTATAATTTTAAAAAAATGTTGTCATGAAACAAAACACTTAGTGAAATTTTGCCCTAATTTAGTCAGGATTTTGACCTAACTTCATGGCACTTTTTCATATAGTTCCAAGGGGAATATTCAAATGAAATTCAAATATGGGATGTAGAGAACATTGCAAGCTTTCCAAAATGTCCAAGAACTCCTTGAGATCATTTTTGAGTTAGGGTTTTATCACTTGAATTACAAGTCATTTTGTGATGAACCAAATTCAAAATTCAAACTATGCTGCATAATATCCACTTTACAATCCTCAAACTTGTTAGGAACTCCATAATTAATTGCTTGCACATATGTTAGAGGTCTCATTTCAAGCATTCAATGCATGGAAATGCTTTATATCCATTTTGGGAAGAAAGTGCACATTGCCATTTTGATAAAGTGACTTTTTGCACAAAACTTGTTCTTGAGCCTTTCACTTGTTCTTTTCTGATCATACATGTCTTACAATGCATGAGAAATGGTTTAGACACTTACAATCACTCAGCCCATGCTTGCACTACACATTTAAACTTGGTTTCCCTTTTTTCTTGAAAATCAAGTAACCTAGCCAAAAGCTTGTAACTTGTATTTCTGACTTGACAATGCACTCCAATCCTTTTTCTTATAGATACACAAACTATTTGCATGAAAGACACGAATGCTTAAGCCTTGAAAACACCTAGAACTCAGAATCACCAAAAACACTTCAAAACTTGTCATCTCTGAGTTTTGAAGCCAATCTTCAAATCTACTTGTGCGTTTCTTGGCCTTTTGTTTTCAAAAGCTTCTAAACCACATACACAAACAATCCCAACACCTGCAGCATCACTGTAACACCTCCATCCTTATCCACCATTTTCAAAAACAGAGCTTTGCACTTGGACTTCTCCAGAACTCCTCAGGCCCTTTCAGCTCAAGCTAAGCATTCCATTAGCTTCCTAGGAACTTGAAGAAGCTAACCAAACCATTGGAACTCCATGAAAGTTGCTCAAACTTTAAACCTGATACCCTCTTGCAAGGTAAGTTTTCTAACTTTGGAACTTTTCATACAAGCATCATCAATGATTTATTTGTGAATGAAACATGTAGATATCATTGCCCTAAAGTTGACCATGTCCATAGTTTCCATTAATTATGCTTGAGCTTAGAGAATTTTGAGACTGAAATTTCTAAGATTTTTAGGGTTCAGTTTAGGGCCAATGAAATTCATGCTTATCTTTGATATGTAGTTTAAATGCTTTACATTTCTGAAACCGTGAGGAAATTTGCTACAAGTTTCATGTTTACAGTTTTCATTTTTGTTGAGAAATGAACAAGTTACAGTTGGTCTGGATGGAGGTTGAAGATGAAGTGTAACTCAGGGCGCGTTTTGTATCATATATTTATTGTTTTGATTTTTCTAACGGATGTATAGCCACCCCAGTGGTAGAAGCGCGCGCCTGTAACCTTTGGAACTTGGGTTCGAGCCCCAATGGTACCCTTTTGATTTTTTTCACATTTTTTGCTTTCTGACTTTGTTATTTTTGTAGGCGTTGGGCCTTGTTGGGCTTTTGTTATTTTTTGTTGTTTTTACTTTCTAACCCCCTTACAGGCTATTTGCACCCTGGCCTAGATTTTATTTTCTTTTCTTATTTTTCATTTTTATTTATTTTCTTAATTATTTTTCTAAATACTAAAAAATCATTAAAATATAAAAAATAGTAGATTTATATTTTGATTTAGTTTATTTATTTTTTCTAATAAAAAATATTTTATTTAATCATTTCTTTATTCATTTCGCTAAATATCCTGTAAATTTAATTAAATACTAGGTTTTATTTATATTCTTTTACATCAATTTAAATATTTTATTTTAATATAAAAAAGGCCAAAAATATTTTATAATGCTATAAATTATTTTCAAGACAAAAAATACCAAAAATACTTTTCTTAAAAAACTTAATTTCTTTTTATTAATTAATATATTTAGGGTTTCTATTTAAAATCTGTTCTTAATAAAATTGGGTTCACTTTTATTATTTTAATTAATTATTTTCTTTTAATTAATTAGGTTAAATAAAAAAACCCTTTTCTTATGAAAAATCAAACAAATATCTATTTTTCTTTGCATTAAATTCTTGTACAAATTCAATTTGGTTGTAATAGATTAATTAGGTTTATATTCTTGCAATCCCCATTTATAATTTGTACACCCCTTCCCACAAGTATTGTAATAGCGTAGTAACTTTAAATTATGCAATTTATCGCTTTATACATAACATCCTAGTAATTAGGGTTTGTATGGAAAAATTAAAACCAATACTTAGAAAATCCTAATCCAAGACAAAATCAAGTATGAAAACAATACATTTGCACACAAGCACCCCTAGCGTAAATCCACTTGGTTGCCTTACAAAATGGCCATATTACGCATGTGAGATATCTTAGCAAAAACAAAGCAAAATACAAGATCATAGTCCCTCGATGATGCTATCTAAGTTGTCTTTCAAATGATCTTAGTCTATAAAAAAGAATGTTAAGATACCTTGCAGCATTGCTAATCAAGGTTATACGATGACCCACACCGGTCCTGTTTACATCCAAAGATAGGGCTACTTACCAAATCAATGGTAAGATAACAATGTCAAAGGAAAAAGGAAATGAACATGAAAGACTTTTGAGTAGGTAGAATGTATCTAGTTACTTGCTCAATTTCAAACAAAACATCCTTGTTATTTTCAAAACAAACACCTACACTTTCAAACATCTTACAAACTTGAAAACATTTTCAAAAGATCAAACATCTTTGTATACATTCTTACGAATGATAATCATTACAAAGACTTCCTAAACGCCACTTTACAAAATACATTCAAAATCCACACAAAGCATAATTTCAAACAAAAAGTAAGTGATCTAGCAAGTAACTAAGATCTCATGGAAATACAAGGATGAAAAGGGTGCTAATACCTTCCCTTTTCATAATCTACCCCCCTAACTCAAGAAAAAATTTCAAAGGTCTTTCCTGTGCTTTTTCACCTTTCCTTTTGGATAAAAGAAAAGTCGGTGGTGACTCTTGCTAACCGCAACATTTGCGATCAAACGCAAAACCTTCAAGTCAGTTATCCCACCGTATCACACAATGGCTACACATAACAAAATGTTGGAAACTCAAATTTCTCGAGTAGCCCAACAACAGGAAATAATAGCAGCCCTAGTTGGAACATTCCTGGTCAACCACAACCGAATTCAAGAGGTCATGCTAATTCTATTCAATTATGAAGCGGAATAGAACTTTATGGACCAGTAGACCCGAGACGCTAAAATCCATCAGTGTATAAAAATTATTATAAAGAAACTGAAAAGGTAAACATACCGAAAGACGATGGAAAGGAAGACAAAGGCGAAGAGGACATAGGGAAAGAACAACCTTATGTACCTCCTCCACCATATAAACCACATGTACCTTATCCTTAAAGATTGGCTAAGAATAAAAATGAAGGACAATTTGAGAAACTTGTAGAACTTCTGAAATAGATAAATATCACTATACCATTCACATAAGATATTACGCAAATGCCCTCATATTCTAAATTTCTTAAAGAGATCCTATCAAATAAGAAAAATATCAAGGATAATGAAACATTTATGCTCACTGTTGAGTGTAGCGCTATAATTCAAAATAACATGCCTCATAAGCTAAAAGATCCAAGTAGTTTTTCATACCTTGTGTAACTGGAAAATATATCACAAACAACACTATATGCGACTTAGGAGCCAGTGTTAGTTTAATGCC
Organism: Vicia faba; assembly: GCA_948472305.1. Lineage (NCBI taxonomy): Eukaryota > Viridiplantae > Streptophyta > Magnoliopsida > Fabales > Fabaceae > Vicia > Vicia faba. The sequence continues at coordinate 1,434,398,226 of OX451741.1, read as the reverse complement.
TTTATCCACATGCAAGAAACTCAATTTAGGAGAACAAATACCAACCAAAATGTCTCTACAACTAGCACACCGTTATGTTAAATATCCCGTAGGTATGCTAGAGAACATTCTCGTTCGTATAGGTCAATTTAACATCCCTACTGATTTTGTGATTATGGACATAAAAGAGGATTCCAACATACCTATTATTTTAGGAAGACCCTTTTTAGCCACAGACGGAGCCATCATAAATGTCAAGAAAGGAAAGCTAACTTTTGAAGTCGGTGAAGAAAAGGTTAAATTTATTTTATCTCAATTTTTAAAGGCTCCAACTTTAGAGGATTCATGTTACTTCCTAACATCATTGATAAATGCGTTAAGAAAATGGAGATGGAACCATCTAAGTACACTGAAGTACTAAATATTACAGTGCCTCCTATATTCAAAGACAATAATTGGCATGAGCCATACATAGATGATAGTCTGAGGGAATGTCTAGCACTAACACTTTATCCAATGCCAAGCCCAAAGAAACCTTATATAGAACTTAAAACACTGCCTAAAAACCTAAGGTATGAATTTCTAGATACCGAGCTCGAAAGACCAGTAATAGTCAATGCTGACTTAGGATAGATAGAAACTGAAAGGTAACTACATGTCTTAAGAAAGTATCTGACAGCTATAGGTTATAACATCTCAGATATAAAAGGATTAAGTCCCTCTATATGTATGCATCATATTATGCTAGAGGAGGGCTGTAAAACCTCTAGAGAGCATCAAAGAAGAATACATCCCATCATAAGAGATGCAGTAAAAAAGGAGGTGCAAAATATATTAGAAGCAGGAATTATATACCTGATATTTGATTGCAATTGAGTGTTCCTAGTACAGGCCGTACCAAATTAGGGAGGTGTTAAGGTTGTTAGTAATGAAAAAGGTGAATCCATAGAAAAACGAATTCAAACTAGATGGAGGATGTGCGTAGACTATAGAAAACTAAATAAAGCCACTCGAAAGCATCATTTCCCTATACCTTGCATTGATCAAATTCTTGAACAATTGGCTAAACATTCTCACTTTTGTAATTTAGACAGATACTCGGGATTCTTTCAAATTCCTATTCATCCTGATGATCAAGAAAAGACTACCTTTACCTTCCCTTACGGTACATTTTCCTATCAACATGGATAGTTAGAATGCAAGATGCGGGACTATTTAAATAGTCTGGTTAGGAGCTGTCGAAGAAAGGATGACGTGGGAGTTGGAAAGCAAGATGCGGGACTACTATCCGAGGTTGTTCGAATCAGGTAAAATTTCGAGGACGAAAATATTCTAAGTGGAGGAGAGTTGTAATGCCCAATATTTAATTAAATATATTCGAATATTTTTACGATTAAATTTTTGAAGTTGTGAAATGTTGATTTAAGTTGTGTTGTTTTTATTTGAATTAATTTATTTGATTAAGTTGTAGAAATAGTATTAGAATAATACTTTTACTAATTAAGTGGGGTTTTAATGGTTGGAAGTAGAAATATAGGGGGGGTGTTGCTATGCCCATTAAGAATAATAATAATGTGAGGTTCTATTTAAATAAAGAATAAGGTTAATTGAGAAGTTGTTGGATAATTGGTCGTGATAAGTGCAGAGAGGAGGAATAAGGAGAAGACCAAGGCAAGGTTCCGGTCGGAGAGCTATCGAGCGACCTTCAATCCAAGGTAAGGGTGGGATTCTGACATTATAATAGGGCTTATGATGAATATTGTGTAAGGGTTGGTCGTGGGTATAATTGTTGTGCATTGATTTTCTGGGCATGTTCTTGAAAGTTTCCCATTTTCATGTTGTGGTCGTTTAACAATTATCTGCATAACTGTCTCGTATGATTGGTGAATCTGTTAATAGGAGATATAGTTTCCCAGTTTCTATATTATTCCATGCGGTTGGTCGAAAATTAATGGTCAAAGAGAATACTGTAAGGCTAGGTTAACGTTCATCACAGACTGGACAAATTTGTGCAAAAATGTGAAGACGCGCTGCGCCAAGGAGAATAGATAATTGCATCGAGCGGCTTAAGGTTGCAAGATGTGTCGAGGAGCATAGGTGCTAGGTGTCGAGCGGCACAAGGCTGCAAGGTGCGTAGAGGGGAATAGGCTGTTGTGTCGAGCAGCACAAGGCTCCATGTTGTGTCGAGAAGTATTTGGTGTCGACCGGTACAGAGGCATGAGGAGAACGTACCGAGTGGCATGGACACTGTGTTAAGGGGTACACATCATTATTAATGTCCCTAATGTTATTCCCGTGCACGTTCAAGAGCATATACACTATTCCCATCCCTTAACGCTCCAGTGCGAGCTATTTAGTTATTTAATTAAGTTTAGCATTCTCAGTATAACAATTAGAATTCTTAAGGTATTATATCCTTATATGATTAATGAATTCTAGTAAAAATAATTTAGTAGCAGGAGAGATAATATAATTAGTAAATGACTAGCGGTATATAGTCGAATTACCCGAATAATTACGTAGGACATCGTCGTATATTTTGGTTAATACCATGTATTGTATACTTTGTTATGATTTGAGAATTTGCAGGTGATGATGAATTTTGTTGAGATGCCTCTAATAATAGGAAAATATTAAGTTGTAGGCTTATGGCCAATGTTGAATTGTGTTGAATTGTTGTTGAATTATTGCAGGTGATGATGAATTTTGTTGAATTTCATTCATATTATTATCGCATACATAGCATATCAAGTTGGGAGCTCATGCTCTGTAAGTTGGCCTGGATTGACAAATATAAAGTTGAAGGCTTATGCCTTGTTGATGGCTCAATCAATTGGAAGATTATTAAGTTGGGAGTTTTGCTCCGTTGGTACCACATGCAATAAGCATAAAAATAAGTTGCATTTCATGTTGCATCCTGAGTTGTTGTGTGGATGAGTTAATTATGTTAAATGTTTTGAAGAGATGCGAATTGGTGATTTTTTATGAACTGATTCCAATACACTATTTATCATGCGTTCTATTATATTGTCTGATATCTCACACCTTCTGTTTGAATGTTACCACCATGTTGGTAACGTGCAGGTAATCCAGAATGAAGGTTGTTTACCTTCAGTGGTTCGAGTCAGTGTCGTTGCTCTGATGTGTAACACTCGGGGGATGAACGCTTATTGTTTTATTATTGATTTTACTTTTGTTGCTAAATTTTAAGTTGTTTTCATTAAGTACTTTTGGATTTGAAGCTGGTTTCATTTGGACAAAGATGTTATGTCATTTGAGTTGAAAATGGTGATTTCGAAGTTTAATTATAAAAGTTATTTTATTTTTAAAGATTAAACAGGTTGTTATCGGTTCATCCTAATTTTATGTGTTATGTATCTGAACTATAGATGATTGAATGTTATTGTTTCCAAGTTGAAAGTGTATCATTCCATTTGTTTGTTGGAGATTTTGTAACTCTGATTTTATATAATTCGTTAGGTAGAAATGGGGTGTTACATTAGTGGTATCAGAGCAGGTCAGTTCGTCCGACGAAGTTGTCTAGTCATAGTTTTGTCTAACAATCGAGTATTGTTAACTTGAGTTCTAACCGTTGTTTATGTTGTAGTGATAAGTTGGGATGGCTGGAAGGAATGACGATTCACTTGTTGTTTCTTTGGAAGCAATGGCGCATGCTATAGAGAATAAGCCGAACATTGACGGGAACGCTGGATATCGTAGCTTGTCGACCTTCCAGAGGGAGAATCCACCTACCTTCAAGGGTAAGTATGATCCTGACGGAGCATTTGATTGGTTGAAAAAGATTGAGAGAACCTTTTGTGTTATAGACTGCACTCAAGCGTAGAAGGTTCGTCGATATGGTACTCATATGCTAGCAGTCGAGGCTGATGACTGGTGGTTAGAGACTTGTCAGAAATTGGAGGCTGCGGGTGAAAATATCACTTGAGTTGTGTTCCATAGTGAAATTATGAGGAAGTATTTCCTGAAGACGTTCATGGTAAGAAGGAAATTGAGTTTCTTGAGTTGAATCAATGGAGTATGTCAGTTACTGAATATGCTGCAAAGTTTGTTGAGTTGGTTATGTTTTACCCACACTATAGCAAGGCAAATGATGTGTTTTCTAAGTGCATCAAGTTTGATAATGAGTTTTGCCCATAGATCAAGAAGTAAATTGGATACTAGAAGATTCGTGTCTTTGTTGATTTGATTGATAGTTGCAGGATTTATGAAGAGGATAATAATGCTCACTATAAGATTATCAATGAGAAAAGAGGTAAGCATTAACAAAATTGAGGTAAGCCTTACGATGCCCTAGATGGTAAAGGTAAACAAAAATTTTCTTAGAGTCATAAAACTAGTGGTGGAGATGCTCCTGGTGGTGTGGTTTGTTTCAAATGTGGAAAACCTGGTCATAAGAGTAATGTGTGTACTGTTGAGGTTAAGAGGTGTTTCCGTTGTGGTAAGATTGGACATGTTATATCTGAGTGCAAGCATAAAGAGATGATATGCTTCAATTATGGTGAAAAGGACACATTGGTAGTTAGTTTCAGAAACCAAAGAAGGCGCAAACCAGTGGATAAGTGTTCGCTTTGGCTGAGAATCAGATGGCTAATAAGGACAGACTCATCAGAGGTACATGTTTCATTAATAGTACTCCTTTAATTATTATTATTGATATCAGTTCTACTCAGTGCTTTATTGTTGCTGATTGTGTTGAAAGATTGGGTCTTGTGTTGTCTTCTATGAATGGAGAGATGGTCGTCGATATTCAAGCCAAGGGATCAGTGACTACTTCTTTTGTGTGTTTAAAATGCCCATTATCGATCTTCGGCAGAGACTTTGCCGTTGATTTAGTTTGTTTGCCTTTAAGTGGGTTAGATGTGATTTTAGGTATGAATTGTATCTTTCATACTTATTTGGATCGGTTTATAGTGGTGTTCATTGATGACATTTTGATTTACTCTAAATCGGGAGAAGAGCATGCATAACACTTAAGAATAGTATTGCATGTTTTGAAAGAGAAGAAGTTATATGCAAAGCTGTCTAAGTGTGAATTTTAGTTAAAGGGGATTAGTTTTCTTTTGTCATGTTATCTAAGGTAGTGGCATTATTGTAGATCCATCTAAAGTAGATGTTGTGTTGCAATGGGAAACTCCAAAGTCGGCTATCGAGATTAGAAGCGTTTTGGGATTAGCTGGTTAGTATAGAAGGTTTATCGAAGGTTTTTTTAAGTTGGCACTTCCGTTGACTAAGTTTACTTGTAAAGGTAGAGCTTTTGTGTGGGATGTTCATTGTGAAGACAGTTTTACAGAATTGAAGAAAAGATTGACGTCGGCTCCGATTTTGACATTACCTAATCCAGGAGAACCTTTCATGGTATATTTTGATGCTTCCAAGATGGGTTTAAGAGTGGTGCTTATGCAAAATGAAAAGTTAGTTGCTTATGCGTCAAGGCAGTTGAGGACTCATGAAAAGAATTATCCTACGCATGATTTGGAGCTTGTTGCAGTTGTTTTGTGTTTAAGATTTGGAGGCATTATCTTTATGGTTCTAGATTTGAAGTCTTTAGGACCATACGAGTTTAAAATATCTATTTGATCAGAAAGAATTGAACATGAGACAACGAATATGGTTGGAGTTGTTAAAGGATTACGATTTCGGTTTGAATTATCATCCTGGAAAAGAGAATGTGGTGGTCGATGAGTTAAGTCGAAAGACTTTACATATGTTGGCAATTATGGTTAAAGAGTTGGAATTAATTGAATAGTTCAGAGATATGAGCTTAGTTTGTGAAGTGACACCGCATAGTGTTATGTTGGTAATGTTGAAAATTAACAATGAATTTTTGAACAGTATCAAAGAAGCTCAGAATTTAGATGTGAAATTGGTAGACTCGATGGTTGGGATCAGTCAGTCCGAGAATAAAGATTTCAATTTAGATGCGCAAGCTATGTTGAGATTTTGTAATCGAATTTGTATTTCCGATTATGCGGAGATGAAGAAATTAATTCTCGAGGAAAGTCATAGAAGCAAGTTGAGCATTCATCCGCGAGCTACAAAAATGTATCAAGATTTGAAGAATTTGTTTTGGTGGCCTAGAATGAAGAGTGATATGGCTCGGTTTGTGTATGCATTTTTAACTTGTCAGAAGTCGAAATTCGAATATCAAAAGCCTGTAGTGCTGATTCAACCGTTAGAAGTTCTAGAATGGAAATGGGATAGCATTTCGATGGACTTTGTGATGGGGTTACCTGATACTCCAAGAGGACATGATACAATTTGGGTGACTGTTTATAGGCTTACAAAGTTGGCTCATTTTATTCCTATTAACATCAATTTTTCAGTATCAAAGTTGGCAGAGATTTACACTTGTGTAATTGTGAAACTGAATGGTATTCCTTTGCATATTGTTTCATATAGAGATATGAGGTTTACTTATGATATTTGGAAGAGTTTGCAAGAGGCGTTGGGTTCTAAGTTGAGGTTGAGTTTGGCGTATCAACCTCAGAAGAATGACCAGACGAAGATGACTATTTAGTCGTTAGAAGATTTGTTGAGAGCATGTGTTCTTAAATAGGGAGGTTCGTGGGACACCTATCTTCCATTGATAGAGTTCACATATAATAACAATTACCATTATAATATTGGAATGGAACCTTTTGAAGCGTTGTATGGTCGGAGATGTAGAACTCCTTTATGTTGGCATGAATCTGGAGAAAGTGTAGTGCTTGGACCTGAAATTGTTCGAGAGACAACTGAGGAGGTGAAGTTGATTCGAGAAATGATGAAAACTTCCCATAGTATACAAAAGAGTTATCATGAGAAGCGAAGGAAAGATTTAGAATTTCAAGCAGGTGACCATGTGTTTTTGAGAGTCACGCCCGTGACCGGTGTTGGGCGAGCATTGAAGTCTAAGAAGCCTACTCCTAGTTTTATTGGTTTGTATCAGATTTCGGACAAAGTTGGAAAGATTGCATATAAATTGACTATACTTCCTAATCTTTCGAATTTTCACGACGTGCTCAATGTGTCACAACTCTGGAAGTATATTTCAGATCCATCTCATGATATTCGTATGGATGATGTGCACGTATGGGATAATTTTACTATGGAAACGATGCCTGTACGAATCATGTATCGTGAATGAAGACTCTAAGAGGCAAGGAGATTGCTTTAGTGAAAGTAGTCTGGTTAGGAGCTTCCAGAGAAAGCATGACGTGGGAGTTGGAAAGCAAGATGCGGGACTCCTATCGTGAGTTGTTCGAATCAGGTAAATTTTTTAGGACGAAAATATTCTAAGTGGGGGGGGGGGGGGGGGAGTTGTAACACCCAATACATAATTAAATATTTAATTAAATATTTTTGAATATTTTTACGATTGAAGTTTCGAAGTTGTGAAATGTTGATTTAAGTTGTGTTGTTGTTATTTGAATTAATTTATTTGATTAAGTTGTAGAAATAGTATTAGAATAATACTATTACTAATTAAGTGGGCTTTTAATGGTTGTAAGTATAAATATAGGAGGTGTGTTGCTAAGCCCATTAAGAATAATAATAATGTGAGGTTCTATTTAAATAAAGAATATGGTTAATTGAGAAGTTATTGGAAAGTTGGCCGTGAGAAGTGCAGAGAAGAGGAATAAGGAGAAGAGCAAAGCAAGGTTCTGGTCGGAGAGCTGTCGAGCGACCTTCAATCCAGGGTAAGGGTGGGGTTCTGACCTTATAATGGGGCTTATAATGAATATTGTGTAGGGGTTGGTCGTGGGTATAATTGTTGTGCGTTGATTTTCGGGGCCTGTTCTTGAAAGTTGCCCATTATCATGTTGTGGTCGATTAAGAATTATCTATATAACTGTCTTGTGCGATTGATAAATCTGTTGATAGGAGACATAGTTTCCCCGTTGCTATGTTATTTCGTGTGATTGGTCAGAAATTAATGTTCGAAGAGAATACTGTAAGGCTAGGTTAACGTTCGTCCCAGAATGGACGAATTCTGTGCAAAAATGTGAAGACGTGTTTTGCCGAGGACCGCAGGTAATTGCGTCGAGCGACATAAGGTTGCAATATGTGCCAAGGAGCATAGGTGCTAGGTGTAGAGCGGCACAAGGCTGCAAGGTGAACCGAGGGGAACAAGTAGTTGCGTCGAGCGTCACAAGGCTGCATGATGTGCCGAGAAGTATGTCGTGTCGGCCGATACAGAGGCATGAAGAGAAGGCACAGAGCGGCATGGCTACTGTGTCGAGGGATAAATGTAGTTATTAATGTCCCTACTGTTATTCCAGTGCACGTTGAAGGGAACATACTCTACTCCCATCCCTTAATGCTCTTATGCGAGATATTTATTTATTTAATTAAGTTTAGCATTCTCAGTATAATAATTAGAATTATTAAGTTATTCTATCCCTATATGATTAATGAATTCTAGTAAAAATAAGTGAGTAGCAGGAGAGATAATATGATTAATAAGTTACTAGCAGTATATAGTCGAATTACCCGAATAATTATGCAGGGCGTCGTGATATATTTTGGTTAATATGGTGTATCATATACTTTGTTATGATTTGAGAATTTGCATGTGATGGTGAGTTTTGTTGAGATGCCTATAATAATAGGAAAATATTAAGTTGTAGGCTTATGACCAAGGTTGAATTCTGTTGAGTTGTTGTTGAATTATTGTTGTCGTTATTACTACATTCATATTGTTGTCTCATACATAGCATATCAAGTTGGGAGCTCATGCTCAGTAAGTTGGCATGGATTGGAAAATATAAAGTTGAAGGCTTATGCCTTGTTTATGCCTCTATTAATTGGCAGCTTATTAAGTTGGGAGTTTTTCTCCGTTGGTACCACATGCATGTTGTGATACGGTGGGAGAACTGACTTGGGTGTTTTGTGTTTGATCACAAATGTTGCGGTTAGCAAGAGTCGCCACCAACTTTTCTTTTATCCAAAAGGAAAGGTGAAAAAGCATAGGAAAGACCTTTGGGATTATTTCTTGAGTTCTGGGGGTAGACTATGAAAAGGGAAGGTATTAGCACCCTTTTCATCCATGGTTTTCCATGGGCTCTTAGTTACTTTTGTTGGTGTAAGCCCTAGAGGCCAATACTTTTGGTACTTGTATCGAATTATTTATTAATAATAAAAGGCATTTCTTTATTATGTTTGCTTTCCAAAATAATAAAGTCCCTAGAATGGTTTATTGGTTTAATGAAATGTTAAGTGTGACTTAATCATGAGATCCCATTAAACATAAGAAACTATTCTTAAAGTATCCGTAGTCAAGCTTTAATGTGAAGTGGGATAACATTAAAGCATTAAGATTATTATGAAGATAGATTGATGATCACATCTCATGGATCATAAATAAGGAGTTATCAAGTCTTGACATAGGTATGAATATTAGGAGTAATATTTATATTAGATTGACCCGCTATTAGAATACTACATAGAATGTTATGCAAAGTGTCATAAGTTATTCTCATGATGATAATGGTGTATACCACCCTTCGACCTGAAACCACTATGGACCCTAGATGTAGAGTCAAGTACTTTATTGCTGATCAAACGTCATTCGTAACTGGATGACTATAAAGACGGTTGATGGGTATTGTACCCCAAAATTTGCCATCCCTTTCTTCAGGAAACCATCTTAGATTTTTCAAAGTCCCCCGAAACAACTCCAAGTCCTGGGTTATCCTTTTGCCCAAGCAAGCCACTTACAAGAGCAAGATGGTCTCACAAACTCCGGAAACAACGCTTTCATCTTGAGGAAAATCAAATTCTAAGTGCTTCTTTAAAATAAGTGTTTTTAGAAAAATCAGCGCTCCAGAACTTCTGGACCCATTCCAGATGAAGACGGTCAGAAGTTGCAAGCTTGGCTCAGCGTGGTCAGAAGTTGGCTCTTCAGCAGCTACATCAGTTCAATCAGAATTTGTAAACGTGGTTCAGAGTGTAAGCCTCAAACAGAACATGCCCCTTCAGCAGTTACACAAGCTCAGTCAGAACTTGCTAAAGGAATGCAAGAGAAACAGGAAAGTATGAAGGCTCCTTCAGAACAGGTTGAAATCAGAAGATGAAAGGTCAGAAGGATAGGTGTCACATTGATACAGAATCTCTAAGTCCAGATTGTCCAGAAGTAGATCCAAGGAACGTACCAGAAAACCAGGAGAATCTCCAGAGTTTGCTAAGACAACAGGTAGCCAAGGCCAGAGCATGGTTTACGCTGCTAATTCAATGCTGGTTTCCCTTACCAGAATGTTGGTATTGACAGGTCTTGTCACCATTTAATGCCCATTAATGCTTCCAACCACTACTGAGCATTCACGTGTGGCTTGGAAAATGCTTTTGCACAGATTCTGGCATGGGTCTTCACGCCACCGCCCACTTCAGAGGTCACTTCTCCCCAATCTACGCCTGTTGCTGCTACCTAGGCTGAAAGATAGCTGTTATCACAACTTCCCAGGAATTTCTGTCAAAGAACAAATTCAAACTCTGTTGGCGCCTTAAATGTTCAAGGCATCCACAAGAACTTTGCCTATAAATAGAGAGCTTTCATCACTGCAAAAGACGTTCAAGAAAAGAAACAGAAAAACTGCTAAGAGAGAAACGAAACTCCTAGCAACATAACATTCTGAAACTCTGCCAAAATCTCCAGCTTTGTTTCATAACTTTAAGTTTCTTACCTTCAACTTCATCAAACATCCATCTCTTTTCTGTAAACCAAAAACGTTCTTTCCAAACTTCTGACCCTATACACGTATACACCTTCACTTCCCCTTTTCCAAATCTGTCCAGAACACCACCAGAACCAAAAGTTAACTTTCACCCACCATTTTCCAGACAGTCAGGTAAGCACCTGCTGACCCTCACCACACTGTTAAGCATCATCAGCTGTGCATATTCAAGTAACATAATGTAAATATTCATGTTATTGCTGTTTATGTTCTGAGGATTCTCATACCTCAGAACGTTCTGAGCCAGTATAGGACTTGCCTGTGACCTTGGTGATTCTGACCTCTGAAACATTTTTGCTATTTTGCTGGATCTGTTCCAAATATGTTTCCTGTTTTGTGGAGTAACAATAGGATTGCAGATGTTTTGATTAGTACAGGAAAAAGCCAAGTGCTGACTTTGACGTTAGCACATCTGAAGCCTGTTTTGCTGTCAATGACATCAGAACCTCTGAGAGTTATTGCCTTTTCAGCAGAATCAGAACTTCTGGTCTCTCCACTAACAAACTTCTGTCTTGCAGCGCAGGGAAATCAGAACTTCTGATTTCCCCACTAACAAGGTTCTGTTTTGCAGGTTCTAGAGTCAGAAGTTCTGACTCATCCAGTTTCACCAACAGGTTGATCATCTGACAGTGGATCTGGGTCAGAACTTCTGATGGCCTCCCAACAGCGCGCGGGCTCCCTCTCTCTCTCTATATATCTTGTTTTTCGCTATTTTCTTTTTTGTCTATTTTTCTCGTTGAACCCCCCATGTACAAATGTGTATCCCTCTCCCCTAATTGTTGTAATAGCGTAGGATTTTACATTTCCGCTTCTTATTGCTAGTAATTAGGACGTGTATGACAAGATAAAATCAATGAAATAGAAAAACCTAATTCAAAGAAAAACTCTTGTATGCAATAAAACACACTTGCACACTAACACCCCTAGGGTTATATCCACTTGTTGCCTTTCAAAATTGGGCCATATTGCATGTTAGGTCTCTTTGGGCAAAACAAACACAATTCAAATGATCATAGTCCCTCGATGACGCTTTCGAAAGTTGCCTAAAAAATGATCAAGTCCCTTAAGGAAAATGCCCAAAGATACTTGGCACCATTGCAATTATGGTCTAAACGATGACCCGCGCCCGTCCCTTTCACATCCTAACACAAGATTGTCCACCAAATACAATGGTGGAACAAAATTGTTAAAAGGGTTAAAAACATAACAAAACCTTTGAGAACTTTAGGGTAGATCGCTCTTAAGTACTTGTCAACTTGCAAAATGAAAACACTTGCCTGTTTTTTCACACCTCACAACACTTTCAAAAACAACTTTCAAAAAACAAATGAAAACCTTTTCAAAAGACATACACCTTTGTATACATCCCAACATGGATCATTACAAAGGTTGCCATCACATTGGCCTCTTTTCAAAACATTTTCAAACCCACACACACAAACACCATTTCAAACAATTGAAAAAAGGCAAGTGATCTAAGCAAGTAACTAAGAGCCCATGGATAACCATGGATAGAAAGGGTGCTAATACCTTCCCTTTCTATAATCTACTCCCCGAACCCAAGAAAACATCTCAAAGGTTTTTGCTGTGCTTTTTAAACCTTTCCTTAGGATAAAATAAAAAGTCGGTGGCGACTCTTGCTCAACCGCACATTTGCGAAAACAAACGCAAAACACTGGTCAGTTCTCCCACCGTATCACAGAACTGGCGACTCTGCTGGGGAGATTGCCATTTTAAAAGTGGAGTAACCTTAGGGCTTAGATCACCCTCTTGCATGACTAATTGTTTGATTTGCTTGCTTTATGCTTTGGCTCTATTGTTTGGGTTTACAATCCTCCACCCGGATTTTGGGAAACATTCATAGATAGCAATACGTTGTGGAAACTGTGCGGGGTATACCGACACGGTCTAAGCAATAGCTATATTAGTACGACATATTTGTGAGTACCGGTAACCCTTGAGTTCAATCAAGGAGAGTACGGGGCCGCTGAGTGATGTCACTAAGCACTAATGACCTAGAACCTTACTTGACCATCTTGGCCTTTCATTAGGGGTAGTGAGATAACCGGCTTTGGTGCAGTCCGAAGTTGGTAGATACTCGATACTACACTCATTGAGGGTTGTTTTCTTGGAATATTTTGGTCGCTAGTTAAGTGGCTAAACCGAAACAATGAACATTGAAAACAATCCAATGATATTGAGCTCCTTAGAACCCGGTTACTATTTATAGGACAGGTTTTTAAGCCAACTACACTCAAGAGGGTACTTACCTATGAAACCCCATGCCAGCCTGAAACTAGGGTTTGGTGTGATTTGCTTGTACATATGTTTTGTGCATACATCATAAACATCATGAAGCATCATATGCATTTACTAACCATTTCAAGGGTTTTGGATCTTCATCTTTGTTCTTGTTTTGCAGGACATGGAGATTCCTCGCAGAAATACCATTCAAGTCAACCTTGTGAGAATCTCCCCTCAACTCAAGGAGCTCACCTCAAGAATTCCGGAAAATTCATCCTTCAGTGAAAGACACAGTAGACTGCTCAGCCTAGTCAACGCCAACATTGAAGAAGACATGATGAAAGTGCTATTCCAGTTCTTTGACCCTCTTCACCACTGTTTCACTTTCCCCGATTATCAGTTGGTACCCACTCTGGAGGAGTTTTCTCAACTCCTGAGAATTCCTATCCTTAATCAACTACCCTTCAACGGTACGGAAAAGGAACCAAAGCCGGAAGATGTTGCTCGAGCATTACATCTACAACCATCCGACATCAAGGGGCATTGGGAAACCAGAAGCGGCGTCAAAGGATTCTTAGCCAAGTTCTTGTTTGAGAAGGCACAAGAATGTTGGAACTCGTTGGACCTACAAGCCTTTGAAGAGATTGTGACACTCCTTATCTATGGGTTGGTCTTGTTCCCAAATCCTGACCAATTGGTAGATGTCAATGCTGTCAAAATCTTCTTATCCAGAAATCCAATACCAACATTGCTTGGGGACATCCTTCACTCATTTTACACACGAACAATGAGAAAGAGGGGTGTTCTCATGTGTTGTACTCCCCTCCTTGCAAGGTGGTTTATTTCGCACCTTCCACAATCTGTCTTGAAGAATGATCAAGGTACAAGGTGGTCCCAATGATTGATGGCTCTTACTCATTCGGATGTGCATTGGTGTTCTCGGTCCAGAGAAAATATCATCATTGTCGATCGTTGCAGAGAATTTCCTAATGTTCCTTTACTTGGAATTAGAGGGGGTATCACCTACAATCCTTGCCTAGCTTTGAGGCAATTTGGATATGCCCGGAGGGATGGCCCTCATGATATGTTGATTCCTACCTTAGTTTTTGACTTCGACAACGATGCGCAAGGACTTCGCCAAAGATTCATCAGAGCTTGTGGAAAACTCGACAAGGTTGATAGCAGGACTTTGGGACACAAGAACTCCATCCCTCTTGAACCTTATCTCAAATGGGTACGAGCCCGGGCCCAAAGATTGATGATGCCTTATCCTCATATTCTCCCTATGATTAAAGAGCCCGTCAATGAAGGAGAGGTTCCCTACACCATCCTACATCCAGATATGCCTACATCGTGGGAGGAGATGCAGAAAAGCTGGATTCAGCTCAAGGAGGAACGTAATACTTTTGAGGCTAGCTTCTACGCCAGTGAGAAGAAAGTTCTAGAGCTTACTCGCCGACTCCATGAGCAAGAGGTCCTCAACACTTACATCGCACCAAAAAGGATGCGCAATGTCTTTCTACCCTGAGAAATTATTTTGTAATTTTTGGCCCATGGGGCATTTATGTACTAACAAATCTTTTCTTATGACGTGCGTTATTTTTGTCTACAACAATTGTGAATTTCCAAAACCCTTGAATGCATTGCATAGATAGCATCTCATGCATCATGTGCATAACAGGTACCCATTTTTTCTACAGGTTGCTTAATCTTCTTCGCTGTTTATTTGGGTCAGTCAGTCATCATGAATCCAGACTCATCCAGTGAGCAAGCAATCAAGGCCCTTCAGGCCCAAAGTGCACAGTTTCAAGAGATGGTCCTAAGCCTAGCCCAGGGTCAGCAAGAGTTGAAGACTCTACTCCTGAAGAAGAAAAAGAAAAAGAGGACTGCGTTGTTCAACACCTGACGCAGATTTGGGAACACACTCCATAATGAAGCTGATCCAACTACTTCTTCTGTTGAGAAGAACAGTCCCCAAGGGGGAGGAGCTCCTAGTCCCGCAGTCTCCGACAACGAGACAGACTATAACGACGAACAATACCCACCTGCTGCTGACAGATACAAGCAATTGGAGGACCGCTTGAGCGCCATGGAAATTCAGAATGTGCCAGGGTTGGATTTCGGAGATTTGGGGTTATCTTCTGGGGTAGTAATTCCACACAAGTTTAAGGCACCTGCCTTCGCCAAGTATGATGGGGTCTCCTGCCCAAAGCTGCATCTGAGGTCGTACGTAAGGAAGATCCAACCTTACACGGCGGATAAGAACCTCTGGATTCACTTCTTCCAAGATAGCCTCTCAGGGTCACAGCTTGAATGGTTCTACCAATTGGATGGAACCAGCATCCGACACTGGGAAGATTTGGCAAGCGCATTCTACAGACAATACCAATACAATTCTGATCTCGCTCCTACGCGTACCCAACTTCAGGGTATGTCCCTAGGGACAGGTGAAGGGTTCAAAGAGTACGCTCAAAAATGGAGAGATTTGGCTGGCAGGGTGCAACCTCCATTGACTGATCGAGAGCTGGTTGATATGTTTCTGGGGATGTTGTCTGGTCCGTTTTTCAATCATTTGGTTGGTAACTCCTCCGCTGGGTTTACAGATTTGATATTGACAGGAGAAAGGATTGAAGCTGGCATCAGGTCAGGCAAGATACAAAAGGCTGCCTCCACAAGTGCTGAGAAGAGGCCGTTTAAGAAAGAAGCAAGTGTCGTCTATGGTACTAGAAGACAAGTCAAGCCCGAAAGTCTCCAAGCCGTCAATGCTTTGGTCATCTCCAAACCTGTTGCTGCTCCTCAGCAGTACAATCAACAAAGAAGCGAAAGACCCAAGAGGCAGTATACTCGGCTGAGTATGACCTTATCTCAAATTTTACCCCAACTGTTATCCACCAACCTGGTGACCCTCAAAGAAGCTCCTAAGGTCGTCAACACTGCGTCTCCTAAGTATAACCCAAATGCCCGGTGTGCTTATCATTCTGATAGTCCCGGGCACACTACTGATGATTGCTGGGCCTTGAGAAACAAGGTGCAAGATCTGATCGACGCAAAGGAAATTCAGTTTGAAGCGCCGGAGAGACCAAATGTCGTAACTGCTCCTATGCCCCAACATAGAGTAAATGCCATTGAGGAAGAATTGTATGCTGTTTCGGTAAATGAAGTTGTTACCCCTCTTTTGACTGTTAAGAAGAACCTACTGCGGGCCGGTTTATTTCCGGGTTGCAGTAAAGGTTGCCTGTTCTATGCTGTTTCCCTATCTGGTTGTCCCTTGCTAAAGTTAGGCATCCAAAGCCTAATGGATAGTAAGGAGATTTTGTTTCAGAAGTCTGCTGTTCAAGTGGTTCCGGTAAAAGAAGTTTCCGTGGTTACCATCTTCAATAATCCAATCAAGACTCTCCCGAAGAAGCCTGTTCAAATCATGACTGTTGCACCTGTGGTTATTACTGTTCCGGGGCCTCTCCCCTACGTATCTGATAAAGCTGTCCCCTGGCATTATGGGGCAGATGTATACGTGAATGGAATCAAACAAGAATTCGACACTGGCGCCAGTATCTGCGATATCACTGGTCCAACCAAGGTCACCCGCAGTGGCAGGCTCTTCTCGCCTGACATTGCACCACCCGCTATTCGAAGACCCCTCCTTATAAAACCTACAAGTTTACCTGTTCCTACTGCTGATCAAGTTGTCTCCCCTGCTGCCGAGTCATCAAATGCTCGGGGCAAAGGGATTGAAGAGGAGCCTTCCCGGAGGGAGGCACCAATACCTATAAATGCTGAGGCCTCCCAACAAGAAATGGAGGAGATCCTGAAAATAATAAAGAAGAGTGATTTCAATGTTGTCGAGCAGCTGGGGCATACGCCCTCCAAGATCTCCATGCTCTCTTTATTGCTATGCTCCGAGGCCCATGCTAAGGCCTTGATCTCATTTCTCAAGACGGCCCATGTACCACAGGAGACATCTGCAGTCCAATTCGCTGATTGTGTAGCAAATCTGACAGCAGACAATGGCTTGGGTTTTTCAGATGCTGACCTGACTGCGAAGGGAAAAGACCACAACGACGCCCTGCATGTCTCTATCGAATGCAGGGGCACTACTCTGGCGCACGTATTGGTGGATACTGGTTCTTCCTTGAATGTTCTACCGAAAAAGGCTTTAGACCGTTTGGATTATGAAGGCCTAGAACTAAAGCCCAGCAATATCATCGTCAGGGCCTTTGACGGTTCAAAAAGGATGGTTCATGGAGAGGTTAACATCCCTATTCGTGTGGGCTCTCAAGTGTTTGACTCTACTTTTTATGTGATGGATATACGTCCATCATACTCTTGTCTACTGGGTCGACCTTGGATCCATAAAGCTGGGGCAGTGACCTCCACCTTGCACCAGAAACTGAAGTATCCCGTCAGGGGGAAGATCGTCATTGTGCAAGGAGAAGAGGAGTATATGGTGAGCCATTTGAATTCCTTCAGATACATTGAGATGGACGGGGAGTTTATTGAAACCCCCTTTCAGCATTTCGAGGAGGTGCATCCAATTTCAGCAGCAGCAGAGGCAACAGTTGAAGAGAATGTTTCCTTGAAGATGGCTTCCTTAAGGGATGCCCGGGCTGTGGTTCAGAAAGGCAATTGTGCAAGCTGGGGTCAGCTTCCTGACTTCACTCAGAAGAATGACAAGTTTGGGCTAGGCTTTACTGCAGAGACTCAGAGGGCTGTGCGCAAAGAGAAGATCAGAAAGGCTCCGGTGTTTATCTCCAGCTCATGGGTGAATGCTATCGAGGAGGATGTAGAGGAAGCAGAATTTGACAGTTGGATCTACCCGACCACCAGCGACGGACCAAGCAACTGGACGGCAAAGGATTTTACCCCTATCACATTTGTCACGCAGTAATTGATTTCTTTTGATTTCCAAATTTGTAACAAACAATATGTTAAAACTTTGTTGGCTCGGTGTCCTACCCGGGGCATCGTAGCTCCATTTGTGAGGGCTTTTTGTATGACATTTTCATATATCATCAATCAAAGCATTGGACGTTTGTTGCATTTCAAATCTTGTGCTCTTTTCCTTTCTGTGTTATATATATTGCAAAACAGCTATATTTACACACACTCACTTATACAGATTTCAATCCACTCTGGATCTCTCTGGCAACAGCTCTGCTACCGCCAGTTATGACTTCGAGAATCCGATCAACTTGACCGAAGATGAAGGTGAAGATGATTGCGAAGTGCCCGGTGAACTCGCAAGACTGCTACTCCAGGAAGAGAGAGCTATTCAACCACATGAAGAGCTGGTGGAGACAATTAACCTGGGTACCGAGACGGATAGGAAAGAGGTCAAGATTGGTGCCAATCTAGAGCTTAGCGTGAAGCAACGATTGATCCAGATGTTACAAGATTACATGGAAATTTTTGCTTGGTCCTATGAAGATATGCCTGGTTTGGATGCTGACATTGTAGTTCACCACCTGCCAACCAAGGAAGATTTCCCTCCGGTAAAGCAAAAAGTCCGACGGATGCGTCCAGAGATGTCTGAAAAGATCAAGGCCGAGGTTATGAAACAGTTCGATGCCGGGTTCCTTGCAGTAACTTCTTACCCTCAGTGGGTTGCCAATGTGGGGCCAGTACCGAAGAAGGACGGTAAAGTCAGAATGTGTGTTGACTACAGGGATCTGAACAGGGCCAGCCCCAAGGATGACTTCCCCCTACCTCACATTGATGTCCTTGTTAACAATACAGCTCAACACAAGGTGTTCTCCTTCATGGATGGTTTTTCAGGGTATAATCAGATCAAGATGGCTCCGGAAGATATGGAGAAGACTACCTTTGTGACTCAGTGGGGCACCTTCTGTTATAAGGTCATGCCATTCGGATTAAAAAATGTTGGGGCAACCTATCAACGTGCCATGGTCGCTTTATTTCATGATATGATCCATCATGAGATTGAAGTATATGTTGATGACATGATTGCAAGGTCTCAAACTGAGGAGGAGCACCTTGACCATCTGAGGAAGTTGTTTGACCGACTCAAGTTATACAAGCTAAGGTTGAACCCCAACAAATGTACCTTTGGGGTAAGATCCGGAAAATTGCTAGGTTTCATTGTAAGCGATAAAGGTATTCAGGTGGACCCTGCCAAGGTAAAAGCCATACAAGAGATGCCGACTCCAAGAACAGAGAAAGAAGTCAGAGGTTTCCTGGGACGACTGAATTACATTGCCCGATTCATCTCACATCTGACTGCTACTTGTGAGCCAATCTTCAAATTACTGAAGAAAGATCAAGTAGTACGCTGGAATGATGAATGTCAGGCCGCCTTTGAAAAGATAAAGGAATATCTCCAAGAGCCACCCATTCTTATGCCACCGGTGGAAGGAAGACCTCTGATACTATACTTGACAGTGCTTGAAAAATCAATGGGGTGTGTGCTGGGACAGCATGACGAGTCTGGCCGAAAAGAGCACGCTATTTATTACTTGAGCAAAAAGTTTACCGACTGTTAGTCTCGTTACTCACTGCTTGAGAAAACTTGCTGCGCTCTTGTATGGGCTGCTCGCCGGCTGAGACAGTATATGCTGACTCACACTACTCTATTAATTTCAAAGATGGATCCCATCAAGTACATATTTGAAAAGCCCGCTCTGTCTGGAAGAATAGCGAGATGGCAAATGATCTTGACAGAATATGATATCCAGTATACAACTCAGAAAGCAATTAAGGGAAGCGTACTGGCGGATCATTTGGCACACCAACCTGTGGACGATTACCAATCATTGAACTTTGATTTTCCGGACGAAGACATCATGGTGGTAACAGACTGTGAAGTACCTGGACCGGATGAAGGACCTGAGGAAGGATCCCGATGGTCTATGCATTTTGATGGAGCCTCCAATGCTTTGGGTAACAGCGTCGGCGCTGTAATCATATCTCCCAAAGGAACTCATACTCCCCTCACCGCCCGATTATGTTTCAGCTGCACCAACAACATGGCAGAATATGAGGCATGTATCATGGGTTTACAAGCTGCAATCGACTTGAGGATCAAATTTCTAAGTGTTTTCGGAGATTCCGCTCTCGTAATCAATCAGATCAAAGGCGAGTGGGATACGAAACACCCGAATCTTATCCCTTACAAGGAGTATGTGTCAACCTTGCTTCCCCACTTTGAAGAGATAACTTTCGAACACTTCCCTAGAGAGGAGATTCAGCTAGCGGACGCCCTAGCTACGATGTCTTCAATGTTCAAATTTAAATGCGATAATGAGGCTCCCCGAGTCATCATCTGGAAGTTGGATGAACCGGCATACTACTGCGAGCTCGAGGCTGAGAAGGTTATTGAAAAACCCTGGTATCATGAGGTGAAGAGGTACTTGGAAGCTCAGGAATACCCTGAAGGTGCATCTGTCAATGATAAGAAGTTCATGGGGAGGTTTGCCGCAAAATTCTTCCTCAGCAACGGCATTCTCTACAAGCGGAATCATGATTCAACTCTGCTACGTTGTGTGGATAAGGCTGAAGCAGAGAAAATTATGATGGAATTACATGAAGGCACGTTTGGAACACATTCCAGTGGACACACCATGGCTAAGAAAATCCTTCGGGCAGGATATTTCTGGTCCACAATGGAAGCCGATTGTTACCAACATTCCCGAACTTGTCATAAACGCCAGATCTATGCTGACAAGGTGCATATCCCTCCGGTTCCTTTGAATGTTCTGACTGCACTTTGGCCGTTTGCAATGTGGGGCATAGACATGATCGGTGAGATCAAACCTACGGCATCTAATGGGCATCGCTTCATTCTAGTAGCAATCGATTACTTCATAAAGTGGTTTGAGGCAGCATCCTATGCCACAGTAACCAAGAGCGTCGTGGCACGTTTCATCCGGCATAATCTGATCTGTCGGTAGGTGTCCCGGAAAGAATCATTACGGACAATGGTACCAATCTCAATAACAAAATGATCGTTGAACTCTGCGAACAATTCAAGATACAACACCACAATTCTTCTCCCTACCGGCCGAAGATGAATGAGGCTGTAGAGGCAGCCAATAAAAATATCAAGAAAATTGTGCAGAAGATGACAGTGACCTATAAAGATTGGCACAAGATGTTACCATTCGCTCTTCATGGATACCGTACCTCATCCAGAACGTCAACCGGGGCAACTCCTTTCTCCTTGGTCTATGGCATGGAGGCCGTCTTGCCAATTGAAATCCAGATACCCTCTCTCCGGATAATGAAGGATGCAGACTTGAATGAAGATGATTGGATCCAGACTCGACTTGATCAATTAAATCTGATTGACGAAAAGAGGCTCACTGCTATCTGTCATGGTCAAACGTATCAAAAACGGATGATTAGGGCATTTAACAAGAAAGTCAGACCGCAAGAGTATCAAGTTGGGGACCTGGTAATCAAACGCATCATCCTTCCTCAAAGCGATCCCCGGGGCAAATGGACCCCTACTTACGAAGGGCCATTTGTGGTTAAACGTGTGTTCTCAGGAGGAGCCATGATCCTAACCACCATGAATGGTGACGACCTTCCTCACCCCGCCAATGCAGACATAGTGAAAAAATACTACGCATAAATAAAAGACCCGCTAGGTTGACATACCTAGGCAAAAATAAGGGCTTCCCGGCGAACCAAAAGGGTTCGGGCAAAAATAAGGGATGAAATGAAAAAAATCTGTACACCCGGCAAGTCGAAAACCTGAAAAGGCGGCTTGGGCAAAAATGGGTATCCCGGTGGACTGAAAACCTGAAAGGGCGGTCCAGGCAAAAGTTAGGGATAAAAGCGTAACACTATGTCTCATTGGATCACATCGCATCCAGAATTCGGTATCAACTACCTGGCTCAGACTTCGGCATCGACCAATCAGCTTCATCTTCAACCAGGCAGCAAAGCGATGAGACGCCCGGAGACATAAAGGCAATAGCAGAGTTAGAACCCAGTGGGATCGTTCACATAGCTGTTTTATTTCCTTTTCAAAATTCTATGTTATTTGGCGGCGTCCTCTTACTAGGATGTCAGCCTCTTGTATAAAAACGCCTATTCACAGGCAAAGTTCAAATCAATACAAATTCACTTGTCCATACAAATTACCATTGTTTTCTTTTTTCTGTTTTGCGAAGAACGTCCAATGTTCATTTTTGATATATGCATTTGACATTAAAATTGCTGATTCATAAATATTTGCATATGAAACAAAAGATCAATTGCAGGTGACATCGGAAACAGGGGCAATGTGAAGTTGTCCGATGCAGTCTGATTGCTTTGTCCGCCAAGGTACCCGGTTAGATTCAACTGAAGGATGTGACCAAATCAACTCAACGCCCCGCAGAGTAAGACAAGAGTCGGCAATACTCTCCCCAAGCTGAGTTGATTCCCCGTCAATCCTGAAAAGGCAAAACCACCCCGGCAGGTCTTAAAGCTTATCCCCAGTAGATTCTGGAAGCTTGTTCCCTGCAGAATACGGACGTCTCTCCCTAACTTTATTCAGAGTCATTCCTCACGAGGGCTTATAACTGGGTTATCCTCAGCTAATCGCCACGGAAGATCATCCCCAGCGGAGTTTATCTTTCAAATCCCCAGCGGATTTTATCTTTGGTATCCCCAGCGGATTTTATCTTTGGTATCCCCAGTGGAGTTTATCTTTCAAATCCCCAGCGGAGTTTATCTTTCCAATCCCCAGCGGAGTTTATCTTTCAAATCCCCAGCGGATTTTATCTTTGGTATCCCCAGCAGAGTTTATCATCGTTACCCCCAGCGGGATCCATCATTAAAGTCCTCAAGCAGGCCTCTCATCAAACTTCAGCAAAGTATCTCGGCCACAGAGCAACTTCCCGGCCGTTCGTCAAGGATTTATTTTCCTAAGATGAAGTTACACTCATAAACATTTCACATTTTCATACATCTTGCTTACATACATGATAAAGCGCATACAACACTATCTCATGATTGAGCATCATGACATCGTGCATATCATACATCACGACATTGCATACAACTTATGTTTTTGCCTTTTCAGGAAAAAAAGACAATCCCAAAAAACAACTACCTTCAACTGTCACAAATTCCGGATTCGATACCTGTATCTAGCCAGGGCATATCTGAGAGTGATCAGTTTCCAGACTCGATTCCTGTATCTAGCCAGGGCACGTCTGAAGAGTTCAAAGATTCGATTCCTGTATCCAGCCAGGGCACATCTATCAACTACAACGTTTCCAGACTCGATTCCTGTATCTAGCCAGGGCATGTCTGAAGAGTTCAAAGATTCGATTCCTGTATCTAGCCAGGGCACATCTATCAACTGTCACGTTTCCAGACTCGATTCCTGTATCTAGCCAGGGCACGTCTGAAGAGTCCGAAGATTCGACTCTTGTGTCCAGCCAGGGCACATCTGTGAGCAACCGATTGTAGATTCGATACCTGTATCTAGCCAGGGCACATCTGCATAAGGAGATTGAAGATCAAACACCTGTAACAAGCCAGGAAAACATCCGTCTTTCTCAAATATACAAGTTTCTCGCTAAGGAATCTCTTATGCGATCGACACTTCCGAATGGCATCTATAAGCCCATTCCCGACAAGGTTCTGTCACGTCTCCGGATGGCATCTGTAAGCCCATCTCCCTATCTACCGCCTCTCCAAATGGCATCTGTAAGCCCATTCCCATTGCTGATACTCTACTAGGCGAGTGCAAATTTTCGGGCACTCTTGTATCCAATCTCCTTTTACCCTCGAGTCGCGAAAGGCAAACTCGCCAATCTAACTCTTCAGGTTCAAGAAGATTGAACAGGGGCAACTGTTGTACCCCAAAATTTGCCCTCCCTTTCTTCAGGAAACCATCTTAGATTTTTCAAAGTCCCCCGAAACAAATCCAAGTCCTGGGTTATCCTTTTGCCCAAGCAAGCCACTTACAAGAGCAAGATGGTCTCACAAACTCCGGAAACAACGCTTTCATCTTGAGGAAAATCAAATTCTAATTGCTTCTTTAAAATAAGTGTTTTTAGAAAAATCAGCGCTCCAGAACTTCTGGACCCATTCCAGATGAAGACGGTCAGAAGTTGCAAGCTTGGCTCAGCGTGGTCAGAAGTTGGCTCTTCAGCAGCTACATCAGTTCAATCAGAAGTTGTAAACGTGGTTCAGAGTGTAAGCCTCAAACAGAACATGCCCCTTCAGCAGTTACACAAGCTCAGTCAGAACTTGCTAAAGGAATGCAAGAGAAACAGGAAAGTATGAAGGCTCCTTCAGAACAGGTTGAAATCAGAAGATGAAAGGTCAGAAGGATAGGTGTCACATTGATACAGAATCTCTAAGTCCAGATTGTCCAGAAGTAGATCCAAGGAACGTACCAGAAAACCAGGAGAATCTCCAGAGTTTGCTAAGACAACAGGTAGCCAAGGCCAGAGCATGGTTTACGCTGCTAATTCAACGCTGGTTTCCCTTACCAGAATGTTGGTATTGACAGGTCTTGTCACCATTTAATGCCCATTAATGCTTCCAACCACTCCTGAGCATTCACGTGTGGCTTGGAAAATGCTTTTTCACAGATTCTGGCATGGGTCTTCACGCCACCGCCCACTTTAGAGGTCACTTCTCCACAATCTACGCCTGCTGCTGCTACCTAGGCTGAAAGATAGCTGTTATCACAACTTCCCAGGAATTTCTGTCAAAGAACAAATTCAAACTCTGTTGGCGCCTTAAATGTTCAAGGCATCCACAAGAACTTTTCCTATAAATAGAGAGCTTTCATCACTGCAAAAGACGTTCAAGAAAAGAAACAGAAAAACTGCTAAGAGAGAAACGAAACTCCTAGCAACATAACATTCTGAAACTCTGCCAAAATCTCCAGCTTTGTTTCATAACTTTAAGTTTCTTACCTTCAACTTCATCAAACATCCAGCTCTTTTCTGTAAACCAAAAACGTTCTTTCCAAACTTCTGACCCTATACACGTATACATCTTCACTTCCCCTTTTCCAAATCTGTCCAGAACACCACCAAAACCAAAAGTTAACTTTCACCCACCATTTTCCAGACAGTCAGGTAAGCACCTGCTGACCCTCACCACACTATTAAGCATCATCAGCTGTGCATATTCAAGTAACATAATGTAAATATTCATGTTATTGCTGTTTATGTTCTGAGGATTCTCATACCTCAGAACGTTCTGAGCCAGTATAGGACTTGCCTGTGACCTTGGTGATTCTGACCTCTGAAACATTTTTGCTATTTTGCTGGATCTGTTCCAAATATGTTTCCTGTTTTGTGGAGTAACAACAGGATTGCAGATGTTTTGATTAGTACAGGAAAAAGCCAAGTGCTGACTTTGACGTTAGCACATCTGAAGCCTGTTTTGCTGTCAATGACATCAGAACCTCTGAGAGTTATTGCCTTTTCAGCAGAATCAGAACTTCTGGTCTCTCCACTAACAAACTTCTGTCTTGCAGCGCAGGGAAATCAGAACTTCTGATTTCCCCACTAACAAGGTTCTGTTTTGCAGGTTCTAGAGTCAGAAGTTCTGACTCATCCAGTTTCACCAACAGGTTGATCATCTGACAGCGGATCTGGGTCAGAACTTCTGATGGCCTCCCAACAGCGCGCGGGCTCCCTCTCTCTCTCTCTCTCTATATATCTTGTTTTTCGCTATTTTCTTTTTTGTCTATTTTTCTCGTTGAACCCCCCATGTACAAATGTGTATCCCCCTCCCCTAATTGTTGTAATAGCGTAGGATTTTACATTTCCGCTTCTTATTGCTAGTAATTAGGACGTGTATGACAAGATAAAATCAATGAAATAAAAAAACCTAATTCAAAGAAAAACTCTTGTATGCAATAAAACACACTTGCACACTAACACCCCTAGGGTTATATCCACTTGTTGCCTTTCAAAATTGGGCCATATTGCATGTTAGGTCTCTTTGGGCAAAACAAACACAATTCAAATGATCATAGTCCCTCGATGACGCTTTCGAAAGTTGCCTAAAAAATGATCAAGTCCCTTAAGGAAAATGCCCAAAGATACTTGGCACCATTGCAATTATGGTCTAAACGATGACCCGCGCCCGTCCCTTTCACATCCTAACACAAGATTGTCCACCAAATACAATGGTGGAACAAAATTGTTAAAAGGGTTAAAAACATAACAAAACCTTTGAGAACTTTAGGGTAGATCGCTCTTAAGTACTTGTCAACTTGCAAAATGAAAACACTTGCCTGTTTTTTCACACCTCACAACACTTTCAAAAACAACTTTCAAAAAACAAATGAAAACCTTTTCAAAAGACATACACCTTTGTATACATCCCAACATGGATCATTACAAAGGTTGCCATCACATTGACCTCTTTTCAAAACATTTTCAAACCCACACACACAAACACCATTTCAAACAATTGAAAAAAGGCAAGTGATCTAAGTAAGTAACTAAGAGCCCATGGATAACCATGGATAGAAAGGGTGCTAATACCTTCCCTTTCTATAATCTACTCCCCGAACCCAAGAAAACATCTCAAAGGTTTTTGCTGTGCTTTTTAAACCTTTCCTTAGGATAAAATAAAAAGTCGGTGGCGACTCTTGCTCAACCGCACATTTGCGAAAACAAACGCAAAACACTGGTCAGTTCTCCCACCGTATCACAATGGGTACTTCACAAAGCATGCTAAGGGACATGAGTGACCTAGATGGAATTTGCTCATCCTGCATAACAGGATAAATGTCTAAGGGCCCAATATTGAACTGGACAAGGGTGACACGGTGTATGCCTTGTGTTCAATATAGACATGAGGGCAAAAGGGTAATTGTACAACACAAATATTATCACGGAAAAGGTTTGGTTAGATCACATGACATTTTTGTGACTTGGGTAACAGTGATGTGTTTCTAGATACCGCTCACTGTTTATTATATTAAATGTGTGATTTAATATAATTGCCAACGTCGCGAAAACCTACAGGGTCAAACACATAAGGACAGGTTGATGAGAGATAGAATAAATAAGGAACACCGTAAGGTACGGTGCACTTAAGTGTAATACGGAAAGTGGTAAGGTACCACGTGGATAAGTGATATATGGTACATCATAAGGTATGATGTCCATAAGCTTAATTGGGCTTTTAGCTTATAGCCTTAATTGGGCTTTTAGCTGGTAGCCCACACGAGTGATTCTATAAATAGATCCCTTGTGATGAAGCAATTTCACTTAATGCAATTTCATTTTTAATTCTCTCTCTAACTCAAGGTTTCCGTTCGTGATCATCTAGCACTGTGACCGTAAGCGATCTGTTCATGTGGACTGAGTAGAGGCGTTGTTCTTCATCAACGCTCGTGATCACAACATCAAAGGTCTGAATCGCCACAAGAGGTAAATATTTCTATCATAGACCATGCTCATTCGTAAGGATCGCTAAAGGAAAATTTTAAATTCCGATGCGCTTTTGATCCCAATTTTCCTTCAACTTTCTAGATCACATGCTTTTGTTTGAAATTGTGCTTTGTGTGGTTTTTTTAAAGTATTTTGAAAATGCGCCATCGTTTAGGCAAACTTTGTAATGATTCTCGTTTGTAAGAATGTATACAAAGTGCATATCTTTTGAAAATGTTTTCAAGTTTGAAAGGTGTTTTTGAAAGTGTAGGTGATTATTTTTGAAAATAGCAAGGATATTTGTTTTAAAATGGAGCAAGTAATTAGGAGCAATCTACCTACTCAAATGTCTTTCTTGTTCATTATTTTCCTTTGACATTGTTGTCTTACCATTGATTTGGTAAGCAACCCTATCTTTGGATATAAACAGGACAGACGCGGGTCATCGGATAACCATGATTAGCAATATTGCAAGGTATCTTAGCATTCTTTTTGAGGGACTAAGATCATTTGTAAGGAAACTTAGAGAGCGTCATCGAGGGACTATGATCTTGTATTTGTTTGTTTTTTACTAAGATACCTCGCATGTGTAATATGGACATTTTGTATAAGGCAACCAAGTGGAATAACCCTAGGGGTGCTTGTGTGCAAATGTGTTATTTTCATGCTTTATTTTTTCTTGAATATGGGTTGTCTATTTGTTGTTTTTATCTCATCATGCACACCCTAATTACTAACAATAGATGAAAGAAATAAAAATGCGGAAAAGTAAAGTCCTACGCTATTACAAACATTAGGGGGACGGGGTGTACAAATTCACAAATAGGGATTGCAAATTAAATCAAGTCCTAAGTTACTATTACAACCCAATTGAACGGATAAGAATGTACAAGAAACGTAAAATGAACTTTGTTTTGTTTAAGAACAGAGATAAGTTTTGTTTAAGAAAATAATTTTGATCTTTTTGTTTTAAGAAATAAGATAAAGCATGTAAAAAATGAAGAATGTTTTTTGGTGTTTTTGATTAATGAAATAAGAAGCGATAGAAAAAATAGTGAGGAAAAAGAAAATTGAATCAGCGTATTGCTGACTAAATGAGATCAGAAGTTCTGACTTTGGCATGCTACAAAAACAGAAATCACATTAGTAGAAATAAGTAAAGTCATAAGTTATGGGTCCGTTGGGAACAAAGAAGATTTCAGAAGTTCTGATATCACTGGTAGAACTTATTCTCTCTCCATGCTAGTTAGAACATCTGCAACTTGGTCATTTCTCAACAAAACAGAAGATGCGCATATAACAGTTATGGGAGGTTTCATAATGTTTCAGAAACAAAAGATATCAGAACTATAAATCAGAAGCAAGCATGAATTTTCTAATCCTAATTATGAGTTCTAATTTTTTTAAGAAGTTCTGAACTAAAATTCTCTCTACTTAGGCATGCAAATATATGAAACCTCAGAATGTGTACAACATTAGAATCAGGATGTCTACATTGTATTTTTGAATAAAGTTTCCTGACAATGCCTAAGTAATATGATGAGAGTCAGCAGAAGCTTACCTTGCAGCTGGAAAATGTTCTGTGAGCTGGAGTCTGACTCTGACCGCTTGTGATGTTCTGAACAGCCTCCTCTAATGTTCAGCAGGCTGGAAACTTTCAACTTGGGCTGTGAGTGATTAGAAAATTCTAGAACAGCCAAGGAGCAAAGTTCTGACTTCTTTGAGGTGGATATTGATGGTTAGTGTGTCACTGTTTGACTACAGAAGTTAGGATGGTTTTTGAATATATATCAAAAACTTTATCGGTGGTTTTGGTCAAGAAACAACTTGAAGAAAAATGGAATTTGAATGCAAGAATCAAAAGTTAACAGGTTTTGTATTTTTGTGTTTGCAGTTTTTTGGACTCTTAGAATTTTAGCAGGGGTTCAGGGCTTTTCTTTCTCAATTTTTCGACCCTTTTACAGTTTCCAATAAAGTCTAATTTATAGGCAAAGGTTTAGTAGTTTTGAGAGGTCAAGTGGCACCAACATCATATGCTAGGCGCTAACTTGTTCTTGAAGTCAGTTCAAATAGGTATGGCGGTTCAGTTTTGAAGCACCTAAGTTGGGCTTGTAAACAGGAATTAAGGAAAGGTAACCTCAAAAGCAAAAGCAACGCATGGGACCTGCACACTTTTGTACAAAAGTTTGCTTTTCCAAGACAATAAAGGTACACGTGGGGGAAATCCTTTGGATAAAGACTCAAAAGTGGTTTTGAGCATTAAATGATGATGAGACTTATCAAACCAGAAATCCTGCAATGTGAGATTTTTCATCATTGCTTAATTCTGGATCATATGTTCATCTTCAGCGTAACTTAGAATAGACATCCAACTTCTGATCCTTGAATCCCTTTGCTTCAGCATGTTCTGATTGAGTTCTCAGACTTTCCTAAAAGCTTGTAACACACTTTGTAAATCCTCTTTGAATTGCTTTTGCATCCTCTGACTGAGCCTACATAAAAACTGGCCCAGAAGCTGTAGACAACTTCTGACTTGAAAATGCTCAGAAATTGCTAAATGCCTAAGCTTCAGAGACGTGCCTTTGAGGATGTATAACTTGAAATATTAACATTTCTAAAAGAAGTTATGTTCTGCAATGTTTTAGATCTTATTGAAATCTATAACTTTTGTGTCAGAAGTTCTCCCAGATTCAGCTTGCATCGTGGTGATAATCTGATTATAAGTTCTGAGCTTGTCATATTTCTTAAACACTTAGAAAAATTCTATGTATTTAGAAATTTTACTTTTCCAAAGTAACTTTGACCTTTGAATTTCTAGATGAAGCAAACTTCACATCTCAACATGCCTTAATGAAATATGACTCTTGAAACTTGATTTTGATCAAAAAAGTAAAAGTTTGACTTTTTTATTATGCAAATGACCATTTTACCCTCGTGAATGACTTTCTTGGAAAATTTGTAGATCCAGGCTTGAAATTGGAGGGGAGCAAACCAGAGGATTCAGGGTGATCCTTTGAGAAATGAGAGGGCAAATTTTAGGGTACAACACATGTGCATAAAAACAAGTCGCATTTCATGTTGCATCCTGAGTTGTTATGTGGATGAATTGATTATGTTAAATATTGTTGAAGAGTTGCGAAGTGGTGATTTTGTATGAACTGGTTCTAATATACTATTTATCATGTGTTTTATTATACTGTCTGATATCTCACCCCTTATGTGTGAATGTTACCCCATTTTGGTAACATGTAGGTAATCAAGAGTGAAGGTTGTTTACCTTCAATGATTCGAGTCAGTGTCGTCGATTTGATACGTAACACTCAGGGAGATGAACGCTTGTTGTTTTATTGTTGATTTTAATTCTGTTTCTGAATTTTAAGTTATTTTCGTTAAGTACTTTTTGACTTGAAGTTGGTTTCAGTTATACAAAGACATTATGTCATTTAAGTTGAAAATGGTGATTTTGCTGCTTAATTATATAAATTGTTTTATTTATAAAGATTAAACAAGTTGTTATAGGTTCATCCTAATTTTATGTGTTATGTATATGAACTATAGATGATTGAATTTGTTGTTTCCAAGTTGAAAGTGTAGCATTCCATTTTTCTGATTTTATATAATTCGTTGGGGAGAAATGGGGTGTTACAACCGGTGCCAACACACTGGAAACGTCTCTAGGCGTGATGAGATGCCACAGAAGCGTATTTTGGAAGTGGAAGACTTTAATGTTTGGGGTATATATCTTATGGGCCCGTTCCCATCTTATTTTGGTAACAAATCCATACTCGTTGCAGTCGATTACATATCCAAATAGATCGTGGAAGTAACTTCTCCTACTAATGATGCACGAGTAGTAATCAAACTTTTCACTACGCCAAAAGTGATTTTTAGCAGCGCACATTAGACAGTGCTTTTGTACAAACGCGCTACTATAAGTGAATTAAAAAAAATACTGAAATTGTATAAAATAATTAGTAAAAGCGCTGCTAAAGGATTGCTTTAGAAAGAACTTTATCATAAGCGCTGGTAAAGGTCCACTTTAGATAGAGCTTTAAGAAAGCGCTGTCTAAAGTCATAAAAAATATAAAAAAATATTATAAAAGCACTACTAAAGGAAACTATTAGCCAACACTTTTCAAAAGCGCTGCTATAGGTCCATATTAGCCAACGCTTTTAGAAATTACTATCTAAACCCTTATAAGTGAAAATTAAAAAAATAGAATCTGTGTATTCACAGATTCAAGAATACAGAAGCTAGCGAAACCCTTTCCCTCCTTCAACAGTGAGCGAAACCCATTTCCTCCTCCGTCTCTAATCCTTCGTCGTCGTACACCGTCCTCCACCATCTCGCTCGGTTTTCCTCCACCCACACCGGCCATTTCTCAAGGTATGTTCTTTATTGAAAATGTATTTATCTCCATTGATGTCCAAACTGAGTTATCCTCCTTGGTGATGTACTATGCTAACATCTAAGACATTATCCTCCTATTGATGTCTAAACTGAGTTATATGTATGCATTTTAATTTTTGGGTTCTTTGTAGGGCTTGATATATAACAGCAACACTTTTAGCATTTAGCATTATTGCATTTTCTTTTGGTTCTATGTTTTGGAATAAAAAAGATGATATATATGATGGGTTTTTTTGTTATTTTAATTGGTTTTTGAATTGTTTATCATTTTTATATTTTTCCATAAACTAGTATTTTGTTACTAGTATTTTGAACCTATATATATATATATATATATATATATATATATATATATATATATATATATATATATATATATATATATATATATATATATATATATATATATATATATATATATATATATATATACAACTTGTTTTTTATGATCCTTTTGTATTGGTGTAGTTAGTCGAAGACCATCACCGATTCGAAGAACATCAAAGCCGCATCATCCGTCATCGACACCAATAGCCCCATTTCTTTCTTTGGTAAGTGAAGTTCAAAATCTATCTATATCGATCAATTAAAAAACACAATTATTTTTATAGAGATATATTAATTTTTAATCCATGTTATTATCTCTAGAAATAAATTTCTAAAAATAATTCGTTTAATTCAAACAAAAAGAGAATAATCTGTTTATAGTGTTTTTGTTTACTTGAATAAGTAGAAAAAAATGGATAAAAATGGATGTTTGCCGATCGATTGTCACAAGGGTACGAGAATGGGGTATTGGAATTCGTTAAGTTTGTTATTGAACACACCAAAGACCCCAGTCGAATGAAGTGTCCTTTCTTGGGTTGTTGTTGTGTGGGTCAGGTTAACGCAGATGGATTGAAATCGCATTTACTAATGCGTGGAATTGATAGAAGTTATATGTGTTGGATATTTCACGGTGAAAAAAGTAACGACAACGTTAAACCTGGGGAGAAAAGTAGTACGGCCTATAGTTCAGACGACAAGGACACAAATACATACAATTTTGATCGAGTCGAAGAGATTGCAGATGCACTTGAAGAAGATCTTCAGGATTGTCCCAAAATGTTTGAGAGATTGGTAACTGATGCAGAGAAACCGTTGTATAAAGGGTGCACTAAATTCACAAGACTATCTGTGGTATTAAAGTTGTACAACTTAAAGGCGCGCAATGGATGGTCAGATAAAAGTTTCCTAGAGTTATTAGCCCTTATGAGAGATATGCTTCCGGAGGATAATGTTCTTCCTAATCGAACTTATGAGGCCAAAAAAATGTTGTGCTCTATTGGCATGAGCTATGATAAGATACATGCTTGTCCAAACGATTGCATTTTGTTTCGAAACGAATATGCATCATTAAATGAGTGCCCTAAATGCAGTTTGTCTCGATATAAGAAAAAATTGTCTCCAGCAAAAGTCTTATGGTATTTTCCTATAATTCCGAAATTTAGGCGAATGTTTCATAGTGAAACCGATGCAAGACACCTTACTTGGCATGCAGATGAAAGAATTATTGATGGAAAGTATCGACATTCGGCAGATTCACCACAGTGGTTGAAAATTGATAATGATTATCCTGATTTTGGAGAAGAAGCAAGAAACCTTCGGTTGGCTTTATCTACTGATGGAATGGACCCGCATGGTCTTCAAAGTATCTCAAATACCACATGGCCTGTGATTCTTATGATTTATAACCTACCTCCATGGCTATGTATGAAGCGTAAGTACATGATGTTATCTATGTTAATATCTGGGCCTAAACAACCAGGGAATGACATAGACGTATACTTGACACCTTTGATCGAAGATTTAAAGATTTCGTGGGAGAACGAGGTGGAGGTTTATGATGGATATAGGAAACAAAGTTTCAATTTGAGGGCGATGTTGTTTGGCACAATTAATGATTTTCCAACATACGGGAATCTATCTGGGTATAGCATTAAAGGTCAATGTGCGTGTCCTGTTTGTGAAGATGGAACCGATACGACGCGTTTGGAACATTGTCAGAAGAATGTGTTTCTCGGTCATCGTAGATTCTTACATTCTAAACATCACTATCGTGCATGGAGAAAAGCATTGAATGGAGACACTGAACAACGTAAAGCTCCACCTGCATTGTCAGGTGACCAAATTTTTGAAAAGGTGAAAGTTGTGTGTACTCAGTTTGGCAAGCCTTTTACGCATATGGTTGTCAAAGGTGGGTGGAAGAAGAGATCGATTTTTTTTGAATTGCCTTATTGGAAGTCTCATTATGTGAGACATTTTCTCGATGTTATGCATATTGAAAAAAATGTATTTGAAAGTGTTATTGGTATGTTACTCAATATTAAAAGAAAGTCTAAGGATGGCCTTAATGTAAGGGTGGAGATGTTAAAGATGGGAATACGAACTGAACTAGGACCCGTGAAGAAAGGAAGCCAAACATATCTACCACCTGCTGCTTTTACTCTATCTAGAAAGGGGAAAAAGATATTGTGTAAGTTTCTAAGTGAAGTTAAAGTTCCAGAAGGATACTCTTCAGATATTAGAAGACTTGTGTCTATGAAAGACCTCAAGTTAAAGAGTTTAAAGACACATGATTGCCATGTTATAATGGAGAATTTTCTACCAATATGTATACGTTCTATTTTGCCAGATAAAGTAAGGAGTGCGATAACTAAGTTGTGTTTTTTCTTTAGGTCAATTTGTAGTAAGGTGATTGATCATGAGATCTTACCAACATTGCAAAAAGAAATTGTTATTACTTTGTGTGAGCTTGAAATGTATTTTCCTCCCTCATTTTTTGACATAATGGTACATCTAGTTGTTCATCTTGTGAAAGAGACAAAGTTGTGCGGCCCAGCTTATATGAGATGGATGTACCCTGCTGAATGTTATATGAAAGTATTAAAAGGGTACGTGAAAAACCGAAGTTGCCTAGAGGGTTATATTGTTGATCGATACATTGTTGAAGAAGCGGTTGAATTTTGTACTGAATATTTGTCCAAAGTTCAATCCATTGGACTCCCCAAAAGTCATATTTTTGAAAAAAAGGAAGGTAAAAGGTTAATTGGAAATAAAATTGTGACAATATCAAAAGATGAACGGGATCAAGTGCATATGTATGTTCTGCATAATGACAGTGAGGTTGAGCCATATGTTTAAATGCACAAGGAAATACTCTGAGGGTTAAATCAGAATAGAAATGAAAATTTGATAGTACAAGAGCACAATCAAAGTTTTATACCATGGTTTAAGGATCATATTTTTTCAAAGCTTCATTCAGATCCCGCTTCAATTACAGAAAGGTTGAGATGTTTGGCATATGGTCCAAGTTTGCATGTGTTTTCCTATAGCGCATACGCAATTAATGGATACACATTTTATACCAAAGAACAAGATGATAAAAGTACTATGCAAAATAGTGGTGTCACCGTGCTTGCTGAAGCAATGCACATTTCTAGTATGAAGGACCTAAACCCCAAATATGCAAATCTGTCATATTTTGGAGTTATCGAGCATATTTGGGTGTTTGATTACAAGAAGTTTCATATTCCTATCTTTGGTTGCAAGTGGGTAAGTAGTGGTGGCATACGAATGGATATGTAAGGATTTTTGCAAGTGGATCTTAATAGAGAGGGGTACAAAGAAGAGCCTTTTATTCTAGCCTCTCAAGCTAAACAAGTGTTCTATGTCACTGACCTGGCGAGTATAAAATGGTCTATAGTGCTTTTTTCTAACAAAGTGGTTGATGATAACGGTGTAGACCAAGGTGGTATTGATGATGAGAATGAGTCATGTATTAGAAGGAATGAGTCGTATATTATAAATGATCAAGATGAGAATATTATATCGGATGAATCATATATTAGAAATGATCATAATGAGGGAATTTGGATAAATCCATCCGTCTGCATTGTTAAGAAACAAGTAATTCATGTTCCAACCAAGAAAAGAAAGAGATGTTAGTGAAAGAGGTAGGATATTAAAATGTTTATGTTTATGTTTATGTTTACGTTTAAGTTTATGTTTATGTTAATTTTTGGCATTGTAATTTTATATATATTGAAATGACTTGGAAATTTTATATTTGGTTTATGTTTATGTTTATTTACAGGTACCATATGTGATGTTAATTGTTTTTAATGACGATTATGCCTCTAAATTACTTATACTAACGCACTTTGTGTATGATTTTCATAGAGTTCGTTCATCATTGAGGATACGAGGAGAGATTATATTCTTAAGTTGGCCGGGAAACTACATAGAGGGTTTAGAGCTTTCTTGTCAAACAAATTTCTAAGGGATGCAGATAAATTTTTTGTTGATGCAGAGCTTCCAAAGAAATATGCTGATTTGATTACAACTGAAGAATGGGAAACTTTTAAATCGAAAATAAATACCCAAAAATTTGAGAGCTTAAGTGTCGTAAATCGAAAACAAGCATTAAGTCCAGCATATCCATATAGAAAAGGCCGTATGGGATATGCACACTTACAACAATCTATTGTAAGTATCTATAAATTGCAAAGTATCTATAATATATACACGCTTATATTTGATCATGTTTTTGGCTTAATGTGTAGCTAACAAAAGAGAATATTTCTGAAACATCTCTTCTGGAACACATTTTGTGGAAGGAAGTCCGTGTGTGTAAGGATGGAGCTATTGAAGAAAAAGTTCGACAAATTTTCGAGAGATGTGTAAGTATAATATTATTTATTTAATTACGTCATAATTTTATTTATTTAATTACATCATTCTTTTATTAACATATCATTCTTTAATTACAATATTTATATGAATTTCAGGAGAGTCTTTCCCAGTCTATACCTCCAGACGATGATAATGATTGCAGGAGAATACTCTCACGAGCATTAGATATTCGTGAGTATTCTGGTCGGGTGAGGGGTAAGGGATTTAGGATCACTCCAACATCCTTGAAAAAAAATAAAATACAAAATCTCCAACAATAAAGAACTTCAGGAGAAGTTGGAAAAGTTACAACAAGAAGTATATAAGCTGAGAAAGGAAAAGGAAATCGATCAAGCTACAGGCTTTAAAGATACTAGTGACAAAGGTAGTATCAATGGTAACTTTGGACAAAATATTCCCGAGGTAATTATATACCTTCTTTATAAATTATAAAACCATGGTTATTAATTATATAACCATGTTTATTAATTATATAACCATGTTTATTAATTATATAACCATATTTATTAAATTATAGGGCATTTCTTGGTGTCAACTATATTTGTCGGCACCGACTTATCGGATGGTTTGCAAGGGAAACATGTATAATATTTCAGGAGAAATGCTTCACCATAGACCGCTCCCAAATGGATTTTTGAAAGTATCGGTCGATGTTCTTTTAGAGGGGGTGCGCTATTACCACTACCTGACGATGTTGCGGATGCAACATTGGTGGAAAATGCAATAGGATCGTTTGTTGCATGGCCGTCAAGCCTCGTTTGCATAGATAATGAGGTATGCTTAAAATCATTTACTATTCAAATTTTTTATGGTAATGTTAGACTCCAACAAAATCCATTCCAAAAGATAAGGGGATTAGGCGGGAGACCGATCAATTGCATCATTTGAGGTAACACAATTATATAACATTTATGCTATGAGAAATGCTAATTTGTGATTTTATACTTCCCCTAACTAATTATATGATAACTAGATTCATGCTAAAGAGACTGCACAAGTTAGTAGGGGTAAGGCGCCTGAAATTAGCAATATTTCCACACAAAAAAAGAATGTTACTAAGAAGACTGTGGCTAGCAAAAAAACTACTGCTCAGTTCAGGTCGTGCCTTCAGACATATTTAGGAATTATAGATATTCCGGATGGTGGTACCCGCCTTATACCTATGAGTGCATACATCTTTGGTTTTGAATATCTTGAAGCAATTCGTAGAGAGGATATGGAGCAAGTTTTTAGGCATTTGGAATTAGGCCGCGGTGTTATCGGTATATACATCAGGTATACTCCGATCAACTTTGTTTAATTAAATGAACAATTTAATCCCTCATTTCAATGAATATAGTATAATGTTAGTCATGTTTTAATTTAAGGTTTATGTATGACAACATTGTGCGCCCGCATGGATTAGAAGCAAGATTTGGCTTCTTAGCTCCCAACACTGTCAATTCAGGGTTAATTGTAACGAGACCAGATGATGTCATATCATATGTACTAGGTTTATTCGTGGCCAGTAAAGATACTGAGAAGTTGTTCTTTTTGCCATATAATACTGGAAACGGGTTAAATTTTCATCCTAACTTGATATATTATAATTTTCCATTTTTGGCCATTGTTAAGCTTTGTTTAATCTTATAGTGGACACTGGTTATTGGTTGCGATTAATCCTATGAGAGAAACTGTGTATTATCTGAACTCGCTATACAATGATTGGTCAAAATATCCATATTTGAAACAGATGATTGACACGTAAGTGTTTTCTCCCAAAGCGATATTCAAGTTTATGTTTATGTTTATGTTTATGTTTATGTTTATGTTTATGTTTATGTTTATGTTTATGGTCAACATATTTGGATTTGTGTTTATGTTTATGATTCTATGTGAGATTGTTCTAAACAGTCATTTATATTTTATTATAGCGTTCTACTTGATTTTCGCTTTCAAAGAGATATTCAAGTACCAAAAAGTAGAGCCAACAACGTTACATGGATCAGAGTGGAGATATATTTTCACAAAGTGATATTCAGTTTTGATTACATTAGTGATGATACTTGATAAAACAAATTAAGGGGTATATCCTGATATATATTCGTATTTTCTTTCCATGTGTAGTGACCTCGCCAGCGTAACGGTATAGATTATGGCTATTTTAAATTGAAGTTTATGAAAGAAACTATTCTTTTGGATCGACTAGAGATTCCATCCACGGTAAGGATTTCTAACTTAGGAGTTACATACTATTTTCATATTTTGTGTTTCTCATAAAATGACATATTGTTTTAACTAAATCACATACTATGTTATATTATTATATATGTAGTACTTTGAGGAATTTAATTGTGAACATTACTCAAAAGATCAATTGGATGAGAATTTTATAAGCTAAGGTATATTGTCTTATTTCCTTTGATGAGAACTTTCGAGTTTTGAGTATAAATTAAATTCGAATAAAGTGTAACGTTAAAATTATCATGTTATGAATTTCGATCATTTGGTTTTTTCTCCAGGTTTATAGGTACATGTGTAGAAGATAGAGCTAAGATATTCATGTTGTTGTTGTTTCATGAGAATTCTCGAAGATAGAAAGATGTATAGATGTAAATTAAATTTTGAATTCTAGGCATTTTAACTTGTAGAATTTTAACTTGTATCATAAATTTTTTATTTGTTGTTGTATATATCATCAATTTATATATATGTGCAATTTTTATATATGTATATTTTATTGGAATGAAACTACCAAATATGGTGCATAATATGGTGAAAACCTGGATCAAATATGGTTAACATTCTGATTAAAATGCATTATATATATTGGACAACGCTTTTGTAAGTCAAAATAGATAATTTATTTAAAAAAATTATGAACAATAGACAACGCTTTAGGAGAAAAGAGTTGTAAAAACTTTAAAAAAAAGCGCTGCCTAAAGTCTGAAAGCGCTGTCTAAAGTGGGGGAATAGACAATGCTTTCAAAGGAATGCGCTGTCTAAAGCCTATCTTAAAAAAATAACAAAGTGTTGTCTAAAGAAGAAGCGCTGCTAAAGGGGTATATAAAAAAGCGCTGTCTATTCTAAAAGCGTTGTCTAAAGTTGGCATAAGACAGCGCTTTTACATTGAAAAAAAGCGATGTTTTTTCTTTTAGCAGCGCTGCTTTAGGCAGCGCTTTAAAGCACTATTAAAAGCCTAAAAAAGCGTTGTCCTTTCCCTTTTTTGTAGTAGTGTTTCAAGAATGTAACATTTCCTAGATTCAGTCTACTAAGGATCGTCATTAGCGATGGTGGATCCCACTTCATTTCAAATATTTTTGGAAGGTTATTGCATAAATATGGAATCTGACTCCGAGTAGCAACACCTTATCACCCTCAAACAAGTGGACAAGTTGATGTTCCTAATAGAGAAAACCATTGCGGCTTCTAGGAAGGATTGGTCTGCAAAACTTCATGAGGCTTTGTGGGCTTATAGGAAAGCTTACGAAACTCCCATAGGAACCACTCCATTTAAATTAGTTTATGTTAAATCTTGTCACTATCCTGTAGAACTGGAACATAAATTTTATTGGGTCGTCAAGACCCTGAACATGAACTACACAACTGCGTGAGAAAAAAGAATATTAGATATCCATGAACTAGAAAAACTCAAACTAGATGCCTATGAAAATGACCAAATATACAAGGAAAGAACCAAGAAATGGAATGATAAAAGAATACCAAGGCGAGAATTTAATGAGGGTGATGTAGTTTTACTCTTTAATTCTCGACTCAAATTATTTCCAGGCAAAATTTGTTCTAGATGGTCTGGCCCTTTTGAGGTGGTAAGAGTTTTTCAAAGCGGAGCGGTGGAAATAAAAGGAATATCCAATGAGATATTTATTGTAAACGGGCAGCGACTTAAGCACTACCATAGCATAGAAAACAAGAATTTATGCATGAGTTAAAGGTTAGAAGAGCTTCCCGCTCTTTCATCATATATGCCTCTTTCCGAATTTATGTCGAGCCCCGACATTAAACGAGGCACTGCGTGGGAGGCAACCCAATACTTTTAAGAATATCTTATTATTATGGTTATTATTATATTATATCTTTTATTTTTCATCTCTTTCTTTTATCTGATTTTATTTTATATTATTATTAGTACTATTATTATTTTCTTCTAACACCTTAAACGGTACTAATTAACTAATAGCATAATTTGTGTCTACTTTCAGGCTAGCATAGCTTATGATATCTTATCATTAACTTAAGATAATAGAGCATGTTGATGACATGGAGATTGTTTTTAGGAACGAAGCTCAGAGTCATTGTTTCAATATTTTAGCTCAGAGGGAGATGGCATTACCTATTTATCCTGATGGACTCACTTTGACCACTTTAGAATTATGTGACAGTGTGATGTATCTGCTTAACCAGATTGATTGTGATAACTTTGATGTGAGGAAAAGGTATACCCAATACCGTAGGCTCGCCCTTTAGTTTCTAAGTTCCCTGTATTATGATCCTAACCGAGGTTTTGGATTTGGCCGAGGCTTAGCTACCTTCAGATTATTTGGAACCAACTATCGTTTCACCCACCATGATATGGATGACCTATTAGGATTTTCAAATGCTTATGATGCTTATACCATAACACCTAATGATGCCTTCACCCAACTTTACCTTGATTACTTTTGGGAGACCATAACCGGAAACTATAATCTTGAGCCCCAGACTATGTTTTATGAGATAATCCACAACCCTGCTATCTGGTATTTCCATAAGATTTTATCTCACACACTGTTTGGTAAGGAGGAGAAGATTACCTTTGTTTCCAATGATGAACTATTTATCATGTATTGTGCCTCCCAAGGTAGGCCCGTGAACATTGTTCATTTTATGTTAGCCAACCTTGACAGGATTGCTCGAGAGACCCATGACACCATTCTTATAGGAGGACTTGTCACTATGATAGCTGATGCCATTGGCTTGAGATACCAACTTAATAGTATTCATGCTTTTAGAGGTATTCGACCCATGAACCTAAGATTTTTCTTTAACCGTGGAATCATTGCTAATTTAAGACCAACTGAATTTTAGTTCTTGATTGATAACCAAGTGGTCCTTAACTTTACACTGCCAAATCATGAGAAAACAAATGTTCATAACCGGGATAATTGGCTTTATTTCTTAGAGGGTCAAAGTGAATCACTCACTCCACCTGATAGTCCTCGGCCTTATGAAATCCTAGATATTGGCCTCCCAGATGCTACTTCTCATGTCCCTGTAGCTTACCCTCTTAATCCTACCATTGATGTTCCTACTTCTATCTATGCGCTAAAATCTGAGCTTGATCTTCTTAGATGAGATCTTACCTCTCTTTAAGTGGATTTCCTCAATTTTATGGATGTTTCTAATGAGCAGTTTGATAACTTACTCCAACATTTTTAATCCCTAAGGCGTGTTGATGAGCCTACCTTTGGACGCCATGATGGCTAGTATTGTCAGTTGTACTATTGTTTTCATTATTAGCTAGTATAATTTATTTTCTTTTATCGTATATTTTCCCTTTTTGTTGTTGTTTTCAGTTGTATTTTCTTTT
This sequence comes from Vicia faba, assembly GCA_948472305.1. Taxonomy (NCBI): domain Eukaryota; kingdom Viridiplantae; phylum Streptophyta; class Magnoliopsida; order Fabales; family Fabaceae; genus Vicia; species Vicia faba. Next base: position 1,434,356,196 of record OX451741.1, on the reverse strand, counting down.
CTTTAGACAAGAACTTATGTTACAATTTTTTTATATTAATATAATTTCCCTTTCAGTTGTTTATTTTCGTATTTTTGTATCGTTATTTCTTTGGTGGCAACTTTATGTCTCATATTTAAGCATTGTACAAGAAATGTTTCAAACAGTAGTAGCTTGGCCTTAAAATTTATGTCATTTCTCTGTTATGTGCTGCAAACTGTAAAATTTGCGCATTTCAACTGAATGGCATTGGCCATTATGCTAATGAAGTTTTCCAAATGAACATATTTCAAATTTTAAACGTTTTATACAAATGGCATTCGCCATTTTCCTAATGCCGTTCGCCATAGTAGCGAGACAGACAGTCGGGCTTTTTTGAACTCCCTTTTGCGCATTTTCCAACGGTTTTATATTTAAGTCTTATAATTTTTCTCATAAACACCCACATTAACCTCTCTTAACTTCTATCATAACCCCCAAACCATCCAATTTCTCTTAACTCACTGTAAATCACCATCACTTTTCTCTTTTCTACCACCATCACACCACTCTTCTACTTACATAATCTCCATACCCAATCATTCATACTCTCTCTTTTTCAATTAAACCTCATCATGCCTCCGATATTTTATAGAGAAATATACTACATGGTGTTGTACCCCAAAATTTTCTCTCTCATTTTTCAAGATTTCTCTCACATGTGTGGTTACAAACACCTCTTTGAAGAAATGAAGAAACTGATTTTGTTTGAAGATGGCAAGCTGTTACTTCAACTGGTTGAAGGAAAAGAATAATGAAAATGTTAATGTTCCTTTCGACAAGTCCAAGAAAAGAAAGTTTGCTTTGACTCATTCATCCTTTGACTGAACATTATGGCTTCTTGGAGCAAGACTTGATACACACGCTTCGACTGGACATTTAGGCCTCCTTCGATGCAAGCTTGGCTTTCTTCCTTCAATTGAGCATCTGGGTTCTTCGAGCGAGCTTTGATTTACACACTCTTATTAAACATTTGGATTTCCTTCGAGCAAGCTTTCCACAAGCTTAGATTAAGCATATGGCCCTCTACATGTTTGCTTCAATTCAAGGAGCAATGACCTCCTGCATGCAAGTTTCAATTCAGGGAGCAATGACCTCCTACAGGCAAGCTTCGATTGGGAACCGATTACCTTGTCACAAAGCTTCGATTGGAGTATGGTTTCCTTTCAAAACAACATACGTCGAATCCAACTATGAACCCCTTCATGCATCCTTTGGTCCACAAGTTTCATTCAATAATTTTCCTTATGCATGCTAGCTTCGACTGGGCTTTATGACCTTCTGAAATCTTTCTTCGATTCAGAGGGAAATGGCCTTCTGAAGGTTTTCCATTGACAAACAGCATGGACATCCTGCGTGTTGTTTTCGATTGAACCATTGGCTCCTTACGTGTTTGCTTTGATTCACAAGGCAAAGGTTTTCCTCATGTTAGCGTGCACAAGGCATTGTCACCTGCATGTCTCCTTCGAATAAATCTACATGATGGCTTCGAATCAACCTTCAGGCTTGTTTCAAATCCATTTATATGCAACCTTCGAATCCTCCTACAAACTTTCACGCACAAATCAGGGGTTTCTCTCAAGCTAGCACCCATAAAGCAATTATTCCCTTTTACAATTTCTTCGAATACACCTTCATATCACCTTAGAATCCAACTGCAGACCCTTCAACACACATATTGCTACATTATGATACACAACTTGGTGGCACACTCGAAGGACTTTCCATGGTTGGGAAATATTTTGTTTTGGTTACTTTTGAGTCTAGTCGAAGGGTTGGGCCTAAGGGATCAAAAGCAAGAAGACTCAGTGTCACATTTAGCTGAAGAGGGCCATTCGAATAACACACAGTTGTTCCATTCGAAGGATACACAACTGGTGGAAACGAATGCTGCTTTGTTATGTCTGGTCGAAGGCTATGGAAAAATGAAGGATTCGATTCAAAGAGTCAAGTTGTCCATAGGTCAGGCTACATAGGCCTCCAACTTGTGCCATACTCCATATTAAATTATTCTTTAAGCCAACTTGTTCCTGATGACATCACTACCTTTTTAGAAAGTTCTTAAGCCTTGCGCCTGCCTCAACCATTGATTTCAGTACTTTTATCTTGGGATTATAAAAAGTTGCTCAAAGAAACTATATTTTATTACAAAGCTGCTCATTCAAAAAAATTTCTCTATAAATAGAGAGATCATTTGCACATGAAAAGGGTGTGAAAAAGAAAAATAAAGAAGAAGAACACTGAAGAGGATTTTGGCTTTGTGGAAAGAATCTTCAAAGAACTCTCAAAACTCTCAACACTTAACACCCTCTTAAACCCAGAACTTGAAGAAACACCACACTTGTTTCTTTAAAATCCAGAAATAAATAAACACCAATCAACTTTTCTTGGTTTTCGAATCTAGCCAAAGAAACATCACGTCTGTTTATTCTCCTTCGAATTCAAGAACACCCAGGGAAACAGCTCAAGTCCAAGACCCACATTCTAGCTTCAAGCAAGGTAAGTTCTCTTAACCTTAACCTTTCGTTTTAAGCATAACATGTGAAATACTCATTTCTTTTCGTTTCAAGCACTATCATTGCCTTTTTTGTTTGCCTTCGTTTTCTCCTTCTTCGTTTGCTTTCTTTGCTAAGTCTTTTGGTTTGTTTTCTTTATTTATCAAACATATTTTTTAAGAATTAATCTGGCCATGATAGCATGGTCTCACCTCATGCTGCTACTTAGTCCCCAAATGAAAGAAGACAGGAAGAAGGTTATATGGGTAGAAACCTTTTAGGCTTCACCATATGCTATTATCTAAAATGAAAGAGGTGTGGTCGAAGGACATATATTCATTTTGTTTTGTAGGTCCAGTCAAAGTAAGCAGAAAAAGGGGTATGGTCAAAGGATACATTCATCTTTGTTTTACAGGCCCAATCGAAAGAAGCGGAAATAGGGTGAATTGAAGGAGCATACTGCCTGGGTCGAAAGACTCACTTTTCCTCTTCTTTTTTTTTTTGTTTTTTTTTATGGTTGCAATAGCTTAGGATTTATTCTTTGCATTTTTTACTTTCTTATTAGTAATTAGGCTATATGGCAAGATAAAATCAACAAATAGATAACCTTTAAATTCAAGACAAAAATGCATGCAATCAAAGACACTATTCACACACATGCACCTCTAGGGTAATCTCACTTGTTGCCTCGGAAAATAGTCATGTCCCTCGAATATGGGCGTTTTAGCAAAAGTCCCTCGATAAAAAGATTGTAGTCCCTCGATGTCTCTCAATGTTGCCTTTGGTAAACGATCTAGTCCCTAAACGAAAAATTGCTAAAATGTCTCATAGGTTTCCTTCTACGACTATACAATTGACCCCCGCATGTCCCTTTACATCCAAAGATAAGGCTTCTTACTAATCAATGGTAAGATAGAAATATTAAAGGAAGAGAGAAATGAACAAAAGACTTTTGAGTAAGGTAGAACGTTCATAGTTGCTTGCTCACAATCTATTCTCAAAAACAAAACATTTTTCAAACACACCAAACACTTTCAAAAAACATGAAATATTTTCAAAAAGTCCAACACTTTGTATACATTCTTATAGAGACGAGAATCATTACAAGGTTTTCCTAAATGAAGGCACTTTTCATAAATACTTTCAAAAATGACCACAAACACATTTTCAAACAAAGCAAGTGATCTAGCAAGCAACTTAGAGCCTGTAGATAACTATGGATGAAAAGGGTGCTAACACCTTTCCTTTTCATAACCTACCCCCCAACTCAAGAAAACATCTCAAAGGTCTTTCCGATTCTTTTCACGCTTTCCTTATTAGATAAAAGAAAAGTCGGTCACGAATCTTACTATCCGCAACAATTGCGATCAAACGCAAAATAAACCAAGTCAGTTCTCCCACCATATTACACTTGGGTGTTGTGATACGGTGGGAGAACTGACTTGAAGGTTTTGCGTTTTATCGCAAATGTCGCGGTTAGCAAGAGTCGCCACCGACTTTTCTTTTATCCAAAAGGAAAGGTGAAAAACCACAGGAAAGACCATTGAGATGTTTTCTTGAGTTCAGGGGGTAGATTATGAAAAGGGAAGGTGCTAACACCCTTTTCATCCAAGGTTTTCCATGGGCTCTTAGTTACTTTCTTAGATCACTTGCTTTGGTTTGTTTGAAATGGTGCTTGATGTGGTTTTGAAAGTATTTTGTAAAAGAGGCCATTCGTTTAGGCAATCTTTGTAATGATTCTCGTTCGTAAGAATATATACAAAGATGTTTGCCTTTTGAAAATGTTTTCAATGTTTTGTAAGATGTTTTGAAATGTGTGTGTGTTTGTTTTTGAAAATAGCAAGGATTGTTTGAAATGGAGCAAGTAACTTGGAAGCTATCTACCTACTCAAATGTCTTTCTTGTGCATTTTCTATTCCTTTGACATTGTTGACTTACCATTGATTTGGTAAGCAACCCTACCTTTGGATGTAAATGGGACGGGCGTGGGTCATCGTATAACCTTGATAGCAATGTTGCCAAGTATCTTAGCATTTTTGAGGGACCAAGATCATTTTATTTAGGCAACTTTTGAATAGCGTCATCGAGGGGCTATGATCTTATACTTTTTTTGTTTTGCCAAAATTCTTCGCATGCGTAACATGGCCATTTTATTTTAGGCAACCAAGTGGGAGAAACCCTAAGGGTGCTTGTGTGCAAAGTGTATCATTTTTCATGCTTTTGATTTTGTCTTGTATTTAGGGTTTTCTATTTTGTTTTGTTTTGTTCTTGTCATGCAAACCCTAATTACTAATCATGGTATATAAAGTGTTAAATTGCGTAATGTAAATATACTAAGCTATTACAACAACTTTTATGGGAGGGGGGAATACAAGTTTGAATGGGGATTTGCACAAATATAAAGCTAAATATATTATTACAACCAAATCGAACATGCGCGAATTATATAAATGTAATACAAATATTTAAAATGCAATGCAATATGTATGTAAAAGAAAAGATTTTTTTTATGTCTTGTTTTTGTATGAAAAATATTTAATTTAAACCTAAAAATATAGGAAAAAATAATATTTAATTTTGGAAGGGGATTAAACCGTAGTTTTTATTCAAAAGAAAATAATGTTCTATATTATTATTTTGTACATTTTTTGTATATATAAAAAATACTAAATAATATTGTATATGAATATTAAAAATTATATATGTGTAAAAATTGGTATTTGTAAGTATAAAATGTATAATAAAAATATTAAGTATTTTTAATTATATTTATAAGTTATTTAAGAAAATAAATTCTATTATATCAAACTAAATTAATTTTTTATGTGAGAAATAATAAAATAAATAAATAAAAGTGTGAAAATAAATAAATCATTTTTTAGGATTTTTTATCATTCAGAAAAAATAAACAAAAGCATTAAATATAAAAATATGAAAAAAATATAAAAATATAAAATAGTTAGCCAGGGGGGTGCAATAGCAAGTCAAGGGGGGGGGAGGGGTGTTTAGAAAAAACAAAAAAATCCCAAGCAACAAAAAGCCCAGCACTTCATCCCTGTCCTTCGTTCACCATCTTCACGCCATTTTCAGTGCAACCTGTATCTTCCTCTTGCTTGCATAAAAATGAAAACTCATAACATGAAAAATGTGGCATTTGAGTTCACGATTCCAACGATATAAATTATGTAACCTAACTATCAAAGATCAAAGGGAATTTTGGAATCCCTAAATCGTGACCTAAAAATTTCAGAGATTTCAAGCTTCAAATTCTCTTAGCACAAGTAATATAAATGCAAAGTAATGATATATACATCTTCGTTATGATGAGAACTACATTTTTTCTTCACAAATCGTGGCTTGAAGTTGCCTGTATAAAGAGATAGAGTTTAAGAAAATACCTCCTTCAGCTGGAATCGTGTATGGCAATGTAGGGACTTTAATGGAGGCCTGGTGATTGTTTGAGCTTCCTTGAACTTCCCTGAACCTATTCCAATCTTTATCTTGCTCAGAGGATGGCTGGAACTCCCTAACCAAGTCCAACTGCAAGCTTCCAAGTTGAAAATGGCAGATGGTGAAACAGAGGTTACAGAACCAGGGTGATGGCTTGGATTGACTAGGTATCAAGTGTATAAGATGTTTGAATCAGTTAAACACAAAACAAACGAGCCAAATGAAAGTTGGCTGAGTTTTTACAGAAACTGTGTGCTTAGGAAGATTTTTGGTGTTTTTTAGTTTGAGAGAGTTTTAGGTCCAAGACAAGCGTGTGATGCCTTGTGCAATGTTTTAATATTAGTATAGAAGTGATCCAAAGTCAGCTTCCTACTAGTTGTGCAAGCCTTAGCCCTTTTGCAACTTTTCTTGTACTTGAAGTAAAGTTGACAAGACCAATCCCACATGCTTGTACTAGCTTGCTTTAGGGCTGATATGAGTTTGTACCAATTGCTTGAGAGTTGTGTAGTTTGCTTGTATCAAGGAGACAGGTCCAATGCTCCATGTTGACAAAGTTGGAAAAGTGCATCTTTATGAAAATGGCAATGGAGCCTTTTTGCCCAAAATGGAAATACAACTTGTGTAAAGTTTCAAAAGCAAGGATAAAGGATTTGTCAACTGAGTATGCATTTAATTAAGGAGTGTATATCAAGCTTAGGACTTGTAAAGCAAGAAAAAATCCACATAGGTTTGGTTTGCAACTTGATTCTATGTGAAAATGGCTTGAACAAAAAGTGAGAAAATGCCAACTTCCTCTCTTCGATTCTCCCTACTCAAAAATGATCTTGGAGAGTTCTTGGACATTTTTGAAATCTTGGAATGTGCTATATAATCCATATTTGAAATGAATTTTTAGATACCTCTTGTAACTAAGTGAAAAGTTGCCATGAAGTTGGGTCCAAAACCTGCCTAAATTAGGGCAAAATTTCACTAAGTTATTTAGTTCATGAGCATGTATTCACAAATTTATAACTTGAGATACAAGCATCCTTAGGGGAAAGTTTGTGAAGAAAAGTTATAGACTTCATGGAGGACTACAACTTTCATGTTGGGAACTTTTCTTTAATCAAAATGCATCATGGTGAAAAAGTGGTGAAAAGTTGAGAAAAAATAAGAAACTTTTTATGCTTAGAAAAATTCTAAGTTATGAAAATTTTCAAATTCAAACCCTAATTTTCAAATTTGGTTTTCTTGGTGAACAAGTTTCATATTTTGACATATCTTGATGAATTATGACTCTTGGCACTTGATTTTGACCAAAAAGTCAAAGTTTGACTTTTCAATATACAGTTGACTTTTAATCAGTTGACTGCAAATTTCATCTGTCAATCCAATAAACTTGAGATCTTTTGAACCATGTAATTAGGTCAAGATGATGCTATTGAACCCTTGAAATCATGCTTGAACTCAATTGGTCATTGGCTAGGTTAAAAATCAGAAATTGCCCTTTCTCAGTCAAAACCCTAATTTTGACCATTTTGCCCTTTTGATGATTTGATCAAATTTCTTGAGGAGTTGTGATCCAAACTTGATCAAATGGTACATATGAGTCTAAAATGTTAATGTGGATAAAAAATTATGAAGTTTGAATGTAAATTGGCCATGGTTGACTTTTTCCCCAATACAGCTGATTTTTAGGTCAACTGTCCAATTGACTGATCAAAAATGTGGTTCAAGGCTTGAAACTTAACATGAGCAATCTTAGGGGTCCAAAATGATGTATGAAAATCACATGAAGCATTGGTGGTCCAAAAATCCTTGTGCAAACTCAAACCCTAATTTTGGGTTATCAATGCAAGATGAGATGTCTTGAACTAACCAAACCCTAATCTTGTCTCGAGTCCAAGAAGTCTTGTGAGAAAAGTCTTGATAAATGAGAGGGGAAATTTTGGGGTACAACAGGTGTCACTTTTGTTGAGGAAATTAATGGTGAAAATCAAAGGGCTGGTTACCACAAACTTTGCAAGCGGTCAGTCTTGGCGACGAGGTATCGTGACAAAGATGCTCTTCGTGCTCTTCGCTTGACCAACCCAACTTACACTAGTCTCACTTATGAATTTATATGTTCTTTTTGATATTCCACTCTTGTAACAAGCTCTCACACTGTAGGCACTGTTACTTTTAGAATGGTTGGCCGAGATTTCACTTATAGCCAAGATCAAATGGCCAACATCTTTCAATTCCCTCACGGAGACAGGTTTGCATGTGAATCCCCTCTAGAAAGTGATTGGGAATCATATGCTTTCGATTTTTGGAAACAAAGCACTGGAAAAACCGCAAGTTCTTGGGAAGGCCTTAAAGCCAATGCTATATAGAACCCAACCATTCGGTACTTGCGCCGCATTCTAGCTAGCCCCATTTTCGATCTGGAAAACACCGACAATGTGATCTCTAAGGACCTCTTCCTAATCTACTGCATACTATCTGAAACAAAATTTAACCCAACACCATTCCTTTTAGCCCACCTTCAGTCTGCTAGTGGTAGAGTAGGAGGTCATATTTGTGTTAGAGGGCTGATTACATCTATAACCCTCGCGTTAAACTTAGGCGTAGAGTTGGCTACACTTGAGCAACCAAAGACACCGTTTACATATTTAGATCACTACCGTAACATGGGCCTGACTAAGAACAAACCTGGTGGCAAGTATTTTCTTATTGTTAGTAACTGAGAGGTTAGGAGTTTTATTTTTCCTTCCATTAAGCACACTAACGTGCGATTCAGAGCTAACTGGAGGCAACATTTCCAAGCATAAAGGGTGAGTAAATCATAATCATTATAAAAGACATAAGGAATAAACATAGTAGATATGCACATAGGTAAGGCATCACACATCATCAGAACATTATGCTATACTCACACATTTCCAACTTTATCAAAGTACAACAACATATCCTTACACGCCAATTATCACCAAGTATCGTAAAAAAAAACATTATACAATGTTACATAGAATGTAAGAAACTTCATAGACTCATGCATTTGGTACCAAAACTTCACTAATGACTCGGTCATCATTATCTCCAAAGATCCCCACCAATAGGATCGATTCCTTCTTGGAACTAGAGCACTTAAAATTTTTGCACTCAATCCACACTATGGGATTGATGCCTTCACTAGAATATTGTCCTACCATCATCACTGGACCAGCGTCCTAATCACCATCACTGGACCGAAGTTCTAAACTATACCATGAATGCATGATGCGCAACATATAATAAATACGACCATGGCTAGTCAAAACCCATCATCATTCATAATTTCATCACGATGTCTTCATATCATCATAATAAACCACACATCATCATGACATCATCATGTAAACAAAACATCATCATAAATAAAGCATCATAATAATCCAATGGTCGTGAACTTTATGAGTCTATCGGGTGTAATGACTGCAAGTACACAGTCTATTGCATAGTTTTAAAAGATATCAAACCCACAGGGACTGATGGTTAAACTACTATTATCTTAGGGTCACCGTGTAAAGCAAAGGCTAATTATAAAATTTGGGTGTTTGGGTCTAATCGGGAATTAACTAAAATCTAATAATTAATAATGGGACATCGGTATGTAGTTTGTCAACTTTAGGGATTCAGTAAGTCATTGGCATTTGTTTTTAGTATTAAAACACCGTTTCGTTGAAAATTATTCGTTTAAAAACCCTCGTCTCAAACTTCCGTTCTATTGAATCATATCATATCAGTTAAGCTCGAAATGAGCGCTTCCGCTTTCATTTAAAACTGAAAAGTACTTTTGAAAACCAATAAGGTCCAACTAACTTTAAAGTGCTCCCGCTATTTTTAAAATTAATGTTTTAATAACCATTATCTGGTTAACACCTCAAACGTCCGCTCTGTTGATTTTAACCTTAGACTGTCTCTTACTTCCATACAAAAACAATTAAATATTCAATTGAAAATTAAAACCAGAAAAGTGTATTTGTAAAAAATAATAACGCCAATTAATTATTGAATCCTTTCGGTTAAGTTTTACATACCGGTATCAGGGAATCTAGGCAGACATAATTTTATCACAGAACAACATAAAATTAAAACGTAAATTCAACAACGCATGCATGGTAGGAAATAAATAAATTATGCTTATTAAAATAGGAACTTGAAAGTGAATAACAAAGCGATTAATTCCGAGTAATGCGTATCCTCCATAAGCCGGCAGGATTGACTTGTAGTAAAAATATCTCGAATTAAACTAAAGTAATCCTAAGCAAATTCTAAAAATCTGGAAGCAAACTAGTGTTGTAGTATTTCTCCGATGTGAAAAAATACTGCTTTGATGGTGGGTCTTTTTATTGCTTACTTAATACTACAAAAAATAGAAAGTTAGAATATTGAAGTTATGAAATTAGAATAATAAAAACCAAAACAAATTAGCAGTGTAGAGACGTAAAAAATAGTAGCAGGTTGCGAGAGAGAGAGAGAGAGAGAGAGAGCTTTCAAGTTGGTAAATGATTCCCTTTTATGCATTCCAAATGGTGAGAGAAACTAGGAAACATCCCATAATTCTCGTTCTTGAAGCGTGGAGAAAATCCAGGTGAACATGCGTTTAATGCGTCAAACGGAGAAATGTTCGTAACTATTATGGATCATGGCGAGCGTGCTATGTGTTATGACGTAGGGCATGCACACTGAATATGTGTCGGTCGGGACACGAAGTGTGCCGAGGGGCACACTTTTCCAACTTGTGACGGTCGGAAGGTGCTGTGGCGGGCGGCACGCTTCTGATTTATAGAATGCTGCACTTTGCTGCTAAATAGTCATTTCTTCTTTATATTTCTATTCTTTTTTCTTCATTTTCTCATTTATGCCTTGCAAAAGCTAAGTACCTAAAATATGTTTCAAAAACTATAAAAATGGATAAAATGTGACATAATAAACGAAGAATCGGAAATTTAATCTATGTAATTTGGGCAGAAAATGCTATATCTTTTCGTGTTATCATCCAACACGGGCAACCTAACGTTGCTCTAACTTAGGTATTGGGAATATACTCCTTATTTCTCATTTTATTCTGTCAAACTAAAGTTCATTGTGTCGGCTATCCAACGCTTCAAATAACACCTCAAACCAAGTTCTAAAGCTTAAGTTATGGCACATTTAAGAAAATCCAAAACAACCGATCAATTCGGTCATCCGTCGCCCAACGACCCACCTCCATCGCCTGGCGACACACCCTTCATGTCTTGCCTCGCCCGACGATTCTTAGAGCGTCACACTCCAGTAGGTTCCATCTTTTCACCATCCCATCGCTTCTTGGCTCGCCCAGTGGCGCCCTTGCGATGCACCGTCACCCGACGACACATCTTCATCGCCTGACGATGCTGCATGAACGGGGTTTTCCTATTGGGATTTCCTGCATAAACTATTCCAAAATTCTTGAGATTTCACCATATTATAGATATCAAAACATCAATACTTCAGATATTTTCATCATATAACAACATCCCTAAATACCATAATTGACATGCATCAATTGTTGCAATTAAACATCATAATTCCATAAATTCATCATCAAACACGACATAATCATCATCAACCAAAACCTAATACAATTTTACAATTTTCTAAACCTTATATCGATAATAATAACAATAATAAACACCCCATACCTCAGATTCCTAGCAGCAATTCTCTCTCTTCACGTTCTACTAAAAAATCCCTTTGCCTCTCTATGCCCTAACTCTTTTTCTTCACAACGTCAGTTCTTTTCACGACTGTTCCCAAAAATAATTATTTTCTCTATTCCTTGTTTTAACCATTAGACACCTAATAATGGACTTCCCATCATGTCCTCACTTACTTTCCCAAATGACTACCTTGCCCATATTTCCTCTACACTAATATTACTCTATTTTATTAATTAAAATAATCCCACTTAATTATTCTAATAATTATAAAGTATCAAAAGTCCTCTTAATTCCCAATAATCTCCATGACATACATGAACATAACATATCCATAATATTAAACATCATATTCATCTCAGTTCATCATGGCATACCTCATACTCATCAAAACATCAAAAAAACCTCACAATTATTCATATAAAACACTAAAACATCACATATATTAAATACTTCACAAAGACTCTTATATTCACGTTAAATTAATTAAATAAATAATTAATCTAGAATTAGGGGTGTTACATTATATAGAGGCAGTAGGAGGAGATGAGAGTTACCGTCGACGAGATTAGAGACCATCAACTAGATTATGCTAACAAAAATGATCATTAAATGGGTGACCTCATTTAGCATATTGAAGGATTACATATGACAATGGCAGATGTGAGCGAGCTTATGCGACATGTACCTAATCTTATGCACATTGGAGGCGATCTTGGACGTCACAAAGGTCCGGGCCATCATTATTGAGCCTCCTACCATGTTTTCTCCACTCCTTCTTTCACCTTGCACTGAAACATTGTAGACAATGTTTGGTTCAAGTGTGGGGGAGGAGCTCTACTAATTTATTTTTCCCTTTATTTCGTTTTATATTTCCTGTTTTCTATATTTTGTTTTTGTGTTTTCGAGTCATGTGCACTGTTGAGTCCTATTATATGTTGCGCTTTCTTTTTGTTAGAAAACTCCCTTAAATTCGACCACCAAATTAAAAAAAAATTGCTCTTATTCAATGGCATGACATTCATAGGATATAGGTTGTTTTTCATTCTTTTTAGGCTATGCTAGGTAGACTTGGGAAAGTTTTGATAATATCGGTATCGTCCTAGCATCCTAAGTTCCCTAAGTATGCGACTCCGATTTGAGTAAAAATTATGCAGAGACCTTGATTTCTAAGTTTAGAAGTATCCTCTTCAGTAGTTTATATTAGCAGTCAACACCATCTTAAGCACAAACTACGTAAGGAAGCTGGAGAAAATAAGTGAGTGATCCTAATATTGATTAATTTGTAAATACCAGTTGTTTGTTGGCTTAGTGGTATCTGGTGTTGGACTTGGTAGGGCGGATTAAGGTCTGATACCCCACAGCTATACTTTAGGTAAATAAGGGGTTATGCCACCTAACTACCGAAACCCTATGAAAAAAATAGAAAAATATAATAAAAAGAACACTCATTGTTAGTTGGTCTATAGGTCTTTGGTATTGGACTTGGTAGGGCGGATTACGGTCTGATCCCCACAACTACGATGGTTTATAAAAAGGGGTGTACCACTTTTGTTACCAGAACTTCATGTTAATAATGATTATAGTCAATAACAGGTTTCCTTACTATGTGCATGTACAGATAGCAGGCCTAATGTGATTGCGCTAGAATGAAAAAGAGGTGAAAAAGAATGAAGTGTGTTGGTCGAGTTATAATGTCATGATTCGAGTTGGTATTTCATAGGGGGTAGATTTTGTCTGCAAATGCGGATATATGCCATTACGGTATCCTTATTTTCTATATCCAGTACCTATCTATTTAGCAATAGCGTAGAAGTCTTGTACCGTTTAGAGTTTTATCGTGCCCATGGTTTAGACGCTGAGCTTTATCGTTTCTCTTTTTGCGTTGGGTGATTGCTTGAGGACAAGTAACGGTCTAAGTGTGAGGGAGTGTTATAACGAGAAATTGTATTGTATTTTTAGGCTCATTACGCATATTAGTTATCCAAAATTTATCATGCTTTATAGCATTTTACTTTGTTTTTATTAGTTTTGCAGTTATCAACTTGTTCCTTTGCAGATTCGCGAATCGAGCCAAAATGGAGTGAAAGAGTAGCAAAAAGACCAAATTCTGCTTGTTTTACTATGGTGTTCACCATTTATAGATGGAATTATCCATCTCCATTCCAGCCACGCCATTTAATGAAGAAGGCAATGGTGTTCGCCATTGCCCTAACGATGTTCGCCATTGCTTTGCATACAACAACAGTTACACAAAAACCTGTTTTCAAGCAGTTATTTAGATTTATGTTTTTCCCTCCACTGACTGACATGACCAAGGGCGGTTACCAGGAGGCATTTCTCTCTATATAGGACCTTTGGGTCAGTTTTATCGGCATCCAAGTCGTGAGGAAGCACTATCGAATTAGCGTATAGTGTTAGGCATAAAATTCACCTATAAAGTGACAATAACTCACATCGAGGGATTGTCACACTTGTTTTTCTTTCTACTTTCGTTGTACTCTTGGATCAAGAACAATCATGCTGACATTTTAATATCAGTTTTCATTTTATTCATTTCTGAGGTTTTTAATACTTTATAATTTATTTCTCGTTATTGCCTTTTCATTATTGTATGCCATGTTTTCTTTAAATTTGATTATGTCTCTTATGTTGTTTTTAATCAAAGTTATGTCTGGCTAATTATGTTTGAGACCGGAGTATGAGGAACGTTGTTACCAAAGGGACTCAGTAGAAAATTGTAGGTGCGAAATTATGATTATATTTTGTTATGGTCTCAACTTTTAATTGTATGATTTATCGTTCTGACACGAGAGTGAAGTACATACAAAGGTTTATTCGATAGCGCAAGAGTGTGAGGAATGAACCAGATAGTGGAAACTAGGCATTGATCCTAAAAACAACGAGAGCACTTTAGGTATCTTTTAGGATCTCTTTGGCTTTAAAAATATGCTTTCTAATTAGAATGAGCGAGAGCAAAATCCTGTTGTTAGGAGGAGTGTTTTTGTCAATACTGCGAGAGTGTAAGACGAAACCTTTAAGTCGATATTTTCTATAGAACTCGTAGAAGTCGTGATTAGTACCTTGGTTCTACAAGTCCCTTAAGAGCACAAAATCCATACTAAGGGCTCATTTTGTCATCAAATCTAATCCTTTAGAAATTATCATTTACATATATATCTGTATCCATTTTAACCTTTAGCCTTAGCTATGCACTACAACAAAGATAACATTATTTTGTTGTTTAGTCTTCGTGGGTTCGATAATCTTTTAAAACTACATAATAGACTGTATACTTGTAGTTATTATCCGAAAGACATGTCAGTGTGCGATCACTTGGTTAGGTCAACACATGCATCATATAGGTCGACACATACTAAAGCTTTTCTAAAATTGCATAAAAACTTATTTTATGTGTCGACACATACGACCTTCAGGTCGACACATTCACTATTATTTTAAAGCATGTAGCTACTGACCTGTTTCGGTCAACACATTAATCCTTCGGGTCGACACATACAGTTGAAAATTGAAGTATGTGTCAACACATATGATTTTCAGGTTGACACATATTGTTTGTTAAGGTAAATTTTTTAATTCTTCTTAATTCTGAAAAATTGATTTTTACACATAAACTTCCACAACTATAAATGCATCATTCATGCATCATTACAACTTGATGATAAAACTATAAAATTAGCCTGGATTTTCTCTTCATCTTCAACCTTCAATCTATGCATACACATTGGAATTCCATTGTAAGGATGTTATGTTGGGTTCCATTTAGACAATGTTTGATAAGGCCCGATTAGGTTCTTGTGTAGCCAAGAATATTGGGTTGATATTTATAGGGGTCTTCATCCGGAAAAACCACGGGTTTATCCTCTAATATCATTGGTTGATTGAGGTGTCTTCGTACAAGACATTCAAGAGGTAATTGCAACCAAGTAAAGTACTTTGGAGATAAATAACGCAAGGGATCCTTTTGGATATAAAGAACACAAAGGAAGTAGCGAGAGAAAGGTGAATTACAATTGAAGTCTTATGTTGTAATAGATACAATTTGATCGTTCAAGCATGAAAGATTTGGAGATAAAGAATGCAAAGGAGTAGCAATATCGACAACTCAATTGGGATCTGTTGTGTCTTGGTCTTGCTCAAGATTAAAAGAGGAGAAGGGGTTGAATAAACAACAAGCATTTGGTTTGTGGAGTTGCTCTTGAATACTTCTCTTGTATAAACTTTTTTGCATTGTAAGAATTATCCTAATTCCATTGGAATTAGGCGCAGACGTATCCACACGCGAGGAAGAAAGTGAGGAACTGTGAAGACAATTCCTCGTGTATCTTTTTCGTATTGTTTTACTTGTTTTATCTTCATAAAACAATTTGTCTAATAAAATTGCGTTATCAATTGACTCGTAATAATTTTTCCAAACTATTTTTGTTTTGAATTAAGTGGTGATATTTCTTATAATCGCTTTTGATTATAAGTGCTTTTTCGTATCAACACAAACCAAAGGAAAATTCTGAAAATTCATTTGCACATCAAGTGTTCGACAAATTTTTTTCTTTTGATCTTTTGATAATTGCATTGGAAATAGCATTGCTAGTAACTTGAAATAAATGATTCATAAAGTGTTAATTGATTAAATTCCAATTAATTCTAATTATCCTTTTCATTCCATTTGAAATTTTATGTTTGCATATATGAGCTCCAATAACTTAGGTTCGATAGACGAGACGTTCTGTGAATCTTCCGTGTGCATTCTTTTCAATTCGAAGTTTTCAAAACAATTTTTAAACTTAAATTTTGGCTTAAGGATCTATTCACCCCCCTCTAGATAAGGCTTCGTTGTTTAATAGTCTCTCTATGACAAGAACTGGTTCTGTGATTGAGGGGGAGTAATATCCATCTTCTTCCTCATGTACAATGTTTACATGTTTATCTTGTAGCCTGTGTTTGTGTAACTGTTGTATCTTTGATACATGGTGTGTGCAGTTTGGTTTGTGGCTTTATTCCTCTGTAGTTTTATTCCTTTGTGGTGTTATTCCTCTCCCCCTGTTAATTGGATTTTTGGTTGTTTTAGCCTAATTTTTCCTAAGGGGGGATTGTTAGTTTCATGGTTTTAGAATTGGCATAATTTTGCTAAAACATGGTTCTATACTGATGTTGATCAAGATGTTGCAACATTTGTATCAATTGTATCAACTCTCATGACAATTTTGATGTTATGTGTTTTTCAGCTACATGTCGAAGCAGATGTCCTAACATCTTGGTCTGGTACAACAGGCGCTGCTGTTTTGAATCTTGACAGATTTGATTTGATTCTGTGATATTTCTTTTGTATATATCTCAGTAATTTCATAGGCTAAGAAGATTTAATTTGGAACAAGTTTTATATCCCCAACTTTAAATTAGTTACTATTAGTACCATGTTTTTTTGGACTGGCATAATTGTTGCTAAAACCTGGTTTGCCATAATAGGTTTATTGTTATGTTAGTTTCAGCCAGATGTCGAAGACAATGTCATGACATATTTGTCTAGTGTAGCAGGTTATACTGTTTCATTTATTCTTGACATATTTAAAATGATTATGTGAGATTCCTTTTGGTTTATCTCACTGATTTTTCGTAGGTCAAGGATATTTAAATCCGGAACAAATAATATCTCTAGTTATACACAGGTCGCTATAATTGGTTGATTGAGACTAATTAGGAAACCTTGTGTTTTGTTCCAAGATTCATGGAGATTTTCCTACACAGATTTATGCATCCCTCAACATGAAAAACAAGTAATATTGGGGTGCAACTGCAAGGCTCAAGAATTGCTGAGGAGTATTTAAAGAAACTACCTAGATCTAATATCATTAAGAACTTTGTAAAAAAATAATAGGATGCCGAATTTTCTTAGTTTTTGGGTTTGAGGGTACTTCAAGGGAGTTTTTAGTTTTCTGTACGTCCCCATGTATCTCTGATACATTTGAGTAGACTGATTGTTCTTGAATGTTAGCCAATTTATTGTTCTCCTCGAATTTGTCAAGCAAGAGTTGAGTACTGTTCTTAGCGGAGCTTTTTTGAAAACTAAGTATTTGTAATTTGGAAGTGTGATCTTCTTGTTTTGTTTCTTGAGACATTCCCTGTGACTGGGATTATTTGTTTATCACTGCAGTGATTGGAAGTGAGATGGAGATTTCTCATATCTAGGAGGTGCCTGGGTAGAAGTTGCACTGGGTAGAGTTTATGCGAGAAGTTGTAAACTAGGGAGTTTAGCTTTGAACTAGTACTACTGATAGTGGATTTCCTTCATGGCTTGGTAGCCCTCAGAGTAGGTGAGTTTGCACCAAACTGGGTTAACATATCATTTTGTTCTTTTATTTTTGCAATTTTTATTTTTGCCTTATTGTTATTGTTTTTGTTCTATCAGTATATGTTATAACATCTGTCGTGACATTGTGTGTTGTTAAGACATCAGTGTTGACTTCTGATATTGTGTGTGCCAAAATTTCAATTGGTATCAGAGAAGGCACCCTGGTCTATTTATTGGGTGAGCTCCAGGTGAAATATTTTATGGTATTATGGACAAGGAAGGAGGATACTACAACAAGCCACCTTTGTTGGATGGTTCAAACTATGATTAGTGGAAGGTCAAAATGGTAGCTTTTCTGAAATCTATGGACAACAAAGCATGGAAGGCTGCTTTAAAATGATGTGTACTTCCTGTGGTCAAAGACAAAGAGGGAAAGGAATCTATTAAACCTGAAGAAGCCTGATATGAAAATGGTAACAAAGAAGCCATTGGAAATTTCAAGGCTTTGAATGATCTATTCAATGGAGTTGACAAAAATGTGTTTAGGTTGATCAACACCTGTACGATAGCCAAGGACGCTTGGGAAATCCTCAAGACACCTCATGAAGGTACATCCAAAGTAAAGATGTCAAGGCTACAACTTCTCACTACCAAGTTTGAAATTCTAAAGATGTATGATGATGAAATTGTTCAGGATTTTCATATGAAGATTCTTGAAGTGGCTAATGCATCAAGCCTCTTGGGAGAAAGAATGTCAAAAAAAATGGTAAGGAAGGTTCTTAGATCTTTACCTAAATAATTTAACATGAAGGTTACAACAATTGAGGAGGCTCAAGATGTCATAAGCATGAAAATGGAGGAACTTATTGGATCTCTTAAAATCTTTGAGTTTAAAATGAGTAAAAGATTTAAGAAGAAGAACGAGAGTAGTGCTAGTATTCTTGACTCTAATGCAGGACTGTCAAAAGGCTTTATGCTCCTTGAAAAAAAAATTAACCAGTTACTGGACAAGATGAGATTAGAACAAGATGTTCAAAACATTTCTTCTGACATCAGGAAGGGTAGTAATGCTAAAAGTGTGGAAACTACAAAGAATGTAGCTATGACTGGAAGGTATGAATCTGATACGGATTCATGTTATGGGGATCTTACCTATAAAGAACTGGTAAGTCTCTATAAATATCTCTGTGTAAAAAGTGAAGAAGTGTGTAAGATGAATGAATCACAAAAGAATGTCATAAATCAACTTCAAGAAGAAAAAGAAAATCTTCTATCTACAAACTCTAAACTTGAGAAAAAGGTAACCTTGTTAATCTCTAAACTTGATAATTGTGGGTCTAGTGCTTTGGATAAAGTTATTCAAATAGGATAAGGAAGAAAACAATCCACTAGTGGAGACTTCACTTATCAGCCCATGAATTATAAAAGAAAGAACTCAGTGACAAAACATGATGGAAAGAAGGGGGATAAAATTGCAATGTCAGACAGAACATTTCAACATCCTGCCAAGGGACAAAGAACTTGGAAGAAAGAAAATTTTCATATTTGGAAATGTCATTTTTATGGAAAGTATGGTCATATAAAGCCCTTTTGTTTCATGCTATATGGTTATCAAAGGCATTCTTCCCAACCCAAAGATAACTCTATAAAGAGGAGAATCAGGAAAAGAAAGAATATGAAAAAGGATGCAACTAATCATGTTACCTGTGCTTCTACTATGAAATATCTTAAGATATCTCATGTTTGTTTTCATATGTAAAAAAGAATAATATGAAAATCAGGATAAACAAACAGAGTTGTAGGGACATAAATACCTCTAAGTCCAAGGAGCATCAAAATTCAGAAGAGTTCAATGTCCCTCTAAAAATATTGACAACATTTTTTGATCTCAAGGATATCCTGAATCAACGGCCAAAAAATTTAAAGTGCCTCTTTAGTTTAGAACAACATAAGGAATATTATTTTCACAAATTAATAATGCACACTTATTTAGGAAAATCAGTGATTCCCGTATATAACCCTCATCTATACATTATTCATTATATCACTATAAAATAAGGGGTTTCAAAGTTTTGTGTGAGCGCTTACCTTCTTCAATCCTCTCAAGGTCAATCATCTAAAAAAATGACAAATTCTGATAGCTCTAGCTCTAAAGAGTGATTCTTGCAAACTCTCCATGTTGTTCCACTTGCCGTTATACCTCCTACTACTGCTCCACCCATCATTATTCCTCCACTCGCTCCTACCAGGAAAAGAACAAAGACTATTGTTATGAGAGAAAGAAGAACTCCAATGAAAGGTAAGTCTTATGTAACCATCCCTGAACAAACTAGAAAGGATGAGACCACTAATATGCCTTTGAAAACCTCTGATGATGAACCTATTATCAAAGAAGGTGTTGAAGAAAACTGCAATGCCTCTAATACTAGGTCAAATGATCATGACATTCGTAGATTGTCCCAAAAGTCTTGAGCATTAACCCTAATGTTGAGACATATATTTCAACATCTTGCACAAAACCTAGAGGTTTCACCACTACTACAAATAATGCTTGTAACGTTAGACGCGAAAAGGATATAATCTCGGTAACATAAGCTAGGTATGGAAGGGGAGACATGAAAACTCACCACTTTTTCTCTTGGTTATTAAAAAACCGATGGGTAAAGTGGAATTGGTCATGGGTTCGATCCCCAGCTACCGTATTTTTTCAAATTTCAAAACCACGCTATTTTTACCTCAGATTTTGACAATAACTGAAGGGTAAAGTCCTGTTTACAAAAAAAATTGACCTATTTTTTCTCATTTTAATCTGCAAATCATCGAATTTGTTGACAAATTATAAATCTTCCTCATCAACAACAGCAACAAAAACAAAATCAGTAGAATCCTTAAACGTTAAATCGCAACAACAAAAAAAACAACAACAACAACAAAAACAACAATAAAAACAATAACAACAACAATAAAATCCATGGATTCTTTAAATATTAAATCTCAACAACAACAACAAATAAACAAAATCAATATATTTGTTAAATAGTAAATTTAAACAACAACAACAATATTAATCATTTTACTTGATACAACTGCAACTAACATTAATAAGTTATTTTCATGATTTCATAACTAGAGAAAAGACTAAACATTATGAAACCAACCTTGAAATATTTTCCTGCTCTTACTTTCATTGTCATTTTTTTGAATATGTTAAATTTACATTTCAGCACTTTGCATCCAAGATGAATAGTTGTGGCATTCACGTTTTAATTGGCTAGTGAGAACTTCACGCAGATCACTAATGCTTCATGTGGATTGATGAGTTGACAATATCTTGACCATTGTTAATTATAAATGGACGACAAAGATTCATTACTTAATTTGTTATCAAATATTTCATAAATAAATAAATAAATAAAATATAAAAAAATGTGCTACTTTACCCCTCGATTTTAAACAAAACTGAGGTAATAGCTCATAAAAAAATTAAAAAAATTAAAAGGTGATAAAATGTAGTTGCTGGGATTCGAAGACACGGCCCTCTAGCTACTTTACCCCTCGTTTTTCAGCAAAACCGGGGGGAATATATGGTACTTTTTCCAAAAACAAAACTGGCGTGTCTTTGGTGTACCCTTCGGATTTATTTCATGTGAGGTGTAAGTTTCGTCATAAAAAGCGTTATTTGTTGTAGTGCACTCAAAAAATAAACATGACAAGTAAAACTGAGCACTCAGAACATACTTAAGATGAAAGGACTTTTAAATATATTGATGTTAACAAATTCATTGAAGAAATAAAAACTCATGATGATCAAGAGGATATTGCAGTAGGGAATGGCCAGGATCCTGATGTGATCATTATTAATGATTTGAGTTCTGATGACACATCAATTGATAGGAGAATGACTCCTAGGATAGCCAAGAAATTAAGGAATAAAATAGGAAAAGCTATTGACACCTCAACAAAAGATCAGAAACTGTTCAAGAAGAGAATTCTTGTTGGTCCTAAGAAAGGTTGGAGTAAAGTAGAAACATTTGCAGGGCAAGAAAAATCTTTGAAGAGAAAGCAAACATTATTTAGTGACTCAGAATATGAGGAGGATGTTGATGCAAATATTCAAGACATTGGTGCATCTGCCAGGGAAATTATTGTAGGAAAGAAAATTCCTCCTAATATTCCTGATGTGGGTCCTGATAATATATCTTTCCACTCAGCGAGATATGCAGATAAATGGAGGTTTGTGTGCAAAAGGAGATTGGCTTTAGAAAAGGAATTAGGGAGTAATGCTCTTGACTATAAGGATGTGATTTGTCTCATTTAGAAAGCAGGATTGATAAAGATTGTAACTAGATTTAGTGATTGTTATGAGACACTAGTAAGAGAGTTTATAGTAAACATTCCTAGAGATTGTGACAATATAAGAAGTAGTGAGTACAAAAAAGTGTTTGTAAGAGGACACTGTGTGAAGTTCTCACCAAAGATTATCAACAAGTATTTTGGAATAGATGAAGGTCTTCACGGAGAAGTGGAGGTCACTCATGATACTGTGTGCTAAGAGGTCACTACAAAACAAGTGAAATATTGGCCAAGGAAAGAGAAGCTATATGTGAGCAAGCTAAGTGTTAAGTATGTTGTGTTAAATAGAATAGGAGCTTCTAACTGGGTTCCTACGAATCACACCTCCTCTATAACAACAGGGTTAGGAAAGTTCATTTATATAGTGGGAACAAATACCAAATTTGATTTTGGCAACTATGTATTTGATCAAACCATCAAGCGTGCACTTTCATATGCTGTGAAAATGCCAATTGCTTTCCCATACTCATTTGTGGCATTATTTTGAATCAACATCCTAGGATTTTAAAAGATTCAAATGAGATATGCAAGAGAGATTCACCTTTATCATTGCACTATAAGTTGTTTATAAGGTCACGTGTTCAGGAGAATGTTGGTCTAGTTTCAAAAGCAGACACAATTTTTGAACTCAAGGACACATGTAAGGAATTGGGTGAGACAATCAAGAGCTTCTCTGAAAGAAAAAATAAACTGGAAAATCTTATCAATTCTTTGGAGGCAGCGATGGATAAGGGTGATGTTGAAGAAAAAGAAGAATAAGTTGAAGAAGGTACTAATGCAACTAAGAGAAGAAATGAAGAAGAACAAGGAGAAGCTGGTGAAGTTTGAAGATCACCTTGTGTTTGGATATTTTGTGTATTATTATAATTTTCTATTGGTGTTTTTGTTTAAAGGCTTATGACAAGTTGTCATTCTGCTGACACTCTGTGTCATTTTGCTAATATTTCTAACCATTGTGTGTGCTTCCACCTAGTGCTTAGTGCTTATGTTTGTTTCCATCTGTGTTTAGTGTGTGCTTCCATATTTTTTGTATTTTCTTTGTGCAATATGTTTTCCTTATATGTTCTATATTTCCATTGTCTACATTTACTCTATTTATTTTTGTTCATATTTTGGCTAAAAAGGGGGACTAAAGTGTTGTGTCATGATGTTACATCATATGTCTTGACATGTTGATTTAGCATTGTGATAAGATTGTGTGCTACTGCTTCTATGAGAGTAGTTGTGTGTATTGTTGCTCATGCAATCATCGAGGGGGAGTATGCTTGTTCATGATGTTGTCTTAGTGTGTGCGCTTCTTTAGCTGCTACTAATGTAACTATATGTCCAGGATGAGGATGTCTTAGCATATGTTCCAACATCTTGTATCTATGTGTGCTTAGAATTCTGATACTCAAAATTTCTATTAAGATATGGGTTTTCCCTTGAGGGGGAGAACTTATTATGTGTGACAGGGGGAGTATTGTACCTGTCTGATATGAAGTTGTTGTACTCTGATATTTATACTTTTATGTAGTTTGTTTTGTTTGTGGTTATATTCCTCTTTCAAGAATATTTTGTGCTAAGGGTGTTTTAGCCAAAATTTTCCAAAGGGGGAGATTATTAGTACCATGTTTTTTTGGGTAGGCATAATTTTTGCTAAAACATGGTTTTCCATAACAGATTTGTTGTTATGTTAGTTTCAGCCAGATGTCAAAGACAATGTCATGACATCTTGGTCAGGTGTAGCAGGTTATGCTGTTTAATTTATTCTTGACGGATTAAAAATGATTATGTGATATTCCTTTTGGTTTATCTCACTGATTTTTTGCAGGTCAAGGATATTTAAATATAGAACAAATAATATCTCCAGTTGTACACAAGTTGCTATAATTGGTTTATTAAGAATAATTAGGAAACCATGTGTTTTGTTCCAAGATTCATGGAGATTTTCCTGCACTATTTTGTGCAGCCCTAACCGTGGATAACAAGGAATATTTTGGCGCAGCTGCAAGGCCCAATAATTGATGAGGAGTATTTAAAGAAACTACATATACCTAATATCATTATGAACTTTGTAAAAAATAAGGGGAAGCCATATTTTCTTAGTTTTTGGGTTTGAGTGTTCTTCAAGGCTGTTTTAGTTTTTTGTACGTCCTCGTGTATCTCTGATACATTTGAGTTGATTGATTATGCTTGAATGTTAGTCAAGTTATTTTTCTCCTCGAAGTTGTGAAGGAAGAGTTGAGTATGGTTCTTAGTGAAGCTTTTAAGCAAACTAAGTATTTGTAATTTGGAAGTGTGTTCTTCCTGTTTTGGTTTCTTGATACATTCCATGGGACTGGGATTGTTTGTTTTATCACTTCAGTGATTTGAAGTGAGATGGCGATTTATCATATCTAGGAGGTGCATAGGTACAAGTTGCACTAGGTAGAGATTAGGCGAGAAGTTGTAAACGGGGGAGTTTAGCTTTGAACTAGTACTACTGATAATGGATTTCCTTCCTGGCTTGGTAGCCCCCAGAATAGGTGAATTTTCATTAAACTGGGTTAACATATCATGGTGTTATTTTATTTCTGCAAGTTTTAATTTTGCCTTATTGTTATTGTTGTTGTTTTGTTAACAGATGTTATAACATTTTTTGTGACGTTGTGTGTTGTTAAGACATCAGTCTTGACTTCTAATATTATGTGTGCTAGAATTTTAGTTACTAAATTGGGTCTTGAGACAATTTAGGAAACTTTTTATTGTTTGTTCCAAGATTTAAGGAGATTTAGCTGCACAATTGGTGCATCACTCAACTTGTGGATCAATAAATACCTGGATGTAGAGCTCGAAGCCCATAGACTGTAGAGGTGTATTTAAAGAGAAGACCTATCCTAATGTAATTAGAACTTTCAACAATTGTAAAATTACGGGAAGGAAAAAGAGTCTTAGGTTTTGAGATTCTCTTGTGTATTGTGTGGTGTAAGTCACCCTTGTATCTCTTGATACTTGTAGTCGACATTATGTTCTCACTCAAAAGCCTTTAGGAAATGAGTTAAGTATTATTCTTGGATGAAGCTTTTAAGAAAATTCAAGTATTATTCTTAGTCAAGAGTCTTGGCTAAGTATTGTAATGGAAGTATGATCTTCTGATTGAGTTATTCTTGATACGGTCACTAGGATCGGGTCTGTTAAATATCTGATAACGCGAAATTATATCGTATATTCGACTTGACTCGCATGCATTTTAGTTTCATTTTTGTTCATTTTTATCTTGTTATGTCAGTATTTCTATTTCATTTCAGGTATTTACATTCCACAAGTCCTACTTAAGAAAAGGAGAAGAAATGGAAAAGAAATTGACTGAAAATCACAAAGTAGCAGAAAGCAGCAGAAAAATCCATATCAGAAGGTTGTGACGATCGTCACACCTCTCTGACGCTAGGTATAAGTCAAATGTGTGTGCCCCTCGGCACACATAGTACAGCGAATGACACAAGATGAAAATATGTGTACCCCTCGGCACACATGATGTTATGGTCGGCACATGTTAAAATATGTGTGCCCCATGGAACACATGATGTTACGGTCGGCACATGTTAAAATATGTGTGCCCCACGACACACAATTCCTGCCACTCGCCACAAGCTTCTTTCAGTATTAAACACGAAGTTCTCTCCACGTCTACAATGAAGCTCCCATCATTTTCTCATACTCTCTGACCATGATCTCCAACTTCCCACTCCTCCACCTTCTTCAACTTCCCATTATCTCCACTACTCAGCACATGAATCACAAAGTAACTCCCATTAGTTATCACTATAAAAAGGATCGAGCATTCATTTTCCAGATATCCAAGTTTTGTGCGCAAATTAATATTCTTAGTTTTTAGGAAGAAAAGTTTACCATGTAAAAGTGGTAGTTTCTCACATCGAGGAACTACTACACCATATAATTTATGTACTCTTGGATCACAATCTTTCCTACATTATTTCAAAGCTTTATTCAAGTTTATTTCCTTCGTAGTTTTATTAATGTTTATTTCGTCTGCTTTGCTTCCAAGTTTAATTATTTCCAATTATTTTAGTTTTTTCTTCTTATGATATTGTTTTATCATTACAAATCTAAATATGCATATGTTCGTGATTAATAATTATAATTGCGTGTTTGTTTCTTTAAGTATGTCCAGCTAAATTTTTTAGAGTCCGGTATGTGAGGATCATCGTCTCCGAAGGGACTCTGTAACGAATGCTGGCTTAATATTTAATATAGAAACTATGTTTTTCTATTTGTTTTTAAACTTAATTTAAATGGCCTTGTCACGAGAGTGAGAGGTTACTTAACACGATTTTGCCACGAGAGTGAGAAATTAAGTAAGGTTCGAGTTGGCACTACGAGAGCATGAGGGTCGAACCGGATAGTAAAAACTAGGAATTAGTCCTAAACACAGCGAGATCGCTTTAGGATTAATTAGAACTTGTTCATTCTTTAAAATGCGTTCCTCGATTAGAATGGGCAAGCGAGAGCAAAATACCATGGTCAAGGAATGTGACTTTATTCAAAACCACGAGAGTGTGAGGTTCAGTCTTTAAATTAATATTTTATACTAAACACATCTTGACATCAGTATAAGCCAATAAGTTACAGAGTCCCTAAGGTACGCAGAATACACATTCTGGTCTCTCTTTTCATATATATTTCCTTAATCTTATTTTATTTCAGTTTTAGTTCTTAGTTTCCCCTAAATTAATTATTCATTATCCTTAACTTTACAAAGCAAAAATATGTTACAGTAGGTTGACATTGGTCTCTGTAGGTTCGTCAATCTTTTATATTACTTCGATATTTCCATGCACTTGCGGATGCATCAAGTATTTGGCTCCATTGTCGAGGACCAACAGTCAATATTTTTATTTCCGTTGTTGCATCGTCTAGACTAAGGCACTCTTACTTTAATTACTATGTATCACCCAAATTTTTTCTACAACTTCCATTCTCAGTATTTCTAAGAATCACAAGAATCTCATAAATTAGACCTCGAAATACCAATGGAGGATTTCAATGTGTCACTAACTCACTCTTACCCAAATTACCTTAACTACCAATCCCAACATTTTGAGGGGTCGCAAGAATCCTATAAAGTTGATCTAGAATATTACTGGAGAATTACAATGCGTCACTAACTTATCCTCAACGAAATTTCTTCTGCAATCACCACGCCCAATATTTCGAGGAGTCGCAAGAATCCCGAAATTCCACTCTCGACACATTAATGGAAGATCTCACTGCGAAACTAACTTGCTCTAGGCTAGAATATATGATGATGGAGAGATATGAGGAGACACAAAATGTGATGCTAACACACTTTGAAGAACCACAAGAATACCATAATTTAAATCTCGAAACATCAGTGGAGGATTTCAATGCAATGCTGACTCACTCTAGGATAGAATCTATGATAGAGTACTTTGTGGATACCCAAACTATCCAAAATGAAGGTTTAAGAAAACAAAGTCTTCATAATAATGAAACCCTCAGGCATCTGAGCAATGTGGTTGTGTCCCTCGCTACTCAAAACATGGCCTTGGAGACTTAAATCTCCTTGCTTGAACAAAATCCTCTAGGACCCTTCCCTGAAGAGCATGTGGATGTTGTGACAACCAGTCGTGAAAAACAAATAGAAAATCCTAGGAGAGTGATAATGAGGTTAAAGAGCGTAATAATGAGGTTGAGAAGAGTTCTGGTGAGAAAAGAGTAAAGATTGAGAAAAATACACCGACTTCGTCTGAAAGGGAGGTTGTCTACGAGGTAGAGAAGGAAACACATATTATTGTTCCTCCTCCCTATACCCCACCAATTCATTTCACACAAAAGTTTGTGGAAGTCAAGATAGATTCCCAATCCAAAACGTATGTGGAGGTATTGAAAAATATCCACACCAATGCACCTTTTCCTGAGGTCCTGCATAAAAAGAGAAAATTTGAGGACCATGAAACTAGGGAAATCAAATGTTTTAAGAGGGGAAGGTTAACCTTTGAGGTGGTGGATGAAATAACTAATTCTAAACTTGAAAATATGATACTCAAGATAGATCCAGAACCCCCACCACAAGTTCAAAAGAATGAACCATCCCACAGAAGAAAGAAAAGAAAAGGTGAGGGATATGTGACATGGCTTGATAAATGGCCATGGAAACCAAAGACGATTAAAAATTTGATCGAGGATTCATCCTCGAGAGAATCACCATGAGTGTTGACACTCTTAAGTCATCAAGCTATCAACATTAAAAGAAGCACTGCGTGGGAGGCAACCCACGAGTTTTAATTTAGTGTGTTTGCTTTTGTTTGAGTTTGCAGAAAATAAAGACATCAATCGCTTGGCACCTATCAGTTGCATGTAGGCAACTATCGAGGCGAGCATTGATCAGGTTCGTATTCCTTTTCCCACTTTTTACTGAAACATTGAGGACAGTGTTTGGTTTAAGTGTGGGGGAGGAACTTTACCTCCTTCCATTTATCGCTTCTTATTTTGATTTATTGTTTTCTAGTTTATTTCATGTTTTTAAGATTTTATCAATTTCCAATATTTGGTCGAGTCATTGAATATGATGTCAAGTTTGTATGCCTGTTTTTCAATTGTTACTTAATTTCCCCGGATTTTTAAAATTTTGACCTCGAACAACATTTTTTTTTATATTGATGCACGGCACACACAATCTGAAAGTATATAGGTTGTCACACTTTAGGCTGTGTTAGAGGGACTTGGGAAAGTTTCAATAAAATCGATACCATTATGACACCCAAAACCCCCTCATTATATGATATCGATTTGGGTACCAATTATGCTTAAACCTTAGGCTCAAGTTTTCCAAGTAGCTCTTAAGTAGTTTATATTAGCAGTCACCACCATCTTAAACACAAAATACATAGGGATTCAATGAATATAAGTGAATGATCCTAAAAATTCTAAAAAAATTAGTTGCCATAATAAATTTAAAATAGGGAACGCACCTGTTAAGTTAGGTGATCCTCACACGGTCACTTAATCCAACAGTTGTGGAACCTACAAAATATAATAAAATAACCCGTCGTCAGTTGGTTCATAGGTGTCTGGTGTTGAACTTGGTAGGGCGAACATCAGTCTGATCCCCCGCAACTGCGATTGGTTAAATAAAAGAGGTTACCAAACTTATGTACTAGAACCTCGAGATAAAGGATCATAGTCGTTTACCAATTTCCCTACTATGTGCATGTACATATAACAGGCTTAATGTGATTACACTTGAATGAATAAAGTGAAATAAAAATGAGAGATATATGTTGAGTTATAATGTCTTGATTCGAATTAGTTTGCATAACGAGGGAGTCTTTGAACATTGTGTCTTTACGGTATCCTTGGTATTGAACATTTAGTACCTATCATTCTAACATTAGCCTAGCAGTTGCATATGATTAGAGTTGTGTTGTGCCCTTGTTTCAAATCACACTTAATCATTTCTTTTACCGTGTTGGTCAATTGCTTAAGGACAAGCAATGGTTTAAGTGTGAGGGTATTTGATAACGCGAAATTATATCGTATATTCGACTTGACTCGCATGCATTTTAGTTTCATTTTCGTTCATTTTTATCTTGTTATGTCGGTATTTCTATTTCATTTCTGGTATTTACATTACACAAGGCCTACTTGAGAAAATGAGAAGAAATGGAAAAGAATTGGACTAAAAATCACAAAGTAGTAGAAAGCAGCAGAAAAATTCATATCAGAAGGTTGTGACGATCATCACACCTCCCTGACGCTCGGCATAAGTCAAATATGTGTGCCCCTTGACACACATAGTATGGCGACCAGCACAAGATGAAAATATGTGTACCCCTCGACACACATGATGTTACGGTCGGCACATGTTAAAATATGTGTGCCCCATGGTACAAATGATGTTACTGTCGGCACATGTTAAAAAATGTGCCTCACGGCACAAAAAGACTGCCACTCATCACAAGCTTCTTTCAGTATTAAACACGAAAATATCTCCACGTATGCAATGAAGCTCCCATCATTTTCTCAACTTCTCCGACCATGATCTCCAACATCCCACTACCTCCACCTTCTTCAAATTCCCATTATCTCCACTACTCAGCACATGAATCACAAAGTAACTTCCATTAATTCTCACTATAAAAAGGATCGAGCATTCATTTTCCAGATATCCAAGTTTTGTGCACAGATTATTGTTGTTAGTTTTTAGGGAGAAAAGTTTACCATGTAAAAGTGGTAGTTTCTCATATCGAGGAACTACCACACCATTAGTTTTAGGCCTATAATTTATGTACTTTTGGATCACAATCTTACGGACATTATTTCAAAGCTTTATTCAAGTTTCAAGATTTATTTCGTTCGTAGTTTTATTCAAGTTTATTTCGTCTACTTTGCTTTCAGGTTTATTTATTTGCAATTATTTTTGTTTCTTGTTCTTTTAATATTTTTTTTATGATTACAAATCTAAATATGTATGTGTTCATGGTTAATAATTATAATTGCATGTTTATTTCTTTAAGTATGTCTGGCTAAATTATTTAGAGTCCGGTATGTGAGGACAGTCGTCTCCGATGAGACTTGGTAACGAATGTTGGCTTAATATTTAATATAGAAATTATGTTTTGGTCTTTGGTTTTAAACTTAATTTGAATGGCCTTGTCACGAGAGTGAGAGGTTACTTAACACGATATTTCCACGAGAGTTGGAAATTAACTAAGGTTTTAGCCGGCACTGCGAGAGTGTGGGGGTCGAACCGGATATTAAAAACTAGGCATTATTCCTAAACACAGCGAGATTGCTTTAGGATTAATTATAACTTCTTCAGTATTCAAAATTCGTTCCTCGATTAGAATGGGCGAGCGAGAGCATAAATCCCATGGTCAAGGAATGTGACTTTATTCAAAACCACGAGAGTGTGAGGTTCAGTCTTTAAATTAATATTTTCTACTAAACACATTTGTAACATCAGTATAATCCAACAAGTTACAGAGTCCCTGAGGTACACGGAATAGACATTTTGGTCTCTCTTTTTATATATATTTCCATAATCTTATTTTATTTTAGTTTTAGTTCTTAGTTTCCCCTAAATTAATCATTCATTACATTTAACATTAAAAAGCGACAATATATTACTGTTCACCGTGTTTTCTGGTAAACAACCGCTGATCTTCCAAAAAGGGTAACTTTTTGGTTACTCACATGATCGATAAGTTTGATTCTAGAACATATGCTAATTTTTGATGTTGTTTGGACATAAATGTTAATGTGGGTGAAGAGCGCACGTTCGACTGGGAAAGGGATGATTTTGATTGAAGAAAGTAAATAGAACAAAGGGGTCGAGGAGATGTTAGGTGCAGGAGTCTGGGTAAAAGTGCAGATAAAGTACAAACAAGATAACAGGGAAAGAAATGTAAAGAGAGAAATAAAAGACTTTGATTGTAAAATGTGGTGTTTCAAACGTACATTTTTCAGTATTCTTTCTCACGTACTGGGTACTTGAATAGTATTAAATAATTTGTACGATCAGTTGAACACACGGAAATCTACATAAACTTCCTATATTTATACTAAAACTAGGTAACCGTCGAGTAGTTGCCTTGCTCTAGGATGAAGAAAAGTGTCTTCTGCATGCGCTTTGACCCCTCTTTTCACGCCATGTTGCTTTCCTCAACTGCCAAGCGAACTGCTTTTCCCCCCTTTCTTCAAATTCAAAATATTTTGGGGCAGATACGAAGTTCCCTTCTGTTTGAATACCTTGGAGTGCCTTTAGTCGAAGGGATTCAGAACCTTCTGGTCGAAGACTCAATTTAACTTAGAATTTCTCTAAGTACTTTTCTACTTTGTCAAAGCCTTTCCAACTTAAACTAGTTCAATCTATTTTTGTCCCATAAGGTCAACTTGTTATAGGTCTGGAATTTAGGAGCTAACAAATTGCCCCCCAAGAATATCAGTTTCGATGCAAGGAGAGATGATTATTCTTTGAGATTGCCATTCGACACCTGTCTTTCTCTTTGACCACATAAATCGCTTGTGTGCTTTTCGCCTTCTACCAACCCCTGCTGGTATTCAGAGTCATCGTTACCTTTTTCTCAACACGTCGCTGTCAATCAGCCGTTGCCATGCTTCCATGATGGCATTTGTCCCTACAACCTAGGAAAGTATGGCAAACATTAACATTTCTCGTACGATAACTGCTTTAACGTTCGCGACGTGCCCCACTAACTCTGTAGTATTAAATGGTCTTGAGATAAACACTCTTTCCTGAACACTATAAATAGACGAATCCTCTTTTGGCAATTCTTTTACAACTCCTAGTATTCTTTACTTTCTAGCAAAGAGAAAAAAAAACCTTAACAACTTCATCTTCTTCGCTCTTTCACTACTACTTTCAGTCATGGCTTTCCTTTCGAATGCACCCAACAATCCAAAAACTAAGAATGTTTCTTATCTCCAAAGACAACCAGAGGTTTTCTCGACTAACCCTATACCTGTTTCGACTAGAGAACAAAGGGTCGTATCTGAACCCATGGCCAAAGAGTGGCGTGATGCTTATGATTCCTAATTTCTTATCCCTGTTAGGTATTCTGGGAAAATGTATGTTATGCCTGGCCCATTTTCTAAATGTTTCGAGAACCTAAAACAAAATAATAGCTTCTTCCCAACTCACCCTAGGCTCAGGCTTATAGGTTGTGCGAAGAAACTCAGGGATGATCCTGAAGATGCAACTCCTGCCAACCAGCAACATTCTCAGACGAAGGAAGATATAAACCTTCAGTTCATGAACAAGGTCAATAGGATCTTTCGATCTTACCCTAGTATTACTTAAGAATACTAAGAATGGCTGAGCAAGATGGAGAAAGTACAATCCCAAATCTGGAAAGATATGGGGATCTATGACTTTATCATGTTGTCGAAGACTGGGTTAGCTTATTGCCCTCTCATGCTGGTGTCTTCATTGTATTTCTGGGACAACACACATTTTACCTTCCATTTTCCTTGTAGAATGGTAACTCCAACCCTCTTTGATATAACCGCCATTACTGGTCTTCGACCAACGGGTGATTACTTTGACCTTGAGGATCTGTCTAAAGATTCTACCAGGTTTTCAGCCACGAAGCCCACGTATACCTTATTCATTAATCATTTCCACGACAAATCAAGTACAACTGTCTCTGAAGTGGAACACATAGCTTTTCTGGCTTTGTGGTTATCTCGTTTTGTTTTTTGCATCAATTCACTTCAAGTGACTAAGAAAATGCTTACTCTTGCAACACAGCTTCACCATGGCTATCCTCTTTGTCTGGCTGAGTTGATTCTAGCTAACCTGTATGAGTCCATCAGCAATGGTGTGACTCAACTTAAGGTTATTGGAGACAAGGCGAGTTTACTTCTTTCCGACCCCTTTTGGCTTCTGCAAGTTTTGCTAAATGCCACTTTTGAATCTTTTCTTCCGCAGAAGGATAATATTAACGAGAGGGCCCCAGAGGTCCTGAATAGAAGGGTCGAAGGGACTAAACTAGTCCTGTTAACTCCAACTGACGAAGGTCAACAATTCCAAAAGGCGTTTACCAGTTTTGTAATGATGTTTGCAAAGCGGAAGTAATTTGTTTCGACCATGGCTCCCTTTGCTAGTAGAAAGGTTGGCTCGGAATGGTTCATTCGACCATATCCCTCGTCTGACGAAGATGACCATGTGGATGAATATGTAGCTATATGGGAGTCATTTCTTCGACCAAGAATCATGCCTATGAGATTCAAGAGTTCAAATAATCAACTTAACTTAGTTTCTTATCAACCGAATCTTGTATCTCGACAATTTGGTATTATCCAGACGCTCCCATCACCAATCTACTCTCGAGAAAAGCTTCTGTTGTTTTACAATGCAGACTACTCAGAGGATGCTGCTACCAAGCATATTGGTAGGTACGTTGGTCAAACCGTAGTAACTCTGTTCGACTTCAATCTAAATTTCCTGTGTTCTCCTCTTTTTGATGACTGGTGGAAGCAGTACTATAATGAAGAATTTTTCGATGAAAAAGACTTCGCTGCTCACCTTCAAGAGGCGTTTTTCTAGTCTCTGACAAGATAAAAAGGGTAATCTTCATTCTCAAAGAAAATGTCTTTATCGTCTTTAATCTAATCATTTGACACCTAATTTATCTTTGTTATTTTCTAGCGGTCAAGAGGACCGTCACAAAGAAAGTCGCTGAAAGCGCAAAAGAAGGAGACCCTTCTGTGAAACCTTCACCCAAGGTAAATACTTTCCGCTGTTATATCTCTCTTTCCGACATATTACTTTTGACGCTAATGGATTCGACTCCTTTCTGGGCATTTGAAATCAATTTGCAGAAAAGGAAAGTTCAAGAAATTGAAATTTCTGGTGATGAAGACGAAGAATCTCCTCCTGTACCCCTAAAAAGACAAAAGTTAAAGAAACTAACCCCTATTCCTGAGCCTCTTCCAAAAACTAAGGTCAAGGTAAAAGTCATTGGGTCGAGACCTCCTCCTATCGTCATCAGATAACCAACGTAGCAAGAGATAGCTGCTAGGTTAAACAATCCTAATGAGAGAGACAACTCAAGTCTTGGCGCTGAAATTCCACCTAAGGTAATTACTTCGACCCCTCACGATCATTTATTGACTTCAACTTCATTTTCTTTTTCAATAGTTCTGATAGCCATCTTGTAATCTCCAGGACACTGCTGGTACTTCAAAACATAACCTCGTAGAAGAATCCGTCACTTTGATAAACAATGAGGGTGATCCTACTTACAGGCCTTCTTCGGCAAAAGGATCTTTTGTGAGTTCTGCTAGCGAAGTGAACCAAACATCTGGGCACGAAGGTGTTGGAAAGCCTAATGAAGAAGTTCCTAGTGAAGAGCATGTGAATCCTGGGAATCCGCAAGCTAATGATGATGGACAGAAGGATGGGGAAAAGTAGGTTCCTGACGATGTGATCGAAACGGAGAAGAAAAACACACCAGTGGGAGGAAATCAGACTAAAGATATTCCGGCGACTGATGAGTGAGAAGACCTCACAGGGGGAGCAGGAAACTCTGCGCGTGTTGAAGATGTCTTTGTGCAGATGCCTGTCGAAGCCAATCTGGCTCGTATTGTAAACGATAGGGTTACTTCCACAAGTCCTATACCAAGGAAGATTTGGCATTGCTGAAACAACAAAATCCTCGTGGCTACTTGACTGCCATCCTTGAGGGTAGAGAAAGTTCTTCTGATCAGAGTGCTTCGACTGCGTCTGGAAAATCCACTTCAACATCTCCTCTTGAAGAAGCACTTCAAAAGGTTAAGGCCAAACTTTTCAAAAGAGATTTAATGCTGAACTTAGAGGGAGAACCTACATCCCCTTCCTTTTTGAGGACTACTTTAGGAGCTGTTGACCTTTTTGCTGCTTCGCCTAACATTGCCAGCATTATCTTGGATCTGATTTCCATCATCGATCAGGTTCCAGCTAACTACAACCGTCGAAGGACTCTTACTCGTGAAATTGAGGAGGCCAATGGCCATGTAGCTGCTGTCTGGGGTGCTGTTGTTGAATCAGCTTCGAAGCTGAAGAATTTTTCGAAGGCGCAAGAAGCTAGGCAGAAAGAAGTAGAAGAACTTGATCAAAATACAACCAGTATGAAGGATCAAATCAGAGAGTTAGAAGCCAAGATTTCTGCCAACAATAAACGAATGGAAGAAAATCTCGCTGTCAGCACTGATTCAGAGAGTCAAGAGGAACTCAACGAGGGATTAGCATATGCCGAACGAGCCCAAGCATTAGATGTCAAGATCGAGGCTCTTCATCAGTCGAAACCCTGTGTGAAAGATGCTTGGAGTTGCAGAAGATAAAATACCTCCAAATCAAGGCCAACCTCCTGTTTTGCTTTCGAAATTATTTTTTTGTTTTATGCATATATATTCGGTAATGACTTTCATCCATTTTGGCTTTATAATATATTTTCCATCTTGGCTTTTTAACTTGTTTAAGATCAAGTATTGGTTACTCTAACCTCTTGAAGTGCAAGTCTATACATTTTTAAGTATTTACCATTTACTCTCAAGAGTCTTTGGTCTTCATTTAACTCCTCGACCTCATATGCGCCACCAGATAACATTTGAATGATCTTAAAAGGTCCTTCCCATTTAGGAGACCATTTTCCCATATTTCTATCTTTTTGATCCATTGGGAGGATTACTTTTCATACCAGGTCTTCAGGCATGAATGCCTTAGGTTTTACTCTTTTATTGTAAGATCTTTCCACTCTCCTCTTTTGTGACCTTAAGAGATCCAAAGCTCTCAATCTTTCTTCGTCCAAATCAATCAATTCGTCTAACATCATATTCCAATAAACTTCAGAAGGGATGTCTTGATGTTTCTGAATTCTCGTTGACTGTAGACAGATTTCTACTAGCAATACTGCATCATGGCTGTAAGTTAATTGAAAAGGCGTTGTTCTGATAGCTTCTTTCCTACATGCTTCTTTATTAAGCTGATTATTACCTTGTTTTCCGCTTCGACTTGACCATTTGCTTGTGCATAATAAGGTGTAGACGTTAATAATTTGAACCCCATTTATGCAGTGAACTCTTGCATTTTTTGACCAATAAAGACTAATCCTTGATCAGTTGTTATTTTCTCAGGGATTCCAAACCTGTATATAATGTGCTTTTGAATGAATTCAATGACATTTTCCTGGTCTACATTGACTAAAGGAATTGCTTCAATCCACTTAGTAAAATAATAAATGCCCACCAATATGTACTTCTGGCTTTTAGATGACGCTGGTCGAATCTCTCCAATAAGATCCAAGGCCCATCCACTAAAAGGCCAAGGTTTCACAATTGAGTGAAGTTCGCTTGCAGGTACGTGTTGGATACTTGTATGTACTTGACATTCCTGAAATCCTTTTGCAAATTCAACACAGTCTTTCAAAATAGTGGGCCAATATAGTCCTTGTCGAAACAATAACCATTTCATTTTATGGCCCACTTGGTGTGCTCCACATGCTCCAACATGTGTAGTTAAAAGGGCTATGTATGCCTCTGTTTAATTTAGGAATTTTAATAGCACCCCTTCAAGCGTCTTTTTAAATAACTCGTTTCCCAATAGGGTATAACTCAGCGCCATGTACTTTATCTTTCATTCTGTCAAAGCTACGGGATTTTGCAAATAATCCACTATAGGCTTTCTCCAATCTTGTTCTGTTAGATTATCTATGAACGAAATTTCGAAGTTTTCGTGATCAGTGTATCTTAACTTTGTTGTTTTCAAATCTATTAGAGACAACTTGGTCAATGTCACTCTTCCTCTAACTTCGATTACCTGTTGTAATTTCTCTTTCGAAATTTTGTACCTGGATGCAATTTGTGCTAAGTAATTAGCTACTTGATTCTCCAGTCTTGGTATATGTCAGATGTTGATCTTTTCAAAGTTTTTCAACAAACGATTGACTATTACAAAATACATGATCAGATTTTCTCTTATGCATTTATATTCTTTTGTAACTTGTTTTATAACTAACTCTGAGTCTCCCATTATTTCGACTCGAGTTGCCCCCAATTTCAACAATATTTCAAGGCCTACGATTAGAGCTTCGTATTCAGCCTCATTGTTCGAACAAGAACCTTCGATCTTGTACTTGAATGTTGTTGGAATTTTTTTTGGAAAAATAATTAGAACCCCTACCCCAGTTCCGTCTTTATGACTAGAACCGTCGAAGTATAACTTACAAGGCTCGATCTCCAAGTAGTTGATCGATTCCTCATTTAAAGAG
Source organism: Vicia faba (assembly GCA_948472305.1). Taxonomy (NCBI): domain Eukaryota; kingdom Viridiplantae; phylum Streptophyta; class Magnoliopsida; order Fabales; family Fabaceae; genus Vicia; species Vicia faba. The sequence goes on along the minus strand of OX451741.1, from coordinate 1,434,318,113 downwards.
TGGTCAATTATAAAATCTGCTACCACTTGACCTTTCCCAGCCTTAAGAGGTGTAAAATTTAATGAATACTCAGTTAATGCAAGTGCCTATTTTCCAATTCAACTGTGCAAGATGGGTTTCAACAACATATATTTGAAAACATCAAAATGAGACGAAACAAAAACAGCAACTAGTTTAATATATTGCTTGAGCTTTGTACATTAGAAGTAAAGACATAAACATAACTTTTCAACTTCTCTATATCTAGTTTCTGCATCATTTAAGACTCTACTGAGGTAATAAATAGGTCTTTCGACACCATTCTCATCCTCTTGAGCTAACATGCTTCCTAAAGTTTTATCGGATGCAGCTATGTACAATCTCCTACTTCTATTTCTACAAGGAGGTACCATAATGGGTGGTTTTGAGAGGTATTCTTTGATCTTGTCGAAAGTTTCTTGTTGTTCTTTTCCCCACTCGAAGCCTCCTTTGTTGAGTCGAAGTAGTGGTGAGAAGTCTTGCATTTTCCCACTTAAGTTGGAAATAAATCTCCTCAGGAAATTTATCTTACCAAGTAGAGATTGCAACTCCTTCTTGTTAGTTGGCGCTTTCGCTTCCAAAATGGCTTTGGTCTTGTTATGGTTTACTTTAATTCCCTACTTGTTGACCACAAAGTCTAAGATTGCAACTCCTTCTTGTTAGTTGGCGCTTTCGCTTCCAAAATGGCTTTAGAGGATTCATTTTCAGACTATACCGTCTCATCCTTTTGAAGGATTGTCGAAGATGGTCTATATGAGTCTTCCCAGAAACAGATTTAACAACAATATCATCAATATAAATCTGCATAAAAGTGTCGATGAAATCTTGGAAGATTGAGTTCATTGCTCTTTGATATGTTCCCCCTATGTTTTTTAGGCCAAAAGGAATCACTACCCATTCGTAAGTGCCTAAAGCTCCAGGGGATCGAAAGGCTGTTTTCGACACATCCTCTTCAGCAATAAAAATTTGATTATACCCTGAGTATCCATCAAGCATACTCGTGTATTCGAAGCCAGCGGCATAATCGACAAGCATTTCTTCCACGTGTATTTGACTTCAACCTCTAAGACCGCTATCATTCTACTTTCGTCTACATATGACAAAATCTTTTGTAAGGTTTGTGATTCAGTCATCATCACCAAATTCACTTCACCACCAAGTTGGTCGTATGTCATCAACTCCTCCATAGTCAATGTATGATAAGTCTTCTCTATCCCACTGGAAACCATGGTCAGAATGTAAGTAGAGGGAGAAAAAGGCATTTGGTGCTGGTGCCAAATCGAACTCAGGAGGATTTCATGGCCCTATATGAGCCATGTTTCTGTCGAAGCTATTTTTCCAACGTTATTAAATTCATCCAAGTAATAACTTTGGTCAGCTTCTATATTCTCTACAATGCCATCAGGGCGCGAAATCGTGACTCGTTGATGCATCGAAGATGGCACTGCACCTATGCCATGTATCCACTCTCTACCTAAGAGTAGATTTTAGTTAGGCTTCGCTGAAATGAACATGAACATAGTTGGTCGAAGTATTGTTCCCACCTTGAGGTCTAATTGTATCACCCCCATAGTGGTTCTAATACCTCCCTCATAGTTCGACAAAACCATGTCATGGGGTTTGATATCTGCATCTCCTTTGCCCAATTTCCTTAGCATAGATTAGAGAATTATATTTATTGTAGCTCCACAATCAATCACAATTTTGTTGATTGTTATTTCCCCTATATTTGCTCTTATGAACAAGGGCTTTAGGTGATTTTTCATCGCCTCTATAGGTGGCTCGAAGAATGCATTTTGCTCCTCAACGCAACCATTGTTCATCACATAATAGCACATTGTCCTATGTTTGGCCATTTCTTGTTCGACTTCCTAGTCGGTCTCTTCGACTTCGACTTGGCAATCGTATTCTTTAGGTAGCACTGATACTACATTTACCATAATGTCTAAAGTAGCATCAGATTCAGAGTTACCTTCTTCATTTGATTCACCTCGATCTAGCCACTCCAATCTTCTTGAAATTGGTTTCCTTTCTGAAGGATTTCGTTGTTTTCCTTTGTCCATTCTTTGTGGCATGTTGGTGTTTAACTCTTGTTAAGGCTCTTTTGTCGCCTCCCTTTCGGCTTTTCGCTGTCTTTGGAATCTTTTCCATTGGGAGCGAGACACGGGGTTCTTCCCCTTATAGTTGCTCAACACGTTGTAGTGGTAGAAATGTTCAAGACTAAGCCATTGGATTGACTAGACTTATACAAATCAAAATAAAAATTGCCACCGCGCTTTATTGTTTCCAAAGGAATGGAAAAAGAGCGAATAACCCAAAAAGAGGGGGAAAGATTCAAGGTAAGGGGGTTGGTTATGCAAAGGGAAGGTATTAGCACCCTAAACATCTATGGTACTCCACAGGAACCTCTTTGAAAAATCTGTATATTTTGGCTATGAAATATGTTGTATAAAATAGATGGTGGAGGTGAGAAAAGAAATATATTTATTATTTTTGCACCCTCCGCGGTTGCGAACCTTAAAATCAACAATGCCTCACTCAACACCCAAGTGAAACATATCTCTCTTTACTACATATTGTAGAAGTATAGTTGTTTGCATCACTACAAGTATTGATAAGATTTCAATCTCTTGAGAAAAGTTTAAAGATAAAAGCCAAAGTGGCAAAATGGTTTGAAATGAGATTGATTGACTTTTAGTCTTCTCACAAAAAAGTCAAAGTATTGTTAAGTTTATTTGAGTTTATTTATGAAAATGTTTGAAAATGCATGGACCTAAGTCCAAGTTTATTATAAAAGTAATTCACGTTTAAAACAAGAAAATTTTCTAAAAGGGGGGAGAAGATTTTTGAAATTAAAGAAGATGGGAGGAGAAGAAGAGGATATCCTAAAGCATAAGGTAAAAGCTAGGGATAAGAACCATCTAACCAACAAGAAGTCAATAGTTGACATTATGAGCCAAAATAGAATTCTCATTCTTTGGATTGAAACCAAACAAGCAAATGTACTAGACCTCTTGAGAGAACCAAACTTCAAGTGTATTAAGTCTTCACAAAAATCGGGCAGAGTAACGGCTGTATACGGGTGAATTCCAGATTACAAACAAAGGGTGTAATCATAATAACATGCACACAAAACAAACAAACAACCCAATGTCTTGAGGTAAACCTCAGGGGCTCCAGACAAAATAATCAGATAAGATCACAAGGTCTCCAATCATAGGCCAAGGTTTCTAATCCTAAGTCCAAAAAGTCCAATGCTCCATAATGTCAAGGTTAGTATCCAAATAGTCCAAGAATCATTAAATATTTTTTAGGGTTTAGGTTGATTATTAGGTGCCTTTATAAGAAAAGAAAAGCTCAAGTGAGAAAAATAAAAAATTACAAGAATATAAAGGGGCTCAAGTGAGCAAAGATGAAAAATAACATGAAATGTAAATGCTATAAGTAAATGGTGCATAAAGTAAGGAACATAAAATAAAATCACAAAATAAAATCAATTATTAGTGATTAGAGGTTAGTTGGATGATCATATCGAAACTTGCATTTTGAACTCATTAGAGGATTGGTAGAACCAAAGCCTTGACTCAACAAGTTGCATTTTCTTTTTGTCAAGTATATCATCCATTTGGAATCCTTATGAGTATCATTTAATGATCAACGATGTTTAAGTGATTCGCGTTGACCAAAGGTATTATAGATCCATTAGAGGAATGGTAGAACCAAAGCCTCCACACAATAAATCTCAAGATTATTGGATCAAAGAGATCAAATTAACATACTTGGGCTTGCAAACATAAGTTTGGGCCATGAATGATCATTTATTCGAATTGGGACAAAATTTAGCGCTATGTTAAGCAATCGTGAGTGAACTTATATAGAAGTCGCACCTATTTTAAGGCCGGTCAATAGCAATCTATGCATCATTTGTTTTGAGACATGATATAGAGATCATGCTCCAACAACATTTAGTGCAATAAGAAGGGGATGAGATGAAGAGGGATGGGAGAGAATATACAAACCACTTTTGGATTAAATTTAATCAAACTATTATTAAAATCATTCATCCATTTTTGTGGAGTTAGACTCAACACCATGGATCCAATGATGTTAATAAAGTTCATGATCAAAAATTTAATCCAAGATCAGCCAGAAAATAATCACAAAATAATATTATATTTTAATATATACAAAAAGGTTTAAAAATAATGTTTAAAAATAGAAATAAAAGAGAAAAATATCAATTATGTCCAAATTAATCAAGAAATAAAAGTAAGACCATAGAAAAATCAGAAAAGAACAAAAATAATTTTATAAATTTTTTGGAATTTTTTTAAAGTAGGAAACTATTTTTAAAATTAAAAGAAAGGGGTAAAATAAACCAAAAAAGATTAAAAAAATAGCAAAGTCAGAAACAAAAATAAAATAAGGTCACCAATATTTGTCACAATATCATTGGATCATTCCATAATTTTTTCAGAATTTAAAAATGTATAAAAGTATTTTTAAACATTTAAAATAATTCAAATAAAGTGTAAATTTATAAAAAATACAAAAACACAAAATTAAATGGTGAAAAAATAAAAATCAGAAAGAGAATAATCAAAAATATATTTCATAATTTTTTCATAATTTTTGGACTAAAAATGATTTTTCTATGATTTTTTGAAGTTTAAAACAATTAAATATAAAAAATCAGAAAAGAAAATAAAAGTAAAAAATATGTGGACCATTGGATGAGAGTCAAAACGCGTTAGTAATCAAATCCAAGGGATCTGGCGCATTGTGCATATCATGGTCATTAGTGAATAAAGCACTGAATCAATTATTAAATCACAATTCAAAAATAACAAGTGGTGTGCCATCATTGGTTGGACGATGACACGTTGGGCATCTTCAACCTCCAGCCAACGTGAATTGCAGGTCTCTCAAACTATAAAATCAGAAGCTCATACCTATTCCATTCGCTTCATCTCTTCAAGATGAAGACAACCACACCCTCGCGCCAAATTTATATAAACTGTAACTCGAGCAATTTGGAAAGAAAGTTTTGAAAAGGGATTTGAAATTGCAGGGTCAAAACATGCTTCCAGTAAGAAGTAAGTTTTGTGAATAGAACCAGGGAAATGAGAGCATCACAATGATATCAAAGTTTTGAAGAATTGATTAAGGAATCTACCTATTGAAGTTGAGTTGCAGAGCTCTGAAACTGGACTTCTATGGAGCAATATAGGGCATGATTCTTGAATGTAATTATATGGTTAGCTTCAGGGAAGTTCAAGGAAAGTGAATTGATGAAAAAATTGGATTGAAAAAGGCTTGAGAATGGATTTCAAAGTTGCTGAATTCTGAGTTAGGAAACAAGTTTGGCAGGGTGATTCTGGCTATCTAAGCTTGAGTAAATGAATGGGGAATGACCCTCTATTTATAGGGAATCAAATGGAATGTCAAAGAGTGTGAAATGATGAAGTTTGTGTTAGAACATAAATTGGTTCTACATCCCAATAAGAGTTTTGATGATAACAAACACATGATATAAAGAACAAATATGCTCGCTAATAAAAGTATCATTTCATGCAGGAAGTTCTGATGTGAAAAAGATGTTCTAATGCAATTGGAAGTTCTGCCAGAACATCATCAAAAGTTCTGATTATGCGAGCACAAAAGTTGAGAGGACAATGAAAGATTCAGACGCATCAAATATGCATGACACGCTTATATGAAGGAGTTCTGATTGAACTTCTGAATGCACCAGCGTTGAGAAACGGAATCTCTGATACTCTGATGTGTAAAATTCTTATCAAGCTGTAAAGAACTCTCAACGGTAATATTCATCCTCTGATGTGAGAAGCTCTGAAGCGTTACAATTCCATGAATGCAAGATCATAAGTAACGACTACAAACAGACAATGATCTCCTGATTTGGAAAGATCATTAACGTGTGTTATGGACATACCAAAAGTATCTTCATATGTCACTATTGCAAGGCCTATATAAAGCAGACTAGAAGAAGATTTCAAGACGATGAACAACTGCGCTAAAAAATAAAGACTCACGTGAAAAGTAAACAACGCAGCTATCAATCTTCATCCTCAACGTTCAATATTAAATTGTGTAAAACATCACAAGTTTGTGATATTGTTTATTAGAAACATCATTGTACACTTTTATTCAATTATTTGTTTAGTGAATTTCCTTGAGAAAACCGAGTTGTGGTTTTGGACTCAAGAATAATTATAATCAAGTTTTATTAGTGAATTAAGTCCTCGTTGGAGAGAGGCGAAATCACCTTGGCGGGTGGACTGGAGTAGTTTGAGATCAAACGAACCAGGATAAAAATATTTGTGTCATTACTGCTTTTGATTTCAAGTTTTCAATTCAACCCCCCCCCCCCCCCTCCCTTCTTGTGTTTTTCACTTCTTCAATTGGTAACAGAGCACCTGGATCTGGGTGCAAACACTTAACCGTGTCAGATAAAGATCCAAGGGGAAAACACTATGATGGGAACAAGTCAGAACATCAGCAGCAGCCCTCCAATATTTGAAGGTGGAAATTTTGAATACTGGAAGGATATGATCAGAAGTTTCTTCCTAGCCTATGATGCTGACCTATGGGATGTGGTAACTGATGGATACATACATCCTGTTGATGAACACGGTCAGAAGATTTACAAAAAAAGGATGACAGATCATCAAAATCAAGACTTCATAAATCATTACAAGGCCAGAACGATTCTCTTGAGTGCCATATCATATTCAGAGTATGAGAAGATCACAAACATAGAAACAACTCAGAACATGTTTGATTCTATGAGAATGATGCATGAAGGCAACATGCAAGTAAAAGAAACCAAAGCCCTTGCGCTCATTCAGAAGTATGAAGCCTTCAGAATGGAAGAAGATAAAACCATTGAAACAATGTTCTCTAGATTCCAAACTCTGGTGGCAGGGCTAAAAGTGCTGGATAAAGGGTACTCAACTACTGATCATGTAAAGAAGATCATCAGAAGTTTACCAAAACAATGGAGACCAATGGTCAAGGCTCTCAAACTGGCAAAAGATCTGAACATAATATCTCTAGAAGATCTTGTCAGCTCCCTCAGAAGCCATAAGATAGAGTTAGAAGATGATGATCCCCAAAAGCAATGTAAGTCTCTCACTCTGAAATCTAACAAATATGAAACCAAACATTTGCAGGCAGAAGCAGAAAACTCTGGAGAATCATCATCAGAAGAAGATGAATTTTCTCTCTTCTCCAGAAGGGTGAATCAACTGTGAAAGAAAAGACAAAGGAAATTCAGAAATCCCAGAAGACCAGAGAATCAAAATGAATCCTCCTCCAGATACAGAAAGTCTGAGTCTTCCTCTGGACACAGAAGATCTGAAGGTTCTTTAGGATACAAAAAGCCAAATAACAAGGACATCACCTGCTATGAGTACGATGAGCAAGGGCACTACAAAAGTGATTGTCCAAGGCTTCAGAAGGAGAAGCCCAAAAAGAAGTTCGTCAAGGAAAAGAAGAAGAGCCTCATGGCAACATGGGATGATTTGGACTCCTCTGAAGCTGACTCAGAGTCAGATGATGAAAGAGCAAACATAGATCTCATGGAAAACGTGTCAGAAGACAGTGAAGCATCTGGTTAAAACTCAGAATCAGACACTGAAGAGGTATTTTCTGACTTCACTATTAACTTTTCTAAAGCTGAACTTGCAGAAAGTCTGAGTGAGATTCTGAAAAGGTATCAGCAGCTCAGAGTCAAATTCAAGAAACTGAAAAAGGATCTTGCTTCTGACTCTAAAGAAACTGAGAGTCTGAGATTAGAAAACTCTGAGTTAAAAGAAAAGATTTCAAAACTAGAAAATGTTTTACAAAACTGTCAGAAGTAAATAATCTCAGAGGATCCCAGTAATACTGATAAGATCATAAAGGAATATGATCAAAGCTTTCAGAAGTTTCTAGCTAACAACATAGATAGAAGTAAAATGGCTTCAATGATCTATGGAGTCAGCAGGAATGGCAGAATAGGTATAGGATACAAAGGCAAAAAATCCCAACCTAAGAAAGTTAAGGATTTGGTTATCAAACGCACTCCTCTCTATTCTCACTTCACCACTGGGCAAACACATGATATAAAACATGCTGGTAAGGCGTTTTATACTAAACCAAAATTCAAACATAATTTTGGAAACTCTAACAGTCATGGACCCAGAAAGATATGGGTACCAAAAGACAAAATCATCTATGTTGCAGATATTTTTAACAGCAAGGTTGAAACTCCAGTACTAACACCTGGACTTTAGATGCTCTCTACACATGGAGGAAAGAAAGCATATGTTCCAAAGCCTGGAATTTAAAAGATTCGCAGGTTTCAGAGGCAATCAGAAACAGAAGATTACTGGCTCTGAAACAATTTGAAACGGGAATGGAAATACAACATCAAAAGCTCTCTAAAGAATCTCAGATGTATCCAGAAGAGGATGTCACACTGTTTAAATCACTTCTATCAGAGCAAGCCAATCATAGTCTTTACCACTTTTTGATTCTTGACAAAAAGGGGGAGAATGGAGAATATTTTGACTCATAATCAGAAGATCGTCAAGGAAGTATTTTAGTTTTCTCATTAGCTTTGTACTCTACTCTGGGGGAGCCTTTTAATTATTGTTCTTTATATTCCATCAAAATATACTAGTTTTTGTCATCATCAAAAAGGGGGAGATTGTTAGAACATAAATTGGTTCTACATCCCAGTAAGAGTTTTGATGATAACAAACACATGATATAAAGAACAAATATGCTCGCTAATAAAAGTATCGTTTCATGCAGGAAGTTCTGATGTGAAAAAGATGTTCTAATGCAATTGGAAGTTCTGCCAGAATATCATCAAAAGTTCTGATTATGCGAGCACAGAAGTTGAGAGGACAATGAAAGATTCAGACGCATCAAATATGCATGACACGCTTATAAGAAGGAGTTCTGATTGTACTTCTGAATGCACCAGCACTGAGAAACAGAATCTCTCATACTCTGATGTGAAAAATTATGATCAAGTTGTAAAGAACTCTCAACGGTAACATTCATCCTCTGATGTGAAAAGCTCTAAAGCGTTACAATTCCATCAATGCAAGATCACAAGTAACGGCTACAAACAGACAATGATCTCCTGATTTGGAAACCTCATTAATGCGTGTTATGGACATACCAAAAGTATCTTGTTATGTCACTATTGCAAGGCCTATATAAAGAAGACTAGAAGAAGATTTCAAGACGTGAACAATTGCGCTCAAAAAGAAAGACTCACGTGAAAAGTAAACAACGCAGCTATTAATCTTCATCCTCAACGTTCAATATTAAATTGTGTAAAACATCACAAGTTTGTGATACTATTTATTAGAAACATCATTGTACACTTTTATTCAATTATCTTTTTATTGAATTTCCTTGAGAAAACCGGGTTGTGGTTTTGGACTCAAGAAGACTTTAACAGTTGTTAAAGTAGAATTGTAATCAAGGTTGATTAATGAATTAAGTCCTCGTTGGGGAGAGGCAAAATAACTTTGGCGGGTGGACTGTAGTAGTTTGAGATCAAACAAACTAGGATAAAAATATTTGTGTCATTACCGCTTTTGATTTCAAGTTATCAATTCAACCCCCCCCCCCCCCCCCCTCCTTCTTGTGTTTTTCACTTCTTCAGTTTGGAGGGAAATCGTGTGAAGTTGCAAACAAGAAAAGGGTGACTTCTAATTTGATCAAAACTCATCCAAAACGCGTGTTTTGTTATGCTAATCAAATCTGGAAGTTCGTTAAACATGTTTAGAAGCAAAAATGTGTAGAAACAAAGTGTTTAGAAGCCAAATCAAGGATTTCAAACTTCTGACTTGGTGAAAAATTCAGTTTCAAAGTGCCAACTTCTGACCAATGGCATTCTCAGCTCAAGGGGTATTAGGGCATGATTCTTGATGCTTTAGAAAGATTAGGTTACAAGCTTTGCAATGGAAAAAGAATGGAATTAAATGGATGCTTGAGCTAAAATTTGTGTTGAGTCAAAGTTGTAGAAAAAGGGTTGACTTTCCATACTTAGAAATATTTCAAATTCTTCTTCAAAAGTGACCTATAATGTCTTACATCCAAACATAACCTTCTACTTGGAATTTCCTCTTGACCTAAAAATATGGAATGAAGTAGATCTCTTGAATGACATTTTGGAACTTGAACCATTCAAAATATCCAAAAATTGAGAGAGTTATTAATTGTTTAAGTGGGCAAAAAATCATGAAATGATCTATAATCGTTTGTATCCTTAAGGCAATTTCCATCCATTTTCTCACTTTGCACATAAAATAAGGAATAAAGTTCACATATCCAAGATCATTATGGAAAAAGAATGGGCTCAAGATGATAAAAAATTACCAAGTTATGATCATTTGAAGTCACACATGGAAAATTGGGGATTCAACTAGAGGACTTGTAATCTTTCTTCTTCATCAAGTTTCTTCCACATTAAAACTCCTTGGAACTTTTGAAGTGATTTGTCGATAACCATTTAAAGAGAAGGATGTCTTTGGAATCACTCAAAAATACTAAAAGATGAGCAAGATATGCTTCTTTGAAGTTCAAAACCCTAACTCCTAGATCAAGAAAATGCTTTGAGGAACTTTTACAATTTTGAACAAACTTCTTGTACCAAAATAAATGCTTTGTAAATATAAGTTGTTGAGGATGATAATGAGAAATCATAGAAACCACAACCACTTCCATATCTTGATAATTGAGAGAAATATGCACTTGTGACCAATGGAAACAAGACCTTGTCCAACCATGACTATTTTTCAATCAACCCCTTGTACTTTTTGGATCAAATCTTGATAACTTGTAAATGTAGTGAACCAAAATAACCTTGCCATGCCATCCCTTACAAAACAACTTCAAAAGTGAGGTTTGAACTTCTTAAGCTTCATTGACTAGGTCATGGAAATAAACACATGAACCCATGGATCAACTTGCTAAGCCCCATTACCTTTACCGGCATTGTTGATAAGTAAGACAAACAACATTGCATTTTATTAATTAAAAGGAAAGTCAAAACAAAAACATGAATGATTACACAAGATAAACAAGTCATGGTGCTTCGTGATTCCTCAACGAGCAAATCTAAAGATAGGAATGAGAACCAAAAGTCCTAATGTAATCTTGTTGTGATTGAATCAATATGGTATGGTGAAGGGGTCTTAGGGGGGAAAATTGGGGAATTACAGCTGCCCTTATTTAAGTTTCTTCTATCTGGAGATACGAAGGTTAAAAATCTTCGTGTTGACGCGATCGAAGATACTTAAATATAAAACAAACCCTATATTTGGCCATAAGATGCCATGCAATGCTTATGAATATGAGTGCACATGGACAAATCCAAAGGGACGAAAAACACCACTGAGGATGTAACAATAATAAAGAAATAAGGGAGTGAGGCGACCAGGAAAATAAATCACTGCTGGATCAAAAGACCTGAGCCAGAGAGGATGGTAAAATGGTCAAAGGATACACCAACTCCTACTTGAGGTTAAGCTACCAACGTTCACTAAAGGTAGAAGGAAAAGAAATATCAACACCGACGTTCACTGAAGGTAGAAGGAAAAGAAATATCATAGCATCGCCGTTCACTGAAGATGAACTACCAACGTTCACTGAGGGTAGCAAAAAGATAACAATCATCGACGTTCACTGCCAATGACCTACCAACTTTCACTGAAGGTAGAAAGAGAATATATTATAACACCACCATTCACTGACGATGATCTACCAACTTTCACTAAAGGTGGAAGGAAAAGAAATATCATAGCATCGCTGTTCACAAACGATGAACTACCAACATTCACTGAGGGTAGAAAAAAGATAACAAACACCAACTTTCATTGATGGTGATCTACCAAATTTCACTAAAGGTAGAAAGAGAGTATATCATAGCACCGCCGTTCATTGATGATGAACTACCAACGTTCACTGAGGGTAGCAAAAAGTTAACAAACACCAACTTTCACCGATGGTGATCTACCAACTTTCACTGAAGGTAGGGAGAAAATATATCATAGCATCACCGTTCACTGACGATGAACTACCAACATTCACTTAGGGTAGCAAAAAGATAACAAGTTTCCCTAGAATTCTGGAATTTCTCCTAGAACGGGTCTCAACTTCTTCTTTAACTGAGACAAGTTTCCTAGAAAGGGTAAGATGTAGGTTGTCTCAAATAAAGAGACTTCCACTTGCAAAGATTTCACAACGAGCTGTTTCTACGTATTTAAAAGTCTTGCCCTCCACTAGCGTAAACTGACGACGGACTGCAAACTGTCCACTCATAGAGGAGATAGCAAAAAGGTTACGTCGACTTTACAGAGAAGCACAAGTTGCTTAAATAAAGAGACTTGTTACTTGTTGTCATGGAGGATTTTAAAAAGAAATGACTTTCTGGGGATAGAAATATGGCTTCCTGGGGAATGAAATATGACTTCTTGGGGAAATTCCATGATATTCCTACTGAGGAGACAAAGTCTTCTTGTGCAAAATAAATGCACAAACCAAAACTCGAAGCTTTCAGAAATCCAAAGTAAATAATATTGTTGTGGAACCACAGATTCAAACAAGAAATAAACTGGAATGGAACAGTCAACCAGAATACATCCTTTGAGAAATAAACTCAAGAGGGGAAACCAAATCCATCCAAACAAGGAGTTGTATAGGAAGGCTAAAGAAAAAATCTTCCACGAGGGATAGCTCAGTGGGGAAATTGAAAGAATATACGCCTTATGCTTAGGGCCACCACTCTATTGAAGAGAGGACAACGTAACTCTAAAACAGGGTGATATGTCAACAAAACATTAAAAAAAAGTCAACGAACAATGATTTGCCAACTTTAGCTATGCATGATGTATGTATGAATGTATGAGTGTTATAATGCGTATGCTGACAAAACAGATACACAACCCTGGGAGTAACCAACCAAAACCAACTGAGGAAACAAAACCTACTTTCTGCTTTAACTTTACTGGGGAGAAACATAATCCAGAAGTAAACAAAACAAAGTGATAAAATAGTACAGATACAGGGATAGAACATCTTTCTCCAGGCTCCATCGGGGAAACAAACGTTTTCAAAAGTAACACTTCTACTGGGGATTGCAAAACCAGTCTCAGGTAAAGCAGATGGACACCAAATCATCAACACATTTACTGGGGAATTCAGGTCTACTTCATTGAGGAGATTAACACCACATCTTCAAAGGGAAAACCATAATACGTTCTTCACTAGCAAAACCAGGGACCTGCGCTCTTCAAGGGTGATTATGGTACCAACTTCTCGGGAAAAAGAACTTCCATTAGACTGAACAAAAACTTCACTGGAGAAATCTCGGATTGAGACTTCACATCATGAAAATACAAAAAAGAGGAGAAATGAATCCAAACATGACCGAGGATACTGGAGTTACGAACCCAATACGGAGAATCATCCTGAGTAAACCTTCCCGAGGGGAAAAAAACTTCTTAAAACAAACTGGAGTTTGTCCATTCCTGGGATCACCATTTTGTTACCATTATTTCATCACAAATTCCAAGGTAAAAGCGAATTGTAAATTCTTTTTGAAAAATTGATTTTGTTATTTAATATTTTTTCATTTAAAGTTATTATCAATAATAAATGGAGTCTTTGCAAGCTAAATAAAATAAGAAATACAAAGAATTGGTTAAAAGCTCAAATTTCATTAATAGAATGGTAGTCTGTGAATGGCGAGACTCCATGGATAATTACAAAGTTCGGAAAATGGTAATATATAATGGAAAAGATAAATTGAGATACAATGACCACTATCACCTCTAACAACTTTTGAAATCCTGAGCAACAACTTCTGTTTAAGTTGTGATGAGAATCCGAAAATATTGTTGCTCCAATGATCAAGTCTTGTCTGATGTAGTTACTTGCAAAGAAAGTCCCTAAATTTTTCCTAAATTCCCCTTGCGGGTTTTCAGCTTAGCGGGAAATTTATTCTGTTTATGTCTCTAATTTTTGCCTAGAACGCCCTTTCGGTTTTTCGGCCTACCGAGACGCTTTTTTTTTTGCCTAAGTCGCCCTTTCAGGTTTTCAACTTAGCGAGTTGTTCTTTTATTTCTTTAGGCAAAGTATTTCTTAACTGCATCAGCATTCATGGGACATGGGAACTCCTCGCCATCCATAGTTTCAAGAATTAATGCACCGCCAGATAAGGCTTTCTTGACAACATATGGACCTTCAAAGTTGGGAGTCCACTTGCCCCTAGAATCAGTGTTGAAAGACATAATCTTCCTGAGTACGAGGTCGCCTTCTCTGAATTTACGAGGTTTGACCTTCTTATCAAAAGCTTTCTTCATCTTTTTCTGAAATGATTGTCCATGACATAAAGTTGTCATCCTGTTCTTTTCGATCAGATTCAATTGGTCAAACCGGTTCTGGACCCATTCAGCCTCTGACAACTTGGTTTCCATTATCACACGCAAAGAGGGAATCTCAACCTCGACTAGGAGTACAGCTTCCATTCCATACACCAGGGAGAACGGGGTTGCTCCTGTTGAAGTGTAGACAGATGTTCGATATCCATGCAAAGCAAAAGGGAGCATTTCATACCAATCCTTATAAGTAACAACCATTTTCTGGATAATCTTCTTGATATTCTTATTAGCAACTTCAACAGCCCCATTCATCTTTGGTATGTATATAGATGAATTATTATGGATAATCTTGAATTCTTCACACAGTTTTGTCATCATTTTATTGTTCAGATTTGAGCCATTGTCGGTGATAATTCTGCTCGGCACACCATACTGACATATAAGATTATTCTTGATGAAGCGCACAACCACCTGCTTAGTAACATTGGCATATGATGCAGCTTCCACCCACTTGGTGAAGTAATCAATTTCTACCAAGATAAAACGGTGTCCATTCGAAGCTTTGGGTTTTATCATCCAAATCATGTCAATACCCCACATAGAGAAAGGCCATGGGGAAGAGACCACATTGAGAAGTGTCGGAGGCACATGGACCTTATCTGCATAAACCTGACATTTATGACACTTCTTTGTAAATTTATAACAATCAAATTCCATTGTCAGCCAATAGTAACCTGCCCTTAACATCTTTTTAGCCATCGAATTTCCATTGGCATAAGTGCCAAATGTACCTTCATGAACCTCATGCATCAACATGTCTGCTTCGTGTCTATCCATGCATCTGAGAAGACCATGTCATAATTTCTTTTATACAACACATTTTCACTGAGGAAGAAATTTCCACCCAATCTTCTCAGTGTCTTCCTATCTTTCTTTGAAGCACCAATCGGGTATTCTTGAGTCTGAAGAAAATGCTTGATATCATGATACCAAGGTTTTTCATCTGCTACCTCCTCTATTGTAAACACATGAGCGGGCCTATCCAGTCCCCGAACCATAATTCGAGTTATATCATTCCAAGTATTCACTTGGTACATAGAAGCCAGAGTTGCCAGAGCATCCGCCATCTGATTTTCATCTCTAGGAATGTGATGGAATTCAACTTTATTAAAGAAGGGTAAAAATCTTCTAGCATAATCTTTGTAAGGGATCAAGCCGGGGTGATAAGTATCCCATTCTCCTTTAATCTTATTTATTACCAAAGTTGAATCACCATACACATCTAGATTTTTAATTCTGAGATCAATAGCTTCTTCAAGACCCATCAAGCCTCATATTCTGCCATATTATTAGTACAATCAAGCGTTAACCTTGGGGTAAAAGGAATGTGTGATCCATGTGGAGTGATAATCATAGCACCAATTCCTTTACCATAAGCATTCACAGCTTCATGAAATGTCATACTCCAACGAGATTCAGGGTCAGGACCTTCCTCAGGAAATGGTTCATCATAATCTTTCACTTTCAGGAACATCACATCCTCATCAGGGAATTCATACTCTACAGACTGATGATCCCCTCTGGTTGGTGAGCAAGATAATCTGCCAACACACTGCTTTTAATAGTTTTTTGAGTGCGGTATTCGATATCATATTCAAATAGCAACATCTTCCAGCGGGAAATTCTCCCAGTAAGAGCAGGCTTTTCAAAAATGTACTTGATTGGATCCATTTTGGAGATCAACCAAATAGTGTGATTCAACATATACTGCCACAAACACTTTACCGCCCAGGAAAAAGCACAATATGTCTTTTCCAGCATGGAATACCGCGACTCACAATCAGTGAATTTTTTACTGAGATAATAAATGGCAAACTCCTTCTTCCATGATTCATCTTGTTGTCCCAGAATACAACCAATGGAATTATCTAACACTATCAGATACATAATCAATGGTCTTCCTTCGACAGGAGGGAGCAAGATAGGAGGTTCAAGCAGATATTCTTTAATACTTTCAAATTCCCTTTGGCAGTCATCCGTCCACACACAACCTTGATCTTTCTTTAACAACTTAAAGATCGGTTCACATGTTGCAGTCATGTGGGAAATGAATCCGGAAATATAATTCAAACACCCGAGGAAACCTCTGACTTTCTTTTCAGTTTTTTGCACTGGCATCTCTTGAATTTCTTTGACTTTATCAGGGTCAAATTCAATTCCTTTCTGGCTAACAATGAAACCCAACAATTTCCCTGATCGAACATCGAAGGTTCATTTATTTGGATTCAAGCGGAGATGATACTTCCTCAAACGCTGAAACAACTTCAACAAATCTTCTACATTCCCTTCTTCATTATGGGATTTGGCAATCATATCATCAACATATACTTCGATTTCCTTGTGCATTAGATCATGGAATAGGGTTGTCATAGCCCTCTGGTATGTTGCACCAGCGTTCTTCAACCCGAAGGGCATCACTCTGTAATAGAATGTTCCCCAGGGTGTGATAAACATTGTTTTTTCCATGTCCTCCGGAGCCATTCTTATTTGATTATACCCGGAAAATCCGTCCATGTACGAGAATACTATGAATTTTTCTATGCTATCCATTAACATATCAATGTGTGGTAATGGAAAATCATCTTTTGAACTAACTTTATTTAGATCTTTGTAATCTACGCACATGCAGACTTTTCCGTCTTTTTTCGTACTGGGAAAATATTGGCAATCAATTGAGGATACACTGACGTCACAAGAAAACCAACATTAATCTGCTTTAGAACCTCCTCTTTGATTTCATTGCCATATTTGGGTGAGTTCTTCTCAACTTTTCTTTAATTGGTGGATACTCTGGATTCAACGGAAAATGATGATCTACAATATTTGTGTTGTACCCAAAAATTTTCCCTCCCATATTTCTCAATACATGACAAGTAAGGTCTTCAAATTGCTCAAGGAAATCCAAGAGTTGACCAGACAAACTCTCTCCTAAGGCAGTCTACCCCAAATTAGGTTTTTATTTTACATCAAGATGCTTGAGTCCAAAAGATCCCAAATGCTCACCATTGTCCTAATATGTTCTCAAGATCATCCATGTCAAGTTTCAAGCCTTGCATAGGAAGTTTGCTCAGTCAATTGCTCAAAGGCCTGAAAATCGACTATGCTAGGGCAAAAGTCAACTGTGGCCCACATACAGTCAAACATCAAGATTTTTGGTCAACATTCTCATTTTGAAGTATTATTCATCATTATCAAGGGTTGGTCATGATTCCTCAAAGATTGTTCAAAATTCATCAAAACCCAAAAGTTGCTAAATTAGGGTTTTGTAGGAAAAGTCAACTCAACTTTGACCAAGCATAACTTTCTCATACTATATAAAAAATTACCCATCCAAAGATCATTTTGAAGAGGATGTAATTCCCTACAAGTCATCTTCATCCACCAAGTTCAAAATATGCACTCACAAGAAGATATGAATTTGGACATTATAGGTCATTTTGGAAAGTCAACAAAAACACCTTTTGGGTCAAAGCTTCATACATGAACATGGAAGACTCAATTGAGATGAGACTAAAAGGTTTGCTTAGTGAACATCTTAATATTTCTAAAGAGTCCAAGAACTCATCGCTAGGGTCAAAATTGAGAGAGTTATGCATTGGCCAAGTTGACCTTTTTTGCAAAATTGCCAAAAGTCAAATGTGGCCAAAATTGCATTTTTTGTCAAATGGGCCCAACTATTTATGCTTGCACTGAGTTCATAATGTGACCCACGACCCATGAGCCCTTCCACTTGTCATTCTTTTATTTTTGTTATTTATTTTGATTTTATTTCATTTAAATCAAATAAAATCAATATAAAATAATGAAAATATCAAAAAATAATTAAATCTTGAGATTTTGTGCATGATTAGGTCCATTACACAGCTGGAGACAAGATCAAATCGTACAAGGCTCCATTTGGACACAAAAAGATTGAATTTGCTTGATTTGGAAAGATTTGGTGCAAGGATTGAATCATGAATCAATATTCATAATTGGAAAAGATTTGAAACAAATTGTAACCCTAATACATTCTTGGATATATAAGGAACAAGTGCAGACCAAAAGAAGGAGGCGAGAGGCGTGCAAAGGCAAAGAACAAATTGCAAAAAAATTCAAGAAAAATTGCAAACTGATTTCCAAGTTTCAGGCCATCTCAAGCCATTCTGATCATACCAATCGTTTGCTGGACATCCTAGAATCGTGTTTCTATCGCTAGCAAGCTTCCTCACGCCTTGAAACGCCCTGTAAGAGTCACACAGTTTGTCTCTTTTCTTGAAATCGAATGCATTGATTCTGGGATATTTAGCATGATTAATTGACATATTTTTAATCATTAATATGTTTGCAAGCTAATGGTTATATTTAATTGCATTTTTGTTGATTGTATATCAAGTTTCCATGGCTAGGGTTCATGCTTCGTTTTTATGGATTTTTCATACAGGGAAAATTGGCCAGTGATAATGGTACCATGATGCTCGTGAGGTTGCAACGAGTTGATTGGTACCATTGGTTTTTATTTATCATACACATACAGGATTTTGGAATGCACAAGGGTTATACCTACACCTGGTGTCCGTAGGTAAAAGCCTTTTATCTAAAACGACGAAAGCCACAAAGAAGACAATGGCGTGGTAGTATGTGAGTGGCTTGTTTGAATCTGCGTGCGTTTTGGGAAGCGTGGCATGTTGTTTGTGTTATATTCTATTTATTTCATTATTTGTTACAACTAACAAGATGGTGCAGATGGAAAGGTTATTGGTCTTTGATGCACACGTCCTGGGTTCGACCCCAGGCGTGTGCATTTTATTATTTTCTCAATACTTTCAGGATGATCCAGTGCTTCCCATCATCAAGCGTGTTCTGTGTGCTCTCAACATCAGCCATATGATGTACTCCTGGCCAGATCTAATATTCCCACAAGGAAGGTCCACCATGTGCCTTAGTCAAGCATGCGCATAGGATTGGAAAAAGTCAAAGGGGCCAAGAGCTTGTTGGGCCAAGAAAATTGCAAACAGCACCCCTCTTTTGTTATTTACCATAGGCCCATCTTATTCTTTCTTTTCTGTTTATTCCATTTATTTATTTAATTAGCTTAATTATTTTCAACCAAAATTAATTTCTTTTCATAAAATCATAAAATCAAGAGTTTCACAAAAATTAGAATTACATTTAAATTTTATCAAAATTAATTTTGTTAATATAATTTAGTTTTATTTAGGGAAATTCTAACCTTTTTTTGTATAATTAAAACCATTTAGAAAAATTAGGGTTAACTTTTGATTTTATTTTTATTTATTTCTCAAAATAAAAAATAAAATAAAAAGTAGGTTGATTTAATTATTTTTTCTTAATTAAAATTAATTAGTAATTAGGTTTTTTTTAATTATTCAATTAAACTTTATTTTCTCAAGTAACACAAAAACGACAAAAAAATGATTTTTCTTTTAAATTACAATTACGCTTAGTTGGGTTCAAAACCCTAATTATTTTGTATTCGATTCATTGCGCGCGTTTATTATTTTTACAATATTGATGTAACTGTCCACGGTATGTAATAGTTTAACCTAGGATTTTCTTTATTTATCGTCTTTTACGGGATTTTTGGTTATGTAATTAATCCCTACCCCGAAGGCTTGTAATAGCGTAGGTGTTATTTCTCGCATTTTAATTCTCGCAAATATTAACTGTTTAGATGTATGTTAATAGGATTGTATGACAAGATTGCATGATAATTTAAAACAGATAGAAAACCCTAATGTGCAAAGATAATAACTGAAATCAAATCACTCGCACATGCGCACTCCTAGGGTATACTTTCACTTCGGTCGCCTTCGGTAAACGATCATTAAGCATAGGGTGTCTTAGTGGTTACCCTCCTGTCTAACAAAGATCAAAAGTCCCGCTCGGAAATGTTGCCTCAGAAATGTTGCCTCAGAAATGTTGCCTCGAGTATGATCTTAAGACTTTAGGGTTATTACTAAGACGTCATAATATTGCTTTAATGATTGTACGTCCCTTTCGAATTGACCCTTAAAACTCTAACGACGATGCTACCTATTTCTCAATAGTAGGATAACACTGTCTAAAGGAAACGAGAACATAAATGATCCTTTTTTGAGTAAGTAGATGCTAGTAGGTACTTGCTCAAATCAAACTTTTTCACACCAAACACTTTTCAAACAAAGTTTTCAAAAACACCTTCGTATCACTCTTGAGGACAGAAACAAGGGTTAAAACGAAGTAAAACAAAAATTTTCAAAATAAACACACAAGCAATTTCAAAAGATGAGCAAGTACCTAAGAGCCCATGGAAAACCATGGATAGAAAGGGTGTTAACACCTTCCCTTTCTATAATCTACCCCCCATACTCAGAATATCTCAAAAAAGGATTTTTTTTCTGTGCTTTTTTCCTTTCCAATTGGATGAAATAAAAGTCGATGGCGATCTTGCTTACCGTGACATTTTGTGAATACAAAACGCAAAATGCAAACCAACATTTTTCAAAATAGTCGGTTCTGCCACCGTATCACAAACTGTATCTAGACCAGGCATATCTTGGTAATACCAAGAAAAAATATCCACATACTCTTTCAACAGCTCAATCAACCTGCTCTTCACATCAAGATCGGCAATGCTCCAATCTTGACTTCCTTCAGATCTTGCTCTGAACCCAAATTAATCACTTCTAATGGCTCTTTATATGGCTGAATGGTATTTTCCTCGTGCTCAAGCAACCGTGATACCTCTTCTGGAATCTCATCATAATCTTCTTCTTCAACCTCATACACAGGACATTCAAAGTTGGGAGAGGGTGTATGGTCATTGTATTCAACGAGTTTTTTAATTAATCTGCACATATGATTTATGATTGCTTTTAGAAACTGACACATATAACAAGTGATCATGCAGATTAAATTTCAGTTATTATTTATTTTGAAAGGGATTTTTTCTTATTACCATTTTCTGAGAAAAAGCAGAAAATAAAGACACAATTTGGGAAACAAAGAGAACATTTATTATTGATTTTACAAATCAAAGCCAACAGATAAGCCCATACAATATTAATAATTTCACCTTGGGCAGAGTGAAAGCTTTTCAAAAAGATTAACAAAACAAATTACTTTGAAACATGTATGCAAGAAGGAACATCAATAGTGATCCAGTTCTGGACCCTAACTCCGTACGTCACATAATTCGGCCTTTCCTGCTCTGCTTCATCTTCCACAATGGCATTGATCCTAGAAACAGTTGGATGAAGATAACCCCCGCTATAAAAGATGTCTTGATACTTGCTTGCAGCAGACTTCAGCTTCATTCCCTTACCTTTATCATTCTTCAAAGAGAACCCCAAGCCAGCTCTATTCTTGTTCATAGGTGGATTCACAATCCGTCCCCACACTTCACTATGACCCTTACGTACAACATGTTGCGCATCCTTAAGTGAAACCATGGAATTCTCATTTCCTCTTATATTGTCAATGGATAAGGCTTGGAACTGGGTTCCAACAGCAGCTTCATCCGCCTCCACAATGCTGAAAGAGGACAAATGAGATATTAATAATTCTTGTTCCCCATTTATGATCACTACTTTCCCTTCACGTACAAACTTCAGTTTCTGGTGTAAAGTTAAAGTGACATCCCCTGCCTCATGAATCCACGGTTGTCCCAACAAACAACTATAAGCGGTAACAATGTCCATGACCTGGAAAATAATCTGAAACAAATGTGGTCCTATATGAATAGGCAGGTCCACTTCACCAATAATAGATTTCCTTGATCCATCGAACGCTTTCACAATGATGCCACTCGGGCGCATAGGGGTTCCTTGATATTTTAACTTCATAAGCGTACTCCTCGGTATAACATTCAATGCAGATCCATTATCAATCAGCACATTGGATAGTGAATCATTCTTGAAGTTCATAGAGATGTGGAGGGCCAAGTTGTGATTCCTTCCTTCATTTGGTAATTCATCATCGCAAAAACTCAAGTTATTACATGACGTAATGTTCCCTATTATACTGCTGAATTGGTATATTGGCATATCACTTTCCACAAAAGCTTGGTCCAATACCCTCATCAAGGATTCTCTGTGAGCAGAAGAGTTCATCAATAACGCTAAGATAGATATTTTTTAAGGAGTCTGCAGTAGCTGATCTACAATTTTGTAGTCGCTCATCTTGATTATCTTCAAAATATCATCCACTTCTTTCTCTAATGCAGCCCCACCAGTCGCACCCGTAGCCTTCTTGGGTTCGACATTATCATCAATTTTCTTTCCATCACTAACATATCTTTGAACAACTGGTGCAAACACACGACCGCTGCGGGTCACCCTGCTATTTTCAGCAATATTCCCAACATCAGGCATTGGCTGGATGGGAACTTCCATTCCATCCTCTAATATTGTAGCATTGTATTTGTAAGGCACATCCATATCTGACTTGTAGGGGATAGGACCCGGTAAACTAATCACTAATAGGGCAACAACTGGCTTTCTATAATACTCAACTACAAGATGGGCGGGTGCGACAAAACAAGGTACAATGACGTTTACCCCTTCTTCAACATAATCAGTCATTATTGAGTCATTTCTAGAAAACAAATCCTCGTCTAAGGAGAAATACTCATCTGCAGAGACATACTCTTCATCCGACTCTTCTGCCATCAAACAAACCTCAACCATATCAACTTCATGGTAATCATCCCTTTGACTTGTAACCTTGATAATTCCATTGTCTAACAATAACTGAACACCCTTCTTCACGGTTGAACATCCTCGGCAATCTCGATAACAAACTTGGCAAGATCCATATTAGTATTCCACCTGGCCAGCCATATGGCAAAAGGTAGCATGTAATTACACAAGGTCTTCATTCATATACTCTACATCAAAAATTCTGAATTCTCCGGGACATCCAGAATACATATTCACCTCCTCTTCATACTCTGCCCTAGGCCTGATTATGTGGATTAGGCCCTCATCCATCATCTCTTGTAAATCAGACTTTATCTTATCGCAACCCTGTATATTTGTTCTGCAAATAGCACAACCGACATGGTCATGCGTATAGTAGCTAAATTCACAAAGGTCTGCATGCACTTTCACCAAGTCTCCTCTAAACAAGTTAATATCAAAAATCCAGAAGTCGCTAGGACAACCGGCCACCATATTCACAACATTTACTCCCCCATGCTTGGGTAGAGGATTGTCTTTCACATTAGGTCCCATGTCCTTGAAAGATAGAACACCAGAGTTCCCCAACTTCTGCACCTCAATCTTCAAAGGATAACAATTCTCAACATTATGCCCTGGTGCTCCCTGATGAAAAGCACATGTTTGGTCTGCTTTGTAATACCAAGGCAATGGTGATGGTACGACGGGAGGTGGTCGTGTCTGAACCAGCTTCTTCTGAATCAATTCCAGTAGTAACTCTCTATAGCTCATAGGAATAGGGTCATAACTCTCCTTTCTCTGATAATACCCTTGATTCCCCTACTGGGATGGTCTTTGATAAGCAACGGTAGTTGGAGCGGCACCCACAACTGGAGTAACTGGGGAGACTTGTTGATGACGTTGATAATTCCTTCAAGGATTATTAACCCTCCTCTCTTGCATAACAACATTTTCATCCCCTTCCTTCTTCATGGTAAACCCATAAGATGGTTTCTTCACACCTCCAGAACTCTCACACTTCGTTAAACGACCCTCTCTTACAGCCTCCTCTAAGTGGATACCCATTCCTTCCATTTCAGTAAAGTCATTTGGTGCACTTGCTACCATCCTCTCGTAGTATAAAGCAGCCAGCATTTTTAAGAAAATATTAGTCATCTCCTTATCTTCCATGGGAGGAATCACTTGGGCGGCTACCTCACGCCTTCTCTGTGCATACTCTTTGAATGATTCCCGGTCTTTCTGAACCATGGCCCTGAGTTGATCACGGTTAGGCGCCATGTCCATGTTGTACTTGTATTGTCTGATGAATGCTTCTCCCAAATCATTGAAAGTATGGATATTGGCGTTGTCCAAACTCATATACCACTTTAGCGCAACATCGGTCAAACTATCATGAAAAAAGTGAATCAGCAGACGCTGATCATCAGTATGGGTAGATATTCTCCTCACGTACATTACTAGATGAGCACGAGGGCAAGTGTTTCCCTTGTACTTCTCAAACTCCGGGACCTTAAACTTAGCAGGTATCTTAACATTCGGGACTAAGCATAGCTCATTCACATTCTTCCCAAATAGCTCTTTTCCCTTGAGGGTCTTCATCTCTCTTTGCATCTTGTTAAAATGCTCTTGAAAATCATCCATTCAGTCATAAAGACCAAAGTCTTCACTCGGTGGAGGGAAAGGACGACACAGATCATCATTAACAAACGGAAACATATTCACCGACGGAGGCGCAGGAGCAGCATGCACCACAGGAGGTGCCGGAGTAACAATAGTCTGAACAATCAGATTATCTTGAGGTCCAAGATTGAAACCTTTAGGCATGGATAACCTTGAGGCATACGATTCTGAACAGCGGTTGGAGTAGCAGATACGGGAACAGTAAGAGCTTCAGTAGTTGCCCTTGTTGGTTGAGGTTGGACACTCGATGGTTGATTCTGAGAAGCCACCAGAGCTTCCATCAGAGTAGTCAGGTTGGCCATGCCGGCCTTCAAAGCAGAAACCTCCTCGCGCAGCTCGCAATTCTCTTGTTCTAGGTTGTCCATCTTCTTTCTGAGATTAGCCTGAGTGTTATAGTGGTGAGTCAGCTTGCTGAATGAAGTAAAGAAGCTTGGTAAGACACCTGGATATGCATAAAAAATGCAAGAAATATGTAAAATATGATGCATGATATGCAATGCACATGATTTTATTTAATATTTCAAGGGATTTAAAATTTATGGACATATTGCAAATATCAAAGTAATAACGCATTTGTAATACTGAAAAATGTTATTATAACAATTCCAAAATGGATTACAAGTTTCAATGATCCCAAGTAAAACTGATGGAGATCACTCTATACGTTGGCGCTTCCATGTGAGTCTGGCAATCTGAGCCTTCAATATCTGATTGAGGCTTAGCAGAAAATAAATCCCCTTTCCTCTCCATAGTCTCTACCGCTCGAATCTCAAGTATCTCAATCAAGTCGTCTTTCTCCTTAAAGTCGGTTCTATAAGAAATCTCTAAAGTTTGGCACTTATTCTTCTAAGCGTCCTTTTACTTTTGCATACTAACCAAAGCGAGCTGTAGCTCTTGTAGATCATCTAATAAGGGAGGAGTTGTGTTTACAAACAGATCAGGCATAGGTGTTTCTCGGGAATACAACATCTTCAACTGAATAGTTCTCATTCGGACCCACTGAAGATATGGCTCTAAAGAAATAGCACCCTTAGGTCCCAAATCCTTCCTACTCTTCTTATGAATGTGACACCAGGCCTTTGAAATCTACTCTATAGCTTCCCTATGGTCTTCTCCATCCTTCAGAAAGAAACTACTCAAATTAATACTATTTGGTTTATCCCTCATTGGATAGCCAAGCTATCGTCGTGCAAGAACAGGGTTATAGTTAATTCCTCCCTTTGTACCAAGAAGAGGTACATTGGGGAAACTACCACAACTGTCAATAATCTCTATATCCTGGTAAGCTCAATGATACCAATCAATATCCGAGTGAGTAAGTGCCATGATCTTAGGATCCCAACAGGATTCTTTCTTGACATCCCAAAAAGCATCAGACTGAGGCATATGAGAGATGAACCACCGGTACAATAGATGTGCAACAGATAATCATCCCCTCATGATAAGAATTCCAAAGATGAATAGAGTAATAAGCATCACCCAACAAGGTAGGGACTAGGTTTCCAATCATGAAGATTTTGATAGCATTAATGTCAACAAAATTGTCCACATTAGGAAATAAGAACAACCCGTAAGCAAGTAGAGCAAAGATGGCATTAAAAGCGACTGTACTCTTCATCCTGGAAAAGTAACGAGCTTTCTCCAATAAGAACTGAGCTGGTAATCCTCTAATCCCTCCTTTAGTAGTCATATGGGCTTACTCCTCAGACTTCCCTAGATGAATCAAAGCAGCAATCTCATGTGGTTTTGGCTCACCCTCCAAACCAGTAAAAGGAACACGATCAGTAACAGGTAAATCTAATAAATAAGAATACTCCTCCAGTGTAGGCATCAACTAATAGTCGGGAAAAGTAAAGCAATGATACATCGGATCATAGAACTGGACCAAGGTCGAGATAATACCCTCCTTCACCTTCAGCTTCATGAGAGGAATAATGGATCCATACTTCTTCCGAATATCTGTAGAACACTCAATCTCGGGAATTAGACTGATCAACTCATCTATCTTGGGATCCTTGAAACTGTACTTCCCGGTATTTCTCTTTCTAGAATCCATGGTTAAAAAGTACCTGAGATATTCACAAATGGCCAACCTTTAAATCCCTTGAAATATGATCTCTCCAAAAGATGCTTATGAGTGCATGGATGCATGATGCAACAATCACACACAAGATCACACATATAGGGTTCATAGGTTTAACGTCACGAGCATGAGGTCGAAGGTACTACCCATAAGGTATTGGTCTAAAAGTTATCACCTGCTGAACAAGGTTCTAGAGGTTCCCGGAGTCTACATCCTTCCTTCGGATATTACCAACTTCCCGATTAACTCAGTAATTAGTAATATTCTCAACAAAAACTCATCCGAGCATAATATCGCGTGAAACCTATTTCTGGATTACTATGTTATAGCTTCCGCACTACACCTAAAAGGCCAAGATGGGTTAGGTATTCTACGGTCCTCAGTTTCAGCAGGCTTCCAGGTTGAAAGCAGTACATCTTCCCGATTACTCGGTAAACGACACTACAGTCAAAGGGGCCTCCACTGAGTGGGGGATCCCATGCCTCCTTTTTTGGGATTACTCCCTCAAAGTTAACATGACTATACCGCCCGTCCTATCTTAAAGTTTGCCCAAGTCCGGGTATAGAACTTATAAGTAATCACCAAGCACCCTGAAAACCAGGAAAATCAAGACAAACATATATACAACATATAACACAAAAAAAATAATAACACATATACAGATACAAACAAAGATAGGCTCAACCCACTTAGGGATGGACCAGCAAAAGGTCAATCTTTCCCCAGTGAAGTCACCATTGTTTCTGTAGCGGTAGAAATGTTCAAGACTAAGCCATTGAATTGACTAAACATATTCAAATCAAAATCAAAATTGCCACCGCGCTTTATTATTTCCAAAGGAATGGGAAAAGAGCGAACAACCCAAAAAGAGGGGGAAAGATTAAAGGTAATGGGGTTGGTTATGCAAAGGGAAGGTATTAGCACCCTAAACATCTACGTTACTCCGCAGGAACCTCTTTGAAAAATCTGTATATTTTGGCTATGAAATATGTTGTATAAAATAGATTGTGGAGGTGACAAAAGAAATATATTTGTTATTTTTGCACCCGCCGCGGTTGCTAACCTTATTTCCTACGTACCACCTTTTCGTGCAATAAGGGATCAGGGTACACGTAGTTTCTCTTTTGAAAATTTTAAAACTCAAATGTGTTGGTCAATTTTATGAGATAAAACATCATCGTCATTGTCCGTGTGGAAAAAATACCTACTACCCACAATCATGAGAAAGGAGAATTTGCATCATCTCAAAGTGGAGGATATGGCTTGGATTTTAAAATAAACAATGCCTCACTCAACACCCAAGTGAACAATATCTCTCTTTACTACATATTGTAGAAGTATAGTTGTTTTCATCACTACAAGGATTGACAAGAGTTCAATCTCTTGAGAAAAGTTTAAAGATAAAAGCCAAAGTGGCAAAATGGTTTGAAATGAGATTGATTGACTTTTAGTCTTCTCACAAAAATGTCAAAGTATTATTAAGTTTATTGGAGTTTATTTATGAAAATGTTTGAAAATGCATGGACCTAAGTCCAAGTTTATTATAAAAGTAATTCAAGTTTAGAACAAGAAGAATTTTCAAAAAGGGGGAGAAGATTTTTGAAATTAAAGAAGATGGGAGGAGAAGAAGAGGCTATCCTAAAGCATAAGGTAAAAGCTAAGAATAAGAACCATCTAACCAACAAGAAGCCAATACTTGACATTATGAAACAAAATAGAATTCCCATTCTTTGGATTGAAACCAAACAAGCAAATGTACTAGACCTCTTAAGAGAACCAAAATTCAAGTTTATTAAGTCTTCACAAAAATTCGGCAGAGTAACGGCTGTATACGGGTGAATTCCAGATTACAAACAAAGGGTGTAATCATAATAACTTGTACACAAAACAAACAAACAACCCAATGTCTTGAGGTAAACCTCAAGAGCTCCAGACAAATTAATCAGATAAGATCACAAGGTCTCCAATCATAGGCCAAGGTTTCTAATCCTAAGTCCAAAAAATCCAATGCTCCATAATGCCAAGGGTAGTAACCAAATAGTCCAAGTATCATTAAAGATTTTTTAGGGTTTATGTTGATTATTAGGTGTCTTTAAAAGAAGAGAAAAGCTCAAGTGAGAAAAATAAAAAATGACAAGAATATAAAGGGGCTCAAGTGAGCAAAGATGAAAAATAGCATGAAATGTAAATGCTAAAAGTAAATGGTGCATAAAGTAAAGAACATAAGATAAAAACATAAAATAAAATCAATTATTAGTGATTAGTGGTTAGTTGGATGATCATATTGAAACTTGCATTTGGAACTCATTAGAGGATTGGTATAACCAAAGCCTCCACACAACAAATTGCATTTTCTTTTTGTCAAGTATATCATCCATTTGGAATCCTTATGAGTATCATTTAATGATCAACAATGTTTAAGTGATCCGCATTGACCAAAGGTATTGTAGATCCATTAGAAGATTGGTAGAACCAAAGCCTCCACACAATGAATATCAAGGTTATTGGATCAAAGAGATCAAACTAACATACTTGGGCTTGCAAACATAAGTTTGGGCCATGAATGATCATTTATTCGAATCAGGACAAAATTTAGCGCTATGTTAAGCAATCGTAAGTGGACTTATATAGAAGTCACACCTATTTTGAGGTCGGTCAATAGCAATCTATGCACCATTTATTTTGAGACATGAAATAGAGATCATGCTCCAACAACATTTAGTGCAATAAGAAGGGGATGAGATGAAGAGGGATGGGAGAGAATATACAAACCACTTTTGGATTAAATTTAATCAAACTATTATTAAAATTATTCATCCATTTTTGTGGAGTTAGACTCAACACCATGGATCCAATTATGTTTAAAAAGTTCATGATCAAAAACTTAATCCAAGATCAGCCAGAAAATAATCACAAAATAATATTACATTTTAATATATATATATATATATATATATATATATATATATATATATATATATATATATATATATATATATATATATATATATATATATATATATATATATATATATATATATATATATATATATATATATATATATATATATATATATATATATATATATATATAAAGATTTAAAAATAATGTTGAAAAGTAGAAATAAAAGAGAAAAATATCAACTATGTCCAAATTAATCAAGAAATAAAAGTAAGACCGTAGAAAAATCAGAAATAAACTAAAATAATTTTATAAATTTTTTGGAAATTTTTTGAAGTCAGAAAATATGTTTAAAATTAAAAGAAAGGGGTAAAATAAACCAAAAATGATAAAAAAAAATAGCAAAGTCTGAAAATAAAAATAAAATAAGGTCACCAATATTTGTCACAATATCATTGGATCATTCAATAATTTTTTCAGAATTTAAAAATGCATAAAAGTATTTTTAAACATTTAAAACAATTCCAATAAAGTGTAAATTTATAAAAACACCAAAACACAAAATTAAATTGAGAAAAAATAAAAATTAGAAAGAGAATAATCAAAAATAGTTTTCATAATTTTTTCAGATTTTATGGACTAAAAATGAATTTTCTATGATTTTTTGAAGTTTAAAACAATTAAATATAAAAAATCAGAATATAAAATAAAAGTCATAAATATGTGGACCATTGGATGAGTCAAAACGCGTTAGTAATCAAATCCAATGGATCTGACGCGCTGTGCATATCATGGTCATTAATGAATAAAGCACTGGATCAATTATTAAATCAGAATTCAAAAATGAAAATTGGCGTGCCACCAATGGTTGGAAGATGACACGTTGGTCATCTTCAACCTCCAGCCAATGTGAATTGCAGGTCTCTCAAACTGTAAAATCAGAAGCTCAGACCTATTCCATTCGCTTCATCTCTTCAAGACGAAGACAACCACACCCTGTGCCAAATTTATATAAACTGTAGCTCAAGAAATTTGGAAAGAAAGTTTTGAAAATGGATTTGAAATTTCATGGGCAAAACGTGCTTCCAGTAAGAAGTAAGTGTTGCGACTAGAACCAGGGCAATGAGAGCATCACAATGATATCAAATTTTTGAAGAATTGATGAAGGAATCTACCTATGAAGGTTGAGTTGCAGAGCTCTGAAACTGGACTTCTATGGAGCAATATACGGCACCATTCTTGAATGTAATTATATGGTTAGCTTCAGGGAAGATCAAGGAAGGTGAATTGATGAAAAAATTGGATTGAAAAAGGCTTGAGAATGGATTTCGAAGTTGCTGAATTCTGAGTTAGGGAAGAAGTTTGGCAGGGTGATTCTGGCTATCTAAGCTTGAGGAAATGAATGGGGAATGACCCTCTATTTATAGGGAATCAAATGGAATGTCCAAGCGTGTGAAATGATGATGTTTGGAGGGAAATCGTGTAAAGTTGCAAACAAGAAAATTATGACTTCTAATTTGATAAAAACTCATCCAAAAAGCGTGTTTTGTTATGCTAATAAATTCTGGAAGTTCACTAAACATGTTTAGAAGCAAAAATGTGCACAAACAAAGTGTTTAGAAGCCAAATCAAGGATTTCAAACTTCTGACTTGGTGAAAAATTCAGTTTCAAAGTGCCAACTTCTGACCAATGGCATTCTCAGCTCAAGGGGTCTTAGGGCATGATTCTTGATGCTTTAGAAGATGAGATTACAAGCTTTGCAATGGAAAAATAATGGAATCAAATGGATGTTTGAGCTGAAAGTTGTGTTGAGTCAAAGTTGGAGAAAAAGGGTTGACTTTCCATACTTAGAAATATTTCAAATTCTTCTTCAAAAGTGACCTATAATGTCTTGTATCCAAACAAAGCCTTCTACTTGGAATTTTCTCTTGACCAAAAAATATGGCATGAATTAGATCTATTGAATGACATTTTGGAACTTGAACCATTCAAAATCATTAAAAATTGAAAGAGTTATGAATTGTTGAATTGGGAACAAAATCATAAAATGACCTATAATCTTTTGTATCCTTGAGGAAATTTCCATCCATTTTCGCACTTTGCACATAAAAGAAGGCATAAAGTTCATATCTTCAAGATCATTATGGGAAAATAATGGGCTCAAGGTGATAAAAATTGACCAAGTTATGATCATTTGAAGTCACACATGGAAAATTGGGGATTCATCTAGAGGACTTGTAATCTATCTTCTTCACCAAGTTTCATCCACATGAAAAATCCTTGTAACTTTTGAAGTGATTTCTTGATAACCATTTAAAGAGAAGGATGTCTTTGTAATCACTCAAAAATACTAAAAGATGAGCAAGATATGCTTCTTTGAAGTTCAAAACCCTAACTCCTAGATCAAGGAAATGCTTTGAGGAACTTTGACAATTTTGAACAAACTTCTTGTACAAAAACAAATTCTTTGTAAATATAAGTTGTTGAGGATGATAATGAGAACTCATAGAAACCACAACCACTTCCATATATTGATAATTGAGAGTAATATGCACTTGTGACCAATGGGAACAAGACCTTGTCCAACCATGACTATTTTTCAATCAACGCCTTGTACTTTTTGGATCAAATCTTGATAACTTGTAAATGTAGTGAACCAAAATAACCTTGCCATTCCATCCCTTCTAAAACAACTTCAATGGTGAGGGTTGAACTTCTTAAGCTTCATTGACTAGGTCATGGATATAAACTCATGAACCCATGGATCAACTTGCTAATCCCCATTGCCTTTACTTGCATTATTAACAAGTAAGACAAACCAACATTGAATTTTATTAATTAAAAGGAAAGTCAAAACAAAAACATGAATGATTACACAAGAAAAACAAGTCAAGTTGCTTCGTGATTCTTCAAAGAGCAAAGCTAAAGATAAGAAGGTGAACCAAAATCCCTAATGTGATCTTGTTGTGATTGAATCAATATGGTATGGTGAAGGGATATTAGGGGGGAAAATTAGGGTACAACACACGTGAGACACTTTGTTTGTAGTCGTAGTTTGGGACTCTTTCCTATATGCCAGGGATGACCCTCTTGGCACATCGAATGTTCGTCATTTCTCTTCACTTGGCCTTTTCCTGTTTATTGTCTTTAGCAAAGTGTCCAAGGGGACATTTGTTGGAGGCTTGAAAGTTGATTGACTCTTCACCTGGTTCATTGGTCCTCTTCTAGGATCGTATCTAACTTCAGAAACCATGTGGGATTCGGAACTGGTGGCCTTTTTCACTTTAATTACCCTTATGCCTTGTATGTGTTCTGCAGCCTTTTTGTCGAAGATGGAGCTGCATCTTGGATACAACATAACTTCAGACTTCTTCTTCTGGCATCATTGTAGAAAGTCAGCCAGATTCTCATTAACTTTCGGAATTGCAGTTTTGTTCACTTCCTCTTGTCTAATGGATTCCTCTGAAGCCTTTGCCTTAGATACTTCGACCATGTTGACTTGTACATTGATCTTGGCAGCGAGATTCATTTTTTCCATTTTGGCCCCAAGGTCCTCTGTCGAACCCTTGACGGCAGCCATATAAGACCTTACAGTAGTCCTTTTGCTTGAGTCTTCAGCAACTCCTTTGTTTAGGCCTTCAGTAGCCTTTTTGTAGGCCTTCACTGGCCTTTCTAATCTCTTCTGCAGTCTTTCTGGAGATGTTCCTAGTAAAACTTCCAAAGACCAGCATACTGATGAAGTCTTCAGAAGTTTCGACCATGTTGATGCCTGCTGGTTCAGCATAGTGGCATCAGCTCTCAGTGGGTCTGCATCAATTTTCATTTGGGGTTTGTCGGCAAATTTGAGTATGCCTTCTTTGATCGCTCCTTGAACGAGATCCCTGAAAAGAAAACATTGTGGTGTTTTATGGCCCAAAATATTATGATACTTACAAAAACCTCTTTTCTTTCTTTGTTCTAAAGGAGACATTTTTTCCCTTGGAGGAACTATCATTTGGCCATCTTTTACTAATAAGTCAAATATCTCATCACATTTTGTGACGTCGAAAATATATGTTTTCTTTGGGAATCTATCGCTATTCTTTTCAGACTCAGTAGGATTCTTCCCGTCTGAGGGCAGTAACACTCTACAAGCGTATAGAGGCCCATGTTTTAACTCTGCTAAATCTATTTCGCTCTCTTTGACAGTTGTAGGATTACTAGATGCCTCTGGATCATCATCATCCATTTTGACATAGGCTACCTTTTCTCGCTGATAAGTCTTAGTTGCCTTTTCTTTTTCAATTTTAAGACGTTCTACCTGTCGAACTCTATTGGCCAATTGGGCCATGTCCCTCAGATATTGGGTATCTAGTTTCTTCCTAATAGAATAGTCTAGGCCCCCGTACAGCCATTTCGACCAATTCATGCTCAGGAACTTGTGTAAAGCATCTGGCTTTGAGCAGTTGAAACCTATTTAGATATTCGTCTATTGGCTCGGTGAATCTTCTTTTCATGCTTGCCAGTTCTTTCAGACTTATTTTGGTTTGCCCCATGTAAAATTCTTTATGGAACAATCTCTCCAATTGATTCCAATTGTGGACCGAATTGGCTGGGAGGGTGGTAAACTAAGTAAAAGCGTTTTTTGTTAGAGAACTTGGGAAATATTTAATCCTAAGGCTCTCATTATTTGATATTTCCCCAAATTCTATCAAATATCTCGCTATATGATCGACAATTGATTCCGTCGTATCCCCTGAAAAATTAGTGAACTTTGGAACTTTCCACCTAGGGGGTAAATCTGTTTGCAAGATATATTCTGACAGTGGGGATGTAAAATTTGGCCTACGAAACCCAACGTTCATTCCATTTTGTATCATGATCCTTTCGATCATGGTTGTCAGATTATTTTTTGTGCCATAATTATGGTGTCGAACTTGTTGTATCAGTTCGTCATCATTTTGATTCCTATTTACCATCATTACACCTTGATCACCATCTCTAAGGATCTGTGGGGGAAGTCTGGGTATTTCGACCCTAGGTTGTTCGACTTCTACTTTGAGGTTCCTCCTATCAAATTGTGGATTTTGGTTAATAGTTACATCTTCTTCTAAGACTACACCTTGATCATCTCTCATAGGAGCTCTCTGGGGTTGTCGAATAGGTTGTGGAACCCCAAAATATTCAGTCATGCGCGCCATTTGCGCTGTCATTTGTTGGTGTGACTGAGTGGTATTTTGTATTAGAGGGTTCAATACTGTACTTATAGTTTGTGCCAACATTTGCACCATGTCATGGTTGCTTTCATCCATCTGTTGCCTCAAAATTATTGTGGAAGCATTTGTGAGGCTTGACATTGCATGGGATGTCCCTCATAAAAGTTGGTTCCTACCCATACCAGTTCCATATCCTTGTGATGGCGAAGATGAACTTACCAAAGGTTCTAAAAATATAGACGTGGCGTTCATAAGGCTAGCCATTTCAGTAGTTGGCATGCCATAATGCTGATCTCGACCCATCCATGCTGTCGAAAGTCCTGGGGGAGCGTGTGTTCGAAATGCTGGATTCACCCTTGGTGGGGGTGTTCCTGTTGGACCTCTGGGACTTGCATACGAAAGTATTGGTCCCGTTTGGGTTTCTATCAACGTTGGTATCGAACCAACAGTTGACGAGACAATTTCACCAATGGTTGGTATTACCGTTGTTCCCGTAGTAATTAGTGGAGGTATTTCTCCATTATTTGGCTGATTAGCCATATTGCTTTCACTATTTCTCTTTCTAGTTGTACACTCGTGGGTGGTTACTTTACCACTTATTAATAGCATGCAAAACTTTGTAAAAGAAAAAAAATCATGCGAAGCATTTATATTAAAATTAATAAGCAAGAATGGAAGACAAAATAAATAAAACAATAGTAATTAGCAACGTCCCACCAGGTGTTCCAATTTGTTCACCGTGTTTTTTGGTAAACAACCACTAATCTTCCAAAAAGGGTAACTTTTTGGTTACTCGCAGGATCGATCAGTTTGATCCTAGAACATATGCTAATTTGTGATGTTGTTTGGACATAAACGTTAATATGGGTGAAGAACGCATGTTCGACTGGGAAAGGGATGAGTTTGAGTGCAGAAAGTAAATAGAACAAAGGGGTCGAGGAGAAGTTAGGTGCAGGACTCTGGGTAAAAGTGCAGATAAAGTACAAACAAGATAAAAGGGAAAGATATGTAAAGAGAGAAATAAAAGACTTTGATTGTAAAATGTGGTGTTTCAAATGTACATTTTTCATGTATTCTTTCTCATGCAGCGGGTACTTGAATAATATTGAACAATTTATACGATGAGTTGAACACACGGAAATATACATAAACTTCCTATATTTATACTAAAACTAGGTAATCATCGAGGAGTTGCCTTGCTCTAGGATGAATACAAGTGTCTCCTTCATGTGCTTTAACCCCTCTTTTCACTCCATGTTGCTTTCCTCAACTGTCAAGCGAACTGCTTTTCCCTTCTTTCTTCAGATTCAAAATCTTCTGGGGAAGATACGAAGTTCTCTGGTTGAAGACCTTGGAGTCCGTTTAGTCGAAGGGATTGAGAACCTTCTGGTCAGAGACTCAATTTAACTTAGAATTTCTCTAAGTACTTTTCTACTTTGTCGAAGCCTTTCCAACTTAGACTTGTTCAATCTATTTTTGGCCCATAAGGCCAACTTGTTGTAGGTGTCAAATTTAGGAGCTAAAAATTACATTAGGTTGGCATTGGTCTCTGTGGGTTCGATAATATTTTATATTACTTTGATATTTCCGTGCACTTGCCGACGCATCAATATTATTGAGGTGATTTAGGAAGTGAGATGGCGATTTCTCATATTTAGGAGGTTCCTAGGTAGAAGTTGCATTGGGTGGGGATTATGAAAGAAGTTGTAAACTGAGATTGTTTAGCTTTGAACTAATACTGCTAATAATGTACTTCCTTCCTGGATTGGTAGCCCCCGGATGTAGGTGATGTTGCACCGAACTGGGTTAACAACTCTATCTGTTATTTACCATTCTACAATTTAAGTTTCAGTATTTCTTATAACTTGATAAATATGTTCAGTCTATCAACAAATGTTGTAACATTTGTTGTGACATTGTTATGATGTTGTGACATTGTTATGATGTTGTGACATCAGTATTAACATGTGTTTCATGTACCAGAGAAATTTCAAAGCATATCATCAACATATAACAACGGGATTATGAAGTCATTGTTAGAAAAATTTCTTGCAAAGACGCAATGATCTGAAGTAGTCTTATGGTATCCTTGACCACACATGATAGACTCAAACGTCATGTACCATTGCCTTGGAGCTTGCTTCAACCCCTATAAACTATTTTTCAATCTACACACATGATATTATTTCCCTTTACT
Organism: Vicia faba; assembly: GCA_948472305.1. Classification (NCBI taxonomy): domain Eukaryota; kingdom Viridiplantae; phylum Streptophyta; class Magnoliopsida; order Fabales; family Fabaceae; genus Vicia; species Vicia faba. Next base: position 1,434,280,909 of record OX451741.1, on the reverse strand, counting down.
TGAAAATCATAGGGTTGTTTCATATAAGTCTCCTCCTCCAAATCACCATGAAGGAAAATCATTTTCACGTCCATTTTCTCAACCTCTAAATCGAGAGTAGCAGCCAAACTCGACATGGTTCTGATTGATGACATATTTACAACAGGTGAGAAAATCCCATCAAAATAAACATTTTTTATTTTCCAGAAACCTTTCACCACTAATCTGGCTTTATATCTTAGACTTAAAGTTTATGTAAAGTTTAACTCTATAAATCCACATGATTTCCAAATCCCTTTTGCGTTTAGGCAACTTCACTAAATCATAAGTTTGATTATCATGCAATTATTTAATATCATCATGCATTGCATCCAACCATTTTTTTTCATCACTTTCTATGGCCTCTTGAAAACACTCAGGTTCTCCCTCATCAGTCAAGATCACATACTCATCAAAATTATACCTTGAAGAACTTGAGATAAATCTGGAGCTTCAACAAGATTCTCATCATGTGACATATGATTTTCTGCTTCATCATCATTAGTTATAATATTTACCTCATCTCCAACTTGTTGATTATTAACATAGTCACGTGGCTCACCATTCTGATCACGGCCACTAATAGTATCTAAATTATGAACAGCTAACCGAACTGGATAAATATTAGACAAACTGATTTCTTTCTTGGGTGTATTCTTATCAACCTTATCAATGTCTTCAATATTTTGGTCTTCCATGAACACCATATTATGGTTTATGATAATATTTTTCCCTATAGGATCATACAACATATAACCAAACTCATATTGCACATAGCCGGTGAAGATACATTGTTTTGACTTTGCATCCAACTTGGATCTTTCATCCTTTGGAATATGCATAAAACCTTATTGTAAAAGAATCTCAAATGATCATACTTGAAATTCTTTTCAAACCAATTTTTTTCTAAATCTTCTCTATTAAAGCAATAGTAGAAGTGAAATTAAGAACATGCATTGTCGTGTAAAGTGCCTCACCCTAATAATGATTGGGCAACTTAACTTTATAGAGCATACATCTAACTCTCTCAATTAGTGTTTGATTCATCCTCCCTGCTAAACCATTCAATTGAGGAGTTTTTCATGTGCAATACTATGATGATTTTAATAGGAATCAAATGGTCCATAAAACTCACAACCATTGTCATAATTAACACATTTCACCTTCTTGCATGTCTGCCTCTCAACCAAATCATTGAATTCTTTGAACTTTTCCAACACTTGGTCTTTTGTGTTCAAAGAATAAAGTCATAGTTTCCTGGAACAATCATCAATAAAGGTAACAAAATAAAGTGCCCAACTAAAGGATTTTACCTTTAATTGACTACAAACATCATAACGTACAATTGAAACAATTTTGACTTTCTTGAGGGAGGATGTCTCTTGAAGGATACTCTAGTATATTTACTAGCCAAGAAATGAGAACATTTTCCAAATCTTATTCTTTAATCCTGGAAGAACCAGGTGCCTTACTTCCCGTCTCCTCATTAGAATACAACCCTTAGTAGTTTCCTAAGAAACAAAACCACTAGGAGCAGAACTTATGATAGAAACCTGAAACATCTCCCAAGACTCTATTAAAGATAACAATAGAAGTAGCCACAAAAGTTTACCATCAAATTTCATACCCATTTTGGACATTTGATTAAGGAGCCCTTACAATTCACTTAAGTGATCTAAAATAGAAGTCCCCTCCTTATACTTCAAGCTTATGAAGTTATTCAACAAGAATAATTTATTATTCCTTAATTTAGAGGCATACAAGAACTCTATCTTCTCCCACAAATTTTTTACTTGTGTCTCATTAACAATATGATTATAAACTTTATCTTCTGTAAATTATCAAACAATACCACATACTTATAGATGTTTAAACTCCCATTATTCATCAAACACGGAAGTTGGCTTTGTAGAACTAAAATCTGGTAAAAGCAATATCTTCACATATAGTAAGTCTTTCATCACTCCCTTCTACAAGTGGTAATTATAACCATTCAACTATACCATCATCATATTTGTATTTGATTCAATTATTCAAACAAATAAAATAGTCATCCAAGAGCTATAATGCCACTCATGGGGGAAATTAACACACAATAATATATCAATACGTAGCAGAAATAAAATTCTCCAAACTTTTAAGAACCTATGAGAATAAAAAACAAATATATGACAATGAATCGAACAAATAAAGGCATAAGAGAATACAGGTATTTTAATGTGGAAAATACTCAACTTGAAAGTAAAAAACATAGTTTGTCCAGACCAAATAAATAACTCCACTATTATGAAACAAGGGTAGAAGAAAGTTTAAAGAGATTCCCAAACTAGCTTGCAAATAAGAAACAAAAAGTTGAAAAATACCCAAATATGTAGCTTCAGAGTGAAATAATTATATCTCAACCCATACTTCATTGTAAAGATCTCATTGGTTAAAAGGTAGAGGAAGATATTATAGACCTTCCCTCAAAAAATGAGCTTGATCCATTGGCTAACAAGTCCAGAATCGTTGATTTACTAAGACCAGTTGCAGAAAAATAGGAATTGGTTTCTCTGCTCTTTTCTCTCTTTTGAACTTTATATTTCTACTTTCTATCTCTCTCTCTCTCTCTCAAACCTAAATTGACCCTCTCCACTTAAAATAATTGAGACTCAAATGAGATAACATATTTAGGTCTTTCTCAACATAGTAAGGGAGCCCAAACCATAATATTAATGTATATAATCCTTCTACCGAAGCCTTGTTTAGTGCTGGTGTATTCAAATGTGAGTGGTTAGATCCACATTAACTATAATTTGAGAAAATGTTATATATATAAGAGAAAATATACATATACCCATTTGTTTAAGGTTTTGGGTCGATATGTGGTGTCAAGGTCTCTTGGATCCTAAATGTTTATCCCATTAATACTTTTGACACTCCCTGGATTCCCTAACAGTTGGACATAGTTAACCTTTGTTTTGACCAATTCCTTAATTTTATAGACTAAGTAAGAAATCATGTGATATGAATCTCTTTAACTATGACTTAGTAGAACATAATGTAAGGAGACATGTTCGACATGTCTGAAGGATACGTTGGTGCAGTCATTCACACCAAATGGATCTAGTCTCAAGGATGATTATAGGTTTTGTGATTTACATATACAAGCTTGTAAATAATGTGATTAAGTCTAGTTTAAGAATGATATGAATGAGTTAGATTAATTCTACATCGAGCATGATTCCATGTGTTGGATCATCATAGCCTCTTCTTAGTTTCACCCTAATAATTGGGTATGTATTAGGGGTTTTGAGTTTGAATATAAGGACTTCAAATCACCTTGATCAACTGCTATATTTTACTACTTTTATACACTTAAAGTTAAGGGTAAGACTGATTGTAGTTCTTTAAGTTGTCATCCATGTCGGGTCTTTCTTTCTCTTTTTTAGTCATCCCACATATATTGAAATCAACATTTCTTCAAATTGCTCTGTATGCCTAAGGATATTGTTGGATTAAAATATCCAGCATCAACCTTAGGGTTTCGAAGGGCTTAACATCCCCCATGGCCGCCTACATAGGTGTGTTAGGTGGTCCAGGTAGGGCCCTTGGTTTCATTCTCTATAAGGAAATAGAGTAGAACTTTGGCTACTAGAAATTGCTTTTGGCCTAGTGGTATGCGCTTGATCCAGTTTACATGGTATTAGAGCAAGGTCACGGGTTCGAATCCCTCCGGCTGACATAGGGGGAGATTGTTGGATTAAAATATCCAGCGTCAACCTTAAGGATTCTAAGGACTTAACATCCCCCCGTGGACGCCCACATAGGTGTGTTAGGTGGGCCAGGTAGGCCCCTTGTTGGATTCACTATAAGGAAATAGAGTAGCACCTTGTCTACTAGCAATTTCTTTTAGCCTACTGGTATACGCTTGATCCAGTTTACAAGGTATGAGATACTGGTTATGTTATTGGTGGATATCAAACACCTAACAGTTTCAAATAAAGATCCAAATGCTATGTGAAGAAATACTCTGGGTGATAGTAACTCCACCTTTAATTACAGTCTCATATCAGAATATGATGCTTGAATACTGAATTGTAACCAAACTAATTACCTTGAGCAAGTCTCTGATTCTTTGAAAACTGAAGATGTCAACAACACAATATTCTCTTTTGGAGATAACATGTTCAGAACCCAAGAAGAAGATATAAGAAGTCGTAGCATCAGAAGCTCCCAATTCAGATGTAGTTACTACCCCTTATGATTCGTCAAGACGAAAAGTAGAATCACAATCTCTCTTTCTAAAGAACTGATTCTAGGAGATAAAGAAGCTTTTGTCAGAACCAAATAAGATTTCAAACCTCTTGAAGAAATGCTTCTGGGTTTGGTGTCCTTGATTGAGCCAACCTCTTCCGATGAAGCTCTTCTAGACAAAGACTGAATTTTGGCAATAAAAGAAGATTGAAGAATCAGCTGACAAGACAAATTCATCAGATAAGAAATAATATATGTTGAATGCTTTTGTCAAAAATTTACGATTAGATAAATAATGTATTTGCTCAAAGCTCAAATCATCAGAAAACAAGAAATTTTGCTTGTTGAAGATTAATTCTTTGTGAGTATGAGATGTTTTCAAGAAACGAATTAGTCCAGCATTGACTTTCTCATAAAAATATCATTAGGAATTTATTCATGTAAAGAAGAAAGATTGTTGTCTTCTGATTTTGATACATAGGAACTTAATGATGAAGTCTGCAGAAAAAACGTGAGAAATCTTTAACAGAGGAATTCAAATCTCTAAGAAATAATTTCTGAGTCAGAACATCTGAATCCTAACTAATCAAGCAGGTAGAAGATCTAATGCAAAAATTCTGGATATTGTTTCCTTTGGAAAGCTTCGTAGAAAACTGAAAACTGCTTAGGAAAGGAAGATTATTGATTCATCAGGAATATAATCAAAGGTGTAGTTTACAATATGCCAGATCCTCTGAGTACTAATATAGACACTCATGTTCTGATAATTCGAGAAGTTATGTCAGTTGAACAATCGTGGTTGCCTTTGTTGCTTGTTCACTTGTCTGATTATTTTTAATATGTGTCTGTTGTATTTTCTTTAATTAATGAAGCTTTTTATTTTTTATTTTTAATTAATGGCTTATTTTTTATGCTTAATTTGGATATAAATATATCAAAACTCTAATATAATCATAATCACGTATTATCATGAAATGACAAGTATTTATGCAGTATAAATTCATTAAAGTCTAGAGTAAGACAGTCACACGTGTGTATCTAAGGCATAGGTAAGGTTATAGACCTTTAACGTATGTCAGTTACTTTCTCAACGTATTAGAGGGTAGTTGTTTAAACTTTTTTTCATAAATGATTGATATTCCCTCATAAATGAGATTAATCACTCCTTTTCCCTTTCCCATATATTTATGTCTCCTAGTCTACTCTAGATACTCATAACCTACCTAGATGATATCAACTGTCACTCATTTAATTCTCTTCACTCTCATGACTCTATAAATAGTAGCAATTTCTCCTCCACTTTTCCTCACTCTCAGTTCAACTATTAACTCTTAAATCCTTATCCGTGCTATAACAATGTCTGTTATAACCTTTCACGGAAATGATGAAGCCCTGGAAGTCATTCTAGAAAAATGACTCAATCTTGCTAGACTCAAATACTATGGACTGGACATAGTAAGGAGTATGAAAATAAAATCTTGGTCGGGCTACTACACTCTGCTAAAAGGTCGCGTCTTCCATATCCTTGTAAAGGAATTCTGGAAGTATGCCAGAATCAGCGATGATGGCAACACTATCTGGTATGAGATTTTCAGCATTTCTATTGTCGTCACCATATTTTTAATAGTAAAGGTCACGAGTTGTGTCTCATTTGTAGTTACCATTGATGACTATCAATCTGAACTGGCTTTAGTGGAGAAGTTTAGGATTCTTCATGATATTTCATCCCCATATGAACCAACTAATACCGAAACCCTTCTTCCTTCTTCTAGAACTTGGTTTAGATTCTCTCTTTCCAACCTCCATCCTCGAGCTACGACAAGAAGCACTCTATCTCATGACGACATAATTTTTATCTTTCTCTTTATACATCATTTCAAGATCAATCTTCCCAAAACCATTTTCAATCATTTGAAACATTCCATTGATGTCTCAAGAACACAATCACAATCCTACATTCCTTATAGAAGGATATTGTTTGAGATAATGGTCAGAGAAGGTATTTGGGGATTGATAAAGAAGATTTGATCGGAATACGCGCTGGCTGGTGAAAGGTGTGCTAGGGTGGACACAATTGAAGATTTTGATGATTAAAATCTTGGCTATAATGTTTTTAAAATCTTAGTTTTTCGCTAGTTCTTGTTCTAATTTAAGTTTCTCTTTGTTTCAGTTTTCTCTTGGTGTACATCTTAATCGTATAATAAAATACCTTTTGGCTATATTAGTTTACTTATATTGTCCAATCATAATGCATTGCTATGATTCAGATAATATGTAGATATTTATTAGTTCTTGTTCTCTAACTTTTTTATGATGTCAAAAAGGGGGAGAAATATAATGATATTGATAAACCTTAAAAGAAATGCAAAACTCATCATAATAATAAAATGTGCATTTACCGTTGACATGTGTTTGTTTGATGATTAACCGAGGAACTCTGAACAAGTTCACTAGGCATTTTAAGATAGGTCAAAATGAAATAACTATGTTAAATTTCTTAAATTTTTGAATAAGTTGTACACTTTGTGAACATATGTTCAAGAATCAGTTAAACCCAACACTGTTCAGAAGTTAAGAACTTTCTAAAAGTCAAAGTTATCTTAATTTTGGTATCATAATGTTTAGAAGATGTAAAATTTATGAGAATGTGATATTCAGAACATGAGAATCAAAAGCAGAAGCAGATGCTTTCCAGAAGAACAAAGAAATCAGAAGTTGAAGACTATCAGAAAAATCTGGATAGAATATTCAATAAGAAAAATCTATGATGAATTCAAGATCGCAATTGGTTCTATTGGTATCAAGAGTCAAGACTCTCAAGATCTCAATATCTGATATATTGGAACCAGGGGGAGTTTTACTCAAATGGTTCAGAGTCAGGATAGTCGAGCTTCATCAAGTTGTTGACTCAAGGGGAGTTTCATAAAAAGGATAAGTGTTCTTACTCTTTTTTTTCTTCACTTTTTCTAATTATATGAACAAAATTGTTTCATAAAAATACATAGTTTTGTCATTGTTGTATCCTAATTTTTTCCCCTAAGATCCCTTCATCATACCATATTGATCCAATCACAACAAGATCACATTAGGGCTTTTGGTTCTCCTCCCTATTTTTAGGCTTGCTCTTTGAGGAATCACCAAGAACCTTAACTTGTTTTTCTTTTGTGATCATGCATGTTTTGTTTCAACTTTCCTTTTAATTAATAAAATGCAATGTTGGTTTGTCTTACTTGTTAATAATGTAGGTAAAGGAAATGTGGCTTGGCAAGTTGATCCATGGGTTCATGAGTTTATTTCCATGCCCTAGTCAATAAAGCTTGAGAAATTCAAACCTAAACATTGAAGTTGTTTTGGAAGAAATGGTATGGAAAGGTTTATTTTGGTTCACCACATTTAAAAGTTATCAAGATTGATTCAAAAGTACAAAGGGTTGATTGAAGAAGTTGTCATTGTTGGACAATGCCTTGTTCCCATTGGTCACAAGTGCATATTTCTCTTAATTCTCAAGATATGGAAGTTGTTTTGGTTGATATGAGTTCTCATTGTCATCCTCAACAACTTCTATCTACAAAGAAAAATATTTGGTACAATAAGGTTGTTTAAAATTGTCAAAGTTCCTCAAAGCATTTTCTTGATCTATGAGCTAGGGTTTTGAACTTCAAATAAGTATATATTGCTCATCTTTTGGTATTTTTGAGTGATTCCAAAAACATCCTTCTCTTAAAAGGGTTATTAACAAATCACTTCAAAAGTTTCAAGGAGTTTTTATGTGGAAGAAACTTGATGATGAAGAAAGATTATAAGTCCTCTAGATAAACCCCCAACTTCCCATGTGTGACTTCAAATGATCATAACTTGGTTAATTTTTATCACCTTGAGCCCACTATTTTTCCATAATGATCTTGAGGATGTGAAATTTATTCCTTCTTTTATGTGTAAAGTGGGAAAATGGATGGAGGGTGCCTTAAGGATACAAAAGATTATAGACCATTTCATGATTTTTTGCCAACTTCAACAATTCATAACTCTCTCAATTTTTGAAGATTTTGAATGGTTCAAGTTTAAAAATGTCATTCAAGAGGTCTATTTCATGCCATATTTTTTGTTAAGAGAAAATTCCAAGAGGAAGGCCATGTTTGGATGCAAAACATTATAGGTCACTTTTGAAGAAAAAATTGAAATATTTCTAAGTATGGAAAGTCAACCTCTTTTTCCCAACTTTGGCTCATTGCAACTTTCAGCTCAAACATCCATTTGATTCCATTCTTTTCCCATTGAAAAGCTTGTAATCTCATCTTTCTAAAGCATCAAGAACCATGCCTTAATTCCCCTTGAGCTGAGAATTCCATTGTTTCAAAAGTGGTAACTTGGAATTGAAGTTTCATCGCAAGTCAGAATTTGAATTTCATGTTACAACTTGGAATTGAAATAAATTAGGTCATGAATATTTGTCACAATATCACTGAATCATTCCAACTTTTAAATTCTAAAAAAAATATGGAATGATCCAATGATATTGTGACAAATATTGGTGACCTCATTTATTTTTTATTTCTGACTTTATTATTTTTTATCATTTTTGGTTTATTTTAATCATTTCTTTTAATTTTAAAAATAGTTTCTGACTTTAAAAAATTACCAAAAATTTTATAAAAATATTTGAGTCTATTTATGATTTTTCTATGACCTTATTTCTTTTTTATGAATCAATTTAAATAAAGTTGATATTTTTTTCCTTTATTTTCAATTTTATTCATTTTTAAACCCTTTTCAACATATATATTAAATGTAATATTATTTTGTGATTATTTTTTGGCTGATCTTGGGTTGAATTTTTTATCATGAACTTTGTTAACATCATTGGATCCATGGTGTTGAGTCTAACTCCATAAAAATGGATGCATGATTTTAATAATAGTTTGATTAAATTTTAATTCAAATGTCGTTTATATATTATTTCCCAACCTTCTTCATCTCATCTCTTTCTTATTGCACTAAGTGTTATTGGAGCATGATCTCTATATCATGTCTCAAAACAAATGGTTGAAACCACTAGTCCGAACCTGTCATCTGGATGTAATGAAACATCAATGAAGTCGCCACCGAACGTCTTTTATCCCGCCGAAAGGGAAAGGTAAACATCGAGAAAACCTAACGAGGGAGAAATCACGGTCTTTCGACCGAGAGATTGGGTAAGGGAGTCTGTTACGCGGGGGGAAGGTATTAGCACCCCACACGCCCGTAGTATTCTATGGTACCCACTCTTGTTGTCTAATCTAATAGGAGTGGTCAAAACCTATGTCTATGGCTTAAGGCTAAAAAGGGAATGCATGCGAAAGAAAATAAAACAATGTAGGGGAAAAAAGTTGTGCTCGGTTGGGCCCTACCCCTTTTCCTACGTATCCCTTTTAAGGAATCAGAGCAGCCTTAGTTCGGCTCATATATTCTGGTTGGTTTGTGTTTTTTAGTTAAGACAACAAAAACAGTCAAGATGGCAAAACATCAAATGAAACAACAAACAAATGAGATGGTAAAACATCGGCTAAATAATAACAAAATAACATGTCAAAGATGGTGAATCACCAAATGATAAAACATCACACCTAACAATGACATTGAGAGTCAAAGTAGGATAACCAACATGTGCGATGGCGAAACATCGGCTTCAGACAAGTATGCGATGACGAAACATAGGCTAAAAGATAACAAGGTATCATGGAAAAGATGGCGGAACATCGATAAACCGGATGACAAAACATCACACCTAACAATAATATTGAGAATCAAAGTACGATAACAAACATGTGCGATGGCGAAACATCGGCTTCAAACAAATATGTGATGGCGAAGCATCGGCTAGAAGATAACAGGATATTATGGCAAAGATGGAGAAACATCAATAAACCGGATGACAAAACATCACACCTAACAATCATATTGAGAATAAAAGTAGGATAACAAACATGTGCGATGGTGAAACATCGGCTTCAAACAAATGTGCGATGGTGAAGCATCGGCTAAACAGGTTTAAAAACAAAACCAAGAGGAGCACAAACATATAAGATTGATTTTATCTTTTACCTTGAAAAAGGTTTTGAGTTTATTAGAAATGTTTTATGATTTGCCAAGAAAACAATTTTTGTTTTAAGATGCAAAATGCAAAGGAAGAGAAAAACAACTAGGGGAAACTAGCCTAGCACTATCCCTAGTGTTATCATACAATGATTGGCCCTAAGGTTGAGGATAAAGGAAATTCCTATCCTATGTTAGCATACATGGATTCCTACCCTAATCAACATGTCAAAGGAAGCTTAACAAAAATATCCTTTTGGGAACAGGCAATGAGAGCGAAGTCGTGATCTCAATTTCTAAATTGAGTGACTCATCGATCAACAATTAAAGGAGAAAAACAATAAACATCCTATAGGGAACATGCACTGAGAGCAAAGTCGTGATCTCAATTTCTAAATTGAGTGACTCATCGATCAACAATTAAAGAAGAAAAACAATAAACATCATATAGGGAACATGCAATGAGAGTGAAGTCGTGATCTCAATTTCTAAATTGAGTGACTCATCGATCAACAATTAAAAAAACAAACAAACACAACACATGTGTCAAACAAAACAGAGGGCGTCCTGACATATATCAGCAATAGAGGTCCCATCATGCAAATTAGAACTATACAAAATGAAAATAGAAGAGAAAAATAGTGAAATACCAAACGGATAAATATCCGTAGCAACTGAGTGAGAATAAAAGAAACCCAAAGAACTTCAAGCAAGCTGGCATCAGCAGACAAATCAAGTCAGAAATTACGCCATCAGAATGTAAGTATTGAGATTTTCATATATGAACAGATCCCATGCGAAATGTATGGCATTCATAATCACATATACATATCCTGCATAGACTATCAAAAATGCCAAGCACAAGAGTAGTGCCAATATAATAAGCTGTGTTCCACAAATAAAGTGAAACACAGTAGCCTCAAGCCAAAAATGGAAAACTTTTCTCAAAGTACCTCGCACATTCAACAACCAAGTTAGTATTCCCATAAATTGAATGATGACTCACATAAGGGATAGATGGTGACACCATAATGAAATGAGGAAACATGATAGCAACTATCAAAACATTAGATATGATAGACAAAAAAAGAAACAGGCATATGCACAATTTGGTCAACAGTTAGAGGAATGTTGCTCCTTTCTATATCCATGTTGAATTGACAATTGAATATCAATCAAGGATCATGGGAGCTTGAGAATAATACAATCAAATACCATGAAGGTCAGTAGCAACCACAATCCAATCATACCCAATTACTTTATCACAACTCACAAGCATAATAGAAGAGGAATCCCACACAATGCATCAAAAGGTTCAATCATTCAAGCATGGGGAATTACGTGAAATGGCTTGAGTTTATATGGATAAACAGAACCAACATAATCATTAGGTGCCCAATTATAGGCCTCACTCATGTTCATTGGCCATCAATCAAATTGCAACAAGATATGCAACATTAATTGGGTACCTTCACTTCAAAAATACATCAAAAATAGAAAAGGATTTCAATAATTCCAACCAAAAATTTCTTAGCAACTTTGAAGTGTGTATAAGTTAGAAAGCAGGTCTTAAATTCATGAATGGTTGAGGAGGGGATCAAATGAGGCCCAAAGTTCAAAACTAGTTGGCCAAACTACCAAACTAGACAAGCTTTCAAAATAATTTGTGGAAAAAATATCAAACCAAGTCAAATAATTCAAGAAAAATGGTTTTCAGATCCTCAATACATCCATGAACCATAATCAAGACCTAAATTCCATTGAAAATCCAGGGCATAATGGTATTTGAATTGAAACTTACACAATAAGCAACAAAACCCTAATTATTTGACTTTTAATCTTAAATATCAATTACATAAGATCAAAATTCAAAAAAAATCAGAACAAATATACATCAAACATAAAAAAACTCAAGAGGTCAGAATACCTATTTTTCCATTTTTTTTTAATTAAAGAAAATTCAGAAATAAAATCAAATTCAAACAATTAATCAATTAAACAAATAATCACATCTCAAAATAAAATTCTAATCAAGAATCAGAAAAATATCCAACCAAAATTATATTCAAACATTAGAATTAAAAACACACATCCCTGATTTTTTGTGGAATTTTTTGAATTAAAGAATATATTAAAATAAAATCAAACAAACAATTTAAACAATTAAACTATTATTTAATGACAAAAATGCAAACCCTAGCCAAAAGTCATAAAAAGGTCAAAATAAAATTATATTCAGACTCTATGATTAAAAGCAAACTTATGTGATTTTTTTGAGGATTTTTGGATTAAGAAAAATATTAAAATAAAATTGTGAAACAAAAGAAATCAAATAAAACTCCCAAATTAATCTTCTAATCAAAAATAGGAAAAAATACCAAACAAATTTTAGAATCAAATTGTAAATAATTTTAAGAGTTCAAAACATGTTTTGTGGAATTTTTATATCAAAAGAACTATTAAAATAAAAATAATCTTTAAACAAACATTTATTTAAACTTATGAAATTTTAAACCAATCAAAACATTTTTAAAAATTCCAATAAAATTATACAAAATAGAAGAAATTATTTTGGACTTGTGGTAATTTTTCAGAATTTTTTAAATTGTTTTGATCAAGAAATAGAAATCAGAAAATCAATTAAAATCAAATAATATGAAATGCATTGAAATTTCAAACAACCCAATCACAGCGCGCCACCTCACTTCGTCTTCAACCTCCAGCATAGAGCAAAACGCGTGCAACAAAACAGGTCATGAGCCTATGTTCAGATCCATCAATCATGCTCGTTTCTTAACCAAAATCCATGAAATTAAGTGCAAATTAAAGTTAACATATCATACTTCATTATGCAATTCGAATCAATCTCAAAGATCAAGCATGGATCAAGAAATCGAGTTTACAAAACCGAAAAAACACATTGCAAACATCAAAAACCAGGAACTTGATTTCATCCATTCTGCTTGAATCAAAGCAAAAATATACTTCAATCCTTATGATTGGCCAGCTAGCAACTCAATGGACAAGATATACATCATCAATTCAAGCTGGAACACATAAATCAAAGTTTAAGAAACTCACATGGATGTTAAAACTGGAAACACGATTCCTTCACTCCAGAAGCAATCCAATGGTGCAGGCTTGATCTCCTTACTTCACTGAAGCTAAACCACCAAGAATTTGTAAGAATGATCCAAGGAGAAGAGAGATTCGAAGCAATTTGCAGAGATGTTCAAATTTTTGAGATTTGCAATGTAGCGATTATGAGCCTCTTTTTTCACAAATGAGCCTTGATTCTTGTTATATAGCACGAGAGGAACAGGATAGAAGTGGTATTTGGCACTCTAAACCGTTGGAGGGCAAGTTTGGTAGTTTTGGCCAAAAATGAGGATGCACATGGGGCCCGCGTTTCACTCGTGCATTTGCTTGCCTTTTGTTCGTTTTGTAAGCCAAATGAAGTCAGAAATACATGCTCAAAATGCCAGCTCATGATTGTTTGAAATGAAGAAGTGTTGGTGAATTTGCAAAATTGAGCATGTTTTATATTTTTCATTCAAGCAAGTTCAAGAAGCACATGGGCACGAAATAGTTAGTGTAATGGGCCTCAGCATGTCACAAATTGTTCATGGGCTTGATTAGAAGTGAAGAGAATAGCTGAAAATGAAGTTCTCAAGAAATGGCCATTTTGGATACTTGTCAAATTTCAATAAAATGCCTCAAAATTCCAAAGTTCGTAACTTGATCATACTTTTGAATTTGGACACAAATGAGTACAATTTGGGAAGGTATTGGAAATATATACAATCCCTTAGTTTTAAGTTTTTGCAATTGAATCCATTAAGGTCCTCAAAATTTGACATGAAATTCACTAATTTTGGAAAATGATCTATAATTTTTAGCTTGAGGCATGAACTTCCAAAGACCATAACTCTTGATTCTTTGCCAATTTGGAAATGAGACCAAAACGAGATGAAAGATCATCCTCTTATATTTGCAAGCATGTTTCATTTGCATTTTTTTGATCAAAGGTGAATAAAATATGAATTTTTGAAGTTAAGTCCTCATTTTCCAAAATTAGAAACTTTTAGGGTTTCTTCATGAACAAGTTTCAACCCAAACCTTAATCTTTTTGATCCAATGATAAAAATGGACTTGAAATATGAAAAGTACATCCTTGAATTGATGGTTGACCCAAATTCACTTGGTCAACCTTGACTTTGACTGATTTTGACCAAAATGACCATTTTGCCCCTTTGAATCAATTGATCCACTTCCCTTCAAAATTGATGATCAAAACTTCAAACATATGATCTTCCAAATATGTAGAGGCCATGTACAAAGTTTCACTTCAAAATTCTCAAGAAATCTTGACGAAATCCCAAACCCTAGTTTTGGTTAACACCTTAGGAGACTGATGAATCATCTTCAAAACCTTAACTCCTCTGGATATCTTGGCCAATTTCTTGTACAAAGACTTTTCAAATACCAATGATATGTTGTAGCTTCCAAATCAAGACTTGTACATTGATCAATTGCCTTTCTCAAACAAAACCCTAATTTGACTGGTGAATCAAAAGAGTGATTCTTCTTATAATCAAACACAAACTTCAATCCTCTGATGATCCAAAGAGATGGATAAAATATCTTGAGATATGCAATAACTTTTGAGCTTGAAAGATCCAGAGGTTTAGATGACAAGGTTCTACTTGAGCAACTTGCCAATGCAATCAACCTTCAAAGCTTGAAGAAGAATTGATAACCAAAGTATTTTGATCCCATCATAATGTATGAATGCAATGCAATATGATAATCATGATGAAACATAAGCCTAAATCAAAAGGGTAAATTTTGGGGTTCTACTACAATCAACAGGGTTCTACTACAGTCATCGTTTTTAGCTAAACTCCTTCCTCCAAATTCTTGGATAACAAAAAGAATTGGCACAGTTGGTATCAAAATGGCCGAAAAATTGATTAAAGAGTGACATTGAATGGATTAAGTAAAATGAAACAATTACTTCAAGGAAAATATATTCAATGCATCAAGACTGACATTCGGCCATAAACAAAATTCTATATGTAGACAATGCTAAAAGAATCAATCAAGATAACACATGAAAGTGCGGCAAATAAACGTAATAAAAGCCATTATGTGGAAGAAATATCTCCAAATAGGTTCGCCGATCTCGCCGACCTGTCGTAATCTTGAATTACCCTGACCCTGACCTTCACCAACAGCATGGAGCTGTGAAACAAACATAGCAAGGCATCCGCCAGTAAAGTGAATGAGAATCCTATCAATCAGAGAACCAAACACACCCCTTGCACAGTAGTAGTTGTGTTTGTTATCCATATTTCAAGCGATCAACTAACCATGACTTAGATTACCATTTTCGTGTAAGCCCCACGAAGTTTATATGCACATGCTTATCAAAATATTGGACGTTTTTGTAAACAAAATAGTAAAAAGGAAGAAAATAAACGTATATGTATACTTGAAAGAAGATATTCTATTGATTTTTAGAAATCAGCCTGTGAAAAAGGCATTTACATTTGGAAGCAAGTAATTTACAAAATCAAAGCAAACAAGTTTTTACAAATGGCAATGTGAATGTGAATATCCATCAAGTCCCGACTCTGCTAAGACTCTTATGACTCTTATCTTCCTGCTTTCAGACAGATCATTCTTGGATTAGCCTCGAGCTTATGCCAGGTGATGGAACGAAGGAAAGAAACAAAAGGATCTCATGCTGAGCGTAGTCATTTGCTTTAAGTCCCTAACTTTTTCCTGAATCTCCCTTTCAGGTTTTCGATTCACTAGGACACCCTCTTTTTGCCTAAACCGCCCTTTCGGGTTTTCAGTTTAGCGGGTTTTTTTATGCAAAGTATTTTTTAACTACGTCAGCATTCACAGGGAGAGGGAAGTACTCTCCATCCATAGTCGTGAGCATCATCGCTCCTCTAGAGAAAACTTTTCTTACCACGAAAGGACCTTCATAAGTCAGAACCCACTTGCCCCTCGGATCTCCCTGGGGGAGAATTATCTTTTTTAGCACAAGGTCAATTGGCTTGTAACACTGAGGCCGTACCCTCTTATCAAAAGCTTTCCTCATCCTTTGCTGATATACCTGACCATGACATACAGTCGTCAACCTCTTCTCGTTAATAAGTTCCAACTGATCCAGCCGATTCTGTACCCATTCACTTTCATCCAGCTCAACATCCCTCATGATCCTAAGAGAAGGAATCTCGACTTCTATCGGCAATACTGCTTCCATGCTGTAAACCAATGAAAATGGGGTTGCCCCAGTCGAAGTACGCACAATGGTGCAATAACCATGCAAAGCGAAAGGCAACATCTCATGCCAATCTTTATAGGTTACCACCATCTTATGCATGATCTTCTTAATATTCTTGTTGGCCGCTTCGACAACACCATTCATCTTTGGTCGGTATGGGGAAGAGTTATGATGCTTGATTTTGAAGGACTCACAAAGCTCCTTCATCATTTTGTTGTTCAAATTAGACCCATTATCAGTAATAATCTTTTCAGGCACTCCGTAGCGATAGATAATATTGTGCTTAATGAACCGAGTTACCACCTGCTTGGTGACATTGGCATAGGATGCAACTTCGACCCACTTTGTAAAATAATCGATGGCAACCAGAATGAAACGGTGTCCGTTGGACGCAGTCGGTTCAATTTTGCCGATCATATAAATTCCCCACATCGCAAACGGCCAAGGGGAAGTCAAGACATTCAAAGGTACTGGCGGCACATGCACCTTATCAGCATAGACTTGACATTTGTGGCAAACTCGTGCATGATTGTAACAGTCAGTCTCCATGGTGGACCAATAATAACCTACTCACAAAATCTTTTTAGCCATGGTATGCCTGTTGGAATGGGTCCCGAAATCACCTTCATGTATCTCCTCAATGATTCTAGCTGCTTCTTTCTTGTCAACACATCTGAGCAATAAACCGTCATGATGCCTTCTATACAACACACCACCACTGAGAAAGAACTTGGCTGAAAATCTTCTCAAGAACTTATTATCTGTGACAGATGCCTCTTTAGGGTACTCTTGTGTTTCAAGATATCATTTAACATCATAAAACCAAGGATTACCATCTGATTCCAAACTAGCCTCAAAACAGAAAGCTGGCTCAATCAAACTTCTGATGGTAATGGAAGGTGCCTCATTAGCCCACTTAACCTTGAACATGGAGGACAAAGTTGCCAGTGCATCAGCTAGATTGTTTTCTTCTCTGGGAATGTGTTCAAACGTGATCTCTTCGAAGTACGGAATCAGCTTCATAACATGCTCACGATAGGGAATTATGTTCTGATGGCGAGTCTCCTAATCTCCATTAATCTGACTGATAACAAGATTGGAATCCCCGTAAACTTTCAAGAATTTGATGTGTAGTTCGATTGCCGCTTCAATGCCATAAATGCAAGCCTTATATTCGGCCATGTTGTTAGTGCAATCGAAACAAATATGAGCCGTGAAAGGAATGTGGTATCCCTCAGGGGAAGTGATAATAGCTCCGACGCCATTGCCCATGTCATTGGAGGCACCATCAAAAACAAGCGTCCAACGCGATCCTGGCTCGGGTCCTTCGTTCGGGTCTGGCATGTTACAATTATCGACCAACACATCAATATGCAGAAGAGGTAAGTCATCTTTAGGGTCGGCCCTGTTCAAATCCCTATAATCCACGCATATCCTGACCTTACCATCCTTCTTGGGCACAGGCACAATATTTGCAAACCATGGCGGATAATTGATGACCTTCAAGAAATTCGCTTCCAACTGCTTCTGGACCTCCTCTTTGATCTTCTTGGACATCTCAGGATGAGTTCTTCGGAGCTTTTGCTTGATAGGGGAACAACCTTCTTTGAGCGGTAATCGATGCACCACTATGTCTGTATCTAACCCAAGCATATCCTCATAAGACCAAGCGAAGATATCAGAATACTCACGGAGTAGCTCAATCAATCGGGCCCTTATACTTTCTTCGAGATCTGCCCCTATCTTGACTTTTCTTCTTACCTCTTCTGTGCCAATATCCACCACCTCAATCGAATCCCGATTCGGCTGGATAACCTTCTCCTCTTGTTTTAACAATCTTGCTAATTCCTCAGGAAGATCACAATCCTCATATGCTTCTTCTTCAGCTTGATAAATAGGAGTATCAAAGTCATACTGAGCCATAGCAGAATCATTATCAATATAATCGGTGGTGGAAGTGCATCTGCATGAACGACATTTTGGCATTTTTTAGTAACTGTGTGTGAAAAGAGAAACATTTCCTTTCAAATAAAAAAGAAATGGAGCAAAATTTTGAATGCAAAAACATCCTTCATTTCATGATAAAATTTTGAAAATAAACATGGTGGCCCTACACAAATGATCCACTACGCCTTGGGCAGAGCATAGGAATTATGATATGATAATAAAAGAAAACAAGAAAATTACTCCTCAGCGCTTGAAACTTGGATAACATCCACAGAATTCCAATTGTTGAGTGTCTGGCCTAGAATACTCGGACGAATCCAATCTTCGATATTGTAGCCATCAACCCTATCGTCGCCAACTGCATTGACGTGTCCTTCTTGAGTAGCACAAGGACGGGAAAACTTCACAGGAGTAGATAAACTAGATGCTCTGGGAGTTGAACTCTGCTGACCTGGGCTAAAACCAAGACCAAATTTATTAAATTTTGGGGTAACGTCCAGCACCTGACCCCAACCTTCAGGGTTACCATTTTCCACTACAGCTCTCGCATCCTTGAGAGAAGACATAACAGTTTCAGGTTTCCTTTTTTGCTCTGGAGGAGGAAAATTGACAGCATGAATTGTCTCAAACGCCTGAAATGGAGTTTCATGTATCTCGCCTTCAACTTCAACATAACCGAATGATGTTAAATGACTCACGGTGTACTCTTCCTCGCCGCACACAGTTATCACCGTTCCCTCTGCATGATACTTGAGTTTCTGATGAAGAGTAGAAGTGACCGCCCCTGCTTTATGAATCCACGACCGCCCCAACAAACAACAATACGCTGGCTGTATATCCATCACAAAAAATGTAGCCGTGAAGGTGCAAGGACCGACCTTGATTGGTAACTCCACCTCCCCAAACACTGACCTTCGAGACCCATCAAACACCTTCACCATCAAATCACTAGGGCGCAGCTCCAGTGCAGGAATAATCAATTTTCATCAACACTGATTTAGGTAATACTTTCAAAGACGACCCTGTGTCCACCAAAACCCGGGATAAGGTAGTGCCCCTGTACTCCATTGAAATATGCAACGCTTTGTTATGTTTTCTCCCCTCCGGAGGAAGATCAAAATCTGTGAAGCCCAGACCGTTCTCGGCAGATATGTTAGCACAAACATTCTCAAACTGATTGATTGTTATCTCATGTGGCACGAACGCATTCTTTAACAACTTCATCAAATAATTTCTATGAGGTTCTGAATAAATCAACAGAGACAAGATAGACATCTTAGAAGGAGTATGGCTAAGATGATCAATTATGCTGTAATCACTCTTTCTGATAATTCGCATTAACTCTTCAACCTCATCGGGAACTGAAGAAGCTTCCGGTATCGGAATTGGTTGAGTCACATTGGATGGTGTAACCCTTGGATTACCAATTATCACCTGCTGTTTTCCTTTTTCTCTTGCAGAAGCATCTGTCGCATCTTGCACATTGGAAGGACCAAATACTCTCCCGCTTCTAGTCATTCGACCCACACCAGAAAAGTTATGAACTTCCCCTTCACTACCTTTAGCACGTTCTTCCTCAGATGAACGAGTACTTACTTCCTGCTTCACCCCATGATAATAAACATCAGCACCATAATGCCATGGGATGGCCTTCTCACTGGTATACAGCATGGGACCAGGTACCGTAATCATAAAAGGAGGTGCCCTAGATGGGGTAGGAATGCGCACAGGGGTGTAAGGAATAGATACCACAGCAACATCTTCTTCGGTAACCTTACGGTAGCTTGGTTTTCTATCGAACTACAGGGAACCCTCCTTTATCACCAACTGGATACCGACTTTTAAATCATCACAGCCCTTCGGTTGCTCTCTACACTTGGCACACTCTGATGTATAACCCAGGAAAATAGAATTGTCAAGCAAATACCTCTTAACATACCACAATGAAGTAGTTACTTGTTCTACATTCGTGATTAAATTCAACACTTCACCATTATCATCAATCATATTAAAAACACCCCCTCCATGCCTAGGCATCGGGTTCTGAGTAACATTTGGACCAGACACTGGAGTAAACTCAATTGCCTTAGCATCCAACAAGTCTTGTATTTTGCACTTCAACGCAAAGCAATTGTTAGTAGAATGGCCAACTCCGCCTGAATGAAATTCACATCTTGTGTTAGCATCATTGTTAGGAGGAAGTCTTGCGGGGGGTGGTGGCATATTTCTCAAACCGATCAACTTCAAATCAAGAAAATGGTGGAGTGCTTCAGTAAGAGATACCGGCAAGGGATCGAATTTTATCGGTTGTCTCTGCTGTTGATTATTATACTGACAGGGAGAATCCTGTTGTGTTTATTGTTGAGGCACTGTATTCGGTCTCTGCTGCGGAGGAGCATTAACAGGAATAGAAATAGCATTGATCTGTTGGTACTGACGATCCTCTCTTCTTCCTCTATGAGAGTAAACCGCGATTTCGTTGCCTTCCATTTTCTTAGGGTAAGTGTTGAATGGTTTCTTACTACCCCCTGATGAGCCACTAGAACCTCCAATCTGAATTTTCCCCAATTTCAAACCTACCTCAATTCTTTCACCAGCCATAACCAAATCTGCAAATCCTGCTGAACTACTTCCTATAATGTGCTCATAAAATGGCCCTTGCAGGGTACTCATAAACATATCAATGAGTTCTCTCTCCATGAGTGGAGGTTGAACCCTCGCAGCCAACTCACGCCACTTCTGAGCGTATTCCTTGAAAGATTCTCTTGGTCCCTGTGACAAATTTTGTAATTGGGTGCGATTAGGCGCCATATCCACATTGTACTGATAATGTTTGACAAAAGCCCGAGCAAGATCATTCCAGCAACGAATATGAGTTTTCTCCAACTTCATGTACCACTCCAGGGATGCCCCAGTTAGGCTATCCTGGAAAAAGTGAATCAAAATCCCCTGATCCTCAGTATGCACTGACATCTTTCGGAAATAAGCAGTTGCATGAGTAACAGGACATAACATTCCGTTGTACTTTTCAAATACATGAGGTTTGAACTTTGGAGGAACTTTCACCCCAGACACCAACCCGATATCATTAGCATCCATACCAAGGACTCCTTTCCCTTCCACGGCCTTCAAACATTCTTCCAACAACCGATACTTCTTATCCTCAACCTGAACTTCCAGCTCTGAACGCCGAAAGGAAAACTGATCTTCATCCTGATCAAAGTCATAATCCTGCTCCTGATAGACTCTTACACCGCCCTGATTATCTCTTCTGTTCTCCAAAAGACGAGGTCCCATAGACGGGGGAAACTGCCCTACGTTGCACACAAAAGTGTTTATGGGCATCCCGTGAATATTTCCAACAGGATGATCTTGCACATCCCCCAATCCTACAGAAATGTCCTGATAAAGCCCTTGATTTCCACCATCCCCTGGATAGCGGCGCTGGTTGTTGACAATGGCAGCCAGTTCCTCCTATCGGTGATTCACATTGGTGATGACCTCCATGAACTGGGTCATCTGAGTAGCCATATGGGCCCTCATTTTAGCGAGTTCAGCTTGAACTTGTTCCATCTGTCTTGGAAAATTATTTCTAGTGGAATACCGATGAGTAGTTGTCTTGAATTCTGAATAAGAAAAGCAGAAGAATAAGAATATCGTCTTGAGATAACCTGTAATATTATGAAATGCATGATGTGCATGATATGTTTGTCATTTCCCGGTATTCAAGAGTCCTTTTATTAATTAATCACGGCGTGCAACCAAAAATAAGCATACAATCAAAGGGAGAAAAAAAAGGACAAAAAGACAGACACTTCAATTATTTACAAACAAAAGAAACAATGTTCGAGTGACTTCGGACATTTAAGAGTGTAACGATAAATAACAAAATACGTGTTTCAAAGTAAACTTAACAAAAAACTGAATAATAAAAACAAACAAATGGTCCCTTCCAACAATCCTGGGGGTGACCAAATACACCAAAGGTAAGTAACAAAAACTAAATCTCCAGAACAAGACATGCTTCAAAGTGTTGACAATACTCTTCAAGCCTGTCTTTCTCCTTCAAAAGTTGTGATGCGACTACTTTACTTTCTTGAAATCGATCCTCCGCGACACGCCTCTGGGCCACTTCCTTCTTAAGCTGAGCATATTTTTCTTTGAGTTGTTTCACCAAGTTTTGAATCTTCTTCCTGTAGCTATTCTCATATGCCTGAAGCTTCTGGCACTCTTGCTGGGTCTTATTCAACTCTTCTTCCATTTCAGCATGAGATCTCTTCCTAAAATTGGTTGCATCAGAAGTTTCCCCTTGAGCTTCTTTGAGTTTGCGAGCTAAGTCGGCCCTTTCTTGATCTACCCAATAGAGTTTCATCCATGACTCATGGTCTTTTGCACGAAGTTGAATGTTCTCAACATGAACCTGGGTTAACACCTTGGTAGGCACCATGTTACTCAGAACAGTAGGAGGTTGCTCACATATAGGAGCCGACCTTGTAAATGGTAACCGTAAAATCTTAACCCTGGCTTTAATCCATTCCAAGTAAGGAGCCCTAGCAATAGGAACCTTCTTGCCAAAAGTAGTTATATCCTTCTTGTGAATTCCCTTCCAAGCACTTGTCACTCTTTTCAACATCACAGGATCACTTCCTCTAACAAAATACACTGATTCAGACACCTCCTCAACCTTTGGCGGTCCATCCATTGCATATCCCAATTGACGATAAGCAAGCACATGGTTATAGTTGATACACCCATTAGTTCCTATGAGGGGAACATTAGGGAAATCACCGCAACTAGTGATAATACTTCGTACTTCCCCCATGTCATAATTCCACCGAATATCAAATGAAGTAAGGTTGACAAGTCATGATGACCATCGGAGAGAATGTCTGGTATCCATGAAAAGGCCACTTACCGGTAGGTGCAACTTAAACCATTGATACAACATCGAATTACATAAACTTACATTACCTCATTTTCCATGCCTGAAATGAATGGTGTAAAGAGTATCTGCCAAGAGTGTCGGTATCGGGTTCTTATTTCTAAAAACACAGATAGCTGTCAAATCCATAAAATTTCTCTTGCGAGGGAAGAGGATGATCTCGTATATCATGAGAGTAAACAGAGAGCTGAAGTCACTCCAATTTGCTTTCTTTGCCCAGTCTTCAGCTTTCTATACTAAGAAATCCAAATAAAACCTTGTAGTATCCTCACTTGATTTCCAATTGTCTTTCACTTCTTTCCAACTCAAATGAATAATTTTAGCAACAACTTCGAACTCCGGCTTCTCCGGCACTTGGACAAAATGAACTTCATCGGACAACTTGATATTAAGTAGGTACGCGTATTCTTCTAGTGTGGGAACCAGTTGATAATCTTGAAAAGTAAAACACCGTAATTACTTGTCATAGAACTGGAAGAGAGTGATCAAAGCCATTGGGTCAACTGGAGTGTTAAGGATTAGTAACAAATTACCATAATTTTTGTTGAAATTATTCATAACATCACCCTTCAAATAAGAACTCAACCTCTTCAATTCGGAAACATCAACAGTGGGAATCTGATAAGCGAATGTATGCATGTTGGGCTCTTTAACACGAACTGAATCAAACTCATCTGACGGAAGGCCATCCATTTCTGATGGAAAGAAGACTCTCGAATGTCCCTGGAAGATGACATGTGCATGCTAGTTATTTTTTATACATCATTTTTTAGAAATAAATATGCTATGATGCAACATGACTGGATCAAAGTTTCACACTGGATAATGGCTGGACCATTACAGAACAACACCACTCAAGATCAAAAGAAAATCCCAAAGCTTCAAAACTATCATGGGGACCTGAGTCACCTTCGCAACACAAAGTCACCAACAGTACCTGTACCTGTAAGAAAAGTTTTCCCGCCCCTCTCACAGGTGTAGTCTAGGTCATGGTAAAGTTAAAAGCCAAATCAGAGTACAGGAGCTCGAATGTCGGTATCATCATACGATAACACCTATCCAAACTACCTCTGAAGTCATGGGTCTCATGGTCAGGTCTATAAAGCATCCGCCTCATAGCTGCCATGGCCACTATATTCCTAGTTCCTATGGAATTCACTCATAGACTGGGTATGAGGCCTTTTACCTCATGGAACAACCCACCCACCAAGAAATCCAAAATCCAAACAGTCCATCCAAATCCAGTATGCAGAAAGTAAAGCACACATAGGATGCAATGCAAACAGATAAATATGCAAAGAGGTAAAATAAACACCCAAAAAGAAAACAAACAAGAGCTAGGATCAACTCCGGGATGGACCAGCAAGAGATCAATTTGTCCCCAGTGAAGTTGCCAGCTGAAACCACCCGGCCGAACCTGTCATCTGGATGTAATCAAACATCAATGAAGTCGCCACCGAACGTCTTTTATCCCGCCGAAAGGGAAAGGTAAACATCTAGAAAACCTGAAGAGGAAGAAATCACGGTCTTTCGACCGAGAGATCGGGTAAGGGAGTCTATTACGCGAGTGGAAGGTATTATCACCCCACACGCCCGTAGTATTCTACGGTGTCCACTCTTGTTGTCTAATCTAATAGGTGTGGTCAAAACCTATGTCTATTGCTTAAGGCTAAAAAGGGAATGCATGCGAAAGAAAAGAAAACAATGTAGGGAAAATAAAAGTTGTGTTTGGTTGGGCCTTACCCCTTTGCCTATGTATCCCTTTTAAGGAATCAGAGCAGCCGTAGTTCGGCTCATATATTCTGGTTGGTTTGTGTTTTGTAGTTAAGACAACAAAAATGGTCAAGATGGCAAAACATCAAATGAAACAACAAACAAATGAGATGGTAAAATATCGGCTAAATAATAACAAAGTAACATATCAAAGATGGCGAAACACCAAATGATAAAACATCACACCTAACAATGACATTGAGAGTCAAAGTAGGATAACCAACATGTGCGATGGCGAAACATCGGCTTCAGACAAGTATGCGATGACGAAACATCGGCTAAAAGATAACAAGGTATCATGGCAAAGATGGCGGAACATCGATAAACCGGATGACAAAACATCACACCTAACAATGATATTGAGAATCAAAGTAGGATAACAAACATGTGCGATGGTGAAACATCGGCTTCAAACAAATGTGCAATGGCGAAGCATCGGCTAGAAGATAACAAGATATCATGGCAAAGATGGCGAAATATCAATAAACCGGATGACAAAACATCACACCTAACAATGATATTGAGAATCAAAGTAGGATAACAAACATGTGCGATGGTGAAACATCGGCTTCAAACAAATGTGTGATGGTGAAGCATCGGCTAGAAGATAACAACATACCATAGCAAAGATGGTGAAACATCAATAAACTGGATGACAAAACATCAAACCTAACAATGATATTCAGAATCAAAGTAGGATAACAAACATGTGCGATGGCGAAACATCGGCTTCAAACAAATGTGCGATGGCAAAGCATCGGCTAGAAGATAACAAGATATCATGGCAAAGATGGCGAAACATCAATAAACCGGATGACAAAACATCACACCTAACAATGATATTGAGAATCAAAGTAGGATAACAAACATGTGTGATGGCGAAACATCGGCTTCAAACAAATGTGTGATGGCAAAGCATCGGCTAAACAGGTTTAAAAACAAAACCAAGAGGCGTACAAACAAATAAGATTGATTTGTATATTTTACCTTGAAAAAGGGTTTGAGTTTATTAGAAATGTTTTCTGATTTGCCAAGAAAAAAAAAATTTAAGATGCAAAATGCAAAGGAAGAGAAAAACAAATAGGGGAAACTAGCCTAGCACTATCCCTAGTGTTATCATACAATGATTGACCCTAAGGTTGAGGATAAAGGAAATTCCTATCCTATGTTAGCATACATGGATTCCTACCCTAATCAACATGTAAAAGGAATCTTAACAAAAATATCCTATAGGGAACAGGCAATGAGAGCGAAGTCGTGATCTCAATTTCTAAATTGAGTGACTCATCGATCAACAATTAAAGGAGAAAAACAATAAACATCCTATAGGGAACATGCACTGAGAGCGAAGTCGTGATCTCAATTTTTAAATTGAGTGACTCATCGATCAACAATTAAAGAAGAAAAACAATAAACATCATATAGGGAACATGCAATGAGAGAGAAGTCGTGATCTCAATTTCTAAATTGAGTGACTCATTTATAAACAATTAAAAAAACAAACAAACACAACACACGTGTCAAACAAAACAGAGGGCCTTCTGACATATACCAGCAACAGAGGTCACATCTTGCAAAATAGAACTATACAAAATGAAAATAGAAGAGAGGAAATAGTGCAATACCAAACGGGTAACTATCCGTAGCAACTGAGCAAGAATAAAATAATTTCAAAGAACTTCAAGCAAGTTGGCATCAGTAGACAAATCAAATAAGAAATTACGCCATTAGAATGTAAGTATTGAGATTTTCAGATATGAACAGATCCCATGGGCAATGTATGGCATTCATAATCACATATACATATCCTACATAGACTATCAAATATGCCAAGCATAAGAGCATTGCCAATATAATAAGCTGTGTTCCACAAATAAAGTGAAACACAGTAGCCTCAAGCCAAAAATGGAAAACTTTTCTCAAAGCACCTCGCACATTCAACAGCCAAGTTAGTATTCCCATACATTGAATGATGACTCACATAAGGGATGGATGGTGACACCATAATGAAATGAGGAAACATGATAGCAACTATCAAAACATTAGATATGATAGACAAAAAAAGAAACAGGCATATGCACAATTTGGTCAACAGTTAGAGGAATGTTGCTCCTTTCTATCACCATGTTGAATTGACAATTGAATATCAATCAAGGATCATGGGAGCTTGAGAATAATACAATCTAAGACCATGAAGGTCAGTATCAACCACAATCCAATCATACTCAATTACTTTATCATAGCTCACAAGCATAATAGAAGAGGAATCCCACACAATGCATCAAAAGGTTCAATCATTCAAGCATGGGGCATTAAGCGAAATGGCTTGAGTTTATATGGATAAATAGAACCAACATGATCATTAGGTGCCCAATTATAGGCCTCACTCAAGTTCATTAGCCATCAAACAAATTGCAATAAGATATGCAACATTAATTGGGTACCTTAACTTCTAAAATACATCAAAAATAGAAAAGGATTTCAATAATTCAAACAAAAAATTTCTTAGCATCTTTGAAGTGTGTAGAAGTCAGAAAGCAAGTCTTAAATTAATGAATGGTTGAGGAGGGGATCAAATGAGGCCCAAAGTTCAAAACTAGTTGGCCAAACTACCAAACTAGACAAGCTTTCAAAATAATTTGTGGAAAAAATATCAAACCAAGTTAAATAATTCAAGAAAAATGGTTTTCAGATCCTCAATACATACATGAACCATAATCAAGACCTAAATTCCATTGAAAATCCAGGGCATAATGGTTTCTGAATTGAAACTACATAATAAGCAACAAAACCCTAATTATTTGACTTTTAATCTTAAATATCAATTAGATAAGATCAAAATTCAAAATAAATCAGAACAAATATAGATCAAACATGACAAAACACAAGAGGTCATAATACCCATTTTTCCATATTTTTTTGAATTAAAGAAAAGTCAGAAATAAAATCATATTCAAACAATTAATCAATTAAACAAATAATCACTTCTCAAAATAAAATTCTAACCAAGAATCAGAAAAATATCCAACCAAAATTATATTCAAACATTATAATCAAAAACACACATCCCTTATTTTTTGTGGAATTTTTTGAATTAAATAAAATATTAAAATAAAATCAAACAAACAATTTAAACAATTAAACTATTATTTTATGACAAAAATGCAAACCCTAGCCAAAAGTCATAAAAAGGTCAAAATAAAATTATATTCAGACTCTATGATTAAAAACAAACTTATGTGATTTTTTTGAGGATTTTTTTGATTAAGAAAAATATTAAAATAAAATTGTGAAACAAAAGAAATCAAATAAAACTCCCAAATTAATCTTCTAATAAAAAATAGGAAAAAATACCAAACAAATTTCAGAATCAAATTCTAAATAATTTTAAGAGTTCAAAACATTTTTTGTGGAATTTTTAGATCAAAAGAACTATTAAAATAAAAATAATCTTTAAACAAACAATTATTTAAACTTATGAAATTTTAAACCAATCAAAACATTTTTAAAAATTCCAATAAAATTACACAAAATAGTAGATATTTTTTGGACTTGTGGTAATTTTTTCAGAATTTTTTAAATTGTTTTGATCAAGAAATAAAAATCAGAAAACAATTAAAATCAAATAATATGAAATGCATTGAAATTTCAAACAAGCCAATCACAGCGCGCCACCTCACTTCTTCTTCAACCTCCAGCATAGGGCAAAACGCGTGCAACAAAACAGGTCATGAGCCTATGTTCAGATCCATCAATCATGCTCGTTTCTTAACCAAAATCCATGAAATCAAGTGCAAATTAAAGCTAACATATCATACTTCATTATGCAATTCGAATCAATCTCAAAGATCAAGCATGGATCAAGAAATCGAGTTTACAAAACTGAAAAAACTCACTGCAAACATGAAAACCAGGAACATGATTTCATCCATTCTGCTTGAATCAAAGCTCAAATATACATCAATCCTAATGATTGGCCAACTAGGAACTCAATGGACATGATTTACATCATCAATTCAAGCTAGAACACATAAATCAAAGTTCAAGAAACTCACATGGATGTGAAAACTGGAAACACGATTCCTTCACTCCAGAAGCAATCCAATGGTGCAGGCTTGATCTCCTTACTTCACTGAAGCTAAACCACCAAGAATTTTGAAGAATGATCCAAGGAGAAGAGAGATTCGAAGCAATTTGCAGAGATGCTTCAAATTTTTCAGATTTGCAATGTAGCGATTATGAGCCTCTTTTTTCACAAATGAGCCTTGATTCTTGTTATATAGCACCAGAGGAAGAGGATAGAAGTGGTATTTGGCACTCTAAACCGTTGGAGGGCAAGTTTGGTAGTTTTGGCCAAAAATGAGGATGCACATGGGGCCCGCGTTTCACTCGTGAATTTTCTTGCCTTTTGTGCATTTTGTGAGCCAAATGAAGTCAGAAATACATGCTCAAAATGCCAGCTCATGATTGTTTGAAATGAAGAAGTGTTGGTGAATTTTCAAAATTGAGCATGTTTTGTATTTTTTCATTCAAGGAAGTTCAAGAAGCACATGGGCACGAAATGGTGATTGTAATGGGCCTCAGTATGTCACAAATTGTTTATGGGCTTGATTAGAAGTGAAGAGAATAGCTGAAAATGAAGTTCTCAAGAA
This sequence comes from Vicia faba, assembly GCA_948472305.1. NCBI lineage: Eukaryota > Viridiplantae > Streptophyta > Magnoliopsida > Fabales > Fabaceae > Vicia > Vicia faba. Next base: position 1,434,250,971 of record OX451741.1, on the reverse strand, counting down.
ATGGCCATTTTGCATACTTGTCAAATTTCAATAAAATGCCTCAAAATTCCAAAGTTCATAACTTGCTCATACTTTTGAATTTGGACACAAAATGAGTACAATTTGGGAAGGTATTGAAAAGATCTACAATCCCTTAGTTTTTAGTTTTTGCAATTGAATCCATTAAGGTCCTTAAAATTTGACATGAAATTCACTCATTTTTGAAAATGACCTATAATTTTTAGCTTGAGGCATGAACTTTCAAAGACCATAACTCTTGATTCTTTGCCAATTTGGACATGAGACCAAAGGGAGATGAAAGATAATCCTCTTATATTTCCAAGCATGTTTCATTTGCATTTTTTTGATCAAAGGTGAATAAAATATGAATTTTTGAAGTTAAGTCCTCATTTTCCAAAATTAGAAACTTTTAGGGTTTCTTCATGAACAAGTTTCAACCCAAACCTTAATCTTTTTTATCCAATGATCAAAATGGACTTGAAATATGAAAATTACATCCTTGAATTGATGATTGACCAAAAGTTCACTTAGTCAACCTTGAATTTGACTGATTTTGACCAAAATGACCATTTTCCCCTTTGAATCAATTGATCCACTTCCCTTCAAAAGTGATGATCAAAACTTCAAACATATGATCTTCCAAATATATAGAGGCCATTTACAAAGTTTCACTTCAAAATTCTCAAGAAATCTTGATGAAATCCCAAACCCTAGTTTTGGTTAACACCTTAGGAGACTGATGAATCATCTTCAAAACCTCAACTCCTCTGGATATCTTGGCTAATTTCTTGTACAAAGACTTTTCAAATACCAATGAGATGTTGTAGCTTCCAAATCAAGACTTTTACATTGATCAATAGCCTTTCTAAAACAAAACCCTAATTTGACTGGTGAATCAAAAGAGTGATTCTTCTTATAATCAAACACAAACTTCAATCCTCTGATGATCCAAGGAGATGGATAAAATATCTTGAGATATGCAATAACTTTTGAGCTTGAAAGATCCAAAGGTTTAGATGACAAGGTTTTACTTGAGAAACTTGCTAATGCAATCAACCTTTAAAGCTTGAGGAAGACTTGATAACCAAAGTATTTTGATCCCATCACAATGTATGAATGCAATGCAATATGATAATCATGATGAAACATAAGCCTAAATCAAAAGGGTAAATTTTGGGGTGAAACAATGGTGCATAGATTGTTATTTACCGAGGTCAAAATAGGTGCGACTTCTACATAAGTCCACTTACGATTGCTTAACATGGCGCTAAAGTTTGTCCCGATTCGAATAAAGGATCATTCGTGGCCCAAACCTATGTTTGCGAGCCCAAGTTTGTTAATTTGATCTCTTTGATCCTATAACCTTAAGATTCATTGTGTGGGGGTTTTGGTTCTACCAATTCTCTAATGGATCTACATCACTCTTGGTCAACGCGGATCACTTAAACATCGTTGATCATTAAATTTTACTTTGGAGGATTCCAAAATGGATGATATACTTTACAAAAAGCATATGCAACTTGTTGTGTGGAGGATTTGGTTCTACCAATCATTTAATGAGTTCCAAATGCAAGTTTCAAGATGGTCATCCAACTAACCACTAATTTCTAACAATTGACTTTACTTTATGCTTTTATTTTTATGCTTTATGTACCATTTACTTTTAGCATTTACATTTCATGCCATTTTTATTTTGCTCACTTGAGCATTTACTTTTATGCTATTTTCATCTTTGCTCACTTGAGCATTTACTTTTATGTCATTTTTATTTTGCTCACTTGAGCTTTTCTTTTCTTTTTTAAGATACCTAATAATCAACATGAACCATAAAACACTTTAATGATACTTGGAATATTTGGTTACTATCCTTGGCATTATGGAGTATTGTACTTCTTGGACTTAGGATTAGAAACCTTGGCCTATGTTGGAGACCTTGTGACCTTAATTGATATTTTGTCTGGAGTTCTTGAGGTTTACCTCAAGACATTGGGTTGTTTGTTTCTTTTGTGTGCAGGTTATTGTGATTACATACTTTGTTTTTAATCTGGAATTATAATCTGGAATTCACCCATATACAGTCGTTACTCTGCCCAATTTTTGTGAAGACTTAATACACTTGAAGTTTGATTCTCTCAAGAAGTCTAGTATCTTTTCTTGCTTGGTTTCAATCCAAATAATGGGAATTCTATCTTGACTCATTATGTCAAGTATTGGCTTCTTGTTAGTTATATGGTTCTTATTCGTATCTTTTACCTCATGCTTTAGGATAGTCTCTTATTCTCCTCCTATCTTCTTTAATTTCAAAAATCTTCTCTCTCCTTTTGAAAACTCTTCTTGTTTTTAAACTTGAACCACTTTCATAATAAACTTGGACCTAGGTCCATGCATTTTAAAAACCTTTTCATAAATAAACTCCAATCAACTTAAATAATACCTTGACATTTTTTGTGAGAAGACTAAAAGTCAACCAATCTCATTTCAAACCATTTTGCCACTTGGGCCTTTTTTACTTTAAAAAATTTTCTCAAAAGATTGGACTCATGCCAATCCTTGTAGTGATGCAAACAACTATACTTCTACAATATGTAGAGAAGTGAGATATTTTCCACTTGGGTGTTGAGTGAGGCATTGTTGATTTTAAAATCCAAGCCATATCCTCCACTTTGAGATAATGCAAATTCTCCTTTCTCATGATTGTGTGTAGTAAGTATGTTTTCCACACAGACAATGACGATGATGTCTTATCTCATAAAATTAACCAACACACTTGTGTTTTAAAAATTTTTTAAAGGTGAACTACGTGTACCATGATCCCCTATTGCACGAAAGGTGGTACGTAGGCACTAAAGGTTCACAACTGCGGCGGGTGCAAAAATCATAAAAAAAATACTTCTTTTCTCACCTCCACCATCTATTTTTTATAAAACATTTTATAGCCAAAATATACTGATTTATAAAGAGGTTCCTGCGGAGTACCATAGATGTTTAGGATGCTAATACCTTCCCTTTGCATAACCAACCCCCTTATCTTGAATCTCCCCCCCCCCCCCCCCCCCCCTCTTTTGGGTTATTCGCTCTTTTCCCATTACTTTGGAAACAATAAAGCACGAGGGTGATTTTTATTTTGATTTGTATAAGTCTAGTCAATCCAATAGCTTAGTCTTAAACATTTCTACCGCTACAGTCATCAACAAAAAGGGGGAGATTGTTAGAACAAGATTTGGTTCTGCAATATTATATATGAGTTTTGATGATAACAAATGAGTATGATTGTATGAACCATTTTGATACTCTAATGTTTGTTATTTTTTATTATTTAACAAACAACAGATTATGCTTCTGATGGATGGCGTGACCAAGACATTAGAAGAGAATAGTTCTACTTTTGTGCTACACAAGTTCTGATGAAGACTCCGAAGTGTAGGCTCTGATATGAAGTATAAAGAAACCAGTCAGAAGATTTGAGGACAAAAGTTCTACTTAAGTCCAGATGCGAAAGATTCATGTTTCTAAAGGCAACGTGTTTTGAAGAAACCAGTAAGAAGATCTGAAGACAGAATTTCTACTTAAGTCCAGATGCTAAAGACTCAAGTTTCTAAACACCCATGGTTCTAAGAAAGGATTTCTAAAGACAGAAGTTCTAAAGACTCTGAAGAGTTGAAGTTTTGAAAAACCATGGTTTTAGAAAAGCTTCTCAAGACCAAGTGCTGAAGTTTCGAAGACAAGGTTCTAAGTGAACAAGTTCTGACAACTGAAGACTTGATTATCTAGAGATTCAAATGTCACGATTCTACTCATGCTTCAATCATCTACCATCAGAAGCCTCTGAAGTTTAGAAGACAAATGTTACTGTTAGGAATGACAAGTACACTGTACGAAAAAGCTTTATCCCACTACCTCTCCACTAGCATGAATTATGGAAAAGAAAAATATGTGGCAATAATTTTTTCCTTCATTATGTAATTACTCTTTTTCAATAGCCAACGAATCTATTTTTCTTGGATATATAAGAAAAGGATCATATGCTTAAAACGTTGTTGATGTTCAAATGGAAGTTGTCATTGTTGGAACACAACCAAAAGTTATCAATCAGTATAACAACAACAAGAACAACAAATAGTTCTTGAATCATGAAATTCTAGTATCAGATATCAGATGTCAAATGAGATGTCACGACACAAATATCTATTTACAAGTAAAGAGAAGTAAAATCAAAAGCAATAAAAATACAAGAGATTGCTCACCCAGTTCAGTGTACAACAACACCTACTCTTGGGGATACCAAGCCAGGGACATGTCCAATAAATAGTATCAATTCATAGACCCTCAGTAAAAAACCAGTTTAGGATCTAATCACTTAATCACTACTTGTTCTATACTTCTATCTAAGACTCACCAAGGTATGAGGCCCTCCTCAAATCCCTTCAATCACTTACAGTGAAGAAACAACAGAATTAATAAGTTTAAAAATTTCAATCATTCAATGCTTAAAAGCTTGTGAATGATACACAATTAACAACCCAAATAACAACACAAGTATTCAATCAATACTAGATTATTTGACAATTAAAAGACTTAGACTTTTTAAAACAGAAAGAAAGTATTCTTCTTCAAAAGTTGCAGTGGTTTGAATAAGGAAGCCAGTCCTTATATATGCGCAGCTGTGGGCTTAGGCTTTAAAACGAAATATTCAATTCTTTTGAATATTTCCATAAAAATAGGTCAAGATAAAATTCATGCAATTTGAAAAATATTCCTCCATATTTTTCGCTGCCTGTGAGTTACAAATCTTGAATTATGGAGCACTAGAAAACAGAAAACATAAAACTTAAACTGATGTTGGGCTGAGATCAGTTCAGGAGGAAGATTTCAAGACATCTGCTTTGACATCATACAAAATAGTTTTGCTCCAAATGTTAAGACATTTAGCAATACATTATTAAGACATTGTTTTACCAAAATTGTTGCCAACAAACACTTATAAACTCCCCCTTTGGATAATTTTTGCTGAAACATTATCAGAGCATATTATCAGAGCATTATCAGAGCAGCAGCATAAGCAAAGCAATCAAAACATAAACTCAGTTAGCAGTTAGCTGTTAGCAAGGGAAGATGTCAAAACATATTCTGAGACATGAAGCTCCTCCTCAAGTATTAAGCTCCCCATTAATCAATGGTTAGTGGTCAGTCGGTGGTTAGTCAGTCACTCACTTTCTCACCCCTTTTTTAGTTATAACATGCCAAATAAATGGATACATTCAAGAGTGTATCAGTAATTTAGGTACAAACCATAGAAATTAAATGTCAAGCACATGAAAGTGCTAAAAGGAAACAAAAGGATCATATAAAGAAACATCAACTAGTGTAACTGTCATCAGGACCAATTGACTTGTCTAAGCTGGAACTTTCTTCCTCACTAGATTCTTCACTTTTAGAGTTCACTGTATCATCAAGGTTGCTATCTTTTTGCAGGTCCTTGATCATCTTTTCAAAGGTTAGATTCCTTCCTGAGCTTACTGCGATCACATCATCCAATTCCTTGCAGGCTTCTCTTAATTCTTTGATAATATCATCTTTGATGGAGATCTGTTCAGCAGGTGCAGATGTTCAAACAATGTCTGGGACATGTCTTCCTGAAAAGAGCTTAAATTGAAGGGTCAAGGAAAACTCCATCTTGCAAACTACATCATTTCTACTTAGGATTTCAGGATGCTGATTAAAGATAATTCCATAGAGGAGGGAAGAAAAAGCAATTGGCATCTTAATGGCACAAGTTCCTGCATGTTTAATGGTCTGATCAAAGATATAAGTCCCATAATCAAAATGTTTCTGGTTTCCAATAGCATAACTGAACTTTCCTAATCCAATGGAGATGGTTGAAGTGTGATTAGTGAGAACCCAATTTGCAGCTCCAATCCTATGTAAAATAGCATATTTCACACTAAGTTTGCTGACAGGAAGTTTCTTTTTCATGGGCCACTCACTTACTTGATTAGCAGTGATGGCTCTGCACACTTGATTATTTGTAACTTCCAGCTCACAGCAGACATCTTCAGACCTATCTAGAAATATATTTATGATGGCAGGAGAAAATTCTACACATTTTCCTCTAATAAGAACCTTTCTATACTCCTTACTTTTATGGTCAACATAATCTACAGGAATATTAACAATAAACTCCTTAACAAGAGTTTTATAGCAATTGGTAAACTTGGTAACAGTTTTCATCAGTCCAACATAAGATATCAACTCCATGATTTCTTTGCTTTCTAGAGCACCAGCTCCAAATTCTCTCTCCAGGGCAATCCGTCTTTGATACATATACTTCCACTTTTCAGCATTCCCAACAAATGGAAGGAGATGTTATCAAGTGGGGCATCAGGAACCCTAACATAAACCTTCTTGCTTGTAGACTTTTTGATAGGAGAGATGTCCTAGACATCTTGCTCAACATCATAGTCTGAGTCAACTTCTTCAACAACCACAGCTTTCATCTTCCTCTTGGATCTTTTTACAGCACCCTTATCATCATTTGTGGGGCTAACGGGTCTATCTTTTCTTTTGCTAGATGGAGGAACCACTTTAGTTCCTGGCTTTGGGGGTCCATACATGATTTTCTTCTTGGTTGTTTTGGCAGGGGGCGTGACACTTGCATCCTTCACTTTCTTGGATTTTAGCCTTCTTGCAATACCAAGTACCACATTGGTAATGAGCTCATTGTAAGACAGATCTTCTACATTTACTACATTCTCAGCATTGTGACCTTCTCCATCCTTGGAGGCAATAGCATCTTGTTCAACATTTTCCTTAGCATCTTGTTCAACATTTTCTTCTTCCACTTCTTTTAGAGCAGAGGTAGCAAGCTTCTCAAGTTTGCATTCAGCCGCATCTTTCTTGAAAGTGGATGATTCAGCAGCAGTATTTTTAGGATTACTTCCTTTATCAGTAAGAGGAGGCATGCGATCGAGGGGAGTAGAAATCCCAGGCACAATAAAGCCTTCATTTAATACTCTGTCTACTAGTCTTCTGATGCTTCTATCAACATTAACAATTTCTTCTTCTGTCCTATTGTCAGTAGCAGTAGAAGAGTTTCCTTTATCATCTTTCGATTTCTTATCAAGTGATGATCTAGGTTTCTTGACCTTTTTCTCAAGAGGAGGGATTGTTGATAGATGAGTAACATCAATTACTCTGTCAAGGGAAAGATTTTCATTAGCAGATTTTGAGGAAGACGATGTGTGATGTTGAGACATGTTTGAAAATTTTTTAGCAAAGAGATGAAGAATGGAAAGGGTCCTTTTTCTGTGGAGGAGAATGAAGAGTTTGTGAAAGTAGAGAGATGAATTTTCATAGAGTGTGGAAAACACTTTGAGGCAGTCTTGTAATGATTGCTTTCGAAATTTTATTTATTGGAAACACAAATAATACAATATCACTTTAATGATATTCCGACACACTTTTAATTTCTACAAACCCTCATATAAACAGATCCCTAATTTTCCTCTTAAATTCTCAAATTGATTAGCATCCAAAGCCTTTGTGAATATTTCTTCCAGTTGCAATTCAGTGGCTACATGTTCTAAGGCAACAATCTTTTCTTCAACAAGCTCTCTTATGAAGTGATGACGGATGTCAATATGCTTGGTATTGATGTGTTGAATGGCATTCTTTGATATGTTTATGGCACTTAAATTGTCACAGAATAATGTCATTACATCTTGTTTGACATTGTATTCTGTTAACATTTGTTTCATCCAAACCAATTGAGAACAACTGCTTCCTGCAACAATATACTCAGCCTCAACAGTGGACAGTGACTCACAATTTTGCTTCTTGTTGAACCATGATATGAGATTATTTCCTAGAAAGAAGCATCCTCCTGATGTACTTTTTCTATCATCAGCACTTCCTGCCCAATCAGCATCAAAAAAACAAGTTAAGGCAGAATTTGATCATGAGAGTACAGCATACCATAGTCATTTGTCCCATTCACATATTTAAGAATCCACTTCACATGGTTGGAATGGATAACTTTAGGATCATCTTGATATCTTACACACACACCTACAACACAGGAAATGTCTGGTCTGCTAGCTGTGAGATATAGAAGACTGGCTATCATGCTTCTGTAGAGACTTTGAACTACAGTTACTCCTTTTTCATCTTTAGTCAACTTCAGATGTGTCGGAGCAAGGGTTCTTTTGTGACTGGAATTCTCCATCCAAAACTTCTTTACTATATTCTTAGCATACTTGCTCTGAGATAAAAATATGGAATCTTCCATTTGTTTAACTTACAGACCAGGAAAATAGGTTAATTCACCAACAAGACTCATCTCAAATTCAGACTGCATTTGCTTGACAAAATGTTGAACCATCTCATTTGACATCCCACCAAATACAATATCATCAACATAAATTTAAGCAATCATAATCTTCCCTTCTTCTTCTTTGACAAAGAGGGTTTTGTCTATGCCACCTTTCCTATATCCATTCTCCCCAAGGAATTCGGTCAGTCTCTCATACAAATTAAGCTCTTGGAGCTTGCTTCAATTCATACAGAGATTTCTTCAGTTTGTAGATATGTTTAGGAAAACTTGGATCAACAAATACCTTTGGTTATTCCACATAGACATCTTCATTCAGATAGCCATTTAAGAAGGCACTTTTTATATCCATTTGAAACAATTTAAATTTTGGTATGCATGCAACTCCCAATAGTAGTCTGATTGATTCAAGTTTGGCCACGGGAGCAAAGGTTTCATCAAAGTCCACCACTTCAATTTGAGAGTATCCTTGTGAAACTAACCATGCCTTATTTCTAGTGACCTCCCCTTTTTCATTAGATTTATTCTTGTATACCCATTTAGTGCCAATCAAATTTGTCCCTTCAGGTCTTGGAACCAAATCCCAAACTTCATTCCTACTTAATTGTTCTAGCTCCTCTTGCATAGCATTAATCCAAAACTCATCAGTTAGGGAGTCTTTGAAATTCTTAGGCTCAATTTTTTATACAAAGAAAGAGTTTGAAATCCCTTCTCTTAATCTGGTAGTAACTCCTTTGTTTGGATCTCCTATGATAAGCTCCTTAGGATGATCTTTTTGAGTTCTAATTGAAGGTCCTTTATTGAGGTGACTAGGCTGGGGATCTTCTTGAGGAGGATTAGAATCAATACTTGTGTCATTTGATTCAGTTGTACTATCAGGAAAAGATGTTCCAACATCTTCTGAGACATCTTCTTCAACATTCCATCTTCTATCATCAATAGTAACATTTATTGATTCCATCATAACTGCGGTTCTGGAGTTAAAAACTCTGTAAGCTCTGTTGTTTGTAGAGTAACCCAGGAATATTCCTTCATCACTCTTGGGGTCTATCTTCTGCCTTTGTTAACGATCAGCTAGGATGTAACATTTACTTCCAAAAACATGAAAGTATTTAACAGTTGGTTTTCTTCCCCTCCATATTTCATACAAAGTAGTTGAAGTTCATTTCCTTAGAGTGACTCTGTTATGGATATAACACACAGTATTCATTGCTTCAGCCCAAAAATGATAGGGTATCTTCTTAGCATGAATCATGGCTCTGGAAGATTCTTGGAGAGTTATATTCTTGCGTTCTACAATCCCATTCTGTTGAGGAGTAATGGGAGAAGAGAATTCATGGGTGATTCCTTCAGAGGAGCAAAACTCAGCAAATTTTTTGTTTTCAAATTCCTTTCCATGATCACTTTTGATTCTTATGACATGGCTTTCCTTTTCCCTTTGAAGTTTTTTACAACGATCTTTGAACACTTCAAAAGTTTTTGATTTTTCTCTAATAAAGCTTATCCATGTGTATCTGAAAAAGTCATCTACAAGAACATATGCATACTTCTTACCACCAAGACTTTCAACCTGCATAGGTCCCATCAAGTCCATGTGAAGAAGTTCCAAAACTTTTGATGTAGTAAGATGTTGAATCTTCTGATGTGACATCTTAGTCTTCTTTCCAATTTGGAAGTCACCACATACCATTCCTTCTTCTATTTTGAGCTTAGAAATCCCTCTCACTGCTTCTTCAGATATAATTCTTTTCATACCTTTCAGATGCAAGTGCCCCAATTTTTGATGCCATAGTTTAAATTCATTCTCTTTGGCTAAAACACATGTTGAGGAGAGGTTCAACTCTTGAGGAACCCATAGATAACAATTGTCTTTAGATCTGATCCCTTTCATAATAACTTCATTCTTTTCATTGCACACAAGACATTCTTCCTTGGTGAAGTTAACTTTGAATCCTTGATCACATAATTGGCTTATACTTATCAGGTTAGCTATCAACCCTTTAACAAGTAACAAATTATCAAGCTTAGGGACTCCTAAAAAGTCAAGCTTGCCAACAACTTTGATTTCACCTTTTGCCCCATCACCAAAAGTCACATAACTGGTGGAATGAGATTTGACATCCACCAACAGATTCTTGACACATGTCATGTGTCTAGAACAGCCATTGTCAAAGTACCAGTCATCTTTGGTTGATACTCTGAAAGAGGTGTGAGAAACGAAACTACCAATATTTGACTTGGGAACCCATTGTTTCTTCTTTTTACTATTTTGGGAAATCTTATCAGTTTTTGGAAAAGAAGTATTTTTAGGATACCCATACAACTTGAAACAGAAGCGCCTTATATGTCCAAGCCTTCCACAGTGATGACATCTCCAGGGTTGGGGATCCTCTCTGGTGTGTTTAAGTTTTTTCTTCCCATGATGTTTTCCATGATGTACTTTCTTCACATGATATTTGCCAAGATGTCCTTTCTTACCATGATGTTTGCCCACATGTTAAGACATTTTATTCGACATCTTCGGTTTAGGGTTGGCATTAATGGAAACCGATGAGGGCTCTTCTGGGTTAGGTTCCTTTTTCTTATTGAAACCTAGACCACTCTTGTCTCCTCTCACTCTTCCTACTTGGAGAATTTCAGATAATGTGTCAGACCCATTATTCAGCATCTTGAGAGATTTGACCATTCTATCAAGATTTGAATTTAGAGAAGACACTTCACTTTCCAGATCACAAATAGTTTTGAGATGCTCTTCCCTTTCCTCTTTCAGCTGAGTTATGAGGGCTTTCTGAGACATAATTCTTTGTATGAAGAAGCTAACTCATCAAAGGTTAGTTCCCCATCACTAGACTCTTCATAAGATACATATTTTCTTGTTAATGCTTTAACATACTTGGCAGATTCTTGAAGATCACTCTCTGAGTCCTCTTCATACCAAGTAACAGATATATTCTTTTTTTGTTTCTTAAGATTTGTAGGACATTCAGCTCTAATGTTACCAAAGCCTTCACATTCATGACATTGCACTCCCTTCCCTTGAGTGGATTTTTCTTCAGTCCTTTTTATTCCAAACTCATTTGACTTATGGATGTCAAATGAGATGTTCTTGACATTTGATCTTTGGTTTCTATCCATTATTTTTATCACTTTGTTAAACTGTCTTCCAAGCATAGCTAAGGCATTTGATATTCCTCCATCTGTATCCAAATCATAGTCTTCCTCTTCATCTTCAGTATTTGATACAAAGGTTATGCTTTTGTTCTTCTTTTCGGATCTTTCATTAATGCTTTATTCAAATGTCAGGAGGGATCCAATAAGTTCATCCACTTTCATTTTGTCAATGTCTTGAGCTTCTTCTATAGCAGTCACTTTCATATCAAATCTCTTAGGAAGAGACCTGAGCATCTTTCTCACCAATTTGTCTTCTGGTATTTTCTCTCCTAACGCACTGGAGGCATTATCAATTTCAAGAATGTCCATATGGAAGTCATTTATACTTTCATTATCCTTCATTCTCAAATTCTCAATTTTTTTGGTGAGCAACTGAAGTCTTGACATCTTAACTTTGGATGTGCCTTCATGAGTAGATTGAAGAATTCCCCATGCATCCTTAGCTACTTCACATGTATTCACTAATCTGAAAATGTTATTGTCAAATCAATTGAATATATAATTCAAGGCTTTAGAATTTCCAAGAGAAATTTCATCTTCTTCTTTAGCAAATATTCCTCTTGTTTTAACTTAGAAGTAGGTTCTCCATTTTCTCCCAATTTGACAGGGTGTTTCCATCCTTTTAAAACAGCTTTCCAAGCCCTGTTGTCCAAAGACTTTAAAAACGAAACCATATGTGGTTTCCAGTAGTCTTAATTATTTCCATCTAGAATGGGTGGTCTACTCACAAATCCTCCTTCCTTGTCCATAGTACCAGAAAGTATCTTCCCTAGATCTCACCCAGATAAAGAGCAAGATACCTGCTCTGATACCAATTGAAATTATGGTATCATATATGTGATGTCGAATGAGATTTCATGACACAAATATCTATTTACAAGTAAAGAGCAGTAAAATCAGAAGCAATAAAAACATAAGAGATTATTCACCAAACTCAGTGTACAATAACACCTACTCTGGGGCTACCAAGCCAGGGAAAAGTCCACTAAAATCTATTAATTCATAGACCCTCAGTAAACAACCAGTTTACGATCTAATCACTTAATCACTACCCGTGCTATACTACTACCTAAGACTCACCTAGGTATGAGGCCCTCCTCAAATCACTTCAATCACTTACAGTGAAGAAACAACAAAATTACTAAGTTAAAAAACTTCAATCATTCAATGCTTAAAAGCTTATGAATGATACACAATTAACAACCCAAATAACATCACAAGTATACAATCAATACTAGAGTGTTTGACAATTAAAAGACTTAGACTTTTTAAAACAGAAAGAAAGTATTCTTCTTTAAAAGTTGCAGCGGTTTGAATAAGGAAGCAAATCTTTATATATGCGCTACTATGGGCTTGGGCTTTAAAACCAAATATTCGATTCTTTTGAATATTTCCATAAAAAACAGGTCAATATAAAATCCATGCATTTTGAAAAATATTCCTCCATATTTTTTGCTACCTGTGAGTTACAAATCTTGAATTATGGAGCACTGGAAAGCAGGAAACATAAAACTTAAACTGATGTTAGGCTGAGATCAGTTCAGGAGGCAGATGTCATGACATCTACTTTGACATCATACAAAACAGTTTTTCTCCAAATGTTAAAACATTTAGCAAAACATTATTAAGACATTGTTTTACCAAAATTGCTACCAAAAAACACTTACAAATCATATTGTTGATAATTACAAGACAACAATTATGTCATTGATTCAAAATGTGCTTAATTTCATATACTGAAAGAATCTTGGTAAGCTGCAAAAGATAATGAAGATGATCGCGGAAACTCCAATTACAAATCCACAACATGACTGTTGTGCTTTAAAGTGATCATTGAATTAAATAGAACAAGGGGATGTTGTCCAGAATGTTCTAAGGTGAATCAAGATGAAGAAATTCTTCTCTTTACAACATCAAGATCAACAAAGCTTTCATAAGCGTATGAAGAAGAAGACTTCAGCAATTCAAGTGCTTTGGGTTGTTGTCTGTGAAGAAGTTACTTGAAGAAAAGAATACCACACAATTGAGATAAAATACAATGTAATATTCTTAGTGTGTATTAGGATATTATAATGTACTTAATTGAGTTTACACTTGCTTATGTAGAAGCATTCTCTTGTAAACAGATATCACCTATTTCATGCCAAATTTGGTGATCTCAAATTTCCTTTCTACTGGACATATCCTTCAAATTGCTTTTGTTTTGTGTTCACAATATTTTTTTTGTAAAAGTATGAAGGAAGATGTCCTTATTTTCTCTCACGACTATTCTTAATGAATTAAACATGGAAACATGTCCTACATTACTATAGTAGTTGCATTTTAAGGTTTTATAATGAGGTAGTTTTTGCATTACAAATTTTATCGAAGTTCTAACTATTATTATTCAGTTCATAGCCAAGGTCGGCTTTGTTATAAGAGGCTCTTTAATTTCCTGACAAAAGTTTCAAGTTATCTCATCCTTTGGTTAACTTGACAAGTTTTTTTAAATATTGCAAATTTCATTTTTCAAATCATGACATTCGTTACACTTGTCATGTTCATCATCTTCGTTTGAGGTGGAAGAATTTTGAGCTAGTTCACTTTGTCTCTCTATAAGGATTTTTATTTCCCTTTCAAGGTTTTCATATTGAAGTTCAATAGAGTAAATAGTATTAGATGTAGAAACAATTTGTTATAGTTTCCTTGTTTCTTTCTTTTGTTTTTTACCAATTCGAAAAAGATCATTATAGGAAAAGTAAGAAGTTACCTCATTATCTTGATAATTTGTCATGAGAGAAATGTTAGAGTTTTTTCTTAATCATTGTTTGAGGAATCAATATAACTATAGTTTCATACAAAATAAGATTTCTTCCACTTTTTACCAAGGATTCCTAAAATTTTGATTTGCTTTCTTAATTAGGGGACAATAAGGTCTGATGTGCCATTTCTTTCCATAGTTGTAGCAGGTTGGAATGGATGGTGTTTTTTCTTCATCTTTTTTGTGCTCTTCTTTTTTATTCACCTTATTTTTTAATAATCTTTTAAAGTTCTTTACTATGAGAGACATGTCACCATCAAAGTCGGATTCCTAATCTTTAAGTGTTATACTTTTTTCTCCTTCTTCATATATGGAAAGTCTTTTGAGTTCCATTTCGAGTTCCTCTGATTTTCCAAAGAGAGTATATGTGACCATGGTTGCTAAATCATTATATTCACAAATCACATTGACTTTAGATTTCCAGCTATGATTTAAGCATCTAATATTTTTATGACTAATTCCTCATTTGAGAATGTTTTTCCCAAAGTTCTCATATGACTAACGACGTGGGTGAATCATGTTTGCATTTGATTTATGCTCTCTTCATGTTTCATCCTGAAGAGTTCATACTCGTGGGTTAAAGTTCCCAACCACGCCCTTTTTACCTCAGTAGTTCCTTCATAGGTAATTTGGAGGATGTCCCATATTTCTTTTGTAGTTTTGCAGTGAGAAACTCACAAAAACTAATCAATACCGAGAGCAGGAGTGATGACAACTTTCACATTCAAACTACACTTCATATTTTATTTATCATCTTTGGTCCAATCCTTTTCAGGTTTGTTTTCTAAAACACCATAGAAATCATGTGTAGGAACAAATGGACCTTATTTCAGCCTTCCAAATACCAAGATCCATCCCTTATATTAAAAAAAATTCATTTTCTCTTTCCACAAACTATACCATTCTCCATTAAAGCACGGAGGTTTGTTTAGGGAATAGTTTGAAGACATTTTTTCTCCTGGGATGATTAGTATTTAACAAGAGTTAGACTCTAACACTTGTTGGACAAGTGGTCTCAAGCACAAGAGGGGGTGAATTGTGGTATTTAAAATTCTTGATTACTAAGCATGGAGGTTTGTTTAGTGAATAGTTTGAAGACATTTTTCCTCTTGGGATGATTAGTATTTAACAAGAGTTAGACTCTAACACTTGTTGGACAAGCGGTCTCATGCACAAGAGGGGGTGAATTGTGGTATTTAAAATTCATGATTACTTTAGGGGTTTTCTTTAAGACACTTAAAATTTTGTTAGTAATTTCTTAAGAATAGAGTAAATAGAAGTGAAAATAAAAACAATAAAAAATAGCAAAAAATAAAAGGGATAAGGGCTTAGAGATATTACACCATATATTTATCCAGGTTCATCCGGACGATGGTCTAGTCCTGTGCTCAGGATATATTCTTGAGATTTTGACTATAAACTTTAAGCTTTTACAAGGTATGCCCATAAACCTTAATATAGTTTTATCTTTAGATTTTATAGGCTAATCCCCAACCAAAGATAGTTTTACCCCAGGTCAAGCTAACAAACCGTTTAGAGATTTTATAGGTTTATCCCAATAACCAAAACATAATTTTTTTTGGCAAAGTTCCAGAAACCAAAACATGGATTTTTTGACTAGTTTATCTCATGAACCAAACTCAATTTCCCAAGAGTGTCTCACTCTAAAAATTTAAAACAACAATGCGACCACTTATAAATTCTTCCTCACAAGTAATGTTTCAATCAATAGCATCAAGGCAAATTAAGTGAAAGAAAAATTATTTCTAGAAAGAAAATAGATAGATAATTTCAAAGAAAACGTAAAGTTTTTGAAATTGAAAATGATCCATGGGGGAAATTAATGTGCTAAACAATTGGAATCTTGCTCCAATCAATTGGAAGACTAAAACAGGAAATGAACCATGTGCGAAATAAATGTGCCAATCAGTTGGCATCTTGCTCCAATCAATTGGAAGCCCAAAAAAACGATTATGTTTGTTTAAAAGGAAAGAAAAGATACATAGTTTTTATAAGTCGTTAATATGTTGTCCTAATCGTTTAGATAATCTTTTAGGCCTTCTCCAATCGATTGACTTAATGCCCTAATATACTGGCTAGTTCAAAAAAGTATTTCCAATCGATTGGCTTAAGGCCTCAATAAATTAGGTAGTTAAAAAAACCTTTTAAAAGATAGTGAACAGTTTATTAATCACTTGACTTAGTCTTAAAAACATTTTTAAGAGATAAAAAGGTTAGAAAAACATTTAAGTTGTGTGTGTGTGTGTGTGTGTGTGTGTGTGTGTGTGTGTGTGTGTGTGTGTGTGTGTGTGTGTGTGTGTGTGTGTGTGTGTATGTGTGTGTGTATGTGAGAGAGAGAGAGAGAGAGAGAGAGAGAGTTTCCTTAAAACTTAGGAGCTACTTCCTTACTTTTAAAAAACTCTATTCAATCAAGAACACACGACCTGACGAGCTTTCACGCTTCTTCTCTTTCATTACTTTGAGGCTTCCAATATTCTTTTCCATATACATAAATCATATACGCACTTAAATTTTAAGTATCTTTTATTGATGGGGCTTGAGACTTTTCTACTTTGATCACCATCTTCAGAGAGTTGAAAGCTATTTAAACTGACTTCAACAACCACTGTTTTCATCAAAACCTCAGAAAGAATCTATTGCGGGATTATCAATTTTATACCCGCAAGCACATAAATTCACACACATTTCACTTTGAAATATTTTTTCACTAATGAGATCCATCATCATATGTTTTTTCCTGACACACCCCAACAAAATGGGATTATGGAAATGAAATACCAACATCTTCTAGGGGTGACACATGCTCTCCTATTTCAATCTCACCTACCAAATATTTCAAGGCTCATGCCATTTCCCATGTTGTTTTTTTCATTAATAGATTCCCTTCTAGACTTCTTTTTTTTTAAATCCCCTATCAAATTCTCTATAACTCTTCCTATGAATACTCCAACCTAAAACGTGTTGGTTGCTTAGTTTATTCTTCCAATAGAAATAGAACCAAGCTTGACCTTAGGTCAAGAAAATACCTTTATCTAGGAATAAAAAATGGTGTCAAGGGATACATATTTTGATTCAAGAGACACATCTTTCTTTGAACATATATATTCTTATATTTCCCCTTCCATTCCTAACTAAGACACACTTAAACCCATTTTTTACCCACATAATGATCCCTTATTTGATATCACTAAAATCACTTCCCACATTACCCTACTCCTCCTAATCCCTTATCATTACTATAATTATACCCCATATTCCCAATACCTCGACATCTCAACTTTTAAGAAAGTTTACTAGAGTTTCTAAAACTCCTACATGTCTTGAATATTATCATTGTGACCTTATTTTAGGGCTCTTCTGCCATTAAGGATCCTAATTGAAAACAAACTTCTCTAATTGAACTTCACTCTCTAATTACCAATAGTAGTTGGCAACTAACTTATCTTCTACCCGATAAAAGAGCTATTGTATGTAAATGGATCTTTAAACTAAAATTCTTAGCTAATTACACCATAGATATTTATAAATATCGCCTTGTTTCCAAGGGTTTTGATCAAACATAGGGTATAAACTACCTTGAAACTTTCAGCACATTCATTAAAATGACTACAATTAGACTTCTTCTCTCTATAGCATCCTCAAAAAAATTGATATTCACATCAGTTGGACATTAACAAAACCTTCTTACATGGAGACATAGAAGAACAAGTCTATATGAAATGTACTCCTCATCTGGAAGTTTTTCATAAAAACCTAGTTTACAAATTTAATAAATCCACTTATGGGCTTAACCAAGCAAGTAGGCAGTGAAATCATAAATTGACTCAAACTTTATTTAAACTAGGTTTTCAACAATCTAAATCAGATTATTCTCTTTTTACAAAGAAGAATAATATTTATTTTACTGCAATATTAGTATATGTTGATGATATCATTCTTGTAGGTAATGATCTTAAAGAGATAACTAACACAAATAAAGTTTTAGACAATGAATTCAGCATCAAGGACCTAGGCCACCTCAAGTAGTTCCTTAGTTTTGAGATTGCTAAATCATCCCAAGGAATATTCTTATGCCAACACAAATATATTTTGGATCTCCTTCAACAAATAGGCCTACTAGTAGTTAAACCAGCATAAACCCAACGGATGCTACATTAAAACTGCACAATGACACTAACAAAGCTTTATCAGACCCAACATCATTTCGAAACTTAATAGGTAAATTTTTAAATTTAACTGACTCGATGCCTGATATATGTTTTTTGTATGCATATTAAGCCCGCGCTTGGCAAATCCCACTAAAACACACCTTCAGGCATTTTTTGGGTTCTCAAATACTTGAAGTATGCTCCAACATTGGGTATGTTCTTTAGCAGCAATTTTCCCACAACCTTAACTCTATTTTCTGACTCAGTCTTGGGTACCTGTCCTACTACAAGGAGATCGGCAATTGGGTTCTTTTTTTTATTTGGGATCCTAACTTGTTGGAAGAGAAAGAATAATAAGTTATCTCTCATTCATCTTCGAAGGCCGGATATAGAGCCCTTACGAATACAACTTGTGAGACACAATGGTTGATCTATCTGTTACAAGATTTTAACATTTTGCCTCCCACATTTGTTATTTTGTTTTGTAATAACCACGTCATAATTTACATCGTAATCAACCTTGTCTTTCACAAAAAAATCAAACACATTGAATTAGACTGTCACTTTATGATAGACAAACTATTAACTAGAACTATACACCTCATGCCTATTGACTCCGCCAATATTTCCTATTGACTCTGCCAATCAAGTTGTTGACGTGTTTACTAAATCTCTGCATAGCCTTTTGTTGGTTTTGTGGTTAAACTTAAATTACTTAACATCAATAAATCAATTTTTAGGGGATGGTCAACATATAATAAATGGTTAAATACCTTCAACCCCCCCCCCCCCTGCAATAGTAGCAAGATTTGATTTACCCCCCTTTTAAAAAAAATTCTTTTCGCTCCTCAACAAACATAGATTCCATAACCAAAAACCTTTTAGCCCAAGATTCCATTTGAAATGCAGACGTGGCCAGGATCTGTTTACTGACTGGGTCATGTATGCCACCATGGATTGGTTATATCTAAGGTCATTACTTATAACATACTTGCTATCTTGATTCCCCCCCCCCCCTTGAAAATCTAGGGTTTACTTTCAGACAAACTTAAGAAGCTGATAATGGGGAAGAAACATGCAGCGAAGAAGAAGAAGCACCCGAAACAATTGAAGCATTCAAGGCAACCGAAGAAGCACAACGAAGAAGGAGATTCTGTTGATGCTAAAAAAGTATGTTTTTTCAGCGTCTTGTTCGTTTACTCATACATACAGTTAAATGTTAGTTTTTTAATGTTTTCCCAAATGATTTCAGAATAATCAACTATTCAATGTTGTATTCCACCATGGAGGTGAATTTGTAATGTTGAATAATGGGGTTACGATTTATAGAGGGTATGTATGTACTTTAGTTTCGGATCTCCACATGGATCAGTTGACAATGCTTATCATCCATAGGCTGGTTGCCAGTTGGGGTTACAAGCAAGGAACATATAGAACTTGGACTTTAATTTCGGAAATAGATAATAATTATTTCCAGATTAGGAAGGATGATGTTTGTTACGATTTTGCTGCATACGCTTTTGCAACCCAACTAGACGGGAAAATGTTCGTGGAGCATAATGTTACTGATATTGGAGCCTCAGTAAGTAGTCCAAGGTGTGTCAATGAAAATGTCGAGATGTAAGGGTGTGATGATGATTTAGTAGAAGGGTTGGGTGATAGTGAGGATGAACAGGCCACTGCTATTCTAGATGGTTTTGAAGGGATTGATGTAACTAAACCTATTAATGAGTTCCCTCCAGTTGGTGAGTTTATGAATGGGTCCAAACAGAAAAGTTGTGAGGATGAAGAATATGTGAGTGATGAGTTGGAAAGCTCTGACCCGGATTTATCTAATAGTTGTTGCACCCCAAAATTTTCCCTCATAATTTCTCTTATTTTGGCTTATACTTAGCATTCATCTGCGTCATTCCAATAGGTCAGGTGTATAGCACGCATTTTCAAAAAAAAATGGCTCACTTGAGGTTCAAAAGACCAGCAGTTAGGGAGCTAGAGTTACAGCTAATTTGAGGTGTATGGGTTGAATAAATCTAATTATTCAGGATCTTCCTGGTATACAAAACTGTGAATTAGGGTTTTTGGAGCATGCTCATTTTTGGACTTCTTCTCCCTCCAGTTTCATTAGTTCTAAAGGTTAGGGTTTATGTCCCTATGACAGGTCAAAGAATCAGGCTTTCTATTCGTTGATGAATGTTTAGTAATTAAAGATCCTGGGAATAAAGTTTCATGGTAGTCTTAATCTTACTCTTTTATTATCATTTATGTCCATCTTTGATGATTTAAGGTCGTCAATTAGAGAAGGACTTCATCAAGATTTGTGGATTGAATCAGGGAATATGAGTCATAATACAAAAGG
This sequence comes from Vicia faba, assembly GCA_948472305.1. Taxonomy (NCBI): domain Eukaryota; kingdom Viridiplantae; phylum Streptophyta; class Magnoliopsida; order Fabales; family Fabaceae; genus Vicia; species Vicia faba. The sequence goes on along the minus strand of OX451741.1, from coordinate 1,434,230,149 downwards.
CAAGGCTATGAATTCTTTAGGTTCGAGATCTTACTATCTATTCAAATTACTTATCATACAAGTGGATTTGGACTCAAGATTGAAGTTTTGATTTAAGATTTGAATTTGATTCGATTTCGCTATTGTGAATTATCCATCACGATGGCTACTAAGTGCCATGAGTTCAGAATCCGCAAGTATGGAATGCCTAGAATTACAAAAGCAAAGTTCATCATGACTCAAGGTGCAAGGAATTCAGCGTATCCATTCATTTTGTCTTTGAATATCACAAGCCCATTCAATTTCAAATACCAAGTATAGCCTTCACCACTCAAGTTTTGCGATGTTTATCGTTTACAAATCACAAATCCAATTTACAAAAAGAAAAGAAACTATGATTGGTATGTCTTAACATCATACAAAATATACTACACAAACTTTTTTGTTAAACCCAAAATTATAAATGCCCTAACAGCATTCATTCCATGTTCATGTCAATCACCCCTCTTCAAATTCCCTCTCATTTAGCATAAAATACAGATTGCTTTCTCTTGGGTAACTTCTCGTGTCGTCTTCTCAAATTTCCTTGACTCTAATTTAGAACCATCTTCAAACTGTCCTGCAGCTCCATTTCAGACATGTCCAAACCTATATTCAATCAAATACCAATTTACAATAAACCTGCGTTTGACCAAACTGACAGCTAGACTCAACCGTCCCTGCATATAATTACTGAAGTCATGCCAAAACGATTCTTGGCCTGCACCAAATCCAAATACGACAGCCCTGCATAGTTCAACAGTCCTCAATTTTGAAAACTCAACTGCAAATCATCCATGCATTTAATTCATACCAAAAATCAGAAAAAACAACGAAAAAGCGAATAAAGTCAACGACTTACTGCACTCACTAACAGAAAATCAGGAAACGGACGAGGCATCTCCTATTACAACTTAGAAATCAACGGAATCATTAGTTTGATTGGTTATCAGAATGTTTTAGAGAATGGGACGATCTGAAGAGAACTACATATACTAGTTGCAGTTGATATGTTAACTAGTGTATGTGATTATGTTTTATCCAAGGCAACAACGTCCTGCATAACTAGTTCAGGCAATCCTATGAAAGCCAAAAGGGTCAGGAAGTGTATGAAAGTAAATCCTCTACGCAAACCACCTCCGACTCCTGAAATTATTCAAGATATTATTCATGAAATTTGTTCAGATAATAAGTTGTGGTGAATTTGATCTTACCAATTACAGATGATGAGAAGGTGGCCTTTCTTCATGTTGTATCATCTTTTGCTTGTTGTGCCTGTTGATTAGTTGAAGGCACGATCTTTGATTGGTTGCCATCATTAGAGGGAAGCATTCCATTTTGTTAGCCAAGATAAAAGTATCATGAAAAAGAGCATGGCTCTGTATTAATCAAAAGAAAAGAGAAAGAAGATTGTGATTTGCAATACTGTTAACCAAAAAATAGTTCAGTTTGTTAACTCAAGTACCTATATCGGTCCAGACTTACATTAGATTAATTGAGGCTTAACAGTGCATCAATATTCCAAAATAAATCTAACAGAAATCAAAACAGAATTTTATTAAAAGAACTGCTAACAGAAGCTAATCAGCTTAACCATAATCTCCAACAACCCTCTAACTGTCAAAAACAGAATCGTAACAGAAATTTCCAACTAACTGTCAAAGCAACCCCTAACAGTATCCATCAAAAACCTATAACTAACTCCTCTAACTCTTTTAACTGTCGATCCTGAAAATGCCTCCCAACAGAAAACTAACTACCTAACCCTTTTTACTAAACAACTCCTAACAGAGCATCTAACGAAATTCCATCTTGCAACTAACCTCAATATCACCATTAATCTATAACAGAAAATCCCTATCTGATTTCCCAAGCCAATTTCCCTAACAAACTCAAACAGAATTTCATAACTGTTCTAACTAACCTCTAACAGAATTCTCTAACAGAGCTAATAGTATATATAACAGAAAAAATTGACCTTGATTGATTCATGCTTCAACTTCTTCAGAATCATACTAAAAACTCCCTCATCTTCATCTTCACTCACTCTCTCTCTCTGCATAATTCTCGACACTCCCTCCCTCTGAAATCTCATTGCAGAGCCTTCATCCTTCTACACTTTCTTCTTCATCATCATCTTGCACCGTAACAACTTCATCTTCATCACTATAGCATCAATCTTTAACTCATCAACTACACTGCATCTTCAAAGAGCTTCATTGCAAATCAACAAAATATCTCTTATTTCCCCATCAATAACCTTGATCTTTCTCTTTGAACCGCAACTTCTGCAATAACAATTTTTCAATTTTATCATTAACAACAACATTCCTCACTTCTCAACGAATGCAAAGATCAACTTCACAACATCTCCAATCTTTAACCTTCTTCACTATAACGTAGCAGAAAAGCTGAAACACCGAAATAAGCAGAAGAATATAAGAGATTGAACCAAAGAGGGAGAAGGAGAATCAAAATTCATACCTCATCTTCTTCTGATTTTCTCACCATCGAAGTCGCGTCGAAGGTGCTCCGAACAATTTCCGGTAGGTAATAATGCTTTCCTCTTCCTCGTCTTGTATGTTGTTTTGATCATGATTGCGATAATGAAATCGAGTTTGAGATAGATGAATTGTGAACGAATGAGATAAATGATGACGATGAGATGTGAGAGGGATATTTTCTGATGATCGATGTTGGGAAAGATGTTGAAGAGAGTGAGTGTCGGTGATGGAGAGGTGGCGATCTCCGTTCGCGCTTGAGAGGAGTAGTCGCCGCCGTTCACAGAAAAGAAGGAGATCGAGAAGCCCAATCGTCGCTTCATCTCAATCCTAATTCGTCTTTCAATTTTTTTTATTTATTTATTATTTTAATTTTTTTGAATTTCGTAAAAAAAAAAGAAACTGATAATGTTGAAAGTTTTTTTTATTTTCTGCTGGTATATAATTGGATCGGGCCATCTTCTGCACTGAACCCATGATAATCTTTTTGGAGCTAAATGGCTTATGCACAAAAATGTTGATGGTTTAGTTTTTGCGCCTAGCACCAGATTTCTACTGCACCTCCTGCTTTTTGGCTTGCACCTTCTGGATTTACTCTCTTAGTAGTTGCTTTTGATTAATTTTTGTGGATTGTTTAGATTTTCTTGAACTACTTTCATTACATGATAAAAATAATAAAAATCAAATATAAAAAAAATTTAGATTTTATTATTTTAGGAATTAATTCATGGTTATCCGATTATTCGATATTCGTGATTCACATTTGCTTGTTGAGATTTGAGTCCTATGTAGGTTTATTGTATGGATGCGCTTGAGACTTCGATTGAGATTTATTTTCGCATCGATGACGCTTCGACACCTATACTAGGTATTCAATTTCTAACTCTTTTCTTTGTTGGTGCTAGCAGCTCGCGAGATCGCCGGGTTCTTTGCTTTTTGCTTTTCTCTACGGGCTAGTACTTGTTTTCTTTTCTCCTTCCTTTTGCATGTATTCTCCCTCTAGTATAATAAACAGTAAGTATAGATTAAACACACCCATAAGATAGATAACAAGAGTGGATACCGTAGAGTACTACGGGCGTGTGGGGTGCTAATACCTTCCCCTCGCGTAACAGACTCCCTTACCCGATCTCTCGGTCGCAAGACCGTGACTTCTCCCTTCTCAGGTTTTCTCGATGTTTACCTTTCCCTCCATATGGGATAAAATACGTTTGATGGCGACTTCATTGTTTGATGATTTTTAGCTGGTTATTTCAGCTGGTGACTTCACTGGGGAAATATCGACCAAATGTTGGTTCATCCCGGAGTCGCTCCTAGCTCTTGCTTTCTTTTCTTTGGGTGTTTATTTTTATGCTTTCAGTTTATTCGTTCATTTTGAATATACCTGTGCATATGTATGCATTACATTTTACTGTCTTCCATATATTGATGTTGTACTGGATCTGCTTCTTGATTGGGTGGGGATGTTACTATTGAGGTAAAAGGCCCAGTACCCAGGCTAGAGTGCACTAGGACACTAGGAATGGAGTGGGGGCATGAAGGCTATAGGATATGGTCCGATTAATGCAGTCATGTCATATACCACGCTCGGATGAGGTGCAATTGGAGGTACTTTCATCATGCACGTCTGTGTTGCGATGATTTTACTTTCAAGTGAACCCATGATTTTCGAGTTACCATTGTCTTACCCTGACCTAGTCTTCACCCGTGAGTGGGGAGGAAATTATTATTACAGGTACAGTTGGTGACTATGTTCAAATGGTTACTCATGCTCAGATGGAGACTATGATCAGACAGTGACTATTAGTTCTAATGGTTATGGTCTGGATTTCTGTTGGTGACTTATTCAGATGTTATATTTTGTTGGTGACTATATGGTTCTCAAATTTTTTTTGAGTTCCTGATTTGTATACTTGGAGGTTCATTCAGGCCTTCAATCTTGGCATTCCCAGCATATTCAGAAAATGCTCAACAGTATCCGATGTTCCAGAAGTCTCGACCCCGTACAAGGGGAGATCTACATGGTACTTGGTTCTTATATGGGCGGAAGCTATGACAAACCTTTGACTTGATGATACTCGTATACTCAGAAGCAGTACAGAAATCAAATTCAGAAATGATGGAATGATGGAACCTTGATCCCATTTGATCTCATGCCTTCGCATACATAACATGGTTAACCACATGCTTAACATACATGTTCTATTATTTCCAAGGAATAATATTTGCAAGCCTTGTGTTAAACCTTTCCATCTTTTACTTATGTAAAATCAAAATCAAAGCACATAAATTCCTTGGAAATGACGGAACGTGACATGGCATCCATTCATGAACCCCATGCATATTCATGCATCCATAACAGGTACTCGAAGATTGGGTATTCTTATTCAGACATGGTGCTCTCCTCGGAGGTTCAACTTGATTTCTTGCTCCACATGTTTAGAGAGCAGTTATGGAACAACTCTGTGTGGTATACATGCAAGCTTTGGCCTGTGGTCATAAATATCTTCAAGCAGGAAGATAATTGATTGAAAACTCATATGAGCCAGGTCATGAAAGCTCTGATGACGATGTCAACAATCTTGCACCTACTGTCACAGTAAAGGTTCTCTCTTCTCCTCATATTTTGGGAATTGCTTCCAACCATGGAGTGTTACGCAATCCTGAGTTCTTGGAACATCTTATCAGTAGATGGTTCCCATTTACTATAGGATCTTATATCAGTGCTTCGTTCTTGTTGACCAACGTCAGATGTGGTTGCCACACCGGGGCATCATACTTTTTAATCAAGGGCATCCTCCATAACTTTGTGTTCACTGATCTGTTCAACGGCAACCAGTCTTTGTTCCCCAGGTGAATTCATGAAAAAAAAGCTTTTAAGCAATGACAGAAGATGCCTGATGAGCATGCTGTTACAAGCCCATTGCACTACATCCTATTATCTCCAGCTCTGATTTTTTGGGGTCTTCCTCCCACAAACATCTCTTCTGATTGCCATACACAGGCTAGATGCATCCCCTATTCTGGGGTACCCGGTTTTGATATTAAAGACTAGAAAGGGGTTGAAATATAAAGCCCAACACCTGTTTGGCATCTCTTCCAAAGGTCCAATTCCTATTTGGCCAATTGCTACACTCTTTTTCATCAGTTTATATCGATTCGCTTGGAAAGGCACTCATTTGTTCTCCTGAAAGAATCTTCTGCGCATATTATTCTGGGACAACTGATCATTCGATTGAAGATGGTATGTCATCTAGAGACAAGGTCCAAGACGAGATCAATCCGGAGACTGTGGTGTCCAAATCATATCAGAATAGGAATTCTCTCACTCACCTCATGCATCTTCATGCATCCATAGAAGGTACTCATAAGGTACTCAGAATGGGGAATCCATATTCAAACTCGGTGTTTTATTTTCAGAACTGCAAATCTTGACTTCTCGCCGCTCAGTGATCAGATTCAGGTTATGGAACAACTTCGTGGAGAATTGGACGAGATGAAAGAACAAATGGGATTTTTGATGCTAGACATGCAGGATTTGGTCTATGGATAAGAACTCCTGAGAGAAGAGAACACTCATCTAAAGACTCAATTGAGTTTGGTTATGGAAATGTTTAAGACAAGGTTGAAGAAAGAAGATGTTGTTATGCCTGCTACAATAGGAGCTACCATTCCTCCCTATAATCTGGGGACTCTTTTAAGTCAGGGAGTATCTCCTCCACCGCCTTGTGCTCCAGGATCTTCCCATCCGCAACCAGTTGTCACTTCCCAAGAGGACCCAAAAAGATAAAGCCCGTCGGCAAAGGCCAAAATAGCCTGAACGAAAATTTGATCCTATTCCAAAGTTGTACGCACAATTGCTTCCTCACCTAATAGGATTTCATTTGATCAAACTCTGAATCTTCACTACACATGAAAGGCTCCCTCATGGCTTTGACGATAATGCTAGGTGTGAACTCCACTCTGGGGCACCCGGTCATGATACTGAAGATTGCATAGCTTTTAACCACCAAGTCCAAGATTTGCTTGATGCAGGGATAATTCTCTTCGCTCCTGAGGGTCTGAGCATGCAAGTCAATCTTATGTCAACTGCTACAAAGAATAGGGTTACACCTTCTCCTCTTCAAAGTTCAATCTCACGACTTGTGACACATCATCCATAACCTATACTCTCAGATAGTTCTCACCAACAGCTATTTACAAGTAATGAAAATCAGATGGTTAATCAAAATCAGAATGTTCCTCATGCTCATCCAAGTTTGGTGTGCTACCCAACAGAAAACCTATCAACAGAGACGTATGCAACAAGATAAACAAGGGGGTAGGAAGCCAAAGAGGGTGTTCGACATTGTTCCCATGAATTATGGCCAGTTGTTCTCTCAGTTACTCAAGCTTTCCTTGGTGGAACTCAAGCCACTAAATCCTTTCATTCCTCCTTATCCTATGGATTTCAATCCTAAAGTGCAATGTGATTACCATGCTGGGGCACTAGGGCATTCCATTGAAGACTGCAGGCCATTCAAAGAAAATGTGCAATACATGTTGGATGCAAAGGCTATCAATTTCGGGCCAGTCTGTAAATGTCAAGACTGCCAGATCATTGTCTGAAGCAACAAGTCCATACAGAGACTAGTCTCCTCAACATGGAAATTTCTAGTTTCATTTGCAATTCTCATTTTTAATCTTTCTTGTTTGGTTCAGTACTTTCTTGTATGCAAAACTAGCTTATCATTGAATATTAATCACAATGCATTAAATTTGTTTGTCTTGAATTAATCCATTCGTATTCACTCATTAATATTTTTCTTTGACTTTTTGATACTTAACTCTGGTTAAATAAAGCAAAATACCTCTGGAGGGAGGATGATGAGTAATATACCAAAAATTTAAACTGTGTGCTTTTGAATAGGACCCTGCTGATGATGTACAGGCCTTGTTTCAATTCCTAAACACCGGAGATATAAGGGAGTGAAACCCTCGTCAACCCCTTTGAGCTTTGAAGTAGGAGTTTCTTTTTTGTTCAGAAAAACCCTCACATTTAACTCAGGGCAGGGTAGATTTTAGTTAATCTGAATGAGCATTAAAAACTCATTAGGAGCGCACATCAAAGGGTACAATAATGGATATCCATCAGAAGGGTGAGAAAGAACAAAACCACAATGGTTAACTCTCATCTATCAGCAACATGCATCAATGAGGATGATATCCCAATAGATATCTCTCACACATCAAGAGATCAAAAGATGACAATGCCACAACGATTATTCCTCGCCAACCAAACAGCAAGGCAGTTACACCTTTTCAGCAAGTCAAAAAATGACTCAGAGTCACATGACTGATTCACGCAAAATAAAATGGTGAAAGAAAGAAACAAAAAGCCCCGCTAAGCCGAAACTTGAAAAGACAAGCCGCTTAGGCAAAAGTCAGGGCATCCCGCTGGACCCCAAAGTCAAATTCGAAAGGAATTTGTCCAGGAAAAAGTTAGGGAATACAAAAAGAAATCAAAAAGCGCGAAAAGAGAAAAGGGGATTACCAAATAAATATCCTCCACAAAGGATAAAGTCGTGTGATCAGACACCAAGAATGAAAGAGGCGAGTGACTGCCATATCCTCCTCAACCATGGTAAACTCCTTCTGAGGGATGAGTGCTCGTATTGGTTTAACTGAATTTAGGACTAGAGAACATCATGGAGAATGGGTGGGCACCAAATACTTTAAGCCTTAAATCCTTTTTTTTTCTAAAACCGTGAACCAGGCCACGTTACAACCCTTAAAAGTCCTAACTGAAGCATGGTTTAATTCGAAAGCACACTGTAACAAGAATACGGTAATCTGACTCCTAGGAGGCTTGCAAAAACTTTTGAGTTGGTATCACTCCATCTTTTTACTATCTTTTGTACAAAAAAATTTGATGATTCAACATATTTTTTTGATGTTTCAACATATTTTTGATACAAGTTTTTAAACTTCAAGACAAACATGAGTTTTGCATTAGAATTATCATTCTTAGAATAAACATTCTTTGCATATGAGCAAGTGCTTAAACATCAAGTAAGTTTGCATAATGAGCATCAGATGAAAATTTGATCACCTCAAGGGACAAATTGCTTCAAGATACCGTTTAAAGGTGAATCATTTGTGAGAATGGTCTTAACCTGGGGAAAATCTTCTGTTGACTCTATTGGGTAAAGGAATACCAGTTTGAGAAATGATCTAAAGTAGATTGCAAAAGTTGGTTGCCCAGAGTCTCTGTCAAGCAGCAGTGCATTACTTTCAGTTGGTCCCAAGGGACATATTGCTTCAAGTATTTGCTCGAGAATGAAGCAGTTCAAGTCGAGTAGTATGGTTGTGAAGTAACCTACTTTCAAGATATGAGCCAACCACTCTAAGGTTATGTTGTCTTCAAAAATCCTCAGGTTTCTCATCCCTCCGTGAGCATGAGGTAAAGGAAAAGATTTGTCGAGATTCTGTTGAGCAGGGGCAAGCGTGTCGAATACTCCATCGAGTAGGTATTCAGCCAATCTGAGGCATTCAAGTCGGGATTTCATCCCTCAAAGTGCAGACAAATTGGGGCAGTTATACTAATATTGGACAAATCTCTCTGAGAATGCGTTGATCGGAGGAGAATCTTTCTAGAATTTGAAGATGTATGGGCATTCACTCAAGCATAGTTGGAGTCATCTCCAATTTTGGTTACCTAAACATCATGTTCCAAAGTCCATAACACTGGGGCAGATTGTCTTCAACAGTATAAATCTCAAAAAGTCCTCTCAAGGCAATTTTTCTGCAAAAGCCTTACAGACTGGGGCAAGAATTTATGTAAGGGCTTTCTCTCTTCTTCAGTGGTTGATCAGATCAAGTCCATGTGCAGGCTAAACGACCTATGAATTTGAAAATCGTGCCGAGAAGTCAGGATTGTTATCTTCGACTTATCAGAGACTCAAGTCCATTTTTTGATATCCTTTATCCTAAGTCAAGCTTATTATCCCCAGTTGAAGTTTGGATTGTTATCCTCAGTAGGATATGAGCAGTAACTTAAAGATCATTTGGGTTTGTTTACTCGTACAAGACGTGATGGAAATATTGCTTCCTAGGGGGATGCCTACTCCCAGTAAAAGACCTGTTGCTACTTGACATAGACCTATCTACCAAGGGGTTTCTCTTCTGAGATATTTTCTCCCCAGTGAAGCATCCTCATTTCTCTGCAGGAGGAGAATGTTCTTTCTCCCTAGAAATGTAGAAGTTGTTTAAAGTCTAGATGATCCCTTTTCATTGGACTGCAATTTATTTTTTCAGCATCTTCTCAAGTCCACTTTTTAGTGGCATTTCTCCTCGGAGTCGACATGTTGAAGTTGCAATCTTGCATCGCGGTTTTTACCCGGCGATTGATAGTTCAAGTTGTCTATTCTTCAGTAAGGTTTTCATTCCAAATAGGGGCATGTCGCCCCAATTTCTATTTTGCAAGTACTGTTGGTCTTGTATGCCAAGATGCATACCAACAGATGAATCAAGAAGGGTCTGTATGTGACCAACACGAGGATTTTCGTATAATGAGATCCAATTTCCCCAGTGGAACTATTATTCTTTCCCTAATGGAGCAAGTGTCCTATCTCTTAGGTGAGGTGTACAGGAGAATTCCAGTCATAACTCTTTCGTTACTAGTGGTAGAAGATTTTGTTGAGATATCCCTAGTGGAGTTTCTATCCTGGGATGTTTGTTTCTTCCCCAAGTGAGGATCTTTTACCTCCCAGCAATGTTATCCCCAGTGTGGTCTGAGTAGAATTCTTTTTATTTAAGAATTTCTATACTCCCCAATAGAAGTTATCTTCGTCAAAGAATTTTTATGCCAGAAGTTTCCATTCCCAGAAAAGCTTCTCTCTTTCCAACAGAGGATAAAGAATTTGTTCCCCGTGAAGTTGGGAGTTTAATCAGAATTCAAGATTTTCTCTGAACTGTAATTTACACTTGCAGTATTCTTCCCAGGAAGTTACTTCCCCAGTGATATCGATCTTTAGAGGTTGGTGGTTCCAAATCCCGGTTCCCCATTGAAGTACAAATTGCCTTTTCTCTATAGAAGATCAGATATGCAAGAATAATCGTTCGGAAGTTCATTGTCTTCTCAAAAGCCGATTATAGATGTGTTCTCCTAGTGCATTACTAAACATGCATCATTACATTGCATCTATCAAAACGCGTAGCATTTCCATGGTATGGAGCATAACGCTATAAAAAAAAATTCAAACATGCATGAGTATAAGTCAATTGTGTTTTCTTGCAGTAACCAGACTGTTATGCATTCAGATTTGAACTATCTCCACAAAGAGCCTAGGGTGATTCTATTTTGGTTTCCCCAGCGAAGGCTGTTTGACCTACCACCAGTCGATTCTTTGGTGTTTCCCATTGTCTTGGTAAGTCGTGTTTCTCTTGCCTTTGCAATCAGCCTTTGGTTATTTTGCATGTGTTTATCTTTGTCGTTAGAGTGCGAGTAAGAGTCGGTGTATAGCCTTTCTTGCTTCTCAAGTATTTAAGTATCCATACTTGGTGTGTGGTAATTCAGATAATTGCCATCTTGAAGAATTACATTCCGCCTTTGGCCTAATGGATTTTGTAGTTCTTGCATATATGTCCTTTCCTCCGGACATATTTTTTTATATCCTTGGTTATACGCCCTTTCCTACGGATGTATATTTCTGATATTCTTGGTTAGAGTCCTTTCCTCTGGCCTCTTTCCTTATATATGTCCTTTCTTCCGGACATATTTTCCCGATATTTTTGGTTATACTCCCTTTCCTCCAGACGTATATTCCTGATATCCTTGGTTAGAGTCCTTTCCTCCGGCCTCTTTCCTTATTACATATCCGATACCGACCACGGATATATATTTTTGATACCTGTTTCATATGTCTGCTACCAACCCTAAACATGTGTTCTTGATATCATTGTAAGAGCTTTCTTCGGTCTGTCTCTTTCTTACGTATCTGATACCGACCACGGATATGTATTTTTGATACCTGTTTCATATGTCTGCTACCAATCCAAGACATGTGTTCTTGATATCCTTGTAAGAGCTTTCTTCGGTCTGTCTCTTTCTTACGTATCTGATACCGACCACGGATATGTATTTTTGATACCTGTTTCATATGTCTGCTACCAATCTCAGACATGTGTTCTTGATATCATTGTAAGAGATTTCTTTGGTCTGTCTCTTTCTTACGTATCTGATACCGACCACGGATATGTATTTTTATACCTGTTTCATATGTCTGCTACCAATCCCAAACATGTGTTCTTGATATCTTTGTAAGAGCTTTCTTCGGTCTGTCTCTTTCTTACGTATCCGATACCGACCACGAATATGTATTTTTGATACCTGTTTCATATGTCTGCTACCAATCCCAGCCATGTGTTCTTGATATCATTGTAAGAGCTTTCTCCGGTCTGCCTCTTTCTTACGTATCCGATACCGACCACGGAAATGTATTTTTGATACCTGTTTCATATGTCTGCTACCAATCCCAGACATGTGTTCTTGATATCATCGTAAGAGCTTTCTTCGGTCTGTCTCTTTCTTACGTATCCGATACCGACCACGGATATGTATTTTTGATACCTGTTTCATATGTCTGCCACCAATCCCAGACATGTGTTCTTGATATCTTTGTAAGAGCTTTCTTCGGTCTGTCTCTTTCGTGCGTATCCGATACCAACTGTGGATATGTATTTTTGATACCTTTTTCATATGTCTGCTACCAACCCCAGACATGTGTTCTTGATATCTTTGATGTCTCTTTCGTTTGTATCCGCTACCAACCCCGAATATGTATCTTTTCTGTCTCTTTCATGCGTATCCGATACCAACCGCGGATATGTATTTTTGATACCTTTTTCATATGTCTGCTACCAACCCCAGACATGTGTTCTTGATATCTTTGATGTCTCTTTCGTGCGTATCCGCTACCAACCCCGGATATGTATCTTTTATGTCCCTTTCATGCGTATCCGATACCAACCGCGGATATGTAGTTTTGATACCTTCTTCATATGTCTGCTACCAACCCCAGACATGTGTCAGTGACATCCTTGTAAGAAGCTTTCTTCGGTTTGTCTCTTTCGTATCTGCTACCGACCTCGGATATGTATCTTTGATACCTTTTTTTTCGTATGTCTGCTACAGACTTCAGGCATATACCTTTTGATATCCTTCTTACAGGTGTTTGTTACTAAATACCAACAAGTGTTCCTCGATAACCAAGTTACTCTTCTGTGTGTCAAACTCTGGTTAAACATACATCTAACCCTGATAACCTCTTTTACCTAAAAAAGAAGAAAATAGAAAATATAGAAAACAAAAAATATAATGTATTCCAGACTGGCTTCAGAGTGCAAATTTTCGGGTTCTTTAAGTATTTAATCTTCTTCCACCCTGAAAGTTTGAAAGGCTAACGCCAATCTCACCTTCAGGTTGAAGGCGATTAAATAGGGGCAGCTGTTGCACCCCAAAATTTTCCCTCTTAAATTTATATTATTATGGCTTAGACTTTGCATTCATCTGCATCATTCCAATAGGTCATATGTATAGCACGCATTTTCAAAAAAAAAGGCTCACTTGAGGTTCAAAAGACCAGCAGTTAGGGAGCTATGGTTACAGCTAATTTGAGGTGTATGGGTTGAATAAATCTAATTATTCAGGATCTTCCTGGTATACAAAACTGTGAATTATGGTTTTTGGAGTATGCTCATTTTTGGACTTCTTCTACCTCCAATTTCATCAATTCTAGAGGTTAGGGTTTATGTCCCTATGACAGGTCAAAGAATCAGGGTTTCTATTCGTTGATGAATGTTCAGTAATTAAAGATCCTGGGAATAAAGTTTCATGGTAGTCTTGATCTTACTCTTTTATTATCATCTATGTACATCTTTGATGATTTAAGGTCGTCGATTAGAGAAGGACTTCGTCAAGATTTGTGGATTGAATCAGGGAATATGAGTCATAATACAAAAGGCAAGGCTATGAATTCTTTAGGATCGAGATCTTACTGTCTATTCAAATTACTTATCATACAAGTGGATTTGGACTCAAGATTGAAGTTTTGATTTAAGATTTGAATTTGATTTGATTTCGCTATTGTGAATTATCCATCACGATGGCTACTAAGTGCCATGAGGTCAGAATCTGCAAGTATGGAATGCCTAGAATTACAAAAGCAAAGTTCATCATGACTCAAGGTGCAAGGAATTCAGCGTATCCATTCATTTTATCTTTGAATATCACAAGCCCATTCAATTTCAAATACAAAGTATAGCCTTCACCACTCAAGTTTTGCGATGTTTATCGTTTACAAATCACAAATCCAATTTACAAAAAGAAAAGAAACCATGATTGGTATGTCTTAACATCATACAAAATATACTACACAAACTTTTTTGTTAAACCCAAAATTCTAAATGCCCTAACAGCATTCATTACATGTTCATGTCAATCACCCCTCTTCAAATTCCCTCTCATTTAGCATAAATTACAAATTGCTTTCTCTTGGGTAACTTCTCGTGTCGTCTTCTAAAATTTACTTGACTCTAATTTAGAACCATCTTCAAACTGTCCTGCAGCTCCATTTCAGACATATCCAAACCTATATTCAATCAAATACCAATATACAATAAACCTGCGTTCGACCAAACTGACAGCTAGACTCAACCGACCCTGCATATAATTACTGAAGTCGTGCCAAAACAATTCCTGGCCTGCACTAAATCCAAATACGACAGCCCTGCATAGTTCAACAGTCCTCAATTTTGAAAACTCAACTGCAAATCATCCCTGCATTTAATTCATACCAAAAATCATAAAAAACAACGAAAAAGAGAAGAAAGTCAACGGCTTACTGCACTCACTAACAGAAAATCAGGAAAAGGATGAGGCATCTATTGTTACAACTTAGAAATCAATGGAAGCATTAGTTTGATTGGTTATCAGAATATTTTAGAGAATGGGACGATCTGAAGAGAACTACATATACCAGTTGCAGTTGATATGTTAACTAGTGTATGTGATTATGTTTTATCCAAGGCAATAACTTCCTGCATAACTAGTTCAGGCAATCCTGTGAAAGGCAAAAGGTTCAGGAAGTGTATGAAAGTAAATCCTCTACACAAACCACCTCCGACTCCTGAAATTATTCAAGCTATTGATCATAAAATTTGTTCAGATAAGAAGCTGTGGTGAATTTGATCTTACCAATTACAGATGATGAGAAGGCGGCCTTTCTTCATGCTGTATCATCTTTTGCTTGTTGTGCTTGTTGATTAGTTGAAGGCGCGGTCTTTGATTGGTTTCCATCATCAGAGGGCAGCATTCCATTTTGTTAGCCAAGACAAAAGTATCATGAAAAAGAGCATGGCTCTGTATTAATCAAAAGAAAAGAGAAAGAAGACCGTGATTTGCATTACTATTAACCAAAAAACAGTTCAGTTTGTTAACTCAAGTACCTATACCGGTCCATAATTACATTAGTTTAATTGAGGCTTAACAGTGCATCAATATTCCAAAATAAATCTAACAGAAATCAAAACAGAATTTAATTAAAAGAACTGCTAACAGAAGCTAACCAGCTTAACCATAATCTCCAACAACCCTCTAACTGTCAAAAACAGAATCGTAACAGAAATTTCCAACTAACTGTCAAAGCAACCCCTAACAGTATCCATCAAAAACCTATAACTAACTCCTCTAACTCTTTTAACTGTCGATCCTAAAAATGCATCCCAACAGAAAACTAACTACCTAACCCTTTTTACTAACCAACTCCTAACAGAGCATCTAACCAAATTCCAGCTTGCAACTAACCTCAATATCACCATTAATCTATAACAGAAAATCCCTATCTGATTTCCCAAGCCAATTTCCCTAACAAACTCAAACAGAATTTCCCAACTGTTCTAATTAACCTCTAACAGAATTCTCTAACAGATCTAATAGTATATATAACAGAAAAACTGACCTTGATTGATTCATGCTTTAACTTCTGCAGAATCATACTAAAAACTTCCTCATCTTCATCTTCACTCACTCTCTCTCTGCATAATTCTCGACACTCCCTCCCTCTGAAATCTCATTGCAGAGCCTTCATCCTTCTACACTTTCTTCTTCATCATCATCCTCCACCGTAACAACTTCATCTTCATCACTATGGCATCAATCTTTAACTCATCAACTACACTGCATCTTCAAAGAGCTTCATTGCAAATCAACAAAATATCTCTGATTTCCCCATCAATAACCTTGATCTTTCTCTTTGAATCACAACTTCTGCAATAACAATTTTTCAGTTTTATCATTAACGACAACATTCCTCACTTCTCAACGAATGCAAAGATCAATTTCACAACATCTCCAATCTTTAACCTTCTTCACTGCAACGTAGCAAAAAAGCATAAACACAGAAATAAGCAGAAGAATATAAGAGATTGAACCGAAGAGGGAGAAGGAGAATCGAAATTCATACCACATCTTCTTCTAATTTTATCACCGCCGAAGTCGCGTCGAAGGTGCTCCGAACAGTTTCCGGTAGGTAATAATGCTTTCCTCTTCCTCGTCTTGTATGTTTTTTTCATGATTGCGATAATGAAATCGAGTTTGAGATAGACGAATTGTGAATGAATGTGATGAATGATGATGATGAGATGTGAGACGGAGATTTTCCGATGATCAATGTTGGGAAAGATGTTGAAGAGAGTGAGTGTCGGTGATGGAGAGGTGGCGATCTCCGTTCGCGCTTGAGAGGAGTAGTCGCTGCCGTTCACAGATAAGAAGGAGATCGAGAAGCCCAACCGTCGCTTCATCTCAAACCTAATTCCTCTTTCATTTTTATTTATTTATTTATTATTTTAATTTTTTTGAATTTCGTAAAAAGAAAAGAAACTGATAATGTTGAAATTTTTTTTTTGCTGGTATATAATTGGATCGGGCCATCTTCTGCACTGAGCCAATGATAATATTTTTGGAGCTAAATGGCTTATGCACAAAAATGCTGATGGTTTAGTTTTTGGGCCTAGCACCAGATTTCTACTGCACCTCCTGCTTTTTGGCTTGCACCTTCTGGATTTACTCTCTTAGTAGTTGCTTTTAATTAATTTTTGTAGATTGTTTAGATTTTCTTGAACTTCTTTCATTACATGATAAAAATAATAAAAATCAAATATAAAAATTTGTTAGATTTTATTATTTTAGGAATTAATTCATGGTTATCCGATTATTCTAAATTTGTGAATCACCTTTGCTTGTTGAGATTTGAGTCTTATGCAGGTTTATTATGCGAATGCGCTTGAGACGTCAATTTTGATTTATTTTCGCATCGATGACGCTTCGACACCTATACTACGTATTCAATTTCTAACTCTTTTCTTTGTTGGTGCTAGCAGCTCACGAGATCGCCGGGTTCTTTGCTTTTTGCTTTGCTCTACGGGCTAGTTCTTGTTTGGTATATGTTCTTTCTACTTTCCCTTCAAAACTCAACTATAAGACCACCATCGTATGATAACATTAGGGATAGATTTAGGCTAATCTCCCTTAGATGTTTTTTTCTTTTCTTTTGCATCCTTGCATTAAAACAAAAAAAAAACTTCTTTTTCTTGAAAATTTCAAAAACACTTAAAAATTACTGATGAGAATTGTGCCTTTGTCGAACAGGGGAAATGATAAGCGGGTCTCTTCTCAAACTTATTATTCTCTTATTATAAGCTTTGGTATGGTTCAAGTCTCAAAGACTTATTTCATGAATAAGTAGAGAAATGGCTAAAATCTCTCTCTTGAGCTTAATTAGTTGTTATCTACAAGCAAAAACACCAACAAACACAAAATCCTTTGGCCTATGGGCTTTTCTTTCAAACTCCTTTTCAAAAGAGCATGTTAATTCACTTCTGCGCTGACGCGTAAGTCTCCAAAGGTCGAGTTGCGGCAGAAGGAGAAATTAATATTGTTCATTAAAAAACACAAACCAATTCAAACCTTTTTGTGCGCCCGAAGCACCTTTTCTCCAAACCTTTTCAAAAGAGCATGTTAATTCACTTGTGTTGACGCGTAAGTCTCCAAAGGTCGAGTTGCGGAAGAAGGCGAAATTAATATTGTTCATTAAAAAATACAAACCAACAAAAACATATGAGCCGAACTACGGCTGCTCTGATTCCTTAAAAGGGATACGTAGGCATCGGGGTAGGGCCCGAACAAGCACAACTTTATTTTCCCTACATTCTTTTCTCCTTCCTTTTGCATGCATTCTCCCTTTAGTATAGTAAACAGTAAGTATATATTAAACACACCCATAAGATAGATAACAAGAGTGGATACCATAGAGTACTACGGGCGTGTGGGGTGCTAATACCTTCCCCTCGCGTAACAGACTCCCTTACCCGATCTCTCGGTCGCAAGACCGTGACTTCTCCCTTCTCAGGTTTTCTCGATGTTTACCTTTCCCTCCATATGGGATAAAAGACGTTCTACGGCGACTTAATTGTTTGATGATTTTCAGCCGGTTGTTTCAATAGTGAGAAAGATAAAGTTCCAAAGTTTGAAAAGTTTAGGAAAGAGCATTTAAATAAGGATTTTATATTTCAGTGGGGTATGCAATTCAACTCCCTACATGATTTTAGAGATGTCATTCGTGAATGGTTAGTATTAAATGGGAGGGAAATTACATTTATGAAAAAAGAAAGTGACAAAGTAAGGGTAGTATGCATGGCTAATTGTGGGTTTTAATGTTATGCTCCAAAGTGGTCCATAAGCTAACTTATGCTATAAAAACCATAGATGACAAACATACATGTGCTAGGGTTAGACAACAAATTTGCAAGTTCAAGGTGGCTGGCTAAGGCTATGTTGAAGAAGATGCAAACTTCTGATAATGTCCGGATATGTGATATAATTCAAGACTTGAGGCAAAATTATCCTGTGGATATCACGGTGGCTAAGGCATGGAAGGCTAAAATCATAGCCAAGAAGATGCTTGAAGGAGATGCAGACAAGCAGTATGCAAATTTAAGGAGATATGCTGCAGAATTACATAGAGTGAATCCTGGGAACACTTTGAGTATCATTGTAGAAAAACCTAGTCCATCTATTCAACCAAGGTTTGGTTCCTTTTATTTTTGCTTTGATGGTTGTAAAAAGGGTTTCATTAATGGTTGTAGACCCTTTGTTAGAGTTGATGGTTGTCATATAAAAACAAAGTATGGGGGTCAATTATTAATTATTGTGGGTAGGGACCCAAATGATCAGTATTTCCTTTTGGCCTTTGAAGTGGTTAAGACTTAAACCAAAGAAAGCTGGAGGTGGTTTCTTAAGTTAATGATGACAGATGTAGGTTAGGACAAGAGATTTGTGTTTATATCTAATCAACAAAAGGTATGTCTTATTTTCATTAAGTTATATGTTATGCATATGTTACTTTGCACTAATATTAAGTAATGTTTCGGGGTTTGGTGGATGTGTTTGAGGAGATGTTTGAAAGGATAGAGCATATGTTGTGTTTAAGGCATCTTTATGCAAATTTCAAGAAAATGTTTGTAGGTGGAGATTTAATTAGAGATCTAATGATGGGGGATGTAAAGTCTACATACTATCAGGGATGGTTACAAAAGATGAATGAGCTAAAGTTGGCAGATCCTAATGCTTGGACTTGGTTAATGGGTGTTCCTCCAAAGGTTTTGTGTAAGCATGCTTTTAGTTTCTACCCTAAGTGTGATGTTCTTATGAACAATATTTCTCAGTCTTTTAATGCCACCTAATAAGTGTTAGGGATAAACCAATTTTAACAATGTGTGAGTGGATTAGGAAGTATTTAATGAACAAATGCTCTACTTCTGCCATGAAGCTCAAAATATGGCCTCATAAGGTTATGCCAATTTCTAGAAAAAGACTTGATAATGAGGTTATGTTTAGTAGTCAATGGCTTCCTACTTGGGAAATGGATGAAAAAATTCAAGTCACTCATTCCTATAACAGTCAGGAATTTATAGTTAACATTTATAAGAGATCATGTAGTTGTAATTTCTGGGATTTAGTTGGTATTCCTAATTGGTATGTTGTTGCTGCTTTAGATTTTAGGCAACAAAATTCAGAGGATTTTGTTGATCACTGTTATTATAGAGACAAGTATGCAATCTGCTATAGTTTTTCTGTGAGTCCAATTAACAGTGAGGAAATGTGGCCAGAAGTTCAGTCAAAGGAGATTTTACCCCCTATGTACAAGAAAGGTCCAAGAAGACCGAGAAAGTTAAGGATAAGGGAGTGTGATGAAGAGGGTGATAGAATGAGGAGATTTCCAGGTGTTTCTTACATATGCACTAAGTGTTACAAATTTGGTCACAATGCTCAAACATGTTGTGATACGGTGGGAGAATTGACTTGACTATTTTGCGTTTGATCGCAAATGTTGCGGTTAGCAAGAGTCGCCACCGACTTTTGTTTTATCCAAAAGGAAAGGTGAAAAGGGAAGGTATTAACAACCTTTTCATCCATGGTTTTCCATGGGCTCTTAGTTACTTGCTAGATCACTTGCTTTTGTTCGAAATTATGCTTTGTGTGGTTTTTTTTTAAAGTATTTTTGAAAAGAGGCCATTGTTTAGGCAAACTTTGTAATAATTCTCGTTCATAAGAATGTATACAAAGTGTTTGATCTTTTGAAAATGTTTTCAAGTTTTGTAAGATGTTTTGAAAGTGTAGGTGTTTGTTTTGAAAAATATCAAAGATGTTTTGTTTGAAATTGAGCAAGTAATTAGGAGCATTCTACCTACTCAAAAGTCTTTCATGTTTATTTCCTTTCTCCTTTGACACTGTTATCTTACTATTGATTTGGTAAGTAACCCTATCTTTGGATGTAAACGGGACGGGCGTGGGTCATTGTATAACCATGATTAGCAATGTTGCAAGGTATCTTAGCATTCTCTTGTAGAGACTAAGATCATTTGAAAGGCAGCATAGATAGCGTCATCGAGGGACTATGATCTTGTATTTTGCTTTGTTTTTGCTGAGATGCCTCACATGCGTAATATGGCCATTTTGTAAAGGCAACCAAGTGGATTTACCCTAGGGGTGATTGTGTGCAAGTGTATTGTTTTTCATGCTTGATTTTGTCTTTGATTAGGGTTTTCTATTTGATTGGTTTTAGTCTTTCCATACAAACCCTAATTACTAGCAATTGTATATAAAGCGATAAATTGCGGAATTTAAAATTACTACGCTATTACAATACTTGTGGGAGGGGGTATACTAATTATAAATGGGGATTACAAGAAAATAAACCTAATTAATCTATTATAACCATATTGAATTTGTACAAGAATTGAAATAAATAATGTACATAATGAATAAATATACAAGAATGCAAATGTGAAGAAAGTGGATATTTTTGTTTGGATTTTTTAGGAAAAGGGAATTTGTTTTAACCTAATTAATTAAAAGAAAATAATTAATTAAAAGTAAAACCTAAATTTACTAAGAAAAGATTTTAAATAAAACCCTAAATCTATTAATTGATTAAAAAGAAATTAAGTTTAAGAAAAGTATTTTTTTGTATTTTTGTCTTGAAAATAATTTTTAGTATTATAAAATATTTTGGCCCTTTTTTTATATTAAAATAATATATTTTAATTGGTGTAAAAGAAAATAAATAAAACCTAGTTTTTTAATTAAATTTACAAAATAATTAGTCAAAATAAAATAAAGTATGATTAAATAAAATAATTTTTGTGTGAGAAAAAATAAATAAACTATGTTAAAATATAAATCTACTATTTTTATATTTTTTATAATTTTTTAGTATTAGAAAAATAATTAAGAAAATAAATAAAATGAAAATAAGAAAAGAAAATAAAATGGGTCAGGGGCTGTATAAGTGAAACATGGGGTTAGAAAGTAAAAACAAAAACAACAAGGCCCATGGAGGCCCAGCGCATGCCAAAAAAAGTCAGAATGTATGGAAAAAAATGGAAAAAATCAAAAGTGTACCATGGGGCTCGAACCCAGGTCCCTCTGGTTACAGGCGCACACTTTTACCACTAGGGTGGCTATACATCCTTTTATATAAATCAAACCATAAATATATATGGTAAACACGTTCCTGAGGCCACCTTCATCTTCAACCTAACGCCCAGCCAGATGTTCTGTAACTCAATCAATCCTCAACAAAAATGAAAACTGTAAACATGAAACTTGTAGCAAATTTCCTCACGATTTCAGAAATGCAAAGCAAAGTATTTATAGCTCAAAGATAAACATGAATTTTAATGGCCCTATTCTGAACCCTGAAAATCTCAGAAATTTCAATCTTAAAATTCTTTAAGCTCAGGCAAAATTATGAAAACTATGAACATGGTTAGCTTTAGGGAAATAATATCTACATGTTTCATTCACAAATAAATCATTGATGATGCTTGTATGAAAAGTTCCAAAGTTATAAAAATTACCTTGCAAGAGGGTATTGGGTTTGGAGTTTGAGAAGCTTTCAGTGAGTTCCAATGATTGGGTTAGCTTCCTCAAGTTCCCAAAAAGCTAATGGGATGCTTAGCTTGAGTTGAAAGTGCCTGAGGAGTTTTGGAGAAGTCCAAGTGCAAAGCTCTATTTTTGAAAATGGTGGATGATGATGGAGGTGTTACAGTGGTGTTGCAGGTGTTGGGATTATTTGTGTATGTTGTTTAGAATCTTTTGAAAGTAAAAGGCCAAGAAACGCACGAGTAGATTTGAAGATTGGCTTCAAAACTCAGAAATGACAAGTTTTGAAGTGTTTTTGGTGATTCTGTGTTCTAGGTGTTTTCAGGGCTTAAGCATGCGTGTGTTTTGTGGCAAATGGTTTGTGTATGTATAAGAAAAAGGGTTGGAGTGGTTTTGAAAGTCAGAAGTACAAGTTACAAGTTATTTGCTAGGTTACTTGATTTTGAAGAAAAGTGAGAAAATAAGTTTCCAGAGGAGGTACAACCATGGGCTGAGTGATTGTAAGTGTCTAACCAGTTTCTCTTGTGTTATAAGACATGTATGATCAGAAAAGAACAAGTGCAAAGCTCAAGAACAAGTTTTGTGCAAAAAGTCCCTTTACCAAAATGGCAATGTGCACTTTCTTCCCAAAATGGATATAAAGCATGGACTTGCATTGAATGCTTGAGATGAGACCTCTAACAGTTGTGCAAGCAATTAATTATGGAGTTCCTAACAAGTTTATGGCCTGCAAAGTAGAGGTTATGCAGCATAACTTTGAATTTGAATTTTTTTCATCACAAAATGACTTATAATTCAAGTGATGAAACCCTAACTTCATCTCTTCGATTCTCCCTACTCAAAAATGATCTCAAGGAGTTCATGGACATTTTGTAAAGCTTGCAATATACTTTAAAACCCATATTTGAATTACTATTGAAGATTCCCTTTGGAACTATATGAAAAAGTTCCATGAAGTTAGGCCAAAATCCTGACCAAATTAGGGCAAAAATTTCACTAAGTATTTTGTTTCATGACCATGTATTCTTAAAATTATAACTTGAGATCCAAGCACTTTTGGAAGGAGTTGTGTAAATAAAAGTTGTAGATTTCATGGAGATATACAACTTTCATGTTGGAAGTTTCTTCTGAATCATCTTGCATCATGGTGAAATTTTTTCTCAAAGTTGTGAAAAAAATAAGAAATTTCCAACACTTAGAAAAATTTCTAAGTTTAGAAATTTTCACATTTCAAAATCAAATTT
This sequence comes from Vicia faba, assembly GCA_948472305.1. NCBI lineage: Eukaryota > Viridiplantae > Streptophyta > Magnoliopsida > Fabales > Fabaceae > Vicia > Vicia faba. Next base: position 1,434,206,903 of record OX451741.1, on the reverse strand, counting down.
TGAATTTTAGATTTATTGATGAATAAGTTTCATATTTTGACATGCTTTGATGAATTGTGATCTTTGGCATTTGATTTTGACCAAAAAGTCAAAGTTTGACTTTTCAGTATATAGTTGACTTTTGATCAGTTGACTGAAAAATTTATTTGTCAATCCATTGGACTTGCAATGTTGTGAGCGATGTCATTAGGTAAAAATGATGCAATTGGACTCTTGAGATCATGCCTTAAACCAATTGATCATTTGCTAGGTCAAAAATCAAAAATTGCCCTTTTCCAATCAAAACCCTAATTTTAACCATTTTGCCCTTTTGAAGATTTGATCAAATTTCTTGAGGAATTGTGGTCCAAACTTGATCAAATGATATATATGAGTTTAAAATGTTGATGTATATAAAAAAGTATGAAGTTTGACTGTAAATTGGCCATAGTTGACTTTTTCCCCAATACAGCTGATTTTTAGGTCAACTGCTCAATTGACTGAGCAAAAGTGTGATCCAAGGCTTGAAACTTGACATGAGTAATATTGGGGGTCCATAATGATCCATGAAATTCATATGAAGCATTGAAATTTCAAATATCCTTGTGCAATCTCAAACCCTAATTTTGGTCATCAGTGCTTAAGGAAATGTCTTGAGCTGATCAACCCTAGTGCAATCTTGAGTCAAGGGAGATCTTGTGAGCAAATTCTTGATAAATGAGAGGGAAAATTTTGGGGTACAACAACTTCCCCTGTTAAATCTTCTTAAGCCTGAAGAGTTAGATTGGTGAGTTTTGCCATTCGTGACTCGAAGGTGGAAGATGATTGGACACTAGAGTGCCCAGAAATTTGCACTCGGTGATGTGATGGTCGATAGCAGGGGGAATGGGATTAAAGATGCCATTCAGAAATGATTGTTGAACCGTATCTGTAAGATGAAACTGAATGAGTATCAGAATGGCGTCCGTGTCTGGAGCGTATCTGAACCGTATCTAAAAACTGAAAGTTGAATGAGTATTAGGATGGCATCCGGATCTAGAGTGTATCTAAACTATATCCGAAAGTTGAATCTGAATGAGTATCAGGATGGCATCCATTTCTAGAGCGTATATGAACTGTATCTGAAAGCTGAATCTGAATGAGTATCAGAATAGCATTCGTGTTTGGAGTGTATCTGAACTGTATCTGAAAGTTGAATCTGAATAAGTATCAGGATGGCATATGTGTCTGGAGCGTATCTGAACTGTATCTAAAAGTTGAATCTGAATGAGTATCAGAATGGCATCCGTGTTTGGAGTGTATTTGAACTGTATCTGAAAGTTTAATCTGAATGAGTATCAGGATGGCATCCGGATCTGGAGTGTATCTGAACTATATCCGAATGTTGAATCTGAATGAGTATCAGGATGGCATCCATGTCTAGAGTGTATATGAACTGTATCTGAAAGTTGAATCTGAATGAGTATCAGGATGGCATCCGTGTCTGGAGCGTATCTGAACTGTATCTGAAAGTTGAATCTGAATGAGTATCAGGATGGCATCCGTGTCTGGAGGGTAACTGAACTATATCAAAAGTTGAATCTAAAGAACCTGTGCTGGATTGCTTCAGTTGGTTGTGTAAATAATTGTCCTGGCTTGTCTTAGGTATCAATCTCTGACCTTTGTAATTTGTTGATGACAGCCTATTGATTAATCTTATCCTGAAAAGGGTAACACATTAGCTGTATGCAATGTCATGATCCATGAAATGCATGGTACAATGAGATTGTAATATATGCATTCGTGTTATCGATGTTTATGATATATGGATGCGATGTATGTGTATGTAAGCTAATCTGCTGCACTGCTTGTTGGTTTGGGGAAAATAAATCCCTGACTGCTGCTGAGGATACAAAGTGCAAGTCTTCATGTTGTGAAGTTGAAGTGTTGACAAATTTCTGCTTAGAGAAATAAACTCTGTTGTAAGGTGAATGTCGTATACTGATTGTAAAATCCTGTTGGGAAATCCTGAGAAATTGGACGACTTCTACTGGGGATTGATAACTGGAAGCTCTGTTCCGTTGGGGATTAAACTGCATACTGGGGGAATTTTATGGAAATAGCCTAGAGAGATTTCCCTATTTCTTAAAGCTCTTAGTGATTGTCTTTTTACTTTTTTTATTTGTAAACAGTAATTATGTTCAAATGCATATGTTCAAAAATAAATCATTGGACGTTTTTGTAAACAAAACACAGGAGTAAAGAAAAACAAATAGTTTTGCACTTTCAAAGGGATATCTTTGTATTGACCTTGAGTAAGTATTTTTGTACAATGAGACAAACATTCTACTAAGAGAATGCCGTCGTAAAAAATGAAAATTTTGATACAAAGAAAAGATAGCTATGTGCAATAATCCCATGGGGTTCCCATTCTGCTATAGCCTTCGTGTCTTTGGTCATCTTATCTATTTGTTGCCTTGTCCGAAGCTGATTGGATTGATCAGAACCATCGAGTTTGCAGGTTATCCGTAAGGTGATCCGACGGGACATAGTCATACGCTTTAATTTCCTAACCTTTGTCTGGACCGTCTGTAGGTGTTTAGGTATTGGCTTGCATTTTTGGTAAATCCCAAGTGTATGTGTGAATGTCATGACTGATGTCATAACATTCTAGTTCAGGTTGTACTAACTCATTAGGTACATTTGCAGAAAAATATTGTAATTCATATACTGATGTTTATAAGTGTGTATCTGAGCATGTTGCAAAATGATCACATTTTGCTAAATCAGTAGACAGGTTTTCTCAGATGTCATAACAGATGTTATGACATCCTGTTCTGAACTAACAGGATTGCAGGATTGCAGGATTGGATAAGTCTGAGATTTTTCAGGAAATAACTCAGTCCTTCCTGAACAAAAGCCTGCGTTTTCTGAGGGATAACCTAGCTCAACCCTAACCTGGTTAATAAAGTCCTGTGACCTGGTCTTTAGGTCAAACGGAATTAAACCTAGGTTTTTGGAAACCCTAACTGAAGTTGCAGCTGCTATATATTCAACAGAGCTGCTGTTTTTCAAGGATCCCTGCTGATTGATCAGAAGATCAATTTGTAATCTGTATAGATTTGTTCATTGTACTCCAAGCAATTATCATTGTGATAAGTGCCTTGGAATAGGTTTCTATTTGTAAGGGTTGTGTAGCACTCAAAGCTTTGAAGCAAGAGTGTTTGAATGTTTCTTGACTAAAGCTGTGAAGCAGAGTCAAGTTAGTTGTGTACATCACTCAAAGCTGTGAAGCACGAGTGATTGTGTTGCTTGATTAAAAAGCTGTGAAGCTTAATCAAGTGTTTGTTTTTGAAGTGTGTCTTCATCAATTCTTAAGTCAAATTAGTTTATGTATCACTGCTGTGATTGAGGGGGAGTGAGTAGGAACTCAGGTTTAAGTTGTACTTAGATTAGAATTGCATTGGGTAGATCTTAAGTGAAGGAGATAAACTGGTTAGTTTATTCCTGAATTAACATCTCTTATAGTGGATTCTCTCCCTGGCTTGGTAGCCCCCAGAGTAGGTGTTGTTGCACACTGAACTGGGTAAACAATTGACTGTGTTCTTTATTGCTTTTGTATTTACTGTCATATAGTAAGTCAGATACGGTGTCATAACATTGAACGTGACATTGAGTATCTGTAGCCAGAATTTCAATTGGCATCAGAGCAGGCACCCTGCCTGTATTACTGGGTGAGATCTAGGGATATCACTTTCTGGCACTATGGACAAAGAAGGAGTTTTTGGAAATAGACCACCCATTCTGGATGGAACTAATTATGACTACTGGAAACCTCGTATGATTGCCTTCCTAAAATCTCTGGACAAAAAGGCTTGGAGAGCTGCTGACAAAGGATGGATTCATCCCACCATAACTGAGATAGATGGGACAATCAGTCTGAATCCTGAGGAAGATTGGAGTAAAGAAGAAGATGAGTTAGCTCTGGGAAATTCAAAAGCTTTAAATGCCTTGTTCAATGGAATTGATAGAAACATTTTCAGACTAGTACATCAATATGAACTGGCCAAGGAAGTTTGGGACACTCTCAAAACTACTCATGAGGGAACTTCCAAAGTAAAAATGTCAAGGCTTCAGATGTTGACCACCAAATTTGAGAATCTAAAAATGATGGAAGATGAAACCATTCATGAGTTTCACATGAATATCTTGGAGATTGCCAACACCTCAGGAGCACTGGGAGAAAAAATTGTAGAAGAAAAACTGGTGAGGAAGATTCTCAGATCCTTGCCTAAAAGATTTGCAATGAAGGTAACTGCCATAGAGGAAGCCCAGGACATTAGCAAGTTGAAAGTGGATGAACTTATTGGGTCTCTTCAGACTTTTGAGATGGGGATCACTGATAATGGTGACAAGAAGAACAAAAGCATAGCACTTGTATCCAACACTGATGTTGAATACAAGGAGGATGAAGAAGAAAACATATCAGAAGCTATTGCCATGCTTGGAAGACAGTTCAACAGGCTCATCAAAAGAATGGACCCAAAGTCAAGGTCTAATGTTCATAACATTCCCTCTGACATTGACAGTTCCAGCAGAAGACCAAGGTCAGAAGATAAGGGAAACCAAGGCAGAGGTATTCAATGCCATGGATGTGAAGGATATGGACATATTCGAGCTGAATGTCCTACCTTTCTTAAGAAGCAAAAGAAAGGAATGACTGTTACTTGGTCTGACTATGATTCAGAAAGTAATTCTGAAGAAGAATCTGCCAAACTAGTTACTGCCCTAACTAGTGTTTGTACTTCTGAAAGTGACACTAGTGATGAAGAAGTGACATTTGAAGAACTGGCTGATACCTACAAGAAATTGTGTATCAGAAGTGCTGAAGTCTGTGTGCAGAATGAGAAACAATCAAAACTCATTATAAAGCTGGAGGCTGAAAAAAGGGCAAATCTTGAAACTATAAGTCATTTAGAAGGAGAAGTTCAACTGCTGAACTCACAACTGAATCAAATGACCAAATCTGTCAAGATGTTGACCAATGGAACAGACAAATTGGAAGAGATCCTTCAGGTTGGACAAAATGTGGGAAATAAATCTGGACTAGGATTTATGGAAGCAAAGAAATCTGGTACTGGTAAGCAAATGTCAAAACGGATGTCTCAACACAACTCTCAACATCAGGAACAGAGACATATGAAGAAAAGGTACCAAAGATGGAAATGCCATCATTGTGGTAGATATGGCCACATAAAGCCCTTCTGCTTCAGATTACATGGATACCCTAATCAGATCTCAGGTGTCAAACCTAAGTCTAAAAAGGTACCACATGCTCCTCAATGGAAGAAAAAGGCTACTGCACTGATAGCTCACACTTCCCTGAGGGTCTCTGCAAAGGAAGACTGGTACTTTGACAGTGGATGTTCCAGACATATGACTGGAATCAAGAACCTCCTCAATAATGTTAAGCCTCACACCACCAGTTTTGTGACCTTTGGAGATGGGGCTAAAGGTGAAATCAAAGGAGTTGGTGATTTGGACTGCCCTGGAGTTCCAAGTCTGAATGAAGTACTGCTGGTGAAAGGACTGACCGCTAATCTCATTAGTATCAGTCAACTGTGTGATCTAGGATTCAAGGTCAATTTCTCAAAATCTGAATGCCTTGTAATCAATGACAAACAAGAGATAGTAATGAAAGGAGTCAGATCCAAAGACAACTGCTACTTGTGGGAGGCTGAGAACACTAATTCCTCATCTGTGTATTCCATTGCAAAAGAAGAAAAAGAGGTGAAACTGTGGCAGCATAAGCTTGGTCTCCTTCATCTAAGAAGAATGAAGAGAGCTATCTCTATGGAAACTGTCAGAAGAACTCCAAAACTGCGGGTTGATGATATCTGTGATGTGGGAAATAAACTTGAAGAAGAATGTGTTGTCAGAACCTTAAGTCATCTTGACAAGGATGTTGGAAATAACAAGTCTCATAAATTCTGTTCTCAAAACATCTGGTCAAAACAGATGCTCCCTGAGTACAATGTTACACAAGATGTTGTGACATTGTGTTGTGACAATCTGAAAACATTCAACATTTCCTTGAACCCTATTGACTTTGAAGAGAAGAAGTCATTTAAACTGGAACATAGTTTCTCTAAGCTTCAGCTGACTGATTCTTCTACCAAGGCTCTTGTTGGAAATAAACTTGAAAATTTGAGGGGCAGGTTGGGTATTCACCAACATGAGAAATTATAGCAATTAGTTTTGCTTAAAACAAGTGTTGAAGGGATTAATTTTATTAAGTCTATATTTAGTGGGTTAATCATATTCTTTCACAATTCCTTCAAAAGCTTTAAGAAGTTGAAGAGACTCCCTTTTACCCCCTACCTCTTTCATCCTTGCAACCTGTTTCCTCCTCCCAATCAAAGATTTTTCTCAAACTGCTACTATTACTCAAAGTTAATCAAAATGTCTCAGACATCGTCTTCCACCATGGCGGCTTCGTCTTCCTCATCATCGTCATCATCTGATCAAGATTCTAGGGCAATCACTACATGCATAGAATCTGAAGTTCTTGAGGTCACTCCTCTCAGGGAGATGGCAACTGACCCAGCCAGAGTCAAAAAGCTCAGAACCAGACATGCAGGAAGAGCTCAAGCTACAGCCTCTGGTAATTCTTCTCATCCTTCGTCTTCTGTACCTAATAGAGAAGGATCAATTCAAGTACACCAAGCTATTGCTAGGCTGGTTACTAGCATTCTGAGTGGCAACCAATCTGTACCGGGGATTTCTATCCCTTTAAATCAATCAGAAAGTCCAAATGTGGAAGGTTCTGAAAATGTAGATGTCACTAAGGATGTTGTGACACCAAAAGACAACATTCAGAACCCCTCTGAAAAGGCTGCTGATCCACCTATCATTGATGTGGATGAAGATTACTCAGATAATGAACTGATTGCTAATGTGAACCCTAGCATAGCTAGGAGATTGATGAAAAGAAAGAGTAGTCAGAATGATAAACCTGATGCTAAGAAATCCAAGGCTGAAGGCATGGCTGAGAAAAGTATTCAGACAAAAGGGAAGAAGGCACAGGTGCAGACTGCTAGACAACCAATCTCTAAGAAAAGTAAAGAACCTGAAACTTCTGATTCTGATGAGGAATCAGAATTTGAGATTGATATTGAAGAAACTCCCATCAGAAGGAAGCTCCCCTCCAGCAAGATTGCTAGAGTGCCTGAAGTGCCAACAAACAACATCTCTTTTCATCATCCTGACAATGCAAACAGATGGAAGTATGTTTGCTTAAAGAGAATAGCCTTGGAGAGAGAACTCAACAATGATGCCTTGGAGTGAAAAGACATCATGGATCTGATCAAGAATGCTGGGCTAATGAAGACAGTGATGAAGTTTAACAAATGTTATGAAAATCTGGTTAAGGAGTTTGTAGTGAACTTGTCAAATGATTGTGCTGATGGAAGGTCAGCTGACTTTGAAAGTGTCTTTGTTAGAGGAAGAAGGGTCAAGTTCTCTCCATCAGAAATCAACAAGTTTCTTGGAAGAACAAATAAGGACTGTCCTGATCTAGAGGCAACTGACAATGAAGTTTTTCTAACCATCACAGCCAGGAAAGTAAAGTGTTGGCCCTTGAAAGGGAAGCTGAATGCTAGTAAACTCAGCATGAAATTTGCCATCTTGCATAAAATAGGAGCAGCCAAATGGGTGCCTACAAATCACAAATCAACTATCTCCACAGGATTGGGGAGATTTATCTATGTTGTGGGAACCAAGACTGCTTTTGACTATGGGAGTTACATCTTTGAACAAACTTTAAAGCATGCTGGCAGTTATGCTGTCAAAGGACCAATTGCCTTTCCCTCCCTCCTCTGTGGAATCATCCTTGCACAATTCCCTGATATCCTTGTGGCAAGAGATACAGTCTGCAAAAGAGCTCCTGCCCTTGGCCTGCACTACAAATTGTTTCAGGGATCTCATGCTCCAGACATTGTCATAACATCAGCTGAGACATCGTCTATAAAGACCCAATCCAAGACATCAGATGTCATAGGTGTCTTAAAAGAAACTTGCAAAGAGCTGGATGCTAGAAAAAGGACCCTAGAAATTCTAATTGCCAGGCTAGAAAAGGAGGAAGCTGAAGAAAGCAGAAGGGAAGAAGGTGTAGAAGCTGAAGGACAACTCAACATTGAAGAAACTAGCTCCTCTGAGTCTGATGACAGTGCTTGAAGGTTGATTGCTGCTTGGTGGTGTTGATGGTGGAGTTTGGAAGTGTGTTCTGTTGTTGTCTGCTGCTGATCTTATTATTTTGTTTTGGATAACTGTATAATTTTTTTGAACATGTTATCTTTGGTCCATTTGTGGCTAAAGAGGGGGAGAATATTTTGGTACTTGCTTAATTAGTACTTGACATTATGTGTTCTATTTTTCTGCTGTCACTTATTTCTGCTGCTATCTATCTCTGATTGTTTAGGGTCTTTAGCCAAAAATCTGCCAAAGGGGGAGTTTGTAGGTGTTTAGGTATTGGCTTGCATTTTTGGTAAATCCCAAGTGTATGTGTGAATGTCATGACTGATGTCATAACATTCTAGTTCAGGTTGTACTAACTCATTAGGTACATTTGCAGAAAAATATTGTAATTCATATACTGATGTTTATAAGTGTGTATCTGAGCATGTTGCAAAATGATCACATTTTGCTAAATCAGTAGACAGGTTTTCTCAGATGTCATAACAGATGTTATGACATCCTGTTCTGAACTAACAGGATTGCAGGATTGGATAAGTCTGAGATTTTTCAGGAAATAACTCAGTCCTTCCTGAACAAAAGCCTGCGTTTTCTGAGGGATAACCTAGCTCAACCCTAACCTGGTTAATAAAGTCCTGTGACCTGGTCTTTAGGTCAAACGGAATTAACCCTAGGTTTTTGGAAACCCTAACTGAAGTTGCAGCTGCTATATATTCAACAGAGCTGCTGTTTTTCAAGGATCCCTGCTGATTGATCAGAAGATCAATTTGTAATCTGTATAGATTTGTTCATTGTACTCCAAGCAATTATCATTGTGATAAGTGCCTTGGAATAGGTTTCTATTTGTAAGGGTTGTGTAGCACTCAAAGCTTTGAAGCAAGAGTGTTTGAATGTTTCTTGACTAAAGCTGTGAAGCAGAGTCAAGTTAGTTGTGTACATCACTCAAAGCTGTGAAGCACGAGTGATTGTGTTGCTTGATTAAAAAGCTGTGAAGCTTAATCAAGTGTTTGTTTTTGAAGTGTGTCTTCATCAATTCTTAAGTCAAATTGGTTTATGTATCACTGCTGTGATTGAGGGGGAGTGAGTAGGAACTCAGGTTTAAGTTGTACTTAGATTAGAATTGCATTGGGTAGATCTTAAGTGAAGGAGATAAACTGGTTGGTTTATTCCTGAATTAACATCTCTTATAGTGGATTCTCTCCCTGGCTTGGTAGCCCCCAGAGTAGGTGTTGTTGCACACTGAACTGGGTAAACAATTGACTGTGTTCTTTATTGCTTTTGTATTTACTGTCATATAGTAAGTCAGATACGGTGTCATAACATTGAACGTGACATTGAGTATCTGTAGCTAGAATTTCACCGTCCTTTCTGGTTTTCAGTCCACCGGGATACCCTTTTTTCCCAAGCCGCCCTTTCGGGTTTTCAACTTGCCGAGTGTACATATTTTTTGTTTTATCCCTAATTTTTTCCCGAACCCTTTTGGTTCGCCGGGATGCCCTTATTTTTACTAGGTGTATCAACCTAGCGGGTATCTTATGCGTAGTATCTTTTGACTATGTTTGCGTTCACAGGGTGTGGCAGGTCGTCGCCATCCATGATGGTCAAGATCATTGCCCCACCAGAGAATATGCTTTTGATCACAAATGGTCCTTCGTATGTAGGAGTCCATTTTCCCCTGGGGTCACCTTGCGGTAGTATGATGCGTTTGATCACCAAATCCCCGACTTGATATACTTGGCATCTGACCTTTTTGTTGAAAGCCTTGATCATCCGTTTTTGATACATTTGACCATGACAGACAGCAGTAAGCCTTTTCTCATCAATCAAGTTTAATTGATCAAGTCGAGTCTGGATCCAATCTTCTTCGATCATCCCTACATCCTTCATAATTCTCAGAGAGGGGATTTGGACCTCAATAGGCAAGACAGCTTCCATGCCATATACCAAAGAGTAGGGTGTTGCCCCGATTGATGTGCGCGCTGTAGTACGATACCCGTGGAGAGCGAATGGTAGCATCTCATGTCAGTCTTTGTATGTGACTGTAATTTTCTGTATGATCTTTTTGATATTCTAATTTGCGGCTTTGACAACACCATTCATCTTGGGCCGGTAAGAGGAAGAATTGTGATGTTGGATCTTAAATTGCTCGCACAGGGCGGTGATCATAGTATTTTTTAGGTTTGTACCATTGTCTGTGATGATCCTCTCCGGGATACCGTACCGACAGACGAGATTATGTTTAATGAACCGAGCTACAACATTTTTGGTAATGGAAGCGAAAGAGGCTGCCTCAACCCACTTTGTAAAATAGTCAATGGCCACCAAGATGAAGCGGTGTCCATTAGAGGTTATTGGTTTGATTTCCCCAATCATATCGATGCCCCACGTAGCAAAGGGCCAAGGAGCCGTCAAGACATTCAGAGGAACCGGAGGTACATGCACCTTGTCAGCATAAATCTGACACTTGTGGCAGGTTCGAGAGTGTTGATAGCAATCTGCTTCCATGGTAGACCAGTAATAGCCTGCCCGTAGGATTTTCTTTGCCATCATATGCCCACTGGAATGGGTTCCAAAAGTGCCCTCATGTATATCAGCCATGATCTTTTCAGCTTCAACCTTGTCTATGCATCGAAGCAAAACAGAGTCATGGTTGTGTTTGTAGAGAATGCCATTACTAAGGAAAAATTTAGTATAGAATCTCCTTAAGAACTTCTTATCATTGACTGAAGCTCCTTCCGGATATTCTTGAGCCTCGAGATACCTCTTGACTTCGTGAAACCAAGGTTGGTCTACTACTTCTTCAGTATTAATCTCGTGACAGTGAGCTGCTTCATCCATTCGTTCAATGGTGATCCGGGGAGCCTCGTTATCCCATTTAAGTTTAAATATGGATGACATTGTGGCTAGTGCGTCTACTAGTTGATTTTCTTCGCGCGGGAAATGCTCGAAGGTAATCTTCTCAAAATGTGGGATCAATGTCAGTACATGTTCTTTGTAAGGGATAAAGTTAGGGTGTTTGGTGTCTCATTCCCCTTTGATCTGGCTGATGACCAAAGTTGAATCTCCAAATACATTTAAGGATTTGATCCCCAAGTCTATGGAAGCTTTTAGACCAAAAATGCACGCTTCGTATTCTGCCATGTTATTTGTACAATTGAAGTAGAGTCTTGCCGTAAAGGGAGTATGACATCCTCCAGGGGATATGAGTACAACACTTATACTATTGCCGAGTGTGTTGGACGCCCCATCAAAAACCAGGGTCCATCGGGATCCTTGTTCAGGTCGGTCATATGGTATGAATTCTTCACAGTTGTTTACCATCATGATGTCTTCATCTGGGAATTCGAACTTCATGGACTGGTAGTCTTCCACAGCTTGGTGAGCAAGGTGATCAGCTAGTACACTGCCCTTTATTACTTTCTAGGTAGTATAATGTATGTCATATTCTGTCAGGATCATCTGCCATCTCGCTATTCTCCCAGAGAGGGCAGGTTTCTTGAAGATGTATTTTATTGGATCCATTTTAGATATCAATAAGGTAGTATGGGTCAGCATATACTGTCTTAGCCGGCGAGCAGCCCATGCCAGAGTGCAGCAAGTTTTCTCGAGCAGTGAATATCTTGTTTCACAGTCAGTAAACTTTTTGCTCAGGTAGTAAATAGCGTGCTCTTTTTGGCCAGACTCGTCATGCTTCCCCAGCACACACGTCATTGAATTTTCCAAAACAGTCAGATACATGATCAACGGTCTTCCCTCAACTGGTGGCATCAAAACAGGAGGCTCTTACAGGTACTCTTTTATCTTGTCGAAAGAAGTTTGACACTCGTCATTCCATTTGACTACTTGATCTTTCTTCAGTAATTTAAAGATTGGTTCACAAGTAGCTGTCAAGTGAGAAATGAATCTGGCAATGTAGTTTAAACATCCCAAGAATCCTCTGACTTCCTTCTCAGTACGAGGAGCAGGCATCTCTTGCATCGCTTTCACCTTGGCGGGATCCACTTTGATACCTTTATTACTGACGACAAAACCTAGGAGTTTACCAGACCTCACTCCAAATGTGCATTTATTTGGGTTCAACCTCAGCTTGTACTTCTTAATCCTCTCAAACAGTTTCTATAAATGATCAATATGCTCTTCTTCTGTTTGAGATCTAGCTATCATGTCGTCCATATAGACCTCTATTTTGTGATGTATCATGTCGTGAAATTGAGCTACCATGGCACGTTGATAGGTTGCCCCAGCATTCTTCAGTATGAATGGCATAACCTTGTAGCAGAATGTTCCCCACTGTGAGACAAAGGTTGTTTTCTCCATGTCCTCAGGCGCCATTTTGATTTGGTTGTAACCTGAGAAACCGTCCATGAAGGATAACACTTTGTATTGTGCCATATTAACAACTAGAATATCAATGTGGGGAAGTGGGAAATCGTCCTTAGGGCTTTCCCTATTCAAATATTTGTAGTCCACGCACATTCGTACCTTGCCGTCCTTTTTGGGCACGGGAACAACATTGGAAACCCATTGCGGATAGGAGGTGACGGCCAAGAATCCGGCGTTGAATTGCTTCATGACTTCTGCTTTGATCTTCTCTGACATGACTGGTCGCATGCGACGGACCTTTTGTTTTACCGGTGGACAGTCTTCTTTCGTAGGTAGACGATGTACCACGATATCTACATCAAGTCCTGGCATGTCTTCATACGACTAGGCAAAGACCTCAACATAATCATGGTGCAGCTGAATCAGATGCTCTTTGACACTGGGTTCTATATTGGCACCCACCTTGACTTCTCATTTGTCTTCTTCGGTACCTAGGTTGATTGTGTCCACTGGTTCCTCGTGGGGCTGAATGGTCCTCTCTTCTTGTTGTAGTAACCTGGCGAGTTCCCCTGGTACTTCACAATCTTCCTCACCTTCGTCTTTGGCTTTGTAGATTAGATTTTCAGAATCACAAAAAGCCATAGCAGATCCGTTACCCATCGGATCCCGAATGGATGTAGACCTGCATTGTGAGTGTGGGTGTGTGTAAGAGTATAGTTATCTTTGAAAGGAATAAAAATGTAAAAAGAAAAACAATGAGCACAAAGTTTGTATGCAAAAACGTCCATGATTCATTGATGTCATATGGAAATGAGATAATAACCCTTACAAATGGACCATTGTGCCTCAGGTAAGACACAAGGTTTTAAGAGTCTGAATTGTTTTAATATTACAGATCCGACAAAATGTAAAGACAAATTACTGTGGGATAAAAGTGATCGGGACGAAATCTCTAGCTTCCCAATTGTTGAGCCCTCCATTGACAGTTGGGAAAATCCAATCTTCCAGGTCATAGTTGTCTTCATCATCCTCTACTACGTTGACTTCGCGATTGCTGATCTTCAAGGGTGGTCCTCTGGCACGAGCACGGCGTACAACTTTCTTGGCTCCTGAAGTGAAACCCAAACCAAATTTGTCAGATTTGTATGGGATATTTGGGAGTTGGCCCCAAATAGTACACCCACCTTCTTCTATCACTGCCTTGGCATCCTTCAAAGATAACATCTTGAGTGGAGGCCTTGTGATCTTGGGATCTTGAGACACAACTTTGGTTACTGCCACAGTCTAGGGACTTCTTCAAAGTGCTGGAATGGAGTTTCAATAAATTCCCCATCTAATTCCACATATCTAAAGGAATTTAGATGCCTGACCATATACTCTTCTTCTCCATGAACAGTGATGATCTTCCCTTGAATTGGATATTTCAGCATTTGATGCAACGTAGAGGTAACAGCACCAGCATTGTGAATCCACGGTCGGCCTAATAAGCAGGAGTATGAAGGGCGAATATCCATTAAATAAAAAGTTAAATCAAATGTTTGGGTTCAAACTTTTATGGGGATGTCCACTTCCCCATGCACCATCCTTTTTGAGCCGTCAAAGCCCCTCACTACTATGTTGCTTAGTTTCAATGTCAATCCTTCACAGTCAAGCCTATCAAGAGCCTTTTTAGGCAACACATTCAGAGACGAACCAGTGTCAACCAAGACATGATCCAAGGTCGTACCCCTGCATTCGACTGAGACATGTAATGCTTTATTATGCTTCCTCCCTCTTGGCGTTAAATCATCATCTGAAAAATCTAAGCCATTATCTACAGTCAAGCTGGCTACGCAGTCTTGAAACTGATCGGCAGATGTTTCTTGGGGTACATGGGCAGTTTTCAGGAATTTTACCAAGGCCTTTGCATGAGCCTCGGAACATAATAATAAAGCCAACATGGAAATTTTTGATGGAGTTTGCCCTTGTTGCTCGACTATGTTGTAGTCGCTTCTTTTTATGATCTTTAGAATTTCCTCCATCTCTTTTCGGGAGGTCTCAGGGATAGCTACTGATTGGGCCTTCGTCCGGACAGGCTCAACCAGAATATCTTTACCTCGAGTTTGAGTTAACTCAGCAGCAGGGATGTCAGTAGGGGTGATAACAGAGATTGTAACAGTTTTGTCGACAAGAGTATTAGCATAGATGATTGTAGGACTGGGAACGACCTTTGGAGGAGCAACAACAATAGGAATGATTACAGGTCCAGAAATAGATTTTAGAGGAGCAATTTCTGGAGAGAAAACCCTTCCACTTCGAGTGATCTTTCTAGTCCCTGCGATGTTACTGATATCAGAGTCATCTTTCTCAGAACTTGAATCTTCAACAGCTGGCCAATCTTGCTTGATACCGTGGTAGTAGACATCACCTCCATAATTCCATGGGACGGTTTTGTCTGACGAATAAGGGATTGGTCCAGACATTGTAATTATCAACGAAGCTACTTTAGAAACTAATGTAATTCTAATGGGTCTTCCTCTTCCTCTTATGAATCTGGCTGAACAACTACTTCCTTGCCTTTCCCATCTTGATTGTCTTTCTCACCAGATGACGTAGCAAAGTCTAAAGTCCTTCTTGCTTGCCCTTGGAATCTTCTTCCCATATTTAGAATTCCGGTTACTTTCTTTGCTTTCTTTTTCTCTTCAACCAGCAAGGTCTTCAATTCTTCTTGTCCTTTGGCTAGAGTTAAGAACATCTGTTGAAAATGGGCATTTTGTGCTTGGAGGTCCTTCACCGTTTTCTCGAGATCCATCTTACTGAAATAAACAGTAGAAAGATGAGGAAACTTTTTGCAAGAAACATGCTTATGTTATGATGAATGATAAATGCATATGCAATGATTTCAAGGATTTTAAAGATTCAAATTCGTTTTAGACAAAAAAGGAAACACACGTTATATTAATAAATTAAAGCTTGAGTACATCAATGCCTCTTTGGCCAAAACAATACAAAAACTCTAAGATAAAAAGATAGTACGCATCCTCTTTGGTGCAATGTAGGCATTCAGAGTCCGCTCCTCATGAAGTTTCTTAGTGAGCTCCAAAACCTTCTTCTCGCTGGCATAGAATTGGGCTTCAAAGGTGTCTCGCTCCCCCTTGAGTTGTATCCAATATCTTTGTAAATCTTCAAGAGAGGTGGGCAAGTCAGGATGTAGGATAGTGTATGGAACATCTCCTTCCATAACAGGCTCAATGATTATCGGGAAAATGGAGGGATAAGGCATCATAAGACTCTGAGCAAGAGTTCATACCCATTTGAGGTAAGGCTCAAGAGGGATGGAATTCTTATGCCTCAATGTCTTGCTATCTACCTTGTTCAACATCCTCCAAGCTCGGATAAATCTCTGGCGAAGACCTTGATCGTCGTTCTCGTAGTCAAATACCAAACCTTGAATGAGCATCTCATGAGGGTCATCCCTTCAGGCGTAACCAAATTGTCTTAAGGCTAAGCAAGGGTTGTAGGTGATACCTCCCCTAATGCCAAGTAAAGGGACATTAGGTAATTCTCCACACCGGTCGATAATAGTAACATTCTCTATAAATCAGGAACACCAATGGATGTCTGAATGTTTGAGCGTCATCAACCTTTGTGACCACCTTGAACCTTGCTCGTTCTTTAATACAGATTGGGGAAGATGCAAAATAAACCATCTTGCCAAGAGAGGATTGCAACACATAAGGACACCTTTTTTCCTCATAGTGCGAGTGTGAAAAGAATGTAGAATGTCCCCTAGAAAAGTAGGCACCGGGTTATGAGATATGAAGATTTTGACGGTGTTCACATCTATGAGTTAGTCATGATTTGGAAACAAAACCATCCCATAGATGATGAGAGCCAAAATTTCCTTAAAGGCTTGCAAATCCAAGGAGTTCCAACAGTTTTGGGCTTTCTCAAACAAGAACTTTGCTAGGAAACCTTTGACACCACTCCTTGTTTCCCAATTAGTTGCGACATCAGATGATTTCAAGTGTAGAGCTTGAGCAATATCTTCAAGCTTTGGGTCTCTTTCCATACCGTTGAAAGGTAGTTGATTGAGAATGGGAATCCTCAAGAGTTGGTAGAATTCTTCCAAAGTTGGCACAAGTTGATAATCGGGACATATGAAGCAATGGTGTAAAGGATCAAAGAACTGAAAGAACACCTTCATCATGTCTTCATCAGTGTTGGAAGTGACCAAGTTGAGTAGGCGACCATGTCTCTCGGTGAATGGAGAATTTTATGGAATCCTTGAAGCTATCTCCTTAAGTTATGGAGGGATCCTTACAAGATTGACTTGAATGGTTTTCCTGCGAATAGAATCCATGTCCTACAAAATAGAACAAAAGTAAATCCCAAGATCCTTGAAATGGTTAGTGAATGAGTATGATGTTATGATGTTCATGATGTTATGTACAAGTAAATATACACAAACAAAGCAAACAAGTCCTTAGGTTTAGGCTTGCATGGAGTCTCATGGGTAAGTACCCTCTTGAAGTTTAGTTGGCTCAAACCTGTCCTAGCAATAGTAACCGGGTTGTAAGGAGCTCAATATCACTGGTTTGTTTCCTTGGTCATTATTTCAGCACAAGCCTCTTTAATGGCGACTAAAATATCCCAAAAAACCAAACCTCAATGAGTGTAGTATCGAGTATCTACCAACTTCGAACTGCACCAAAGCCGGTCATCTCACTACTTCCTAAAGGCCAAGTTGGCAAGTAAAGGTTCTAAAAGTTCATTAGTGCTTCATGACATCACTCAGCAGCCCCATATTCTCCTTGATTAACTCAAGGGCTACCGATACCCACAAATATGTCGCACTAACGTAGCTATTGCTTAGACCATGTCGGTATACCCCGCACCGTTTTTATAACATATTGCTACTTACCTATAAGGTATCCCAAATCCGGGTAGAGGATTCAAACCCAAACAAAGAACCATAATGTAAAACATACAAATTATTTAATGTAAGTAAGTAAATATGATCTAACCCTAAGGTAACCCCACTTTTAGAATTTTCCCCAACAGAGTCGCCAGTTCTGTGATACAGTGGGAGAACTGAGTTGATTGTTTTGCATTTGATTGCAAATGTTGCGGTTAGCAAGAGTCGCCACCGACTTTTCTTTTATCCAAATGGAAAGGAGAAAAATTACAGGAAAGACCTTTGAGATTATTTCTTGAGTTCGAGGGGTAGATTATGAAAAGGGAAGGTATTAGCACCCTCTTCATCCATGGTTTTCCATGGGCTCTTAGTTACTTGTTAGATCACTTGCTTTTGTTTGAAATTGTCCTTTATGTGGTTTTTTTTTAAAGTATTTTTGAAAAGAGGCCATTGTTTAGGCAAACTTTGTAATGATTCTCGTTCGTAAGAATGTATACATAGTGTTTGATCTTTTGAAAATGTTTTCAAGTTTTGTAAGATGTTTTGAAAGTGTAGGTGTTTGTTTTGAAAAATAGCAAGGATGTTTTATTTGAAATTGAGCAAGTAATTAGGAGCATTCTACCTACTCAAAAGTCTTTCATGTTCATTTCCTTTCTCCTTTGACACTGTTATCTTACCATTGATTTGGTAAGTAACCCTATCTTTGTATGTAAACGGGATGGGCGTGGGTCATCGTATAACCATGATTAGAAATGTTGCAAGGTATCTTAGCATTCTCTTGTATGGACTAAGATCATTTGAAAGGCAGCATAGATAGCGTCATCGAGGGACTATGATCTTGTATTTTGCTTTGTTTTTGTTGAGATACCACACATGCGTAATATGGCCATTTTGTAAAGGCAACCAAGTGGATTTACCCTAGGGTGTTCTTGTGTGCAAGTGTATTGTTTTTCATGATTGATTTTGTCTTTGATTAGGGTTTTCTATTTGATTGGTTTTAGTCTTTCCATAAAAACCCTAATTACTAGCAATTGTATATAAAGCGATAAATTGAGGAATTTAAAATTACTACGCTATTACAATACTTGTGGGAGGGGGTGTACAAATTATAAATTGGGATTCCAAGAAAATAAACCTAATTAATCTATTACAACCATATTGAATTTGTACAAGAATTGAAATAAATAATGTACATAATTAATAAATATACAAGAATGCAAATGTGAAGAAAATTGATATTTTTGTTTGGATTTTTTAGGAAAATGGAATTTGTTTTAACCTAATTAATTAAAAGAAAATAATTAATTAAAAGTAAAACATAAATTTACTAAGAAAAGATTTTAAATAAAACCCTAAATATATTAATTGATTAAAAAGAAATTAAGTTTAAGAAAAGTATTTTTTTTGTACTTTTGTCTTGAAAATAATTTATAGTATTATAAAATATTTTTGGCCCTTTTTTATATTAAAATAATATATTTTAATTGGTGTAAAAGAAAATAAATAAAACCTAGTTTTTTAATTAAGTTTACAAAACAATAACTCAAAATAAAATAAAGTATGATTAAATAAAATAATTTTTGTGTGAGAAAAAATAAATAAACTATGTTAAAATATAAATCTACTATTTTTATATTTTTTATGATTTTTTAGTATTAGAAAAATAATTAAGAAAATAAATAAAATGAAAATAAGAAAAGAAAATAAAATGGGCCAGGGACTGTATAAGTGAAACAGGGGGTTAGAAAGTAAAAACAAAAACAACAAGGCCCAAGGAGGCCCAGCGCATGCCAAAAAAAAGTCAGAATGTATGGAAAAAAATGGAAAAAATCAAAAGTGTGCCACTGGGGCTCGAACCCAGGTCCCTCTAGTTACATGCGTGCGCTTCTACCACTAGGGTGGCTATACATCCGTTTATATAAATCAAACCATAAATATATACGGTAAACACGTTCCTGAGACCAACTTCATCTTCAACCTCACGCATAGCCAGAAGTTTTGCAACTCAATCAATCCTCAACAAAAATGAAAACTGTAAACATGAAACTTGTAGCAATTTTCCTCGGGATTTCAGAAATGCAAAGCAAAGTAATTATAGCTCAAAGATAAACATGAATTTTAATGGTCCTATTATGAACCCTAAAAATCTCATAAATTTCAATATTAAAATTCTCTAAGCTCAAGCAAAATTAATGAAAACTATGAACATGGTTAGCTTTAGGGCAATAATATCTACATGTTTCATTCACAAATAAATCATTGATGATGCCTGTATGAAAAGTTCCAAAGTTAGAAAACTTACCTTGCAAGAGGGTATCGGGTTTGGAGTTTGAGAAGCTTTCAGTTAGTTCCAATGATTGGGTTAGCTTCCTAAAGTTCCCAGGAAGCTAATGGGATGCTTAGCTTGAGCTGAAAGTGCCTGAGGAGTTCTGGAGAAGTCCAAGTGCAAAGCTCTGTTTTTGAAAATGGTGGATGATGATGGAGGTGCTACAGTGGTGCTGCAGGTGTTGGGATTGTTTGTGTATGTTGTTTAGAAGCTTTTGAAAGTAAAAGGCCAAGAAACGCACGAGTAGATTTGAAGATTGGCTTCAAAACTCAGAAATGACAAGTTATGAAGTGTTTTTGGTGATTCTGTATTCTAGGTGTTTTCGGGGCTTAAGCATGCGTGTGTTTTGTGGAAAATGGTTTGTGTATGTATAACCAAAAGGGTTGAAGTGGTTTTGAAAGTCAGAAGTACAAGTTACAAGCTATTTGCTAGGTTACTTGATTTTGAAGAAAAGTAGGAAAACAAGTTTCAAGAGGAGGTATAAGCATGGGTTGAGTGATTGTAAGTTTCTAACCAGTTTCTCTTGTATTATAAGACATGTATGATCAGAAAAGAGAAAGTGCAAAGCTCAAGAACAAGTTTTGTGCAAAAAGTCACTTTATCAAAATGGCAATGTGCACTTTCTTCCCAAAATGGATATAAAGCATGGCCTTGCATTGAATGCTGGAGATGAGACCTCTAACAGCTGCGTAAGCAATTAATTATGGATTTCCTAACAAGTTTGAGGCCTGCAAAGTATAGGTTATGCAGCATAACTTTGAATTTGAATTTTGTTCATCACAAAATGACTTGTAATTCAAGTGATGAAACCCTAACTTCATCTCTTCGATTCTCCCTACTCAAAAATGATTTCAAGGAGTTCTTGGATATTTTGGAAAGCTTGCAATGTTCTATGCAACCCATCTTTTAATTACTTTTGAATATTCCCCTTGGAACTATATGAAAAAGTTCCATGAAGTTAGGTCAAAATCCTGAACAAATTAGGGCAAAAATTTCACCAAGTGTTTTGTTTCATGACCATGTATTCTTAAAATTATAACTTAAGATCCAAGCACTTTTGGAAGGAGTTGTGTTAAGAAAATTGGTAGATTTAATTGAGATCTACAACTTTCATGTTGGAAGTTTATTTTGAATCATCTTGCATCATGGTGAAAATTTTGCTCAAAGTTATGAAAAAAAATAAGAAATTTCCAACACTTGGAAAAATTTCTAAGTTTAGAAATTTTCACTTTTCAAAATGAAATTTTGAATTTTGGATTTCTTGATGAATAAGTTTCATATTTTTACATGCTTTGATGAATTGTGATCTTTGGCATTTGATTTTGACCAAAAAGTCAAAGTTTGACTTTTCAGTATACAGTTGACTTTTGATCAGTTAACTGAAAAATTTATATGTCAATCCATTGGACTTGCAATGTTTTGAACCATGTCATTAGGTCAAAATGATGCAATTGTACTCTTGAGATCATTCCTTAAACCAATTGATGATTTTCTAGGTCAAAAATCAGAAATTTCCCTTTCCCAGTCAAAACCATAATTTTGACCATTTTGCCCTTTTGAAGATTTGATCATATTTCTTGAGGAATTATGGTCCAAACTTGATAAAATGATACATATGAGTTTTAAATGTTGATGTGGATAAAAAAATTATGAAGTTTGACTGTAAATTGGCCATAGTTGACTTTTTCCCCAATACAATTGATTTTTAGGTCAACTGCTCAATTGACTGAGTAAAAGTGTGATCCAAGGCTTGAAACTTGACATGAGTAATCTTGGGGGTCCATAATGATCCATGAAATTCATATGAAGCATTAAAAGTTCAAATATCTTTGTGCAATCTCAAACCCTTATTTTGGTCACCAGTGCTTAAGGAAGTGTCTTGAGCTGATCAATCCTAGTGCAGTCTTGAGTCAAGGGAGATCTTGTGTGCAAATTCTTGATAAATGAGAGGGAAAATTTTGGGGTACAACACATGTAAAAGCACAACACAAGATCCTAATAGACTAAAGAGAAAGGTATGATAAGTGTGTATTTTGAACTGACATATCATGTATTTTGAACTACCAAGTAATGTGTTTTATTTTTGTAGAGGAAGGTCAAGGTAGGTACAACCATACAACCTGATGATGTTCAACAAGCCGGTGCATCGGATGCAACTGAGGCACTAATACAATCTGATGTAATTGAGGCACAAATACAAACTGATGCAACTGAGGCACCAATACAAACTGGTGAAACTTAATCTGCAGCAACTGAACCAATTGACTATTTTGGAGACATAACTGATGATATCATTTTAAGCATTCCTGAGATGAACACAACACAATGTTCTGCTGTGGTTGGTAAACCATAAAAAAAAGAAAGACAAAAGTGAAAGATGCCAAGCCAGTGAGAAAGAGGTCCAATGAAAGAATAAAACTCAATTGGTTTCAAAAACCAATCATAGGGCCAGGTTCAAACCTCGAGCAGCCTATGTATTTGACAGAAGAAGAAAGAATTGGTTCTAAACATGCAAAAAAGAAAAAGAAGTGGTCTTATGTCTGTATTGCTTATTTTATCTATTAGATACTTTAATTATGACTCCTAAGTTTTGTTATGGATTGTGTCCTTAAGTTAAGACTTCTGCATTTTGTTAAGCTGTTATGCCATATTGTAATGACTTTGGCATTTTGTTCTACTTATTCCTTAATGTAATGACTCCTTTAGTATTAGTTTCAACTGATAAGGTTATTTAATGATTTCAACTAGTAATACAATACTGTAAGAAAAATGAAATACTCTTATTGAATCAAAGTTGACATTAAACAAACATCATATTGCATTGATGTAACTTACACTTCAAATTACAAATAGTTGTGCAACATTGCAAAGATGTTACAAATACACATTACACTTCACTTCTGCAAAAATATTACAAATACACATTACACTTCAAATTACAAATAGTTGTACAACACTGCAAAGATAAACCATGACATCAAAATTTCCATATCTAGTTGGAATATTTTCCCCTTCAATGCAAACTATCTTCAACTTGGATTTTTCCAGTTTTCTTTCTGTCAGTTCAAACTTCACTATTGCCACATCACGGTGTTTGCAATAGCTTTCAGAATTTGAGATTTCGCTAATGGAGTGAGCAATTTCATCATCCCAATTAAAAAGATCATAGTTATTGTCCATTTGCAAACAAAAACAACATTAATCCCATAAAAGGTTTAGGTATTTCACAAAACTCGTAGATTCAAGCACTTACCTCAGGATTCCTACATTTCCAGAATTTCCTATTACGATTTTTTACAGTGTTAACAAACCACATCTTCATCGGACAACAACATCCGCATCTAGGAACCTTTGGATGCTCGTACGAATTGAAACTTCCAACACTCTTGCTAGCATCCATTTGAACGTCTTAGGATTATCGGGGAACAAATTGGGGAAAGAAGCGACAGCAGAAATGGTTCAAGACGGCAGGGAGAAAAGAAATGAGCAAGACGGTAGGGACAAAAGAGATTGAGGAAACAATTATCAGTGGAAATGGTAGATGGCGAGAAAGACAACTCCATTTTTCCGTAACCCTAGATATAATCAGTCCACGGTGGTATACATGACTCAGTCAACAAACATATCTTGGTCACGTCTGCATTTCAAATGGAATCTTAGACTAAAAGGTTTTTGGTTATGAAATCTATGTTTGTTGAGGAACGAAAAAAACAATTATTTAAAAAATAGGTAAATCAAATCTCACAACTATTGCAAGGACAGAAGACATTTAATCCTATAATAAATTAGTTTCTTAATTTTTGGTTTGTTATGTTTATGTGCTCTTTATAAGTTTGTTAGAGCACTTTTCTATAGTTAGTTATTTCTAAATTTTTAGGCTATAAATAGAATTCATTATGTTGTATTGATTCAATTTTTATCATTTAATAAAAATACCCTATTTTCCTTTATCCAGTTATCTTTTTCATCACTCTCAATGAGAGAATTATGATAATGCCAAGCCATATCTTAACATGCTAAACTTTAGATTGTCTAGGCTAATGTACAAAGTATCTTCATGAGGAGAATGCAAGCTCAAGTCCCCGTGTGCATAATATATGAGAATGAAATTGTAAGAAAGAAAAAAAACAATAAAATAGATCCTAAGAATCATGTGGAATGAATAATGCACCTGCAATGTAATAGTTTGCATGTGTGCACAAATCTATCGAAGATACCATATATGTGTATCTATATAATCCTTACATATCCTCTTCTTAATATTATCTTTATAAAGCAGATTTGATAAGTTCAGTTGTTGGATTTAATTTAGCTAACATCAAAATAAACTAACAAACTTAACTTAAAGTTTACGAAAGAAAATCCTCAATTGAGTTTAACTAATATTATAAATTTTAATTTTAATTTGTCCTATACCGACATAAAAGAGTAAAAGTTGAATGGTTCATAGTACCAAAGAAAAAAATGAAACAAATCCCAAATTATATAAAGCTAACTATTCTATTAACTATATGTAACTATGAATACTTTGAATATAAACACATCTTTTCTTGAAGCTAACGACATAATTTTATTTGAGATTAATTAATTAGTGGGGCTTTGTTTTGTTTGTAATTTGAATGTGTTAAAATTGATTCATCACATGTCTCGCCAACAAATTTGGAGAATTCACACTTTCCACCTCACAAACAACTCATAAATTATGACCCACAAATCATGTTTCAAACAGCTCAATTAGATTTGATCTCTCATCCACTTATTTATAATAACTACATTATTGTTCTTATTTTTTTTTAATTATGTATAGATTGCTTTAATTATCGCTATTTTTTTATCAATCAATACTTTTATGTTAAGCAACCTTGTGGGTCGTTTTTAATTAACTATAAATGCATTGCACTCTTTCTTTTTTTATAAATGAAAATAATTAAAAAAAACAATAGATTAGGATCTTCATAATATCTAAATTAGGAAAAAGAAGATAATTGTTGTTTGCATTGTATTAAATTATATGACATATAAATTATTTCACGTATAATTAAAAAATATATTTAGAATTTAATGTAAAATAAGTATATGATCTAGTTAAAAAATAATTTTTGTAAATAATATAAATAATAAAAAAAATTAATAATTAAAATAATAATAATAATAATAATAATAAATAAGAAAATGTACGATAAAATGAATAAACATTAATGTGTTGGAAAATCACTAAGCCACTTATAATGTATAATTTAATATTACAAACAAATTGAATAATAATAATAATAATAATAATAATAATAATAATAATAATAATAATAATAATAATAATAATAATAATAATAATAATAATAATAATAATAATAATAATAATAATAATAATAATAATAATAATAATAATAATAATAATAATAATAATAATAATAATAATAATAATAATAATAATAATAATAATAATAATAATAATAATAATAATAATAATAATAATAATAATAATAATAATAATAATAATAATAATAATAATAATAATAATAATAATAATAATAATAATAATAATAATAATAATAATAATAATAATAATAATAATAATAATAATAATAATAATAATAATAATAATAATAATAATAATAATAATAATAATAATAATAATAATAATAATAATAATAATAATAATAATAATAATAATAATAATAATAATAATAATAATAATAATAATAATAATAATAATAATAATAATAATATAATTAGCTATAAACTTTAAGTTATAAATCATTTAATATATGATTTTTTTTGGTTTGTGTTTTTTTGTTTTTTACTTTAGCCCCTAGAAAGTACCCTTAAAAGTTAGTGTTTTGAATATCCTTTATTTAATTCTCATTTGTGGTTAAATATTTAGATTATTGAATTTACAGCTATGGCATTGATGAATT
Organism: Vicia faba; assembly: GCA_948472305.1. Lineage (NCBI taxonomy): Eukaryota > Viridiplantae > Streptophyta > Magnoliopsida > Fabales > Fabaceae > Vicia > Vicia faba. Next base: position 1,434,181,231 of record OX451741.1, on the reverse strand, counting down.
TAATACGTTATTATTATATTTGATTTGTTAAACAAGTTTAATACATTATTATTATCAGCTGGGACAAATTGACCGTGAGCTAGGAAACCACATGCAAACCCACTTAAAGCATTGTTACCTACATCAATCAATGTAGCTTAAAATAATCGCACAAATCAGAATCAATTAATCACTGAAAATAGCTTTGAAGTCATAGTGGGAGTGCTAACAAACAGAGAAGCTTTTAAAGTATTTCCAATGGTTCAATATACTTTTTAATTTAATTATTTTTAACAGGCCATGCCATTTTAATTTGAATATAAAATTAAACCTAGTGTTGAGAAACATGCTAGAGACTAATAAAAATATAATAAAATTAGTCTAACTAGTAACTGTCTTAATTAATGTCAAATGTCAAATTAATTATGACAAATCTTCATTTATATCTTTAGTTAATAGATGGTTGAACACAGTAGTGGTCATTTTTTCCCTCAATCTCCTATCAGTTTTAACATCAAATAATTTTAATTTTTTTCAATCGCAATTACATAGAATATTGAATTATGCTTTTTTTATTATTAAATTTAGTATCAACTATCGTTGAACTAACTAATAATTGATAAAATAGTGATAATTTAAATTTAATTTAAAGTTTTCTAATTTTTTTATAATCACTTACATTAAAAATAAGTTGTATTAATAATCACTTGATAATATATTCTAATTAAAAAAATTATTGGAAATTAATATTGTGATTTTTTTATTGTGGTTAATCACTAATTTTATTTATTATTGTTTTTTCATAATCTAAATTATTTCTTATAAAAAAAGAGTTTAAGAATTCAACAAATTGATTTCAATCCTATAATAATACTACAAAATATGAACTTAAATTTATTTACAATTAATATTGTTTTTTATATGTTATTTAGAAGAAAGAACTAATTTATCTATTCATGATAATCTTTTTAAATGACAAAGCAAATAATTATATTAATATAAAAAGGTAAAGTGTGAATTTTTTATACAGTATCTATTTTCTACAACTTAAATTATTAAATAACGAATTTTCCATCGTATATACTAAATTATACAATTTAAAAAAATGATTTAATCAATCAAAGCAATTGACGCTGCTATATTTTTTTTTTTTATTATATGTTTATTTTTTATTTTCTTGCGAATTTGACGGTTTTTTACAAATTTACATACAGATATTTTTGCATAGAATTTTGTCTATGAAAATAAAACAAAGGTCTAGGAAAAATTTTAAGTAAATCTGCAAAAAAAAAAATGTTAAATTTATAAAAAAATTTACATAAATAAAAATATAAGGACGCCAACTCAATTGACACATCCTATTAAATATGAGAGCAAGCGTCAATTACTTTAACTTATCACATTTTTATTTGAAAGTTAGATAGTTTGGTATATATATGTTAAAAAGTTGGTTATTTTGGATTTTAAGTGGTAGAAAATACGTATGGAAGTAAAAAAAATTGTAAAGTGTACTTATGAATGAGACAAGATGTACACTATAAACTCATTAAATAGTGTTAGAAATCCATTAAATGTCTATGATAAATTTCTACCAATTTTGATAAATAAGATTGATATCATCAGACAATGACAATGAATTATGAGGAAAAAAAGAAGATAATTATTTTCTGCAGAGTTTCTCTCTATCCACAAACTGTAAAAAATTTTGTTATTTACTTGCAACTGCAAATTCTGTGAATACCACTTAATTGACTTAATTATAAAATTAGGGTTTACTCCCTCTATTTATAGATTTATGTTAGCTTGTTCCTACGCTAAAGTCCAAAACTATAAAAACTCAAAATATCTATTTTAGATCTAAATCAAATCTATCAAAATCTAAAACAAATCAAATCTGTGTGTAGCTTGCTTCGATCTACAAGCTTTTCGACTGGGCAATGGTTTCCTTCGAGCAACCTGCTTCGATCCACCTCTAAACTCTTTGACACACATAGTTTCGACACAATCGAATTACAATTTAACACGCCACCTAATTCATTGTGCCTAAACTATCTATATTCATCATAGCTCTTAGTCTTCGAAATACTTCGACATGCACACCCTTCGTTATGATGTCTGTAATCTAATTCTCAGTTCTGCAATGTTCTAAATTCATCTTCCCATCTGCTACCTGCTCTCGAAGATAGTAGAACCTCATTTTGATGTGCTTGCTTCGACCATGTGCTATCGGGTTCTTTGCCAGATTGATAGCTGACATGTTGTCGATCTTCATGGTAATTGCTCTATGATCTTTCCCTGTTATCTCTTCGACCAAGTTCATCATCCAAGTTGCTTGACATGCACAAAGAGAAGTAACTATGTATTTTGCTTCGCATGATGATAATGCCACTACTGGTTCCTTTCTCGAACTCCAAGCAACTGGTGCACCACCTAACATAAACACATATCCTGTTGTTGATTTTCGATCTTCAGCATCACTACACCAACTCGAATCAGTGTATCCCACTAACTTGTATTATTTCCCTTTATCAGTTGCAGGAAACAAAATGTCATAATCAAGAGTTCCTTTGAGATACCTTAATATCCTCTTCACCACTGCTAGATGTGATAACTTTGGCTTCTGCATGAATCTAATTACCATATCTACACTATATGCTAAGTCAGGCCTTGTATGACAAAGGTATCTCAATGACTCAATAAGTCTTCTGTATTGGGTTGGGTCGACATCATCTTCATCTGCATCTTTCGACAGTTGCAGTCTTGGTTCTGCAGGTGTCGAAGTTGAGTTGCATTCTTCCATCTCAAATCTCTTAAGAATTTCTCCTGCATATCTTCTTTGATGCATCATCAAACCTCTATTGCTCTTGTAGAATTCGATACCAAGGAAATATGAAATCTCACCCAGATCAGACATTTCGAATTCCTTGTTGAGATCATCTTTGAAGTCTTTGATCTCACTTTTGTAGCTACCTGTTATCAACAAATCATCGATATAGAGACATAATATAAGAAATTTACTATTGCTTCTTCTTACATATACTCCATGTTTAGTTGTGCACTTCACAAATTCCTTCTCCCTTAGGAAACTATCAATTTTCTTATTCCAAGCTCTTGGAGCTTATTTCAATCCATACAGGGCTTTATGCAGCCTGTACACCTTTCTTTCTTCGTCATATTTCATAAACCCAACTGGTTGTTTAACATAAACTTCTTCGTCTAAGGTTCCATTCAGGAACGCACACTTCATGTCCATCTGACATATGTGCCATCTGTTTATTTCTGCTAGACCAACAACCAACCTAATTGTTTCGATCCTAACAACAGGTGCAAAAACTTCATCGAAGTATATTCCTTCTTTCAGTAGAAAACCTTTCGCCACAAGCCTTGCTCTGTGTCGAGTTACTTCCCCTTTGGGATTCATCTTTACATTGTATACCCACTTGAAATCAATTGCCTTCTTGCCTTGAGGCAATTCGACAAGTGACCAAGTGTTGTTGTCTTCGATAGACTTCCTTCTTCGTTCATGGCTTTCACCCACTTCGAATCCTTCAATGCTTCAGCTGCATTGATAGGTTCGACATCTGCATAGAAAACATAATGTACCAACTCGCCTTCATTATCTATCACATCATCTGATGTAATCACACAATCTTGCAATCTTGCAGGCACGCGTCTTGTTCTTTGAGGTCTGCTTGTACTTGGTTGATCTATAACTACTGGTTCCTCTTCTCTTTCGACTTGAGTTTCTGATTCTTCAAGTAGGATTCCCACTGAATCTTTCTTAACATTTTCAGTCAAATCCCATTCTTTAAGCTCATCTATGATCACGTTCCTACTGATTACAATCTGCTTGTTCACTGGGTCGAACAACTTGTAACCTCCTGTCGAATGATATCCAACTAGAATCATTTCACTTGACTTGTCATCAAGTTTTCTTCTCAATTGATCTGGCACATGTCTATGTGCAATAGATCCAAATACCTTCAGATGAATCAAGCTAGGCTTCACACATGACCAACATTCTTTTGGAGTAATTCCTTCTAGCTTCTTCGTAGGACATCTGTTCAAAATGTATCTTGCAGTCGACACAACTACACCCCAAAACTCTTTAGGTAAATTCTTTCCTTTCAAAATACTTCTCACCATATTCATAATGGTTCGATTCTTCATTTCTGTAGTTCCATTATGATGTAGAGTATAGGGTGGCACCACCTCATGCATAATCCCTTCCTTTTCACATAATCTGTCGAATTCTTTTGACACACACTCTCCATCACCATCAGTTCTCAAAACTTTGAGTTTTCGACCACTTTGTCTTTCGACCATGGACTTAAACTTGGAAAATACCTCGATCACTTCACTTTTCTTCTTGATCAGGTAAGTCCACAACTTTCGACTGAAATCATCTATGAGTGTGACCAAGTATTTGTTACCTCCCATCGAATCTACCTGACTGGTCCACATACATCAGAGTATATGACTTCAAGAATATCCTTCGACCTGCTTCCTGCATCTTTGCTGAAGCTATTCTTGTGTTGCTTCTCCTGTACACATTCCTCACATACCTCGTATGGAATGTTAGTTTCTGGAAATCCTGAAACCATATTTCTTCTCTTTAAATCTCTGATGTCTCTGAAGTTGAGATGACCTAGTCGATAATGCCATATCCATTCATCTCTTCTAGCTGTAGTCGAAAGACACTTTTGCTCCATCACATTTAGTTCGATCTTGAAGGTTCTATTTTGAGACATATGAGCCTTCAAGATTAATCTTCCATTTGCCGACGACTCTTATCATCTTATCTTTGATCGACACTTTATAGTTCTTTTCGACCAACTGTCCTATACTAAGCAAATTGCTCTTCGTGCCTGGTATGTACAACACATTGGAAATTACTGACCTCTTGCCATCTTTCCTCATAATCATAACATCATCAATACCTTCAGCTGCTAGGGTATTGTCATTTATTAATTTTACCATATTTTTTATTGAGGGCTTTATGTTGACAAACCAGTCTTTCCTTCCAGACATATGTGATGAATATCCTGAGTCCAAGTACCATTGGTCCTTGAATCTATCTTCATCTCTTGTTGTGACCATCAGCATCATCTCTTCTTCTTCATGTTTTGCAAACTTTGTATCACTTTCTTGATTCTTTCGTTTTTCTAGACAATCACTCGAATAGTGATCATACTTCTGAGAATTGTAACATTGAATGTGACTCTTGTCAAGTTTTCGATCACCACCTCTTCTTCTATTTGCAACACCACCTCTTTGGTTGCCTTGGTATAGTATTCTCTAATTCGACACGTTTCCTTTGTTCTAGTTTCCTTTACCATTTGATTTTTTGTAGCCACCTCTACCTCTGTCGAACCACTTTTCTTTGCCTTTGGTTTCTTTTTTTGAATGTGTCTACAAATCCACATCACTCTTCGACTTTCCTGCAACTCTTTCATTCATTCTTTGTTCATGAGATGCAAGCGTCCCTTGAAGCTCTTCCTTTGTCAATTTCGACAAGTCTTTCCCCACTTCTATATCCACCACCACATGGTCGAACTTAGGAGCCAAAGATCTCAAGATCTTCGAAACAACAACTTTTGTTGTTAATGTTTCTTCACATACCTTGATTTGATTCACTAGTTTTGTAACCCTAATGAAGAAATCAGATACGCTCTCAATATCTTCCATCTAAAGAAATTCATACATTCTTTTATGAGTTTGTAACCTCACTTATTTCACCTTTTCTGCACCACGAAAAGACTTCTCAAGAATCTCCCAAGCTTCTTTTGAAGATTCTGAACCACTCACTTTTTTGAAATTTTCTGGACTCAGACATTGATGAATTATAAAGAGTGCTTTATAACTCAGTTTCTCCAATTTTATGTGTTTCTTCTTTTCTTCTCCTGAAGCGTTTTATCCAAGCACTTCCAATCCATCCTTTACAAGATCCCAAAGACCTTGATACCTGAATAAAACTTTCATCTGTTTGCACCAATTTTGATAGTTACTTTCAGAATTGGTAGAGTTGCTGGATAATTTGCATTCTCATAACTCGCCATCGTGGACTCTTCAATCGTTCTTGATTGATACTTTCCTTGAATCGATTAACCAAGCTCTTGATACCAGATGTTAGAAATCTACCAAATATCTATGATGAATTTCTATCAATCTTGATGAACAAGATTGATATCACCACACAATGAGAATGAATTATGAGAAAAGAAAAGAAAAGAAAGAAGACAATTATTTTCTGCAGAGTTTCTCCCTGCCCACAAACTGTGGAAAACTTTGTTATTCATTTGCAACTGCAAATTCTGTGAATACAACTTAATTGACTTAATTATAAAATTAGGGGTTACTCCCTCTATTTATAGATTTAGGTTAGCTTGCTCCTACGCCAAAGCCCAAAACTATAAAATCCCAAAGTATCTATTTTAGATCTAAATCAAATCTATCTAAATCTAAAAAAAATCAAATTTGTGTGTAGCTTGCTTCGATCCACAAGCTCTTCGACTGGGCAATGACTTCCTTTGAGAAACCTACTTCAATCCACCTCTAAACCCTTCGATACATAGTTTCAATACAATCGAATTACAATTTAACAAATAATATTAGGCGAAAGAAAAAAAATTAATAAACAGGTCAAATAAAAACAAGACAAAAAGTCTTTAAAAGACAAGCAGAACTACCAACAGATAAATTTGATAAGATTCCAAGATAAGACCATCAATAAAGCAGAAGCCTTCACACACATGTTAGGATCACACCCTTAAAGAATTCAGAAGACACGCATAAGCCATTTTTGACACAAGCTAAGCATTGAATCCACTATCCAATTAAAGGAAGAATAAGCACACCCCATCAACATAAAAGAATCATAATATTGAGAAACAAGTGTGAGTTGGAATGAGAAAAAATGTGAGTTTTAAGTTCCACGTGTTTTGAAAAAATAAAGGTTAAGTGTTTTATAAAGGAGAGAAACCATACACCTATCACTTTAAAGTTTTAGGTGAATATGCGGTGTCTCTTTCATTTGTTTGGATAAGTCTTTTGACATTTAGGTGAGTGTTTGACTCAATGTGAATGCTCTCCATCATTATGACCCACCAACTAGTATCAAAACTAAGGTTTCGGTCAACGAATGAAGGAAAAGTAACAAAAAAATTGATCAGGAAAAAAAAGAAGAACAACAAAATCCTGATCAAGGAAGGAAGAAGGAAAAAAGATTGAAGAGTAGTAATTATACAAATGCGGCTAATCATTATAATAATCATAAACGCTTTGAAGATGAAATTGATGACAAAGTAAATATATGTGAGACTTTAGAAGAGGAGAGGGTTTGTTGGGTCAAATATTATCAAAGTTCCACATCGGGTATTAGGAAGAAAATAGAATTGGAGTTTTATTATAAATTTTAATAGTTAATTTAAGTTTATTCACAATAACAAAATATAGTCTTTTAGGTGTATTAGAGATTTGAGTAGTTATGTGTCTAGAGAAGTTTTTTATTTATTTTTTGTTCAAAAATAATTTGTTGAGAGAGTTTTTTATTTTTCAGTTCAAAAATAATTTTGTTTAGAGGATTTGCAATTCTGTGCAAAAATTGTAGTTAAGAGAGGATTTGCAATTTTTCCATCTAAAAATTATAGTTAAGAGAGGGTTTGTAATTTTTCCGTTCAAAATTTTAATTGAGAGAAGGTTTGTAATTTTTCCTTCAAAAAATTTAATTAAGAGAGGGTTTATAATTTTTCCGTCCAAAATTTTAATTGAGAGAGGGTTTGTAATTTCCCTTAAAAATTGTAAATGTACGAGAGATTTTTAATTTTGTTTAGTAAAAAAAAGTTAAAGTTGAATAATGAGTTTGTGAATTTTTTTTCTTTTTTTTTTTTCTATTTTTATGGATTCAGTGTGCGCAAAAATTTGTTTATTTTTTGTTATTTTTTTAATATTAGTGGAATCAAAGTTCGGTTCGAGTAAGAGATTGACTCCTTATATTGAAAGTATTTCTGATATAGTGGTCAAACGGCGTGCCCCATTGTAATATCCATGACGAGTAAAAGTGTCTGTCAACGACGGTACAAGCATGTGGACGAAAGACCTTTCGCTTGAGAGAGAACATAGTGGATGGACTCGCACTTGAGAAAAAGATTATTGAAAAACAAGTGTCAGTTGCGTTGAGAAATAAGTGTGAGTTCTTAGTCTCTCGTATTGCTTAGAAAAATAAAAGTTAAACACTTTATAACTTAGAGGATCTATACATCTATCACGTTAAAGTTTTTGATAAATATAAAGTGTCTCTTTCATTTATTTATGTGAGTCTTTAAAATTTGAGTGAATGTTTGATTATTCAACATAAATGTCTCTCTCTCGACACACTAAATATTTGTTCAAAATATGAACCATATTAAATATATGTCTTCCCATTGGACTTCGACGCTTGTTGTTAACATATTAAATGATAGAGATTGAATTGCTTTGAGAGAGTCTTCAAAAGTATAAATATATAGTAATATGATATGATACAAATAGAAGATATTATAAATAATATAAACATGAGTTGAGAAAATAAATAGAGAGCTTAAAATATGATATTTATTAAAGCAAGAGAATATATAGGTGAAGAGAGAGAGAGAGGAGAGAATATAAAATCTAGCTATAACTATAGGTGTAAAAACATATTGAAATCTATACATGCAGAATCTAATCAATCCAGCGAGGCAAACAGCATGATCTGCATATATAAAAACAACACTTGGGCAGTGGAATTTTCATTTCTTCCGGGATTTGCAAAATCAAACAGCTAGCTTATAGCTTGATAATGGATTACACTGGATCTTCTTCTTCATCATCATCAAGAAAAGGAAAGAAGAACAATAATTCAGAAAATAGTAAACCAAGAAAGCAACCACAAAGAGGACTCGGTGTTGCTCAGTTGGAGAAAATCAGAATATTGCATTCTCAATTGCATCATCAACCACCTCATCCTCCTCCTTATTTCAACTACAATGTAATTATATTATTCAACTTCTCATTCTTTTGCTTTTTTTACTATATAGATTATTGAATTCTTGAATTGTGAAATTCAATGCAGGAAGATCCAAGACTACTGCAAATGCCTGCATATTCATCATCATCATCATCATACTATCAACCTCACACTATCAACATACCTGAATATGAAAGATCAAACTTCAGATATGCTGGTTCTCAACATGGCAATATCAACCACTGCTCTCCTGGTCAAACAAACATAACTCAACCATTTCTAAATCTATATGTAAGCATTGCATTTTCATTTATGTAGTTATGTACTAGTTAATTTTCTGTGAATTCAAAATAACTGTGTTTTTGGAACTTGATGTATACTTATAGGACTCGCAAGACATGAATATGCATAGAAGTGATTCTTTGGATTTGGAATCGAGTGAAACTCAAGAACCAGATTTGGAGCTCAGATTATCTCTCTATTAATTCATTTCTGATGCTATATTTAAACGTTTTTATTTACAATTCTAATCATTGTAAAAGAACAAGTGTTTTGTTTTACAGTTTCAACCGTTGGAATTTTAACGGGATAGCCAATAGACAGAGACATTGCACAAAAATATTAATGTAGTATATATTTACATGTGTGATTGATAAAAAAAACATTTTACCTTTATATCCATGAGAATCGATGAAAGGGCAAATATGAGAGGATAATTATCATATGTTAATGTCTATTGGAATAACAGTCAAATATTAAAACGGTTGAGAACAAAATGTTCTACTATTAAACAGTCAAAACCATTACAATTGTGTGAAACATAACTTGTCAAGCATTCAAATATTAAAAGCATAACGTTCTGGAATATGAAAAAGAGATAAATGCGGAAGTTGCGGTAGAGTAGAGTTTCTGATGCGGTGGGATTGGGGTGTACCTATAAGATTAACATTTCGATGCTCAATTTAGTATGTGAAAGAATAGAGAGTGTTCGAATTGTGTGTGAAATTTGTTACCTGAAATGAAGTTATATATATTTGGGAAAAGGATAACAATCTCGCTATCTTTCAACCGTGAAATGTGAAGGACTGTTGGATGCGTCTGAGGCAGAAATCTCCTGCAGCGAGGTGCAGTATAGACTCTTGATAAGGAGAAGATTCTAGAAGCGTGACCATGTAGTCGGTTGACAGGTTTCAGCTCGGAGCGGCCTATCTCAGAGTGGTCGGTTCGACAGAGATATGGTTAGTCCAAAATAGTTACTCCTCAAGCCCTTGTACTTGAATATCAAGGTGATAGTTTGGAGAATTTCTCCCTCGGATCCAGATCACCCTTCTTCATACTTCTACTGTTTGGAACGTCAAACGTCTATTCGGAGGCGTCATTATGATAATTCTTGGGAACTGAAACACGTGAGTGTTACGTGCAAGAAACGCGATCATTGGTAGGACACATTTCTTTCCATGTTGCCAGCACATAAGTGTAGGAAGAACTATAGTCACTTCCTTAAGACTTTTCTTTCCTATTCATTCTTGAGTAGTTACCTCTTTTTCCCTTGGAAACTTTTTCTTCTTGTACTTCAGAACTTTAGCGCAATATAGCTAAAAAATCGCGGAAGAATGTGAAGGGGAACTTGGCGAATTCAACATCTCCATGGAAAGGTTCTGTATACTCTTCTAATGTGTTTGTTTTTACCAAAGAGGATAGCCTGGATAAGGCTTTTCTTGAAGTGAGGGAACTGTCGCTTTGGGGTTTCACTATCCCTAGTGAGGACGAAATAATATGCAGTGAGTATGGTAACTATACCATCCCTCTATATGAATATCTATTCTCGACCTCGAATGCTTGCTTGCCCATTTTTGTTTTTGAGGTTGTTGTTTTTAATTACTTGATGGTGGCTCCTTCACAACTTTATCCATCGAGTTAGTAGTACATAAAGGCCTATCAGTACTTGTGTGAATATCTGAAGGGGAACCCCTTTGTCACCTTGTTTTTTCTTCTATGTTACTGCTACCGGGGTACCCTGGCCCGCCTGAGAAAATGGGAGTTGGTTCTCTTGGTACAAATGATACATGTCTTTAAAGACTTTCCTGTCTTGCCGCCCTTTCCATACCGGTTCTTCTAGGTTACACCCCTCCATCCCCTGGCTCATGCGACCATTTATGGGGCCGAGCCATGAGTAGGAGGTAAGTTCAAACCTCTATTTTCTCATTGATGGTCGGTGAAGCATTTCCTCTTGGAGAACGACACCTATGTTTAGATGGAGGAAGATTGTTCTTATGAGGACTCTTATCAAAAGAAGAAACTTCTAGACTTTGTTAATCAATTTGGGTAATCTTGGTGGTGTAGTTCCCTCGGTTGATATCGATAAAAAAATACTTTAATCGTCTGATAGATGTTTCATTATTGATATGGGCCCACTCTCGTGAGGATTGTTGAATTGCCTTTGGTAAGTTTGAAGTTTCCTCTATCCTTTTGTTGTTGGTTTGCCCCGTCTTTGGGTGCATATCTAGATACATTCTTGTTTCCGTGCAGATGTAGTGGAAGAGGAAGTGAGGGTCCGAGTCCTGAAGCGGGGAATACAACCATCTAATGTTGCAGTAGACTCTTCTCTTTCTTCAGATCCTCCTCGGAATGTTGCTCTTTTACATGCACCTACTTTGCAAACGGATCCTGGGACTCGTCTTGGTCCTTCTCGAGACCGTAAGGATTCAACCTTCGATGACGATTGGGCGTTTTTTACCAATCTCTCTAGTTAGGCTCTGGCGTAGGAGTTGACTAGTTTGGAGAGTTCTACTAGGAGAGCTTTTGTTGCTCTAACTCTAGGCAGATTTGGCTGTTGGGAAGCTCTTTGGGCATACTAGGCACGCAATGAAAAGCGTCAGTTGGAGAGGAGTGTGAACATCTCGACTTTCCAATTGGATACATATTTAAGAGAGCTGCATAAGGCTTTCACTTTTTGCAAGAGTTAAACAAAGTCAGAGCTCCGTTCAATTTCTCTGGTACTACGGCTTGAAGAAGTGAAAAACACAAGAAGGGGGGTTGAATTGTAAAAACTTGAAATCAATTGCAGTCAACACAATATTTTTATCCTGGTTCGTTTGATCTCAAACTACTCCAGTCCATCCGTCAAGGTGATTTCGCCTCTCTCCAACGAGGTCTTAATCCACTATATTCAATTGAATATTACAACTGCTTTAACAACTGCTAAAGCCTTCTTGAGTCAAACCACAAACCGGTTTCTCAAGGAAATACTTTCTTACAAATAATTGAAATCTAAGTGTGTTGAATGTTTTCTACAAAAACTGTTTATCACAACTGTGATACTACACAATTTAAGCTTATGAGAACTAGAATGCTAAAATAATTGAGTAAAGAATTTGAGAGCTTTTAGCAAACTAAGAGTGAGGAAGATGATGAATAGCTTTAGGCGTGTAGAGTGTTGTAGAGCATTTGCCAATTCAATCTTCATTGACTTGTTTATATAGCATTGGAAATAAGGTACGTTGGAGTAGTAATTCCGTTTCAATGCCAATAACATTCTTTCCTTATTAAGCAGATCTTGTCTGGAATGATGCCGTTGGTAATAAAGCATCTTGAATGCACAGTACCGTTGCCACTTAAGTGTGTTCTGGCTTTGGCTCATTCTGACGCTGCTTAGGTGCTGATGAACTGTTGTTTTCTAGATCAGAGTTCAGATGGTTAAGCGCAGATCTGTTCATCAAGCTTCAGCGTAAGCACAAGTTGATCTTCTGATTCTGGTATCTGCTATAACATCTTCTGATGCTGATGTTGATATCTCATTTTCTGATGCTGATGATGATGTTCTCTTGCTGATACCCATCAGAGTTTCTGTAAAACAGAATGTAATTTTTAGGCAGCATATATGTCTTTACATGAATCATACAATTAATATATCTTAGCATTTTGTTATCATCAAAACTTAAACTTAGGGTAGTAGATTCAAACTTTGTTCTAACAATCTCCCCCTTTTTGATGATGACAAAAACTAGATATTTTTTAATTGAAAATTAACGTGAAATGTATCAGAGATAACCAAATGGTAAATTGTATCAGAATTAAATAGGAAGTTATCAAAGATAAGGGATAAAGAGATATCCGAGTTTAGATCGGAGATACTCCCCCTGAATTTATTACTTCCCTTTTTAATTCCAAGAGTTCTTCAGGATCAGATCTTTATTGACTTTCTTTGAATATCAGAGCTTCAGATCAGAATATCAGAGCTTCAGAGTATCAGAGATGATTAACTTCTTGTACCTGTAAGCTTATGCAAAACAGAAAACATTCAAGTATATCAGAGTGTTAGAATGTTTGAGACTTTTTGTCTCAGTAATCCGTATTTGAAAAATATCATTCTTGTTCTCCCCCTTTTTGTCAGCAATCAAAAAGTGTAAGTAATATAAGCTAAAACGATCAGAGCAGAAAAACTGTTATATTTAATTCAGAGCCAGACAAACAGTACAGATGATATGCAAAGAAAACAATGAAAATATCATGAATGAAAATCTAAGGTTGGGGTGGAAGGCGCGTGAACAGAGTCTCTAGCATTGTCTTAATCTGATCAGCAGTTTCATTCTGCTTGTGCACCATGCTGACTACTGTATCAATCTTGCTGTCTTGCACATCCATCCTTTCCTTCATCTTCTGATCATTCTCATCCATTTTTTGCTGCAGACGAATATCATTCTGCTTCAGCTCTTCCAGAGTCTGCCTGTCCAGGGCAGCTTGAGAAACGTCAGAAGCAGGATACTTCTGAGAGCTTTCTGCAACATCTTCAGCTTGACTAACCTCTTCAGCTTGAATAGTCTGACCTTCTGCTGGCTGCACTTTTGAATCTGGACGCTTCTCAGACCATGGCTCACTATCCAGAAAGAGCACTTCGTCCTGTGGCAGCTGACTTTCAACTTCCTTCAGCAGTTTGCTAAAGTTCTGTTGTGCCTGTTCATAATTGATCTCTTGCAGCTTGAGGGCTTCAGCGCGTACCCACTTTCTGAATTGAGTCCAGAGATGGTATGAAGCGGCAGGGTCAATCATTCCAGGACAAACCTGCTTTAGAGAAGCAATCCAATTCTGCAAGCCTGTTTCAAAATTCAAAATGCCAGCACCAACATCTAGTTGTTTGGGTTTGGGGATGGCTATTTTGTGTTTAAGGCCAGCAAGACGGTTAAGGCTTGTTAAATCAATAAAGGTCCTGCTGTGGTCTTTAGTATTTTGTTTGGGAGATGGAGTGGGAGAATCAGAAATGATTATTGGACTGTGTGGAGTATTGGGAGGGGTAGTTTCTGGTGAGGATGGCAGCTGGGGTATGTTTACAGTTTTACCACATGGCAGCTGAATTGCCAAGGGTTGAGGTTCAGAGGATTGAGGAGAATGAGGTTCAGGAGTTTGATGTTCAGGTGATGGAGTTTCAGAGTGTTGAAACTCAGGTTGTGGAGGTGATGGTTGAGGTGAGAGTGGATGAAGTTCTGGTTGTGGAGAGGGAGGAGGAATTTCTGGTTGTGGAGAAGGAGGTGGAATTTCTGGTTGTTCTGGTATGGGTGAAAGAGTATGTTCTGGTTGAGGAGAGTGGGAAATTTCTGGTTGAGTGTTTGGATTTTCTGAGAGGGGAGCAGAAGCACGTTGATCAATTTCAGAAAGAACTTTGTCAAGTTCTGATTCTGTTGATGTTGTGGGTTTTGGAGTTTGGGATTTGGTGCGGGATCTCCTGAGAGTCAGTGACTCAGAGGGGTCAGCCTCTGGTTCGGTTTCATCAATGGTTGGTATGGGGATTGGAAGTTCAAATGAAGCTGGGGTTGGGATTGATGTTGGAATAGCAGAAGAATTTAAAACATTAGTAGCAAATAGATTACCTCTCTTCTTAGGGGTCTGCTGGGATGGTCCTTCTGAAGTGGCCTTTCTTTTCTTCGTCTTCTTCACAGTAACTTCTGGATTTTGCTGGTGCAGATCTTTTATGTTCAGAGTGGGATCTGTGCCATCATCCTTGCAAGCGTCCAAGTATCTGAGAACAATGACTGGTTTAGAGTCAATCTCAGAAAATATTGGAAAGTCGTCCAGAGTGACTCTTCTGCTGGTGATGTCAGCCAGAGGAGTGACGCTGGGCTCCTTTCTGATATTCTCTATCAGTTTCATTTTCTTCAGATTCTTGGCGTTCAGAGGCTTGCCAATAGTAGGTTCAATAGAACTTAATTCCTGAGCTTCTGTAAGGTGTTCTATCAGCCTATTCTCAGTCAGAATGTCTGATATTAACCTGCCAAAGGGTATCCAGTCCCTTTTTGTCCTTTCTTCTTCCCTTGTCTCCTTGATGCTGGTCCTGAGGTGATTAAACAAAAGATGAGCCAAGTTAATCTTTACCTTCTGATTAATAAAATAGATCAGAAACTGCTGATCTATGTTTATATAATCAGGGGAGCTTGTGGGCTTCCTGTGATTGAAGCACCCCAGAATAATCTTCGCCCATATTCTGTGTTGATCCTTTAAGTCTCTGATTTTGCTGCTGGGAACCCCATGGGTGAAAATCTCTCTTGCAATGACAGCAGCATCTGAGCATCTTTCTGCCATGTCGATACAGCGGATGCCACCACCGTTGTATCCAATAAGTCTAGCAATGTGATCCTCAGTGATCACAATCTTCTTTCCCATTATGTAGGAGGTAACTTGATGTGTTGATGAGGATGCATGAATCCAGAATTCCTTGACCAATACTGGGAACGTTGGACCCACCAACCTATCAAAGTATCTCTCCCATCCTTGTGCCCTGACTTCTTCTGTCAAATCAAATCTATTTTCTTTCAGACTGGAGAAGTCAACAATCAGTTCAGACAGCACTTCCAAGTTCTTCACTGGTGTAAGGAGTGTTCTGAAGGGAATTTGGTATTGTTCAGATGAAGCCTCCTTCTGAGAACCTGCAGAAACAGTGCTAGAGGTTGCCATGTTCACACTTAGGGTTTTCTGAGAAAACTTGAAAAAAGGTTTTCTTTTGAGAAAGATGAACACACAAGTAAGAATGCAGAGAAAATATTTGGATGATTGTAAGAAACGGTAAAAGATTAATGAATGATGTTAATGTGCTTAAATAGATTTCAAAATATGTTTTGAAAACGTAAACGGTTTTAAGAAAGAGAATTAATTCATGATTACAGTTTAACTCATGATTACGTGCATTTAATGCTTGCTGATTTTGGGGGATTTGAGAAAGATACTTGAAACGGTTACCAGACATGTGTCTCAATGCACCCAATCAGCGTTTTGCCTTCTCAGAAGCGTGCACGCGTGTTCTGCTTCAGAGATTTGCTGATGATTGGATGACACTTGTTTGATTTAGTGAGCAGCACGTCTATCCTTGAGCTGAAACGCTCAGATCTTTAAGAATAGAATCTGATACAATCTGCATGTCTATCTTTCTGAAAGGAGATTGATCAGAAGTTCACAGTAAACAGAAAACACATTCTGATGGTTAGTATATAAAATTAAAACATTTTCACTCTGGGCAGAGTTTCATGCTGAGATGTTTCAGAATGAAATTGAACCTATCTTCAGAAAGGGGTTTAGTGAAGATATCAGCCCATTGATGGTCTGTATCAATAAATTTTAAGTTCAAAATTCCTTTCTGAATATAGTCCCTAATGAAGTGATGTTTTATTTCTATATGCTTAGCCCTATAATGCAAAATAGGATTTTTACTTAAGCAAATGGCAGAAGTATTGTCACAGAGTATAGGGATGTTACTCTCAAAAATCTGGAAGTCTTCAAGCTTACTTTTCATCTAGAGCATTTGTGTGCTGCATCCAGCTGCTGCTATGTACTCAGCTTCTGCTGTTGATAGCGCAATTGTGGATTGCCTTTTGCTGGACCAAGAGATCAGATTTTCTCCCAGAAACTGGCAGCTTTCAGAAGTACTTTTACGCTCTACTCTGTCTTCAGCAAAGTCAGCATCGCAGTAGCCTACTAAGCTGTAATCACTAGATTTTCTATAAAATAAACCCAGATTAGTAGTACCTTTCAGATACTTGAAAATTCTCTTAACAGCTGTTAAGTGAGATTCTCTAGGATCTGATTGGAATCTAGCACAAATACATACGCTGAATAAAATGTCAGGCCTTGAAGCCGTCAGATAAAGGAGAGAACCAATCATACCTCTGTAAACCTTCTGTTCTACCTTTTTGCTTACCTCTTCTCTTTCCAGAATGCATGTGGGATGCATTGGAATCTTTGATGGCTTACATTCTGAGAGGTCAAATTTCTTCAGAAGTTCTCTGACATATTTGCTCTGATGAATGTAAGTTCCCTCTGGATGTTGATTGATCTGAATTCCTAGAAAGAATTTCAGTTCTCCCATGAGGCTCATCTCAAATTCTTCCTGCATACATTTAGCAAATTTTCTTCCAAGAGAAGGATTAGTAGATCCAAAAATAATACCATCTACGTAAATTTGACAGACTAAGATGTCATTCTTAACTGACTTATAGAATAAGGTAGTGTCCACCTTCCCTCTGGTGAATTCATTTTCTAACAGAAAGTTACTTAGTCTTTCATACCAAGCTCTGGGAGCTTGTTTCAGACCATATAATGATTTCTTTAGTTTGAAAACATGTTCTGGATGTTTTGTACTTTCAAAACCAGGGGGTTGGTGCACATAAACCTCTTCTTCTATATAACCATTTAAGAATGCACTCTTGACATCCATCTGATACAGAGTGATGCCTTTATTAACAACAAATGAAATTAAAAGTCTGATAGATTCTAACCTGGCGACTGGAGCAAAGGTTTTTGTATAGTCTATTTGAAGTAGTGAAAAACACAAGAAGGGGGGGTTGAATTGTAAAACTGAAATCTAATGCAATGAACAAGATATTTTTATCCTGGTTCGTTTGATCTCAAACTACTCCAGTCCACCCGTCAAGGTGATTTCGCCTCTCTCCAACGAGGTCTTAATCCACTATATTCAACTGAATATTACAGACTGCTTTAACAACTGCTAAAGCCTTCTTGATCCAAACCACAACCCGGTTTGTCAAGGAAACACTTTCTTACAAAGAGATAAAACTGAGTGTGTGAATGTTTTCTACAAAACTGTATCACAACTGTGATGTATACACAAATTAAAGCTTAGAAACTAGATTGCTAAACAATGATAGAATATCAGAATGTGTAGTGTTTAGCAAAACTGAGAGAAGGAAGATTTTGATCAGCTTTTATGCGTGTAAAGATTTGGAGAGCATTAGCCATTTCAATCTTCAAAGCCTTGTTTATATAGCACTGAGATGTTGAACGTTGGAGCAAATATTCTTGATTCAATGCTATTAACAAACTTTCCTTATCGAGCAGATCTTGTCTGGAATGAGGCCGTTGGTATTAATTTGCTTTCAATGCACAGTACCGTTGCTTACTTAATGCAAGTTCTGGCTTGGCTCATTCTGACTCTGCTTAGCTGCTGATGAACGGTTGTGTTTCTTTATCAGAGTGTTGAGCGCAGTCTTGTTCATCAGGCTTCAGCATGTACATGAGTTGATCATCTGATTCTGACATTCTGATATGGCAACTTCTGATGCTGATGTCAGGAACCAAATTCTGATGCTGAATAGATGTGATCTTGCTTATATCAATCAGAGTATCTGCAAGTCAGAACATAATAATTTTAGGCAGCAGATAGTTCATACATGAATCATATACATAATATATCTTTTCACTTTGTTATCATCAAAACTTAAATATAGGGTAGTAGATTCAAACTTTGTTCTAACAATCTCCCCCTTTTTGATGATGACAAAAACTAGATATTTTTAAATGAAAATAATGTGAAAAGGTATCAGAAAGATGCATCAGAGTAAGAGGTAAAAAGATAAGGAGTAAAAAGATATCAGAGTTGAGAGATACTCCCCCTGAGTTTATTACTTCCCTTTGATTACAAGAGTTCTTCAGGATCAGATCTTTTTGCATTTCTTTTGAACATCAGAGTATCAGAGTTTTTGACTATCAGAAGCTTTATGTCAGAGCAGAGCTTCAGAGCTTTTCTTGTCAGAGCTTTGCTTTGGATCAGAGTATCAGAGCGGGTCAGAGCTTCATAGTGATCAGAGCTTCTAGTCTTCAGAGTGTCCAGGAGCTTCCTTGTACCTGTAGACTTTAAGCAAAACAGAAAAAAAACATTTTCAAGTAATAGAGTTAGAATGTTTGAGAATTTCTGTCTAGTTAGCCGTTATTGTTTAAAATATCATTCTTGTTCTCCCCCTTTTTGTCAGCAATCAAAAAGTGTAAGTAATGTGCTAAGACAATTAAGATCAGAAAAACTTGTCATATTGAAATGGTTCAGAATCAAAACATGAAAATAGTACAAAACACATTCAAACAGTACATCAGAAAATCAAAGAAAACATGAAAAAGACATGAATGAAAAAAGACTAAGGTTGAGGAGGCAAGCGTGTGAACAGGTTCTCCAGCATGGCTTTGATCTGATCAGCAGTCTCATTCTGCTTGTGCACCATGCTGACAACAGTGTCAATCTTGTTATCCTGCACATCCATTCTCTCTTTCATCTTCTGGTCGTTTTCATCCATCCTTTGCTGTAGACGCATGTCATTCAGTTTTAGTTCTTCCAGAGTCTGCCTGTCCAAGGCAGCTTGAGAAGCATCAGAAGCAGGAAGCTTTTGAGAGCTTTCTTCAACATCTTCTGCTTGACTTTCTTCAGCTTGAATGGTCTTGTCTTCTTCTGGTTGCACCTTTGAAGTTGGCTGTTTCTCAGACCAAGGTTCACTATCCAGAGGGAGCACGTCTTCTTTCAGAAGCTGACTTCCAACTTCATTCAGAAGCTTGCTGAAATTCTGTTGTGCCTGCTCATAGTTGATATCCTGCAACTTGAGGGCTTCAGCACGTACCCAAAGTCTGAATTGTGACCAGAGCTGATCAGAAGCAGCTGGGTCAATCATTCCAGGACAGACTTGCTTCAAAGAAGTAATCCATTGCTGCACACCTGTTTCAAAATTCATAATACCAGAGCCAACATCTGGTTGTTTTGGTTTAGGGATGGCAATTTTATGTTTCAGATCAGCAAGACGGTCAAGACTGGTTAAGTCTATGAAGGTCCTGCTGGGGTTTTCAGAGGTTTTCTTGGCAGCAGTTTGTTTTGGAGAGGGAGTTTCAGAATCAGAAATTATGATTGGACTGGGTGGTGTTTTGGGAGTATTTGGTGGTGTAGATTCTGGTGAGGATGGCAATTGTGCTAAGGTGATTGTTGTTCCACCTGGAAGCTGGATTGCCAAAGGTGATGGTTGAGGTGAATGAGGTTCAGATGGTTGAGGAGAAGGAGTTTCAGAGTGATGAAACTCTGGTTGAGGTGATGGTGGATTAAGTTCTGGTTGAGGAGAGGGAGACGGAATTGCTGGTTGAGGAGAAGTTGTTGGAATTTCTGGTTGTTCAGGGATAAGGGGTTTTTTTCTGGAATTGATGAGAGTGGTTGTTGTTGTTCTGGTTCTTCAGCAGATTGCTGTGGTTCTGGTTGTGGAGGAGGAACAATTTGTGGTTCAGAGTTTGGTTGATCAGAGGTGTGTTGATCAATGTCAGACAGCACTTGGTCAATTGCTGATGTTGTTGAGATTGTTGGTTTGGGATGTTTGGTTCTGGGTCTTCTGAGTTTTAATGCCTCAGAAGGGTCCTCTTCTGGTACAGTTTCATCTATGGTAGGGATGGGAATTGAGATTCTATGAGAGGTTTGAGGAGGAATAGATGCTGGAATAGTAGAAGAATTTAAAACAGAAGCAGCAGATAAATTACCTCTTTTCTTGGGTGTCTGCTGGGATGATCCTTCTGAAGGTGCCTTCCTCTTCTTCGTCTTCTTCAGAGTCACTTCTTGCTGAGGTTGATGCAGAGCTTTGATAATCAGATTTGGATCTGTACCATCTGCCTTGCACGCATCCAAGTACCTGAGAACCACCTCTGGTTTGGATTCTATTTCAGAAAATAAAGGAAAGTCACTCAGAGGAACTCTTCTGCTGGTGATATCAGCAATAGGAGTAGCTCTGGGTTCCTTCTGGATATTCTCTATCAGCTTCATTTTCTTCAAGTTCTTTGCATTCAGAGGTTTCCCAACTGTTGGTTCAATGGTGCTTAGCTCTTGAGCTTCTATCAGATGCTCTATCAGCCTATTCTCTGTCAGAATATCTGATATCAACCTTCCAAAGGGTATCCAATCCCTCTTGGTTCTTTCTTCTTCCCTGGTTTCCTTCACACTTGTTCTGAGGTGGTTGAACAGAAAATGAGCCAAATTGATTTTTACCTTCTGATCAATAAAGTAGATCAGAAACTGCTGATCCACATTTATGTAATCAGGTGAGCTTGTTGGCTTCCTATGGTTGAAGCACCCCAGAATTATCTTAGCCCAAACTCTGTAATGATCCTTTAGATCTTTGATCTTGCTGCTGGGCACCCCATGAGTGAAAATCCTTGCAGCTATCACGCCCACATCAGCACATCTCTCAGCCATGTCCACACAACGAACGCCACCGCCACTGTAACCTATTAGCCTTGCAATGTGATCCTCAGTGATCACAATCTTCTTCCCCATAACAAAGGAGGTGACTAGATGCGTTGAAGCCTTGGCGTGAATCCAGAATTCCTTGACTAACATAGGGAATGTTGGTCCAACCAACCTGTCAAAATACCTTTCCCACTTCTGTGCCCTAACTTCTTCAGTTAGGTCAAAACCGTTCTCCTTCAAGCTTCCAAAATCAATGATTAATTCAGAAAGCACTTCAAGATTCTTCACAGGAGTGAGGAGTGTTCTGAATGGCACTTGATATTGCTCAGATGATGCTTTCTTCTGAGGACCTGCAGAAGCACTGCTGGAGGTTGCCATGTTCACACTAAAAAGGTTTTGAGAGGAAACTGAGGAAAAAGGGTTTTGCAAGAGATGAACTCAGAAATATGCAGAGAATGCTTGAGTATTAGTGAGAAAACGTAAAGAATGAGAATGAGAGATTGATGTGTTTAAATAGAGTTTCAAAATATTTTGAAAAGATAAACGTTTTTAAGAAAGAGAAAAATCATGATTGCATTTTAAAAGCATGATTACTTTTCATTAAATGCTTGCTGATTTTGGGGGATTTGAGAAAGATACTTAAAAACGGTTACCAGACATGTGTCTCAATGCACCCAATCAGCGCTTTGCCTTCTCAGAAGCGTGCACGCATTCTGCTTCAGAGATTTGCTGATGATTGGATGACACTTGTTTGATGTAGTGATCAGCACGTCTGTCTTTGAGCTTAGACTCTCAGATCTTTAGACTTGCATCTGATACAATCTGCATGTTCTATCTTTCTGAAAGAAGATTGATCAGAAGTTCACAGTAAAATAATTACATTCTGAAAGTAAATATATGGAATTAAAACATTTTCACTCTGGACAAACTTTCATGCTGAGATGTTTCAGAATGAAATTAAACCTATCTTCTGAAAGGGGTTTAGTAAAGATATCAGCCCATTGATGGTCTGTATCTATAAATTTTAAGTTCAAAATACCTTTCTGAATATAGTCCCTAATGAAGTGATGTTTTATTTCTATATGCTTAGCTCTAGAATGTAAAATGGGATTCTTACTTAAGCAAATAGCAGAAGTATTATCACAGAGTATATGAATGTTACTCTCAAAAATCTGGAAGTCTTCAAGCTGACTTTTCATCCAGAGCATTTGTGTGCTACATCCTGCTGCTGCTATGTACTCAGCTTCTGCTGTTGATAGTGCAATTGTTGATTGCCTTTTGCTGGACCAAGAGATCAGATTTTCTCCCAGAAACTGACAGCTTCCAGAAGTACTTTTACGTTCCACTCTGTCTCCAGCAAAATCAGCATCGCAGTAGCCTACTAAGCTGTAATCACTAGATTTTCTATAAAACAAACCCAGATTAGTAGTACCTTTCAGATATTTGAAAATTCGCTTAACAGCTGTTAAGTGAGATTCTCTAGGATCTGATTGGAATCTAGCACAGATACAAACACTGAATAATATGTCAGGTCTTGAAGCAGTCAGATAGAGGAGAGAACCAATCATACCTCTGTAGACTTTCTGTTTTACATTTTTGCTTACCTCTTCTCTTTCCAGAATGCACGTGGGATGCATTGGAATCTTTGATGGCTTACATTCTGAGAGGTCAAATTTCTTCAGAAGATCTCTGATGTATTTGCTCTGATGAATGTAAGTTCCCTCTGGAGTTTGATTGATCTGAATTCCTAGAAAGAATATCAGTTCCCCCATGAGGCTCATCTCAAATTCTGCCTGCATACACTTAGAAAATTTTCTTCCAAGAGAAGGATTAGTAGAACCAAAAATAATATCATCAACATAAATTTGACAGACTAAGATGTCATTCTTAACTGATTTACAGAATAGAGTAGTGTCCACTTTCCCTCTGGTGAATTCATTTTCTAATAGAAAGTTACTCAGCCTTTCATACCAAGCTCTGGGAGCTTGTTTCAGACCATATAGTGACTTCTTTAGTTTGGAAACATGTTCTGGATGTTTTGTATTTTCAAAACCAGGGGGTTGGTGTACATAAACTTCTTCTTCTATATAACCATTTAAGAATGCACTTTTGACATCCATCTGATACAGAGTGATGCCTCTATTAACAGCAAATGAAATTTAAAGTCTGATAGATTCTAACCTGGCGACTGGGGTAAAGGTTTCTGTATAGTCTATCCCCTCTTGCTGACTATAACCTTGTGCAACCAGTCGTGCCTTGTTTCTGATGACTTCACCTTGTTCATTTAGCTTGTTTCTGAACACCCATCTTGTTCCAATGACGTTGAATCCTTTTGGTCTGGGAACGAGATCCCATACGTCGTTTCTGGTGAATTGATTCAGCTCTTCTTGCATTGCCAGAATCCAGTCATTATCCAGAAGTGCTTCATCAATAGAAGAAGGTTCAATCAGAGACACAAGTCCCATAAGAGTTTCTTCAGAGTTTCTGAAGCTTGCTCTTGTTCTGATTGGATCTTCCTTTCTTCCTAAGATAGTCTCTTCTGGGTGATCCAAGCTTCTTCTGGGTAATCTCTTCTGAGGTTGATCAACAGCTGTTGTAGGATTGCTAGCAGTGCTCCTTTCAGACGTTGAAGGAGTGTCTGTATTAAGAGCTTCTGATGACTTGTCTTCAGAACCTGTAAATTCAATTTCTATACCTGCAAAAACTTCATTCTGCTTTGACTTTTCAGAGTCAAGCTTATCATTAAAACGAACACTGATTGATTCTTCCACAATCTGTGTTTCTGTATTGTATACTCTGTACCCTCTTGAGCGTTCAGAGTATCCTAACATAATACACTTCTGTGCTTTAGAGTCAAACTTGTTCAAATAATTCTTTGTATTTAATATAAAGCAAGTACATCCAAATGGATGAAAATATGAAATGTTGGGCTTTCTGTTCTTCCACAATTCATATGGAGTCTTTTCCAGAATAGGTCTTATTGAGATTCTATTCTGAATGTAGCACGCTGTGTTTATTGCCTCTGCCCAGAAGGTCTTAGCAACGTTTGTCTCATTGATCATGGTTCTGGCCATTTCTTGCAATGTTCTGTTCTTTCGTTCTACAACTCCATTTTGTTGGGGAGTTCTAGGACAAGAGAAATCATGCAGAATGCCTCTGTCATTAAAGAATGACTCAAAATCTTTGTTCTCAAATTCTCCACCATGATCACTTCTGACTTTAACGATTCTAAGATCCTTTTCATTCTGAACTTGGTTACAGAAGGTAACAAACACAGAGTGTGACTCGTCCTTGTGTCTTAAGAACTTTACCCATGTCCATCTGCTATAGTCATCTACGATTACTAACCCATACTTCTTACCACTGACTGAAGCAGTTTTAACTGGTCCAAATAAGTCAATGTGCAGAAGTTCTAATGGCTTAGAGGTAGAAACAACATTTTTGGATTTAAAAGAAGGTTTTGCAAATTTGCCTTTCTGACATGCTTCACACAGAGCATCTGAATTGAACTTCAAATTAGGAAGTCCTCTGACCAGATTGAGTTTGTTAATCTGAGATATTCTTCTCATACTAACATGCCCCAATCTTCTGTGCCAGATCCCCTGCTCGTTGTTAACAGACATAAGGCATTTTACATTCTGACTCTTTAGTTCAGAAAGTTTGATTTTGTAAATGTTGTTTTTCCTCTTACCATTAAACAGGATAGTCCCATCTTTCTGACTAACAACTTTACATGATTTTTGATTAAAGATTATATCATAACCGTTATCACTTAATTGACTTATGGATAACAGATTATGCATCAATCCATCTACTAGCAGAACATTATTAATAGAGGGAAGATTTCCATTACCTACAGTTCCAGAGCCAATTATCTTTCCCCTCTGATTGCCTCCAAAGCCAACGTGGCCTCCAGGCTTAAGTTCCAGGCTTTGGAACATATGCCTTCTTCCCGTCATGTGTCGTGAGCAGCCAGAGTCCAGGTACCATGACTGGTGTTTCTGACTTGCTGCTAAAGATATCTGCAACATGTATTATTTTATCCTTAGGTACCCAGATTTTCTTGGGTCCTGATTTGTTAGTTTTACCAAAACTCTGGTTGAATTTTGGTTTCACAGAGTGCTTACTGCTAGTGTATTTAATATCATGTGTGTGACCATACACAAAGTGTGAATTCAGAGGAGTGTGTTTAATTGTTAAGTCCATGACATTCTTTGGTGTAGGAACCTTACCTTGGTATCCTATTCCTTTCCTGCCGTTTCTGCTAACTCCATAGATCATTGAAGCCATTCTGCTTCTATCTATGCTTTTAGCTAGGAACTTCTGGAAACTGTGATCATACTCCTTGATGATCTCATCAGCGTTGCTGGGAGTTTCAGAAATTGGTTCCTTCTGAGAGTTTTGTAAAGTGTTTTCTAATTTTGAAAGAATTCTCCAATTTGAGACTCTCAGTCTTATTAGAGTCAGATTCAAGTTTCCTTTTCAGGTCTCTGAATTTAACTCTAATTTGCTGATACCGTTCCAGAATCTCATTAAGGCTTTCAGCAAGTTCAGCCTTTGTAAAGTTAACAGCAAAGTTAGGAAATACCTCTTCAGTATCTGATTCTGAGTCTGATTCAGAAGCTTCACTATCTTCTGAGATGTTAGCCATGAGAGCTATGTTTGCCCTCTCATCATCTGATTCTGAGTCAGCTTCAGACGAGTCAGAGTCATCCCATGTGGCCATGAGACTTTTCTTCTTCTCTCTTCCAAACTTCCTTTTGGGCTTTTCCCTCTGAATCCTTGGGCAGTCACTCTTATAGTGTCCTTGCTCGTTGCACTCATAGCAAATGATGTCCTTGGTGTTTGGCTTTTTGCTACTGGAGGAGCCTTCAGATCTTCTGTATCCAGAGGAAGAATCTGTCCTTCTGTATCTGGAAGAAGACTCGTTCTGATCAGATCTTCTGGGATTCCTGAACTTCCTTTGTCTTTGCTTCCACAGTTGATTTACTCTTCTGGAGAGGAGGGAGAGTTCGTCTTCTTCTGATGAGGATCCATCAGATGTTTCTTCAACTTCCTGCAAAACTTTAGACTCAAATTTTTTGTTAGATTTTAATGCTAAAGGCTTACCTTGCTTCTGAGGCTCGTCAGCTTCTAGCTCTATCTCATGACTTGTGAGGGAGCTGATAAGTTCCTCCAGAGTGATTTTGTTGAGATCTTTAGCTAGCTTCAGAGCTGTAACCATAGGTCTCCACTGCTTGGGTAAACTTCTGATGATTTTCTTGACATGGTCAGCAGTAGAGTATCCTTTGTCCAGAACCTTGAGACCAGCTACCAGAATCTGGAATCTTGAGAACATTGTTTCAATGGATTCAGATTCTTCCATTTTGAACGCCTCATACTTCTGAATGAGCGCCAGAGCTTTAGTTTCTTTGACCTGAACGTTGCCCTCATGCGTCATTCTGAGTGAGTCAAAAATATTCTTTGTTGTGTCTCTGTTGGAGATCTTTTCATACTCAGTATAGGAGATGGCGCTGAGGAGGATGGTTCTGGCCTTGTGGTGATTCTTGAAGTCACGCTTTTGTTGATCAGACATTGTTTTTCTATCAATCTTCTGACTGCTTGCATTCACAGGGTGCGTGTATCCATCTGTCACCATATCCCATAGATCAGCATCATGTGCCAGAAAGAAGCTTTCAATTCTGTCTTTCCAGTAATCAAAGTTTTCTCCATCAAAGACTAGAGGTTTGCCGCTGAATCTGTCTCTGTCCTCATTGTTGTCATTGCTGATATGAGAATTGTTTCCTGCCATTGTGTTTTTCTGACGCTGGATCTTGTACTGACACGGTTAAGTGTTTTAGCTCAGAACCAGGAGCTCTGATGCCAATTGAAGTAGTGAAAAACACAAGAAGGGGGGGTTGAATTGTAAAACTGAAATCTAATGCAATGAACAAGATATTTTTATCCTGGTTCGTTTGATCTCAAACTACTCCAGTCCACCCGTCAAGGTGATTTCGCCTCTCTCCAACGAGGTCTTAATCCACTATATTCAACTGAATATTACAGACTGCTTTAACAACTGCTAAAGCCTTCTTGATCCAAACCACAACCCGGTTTTTTAAGGAAACACTTTCTTACAAAGAGATAAAACTGAGTGTGTGAATGTTTTCTACAAAACTGTATCACAACTGTGATGTATACACAAATTAAAGCTTAGAAACTAGATTTCTAAACAATGATAGAATATCAGAATGTGTAGTGTTTAGCAAAACTGAGAGAAGGAAGATTTTGATCAGATTTTATGCGTGTAAAGATTTGGAGAGCATTAGCCATTTCAATCTTCAAAGCCTTGTTTATATAGCACTGAGATGTTGAACGTTGGAGCAAATATTCTTGATTCAATGCTATTAACAAACTTTCCTTATCGAGCAGATCTTGTCTGGAATGAGGCCGTTGGTATTAATTTGCTTTCAATGCACAGTACCGTTGCTTACTTAATGCAAGTTCTGGCTTGGCTCATTCTGACTCTGCTTAGCTGCTGATGAACGGTTGTGTTTCTTTATCAGAGTGTTGAGCGCAGTCTTGTTCATCAGGCTTCAGCATGTACGTGAGTTGATCATCTGATTCTGACATTCTGATATGGCAACTTCTGATGCTGATGTCAGGAACCAAATTCTGATGCTGAATAGATGTGATCTTGCTTATATCAATCAGAGTATCTGCAAGTCAGAACATAATAATTTTAGGCAGCAGATAGTTCATACATGAATCATATACATAATATATCTTTTCACTTTGTTATCATCAAAACTTAAATATAGGGTAGTAGATTCAAACTTTGTTCTAACACTATTCCCTCTTGCTGACTATAACCTTGTGCTACCAGTCGTGCTTTGTTTCTGATAACTTCACCTTGTTCATTTAGCTTGTTTCTGAACACCCATCTTATTCTAATGACGTTGAATCCTTTTGGTCTGGGAACAAGATCCCATACGTCATTTCTGGTGAATTGATTCAGCTCTTCTTGCAGTGCTAGAATCCATTCGTTGTCCAGAAGTGCTTCATCAATAGAAGAAGGTTCAATCAGAGACACAAGTCCCATGAGGGATTCTTCAGAGTTTCTGAAGTTGGCTCTTGTTCTGATTGGATCTTCCTTTATTCCTAAGATAGTTTCTTCTGGGTGATCCAAGCTGCTTCTGGGTAGTCTCTTCTGAGGTTGATCAGCAGCTGTTGTAGGATTGCTAGCAATGCTCTTTTCAGATGTTGAAGGAGTGTCTTTGTTGATAGCTTCTGATGACTTGTCTTCAGAACCTGTAAATTCAACTTCCATACCTGCAAAAACTTCATTTTGCTTTGACTTTTCAGAGTCAAGCTTATCATCAAAATGAACACTGATTGATTCTTCCACAATCTGTGTTTCTGTATTGTATACTCTGTACCCTCTTGAGCGTTCAGAGTATCCTAACATAATACACTTCTGTGCTTTAGAGTCAAACTTGTTCAAATAATTTTTTGTATTTAACATAAAACAAGTACATCCAAATGGATGAAAATATGAAATGTTGGGCTTTCTGTTCTTCCACAATTCATATGGAGTCTTTTCCAGAATAGGTCTTATTGAGATTCTATTCTGAATGTAGCACGCTGTGTTTATTGCCTCTGCCCAGAAGATCTTAGCAACGTTTGTCTCATTGATCATGGTTCTGGCCATTTCTTGCAATGTTCTGTTCTTTCTTTCTACAACTCCATTTTGTTGGGGAGTTCTAGGACAAGAGAAATCATGCATAATGCCTCTGTCATTAAAGAATGACTTAAAATCTTTGTTTTCAAACTCTCCACCATGATCACTTCTGACTTTAACGATTCTAAGATCCTTTTCATTCTGAACTTGGTTACAGAAGGTAACAAACACAGAGTGTGACTCGTCCTTGTGTCTTAAGAACTTTACCCATGTCCATCTGCTATAGTCATCTACGATTACTAACCCATACTTCTTGCCACTGACTGAAGCAATTTTAACTGGTCCAAATAAGTCAATATGCAGAAGTTCTAATGGCTTAGAGGTAGAAACAACATTTTTAGATTTGAAAGAAGGTTTTGCAAACTTGCCTTTCTGACATGCTTCACACAGAGCATCTGAATTGAACTTCAGATTAGGAAGTCCTCTGACCAGATTGAGTTCGTTAATCTGAGATATTCTTCTCATACTAACATGCCCCAATCTTCTGTGCCAGATCCACTGCTCGTTGTTAACAGACAGAAGGCATTTTACATTCTGACTCTTCAGTTCAGAAAGTTTGATTTTATAGATGTTGTTTTTCCTCTTTCCATTAAACAGGATAGTCCCATCTTTCTGACTAACAGCTTTACATGATTTTTGATTAAATATTATATCATAACCGTTATCACTTAATTGACTTATGGATAACAGATTATGCATTAATCCATCTACTAGCAGAACATTATTAATAGAGGGAAGATTTCCATTACCTACAGTTCCAGAGCCAATTATCTTTCCCCTCTGATTGCCTCCAAAGCCAACGTGGCCTCCAGGCTTAAGTTCCAGGCTTTGGAACATATGCCTTCTTCCCTTCATGTGTCGCGAGCAGTCAGAGTCCAGGTACCATGACTGGTGTTTCTGATTTGCTGCTAAAGATATATGCAACATGTATTATTTTATCCTTAAGTACCCAGATTTTCTTGGGTCCTAATTTGTTAGATTTACCAAAACTCTGGTTGAATTTTGGTTTCACAGAATACTTACTGCTAGTGTATTTAATATCATGTGTGTGACCATACACAAAATGTGAGTTCAGAGTAGTGTGTTTAATGGTTAAATCCATGGCATTCTTTGGTGTAGGAACCTTACCTTGGTATCCTATTCCCTTTCTGCCGTTTCTGCTAACTCCATAGATCATTGAAGCCATTTTGCTTCTATCTATGCTTTTAGCAAGGAACTTCTGGAAGCTATGATCATATTCCTTGATGATCTCATCAATGCTGCTGGGAGTTTCAGAAATTGGTTCCTTCTGAGAGTTTTGTAAAACATTTTCTAATTTTGAAATTTTATTTCTCAGCTCAGAATTTTCCAATTTAAGACTCTCAGTCTTATCAGAGTCAGATTCAAGATTCCTTTTCAGGTTTCTGAATTTAACTCTAATCTGCTGGTACCTTTCCAGAATTTTGTTAAGGCTTTCAGCAAGTTTAGCCTTAGTAAAATTAATTACAAAGTCAGGAAATACCTCTTCAGTGTCTGATTCTGAGTCTGATTCAGAAGCTTCACTGTCTTCTGAAATGTTGGCCATGAGAGCTATGTTGGCTCTCTCATCATCTGATTCTGAGTCAGCTTCAGACGAGTCAGAGTCATCCCATGTAGCCATGAGACTTTTCTTCTTTTATATTCCAAACTTCTTTTTGGGCTTTTCCCTCTGAAGCTTTGGGCAGTCACTGTTGTAGTGTCCTTGCTCATTGCACTCATAGCAGATGATGTCCTTGGTGTTTGGCTTTCTGCTTTCTGAGGAACCTTCAGATCTTCTGTATCCAGAGGAAGAATCTGACCTTCTGTATCTGGAAGAGGACTCATTCTGATCAGATCTTCTGGGATTCCTGAACTTCCTTTGCCTCTGCTTCCACAGTTGGTTCACTCTTCTGGAGAGGAGAGAAAGTTCGTCTTCTTCTGATGAGGATCCATCAGATGTTTCTTCAACTGCCTGCAAAACTTTAGACTCGGATTTTTTGTTAGATTTTAATGCTAAAGGCTTACCTTGCTTCTGAGGTTCATCAGCTTCCAGCTCTATCTCGTGGCTTCTGAGGGAGCTGATAAGTTCCTCCAGAGAAATTTTGTTGAGATCTTTAGCTAGCTTCAGCGCTGTAACCATTGGCCTCCACTGCTTTGGCAAGCTTCTGATGATCTTCTTCACATGATCAGCAATAGAGTATCCTTTGTCCATAACCTTGAGACCAGCCACCAGAATTTGGAATCTTGAGAACATTGTTTCAATGGATTCACTTTCTTCCATTTTGAATGCCTCATACTTCTGAATGAGCGCAAGAGCTTTAGTTTCTTTGACCTGAACGTTGCCTTCATGCGTCATTCTGAGTGAGTCAAACATGTTCTTTGCTGTGTCTCTGTTAGAGATCTTTTCATATTCAGCATAAGAGATGGCGCTGAGAAGAATGGTTCTGGCCTTGTGGTGATTTTTGAAGTCACGGTTTTGTTGATTAAACATTGCTTTCCTGTCAATCTTCTGACCGCTTGCATTCGCTGGGTGCGTGTATCCATCTGTCACCATGTCCCACAGATCAGCATCATGTGCCAGAAAGAAGCTTTCAATTCTGTCTTTCCAGTAATCAAAATTTTCTCCATCAAAGACTGGAGGTTTGCCGCTGAATCTGTCTCTGTCTTCATTGTTGTCATTGCTGGTGTGTTGATAAGTTCCTGCCATTGTGTTTTTCTAACGCTGGATCTTGTACTGACACGGTTAAGTGTTTTAGCTCAGAACCAGGCGCTCTGATGCCAATTGAAGAAGTGAAAAACACAAGAAGGGGGGTTGAATTGTAAAAACTTGAAATCAATTGCAGTCAACACAGTATTTTTATCCTGGTTCGTTTGATCTCAAACTACTCCAGTCCACCCGTCAAGGTGATTTCGCCTCTCTCCAACGAGGTCTTAATCCACTATATTCAACTGAATATTACAACTGCTTTAACAACTGCTAAAGCCTTCTTGAGTCAAACCACAAACCAGTTTCTCAAGGAAATACTTTCTTACAAATAATTGAAATCTAAGTGTGTTGAATGTTTTCTACAAAAACTGTTTATCACAACTGTGATACTACACAATTTAAGCTTATGAGAACTAGAGTGCTAAAATAATTGAGTAAATAATTTGAGAGCTTTTAGCAAACTGAGAGTGAGGAAGATGATGAATAGCTTTAGGCGTGTAGAGTGTTGTAGAGCATTTTCCAATTCAATCTTCATTGACTTGTTTATATAGCATTGGAAATAAGGTACGTTGGAGTAGTAATTCCGTTTCAATGCCAATAACATTCTTTCCTTATTAAGCAGATCTTGTCTGGAATGATGCCGTTGGTAATAAAGCATCTTGAATGCACAGTACCGTTGCCACTTAAGTGTGTTCTGGCTTTGGCTCATTCTGACGCTGCTTAGGTGCTGATGAACTGTTGTTTTCTAGATCAGAGTTCAGATGGTTAAGCGCAGATCTGTTCATCAAGCTTCAGCGTAAGCACAAGTTGATCTTCTGATTCTGGTATCTGATATAACATCTTCTGATGCTGATGTTGATATCTCATTTTCTGATGCTGATGATGATGTTCTCTTGCTGATACCCATCAGAGTTTCTGTAAAACAGAATGTAATTTTTAGGCAGCATATATGTCTTTACATGAATCATACAATTAATATATCTTAGCATTTTGTTATCATCAAAACTTAAACTTAGGGTAGTAGATTCAAACTTTGTTCTAACACGGGTAGCCAAGTGACTCACATGGTGAGAATGATGGAGAGGAAGATCGGGTCTCTTGATTCTGCCCAAAAAGAGTTATAGTTCTTACGCAGTCAAAATGTTTCTCTGACTCAAAAATCGAAAGAATGTACTTCTACGAGCCTTGGGGCAGTTAGGAAGTTTTTTGAGAATATGTTGTAGTAGGTGGAGCATTTTCACCATCCACTAGTTATTTTAAGGGACTAGATCTGGTCGGGTCAGATACCTTTATATGGGAGGTGGAACACCTTATTCCCGACTTGTCATATAATTCAATTAATTTAAATAAGTATTCACCAAGGGTGTCACACATTCTCAAAAATACACCTGTTATCGAATTAAACAGTTTGCAGCTAAAATAAAAACTTTTTGCAACATCATTGCATAGTCTCATACATCGAAATTATTTAAAATAACATAAGTTTATGACAACAACTCAAAGATCATCCAAACATGAAATATCGTCTCATCTCATGAGTTACAATACCATTGCAACACTGATAAGTGAAAATTATAGCTATTTTTGCATATAAGTTTTGTTGCACTTATCGATACTTTTTGTTAATATTCTTTGAATAAATTCCCGTTTTGTGTGTAAATATGTATATTTTGCGTATTATTGAGTTTTTGTGTAAATAATGTACCATTTGATGGTTTTAATATCTTTTTGTAGGTAATGTCGCATATTCGGAGTATTGAGGAATAAGGTGTCTGTTGTACCCCAAAATTTGCCCTCCCTTTTCTTCAAGACATTTCTCACAAAAAATCTCAAATGCTCAAGGATTCTCAAAGAATTGATCAGACAAGCTCACCTCCTAAGCACTGAGTTCACAAATTAGGGTTTTGGTTTTCTCATGGAAGATTGGACTTATAATGCCTCAAGTGACTTTTATGGTTCATTATGGGTCTCCAAGAATGCTCATACAAAGTTTTAAGTCTTGCACCACAAATTTGCTCAATCAATTGCTCAGATGACTGAAAATCAACTGTACTGGGTAAAAAGTCAATTGTGGTCAACATACAGTCAAACTTCAAGATTTTTGACCAACATCAACATTTTGAAGTCATATTCAGCAATTGATCAAGGGTTGATCATAATTCCTCAAGGAAAGCATTCAAATCATCATAGGGGTAAAATTGTCAAAATTAGGATTTTGACTAAGAATGACTGATTATTGACTTTTGACCTAGTGCATGACCTAATGGCTTGAAGCATGATCTTAAGGATTAAAACACAATGTCTTGACCTAATTTCATGGCTCAAATCACTTCTCAAGATCACGGGGTTGATAGTTGAATTTGGATCAACTGATGAAAAGTCAACTGACACAGAAAAAGTCAAACTTTAACTTTTTGGTCAACATTGAATTTCAAAGATCAAAATTCATCAATAAATTCAAAAATATCAAAATTGATCATCAAGAATCAAGAAAGTTAAGAAAAGTCAAGATTTCCAATACTTAGAAAAATTCTAAGTGTTTTTGACCTTGATAATTTCACTACTTCATGACAATATTTCACCAAGATGAAAGATGATTCAAGGAAAACTTTCAACATGAAAGTTGAAGCTCTTGAAGAATTCTATAACTTTTTCATTAAGGGTTGATGTACAAAAAATTCTTAGATTTGAAGATATAGGCTCATGAAGTCATGACATTTTTACAAAACACTTACTGAAACTTTTAGCAAATTTGGTCAGATTTTTGTGTCAACTTATTGGCAATTTTTCACCTAGTTATGATTTTATTTAGCCAAAGTGGTAAACATGAAGGTTGTCGAAAATGTTTCAAGCTTTCCAAAATGTCAAAGAACTTGAAGAGATCATTTTTGAGCTAGGAGAATCGAAGAGAAGAAATTGGCCATCCATTCTTGAATTTTAGGTCATTTGGTGATGAATCTTATGATCCAATCTTCAAGCATGTTGCATAAATCTTGCTTTTCAGGTTTCTAACTTTCAAATCACTCCATAATTAATTGTTTACACAATTGATTGAGCTATAATCCAAGTGCTTGAGCCATTGTCCAAGTGATTATTCCATTTTGGCACAAAGTTAACATTACCATTCTTGAAAAGTTGTTTATACACAATGTCAACTCTCCTTGAGCCCATACATTTGCTTCTTATTCAAAAACATTTCAAAGCAAGAAGAAACCATCTAAAATCCTGTTAACCACCCTATAAGCCCTTGTACTATGCATTGAAACTATGTATTTCAAGTTTGCTTCAAAATCAAGTCACATAACCATAACATGTGATCTTTGATTTCTGATTACTTGAGCCTCTAAAACCTTTTCTCTATAAATAGAGAGGTTATTTTCAAGACTTAGCACGAGTTCAAGAGCCCTCTAACCCCCCTCAAACCGCGTGAAATCAGAATTGGCATTCAAAATCTCCATTGTTGCACATTTGACCTTGAACTTCAAACTCACAATCCACTTGTGCATTTTCACTTTAAATCAATCACAAAGCTCCCTTACCTCATTAAGAACCCATCCAAGACCATGTTTCATCACTGTAACACCATTTGCACCATTCTCCATTTTCAAAAATAGTCACTTGCAACTTGACTTCTCCAGAAAGTTCTAGCTACTCTCAATCCAAAGTAAGCATTGCAATAGCTTCCTATGAGTTCAGTGAAGCTATCCAGGTCATCACAACACCTCCAGGAGTGCTTAAACTTCAAACACAATTTCCAGTTTTGAGGTATTTTTTCTCAACTTTGAACTCCTTATACAAACATCATTAATGATTACATTGTGAATATAAAATGCAGTCATCATTGCCCCGAAGCTAACCATGCCTTTAGTTTTCATTTATATTGCCTGAGTAATGTGAATTTTGGATTTAAAGTTACAGAAAAATTAGGATTTATTTTGGTACCAACAGAAATTCATGTTCATCTTTGAGAGTTAGCTTAAGTTATTTATATGGTTGAATTCATGGTGAAAAATGGAACAACTTTCATGTTTATATTTTTGAAAGTGGTTGAGAAATGAGCAAGTTCAGAATTCAAAACAATGGTGTTGTTGTTCTGGCACGAGGTAGGAGATGAAGTGCAGTCAGGAACGAGTTTAAAATAAATTTAGTGCAAGTTGTTCTGCCACCGGATATAACAGCCACCCCAATGGTAGAGAAGCGCGCACTAAGGAATTTGTGTATAGGGACCTGGGTTCGAGCCCCAGTGGTACCATTTTATTTTTCACATAATTTTTTATTTCAGATTCAATACAAACAGGCTGGGGGCGCGCATGGTGTTCCTATCACTATCACCACATGATCATCACCTAGCTAAATCCCACGCTCTATAATGCAAGACTATGATGCACTCTCAAGAGCTAACCACATGGAATCATGCACCGCTTAGGGCCTTGCTGATCTAGGCTTGACATTTTGCTATTTTTTGCACCCCCATTTTACTTTTCAAGCGCAGGCCCATTTATCTTTTTTATTTATTTTCTGACTCAAACAAAAAAATACGCTTGGGCTTGTTTGCTACTTTTTACCTCCCTTTTACTTTTTAACACCCAGGCCCAATATTTTTTATATTCTTCATATTTTCTTTATTTTTCTTTCTTTATTTATTCTTTATTTTCAAAAATACAAAAACATATTTTCTTAAATAATTATATTAAAAAATATTTTAATTCAAGTACTTTATTTTATTTTTGTCCATTAAATTAAATTTTATTAGTTCTTTTATATTATAAAACATTTTATTAACATTAACATTCAAATTATTTTACAAACAAATTATTAGACTTATATTTTATTTTATTTTTAAATCCAATTAACTTAGACTTTAGGTTTTGATTAAATAATTAATTAACTTCTCTTGTAATTAAATCTAATTAGTTTTATTAGGTCAATCTTTAAACCTTTTCCATAAAAAACGACAAAAACAATTTCTTTTTTCTTCTACTTTACATTAATATGCATTTTATTATTTCGCATTATCATTTATGTACTGTAATAGATAATTAGGCTTTATTTCTTTCCTCCCCCATTTACAAACTTTGTACTCTCCATTCTCAAAGCGTTGTAATAGCGTAGGACATTTAAATTCCACAATTTATCGCTTTCTTTATTATTGTTAGTAATTAGGGTTTGCATGACAAGATTAAAACCAACCATAGCAAAACCCTAATCCAAGAAAAATAATTGAAACAAAAACACTTTACACACATACACCTATAGGGTAACCCACACTTGTTGCCTCAGATGAAAACTGTCATGTCCCTCAAATGTGGGATGCTTAGAAAAGACCCTCGATTAAAAGATCGTAGTCCCTCGATGACCCTTCAAGGTTTCCTTCACTAAACGATCT
The DNA here is from genome assembly GCA_948472305.1 of Vicia faba. Lineage (NCBI taxonomy): Eukaryota > Viridiplantae > Streptophyta > Magnoliopsida > Fabales > Fabaceae > Vicia > Vicia faba. The sequence goes on along the minus strand of OX451741.1, from coordinate 1,434,143,975 downwards.
TAGTCCCTTACGACAAATTGCTAAAGTATCTTACAAGTTGCCTTCTATGACTGCACGATGACCCACGCCTGTCCCTCACATCTAATGACGTGGCTCCCTACCAACCAATGGTAAAGTAGAACTATCTAAAGGAGGAGGAAAAGAATAAAGACTTTTTGAGTAGGTAGATTGCTCGTAATTGCTTTCACACAAACTAAAACCATTTTTAAACCTCACACATTCAAAAACGAACATCTTTTCAAACACTCTCCTTTCAACAAATATTTTCAAAACAAACATTTTGTATACATTCTCAATGATACGAGAATTATTGCAAAATTTCCACACCAAGGCATTTTCAAAATATTTCCAAAATAAACATTTTGTATACATTCTCAACAATATGACAATCATTACAAAATCACCACTTTCAAAACATCTTTCAACTTACACAAAGTATTTCAAAGTGAGCTAGCAGTTAAGAGCCCGTAGATAACTACAGATGAAAAGGATGCTAACATCTTCCCTTTTCATAAATTACCCCCCGAACTCAAGAAAATTCTCAAAAGGTCTTTCCTGTTATTTTCACCCTTTCCTTTATTGGATAAAAGAAAGGTCAGTGGAGACTCTTGCTATCCGCAACATTTACAATAAAACGTAAAACACTAAGTCAGTTCTCCCACCGTATTACAGAACTGGCGACTCTGCCGGGGAGAAGATTTTCTAAAGCAGGGTTAAATTAAGAGCTAGATCACCTTTATTGCTTTATGTGTTTGCCTTGTTTGCTTTACATTTTGGGTCTATGCTTGGGTTTATTTCTTGAAAAGATCATATACCTGGATTTGGGGCATACTAGGTAAGTAGCAATAGATCGTGGAAAATGTACGGCATAGACCGATATGGTTGAAGCGATGGTTATGTTAGTGTGACACATTTGCTGGTATCAGCGTCCCTTGAGTTAAATCAAGGAGAATACGGGTCCGCTGTATGGTGTCATGAAGCACTAACTGACCATAGAACCTTAGTTGAACAACTTGGCCATTAGAAAGTAGTGAGATAGATGGCGTTAGGGCAGACTAAATTTGGTTGATACTCGATACTACACTCATTGAGATCAGACTTTCGGGATATTTCAGTCGCTAAAACAGAAGCTTCTTCTGAAATAATGCCCGATGAAGAAAGGTTAATGATATTGAGATTCCTTAGAACCCGATTACTTTCTTTTAGGAGAGGTTGAGCCAACTAAAACTTCAATAGGGTACTTACTTATAAACCCCATGCAAGCCTAAACCTAAGGCCTTGTGTGTTTTGTTTGTGTAGGATTATTTGTTCATGACATCATAACATCATGCCATAGCATTTTCACTAACCATTTTAAGAACCTGGGGATTTATCTTTGTTCTGTTTTGTAGGTTATGGCTTCTGCTCACAGGAATATCATCCGAATAAGCTTTATAAGGGTGCCTCCTCAACACAAATAGTTAGCATCAAGGGTTCCTGAGAATTCTCCGTTCACCAAAAGGTATGAGTGACTTCTCAATCTGGTTACCTCAAGCTTTAAAGAAGACATGATGTGTATGCTCTTTTAGTTCTTTGATCCTGTACATCATTGTTTCACCTTTCCTAATTATCAATTGGTTCCCACATTGGAAGAGTTCTCTCAACTATTAGGAGTTCCTGTTCTTGATCAAATACCCTTCACCAGTCTAGAGAAAGATCCAAAACCTGAAGAAATTGCATTAGCCTTACATTTGAAACAGTCTGACATTGTAGCTAATTGGGAAGCAAGGAGCGGAGTCAAGGGTTTGCTAGTTAAATTTCGGTTAGAGAAGACTCAACTATTTTGGGAGGCTATGGATTTGTAAGCTTTTGAAGAAGTTTTGGATCTTCTAATCTATGGGTTAGTATTGTTCCCTAATCCATACCAACTCATAGATGTGAATGCTGTCAAAATTTTCCTTTCTCGTAACCCTGTGCCTACTTTGCTCGGAGACATTTTGCATACTCTTCACACTCGTACCATGAGAAGGAGAAGGGCTCTTATGTGTTGCGTATCGTTTCTATCTAGGTGGTTTATTTGGCACCTTCCTTGGTCGGTATTGAAGAACGAACAAGGCTTGAGGTGGTCTCAAAGGATGATGTCACTCTCTTATTCAGATATTTATTGGTGTTCCCGATCTCTGGAGGATGTTACTATCATTAACCATTGTGGTGAATTCCCTAATGTTCCGCTCCTTGGCATTAAGGGAAGTATTACTCATAACACTTCTGTAGCTCTATAACAATTTGGTTATCCTCGAAGAGATGGTCCTCATGATGCGTTTATCCATGGTATTATGTTCGACTACGAGAATGATGTTCAAGGTTATCGTCAAAGATTTGTACGAGCTTGGGGTATGGTAAACAAGGTTGATAGCAACACTTTGAGGCTTAATAACTCTATTCCTTTAAAGCCTTATCTCAAATGGGTGCGAGCTCGAGCTCAAAATCTCATGATGCCATATCCAGGAATTCCACCAGTGATTATGGAGCCCATTGTCGAAGGGGTTATTCTTTATACCATTCTCCATCCTGACATGCCTACCGACCTCGAAGAGTTGCAGACGTTGTGGATTCAACTCAAAGGAGAACAAGACACCTTTGAAGCTCAATTCTACGCAAGCGAGAAGAAAGTGTTGGAGCTCACCAAGCAACTTGACGAGGAGCAAAGCCTAAATGCCTACATCGACATAAAGAGGAAACGAGCGTGGGAGACCTGAGTCTTAGGTTTTAGGAGTTCTTATTTTGTTAACTCTTTATTGTAAGCCCAAGGGGAAATTGTAACTCTTGAACTTATTAATGCAATTGTTGTTTTTATTTCATTTTTGGCTAGCAAATTTAAATCTCCTGAGGTTCTTGAAAACATTGCATCCACATAGCACACGTCATATCATAAGCAGGTTTTCTGATACAGGTTTCCTTATCCTTTTACTGTTTATTTTAGTATGAGATGGCTCTAGAGCAAACCGTCAAAGATCTGCAAACTCAACACGCATAGTTCCAAGAGACTCTCCTTAACTTAGCTAAAGGACAACAAGAGATGGTGGAACTCTTTGTCACCAAAAAGAAGACTAAGAAACGGGTTATTATTCTCAATAACGGGCCTTCTACAAACAATACCAATACAATGATGACCTTGCACAAACTTGCATGCAATTACAAAGTATGACTATGGGCTCAAGCGAAAGCTTTAAGGAGTATGATAAAAAATGGAGGGACCTGGCCGGAAGGGTGCAACCCCCTTTGACTGGCCTAGAATTGGCGGACATGTTCATTGGCACTCTGTCGGGCCCATTCTTTAATTTGCTGATTGAGAGTTCTTCGTCAGGGTTTACTGAGCTGATTTTAACTGGCGAACGACTTGAACTTGGAATCAAAAGCGGGATGATTCAGATGGTTGCATCCTCTAGTACTGTGAAGAAACCATTTGTTAGAAAGACGAAAACTAATGCGGTTTATAGCCAAAAGAGCTGTGTTAAAATGATCGTCATCAATCGATAGGAGTAGTATTGATTTCTAACCCAACCCCAGTTCAACGACCACCGTGACAAAACAATCAGCATAGGCCATCTTCCCTAAGGAGGCAGTTCACTAAGATTAATATGCCATTGGCTCAAGCATTACAACATCTGTTGAAAGCACAACTAATAACACTGTGGGATTCTCCTCAAAATCCCAACATATCATCTTCGAAGTATAACCCAAATACAAGGTGTGCATACCATTCCAATAGTCCTGGGCACGACACTAGTGATTGTTGGACCCTAAAAAGCAAAATCCAAGATTTGATTGACAACAAGGTGATTGAATTTTACCCTCCACAGACCCCTAATGTGATTACCGCACCCATGCCCATTCATGGTAAAGGTGTTAATGCTGTTGACGATGTTTCCTATATCTCCTCCATCAGTGATTTGACCACTCCCTTGATGACCATTAAGAAGAATATGTTAAGATCCGGTTTATTTTCGGGTTGCCTTGAGAATTGTTACCATTGTGCTTCCCAAACTAATGGTTGTATGTGGCTGAAGAAAGGTATTTAATGCCTGATTGATAGCCATGAAATTCTGTTCGAGAAAACTCCATCCATGAAGAGTTTTCCCGAAACTATATCTCAAGAGCTGAGACTTGAAGATGTTTCTATAATCACCATTTCCAATACCCCTATAAGGATCACCTCTTGAGGTGCTATAAGGATTCCTACTGAGCCGAGAGTGGCTCCCCTGATCATCACTACACCGGGGCCAGTCCCCTATTCCTCGGACAAAGCCGTGCCTTGGAACTATGGGGCAGAAGTTTATTATCATGGTGTCAAGAAAGAGGCATGGATTACTGAAAATGAAGATCCTGAAATTACAAACATTGTCGGAACTAGTAAGGTCACTTGGACATGAAGGATCTTCTCTCTGGAGAACTCTCCTCCAACAACTGCTACAACACCTGTTCATATTCCTGCTGTTGGGCCAACTACTGACGCCTGAGGTAAAGAGAAAGTATCTGAGCATGCCCAGATGGAGGCGCCATCCAAAGATGTTACAATTGAAGACCCATCTAGACAAGAGATGGAATAAATTCTGAAGATCATCCGAAAAATGACTACAAAATAGTTGAACAACTGGGGCAGACATCCTCAAAAAAATTCATGATATCCTTGTTATTATCCTCCAAAGCACATGCCCAAGCTTTGTTAAAATTTCTGAAGAATTCCCATTGTTGTACCCCAAAATTTGCCCTCTCTTTTCTCAGGTATTTTCTCACAAGATTTTCCATGACATCAAGTTTGCAGCACTGATACAACAATTTGGGTTTGGAATTGACACAAGGGGAAAATGGTCAAAATGCACACTGAAAAGTCAAAATTTGATTTTTGGATCAAAATCAAGTTTCAAGAATCATATTTCATCAAGACATGTTGGAATATGAAGTTTATTTGATCAAGAAAATCAAAAGTCAAATTTACTTTTGAAAGGTCAAAATTCCAAATGCTTAGAAATTTTTCTAAGTGTTTAGGAAAGATGATAAGTTCAGAACTTCTGGCCAGATTTTCACCATGATGCAAGTTGATTCTGGAAGAACTTCTGACACAAGAGTTATAGATCTCCATGAGATCTAAAACATTGCAGAATAGAACTTCTCCTAGAAATGCTGGAATTTCAAGTTATAAATCTTTGAAGACACGTCCATGAAACTGAAGCACTCAACAAATTCTGTACATTTCCAAGATAGAATTTGGTTATAACTTCTGGGTCAGTTTTTACGAAGGTTCAATCAGAATTTACAAGAGTAATTCAAAGAAGGTCTGCAACGCATGTTACAAGCTTTTGAAAAGTCTGAGAACTCCCTTCAGAACATGCTGGAGCAGGGAAATTCAAAGATCAGAAGTTGGATGTTTGTTCTAAGTTACGCTGATGATGAGCTTCTGATGTAGATTAAATCTATGATACATAATCTCATATTGCAGGATTCTGTTTTGACAAATATCATCATCATTTAATGCTCACACCCACTTTTGAGTCTTTATCCAAAGGATTTCCCCACGTGTGGCATAAAAGTACCATGGTTGTCCTTGAAAAGAAAACTTTTGTACAAATTTTATGCTGGGCCCATGCTTTACTTTTGCTTCTAAGGGTACTTTTCCATAATTCATGCTTACAAATTCAGTTTAGGCACGACCAAAAGTTGCTAACCACCCTACTTTGTGCCTTATTTGCTTCAAGAACAAGTCAACGCTCTAGCATATGATGGTTGTACTCTTGACTTCTCCAATCTACAAAATCATTGCCTATAAATTGAACTTCATTTGCAACTGTAAAGAGGTCGAAAAATTGAAAAGAAAAATCCTTGAAACCTTGCTAAAAATTCAAAGAATTCGAAACTGCAAACACAAATACAAAATCTGCTAGTTTCTGATTTTTGCTTTCAAACTCCAATTTTCCTCAAGTGTTTCTTGACCAAATTATCAACACAGTTTCTAATACACATTTAGAAGCCGTCCCAACTTTTGTTTTCAGACTGTAACATGTTCTCCATCTATCTCCACCTCAGAAAGTCGGAACTTTGCTTCTTGGCTGTTCTAGAATTTTCCAGCCATTCATAGCTCAAGTTAAAGGTTGTTCTAGCCTTCTGAGCACGTGAGGAAGATGACCAAAATATCACAGCAGTCAGAACCAGGCTCTAGCTCACAGAACATTTTCCAGCTGCAAGGTAAGCTTCTGCCGACTCTCATCATATTACTTAGGCATTGTTAGACTTGTATGTTCAAAAATACAATGTAGACATCTTGACTCTGATTCTGTACATATTCATAAATTTCATGTATTTTTAACTAAGTAGAGAGAACTTCAGTTCAAAACTTCTTGAGAAAATTAGGATTCAGAATTAGGATTAGCAAAATTCATGTTTGCTTCTGGTTTATAGTTCTGATACCTTATATTTCTGAAACATGATGAAATTTGCCATAACTGCTATGTTTTCATTTTCCATTTCTTGTTAAGAAATGACTAAGTTGCAGATGCTCTAACTAGCATGGAGAAGGAGATGAAATTCATCATCAGAGTTTACTTTGTGATACATGTTTATGCTTTCTCTTCTAATACCAGATGTATATCCACCCAGTGGTAGAAAGCGTGCACATAAGACATTAGTGCTAAGGGTCATGGGTTCTAGCCCCAGAAGAAAGTTTTTTAGGTTCATTTATTGACATTTTTACCCATTTATCTGTCAGAAAATATTCCTAGACCAGAACTTCTAGATATCCTCACCCAACGACATTATCACCTCACTCTCTCAACAACCAGATCTTCTAGGTCTCCAGTTGCATTAGAACTTATAGGCTCTCTCAAACGACCAGAACTTATGACATTCAAGTGACATTAGAGTTTCTAGATTCCCTCAGCAATCAGAACTTCTAGACTCCCCTTTGTTCCCAACGGACCCAGAACTTTTGACTTTCCTCTTTTCTGCTAACATTTTCTTTCTGACTTGCAGTGTACCAGAGTCAGAACTTCTGCTCCCTCTTATTTCAGCAACGTGCTGATTTTGACCCCTTTTCCTCTTATTATTTTATTTTGTCTTTAATAATCAAAAACACCAAAAATATTTTTATACTCACATACTTTATTTCATCTCTTGTAAAACCAAAAGATCAAAAATATTTTCTTAAGCAAACTTATTTCTTTTCTTAACAAAAACAAAACAAGTCCATTTCAATTCATGTACATTATTTCAATATGGTTGTAATAGATAATTAGGATTTTAATTTCATGCAATCCCCATTTGTAAATTTGTACATCCCATCCCCCTAATGATTGTAATAGCGTAGAATATTTACTTTCCTCAATTTATCGATTTCATATAAATGCTAGTAAAGTAGGATTTGTATAGGAAGATAAAATCAACAAGTCGACAACCCCTAATCAAAGATTAAATACATGTAAATCAAACGCACTATTCACACATGCACCCTTAGGGTTAACTCCACTTGTTGACTAAAAAATGGTCATGTTACGCATGTGAGATGTCTTAGGAAAAACATTAAAAAATACAAGATCATAGTCCCTCGATGACGCTACGAATGTTGCCTTATAAATTATCTTAGTCCCTCAAGAGAAATGCTAAGATATCTCACAAAATTGCTATCATGACTATACGATGACCCACGCCAGTCCCTTTACATCCAAAGATAAGGCTTCTTACCAATCAATGGTAAGATGGAAATATCAAAGGAAGAGAGAAACGAATAAAAGACTTTTTGAGTAGGTATAAATGCTCCTAGTTGCTTGCTCACTTTCAAAACAAACATCCTTGCAAACACACACCAAACACTTTCAAAACATGAAATATTTTCAAAATTCCAACACTTTGTATACGTTTTTACAAAATGAGAACTATTACAAAGTTTTCCTAAACAAAGGCGCCTTTTAAAAATACTTTCGAAAATCACCACAAAGCACATTTTCAAACAAAGCAAGTGATCTAGCAAGCAAACAAGAGCCCATAGATAGCTATGGATGAAAAGGGTGCTAATACCTTCCCTTTTCATAATCTACCCCCCGAACTCAAGAAAATAATCTCATAGGCCTTTCCTGTTCTTTTAACCCTTTCCTTTATTTGGATAAAATAAAAGTCAGTGGTGACTCTTGCTAACCGCAACAATTATGATCAAACGCAAAACATACCAAGTCAGTTCTCCCACCGTATCACACCCATGTACCACAAGAGATCACTACTGATCAATTTGAGAATTGTGTTGCAAGCCTAATTGCTGATAATGGCTTGGGCTTTTCTGATGCAAATTTAACTCCGGCTAGAAAGAATCATAACAAGGCCCTCTATATCTCTATTGAATGCAAATGCACCACCCTAGAGCATGTGTTAGTAGATACTGGGTCCTCCCTAGATGTTTTACCCAAAGGTGCTTTGATAGATTGAATTGTGATGGGCTGATGCTGAAACCCAACGATATTGTGGTAAGAGCCTTTGATGGGTCAAAGACAATGGTCCATGGAGAGTTTGATCTTCCGATAAAGTTGGGATCCCAAGTTTTCAATTCAACACTTTATGAAATGGATATCCACCAAGTCTATTCTTTCTTTCTAGGACGCCCATGGATTCATGGGGTAGGTGTGGTTACCTCTACATTGCATCAAAACTGAAATATCTGGTGAAAGGGAAGATTGTCACAGTCGGTGGAGAGGAAGAATATATGGTGAGTCATTTGAATTCTTTCAAATATGTTGAAATGAATGGAGAATTCATTGAAACCCCCTGCCAGACATTTGAGGTAATCCCTCTGACGATTGTTGGCGCTAAAGCTACTATTCCTGAGGTCTCTAAAAACACACCAAGAATGGCTTCCTTAAAGGATGTTAGGGTTGTGGTAAAAGATGGAGGTTGCACTATCTGGGGACAACTTCTTGATATCCCTTACAAATCAGACAAATTTGGATTGGGTTTCACTTCAAAGGCTCAAAAATAGGTTCATCGTGTTCGTGCTGGAAGACCACCACTCCATATTAACAACAATGAAGTCAATGCTCTGGAAGACACTGATAGTGATGGTGACTTGGACGACTAGATATTCCCTACTGTTTACAGTGGACTCAACAACTAGAAGGCCAAAGACTTCATCTCAATCTGCTTCATCCAGGAGTAATTTCTATTTCCAATTTCTATTGCTTTAAGAAGTTTGCCTGTATAATTTCTTTAAAAACAATGACTTTAAACCATGTGCCTTGCCCAGAGCACAATGGTCCATTTGTTAAGGGTTTTCATTTGATATATCATATGCTCATTTAATGAAAACATTGGACGATTTTTCATTTAAATTTTGCGCTCCTTGTCTTTCTTTTCTTTATTGCATTTTCAAAATAGCCACATGACCTTACATGCACACACACACACACATTTGCAGATCCACATCCATTACGGATCTCATTAACAACAATTCTGCTATTGTCGTTTATGACTTCGAAAATCTAATCTATCAAGGCGAAGACGAAGGTGAAGAAGATTGTGAGATACCCGTAGAACTCGCTAGACTCTTGATACAAGAGGAAAAAGCTATCCAACTGCACGAAGAACCAGTCGAAGTGATAAACTTGGGTACTGAGGCAGATAAGAAAGAAGTTAAGATTGGCGTCAACCTGGAAGACAGTGTCAAGAGAAGATTAGTCCAGATGTTGTACGAAAATGTTGATGTCTTTGCTTGGTCATACAAAGATATGTCGGGGCTCGATACTGATATCGTGGTTCATCGGCTGCTAATGAAAGAAGGTTATTCTTAGATCAAACAAAAGGTTCGTCGCATGCATCCTGATATGTTAGAAAAAATCAAGACTGAGTTAATGAAACAATTCAATGCATGTTTCTTGGCAGTGATGTCGTATCCGCAATGGGTTGCAATGTCGTTCCAGTGCTAAAAAAATATGGTAAGGTCCGTATGTATGTAGACTACATGGATTTAAATAGGGCAAGCCCCGAAGATGACTTCCCACTACCATATATTGATGTCTTAGTTGACAACACTGCTCAACACAAGGTGTTCTCCTTTATGGATGGCTTCTCGGGTTATAACCAAATCAAAATGGCGCCTGAAGACATGGAGAAAACCACTTTTGTCACACAGTGGGGAACCTTCTAGTATAAGGTCATGCCTTTTGGGATGAATAACGTAGGCGCAACTTATCAACGAGCTATTGTAGCTTTATTTCATGACATGATTCATCATGAAATAGAAGTCTATGTGGATGACATGATAGCGATATCACAAACTGAGGAAGAGCACCTTATTTATTTGCAAAAACTGTTTGACAGGCTGAAGAAATACAAGTTGAGGTTGAATCCCAACAAGTGCATCTTTGTGGTAAGGTCTGGAAAGCTCCTAGGCTTCGTCGTTAGTGGCAACGGTATTGAGGTTGGTCTCGTAAAGGTCAAAGATATCCAAGAAATTCCAAATGACCGTATTGAGAAGGAGGTCAGAGGTTTCTTAGGACGACTCAACTATATTTCCCGATTCATTTCTCATATGACCGCTACTTATGAGCCACTCTTCAAGCTGCTGAAGAAAGAACAAGTAGTAAAATGGACTGACAACTGTTGTAGCGTTAGAAATACTTAAGACTAAGCCATTGGATTGACTAGACTTTATAAAAATCAAAATAAAAATCTCCACCACGCTTTATTATTTCCAAAGGAATGAGAAAAGAGCGAATAACCCAAAAAGAGGGGGGAAAGATTCAAGGTAAGGGGGTTGGTTATGCAAAGGGAAGGTATTAGAATCCTAAACATCTACAGTACTCCGCAGGAACCTCTTTGTAAAAATCTGTATATTTTGGCTATAAAATGTTACATGTAAAATAGATGGTGGAGGTGAGAAAAAGAAATATATTTTTTATGATTTTTGCACTCGCCACGGTTGTGAACCTATAGTGCCTACGTACCACCTTTCGTGCAATAGGGGATCAGGGTACACGTAGTTCCTCTTTGAAAATTTGAAACACAAATGTGTTGGTTAATTTTATAACATAAAACATCATCGTCATTGTCCGTATGGAAAACACACCTACTACCCACAATCATGAGAAAGGAGAATTTGCATCATCTCAAAGTGGAGGATATGGATTGGATTTCAAAATCAACAATGCCTCACTCAAAGCCTAAGTGGAAAATATCTCTCTTCACTACATATTGTAGAAGTATAGTTGTTCACATCACTACAAGGATTGACAAAAGTTTAATCTTTTTAAGAAAAGTTTAAAGATAAAAGCCAAAGTGGCAAAATTGTTTGAAATGAGATTGATTGACTTTTAGTATTCTCACAAAAAAATGTCAAGGTATTATTAAGTTGATTGAAGTTTATTTATGAAAATGTTTTGAAAATGCATGGACATAAGTCCAAGTTTATTATGAAAATGGTTCAAGTTTCAAAACAAGAAGAGTTTTCAAAAGGAGGGAGAAGATTTTTGAAATTAAAGAAGATGGGAGGAGATGAAGAGACTATCTTAAAGCATAAGGTAAAAGCTAGGGATAAGAACCATCTAACCAACAAGACGCTAATACTTGACATTATGAGTCAATATAGAATTCCCATTCTTCGGATTGAAACCAAGCAAGCAAAGATATTAGACCTCTTGAGAGAACCAAACTTCAAGTTTATTTAAGTCTTCGCAAAAATTGGGCAGAGTAACGGCTATATACGGGTGAATTCCAGATTACAAACAAAGTATGTAATCACAATAACCTGCACACAAAACAAACAAACAACCAAATTTCTTGAGGTAAACCTCAAGAACTCCAGAAAAAATATGAATTAAGGTCACAAGGTCTCCAACATAGGCCAAGGTCTCTAATCCTAAGTCCAAGAAGTCCAATACTCCATAATGCAAAGGATAGTAAACAAATAGTCCAAATATCATTAAAGTTTTTTATGGTTCATGTTGATTATTAGGTGTCTTCAAAAGGAAAAGAAAAGCTCAAGTGAGCAAAATAAAAATGACATAAAAGTAAATGCTCAAGTGAGCAAAGAGGAAAATAGCATGAAATGTAAAATGCTAAAAGTAAATGGTACATAAAGCATAAAAATAAAAGCATAAAGTAAAGTCAATTGTTATAAATTAGTGGTTAGTTGGATGACCATCTTGAAACTTGCATTTGGAACTCATTAGAGGATTGGTAGAACCAAAGCCTCCACACAACAAGTTGCATTTAATTTTTGTCAAGTATATCATCCATTTTGGAATCCTCAAAAGTAACATTTAATGATCAACGATGTTTAAGTGATCCGCGTTGACCAAAAGTGATGTAGATCCATTAGAGGATTGGTAGAACCAAAGCCTCCACACAATTAATCTCAAGGTTATTGGATCAAAGAGATCAAATTAACATACTTGGGCTTGCAAACATAGGTTTGGGCCACAAATGATCATTTATTCGAATCGGGACAAAATTTTGCGCTATGTTAAGCAATCATAAATGGACTTATGTAGAAGTCGCACCTATTTTGAGGCCGGTCAATAACAATCTATGTACTTAATGTTTGGATAAATGATATAGAGATCACCATCCCTTAACATGTAGCACAATTAAAAAATAAAGGGATAAGATGAAGATGGAGGGGAATGATAAGCTAATTTGGATTACCACCTCAAAATTCTTTCATCTTTAAATTCAACCACTCCTCTAGATGGATTAAAGCACTAAACACATCATTAATCCAAAGCACAAAAAATGAATTAAATAATTCACTCTTAGGTAGATTTGAATTGATGAACATTTATCCAACTCCATCTACATCACAAAGTCCATTGATTTTAAAGAGAAATTGGACATTTAAAATTGCAATCCAAACCAACAATCAAAAGGAGTGAGTAGAAAAACATTTATGGATCAAAACAGCCCCAAAACAAGGCAAAAATACATTTTGTTTCTGTGTAAATCGATTGCACTAAAGTGTAAATCGATTTACACAGTAAAATTTTCAAAAATCTGCGTGAAATTGCTTTTGTGCAATCGGTTGCACTGTTACTGCAATCGATTGCACGCTGTTACAGACAACAAAACAGCATTTTAAAAGGCTAAATTCTTGTTCAAAAATTTCCATCAAATACCTTATGGTCATGGATCCAATTGAGCACGAAAATTCCATCAAATTATGAGAAAATAACACCATTGGAATCACAAAATATTGCTCAATAAATTAAACTTAAAGATCAACAAGAGATCATATTGTGAAAGATGAATTATCCAATTTACCAAAGGTAGATCTAAAGAATTATCAAAACAACTTCAAGAATTTGCTTCAATTCAACCACAAGAATCAATTGCCCCAGCTTAGATATAGAGAATTAATAAAGAAAAAGTGTTTAGATGAAGGTTTAGCTCAAAGATTAGTAAGCTTCAATGCAAAGCTTACTAACTTTTTGAAAATGGAGCTTTGAGTGAATTTGGTAGATGGAGAGAATTGAGAGATTTTTTAGCATGGTGGATTTGACTATCAAAAGCTTGAAATTTGATAGATTGAAATTTGACTATAGAGTTTAGGATTGGGATTAGTGGTAATTTGGTAATTGATTCTTGGAGCCAAAATTTGAATTAATGATAATTCTTTCAAATGTTAGAGCCAAAATTGAATTAATGATAATTATTCTTAAAAATTAAAGATTGACACTAAAATATGAATTAATGATACATGTTTCAAAAAATGAATAAAAATTGGAGCCAAAATTTGACAATCTTAAAATTGCTGATTTTTTTTTCAAATTTTCACGCTGTGCAATGGGTTGCACTATAGTGCAAATCAATTTTAATAGTGTATTTTTTCAAAAATGGCGCAAAATGCACTATGTGCAATCGATTGCACTCTAAGAGCAATTGATGGGCTTTTACTGTTTAGTCTAAATTATAACTGCAAGTGCACAACCTATCGAAGTAATATATAAGATTATCGAACCACAAAGACCAATTGTCAATCTATCGACTCTATTGTTAAGGTGTTTATCTAAGGAAGATCAGTAAGGGATTGAGTTCAGTACAGGGAAATAAAAGCGAATAAAATTAAAGAGATAAAACAAACGGGATCGAATGTAAATCACGAGATCAGACAGTGTCCTAGCATGCATGTATAGTATTTACTTTTGGGCAATATTTACCATTTATAGCAAAGAACTGTTTAACATGAACTTGTAGCTTTCGCATACTAAGAACCGAGTTTACTCTTTAAATTAAATTCCTTTATTGTCACTTATAAAGGGTGCCTAACGCGTTAAAGAAGTAAAACTATTTTTAAGAAACAAGTTATTTTGACTTAGTGAAAAAGTGTTTTAATTTGGAAAACTTAACTTAAAGAGATCCTTGGCTTTTGACCAAGAATCAGATTTTAATCCCACAAACGCGTCCGCAAATAGTTTCAAAATCATTTTCTAAAATTATATCAAGTAATCCTACTTAACCAAACGAACTGCTTTCGCTCTTTTCGTTTGGTCAAGAACTAATCTGGCTTAATCTCAAGTATGGACGACTTTCGATCTTACCCATAAACTTTTAAACACATTTAAACCAGTATTAAAAACTAAAACATCCCAAAGGTATTTCTATTAGATTGTCATGCAGGACATAGTTATGATTCGATCCTTACATTCTAACCCTAATAAATTTAGCTAGACATGGTAAGCATTTAAAGTCTATAAAACATGTAGACTATGATAAGAGCGTTTAAAGTCTATAAAACGTGTAGACTATGGTAAGAGCGTTTAGAGTCTATAAAACGTGTAGACTATGGTAAGAGCGTTTAGAGTCTATAAAACGTGTAGACTATGGTAAGAGCATTTAGAGTCTATAAAACATGTAGACTATGGTAAGAGAATTTAGAGTCTATAAAACGTGTAGACTATGGTAAGAGCGTTTAGAGTCTATAAAATGTGTAGACTATGGTAAGAGCATTTAGAGTCTATAAAACCTGTAGACTATGGTAAGAGCATTTAGAGTCTATAAAACATGTAGACTATGGTAAGAGCATAAAATAAATGAAATCAATTAAATTATAACCTTGCTTCAATCAGAGGCTTGAATCTGATACAAGTTGTGGAAATGTAAAAGATAGTATGATAAACTTCAAACAAAGTGCTCCAAACTTGAATACAAACTCGCACACTCAAGTGTGATAACTTCCCGATGTGAGAAGATTATCACTTTACAAAGTAGTAATATATGCCTAATCAGTAACTTGACTGGATCTAAGTTTGCATCTAAGTTTGGATGAAAACGAAAATGAAATGAACTTGCTATTAATAGAAGATCCTGAAACTCTATAAAGACAAGCATGCCCCTCAACTCCTTCTGAGCGGGAAATGGTTTGTGAAGGCCGCGGGCGCGGATACCCTCCCCGCGGGCGCGGTGAGTGAAAATGGAGAGATCGTGGGAACGTGGCAGTTGGCCCCAGGGTGAAAGTGCGCCATGTCAGCGCATTCTCTGTAGCCGGCGCGGGGCTGGATGTCATGTGTGTATTTTCTTGGAAAAACCCTATTTTTCTGGCGTTTTCGCTCGTTTCTTCTATGAAGGCTCTGAAAGGACATGTGACCTGAAAACAAAGGAAACAAGGGCATAATACTAGAAAAAAAATAATAAAACTAAGGAAAACATGTGATATTCGAGTCAGAAACATAGTGCGATTCGGTGTTATCAAATTCTCCCACACTTAAACCTTTGCTTGTTCTCAAACAAAAGTCTCAAAAGTAGTCAAAGGGATACAAGTGTTTTTTTCTAGTTATCGAGCTAAAGCAGTAAGGTTCAAGTGAGAGTGTGTTCGACAGGTACCAACTATTTTAACTAAGAACATCGAAGTGATACTTTACCGCAGAATGCGGACATAAACCTTATTACTATACAAGTCAACTCCTATTACTCCCACTATGCTAAGACTTCTCTTCTAGGTAAGGTCCTTTTCATTCAGGTGTAATCACATTAAGCCCGTTATCCGTACATACTCATAGTGTAGTGACCGGTTAGTGATTCTGATCTTTGTAATGGGATTCTGGTATAAGAATTGGTGAATCCCATTATTACCCAATTATAGCTGTGGTGGATCAGATTGTAATCTGCCCTACCGAGTTCAGCACCAGATACCTCTGAACCAGCCATAATGGGTAATGCCTTTTATTATTATTTTTCACTTTTTATTTTTTGTGGATGTTCGCGACCAGTGGAATTAAATGATCGTGTGAGGATCACCCAATTCATGGTCGTAACCATAAATTTTTTTCTTATATATATATATATATATATATATATATATATATATATATATATATATATATATATATATATATATATATATATATATATATATATATATATATATATATATATATATATATATATATATATATATATATATATATATATTCAAGGCAAAAAGATCATTAACTTATTTTCATCGATCCTACACGTAGCGCATGCTTAGGCCGGAGCCGACTACAAGAATAAACTACTTAGGACCCGTTTTGTAAAATTAAAATCATAGCATGGAGAGAAGACATAATTAACTCTAATATTTACAAGGTCTATGGTGTAAAAGACGATGTTGATTTTTCAAAAAGGGTACCTAAGACTAATCACACTCTATCCTAAACCTAAAAACTTTACTTATGGCCAAAAAACTAAAAACATGTTGTATTCATTTTTAGCAAAAAATTTTCTCAAGGCTAGGAAGTGGTGGAGAACTTCAGGATACGCTGCGCAAAATGACTCGTCAATCACATGTATTCTATTTAACAGCTAAACTACTAAAAGGGAAATAACTAAAAGATACTGAAAAATAAAGTACTGAAAAGGGAAATAACGAAAAAAGAAATAACGGAAAGGAAATAAAAGCGATAAAATGCTCCTCCCACACTTGAATTAGACATTGTATCCAATGTTCCAAAACAAGTCTAGGTATGAGATACCTGGTAAAACTAGTGAGGTCCACTAGTACCCTCGCCATCCTGAGGTGAACGTTCGGAACGACGGCTACGACTACGGCGGTGGCGATCTCTATCGAGGCTAAACTGTGTCATGCGCTCAGTGAGAGCAGCATTTGCAGTTTGTGTGGCCTACATTAATTGGAAGTGAGTAGCGAAGCTAGTCTGCTGACGGTGCTGCTGGTTTTGGAAAGCCAATTGACTTTCCATGATGGTAGTCAGAGAGCGGGCGTTTTGAATTTGATACGCCTGCATGAAAGCCATGTTGTCGACAACCTGTTGTTGGATCGTAGAAAGGAGGGCATCACGCCTCTTCTCTCTAGCCATATGCTCTCTCCACATGTCCTCAGTGACATGGAAGCTCGGGACGGTACCTGCAGGAGGGTTAGAAGTAGATGGTGCAGTGTGTGATGGTGTAAATCGAGGAGGTGACTCTATTTAAAAGTCATACTCGTCATCAGTGTTGTTCCCCTCCTCTAAAGGAACATTCGGAGGTAACAGACCAGTGAAAGTGGGAGTGCTTAAATCATAGGTCCAGTTACACTCCAATCTAACGTTAGTGCGAAGGGTACACGGGAGGACAACACTTGGTACAACAGCATTACCAATCATAAGGTAATAGCCACCTTCCCTTCTCGCTTTGCAGAGGCGCATATCTTTCAAAAATTTCAGGCCTGCAGTACGAGGAGGAAGTGGCTCTAAAGTAGCAAGCTCGATGGCCAAGCCAAGGGCACGAGTGATAGTAGTAACCAGGCCACCAAAAGAAATCGGTGCCCTCTTTTTTCGGACATAGCTCATGTGAGCAATCATAAAGGGCACCGGGTTAATTTTGGTGTCGGTGAGGCATGCTTGCATAATAATTAACTGTTTAGCATTCACCTTGTTCGGGTTTTCCCGAGCAAAGATGGTGGATGCTAAAAGGTATCGAAAGACAAGTATAGCCGGATTATGGACACTCGAGGCTAGCAGGCCATCAAAAGAATTCGCTTCTTGGTTTGTAAGTTTTTTCCAGAAAGCATAGCCAGCGGTTGTCCATTCCGTATCCAAGGGTGCTTCATAAATAGCACCTTCCCCAAAAGGCATCCCTAACAACTCAGCTAAACCGTCGGTGGAGTAACTATATTCACGGTTAAACATTCTAAATTGTACCCCACCTACGGTACTAGCAGTGTTAGGTGTGACATTATAAATAAGTGAACTTAAAAACTCATATGTCAACCTTGGGTAGGTAGGTTCTTTTGCAGAGAAAATATTATGCATGCCTATTTTATCTAATAAATGAAAAACACTATGATAAATACCTAAAGTGTAGAGACAGTCTTCATCCATATACCTGGTTGAGTAAATTTCCGTAGACTGTAGCTTTTCGAGCAGCTTCCTTTGTGTGGATCCCGGTTTGCTACTTCGAAGAACATACCCATTGAAGTCCATTTTGATTGTTTTGAACGATTTGAAGAAAGAAAAATAGTATGGTGGAGGAATAAAACAGTGATTTTTATAGATTTGGAAGGTTTGTAGTGGGAAAAGAAATATAATAGAGAATTAGTTGAAGTGGAGAAATTATGGAAGGTAAGGTATGAAAATGTGGGTAAAAAGGGGTTTAAATAGGAAAAAATGGAGTAAATGGTGAGTTTTCCAAAAAGGTGCCATTTATTACCGTTGGAGGTCCGCCGGCGCGGCCTGTTGAATTTCTAGCTGGGCCGGATTTTGTTCTTTGGGAAATTGGGCTTCAAAAATGGTGGCTTGCTCTTGTCACTTGGGGTGTACCTAGCGTTTTAAGGTGGAAATATATATATATATATATTTTTTTGTAAAATATATGTGTATATCATACACATACATTTTATTTTCTAATTTTTGCAAAATAAAATAAAACAAGTTAAGAGAAAATAAAATAAACACACAATATATATGTAAATGTAAGTGAATACGAAGTGCAACTGAACTGAAAAACAAAGAAAGTAAGTCTGAGAAATAAAATAAAAATAGTATAATAATAATAGCAATGATGGACGTCTCATGATCAGATATCAGCAAAGTCACGTCCTTGCAGCTCAGCCACCTGGCGTCTGAGCTCAGCAATCTCGTGTGTCAAATCGTCGATCTCGCCAGCATATGTGGCACCATCTAGCTCTACCTGTAGGGTGAGATCAGCCACCTCCTGGCGAAGTGTAGCCATCTCAGCTCTCATGGCTGCCATCTGCGCTCTCATGTCGGGCTCCTGTAAGGTCAAGTTATTAGTATAAACAACAGTATGCTCAACCTCAGGTGCAGGCGTGTACTCTGGAGTAGGATTCTCTGTAACCGGATCCTCAGTGATCGGGTCGTCTGACTCTGGCTCTGACTCTGGTGAATACTCTGGCTCTGGCAGGTCAGTGATGTCTATAACTATCTCGCCCCAACCCTCTAAAGTGTAGTTCCAGTTTGCCCGGTTGGAGACGCAGGTCATCTGTGGATCAGGCAGGGTGAAATAGTAGACAGTCTGATCGTCAATAAGGAGCATGTACTGATATGGATGAAAAGAAGCTTGACGTATAAGGCCATGGTCTAAGCAGAAGTCAATGTCAATGCGTGTACTACCACAATATGGTGTCAGGCGGAGTAACTGGAAATCCAAGCCCAAAGCAGATGCAATCAGCGTCACATTCCCACCAACGTGCAAGTATCCCTCAGAGGATGATGCAACCATATCTAGAATTTCTATCAAGAAAGCTCCTCTCGCAATGGGACACGACTGACTAGCGCAGTTTAAAAATAGTATCTCCTCTGCAGTCACTAAATGATCGCAATAGCTCCTCCCAAAGAAGGTATGACAAAGAATCATCTCAAAGTACCTGAAAGTTGGGTTATGAATCCTCTTAGACAGTTGCTCAGATGGGTCGAGGCTGCCCCCGTCGGTAATAGCTCTCCAGAATCTGTCTATATCACTGCTCATGAAATACCCTAGAGGAAGCTCAGGGATGGCAGTAAGTTCAATCTCTAATCCAAGCAGATCTCCAAACTATCTCAAAGTAAAAGCATACTCTGCTCCAAACATGCGAAAAATAATCCGCCCACGGTCCTCTCTGGTGCCAACATAGGGCTTATACTCCAATGAGCTGAGGAACTCCAAGGTGAGGTTCCTGTAGATCACGTGGATCTCGTCAACATATGCATCCCAACTGACCTGATGGCACAGATAACAGATACTGGCCTTAATGCCTAGTGCATCCATGCAAGCAGAATCAGGGTATCTAGTCAGAAGCATCGGTCGAGCAGACAGTCTAGCAAATCACTCCCTCTGAGCGTCGTCTCTGAAGATGACATCGAGTGCATCAATGAAATCCATCTGAAAAAGGTGATATAAGAGCACTTGGTCCTGAAAAAGATAGATGAGTCAGTCCAAAATTACAAATTTAATTAAATAAAAGAAAAATTAAAATTTAAAAATTAAAAATAAAGAAAAAAGACCGTGGGTTGCCTCCCATACAGCGCTTTGTTTAACGTCGTTAGCTTGACGATAAGATCTCACTTTTCACGTTGGGATTGGTGGGTCTATCAGAGTCTGACTAGAGTAGTCAATAGGTAGGTCACATCCTCTATACAACTTCAGTCGTTTTCCATTTACCACGAAAGGAGCGCTTGAGTTATTCTTGATTTCTACAGCTCCTGATACTAACACTTTTGATACCTCGAATGGACCTGTCCATCTTGAATGTAGCTTTCCAGGAAAAAGTCGTAATCTGGAATTAAACAGAAGAACAGGATCGCCTACATTGAATTCTTACTTAGTAATTTTCTTGTCGTACCATATCTTTGTTCTTTCTTTATAGATGATGGCATTCTCATAAGCATTTAGGCGGAGTTCTTCAAACTTATGTATGTCCAAAATTCGTTTCTCTCCAGCTCTTAGGTAGTCTAAATTCAAGGATTTTATAGCCCAATAGGCTTTGTGTTCTAACTCGAAAGGTAAGTGGCAGGATTTTCCATAGACCAATTGATATGGGGTAGTTCCAATAGGGGTTTTGTAAGCTATTCTATAGACCCAAAGTGCATCTTTCAACTTTCTGGACCAATCCTTTCTGGATATTAACACGGTTTTTTCTAGGATTTGCTTGATTTCCCTATTCGATACCTCTACTTGGCCACTGGTTTGAGGGTGATATGGTGTTGCTACTCTATGTTTGACTCCGTATTTGTTTAAAAGTTGATTGAATATCTTGGATATAAAGTGCGATCCTCCATCACTTATGACTAGACGGGGTGTTCCAAATCTAGGGAATATGATGTTCTTGAACAATTTGATCACTACTCTCGTGTCGTTTGTGGGGGCCGCTATTGCTTCTATCTACTTGGACACATAGTCAACTTCCACAAGAATATATTTATTTCCCATTGATGATGGAAAAGGCCCCATGAAATCTATACCCCATACATCAAAGAGTTCTACCTCTTGAATATTTCTTAATGGCATTTCTTCACGCCTTGAAATGTTCCCAGTGCGTTGACACCAGTCACACTTGGTGATGTAAGTGTGGACATCTCGCCATAAAGTTGGCCAGTAAAGGCCTGCTTGAAAGATTTTGGCACATGTCTTTGATGTGCTTGCGTGTCCACCATAAGGCGCGGCATGATAATGTTTGATGACGCTTTCCACTTCCTCATCTGGAACACATCGTCTAAATATGTTATCTATTCCTCTTTTGAACAAGAGTGATTCATCCCAATAAAAGATTTTGATGTCATTGAAGAACTTTTTCTTTTGTTGAAAACTTAAGTCTGGGGGTATGATGTCAGTAGCTAGATAGTTCACAATGTCTGCGTACCAAGGTACGTTTCTTATCATTGAGACTTTTTCTAGTTTAAATTCTTTATAGGTTTCAGAGTCATCCTCACTCATTGTGTTTATCCTCGCTATCAGTCCATCGTAAGTAAAGTGATCGTCTATTGGTATTAGATCTGGTTTCAAATGTTCTAGCCTAGATAGGTGATCGGCTACTAAATTCTCAGTGCCTCTCTTATCCTTAATGTCTAAGTCAAATTCTTGGAGTAAGAGAATCCACCTGAGCAATCTCGGCTTAGCGTCTTTTTTATTTAACAGATATCAGATTGCTGCGTGATCAGTATAAACTACAATCTTAGCTCCTACTAAATAAGATCGAAACTTATCGATTGCGAATACTACAACCCCATGATTTCAAATGGTTGCTCCCAGTCAGGGGGTTGAATGACAGGAGCTGAAATCAGCGCTTGTTTTAGAATGTTGAAGGCTTCAAGTCACTTCTCATTAAAGTCAAATTCAGCATCTTTCATAAGAAGGTTAGTTAAGAGTTTTGTTATTTTGGAGAAGTCTTTTATAAAGCGTCGGTAGAATCCAGCATGTCCTATAAAACTTTGTACTTCCCTAACGGTTTTAGGTGGGTTGAGGTTCTCTATAACTTCTATTTTGGCTTTGTCAAATTCTATCCCTCTCTCAGAGATGATATGCCCTAAAACTATTCCTTCGTTGACCATAAAGTGACACTTCTCCCAATTCAACACAAGGTTCACTTCCACACATCTTTCTAAGATTTTCTCAAGGTTCGAGAGACAATTTTTGAAATCGAATCCACATACAGAAAAATCATCCATGAATACTTCCATAATTCCGTAGAGATAGTCCGCGAAAAAGGACATCATACAACGTTGGAAGGTGTCAGGTGCATTACAGATTCCAAAGGGCATCCGCCTATAGGCAAACGCTCCATAAGGACAGGTGAATGTAGTTTTTTCTTGGTCCTATGGGTGAATAGGGATTTGGAAAAATCCGGAATATCCATTTAGATAACAGAAATACGAATGCCTAGCTAGACGTTTGAGCATCTGATCTATAAATGGAAGTGGGAAATGATCTTTCCTAGTCGCCTTATTTAGCTTTCTGTAATCGATGCACATACACCATCCTCCTTCTGTTTGTTTTTCTACTTTGTCTCCCTTATCATTTTCAACAACCGTGATGCCTCCTTTCTTCGGCACCACATGTACAGGACTTACCCACTCACTATCCGATATCTGATATATTATACCAGCTTCCAGTAACTTAAGAACTTCTTTTTTAACTACATCACTCATAATAGGATTTATTCTTCTCTGATGCTCTCTAGAGGGTTTCGATTTTTCTTCTAGCATGATCCGATGCATGCATACCGACGGGCTTATCCCTTTCAAGTCAGAGATTTTATATCCTAATGCTGAAGGGTATCTTCGCAAGGTATCTAAGAGTTGATTTGTTTCGGTTTAGCCTAGAATGGTGTTAATTATAACTGGGCGATTCATCTCTTCGTCCAAAAACTCATATCTTAGATTCTTGGGTAGTTCTTTGAGTTCTAGAGATGGCTTTTTAAGACACGGCATAGGATCGGGTGTAAGAGCTAAACATTCAAAGAGGTTGTCATCAATGTAAGGTTCTTTATATCCATCACCCTCTAGAATGGGTGTTGGTGGTAGTTTAATTAAGGATTCATCTTGCTCAAGTTCGTTTACGCATTCATCAATGATGTCGATTGCATAACATGCATCTCCTATCACAGGTGCCATAAGGAATTTAGAGAGGATAAATTCTATCTTTTCATCTCCTACTTAGAAGGTAAGTTTTCCTTTCTTAACGTCGATTATAGCTCCGGCGGTTGACAAGAATGGTCTTCCTAAGAGAATCGGGATTTTGTAATCTTCTTTAATATCCATTACCACGAAATCGGTTGGGATATACAACTGACCTATTCTAACTGGTATATCCTCTAATATCCCTGTGGGGTACTTGATAGATCTATTAGCTAGTTGTAAAGACATTTTGGTTGGTTGTAGTTCTCCTAAGTTTAACCTCTTGCAGACTGCCAAAGGCATTAAGCTTACGCTTGCTCCTAGGTCTAAGAAAGCTTTGTCGATCATATGATTTCCTAGGATGCAAGGAATAGAAAAACTTCCAGGATCTTTGTCCTTTTTTGCATGTTTATTTTCAGAGATGGAATGACATTCTAGGGGTTTAGGATCGTCGAGTCTGCGTTTGTTTGACAGGATGTCTTTTAAGAATTTAGCATATGATGGTATTTGGGTAATCGCTTCGGTAAAGGGAATCTCTACATGGAGTTTCTCTATTACTTTGATGAATTTTTGGTATTGGCTTTCTATCTTGGTTTGTTTAAGTCTTTATGGGTATGGTATTGGAGGTTTATAGGGTGGAGGTGGTGTATAAGTTTTATCTTTCGATTCTTCCACCTGGTTCTGTTGGGTTCTTGGTTCCTCTGGTTTCTCTACTTGGTCCTCATGTATGCTATATTTTTTTGGTTTTTCGGGTACACACATCGTTGGAAGTTTCGGTCCATCGTAAGCGGTTCCACTTCTTAGAGTGATAGCATTCGCTTGTCCTTTAGGATTAGGTTGAGTTTGTCCAAGGAATTGTCCTCCAGGTGTGGTTTGCGTGGCTTGTGTTTGAGCTACTTGCGAGATCTGAGTCTCGAGCATCTTATGATGGGTCATCATTTGGTCAAACTTAGTTGCTAGTTGTGTTACTAGTTCGTTTGTATGGGCATTTTGGTTCATAAATTCTTTGTTTTGTTGAGTCTGGGTTGCAATAAAAGTATCTAGGGTTTCCCTAAGATTTGGTCTTGGTGGCACATCTTGCATAGGTTGGTTTGATTTTTGAGGTTGAAAACCTTGCTGTCTGGGTGTTCCAGGATGTTGGATTGGATTGTTGTTTTTATAGGAAAAATTCGGGTGATTCCTCCATCCAGGGTTATAGGTGTTCGAGAACGGGTTTCCTTGGGTGTAATTGACTTGTTCTGAGCTAGACTCATTCAACAGGTAACAATCTGAAGTTGGATGTCCTTGTGTTCCACAGAGTTCGCATTCCGAGTGGAGTGCAGCTACTGTGGCAGAGTTTTGGGATATGTTATCTACTCTTAAGGTTAGGGCGTCCATTTTAGCTTGAATCATGTTCATGCTACTTATCTCATGCACCCCTCCTTGGGTCTCCTTCTTCTCCACTGTCGCTCGTTCTGCCCCCCATTGGTAATGGTTTTGGGCCATATCTTCGATCAGGGAACATGCTTCAGGGTAAGGTTTGTTCATCAGCGCACCACCTGCGGCGGCGTCGATAAACATTTTGGTATTATAATGGAGTCCATTATAGAAAGTGTGAATGATTAACCATTTCTCTAGGCCATGGTGTGGACAAGCTCTTAAAAGGTCTTTATATCTTTCCCAAGCTTCAAATAGAGATTCTCCCTGGTTTTGGGTGAATCTAGTGATCAAGTTTCTAAGAATAGCGGGTTTTCTAGGGGGAAAATACCTGGAAATTAACACTCTTCTAAGGTCCTCCCAAGTTGTTATCGAATTGGCAGGGAGGGAATCTAACCAATCGTGAGCTTTCCCTCTTAGAGAGAATGGAATCAATCTTAGGCGTATTGCTTCAGATGTGGCACCATTTTCTTTGAGGGTGTCAGCTAATTGGATAAATGCCTTCAAGTGTTGATTCGGGTTCTCGGTAGTGAGACCAGCGAATTGGTTTTGTTGAACTAATTGTAATAGTGAGGGTTTTAGTTCGAAGTCGTTAGTTGTTATAGCTGGATTTACTATACTAGAACTAGGTTCCTCGTTAGATGCTTGGGCAAATTCCTTAAGCGGTCTATGATTATGGTCCTCGGCCATAGCTTTCTTCAACTTTCGTATAAAGATACGGGCTCGAGTGAAACATTTAGGTTCTACTAAAGGATCTATTAGGTTACCGGTGCTACGATTTCTACGCATCTACCGGCTAAATAAGTAGCCTTAGTCTAAACGGGATAACAAAAAGGGTACAAAATTTGGCAAAGTTGGTCCCCGACAACGGTGCCAAAAACTTGATGGGCTTTTACTATATAGTCTAAATTATAACTGCAAGTGCACAACCTATCAAAGTAATATATAAGATTATCAAACCACAGAGACCAATTGTCAATCTATCGACTCTATTGTTAAGGTGTTTATCTAAGGCAAATCATTAAGGGATTGAGTTCAGTACAGGGAAATAAAAGAGAATAAAATTAAAGAGATAAAACAAACGGGATCGAATGTAAATCACGAGATCAGACAGTGTCCTAACATCCATGTATAGTATTTACTTTTGGGAAATATTTTCCATTTATAGACAATAACTGTTTAACAGGAACTTGTAGCTTTCGCATACTAAGAACCGAGTTTACTCTTTAAATTAAATTCCTTTATTGTCACTTATAAAGGGTGCCTAACGCGTTAACGAAGTAAACCTATTTTTAAGAAACAAGTTATTTTGAATTAGTGAAAAAGTGTTTTAAATTGGAAAACTTAACTTAAAGAGATCCTTGGCTTTTGACCAAGAATCAGATTTTAATCCCACAAACGCGTCCGCAAATAGTTTCAAAATCGTTTTCTAAAATTATATCAAGTAATCCTACTTAACCAAACGAACTACTTTCACTCTTTTCGTTTGGTCAAGAACTAATCTGGCTTAATCTCAAGTATGGACGACTTTCGATCTTACCCATAAACTTTTAAACACATTTAAACCAGTATTAAAAACTAAAACATCCCAAAGGTATTTCTATTAGCATGGCATGCAGAACATAGTTATGATTCGATCCTTACATTCTAACCCTAATAAATTTAGCTAGACATGGTAAGCATTTAAAGTCTATAAAACATGTAGACTATGATAAGAGCGTTTAAAGTCTATAAAACGTGTAGACTATGGTAAGAGCGTTTAGAGTCTATAAAACGTGTAGACTATGGTAAGAGCGTTTAGAGTCTATAAAACATGTAGACTATGGTAAGAGCATTTAGAGTCTATAAAACATGTAGACTATGGTAAGAGAATTTAGAGTCTATAAAATGTGTAGACTATGGTAAGAGCATTTAGAGTCTATAAAACGTGTAGACTATGGTAAGAGCATTTAGAGTCTATAAAACGTGTAGACTATGGTAAGAGCATTTAGAGTCTATAAAACATGTAGACTATGGTAAGAGCATAAAATAAATGAAAACAATTAAATTAGAACCTTGCTCCAATCAGAGGCTTGAATCTGATACAAGTCGTGGAAATGTAAAAGATAGTATGATAAACTTCAACCAAAGTGCTCCAAACTTGAATACAAACTCGCACACTCAAGTGTGATAACTTCCCGATGGGAGAAGATTATCACTTTACAAAGTAGTAATATATGCCTAAGCAGTAACTTTTATGGATCTAAGTTTGCATCTAAGTTTGGATGAAAACGAAATAGAAATGAACTTGCTATTTATAGAAGATCCTGAAACTCTGTAAAGACGAGCATGCCCCTCAACTCCTTCTGAGCGGGAAATGGTTTGTGAAGGCCGCGGGCACGGCCACCATCCCCGCGGGTGCAGTGAGTGAAAATGGAGAGATCGTGGGAACGTGGCAGTTGGCCCCTGGGAGAAAGTGCGCCATGTCAGTGCGTTCCCTGTAGCCGGCGTGGGGCAGGACGTCATGTATGTGTTTTCTTGGAAAAACCCTATTTTTCTGGCGTTTTCGCTCGTTTCTTCTCTGAAGGCTTTGAAAGGACATGTGACTTGAAAACAAAGGAAACAAGGGCATAATACTAGAAAAACAATAATAAAACTAAGGAAAACATGTGATATTCGAGTCAGAAACATAATGCGATTCGGTGTTATCAACAATCGATTGCATCAGTGAAAAAAAATGAATTTTTGTTAATTTTTCCTTTACAAATAGAGATTTTAGGCAATTAATACCAGAAATCCTTATTTGTCAGATGCTTCGACTTGGTACCTACAAAACAAAAATATACAAAGACAAAGACAAATATTTTTTTGTATTTTGATCAGAAGTTAGTCAACAACACATATACAAAATATACAACTAAGGTGCTTAGAGATTCCTCAAGAGAAAAAATCAAGATAGGAGATAGAAAAAGAGGAAGAACCAACCCTAATGTGATCTTGTTATGATCGAGTTGATATGATATGATAGAGGAATCTCAGGGGCAAAAATTGGGGTACAACAGTTGCCCTTATTTAAGTGTCTTGTATCCGGAGATACGAAGGTTAAAAATATTCGTGTCGACGCGCTTGAAGATACTTAAATATAAAACAAGCCATATTTTTGTCCCTAAGATGCCATGCAATGCTTATGATTATGAATGCAGATGGACAAATCTAAAGAGACGCAAGACACCATTGTGGATGTAACAAAGGAAATAAGGAAACAAAAGAGAAACCCGACCAGGAAAATAAATCACTGGTGGACCAAAAGACCCGACTCTATTGGTGTAAAATCCAAAGAGGAGATAATATATCATCAACTCAATAAATGAGGAAAAAAAGCAGTGGATAACAACGATCGACAGATAAATATGAACTGCCAACTCAATGGATGAAGGTAGAAAAGTAATAAGATATCGGCTCACAGGTGACGGTAAACTACCAACTCAATAGTTAAAGGTAGAAGATATAGAAGATACCAACTCACAGATGACGGTAAACTACCAGCTCAATAGTTGGAGGTAGAAGATCAAAAAGATACCGACTCACAGATGACGGTAAACTATCAACTCAATAGTTGAAGGTAGAAGATCAAAAAGATACCGACTCACAGATGAAGGTAAACTACCAGCTTAATGGTTGAAGGTAAAATGACTCCCTGGGGAAAATGTCATGACTTCCTGGGGGATGAACCATGACTTCACGGGGAAGGCAATACAGTTTCCTGGGGAAATGCTAATATTCCTGTTGAGGAGATAAAAGTCTTCTCGTGCAAAATAAATGCACATTTTCAAACCAAAGCTCGAAGCTTGTAGAGGTCAAAAGTAATAATATTGCTGGGAAACAAAGATTCAAACCAGAAATAAACTGGAGTGAAACAGTCAACCCAAAATACATCCTTTGAGAAATAAACTCAAGAGGGAAACCCAAATCATCCAGACAAAGAGATGTACAGGAAAGCTAAAGAAAAAATATTCCACGAGGGATAACTCAGTGGGGAAATTGAAAGAATATACACTTTCTGCTTAAGGCTGACACTCTATTTGGAGAGAGGACAACACAACTCTGCAAAACAGGGTGATATGTCAACAAACAAAATTAATGAATGAAAATGAGCAATGATTTGCTAAATTCAACTATTTATGATGTATGTATGAATGTATGAGTGTTATCATGTATATGCTGACAAAACAAACATATAACCTTGGGGATAAACAAACAAAACCAACTCGGACACAAACAACACTCGGCTAAATCGCATCCAAGATGAACATTCCATAAGAAAATAAGCACCAACTGAGGAAGCAAAATCCTATTTCGCGGCTTAACTTCACTGGGAAGGAACATAATCAAGAAGTAATCAAATCATAGTGACAAAACAATACAGATACAGAGGTATAACATCCTTCTCCAGGCTTCACCTAGGAATAGCACACAGACTTCAATGGGGAAAACAAATGTTTCAAGATCTGTACTTCAACTGGGGATTGCAAAACTGATTTCAAATAAGGCGGATGGAAACCATATTTGCAAAATATAACTTGAGGATTTTGAGCTGACTTCATTGGGGAAATATCATACAGACTTCACTAAGGGAGATAATTCCTCATCGTCGAGACATCATTTGGGGACCTCGTACTGACTTCATTGGGGAGGCCAACACCACATTGAAGGGAGAAAACCAAGATACGTTCTCCACTGGGGAAAATAGAGATACGTTCTTCAATATTAAGAGTAAGCATTGCACCAACTGCTCTGGGGAAAAAGTATGAAACCTCATGGGGATAATAGCTTGGGGAGTTAAGAAGTCAAACATTATAGCAAGATATCAATCTTATGAGGATTTTAAATCAAACCCAACACTTGGAGAGTGAAAACCCAAAATGTTGATAACCATCTCAACACAAAATGCAAGTACTGCGGAAAGGGAGATACTTCACAAATGAGTCCAACTTAGCATGCACGGGAGAAAAGACTTATATCAAATAAACGAAGCCTTCACTGGGGAATCTTGGATTAAGTCTTCATATCATGCAAACTTATTCCAATAAAAGATGCCATGGGATAGCCTTCCTGAGGAAACAAGAAGTCAACATTACAGAAAGAGGTCAAACTCATGGGAATTTTAAATCAAACCCAGCACTCAGAGAGTGAAAACCCAAAGGGTTGACAACTGTCTCAACACTTCTTAAAAAATATACTGCCCTGGTCTAGTCGCCTGCGAAATAAATACCAACAATAATGCCAATACTGCAGAAAGAGCAAAAATTTGCAAATAGTTCCATCTCAGCACACTAAGGGAACACGACCTTTCGTCATATGAGGGAAGACTTTGCTGGGGAATATGGGATAGAGGCCTCAGACCATGAAAACCCAAAATAAATAAAAAAGGAACTGAGACTTGACTGGGGACAATGGGATCACAAACCCGATACTGCACCTTACACCAATTGGTATCGTCTTTAATATACAAAAAATCACGCGCATACCAGCGAAAATGACTTGAGAAAACCTTCCTGGGGAATCCAGAAGTTCACATTATAGCAAGAGGTCAAAATTATGGGGATTTTAAATCAGACTCAACACTTGGTGAGAGAAAACCCAGAAAAGTTGACAATTGTCTCAACACTTCTTAGAAAATATACTGCCCTAGTCTA
Source organism: Vicia faba (assembly GCA_948472305.1). Taxonomy (NCBI): domain Eukaryota; kingdom Viridiplantae; phylum Streptophyta; class Magnoliopsida; order Fabales; family Fabaceae; genus Vicia; species Vicia faba. Next base: position 1,434,113,353 of record OX451741.1, on the reverse strand, counting down.
GCTACTTAGGAAGCACATAACAACAATAATGTCGTAACTGGAGAAAGCACCACACTACAAGAGATTCCATATCAATAAAAAGGGAGAAAGAACTCCATCAAATGAGCAAAGGCTTCATAGCTCTTTTTAATCTCCGTTTGATCACCACCTGGTTGGGGAAAGAATCACACTCAGCTGGAGAAGTTTGCAACAAGACTGGAAAAATGGGATTATAAACCCAACACCATAACACAACATGTAGGAAACCATTTAATTGATAATTAATTGTTAGAGGAAGCCAGACACACATCTACAAAACAGATCACAAGAAACAATCATGCTTGAGGAAGATTCTCGTCTTGGGGTAGACATAGTAGCTATCTTGACAAAATCTGGATATGCCCTTGGAAACCAATCTGGTGTCTCAAGCTTACCGTGTTGATCAAGGTAACTTTCGTAACTTGCCTTTGGATGCATGCTTTTAGGATAACCTTTCTGATCAAATGGCTTCTAGAGATTTTTCAAATCTTGACATAACTGCCCTAGATTGGCTGAATGTTACATCCTCTTTGCTCCACAACTCTTCTCGATAACATGGCTTTTTCTAATACTCAAATATAAACTTCCATGATATCAAGCAGTTGTTTTACAAGAAGAAAATGTTTATTCTAAGAATGAAAATTCTAATGCAACAATTATGTAAGTCTTGAAGATTTTATTTGAAAAAATGTCGCAAAACCTTGTGAACGAATCACTAGCCAGGATGCGACATGGATTTTTTTGTATGAAAGATAACAAAAGCATATGATACCAATCACAATAATTTATCAAAATTAATGGGAGTCAGGAAACACTATTTCATTGGAGTATGATTTCGAAATAAACCATGTTTCAATTAGGACTTTTGAGGGTTGTAACGCGGCCTGGTTCACAGTTTTAGAAAAAAAAATTTTAAGGCTCAAAAATATTTGGTGCCCACCCCCTTCGTGATGTTCTTCAATCCTAAGTTCAGTTAACCTGACACGAACATTTATCTCTCAAAAGAAATTTCGAGATGGTTAAGGAATCAAACAAGGTTTTCTTTGGACATGCAAGTCACTCATTCCTGCTTCTTTTGGGTTTCTTGTCACGCGACTCTATTCTTTGCTGAGGATTTTGCACTGTAATCCTTTATCACATTTTAGGCTTTCCATTTCTTCCTTGCTTTTTGGACATATTCCTTTTGACTTTGACTCTGAAGTGCAACGAGATGCCTTGACTTTTGCCTAAGCGACTTGTTTTTTCAAATTCCGACTTAGCGGGGCTTTTCGTCTCTTTATTTTTCATCATCATTTTTTTAATTCATATTATCTTTTTCTTTTTCTTTTTGAACATGTCGCGTGACTTCGAGTCATTTGTGACTAGTTGGAAGAATTGTGACTGCCCTATTTCTGAGTAGATGAAGGATAACCATTATTCTATCGTCATCTGTTGATCTCCTGATATGTGAGAGATACCCATTGGGATAACATCTTCTTTTGATGCACACTACTGATATGCGGGGATTAAACATTTAGGTTTTGAATTCCCTCAACCTCTTGAAGGATAACCATTATTGTATCCTTAGATGCACACTCTTGATGAGATTTGAATACTCAATCAGATTAATTGAAAACTACCCTCCCCCGGGTTAAAATGAGGGTTTTTTTGAAGAGAAAAAGAAACTCCTACTTCAAGGCTCAAGGGGGTTAACAAAGGTTTCACTCCCTTATATCTCCGGTGTTTGAGGATTTGAAAGAATGCTTGTACATCGTCAACAGGGTTTTATCCAAAAGCATACAACCAGAAAATTTGTGTTTTAATATCATCATCCTTCTTCCAATCTCCGCCTAGGCGAGAGAATGGTTAACAATTTGGTATCATAAAGCAATTTTAAATTGTAAAGAAATACGAGTGAAATGAATGAATTTCTTCAAGACAAACATACTAATTGTATTAAGATTTAACATTCAAATGCAAACAAGTTCTTATATGCAAACAATGCAATGATAAACAAGAAAAGTTACAAATGAGAAAGCAGTAAAAATGCTAATAAAATGAGAAGGCTAATCATCCTTAAATTCCAGCGCATTCTTCAATCACCTTTATTCTTCGGCAAAGACTTTACTTGAACTTCAAGAAAAATATCCTAAAATGACAAGATACCACTTCGGACCAACCTCTGAACTTCAATTTTCAATGGATAACAATTTTCGATACTATGCCCAGGGGCTCCCTTATGAGAGGCACACGTCAAATTAGCTTTGTAGTACCACGACATCTTCTCATGGATCTTTGGTGGAAGTAGGGTCTGAACCAAATTTCTCTACATCAGTATGGGAAACAATTATGTATAGGTCTTTGGGATTGGATCAAACTGATTTTTCCTCTGATCAGGAACTTGCTGATTTTGTTGACAAATTGGAGCAACAGGAGGTAAGCTGAACACAGGGATGACAGGAGGAACATGCTGATTCCGAAGATAATTTTTTCTTCCTCTGGATCTCTTCTTGAAAAAGTTATTAAAAAACTTCTTCACACCACTAGCTGAGCCACCATCTTCAGATGAACATCCCTTTCGGACATCCTCTTCTAGAGGCACTCCCACATTTACTTTTTTAGGAAAATCACTGGGCGCATTGCCTATTATCTTCTCATGAAAGAATGATTTCAGAGTTTCTGTGAAGACCTTTGCCATCTCTTCTTCCTTCCTAGAAGGATTGACTTGGGCAGCAACCAAAGTTTTAACCAAAGCAGTTAGATACTCCATTCCAGCCTTCAAAGTAGTTACCTCTTTGCGGAGTTCAAAGATCTCTTTCTTAATGGTTTCCATCTTCTCTTAGCACGAGTGTTGCACTAACGATAATTTGACTTCTGAAGACAAAGAGCAGATGATAAGACTCTGGGAAACTCTCGAAATCAAGACAGAAGTGAGAATGATGCATGATATGCAATGCATATGATAGTTAAAAGTTTTAAAACCAAGTTTTCAAAGAACTTTGGAACATTATAAACAAATTGCAAACATCAATTAAAAGACATAATTGGGATAACTGAAAAACTCATTTCATTAATATTGGGAGGATTACATTGGAAGTACAAGACTTCACTAATCCAAAACAGAAGAAAAAGAAAGCTAAATCCTCAGGTCCAAATGAACTGCATCCAATTAAGATCCAACACCATTTTGTAAAATCTTCTTGAGCTTGAATTTAGAATGCTAAAGGAAAATAAATCCTCTTGCACTCTTCTCTTCTACTTTGCTGATAATCGGGAAAATAAATCACCGATACAAAGGATTTAGGAACTATATCAAGAGCGTGGAGAAATACATCTTCAAGAAAGCTAGGAGAATTTGAAGTCCCAAGGAATAGATACCAAGGATTAAGGCTTTCTCAATTCTTCTGAATCAAGACTCTTGACATTGAACTTCTTAGTACTCTTTCCAAAATCCATAATTACAAAACTTGTGATGTTTGCAAGCAAAAGTCTTAAGTTCCTTAAAATTTGGTTAAAACAATGCTCATGGGTGCATGGATGCATGATGCAACAATCACATACAAGATCACAAGCATATGGTTTATAGATTCAACGTCACGAGCATGAAGTCGAAGGTACTACCCATAAGGTATGGTCTAAGAGTTATCACCTACCGAAAAAGGTTCTAGAGGTTCCCAGAGTCTACGTCCTTCCTTCGGATATTACCAATTTCTCGATTAACTCGGTAATTAGTAATATTCACAAGAAAGACTCGTCCGAGCGTAGTATCGCGTGAAATTTTTTTCCGGATTACTCCGTCATAGCTTCTGCACTACAACTAAAAGGCCAAGATGGGTTTGGTATTCTACGGTCCTCAGTTTCAGCAGGCTCCCAGGTCGATAGCAGTACGTCTTCCCGATTACTCGGTAAACGACACTACAGTCAAAGGGGCCTCCACTGACTGGGGGATCTCATGCCTCCTTTTTTGGGATTACTCCCTCAAAGTTAACATGACTATACCGCCTTTCCTATCTTAAAGTTTACCGAAGTCCGGGTATAGGACTTATGAGTAATCAACAAGCACCCTGAAAACCAGGAAAATCCAGACAAAACATACATATATATATATATATATATATATATATATATATATATATATATATATATATATATATATATATATATATATATATATATATATATATATATATATATATATATATATATATATATATATATATATATATATATATATATATATAACATAAACAACAATAGCACATATACAGATATAAACAAAGATAGGTTTAACCCACTTAGGGATGGACCAGCAAGAGGTCAATCTGTCCCCAGTGAAGTCACCATTTTTCTGTAGCGGTAGAAATGATTAAGACTAAGCCATTGGATTAACTAGAATTTATACAAATCAAAATAAAAATCACCACCGCACTTTATTGTTTCCAAAGGAATGGGAAAAGAGCGAATAACCCAAAAAGAGGGGGGTAAGATTCAAGGTAAGGGGGTTGGTTATGCAAAGGGAAGGTATTAGCACCCTAAACATCTACGGTACTCCGCATGAACCTCTTTGTAAAAATTTGTATATTTTGGCTATAAAATGTTACATGTAAAATAGATGGTGGAGGTGAGAAAAAGAAATATATTTTTTATGATTTTTGCACCCGCCGCGGTTGCGAATCTTTAGTGCCTATGTACCACCTTTCGTGCAATAGGGGATCAGGGTACACGTAGTTCCTCTTTGAAAATTTGAAACACAAATGCGTTGGTTAATTTTATAAGATAAAACATCATCATCATTGTCCGTATGGAAAACACACCTACTACCCACAATCATGAGAAAGGAGAATTTGCATCATCTCAAAGTGGAGGATATGGCTTGGATTTCAAAATCAACAATGCCTCACTCAACACCCAAGTGGAAAATATCTCTCTTCACTACACATTGTAGAAGTATAGTTGTTCACATCACTACAATGATTGACAAAAGTTTAATCTTTTTAAGAAAAGTTTAAAGATAAAAGCCAAAGTGGCAAAATGGTTTGAAATGAGATTGATTGACTTTTAGTCTTCTCACAAAAAAATGTCAAGGTATTATTAAGTTGATTGAAGTTTATTTATGAAAATATTTTGAAAATTCATGGACATAAGTCCAAGTTTATTATGAAAATGGTTCAAGTTTCAAAACAAGAAGAGTTTTCAAAAGGAGGGAGAAGATTTTTGAAATTAAAGAAGATGGGAGGAGATAAAGAGACTATCCTAAAGCATAAGGTAAAAGCTAGGGATAAGAACCATCTAACCAACAAGAAGCTAATACTTGACATTATGAGTCAATATAGAATTCCCATTCTTCGGATTGAAACCAAGCAAGCAAAGATACTAGACCTCTTGAGAGAACCAAACTTCTAGTGTATTTAAGTCTTCGCAAAAATTGGGCAGAGTAACGGCTGTATACGGGTGAATTCCAGATTACAAACAAAGTATGTAATCACAATAACCTGCACACAAAACAAACAAACAACCCAATGTCTTGAGGTAAACCTCAAGAACTCCAGACAAAATATGAATTAAGGTCACAAGGTCTCCAACATAGGACAAGCTCTCTAATCCTAAGTCCAAGAAGTCCAATACTCCATAATGCCAAGGATAGTAAACAAATAGTCCAAGTATCATTATAGTTTTTTATGGTTCATGTTGATTATTAGGTGTCTTCAAAAGGAAAAGAAAAGCTCAAGTGAGAAAAATAAAAATGACATAAAAGTAAATGCTCAAGTGAGCAAAGATGAAAATAGCATGAAATGTAAAATGCTAAAAGTAAGTGGTACATAAAGCATAAAAATAAAAGCATAAAGTAAAGTCAGTTGTTAGAAATTAGTGGTTAGTTGGATGACCATCTTGAGACTTGCATTTGGAACTCATTAGAGGATTGGTAGAACCAAAGTCTCCACACAACAAGTTGCATTTTCATTTTGTCAAGTATATCATCCATTTTGGAATCCTCAAAAGTAACATTTAATGATCAACGATGTTTAAGTGATCCGCGTTGACAAAAAGTGATGTAGATCCATTAGAGGATTGGTAGAACCAAAGCCTCCATACAATGAATCTCAAGGTTATTGGATCAAAGAGATAAAATTAACATAATTGGGCTTACAAACATAGGTTTGGGCCACAAATGATCATTTATTCGAATTGGGACAAAATTTAGCGCTATGTTAAGCAATCGTAAGTGGACTTATGTAGAAGTCGCACCTATTTTGAGGCCGGTCAATAGCAATCTATGTACTTCATGTTTGGATAAATGATATAGAGATCACAATCCCTTAACATGTAGTACAATTAAAAAAGAAAGGGATAAGATGAAGAGGGAGGGGAATGATAAGTTAATTTGGATTACCACCTCAAAATTCTTTCATCTTTAAATTCAACCACTCCTCTAGATGGATTAAAGCACTAAACATATCATTAATCCAAAGCACCAAAAATGAATTAAATAATTCACTCTTAGGTATATTTAAATTGATGAAGATTTATCCAACTTCATCTACATCACAAAGTCCATTGATTTTAAAGATAAATTGGATATTTAAAATTGCAATCCAAACCAACAATCAAAAGGAGTGAGTAGAAAAACATTTATGGATCAAAACAGCCCCAAAACAAGGAAAAAATGCATTCTGTTTCTGTGTAAATCGATTGCACTAAAGTGTAAATCGATTTACACAGTAAAATTTTCAAAAATCTGCACGACTTTGCTTCTGTGCAATTTGTAGTTGTTTAGTTATTGGCTTGCATTTTTGGTAAAACCCAAGTGTATGTGTGAATGTCATGACTGGTGTCATAACATTCTAGTTTAGTTGTACTGATTCATTAGGTACCTTTGCAGAAAAATATTGTCATTCAGGTACTGATGTTTTTAAGTGTGTATCTGAGCATTTTGCAAAATGATCACATTTTCCTAAATCAGTAGACAGGTTTTCTCAGATGTCATAACAGATGTTAAGACATCCTGTTCTGAACTAACATGTTTTCAGTTTGGTTAATTCTGAGTTTTTTCAGGAAAATAACTCAGTCTTTCCAGAACAGAATCCTGCGTTTTCTTTGGGTTAACCTAGCTCAACCCTAACTTGGTTAATAGAGTCCTGTGACCTAGTCTTAAGGTCAAACGAAATTAACCCTAGGTTTTTGTGGAAACCCTAACTGAAGTTGCAGCTGCTATATATTCAACAGAGCTGCTGTTTTGCAAGTAATCCCTTTTTGGTCAGAAGATCATTTGTAAACTGTATAGGTTTAATTATTGTACTCCAAGCAATTATCATTGTGATAAGTGACTTGGAATAGGTTTTTAATTGTAAGGGTTGTGTAGCACTCAAAGCTTTGAAGCAAGAGTGTTTGAATGTTTCTTGACTAAAGCTGTGAAGCAGAGTCAAGTTAAGTGTGTGTATCACTCAAAGCTGTGAAGCAAGAGTGGTTGTGTTGCTTGATTAAAAAGATGTGAAGCTTAATCAAGTGTATGTTTTTGAAGAGTGTCTTCATCAATTCATTAGTAAAATTGTTTTATGTATCACTGCTGTGATTGAGGGGGAGTGAGTAGGAACTCAGGTTTAAGTTGTACTTAGATTGAAATTTCATTGGGTAGGTCTTAAGTGAAGGAGATAAACTGGTTGGTTTATTCCTGAATTAACATCTCTTATAGTGGATTTCCTCCCTGGCTTGGTAGCCCCCAGAGTAGGTGTTGTTGCACACTGAACTGGGTAAACAATTGACTGTGTTCTTTACTGTTTTTGTATTTACTGTCTTATAGAAAGTCAGATACGGTGTCATAACATTAAACGTGACATTGAGTATCTGCAGCCAGAATTTCAATTGGCATCAGAGCAGGCACCCTGCCTGTATTACTGGGTGAGATCTAGGGATATCACTTTCTGGCACTATGGACAAAGAAGGAGTTTTTGGAAATAGACCACCCATTCTGGATGGAACTAATTATGACTACTGGAAACCTCGTATGATTGCCTTCTTAAAATCTCTGGACAAAAAGGCTTGGAGAGCTGCTGACAAAGGATGGATCCATCCCACCATAACTGAGAAAGATGGGACAATAAGTCTGAAGCCTGAGGAAGATTGGAGTAAAGAAGAAGATGAGTTAGCCCTGGGAAATTCCAAAGCTTTAAATGCCTTGTTCAATGGAATTGATAGAAACATTTTCAGACTAGTACATCAATATGAACTGGCCAAGGAAGTTTGGGACACTCTCAAAACTACTCATGAGGGCACTTCCAAAGTAAAAATGTCAAGGCTTCAGATGTTGACTACCAAGTTTGAGAATCTAAAAATGATGGAAGATGAAACCATTCATGAGTTTCACATGAACATCTTGGAGATTGCCAACACCTCAGGAGCACTGGGAGAAAAGATGTCAGAAGAAAAACTGGTGAGAAAGATTCTCAGATCCTTGCCTAAAAGATTTGCAATGAAGGTAACTGCCATAGAGGAAGCCCATGACATCAGCAAGTTGAAAGTGGATGAACTTATTGGGTCTCTTCAGACTTTTGAGATGGGGATCACTGATAATGGTGACAAGAAGAACAAGAGCATAACACTTGTATCCAACACTGATGTTGAAAACAAGGAGGATGAAGAAGAAAATATTTCAGAAGCTATAGCCATGCTTGGAAGACAGTTCAACAAGCTCATCAAAAGAATGGATCCAAAGTCAAGGTCTAATGTTCATAACATTCCCTCTGACTGTTGGCTCCTAAATTCGACACCCTTGTTTTATTAATATCAGCCATTAAAGCTGAAGGATGTTTTCGACCAGCTGGGTCTGTCGAAATGCCCATCGAAAGGTGGCAATGTACTTAGAGGATTTATTCCAAGGGAGAAGTTGGTTGCCTTCGACGTCGAAGGTGTTTCTCGTCGAAGATGCTTCTCGACGAAGGTGTTCGATGGTTCAGAGTGGAACGTTTTGAAATTCAAGCGTTTGGAGGGAAAACGGTTTCCAGCGGTTACCAAGTGCAACGTGCAAAGATCTGGAGCGTCGAACGCTGAGAACGTGCCAAGTGGAGTCATCTCGAAGCAGCGTAACTGCCCGACGGTTATTTGGGATGTTTTAGTATAAATAGTAGTAGGTCACGCAGTTTCTCGCGTGTGTTCACAATTTTATACAAAGTCACTCATATAGATTCGAGTACCCAGCGTGTGAGAAAGAATTGTTGAGAATGTATGTGTGAAACACCACTTTTATTAATCAAAGTCATTTACTTTCCAGAAATTTTAATTGCTTTCTTCTTTACTTTTCCCGTCGAAGCCCTTTATTTCAAGCCTTCATTTATTTTATCAAGCCCATTTCTTCATGCAATTTACTTAAAGCCTCTTTATTTTCTTGTCATTTAACCATTATCCAACTTAATCAAAACCTCAAAATCAACCATGTCTTAGGATCAATCTGATCGATCCTGCGAGTAACCAAATAAGTAACCATTTGGAGGATCAGCGGTTGTTTACCAATAACCACGGTAAACAAATTGGCACACCTGGTGGGACTGTGTGTTGATTGTTGAAGTTTAACCTTTTAAACATAATCTCATCTTTTTCGAGGAGTGTTGTATGTTATTGAGAAGTGGTAGAATATACACTAACGAAACCAATACTGCCAGAAGAAGAGAAGAGATGGCGAATCCGCCAAACAATAACGAAATCCCACAAACGAATGTGGGAGCAACGGTTATCCCGACCGTAAGTGAAGCGATAACCGCTGGTTCAACACCAGCAGTAACGGTCACAACAACGGGGCCATTACCTCCGTTCACAGGCCCCAGAGTGCCTCTGGGAACCCCCCCACCAAGGGGAAATTTAGGCACAAGGCCTTATGTTCCCCCAGGATTTATGACAGGCGGTCATAATCGAGAACCACTCTATGGCATGCCAACTTCTGACTTGGCTAGCCTGACGAATGCTACGTCCACTTTTTCAGACCCTTTAGTGAGTGCCTCTTCGCCACTCCAAGGTTCTGGAGTAGGTATGGCGAATAGAAATAGGACCCAACTCTTAGGAGGAACGTCCCAAGTAGCACATGGCCTTACAAATGCCTCGACAGCAGTCTTGAGGCAACAAATGGACGAAAGCAACCATGATATGGTTCAAATGTTGGCACAAACTTTAAGTACAGTGCTGAACCCTCTAATACAAATCACTACTCAATCGAATCAGCAGATGACAACGCAAATGACGCGTTTGGCTGATTTCTTTGGAGTACCCCAACCTGTTCGACAGCCCCAAAGGGCGCAAATAAGGGGAAACCAGGGTGTATTCTTAGGGGAAGAAACCACTATCAACCAAGTCCAACAGCTTGTCGAAGAAAACCTTAGGGCACGATTGGAGCAACCTGTCGAGGAACCTAGGGTAATAACCCCAGAGGTAAGGTTAGTTAACAGAAACCAAAATGCTGACGAAGTAGTTCAGCATATCCAATACCAAAACATGGGTTTGGAAAATAATCTGGCAACCATGATCGAAAGGATCATGACTCAAAATGGGATGAACATGGGCTTTCGAAGGCCCAACTTTACATCCCCGCTGTCAGAATACGTGTTACAAACAGACTTACCTCCTAGATGTAAAGTCCCCAAATTCACTAAGTTCTCTGGGGACACGACAGAATCTACTGTCGAACATGTGGCGAGATACTTGATCGAAGCAGGAGATATTTCGAACAACGAAAACCTGAGGATTAAGTACTTCCCAAGTTCTTTAACAAAGAACGCTTTCACTTGGTTTACAACTCTCCCCCCCAATTCGATCCATCATTGGACCCAGTTGGAAAGATTGTTCCACGAGCAATTCTACATGGGGCAAACCAAGATAAGCCTAAAAGAATTGGCCAGTGTAAAGAGACGTTTCACTGAACCTATAGACGAATATCTAAATAGGTTTAGGTTGCTCAAGGCAAGATGTTTTACACAAGTGCCGGAACATGAGTTAGTCGAAATAGCCGCAGGCGGTTTAGATTATTCCATTAGGAAGAAGTTAGACACTCAATACCTGAGAGACATGGCCCAACTGGCCGATAGAGTTCGACAGGTAGAACGCCTCAAAGCTGAAAAAGCAAAGGCAACGAAAACTCATAAGAGAGAGAGGATAGCGTATGTTGAGATGGATGACGAAGATCCAGAATCCTTCGACGATACTATAACTGTCGAAGAAGGAGAAGTCGATTTAGCGGAACTAAAACAAGGGCCACCATACTCTTGCAAACTATTAGTCCCCTCAAGTGGGAAAAATCCCACTGGTCCAGAAAGGACCAACGATAGGTTCCCCAAAAAGACTTATAGTTTTGATATTACAAAATGTGATGAGATCTTTGACTTGCTTGTAAAAGATGGCCAAATGATAATACCCCCAGGGGTAAAAGTTCCTCCTCTTGATCAAAGAAAGAAGAGAGGCTTTTGTAAATATCATAATTTTCTGGGCCATAAAACGTCTCAATGTTTTCTTTTCAGGAATCTTGTGCAAGACGCTATCGAAGAAGGGAGGTTGAAGTTTGCTGACAAGACCCCCATGGCTGTGGATTCCAATCCGTTGCAGGCTGAAGCCCATTATGCTGAACCTTCAGAGGTGAACGTGATCGAGGCATCCAGAAGCTAGTCGAAGAGGCCAGGAATCACAATGGTCAAAGTCTCAAAGGACCATATCAACATGCCAATCTTTGGCAGTTTTTCTGGGAATTTATCCAGAAAGACAATTGAAGCGGTTCAGAAAGCGGTCGAAAGCCCAAAGCTGGAGACAGTTGGAGCCCAAAAATCTGGACCAAAACCCAGTTCTCACTTGGCCCCAGTTCAAGGCCAGACAGAGGACTTGGAGATTCAAATGAAGCAGTTGACTCTTGCCAACAAAGATACCATGAATGTCAACATGGTCGAAGTCTCTGACCCAAAAGCATCAGAGGAGGCCATGAGGCAAGAACAAGTTAACAAGACTGCTTTCCCTCGGGAAAATGAAAATCTGGCAGATTTCCTGCAAAGATGCCAGAAAAAGAAGTCAGAAGTGATGCTGTGTCCAAGATGCAGTTCGATCTTTGACAAAAAAGCTGCTGAACATATTCAAGGCGTAAGAGCAGCAAATAGGAGAAGGGAAAATGTTGATCTTCGACATGATCCCAGAAGAGCCTCCCAAAGAGGTTCAAACCAAGAAAAGAGGCCATTGACTTTCAGGCCTCCAACTAATGTGCCGGTAGATACCTGGTACAAAACATCTGGTCGAAAGAGGCCTAGCAAAGAAAGATGGCACTCTTTCGATGTGCCAATGGGTTCATCTTTAACACAAAAGAAAGAGCCTCAAGTTGCTGCCCCTAAAGTTACACAGGTGTCAAGCAACTACAAAGGAAAAAATCCCATGTCTCGATCTCAATGGAGGAGATACCAGAGGCGACGAAAAGCTGAGAGGGAGGCTGCTAATGAACCAAAGGCGGAAACCAGTTCAAATGTTCCTCTAAGGAAGCAAAGGAAACCTCTGGAAAGAGAGCCAGTAACCAGCAGGCTAGTTTGGCCTAACCAAGGTGAAATTGAAGACGAAGATGGTTCTGAGTCTGATGATACTTTGGACATCATGGTGAATATAGTCTCAGTGCTGCCCAGAGAGTTCAACCGACAGGTGGAGGTCGAAACAAGTGATTGGGAAGTGGAGCAAGAAATGGCCAAACATAGGCCAATGTGCTATTTCGTCATGGACAATGGCACTACTGAGGAACAAAATGGGTTCTTCGAACCACCTACAGAGGCGATGAAAAATCACCTCAAGCCTTTATTTATAAGGGCTAAACTCGAAGAAACTACAGTGAATAAAATCTTGGTGGATTGTGGGGCAACCATCAACATTATTCCTCACTTTATGCTATGGAAAATTGGCTAAAGGGATGAGGACATCAAGCCTCACAACATGGTCCTGTCGAACTATGAGGGCGGCATAGGGACCACTATGGGAGTGATCCAACTCGATATCAAGGTGGGATCTATCCTTCGACCAACAATGTTTATGGTCATATCGGCCAAACCTAACTACAATCTTTTGTTGGGTCGTGAATGGATTCATGGTGTTGGAGCTGTGCCATCATCAATGCACCAGAGGTTGCTGCTATGGCGTCCAGATGGGATGGTCGAAAACATAGAGGCAGATCAAAGCTATTACCTGGGCGAAGTGAATCACCTAGGGCTGGCAGATTTCGACAAGAACTTGGCTCACATAGGGCCATGTCCAACACCTGACTTCGACTTGGCGCCAGCGCCAAATACTTTTTGTTCCCTATACCTGCACCCTGAGCATGGTTTTCAATAGGACAAAGAAGACTTGTCCCACATAGACTTCAGTGGGTTAACTGATATCCAACCAACTGGTTGGGGAAGTGAATTCAGTGATAATGACTGAGTCACAATCATTGAAGCGAATTTCGGCTTATGTAGCCGAAACAAAGATGATAACGGCTCTCGAAGCCGAAGTAAAGTACATGGCCACACAAGCCAATGATCAACAGTTATCTGCTGCAGGTCCAGGAAAGGATTTCGATCCAGAACCTCCTGATATCATGCCAGAAGGAATGCAGGAACAGAGGCTCGACGCCATCTATGACGATGAGCCTTTGGGCTTCGAAAAGGACCCTTTGGCGAACAACATTAAAATGTTAGTGCAAGATCCTTTAGAAGAAATCAACTTAGGCGAAGGGTCAGAGAAAAGGCCAACTTACATCAGCGCCAAAATCGACCCAGAACTTAGGTTGGAAGTAATCCAATTGTTGAAAGAGTTCAAGGACTGTTTTGCATGGGATTACGACGAAATGCCTGGTCTCGACAGAGGATTGGTAGAACTTCAGTTGCCAATCAAACCTGGGAAGAAGCCAATCAAGCAAATTCCAAGACGCTTCGCTCCAGAAATACTGTCGAAGATCAAAACGGAAGTCGAAAGACTGCTGAAGTGCAAATTCATACGCGTTACGAGGTATGTCGAATGGATTGCAAACATTGTGCCAGTAATTAAGAAAAATGGTACATTGAGGGTGTGTATAGATTTCAGAGATTTGAATGCTGCTACACCCAAAGATGAATATCCTATGTCTGTGGGGGAAATGCTAGTCGATTCTGCCGCTGGCTATGAATACCTGAGTATGCTCGATGGTTATTCAGGATATAATCAAATATTCATTGCTGAAGAGGATGTGTCGAAAACAGCTTTTCGATGCCCTGGGGCTCTAGGAACTTACGAATGGGTAGTGATGCCTTTTGGCCTAAAGAACGCTGGGGCAACATACCAGCGAGCAATGAATTCTATCTTCCATGATTTTATTAACACTTTTATGCAAGTATATATTGATGACATTGTTATAAAATCTGTTTCCTTGAAGAATCATTTTGACCACCTTCGACAATCATTCGAAAGAATGAGAGAACATGGTCTGAAGATGAACCCTTTGAAGTGTGAATTCTGTGTGAAAGCTGGAGATTTCTTGGGCTTCGTTGTCCACAAGAATGGAATCGAAATCAACCAGAACAAGACGAAGGCTATTTTGGAAGCGAAAGCGCCATCGAATAAGAAGGAACTGCAATCTCTGTTAGGCAAGATAAATTTCTTAAGGAGATTCATATCTAACCTAAGTGGGAAAGCTCAAGCCTTTTCACCCTTACTTCGACTGAATAAAGAGGGATTCGAATGGGGGCAAGAGCAACAAGAAGCCTTCGACAAAATCAAAGGGTACCTCACCAAGCCACCTATTTTGGTGCCTCCTTGTAGCAATAGGAGTATGAGATTGTACATAGCTGCATCCGACAAAACTTTGGGAAGCATGTTAGCCCAAGAAGATGAGAATGGAGTCGAAAGACCCATTTACTATCTTAGTAGAGTTTTGAACGATGCAAAAACTAGATATAGCGAAGTTGAAAAATTATGCCTATGTCTGTATTTCTCTTGTACAAAACTCAAGCAATATATAAAACCAGTTGATGTGTATGTTTCGTCTCATTTTGATGTTTTCAAGTACATGTTGTCGAAACCCATCTTGCACAGTCGAATTGGCAAGTGGGCATTAGCATTAACTGAATACTCCTTAACCTTTATGCCTCTTAAGGCAGTAAAAGGACAAGTGGTTGCAGACTTTATAGTCGACCACTCAATTCAAGTTGAGGATTTTAATTATGTGGAGATAGAACCTTGGAAATTCTACTTCGATGGTTCCATCCATAAAGATGGAACAGGAGTAGGAGTCTTGATCATTTCTCCAGAAAAAATTCCAACAACATTCAAGTACAAGATATCAGGTTCTTGTTCGAACAATGAGGCTGAGTATGAAGCTCTAATTACTGGCCTTGAAATATTGTTGGAATTGGGGGCAACTCGAGTCGAAATAATGGGAGACTCAGAGTTAGTCATTAAGCAAGTCACAAAAGAATATAAATGCATAATAGAAAATCTCATTATGTACTTTGTGATAGCAAATCGTTTATTGAAACAATTTGAAATGGTCAATATTCGACACATACCCAGATTGGAAAATCAAATAGCCAACGACTTGGCACAAATTGCATCTGGGTACAAGATTTCAAAAACGAGATTACAAAGAGCAATCGAAGTTCGAGAAAAGATAAAAGCAACTTGTCTATCACCAACAGACTTGGAATCGACAAGACTAGGATATGCTGATCAAAGTAACTTCGAAATTTCGTTCATAGATAATTTGTCAGAGCAAGATTGGAGGAAGCCCATTGTGGATTATCTTCAAAATCCAGCAGCTTCGACATAACGAAAAACAAAGTACAGGGCGTTGAGTTACGTACTCATGGGTAATGAGTTATTTAAAAAGACGCCTGAAGGGGTATTGCTAAAATGTTTAAGTGAAACTGAGGCATACATAGCCCTTTCGACTACGCACGCTGGAGCATGTGGGGCTCACCAAGTAGGCCATAAGATGAAATGGTTGTTGTTTCGACAAGGACTATACTGGCCCACTATGCTGAAAGATTGTGTCGAGTTCGCTAAAGGTTGCCAAGAATGTCAAGTCCATACAGGCATTCAACATGTACCAGCAAGCGAACTTCACTCGATAGTGAAACCTTGGCCCTTTAGAGGATGGGCGTTGGACCTCATTGGAGAGATTCTAACAGCATCATCAAAGAGTCAGAAGTATATATTGGTAGGCATTGATTATTTTACTAAGTGGATCGAAGCTATCCCTTTAGTCAATGTGGACCAAGAAAATGTCATTGAATTTATTCAAAAGAACATTATCTTTAGATATGGAATCCCTGAGACTATAACAACTGATCAAGGATCAGTTTTCACCGGTCGAAAGATGCAGGAATTCGCTCAGGAAACGGGTTTCAAACTCCTAACATCAACGCCTTATTATGCACAGGCAAATGGTCAAGTCGAAGCAGCGAACAAAGTAGTGATTGGCTTGATAAAAAAGCATGTTGGGAAGAAGCCCAAAAATTGGCATAAGACGTTAGACATAATTTTGTGGGCTTGTTGAACGTCCCCAAAAGAAGCCATAGGTACAACACCATATAGGCTAACTTTTGGCCATGACGCAGTGTTGCCAGCAGAAATTTGTCTTCAATCTGCAAGGGTTCAGAGACATTATGATATTCCCTCTGAAATTTATTGGGATATGATGTTAGACGAACTAGTGGATTTAGACGAAGAAAGATTGCGCGCTCTTAACCTACTCAGGCTTCAGAAGAAAAGAGTAGAAGACTCTTATAATAAAAAGGTGAAACCTAAGGCATTTTTGCCTGGAGAACTAGTCTGGAAGGTGATTCTTCCCATGGATCGAAGGGATCGAAGCATGGGAAAATGGTCACCCAAATGGGAAGGACCATTCAGAGTTATCCAGACTTTTTCTGGTGGAGCTTATGAAGTCGAAGAGCTAGGTGAAGATAAAAGGCTCTTGAGAGTAAATGGTAAATATTTGAAAAAGTATAAACCTACACTCCAAGAGATAAAAATAAATAACAAGTAACGACTAAATTAACCATAAATAAGCCAAAATGGAAAATTTTTATAAATTAGCCAAAATGGCAATATTATCGAATACATATTACAATATATGGTTAAAGGGGCGAAACAATCAGAAGGGGATGGAGTCCTTGAGTCGAAGGTATTTGGTTTGCTGCAGCTCCAATCTTTTGTTGCACAAGGCATTCGCCTGCGCAAGCTTGGCAATTTGATCGTCGAAGGCTTGAGCTTTCTCAGAAAATTCTAGGCCTTGCGTGATTTCAGCTTGACTTTCGGTGTCTGGAACAGTCGAGAGAAGTTCCTCCTTGCGCTTAGTATTGGCATTTATCTTAGCCTCTATTTCTTCGATTTGCGCCTTGAGGGAAGCATTCTCTCGATCGATGGCATCAACTTCTTCTTGTTTAGATGCTTTTTGCTTCGACAACTCCGCAATTCGAGAAGTTGTCTCTGCTACAGCAGTCCATGCAGAAGAGCTTTTGCCATATAGCACTTCAAGCTGGCTATTAAAGCCCCTTTGTCGCCGATAATCTGCTGAGACTTGATCAATAATGGAGTGTAACTCCATGATAAAGCCTGAAACTTCCGGAGGCACAGCTAGCAAGTCTACGGCATTCAAAACAGCCCCCAAATATGATGGAGCAGTAGGGTCCCCCTCCAAAGCTTTCATCAAGTCCTTCTTGAAAAACTGAGCCTTAACCTTCGTCAAAGCCTCATCGAGAGGAGAAGTTTCAGTGGACTTCCCCGACAAAGTAGGAACCTCATGACTAGTATCAGACGAACTTCCCTTGCTCTCGATGATGGCGTTCAGATAGCCAACAGGATCAGTTTGCTTCAAGAGTTCTAAGGCTTCTTTCGACCTATGCTTTGTTGAGGTGACAACCTTTGCAACAGCGTTGTCTTGGGTTTGAGGCTGTTGAGTAGCATTTGCCTCGACTTGACTCTCTTCGACTTGGACTGCGGCAGTACCAGCGTCATCATGGTCCCCTTCGCCAGCGTCACCTTGATCCTCTTCGCCAGCGTCACCGCGGTCCCCTTCGTCACGATTTTCTTCAGACAGATCCACCACCTGAATCTCTTTTGGTTGTTTCTCTTCTGTTTGTGGTACTTCTGTTGGTTGTTCTGCTGTCTCAGCATTGGCTTCATTTATTTCAGTATTGGCTTCATTGTTCGCCAAGTCTTTTTCTTGTGGCCTGCTGAGTTCAGCAGAATCCAATGTTTCAGAAGTCCTTGGCGCTGAGCTTTCAGTGGTGTCCTGAAAAGAGAAGGAGAAGAATCTTCTAAATTCGAAAGAGACATAATCGAACGTAGGTATCGACACCTGAGTTACAAAGGGATCAAAGAGATTACCTGTAAAGGAGCTTCAGCCCCAGGGCTGGAATTGTCGCTTTCGACAGGTTTATTGAGAAGAACATTTAATTCCTCCTCCATTTGCTCTTCAATGATTACTGGAGGTGGCCTGGGTTTTCTCCCAGCAACCTTTATTCTAATTGTTCGAGCCTCAGGAAGAGGAGCGTCCTTCTTCAGCTTTCGCCTTTTAAGAGGAGCAGGGGGAGAATCATCTTCTTCGTCACTCCCAGATTCGACCCTCAGTGCTGGCCGTTTCTTGGGTAAAGGTGCCTAAAAAACCAATTGGAGTTCGATTTAGAAGTTGCATCGAAAGTCAGAAAGTTAAAGCCAGAAGAAAATAATAAGAGTCTGGTTACCGATGCAGAAGGCTTTTTCGAAGGGGCTTCCCCCTGTTGGTTTGTTGTGGTCTTCGCCAACACTATAGTCTTCGCCTGTGGTGGAGGTTTTGTTAAGGGGCCTCCTCCCTGTTGGCCTTCTGCAACCTTCTTGGCCGCAGGCTTTCGAACAATTGAAAGTAGACGAAATAATTAACAGGCTACCAGTCGAAAGGGAAAGACAAAGTACTTCGGAAAGATGAACTTACATTTCTTTATTTTGTCCAAGACAAGGACAAAAGACTTCTGAAGTTCTTCCACGAAGTCCTTCTCGTCGAAAAACTCCTCAGTGTAGTAACTTTTCCACCACTCCTCGAAGGATGGTGAGCAGAGAAAGTTAAGCTGATAGTCAAACAACGAAAGAACTGTTCGACCAGCATATCTGCCGATATGCTTAGTGGCAGCGTCTTCAGTGTAGTCGTTGTAGAAGTATAACATAGACTTCTCCCTGGGAAAAATTGGAGAAGGTAGTGTTTGAATAATACCAAACTGGTGAGACACCAGGTTTGGTTGATACGCGATTAGACTCAAGTGAGTCTTGGAGCTCTTGAATTGCAGGGGCATTATTCTTGGTGTGAGAAATGCCTCCCACACTATTGTATGTTCGTCGACCTGAGGACCACTCGACGCCCTAGGATGTGGCCTTGTGAACCACTCTGGGCCAACCTTTCGTCGAGCAAACGGAGCCATGGTCGAAGCAAACTCTTTCCTTTTAGAAAACATCAAGATGAAGTTTGTAAAAGTTTGTTGAAGCTCCAGCCCATCTTCCGTTGGAGTCAACAGAGCCAATCTGGTGCCTTCGATGCGCCTATTTGCTATTTCTGGAGCCTGCTCATTTATTTGAGTCTTCTTAGGCAAGAAAGACTCGAAGGTGGCATTGAGCCACAGCTGAAGCAGCCAAAAAGGTCCAACAAGCAGCAAACTGGCTCTGTTCTCGATGATCTTCAGAAGAGTCGCTCCGTTGCTAATCGACTCGTACAGACTCGCCAAAATCAATTCTGCCAAACAGATATTTTGGCCATGGTGGAGTTGAGTGGCGAGAGTGACCATCTTCTTGGTCACCTGTAAGGACTTGGAGCAAAACACAAAGCGTGTCAGCCATAAGGCTAGAAACGCGATATGTTCTACGTCCGACACATCGTCCGTCGACTTATCGTGGTAGTGATTGATGAAGGTGGTATAGGTTGGTTTTGTGGTAGAGAATACAATCTGATCCTCCGACATTTCCTCCGGGTCGAAGTAGTCCCCAGTGGGTCGAAGGCCAGTGATGGCGGCCACGTCGAAGAGCGTGGGAGTCAGCATTCCACAGGGAAGATGGAAGGTGAAATGGGTGTAATCCCAGAAGAGTAAAGAAGCTATCAACATCTCTGGGGAATAGTTAAGACCTGTCTTCGACAGCATAACCAGGTCGAATATCCCCATGTCTTTCCAGATCGAAGCCTGGCGTTTCTCCATTTTTTCCAGCCAAGCACTATAATCAGGAGTGAGGCTAGGGCCAGACCTGAAAGCCCTAACACCTTTATTGAAGAAACGGAGGTCGATTTTCTCCTTAGCAGGATCTTCATTATCCTGTGCGTCTTTCTTGGAGCATCCAACCGGTTTGAGTCTCTCAAGTACCGGAAAGTAACTTTTGATCTTCATGGCTTCAGCAATGCTTGGGTATAATGGGCTAGACATGGCAAAGATTTGGTTGGAATATCCAACCGGAATCATGAGGTGGCGTGAATAAGCATCACGTACAGCAATGTCCAAAGGCTCAGGGACCCTTCGTTGGCCCGTGGGAGTCACTACGGGAGCAGTGGAGAAAATCCTGGGTTTGACATTTCCAGAGGGAGTGTTGGCGCTAGGAGCGTTGGAAGAACCAGATGCCATTGTTGATACTAAGGTTGAAGATGAAGCGAGAAACAGGTGGTTTGCAAAGGTTGCAAGAGTTTGTATGCAATGAGGAATATCTGAAGTCAAGGTAGCGTGGAAAAAGTCCCACAATGGGTACTTACCGCTATTTATAGTAGTTGGGGAAATCCCCAAATTCGAGGACATTAAATGCCATTTAATGTTGCAGAAGGTAGTGGGGCACGTGGCGTCTCCCTGTTGTTATAGCCGTTCTGCAGAAATGAAAGGGTGCAGCGTGCGCTCTCGTTTTTGGGAATTGTCATGATGACAATTTGTGAAAAGACGTTTGGCACACTGCACGCCGTACTGAAGTGACGTCTTAGGTACGGATGAAATGATGGCTTTTCCTTGGGATTGTCAGTGGTTGGTAGAAAACAAAAAAAGTGCACAATTTAATTTGTGACTAAGAATGAAAAGACAGGTGTCGAATGGCATTTCAAAGAATGCCTTTTTCTTTCAGAGTCGAAATAAGGCATTCTTGGGGGGCAATTTGTTGGCTCCTAAATTCGACACCCTTGTTTTATTAATATCAGCCATTAAAGCTGAAGGATTTTTTCGACCAGCTGGGTCTGTCGAAATGCCCATCGAAAGGTGGCAATGTACTTAGAGGATTTCTTCCAAGGGAGAAGTTGGTTGCCTTCGACGTCGAAGGTGTTTCTCGTCGAAGATGCTTCTCGACGAAGGTGTTCGATGGTTCAGAGTGGAACGGTTTGAAATTCAAGCGTTTGGAGGGAAAACGGTTTCCAGCGGTTACCAAGTGCAACGTGCAAAGATCTGGAGCGTCGAACGCTGAGAACGTGCCAAGTGGAGTCATCTCGAAGCAGCGTAACTGCCCGACGGTTACTTGGGATGTTTTAGTATAAATAGTAGTAGGTCACGCAGTTTCTCGCGTGTGTTCACAATTTTATACAAAGTCACTCATATAGATTCGAGTACCCAGCGTGTGAGAAAGAGTTGTTGAGAATGTATGTGTGAAACACCACTTTTATTAATCAAAGTCATTTACTTTCCAGAAATTTTAATTGCTTTCTTCTTTACTTTTCCCGTCGAAGCCCTTTATTTCAAGCCTTCATTTATTTTATCAAGCCCATTTCTTCATGCAATTTACTTAAAGCCTCTTTATTTTCTTGTCATTTAACCATTATCCAACTTAATCAAAACCTTAAAATCAACCATGTCTTAAGATCAATCTGATCGATCCTGCGAGTAACCAAATAAGTAACCATTTGGAGGATCAGCGGTTGTTTACCAATAACCACGGTAAACACTGACATTGACAGTTCCAGCAGAAGACCAAGATCAGAAGAAAAGGGAAACCAAGGCAGAGGCATTCAATGCCATGGCTGTGAAGGTTATGGACATATTCGAGCTGAATGTCCTACCTTTCTTAAGAAACAAAAGAAAGGAATGACTGTTACTTGGTCTGACTGTGATTCAGAAAGTAATTCTGAAGAAGAATCTACCAAACTAGTTACTGCTCTAACTAGTGTTTGCACCTCTGACAGTGACACTAGTGATGAAGAAGTGACATTTGAAGAACTGGCTGATACCTACAAGAAATTGTGTATCAGAAGTGCTGAACTCTGTGTGCAGAATGAGAAACAATCAAAACTCATTATAAAGCTGGAGGCTGAAAAAGGGGCAGATCTTGAAACTATAAGTCACTTAGAAGGGGAAGTTCAATTACGGAACTCACAACTGAACCAAATGACAAAATCTGTCAAGATGTTGACCAATGGATCAGATAAATTGGAAGAGATTCTTCAAGTTGGACAAAATGTGGGAAACAAATCTGGTCTAGGATTTGTGGAAGCTAAGAAATCTGGTGCAGACAAGAAGATCAGGCATGTTAAACAATTGTCAAAGCAGACGTCTCAACATCAGAAATACATGAAGAAAAAATACCAAAGATGGAGATGTCATCATTGTGGGAGGTATGGACACATAAAGCCCTTCTGCTTCAAATTGCATGGATACCCTAATCAAAACTCACGTGCTAAACCTAAGCCAAAAAGGGTACCACATACTCCTCATTGGAAGAAAAAGGCTACTGCCCTGATAGCCCATACTTCCCTGAGAGTGTCTGCAAAGGAAGGCTGGTACTTTGACAGTGGATGTTCCAGACACATGACTGGAATCAAAAACCTCCTCAACAATGTTAAGCCTCACACCACCAGTTTTGTGACCTTTGGAGATGGTGCTAAAGGTGAAATCAAAGGAGTTGGTGATTTGGACTGCCCTGGAGTTCCAAGTCTGAATGAAGTACTGCTGGTAAAAGGGCTAACTGCTAATCTCATTAGTATCAGTCAATTATGTGATCTAGGATTCAAGATCAACTTCTCAAAATCTGAATGTCTAGTAATTAATGAAAAACTAGAAGTTGTAATGAAAGGAATCAGATCCAAAGATAACTGCTACTTGTGGCAGCCTGAGAACACTGATAACTCCACTATGTGTCCAATTACCAAAGAAGAAAAAGAGATGAAACTGTGGCAGCATAAGCTTGGTCATCTTCATCTAAGAAGAATGAAAAGAGCTATCTCTATGGAAGCAGTCAGAAGGACTCCAGAACTACAGGTTGATAATGTCTATGATGTGGCAAATAAACTTGAAGAAGGATGTGTTGTCAGAACCATAAGTTATCATGACAAGGATGTTGGAAATAACAAGTCTAATAAATTCTGTTTCCCTGAAGAAATGAGGCGTGAAGTCTCCTCTCCTATAACTCTCCATCAAAATGGAGTGGACAAAAAGAAAATCATTCAAGAATCAACCAGAACTATGATTCATATCAAAAGAATGCCTTCCCAACTCTGTGCGGAAATAGTTGTTGCTAGGAAAAACTGTTCTCAAAATATCTGGTCAAAACAGATGCTCACTGAGTATAATGTCTCACAAGATGTTGTGACATTGTGTTGTGACAATCTGAATACAATCAATATTTCCATGAACCCTATTCAGCATAACAGGACCAAGCACATTGACTTTGTAGAGAAGAAGTCATTTAAACTGGAACATGGTATCTTTAAGCTTCAGCTGACTGATTCTTCTACCAAGGATCTTGTTGGAAATAAACTTGAAAACTTGAGGGGCAGGTTGGGTATTTACCAACATGGGAAATTATAGCAATTAATTTTTCTTAAAACAAGGGTTGAAGGAGTTAATTTTATTAAGTCTATTTTTAGTGGGTTAATCATATGTTTTCGCAATTCTTTCAAAATCCTTAAGAAGTTGAAAAGACTCTCGTTTGCCTCCTACCTCCCTCGTCTTTGCAACCTGTTCCATCCTCTCAATCAAAGTTTTTTCTCAAATTGCTACTGGTGCTCAAAGTCAATCAAAATGTCTCAGATATCATCTTCAACCAAGGCGACTTCATCATCCTCATCATCCTCATCATCTGACCAAGACTCTAGAGCAATCACCACATGCATAGAATCTGAAGTTCTTGAGGTCACTCCTCTCAGAGAGATGGCAACTGACCCAGCCAAAGTCAAAAAGCTAAGAACTAGACATGCAGGAAGAGCTCAAGCTGCAGCCTCTAGTAATCCTTCTCATCCTTCTTCTTCTGTACCAAATAGAGAAGGATCAGTTCAAGTTCATCAAGCTATTGCTAGGCTTGTTACTAGTATACTAAGCGGAAACCAACCTGTACCGGGGATTTCTGTCCCTTTAAATCAATCAGGAAGCCCAAATGTGGACGTCTCTGAGAATGTAGATGTCTCTGAGAATGTTGTGACACAAAATGACAACATTTAGAACCCTTCAGAAAAGACTGCTGATCCACCTATCATTGATGTGGATGAGGATTACTCAGATAATGATCTGATTGCCAATGTAAACCCTAGCATAGCTAGGAGATTGATGAAAAGAAAGGGTAATCAGAATGATGCAAAATGTGTGTCCAAAGATAAACCTGCTGTTAAGAAATCCAAGGCTGAAGGCATGGCTGAGAAAAGTATTCAGACAAAAGGGAAGAAGGCCCAGGTGCATACTGCTAGACAACCAATTTCAAAGAAGAGAAAAGAACCTGAATCTTCTGATTCTGATGAGGAATCAGAATTTGAGATTGATGCTGAAGAAATTCCTATCAGAAGGAAGCTCCCCTCCAGCAAAATTGCTAGAGTGCCTGAAGTCCCAACAGACAACATCTCTTTTCATCATCCTGACAATGCAAACAGATGGAAGTATGTTTGCTTAAAGAGAATAGCTTTAGAAAGAGAACTCAACAATGATGCCTTGGAGTGCAAAGGCATCATGGACCTGATCAAGAATGCTGGACTGATGAAGACAGTGATAAAATTTAACAAGTGTTATGAAAATCTGGTCAAGGAGTTTGTAGTGAACTTGTCTAATGATTGTGCTGATGGAAGGTCAGCTGACTTTGAAAGTGTTTTTGTTAGAGGAAGAAGGGTCAAGTTCTCTCCATCAGAAGTTAACAAATTTCTTGGAAGAACAAATGAGGATTGTCCTGATCTGGAGGTCACTGACAATGAAGTTTGTCAAACCATCACAGCAAGGCAAGTGAAGTGCTGGCCCTTGAAAGGCAAGCTGAATGCCAGCAAACTCAGCATGAAATTTGCCATCCTGCACAAGATTGGTGCAGCCAACTGGGTGCCTACAAATCATAAATCAACTATCTCCACAGGATTGGGGAGATTTATTTATGCTGTGGGAACCAAGACTGCTTTTGACTATGGAAGGTACATCTTTGAACAAACTTTAAAGCATGCTGGTAGTTATGCTGTCAAAGGACCAATCGCCTTTCCCTCCCTCCTTTGTGGAATTATCCTTGCACAATACCCTGATATCCTGGTGGCAAGAGATACAACCTGCAAAAGAGCTCCTGCCCTTGGGTTGCACTACAAACTGTTTCAGGGATCTCATGCTCCAGATATTGTCATAACATCAACTGAGACATCGTCTGTGAAGACCCAGTCCAAGACATCTGATGTCATAGCTGTTTTAAAAGAGACCTGCAAAGAGCTGGAAGCTAGGAAAAAGACCATAGAAATCCTAATTTCCAGGTTAGAAAAGGAGGAAGCTGAAGGAAACAGAAGGGAAGAAGGTGTAGAAGCTGAAGGTCATCTCAACATTGAAGAAACTAGCTCCTCTGAGTCTGATGACAGTGCTTAAAGGTTGGTTGCTGTTTGGTGGTGTTGCTGGTTGATGCTGATATCTGGTGGAGTTTGGAAGTGTGTTCAGTTTTTTTCTCTGCTGCTGCTCTTATTATTTTTGGATAATTGTATAATCTTTATGAACATGTATCTTTGGCCCATTTGTGGCTAAAGAGGGGGAGAATATTTTGGTACTTACTTAATTAGTACCTGCTATTTTTCTGCATTCTATTTTTCTGCAGTCACTTATTTCTGCTGCTATCTATCTCTGATTGCTTAGGGTCTTTAGCCAAAAATCTGCCAAAGGGGGAGTTTGTAGTTGTTTAGTTATTGGCTTGCATTTTTGGTAAAACCCAAGTGTATGTGTGAATGTCATGACTGATGTCATAACATTCTAGTTTAGTTGTACTGATTAATTAGGTACCTTTGCAGAAAAATATTGTCATTCAGGTACTGATGTTTTTAAGTGTGTATCTGAGCATTTTGCAAAATGATCACATTTTCCTAAATCAGTAGACAAGTTTTCTCAGATGTCATAACAGATGTTAAGACATCATGTTCTGAACTAACAGGTTTTCAGTTTGGTTAATTCTGAGTTTTTTCAGGAAAATAACTCAGTCTTTCCAGAACAGAATCCTGCATTTTCTTTGGGTTAACCTAGCTCAACCCTAACCTGGTTAATAGAGTCCTGTGACCTAGTCTTAAGGTCAAACGGAATTAACCCTAGGTTTTTGTGGAAACCCTAACTGAAGTTGCAGCTGCTATATATTCAACAGAGCTGCTGTTTTGCAAGTAATCCCTTTTTGGTCAGAAGATCATTTGTAAACTGTATAGGTTTAATTATTATACTCCAAGCAATTATCATTGTGATAAGTGACTTGGAATAGGTTTTTAATTGTAAGGGTTGTGTGGCACTCAAAGCTTTGAAGCAAGAGTGTTTGAATGTTTCTTGACTAAAGCTGTGAAGCAGAGTCAAGTTAAGTGTGTGTATCACTCAAAGCTGTGAAGCAAGAGTGGTTGTGTTGCTTGATTAAAAAGCTGTGAAGCTTAATCAAGTGTATGTTTTTGAAGAGTGTCTTCATCAATTCATTAGTAAAATTGTTTTATGTATCACTGCTGTGATTGAGGGGGAGTGAGTAGGAACTCAGGTTTAAGTTGTACTTAGATTGAAATTGCATTGGGTAGGTCTTAAGTGAAGGAGATAAACTGGTTGGTTTATTCCTGAATTAACATCTCTTATAGTGGATTTCCTCCCTGGCTTGGTAGCCCCCAGAGTAGGTGTTGTTGCACACTGAACTGGGTAAACAATTGACTGTGTTCTTTACTGTTTTTGTATTTACTGTCTTATAGAAAGTCAGATACGGTGTCATAACATTAAACGTGACATTGAGTATCTGCAGCCAGAATTTCACAATTGATTACACTGTTACTGCAATCGATTGCACGCTGTTACAGACATCAAAACATCATTTTATAAAGCCAAATTCTTGTTCAAACTTTCCATCAAATACCTTATGATCATGGATCCAATTGAGCACAAAAATTCCATCAAATTATGAGAAAATAACACCATTGGAATCACAAAATAATGCTCAATGAATCAAACCCAAAGATCAACAAGAGATAACATTGTGAAAGATGAATTATCCAACTTACCAAAGGTAGATCTAAAGAATTATCAAAATAACTTCAAGAATTTGGTTCAATTCAACCACAAGAATTAATTGCCCAAGCTTAGATGTAGAGAGTTGATAAAGAAAAAGTGTTTGGATGATGGTTTAGCTCAAAGATTAGTAAGCTTTAATGCAAAGCTTATAACTTTTTGAAAATGGAGCTTTGAGTGAATTTGGTAGATGGAGAGAATTGAGAGATTTTTTAGCAAGGTGGATTTTGCTATCAAAAGCTTGAAATTTGAATGAAATGAGGGCTCTATTTATAGAGTTTAGGATTGTGATTAGTGGTAATTTGGTAATTGATTCTTGGAGCCAAAATTTGAATTAATGATAATTCTTTCAAATATTAGAGTCAAAATTTGAATTAATGATAATTCTTCTTAAAAATGAAAGATTGACACTAAAATTTGAATTAATGATACATCTTTCAAAAAGACGAATAAAAATTGGAGCCAAAATTTGACAAACTTAAAATTGCTGATTTTTTTTTCAAATTTTCACGCTGTGCAATCGTTTGCACTATAGTGCAAATCAATTTGCATAGTGTATATTTTCAAAAATGGCGCAAAATGCACTATGTGGAATCGATTGCACTCTAAGAGCAATCGATTGCATCAGTGAAAAAAATGAATTTTTGTTAATTTTTCCTTTGCAAATAGAGATTTTAGGAAAATAATACCAGAAATCCTTATTTGTCAGATGCTTCGACTTGGTACCTACAAAACAAAAATATACAAAGACAAAGACAAATATTTTTTTTGTATTTTGATCAAAAGTTAGTCAACAACACATATACAAAATACACAACTAAGGTGCTTAGAGATTCCTCAAGAGCAAACTTAAAGATAGCAGATAAAAAAAGAGGAAGAACCAACCCTAATGTGATCTTGTTATGATCGAGTTGATATGATATGATAGAGGAATCATAGGGGCAAAAATTGGGGTACAACAGCCGTGAAGTAGCTTTTGACAAGATTAAAGAGTACCTTCAAGAACCTCCAATTCTGATGCCATCAATTGAAGGAAGACTTCTGATCATGTACTTAACCGTGTTAGAGAATTCAATGGGGTGTGTGTTGGGGCAGCATGATGAGTCTGGTCAAAAAGAGCATGCATATACTACCTTAACAAAAAGTTTACCGACTATGAAACAAGATATTCACTTCTCAAGAAAACTTGCTACGCATTGGCATGGGCTGCTCGCCGGCTAAGACAGTATATGTTGACTCATACTACACTATTAATCTCTAAGATGGATCCCATCAAGTACATCTTTGAGAAGCCATCTCTCTCTGAAAGGATAGACCGATGGAAAATGATCTTAACTGAATACGACATTCCGTACACTACATAAAAAGAAATCAAAGGAAGTGTACTAGAAGATCATTTGGCGCATCAAGTTATAGATGACTACCTATCTATGAACTTTGAATTCCCAGATAAGAATATCATGTAAATAGCAGATGGTGAAGAGCCTGGGCCGAATAAAGGACCTGAGCAAGGATCCCGATGGACTATTCTTTTTGATGGAGCTTCCAACGCACTAGGTAACAAAATATGTGTTGTGATCATTTCCCCAAAAGTTTGCCATACGCCTTTCACTGCCAGAATTTGCTTTGATTGTACCAACAACATGGTTGAGCACAAAGCCTGCATCTTAAGCGTATTTGGAGACTCAACCTTGGTGGTCAATCAAGGTAAAGGAGAATGGGATACAAAACATCCAAATCTTATCCGTTACAAAGAACTTGTGCTAACCTTAATCCCATACTTTGAAGATATTACCTTTGAACATATCCCGAGAGAAGAAAATAAGTTGGAATATGCTTTAGCTACCATGTCATCTATGTTCAAGGTCAAGTGGGATAATGAAGCTCCCAGAATTGCTGTCGAAAGATTTGATGAACCGACGCACTGCTATGAGATTGGCACTGATGGTGTAGAGGAGAAGCCTTGGTTTAATGAAGTGAAAAGATATCTCAAAGCTCAAGAGTATCCTAAAGGGGTGTCAATCAACCATAAGAAATTCCTGCGGAGGTTCTCAGCTAAGTTCTTCTTGAGCAATGGGATTCTGTTGTATGGACAAGAAGGAAGCAGAGAAGATTATGGAGGATACACATGAAGGAATCTTTGGTACTCACTCTAGTGGACATACTATGGCCAAGAAGATTCTAAGAGCTGGTTACTATTGGTCGACTATGGAAACCGATTATCACCACCACTCAAGGACTTTCCATAAGTGCCAAATTTATGCTGATAAGGTTCACGTGCCTCCAGTTCCTTTGAATGTCATGACTGCTCCTTGGCCATTTGAAATGTGGGGCATTGTTATGATTGGAGAATTCAAGCCTACTTCCTCTAATGGACATCACTTCATTCTTGTCGCCATTGACTACTTTACAAAGTGGGTTGAAGCAGCTCCATTTGCCTCAGTTACCAAGAACATCGTGACCCGGTTCATCAAGAATAACCTCATCTGTCAGTATAGAATCTTTGAGAGGAGCATCACTGAAAATGGTACTAATCTCAACAATGCCATGTTCACTGAACTCTGCATGCAGTTCAAGATCAAACACCATAGCTCTTCTCCATACAGACCGGAGATGAATGGCGCAGTGGAAGCTTCCAGCAAGTAGATAAAAAAGATTATGCAAAAAATGGTGGTGACCTACAAAGACTGGCATGAGATGTTACCATTTTCTCTTCATGGCTATCATACTTTGGTGTGAACATCCACTTGGGAACCCCATTCTCTCTAGTCTACTGTATGGAAGTTGTCCTGCCTGTCGAAGTCCAAATCCCTTCTCTAAGGATTATGAAAGAAGCATAATTAAACGAAGACGAGTGGATTCAGACTAGGTTGGATCAATTGAATCTGATTCACGAGAAAAGGCTTACGAATGTCTGTCATGGTCATATGTATAAAAAACGTATGATCAAGGCATTCAACAAGAAGATCAAGCATCATATATACTAGGCTGGTGACTTGGTAATAAAGCGCATGATTCTACCACAAGGTGATCCCAGGGGAAAATGGACTCTCACCTATGAAGGGTCATTTGTTATCAAGAAAGTATTCTCGGGCGGTGCTATGATGCTGACCACTATGGATTGCGAAGATTTCCCGCACCTTGTGAACACGAATATAGTTAAAAAATACTACGAATAAGAATGACCCGCTAGGTTGACATACCTAGGAAAAAATAAGGGCATCCCAGCGAACCAAAAGGGTTTGGGCAAAAATTAGGGATATATGCAAAAGATTGTACACCTGGCAAGTCGAAAACCTGAAAAGGCGGCTTGGGCAAAAAAGGGTATCCTGGTGGACTGAAAACCTAAAAGGGCTGTCCAGGCAAAAATTAGGGATTTAAAAGCGTATGTCTATGTCCCGTTGGATCAATTACATGCAAGCTTTATTACTAAAGTCGAAAGTTCAAATGGTTCAATCAACTTCTTTTGATGACAAGGGACGGGATGTTCGAAGACAAATGGGCAATAACAGAGTTTGGAACCCAATGAAATCACTTCCGCATGGCTATAAATTTTGTTTTCACTTTGTACTCTTTTCATTTCACGATGACTTCCTCTTACTAGGATTTCCGTCTCTCTATACAAAATCGCCTGTTTATAGAAAATTATCATTACAAATACATCATAAAGTTCAAATTCTTGGTCTTTTTCTGTTTTGTTTGCAAAAATGTCCAATGACTAAATTGAATGAATATATTCATATGAACGTGATTAATTGTTAGGAAATATACGCATAAGAACATGAACAAGCATTTACTCAAAATTCTAGGAGTGTGGATGACACTCAAGCTGTCCATAAAATCCCATAGAGCCACTTCTATGAGATTATCCCCATAGAATAATCTTTACAGATTCATCGCCACAAAGGATACATTCTCTGCAATTTCCCTACGGAGTTCCAATAAATGCACTTCATGGAAATTCTCTTCCCCAATTGAATTCCAAAACTATAAAACCGACAGAGTTCTTCTCTCTAGCAAAATTGAATTTCCCCAAGAGAGTTTGGTTTCCTCACTAGTACCACTCCGACAACAGGGTTTATTTCCCCGACAAGGTTTATTTACCCAACATGGTTTATTTCCCTAACAAACTAAAATTTGCCCAACTGGAGTGTATTCCTCAGAGTACTACGAATCATTGATAAAATTCCTCTTCTCAGTTAAGTTGCCACTATCCCCAGAAAATTGATGTAAAACATAGAACCAGACCAGATATCAATCAACTTTATCCTCCCTAGACGAGTCGAAAGATTATCCATATCTTTTATCCCAAGTCAGGGTATATAAGAATTATCTTCCCCAGACGAGTCGGAAGGTTATCCATCTTTTTTATCCCCAGTCAAGATATATAAGAATTAAACTCCCCAGTAGAGCAACAGACGACCAAAGTTCTTAAACTCTACTCCCCAAACAGAAATCAATAATCCCCAGCGGAGTTTCCTCAAACAAGTGAGCAGGAATTCCTAGAGGAAGCACTCTAGACAAAATTTAAGATACACATACTCTTCATCCCCAACAATAATCAAGGATTCATTTTCCCAAACAAAGATACTGCACGGGGCTACAAATACACTTTAACAACATTACACATTCACACGTCATAACATATGCATACGAAACGCATGTAGCACAGTCTCATTTATTTTGAGAACCTCATTACGCAATGCATTTCATACCTCATGACATTGAATACAACTAACTCTTTACCTTTTCAAGAAGAATCAATTGACACCCTAATATCATCAATAAATCCTAAAAGCAGATTGTAGGTCATTCCCTAAAACAAGACAGGGAAAATATCTACATGATGCACACTCCTTTCAAACATCAGCTGGCTCAGATTAAATCGACCAAATATTTATTCTGATACTTCTCTCAGTAGACCTTTTCTGGCTCAGATTAAATCGACCAAAGATTTATTCTGATACTTCTCCCAGTTAAAGCTTTAGAGACCTCTGCTGGCTCAGATTAATTCAACCAAAGATTTATTCTGATAATTATCTCAGTAGACCTTTTCTGGCTCAGATTAAATTGACCAAAGATTTATTCTGATACTTCTCCTAGTTAAAGATTTAGAGACCTCTGTTGGCTCAGATTAAATAGACCAAAGATTTATTCTGATACTTATCTCAGTAGACCTTTTCTGGCTCAGATTAAATCGACCAAAGATTTATTATGATTTTTCTCCCAATTAAAGATTTAAATACCTCTGCTGGCTCATATTAAATCGACCAAAGATTTATTCTGATACTTTTCTCAGTAGACCTTTTCTGGCTCTGATTAAATCGACCAAAGATTTATTCTGATAATTCTCCTAGTTAAAGATTTAATGATCTCTGCTGGCTCAGACTCAATCAACCAAAGATTTATTCTGATACTTCTTTGTGTAGACCTTTTCTGGCTCAAATCAAATCGACCAAATATTTATTCTGATACTTCTCCCAATTAAAGATTTAAATACCTCTACTGGCTTAGATTAAATCGACCAAAGATTTATTCTGATACTTCTCTCACTAGACCTTTTTTGTCTTAGATTAAATCGACCTAAGATTTATTCTGATACTTCCTTCAGTAGACCTTTTCTGGCTCAGATTAAATCTCCCAAAGATTTAGTTTGATACTTCTCCCAATTAAAGATTTAAAGACCTCTACTGGCTCAGATTAAATCGACCAAAGATTTATTCTGATTCTTCTCTCAATAGACCTTTTCTGGATCAGATTAAATCGACCAAAAATTTATTCTAATAATTCTCCCAGTTAAAGATTTAAAGACCTATGCTGGCTCAGACTAAATTGACCAAAGATTTACTCTGATACTTCTCTCAGTAGACCTTTTCTTGCTCAGATCAAATCGACCAAAGATTTATTTTGATACTTCTTCCAGTTAAAGATTTAAAGACCTCTGCTGGCTTAGATTAAATCGACCAAAGATTTAATCTGATACTTCTCTCAGAAGACCTTTTATGGCTTAGATTAAATCGACCAAAGATTTATTCAGATACTTCTCTTAGTAGACCTTTTCTGGCTTAGATTAAATCGACCAAAGATTTATTCTGATACTTCTCCCAATTAAAGATTTAAAGACCTCTACTGGATCATATTAAATTTATCAAAGATTTATTATGATACTTCCTTCCAGTACACATTTTCTGGCTCAGACTAAATCGACCAAAGATTTATTCTGATACGTCTCCTAGTTAAAGTCGAGCGTAGACTTAGTCTAATTTCTCTATCAACAGTTACTTTGGATGGCATCCATAAGTCCATCTTCGACAACTCTTCATTGCCTTTCCAAATGGCATCTTTAAGCCCATTCCCGGCATAATCAACAAACAATTTTACTTCATGCACAGGCGAGTGCAAATTTCTGGGCACTTAAGTGTTGAATCATCTTCCACCTTCAAGTCGTGAATGGTGAACATGCTAATCTAACTCTTCAGGTTAAATAAGATTGAACAGGGGAAGATGTTGTACCCCAAAATTTTTCCTCCCTTTTCTTCAAGACAATTCTCATAAAAAATCTCAAATGCTCAAGGATTCTCAAAGAGTTAATCAGACAAGCTCACCTCCTATGCACTGAGTCCACAAATTAGGGTTTTAGTTTTCTCATGGAATATTGGACTTCTAATGCCTAAAATTTCTTTAATGGTTCATTTTGGGTCTCCGAGAATGCTCATACCAAGTTTCAAGTCTTGCACCACAAATTTGCTCAGTCAATTGCTCAGATGGCTGAAAATAAGTTGACTTTAATTCTTTTTTTGGAAACTTTTCTTATTTTTATTTATCATTATTTTTCAAATAACCCTTAGAAATATTTATTATCATTCTAATTCCTAATTATATCTTTGTAAGCAAAAAGATAGGTTTACACTCCAAAGAAACAAACAAAAGCCCAAAAACTTCACAAAAGAATAGTCAGCAAAAATACAAGCATGGCAAACGCCAGGGGCCTGTGGCGAACACCATGGCTTCAGGATTTCAAAATGTAGACAGGAGCATAAACAGACTCATTTTTCTCACCTTTTCACTATCTTTTTCCTTTCTTGCCCATTTTCTTCCTCCACTAACACCCATCATAACTCGACCCACTCACATAACTCTCCATAAATTCCAAAACCTTTCAATCTTCCAATAATTTCTCCAACTTCCATCTATAAAAAACCCTCTTTTTCGTCCAAAAATCCACAAACCCTTGATTCTTGAAAAAAACCCAAACTCATCACCAACACCATTAAAACCTTCATTTTCACAATAATAGTGGAAGAAACATGGAGATACTTTTTCAAGAGGGAGCAGCTGGAAACAGACAGAGGAGCAAGTTTTAGTTGCCTTTAAACCGAGAAATTTTCTCCATGATGTAATCTGATAACACTTGTCTTCGCACTTTAGCAATTCACAATGATTTTTATTACTTGGTAGATAAATTAGGATTATAAAGTTTATTTGAACAGAGAGATTCTACCTATGAAATTTTAACCCGTGAATTTCTGAGTTCACTTATTTACAAATTTAGGCCTGAGTCTACAAGTACTATAGGCACTGTCAAATTTCATATGTTTAATACAGAGTGTGAATACACTACTGACGAAATTGCAGAATTATTGAATTTTACCCACGTAGAAGGGATACCTTGTGAAGCTACACTTGAGTCTGAGTGGGGGAATGAAGCTTATGTGTTCTGGAGAGATATTACAAGTGTTGTAATTAATTCTTTTAAGGGAAACCAGGGGTCTACGATTCATAACCCAACCATCTGCTTTTTTTGCCAAATGTTGACGTATACCATTTTTGGCCGGAAAAACACTAACAAAACAAATGCAAAAGAGATGTTTAATTGGAAGGCCGCCCTTAATCGTAGATAGGTAAATTCACCCCCTTTTATGATAACACATATGAGAGCCTCTAATAGAGGCGCTACCTTGTTTGGAGGGTTGATTACCTCATTGGCCCATGCAATAGGCCTTGATGCACAACTTGAGAACTTAGAGCCTCTGCCACCGACACTCTTGTTTTTGATTGTGTCTAACACATGCGGTTTTGTAGAAACCGAAAGAAGGGATGGGCATCACCTTATGATTCATAATTTAGTTGTTGAGAGTATTGTTTTACCATGGCCTTTACGTACAGTCATACGAGTAAGGGCCAACTGAACTTATGATATTGATACTCCCCCATATACCGGCCCATTACCCACAACAATTCCTACTAATATGGCAACCGGTAATGATACTGATGATGAGCTTAACATGCATGATCATATTTTTCCAGCTCATCATTCTCCACCACCTTATTTTTTTGATGTACACAATGCACCACATGTTTCTGACCATTTTACAAGTACCACCTCGGGACACGGGACCCAGGCTGGAGAAATCCCCCAGGATTACTCTATGTTATATAGGCATCAGCAAGATATTATGGCATTTATGCGAGAGTCGCATGCTCAAACTCAGAGATCTATATAATTGGTATTAGAGGCTCAGCTTACACATGCCGCTATTGTACCCTAATTTTTTACCCAAGATCCCACCTAATATTCATCATTGCGTCTCTAACAAATACAAATATAGATGTGTGTTTTTTCTTTATGTCAAGCAGGTTTTTAAATCAAGAGGTCTTCATTAATACAAGTATTCATCAATTATGGTTTTAATTGAAGGGAGTGGATCGTTGACTTTTGCATAAGTGCATGACCTAATGGCTTAAATCATGATTCAAAGAACTCAATGCAACATCTTGACCTAATTGTAAGGCTTAAGACATTCTCAAAGATACAATTGACTAATGGTGAAAGAATTGGAATCAACTGATGAAAAGTCAATTGTCACGCCAAAGTCAAACTTTGACTTTTTGATCAACATTAAACTTCAAAGTTTAAGAGTCATCAAAGCATTCAAAATTATCAAATTTGTTCATCAAGAATCAAGAGAATCAAGAAAGTCAACAAAAGTCAAATTGAAGATTTCTAAACACTAAGAAAATTCAAGTGTTTTTGCACATAAAAAGCCCTAACTTCACAAGCAAGTTTCACCAAGATGAAAGTTGATTAAAAGGAAACTTTCAACATGAAAGTTGTAGATAATTAAAAGTTATACAACTTTAACTTTGAGGATTGATCACCAAAATATGCTCAAATTAAGAGATATGGGCATCTGAAGTTTTGCCAACACTTTGAGAAATTTATTAAACAGTTTTGGTCAATTTTTTATCGCAACTTCATGGCCATTTTTCACTAAGATCCAAGTGGATTCAAAGAAAGTGTTCAACATGAAAGTTGTAGATAAAGTTTCAAGATTTCAAAAATGTCCAAGAGCATGAATGTATTATATTTGAGCAAGGAGTTTCAAATTTATGAAGTTGAATGTCCAAGGTTGCATTACAAGTCATTTTTGTGATGACCTAAAGACCAAATCTCTAAGAAATGATATACAATATTTATTTTTATGCAATAGTACTTCTAAATATATTCAATATAAGAAGAGTACACAAGACTCTGAGTCTTTATCCAAGTGATACAAGCTATTGTCCAAAGAACTTGCCATTTAAGGAAGAAAGTTACCGTTGTCATTCTTGAAAAGCAAGATTTTTGTACAAAGCATGCATTGAGCCCATACCTCTACTCTCTTATGATCACACTACACCCTAAATAATGGAAACAATGTCTCTTCACCTAGCCCCTCCTTGTACTATGCATTGGAGTCATGGAAGTTCACATAACTTAAAATTTGCTTTGGAACCAAAACCATAACTCCATAACTTGAGAACCAATTCATCTCATTACCTCTGAGTTTTCTCTATAAATAGATATATCATTTGCAATTAAAAACCACCAATTCACAACTCTCAAACTCCATAAAACTCTCTCAAATCACAATTGGCTCAAAAACACAATTAAAGCTCCAAAACACCATTTCTTCGAATCTCACTAATCTTGCCATATCCTTGTAAACTAATCATCCACAAACGTCATACACATCATATAGAAGTTATCCAAACACCAAAAAAACTTCTGTAACCGATCCATCATCACTCTCCATCACCACTTTTTCACCATTGCAACTTGACTTGGTTAGAAAGTTCCAGCCACTTTCAGCATAAAGTAAGTATTGGAATAGTTTCTGGGAGTTCCAAAGAAGCTCATAGGATCATCACTTTGCATTGAAAATCCACAGAAGAAGCTTTGGAATTTTCTCCAAAGAGGTAAAAAACTCAAACTGTGATATCTATATACATGCATCATTGAATTTGGTTTTAAAAGATAAAATGTAGATATCATTGTCATGAAGCTAACCATGTAATTAGTTTTCATTTATATTATCTGTGCATTGAGAATTTTGTCTATGAACAGCTAGGGTTCCTTTTTGGCACCAATATAAATTTTTTTATTGTTTGAGTGTTAGTTAAAATAAATGGCATTGTTGAATTCCTGATTTAATTTCAATCAAGATTGGTGTTTACAGTTTTTTAAATGGTTGAGAATTAAAGAAGTTAGAAGTTTAAAAATGGTAATATTGTTGTTGTCCAAGCGAAGAAGAAGAAGAAGAGGAAATTCCATTTTTTAAAAACAAGTTTATTTAATATTTATTAGAAGTAGTATTATAAATGGATGAAATAGTCACCCCGGTGGAAAGAGAGCACGCGTTAAGGTCTTGGTAAGCATAAGGGTGAGGGTTCGAACCATAGTGAACCCCCCTTTTGCCTTTTTTCCATGTTTTTCTGTTTTGTGATTTTTTGAAGATTGTTTCAAATGATTTTAACTGAGTGCATTGCTTACACAAGCCATGGCACGTGGTCTGATGGTAAGGCTTCTAGCCAATGACCTTGAGGGCGTAGTTTCAAGCCTTGGAAGCCCCATTTCCTTATTTGTATCACTCATTTTCTTTTATTTTTTAACAAACTTTCAAATTAATTTTCACCAATCAAAACAACTCATTTTGAGTTGATTTTTTGCACACTCCTTATTTATCTACCCTGTTTTATGAATATGTGAAAAAATACCAATTTTATTATTTATTTAATCTCTTTTTATTTAATTCAAAACAAGTCCTTTTACTTATTTTAAAACCTTTTCTTTGACTTTCTCTTGTTAAATCTCTTGAATAAACCCGTGATAAATAACCATGCTTTGTATTTAATAAATATTGTTTGATAACATGACCCTTGTGCATATTTATACCATTACAAATTTGATTTTTATTAGGTTTAGGACTTGACTTTTTAATGTTTAACCATAACTTGTTCAAAACCCTAATTTGTGACCTTTGACCTAAAAACTCACATTGCTTTGATCCTCTTGATTTGTTTATCCATGTGCCTTGAGTTTACTTCCATTTTCAGGATGTAATTACTTCATAAAATCCTTTAAACCAAGGTGATACCATGCTTGTTTGTTTACTTGTCATTTATTCTACCTTTTATCACAACTTTTACTTGATAAGCATTTTAACCTTTTCCCTTTGCACGTAACACTTGTGATGTGTGTGTTTTCCATTTATGGTATTAATTAATGTTTATATTTTATTATATTAAATACTTGTGCCCCAAAATCCAAGAAAAATGATAATATTGTTGACTTTATAGTCGTGTGCATATGCATTGCCTTAAGTTTACCCTTGTGTGTTTACTTTTGTATAATTACCCTTGTAATTTTTAGTGTTTACCCCTTGTACAACCCTTGTGAATGATCTCCCTATGTATTGTCATGCACTCTAAAAAAATTTAACCCTAAAAATCATTTTTAAACTTTCACCACTTTCATATAAAAACCTTGACTTTGTGTCATTGCATTTTAAGACTTTCTTTTTAATTAAATGCCTTAATATACTTAAACTTATCAAAACAATTTCAAAAGACTAAAATTTACTTAACCTCACTCCTATTGATTCTCTGGAAGAAAATTGCTATGATCTAGCTCCTGATGTTAAGTTCCAAGGGTGGAAAAAATACTTTGATCGTATAATCGGTCCGGTTTTCCCCAAATTAGTTAAAGAATTTTGGATTCATGTGACTGCTTCAAATCATTAAGTAATGTCTTATGTTATGGGAAATAAGATCATCATCACCGATGATATTATTGGAAAACTTATTGGTCACGACGAAAGCGTTATAAGATGTAGTGATATGGAAGAAAAAGGTTCTGACCTAACCATCGTTTCAAAAGAAATCTTCTCATTTGGACAACCCTCAAATAAAATCAAAGATCTGAAGGACTATCTCAGAATTTGGTTTAGAATAATTCTGGGGTGCATCAATCACATAAAACTAAGCAGCTCTCCCGACTACATCAATATTGATCAACAGTACCTAATGTACTCCATCGTTACTAAAACCAAAGTTCACCTTACTCATATTCATTTCAACCATCTGAAGACAAGTGTCAAGGAAACAAAGGAAGAAGAAAGAACCAAAAGATATTGGATTCCTCTAGGAAGGCTTATCTCAGATATTCTGAAAGAGAATAAACTAATAGACCATCTGAGTGAGGCTCAACAAGAAAAATTTCTAGAACCATGTGCTAGAAAGCCTCTCGATGCCAAGAACTTGAAGAAAATAAAGATAATAGAAACCATTAAGAAGGGTCCCACACTCACTGCAAAGGAAGTCATCACCATCATAAGAGTTCCTTTGAAGGATTTTAATCTCTTCACTCAAGCAAAATCCTCTCCAAAAATTTTCCTCAGATATCTGGAAGCCTGCAAGAGTGATGGAACAATTCCAGATGTGAATACTCTTGATCTTAGGAAACAACCTCTGGAAGTTGCTATCGGAAAAACAAGAAAAAGGAAAGCTTTTGGAGAAGGAACTTCTTAGAAAATGTTGTACCCCAAAATTTGCCCTCCCATTTCCTCAACATTTTCTCATCACAAGACCTTTGAAGATCAAGATCCAGTTAGGGTTTCCTCTGCTCAAGGCTTCTCCTTGCACTGTGGACTCAAATTAGGGTTTGTGTTTGCCTAAGGATGCTTTGACCTAAAATGCCTAAGATGACTTTCATGCTTCATGTTGGACTCCCAAGTTTACCTATACCAAGTTTCAAGTCTTGATTCCAAGTTTTACCCAGTCAATTGGACAGTTGACCTAGAAATCAGCTGTATTGGGGAAAAAGTCAACTGTGGCCAATTGACAATCAAACCTCATGAAATTTGATCCACATCAACATTATGAACTCATATGAACCATTTGATCAAGTTTGGATCACAATTCCACAAGAAATTTGATCAGATCATCAAAAGGGCAAAATGGTCATTTTTAGGGTTTTGACTGCACAAGGGCAATTTTTTGACTGTTTGACCTAGCCAATGGCAAACCAAGCTCACATATGGCCTCAAGGACTCAATGGAATTATCTTGACATGTTCATCAAGCTCAAAAGATCCCAAGTACACAAGATTGACAATTGAATTTCTCAGTCAATTGATCAATTTTGACTGTATACTAAAAAGTCAAACTTTGACTTTTTGGTCAAAATCAAGAGTCAAGATTCATTTTTCATCAAAACATTCCAAATCATGAAACTTGTTCACCAAGAAATCTCAAAATGCAAATTAGGGTTTGAAAATGGAATTTTTCATAACTTAGAATTTTTCTAAGTTATGAAAAACCCTAATTTTTTCCCAACTTTGCCCCATCTTTTCACCATGATCCATTTGGATTCAAACAAAAGTCAAAACATGAAAGTTGTAGCTTGTTGCATAATCTACAACTTTGATTCACAAAGTTTTCTCATTTGAAGCTTGTATCTCAAGTTATGATTTTTTGAATAAGGGCACTAAACCATCTTTTAACTTAGTGAAATTTGACCTATTTTGACAAGGTTTTCTACCCTACTTCAAGGCCACTTTTCATACCCTTCCACTTGGAATTTTGATTTGCATTTCAAAGATGGATTGTAGTACACATTCCAAGATTTCCAAAATGTCCAAGAACTCATCAAACAACCTCATAACTTGAGAGATTCGAATTTCACAAGTTGGCAAAAATTCACTTTTGTTCTTCATCAAGACATGTTCACAAACTTGCAAATTTGAATTCAGTTTGCTTTATGCTTAATTACAGGTCCTTGAACCAATCCATACTCAATAATTTAATGCATATTCTTTGTACTAAGACCAAGTTCTTTGAGTTCAAGCTTTGTCTAATGGTTTAATCCTAAATTAGATAAAGTAAACTATCCATTTTTGCAAAAGTTCACTTTATGTCAATTTGAAAATCAAACAAGTACAAGCTAAATCTGAATGGCACAAGATTATGGACAAATTGCTCTGATCAAGAGAAGATTATGCAGCCCATTAGGAGGTCCCCTACATGCCTAGAACATCAACTTGCATTTCTTTGCTTCACATAGAAGAAACATCCATAACTCATGCCAACTCTCTCTTCAGCTTAGAAACACAAGAACAAAGTTGTCAAACACATTACACACAACATATCCAAGCTAACACACGAGCTTTTGACCTCCAATACACCCTCCATCTCAGAATCATCCTCAAACTGCACAAACAGGGGTGCCCCTGCAGTTTGAGTGCAATCTCTCAATCCCTTCGAGCATTTTGATCAAAACCTGTTCCTCTACATTCCTTATAACCTATGCAAGCTATCCAGAAGCTAAGGCACGATCTGTAGTTGCTCTAACCACTTCCACCATTTTCACATCTTTGACTTGCAGGTGAAGTTCTACAGCTTGATACAAGAAGGTTCAGGACAAAGTAAGCATTGAAAAAGCATCCCTGGACCTCAAGGAAGCTTTTCCAATCATTACATTGCACTGAAAGTCTCTCATTCTCCACATAGAAGTTCAACTGCACAGGTAAAAGTTTGAATTCGTATCTATCTTATTAGGCATCTTTAGTCTTAAGTTTGTGAAGAAACAAGGTCCTACTCATAGCCCTGAACATGTACATATCTTTACATTTCATTTCTTTTGCCTGAGTAGAGAGAATTTGGAGCTTGAAAATGGTAGAAAAATTAGGTCAGAAAAGAGGGGGAGAGAAATTCTCCCTCATCTTAGAGAGATAGGTCAAGTTCTTTATATGGTTAGAACCGTTTCTTCATGCTGAACATTTCTTGTGTTATGAGTTTTTGCTAAAAAGCCAGGAATCAAGAGTTAGAAGGAACTGAACATGGCGCGCGTTTTTTAAAATAATCTGTGCTGGAGGTTGAAGAAGGAGTGAAGTGGGCTGGGCCTGTGCTATTTTGCTTTTCACACCATCTTTTTTGGTTTACACCCCCCTGAGCCCATTTGCTTATTTTTTAACATTTTTGACTTTTTCTTTTTTTGTTGACTTTGTTTATTTTTTCTCATAACATTTTAAAATTAAAAATATTTTTTTTATCATTTTTTGCATTTATTGCATATTTATTTGATTTATTTCTTTGTTTATACATAAATATATATATGTATTATTATTAGAATAAAATAAGAAATAATGTAAATACAATTTTTATTTTTATTTACTCTCTGAAAATATTTCACACAAAAAATACTTTTTTATTTATTTTATTAAAATATTAAATAAATATTTATTCTTAGAATAATACATATTTAGGGTTATATATATATATATATATATATATGTGATTATTAATATATTTAAGACAAAAATATAAAAATACTTGATTTTTTCATTTGATACAAAAATACCTTTTTTTACAATACACTTCATTTTATTTTTATTTTTACAAATAGTAAATAAATAATTGTATTAAATTAGAAAATAATACCTTTTTCTTTAAAATTAGGGTTTTTACCCTAAGTTCAAAATACTCAAAAAATAATACATTTTTATTTTTCTTTTTCTTTTACATAAATAATATTTTCTCATACACATAAAAAACCTTCTTTTTTTTGCATTTCATATATTTATTTAATTTCCATTTAATTATGTATTTAAATTGCAAATATTCAATTGATGTAATAATTTAGATTTAAATTCTTGTCAATATCCCCATTTGAACAATTGTACCCCCCTTCCCATATTTGGTTGTGTAATAGCTTAGTAATTTTAATTTCGCACTTTATTGCTTTCTAAAGATAACATGTTAGAATTAGGGTTTGTATGCGAAAAAACGATAAAAAATAGTTTGACCTAATACAAGATAAACAAGCATGAAAATGGACACACAAATCACACTTGCACCCCCTAGGGTATTCCACTTGTTGCCTTCAAATAAATGGGCCATGTTGCATGTTAAACTTCTTTGGGCAAAGCAAATAATTTTGAATGATCATAGTCCCTCGATAAAACTTTTCAAAAAAAACAAACAAAAACAAATGATCAAGTCCCTTAGAGAGATTGCTCAAAGACATTTAACGTTGTTGTAATTATGGTCTAAACGATGACCCGCGCCCGTCCCTTTCACATCCTAACACAAAGGTTGCCCACCAAATACAATGGTGGTGCAAACTTGTTAAAAGGGTTAAAGTATAGCAATAATCTTTTGAGAAATTTAGGAGTAGATAACCTCTTAGTTACTTGAATCAACTTGCAAAACAAAAACACTTGCCTAATTTCAAAATCACACCTCACAACACTTTCAAAACAAAACTTTCAAAAACAAAATGAAAACTTTTTTTCAAAAGACATA
This sequence comes from Vicia faba, assembly GCA_948472305.1. Taxonomy (NCBI): domain Eukaryota; kingdom Viridiplantae; phylum Streptophyta; class Magnoliopsida; order Fabales; family Fabaceae; genus Vicia; species Vicia faba. Next base: position 1,434,069,351 of record OX451741.1, on the reverse strand, counting down.
CATCTTTGTATACATCCCCACATGGATCATTACAAAGGTTGCCACCACATCGGCATCTTTTCAAAACATTTTCAAAACCCACACACTCAAGCACCATTTAAAACAATTGAAAACAAAAGGCAAGTGATCTAAGCAAGTAACTAAGAGCCCATGGATAACCATGGATAGAAAGGGTGCTAATACCTTCCCTTTCTATAATCTACTCCCCGAACCCAAGAAAACGTCTCAAAAGGTTTTTTGCTGTTCTTTTTAACCTTTCCTTAGGATAAAATAAAAAGTCGGTGGCGACTCTTGCTAACCGCAACATTTGCGAATACAAACGCAAAACCTCAAGTCAGTTCTCCCACCGTATCACAGAACTGGCGACTCTGCTGGGGAGAAGGTTTAAAGTGGAGTAACCTTAGGGATTAGATCATCTTTGTTTTCAATTGATTGTCTTGTTTGCTTTTACATTTGTGGGCTTTGTATCAGAGTTTTATAGATCCTAACCCGGATCTGGGAAAAACCCTTTTTAGGTAGCATAATCTGTGAGGGACCTGTCCGGCGTAGACCGACATGGGTGAAACAGTGGCTACGTTGGTGTGGCATCTTAGTCTGTACCTATATCCCTTGTGTTGTAACGGGGAGAATATAGGTCTTCTAAGGGGTCATTAAACACCAACCAACCTTAGAACCCTAAATTGACCAACTTGGCTATTAGGACAGTAGCAGTATGCTACACTCATTGAGGCTAAACTCTCGAGATGGTTCTGGCCGCGAGAAAAGATTGCGATGCTGGAGTTATGACCGATTGAGGGTAGCCAATGATTTGAGATCCTCTAGAACCCGGTTACTTTTGATAGGACAGGTTTTAACCAACAAAACCAAAAGAGGGTAATACCTGAAACTCATGCTGGCCTGAAACCTAAGGGTATCTTGTGTGACTTGTGTGCCTTATCTGTCTATGTGAATATTTGTGGTGTGTTTCATCATAGCATCATTCCATCATACCATTGCATGCATCCTGTGTAAAAGGCTAACCCATTTCAAAGACAAAAAGGTTTCACCTTTGCTCTGTTTTGCAGGACATTATGATGCCCGTGCGTAGAAATACTGTCCGGCTCAACTTTGTTCAACCACCAGTTTTACTCAAGGATCTGGTTGAAAGGATTCCAAACACTACCTCCTTCATCAACAGACATGGTTCCCTCCTTGGCTTGATCACTGCAAAATGGGACCAACAACTGATAAGTGTTCTGACCCAGTTTTATGACCCTCTGCATCATTGTTTCACCTTTCAAGACTTCCAGCTGGTTCCTACCCTGGAAGAGTTCTCTTATCTGCTTGGGATCCCTGTCCTGGAACAAACTCCATTCACTGGTTTGGAAAAGACTCCTAGGCCTGAAGAGATTGCTGCAATTCTCCCCTTGACCAAAGAAGAGATATTGTCCAACTGGGAAACTAGAACTGGGGTCAAGGGCTTTTTGGTCAAATTTCTGGTTGGCAAGGCTAATGATTTCTGGAATGACTTGGACTTCAAGGCATATGAGGATATTCTGGCTCTTTTGATCTATGGTCTGGTATTGTTTCCCAACCCTGACACTTTTATCAGTATCCATGTCATAAGGATCTTCATGTCTCGGAATCCGGTACCCACTCTTTTGGGTGATATTCTACAACAACTCCATGCTCGTACTGCTCGAAAACGGGGGACTCCGTGGTGTTGTGCTCCTTTGCTAGTAAGGTGGTTTATTTTGCACCTTCCTAAGTTCGTGCTGAAGAATGAAGAAGGAAAAGGTTGGGCTCGAAGGTTAATGTCTCTCACAGATAAGGATATCACTTGGACTCTCAGAGGTTTGGATGAGGTAGCTGTTATCGACCGTTGCGGAGAATACCCTAATGTCCCGTTGATTGGTATCCAAGGAGGAATCTCTTACAATCCGTGTTTAGCTCTCCGTCAGTTTGGAAGAGCCAGAGGAGATGGGCCTCATGAAATGCTGGTTCCTCACTTCCATTTTGAGTTTCAGGCAGGCAGTGACAAACTACGCCAGGGATTCATTAGAGCTTGGGACAGAATCCACAAAGCTGACCCACATGAGTTAGGACCAAAGACTTCTCTGCCATTGAAGCCCTATTGCAAATGGGTCCGCATCCGTGCTCAGGAGTTAGGTATGCCCTACGAAGCTGTTAGACCTCTCATTCTTGAGTCTCCTGTTGAAGATGGGATGCCTCCAACTGTCCTCCCTCCTCAGATACCTACTGATTTTGACACCATGAAGAGATCTTGGGCACAGCTAAAGGAAGAACGGGATTTCTATCGGGAGAAGTTCAACGAGCAGGAAAGGAAGATCCAAAGGCTGACTAAGCAATTGGAGGAAGAACGGGTCCTGAACAACTACATCAGCACTGAAAAGAGGAGGCCATGGGAGCATTGAGGAGCTTTGGATGTTTCCTTTTATAGTTTATTTCCTTTCCAGTAATGCCTAAGGGCAAATTGTTGAACAATTGAAAACTTTAATCTAATGAAGTGTGTTTCCCTTTTTGTCTACAAAGTTGAATCTTGTTTGTCTTTGAAAACATAAAACATACGCATTCCATTACACCATATGCATAGCAGGTACCCTATTTCACAGGTTGCTTAATCTCCTTCGCTGTTTATTTTGCACAGTCATCATGAATCCAGAGTCCTCCAGTGAGCAAGCAATCAAGGCCCTTCAGGCCCAAAGTGCACAGTTTCAAGAGATGGTCCTAAGCCTAGCCCAAGGTCAGCAAGAGTTGAAGACTCTACTCATGAAGAAGAAGAAGAAAAAGAGGACTGCATTGTTCAACACCGGACGCAGATTTGGGAACACACTCCACAATGAAGCTGATCCAACCACTTCTTCTGCTGAGAAAAACAGTCCCCAAGGGGGAGGAGCTCCTAGTCCCGCAGTCTCCGACAACGAGACGGACTATAATGACGAACAGTACCCACCTGCTGCTGACAGATACAAACAATTGGAGGACCGCTTGAGCGCCATGGAAATTCAGAATGTGCCAGGGCTAGATTTCGGAGATTTGGGGTTATCATCTGGGGTAGTCATTCCACACAAGTTTAAGGCGCCTGCCTTCGCCAAGTATGATGGGGTCTCCTGCCCAAAGCTGCATCTAAGGTCGTACGTAAGGAAAATCCAACCTTACACGGCGGATAAAAACCTCTGGATTCATTTCTTCCAAGATAGTCTCTCGGGGTCACAGCTTGAATGGTTCTACCAATTGGATGGAGCTAGCATCCGACACTGGGAGGATTTGGCAACCGCATTCTACAGACAATACCAATACAATTCTGATCTCGCTCCTACACGTACCCAACTTCAGGGTATGTCTCTAGGAACGGGTGAAGGGTTCAAAGAGTACGCTCAAAAATGGAGAGATTTGGCTGGCAGTGTGCAGCCTCCCTTAACTGATCGAGAGTTGGTTGATATGTTCCTTGGGACGTTGTCTGGTCCGTTTTTCAATCATTTGGTTGGTAACTCCTCCGCTGGATTTACAGATTTGATATTAACAGGAGAAAGAATTGAAGCTGGCATCAGGTCAGGCAAGATACAGAAGGCTGCCTCTACAAGTGCTGAGAAGAGGCCATTTAAGAAAGAAGCAAGTGCCGTCTATGGTCCTAGAAGACAAGTCAAGCCCGAAAGTCGCCAAGCCGTCAATGCTTTGGTCATCTCTAAACCTGTTGCTGCTCCTCAACAGTACAATCAACAAAGAAGTGAAAGGCCCAAGAGGCAGTATACCCGACTGAGTATGACATTATCTCAAATTTTACCCCAACTATTATCTACCAACCTAGTGACCCTCAAAGAAGCTCCTAAGGTCGTCAACACTGCGTCTCCTAAATACAACCCGAATGCCCGGTGTGCTTATCATTCTGATAGTCCCGGGCACACTACTGATGATTGCTGGGCCTTGAGAAACAAAGTGCAAGATCTGATCGACGCAAAGGAAATTCAGTTTGAAGCACCAGAAAGACCAAATGTTGTAACGGCCCCTATGCCCCAGCATAGGGTAAATGCCATTGAGGAAGAAGTGTACGCTGTTTCGGTAGATGAAGTTGTTACCCCTTTGAAGACTGTTAAGAAGAACCTACTGCGGGCCGGTTTATTTCCGGGTTGCAGCGAAGGTTGCCCATTCTGTGCTATTTCCCCATCTGATTGTCCCTTGCTAAGGTTAGGCATCCAAGGCCTAATGGATAGCAAGGAGATTCTATTCAAAAAGACTGCTGTTCATTTGGTTCCGATGAAAGAAGTTTCCGTGATTACCATCTTCAAAAATCCAATCAAGGCTCTCCCGAAGAAGCCTATTCAAATCATGACAATTGCGCCTGTGATCATTACTGTTCCAGGGCCCCTCTCCTACGTGTCTGATAAAGCTGTCCCCTGGCATTATGGGGCAGACGTGTATGTAAATGGAATCAAGCAAGAATTCGACGCTAGTGCCAGTATCTGCGATATCACTGGTCCAGCTAAAGTCACCCGCAGTGGCAGGCTCTTCTCGCCTGACATTGCGCCGCCCGCTATTCGAAAACCCCTCCTCATAAAACCTACAAGTTTACCAAGTCCTGTTGCTGATCAAATTGTGTCCCCTGCTGCTGAGTCATCAAATGCTCGGGGCAAAGGGATTGAAGAAGAGCCTGCCCGGATGGAGGCACCAATACCCGTAAATGCTGAGGCCTCCCGACAAGAAATGGAGGAGATTCTGAAAATAATAAAGAAAAGTGATTTTAATGTTGTCGAGCAGTTGGGGCATACACCCTCCAAGATCTCCCTGCTCTCCCTATTGCTATGCTCCGAGGCTCATGCTAAGGCCTTAATCTCATTTCTCAAGACGGCCCACGTGCCGCAGGAGACGTCTGCAGTTCAGTTCACTGACTGCATAGCAAATCTGACGGCGGACAACGGCTTGGGCTTTTCAGATGCTGACCTGACCGCAAAAGGGAGAGACCACAATGATGCCCTGCATGTCTCTATTGAATGCAGGGGCACTACTCTGGCACATGTATTGGTGGACACTGGTTCTTCCTTGAATGTTCTTCCGAAAAAGGCTTTAGATCGTCTGGATTATGAGGGCCTGGAGTTGAAACCCAGCAATATCATCGTCAGGGCCTTTGACGGTTCCAAAAGGATGGTTCATGGAGAGGTTAACATCCCTATTCGTGTGGGCTCTCAAGTGTTTGACTCTACCTTTTACGTGATGGATATACGTCCATCATACTCTTGTCTGTTGGGTCGACCTTGGATCCATAAAGCTGGGGCAGTGACCTCCACCTTGCACCAAAAGCTGAAGTATCCCGTCAGGGGGAAGATCGTCACGGTACAAGGAGAAGAGGAGTATATGGTGAGCCATTTGAATTCCTTCAGGTACATCGAGATGGACGGAGAGTTCATTGAAACCCCCTTCCAGCATTTCGAGGAGGTGCATCCAATTTCAGCAGCCGCAGAGACAATGGCCGAAGAGAATGATTCCTTGAAGATGGCTTCCCTAAGGGATGCCCGGGCTATGGTTCAGAAAGGCAATTGTGCACACTGGGGTCAGCTTCCTGACTTCACTCAGAAGAACGACAAGTTTGGGCTAGGCTTTACTGCAGAGGCTCAGAAGGCGGTACGCAAAGAGAAGATCGGAAAGGCTCCGGTGTTCATTTCCAGCTCAAGGGTGAATGCTATTGAGGAGGATGTGGAGGAAGCTGAGTTTGACAGTTGGATCTACCCGACTACCAGCAACGAACCAAGCAACTAGACGGCAAAGGATTTTACCCCTATCACATTTGTCACGCAGTAATTGATTTCTTTTGATTTCCAATTTGTAACAAACAATATGTTAAAACTCTGTTGGCTCGGTGTCCTACCCGGGGCATCGTAGCTCCATTTGTGAGGGCTTTTTTGTATGACATTTTCATATATCATCAATCAAAACATTGGACGTTTGTTGCATTTCAAATCTTTTGCTCTTTCCCTTTCTGTGTTATATATATTGCAAAACAGCTGTATTTACACACACTCACTTATACAGGTTTCAATCCACTCTGGATCTTACTGGTAACAGCTCTGCTACCGCCAGTTATGACTTCGAAAATCCGATCAACTTGGCCGAAGACGAAGGTGAAGATGATTGCGAAGTGCCTGGTGAACTCACAAGACTGCTACTACAGGAAGATAGGGCTATTCAACCACATGAAGAGCCTGTGGAGACAATTAACTTGGGTACTGAGACAGATAGGAAAGAGGTCAAGATTGGTGCCAATCTAGAGCTCAGCGTGAAGCAACAATTGATCCAGATGTTACAGGACTACATGGAGATCTTTGCTTGGTCTTATGAAGATATGCCTGGTTTGGATGCCGACATTGTAGTTCACCATTTGCCGACCAAGGAAGATTGCCCTCCGGTAAAACAGAAAGTTCGACGGATGCGTCCAGAGATGTCTGAGAAGATTAAAGCCGAGGTGATGAAACAGTTTGATGCGGGTTTCCTTGCAGTAACTTCTTACCCTCAGTGGGTTGCCAATGTTGTGCCAGTGCCGAAGAAGGACGGTAAAGTCAGAATGTGTGTCGACTACAGGGATCTGAACAGGGCCAGCCCCAAGGATGATTTCCCCCTACCCCACATCGATGTCCTTGTTGATAATACAGCTCAACACAAGGTGTTCTCCTTCATGGATGGCTTCTCAGGGTATAATCAGATCAAGATGGCTCCTGAAGATATGGAGAAGACTACATTTGTAACTCAGTGGGGGACCTTCTGTTATAAGGTCATGCCATTCGGATTGAAAAATGCTGGGGCAACCTATCAGCGTGCCATGGTTGCTTTATTTCATGATATGATCCATCATGAGATTGAAGTATACGTTGATGACATGATTGCAAGGTCTCAAACTGAGGAGGAGCACCTTGATCATCTGAGGAAGTTGTTTGACCGACTCAAGTTGTACAAGCTGAGATTGAATCCCAACAAATGCACCTTCGGGGTGAGGTCCGGAAAATTGCTAGGTTTCATTGTAAGTGATAAAGGTATTCAGGTGGACCCTGCCAAGGTAAAAGCCATACAAGAGATGCCGACTCCAAAAACAGAGAAAGAAGTCAGAGGTTTCCTAGGACGACTGAATTACATTGCCCGATTCATCTCACATCTAACTGCTACTTGTGAGCCAATCTTCAAATTACTGAAGAAAGACCAAGTAGTACGCTGGAATGATGAATGTCAGGCCGCCTTTGAAAGGATAAAGGAATATCTCCAAGAGCCACCCATTCTCATGCCACCGGTGGAAGGAAGACCTCTGATACTATACTTAACAGTGCTTGATAATTCAATGGGGTGTGTGCTGGGGCAGCATGACGAGTCTGGCCGAAAAGAGCACGCTATTTATTACTTGAGCAAAAAGTTTACCGACTGTGAGTCTCGTTACTCACTGCTTGAGAAAACTTGCCGCGCTCTTGTATGGGCTGCTCGCCGGCTGAGACAGTATATGCTGACTCACACTACTTTATTGATTTCAAAGATGGATCCCATAAAGTACATATTTGAAAAGCCTGCTCTGTCTGGAAGAATAGCGAGATGGCAAATGATCTTAACAGAATATGACATCCAGTATACAACTCAGAAAGCAATTAAAGGAAGTGTACTGGCTGATCATTTGGCACACCAACCTGTGGACGATTACCAATCATTGAACTTTGATTTTCCGGACGAAGACATCATGGTGGTAACTGACTGTGAAGTACCTGGACCGGATGAAGGACCTGAGGAAGGATCCCGATGGTCTATGCATTTTGATGGAGCCTCCAATGCTTTGGGTAACGGCGTCGGCGCTGTAATCATATCTCCCAAGGGGACTCATACTCCACTCACCGCCCGATTATGTTTCAGCTGCACCAACAACATGGCAGAATATGAGGCATGTATCATGGGTTTACAAGCTGCAATCGATTTGAGGATCAAGTTTCTAAGTGTCTTCGGAGATTCCGCTCTCGTGATCAATCAGATCAAAGGCGAGTGGGATACGAAACACCCTAATCTCATTCCTTACAAGGAGTATGTGTCGACCTTGCTCCCTCACTTTGAAGAGATAACTTTTGAGCATTTCCCCAGAGAGGAGAATCAGCTAGCGGACGCACTAGCCACGATGTCTTCAATGTTCAAAGTTAAATGGGACAATGAGGCTCCCCGAATCATAATCTGGAAGTTGGATGAACCGGCATACTGCTGCGAGCTCGAGGCTGAAAAGGTGACTGAAAAACCCTGGTATCATGAGGTGAAGAGGTACTTGGAAGCTCAGGAATACCCTGAAGGTGCGTCTGTCAATGATAAGAAGTTCATGAGGAGGTTTGCTGCAAAATTCTTCCTCAGCAACGGCATTCTCTACAAGCGGAATCATGATTCAACTCTGCTGCGTTGTGTGGATAAGGCTGAAGCTGAGAAAATCATGATGGAACTGCATGAAGGTACATTTGGAACCCATTCCAGTGGACACACCATGGCTAAGAAAATCCTTCGGGCAGGATATTTCTGGTCCACAATGGAAGCCGATTGTTACCAGCACTCCCGAACTTGTCATAAGTGCCAGATCTATGCTGACAAGGTGCATATCCCTCCAGTTCCTTTGAATGTCCTAACGACACCTTGGCCTTTCGCAATGTGGGGCATCGATATGATCGGTGAGATCCGACCAACGGCATCCAATGGGCATCACTTCATCTTGGTGGCGATCGATTACTTCACAAAGTGGGTTGAGGCAGCTTCCTACGCAACGGTAACCAAGAGCGTCGTAGCACGTTTCATCCGGCATAATCTGATCTGTCGGTACGGAGTCCCGGAAAGAATCATTACGGAAAACGGTACCAATCTCAATAACAAAATGATCACTGAACTCTGTGAGCAATTCAAGATACAGCACCACAATTCTTCTCCCTACCGGCCGAAGATGAATGGGGCTGTAGAGGCAGCCAATAAAAATATCAAGAAAATTGTGCAGAAGATGACAGTGACCTATAAAGATTGGCACGAGATGTTACCGTTCGCTCTTCATGGGTACCGCACCTCAGCAAGGACATCAACCGGGGAAACTCCTTTCTCCTTGGTCTATGGCATAGAGGCAGTCTTGCCGATCGAAATCCAGATACCCTCTCTCCGGATAATGAAGGATGCAGACTTGAATGAAGATGATTGGATCCAGACTCGACTTGATCAATTAAATCTGATTGACGAAAAGAGGCTCACTGCTATCTGTCATGGTCAGACGTATCAAAAACGGATGATCAAGGCATTTAACAAGAAAGTCAGACCGCAAGAGTATCAAGTTGGGGACCTGGTAATCAAACGCATCATCCTTCCTCAAAGTGATCCCCGGGGCAAATGGACCCCTACATACGAAGGGCCATTTGTGGTTAAGCGTGTGTTCTCAGGAGGAGCCATGATCCTAACCACCATGGACGGTGACGACCTTCCTCACCCCGCCAATGCAGACATAGTGAAAAAAATACTACGCATAAATAAAAGACCCGCTAGGTTGACATACCTAGGCAAAAACAAGGGCTTCCCGGCGAACCAAAAGGGTTCGGGCAAAAATAAGGGATGAAATGAAAAAAAATCTGTACACCCGGCAAGTCGAAAACCTGAAAGGGCGGCTTGGGCAAAAAAGGGTATCCCGGTGGACTGAAAACCCGAAAGGGCGGTCCAGGCAAAAGTTAGGGATAAAAGCGTAACACTATGTCTCATTGGATCACTTCGCATCCGGAATTCGGCATCAACTATCTGGCCCCAAATTTCGGCATTGACCAATCAGCTTCATCTTCAGATTAGGCAGTAAGGCGATGAGACGTTCGAAAACATAAAGGCGATAGCAGAGTTGGAACCCAGTGGGATTGTTCACATAGCTGTTTTGTTTTCTTTTTCAAAATGTAAACTCTATACTATTTGGCGATGTCCTCTTACTAGGATGTCAGTCTCTTGTACAAAAAACGCCTATTCACAGGCAAAAGTTTAAATCAATACAAATTCACTTGTCCATACAGATTACCATTGTTTTCCTTTCTTGTTTTGTCTTGCGAAGAACGTCCAATGTTCATTTTTGATATATGCATTTGACATTAAATTGCTGATTCATAAATATTTGCACATAAAACAAGAGATTAATTACAGGTGACATCAAAGACAGGGGCAATGTGAAGTTGTCTAATGCAGTCTAGTTGTTTTGTCCGCCAAGGCACCAAGGTAGGTTCAACTGAAAATGTGGCCAAATCATCTTAACTCCCCGCAGAGTAAAACAAGGTTCAGCAACACTTTCCCCAAGCAGGAGTCGATTCCCCGTCGATCCTGAAAAAGGCACAACATTCCCCGGCAGGTCTTAAAAGCTCATCCCCAGTAGATTCTGCGAGCTTATCCCCGGCGAAGTACGAACGTCTCTCCCGAGTTTTATTTAGAGTTATTTCCTCACAAGGACTTATAACTGGGTTATCCTCAGCTAAAAGCCACGGAAGACCGTTCTCGGCAAAAGTTCCTTCAACCCCCAGCGAAGTCTATCTTTAGTATTCCCAAGCAGAGTTTATCTTTGGAGTTCCCCAGCGGAGTTTACCATCATTATCTTCAGCGGAATCCATCGTTAGAGTCCTCAGCAGGCCTCTCATCAGAACTTCGGCCAAGCATCTCTTCCACAGAGCAGCTTCCTGGCCGTTCGTCAAGGATTTATTTTCCTAAGATGAAATTACATTCATAAACATTTCATATTTGCATACATCTTGCTTACCTACATGATGAAACGCATACAACATTTCATGTTGAACATCATGATATCATGCACATCATACATCATGACATTGCATACAACTTACGTTTTTGCCTTTTCAGGAAAAAGACAATCTCAAAAACGACTACCTTCAACTGTCACAATTCCAGATTCGATACCTGTATCTAGCCAGGGCACATCTGAGAGTGATCAGTTTCCAGACTCGATTCCTGTATCTAGCCGGGGCATGTCTAAAGAGTTCGAAGATTCGATTCCTGTATCCAGCCAGGGCACATCTATCAACTACAACGTCTCCAGATTCGATTCCTGTATCTAGCCAGGGCATATCTGTTGACCACATTTCCAGATTCGATTCCTGTATCCAGCCAGGGCACATCTATCAACTACAACGTCTCCAGATTCGATTCCTGTATCCAGCCAGGGCATATCTGTTGACCACATTTCCAGATTCGATTCCTGTATCCAGCCAGGGCACATCTATCAACTACAACGTCTCCAGATTCGATTCCTGTATCCAGCCAGGGCATATCTGTTTACCACATTTCCAGATTCGATTCCTGTATCTAGCCAGGGCACGTCTAAAGAGTTCGAAGATTCGATTCCTGTATCCAGCCAGGGCACATCTATTAAACGACTATTTCCAGATTCGACTCCTGTATCCAGCCAGGACACATCTGAGCAACCAATTGTAGATTCAATACCTGTATCTAGCCAGGGCATATCTGCATAAGGAGACTGAAGATCAAACACCTGTAACAAGCCAGGAAAACATCTGTCTTTCTTAAATACACAAGTTCTCGCTAAGGAATCTCTTATGCGATCAACACTTCCAAATGGCATCTATAAGCCCATTCCCGACAAAGTTCTGTCACTTCTCCAGATGGCATCTATAAAGCCCATCTCCCTATCCACCATCTCTCCAAATGGCATCTATAAGCCCATTCCCGACACCACATTGTTGAGACTCCAGCATGCGAGTGCAAATTTCCGGGCACTCTAGTGTCCAATCTCCTTTTACCCTCGAGTCACGAAAGGCAAACTTGCCAATCTAACTCTTCAGGTCCAAGAAGATTGAACAGGGGCAACTGTTGTACCCCAAAATTTTCCCTCCCATTTCCTCAACATTTTCTCATCACAAGACCTTTGAAGATCAAGATCCAGTTAGGGTTTCCTCTGCTCAAGGCTTCTCCTTGCACTGTGGACTCAAATTAGGGTTTGTGTTTGCCTAAGGATGCTTTGACCTAAAATGCCTAAGATGACTTTCATGCTTCATGTTGGACTCCCAAGTTTACCTATACCAAGTTTCAAGTCTTGATTCCAAGTTTTACCCAGTCAATTGGACAGTTGACCTAGAAATCAGCTGTATTGGGGAAAAAGTCAACTGTGGCCAATTGACAGTCAAACCTCATGAAATTTGATCCACATCAACATTATGAACTCATATGAACCATTTGATCAAGTTTGGATCACAATTCCACAAGAAATTTGATCAGATCATCAAAAGGGCAAAATGGTCATTTTTAGGGTTTTGACTGCACAAGGGCAATTTTTTGACTGTTTGACCTAGCCAATGGCAAACCAAGCTCACATATGGCCTCAAGGACTCAATGGAATTATCTTGACATGTTCATCAAGCTCAAAAGATCCCAAGTACACAAGATTGACAATTGAATTTCTCAGTCAATTGATCAATTTTGACTGTATACTGAAAAGTCAAACTTTGACTTTTTGGTCAAAATCAAGAGTCAAGATTCATTTTTCATCAAAACATTCCAAATCATGAAACTTGTTCACCAAGAAATCTCAAAATGCAAATTAGGGTTTGAAAATGGAATTTTTCATAACTTAGAATTTTTCTAAGTTATGAAAAACCCTAATTTTTTCCCAACTTTGCCCCATCTTTTCACCATGATCCATTTGGATTCAAACAAAAGTCAAAACATGAAAGTTGTAGCTTGTTGCATAATCTACAACTTTGATTCACAAAGTTTTCTCATTTGAAGCTTGTATCTCAAGTTATGATTTTTTGAATAAGGGCACTAAACCATCTTTTAACTTAGTGAAATTTGACCTATTTTGACAAGGTTTTCTACCCTACTTCAAGGCCACTTTTCATACCCTTCCACTTGGAATTTTGATTTGCATTTCAAAGATGGATTGTAGTACACATTCCAAGCTTTCCAAAATGTCCAAGAACTCATCAAACAACCTCATAACTTGAGAGATTCGAATTTCACAAGTTGGCAAAAATTCACTTTTGTTCTTCATCAAGACATGTTCACAAACTTGCAAATTTGAATTCAGTTTGCTTTATGCTTAATTACAGGTCCTTGAACCAATCCATACTCAATAATTTAATGCATATTCTTTGTACTAAGACCAAGTTCTTTGAGTTCAAGCTTTGTCTAATGGTTTAATCCTAAATTAGATAAAGTAAACTATCCATTTTTGCAAAAGTTCACTTTATGTCAATTTGAAAATCAAACAAGTACAAGCTAAATCTGAATGGCACAAGATTATGGACAAATTGCTCTGATCAAGAGAAGATTATGCAGCCCATTAGGAGGTCCCCTACATGCCTAGAACATCAACTTGCATTTCTTTGCTTCACATAGAAGAAACATCCATAACTCATGCCAACTCTCTCTTCAGCTTAGAAACACAAGAACAAAGTTGTCAAACACATTACACACAACATATCCAAGCTAACACACGAGCTTTTGACCTCCAATACACCCTCCATCTCAGAATCATCCTCAAACTGCACAAACAGGGGTGCCCCTGCAGTTTGAGTGCAATCTCTCAATCCCTTCGAGCATTTTGATCAAAACCTGTTCCTCTACATTCCTTATAACCTATGCAAGCTATCCAGAAGCTAAGGCACGATCTGTAGTTGCTCTAACCACTTCCACCATTTTCACATCTTTGACTTGCAGGTGAAGTTCTACAGCTTGATACAAGAAGGTTCAAGACAAAGTAAGCATTGAAAAAGCATCCCTGGACCTCAAGGAAGCTTTTCCAATCATTACATTGCACTGAAAGTCTCTCATTCTCCACATAGAAGTTCAACTGCACAGGTAAAAGTTTGAATTCGTATCTCTCTTATTAGGCATCTTTAGTCTTAAGTTTGTGAAGAAACAAGGTCCTACTCATAGCCCTGAACATGTACATATCTTTACATTTCATTTCTTTTGCCTGAGTAGAGAGAATTTGGAGCTTGAAAATGGTAGAAAAATTAGGTCAGAAAAGAGGGGGAGAGAAATTCTCCCTCATCTTAGAGAGATAGGTCAAGTTCTTTATATGGTTAGAACCGTCTCTTCATGCTGAACATTTCTTGTGTTATGAGTTTTTGCTAAAAAGCCAGGAATCAAGAGTTAGAAGGAACTGAACATGGCGCGCGTTTTTTAAAATAATCTGTGCTGGAGGTTGAAGAAGGAGTGAAGTGGGCTGGGCCTGTGCTATTTTGCTTTTCACACCATCTTTTTTGGTTTACACCCCCCTGAGCCCATTTGCTTATTTTTTAACATTTTTGACTTTTTCTTTTTTTGTTGACTTTGTTTATTTTTTCTCATAACATTTTAAAATTAAAAATATTTTTTTAATCATTTTTTGCATTTATTGCATATTTATTTGATTTATTTCTTTGTTTATACATAAATATATATATGTATTATTATTAGAATAAAATAAGAAATAATGTAAATACAATTTTTATTTTTATTTACTCTCTGAAAATATTTCACACAAAAAATACTTTTTTATTTATTTTATTAAAATATTAAATAAATATTTATTCTTAGAATAATACATATTTAGGGTTATATATATATATATGTGATTATTAATATATTTAAGACAAAAATATAAAAATACTTGATTTTTTCATTTGATACAAAAATACCTTTTTTTACAATACACTTCATTTTATTTTTATTTTTACAAATAGTAAATAAATAATTGTATTAAATTAGAAAATAATACCTTTTTCTTTAAAATTAGGGTTTTTACCCTAAGTTCAAAATACTCAAAAAATAATACATTTTTATTTTTCTTTTTCTTTTACATAAATAATATTTTCTCATACACATAAAAAACCTTCTTTTTTTTGCATTTCATATATTTATTTAATTTCCATTTAATTATGTATTTAAATTGCAAATATTCAATTGATGTAATAATTTAGATTTAAATTCTTGTCAATATCCCCATTTGAACAATTGTACCCCCCTTCCCATATTTGGTTGTGTAATAGCTTAGTAATTTTAATTTCGCACTTTATTGCTTTCTAAAGATAACATGTTAGAATTAGGGTTTGTATGCGAAAAAACGATAAAAAATAGTTTGACCTAATACAAGATAAACAAGCATGAAAATGGACACACAAATCACACTTGCACCCCCTAGGGTATTCCACTTGTTGCCTTCAAATAAATGGGCCATGTTGCATGTTAAACTTCTTTGGGCAAAGCAAATAATTTTGAATGATCATAGTCCCTCGATAAAACTTTTCAAAAAAAACAAACAAAAACAAATGATCAAGTCCCTTAGAGAGATTGCTCAAAGACATTTAACGTTGTTGCAATTATGGTCTAAACGATGACCCGCGCCCGTCCCTTTCACATCCTAACACAAAGGTTGCCCACCAAATACAATGGTGGTGCAAACTTGTTAAAAGGGTTAAAGTATAGCAATAATCTTTTGAGAAATTTAGGAGTAGATAACCTCTTAGTTACTTGAATCAACTTGCAAAACAAAAACACTTGCCTAATTTCAAAATCACACCTCACAACACTTTCAAAACAAAACTTTCAAAAACAAAATGGAAACTTTTTTTCAAAAGACATACATCTTTGTATACATCCCCACATGGATCATTACAAAGGTTGCCACCACATCGGCATCTTTTCAAAACATTTTCAAAACCAACACACTCAAGCACCATTTAAAACAATTGAAAACAAAAGGCAAGTGATCTAAGCAAGTAACTAAGAGCCCATGGATAACCATGGATAGAAAGGGTGCTAATACCTTCCCTTTCTATAATCTACTCCCCGAACCCAAGAAAACGTCTCAAAAGGTTTTTTGCTGTGCTTTTTAACCTTTCCTTAGGATAAAATAAAAAGTCGGTGGCGACTCTTGCTAACCGCAACATTTGCGAATACAAACGCAAAACCTCAAGTCAGTTCTCCCACCGTATCACAGAAAACTCTCAAAACTACCAAAAAGAAAGGTAACTCATCTTTTGTTTCTATTATTGAATCAATATTTTTATCAACATCTGAAACCCCCTCAATTGCAAAACCTGCTGAAGATCTATCACCTCAAACCCTTGATGATTTTGACATAAAATATTGACACCTCAATACCCACAAATAATCCTTTGATTAATCCAACTTCTACCCAATTTGTTCAAAATCAGCCATAACTTGCACAAGTTCTTTCTGATATTGATCAATTTGATCCGTTTTTTGAAGCTCCCCAAACCAAAACTCTAAATACAGCCTCTGATGCCACATCAACCATACCAGGCATCACTTGCCCACTCAACACCTCTCAACCACCAATAATCTCCACAAGAACATCACAAAACTTCTCCCTTCTAGATATTCGATCTCTTTATAATTCAACACCACTTAACTCTCCTATAATTCTTTTTGAATATCTCACTCCCACTGACTACTCAGAAGATCCCCTCAGAACCATAATTGTTCTAGAAGCTTGGGACAATATTGTCACGACTTCTTAGAAAGTAACCATTCCAAAACCAACACCAAAACTTTCCAAATCAGATATTGGTAAAGCTCTGTTAGTTTTTAAAACAAAAATATTGGAATGGGTTAACTCCTTGAAGCAAGCTTGCATGGAGAATCTTAACCCAACTGCTTCGAATTCTCACTAGAATCAGTTCAAAAATGGTTTAATTCTGAATCTCTAAAGCTGAAGGAACTCGGTTATGAAATTGCTCAACAAAACTTCTGCGATCACCTGAAAATCTTCAAGGATCAAGTTCTACGATACTGGGTAAGGAACCCCTTCTTCTTATGGACAACACTTCTTTGGAATCCTCTCAGGAATCAGAATGTAATAAACCATCTCCTGAACCTCAACCTCTTCTTCTGGTAGTTTTTAAAGACAAAGGCAAGACAGTTGAAGAATCTCCTGAGTAAGAATCTACTGCAATGACTTCTGAGAATGTGGGTTCTTCTATTGAAATAATTTCCTCTTGTCTTGTGTTGAAAACTCTGGAGGAGTTAAAGAAAGAGAATGCAGCTGTTAAGGAAAGGTTTGACAAATAGGATGAAACGAACAAAGAAATTAAAGGCATGTTAGGTAAGTAAGAGGAATCAAATAATCAGATCAAAAGTCTATTGGAAGCCTTGTTCACATGACTTCCACCTCCTCCACAACCTTAGTTCTGATATCTTATTTGTTTCTGCTATGTTATTTTTGGTCTAAAAACTTTTGTGTACCTGTTTCTATCTATATTAATCTACTTCATGTATTAATCCATTTTGTTCTCTTTATGTGTTTATATTGATTTTTGATTTTTTACAAAAACGGGGGAGAAAGTAAGATATATTGAATATAACAGTGTCGAGACTTAGTCTCAAAAATTTTGAATATCATAACCTTTGTTTCATCATTTTGAAGCAAACAAGAAAAGTCTCTTAAAAGAAACTTCTGTCAAATGGACTTATCAAAACTTCCATCACAAGCTCTGATCAAAAAATTTTCATCTATTTTTATTTATCTGAGTATTTAACTCATGGGATAACTCTAACTTTTTATGTTCTTACGTAATCTATCAAAATATACAAGTTTTTATCATCATCAAAAAGGGAGAGACTGTTAGAACATACTTTGGTTCTATATCTTAGTAATAGTTTTGATTATAACAAATATATATGTACATAATCCTCATTAGGTCATCTAACATTACATGCATCATTAATCAGTAAATGTTCATGGGATCAAGGTATTTCTTTTCGGAAGATACACATATAAAAGATTGTCTTGTCGGGTAACAATAAGTCAAAACTATGGTTTTTCAAGGTTTAAATGTATTCCACGTGTTTTTCAAGCTATCAAATCAATAATCTATCAATCCATCATCATGTCAAGCTCTCATGTGTTTCAACAAACTCTGAATTTCAGAAAAATCGGGCGTTTCAATGAATTTGAGACATTTCGAACCAGAAACAGCATTTTCGTAGGTTTCAGATTGGAAATTAGCAACTTTCAATTGGGATACTATCTTGAAATGGTTCCTCATGCATTGGAACTGTCTTGGTATTTTTTTATTTTATATTTTTAGACTGGAAGCCAATTCTGTGAAGAAAGTCTCCAAAGAGTACGATTTCTCTAAAAAGACATTTGAATTTAATTGCTGGTTATATGTTACTCGCGTGTTCAGAAGTTTGTAATTTTCATCTGATTTAGTATTTTTGGTTGATTCTTTGAGTGTTGAGACCGCCTGTACTTTATTATCATTTCTTGTGTTCGGATAAGAGGCTAATTTTGTGAAGAAGATCCCCAGTGTGATACGGTGGGAAAACTGACTTGGGTATTTTGCGTTTGATTGCAAATGTTGCGGTTTAGCAAGAGTCGCCACATACTTTTCTTTTATCCAAAAGGAAAGGTGAAAAATCACAGGAAAGACCTTTGAGATTATTTCTTGAGTTTGGGGGGTAGATTATGAAAAGGGAAGGTGTTAGCACCCTTTTCATCCATGGTTTTCCATGGGCTCTTAGTTACTTGCTAGATCACTTGCTTTTGTTTAAAATTGTGCTTTGTGTGGTTTTTGAAAGTATTTTGTAAAGAGGCCATTGTTTAGGTAATCTTTGTAATGATTCTCTTTCGTAAGAATGTATACAAAGATGTTGATCTTTTGAAAATGTTTTCAAGTTTCTAAGGTGTTTTGAAAGTGTAGGTGTTTCTTTTTGAAGATAGCAAGGATGTTTTTGTTTTGAAATGGAGCAAGTAACTATTAACATTCTACCTACTCAAAAGTCTTTCATGTTCATTTCCTTTTTCCTTTGACATTGTTATCTTACCATTGATTTCGTAAGTAACCCTATCTTTGGATGTAAACGGGACGAGCGTGGGTCATCATATAACCATGATTAGAAATGTTGCAAGATATCTTAGCATTATTCTTTTGGGACTAAGATCATTTTGAAAGGTAACATAAATGGCGTTATCGAGGGACTATGATCTTGTATTTTGCTTGTCTTTGCTAAGATACCTCACGTGCGTAATATGGCCATTTTTATAAGGCAACCAAGTGAATTTACCCTAGGGGTGTTTATGTGCAAGTGTATTATTTTCATGCTTGATTTTGTATTGAATTAGGGTTTTCTAAGTATTGGTTTTAGTATTTCCATACAAATCCTAATTACTACAATTGTATATAAAGCGATAAATTGCGGAATTTAAAGTTACTACGCTATTACAATACTTGTGAGAGGGGGGTGTACAAATTATAAATGGGGATTGCAAGAAAATAAAACCTAATTATCTATTACAACCATTTTGAATTGGTACAAGAATTGAATAAATAAATGTACAAAAATAGATAAATATGCAAGAATGTAAATGCAAAGAAAATACATATTTGTTTGATTTTTCATGAGAAAAGGGGTTTTGATTTTAACCTAATTAACTAAAAGAAAATAATTAATTAAAAGTAAAACCTAAATTTACTAAGAAAACATTTTAAATAAAACCCTAAATCTATTAATTGATTAAAAAGAAATTAAGTTTATAAGAAAAGTATTTTTTTTTTGGAATTTTGTCTTGAAAATAAATTATAGTATTATAAAATATTTTTGGACTTTTTTATATTAAAATAATATATTTTAATTGGTGTAAAAGAAAATAACTAAAGCCTATTTTTAATTCAATTTACAAAGATAATTAGTGAAATAAATAAAGTATTGATTAAATGAAATAATATTTTGTAAGAAAAATAAATAAACTATGTCAAAATACAAATCTACTATTTTTATATTTTTATGATTTTTTAATATTAGAAAAATATTTAAGAAAACAAATAAATCAAAAAATAAGAAAAAGAAAATAAAACTAAGTCAGGGGTGTGAATATCCTGCAGGGGGGTTAATAGTAAGAAAAAAAACAAAAGGCCTAAGGGAGGCCCAGGCGCCTGCAAAAAAAAGAAAGTCAGAATGCAAAAATGTGAAAAATCCAAAAGGGTACCACTGGGGCTCGAACCCAGGTCCCAAAGGTTACAGGCGCGCGCTTCTACCACTAGGGTGGCTATACATCCGTTAACATAAGAAAAACAATAAATATATGATACAAAACGCGCCCTAATTTACACTTCATCTTCAACCTCCATCCAGACCAACTGTAACTTGTTCATTTCTCAACCATTTGCAACAAAGTAAACATGAAACTTGTGTAAAATTTTATTACGATTCCAAAATTAAAAACAATTTAAACTAATTCTCAAGAATGAACATGAATTTTGAATGATACCAAATTCTGACCTAATTTTTCCAGGATGTTCAGATTCAAACTTCTAACTACTGAAGCAATATAAATGAAATCTAAAGACATGGTTAGCTTCAGAACAATAATATGTACATTTTTTATTCACAAATTAAACATTAATAATGCTTGAATGAAGAGTTCAAAGTTTAGATAACTTACCTTAAAACTGGAAACTGTGTTCTGCAAATGAGGACTTCTCAAGATGTTGTGATGATCAGAATAGCTCCACTGAGGTCCCAGGAAGCTAATGCAATGATTAGCTTGGTTGGAGAGTGGCTGAAATGGCCTGGAGAAATCAAGATGCAGACTCTATTTTATGGTTATGGAGGTTATGGTAAATGGTGTTACAGTTGTGTAGTAAGGGTTTGGATAGCCTCTATATGAGTTATAGGAGCTTTGTGATTGATTAAAAGTGAAAACACACGAGTGGATTGTGTATTTGAAGTTTAAGGTCAGAAATGACAAGTAATGGAGGTTTTTGGTGCAAGTTCTGATTTCAAAGTGTTTTAGGGCTTAAGCATTCGTGTCTTTGTGGCAAATGGTTTGTGTATGTATAAAAAAAAGAGTTTGAGAGCTTTGGACAGTCAGAAGTACAAGTCTCAAGCTAATTGCTAGGTTACTTGATTTTGAAGAAAAGTGAAAAAATCAAGTTTCAAAGTTTGTACCAACAATGTAAAGTGGTTGAATCACTTTTATCACATTGCTTCTGACTTTGTAGATGAAGTGTGATTAGAGGGAACATGTGAGAGGCTCAAGAATTGACTTTGTGCAAAAAAGCCACTTTTCCAAAATGGCAATGTTGCCTTTCTTCCTAAAATGGTATTAAGCATGGGTAAGCATTGAATGCTTGGATTAAAGCTTCTAAAAGCTATGTAGACATTTAATTATGGAGTTAAATGCAAGTTAGAAGCCTGCAAAGCATGATATGTACAACATTTTTGAAGATTGGATCAAGTGTTCATCACAAAATTGACTTGTAATATAAGAATAAAACCCTAACTTCATGGCTTCGATTCTCTTAGATCAAATATGATCTCAATGAGTTCCTGGACATTTTGGAAAGCTTGCAATGTGCTCTATAACCCATCTTTGAATTGATTTTAAATATTCCCCTTGGAACTATATGAAAAAGTGCCATGAAGTTGGGTCAAAATCCTGACCAAATTAGGGCAAAATTTCACTAAGTGTTTTGTTTCATGACCATGTATTCTTAAAATTATAAGTTGAGATTTAATCACTTTTGGAAGGAGTTGTGTGAAGAAAATTTGTAGATTTCATGGATTTCTACAACTTTCATGTTGGAAGTTTTTTTTGAATCAGCTTGCGTCATGGTGAAAATATTGCTCAAAGTTATGAAAAAATAAGAAATTTCCAACACTTAGAAACATTTCTAAGTTTAGAAATTTTAACTTTTCAAAATGAAATCTTGAATTTTGGATTTCTTGATGAATAAGTTTCATATTTTTACATGTTTTGATGAATTGTGATTTTTGACATTTGATTTGACCAAAAAGTCAAAGTTTGACTTTCAGTATACATTTGACTTTTGATCAGTTGACTGCAAAATTCATCTGTCAATCCATTGGACTTGCAATGTTTTGAGCCATGTCATTAGGTCAAAATGACACAGTTGGACTCTTGAAATCATGACTTAAACCAATTGATCATTTTCTAGATCAAAAATCAGAAATTGCCCTTTCTCAATCAAAACCCTAATTTTGACCAATTTGCCCTTTTGATGATTTGACCAAATTTCTTGAGGAATTGTTGTCCAAACTTGATAAAATGATACATATGAGTTTATAATGTTTATGTGGATCAAAAATTATAAAATTTGATTGTAAATTTGCCATAGTTGACTTTTTCCCCAATACCGCTGATTTTTAGGTCAACTACTCAATTGACTGAGCAAAGGTGTGATCCAAGAATTGAAACTTGACATGAGTAATCTTGGGTGTCCATAATGATCCATGAAATTCATATGGGGCATTGGAAGTTCAAAAATCCTCGTGTAACCTCAAACCCTAATTTTGGTCATCAGTGTTTAAGGAGGTGTCTTGAGCTGATCAACCCTAGTGCAGTCTTGAGCCAAAGGAGATCTTGTGATCAAAATTCTTGATAAATGAGAGGGAAAATTTTGGGGTACAACAACCAAGAATTTTAATTCTTTAAATACAATGCATAGAATTTAGTTGTTCTTCCGGAGTTTTACGGGTACTTAAGAATTCATAACTTGTAACTGGAATACTGTTTTATAGTAGTTATTGAGGCGTTAAACCCTTCTTAGTGTCATATTGATTTAGTATGTTCAGGTCAAAGACTTATTCTTTGAGGAAGGTCCCCAGAAAGGTGAATTACCTGAGATTTTATTATGATGAATCAAATTTTTATTCCTCCGTTCCTCGATATTGTAAAAATCACAACTTCTTCAATTTTTATCGTATCAAGGCGATTCTCATGGAATGATTTCAAAAATTGTGTTGGCTACAAGTTTTCTTTAGGGATCTAGTTCGGATTTAGCTCCAAAGATTTTAGTTTATAGCTCATTTCTTAAACTGATCAGTGAAAAAATTTGCATTACTGAAAAAGGGCAGTGTCAGTGTCAAATATTCTCGCCATTCAAAAATTCATATATCCTTCAATTTTTATCGTATTTATTTGATTCTTTCGAAACAACATCAAAAATTTCGTCATCTTTGTTTTCGCTCAAGGGTTCGCATCGGGATTTTACACCAAAACAATGACCCTGTGGTTTGTGCTCACACTGTGTCTAAAACAAGTTAAAAATTCTGCATTACTCAGATAAAGGTCCAAATTGGATCCAAAGCAAGCAAGTCCCAATAAAGTGTCTATAAATTCCCAAACCCCAATTTTTGCTCACTTTGTCTCTCAATTTTTTTAAACACACACAAAAATACACACAACTCTCTCTCATATCAAGAGCAATTCTCTCTCAATTCTCTATAAACTTCTTAAGAACAAAACTCAAGAACTCAATAAAAGAACTTATCTCTTCCTCTCTACTCTTTTCGATCAACAACCACCCCCAAACACATCATCATCGATGGTAACCAGCTCCGCGCCGGTCCTCCTCCTCCCTCCGTCACTTTGCAGCATTTTCCGACGAGCTTCTTTATCGTCTTTACAAGTACCATGGAAGATCTTCCTCTCTCCTAGCATGTTCCAATAAAAACTTACTTATCTCGACGAGTTCGATCTTCATCCTCTCCGATTTTATTTTGGTATTTGTTTCTAATCTCTTGATTTAAGTGCTTATTGTTTAATTGATTTTTAGAATAAGTGCTTAATGTAATTAAGTTAGGTTTAAATTAATTGAAGTTGAGAATTGATTAATTGTTCTTGAATTGTTGAAGATGAATTAATGTGGAATTGGTTAATTGCTTGAATTTAGTGAAGCTTACGCGTTAAAACTGATAAAATATTCATAATTCCTAATTAATGTGTCGAAATTGGACTCCGGTTTGGTGCCTTGAGAATAATTAATGATTCACATATTGGAATCTAATCTTGATTCGTTTAATTCATTACAATTGTTTGGGAATTTTAAGCAATATATCATGAGTCGATATTTTTTTTGATATGTATGAATGAGGTTTTGAAATTCAATCTTTTGATGTTCATCGATTCATGAGTAATGCGGCCCAAAATACTTGATTACATTGTAATTGGTACTTTAATTGTTGTTTAGAACATAATCGACAATGTCTTGGGTATTGTGTGATACCGGTTTTGAGTTTTAGAGGTTAAATTCAATTTTCCAAGCTATTCCATGAGTGTAATACGTTGCTGCCCGATTTTGTAAGTTAAGCATAAAATTTGTTTCAATTGATGGATAATGCTCGGTTGAGTTTGTTTTGGTACTTGAAAGACATATATGTAGAGTGTTAATGATTTCAAATCGATGTTTTTGTGCGTTATCATGTTATGGATGTTGCTTCCACAGAAATGAAAAGTGAACTTAACATGCATTTTAATTGTTGGTTCATGAATAACTAGGTTTCTTAGGCTTTTGTTTGGGATTTACATTGAGTTTTATCATTTTTTAATCCATATTTTGAGTGATTCATGTAATAACAATAGTTCTGTCTGGGACTTAATCTCACAAGTGTACCATGATCTAATTCCAACTTGATGTTTGCTTGTACATAATTAGGCATTTCATGAACATTGGTGATGAGTTTTCTTGCTTCCGATACATTTTACCGATTAATTCCATGTATGCATACCATGCTGTATGGATTTACAGATAAGCCTTAAAGCTTGATTTTATTGTTGGATAATACATCATTGTACTTGCTTTGGTTCATGTATGACATTTGTGATGATTCTGATTGATTTTAACCTATTTTTCGCACGCTTCAAATTGTGAGATAATGCTGCCTGGGTATTCTAGATGCATGTACATTCATGTTTCGATTATTGATCGATGCATCCATAATTGCATTTGAGCATTTTCAAGACATTGATGATGAGTTATTGTGGTTTCGACTTGATATTTCGAGCCATTCCTTGTATGAGTGCGTTGTAGTCTGACTTTTAGCTTTCATCTTCTGTTGCTTATTTGTACCTTGCTCCTTTGCATTTCATTGTTATTTTTGAGTTGCAATTAAATACTTGAGTTTGGTATATGTTGTGTTGTTATTTGCTAACTCGTTTTGGGACTTGTGCAAGTTTTCGAAGGCTTTGTCATGCGATACGCAACATTTGGATTATTGTCTTATTGTATAGACTTATCTTGTGCAGGGACTTTGATTCGATGCGATGGAATTTCCGCATGCAATTTATTTTCACATTTGCGATATTGATTCTATTATTTCATATGATTTATGACTATTGTGCTTTATTGGTGAAGCTTGCACGAAGTTTTCGGGTTTCTTTGCTTTCGTATGATAATTGACGAACTTGCGTTTGATTGGTATTCTCTTATGTTCCCGTTATCTCTTGCATCGTGTTGTACCCCAAAATTTTCCCTCTCATTTTACTCAATACATACTCCTAGAGATCCTTAATTTGCTCAAGTTTGCCAAGAGTTGACCAGACAAACTCTCTTCTAAGGCAGTGTGTCTCAAATTAGAGTTTCCATTTTCATCAAGATAGGTGAAATCCAAAGACCTCATATGCTCTTCATGGTCCTAATATGTTCTCAAGACCCTCCATGTCAAATTTCAAGCACTGCACAAGAAATTTGCTCAGTCAACTACTCAGATGCTTGAGAATTGACTATATTAGGTCAAAAGTCAACTATGGCCCACATACAGTCAAACTTCAAGATTTTTGGTCAACATCAACATTTTGAAGTTATATCCATCATTTTATCAAGGATTGATCATGATTCTTCAAGGAATGCCCTAAATTCATCAAAACCCAAAAGTTGCTAAATTAGGGTTTCTTAGGAAAAAGTCAACCAAACTTTGACCAAGCATAACTTCCAAATACTTTATCAAAAATTTCCCATACAAGGATAATTTGGAAGAGGATGAATTTCCCTATAATTCATCTTCAGCACCCAAGTTCAAAATATGCACTCACAAAAAGATATCAATTTCCACATTATGTGTCCTTTTGAAAAGTCAACAAAAACACTTTTTGGGTCAAAGCTCCTTACATGAACATGGAAGACTCAATTGAGATGAGACAAAAAGGGTTGCTTAGGGGACATCCTAAGATTTCTAAAAAGTCCAATAACACATCTCTAGGGTTAAAATTGGAGGAGCTATACTTTGTCAAAGTTGATCTTTTTTACAAAAGAACCAAAAGTCAAATATGCTCAAAAGTGAATTTTTTACCAAATGGGCCTAGCATTTCATGATTGAACCTCACTTATAACATGGTCCACGACCCAATTAATTATACACATGTTATTTGCTTCATTTTCCAATTTATTTTGATTTTTTATTAATTAAAAATTGAATTAAATAAAGTAATTGGTAAATAATATCAAAGATCTGTTTTGATATGATTTTTTGACAGGATTGTAATCAAAATATGCTGAAATATCAAGGCCAAATCGAATCAAGCATGATTGGTACAAGAAAGGGATAATTTGGCTCAATATGGCAAGTTTGCATATGGCATGAAAATCAAATCAAATCTTCCATAATTGCAAAGATACATGTGGTTTTTAGAACCCTAATTCGTTCTAGCATATATAATGAACAAGACCCAAGTGTAAAACAAGGTTTTGCAGGCGTGAAAGTCAGAGAACAAAAAACTCAAAATTGGATAAAAGTGGTGAATCAGTTTCAATCATACAGGCCATCTCAAGCCATCCTAGCATTGCCAATCGATTGATGGACGTCTCAGGAAGCTATTCCAATCAATTACAAGTACTTTCACGCTCAGAAACAGCTTTTATGAACATTACGGTTTCCCATATTTTTCAAATTTGATTATCATGATTTATACATTATGAGCATGTTTTAATGGCATATACATGTTTGTTATCATGTTTGCAATATGTTGGTTTGGTTTAATTAACGTTTTGATGCCCATACTGATGAATTCCATAACTAAGGTTTGAAGCCACGTTTTGGGGCTTTTTGACACAAGAAAAATTAGGCCATGAATAAGGTAACATGATGCTCGTAAGGCCAAGACAAGTTGATTGGTACAGTCACAACTAATTTATCATTCGTGTGCTGGATTTTTGAGTTTTATAGGTTTGTAGCTACAGACTTTTGTCTGTAGGTAAAGATGAAAGAACCTAAGGCGACGGAGAATGAAGAAGATGGTGGCGTGGCATCCCATCGTTGGACAATTTAAACTTCACGCGTATTTTTGATCCAATTGTCTTGATTTATATATTATGTATTCTTCTTATTATACTAACAACTAATCACAGTAGCACAGTTGGCAAGGGAAATTGGTGGTAAGCGTGAGGACCTGGGTTCGATCCCAAGTCCCAGCAACGTTTATTTTCTTATTTTCCATTTACATATCATATGCAATTCTCATCCAAAGGCATACCATGCATGTCCAATAGCCAACCAATGGATCCATCATTCAACCAGATCCAATGCTTACCAGTGAAGGACCATGATGCACCCTCAAGTCAACACCACATGGAATCAAGCGCTGACTGGGCTTGGATGGCTGATGGGCCTGGAGAATTTCAATAACACACCCCCCAACCTTACTATTCAGCACAAGCCCAATTCTTTCTTTTTTTCAAATTTTTTTAATTTCTTTATTTATTTCATTAATCATTTTCTTTTTTAATTAACACAATTATTTTTTAAATTAAAAACCACAAAAAAACACAAAAAAATCATTTTTCTCATGAAATATTTATTTGCTTTAATTAATTAATTTATTTTAAATTATGTTAATTTCAATTTCTTTTTATAATTAAAACTAATTAGAAATTAGGGTTGTAAATAATTAATTTTTCTCCAAAAAATAACCAAATAATTTTTTAATTAGATTTTAGGTCTCTTAATTAATTCTTCGCATTTAATTCATCGCGCGTTTTAATTACTGTTCCGATTATAATTTATGTAACTGTTTCGAGGTTGTAATGGATTTTAATTAGGGTTTTAATTACCGCATTACATTTTCAATTAAAGAATTATGTATATGCGAAAGCCATGTAATAGCTAGGTTTATTTTCTCGCACTTCTAATTTCCACAATCTTTAACTGTTAGATGCATGGTTAATAGGATTGTATGGAAAGATGCTTGAAAATTAAAACGGTAGATCACCTAATGTGCCAAGATGAATTAACTGAAAAATTCACATGCACATAGTCACTCCTAGGGTTTGCCTCACTTCGGTTGCCTTCGGTAAAACAGTCATCAAGCATAGGAGATTTTAGTGGTTGCCCTCCTGTCTAAAAGATCAAATGTCCCATTTGAATGTCGACTCGGAAATATTGTCTCGGAAAGATCTTAAGACTCTAGGGTTACTAATAAAGTTTCCAACCCATTGCTTTAGTGTCTGTACTCGTCCCTTTAGAATATCCCTTAAAAACTCCAACGACGGGGCTGCCTACTCCTTAATAGTAGGATAGCGCTTTCTAAAAGAAACGAGAACGAACAATCTTTTTTCGAGTAGAAAGAATCTTAAGTACTTGCTCAACAAAACTTTTCACACAAACACCTTTCAAAACATTTTTCAAAAACAACTTCGTCACACCCTTGAGGACTGATACAAGGGTTATCACGAAGTAAAACTTTTCAAAACAAACACACGCACAAGCAATTTTAAAAAGATGAGAAAGTACCTAAGAGCCCATGGAAAACCATGGATAGAAAGGGTGCTAAAACCTTCCCTTTCTATAATCTACCCCCCATACTCAGAAATCTCGAAAAAAGGTTTTTTCTGATCTTTTTTCCTTTTCCATGATTTGATGAAATAAAAGTCGGTGGCGACTCTTGCTTACCGCGACATTTGCGAATGCAAAATGCAAACCAGTATTAACAGTCAGATCTGCCACCGTATCACAAAACTGGCGACTCTG
The DNA here is from genome assembly GCA_948472305.1 of Vicia faba. Classification (NCBI taxonomy): domain Eukaryota; kingdom Viridiplantae; phylum Streptophyta; class Magnoliopsida; order Fabales; family Fabaceae; genus Vicia; species Vicia faba. Next base: position 1,434,040,608 of record OX451741.1, on the reverse strand, counting down.
CTGGGGATGAAGTATAAAGTTAGGTTTGCCTTAGGATTTAGGTCATTTTTAAATTGATTTCCTGTTTGCTTTGCTTGCTTTATCTTTAAGGGGTTTTGTTTGGGTATTATTAAAGATCCTACACCCGAATCTGGGGACACTTTTTAGGTAAACAACAATAGATCGTGTAGACTGTACGGCGTAGACCGATATGGTTTAAGTGATGGTTGTGTTGGTGTGACACTTTGGTTGGTACTGGTATCCTTCGTGGGGAAACAAGGAGAATACGGGGCCGCCGTGTGGTGCCATGAAGCACTAACGGACCTTAGAACCTTAGTTGAACAAACTTGGCCATTAGAAAGTAGTTAGATAGTCGGCCTCGGTGTAGAGTTGAGGATTGGATGATACTCGATGCTACACTCATTGAGATCAGACTTTCGGGATATTTCGGCTGCAAGAAAAGATGGCTTGAGCTGAGAAAATGCCCGATAAAGGATGGTCAGTGATATTGAGATCCCTTAGAACCCAGTTAATTTTTAAGACAAGTTTGAAACCAACTAAACTTCAAGAGGGTATGACCTTTAACCTCATGCAAGCCTTAAACCTAAGAACTTGGTGTGATTTGTCTGTGTTTGTTATACCTGTGGTTTATCATGACATCATGCATCATAACATAGCATCCATTCTTATTGCACTAACCATTTCAAAGACCAAGGGAATTTATCTTTGTTCTGTTCTGCAGATCATGGATTCCGTTCGTAGAAACACTATCTGAATCAGCTTTGTGAAGATACCTTCCCAACTCAAAGAGCTAGTATCAAGGGTTTCTGAAACTTCAACGTTCACTAAGAGACTGTTTCCAGTGATTTCTGGTAAACAACCGCTAGTCTTCCAAACTATCGAATAATCTTTCTGACTGTTATTCAATTCCTCTGGTAACTCACAGGATCGACTAGATTGATCCTAGGACTCCTTGGATATTAAGGTTACTCTCACGATCGAACAGATATTCATGGTTGATATTGTATATGTGTTTGGCTTATTTCGATTTCTCTCTCTAAAAGTCTAAAGATGTAATCAAAATGTGTGTGAAAACTAAGTTACATGAATAAATGCTAATTGTAATGCTAATTGTAAAGACATGTAAAACTGCATAAAAGTGAAGTAAATGGTTTCGACTTACAAAACAGTTAATATAAAGGATTTCTGGAACGTAAAAGGTTTGACTTTAAGGCTTGAAGGTAAAGGTATGGAAAATATGACAGTTTTCTGAGATATAAAGTGCTTGAAATATGAAGAAAACATTAAAATGTAAAACTTTGAAGAAGAGATTTCGAAGTGAAAAGACTGTAAATAAGAAAACTTGTAAATGTTATTTGACAAAAGGAATAAAGGAAAGTACTGGAAATGGTAAAAGGTTTTCATTAAATCAGAAATACATGGTGCTATCATACATACATTTCTCTTGCATTCGTTTCCCTTGCCATGTGGTAGTTTGAATGTTACTGAGTATTTTGTATAATACATATGACACACGAAATCCTAATACTAAGACTTTTATTTATACTAATTCGACCATAACGGTCTTGCTATAGGATTATGCCACGTTTAGAACATGCAGGACAATGCCTCTTTCATCTTTCCACGTGTCCCCAAATGCTCCAACACATAACTTTCAAACTTCGAAAGTCCCGCTTCCATTTGAATTTCAAATGTTTTGGTGCTTCTCCGTTTCGAACGCTCTTCCCAGACACAGCTTTGTTGTTATTTCGAGACTTCTTTAGATATGTTCCCATAATTGCCACTCGAAGCTCCAAGCTTTGACACACTTATTCGAAACACTGCTTCTGCTACTTCGAAACATGACGCTTTTACCTCATTTCGATCAAAACGTTTAATTCATTTGGCTTCTAATAACATTATCAAAATCTTCAGACAACAAATTGCCCCTTTAAAATATGTATTTCGATTCCTCTGAGAAATACCTATTTTAAACACCTACACAAGATTTTGATGTTTATTTGACTATAATTTTGGTTTCTTACATGTAATATTCGAACAACGCCATTTTGGCATTTTATCTTGCCATCTTGGCTTTTTATAATATCTTGTTTACGTTGTTACTATTCGAATCTCCCGCAGGCTTGGCTTATATTTCTTTAAATATTTCCCATTAACCTTTAGGACACGTTTATCATCCATGAGTTCTTCGATTTCGTATGCATTGTTTGAGAATACTTTTAATATTCGAAAAGGTCCTTCCCAATGAGGTGACCATTTACCTAACGCTTTATTCTTCTTGTCCATAGGCAATATGACTCTCCAAACCAAGTCATTAATAATGAATACTTTTTTCTTCACCCTTTTATTGTATGTTCTGGCCACTCTTTCTTTTTGCCTCATCAAAATTTCCAATGCATGTAATCTAATTTCGTCCAACTCAACTAATTCATTCATCATCATTTCCCAATATAATGCAGTTGGGATTTCGTTTTATCTCTGAGTTCGAAATGATTGCAGATGAATTTCTACTGGCAACACTGCATCATGACCAAATGTGAGTTGGAAAGGCATAGTGTTAGTAGCTTCCTTAGGAGATGTTCTACAAGTCCATAATATTTGGTCCAGAGTTTTGTGCTAGTTTCTTGGCTTTTTGCCAATATGCTTCTTGATTAATCCTATTATTACTTTATTTGCTGCTTCGACTTGTCCGTTTGCTTGAGCATAATATGACGTTGATGTTAGCAATCTAAACCCCATTTCTTAGGCAAATCCTTGCATCTTTCTACCAGTAAACACAGAGCCTTGGTCTGTAGTTATGCTCTCTGGCAATCCGAACCTATAGATAATGTGCTTTTGTATAAATTCAGTAATAGCCTCTTGACCAGCAACTACCAGTGGTATAGCTTCGATCCATTTGGTAAAATAATCTATTCCCACCAAGATGTATTTCTGTCCTTTGGACGAAGCAGGATTTATTTCTCCTATCAAATCCAATGCCCATCCTCTAAATGGCCATGGTTTGATGATCGAATGCAACTCACTTGCAGGGGCATGTTTCTAACATTCCTCACATCCTTTAGCAAAGTCTATGCAATCTTTGAGCATGCTAGGCCAATACAAGCCGTATCAAAATAACAACCATTTCATTTTATGGCCTGCTTGATGTGCCCCACATGCCCCATTATGGACTTCAGACAATGCTAAGTATGCCTCACTTTCTCCTAGGCATTTCAATAATACACCCTATTGGGTCTTTTTAAACAATTCGTTCCCCATGAGGAGATATGACAATGCTCTATATTTTGTTTTTCTATCCACCTTTAGAGTTGGGTCTGCTAAATAACTCTTCAATGGACTTCGCCAATCTGCATCTGACAAAGTACTTATGGCTAATATTTCGAATCCCTGTTTCTCAGCATATCCCAATCTCATACTTTCCAGATCCGATGGTGTGAAACTAGTAGCCATAACTCTTCCCCTTAATTCGACCAAATCCTTGAAGTTCTTGGTAGACACTTTATAACCTGAAGCCAACTGCGCTAAGTCATTTGCTTCTTGGTTCTCTATTCTTGGTATGTGTTGAATATACATGTATTCAAATTTCCTTAATAGCCTATTGACTATGACGAAGTATACCATTAAATTTTCCTTTATGCACTTGTATTCCTTTGTGATTTGTTTGACCACTAATTCAGAGTCTCCTTTAATTTCGACTCTGGTTTCCCCCAATTCCAACAAAGCTTCAAGTCCAACAATGAGCGCTTCATACTCAGCTTCGTTGTTTGAACAACGAGGACCATCTAATTTATACTTGAATTTTGTTGGAATTCCTTCAGGAGAAATCAGAAGGACTCCAACACCACTTCCATTCCTGTGGGTTGAACCATCAAAGTACAATTTCCATGGTTGCATTTCGACGTAACTCATGACCGTCTGCTCAACCAACGAATGGTCCACAAAGTCAGGAATCACTTGACCTTTCATAGCTTTTAAAGGCATGAAAGTCAACGAATATTCTGTTAAGGCTAAAGCCCACTTGCCAACTCTGCTATGCATTATTGGTTTTGAAAGCATATGTTTAATGACATCGAAATGAGATGAAACATAAACATCAACAGGTTTTATATAATACTTGAGTTTCATACAAGAGAAATACAAACAGAGACATAGCTTTTCTAAATTGCTATATCTGGTCTCTGCATCATTTAGCACTCTACTTAAATAGTATATGGCTCTTTCGACGCCATTGCTATCCTTTTGCGCTAGCATACTACCTATACTAACTTCAGAGGCAGATATGTACAATCTCATGGGCTTCCCCCATGAAGGTGGAGACAAAATAGGAGGCTGAGAAAGGTATTCTTTTATTCTGTCAAACGCCTCCTGGTGAGCTTCGTTCCATTCGAAGGCTTGACCTTGCTTTAGACGAAGTAACGGAGAGAAAGCTTGGGTTCTTCCACTTAGGTTCGAGATGAATCTTCTGAGGAAGTTAATTTTCCCTAGCAGAGATTGCAACTCCCTTTTTGACGTAGGTGCTCTCGTCTCCATTATGGCTTTGGTTTTGTTCTGGTTGATTTCGATTCCTTTCTTGTGAACCACAAAACCAAGAAAATCTCCAGCCTGCACAAAAAATGCACATTTAAGGGGATTCATCCTTAAGCCATGTTTTCTCATTCGCTCGAATGATTGGCTTAAATGATGCAAATGTGTTTCTGCAGATATAGATTTGATGACTATATCGTCAATATACACCTGCATGAAGGTTTCAATGAAATCATGAAAAATTGAATTCATTTCCCTTTGATAAGTTGCCCCAGCATTCTTTAAACCAAAAGGCATCACCACCCATTCGTAGGTGCCTAAGGCTCCTGGGCAACGAAATGCTGTCTTTGCAACATCTTCTTCAGCAATGAAAATCTGGTTATACCCAGAGTATCCATCTAACATACTCAAGTATTCGAACCCTGCAGCAGAATCTACTAGCATTTCTGCCACGGGCATGGAATATTCATCTTTAGGGGTTGCAGTGTTTAAATCCCTAAAATCTATGAAAATTCTTAAAGAACCATTTTTCTTAATAACGGGTACTATGTTTTCTAACCATTCGACGTACCTTGTTGTTTTGATGAATTTGCAACGCAGCAACCTTTCGATCTCAGCTTTAATTTTTGTGAGAACCGCTGGTGCGAATCTTCTGGGATTTTATTTGATGGGCCTCTTGCCATCTTTGATTGGCAGTCTGTGTTCGACCAACTCCCTCTTTAAACCAGGCATCTCGTCATAATCCCATGCGAAGCAATCTTTGTTTTCCTTAAGGACTTCGATCACTTCCTTCTTGAGGCCTGGGCTAAGTTTAGCACTTATGTAGGTTACTCTTTTCGTTTTTTCATCCCCTAAGTTGACTTCTTCGAGTGGATCCTGTGCCAACATTTTGGCACCTGAGTTTATGGGGTCCCTTTCGAAGCCTAAGGATTCTTTATCATAGATGGCATCCAACCTTTGATCCATCTCAAACTCTTTGAAGGGTGAGCATTTCGAACCCTCCCTACTGACTTCGTTCGTCTTTATAGTTGATTTATTTATTTCAGCCTCCAAGGCCGCTTTTGATTCGTTCTCAGCCATATAGGCCGAAATCCTTTCGAAAAAGGTAGACTCAGTCATGGCTAAGGTTGTCGAAGTCCCAGCCTGCTGGCCGTTTTTGTATAGTGCTTTCGACTCCCTCTTCTTCACTGATTATTGTTCTATCCCAATAAAGGCCATCATGACGAAGGGTCATGCAGTAGTGGGCGTTTCTAGTTTCATTAATCTCATCATTTGGAACACACGGAGCAATCTTTGCCAGATTTTTATCATAATCCCTCTTGTCAACTAAATTGACAGTTGACATAAAGTAACTCTGGTCTGCTTCGATGTTTTCCACAATTCCATCATCTCTCCACAGAACTAGTCGCTGATGCATTGACGAAGGAACTGCCCCACGCCATGGATCCACTCTCTTCCCAGCAGTAGGTTATAGTTGGCCTTGGCTTCGATTACCATAAACATGGTGGGCCTACAGCTTGAGCCTATTGTCAATTCCAACTGGACCACCCCCAGTGTTTTGCCCACTTTTCCCTCATAATTGGACAGAACCATATTATGGGGCTTGATGTCTCCTTCGCGGATCTCTAATCTTTTTAGCATGAAATGGGGTATCAAATTGACTGCAGCACCCCCATCCACTAGAACTTTGTTCACACCATGGACACCAAATTTCGCCCGAATGAAAAGTGGCTTGAGATGGTTCTTCATTGCAGGTTCTGGACGTTCGAAGAATGCATTTTGTTCTTCAACAGCCCCATTGTCCATCACATAGTAGCACACGGGCCTATGTTTCATCAAATCTGTGGTGTCTTCCTCCTCATATTCGTTGATTTCGGTTTCCTGCCCAAATTCGCAGGGAAGCACAGACACCACGTTACAGTTCAAGTTAAATGAAGACTCCCCCTCCGATTCGAAGTTATCTGTTATCATATCATCGTCCTCTTCCAGGCCTGGAGTGTATTCCTTTGGTTCATCGCGTTGTTCTCCAGAGAAGAGCCTCCTATTGACTGGAGGTTTGTCTTCAGTTTGATTTTTTGGTTTGTTGGTGCTAGATTCACCTTGGTTTTTCGTTGAAGTAACCCCTTTGTTTGCCACAGCTTCTCTCTCAGCCTTTCGAATCCTTTGCTGTCTGCGCCACTAGGATCTTGACATGGGGTTCCTTCCTTTGTAATTTTCTAATCTCACTTCCTCCCTTTTTGTTGTGTTGAATTGCCTCCTGTATGTCACAGCATGGCGTGCATTTCGTTCAGGGTTTCTCCATCTATCTTTGCCTTTGTCATTTCTGACCTGTAACCATCTATCGGTTGGCACTTCAGTAGGGAGTTTGAAAGTCACTCTTCGAGCAGCCTTGGGGTGAGGGCTATCAGGCCTTCGCTGTTTGTGTCTGCTGTCGAAACGTGGGCCCATCTGGGCAGTTTCTTGATGGTTCCAGCAAGGGGCGAAGGGAATCGTTTCGAAGGCCCTGGCCATGCTTTGGTCATACACAGCAGAACACCTTGGGCAAATCAAGCACTTGGTTGCCCCTTTGTAGCAGCGAAACACAAATTCCAGCAAACATTCTCCAGCCTTGGGATAACACCTAAAAAGCTGGTTATCCTGGCGCCAATTGTTGCCAGTTCGAGTCCTCTGTACCCTTTCGAAATTCGCAGCGATTCTTTGATTGCAGAGGATGCTGCACCTAGGGCACAATATCATGCCTGAATCTCCTTTGTGGCATGTCATGAGATAATCCTTGAGACTAGCATCTCCAGTTTGATTATCCCCCATTCTATACTTTTCTTTTTCTAAGTATTTTTCCACTTCCTCCATCTCAGAGCGAGGTCTTTCCATATCCACCATATTTATTTCCACATCTCCCTCTTTAGCTTCATCATCACCCCATCCTGTGGGCTTTATATCCTCAATCTGAACCTTCGAACTCTCTGGGGCAGAATATTTGACCAAATAGTCAAATTTTCCACTGGGTTCCCCTAGAGTGTCCCATATTTCTTTCTGGAGGGAAATTGGCTGTGTGATTTGGACTTTCTCCAATTCCAGCCTCAAGCCTTCAGTGACTTGTGTTAATTCTTGGTTTTGATTTCCCTGGCCTTCAGTAGCCTGGGTTTCTCTTGCAACAGCTACAGGGGCGGCAATCGGGGTCTCTGGCGTATTCTGGATGTCTTCAGTGACCTCCTCGCTGACTTTGACCATCACCCAGTTTTCAACTCCAGTACCCTTCTCTCCTGTTAGGGCGTCGCTTTGATCAGATTCCACCATGTTGACCTCTCCAATGCATGCAGGCTCGGAGTAGTTGGTGTCTGCGACGTCCAAGGGATCTTCGTCCACTTTCATCTTCACCTTATCAGCAAACTTTAGTCTGCCATCTTTGATCGCGTTTTGAATCAGGTCCCTGAAAAGAAAACATTGTGAGGTTTTGTGTCCTAGGAAACTATGATATTTGCAAAATCCTCTCTTCTTTCTCTGATCCAAAGGAGGTATTTTGACATTTGATGGCACAATTAGTTGGCCATCTTTGACAAGTAAGTCAAAAATCTCGTCACATTTAGTGACATCGAAGGTATAAACCTTCTTTGGAAATTTGTCACTTTTTTCATTTTCAACAATATCTTTCCCTTTTGTGGGAACTAACAATTTGCAGGAATAAGGCGGGGCCTGTTTTAATTCAGCAAGGTCGATTTCGACCTCTTCGAATTCGAATTCAGGATATTCTTCTGCTTCCTCAGTCCCAACATAGGAAATCCTTTCTTTCTTGCTATTCTTAAAGACTCTGGCTTTTTCGGCCTTTAGTCTTTCGACCTGTCGAACCCTATCGGCTAACTGAGCCATATCCCTCAAATACTGAGTGTCTAGTTTCTTTCGAATAGAATAATCCAAGCCACCAGCGGCCATTTCGACTAACTCATGTTCAGGCACTACTGTGTAACATCTGGATTTCAAAAGCCTAAATCTATTCAAATAATCATCTATGGGTTCGGTGAACTTTCTCTTAACACTGGCCAGTTCCTTCAAACTTATTTTCGACTGTCCCATGTAAAATTGTTCATGGAATAATCTCTCTAAGAGAGCCCAAGTGTCAATGGACCCAGGAGGCAAAGTGGTAAACCATGTGAAGGCGTTTTTTGTCAAGGAACTTGGGAAGTATTTGATCCTGAGATCTTCATTATTGGCTATATCTCCCGCTTCGGTTAGATATCTCGCTATGTGTTCGACTGTTGACTCATTGGTATCCCCAGCGAACTTTGTAAATTTAGGGACTTTATATCCCCTTGGTAAATCAGTATGCATTATGCAATCCAATATAGGAGAAGCGTAATTTGGCCTCCTCATTCCTGTGTTGAGGCCATTATGGGCCATGACTCTCTCTATCATGGTGGTTAGGTTGTTTTCTGCCAAGATGTTATCGTTTCGAATTCTATGAACGACGGCATCGGCATCTTGATTTCGACCAACCAAAACAACTCCCCTAGGTTGTTCTTCTCGAAACTCTGGGGCTTCTAGCCTTTCGACCCTTGCCCCTGGTTCCATAATTTCCCTTTGTGGGCCAGGGATTATTGGGGCTTCTAACCTTGGTGCCCTGGCCCCTAAGTTAACTTCTTCTCTGGGTGGTCTATAAATCGGGTCGTTAGCAATTTGTTCTATAACAGGCATGTTTGTTCGAAATCCCGCCTGATTCTGCCTACGCCTTTCTGGGGGAGCAAAGAAATCTGCTATTCGACTCATATTGTCAGCGTTTTCCCTATTTGTCACAGTCACATTTTGCACTATTGGGGCAAATATCTCCTGCATGGTTTGTGCTAACACCCCTATCATATTATGGTTACTGTCATCCATCAATTGCCTAAAAGCCAACTGGTTGTCTGTGGTTAGGATAGGCATTTTACTATAACCCACCGACCCTTGGTTATTTTTCATAAACTGATTCGCCTCAGACCCAGACCCTAGTTGTGGAGATGAATTTGATGTGGAATTGTGTAAACCTACCATAAAAGATGTTGGCATTCCATAAGAGGAATTTCTGGTTCTATTCCCATCGAAACCAGGTGGTCTAGTTAATGGAGTGGCGAAATGGGATTGTGTCCCTGATGGTGGAACGAATCCCCCAGGGTAGCCAATGGTTCCAGTATTTCCTAAGATCGAACTATTAGTTGATATGCCACTTACTCCATTGGTGGCTATGTTACTGGTCGAAGATGCAACAGACTGTGCATTCGACGGGATTACATTAGATGTTCCGATCGAAGTGGACGCGTTAGTGCCTGTTGCATGTGGGCCATTTTGGTCCCCTTGTTGATTGTCTGAATTAGACATTTTGTCCAAACGTTTTCTTCTGGATAAAGGTTGGTTGCTGTTGGTTATCTTACCACTTCTCAGGTTCATAAAACAACAAACTTCTTAGGTTCCAACGGTTTTGTAATGGTTATGTCTCAACAATCCTTATTTCTAATATCCAATTATTGGTCCCACCAGGTGTGCCAATTTGTTTCCAGTGATTTCTGGTAAACAACCGCTAGTCTTCCAAACTATCGAATAATCTTTCTGACTGTTATTCAATTCCTCTGGTAACTCACAGGATCGACTAGATTGATCCTAGGACTCCTTGGATATTAAGGTTACTCTCACGATCGAACAGATATTCATGGTTGATATTGTATATGTGTTTGGCTTATTTAGATTTCTCTCTCTAAAAGTCTAAAGATGTAATCAAAATGTGTGTGAAAACTAAGTTACATGAATAAATGCTAATTGTAATGCTAATTGTAAAGACATGTAAAACTGCATAAAAATGAAGTAAATGGTTTCGACTTACAAAACAGTTAATATAAAGGATTTCTGGAACGTAAAAGGTTTGACTTTAAGGCTTGAAGGTAAAGGTATGGAAAATATGACAGTTTTCTGAGATATAAAGTGCTTGAAATATGAAGAAAACATTAAAATGTAAAACTTTGAAGAAGAGATTTCGAAGTGAAAAGACTGTAAATAAGAAAACTTGTAAATGTTATTTGACAAAAGGAATAAAGGAAAGTACTGGAAATGGTAAAAGGTTTTCATTAAATCAGAAATACATGGTGCTATCATACATACATTTCTCTTGCATTCGTTTCCCTTGCCATGTGGTAGTTTGAATGTTACTGAGTATTTTGTATAATAGATAAGACACACGAAATCCTAATACTAAGACTTCTATTTATACTAATTCGACCATAACGGTCTTGCTATAGGATTATGCCACGTTTAGAACATGCAGGACAATGCCTCTTTCATCTTTCCACGTGTCCCCAAATGCTCCAACACATAACTTTCAAACTTCGAAAGTCCCGCTTCCATTTGAATTTCAAATGTTTTGGTGCTTCTCCGTTTCGAACGCTCTTCCCAAACACAAATTTGTTGTTATTTCGAGACTTCTTTAGATATGTTCCCATAATTGCCACTCGAAGCTCCAAGCTTTGACACACTTATTCGAAACACTGCTTCTGCTACTTCGAAACATGACGCTTTTACCTCATTTCGATCAAAACGTTTAATTCATTTGGCTTCTAATAACATTATCAAAATCTTCAGCCAACAGAGACATGGTCAACTTCTCAACCTGGTTACTTCAAACTTTGATGAAAAAATGATGAGTTTACTCTTTCAGTTCTTTGATCCCAAGCACCACTGCTTCACCTTTTCAGACTATCAGTTGGTGCCTACCTTAGAAGAATTCTCGCAGCTGTTGGATATACCCATTCTTGAACAGTTTCCCTTCACAGGTCTAGAAGAAGTTCCTAATCCAAAAGTCATTGCCTCAGCTTTGCATCTGAAACGGGCCGACGTGGTATCCAATTGGGAAACAAGAAGAGGAGTCAAGGGTTTTCTATCCAAGTTTCTGATAGACAAGGCCCAATTGTTTTGGGATCATATGGATTTTCAGGCTTTTGGGGAGGTTTTGGATCTTCTAATCTATGGGTTAGTCCTATTCCCTAATCTGAACTCATTCATAGATGTGAATGCTATCAAGATCTTCCTCTCCCGCAACCCTGTGCCTACCTTGCTCGGAGATATTTTGCACACTCTCTATACTCGTACCATGAAGAGAAGAGGGGTTCTTATGTGTTGCATGCCATTACTGTCAAGGTGGTTTATTTATCACCTCCCTAACTCCGTACTGAAGAATGAAGAAGGTTTGGGTTGGTCGCAAATGATAATGTCACTCGCTCACATGGATATTCTCTGGTGTTCCCGAGATATGGAAAACATTGCTATTATCGACCTCTTCAGGGAGTACCCTAATGTCCCATTACTTGGTATCAGAGGGGGTATAACCTACAATCCTTGTTTAACTCTGCGACAATTTGGTTACGCACGAAGAGATGGTCCCCATGAGTTACTTATCGAGGGCATTATCTTCAACTATGAGGATGATGTTCAAGAGTATCGCTAGAGGTTCATACGAGCTTGGGGCATGGTAAACAGATCTGGCGCCAAGGCTTTGGGGCCAAAAGCTTCCATTTCTATGGAATCTTACCTCCAATGGGTACGAGCTCGTGCCTAGAAGCTTATGATGCCCTATGTGGCCGTTTTACAAGTGATTGTGGAACCCACTATTGAAGGGGGGGTATTACTTACACGGTTCTCTATCCTTATATATCCATTAGTCTCGGGGAATTATAGAGGTCTTGGATTCAGTTCATGAAGGAGCGGGATACTTACAGGGATCCGTTCCATGCTCAGGAGAGGAAGGTTTTAGAGCTCACAAAGCAGCTCCAGGAAGAAAGAGGACTCAATGATTATCTCAGCACAAAGAGGAAGCATCCATGGGAATTTTGATGTCTTTTATAATTTTAGATTTGTTTTTAATTGTAACGCCTAAAAGGCATTCGAACTTTGAATTCAGCTAATAAAATCTTTGTTTATTTTTGTTTTGCAAATTTAAATTTCCCAAAGTCTTTGAAATCATTGCATGCGCGTCCCATTTATAACATTGCATGTACATGTACCATTACAAGTTTCTCATCTTCTTCGCTGTTTATTTCAGCAGAAATGTCTTCTGAACAAAGCATTAAGGAACTTCAGGCACAAAACGCCCAGTTCCAACAAATGTTCATAAGTCTGGAAAAAGGGCAGGAGGATCTAAAAGCCCTCATCTTGAAAGAGAAAAAGAAAAAGAAGAAGGCTGCCAGTATTCGGAATATGGGCAGAAGGTTTGGAGAGCGATTAAAGCGACAAGTCCATCTGACTTCTTCATCTAAGGAGGGAGAGAATCAATAAGAAGACAAGGACCTCAGTCCTGCAGTTTATGACAATGATACCGACTACAATGATGAGCAATATCCTCCTGCTGAGGATAGACACAAGTCGTTGGAAGATCGTTTGAGTGCCATGGAAGTTTAGAGGATACCCGAGCTGGATTTAGAAGAATTGGGATTGGTGTCGGGAGTGGTCATCCCGCAGAAGTTCAAAGCTCCAGTTTTTTCTAAGTATGATGGGGTGTCCTGCCCAAAACTCCATCTACGTTCTTATCTTAGAAAGATCCAGCCCCACACCGCTGATAGAAATTTGTGGGTTCATTTCTTTCAAGATAGTTTATCAGGGACTCAACTTGAATGGTTCTACCAACTGGAGGGAGCCAATGTCCGAAATTGGGAAGATCTGGCTGCTGCTTTCTACAAGCAGTATCAATACAACGCTGACCTTGCTCCTACTCGTACTCAACTCTAGAGTATGTCCATGGGGGCGAGTGAAGGCTTTAAATACTATGCACAGAAATGGAGAGACTTGGCTGGAAGAGTTAAACCCCCGTTGTCTGATAGGGAGTTGGTTGATATGTTTCTTGGGACGCTTTCTGGTCCATTCTTCAATCACCTGATTGGTATCTCCTTAGTTGGTTTCACCGAGCTTATATTAACTGGAGAAAGGGTAGAAGCTGGGATCCAGAGTGACAAAATACAAAAAGATACCTCGTCAGGTTCAGTAAAGAAGCCCTTCACGGGTAAGAAATAGGTCAGTTCCATCTATAGCCCGAGGGGCCAAAATAGGGTTAAACATCGTCATACAGTAAGTTCCGTAATAATACCTAGTCCTGCAGTTGCTCCACAATGTAACAATCAACAAAGAGTGGAAAGACCACAACGGAAGTTTACCTGAATCAACATGACATTGGATGAAGTTCTACCTCATCTGTTGAGATCCAACTTGGCAACCTTGAAAGAGGCTCTGAAGAATCCAAATACTACATCTCCCCGATATAATCCAAATGCTCGATGTGCCTATCATTCTGAGAGTCCTGGCCACGATACCAATGACTGTTGGGCTCTAAGAAATAAGGTACAAGATTTGATTGAAGCCAAGGAAATTGAGTTTGATGCTCCGGAGAAGCCCAACGTCATAACTTCTCCCATGCCTAAGCACGGTCGTGGAATTAATGTTGTTGATACCGACTTGTTTGTGACCTTGGTGGATGATGTTTCTACTCCTCTCATGACTGTGAAGAAGAATTTGCTGTTGGCCGGTTTATTTCCGGGTTATGGTGAAGGTTGCCTAATGTGTTCATTTCTGCCTTCTGGTTGCCGTTTGCTGAAGTCAGGTGTTCAATGTCTGATGGACATCAAAGAAATTTTGTTCGAGAAAACTTTGGTTCCCGTGGTTCCATCTGAAGACATTTCCATTATAACCATTTCCGCCAATCCTTCCAAGATCTCCTCGAGAAGACCTGTTAGGATTACATCAGCTCTAAGAATTTCTCCATTGATAATCATTGTGCCTGGTCCTGTCCCGTATGTCTCAGACAAAGTTGTCCCCTGGCATTTTGGTGCCGATGTGTACTATCATGGCATCAAACAAGATTTGAAATATGAAGAGGATGATCTTGATATTGGTAACATTGTTAAAACCAACAAAGTTACCCAATGTGGAAGGGTCTTCTCTCCCGAGATTACCCCTAAGACTGTCAACATGCCTATTGTCATTCCATCTGTTGTTACTGCTAGTACATCAACTACTGCTCCTGTTCTTACTATAGTTATTACCCCTATCAGCGAATTGTCTGATACCCACGGCAAAGAAAATATAGGTGAGCCTTCCCGGACGGAGGCACATAGAAAAATTGTTGTGGAAGCCTCTAAGCAAGAGATAGAGGAAATACTGAAAATAATTAAGAAGAGCGACTACAATGTGGTCAAGTAGCTGGGGAAGACCCCATTAAATATATCCATGTTGTGTTTGCTATTGTGTTCCGAAGCCCATGAGAATGCTTTGATTGCATTCCTCAAGACTGCGCATGTGCCGCAGGAAACTTCAGCTGATCAGTTCAAAGATTGTATGGCCAGCCTGACTGCTGACAATTGACTGGGTTTTTCAGATGCAGACTGGACACTGAAGGGGAGGAAGCATAATGATGCTCTGCATGTCTCGATTGAATTCAGGGGCACCACTATGGCTCATGTGTTGGTAGATACTAGGTCTTCGCTGAATGTTCTTCCGAAGAAGGCGTTGGACCGATTGGATTGCGAGGGTTTGACTCTAAAGCCTAGTAAAATTGTGGTAAGGGCTTTTGACAGGTCGAAGAGAATGGTGCACAGGGAGGTGGACATCCCTGTCAAAGTGGGTTCTCAGACTTTTGGGTCCACCTTCTATTTGAGGGATATCATGCCTTCATATTCTTATTTGTTGGGTCGTCCTTGGATCGACGAGGCTGGGGCAGTTACTTCCACACTACACCAAATGATAAAGTATCCGGTAAAAGGGAAGATTGTCACTGTGCAGGGTGAAGAGGAGTATATGGTGAGCCACCTCAATTCCTTTCGCTATGTAGAGATGGATGGGGAATTCATAGAAACTCCTTGTCAGAATTTCGAAGAGGTCCCTCAGATCCTGGCATCGACTGAAACTACTACCAACAACAAACCTCCTCTGAAGATGGCTTCCCTCAAGGACGCCAGGGCCGTGGTTGAAGAAGGTGGGTGTGCCAATTGGGGTCAGCTCCCTGATTTCACTCACAAAAATGACAAATTTGGGTTGGGCTTTACTACAGGGGCTCAAAGAGCTGTTCGACGCGCTTGGGCTGGAAGACCTCCCATACACATCAGTAATCGGGGAATTAATGCCATTGAACACATCAATGAGGACTCAGACATTGACAGCTGGATCTACCCAACTACCAACGGTGGACCAAGTAACTGGACGGCTAGGGACTTTATACCAGTTTCTTTAATCCGCAGTAATTAACTTGCTTATTTTGAGATTTGTAATAAACAATTTAAAACTTTACGGCCTTATGCCTTGCCCGAGGCACACTGGTTTTTTTTGTGAGGGCTATTATTTGTCATTTCATATATCATTAATAAAGCATTGGACGTTTCTTGCATACAAATTTTGCGCTCTCTGTTTTTCTTTTTTGTTTTCACTTTATCAAAACAACTATTCTCTTACACACACTCACGTATCATACTGCAGATCCATATCCACTCTAGATCCCATTGATAGCAGCTCTGCTATTGCCAGTTATGACTTTGAAAATCCGATCAACCAAGCCGAAGACGAAGGTGAGGATGATTTTGAGGTGCCTGGAGAACTTTCTAGACTATTACAGCAGGAAGAAAGGGCCATACAACCTCATGAAGAGCCGGTTGAGGCAGTGAACTTAGGTACTGAGGAAGACAGAAGAGAGGTTAAAATAAGTGCGAATCTGGAGCTTAGTTTCAAACAGAGGTTGTTACAGATGTTGCACGACTATGTTGAGATCTTCGCCTGGTCCTATGAAGACATGCCTGGTTTGGACACTGATATTGTGGTACATCGCTTGCCGACTAAAGAAGACTGTCCTCCGGTAAAGCAGAAGGTCCTCCGTATGCGTCCCTAAATGTCAGAGAATATCAAGGTAGAGGTCATGAAACAGTTCGACGCAGGATTCTTAGCTGTCACTTCGTATCCACAATGGGTTGCTAACGCCGTTCCAATACCTAAGAAAGATGGTAAGGTACGGATGTGTGTGGATTACAAAGACCTGAACAGGCAAGCCCCAAGGATGACTTCCCACTTCCTCACATTAATGTTCTGGTCGACAACACCATGCCGCACAAAATCTTCTCCTTCATGGATGGTTTCTCTGGCTACAACCAGATCAAGATGGCTCCTGAAGACATGGATAAGACAACCTTCGTTACACTGTGGGGAACCTTCTTCTACAAGGTGATGCCGTTTGGGTTAAAGAATGCTGGGGCAACTTATCAGCGCGCCATGGTCAATTTGTTCCACGATATGATTCACCATGAGATAGAGGTTTATGTTGATGACATGATAGCCAGGTCTCATACGGAGGAAGAGCACCTTGATCATCTCCAAAAGCTGTTCGACAGGTTGAAGATATATAAGCTAAGGTTGAATCCAAACAAGTGCACCTTCGGGGTAAGGTCTGGTAAACTTCTGGGTTTCATTGTCAGCGACAAAGGCATCCAAGTAGATCCTGCAAAGGTAAAGGCTATAAAGAGATGCCATCTCCCCGTACAGAGAAGGAAGTTAGAGGTTTCTTGGGACGCCTGGATTATATCTCCAAGTTCATTTCACATCTGACTGCTACTTGTGAGCCCATCTTCAAGCTTCTGAAGAAAGATCAAGTGGTAAAGTGGAATGATTAATGCCAGACCTATTTTGAAATAATCAAGGAATACTCTCAAGAACCACCAATTCTGATGCCTCCAGTTGAAGGAAGACCTTTGATATTGTACTTAACAGTGCTAGACAATTCAATGGGGTGTGTGCGGGGGCAGGATGACGAGTCTGGTCAAAAAGAGCATGCAATATACTACCTTATCAAAAAGTTTACCAACTGTGAGACACGATACTCATTGCTCGAGAAAACTTGTTGCGCTTTGGCATGTGTTGCTTGCTGACTGAGACAGTATATGCTGACTCAAACTACCTTGTTGATATCAAAGATGGACCCGATCAAGTACATTTTCGAGAAGCCCACACTCTCCGGAAGGATAGCAAGGTGGCAAATGATCTTAAGTGAATACGACATTCAATATAAAACCCAAAAATCAATAAAG
The DNA here is from genome assembly GCA_948472305.1 of Vicia faba. NCBI lineage: Eukaryota > Viridiplantae > Streptophyta > Magnoliopsida > Fabales > Fabaceae > Vicia > Vicia faba. The sequence goes on along the minus strand of OX451741.1, from coordinate 1,434,023,017 downwards.
GGGAGTGTATTGGTTGATCATTTGGCTCATCAGGCCGTGGATGACTACCAGTCCATGAATTTTGAGTTCCCGGACGAGCATATCATGTTGGTGACTGACTACGAAGAATCTGGACCGGATGAAGGACCTGAGGAGGGATCCTGATGGTCTATGTATTTTAATGGAGCCTCAAACGCACTGGGTAATGGCATTGGCGCTGTAATCATATCCCCCGAGGGCTGTCATACTCCATTCATTGCCCGATTATGTTTCAACTGCACCAACAACATGGCAGAGTATGAAGCATGCATCATGGGTCTTTGAGCTGCTATTGACCTAAGGATCAAGTTCTTGAGTGTATTCGGGGATTCCGCTTTGGTGATAAGTCAGATTAAAGGCGAGTGGGATACGAAGCACCCGAATCTCATCCCGTACAAAGTGTATGTACTGACATTGCTCCCACACTTTGAGGAGGTAACCTTCGAACATTTCCCAGCAGAGGAGAATCAGTTAGCGGACGCGTTAGCTACCATGTCTTCTATGTTCAAGGGTAGGTGGGACAATGAAGCTCCCCAAATTACCATTGAGAGGTTGGATGAACCAGCACACTACTGTGAAATTGATACCGAAGAAGTGGTAGACAAACCCTGGTTTCACGAAGTCAAAAGGTATCTCGAGACTCAAGACTATCCCGAAGGGGCATCTATCAACAATAAGAAGTTTCTGAGAAGGTTCGCCGCAAAGTTCTTCCTCAGTAATGGAATCCTCTATAAACACAACCATGACTCCACACTATTACGGTGTGTAGACAAGAGTGAAGCAAAGAGGATCATGACAGATCTACATGTAGGCACCTTCAGAACCCACTCTAGTGGACATACCATGGCTAAGAAGATCCTACGGGCAGGATACTACTGGTCCACTATGGAAGCCGATTGCTATCAGCACTCTCGAACTTGTCATAAGTTCCAAATTTACGCTGATAAGGTGCATGTGCCTCCGGTCCCCTTAAACACCTTGACAACTCCGTGGCCCTTTGCAACGTGGGGCATCGATATGATCGGAGAAATCAGGCCCACCGCTTCCAATGGACATCACTTCATCTTAGTAGCCATTGATTACTTCACAAAGTGGGTTGAGGCAACTTCATTTGCTACAGTGACCAAGAGCGTCGTGGCGCGGTTTATCCGACACAATCTGATCTGTCGATATGGTGTGCCAGAGAGAATTATTACTGACAATGGTAAGAATCTCAACAACATAATGATCACCGAGCTCTATAAACAGTTTAAGATAAAACATCATAATTCTTCCCCTACCGGCCGAAGATGAATGGCGCTGTTGAAGCAGCTAACAAGAATATCAAGAAGATTGTGCAGAAGATGACGGTGACATATAAAGACTGGCATGAGATGTTACCATTCACTCTTTATGGGTACCATACCTAAACACGGACGTCGACAGGGGCAACCCCCTATTCTCTGGTATATGGCATGGAGGCAGTCCTACCCATGAAAGTCCAGATACCTTCTCTCAGGATTATGAAGGATGCGGGTTTAAACGAAGACGACTGGATCCGAACCCGACTTGATCAGTTAAATCTAATCGATGAAAAGAGACTTACTGCTATCTGCCATGGTCATACGTATCAAAAGAAAATGATCAAGGCTTTTAACAAGAAAGTCAGACGCCAAGAATATCAAGTCAGGGATCTGGTGATCAGCTCATCATACTGCCTCAAGGTGATCCCAGGGGCAAATGGACCCCCACGTAGGAAGGGCCATTTGTTGTTAAGAACATTTTCTTGGGAGGAGCTATGATTCTAACCACCATGGATGGTGACGACCTTCCTCACCCTGTCAATGCAGACATAGTGAAAAGATACTACACCTAACTAAAAGACCCGCTTGGTTGACTGGCCTAGGCAAAAATAAGGGAATCCCGGCGAACCAAAAGGGTTCGGGCAAAAGTAAGGGATGAAAATGAAAAAATCTGTACACCCGACAAGTCGAAAACCCGAAAAGGCGGCTTGGGAAAAAAAGGGTATCCCGGTGGACTAAAAACCCGAAATGGCAGTCCAGGCAAAAGTTAGGGATATAAAGCGTACCACTATGTCTCATTAGATCATCTTTCGACCAGAGTTCGGTATCGACTATCAAGCTCGGACGGCACCAACCAATCTGATCAACTTTCGGCCAAGAAGCAAAGTGATGAGACGCTTGAAGACATAAAGGCAATAGCAGAGTTGGAACCCAATGTGGTTGTTTCACATAGCTGTTTTTCTTTCTTTTAGACAAATTGTAGAGCTTCCATTTTTTCAGCGGCGTTCTCTTACTAGAGCGTCAGCCTCCTTGTACAAAAACGCCTATTACAGGCCGACTTCAAAAATCAATACAAAATTTTTTTCACTTCGAGTTTGTTTTTGTTTTGCAAGAACGTCCAATGACTTATTTTTGACATATGCATTTGAAAATGATTCCTGCTCATAAATATTTACATAAGAAACAAAAGACAATTACTCGTAATTCCAGAAACAGGGGCAAAAACAAGAAGTGCCAAACCCGATAGTTACTCCGCCCAGTAGGTACCAGGATAGAGCCAGCATGGGAACATAATTATTGGTACATACACTCCCCACAGAGTAAAAGTATCCAAAGGCATTGATGTCAGCTTCCCTGAAAAAGGACGTAACCACCCCAACTGAAGTTCATAATTGCGGGCGAGTCAGTAAAATTCATCCCCCAAGCAGAGTTTATTTCTCCAAATACAGAGGCTCAATCCCCAACAGAGTTCATCACTTCAGCTACAAAAATGCATTTTCTAAGTTCATTGTCTGCAGAGTTTATTCTCAAGCAGCATCTCCTCCCGACAAAATATTTACAAATCTCCAGCAACAATCAGGGATTTATTTTCCCAGACGCGAGCATACCCCGATAGCATTTCATGAACATACATCATGACATACGCATACATATCATATACAACATAATCTAATTTATTTTGAGAACATCATCTCATCCTGCATTTCATGCATCGCATATAAATAACCTTGATATCATTCTAGGAAAAGAGGATTAGCTTCAACAAATTCAGCAGTTATGCAAGTCACATATGCATACGACTAACGAAAACTCAATTCCCGAAACCTAACAGGTAAGCTAATCTACATTATCGCTTTGAAGTAACCCTACTATCCAGGTTCCTTCTCACAACCCTACTATCCAGGCTTTCATTTTGAAGTAACCCCACTATCCAGGTTCCTTCCCACAAGCCCTACGTTCCAGGATTTCATACCGAAGAAACCCTACTATCCAAGTTCCTTCTCACAACCCTACTGTCCAAGATTTCATATCGAATTAACCCTACGACCCAGGTTACTTCCCACAAGCCCTACTATCCAGGATTTCATATCGAAGTAACTATACTATCCAGGTTCCTTCTCACATCCATACTATCCAGGCTTTCATATCGAAGAAACCCTACGACCTAGGTTCCTTTCCACAAGCCCTACTATCCAGGCTTTCATTTTGAAGAAACCCTACTATCCAGGTTTCTTCTCACAGCCCTACTATCCAGTCTTTCATATCGAAGAAACCCTACGACCCAGGTTCCTTCTCACAGCCCTACTATCAAGGCTTTCATATCGAAGTAACCCTACGACCCAAGTTCCTTCTCACAACCCTACTATCCAGGCTTTCATATCGAAGTAACCCTACGACCCAGGTTCCTTCTCACAACCCTACTATCCATGCTTTCATTTTGAAGTAACCCTACTATCCAATTCCTTCTCATAACCTTACCATCCAAGTTTCCTTTCTCTTACCTCCAGATAGCAGTCCACAACACTGTAAGACCTGGACCTAATCAAACACGATTAGTTTCCTATTTCCCCAGTATGTCATAGTGCAGCTTGTACCCTGACCAAATATGCAGTTCACTTCTGTTTCCTCAAGCAGGAGTTATTTCCCAGTAGAGTAACGGACAAATGAAGCTCCTAAAATTCTATTACTCCCAAGACAGATACCAACATTCCTCAGCAGATTCCTCACCAACAACAGGAACATGAATTCTCATCAAAGAAATATCTCAGGAAATTAACATCCTCTAGATGGAATCTTTAAGCCCTTCTCCGACGATTCTCCGTCACATCCTGGATGGCATCTTTAAGCCCATCTCTGATAATTCTCTAGAAACTTCCAAATGGCATCTATAAGCCCATTCCCGATATCACAAATCAAGTATCACTTTATGCGAGTGCAAATTTCTAGGCACTCTAGTGTTAAATCATCTTCAACCTTCAGATCACGAAAGGCAGACGAGCCAATCTACATCCACAGGTTTAAGAAGATTGAACAGGGGCAGCTGTTGTACCCCAAAATTTTCCCTATCAGTTTACTCAATACATACTCCTAGAGATCCTCAATTTGCTCAAGTTTGCCAAGACTTGACCAGACAAACTCTCTTCTAAGGCAGTGTGTCTCAAATTAGGGTTTCCATTTTCATCAAGATAGGTGAACTCCAAATACCTCATATGCTCTCCATGGTCCTAATTTGTTCTCAAGACCCTCCATGTCAAATTTCAAGCACTGCACAAGAAGTTTGCTCAGTCAACTGCTCAGATGCTTGAGAATCGACTGTATTAGGTCAAAAGTCAATTATGGCCCACATACAGTCAAACTTCAATATTTTTGGTCAACGTAACCATTTTGAAGTGATATCAATCATTTTATCAAGGGTTGATCATGATTCCTCAAGGAATGCCCTAAATTCATCAAAACCCAAAAGTTGCTAAATTAGGGTTTCTTAGGAAAAAGTCAACCAAACTTTGACCAAGCATAAATTCCATATACTTTATCAGAAAAATCCCATCCAAGGCTCATTTTGAATAGGATGCAATTCCCTACAATTCATCTTCAACTCCCAAGTTTAAAATATGCACTCACAAAAAGATATGAATTTCCACATTATGGGTCCTTTTGAAAAGTCAACAAAAACACTTTTTGGGTCAAAGCTCCTTACATGAACATGGAAGACTCAATTGAAATGACACCAAAAGGGTTGCTTAGGTGACATTCTAAGCTTTCTAGAATGTCCAATAACACCTCTCTAGAATTAAAATTGGAGGAGATATGCTTTGTCAAAGTTGACCTTTTTTGCAAAAGTACAAAAAGTCAAATATGCTCAAAAGTACATTTTTTTACCAAATGGGCCTAGAATTTCATGATTGAACCTCCCTTATAACATGGTCCACCACCCAATTACTTATCCAAATGTTATTTACTTCATTTTCCAATTTATTTTGATTTTTTATTAATTAAAAATTGAATTAAATAGAGTAATTGGTAAATAATATCAAAGATCTGTTTTGATATGATTTTTTGACAGGATTACAATCAAAGTTTGTTGAAATATCAAGGCCAAATCGAATCAAGCATGATTGGTACAAGAAAGGGTTAATTTGGCTCAATATGGAAAGTTTGCATATGGAATGGAAATCAAATCAAATCTTCCATAATTGCAAAGATACATATGGTTTACAGAACCCTAATTCTTTCTAGCATATATAGTGAACAAGAACGAAGTGTAAAACAAGGTTTTGCAGGCGTGAAAGTCAGAGAACAAAAAGGTCAAAATTGGACAAAAGTGGTGAATCGGTTTCAATCATACAGGCCATCTCAAGCCATCCTAACATTGGCAATCGATTGCAAGACGTCTTAGGAAGCTATTCCAATCAATTACAAGTCCTTTCACGCTCAGAAACAACTTGTATGAACATTACGGTTTCCCATATTTTTCAAATTTGATTATCATGATTTATACATTATGAGCATGTTTTAATGGCATATACGTGTTTGTTATCATGTTTGTAATATGTTGGTTTAGTTTAATTAAGGTTTTGATGCCCATACTGATGAATGCCATAGCTAGGGTTTAAAGCCACATTTTGGGGCTTTTTAACACAGGAAAAATTAGGCCATGACTAAGGTACCATGATGCTCGTGAGGCCAAGACGAGTTGATTTGTACCATCACAACTAATTTATCATGCATGTGCTGGATTTTTTAGTTTTACAAGTTTGTAGCTACAGAATTTTGTCTGTAGGTAACGGTGCAAGAACCTAAGGCGACAGAGAAGGAAGAAGATGGGGGCGTGGCAGCCCATCGTTGGACAATTTAAACTTCGCGTGTTTTTTTGATCCAATTGTCTTGATTTATATATTATGTATTCTTCTTATTTTACTAACAACTAATCACAGTAGCGCAGTTAGCAAGGGAAATTGGTGGTAAGCGTGAGGACCTGGGTTCGATCCCAGGTCCCAACAACGTTTATTTTTTTATTTTCCATTTACAAATCATATGCAATTCTTATCCAAAGGTTTACCGTGCACGTCTAGTAGCCAACCAATGGATCCATCATTCAGCCAGATCCAATGCTTACTAGTGAAGGACCATGATGCATCCTCAAGTAAACGACACATGGAATCAAGCGCTGACTGGGCTTGGATGGCTAATGGGCCTGGAGAATTTCAATAACACACCCCCAACCTTACTATTCAGCACAGGCCCAATTATTTCTTTTTTTCAAATTTTTTTAATTTCTTTATTTATTTCATTAATCATTTTCTTTTTTAATAACACAATTATTTTTTTAAACTAAAAACCACAGAAAAACACAAAAAAATCATTTTTCTCATGAAATATTTATTTGCTTTAATTAATTAATTTAGTTTAAATTAGGTTAATTTCAATTTCTTTTTATAATTAAAACTAATTAGAAATTAGGGTTGTAAATAATTAATTTTTCTCCAAAAAATAACCAAATAATTTTTTAATTAGAATTTAGGTCTCTTAATTAATTCTTCGCATTTAATTCATCGCGCGTTTTAATTATTGTTCCGATTATTATTTATGTAATCGTTTCGAGGTTGTAATAGATTTTAATGAGGGTTTTAATTGCCGCATTTCATTATCAGTTAAATAATTATGTATCTGCGAAAGCCATGTAATAGCTAGGTTTATTTTCTCGCACTTCTAATTTCTGCAATCTTTAACTGTTAGATGCATGATTAGTAGGATTGTATGGAAAGATGCTTAAAAATTAAAATGGTAGATCACCTAATGTGCCAAGACTAATTAACTGAAAAATTCACATGCACATATTCACTCCTAGGGTTTTCCAAACTTCGGTTGCCTTCGGTAAAACAATCATCAAACATAGGAGATTTTAGTGGTTGCCCTCCTGTCTAAAAGATCAAATGTCCCATTCAAATGCCGCCTCAAAAATGTTGTCTCAGAAAGATCTTAAGACTCTAGGGTTACTACTAAAGTTTCCAACCCATTGCTTTAGTGATTGTACTCGTCCCTTTCGAACGTCCCTTAAAAACTCCAACGACGGGGCTGCCTACTCCTTAATAGTAGGATAGCACTGTCTAAAAGAAACGAGAATGAACAATCTTTTTTTGAGTAGGAAGAATATTAAGTACTTGATCAACAAAACTTTTCACACAAACACCTTTCGAAACATTTTTCAAAAACAATTTCGTCACACCCTTGAGGACTGATACAAGGGTTATCACGAAGTAAAACTTTTCAAAACAAACATACACACAAGAAATTTTAAAAAGATGAGAAAGTACCTAAGAGCCTATGTAAAACCATGGATAGAAAGGGTGCTAACACCTTCCCTTTCTATAATCTACCCCCCGTACTCAGAAATCTCGAAAAAAGGTTTTTTCTGTTCTTTTCTTTTTCCATGATTGGATGAAATAAAAGTCGGTGGCGACTCTTGCTTACCGCGACATTTACGAATGTAAAATGAAAACCAGTATAACAGTCGGTTCTGCCACCGTATCACACATCGTTTACCACTTTCTATGCCATGAGAGGTAGGACTAGAGATGCATGACTAGGAGTCCTTGTGTTAGGCAGGTAATGCTGTTTTAAAAGACCTGTAGCAGGAAATTCCTATGTGCGCTTGTTTGTTTACCATTCCGTGTGTTTACATTTGTTCCAAAGACCTCGATGGAGTAGTCTTATTCCTGTTCGCCATTGATAAGTCCTCAAAGAAGGCATAAGGAAAAGTGAGGGTCCGCAATCGGCCCTGTCCATTTCTAGTCCATAGGTCATTCGTAGCTCGTGTCATACGTCTATGCTATGACTAATGCTACTCTTGTATCGAGTCGATCGAGTGGAAGAAGGGTTCACAATAAACCCCCACACTTTGTCATTAGCTCGTCTGCCGTGCATGTTGATGCTCCAATGTGATCTCATTATTTCCTTCTATCATTTACCTTGATGATATGATATCTTAGTTAGGTGTTTAGTTGCTTATGATGATTCACTCCCGTTCTTCTCTTGCCTACATAACGTGATATCTTTGTTAAGAGTTGACATCCCTTATTCTTCTTGCCATGTTGACATGATATCATGGTTAAGAACTATATATTTCCCCATTCTTGCTTGCCTCGACGATTCAAGATTTTTGTTAAGCCTTCATTTATCCTACCTTAATGACCCGATATCATGGTTAGGTGCCCCTTTTACCTTATCCTACTTTGATGACACGATATCATAGTTCGGTGTGATCCCTCTCCATATCCTTCCTTGGTGAGATAATACCTTTGTTAGGCGTGTGCTACTTGAGTGAGTGGATACATTTCAAGATTTGTGTGTTTACTTTTTATTGCATGATTACATGCTTCCGTAGGATTTCTCGATTCAACCTTAGGAAGCGAATTGAGATAGACCTTAGGTTGTAAATTATGCATACCAACACTAGTCATATTTCCCTTTCATCCTCAACTATAGGATCAACTTTGCATGACAACTCTAGGCTTAGTTTGCTCGTTTCCCTTAGACATTTTTTCTTTCTCTTTTGCATTTGCATTAAAACTAAAACTCCTTTTATTTTAAATTCATAAAAACACTCTAATATTACAAAAACTGTTTTCAAGATAAAAAACACCAACCAACTCAAACTTAATTTTTCCGTCCGGCTTTTCTTTTAAAACCCCTTTTCAAGGTAAAAAACATACAACAAACAAAAACTTTTGAGCCGAACTACGCCGCTTTGATTCCTCGAAAGGGATACATTGGCATTAGGTCGCGGGGCCTAGGCGAGCAAAACTTTATAAATAATCCTTCTTTTCCCCGTGTTTTCTTTCACATGCACTCCTTTTTAGCTTTAAGCTTTATACATAAATTTTTACACACCCTTAGATTAAAGCAAACTTAAGTGGATCCTATGGAGTACCACAGACGCGCGGGGTGCTAATACCTTCCCCTTGCGTAAACGACTTCCGTACCATTTCTCTTGGTTACAAGACCATCTTATCAATTTATTTGTGGGTTCTCTTGATATCTTACCTTCCTTCGGGATAAATAGAGTTCTGTAGTGACTCTTCTAGGGATGTATTGGTGACTATGCTTGATATCTTCTTATCGTTGGGTGTTTACTTTATTTTCAATTTTATAACTTGGTTATCTGTGTATATATGTTTATCTGTGGATATGGTTGTATATATGTAAGCTTACATCTGCATATGGATTATTGTTTCTGTTATGTTATACTATTGCTATGATATGTTGTTTCCTTGGAGGGATGATGTTCCATGAGGTACAATTCCCATTACCTAGGCCAGTGACACATAGGTTAGATGGATACTAATGTCGAATCCCGTGTTCCGTTGACACATGTGAGAGGCATGAGATACAACACTCAGACGAGGTTCTCTTGACGATACCTTTTGTCTTGCACCCTTTGTAAATATATGGGGTGTTCAGATGGAGAACTTTCGACTCTACTTGACATTATAAACCCTGTTCTGATTAGAATTTACCTGTGAGGCGGGGTGGGAAAACATTCTTATAGGTATAGATGCAAATCTTTGATACTCGGTTCTTTGGTATTATGATATGATTCAAACCTTTGATCCTATTACATGTGACCATGATTCTCTTATAAGAATAAAAGTGGTTCAATTTATGGAAGCCATGATCCCATTGCATTCATGAGACTTGGTATTAACTGCATTTGACATACATGTTTTCTTATTTCCAGGTATTCTAGTCTTTGACTCTTGTCGTTAGGCTGCCTTTGAAGATGAATATCGAGAAGAAAGACAACCACCTATATCATGTCGTCTACAAGTTCCATGTGCCATTTCTTGATAATCTCCTTCTTCTAGCAAAGATGTCTCCTCCCAAGAATGTTTCTACCTTTACGAAAGATTATGGAAGCACACTGATGTGTCTAAAGTCTACCCTCAGTGAGTATAAAAAAGATGCCCTCCAAGCTTTGTTTCAGTTTTATGATTGCATATTGAGATGCTTCATGTTCCCTGATTATCTGTTGGCACCGACTTTAGAAGAGTACTCTACTATCTTGGACATTCCTATTCTGCGCCAAGTACCTTTCCATACTGCTATGAAGAAGCATGATACTTCTCAAATTGCTACCACCCTTTATTTGGGAGAATCTATTATAAAATCCAACTTTACGAAGAAAGAATTTGTGCACGGTTTTCATTTTAATTTTCTACTGAAGGAAGCTAAGTCTAAGGCTGATAAGAAAGATTGGAGAGGTTACAATGTTATCTTAGCTTGCTTCATTTACGGGATGGTTCTATTTCCCAATGAGATCAAGTTTGTTGATGAGAATGATGTTTCCATATTCATGCTAAGGAATCTTGTACCAACTTTCCTGTGAGATGTTTATCATTCCATACACTCCCAGAGTTACAATGGGAAAGGCGAAGTTGTTCATTGTTATGCATGATTGTTGTATCATTGGTTTAGAGGACATTTTCCTTGGTACGGTGCTTTTGTTGAAACTCAGCATACTCTGAAGTGGGCTCCCAGGATGATGGGGCTTACATCCAAAGATATTGAATGGTATAAGCATGATTTGTCTAGGACTGAAAGTAAATAAGTGATCTTTTGTTTCAGAGAATTCTTTAATGTACATATCATAGGTATAAGGGGTGGTATCATCTATAACCCAACTCTTTCTAGAAGACAGTTGGGTTATGCTCTGAGAGAATCACCTGAAGAAGAGCATGTGCGAGAATCCTTATTCTATGATGTTCTTGACAACATCAGATGGATGGATAGGGATATCAAGGCTTGGAAAAGTATTCATCTTGAAGGAGGACAATATTTTTGTAGGAAGGATCCTACAACTTATGCACCTTACGTCCAATGGATCAAAGAGAGAAACAAAGATCATCATTGGCCGTTATCCATAGAGAAGGTTTTGTATCCTCAAGAGCCGGATCTTCCAGATACACTACAAAAAGGAGACTATGAGCTAGTGAAATCTCATAATCGACAGTTCCTTGAGGATGTGAGACCATGCAGGTAAAGTGTCATGTGGCTACTCAATAGAAGACGCAGCTAGCCTAAGAGCTCAAAAGTTTCAAGGGAGAGACGTCGGGTGTTTCAAGTAAGAGATCAAGAGTTGACGACACTTCCATTTCTTTGGAAGATCACCAGAAAGTTGTTGTTGAGGTTGAAAAGAAATAAAAACAGAAGTGCCAAGATTGTGAAATCCTTAAAACATCCAAGTCTAATATGGAGAAGAGATATGAAGCCAAGGTTAAAGAGTTGGAGAAACAACTTCTATAAAACAACGCCCATATTAAAGAAGAGAACACCCGAAGGCTAGCGGTAGAAACTCAACTCAAGGGGCATATTATGCAAATAGCACATGCCATTGAAGAAATTACCAGTCTCAAAAGTCAAATGAGAGGACAAGGAGTTGCGAGATATCCGATGTAAAATGTTTAGATGTTGTATTTTCTTTTCTTGAGGATCATCATCAGGCTTGTTGGTGATGTTTCTCATATCATATTGTAATAATTTCGAAGATTGATGATTGAACTATTTGTATTGCTTCTTATTCTGATTTAATGAGAATCTGTTTTATTGGTATCTATTATCTCGTCTCTGGCTCTCTCCTAAGAACTTGAATCAAAGTTCTAAAATCCTTGGAATATTTAAACATGTCATTGCATGTATTCATGCATATTATTCATATCACACATTTCATGCATTACAGGTTTATTTAGAATGGTCTTCTTATTTGTTGGTTCTTCTTCTCCATATCAAAATTTACAAGACGACTTCTCTACATCCGTATCGCACTCGAGCTAATTAACAAATAATCATGGATTTGTTTGAACATAATCAAAAAGCACTTAGTAAGGACATGGACACCATGGAGTAAAGAATGAATCAGCTTATGGAGACCCTCCATGCTGTTATTCAGGGGCAAGAAGAACTCGGGCAGAATGTCGCAAAACTTGTCGATAATGCTTCTACTTCTGAGAATAGGGGACCTAAGACCGCAAATGGGGGGACTCTTAAATGAAATCCTCAATTTATAGTGGATGATAATCAAAATGTTATTGATCTCAATGACCCTCAAAATGATCTTACTACTGACTTATCAGAAACTGCCAAAATGTATCATGCTCTTGAAGAGAGCCTCAAGGCTATATAGACTTCCAAGAAGCCTGGTTTCAATGCTGTTGTGATGTGTCTGGTTTCTGTGGTTGTTATTCCTTCAAAGTTCAAGGTTCCAGAGTTTGACAAATATAAGGGAACCACTTGTCCTAAAACTCATCTCCATTCTTACTGTAGGAAGTGTAAGATCAAGATTTGATTCTGCAATATTATCTTTGATTTTTGATGATAACAAATGAGTATGTTTGTATGAACAATTTTGATACCCTAATGTTTGTTGTCATTGAGTACTTAACAAACAGGTTCTAGTTATGATGGATGGCGTGGCCAAGACATTAAAAGAGGATTTATTCTGCTTTTGTGCTACAGAAGTTCTGTTGAACAATAGCAAGACACTTCATAAGGCTCTGAAGTTTAGGTTTTAAGTTTGTCTAAAGAAACCAGTTAGAAGATCTAAAGACATAAGTTGCTACTTAAGTCCAGATGTTGATGACTCATGTTTCTGAAGACAACGAGCTCTAAATAAACAATCATAAGATCTGAAGACTCAAGTTTCTACCGACGTCCAGATGCTAAAGACTCAAGCTTCTAAAGACAACGTGTTCTAAGGAAACAATCATAAGATCTAAAGACTCAAGTTTCTACTAAAGTCCAGATGCTAAAGACTCAAGTTTCTAAAGATAGTGTGTTCCAAAGAAACAAAGTTAGAAGATCTGAAGACAAAGTTTCTACTGAAGTCCATATGCTAAAAACTTAGTTTCTAAAAGATAACTTGTTTTAAAGAAGACAATTTTAGAAGATCTGAAGACAATGTTTCTACTGAAGTTTGGATGCTGAAGACTTGTGTTTCTAGTAACAAGGTTCTTAAAAGGATTCTTAAAGAACCAAGTGTTAAAGATTCTAAAGACGAAAGTGTTAGAACATAGTTTGGTTCTACATTCCTATAAGAGTTTTTGATGATAACAAACTCATGATATATATATATATATATATATATATATATATATATATATATATATATATATATATATATATATATATATATATATATATATATATATATATATATATATATATATATATATATATATATATATATATATATATATATATATATATATATATAAAGGACAAATATGCTCTCTAATAAAGTATTTTAATATGAAGGGAAGTTCTGATGTAATAAGCATATAAGATGAGAAAGATTTGTTAGAACATAGTTTGGTTCTACATCCCTGTAAGTTCTGATGTAAGAAGCAAAGAAGATGAGAAAGATCGTTGTTTAAAATCTCTGTTATGACATTTCTTACTTAGAAGCAAATATGTTTAACACACTTAAATAAAAGAAGTTCTTACATTATAACTTTTGAATGCACCAACATTGCGAAACAAGAACTCTGATATTCTAATATGTAAAGTTATAGAAATAAGTAAAGGAGTCTCAACAGTAAAATTCATCTTCTGATGTGATCTTTAGTAAGCATGTTCTGAATCGTTACATTTTATTAACGGATAATCAATAGTAACGACTGAAAGAAGAGAAGAATCTCTTTGTTTGGAAAGTACATTAACTACTATTTATCAACCTTCCAAACACATCTTTTTATGTTTCTCATGCATTGCCTATATAAAGAATACGTGGAGAAGAAATCAAAAAGAACTATGCACCAAAAAGAAAATTATAATTACCAAGTTCTACCTTGTTCTCTTCAATTGTGTAATACATCACTGTAGTGATATTGTTTTATCTAGAAAACATATTTGTACACACTTTCAATTATATTACTTTATAATTCCTTGAGAAAACTGGGTTGTAGTTTAGACTCAAGAAGACATTGACAGTTGTCATTGTGTTTGTGTAATCAAGTTTTGATTAGTGGATTAAGACCTCGTTTGAGAGAGGCTAAATCACCTTGGAGGGTGGATTTGAGTAGTTTGAGTTCAAATGAACCAGGATATCCAACATGTCTTTTATTTTAAATTTTAAAACGCCTAATTCAAATGCCCCCTTCTTGTGTTTTTCCATTCTTCAGGAAGTTCTGAAGATTCTAAAGACTTGAAGTTCTAAAGATCCAAGGTTCTCTACAACGGGTTCTCAAGACCAAGTGCTGAAGACTCTAAAGACGCAGCTCTTAAGAATATGAATAATTGAAACTCTTCCGATCTAAGGTTCTCTACAATGGGTTATCACGACAAAGTGGTGAAGACTCTGGAGACACAACTCTGAATACTCTGAAGACTTGAAGTTCTGAAGACCTTATGTTATATTTTCGTTTCTAAACTTATGCTCGCAGAAGCCTCTGAGGTCCAAAAGGAAAGAACATAACAGTAACATGGTACAATAGTACCAATACAAAAATGCTTTATTCCACTAGCTTGAATTGTGAAAAAGATAAGGACGTAGCAGTACTATTTGTAACGACTCTTTTTCAAATAGCCAACGATTATATTTTTCTTGGATATATAAGAAAAGAATCATATGTTTAAAATGTTGTTGGTGTTCAATGTTAAAAATGAAAGCTGTCATTATTGGGCCACAACCAAAAATCTATCAACCACTATAACAACAACAAGAACAAGAAAAACACTATGGGGGAACCAATACAGAACAACAATAATGATAAAGCCAGAATCAGCGGAAAACCTCTAATATTTGATGGTGAAAAGTTTGATTATTGGTGTTGTACCCCAACATTTTCCCTCCTATATTTCTCAACAAATGTCATGTGATGTCCCCAAATTGCTCAAGGAAGTTCAAGAGTTGACCAGACAAACTCTCTCCTAAGGCAATGTACCTCAAATTAGGGTTTCTATTTTCATGAAGATGTGTGAACCACAAAGGACTCAAATGCTCACCATTGTCCTAATATGTTCTGAATATCATCCATGTCAAGTTTCAATCCTTGCAGAAGAAGTTTGCTCAGTCAACTGCTCAGATGCTTGAGAATCGACTATATTAGGTCAAAAGTCAACTTTGGCCCACATATAGTCAAACTTTAAGATTTTAGGTCAACATTCTCATTTTGAAGTATTATTCATCATTTGATCAAGGGTTGATCTTGATGGCTCAAGGATTGCTCACAATTCATCAAAACCCAAAAGTTGCTAAATTAGGGGTTTGTAGGAAAAGTCAACTCAACTTTGACCAATCATAACTTTCTCATACTTTATCAGAAATTACCCATACAAATCTCATTTTGAAGAGAATGAAATTCCATACAATTCATCTTCAGCTCCAAAGTTCATAATATGCAATCACAAATAGATATGAATTTTGACATTATAGGTCCTTTTGAAAAGTCAACAAAAAAACCTTTTGGGTCAAAGCTTCATACATGAACATGGAAGACTAAATTGAGATGATACCAAAAGTGTTGCTTAGAGGACATCCTAAGCTTTCTAAAAAGTCCAAGAACACCTCTCTAGGGTCAAAATGGAGAGAGTTATGCATTGGCCAAGTTGACCATTTTTGCAAAATTGCCAAAAGTCAAATGTGCCCCAATTTGCATTTTTTGCTAAATGGGCCCAACTTTTTATGCTTGCACCTCAATTATAATGTTGTCCACGACTCAAATACTTATCCATATATTATTTGCTTCATTATTCAATTAATTTTTATTTTTCATTAATTAAAAAGTGAATTAAATCAATTAAATGATGAAAATTATCAAAGATATGATTTGATTGGTTTTTTTTATAGATTGGCAATCAAGATTTGATGAGCTTGCATAATCAATTCGAATAAAGGATGATTGGGACAAGAAAGGCATAATTTGGCTCAATATAGCAAGTCTACATATGCCATGAAAATCAAATCAAATCTTGAAAACTTCCAAAGATGTTGTTGAACCCCAAAATTTGCCCTCCCATATTCTTCAAAGTTTTGACAAGCATCATCTCAATTTGCTCAAGGGTTGCACAATTCAAACACCCTCCTAAGCCAGTCAAATTAGGGTTTTGGTTCTTGCAAGGAAGTTGAGGTTTTCAAGAGCTCAATCAAGTCACATATGCCTATACACATTGTCAAGCATCTACATGCCAAGTTTCAAGGCTCACAAGGTCAAGTTGCACAGTCAAAAACCCTAATTGCTTCACAATCAACTATAGGGGTAAAATGGTCATTTGGCAGTCAAAAGTCAAAATTTTTGGTCAACATCTTATTTTTAAGCCACAATCATCATTTGATCAAGTCCTGATCATGATTATACAAGAATGGCTCAAAAATCATCAAGATGCAAAAGTTTCCATTTTTGGACAGATGAAAAGTCAACTGTAACTTGACCAAAGCATAACTTTTTCGTGGTTCATCAGAAAAATCACATCCAATGCTAATTTTGAAGGGGTGGACATTTCCTACAACTCATCTTCACATTCCAAATCCAAGAAATGCTCTCACAAAAAGTTATCAATTTCAACATTATAGGTCATTTTCAAAAGTCAACAAAAAGGCACTTTAAGTCAAAGACCATAACTTGAGATTGGTAAATTCAAATGACAAGGGACCAAAGGAATTGGTTAGAGGACTTCAAGACCTTTCCAAAATGTCCAAGAACATGTTCATATTATCAAAATTGAGCAAGATATGCATTGGAGAAGTTGGGAAATTTTTGTGGAATAGCAAAAGTCAACTATCCTTGAAACTTCATTTTTTGACAAAAGGGCCCACTTTTTCCAATTGGTTAAGCCTTGTCATGCCACCCACGTGTCCCATGATTAATTTCAATATTAAACATTAATTTTTCTATTTTTATTTAATTTTATTGATTTAATTCATTTTAAATCCTTAAAATTCAAATAAAAATCAAAAAAATTAATTAATTGATATCTTGTGGTTTGAATGACCTTGATGAAGCATAATACACATACCAAAACCGTGCCAAGTCCATTTTAAGCATAAAAAATCAAATTTGAACAAAATTGGCAAGTTGCTTTAATGGTGGTTATGGAGAAATCCAAAGTTTAATTGCAATGGTTAAGAGCTCATAATAGTGACTGATTCTCACTCATTACTATATATACAAGCCTTGCAAGCCTCATTCAAAAACGAAAAAGTGCACAAACGGCCAGAGCAAAGTTCAAAATTTGTCAAAGAAAGTGTGAGGTCAAAAGGAGTTTTGCAAGCATTTTCAGGCCAAAAGGAGAACGTGACTCTCTTCTTTGCCATACCCTGAAGCTAAAGCAACCCTTGCCACGTCCTAAGGTCCATTATCAAGCACTGTAAGTATTCCCAGGTCCCCTCAAAATCCCATATTATTTTTTCTTACATACTTGTGTGCAGGCTTCAAAGAAGGCTTATCATGCGCCTCACAAATCCAAAGCGCCAAGTGTCTCCAAGTGCAAATCCAATGGCCACAAGGGAAGGAGCATCATGTTCTCAGGTCAACACAGGCGCAGGAAGTCCAGAAAGTCAACGAGCTTTGTGCAAATGGGCCTCACAATTCCATTAACACCTCCAATGTGGCCCAAAAACCCCCTTGGGTTTGCAATTTTTATTTTGTCTTTTTTATATTTTTGTTTGTCTCATTTTTATTTTTTTTCCTTTTATTAACTATTAACATAATTAACATTTTTATAAAAAAAAAAAAAAGAACTAACATTATTATTATTATTATTAATTTCATTTTATTTTTGTAATTAAATACTAATAAATTGAATTAATTTTAATTAGGCAACTTTAACCCTTTTTTTCTTAATAACTAAAATAAATTTAGAATTAGGTTTTTATTAACTTTTAATTTTAATTCTTTTATTTTTATTTTCATTAAAAAACATAAAAATACAAAAACATTTTTTAATAAATTAATTAATTAATTTAATCATTAGTTTTAATCTCATTTAATCACAAAAAAGACAAAAAAAAATTCATTTCTTTTCTTAAAAGGGTCAAAACCCTTAAGGCATTCCCGATTAAATTTTATTCGCGCGCATTTATTTTATTTTGATTATTTATGTAACTGTCTCCAGATATGTAATAGTTAATTAGGAATTTTACCGCTTTATTTAATTTCTCGCACTTATTTACCAAAATGGGTCTTTGTTTTTTGGCGATGTATAGACCCGCGCCTTGTAATAGCTAGATTTACATTTCCGCAATTTACTTTCCGCGCCCCTAACTGTTAAATGTATGAAAGAATGTATGTAAATAAAATTAATCCGTAGCTCACTAATAACATGTACAAAAACAATTAACTGAAAAACAACACACAAAGCACATGCCACTTCCTAGGGTACGCCTCACTGGTTGCCTCGAATGTGGTCATCAAGTATAGGGTGTCTTAGAGGTCGCCCTTCTGTCTAAAAGATCCAGTTGCCTCGAAACGGTTGCCTCGGATAAGATCTAGGACATTAGGGTTACTTCTAAGGCGTCCTACCATTGCTTTGGTGACCACACTGTCCCGATAATCGAATTGACCCGAACACCTCCAACGATGGTGCTACCTACCTCTCAATGGTGGGATAGCACTATATAAAGGACTCTTACACAGCTTAATTCCTTAGAGTAGGTAGATTCTCTTAAGTACTTGCTCTTTTCAAACAAACAAAAAAAACAACTTTTCGCACCCGCACTTTCTTAAAGTTTTCAAACAAATTTTTCACACACTCTTGTGGACTGATACAAGAGTTACTTAGAAATTTTTCAAACGAAACTTTTTCAAAACCCACACACACTTGAAAAGCAAACAAATTTCGAAAACATAAGAGCAAGTACCTAAGAGCCCGTGGATAACCACGGATAGAAAGGGTGCTAACACCTTCCCTTTCTATAAATCTACCTCCCGAACCGAGAGACATCTCGAATAAGGAATTTTGCTGTGCTTTTGTCCTTTCCATATTGGAGAACATAAAAGACGGTGGCGACTCTTGCTTACCGCGACATTTCGCGAACCAGCTTATAAAAACAGTCAGTTCTATTTCCACCGATCACAGAACTGGCGACTCTGCTGGGGATATTAATAAGTGGGGTGTACCTTAGGAATAATTCATCATCATGTTTTCAATTGCTTGCTTTGCTTGATTTAATATTGTGGGCCTGTTTTGGGAGTTTCATAGATCCTAACCCGGATCTGGGGGATACCTTTTAGAAAGTAGCAATAAACTGTGAGGGAATTGTGCGGGGTATACCGACACGGTTGAAGCAGTTTGCTACGTTGATGTGGAACTTTGGTGAGTACCGGTAACCCTTGAGTCAAGTCAAGGACAGTACGGGGCCGTCGCATGGTGTCGTGAAGCATCAACTGACCTTAGGAACCTTACTTGACCCTCCTGGCCTCTTTAGGGGTAGTGAGATGACCAACTTTGGTGCAGTACGAAGTTGGTAAATACTCGATACTACACTCATTAAGGGTTGTTTTCTTGGAATATTTTGATCGTCAGTCCAGTGGCTAAATCAAAACAATGAACATAGAAAACAACCCAATGATATTGAGCTCCTTAGAACCCGGTTACTTTTGATAGGACAGGTTTTTGAGCCCACCAACTTCAAGAGGGTAGTACCCCAAACTTCATGCTGTCCTAAACTCTAAGGGTTGTCTTGTGTGACTTGTGTGCTTTCAAACTTGACTATTTTCATGCTTGTTATCTAACACATGAGTTTCTTGCAGGGTTTGTTTACAGTCCTTAACCTGGACTCATAACAGGGTTTACTTACATCACTCCACGCATAACATAACATCATGCCATCATACCATTGCATACATCCTACATAAGGACTAATCCATTTCAAGGATCTTAAGGGTTTGTGATGCAGGTCATGATGAATCAAATGTCCAACAAGGGGTAAAGGGGATTTATTTTCCTCTACCCAAGGTTAATGACTTAAGTCAGGGGCTATGACCCACTCGATATGGTGAGCCTTGACTCTTGAAGAAGGACTCTCATCAACATGAAGTCCCTTCAATCAAGCTACAAAATTCAAGTTCTAACAATCTTTCTTGTTTATCCCGCGAGATCCTTGAAAACATTGCGCATATCATACATATCATTGCATTACAGGTACCCTTGTTACAGGTCACTTACCTTCTTCGCTGTTTATTTCAGCAATGGCTTCCCAACAAGATAACCAGGGTCTTCATGCTCAAGAGACTCAGTTCATGGAGATCTTCCTAAGCCTATCCAAGGGGCAGGAAGAGTTGAAGACACTCCTCATGGGGAATTTGGCCAAGAAAAGTCCCGAAGATGATAAGGACGAACGGCTGAAACGTCTGCAAGCTGAGGTAGATACAATGAGAACCCAGATGCTGGGGCAAATGGCTTTTATCCAAGACTTATCTCAAAGACAAGGAGAGCTCAGGGTTCTCGTCAACCAACTGCTTCAGGATAACCAACTGGGGCAAACATCTAAGGTTGAAGAGCAAGCCATCATTCAACCACCTGTGGGGCAAGAAGACAAGGGAGAAGCTCCTCAGTTTGCTTCAGGGTCACAAGCCCAGCATCAACCTCACTAGCGTCAACAGGATAATCGGCGTAAGCGAAATACGTCTGGAAGACATTTCTCGGAGACTGGTATACCATCATCACTGATACTGAGACGCTTGTTGGAGGTCAAGCTGATTACTTTAAAGGATCCTCCTAAGACTCTCCACATAACCTCCCTAAAATACAATCCTGATGAAAGGTGTGCCTACCATTCTGACAGCCCTGGACATGACACTGACGACTGTTGGAGCCTAAGGAACAAGATTCAAGACTTGATCGACGGGAGGGTGCTAGAGTTCATGCCGGGTGGTAAAATGAACATCTTCTGCTGAGAATCTTCCATCTGAGATGACTAGTTCAAACTAAGAAACTTTTGTTCATTTGAATGTTAAAGTTGTATTTTTCTTTGATTGTTTAAACATTTTATTCATATCAAACGTTGTTATTTCATTAATGCATTACACATGTCTGTTTTGAAGTAATTATTTCGTATTCACTATATTGCAAATTGCTTTCATATTTTTGTGTGATGATCAACGCTCAGTTAATAATTCTAGGCCTCTTGAGGGAGGATGACGAAAACGATACCACGATCTTTACAGTGTGCTTTTGAACAGACCCCGCTGATGACGTACAAGCATTGTTTCAATTCCTAAACACTGGAGTTATAAGGAAGATAATCCCTCGTCAACCCCTTCGAGCCAAAGAAGTAGGAGTTTTTCTTTTCGAAAATTAAAACCCTTAATCATAACCTGGGGCAGGGTAGTTCTCTCAGTTGATCCGAGTGCCCAACGAATGGCACCAAAAAAGTCCTTACAAAACAAAAGACAATGATGGTTCCAATAATCATAAGGACAGACAGTCATTATCTTTCAAGACAAAATCCCAATAAGTCAAAACCTATGAAGGAGACTTACAAAACTGGGGCATCCCGCTGACTGTAAATACAAAAAGAAACAGTTCAGGCAAAAAAAAAACAGGGATAACAAAATCAAAAAAGAAAGAGGTCCTACAAACCCTCAACCAAAAAAAGGAATGACTGCCTATTCAAAATAAATGGTCAATATCCGAACCATCATGGGAATATCAAAGCAAAGACTCAAACAAGGTCTAACGCACGATCAACTGAGTTTAGGTTTGAAGAACATCACGAAGAACGGGTGGGTACAAATATAACTTGAGCCTCTATCCTTTGTTTCTTAAACCGTGAACCAGACCACGTTATAACCCTCAAAAAGTCCTAGCTGAAGCACGGGTTAGTTCGAAGGCATACTGTTACGAAAGGTATCCTGACTCCTTAAGGCTTGCTGTAAAATACTGAGTTGACATCACATTTTTCAAATTTGCTTGTTTTTATGAAAAAATACATTTGCAAAAAAAACTTCGAGACAGACATAAGCTTTGCATTTTTAACATAACTTTGTTTACATATGACTTTTTGTTCGAACAACAGAGAAATTCGCACGACGAATATCTAAGTGAACAAAAGTACTTCCAACCAAGGGGCATACATGATCATGGTCTATTATCTGGGGCAGTTAAGTCAAGATTCTGAGAATCTCTCAAAAGGCCAATCAACATGGGGCGAATCTCTACCTAGATCACTTGGGGCATTGGACGATCAAACGAATATCTTCTGGTAGTAGGGCAACGCAACACTACTGACAGGGGCACCTCCCTACATCCTAAGAGCACAGACATAGTCGAAAAAATACTGCGCATAATCAAAGACCCGCTAGGTTGACACACCTAGGCAAAAATAAGGGCTTCCCGGCAAACCAAAAGGGTTCGGGCAAAATAAGGGATGAAATAGAAAAATCTGTACACCCGGCAAGTCGAAAACCTGAAAAGGCGGCTTCGGCGAAAATGGGTATCCCGGTGGACTGAAAACCCGAAAGGGCGGTCCAGGAAAAAGTTAGGGATCAAAAGCGTATGACTATGTCCCGTCATCTCGTCACTTGCCTACCAGAAGAGGATTTGTCAATCGGCAGTTATCTAGAACCTCCACAAGGTATCTTCTTCTCCCACATCATAAACAGGGGCAATAATGAGTTGTCCAAGCGATCTAGTTGCTCTGTCCACCAAGGTACCAAGGTAGGTTCGGCTGAAGAACGTAACCAGGATACCTTCACTCCCCGTTAAGTAAGACAAGATTCAACAACTCTCCCCGAGCATAGTTGGTCTCCCATCAGCCCTGACAAGGCACAGTATCTCCTGCAAGTTATCAATACTCTCCCCAAGCAGAAATAGTCTACTGTCAGCCTTAAGGAAGTTGGATATCCCCAGAAGATCTCAATATTCTCCAGCAGAGTATACAAATATCCTCAGCAAGCATCCCCGGCAGTCTTAATATAAGATTGTTCCCTGGCGGAATACAGACATCCAGTGGGGCCATTCCCCAGTACAGTCCAAAAGTCTCCCCAGGAAAGTTGAATCAATCTCCCCAGTAGATTCTAGAAGCTTATCCCCAGTAGATTCTGGAAGCTAATCCCCTGCAGAGCGCAAAAGCATCTCCCCGGCTTTATTCAAAGGTCATTCTCCACCAGAGCCTATAACTGGGTTATCCTCAGCTAATTACCACGGAAAGATCATCCTCGATGAAGTTCTTCCTATCCCCAGCGGAGTTCATCAAATTCCTCAACATAACTTCTCAATGGAATCCCCAGCGAAGTTATCACCAAATCTCAGCGAAGTATCTCTTCCCACAGAGTTATTCCCCGCAGAGTAATCTCTTCAACAAGTTTATTCCCCAACGGAGTCGTCTTCTCCTACCGGTTTATTCTTATAATCGTCATCCCCAGCGGAAATGAAGAACTCTGTTCTTCAACATCAGCCCAGGATTCAACTTCCCGGCATGCGTCAAGGATTTACTTTCCCAGACGAAGATACATTCATAAACATCACATCATGCATATGCGCATCATGTCATACAATCTCATTTATGTCAAGAACATCATTGCTCGATCCATATCATGTATTGTATACGACTGACCTTTACCTTTCAGGAAGGATACAGTTAAATAATCAGCTATGTCAAAGTAGACAAATACAGTCAAAAAAGACAAATCCAGTCAAAGAAGACAAATCCGGTCAAAGAAGACAAATCCAGTTAAATCCCAAAGGTTTTTCTGATGCTCATCCAGTCAAAGAAGACAGGTCCAATTAAATTACTTCCTAAAATCAAAGAAGACAATTCGTCGTTATAGACACCCGTCATTATACACACCCGTCATTATAGACATCCCGTCATTGAAGACATCCCGTCATTGAAGACATCTCGTCATTTAAGACAATCCTTCATTATAGACACCCGTCATTATAGACATCTCGTCATTGAAGACAACTCGTCATTGAAGACATCTCATCATTAAAGACAACTCGTCATTGAAGACAACCCGTCATTATAGACATCCGTCATTATAGACATCTCGTCATTGAAGACAACTCGTCATTGAAGACATCTCGTCATTGAAGACAACTCGTCGTTGAAGACAACCCGTCAATATAGACACCCGTCATTGAAGACATCCCGTCATTAAAGACATCCCGTCAGTATAGACACCCGTCATTGAAGACATCCCGTCATTGAAGACATCCCGTCATTGAAGACATCCCGTCATTGAAGACATCCCGTCATTGAAGACAACCCGTCATTGAAGACAACCCGTCATTGAAGACAACTCGTCATTGAAGACATCTCGTCATTTAAGACAACTCGTCATTGAAGACAACTCGTCATTGAAGACAACTCGTCATTTAAGACAACTCGTCATTGAAGACAACTCGTCATTTAAGACAACTCGTCATTGAAGACAACTCGTCATTGAAGACAACTCGTCATTGAAGACAACTCGTCATTGAAGACAACTCGTTATTGAAGACAACTCGTCATTTAAGACAACTCGTCATTGAAGACAACTTGTCATTGAAGACAACTCGTCATTGAAGACAACTCGTCATTGAAGACAACTCATCATTGAAGACAACTCGTCATTGAAGACAACTCGTCATTGAAGATCACTCGTCATTAAAGAAAACTCATCCATGAAGACAACCTGTCAATAAAAGACATCTTGTCAAGGAAGACAACACCTCCCCCGGTTCAGTTAAATCGATTCTTGAAGATTTTCTGAGATAACCTGTCAGTAGAGATAACTCATCAACATTCTGAAATTCCAAATTCGATTCCTGTATCTAGCCAGGGCATATCTGCAGGAAGAGTTTGAAGATCAACACCTGTAATAGGCCAGGAAACCATCTTCCTTTCTCAAGTACGCAGGTTCTCGCTAAGGAATCTCTTACGCGATCGACCCCCCAATGGCATCTTTAAGCCCATCTCCACAACTATCCATTACACTTCCAAATGGCATCTATAAGCCCATTCCCGACAAGGTTCTATCACATCTCCATATGGCATCTATAAGCCCATCCCCCTATCCACCATCTTTCCAAATGCCACCTGTAAGCCCATTCCCGCCACCGCACTGCTGATACTCTACTATGTGAGTGCAAATTTCTGGGCACTTTAGTGTTCAATCATCTTCCACCTTCGGATCACGAAAGGCACGCAAGCCAATCTACATCCTCAGGTCTAAGAAGATTGAACAGGGGCAACTGTTGTACCCCAAAATTTGCCCTCCCATATTCTTTAAAGTTTTGACAAGCATCATCTCAATTTGCTCAAGGGTTGCACAGTTCAAACACCCTCCTAAGCCAGTCAAATTAGGGTTTTGGTTATTGCAAGGAAGTTGAGGTTTTCAAGGGCTCAATCAAGTCACATATTCCTATACACATTGTCAAGCATCTACATGCCAAGTTTCAAGGCTCACAAGGTCAAGTTGCACAGTCAAAAACCCTAATTGCTTCACAATCAACTGTAGGGGTAAAATGGTCATTTGGCAGTCAAAAGTCAAAATTTTTGGTCAACATCTTATTTTTAAGCCACAATCATCATTTGATCAAGTCCTGATCATGATTATACAAGAATGGCTCAAAAATCATCAAGATGCAAAAGTTTCCATTTTTGGACAGATGAAAAGTCAACTGTAACTTGACCAAAGCATAACTTTTTCGTGGTTCATCAGAAAAATCACATCCAATGCTAATTTTGAAGGGGTGGACATTTCCTACAACTCATCTTCACATTCCAAATCCAAGAAATGCTCTCACAAAAAGTTATCAATTTCAACATTATAGGTCATTTTCAAAAGTCAACAAAAAGGCACTTTAAGTCAAAGACCATAACTTGAGATTGGTAAATTCAAATGACAAGGGACCAAAGGAATTGGTTAGAGGACTTCAAGACCTTTCCAAAATGTCCAAGAACATGTTCATATGATCAAAATTGAGCAAGATATGCATTGGAGAAGTTGGGAAATTTTTGTGGAATGGCAAAAGTCAACTATCCTTGAAACTTCATTTTTTCACAAAAGGGCCCACTTTTTCCACTTGGTTCAGCCTTGTCATGCCACCCACGTGTTCCATGATTAATTTCAATATTAAACATTAATTTTTCTATTTTTATTTAATTTTATTGATTTAATTCATTTTAAATCCTTAAAATTCAAATAAAAATCAAAAAAATTAATTAATTGATATCTTGTGGTTTGAATGACCTTGATGAAGCATAATACACATACCAAAACCGTGCCAAGTCCATTTTAAGCATAAAAATTCAAATTTGAACAAAATTGGCAAGTTGCTTTAATGGTGGTTATGGAGAAATCCAAAGTTTAATTGCAATGGTTAAGAGCTCATAATAGTGACTGATTCTCACTCATTAATATATATACAAGCCTTGCAAGCCTCATTCAAAAACGAAAAAGTGCACAAACGGCCAGAGCAAAGTTCAAAATTTGTCAAAAAAAGTGTGAGATCAAAAGGAGTTTTGCAAGCATTTTCAGGCCAAAAGGAGAACGTGACTCTCTTCTTTGCCATACCCTGAAGCTAAAGCAACCCTTGCCATGTCCTAAGGTCCATTATCAAGCACTATAAGTATTCCCAGGTCCCCTCAAAATCCCATATTATTTTTTCTTACATACTTGTGTGCAGGCTTCAAAGAAGGCTTATCATGCGCCTCACAAATCCAAAGCGCCAAGTGTCTCCAAGTGCAAATCCAATGGCCACAAGGGAAGGAGCATCATGTTCTCAGGTCAACACAAGCGCAGGCAGTACAGAAAGTCAACGAGCTTTGTGCAAATGGGCCTCACAATTCCATTAACACCTCCAATCTGGCCCAAAAACCCCCTTGGGTTTGCAATTTTTATTTTGTCATTTTTATATTTTTGTTTGTCTCATTTTTATTTTTTTCCTTTTATTAACTATTAACATAATTAATATTTTTATAAAAAAAAAAAAAAAGAACTAACATTATTATTATTATTATTATTATTATTATTAATTTCATTTTATTTTTGTAATTAAATACTAATAAATTGAATTAATTTTAATTAGGCAACTTTAACCCTTTTTTTCTTAATAACTAAAATAAATTTAGAATTAGGTTTTTATTAACTTTTAATTTTAATTCTTTTATTTTAATTTTCATTAAAAAACATAAAAATACAAAAACATTTTTTATTAAATTAATTAATTAATTTAATCATTAGTTTTAATCTCATTTAATCACAAAAAAGACAAAAAAAATTCATTTCTTTTCTTAAAAGGGTCAAAACCCTTAAGGCATTCCCGATTAATTTTTATTCGCGCGCATTTATTTTATTTTGATTATTTATGTAACTGTCTCCAGATATGTAATAGTTAATTAGGAATTTTACCGCTTTATTTAATTTCTCGCACTTATTTACCAAAACGGGTCTTTGTTTTTTGGCGATGTATAGACCCGCGCCTTGTAATAGCTAGATTTACATTTCAGCAATTTACTTTCCGCACCCCTAACTGTTAAATGCATGAAAGAATGTATGTAAATAAAATTAATCCGTAGCTCACTAATAACATGTACAAAAACAATTAACTGAAAAACAACACACAAAGCACATGCCACTTCCTAGGGTACGCCTCACTGGTTGCCTCGAATGTGGTCATCAAGTATAGGGTGTCTTAGAGGTCGCCCTTCTGTCTAAAAGATCCAGTTGCCTCGAAACAGTTGCCTCGGATAAGATCTAGGACATTAGGGTTACTTCTAAGGCGTCCTACCATTGCTTTGGTGACCACACTGTCCCGATAATCGAATTGACCCGAACACCTCCAACGATGGTGCTACCTACCTCTCAAAGGTGGGATAGCACTATCTAAAGGACTCTTACACAGCTTAATTCCTTAGAGTAGGTAGATTCTCTTAAGTACTTGCTCTTTTCAAACAAACAAAAAAAACAACTTTTCGCACCCGCACTTTCTAAAAGTTTTCAAACAAATTTTTCACACATTCTTGAGGACTGATACAAGAGTTACTTAGAAAATTTTCAAACGAAACTTTTTCAAAACCCACACACACTTGAAAAGCAAACAAATTTCGAAAACATAAGAGCAAGTACCTAAGAGCCCGTGGATAACCACAGATAGAAAGGGTACTAACACCTTCCTTTCTATAAATCTACCTCCCGAACCGAGAGACATCTCGAATAAGGAATTTTGCTGTGCTTTTGTCCTTTCCATATTGGAGAACATAAAAGACGGTGGCGACTCTTGCTTACCGCGACATTTCGCGAACCAGCTTAAAAAAACAGTCAGTTCTATTTCCACCGATCACAGATGTGATCAGTTTTTACAACCCTAATGCATTCTATAATATATATATTGAACGTATCCAAAGCAAGAATGAGGGTTGAACAGTCGGGCAGAGCAAGAGCAAAACTGAAAAAATTCAAGATAAAATGGTGATCCAATTTCAATCCTAGAGGCCAATCCAAGCCATTCTAACATTGCCAACAGATCGCTGGACATCCCAAGAACATATCCTAATCAATTGCAAACCTTTTCACGTCTGGAATTGTAAGTTACAGGTACCACGGTTTGCCTCCAAAACTCAATTTAGATTTCGTTTATTTACTCATCCTACGCATGTTTTGATTATATATTCTTGTTCATCATTGAGTTTGCAAACTATTGGTACCACTTAATTGCATTTTTGACGCCTGTACAGAATATTTCCATATCTAGGGTTTTGTGTTCTTGTTTAGGGCTTTGCAGTCTAGGCTAAATTGGGTTTGGATTCTGGTACCATGATACTCGTGAGGATGAGACGAGTTGATTGGTACTTTGAGTTTCATTTATATTGCTTGTAGAGAATTTTTTAGAGGAACAGGTTTGTAGCTACAGCGAGGCAACCGTAGGTAAAAGTGTTGTTACCTAAAACGATGGTTAAGAGGAAGAAGACAATGCGTGGCACTCACTGGTTGAGTGATTTGAAGTTTAGAGCATTTTTGAATACATTATTGGTTTTTTGATTGTATTATTTTACTTCTATCATGTATACAACAAAAACGCGTGGCTCAGTTGGCAAGCGTGTATTGGAGACATGAATAAGGGCTTGGGTTCGATCCACAGGTCCCATATTCGTTTCCTATTATTTTTCAATAGGTGATCAGGTACACCACATGTCCAAGAATCCACCATGCAACTTAAGATCTGGCCATCAAATTCATCAGCACTCCAGATCCAATGCCTTTCCCTTGAAGGTCCATCATGCACCTCAAGTCAACATGTGCATCAGATCCAGCGAAGTCAAACGGGCTTGGACCATTTGGGCTCAGAACTTCAGCAATATACCCCCATAATTGCTAGCACATGCCCATCTTTCTTTCTTAATTTTTTTAAATTATTTTAATATTATCTCTATTTTTTGTTAATTCATAAATTAATCTATTTTTTCATAAAATCCTAAAATCAATAATTCACAAAAAAATTAGGATTAGTCTTTTTTTTTACTATTATCCAATTTAATTTAATTTAGTTTAACCTAGGGAAACTTTAATTTATTTTCATAATTAAAATTAAATTAGAAAATTAGGTTAACTTTTAATTTTATTTCTTTTTCTCAAATAGATAAAAAACACAAAAATAGGCCTTTAGAAGAATTAATTTATTTTTCTTAATTTAAAATTAATTAGAATTAGGATTTTCCTTTAATTTAACTGTTTCATTATTTTCTTAAAAATAGCAAAAACATTTTTTCAATCGCGAATAGGTCTAGTCAAGGGTCAAAACCCTAGTCGCTTCGTATTTGATTCATCGCGCGTTTCTTATTTTTACAATATTTTTGTAACTGTTCATGGTTTGTAATAGTTAATTTAGGGCTTTTACTAATAGCTTTTCCCCGGGTTTTTTTGGCTATGTAATTAATCCCCCACCCCGAAGCCTTGTAATAACGTATGCTAATAGGATTGTATGGCAAGAATGCATGACAAATTAACACGGTTAGAAAACCCTAATGTGAAAAGATAAATAACTGGAAAAAAATCACTCGCACATATCACTCTTAAGGTATACTCTCACTTCGGTTGCCTTCGGTAAACGATCATTAAGCATAGGGTGTCTTAGTGGTTTCCCTCCTGTCTAAAAAAGATCAAACGTCCCATTCGAATGTTGCCTCGGAAATGTTGCCTCGGAAATGTCGTCTCGAATATGATCTTAAGACTCTAGGGTTATTACTAAGGTGTCCTAACATTTCTTTAGTGATCGTACATCCCTTTTGAATTGACCCTTATAACTCCAACGATGGTGCTACTTACTTCCCAATAGTAGGATAGCGCTGTCTAAAGGAAACAAGAATAGAAACAACCTTTTTTTTCGAGTAGGTAGATGCTAGTAGGTACTTGCTCAAATAAAAACTTTTCACACTTACACTTTTCAAACAAATTTCCAAAACAACTTCGTCACACCTTTGAGGACTGATACAAGGGTTATCACGAAGTCAAACTTTTCAAAAACAAAGCACATACATGAGCAAATTAAAAAAGATGAGCAAGCACCTAAGAGCCCATGGAAAACCATGGATAGAAAGGGTGCTAACACCTTCCCCTTCTATAATCTATCCCCCGTACTCAAAATATCTCGAAAAAGGATTTTTTCTGTACTTTTTTCCTTTCCGGTTGGATGAAATAAAAGTCGGTGGCGACTCTTGCTTGCCGTGACATTTTACGAACAAAAAACGCAAAACACAAACTAGTAAAAAACAATTGGTTCTGCCATCGTATCACAAAACTGGCGACTCTGCTGGGGATTTAATAATTGAGGTATACCTTAGAATCTAGTTCATCATAATTTCTTCTCTTGATTGATTTGATTGCTTTACTTTTAAGGGTTTGTTTGAGTTACTATAGATCCTAACCCGGGTCTGGGGATACCTTTTAGGTAAGTAGCAATAGACTCTGAGGGAACTGCACAGCGTAGTCCAATACGGTTGAAGCAATAACTACGTTGGTGTGGCACATTGGTTGGTACTGGTATCCCTTGCGGAGAAACAAGGAGAATATGGGGCTATTGCATGGTTTCGTTAAGCATCAACTGACCTTAGAACCTTTAATCGCCCAACTTGGACATTAGAAAGTAGTTAGATAGCCGGCCTCGGTGTAGAGCTGAGAACTGGTTGATACTCGATGCTACACTCATTGAGACCATACTCTCGGAATAGTTCCGACCGCAAGAAAAGATTGCGTGAGCTGAAACCATGACCTATGGAGGATGGTCATTGATATTGAGATCCTCTAGAACCCGGTTACTTTTCTAGGACATGTTTGAACCAACTTAACTTCAAGAGGGTATTACCTTTGACCTCATGCAAGCCTTAAACCTAAGGGTTTTGTGTGATTTAATTGTGTTTGCAATACCTGTTGTTTGCTATACCTGTGGTTTATCACGACATCATGCATCATAACATGGCATTCATACTTCATTACACTGACCATTTCAAAGACCAAGGGAATTTATCTTTGTTCTGTTTTGCAGATCATGGCTTCCATGCGTAGAAATACCATCCGAGTCAACTTTGTGCAAATACCTGCCCAACTCAAAGAGTTAGAATCAAGAGTTTCTGAAACATATACTTTCATTAAGAGACACTGTCAACTTCTCAGCCTGGTTACTTCAAACCTTGATGAACAGATGATGAGCGTACTTTTCCAGTTCTTCGATCCCGTGCATCATTGCTTCACCTTTCTAGATTACCAGCTGGTACCCACCTTGGAAGAGTTATCTCATTTATTGGGCATATTCATCCTTGAACAGGTACCCTTCACAGGTATGGAAGAAGTTCCTAGACCAGAAGACATTGCCTCAGCTCTGCATTTGAAACGGGCTGATGTAGTATCCAATTGGGAAACACGAAGCGGGGTCGAAGGTTTTCTAGCTAAATTTTTGATGGACCAGGCTCAGCTATTCTGGGATGATTTGGATTTTCAGGCTTTTGAAGATGTCTTGGCTCTTCTTATCTATGGTTTGGTTCTCCTCCCTAACCCGGACTCCTTTGTAGATGTGAATGCTGTCAAGATTTTCCTTTCTCGCAACCCTGTGCCTACCTTGCTGGGAGATATCTTGCATGCTCTCTATACTCGTACTATGAGGAGAAGAGAGACTCTTATGTGCTGCATGCCGTTGCTGTCGAGGTGGTTTATTTCTCACCTCCCTAAGTCTGTGCTAAATAACGAAGAAGGTTTGGGTTGGTCGTACAGAATAATGTCACTTGCTCATACATATATTCTTTGGTGTTCCCGGGCTGTGGAAGACACCATTGTTATTGACCGCTGTGGGGGATACCATAATGTCCCATTGCTTGGAATCAGAGGAGGTATAACTTACAATCCTTGTTTGGCTTGGCGACAATTTGGTCGTGCTCGAAGAGATGGTCCCCATAAGTTACTTCTTGAGGACATTGTATTTGACTATAAGGAGGATGTTAAGGAGCACCTCCGGAGGTTCATACGAGCTTAGGGCATGGTGAACAGATCTGACCCCAAAGAGTTGGGACCGAAGACTTCCCTTCCTATGCAGCCTTACCTCCAGTGGGTCCGAGCTCGTGCCCAGAAGCTTATGATGCCTTATGAGGCCGTATTACCAGTGATTGTGGAGCCCACTAATGAAGAAGGCATCCCTTACACGGTTCTCTATCCTTACATGCCCACTGATCCTGGGGAGTTACAGAGGTCTTGGATTCAGCTGAAGAATGAGAGGGACACTTACCGGGAGCAGTTCCATGAGCAAGAAAGGAAGGTTTTAAAGCTCACCAGGCAGCTCGAGGAAGAAAGAGTGATCAATGACTACATCAGCACAAAGAGGAAGCGTCCATGAGATTTTTTATTTTGCTTTTTCTAGTTTTAGATTTGTTTTATTTACTTCTTTGTAACGCCTTAAAAGCATTGTTGAACCTTTTAAAGTTAAGCTAATAAAGTTTTGTTTATTTTTTATTTGCAAATTTAAATCTCCCAAAGTCTTTGAAATCATTACATGCGCATCCCATTATCATGCACACCATTACAGGTACCATTACAGGTTTCTCATCTTCCTCGCTGTTTATTTCAGCAGAAATGTCTTCCGATCAAGCCATCAAAGATCTTCAGGCACAAAATGCCCAATTCCAACAAATGTTCATAAGTCTGGCTAAAGGGCAAGAGGATCTGAAGACACTTATTCTGAAAAAGAAGAAGAAGAAGAAGAAGAAGAAGAAGGTCGGTATTCTGAACATGGGTAGAAGATTCAGAGAAAGATTGAAGCATCAAACTGATCTGACTTCTTCATCCAAGGACGGGGAGAACCAAGAAAGGGAAAAGGACCCTAGTCCTGCAGTTTCTGACAACGATACTGATTATGACGATGAGTAATATCCTCCTGCTGAGGATAGGTACAAGTAGTTAGAAGACCGTCTGAGCACTATGGAAATTCAGAAAATACCTGGTTTGGACATTGGAGAATCGGGACTGGTATCGGGAGTGGTCATCCCTCATAAGTTCAACGCTCCAGTTTTTGCCAAGTATGATGGGGTGTCCTGCCCAAAGCTCCATCTACGCTCTTATGTCCGGAAAATACAACCCCACACTACTGATAGAAATTTGTGGGTGCATTTCTTTAAGGATAGTCTGTCAGGGACTCAACTTGAATGGTTCTACCAGTTGAAAGGAGCAAGTGTCCGAAACTGGGAAGATCTTGTCGCTTCTTTCTACAAGTAGTATCAGTACAACACCGACGTTGCTCCCACTCATACTCAGCTCCAGGGTATGTCCATGGGTACAGGTGAAGGTTTTAAGGACTATGCTCAAAAGTGGAGAGACATGACTGGAAGAGTCCAACCCCCTTTGTCTGATAGGGAGTTTGTTGATATGTTTATGGGGATGCTATCTGGTCCGTTTTTCAATCACTTAATCAGC
The DNA here is from genome assembly GCA_948472305.1 of Vicia faba. Lineage (NCBI taxonomy): Eukaryota > Viridiplantae > Streptophyta > Magnoliopsida > Fabales > Fabaceae > Vicia > Vicia faba. The sequence continues at coordinate 1,433,988,843 of OX451741.1, read as the reverse complement.
CGCTCGTCATCTAGTTTCACTGAGTTAATTTTGATTGGAGAAAGAGTAGAAGCTGACAATCGAAGTGCTAAAATTCATAAGAATACCTCTTTGAGTTCGGTAAAAAAGCCTTTCACTGGTAAGAAGGAAGCTAGTGCAGTCTATAGCCCGAGGGGCCAAAACAGATCTGAACACCGTCAAATGGTAAATGCTGTAGTGATACCAAGACCCACAGTTGCTCCATAACACAATAATCAACAAAGGGTGGAAAGACCACAACAGTAGTTTACCCGCATCACCATGAGTTTGGCTGAAGTTCTGCCTCATCTGTTAAAATCTAACTTGGCGACCTTGACAGAGGCTCCCAAGAATCCAAACACTACCTCTCCCAGATACAATCACAACATGCGGTGCACCTACCATTCTGAGAGTCCTGGCCACGATACAAATGATTGCTGGGCTCTAAGAAACAAAGTACAAGACTTGCTTGAAGCCAAGGAGATAGAGTTCGACGGTCCAGAAAAGCCGAATGTTATAACTGTTCCCATGCCCAAACATGGTCATGGAATTATTGATGTGGACACCGATTCGTTTGTGACTTCTGTTGAAGAAATTTCTACTCCTCTGATGATTGTTAAGAAGAATTTGCTGTTGGCCGGTTTATTTTTGGGTTGCGGTGAAGGTTTCCACATGTGTTCGATTATACCTTCCGGTTGCCGTTTGTTGAAGTCAGGTGTTTAGCGCCTGATGGATAATAAAGAAATTTTGTTTGAGAAGACTATGACTCTTGTTGTTCCCAATGAAGATGTTGCCATTATAACCATTTCCGCCAATCCTTACAAGGTTTCTTTGAGAAGACCTGTTAGGATTACACCTGTTCAAAGAATTGCTCCATTGATAATCACTGTTCCTGGTTCCATCCTGTACACCTCAGATAAAGCTGTCCCATGGCATTACGGTGCTGACGTGTATTATCATGGTATTAAGCAAGATCTGAAGATTGAAGAAGCTGATACTGATGTCAGTAATATTTTCGGGACTAGTAAAGTTACCCGGAGTGGAAGGGTCTTCTCTCTCGAGATTTCCCCGAAGACTGTCATCAAGCCTACTGTTACTCCCACTACTTCTCCAACCAGCACTCCTGACATTTCTCATGTTCCTACTCCAGTTAGTACACCTGCAACTATTCCTGTTCTTACTCCAGTTATCACCCCTACTGCTGAGCCATTTGGGACTCGGGGAAAGGAAATTATAGGCGAGCCTTCCCGGACGGAGGCACCTAAGGAAATCGTTGTGGAAGCCTCTAAACAAGAAATAGAGGAAATCCTGAAAATTATCAAGAAGAGCGATTACAATGTGGTCAAGCAGCTGGGGAGGACCCCATCAAATATCTCCATGTTATCTCTGCTGTTATGTTTTGAAGCCCATGCGAAGGCTTTAATTGCATTTCTCAAGACTGCGCATGTGCCGCAGGAAACTTCAGCAGATCAGTTCAAAGATTGTGTGGCCAGCCTGACTGCTAACAATGGGCTGGGTTTTTCAGATACGGATCTGACACCGAAAGGAATAAATCATAATGATGCTCTGCATGTCTCGATCGAGTGCAGGGGCACCACTATGGCCCATGTGCTGGTAGATACCGGGTCCTCACTAAATGTTCTGCCAAAGAAAGCGTTAGACCGTCCAGATTGAGAAGGTTTGACTCTAAAGCCGAGTAATATTGTGGTAAGGGCTTTTGATGGATCAAAAAAATGTTGCACGGGGAGGTGGACATCCCTGTCAAAGTGGGTTCTCAGACCTATGGGTCCACCTTCTACGTAATGAACATCAGGCCATCGTATTCTTGCTTGTTGGGTCGTCCTTGGATTCATAAGGCTGGGGCAGTAACTTTCACACTCCATCAAATGCTGAAATATCCGGTGAAGGGGAAGATTGTCACAGTGCAAGGTGAAGAAGAGTATATGGTGAGTCACCTCAATTATATCCGCTACATAGAGATGGATGGGGAATTCATAGAAACTCCTTGTCAGAACTTTGAAGAGGTCCCTCATACTTTGGCGTCAACTGAAATTACTACCGACAAACCTCCATTGAAGATGGCTTCTCTCAAAGACGCCAGGGCTATGGTTGAAGAAGGTGGGTGTACCAATTGGGGTCAGCTCCCTGATTTCACTCACAAAATTGACAAATTTGGTTTGGGCTTTACTACAGGGGCTCAAAGGGCTGTTAGGCGCGCTCGGGCTGGAAGACCTCCTCCACACATCAGCAATCAAGGAGTTAATGCAATTGTGGATAGTGAATAAGATTCAGACATCGACAACTGGATCTACCCAACAACCAACGGTGGACTGAATAACTGGATGGTGAAGGACTTCATACCTGTTTCTTTTATTTTGCAGTAATTGACTTTTGTTTTAAGATTTGTAATAAACAGTTTGAAACTTTATGGCCCGGTGCCTTGCCTGAGGCACATTGGCTTTCATTGTGAGGGCTTATTATTTGTCATTTCATATATCATTAATAAAGAATTGGACGTTTCTTGCATTACAAATTTTGCGCTTCTTGTATTTTCTTTTCTGTTTTCCACTTTATCAAAACAACTATTTTCTTACACACACTCATGTATCATACTGCAGATCCATATCCATTATGGATCCCATTGATAACAACTCTGCTACTGCCAGTTATGACTTCAAAAATCCGATCAACCAAGCCGAGGACGAAGGTGAGGATAATTGTGAGGTGCCTGGAAAACTTGCTAGACTGTTACAGCAGGAAGAAAGGGCCATACAACCTCATGAAGAGCCAGTTGAGTCAGTGAATTTGGGTACAGAGGAAGACAGGAAAAAGGTTTAAATAGGTGCGAATCTGGAGGCTAGTGTCAAGCAACGATTAATACAGATGCTACACGACTATGTTGAGATCTTCGCCTGGTCCTATGAAGACATGCCTGGTTTGGACATTGATATTGTGGTACATCGACTGCCGACTAAAGAAGACTGCCCTCCGGTAAAGCAGAAGGTCTGCCGTATGCACCCTGAGATGTCAGAGAAAATCTAGGCAGAGGTCATGAAACAGTTCGACACTGGGTTCTTCGCTGTCACTTCTTATCCGCAGTGGGTTGCCAACGTCGTTCCGGTGCCTAAGAAGGACGATAAGGTACGGATGTGTGTGGACTACAAAGATCTGAACAGGGCAAGCCCCAAGGATGACTTCCTACTTCCTCACATTGATATTCTAGTCGACAACTCCGCGCAACACAAGATCTTCTCCTTCACGGATGGTTTCTCTGGCTACAACCAGATCAAGATGGTTCCTGAAGACATGGAGAAGAGAAGGTAATGCCTTTTGGGTTGAATAATGCCGGGGCACCTTATCAGCGCGCCATGGTCGCTTTGTTCCATGATATGATTCACCACAAGATCGAGGTTTATGTTGATGACATGATAGCCAGGTCCCAGACTGAGGAAGAGCACCTTGATCATCTCCAGAAACTGTTTGATAGGTTGAAGACATACAAGCTGAGGTTGAATTCGAACAAGTGTACCTTCGGGGTATGGTCTGGTAAGCTTCTGGGTTTTTTCGTCAGTGATAAGGGTATTCAGGTGGACCCTACAAAAGTAAAGGCCATACAAGAGATGCCGGCTCCCTGCACAGAAAAAGAAGTTAGTGGTTACTTGGGACGTCTGAATTACATCGCCATGTTCATTTCACAGATGACTGCTACTTGTGAGCCAATCTTCAAGCTGCTGAAGAAAGTTCAACTGGTAAAGTGGAATGATGAATGCCAAACTGCTTTCGAAAGAATCAAGGAATACCTTCAAGAACCACCAATTCAGATGCCCATAATTGAAGGAAGACCTTTGATCTTATACTTGACAGTGCTAGACAATTGAATGGGGTGTGTGCTAGGGCAGCATGACGAGTCTGGTCGAAAAGAGCATGTAATTTATTACCTTAGCAAAAGGTTTACCGACTGTGAGACCCGATACTCATTGCTCGAGAAAACTTATTGCGCTTTGGCACGGGCTGCTCGCCGATTGAGACAGTATATGCTGACTCACACTACCTTGTTGATATCAAAGATGGATCCGATCAAGTATATTTTCGAGAAGCCCGCTCTCTCCAGAAGGATAGCAAGACGGAAGATGATCTTAATCGAGTACGACATCCAATACACAACCCAAAAGGAAATCAAGGGGAGTGTATTGGCGGATCATTTGGTGCATCAGGCCGTGGATGACTACCAGTCCATGAATTTCGAGTTCCCGGATGAGAATATCACGTAGGTAACCGACTGCGAAGAACCTGGACCGAATGAAGGACCCGAGGAGGGATCCCGATGGTATATGTATTTTGATGGAGCCTCGAACGCATTGTGTAATGGAATTGGTGCTGTAATCATATCTCTTGAGGTCTGTCATACTCTATTCACCGTCCGATTATGTTTTAAATTCACCAACAATATGGCGAAGTATGAAGCGTGCATCATGGGTCTTCGAGCTGCTATTGACCTGAGGATTAAGTTCTTGAGTGTATTTGGAGATTCCTCTCTGGTGATAAGTCAGATCAAAGGCGAGTGGGATACGAAGCACCCGAATCTTATTCATTACAAAGAGTATGTGCTGACATTTATCCCACACTTTGAGGAGATAACCTTTGAATATTTCCCGCGAGAAGAGAACCAGTTGGCGGACGCGCTAGCTACCATGTCTTCTATGTTCTAAGTCAGGTGGGACAATGAAGCTCCCCAGATTACCATTGAGAGGTTGGATGAACCCGCACACTGCTGTGAGATCGACACCGAAGAAGTAACAGATAAACCCTGGTTCCAGGAGGTAAAGAGGTATCTGGAGGCTCAAGAATACCCCGAGGGGGCATCTGTTAATGATAAGAAGTTTCTGAGAAGGTTTCCTACAAAGTTCTTCACCAGTAATGGAATCCTCTATAAGCATAACCATGATTCAACCTTATTGCGGTGTCTAGACAAGAGCGAGGCAGAAAGGATCATGGCAGAATTACATGAAGGTACCTTCGGAACTCATTCTAGTGGACATACCATGGAGAAGAAAATCCTACGAGCAGGATACTACTGGTCCACTATGGAAGCCAATTGTTATCAGCATTCTCGAACCTGTCATAAGTGCCAAATCTATGCTGATAAGGTGCATGTGCCTCCAAGTCCCCTGAATGTTTTGATGGCTCCCCGACCTTTTGTGATGTGGGGCATCGACATGATCGGTGAGATCAGACCTACTGCATCTAACAGGCATCGCTTCATTCTGGTAGCCATTGATTACTTTACGAAGTGGGTTGAGGCGGCTTCCTTTGCTACAATAACCAAGAACGTTGTGGCGCGGTTTATCCGACACAATCTGATCTATCGATATGGTGTACCAAAGAGGATTATTACGGACAATGGTACAAATCTGAATAACACGATGATCACCAAACTCTGCAAACAATTCAAGATACAACATCATAACTCTTCTCCCTACCGGCCGAAGATGAATGGCGCTGTTGAAGCAGCTAACAAGAACATCAAAAAGATTGTACAAAAGATGACAGTGATGTACAAAGACTGGCACGAGATGCTCCATTCACTCTTCATGGGTACCGTACCTCATCACGGACGTCGACATGGGCAACACCCTACTCTTTGGTTTATGGAATGGAGGCAGTACTACCCATCGAAGTCCAGATACCCTCTCTCAGGATTATGAAGGATGCGGGTTTGAACGAAGACGACTGGATCCAAACCCGACTTGATCAGCTGAATCTAATCGATGAAAAGAGACTTACTGCTATCTGTCATTGTCAGACGTATCAAAAGCGAATGATCAAGCCTTTTAACAAGAAAGTCAGACGTCAAGAATATCAAGTCGGGGATCTAGTCACTAGTGCAGAAATGACTTTTTACATCGGGTAAAATTGACTTTTTACATCGGTTTTGGATCCGATGTAAAGTCAGGTGATATAGTAAATCAGGGACTTTTTACATCGGTTCTGGGACCGATGTAAAAAGTCCCTTTTTTACATCGGTTATAATATCAGAACCGATGTAATAACCTGTTATTATGCACATTTTTTAAAAAATTGATCCAGTTTTTTACATTGGTTGGAAGTAATACCCGATGTAAAAAGTACCTTTTTTACATCGGTTATAATATATGAACCGATGTAAAAAACAATTATTATGCACATTTTTTTAAAAAATTGATCCAGTTTTTTACATCGGTTGGAAGTAATACCCGATGTAAAAAGTCCCCAGTGACGCGACTTTTTACATCGGGTATTACTTCCAACCGATGTAAAAAGTCCCTTTTTGAAAGTTTTTACATCAGTTTTACTAATAACCGATGTAAAATGTATGAAATTTTTTTGGAATAGATTATTTATTTTCTGGGTTTCCCTATACAAATATAATTTGTACCCATTTTTTCATATTTTTCCATTATCAAACAGACTATATTTATGTCGCTATATAGATTTCATAGCTTTCCAACATCACATATATCACATTTAGGACGATGTTTTCATATTTTTCACAACAAACTTACAAATTGAACAATTGTATTGCAAACTTGTATTGTATTACAACATACAAACTTACAATTACAAATTCTTAACAAAATATAAAACAATATTCAACTATTTATAAGTCTTTTTCAAAACTTACAATTACATAATATTCACAAAATATACATATACTAAAATATTCAACTATTTCTAAGTTTCCAAACTTGAATTACCAATATAAAATCTTCGGTAGACAACACCAAAATCATATTGCCTGACAATAAATAATAACAATTAACATCAGCAAAAAAATCAAGAAACTCAACACATGAGCAAAAACCACATGTATGGTGCAAAAACCACAACTTATACAATTCTATAAAACTCACCAAGCTAAACTTAAGTTCCATGTAAGTCAAAGAAACATTTTGCCCAACGAAGTCGCAAATCATACAAATCATCTGGTGTTAATTCTGTTGGGTCATCAAATACCTATAATACATAAATATAACAATATAGAGTTATTTTTTAAAAATTCATATTAAGTCGAAAAACAAAAAGTAAAGAACAAAGTAAAGTTATTTTTAGTACCTGCATCCAATTCTCGGTTATATTATGCATTATATAATTTTTAATAATGAAATTAAATAACTAATCGACTTTTAGTTAATTAACTAAAAACAACAAAACGATGTCAAGATGAAGTGAACATTTGAGTTACTTGAAAGCTACACAAACCAAAAACAAGTTAGTAATCGCATGAGAATTGAAACTTGTGTAAATGAATATGTACAATTGAATATTCTTCGATCAAGAATCAATAATTCAAGTTATTACTCAAAAAAATCAGCATTCCAATACATGATTCAAACATGTTCACAATCAGGCAAACTCAAGACAATCATGATTTCAATCCACCAATGAAACAAGAAGTGAAAACTCATGTTGAAACATGAAAAATTGAAATCAACATAAACCTTAATCCCTTAAACTAAAATCCGGGCAGCCGCGAACCGAACTATTATCGCACAAGAAAGTTCTTTCAAACATGAACAAAAGCCTTACGGGAAAAACATTAATATCGCGAACAAATTTTCTCAATCGGATTCAACTCAAACGTCGATCAAATCTCTTTCAAATGATGATTCAATCACATGACACACATTGAATTCAAACTCAAAAATTTAATCAATTAAACCAAGTTCCTGGCAACCATCACATACCCAAGAAGACTCACTAATTTCAACTCAAAAAGACTCAAAACACATAGAGACCAAAACAATATCACAACCGTATCTTCTTGCTTCGAAATTAACTCAAGTGACACTACATGCTATCAACAATTCCTTCATCTTAGACAAACACAGTATCGACATCACAACTCATAACATTATCAACTTCCTCGTAATTTAACACAAACAAACACCGTGATCAAACTCTAATCAAATTTAATTCAAATAATGCGGTGTCCAAAGCTTCACAAACAACACCATAATACCAATTAGGAATTCGACCAAGTTAAACTCAAATATCATGGTATTAACATAAAAATTCATTACTCACATTGATCTAATCAACACTTCAAAACTCGATTCAAACAAACATGTTAACATCAATCATCAAAGTTTTTATTCAATCTTCACACCACCATAATAACATCACCGATTCAACGTGAATGATCACAGATAAACACAACCTAACACAAATAGCATAACCATATCAAAATTCAATATCCACATTTAAACCAAACAACACAATAACATCAATTTTATCATTCAGATTTGTTTCAAACAACACAATGGTACCATCAACTTCACTATTCAGAATCACAATCAAAACAGTACCAAAAACTGAAACCAAACTAGAACGGTAAACGTGAATTTGAAGTTTACCCACAGTGGCGGAATGTCGAACATGTCAGAACTAAGATGTTGAGGTTGCTGTGATATGCTAGACGGACAAAAGAGAAAGTTGAGCGGAGCTCTGCTTGTGAACAGAAGAGTCTTAAAGAAATGGCGGTGGATTGATGGACTGTGAGCGGAAGCTGGTTGATTGTTGAATGTTGGCAGGAGTGCGTCTGGGTTGCGACAAATACGAACCGGAGGTGTGGGTCTTGGTTGTGTTGCTGTGTGAACGGCAGCGGAAAGATAACAGGTTGAAAAAGCTCGGTGATGATGGTTGTGAGAGAGGAACGCGGAATCAGGCGGAAGGAGAATGGGTTTCCGGCGGATGGAGTTTGGATTCAGCGAAATTGTGAAGAGAAGAAAGAGATTTGAAGGTACTAAAAATACGTCAGGCTATTACATCGGTGGAGACTCCCACCGATTTAATAGGTTGTTTTTTTTTTTTAAATACGGCTTAGGCTATTACATCGGTGGAGACTCCCACCGATTTAATAGGTTGTTTTTTTTTTTAAAATACGTCAGGCTATTACATCGGTGGAGACTCCCACCGATTTAATAGGTTGTTTTTTTTTTTTACCCACGTTTTTATGATTTTTCAATATAATTTATATATTAATTCAAAGAATCACTTTTTACATCGGTTTGTCTTTAGACCGATGTAATAGCTTTCTTATATTTTTTTTAACTTTTTTGTCACCTTGTTTCTTATTTACAAAAATGCCACCGTGTTTTTTTTCTGGAAATCTTTTACATCGGTGGATGAGATTACCCGATGTAATAGGTGACGAAAAAAATTTTTTCCCTTATTTTTTATATCATTGGAAATAAATACCTGATGTAAAAAGTTTGTTAACTGTATTTTTTACATCACCTATTTTGATACCCGATGTAAAAACCTTTTCTCAAATGTCTTTTTTTTAGTAGTGAGTGATCAAACGTATCATACTACCGCAAGGTGATCCCAGGGTAAAATGGACCCCCACATACAAAGGGCCATTTGTGGTTAAGAACATTTTCTCGGGAGGAGTTATGAATCTAACCACCATGGATGGTGACGACCTCCCTCACCCCGTCAATGCAGACATAGTTAAAAGATACTACGCATAATCTAAGACCCGCTAGGTTGACTGGCCTAGGCAAAAATAAGGGCTTCCCGGCGAACCAAAAGCGTTCGGGCAAAAGTAAGGGATGAAAATGAAAAACTGTATACCCGGCAAGCCGAAAACCTGAAAAGGCGACTTGGGCAAAAAAGGGTATCCCGGTGCACCGAAAACTTGAAAGGGCGGTCCAGGAAAAAATTAGGGATTAAAGCGTAACACTATATCTCATTGGATCATCTCGCAAGCAGACTTCGGTATCAACTATCAAGCTCGGACGATACAAATCAATCTGATCAACCTTCGACCAAGCAGCAAAGTGATGAGATGCTTGAAGATATAAAGGAAATAGCAGAGTTGGAACCCAATGGGATTGTTTTACATAGCTGTTTTTCTTTCTTTTAGAAATTGTAATTTCTTTCTGCGGCGTTCTCTTACTAGGACGTCAACCTCTTTGTAAAAAAACGCCTATTATGGGCCAACTTCAAAATCAATACAATTCATTTTCACAAGAAATTTCGAATTTTTTTCTTTTTCTGTTTTGTTTTGCAAGAACGTCCAATGATTCATTTTTGACATATGCATTTGAGAATAATTGCTTCTCATAAATATTTACATAAAAAGTAAAAGACAATTACTCGTAATTCCAGGAACAAGGAAAAGCAAGAAATGCCCAAACCTTATAGTTACTCATCCCATCAAGTGCCGAGATAGAGCCAGCTTGAGAATATGACTAATGGTACATACACTCCCTGCAGAGTAAAAGTATATAAAGGAAGTGATGTTAGCTTTCCCGAACAGGACATAACTCTCCCCAGCTGAGGTTCACAATCGCGAGTGAGTCGCTAAATTTTTCCCCAAGCAGAGTTTATTTATCTCACAAGAAGAATTTCAATCTCCAACAAGAATTCATTATCACCAGCAATGGAAATTCATCCCCAGCTGAGTCATTTCTCCAAAGTCAGCAGATCTATCAATAGAGTATCTCCTCTCCAACAGAGTTATTCTCTCGCAGAGTTATCCTCAGACAGCGTATCTTCTGGAAAAATATTCGCCAGCCAAGTGGAAAATCCCCAGCATAGTCATCGTTGTTCACCATCCCTAACAGAAGTTGAGGAACTATGGTTTTCTATAGCAGTCAAGAATACCATTTCTCATACTCTCCAAACAGAAGTCAAGGATTTATTTTCCCAGACTAAGTTTATTACGTCAGCATTTCATGTTCATACATCATGACATGTGCATACATTACATTTAACATAATCTCAGTTATTTTTAGAACATCATCATACAATGCATCTCATGCATCACACATAACTAACCATGTATTTCTTTCAGGAAAGACAATTATTATCAACAATTTCCAGCAGATACATGGTCAACACTCGAAGCTAAATAGAGTAATCATCGGCGACAAATGCAACCTTATGCAGGTTCCTTCTCATAGCCCAACTATCCAGGATTTCATATCGAAGCAACCCTACTATCCAGGTTCCTTCTTACATCCCTACTATCCCGGCTTTCATATCGAAGTAACCCTATTATCCAGGTTCCTTCTCACAGCCCTACTATCATGGCTTTCATATCGAAGTAACCCTACTATCCAGGTTCCTTCTCACATCCCTACTACCCAGGCTTTCATATCGAACCAACCCTACTATCCAGGTTCCTTCTCACAACCCTACTATCCCGGCTTTCATATCGAAGTAACCCTACTCTCCAGTTTCCTTCTCACAGCCCTACTATCCCGATTTTCATGTCAAAGTAACCCTACTATCAGGGTTCCTTCTCACATCCCTACTACCCAAACTTTCATATCGAAGTAACCCTACTATCCAGGTTCCTTCTCACAACCCTACTATCCAGGATTTCATATTGAAGCAACCCTACTATCCAGGTTCCTTCTCATAACCCTACTATCCCGGCTTTCATATCGAAGTAACCCTACTATCCAGGTTCCTTCTCACAGTCCTACTATCCCGGCTTTCATATCCAAGTAACCCTACTATCCAGATTCCTTCTCACAGCCCTACTATCCAGGCTTTCATATCGAAGTAACTCTACCATCCAGGTTCCTTCTCACAGCCCTACTATCAAGGTTTTCTTATCAAAGCAACCCTACTATCCAGGTTCCTTCTCACAGCCCTACTACCCAAGCTTTGATATCGAAGAAACCCTAATATCCAGTTTCCTTCTCACAATTCTCGGCTTTCATATCGAAGTAACCCTACTATCCAGGTTCCTTCTCAAAGCCCTACTATCCCGACTTTCATATCGAAGCAACCCTACTATCAAGGTTCCTTCTCACAGCCCTACTACCCAGGCTTTCATTTCGAAGTAACCCTACTATCCAGGTTCCTTCTCACAGCCCTACTATCCAGGATTTCATGTCGAAGTAACCTTACTATCCAGGTTCCTTCTCATAGCCCTACTACCCAGGATTTCATCCTGAAGTAACTCTACTATCCAGGTTCCTTCTCACATCCCTACTATCCAGGCTTTCATATCGAAGCAACCCTACCATCTAGGTTCCTTCTTACAGCCCTACTATCCAGGCTTTCATCTTGAAGTAACTCTACTATCCAGGTTCCTTCTCACATCCCTACTATCCAGGCTTTCATATCGAAGCAACCCTACCATCCAGGTTCCTTCTCACAGCCCTACTATCCAGGCTTTCATCTCGAAGTAACTCTACCATCCAGGTTCCTTCTCACAGTCCTACTATCCAGGCTTTCATATCGAAGCAACCCTACTATCCCGGCTTTCATATCGAAGCAACCCTACTATCCAGGTTCCTTCTTACAGCCCTAGTACCCAGGCTTTCATTTCTAAGTAACCCTATATCCAGGTTCCTTCCCACAGCCCTTCTATCTAGGCTTTCATCTCAAAGTAACTCTACTATTCCGGTTCCTTCTCACAACCCTACTATCCTGGCTTTTATATCGAAGTAACCCTACTATCTAGGTTCCTTCTCACAGCCCTACTATACCGAGTTTCATATCAAAGGAACCCTACTATCCAAGTTCCTTCTCTAATAGCCCTACTATCTAGGTTTTCATATCGAAGTAACTGTACCATCCAGGTTCCTTCTCATAACCTTACTATCTGGGTTCTTCCTCTCTTATCCCCATACAACAGTCCACAACACTGTAATACCTGGACCTGATCAAACACAATTAATTACACGTTTCCCCAGAGAGTCACGATGTAACATATTCCCCAATCAAACACACAGTTCACTTCCGCTTCCAAAACCAGAATTATTCCCCATTAGAGTAACGAATAACTGAAGCTCCTAAAACTCTATTTCTCTCAAGACAGAGACCAGCATTCTCCAGCGGAGTCCTCCTCAAACAACAGGTATATAGGTTCTTGCAAAGGAATCTCTTATGCGATCGAGGCTTCCTCGTATGGCATCTTTAAGCCCATCTCCGACAATGCTCTAACAACTACTAAATGGCATCTATAAGCCCATTCCAAATATCACTTATCAAGTATCACTTCATGCGAGTGAAAATTTATGGGCACTCTAGTGTTCAATCATCTTCCACCTTCAGATCACGAAAGACAGACGAGCCATTCTACATCCTCAGGTTTAAGAAGATTGAACAGGGGCAGCAGTTGTACCCCAAAATTTACCCTCCCATATTTCTCAACAAATGTCATGTGAGGTCTCCAACAAGAATTCATTATCACCAACAATGGAAATTCATCCCCAGCTGAGTCATTTCTCCAAAGTCAGCAGATCTATCAACATAGATCTCCTCTCCAACAAAGTTATTCCCCCGCAGAGTTATCCTCAGACAGGGTCTCTTCTGGAAAAATATTCTCCAGTCAAGTGGCAAATCCCCATCATAGTCATCGTTAATCACCATCCCTAACAGAAGTGGATGAACTATGGTTTTTTACAGCAGTCAAGAATACCATTTCTCATACTCTCCAAAACAGCAGTCCGGGATTTATTTTTCCAGACTAAGTTTATTACATCAACATTTCATGTTCATAGATCATGACATGTGCATACATTACATATAACATAATATCAGTTATTTTGAGAACATCATCATACAATGCATATCATGCATCGCACATAACTAACCATGTATTTCTTTCAGGAAAGACAATTATTATCAACAATTTCCAGCAGATACATGGTCAACACTCGAAGCTAAATAGAGTAATCACCGGCGACAAATGCAACCTTATGCAGGTTCCTTCTCACAACCGAACTATCCAGGATTTCATATCGAAGCAACCCTACTATCCAGGTTCCTTCTTACATCCCTACTATCCCGGCTTTCATATCGAAGTAACCCTACTATCCAGGTTCCTTCTCACAGCCCTACTATCATGGCTTTCATATCGAAGTAACCCTACTATTTAGGTTCCTTCTCACAGCCCTACTATCCAAGCTTTCATATTTAAGTAACCCTACCATCCAGGTTCCTTCTCACAGCCCTACTATCCAAGCTTTCATATCGAAGCAACCCTACTATCCAGGTTTCTTCTCACAGCCCTACTACCCAGGCTTTCATATCGAACCAACCCTACTATCCAGGTTCCTTCTCACAACCCTACTATCCCGGCTTTCATATAGAAGTAACCCTACTATCCAGTTTCCTTCTCACAGCCCTACTATCCCGACTTTCATATCGAAGTAACCCTACTATCAGGGTTCCTTCTCACATCCCTACTACCCAAACTTTCATATCGAAGTAACCCTACTATCCAGGTTCCTTCTCACAACCCTACTATCCAGGCTTTCATATTGAAGCAACCCTACTATCCAGGTTCCTTCTCTCAACCCTACTATCCCGGCTTCAATATCGAAGTAACCCTACCATCCAGGTTCCTTCTCACAGCCCTACTATCCCGGCTTTCATATCGAAGTAACCCTACTATCCAGGTTCCTTCTCACGGCCCTACTATCCAGGCTTTCATATCGAAGTAACCCTACCATCCAGGTTCCTTCTCACAGCCCTACTATCCAGGTTTTCTTATCGAAGCAACCCTACTATCCAGGTTCCTTCTCACAGCCCTACTACCCAGGCTTTGATATCGAAGAAACCCTAATATCCAGTTTCCTTCTCACAACCCTACTTTATCGGCTTTCATATCGAAGTAACCCTACTATTCAGGTTCCTTCTCAAAGCCCTACTATCCCGACTTTCATATCGAAGAAACCCTACTATCCAGGTTCCTTCTCACAGCCCTACTACCCAGGCTTTCATTTCGAAGTAACCCTACTATCCAGTTTCCTTCTCACAGCCCTACTATCCAGGATTTCATGTCGAAGTAACCCTACTATCCAGGTTCCTTCTCATAGCCCTACTATCCAGGATTTCATCCTGAAGTAACTCTACTATCTAGGTTCCTTCTCACATCCCTACTATCCAGGCTTTCACATCGAAGCAACCCTACCATCTAGGTTCCTTCTTACAGCCCTACTATCCAGGCTTTCATCTTGAAGTAACTCTACTATCCAGGTTCCTTCTCACATCCCAACTATCCAGGCTTTCATATCGAAGCAACCCTACCATCCAGCTTCTTTCTCACAGCCCTACTATCCAGGCTTTCATCTCGAAGTAACTCTACCATCCAGGTTCCTTCTCACAGCCCTACTATCCAGGCTTTCACATCGAAGAAACCCTACAATCCAGGTTCCTTCTCAAAGCCCTACTATCCCGGCTTTCATATCGAAGCAACCCTACTATCCAGGTTCCTTCTCACACCCCTAGTACCCAGGCTTTCATTTTTAAGTAACCCTACTATCCAGGTTCCTTCCCACAGCCCTTCTATCTAGGCTTTCATCTCAAAGTAACTCTACTATTTCGGTTCCTTCTCACAACCATACTATCCTGACTTTTATATCGAAGTAACCCTACTATCTAGGTTCCTTATCACAGCCCTACTATCCCGACTTTCATATCAAAGGAACCCTACTATCCAAGTTCCTTCTCTAATAGCCCTACTATCTCGGTTTTCATATCGAAGTAATTGTACCATCCAGGTTCCTTCTCATAAACTTACTATCTGGGTTCTTCCTCTCTTATCCCCATACAACAGTCCACAACACTGTAAGACCAGGACCTGATCAAACACAATTAATTACACGTTTCCCCAGAGAGTCACGATGTAACATATTCCCCAATCAAACACACAGTTCACTTCCGCTTCCAAAACCAGAATTATTCCCCAGTAGAGTAACGAATAACTGAAGCTCCTAAAACTCTATTTCTCTCAAGACAGAGACCAACATTCTCCAGCGGAGTCCTCCTCAAACAACAAGTATATAGGTTCTCGCAAAGGAATATCTTATGCGATCGACGCTTCCTCGGATGGCATCTTTAAGCCCATCTCCGACAATGCTCTAACAACTACCAAATGGCATCTATAAGCCCATTCCCGATATCACTTATCAAGTATCACTTCATGCGAGTGAAAATTTATGGGCACTCTAGTGTTCAATCATCTTCCACCTTCAGATCACGAAAGACAGACGAGCCATTCTACATCCTCAAGTTTAAGAAGATTGAACAGGGGCAGCTGTTGTACCCCAAAATTTGCCCTCCCATATTTCTCAACAAATGTCATGTGAGGTCTCCAACAAGAATTCATTATCACCAACAATGGAAATTCATCCCCAGCTGAGTCATTTCTCCAAAGTCAGCAGATCTATCAACATAGATCTCCTCTCCAACAAAGTTATTCCCCCGCAGAGTTATCCTCAGACAGGGTCTCTTCTGGAAAAATATTCTCCAGCCAAGTGGCAAATCCCCAGCATAGTCATCTATATTCACCATCCCTAACAGAAGTGAAGGATCTATGGTTTTTTACAGCAGTCAAGAATACCATTTCTCATACTCTCCAAAACAGCAGTCCGGGATTTATTTTCCCAGACTAAGTTTATTACATCAACATTTCATGTTCATACATCATGACATGTGCATACATTAAATATAACATAATATCAGTTATTTTGAGAACATCATCATACAATGCATATCATGCATCGCACATAACTAACCATGTATTTCTTTCAGGAAAGAAAGTTATTATCAACAATTTCTAGCAGATACATGGTTAACACTCGAAGCTAAACAAAGTAATCACTGACGACAAATGCAACCTTATGCAGGTTCCTTCTCACAACCCTACTATCCAGGATTTCATATCAAAGTTACCCTACCATACGGGTTCCTTCTCACAACCCAACTATCCAGGATTTCCTATCGAAGCAACCCTACTATCCAGGTTCCTTCTCACAACCCTACTATCCCGACTTTCATATCGAAGCAACCCTACTATCCAGGATCCTTCTCACAACCCTACTACCCAGGCTTTCATATCAAAGCAACCCTACTATCCGGGTTCCTTCTTACAACCCTACTATCCCGACTTTCATATCAAAGTAACCCTACTATCCAGGTTCCTTCTCAAAGCCCTACTATCCCGGCTTTCATATCGAAGTAACCCTACTATCCAGGTTACTTCTCAAAGCCCTACTACCCACGCTTTCATATCGAAGTAACCCTACTATCCAGGTTCCTTCTCAAAGCCCTATTATCCATGCTTTCATATCGAAATAAGCCTACTATCCAGGTTCCTTCTCACAGCCCTACTATCCCGACTTTCATATAAAAGTAACCTCACTATCCAGGTTCCTTCTCACAACCCTACTATCCAGGCTTTCATATCAAAGTAACCCTACCATCCAGGTTCCATCTCACAACCCTAGTATCCAGGCTTTCATATCAAAGCAACCCTACTATCCAGGTTCCTTCTTACAGCCCTACTACCCAGGCTTTCATATCGAAGCAACCCTACTATCCAGGTTCCTTCTCAAAGCCCTACTACCCAGGATTTCATATCGAAGTAACCCTACTATCCAGGTTCCTTCTCACAGCCCTATTATCCAGGCTTTCATAACAAAGTAACCCTACTATCCAGGTTCCTTCAAACAGCCCTACTATCCCGACTTTCATATAAAAGTAACCCTACTATCTAGGTTCCTTCTCACAGCTCTACTATCCAGGCTTTCATATTGAAGTAACCCTACTATCCAGGTTCCTTCTCACATCCCTATTATCCCGGCTTTCATATAAAAGTAACCCTACTATCCAGGTTCCTTCTTACAGCCCTACTATCCAGGCTTTCATATCGAAGTAACCCTACCATCCAGGTTCCTTCTCACAGCCTTACTATCCAGGCTTTCATATTGAAGCAACCCTACTATCCAGGTTCCTTCTCACAGCCCTACTACCCATGCTTTCATTTCGAAGCAACCCTACTATCCAGGTTCCTTCTTACAACCCTACTATCCCGGCTTTCGTATCGAAGTAACCCTACTATCCAGGTTCCTTCCTACCAGCCCTACTATCCCGACTTTCATATCGAAGTAACCCTGCTATCCAGGTTCCTTCTAACAGCCCTACTACCCAGGAATTCATATCGAAGTAACCCTACTATCCAGGTTCCTTCGCATAGCCCTATTATCCAGGCTTTCATATTGAAGTAACCCTACTATCCAGGTTCCTTCTCACATCCCTACTATCCCGACTTTCATATAAAAGTAACCCTACTATCCAGGTTCCTTCTCACAGCCCTACTATTTAGGCTTTCATATCGAAGTAACCCTACCATCCAGGTTCCTTCTCACAGCCCTACTCTCCAGGCTTTCATATCGAAGAAACCCTACTATCCAGGTTCCTTCTCACAACGCTACTACCCAGGATTTCATATCAAAGAAACCCTACTATCCAAGTTCCTTCTCACAGCCCTACTATCCCGCCTTTCATATCGTAATAACCCTACTATCCAGGTTCCTTCTCACAGCCCTACTATACTGACTTTCATATCGAAGTAACCCTACTATCCAGGTTCCTTTTCACAGCCCTACTATCCATGCTTTAATATAGAATTAACCCTAGCATCCAGGTTCCTTCTCACAGCCCTACTATCCAGGTTTTCATATCGAAGCAACCCTACTATCCAGGTTCCTTCTCACAACCCTACTACCCAGGCTTTCATATCGAAGCAACCCTACTATCCAGGTTCCTTCTCACAACCCTATAATCCCGACATTCATATCGAAGTAACCCTACTATCAAGGTTCCTTCTCACATACCTACTACCCAGGAATTCATATCAAAGTAACCCTACCATCCAGGTTCCTTCTCACAACCCTACTATCCAGGCTTTCATATCGAAGCAACCCTACTATCCAGGTTCCTTCTCAAAGCCCTACTACCCAGGCTTTCATATCGAAGCAACCCAACTATCCAGGTTCCTTCTTACAACCCTACTATCCCGGCTTTCATATCAAAGTAACCCTACTATCCAGGTTCCTTCTCAAAGCCCTACTATCCCGGATTTCATATCGAAGTAACCCTACTATCCAGGTTCCTTCTCACAGCCCTACTACCCAGGCTTTCATATCGAAGTAACCCTAATATACAGGTTCCTTCTCAAAGCCCTATTATCCAGGCTTTCATATCGAAGTAACCCTACTATCCAGGTTCCTTCTCACGACCCTATTATCAAGGCTTTCATATCAAAGTAACCCTACCATCCAGGTTCCTTCTTACAGCCCTACTATCCTGGCTTTCATATCGAAGCAACCCTACCATCCAGGTTGCTTCTCAAAGCCCTACTATCCCGACTTTCATAGCGAAGCAACCCTCCTATCCAGGTTCCTTCTCACATCCCTACTACCTAGGTTTTCATTTCGATGTAACCCCACTATCCAGGTTCCTTCTCACAGCCCTACTATCCAAGCTTTCATCTCGAAGTAACTCTACTATCCAGGTTCCTTCTTATAACCCTACTATCTAGGCTTTCATATAGAAGAAACCCTACCATCCAGGTTCCTTCTCACATCCCTACTATCCAGGCTTTCATCTCGAAGTAACTCTACTATCCAGGTTCCTTCTCACAGTCCTACTATCCCGACTTTCATATCGAAGTAACCCTACCATCCAGGTTTCTTCTCACAGCCCTACTATCCCGGCTTTTATATCGAAGTTACCCTACTATCCAGGTTTCTTTTCACAGCCCTACTATCCAGGCTTTCATATCGAAGTAACCCTACCATCCAGGTTCCTTCTCACAACCCTACTATCCAGGCTTTCATATCGAAGTAACTCTACTATCCAAGTTCCTTCTCAAAGTCCTAGTATCTCCGCTTTCATATCGAAGTAACCCTACTATCAAGGTTTCTTCTCACATCCCTACTATCCCGGCTTTCATATCGAAGTAACCCTACTATCCAGCTTCCTTCTCACAACCATACTATCCCGACTTTCATATCGAAGTAACCCTACTATCCAGGTTCCTTCTTCACAAACCTACTATCTCAACTTTCATATTGAAGTAACCCTACTATCCAGGTTCGTTCTCACAGCCCTACTACCCAGGAATTCATATCGAAGTAACCCTACTATCCTGGTTCCTTCTTACTGCCCTACTCTCCAGGCTTTCATATCGAAGCAACCCTACTATCAGGGTTCCTTCTCACAGCCCTACTACCCAGGCTATCATATCGAAGCAACCCTACCATCCAGGTTCCTTCTTAAAGCCCTACTATCCCGACTTTCATAGCGAAGCAACCCTACTTTCTAGGTTCCTTCTCACAGCCCTACTACCCAGGTTTTTATTTTGATGTAACCCTACTATCCAGGTTCCTTCTCAAAGCCCTACTATCCTGGCTTTCATATCGAAGTAAGCCTACTATCCAGGTTCCTTCTCACAGCCCTACTACCCAGGCTTTCATATCGAAGTAACCCTACTATCCAGGTTCCTTCTTATAGCCCTACTATCCAGGCTTTCATATAGAAGCAACCCTACCATCCAGGTTCCTTCTCACAGCCCTACTATCCAGGCTTTCATATCGAAGTAACCCTACCATCCAGGTTCCTTCTCACAACCCTAATATCCCGGCTTTCATCTCGAAGTAACTCTACTATCCAGGTTCCTTCTCACAGCCCTACTATCCCGACTTTCATATCGAAGTAACCCTACTATCCAGGTTTCTTCTCACAGCCCTACTATCCCGACTTTAATATCGAAGTAAACGTACTATCCAGGTTCCTTCTCACAACCCTACTATCCCGGCTTTCATATCTAAGTAACCCTACTATCCAGGTTCCTTCTCACATTCCTACTATCCCGCTTTCATATCGAAGTAACCCTACTATCCAGGTTCCTTCTCACAGCCCTACTACCCAGGAATTCATATCGAAGTAACCCTACTATGCTAGTTCCTTCTCACAGCCCTACTCTCCACGCTTTCATATCGATGCAACCCTACTATCCAGCTTCCTTCTCATAGCCCTACTATCCCGGTTTTCATATCGAAGTAACCCTACCATCCAGGTTTCTTCTCACAACCCTACTATACAGGTTCCTTCTTACAACCCTACTATCCCGGCTTTCATATCGAAGTAACCCTACTATTCAGGATCCTTCTCAAAGCCCTACTATCCTGGCTTTCATATCGAAGTAACCCTACTATCCAGGTTCCTTCTCACAACCCTACTACCCAGGCTTTCATATCGAAGTAACCCTACTATCCAGGTTCCTTCTTATAGCCCTACTATCCAGGCTTTCATATAGAAGCAACCCTACCATCCATGTTCCTTCTCACAACCCTACTATCCAGGCTTTCATCTCGAAGTGACTCTACTATCCAGGTTCCTTCTCACAGCCCTACTATCCAGGATTTCATGTTGAAGTAACCCTACTATCCAGGTTCCTTCTCACATCCCTACTATCCAGGATTTCATATCGAAGTAACTCTACTATCCAGGTTCCTTCTCAAAACCCTACTATCCATGCTTTCATGTCGAAGTAACCCTACTATCCAGGTTCCTTCTCACAGCCCTACTACCCAGGCTTTCATATCGAAGTAACCCTACTATCCAGGTTCCTTCTTATAGCCCTACTATCCAGGCTTTCATATAGAAGCAACCCTACCATCCAGGTTCCTTCTCACAACCCTACTATCCCGGAATTCATCTCGAAGTAACTCTACTATCCAGGTTCCTTCTCACAGCCCTACTATCCCGGCTTTCATATCGAAGTAACCCTACTATCCAGGTTTCTTCTCACAGCCCTCTATCCCGACTTTCATATCGAAGTAACCCTACCATCCAGGTTTCTTCTCACAACCCTACTATCCAGGTTCCTTCTTACAACCCTACTATCCCGACTTTCATATCGAAGTAACCCTACTATCCAGGTTCCTTCTCAAAGCCCTACTATCCTGGCTTTCATATCGAAGTAACCCTACTATCCAGGTTCCTTCTCACAGCCCTACTACCCAGGATTTCATATCGAAGTAACCCTACTATCCAGGTTCCTTCTTATAGCCCTACTATCCAGGCTTTCATATAGAAGCAACCCTACCATCCAGGTTCCTAATCAACACCCTACTATCCAGGCTTTCATCTCGAAGTGACTCTACTATCCAGGTTCCTTCTCACAGCCCTACTATCCAGGCTTTCATGTTGAAGTAACCCGACTATCCAGGTTCCTTCTCACATCCCTACTATCCAGGCTTTCATATCGAAGTAACTCTACTATCGAGGTTCCTTCTCAAAACCCTACTATCCAAGATTTCATGTCGAAGTAACCCTACTATCCAGGTTCCTTCTCACAGCCCTACTATCCAGGCTTTTATCTCGAAGTAACTCTAATATCCAGGTTCCTTCTCACAGCCCTACTATCCAGGCTTTCATATCGAAGTAACCCTACCATCTAGGTTCCTTCTCACAACCCTACTATCCCGGCTTTCATCTCGAAGTAACTCTACTATCCAGGTTCCTTCTCACAGCCCTACTATCCCGACTTTCATATCGAAGTAACCCTACTATCCAGGTTTCTTCTCACAGCCCTACTATCCCGACTTTAATATCGAAGTAAACGTACTATCCAGGTTCCTTCTCACAACCCTACTATCCCGGCTTTCATATCTAAGTAACCCTACTATCCAGGTTCCTTCTCACATTCCTACTATCCCGGCTTTCATATCGAAGTAACCCTACTATCCAGGTTCCTTCTCACAGCCCTACTACCCAGGAATTCATATCGAAGTAACCCTACTATCCTAGTTCCTTCTCACAGGCCTACTCTCCACGCTTTCATATCGAAGCAACCCTACTATCCAGCTTCCTTCTCATAGCCCTACTATCCCAGTTTTCATATCGAAGTAACCCTACCATCCAGGTTTCTTCTCACAACCCTACTATCCAGGTTCCTTCTTACAACCCTACTATCCCGGCTTTCATATCGAAGTAACCCTACTATCCAGGTTCCTTCTCACATCCCTACTATCCAGGATTTCATATCGAAGTAACTCTACTATCCAGGTTCCTTCTCAAAACCCTACTATCCAGGCTTTCATGTCGAAGTAACCCTACTATCCAGGTTCCTTCTCACAACCCTACTATCCATGCTTTTATCTTGAAGTAACTCTACTATCCAGGTTCCTTCTCACATTCCTACTATCCCGGCTTTCATATCGAAGTAACCCTACTATCCAGGTTCCTTATCACAACCCTACTACCCAGGAATTCATATCGAAGTAACCCCACTATCCTGGTTCCTTCTCACAACCCTACTCTCCACGCTTTCATATTGAAGCAACCCTACTATCCAGCTTACTTCTCATAGCCCTACTATCCCGGTTTTCATATCGAAGTAACCCTACCATCCAGATTTCTTCTCACAACCCTACTATCCAGGTTCCTTCTTACAACCCTACTATCCGGGCTTTCATATCGAAGTAACCCTACTATCCAGGTACCTTCTCAAAGCCCTACTATCCTGGCTTTCATCTCGAAGTAACCCTACTATCCAGGTTCCTTCTCACAGCCCTACTATTCTGGCTTTCATATCGAAGCAACCCTACCATCCAGGTTCCTTCTTAAAGCCCTACTATCCCGACTTTCATAGTGAAGCAACCCTACTATCCAGGTTCCTTCTCACAGCCCTACTACCTAGGTTTTCATTTCGAAGTAACCCTACTATCCAGGTTCCTTCTTATAGCCCTACTATCCAGGCTTTCATATAGAAGCAACCCTACCATCCAGGTTCCTTCTCACAGCCCTACTATCCAGGCTTTCATCTCGAAGTGACTCTACTATCCAGGTTATTTCTCACAGCCCTACTATCCAGGATTTCATGTTGAAGTAACCCTACTATCCAGGTTCCTTCTCACATCCCTACTATCCAGGATTTCATATCGAAGTAACTCTACTATCCAGGTTCCTTCTCAAAACCCTACTATCCAGGCTTTCATGTCGAAGTAACCCTACTATCCAGGTTCCTTCTCACAGCCCTACTACCCAGGCTTTCATATCGAAGTAACCCTACTATCCAGGTTCCTTCTTATAGCCCTACTATCCAGGCTTTCATATAGAAGCAACCCTACCATCCAGGTTCCTTCTCACAACCCTACTATCCCGGCTTTCATCTCGAAGTAACTCTACTATCCAGGTTCCTTCTCACAGCCCTACTATCCCGGCTTTCATATCGAAGTAACCCTACTATCCAGGTTTCTTCTCACAGCCCTACTATCCCGACTTTCATATCGAAGTAACCCTACCATCCAGGTTTCTTCTCACAACCCTACTATCCAGGTTCCTTCTTACAACCCTACTATCCCGACTTTCATATCGAAGTAACCCTACTATCCAGGTTCCTTCTCAAAGCCCTACTATCCTGGCTTTCATATCGAAGTAACCCTACTATCCAGGTTCCTTCTCACAGCCCTACTACCCAGGCTTTCATATCGAAGTAACCCTACTATCCAGGTTCCTTCTTATAGCCCTACTATCCAGGCTTTCATATAGAAGCAACCCTACCATCCAGGTTCCTTCTCACAGCCCTACTATCCAGGCTTTCATCTCGAAGTGACTCTACTATACAGGGTCCTTCTCACAGCCCTACTATCCAGGCTTTCATGTTGAAGTAACCCGACTATCCAGGTTCCTTCTCACATCCCTACTATCCAGGCTTTCATATCGAAGTAACTCTACTATCCAGGTTCCTTCTCAAAACCCTACTATCCAGGCTTTCATGTCGAAGTAACCCTACTATCCAGGTTCCTTCTCACAGCCCTACTATCCAGGCTTTTATCTCGAAGTAACTCTAATATCCAGGTTCCTTCTCACAGACCTACTATCCAGGCTTTCATATCGAAGTAACCCTACCATCTAGGTTCCTTCTCACAACCCTACTATCCCGGCTTTCATCTCGAAGTAACTCTCCTATCCAGGTTCCTTCTCACAGCCCTACTATCCCGACTTTCATATCGAAGTAACCCTACTATCTAGGTTTCTTCTCACAGCCCTACTATCCCGACTTTAATATCGAAGTAAACGTACTATCCAGGTTCCTTCTCACAACCCTACTATCCCGACTTTCATATCTAAGTAACCCTACTATCCAGGTTCCTTCTCACATTCCTACTATCCCGGCTTTCATATCGAAGTAACCCTACTATCCAGATTCCTTCTCACAGCCCTACTACCCAAGAATTCATATCGAAGTAACCCTACTATCCTAGTTCCTTCTCACAGCCCTACTCTCCACGCTTTCATATCGAAGCAACCCTACTATCCAGCTTCCTTCTCATAGCCCTACTATCCCGGTTTTCATATCGAAGTAACCCTACCATCCAGGTTTCTTCTCACAACCCTACTATCTAGGTTCCTTCTTACAACCCTACTATCCCGGCTTTCATATCGAACTAACCCTACTATCCAGGTTCCTTCTCAAATCTCTACTATCCAGGATTTCATATCGAAGTAACTCTACTATCCAGGTTCCTTCTCAAAACCCTACTATCCAGGCTTTCATGTCAAAGTAACCCTACTATCCAGGTTCCTTCTCATAACCCTACTATCCATGCTTTTATCTTGAAGTAACTCTACTATCCAGGTTCCTTCTCACATTCCTACTATCCCGGCTTTCATATCGAAGTAACCCTACTATCCAGGTTCCTTCTCACAGCCCTACTACCCAGGAATTCATATCGAAGTAACCCCACTATCCTGGTTCCTTCTCACAACCCTACTCTCCACGCTTTCATATTGAAGCAACCCTACTATCCAGCTTACTTCTCATAGCCCTACTATCCCGGATTTCATATCGAAGTAACCCTACCATCCAGGTTTCTTCTCACAACCCTACTATCCAGATTCCTTCTTATAACCCTACTATCCGGGCTTTCATATCGAAGTAACCCTACTATCCAGGTTCCTTCTCAAAGCCCTACTATTCTGGCTTTCATCTCGAAGTAACCCTACTATCCAGGTTCCTTCTCACAGCCCTACTACCCAGGCTTTCATATCGAAGTAACCCTACTATCTAGGTTCCTTCTTATAGCCCTACTATCCAGGCTTTCATATCAAAGTAACCCTACCATCCAGGTTCCTTCTCACAGCCCTACTATTCTGGCTTTCATATTGAAGCAACCCTACCATCCAGGTTCCTTCTTAAAGCCCTACTATCCCGGCTTTCATAGTGAAGCAACCCTACTATCCAGGTTCCTTCTCACAGCCCTACTACCTAGGTTTTCATTTCGAAGTAACCCTACTATCCAGGTTCCTTCTCACAGCCCTACTATATAGGCTTTCATATAGAAGCAACCCTACTTTCCAGGTTCCTTCTCACAGCCCTACTATCCAGGATTTCATCTCGAAGTAACTCTACTATCCAGGTTCCTTCTCACAACCCTACTATCCAGGATTTCATATAGAAGCAACCTTACCATCCAGGTTCCTTCTCACAGCCCTACTATCAAGGATTTCATCTCGAAGTGACTCTAATATCCAGGTTCCTTCTCACAGCCCTACTATCCAGGATTTCATATAGAAGCAACCCTACCATCCAAGTTCCTTCTCACAGCCCTACTATCCAGGCTTTCATCTCGAAGTAACTCTACTATCCAGGTTCCTTCTCACAACCCTACTATCCAGGCTTTCATCTTGAAGTAACTCTACTATCAAAGTTCCTTCTCACAGTCCTAGTATCCCGGCTTTCATATCGAAGTAACCCTACTATCCAGGTTTCTTCTCACATCCCTACTATCCCGGCTTTCATATCGAAGTAACCCTACTATCCAGGTTCCTTCTCACAACCATACTATCCCGACTTTCATACCGAAGTAACCCTACTATCCAGGTTCCTTCTTCAAAACCCTAATATCCCGTCTTTCATATCGAAGTAACCCTACTATCTAGGTTCGTTCTCACTGCCCTACTACCCAGGAATTCATATCGAAGCAACCCTACCATCCAAGTTCCTTCTTAAAGCCCTACTATCCCGGCTTTCATAGCGAAGCAACCCTACTATCCAGGTTCCTTCTCACATCCCTACTACCCAGGTTTTCATTTCGAAGTAACCCTACTATCCAGGTTCCTTCTCACAGCCCTACTATCTAAGCTTTCATATAGAAGAAACCCTACTTTCCAAGTTCCTTCTCACAGCCCTACTACCCAGGAATTCATATCGAAGTAACCCTATTATCCTGGTTCCTTCTCACAGCCCTACTCTCCACGCTTTCATATCGAAGCAACCCTACTATCCAGCTTACTTCTCATAGCCGTACTATCCCGGTTTTCATATCGAAGTAACCCTACCATCCAGGTTTCTTCTCACAACCCTACTATCCAGGTTCCTTCTTACAACCCTACTATCCCGGCTTTCATATCGAAGTAACCCTACTATCCAGTTTCCTTCTCACAGCCCTACTACCCAGGCTTTCATATCGAAGTAACCCTACTATCCAGGTTCCTTCTTATAGCCCTACTATCCAGGCTTTCATATCAAAGTAACCCTACCATCCAGGTTCCTTCTCACAGCCCTACTATCCTGGCTTTCATATCGAAGAAACCCTACCATCCAGGTTCCTTCTTAAAGCCCTACTATCCCGGCTTTCATAGCGAAGCAACCCTACTATCCAGGTTCCTTCTCACAGCCATACTACCCAGGTTTTCATTTCGAAGTTACCCTACTATCCAAGTTCCTTCTCACAACCCTACTATCTAGGCTTTCATATAGAAGCAACCCTACTTTCCAGGTTCCTTCTCACAGCCCTACTATCCAGGCTTTCATCTCGAAGTAACTCTACTATCCAGGTTCCTTCTCACAACCCTACTATCCAGGATTTCATATAGAAGCAACCCTACCATCCAGGTTCCTTCTCACAGCCCTACTATCCAGGCTTTCATCTCGAAGAGACTCTACTATCCAGGTTCCTTCTCATAGCCCTACTATCCAGGCTTTCATGTCGAAGTAACCCTACTATCCAGGTTCCTTCACACATCCCTACTATCCAGGCTTTTATATCGAAGTAACTCTACTATCCAGGTTCCTTCTCACAACCCTATTATCCAGGCTTTCATCTTGAAGTAACTCTACTATCCAGGTTCCTTCTCACAGCCCTACTATCCAGGCTTTCATATCAAAGTAACCCTACCATCAAGGTTCCTTCTTACAACCCTACTATCCAGGCTTTCATCTCGAAGTAACTCTACTATCCAAGTTCTTTCTCACAGTCCTAGTATCCCGTCTTTCATATCGAAGTAACCCTACTATCCAAGTTCCTTCTCACATCCCTACTATCCCGACTTTCATATCGAAGTAACCCTACTATCCAGGTTCCTTCTCACAACCATACTATCCCGACTTTCATATCGAGGTAACCCTACTATCCAGGTTCCTTCTTCAAAACCCTACTATCCCGGCTTTCATATCGAATTAACCCTACTATCCAGGTTCGTTCTCACAGCCCTACTACCCAGGAATTCATATCGAAGTAACCCTACTATCCTAGTTCCTTCTTACTGCCCTACTCTCCAGGCTTTCATATCGAAGCAACCCTACTATCCAGGTTCCTTCTCATAGCCCTACTACCCAGGCTATCATATTAAAGCAACCCTACCATCCAGGTTCCTTCTTAAAGCCCTACTATCCCGACTTTCATAGTGAAGCAACCCTACTATCCAGGTTCCTTCTCACAGCCCTACTACCCAGGTTTTCATTTCGAAGTAATCCTACTATCCAGGTTCCTTCTCACAGCCCTACTATCTAGGCTTTCATATAGAAGCAACCTTACTTTCGAAGTTCCTTCTCACAGCCCTACTATCCAGGCTTTCATCTCGAAGTAACTCTACTAACCAGGTTCCTTCTCACAGCCCTACTATCCAAGAATTCATATAGAAGCAACCCTACCATCCAGGTTCCTTCTCACAACCCTACTATCCAGGCTTTCATCTCGAAGTGACTCTACTATCTAGGTTCCTCCTTACATCCCTACTATCCAGGCTTTCATGTCGAAGTAACCCTAATATCCAGGTTCCTTCTCACAACCCTACTATTCAGGCTTTCAACTCGAAGTAACTCTTCTATCCAGGTTCCTTCTCACAACCCTACTATCCAGGCTTTCATATCGAAGTAACCCTACCATCCTGGTTCCTTCTCACATCCCTACTATCCAGGCTTTCATCTCGAAGTAACTGTACTATCCAGGTTCCTTCTCACAGCCCTACTATCCAGGCTTTCATATCAAAGTAACCCTACCATCCAGGTCCCTTCTCACAGCCCTACTATCCTGGCTTTCATATCGAAGGAACCCTACCATCCAGGTTCCTTCTTAAAGCCCTACTATCCCGGCTTTCATAGCGAAGAAACCCTACTATCCAGGTTCCTTCTCACAGCCATACTACCCAGGTTTTCATTTCGAAGTAACCCTACTATCCAGGTTCCTTCTCACAGACCTACTATCTAGGCTTTCATATAGAAGCAACCCTACTTTCCAAGTTCCTTCTCACAACCCTACTATCCAGGCTTTCATCTCGAAGTAACTCTACTATCCAGGTTCCTTCTCACAGCCCTACTATCCAAGAATTCATATAGAAGCAACCCTACCATCCAGGTTCCTTCTCACAGCCCTACTATCCAGGCTTTCATCTCGAAGTGACTCTACTATCTAGGTTCCTTCCCACAGCCCTACTATCCAGGCTTTCATGTTGAAGTAACCCTACTTTCCAGGATCCTTCTCACATCCCTACTATCCAGGCTTTCATATCGAAGTAACTCTACTATCCAGGTTCCTTCTCACAACCCTACTATCCAGGCTTTCATGTCGAAGTAACCCTACTATCCAGGTTCCTTCTCACAGCCCTACTATCCAGGCTTTCATCTCGAAGTAACTCTACTATCCAGGTTCCTTCTCACAGCCCTACTATCCAGGCTTTCATATCAAAGTAACCCTACCATCCAGGTCCCTTCTCACAGCCCTACTATCCTGGCTTTCATATCGAAGGAACCCTACCATCCAGGTTCCTTCTTAAAGCCCTACTATCCCGGCTTTCATAGCGAAGCAACCCTACTATCCAGGTTCCTTCTCACAGCCATACTACCCAGGTTTTCATTTCGAAGTAACCCTACTATCCAGGTTCCTTCTCACAGACCTACTATCTAGGCTTTCATATAGAAGCAACCCTACTTTCCAAGTTCCTTCTCACAGCCCTACTATCCAGGCTTTCATCTCGAAGTAACTCTACTATCCAGGTTCCTTCTCACAGCCCTACTATCCAAGAATTCATATAGAAGCAACCCTACCATCCAGGTTCCTTCTCACAGCCCTACTATCCAGGCTTTCATCTCGAAGTGACTCTACTATCTAGGTTCCTTCTTACATCCCTACTATCCAGGCTTTCATGTCGAAGTAACCCTAATAACCAGGTTCCTTCTCACAACCCTACTATCCAGGCTTTCATCTCGAAGTAACTCTACTATCCAGGTTCCTTCTCACAGCCCTACTATCCAGGCTTTCATATCGAAGTAACCCTACCATCCAGGTTCCTTCTCACATCCCTACTATCCCGGCTTTCATATCTAAGTAACCCTACTATCCAGGTTCCTTCTCACAGTCCTACTATCCCGGCTTTCATATCGAAGTAACCCTACTATCCAGGTTCCTTCTCACAGCCTTACTACCCAGGAATTCATATCGAAGTAACCCTACTATACTGGTTCCTTCTCACAGCCCTACTCTCTACGCTTTCATATCAAAGCAACCCTACTATCCAGCTTCCTTCTCATAGCCGTACTATCCCGGTTTTCATATCAAAGTAACCCTACCATCTAGGTTTCTTCTCACAACCCTACAATCCAGGTTCCTTCTTACAACCCTACTATCCCGACTTTCATATCGAAGTAACCCTACTATCCAGGTTCCTTCTCACAGCCCTACTACCCAGGCTTTCATATCGAAGTAACCCTACTATCCAGGTTCCTTCTCACAACCCTATTGTCAAGGATTTCATATCGAAGTAACCCTACTATCCAGGTTCCTTCTTATAGCCCTACTATCCAGGCTTTCATATCAAAGTAACCCTACCATCCAAGTTCCTTCTCACAGTCCTACTATCCCGGCTTTCATATCGAAGTAACCCTACTATCCAGGTTCCTTCTCACAGCCCTACTACCCAGGAATTCATATTGAAGTAACCCTACTATCCAGGTTCCTTCTCACAGCCCTACTCTCTACGCTTTCATATCGAAGCAACCCTACTATCCAGCTTCCTTCTCATAGCCGTACTATCTCAGTTTTCATATCGAAGTAACCCTACCATCCAGGTTTCTTCTCACAACCCTACTATCCAGGTTCCTTCTTACAACCCTACTATCCCGACTTTCATATCGAAGTAACCCTACTATCCAGGTTCCTTCTCACAGCCCTACTACCCAGGCTTTCATATCGAAGTAACCCTACTATCCAAGTTCCTTCTCACAACCCTATTGTCAAGGATTTCATATCGAAGTACCCCTACTATCTAGGTTCCTTCTTATAGCCCTACTATCCAGGCTTTCATATCAAAGTAACCCTACCATCCAGGTTCCTTCTCACAGCCCTACTATCCTGGCTTTCATATCGAAGCAACCCTACCATCCAGGTTCCTTCTTAAAGCCCTACTATCCTGGCTTTCATAGGGAAGCAACCCTACTATCCAGGTTCCTTCTCACAGCCCTACTACCCAGGTTTTCATTTCGAAGTAACCCTACTATCCAGGTTCCTTCTCAGAGCCCTACTATCTAGGCTTTCATATAGAAGCAACCCTACTTTCCAGGTTCCTTCTCACAGCCCTACTATCCAGGCTTTCATCTCGAAGTGACTCTACTATCCAGGTTCCTTCCCACAGCCATACTATCCAGGCTTTAATGTGGAAGCAACCCTACCATCCAGGTTCCTTCTCACAGCCCTACTATCCTGGCTTTCATCTCGAAGTGACTCTACTATCCAGGTTCCTTCCCACAGCCCTACTATCCAGGCTTTCATGTTGAAGTAACCCTACTATCCAGGTTCCTTCTCACATCCCTACTATCCAGGCTTTCATGTCGAAGTAACCCTACTATCCAGGTTCCTTCTCACAGCCCTACTATCCAGGCTTTCATCTCGAAGTAACTCTACTATCCAGGTTCCTTCTCACAGCCATACTACCCAGGTTTTCATTTCGAAGTAACCCTACTATCCAGGTTCCTTCTCACAGCCCTACTATCTAGGCTTTCATATAGAAGCAACCCTACTTTCCAGGTTCCTTCTCACATCCCTACTATCAAGGCTTTCATCTCGAAGTTACTCTACTATCCAGGTTCCTTCTCACAACCCTACTATCCAGGATTTCATATAGAAGCAACCCTACCATCCAGGTTCCTTCTCACAGCCATACTATCCATGCTTTCATATCGAAGTAACTCTACTATCCAGGTTCCTTCTCACAGCCCTACTATCCAGGCTTTCATATCAAAGTAACCCTACCATCCAGGTTCCTTCTCACAGCCCTACTATCCTGGCTTTCATATCGAAGGAACCCTACCATCCAGGTTCCTTCTTAAAGCCCTACTATCCCGGCTTTCATAGCGAAGCAACCCTACTATCCAGGTTCCTTCTCACAGCCATACTACCCAGGTTTTCATTTCGAAGTAACCCTACTATCCAGGTTCCTTCTCACAGCCCTACTATCTAGGCTTTCATATAGAAGCAACCCTACTTTCCAAGTTCCTTCTCACAGCCCTACTATCCAGGCTTTCATCTCGAAGTAACTCTACTATCCAGGTTCCTTCTCACAGCCCTACTATCCAAGAATTCATATAGAAGCAACCCTACCATCCAGGTTCCTTCTCACAGCCCTTCTATCCAGGCTTTCATCTCGAAGTGACTCTACTATCTAGGTTCCTTCTTACATCCCTACTATCCAGGCTTTCATGTCGAAGTAACCCTAATAACCAGGTTCCTTCTCACAACCCTACTATCCAGGCTTTCATCTCGAAGTAACTCTACTATCCAGGTTCCTTCTCACAGCCCTACTATCCAGGCTTTCATATCGAAGTAACCCTACCATCCAGGTTCCTTCTCACAGCCCTACTATCCCGGCTTTCATATCTAAGTAACCCTACTATCCAGGTTCCTTCTTACAGTCCTACTATCCCGGCTTTCATATCGAAGTAACCCTACTATCCAGGTTCCTTCTCACAGCCTTACTACCCAGGAATTCATATCGAAGTAACCCTACTATCCTGGTTCCTTCTCACAGCCCTACTCTCTACGCTTTCATATCGAAGCAACCCTACTATCCAGCTTCCTTCTCATAGCCGTACTATCTCGGTTTTCATATCGAAGTAACCCTACCATCCAGGTTTCTTCTCACAACCCTACAATCCAGGTTCCTTCTTACAACCCTACTATCCCGACTTTCATATCGAA
This sequence comes from Vicia faba, assembly GCA_948472305.1. Lineage (NCBI taxonomy): Eukaryota > Viridiplantae > Streptophyta > Magnoliopsida > Fabales > Fabaceae > Vicia > Vicia faba. The sequence continues at coordinate 1,433,955,568 of OX451741.1, read as the reverse complement.
GTAAACCTACTATCCAGGTTCCTTTTCACAGCCCTACTACCCAGGCTTTCATATCGAAGTAACCCTACTATCCAGGTTCCTTCTCACAACCCTATTGTCAAGGATTTCATATCGAAGTAACCCTACTATCCAGGTTCCTTCTTATAGCCCTACTATCCAGGCTTTCATATCAAAGTAACCCTACCATCCAGGTTCCTTCTCACAGTCCTACTATCCCGGCTTTCATATCGAAGTAACCCTACTATCCAGGTTCCTTCTCACAGCCCTACTACCCATGAATTCATATCGAAGTAACCCTACTATCCAGGTTCCTTCTCACAGCCCTACTCTCTACGCTTTCATATCGAAGCAACCCTACTATCCAGCTTCCTTCTCATAGCCGTACTATCCCAGTTTTCATATCGAAGTAACCCTACCATCCAGGTTTCTTCTCACAACCCTACTATCCGGGTTCCTTCTTACAACCCTACTATCCCGACTTTCATATCGAAGTAACCCTACTATCCAGGTTCCTTCTCACAGCCCTACTACCCAGGCTTTCATATCGAAGTAACCCTACTATCCAGGTTCCTTCTCACAGCCCTATTGTCAAGGATTTCATATCGAAGTACCCCTACTATCTAGGTTCCTTCTTATAGCCCTACTATCCAGGCTTTCATATCAAAGTAACCCTACCATCCAGGTTTCTTCTCACAGCCCTACTATCCTGGCTTTCATATCGAAGCAACCCTACCATCCAGGTTCCTTCTCACAGCCCTACTACCCAGGTTTTCATTTCGAAGTAACCCTACTATCCAGGTTCCTTCTCACAGCCCTACTATCTAGGCTTTCATATAGAAGCAACCCTACTTTCCAGGTTCCTTCTCACAGCCCTACTATCCAGGCTTTCATCTCGAAGTGACTCTACTATCCAGGTTCCTTCCCACAGCCCTACTATCCAGGCTTTAATGTTGAAGCAACCCTACCATCCAGGTTCCTTCTCACAGCCCTGCTATCCAGGCTTTCATCTCGAAGTGACTCTACTATCCAGGTTCCTTCCCACAGCCCTACTATCCAGGCTTTCATGTTGAAATAACCCTACTATTCAGGTTCCTTCTCACATCCCTACTATCCAGGCTTTCATATCGAAGTAACTCTACTATCCAGATTCCTTCTCACAACCCTATTGTCAAGGATTTCATATCGAAGTAACCCTACTATCCAGGTTCCTTCTTATAGCCCTACTATCCAGGCTTTCATATCAAAGTAACCCTACCATCCAAGTTCCTTCTCACAGTCCTACTATCCCGGCTTTCATATCGAAGTAACCCTACTATCCAGGTTCCTTCTCACAGCCCTACTACCCAGGAATTCATATCGAAGTAACCCTACTATCCAGGTTCCTTCTCACAGCCCTACTCTCTACGCTTTCATATCGAAGCAACCCTACTATCCAGCTTCCTTCTCATAGCCGTACTATCCCGGTTTTCATATCGAAGTAACCCTACCATCCAGGTTTCTTCTCACAACCCTACTATCCAGGTTCCTTCTTACAACCCTACTATCCCGAATTTCATATCGAAGTAACCCTACTATCCAGGTTCCTTCTCACAGCCCTACTACCCAGGCTTTCATATCGAAGTAACCCTACTATCCAAGTTCCTTCTCACAACCCTATTGTCAAGGATTTCATATCGAAGTACCCCTACTATCTAGGTTCCTTCTTATAGCCCTACTATCCAGGCTTTCATATCAAAGTAACCCTACCATCCAGGTTCCTTCTCACAGCCCTACTATCCTGGCTTTCATATCGAAGCAACCCTACCATCCAGGTTCCTTCTTAAAGCCCTACTATCCTGGCTTTCATAGGGAAGCAACCCTACTATCCAGGTTCCTTCTCACAGCCCTACTACCCAGGTTTTCATTTCGAAGTAACCCTACTATCCAGGTTCCTTCTCAGAGCCCTACTATCTAGGCTTTCATATAGAAGCAACCCTATTTTCCAGGTTCCTTCTCACAACCCTACTATCCAGGCTTTCATCTCGAAGTGACTCTACTATCCAGGTTCCTTCCCACAGCCATACTATCCAGGCTTTAATGTGGAAGCAACCCTACCATCCAGGTTCCTTCTCACAGCCCTACTATCCAGGCTTTCATCTCGAAGTGACTCTACTATCCAGGTTCCTTCCCACAGCCCTACTATCCAGGCTTTCATGTTGAAGTAACCCTACTATCCAGGTTCCTTCTCACATCCCTACTATCCAGGCTTTCATGTCGAAGTAACCCTACTATCCAGGTTCCTTCTCACAGCCCTACTATCCAGGCTTTCATCTCGAAGTAACTCTACTATCCAGATCCTTCTCACAGCCATACTACCCAGGTTTTCATTTCGAAGTATCCCTACTATCCAGGTTCCTTCTCACAGCCCTACTATCTAGGCTTTCATATAGAAGCAACCCTACTTTCCAGGTTCCTTCTCACATCCCTACTATCCAGGCTTTCATCTCGAAGTAACTCTACTATCCAGGTTCCTTCTCACAACCCTACTATCCAGGATTTCATATAGAAGCAACCCTACCATCCAGGTTCCTTCTCACAGCCATACTATCCAGGCTTTCATATCGAAGTAACTCTACTATCCAGGTTCCTTCTCACATCCCAACTATCCAGGCTTTCATATCAAAGTAACCCTACCATCCAGGTTCCTTCTCACAGCCCTACTATCCTGGCTTTCATATCGAAGGAACCCTACCATCCAGGTTCCTTCTTAATGCCCTACTATCCCGGCTTTCATAGCGAAGCAACCCTACTATCCAGGTTCCTTCTCACAGCCATACTACCCAGGTTTTCATTTCGAAGTAACCCTACTATCCAGGTTCCTTCTCACAGCCCTACTATCTAGGCTTTCATATAGAAGCAACCCTACTTTCCAAGTTCCTTCTCACAGCCCTACTATCCAGGCTTTCATCTCGAAGTAACTCTACTATCCAGGTTCCTTCTCACAGCCCTACTATCCAAGAATTCATATAGAAGCAACCCTACCATCCAGGTTCCTTCTCACATCCCTACTATCCAGGCTTTCATCTCGAAGTGACTCTACTATCTAGGTTCCTTCTTACATCCCTACTATCCAGGCTTTCATGTCGAAGTAACCCTAATAACCAGGTTCCTTCTCACAACCCTACTATCCAGGCTTTCATCTCGAAGTAACTCTACTATCCAGGTTCCTTCTCACAGCCCTACTATCCAGGCTTTCATATCGAAGTAACCCTACCATCCAGGTTCCTTCTCACATCCCTACTATCCCGGCTTTCATATCTAAGTAACCCTACTATCCAGGTTCCTTCTTACAGTCCTACTATCCCGGCTTTCATATCGAAGTAACCCTACTATCCAGGTTCCTTCTCACAGCCTTACTACCCAGGAATTCATATCGAAGTAACCCTACTATCCTGGTTCCTTCTCACAGCCCTACTCTCTACGCTTTCATATCGAAGCAACCCTACTATCCAGCTTCCTTCTCATAGCCGTACTATCTCGGTTTTCATATCGAAGTAACCCTACCATCCAGGTTTCTTCTCACAACCCTACAATCCAGGTTCCTTCTTACAACCCTACTATCCCGACTTTCATATCGAAGTAAACCTACTATCCAGGTTCCTTCTCACAGCCCTACTACCCAGGCTTTCATATCGAAGTAACCCTACTATCCAGGTTCCTTCTCACAACCCTATTGTCAAGGATTTCATATCGAAGTAACCCTACTATCCAGGTTCCTTCTTATAGCCCTACTATCCAGGCTTTCATATCAAAGTAACCCTACCATCCAGGTTCCTTCTCACAGTCCTACTATCCCGGCTTTCATATCGAAGTAACCCTACTATCCAGGTTCCTTCTCACAGCCCTACTACCCATGAATTCATATCGAAGTAACCCTACTATCCAGGTTCCTTCTCACAGCCCTACTCTCTACGCTTTCATATCGAAGCAACCCTACTATCCAGCTTCCTTCTCATAGCCGTACTATCCCGGTTTTCATATCGAAGTAACCCTACCATCCAGGTTTCTTCTCACAACCCTACTATCCGGGTTCCTTCTTACAACCCTACTATCCCGACTTTCATATCGAAGTAACCCTACTATCCAGGTTCCTTCTCACAGCCCTACTACCCAGGCTTTCATATCAAAGTAACCCTACTATCCAGGTTCCTTCTCACAGCCCTATTGTCAAGGATTTCATATCGAAGTACCCCTACTATCTAGGTTCCTTCTTATAGCCCTACTATCCAGGATTTCATATCAAAGTAACCCTACCATCCAGGTTTCTTCTCACAGCCCTACTATCCTGGCTTTCATATCGAAGCAACCCTACCATCCAGGTTCCTTCTCACAGCCCTACTACCCAGGTTTTCATTTCGAAGTAACCCTACTATCCAGGTTCCTTCTCACAGCCCTACTATCTAGGCTTTCATATAGAAGCAACCCTACTTTCCAGGTTCCTTCTCACAGCCCTACTATCCAGGCTTTCATCTCGAAGTGACTCTACTATCCAGGTTCCTTCCCACAGCCCTACTATCCAGGCTTTAATGTTGAAGCAACCCTACCATCCAGGTTCCTTCTCACAGCCCTGCTATCCAGGCTTTCATCTCGAAGTGACTCTACTATCCAGGTTCCTTCCCACAGCCCTACTATCCAGGCTTTCATGTTGAAATAACCCTACTATTCAGGTTCCTTCTCACATCCCTACTATCCAGGCTTTCATATCGAAGTAACTCTACTATCCAGGTTCCTTCTCACAACCCTACTATCCAGGCTTTCATGTCGAAGTAACCCTACTATCGAGGTTCCTTCTCACAGCCCTACTATCCAGGCTTTCATCTCGAAGTAACTCTACTATCCAGGTTCCTTCTCACATCCCTACTATCCAGGCTTTCATATCAAAGTAACCCTACCATCCAGGTTCCTTCTCACAGCCCTACTATCCTGGCTTTCATATCGAAGCAACCCTACCATCCAGGTTCCTTCTTAAAGCCCTACTATCCCGGCTTTCATAGCGAAGCAACCCTATTATCCAGGTTGCTTCTCACAGCCATACTACCCAGGTTTTCATTTCGAAGTAACCCTACTATGCAGGTTTCTTCTCACAACCCTACTATCTAGGCTTTCATATAGAAGCAACCCTACTTTCCAGGTTCCTTCTCACATCCCTACTATCCAAGCTTTCACCTCGAAGTAACTCTACTATCCAGGTTCCTTCTTACAACCCTACTATCCAGGATTTCATATAGAAGCAACCCTACCATCCATGTTCCTTCTCACAACCCTACTATCCAGGCTTTCATCTCGAAGTGACTCTACTATCCAGGTTCCTTCTCACAGCCCTACTATACAGGCTTTCATGTCGAAGTAACCCTACTATCCAGGTTCCTTCTCACATCCCTACTATCCAGGCTTTCATATCGAAGTAACTCTACTATCCAGGTTCCTTCTCACAACCCTACTATCCAGGCTTTCATCTTGAAGTAACTCTACTATCCAGGTTCCTTCTCACAGCCCTACTATCCAGGCTTTCATATCGAAGTAACCCTATCATCCAGGTTCCTTCTCATAACCCTACTATCCAGGCTTTCATCTCGAAGTAACTCGACTATCCAAGTTCCTTCTCACAGTCCTAGTATCCCGGCTTTCATATCGAAGTAACCCTACTATCCAGGTTTCTTATAACATCCCTACTATCCCGGCTTTCATATCGAAGTAACCCTACTATCCAGGTTCCTTCTCACAACCATACTATCCCGACTTTCATATCGAAGTAACCCTACTATCCAGGTTCCTTCTTCAAAACCCTACTATCCCGGTTTTCATATCGAAGTAACCCTACTATCCAGGTTCGTTCTCACAACCCTACTACCCAGGAATTTTTATTGAAGTAACCCTACTATCCTGGTTCCTTCTTACTGCCCTACTCTCCAGGCTTTCATATCGAAGCAACCCTACTATCCAGGTTCCTTCTCACATCCATACTACCCAGGCTATCATATCGAAGCAACCCTACCATCCAAGTTCCTTCTTAAAGCCCCACTATCCGGCTTTCATAGCGAAGCAACCCTACTATTCAGGTTCCTTCTCACAGCCCTACTACCCAGGTTTTCATTTCGAAGTAACCCTACTATCCAGGTTCCTTCTCACAGCCCTACTATCTAGGCTTTCATATAGAAGAAACCCTATTTTCCAAGTTCCTTCTCACAGCCCTACTATCCAGGCTTTCATCTCGAAGTAACTCTACTATCCAGGTTCCTTCTCACAGCCCTACTATCCAAGAATTCATATAGAAGCAACCCTACCATCCAGGTTCCTTCTCACAGCCCTACTATCCAGGCTTTCATCTCGAAGTGACTCTACTATCTAGGTTCCTTCTTACATCCCTACTATCAGGCTTTCATGTCGAAGTAACCCTAATATCCAGGTTCCTTCTCACAACCCTACTATCCAGGCTTTCATCTCGAAGTAACTCTACTATCCAGGTTCCTTCTCACAGCCCTACTATCCAGGCTTTCATATCAAAGTAACCCTACCATCCAAGTTCCTTCTCACATCCCTACTATCCCGGCTTTCATCTCGAAGTAACTCTACTATCCAGGTTCCTTCTCACAGCCCTACTATCTCGACTTTCATATCGAAGTAACCCTACTATCCAGGTTTCTTCTCACAGCCCTACTATCCGAACTTTCATATCGAAGTAAACCTATTATCCAGGTTCCTTCTCACAACCCTACTATCCCAGCTTTCATATCTAAGTAACCCTACTATCCAGGTTCCTTCTCACAGTCCTACTATCCCGACTTTCATATCGAAGTAACCCTACTATCCTGGTTCCTTCTCACAGCCCTACTACCCAGGAATTCATATCGAAGTAACGCTACTATCCTGATTCCTTCTCACAGCCCCACTCTCTATACTTTCATATCGAAGTAACCCTACTATCCAGCTTCCTTCTCATAGCCGTACTATCCCGGTTTTCATATCGAAGTAACCCTACCATCCAGGTTTCTTCTCACAACCCTACTATCCAGGTTCCTTCTTACAACCCTACTATCCGGACTTTCATATCGAAGTAACCCTACTATCCAGGATCCTTCTCACAACCCTACTACCCAGGCTTTCATATCGAAGTAACCCTACTCTCCAGGTTCCTTCTCACAACCCTATTGTCAAGGATTTCATATCGAAGTAACCCTACTATCCAGGTTCCTTCTTATAGCCCTACTATCCAGGCTTTCGTATCAAAGTAACCCTACCATCCAGGTTCCTTCTCACAGCCCTACTATCCTGGCTTTCATATCGAAGCAACCCTACCATCCAGGTTCCTTCTTAAAGCCCTACTATCCTGGCTTTCATTGGGAAGCAACCCTACTATCCAGGTTCCTTCTCACAACCCTACTACCCAGGTTTTCATTTCGAAGTAAACCTACTATCCAGGTTCCTTCTCACAGCCCTACTATCTAGGCTTTTATATAGAAGCAACCCTACTTTCCAGGTTCCTTCTCACAACCCTACTATCATGGCTTTCATCTCGAAGTGACTCTACTATCCAGGTTCCTTCCCACAGCCCTACTATCTAGGCTTTCATGTTGAAGCAACCCTACCATCCAGGTTCCTTCTCACAGCCCTACTATCCAGGCATTCATCTCGAAGTGACTCTACTATCTAGGTTCCTTCCCACAGCCCTACTATCTAGGCTTTCATGTTGAAGTAACCCTACTATCCAGGTTCCTTCTCACATCCCTACTATCCAGGCTTTCATATCGAAGTAACTCTACTATCCAGGTTCCTTTTCACAACCCTACTATCCAGGCTTTCATTTCGAAGTAACCCTACTATCCAGGCTTTCATCTCAAAGTAACTCTACTATCCAGGTTCCTTCTCACAACCCTACTATCCAGGCTTTCATATCGAAGTAACCCTACCATCCAGGTTCCTTCTCACATCCCTACTATCCCGACTTTCATCTCGAAGTAACTCTACTATCCAGGTTCCTTCTCACAACCCTACTATCTCGACTTTCATATCGAAGTAACCCTACTATCCAGGTTTCTTCTCACAGCCATACTATCCCGGTTTTCATATCGAAGTAACCCTACTATCCAGGTTCCTTCTCACAGCCCTACTATCACGGCTTTCATATAAAAGTAACCCTACTATCCAGAATCCTTATCCCCCAGCCCTACTACCCAGGCTTTCTTATCGAAGCAACCCTACTATCCAGGTTCCTTCTTACAACCCTACTATCTCGACTTTCATATAGAAGTAACCCTACTATCAAGGTTCCTTCTCAAAGCCCTACTATCATGGCTTTCATATAGAAATAACCCTACTATCCAAGTTCCTTCTTACAACCCTACTACCCAGGCTTTCATATCGAAGTAACCCTACTATCCAGGTTCCTTCTTACATCCCTATTATCCAGGATTTCATATCGAAGTAACCCTACTATCCAGGTTCCTTCTCACAGCCCTACTATCCAGGCTTTCATATCAAAGTAACCCTACCATCCAAGTTCCTTCTCACAGCCCTACTATACTGGCTTTCATATCGAAGCAACCCTACCATCCAGGTTCCTTCTCAAAGCCCTACTATCCCGACTTTCATAGCGAAGCAACCCTACTATCCAGGTTCTTTCTCACAGAACTACTACCCAGGTTTTCATTTCGAAGTAACCCTACTATCCAGGTCCCTCCTCACAGCCGTACTATCCAGGCTTTCATGTCGAAGTAACCCTACAATCCAGGTTCCTTCTTACAGCCCTACTATCCAGGCTCTTATCTCGAAGTAACTCTACTATCCAGGTTACATCTCACAACCCTACTATCCAGGCTTTCATATAGAAGCAACCCTACCATCCAGGTTCATTCTCACGGCCCTACTATCCAGGCTTTCATCTCGAAGTGACTCTACTATCCAGGCTCCTTCTCACAGACCTACTATCCCGGCTTTCATATCGAAGTAACCCTACTATCCAAGTTCCTTCTCACATCCCTACTATCCCGGCTTTCATATCGAAGTAACCCTACTATCCAGGTTCCTTCTCACAACCCTACTATCCAGGCTTTCATGTCGAAGTAACCCTACTATCTAGGTTCCTTCTCACAACCCTACTTACCAGGCTTTCATCTCGAAGTAACACTACTATCCAGGTTCCTTCTCACAGCCCTACTATCCCGGCTTTCATATCGAAGTAACCCTACTATCCAGGTTCCTTCTCACAACCCTACTATCCAGGCTTTCATGTCGAAGTAACCCTACTATCTAGGTTCCTTCTCACAACCCTACTATCCAGGCTTTCATCTCGAAGTAACACTACTATCCAGGTTCCTTCTCACAGCCCTACTATCCTGGCTTTCATATCGAAGTAACCCTACTATCCAGGTTTCTTCTCACAACCCTACTATCCCGGCTTTCATATCGAAGTAACCCTACTATCCAGGTTCCTTCTCACAACCCTACTATCCCGACTTTCATATCTAAGTAACCCTACTATCCAGGTTCCTTCTTACAGTCCTACTATCCCGACTTTCATATCGAAGTAACCCTACTATCCTGGTTCCTTCTCACAACCCTACTCTCCAGGCTTTCATATCGAAGCAACCCTACTATCCAGGTTCCTTTTCATAGCCCTACTATCCCGGTTTTCATATCGAAGTAACCCTACTATCCAGGTTCCTTCTCACAGCCCTACTATCCCAGCTTTCATATAAAAGTAACCCTATTATCCAGGTTCCTTCTCACAGCCCTACTATCCAGGCTCTCATATCGAAGTAACCCTACTATCCAGGTTCCTTCTCACATCCTTACTATCTAGGTTCCTTCTCATAGCCCTACTACCCAGGCTTTCATATCAAAGCAACCCTACTATCCGGGTTCCTTCTTACAACCCTACTATCCCGACTTTCATATCGAAGTAACCCTACTATCCAGGTTCCTTCTCACAGCCCTACTACCCAGGCTTTCATATCGAAGTAACCCTACTATCCAGGTTCCTTCTATCAGCCCTATTATCGAGGCTTTCATATCGAAGTAATCCTCTTATACAGGTTCCTTCTCACAGCTCTACTATCCAGGCTTTCATATCGAAGTAACCCTACCATCCAGGTTCCTTCTCACAACCCTACTATCCTGGCTTTCATATCGAAGCAACCCTACCATCCAGGTTCCTTCTCAAAGCCCAACTATCCCGGATTTCTTATCGAAGCAACCCTACTTTCCAGGTTCCTTCTCACAGCCCTACTACCCAGGTTTTCATTTCGAAGTAACCCTACTATCCAGGTTCCTCCTCACAGCCCTACTATCTAGGCTTTCATGTCGAAGTAACCCTACTATCCAGGTTCCTTCTCACAGCCCTACTATCCAGTTTCCTTCTCACAACCCTACTATCCCGACTTTCATATAGAAGCAACCCTACCATTCAGGTTCCTTCTCACAACCCTACTATCCAGGCTTTCATCTCGAAGTAACTCTACTATCCAGGTTTCTTCTCACAACCCTACTATCCCGGCTTTCATATCGAAGTAACCCTACTATCCAGGTTCCTTCTCATCGCCCTACTATCCTGGATTTCATATCAAAGTAACCCTACTATCCAGGTTCCTTCTCAAAGCCCTACTATCCAGGCTTTCATGTCGAAGTAACCCTACTATCCAGGTTCCTTCTCACAGCCCTACTATCCAGGCTTTCATCTCGAAGTAACTCTACTATCCAGGTTCCTTCTCACAGCCCTACTATCCAGGCTTTCATATCGAAGTAACCCTACCATCCAGGTTCCTTCTCACAACCCTACTATCCAGGCTTTCATCTCGAAGTAACTCTACTATCCAGGTTCCTTCTCATAGCCTTACTATCTTGACTTTCATATCGAAGTAACCCTACTATCCAGGTTTCTTCTCACAACCCTACTATCCCGGATTTCATATCGAAGTAACCCTACTATCCAGGTTCCTTCTGACAGCCCTACTATCCAGGCTTTCATATCGAAGTAACCCTACCATCCAGATTCCTTCTCATAACCTTACTATCCGGGTTCTTCCTCTCTTATCCCAATACAACAATCCACAATACTGTAAGACCTGGACCTGATCAAACACAATTGATTTCATGTTTCCCTATAAAGTCGCGATGTAACATATTCCCTAATTAGAAACATAGTTCACTTCCGCTTCCCAAACCGGAATTATTCCCCAATAGAGTAACGGACAACTGAAGCTCCTAAAACTCTATTTCTCTTAAGACATAGACCAGCATTCCCCAGCGGAGTCCTCCTAAAACAACAGGTATACGGGTTCTCGCAAAGAAATCTCTTATGCGATCGACGCTTCCTTGGATGGCATCTTTAAGCCCATCTCCGACAATTCTCTAGCAACTACCAAATGGCATCTATAAGCCCATTCCCGATATCACAAATCAAGTATCACTTCATGCGAGTGCAAATTTTTGGGCACTCTAGTGTTCAATCATCTTCCACCTTCAGATCACGAAAGACAAACGAGCCATTCTACATCCTCTGGTTTAAGAAGATTGAACAGGGGCAGCTGTTGTACCCCAAAATTTTCCCTCCCATATTTCTCAACAAATGTCATGCGAGGTCCCCAAATTGTTCAAGGAAGTTCAAGAGTTGACCAGACAAACTCTCTCCTAAGGCAATGTACCTCAAATTAGGGTTTCTATTTTCATCAAGATGTGTGAACCACAAAGAACACAAATGCTCACCATTGTCCTAATATGTTCTCAAGATCATCCATGTCAAGTTTCAAGCCTTGCAGAAGAAGTCTGCTCAGTCAACTTCTCAGATGCTTGAGAATCAACTATATTAGGTCAAAAGTCAACTATGGCCCACATACAGTCAAACTTCAATATTTTTGGCCAACATTCTCATTTTGAAGTATTATTCATCATTTTATCAAGGTTTGATCATGACGGCTCAAGGATTGCTCACAATTCATCAAAACCCAAAAGTTGCTAAATTTGGGTTTTGTAGGAAAAGCCAACTCAACTTTGACCAAGAATAACTTTCTCATACTTTATCATAAATGACCCATCCAAAGCTCATTTTGAAGAGGATGAAATTCCCTACAATTCATCTTCATCTCCCAAGTTAAGAATATGCACTCACAAAAAGATATGAATTTTGACATTATAGGTCCTTTGGAAAAGTCAACAAAAACACCTTTTGGGTCAAAGCTTCATACATGAACATGGATGACTCAATTGAGATTAGACCGAAACGGTTGCTTGGAGGACATCCTAAGATTTCTAAAAAGTCCAAAAACACCTCTCTAGGGTCAAAATTGAGAGAGTTATGCATTGGATAATTTGACCATTTTTGCAAAATTGCCGAAAGTCAAATGTGCCCAAATTTGCATTTTTTGCTAAATGGGCCCAACTTTTTATGTTGGCACCTCAATTATAATGTGGTCCACGACTCAAATACTTATCCATATATTATTTGATTCATTTTTAAAGTTATTTTTATTTTTCATTAATTATAAAGTGAATTAAATCAAATAAATGATGAAAATTATCAAAGATATGATTTGATTTGTTTTTTTTACAGATTGGCAATCAAGATTTGATGAGCTTGCATGATCAATTCGAATAAAGGCTGATTGGGACAAGAAAGGCATAATTTGGTTCAATATAGCAAGTTTACATATGCCATGAAAATCAAATCAATTCTTGAAAACTTCCAAAGATGTGATCATTTTTTACAACCCTAATGCATTCTATAATATATATTAAACGTATCCAAAGCAAGAATGAGGGTTGAATAGTCGTGCAGAGCAAGAGCAAAACTGAAAAAATTCAAGAGAAAGTGGTGATCCAATTTCTATCCTAGAGGCCAATCCAAGCCATTCTAACATTGCCAACAGATTGTTGGACATCCCAGGAACATATCCCAATCAATTTCAAGCCTTTTCACGCCTGGAATTGTAAGTTACAGGTACCACGATTTTCCTCCAAACTCAATTTTGATTTCGTTGATTTACTCATCCTACGCATGTTTTGATTATATATTCTTGTTCATCATTGAGTTTGCAAACTATTGGTATAACTTAATTGCATTTTTGATGCCTGTACAGGATATTGCCATAGCTAGGGTTTTGTGTTCTTGTTTAGGGCTTTGCAGTATAGGCTAAATTGGGTTTGGATTCTGGTACCATGATACTCGTGAAGATGAGACGAGTTGATTGGTACCTTTGAGTTTAATTTATATTGCTTGTAGAGAATTTTTGAGAGGAACAGGTTTGTAGCTACAGTGAGGCAACCGTAGGTAAAAGTGTTGTTACCTAAAACGACGGTAGGGAGGAAGAAGACAATGCGTGGCACTCACTGGTTGGGTGATTTGAATTTTAGCGCATTTTTGAATACATTATTGTTTTTTTTATTATATTAGTTTACTTCCATCATGTATACAACAAAAACGCATGGCTCAAGTGGCAAGCGTGTATTGGAGACATGCATAAGGGTCTGATTTCGATCCCCAGGTCCCATATTCATTTCATGTTATTTTTCAATAGGTGATCAGGTACACCACATGTCTAAGAATCCACCATGCAACTCAAGATCTGGCCATCAAATTCATCAGCACTCCAGATCCAATTCCTTTCCCTTGAAGGTCCATCATGCACCTCAAGTCAACATGTGCATCAGATCCAGCAAAGTTAAACGGGCTTGGACCATTTGGGCTCAGAATTTCAGCAATATACCCCCATAATTGCTAGCAGAGGCCCATCTTTCTTTCTTTATTTTTTTTAATTCTTTTAATATTTTGTCTATTTTTTCTTAATTCACAAATTAATATATTTTTTCATAAAATCATAAAATCAATAATTCAAAAAAAAATTAGGATTAGTTTTTTTTGTACTATTATTCAATTTAATTTAATTTAGTTTAACCTAGGGAAACTTTAATTTATTTTCACAATTAAAATTAAATTAGAAAATTAGGTTAATTTTTAATTTTATTTTCTCTTTTTCTCAAATAGATAAAAAACACAAAAATAGGCTTTTAGATGAATTAATTTATTTTTCTTAATTTAAAATTAATTAGAATTAGGATTTTCCTTTAATTTAACTATTTCATTATTTCCTTAAAAATTGCAAAAACATTTTTTCAATCGCGAATAGGTCTGTCTAGTCAAGGGTCAAAACCCTAGTCGCTTCGTATTTGATTCATCGCACGTTTATTATTTTTACAATATTTTTGTAATTGTTTATGGTTTGTAATAATTAATTTAGGGTTTTTACTTATCGCTTTTCCCCGGGTTTTTTTGGCTATATAATTAATCTCCCACCCGAAGCCTTGTAATAGCTAGGTTTATTTTCTCGCATTTTTAATTCCCGCAAAAATTTAACTGTTTAGATGTATGCTAATAGGATTGTATGGCAAGAATGCATGACAAATTAACACAGCTAGAAAACCCTAATGTGCAAAGATAAATAACTGAAAACAAATCACTTGAACATATCACTCTTAAGGTATACTCTCACTTCGGTTTCCTTCGGTAAACGATCATTAAGCATAGGGTGTCTTATTGGTTGCCCTCCTGTCTAAAAAAGATCAAACATCCCATTTGAATGTTGCCTCGGAAATGTTGCCTCGGAAATGTCGCCTCGAATATGATCTTAAGACTCTAGGGTTATTACTAAGGTGTCCTAACATTGCTTTATTGATCATACGTCCCTTTCGAATTGACCCTTATAACTCCAACGACGGTGCTACTTACTTCCCAATAGTAGGATAACGTTGTCTAAAGGAAACAAGAATAGAAACAACCTTTTTTTTGAGTAGGTAGATGTTAATAGGTAATTGCTCAAATCAAAACTTTTCACACTTACACTTTTCAAACAAATTTCCAAAACAACTTCGTCACACCTTTGAGGACTGATACAAGGGTTATCACGAAGTCAAACTTTTCGAAAATAAAGCACATACACGAGCAATTTTAAAAAGATGAGCAAGTACCTAAGAGCCCTGGAAAACCATGGATAGAAAGGGTGCCAACACCTTCCCTTTCTATAATCTATCCCCCGTACTGAGAATATCTCAAAAAAGGATTATTTTTTCTGTACTTTTTCCTTTCCGGTTGGATGAAATAAAAGTCGGTGGCGACTCTTGCTTACCGTGACATTTTGCAAACAAAAAACGCAAAATACAAACCAGTAAAATATAGTCGGTCCTACTACCGTATCACAATTGGAAAGACATAATCAGAAGTTTCTTTCTAGCTCATGATGCTGATCTCTGAGATATGGTGACTGATGGCTACATTCATCTTAGTGATGAAAACAGTCAGAAGATTGACAGAAAGAACATGTCAGATCACCAAAAGAAAGAATTCAGAAACCATCAAAAAGCCAAAACAAACTTGGTGAGTGCTATCTCATATACTGAGTATGAGAAGATCCCAAACAGAGATTCTGCTAAAAACATATTTGACTCTCTGAGAATGATGCACCAAGGCAACACTCAAGTCAAGGAGACCAAAGATCTTGCACTCATCCAGAAGTACAAAGCTTTCAAAATGGAAGAAGAAGAAACTATCGAGACAATATTCTCAAGATTTTAAACTATGGTTGCGTGAATGAAAGTTTTGGATAAAGGGTACTCCACAACAGATCATGTAAAGAAGATCATAAGAATTTTACCCAAGAAATGGAGACCCATGGCCGCAGCTTTAAAACTAGCCAAATATGTAAATAAAATTTATCTTGAAGAACTTATCAGCTCCCTGACAAGTCATGAGATAGAACTAGAAGAAGATGAGCCCCATAAGCAAGGTAAGTCTCTCGCTCTTAAATCTAATAAAAAAATATAAACCTAAAGTTTTTCAGGAAAAAGAAGAAAACTCTGGTGGATCTTCGTCAGAAGAAGACGAACTATCTCTTCTCTCCGGAAGAGTCAATCAGTTGTGGAAGCACATGAAGAGGATGTTCATAACTCCCAGAAGAACATGGAGTCATTCTGAACCATATTCTGGATACAGAAAATCAAGTAACAGAGACATTGTTTTCTACAAATTCAACGAAGTAGGCCACTACAAAAGCGACTGCCCAAATATACATAAAGAAATGCCTAAAAATAAGTTCTCCAAAGATAAGAAGAAAAGTCTTATGGAAATGTGGGATGACTCAGAATCTTCTGAAGATGAAACAAAATCAGAAGATGAACGAGCCAATATAGCCTTAATGTCCAACTTATCAGATGACTATAGATCATCTGAATTAGAATCAGACTCAGGCAAAAGAGGTATTCTCTAACTTTTCTAGATCTCAATTAGAGGATAGTCTGTCATAAATTCTTGAAAGATATCAACAACTTCGAGTAAAAACAAGAACCTAAATCATGATCTAGTTTATGAATCTGAAGAAACTAAGAAACTTAAAACAGAAAACTCTGAGCTAAAAGAATCCATTTCTAAACTCAAAAATTGAAAATTATGTTATTAAAATTAAATTACAAAGACCTTAGAAAGAAATTGTTTTATAAGTTTCTGGTAATTCTAATAGAATCATAAAAGAATATCATCATAAATTTCAAAAATTTCTAGATAAAAAGATAGATAGGAGCAAGATGGCTTTAATGATCTATGGAGTTGGCAGAAATGGCAGAAAAGGGATAGGATATAAGGGTAAAGAATCTCAACCAGAGAAAGTTGATGATATAGTCACAAAACACTCACCTCTTTATTCACACTTCACCTATGGACATACACATGATATAAAATGTACTAGTAATGTGTTTTCTGCTAAACCAAAATTCAAACAGAATTTTGGAAACTCTAATAATCAAGGACCCAAAAACATATGGGTACAAAAGGATAAAATAATCTATGTTACAAATGTTATTAACAGAAAGGTTGAAACACCAATTTTAACACCTGGACTATGGATGCTCTCTACACGTGACAGGAAGAAAGCATATGTTCCAAATCCTGGGATTTAAATATGGAGGTTACGCAGGTCTCATAGAAAAGATAATCCAGAAGTAGCTTAGCGCACCTGGAAAACATGTTTTTGGAAAAGGTAGAGGTAAATAAGAAAGTAGAACAGAAGCTTTACAGAGGTATGACTGGAACTCTAACATTTTATCCTTTAATTGTTTTTGTGAACATCTGATCAATAGTTCTTCAGAAATAAGAAGGAAAGGTGTATCAGGATCTATCCAGAAGATCTTAACGTTCTCCAAAAACGATACATTTCTAAAATAGAAGCAAACAGTTCACAACATTAACATTTGTCAACTCTAAATGCTAGGTCACCCTCTAAGGTAGAACATGTGTTCAAATTCTGAAGGGATTGAAACAATTGAGTTGACACATTGAGGCTCGAGTTAAATTGGTAACTGTTCCATATATTCACTCTATCCCTCTTTTAGGAAATAAATAAATGCATGTAGTCGATTTTGTGATACGGTGGAAGAACCAACTATTATACTAGTTTGCGTTTTGTATTCGCAAATGTGCGGTAAGCAAGAGTCGCCACCAACTTTTCTTTTATCCAACAAAGGAAATGGTGAAAAGAAGGAAAAAGACCTTTTCGAGATGTTTTCTGAGTAAGGGGGTAGATTATGGATAGGGAAGGTGTTAGTACCCTTTCCATATGTGGTTTTCCACGGGCTCTTAGAGGTTTGCTCATTTTAAAATACCTTTGTGCTTTGTGTATTTGAAAATGTTTTGAAAACGCCTTAGTACGACGAACTTTGTAATGTTTCTCGAGATAGTGGAGAAAGTATACAAAGTGTTTTGAAATTGTTTTTTGAAAACTAGTTTTTGTGTAAGTGCAAGATGTTTGAGCAAACTTCTAACAACTATCTACTTTGTTACTCAAAAATGGTCGTTCTTTTCCTCTTTTCCTTTGGACAATGATATCCTACTATTAGTAAGTAGGTAGCCTTATCGTTGGATGTTAAGGGACATTCAAAGGGACATTTTACAGTCATAAAGGCAACATGTGGAGACACTTTAGAAATTTTGTTTAGCGACTAGATCATTTACCGAAACACAACTGTAGGGTCATCGAGGGACTCTGATCTTTTTGATTTACAGGTCTTTGCTAAAGTCTCCCCTTTTCGAGGGACATGACTATTTTTCTGAAGGCAACCGAAGCGGGGATACCCTAGAGGTGCATATGTGCATGTGTTAAGTTCAGTTATTTATCTTGCATTATTGAGATTGCTGACCTTTTAGTTTTCAGTCTTATCATGCACGCCTAATTACTAACAATTAATATACAGAAATTAAAAGTTCCGAAAGTTAAACCTATACTATTACAATGCTTCGGTGCAGGGGATTTACAATATACCAAACCAGGGGAAAAGTAAAATAAGGAAAGCGATAAAAGTCCTACTTAAGCTAATTCATACCATGATATAGTTACATTATCGTAAAAATTCGAAAAAAATAAATGCGTGCTGTTGTACCCCAATTTTTGACCTAAGATCCCATTTGCATTTTTGCATTTTTTATACAAAAGGCAAAGTCACTAAATACAGTTGGTTTTCAACCTCTCACCTTTGAGCATTGATTGTGCAGAAATTGTCAAGTGTTTTGAACATTTTTTGCCTATGTATCACTAACTTCTAATCAAGCACGACATGTGTGTTTTTTTCTCTTTGATTTCATGTCTTGACAGGTATCCTTCGAATGCAACTTGGGCTTGTCCTTCATTTTGAACCTAAATCCTCCTTCGAATGCAAGTTTAGGCCTATTTAGATTTGGACAAGTAGCTGCCTGCAAGCCTGCTTCGATTTGGACAAATTTACTGCCTGCAAGCCTACTACGATCTGGACAAATTTGCTGCCTGCAAGCCTGCTTCGATCTGGACAAATTTGCTGCATGCAAGCATATTTCGATTCACCAAGAGTGTTGCCTGCAAACAAGTTTCGATTGGACAACATTGCTTCTTTCGATCCACAAGCTTCGATGGGCAATACAGTCTCCCTTCGATCCACAAGCTTCGATTCAGCAACAGTCTCCCTTTGATCCACAAGCTTCGATTTGGGAATACTATCTCCTTCGATTCAAAAGTTGGACCACTGTACTGCCATGCAACAAACACTACTGGGCCTGCTACAACAGTCCTGCACCAACTTTCACTAAACTCCAAAACACTGCAAAGCCTGCTACAACAGTCCTGTATTTGCCCAAAAAGGAGTTCACGAGAGCTGCGTAGAAGAAAGGGTCGAAACAGCATTCCCAAACTGTTCAAATCATTTTTGTTTTCCCCCCAAAACTTCAGCAAATCTGCCTATAAATAAAGAGGTTACAACACATTTTGGAAAGGAGAAAAAAAAGAGGATCTTTGGGCCATACGAACCTCTCCCCAAATTTTCTCAAACAGTGAAACACCAAAATTCATAAACACTTTAGAAAATCTTCAGAAAAATTCTCAAAGTTCTTCAACACTTGTGAGAATAAACCCAAACTTTCTCAAACACAAAAATCTCTCAAGCCCCTTCAACACTTGTGAGAACAAACAAAAAAATCCCAAACACTTACTTTCTTCGATTCTGAATAACAGTCTCCTTCGAATCAAAGAAGCATCACTTGCTTCTTCTTTTCCTTCAAGTCCAACGCTCCCAGCACAACCTGTGACCGCTCATTCGAACCCAGCAGGAAGAACCTCACGCCTGTCATCCTCTTTCGAATCCAGCATCAAAGGCCAAACCCTTGGTCCCTCCCTTCGAATCCAGAAGCGCTCCAGGCAACCACCACTCAAGGCCCAGCACACGTTCCAGCCTGAAGCCAGGTAAGTCACTCTTACCGTTGAACTTTTCATTTCCAGCATAACATGTAAATAATACTTTGTTCGATTCCAGCATGTACATAACACTTTGAACTTTTCGTTTCATAACATGTAAATATAATTTCTTTTTGTTTCCACCCTGTTAACATGTTTTAAAAGTTAACCCCTTCGTTTTGCTTTAATTGTTAAACTGTTACTAGCATGGCCTCAGGCCATGTTGCCATTTAATGTTTGAAATGAAAGATACAGGAAACAGGGAATACGAAACGAAGTCTCAGGCTTCCTCACTGACTCCTGGCCCAGTCGAAGAAAGACAACCAGGAGGCAAACCAAAGGCAAATAGAAATACAGAACCTCACTGGCGCGAACTCCCAGTCGAAGGATACCACTCACTAACTTCCAGGCCAATCGAAGGACAGAACCTCACTGGCGCGAACTCCCAGTCGAAGGATACAACTTGCTACTGCCTTTGCCAATCGAAGGACAGGACTTCGCCCCTGCCAAAGCCCAATCGAAGGATAGGACTTTGCCTCTGCCAAAGTCCCAATCGAAAGACATGACTTCACTGCTGCCAGCCCCAATCGAAGGAGGCCAACAAAATGCCAGCCGAAGTGTGCTACTGCCTGGGTCAAAAGACACACAGTTTTCTTACTTTTTTTCTTTTCCTTCATATTTTTTATGCTTTTGATATGCTTGTAATAGCGTAGGTTTTTATCTTTCTGCACTTTTATTCACTTTGTACAAATGCTAGTAATTAGGCAAGATAAAATCAACAAGATAACAAACCAAAAAAATCCAAAACAAAACACTCTTTAATCATACTTGGACATACTTTAAAACATGCAAAAAAACACTCAACAAATCAAAACTCCCCCAAGGGCATGTTATCTCCGTTCTACCGCGATACTGGCCATGCCTATTGCTAAAATGATGTCGCCCACTAAAAAACACAAAACAAATCAACTTTTTCAAGAGGAACTACGGTGTTTTGATTCCTTCATTGGATACGTAGGCAAAGGGTCGCGAAACTCTCACGGACGCAATAATAAAAAACTCATTTTTTTCCCTTTAAGCAAACATATTTGTAGATAAATACACCCTTGTACATAACAAACAATTTTGACCAAAAAACAGATATTTCAAAAGGTTCCTGCGGAGTACCGCATATGCATTGGGTGCTAATACCTTCCCATTGCATAACCAACCCCCGAACTTTAGATCTCTTTTCAAAAACGCATTGTATTTTCATTACTTTTAAATATGACTTTACATTGCATGTTTTTTTTAGGGTTTTATTTTGCTCTTTTCCCTTTTCCCTTTGGAAATAATAAAGCGCGGTGGCGACTCTTGCTTTTTGTGAGTCAAGTTAATTAATAGCTTGATCTCCAATTTTTACCGCTACAGAATTGGCGACTCTGCTGGGGACAGATTGACCTCTTGCTGGTCCATCCCTAAGTGGGTTAAGCCTAGTTTGTTTTATATGTTTTATCATTCTTTGATTGTTTGATTATACATGTATATATTGTGATTATTTTGGGTGTTGATTACAAAGGATAAGTCCTATACCCGTACTTGGGTTACACATAGGATTAGGACGAGCGATATAGTCATGTTAACTTTGAGGGAGTAATCCCGAAGAAGGAGGCATGAGAATCCCCCACTCAGTGGAAGGCCCTTTTGAACATAATATTTGTTTACCGAGTAATCGGGAAGACATTATTATTGTCGACCTGGGAGCCAGTGAAGCTGAGAACCGTAGAACCCTAACCCATCTTGGCCTCTTAGGTGTAGCGTGAAGATTATAACAGAGTAATCCGGAAGTAGTTGTCACGCGATGCTACAATCGGACGAGTTTCTCTTGAGAATATTACTAATTATTGAGTAATCAAGACGTTGGTAATATCCGAAGGAGGAATGTAGACTCCGGGAACTCTTAGAACCTTGTCTTGCAGGTGATTAAACCGTTAGTACATACCTTGGGGATGTTCTTTACCTTTGACTCCATGCTCGTGACGTTGAACCTTTCAACTTTATTTATGACCTTGCTTGTGGTTGTTGCATAGCCATGCCTTCATGCATCCATAAAACCCTTTTTCACTTGATTTTATAGGAATTTGGAGGTCTTTCTTTGTAAACATCACAAGTTTCATCAAACTCAATGGATCTTGGGTGTTGATAGGGTGAAAACCCTAATCCACCAAAATGGATGATAGATCTTGATGATAACTTGATCAACACTTTGACCCAATTCAAAATTCATACTTTGATGTTTATAACTCAATATTTTGAGTTCCTTGAAAGTCAAATAAAAACTCTCTTTTGCATATCATGCATCATTCTACATTTTTTGTTTCACTTTCAAAGGTCTTTTTCCAAGTCTTATTTTTCCTTTGGTCTCACCAGTACAACACTCATGCTAAGAGAACAATGGAGAATATCAAATAAGAGGTTTCTGAACTCTGCAGAAAGATGATTACTTTGAAAGCTAGTATGGAGCCCTTAACCAGTTTGGTCTGAATTTTGGTTGTTTCCCAAGTTAACCCCGTTGCTAAAGCATAGGTGAATCTCTGTTGATTTTGGCCTCGAAGTTTAAGACATGTTTCCTTCAGCACAAATCCAGATGGAAAGCCTTTCCAGATTACTAACTTATTTCTGCTTTTGTAAATTTTCTTGTTTATCAAAACATTGTTTGCATGTGAGAACTTGTTTGCATCTGAATGATCATCTTAATACAATGAGTATGTTTGTCTTGAAGAAATTCATTTGTTTTCAAATTTTAAATTTCTTTTTGCATTATGATACCAACTTGTTGCCCATTCTCTTTCCTAGGCAGAGATTGAAGGGAGGATGATGATCTGAAAAACACAAAAATCTCTGGTTGTATGCTTTTGGATAAAATCTTGCTGATGATGTACAGGCATTGTTTCAAATCCCTAAACACTGGAGATATAAGGAAGATAATCCTTTCTAACCCCTTTGAGCCTTGAAGTAGGAGTTTCTTTTCTATACGAAAAAACCCTCAAATTTTAACCTGGGCAGGGTAGTTTTCAGTTAATCCGATTGAGTGTTCAAACTTCATAAGGAAGATATTTCTGAAGAGAAACTACGAGGGCTGTCCTCCATGTATAATGAAGCTAGAGGATGTGGAACCACAATGTTAACCCTCATTCATCAAGAAACGAGGCAATCACAATCCTCTCAACAAGCAAAGACAAGCTAATGTCACACATTTTGTTCAAAAAGTCAAAAATCAAGAAAAAGAAAAGCCTGCTAAGTCAAAAAAACATGAAAACGTGTGACTTAGGCAAAATTAAGGCATCCCGCTAGACTATAAATTCAAAAAATTAGTTCAGGAAAAAATTAGGGAAAATAAAAATTGCAAAGAAAGGACTACAAAGAAAAGTCCTCAGCAAAGAACAAATTGGTGACTACAAACACGAAGACATGAGGGTGGTTTCTACTCTGAAAACCTCGTCGTTTCCTTAACCGTCACAAAATCCTTTTGAGAGATGAACGCTCATGTTGAATTAACTGAACATAGGATTGGAGAACATCGTGAAGGGGGTGGGCACCAAATATTTTGAGCCTTAAATCCTTTTTTCTAAAACCATGAACCAAACCACATTACAACCTTCAAAAGTCCTAATTGAAGCAAGGTTATTTCGAAAGCATACTTCAATGAGATATTGTTCCTGACTCCCATGAATGTTCTAAATAGTTATGTTGGTATCATATGTTTTTCCTATACAAAAATAAATGATGCTCTAACTCGCAAAATTTGTGCGATATCTTTTCAAAATCTTCAAGACTTACATAACTGTTGCATTAGAATTTTCATTATCATAATAAAATTTTCTAACTGCAAAACATTTGTTTGATATCAAGGAAACTCACATATAAGCACCAGTGATGAGTCTATTCTTAAGGCCTGAAACTCTGTTGAGTAATTGGAGAATCATTTCAAGAAAAAATCATATCCAGGGGCATGTCACCTGAAGAGCGTAAGCACAGACATGTTGCTTCTCCCAATTAATGCTTTCCCAACTTGTTTACTCTTTTGGGGCAAAATTTGAAGACTTTGTTGTGCCAACTACAGTCAATCCGGGGCAATCACGTCGAGATTTGATGAATCTCTCTAAGAGTTTGAAGACACCAGAGCATGGTGAATGCCAGGTCTTTTGTAAAATCCTCTTGAGACGATTTCTCCTCATCAACCATATAGCTTAGGGCATTTTAGAGGTGAAGCTATTCGCAAGAATTGTCGTGCAACATGCAGCTCATCAGCAGTAAACTTGGGGCATCCAAAATTAGTCTCAGGGGAAATCCAGTTTTGTTAAGATATGTGATATGTTTTGCACACATTATCAGAGGGTGGTGTTCCCAGTTATCTCCAGCTAAGCATGACTTTTTCCAGCTGAAACTTTGTTTGTGTTGTTATCCTTTCAATGGATTGTTTGTAATAGAAGACTGGACTTTGGGTTTTCTACCTGAAAATATCTTCCTCTCCAGAGAGCTTTAAGCCTTATAAAAGGACCTTACTCCAATGATGACTTTTGATCTATCTCTAGTAATGTTCCCATCTTGTTGAGATTAGCCGAGTGTTGGGTTGTACTGGGACGTCTTATCATCTTCAGTTTATCTCCCCTGTCTATTTTGTCAGCATATACATGACATTCATTCATTCATACTTGCATCATTCATACACAGTTGTATTTGTTGATGTCATTGATTTCATATACCTTGGTTGTGTCTATTCAAATAACGTATTTGATCTTTCCAAATAGAGTGTCGACTTAAGCAGAAAGTGTGCCTTCTTTCTAATTCCCCACTGAGTTAACTCTCGTGGAAGAATCTTGCTTTAGCTTTCCTTTTCCATCTTTGGATAGGATAAATCCCCATTTGAGTTGTTTCCTCATTGGGTGGAGTCTTGTTTGACTGTTTTCTCTCCAGTTTATTCCTGGATTGAGTTTTGTCTCTTGTGAATGATACCCTGTGGATCTCTCTAGGCTGTAAAATCTAGATGAAGAGTGCATTTATTTTGCAATTCAAATACTTGGCCTTCTCAGGAAGAATCTATTCATGGTTCCCCATTGAAGATGAACTTTATTCCCTAGTAGTGTTATCACAACCTTCTTCTGGAATATCGACGTGACAACAAGCGACTGACTCTTTATTTGAGCAGTTTGATTATATCTGAATTTCTTCATGTTATGACAAATGGCGGTCTCTTTATGAGCAGTTTGTCCATCCCCAATGAAATTATTGATTCTCGTCTCCAGCAATATCTTCACGATATGTTATGGATACTCTTGACAAACATCAAGCGGCAGTCTCTTCACGAGGCAACTTGTATGTTACTGACACCTTTGAAAACAGCAAGCGGCAGTCTCTTCATGAGGCAACTTGTATGTTATTTACATCTTTGGAAAACGACAAGTGGCAGTCTCTTCATGGGCAGCTTGTACGTTATTATTCTTCAGAAAATGGCAAGTGGCAGCTCTTCATGAGCAGCTTGTATGGAAAATGGCAAGTGGCAGCTCTTCAGGAGCAGCTTGTACGGAAAATGGCAAGTGGCAACTCTTCATGAGCAGCTTGTGGGTTATAAGCAGCAAGTGGCGGACTCTTCATGAGTAGCTTGTGTGCTTTAATATTATTTGAAGACAACAAGTGGCAGCTCTTCATGAGCAGCTTGTGGGTTATTGGCAACAAGTGGCGGACTCTTCATGAGTAGCTTGTGTGCTTTAATATTCTTTGAAGACGTCAAGTGGCAGCTCTTCATGAGCAGCTTGTGGGTTTAGCAACAAGTGGCGGACTCTTCATGAGTAGCTTGTTTGCTTTGATATTCTTTGAAGACAGCAAGTGGCAGCTCTTCATGAGCAGCTTGCAGGTTATTAGCAACAAGTGGCAGACTCTTCATGAGTAGCTTGTGTGCTTTGATATTCTTTGAAGACAACAAGTGGCAGCTTCTTTACTTGAGCAGCTTGTATGTCATGGAAGACAGCAAGTGGCAGCTTTTTTATTTGAGCAGCTTGTATGTCATAGTATTTTTGGAAGACAGCAAGTGCCAGCTTCTTTATTTGAGCAGCTTGTGTATCCCCAACAATAATGTCTACTCAGCAAATGGCATCCCTTCGGAAAAGTCTCATGGGGAAGTTTGAATTTTATCATTCCTTTTCCAGTCACAGTGCTGATGTCAATCATTTTGTTTTCCAGCCACAGTGCTAATGTCAATCATTTTGTTTTCCAGCCACAGTGCTGATGTCAATCATTTTGTTTTCCAGCCACAGTGCTGATGTCAATCATTTTGTTTTCCAGCCACCATGCTGATGTCAATCATTTTTTCCAGTCTCAGTACTGATGTAAATCATTTCTCTTTCCAGTCACATTGCTGATGTAAATCATTTCTTTTCCAGTCTCAACACTGATGTAGATCATTCAAGAGTCTCTCACTTCAAGTCTATGACTCTGTTTCCCCATTGGTGTTATAACCTCTTCCCCTGTGGGATTACTGTATAATGTGTTTGGTTTCTCCAGCATTAGTTTGTCTCATATGGCGTCATTCCCCATAAAATTTAGAGCATTGCATTCATATCATATCATGAACATAATTGTGGTATCTTAAGGCCAAAAATTGTGTATTCTATATTTAAGTCCCTTCAATCTCGTCGAAATGAAGATCCCAATCTTCGTATCTCCAGATAGAAGAAACTTAAATAGGGGCAGCTGTTGTACCCCAATTTTTGACCTAAGATCCCATTTGCATTTTTGCATTTTTTATACAAAAGGCAAAGTCACTAAATACAGTTGGTTTTCAACCTCTCACCTTTGAGCATTGATTGTGCCGAAATTGTCAAGTGTTTTGAACATTTTTTGCCTATGTATCAGTAACTTCTAATCAAGCACGAAATGTGTGTTTTTGTTTCTTTGATTTCATGTGTTGACAGGTATCCTTCGAATGCAACTTGGGCTTGTCCTTCATTTTGAACTTAAAGCCTCCTTCGAATGCAAGTTTAGGCCTATTTCGATTTGGAAAAGTAGCTTCCTGCAAGCCTGCTTCGATTTGGACAAATTTGCTGCCTGCAAGCCTACTTCGATCTGGAAAAATTTACTGCCTGCAAGCCTGCTTCGATCAGGACAAATTTGCTGCCTGCAAGCCTATTACGATTCACCAAGAGTGTTGCCTTGAAACATGTTTCGATTGGGCAACATTGCTTCTTTCGATCCACAAGCTTCGATGGGAAATAAAGTCTCCCTTCGATCCACAAGCTTCGATTCAGCAATAGTCTCCCTTCGATCCACAAGCTTCGATTTGGGAATACAGTCTCCTTCGATTCAAAAGTTGGACCACTGTACTTACATGCAACAAACACTACTGGGCCTGCTACAACAGTCCTGCACCAACTGTCACTAAACTCCAAAACACTTTAAATCCTGCTACAACTGTCATGTATTTGCCCAAAAAGGAGTGCACAAGAGCTGCGTAGAAGAAAGGGTCGAAACAACATTCCCAAACTGTTCAAATCATTTTTGTTTTCCCCCCAAAACTTCAGCAAATCTGCCTATAAATAAAGATGTTACAACACATTTTGGAAAGGAGAAAAAAAAGAGGATCTTTGGGCCAGACGAACCTCTCCCCAAATTTTCTCAAACAGTGAAACACCAAAATTCATAAACACTTTAGAAAATCTTCAGAAAAATTCTCAAAGTTCTTCAACACTTGTGAGAACAAACCCAAACTTTCTCAAACACAAAAATCTCTCAAGTCCCTTCAACACTTGTGAGAACAAACAAAAAAATCCCAAACACTTACTTCCTTCTATTCTGAAGAACAGTCTCCTTCGAATCAAAGAAGCATCACTTGCTTCTTCTTTTCCTTCAAGTCCAACGCTCCCAGCACAGCCTGTGACCCCTCATTCGAACCCAGCAGGAAGAACCTCACGCTTGTCATCCTCTTTCGAATCCAGCATAAAAGGCCAAACCCTTGGTCCCTCCCTTCTAATCCAGAAGCGCTCCAGGCAACCACCACTCAAGGCCCAACACACGTTCCAACCTGAAGCCAGGTAAGTCACTCTTACCCTTGAACTTTTCATTTCCAGCATAACATGTAAGTAATACTTTGTTCGTTTCCAGCATGTACATAACACTTTGAACTTTTCGTTTCATAACATGTAAATATAATTTCTTTTCGTTTCCACCCTGTTAACATGTTTTAAAAGTTAACCCCTTCGTTTTGCTTTAATTGTTAAACTGTTACTAGCATGGCCTCAGGCCATGTTGCCATTTAATGTTTGAGATGAAAGATACAGGAAACAGGGAATACGAAACGAAGTCTCAGGCTTCCTCACTGACTCCAGGCCCAGTCGAAGAAAGACAACCAGGAGGCAAACCAAAGGCAAATCGAAATACAGAACCTCACTGGCACGAACTCCCAGTCAAAGGATACCACTCACTAACTTCCAGGCCAATCGAAGGACAGAACCTCGCTGGCGCAAACTCCCAATCGAAGGATACAACTTGCTACTGCCTTTGCCAATTGAAGGATAGGACTTCGCCCCTGCCAAAGCCCAATCGAAGGACAGGACTTTACCTCTGCCAAAGTCCCAATCGAAAGACATGACTTTACTGCTGCCAGCCCCAATCGAAGGAGGCCAACAAAATGCCAGTCGAAGTGTGCTACTGCCTGGGTCGAAAGACACACAGTTTTCTTACTTTTTTTCTTTTCCTTCATATTTTTTATGCTTTTGATATGCTTGAAATAGCGTAGGTTTTTATCTTTCTGCACTTTTATTCACTTTGTACAAATGCTAGTAATTAGGCAAGATAAAATCAACAAGAAAACAAACCAAAAAAATCCAAAACAAAACACTCTTTAATCATACTTGAACATACTTTAAAACATGCAAAAAAACACTCAACAAATCAAAACTTCCCCAAGGGCATGTTATCTCCATTCTACCGCGATACCGGCCATGCCTATTGCTAGAATGATGTCAACCACTAAAAAACACAAAACAAATCAACTTTTTCAAGAGGAACTATGGTGTTTTGATTCCTTCATAGGATACGTAGGCAAAGGGTCGCGAAACCCTCACGAACGCAATAATAAAAACTCATTTTTTTCCCTTTAAGCAAACATATTTGTAGATAAATACACCCTTGTACATAACAAACAATTTTGACCAAAAAACAGATATTTCAAAAGGTTCCTGCGGAGTACCGCAGATGCATTGGGTGCTAATACCTTCCCATTGCATAACCAACCCCCGAACTTTAGATCTCTTTTCAAAAACGCATTGTATTTTCATTACTTTTAAATATGACTTTACATTGCATGTTTTTTTTAGGGTTTTATTTCTCTCTTTTCCCTTTTCCCTTTGGAAATAATAAAGCGCGGTGGCGACTCTTGCTTTTTGTGAGTCAAGTTAATTAATAGCTTGATCTCCAATTTTCACCGCTACACGTGCGAGATAAAGACGAACGTCTAAAACCCTAAAAAATGCTAAGTAAACAAGAGAATATCTTTGTTGTTTTTTGTTTATTTTTGATTAAAAAAGATGCTTTAAATAATTTAACCCTAAATTTAATTGAGAAAAATAAATATTAATTGGAAATTAACCTAGTTCTAAAGGTTTTTTGCATTTTTATTTAAGAAAATATTTGGATGAAGATAACCTAAGTCTAAATGATTTTAAAATTAATAAAATAAAGTTAAAATAATTAATCTAATTAAGTTACAAAATTAAAATTAATTAATAAAAACCTAAGTCTATTATTATTTTTAATTATTTGATTTTATATGATTTGATAAAAAAAACATAAATGAACAAATAAAGAAAGAGACTTGGGCCGGATGTCTAAGCACACAGGGGGGGTGTGCTTTTGAAACTTGATTGGCCCATGGAGATGATCCCAACGCTCAAACAAAAACCTGCAAAAGAGAAATGTTGAAAAAACAAAACAAAACGCAGCAATGTGGGGTTAAACCCAAGACCTCTAGCTATACACACACACGTCTCACCACTAGGCCATTTTATCATATGTTTATATAAACAAAAACGATAATATATATGTGAAGCAAGTGGATCTTGCTGAGTTGTACACGCGCGCTCCAGGTGGGATCTTGTTGTTTGAATGAGCCAATCAGATATGCTGATCCAGCCATGCATGCTTCTTCCTGAGTCAACTGACCAGAGGGACGCCAGAGTCAAACTCCGGTCGTCTTCTCCAGGATATCAAAAATGTAAAACCTGCAAAATCATAGAAATTAAAGCCTACAATAAAGGCTACCCCCCTCCCCCCCCCCTCAAATCAGCCCTCTTGAGTCCATTTTTGGGGTTTGTTTATCCTGAAACGGCCTGTATTGTGAGGTATGATGAAGAATACAGATCGTGCCCTAGACATGGAACGACCTTGTTCTGGCCCCTTTCCTCATATATTTTACGCTGGATTTGTCCTATAGGCTACCCTAGACCCAAATCAAAGTTTGGAAGTCAACCAAACAATTCTTGAAGTATGAGAAAGTTATGCCTGTTCAAAGTTTGGTTGACTTTTTCTATGGAAACCTTAATTTAGCAATTCTTGACTTTTGATGAATTAGGAGAATTTCATGAGGAATCATGATCAACCCTGGATCAAATGATGGATATCACTTCAAAATGTTGATGTTGACCAATACTATTGAATTTTGACTGTATATAGGCCACAATTGACTTTTGACCTAATATATTTGATTTTTAGGCACTTGAGCAGTTGATTGAGCAAACTTGTTGTGCAAGGCGTGAAATTTGGCATGGATAATCTAGAGGACATATTAAGACAATGGAAAACATTTGAAACCGTTGGAGCTCACACATTTTGATGAAAATTGAAAACCTAGTTAGAGGTTCATTGCCTTAGGAGGAGAATTTGTCTGGTCAATTCTTGGTCACCCTTGAGCAAGTTAGGGACCTCAATGGGTATGCCTTGAGTAAAATGAGAGGGAAATTTTTTGGGTACAACAGTTGCCCCTGTTCAATCTTCTTGTACCTGAGGATGTAGATTGACTGGTCTTTCTTTCGTGATCTGAAGGTGGAAGATGATTGGACACTAGAGTTCCTAGAAATTTGCACTCATGTGAAGTGATATTGTTGATGGATGACATTGGGAATGGGCTTATGGATGCCATTTGGAAAATAAGGCAGAAGATCGTCGGACATGGGCTTAGAGATGCTATCCAGGGAATATGACAGAGAGTCTTTAGAGATGGGCTTAAAGATGTCATCTAGAGAACAATGTTGATTTCACGATACATTCTGTTGTGGGGATTCCTATTCCTGTTGTTGAGGATGACTCTGCTGGGGAATGTTAGTCTCTGTTTTGTGAAATAGAGTTTAGGAGCTTCAGTTGTCCATTACTCTACTGGGGAGTCATCTCTTGACTGGAGATACAGAAGTGAAATGCTATTTGGTCAGGATCTAGGCTTCACAGCGACTTGCTAAGGATAATAAGGCTGGATGCTATCTGGTTGTACTACAGGCTTCATAGCGACTTACTGGGGAATATGAAATTAATCGCTATCTGGTCGGTTCCAAGCCTCACAGTAATTGTAGACATTGAACCGTTATCTAGCCGTGTCCAGGCTTTAGTGATTTGAAAGAATTAAGCTATTATTTGGTCGGGTCCAGGCTTCAACTTGAATCTGAGGTATACCGTCATCTGGTCGAGTCTAGGCTTCGGCGTCATAGGTTATACTATTATTTGGTCGGATCCAGGCTTCATAGTAATTAATAAACTGCTATCTTGTCGGACTCCAGGCTTTGCAATATCTTTAATTGGATAAGAATCAGAAAATCTTTTGTCGATTTAACTGGACCAGAGAAAAGTCTTGAATTATCTTCAAATGTAATAGAAATCAGGAAAATCTTGGTGTCGATTTAACTGAACCAGAGAAGGGTCTTGGATTAACTTTGACTAGAATGGAAATCAAAAAAATCTTAGTGTCGATTTAACTAAACCAGAGAAACTATCTAGTAGAAAAGATTCAGAATAAATCATTGGTCGATTTAATCTGAACCAATTAGGGTCTTGAGTTATCTTTTGGATAAGAATCAGAAAAATTTTAGGGTCGATTTGACTGAACCAGAGAAAGGTCTTGAATTAACTTTAACTATAATAGAAATCATAAAAATCTTAGTGTCGATTTAACTGAACCAGAGAAAGATCTACTAGAAAATAATCAGAATAAACCATTGGTCGATTTACACTGAACCAGCAGGGGTCTTGAGTTATCTTTGACTGGATAAGAATCAGAAAAATCTTAGTGTTGATTTGACTAAACCAGAGAAAGGTCTTGAATTAACTTTAACTGAAATAGAAATCAGAAAAATTATAGTGTCAATTTAACTGAACCAGAAAAAGGTCTTGGTTTAACTTTGACTGGAATGGAAATCAGAAAAATCTTAGTGTCGATTTAACTGAACCATAAAAAGGTCTTGATTTGTCTTCAATTGGAATAGAAATCAGGAAAATCTTAGTATCAATTTAACTGAACCAGAGGATGGTCTTTTGAGAATAATCTTTCTGAGGAACATGCTGAAATATCCCTTCGTCAAACATAGCCTTTGAGAAGACTGCCAGGTTATATAAGTGGTCAATAGTATTTGCTGATTTGATCTTTCCTAAAAAGGTAAAGCGTTAGTCATATGCAATGTCATGATGTATGAAATGCATTGTTTAATGATGTTCTCAAAATAAATGAGATTATGATGCATGCGATGTGTATGCGCATGCCATGATGTATGAATATGGAATGCTGTCGCGATATCTCCTAGTCTGGGAAAATAAATCCCTGACTGCTACTGGAGAGTACTGGGAAGATGAATCCCGGACTGCTGTTAGGTAGATGAGGAAAGTGATTCTTTCATTCCCGCTGGGGATGAAGAGAGGAGATAATTTACCGGGGATTTCCTCTTTCCGTTTGAGGATTTTCTTCCAGGGATCTTTGACTCCTGCTTGAGAATGACTCTATGGGAAGCAAGATGCTCTGTCAGAAGATTTTACCAATGTAGAGAAATAAACTCTATTGGGGATAAACTTCGACAACTAGAGAAATAAACTCTACCAGGGGACAAGGCTTTATAAACTGTTTGAGATTTGTAAAACTCAGCTGGGGATCTTTGAGTTAACCTCTCTAAGGGAACATCACTGGAGGAGGTAATTCCTGTTTGGGGAAGAAGAGATCAAAATTTTGGTTGTTTCCACTCTGTGGGGAACATAGACATCATAGGGTCGTATGCTAAGGATGTAGTGGTGACTTCGTCTCAAGACGTATTTTCCCCTGTACCTGCTGGAAAGAGTAACTATCGGGACTACAAATGGCTTTTTTAGGCTTTGCCCCATTTCATAAAGTCATTAGCAACTGTCTTTCTGTTTCTTATACAAATATTTGTAAACAGTAATCATATTCAAATGCATATGTCAAAAATAATCACTGTACAATTCTTACAAAATAAAATAGAAAAATAGAAAACAAATAGTTTTGTACTTTCAAAGAAATGATTTGCATTGATTTTGAAGTTTTCCTATAACAGGCATTTTTTTACAAAGAGACTGACGTTCTATTAGGAGAACGCCGCCGTGAAAATGAAAACTATACAACATAGTGTACAAAGAGAAAACAACTATGTGTAATAATCTCATTGAGTTTCAATTCTGCTATTGCCCTTATGTCCTTGAGTGTCTCACCACTTTGCTACTTGTTCGAAGCTGACTAGATTGATTGGTACCGTTTGAGCTTGATAATTGATACTGAGGTCTGTTCACAAGGTGATCCAATGGGACATAGTTGTATGCTTTAAATCCCTATCTTTTTCCTGGACCACCCATTCGGGTTTTCAGTCCACCAGATACCCTTTTTTTCCCAAGCCGCCTTTTCAGGTTTTCGACTTGCCGGATGTACATATTTTTTTGTATTTATCCCTAACTTTTGCTCAAACCCTTTTAGTTTGCTGGGATGCCCTTATTTTTTCCTAGGCCAGTCTACCTAGCGAGTCTTTATTCATGCGTAGTATCTTTTCACTATGTCCGCATTCACAGGGTGAGGAAGATCGTCACCATCCATGGTGGTTAGAATCATGGCTCCATTGGAAAATATGCTTTTGATTACAAATGGCCCTTCGTACGTGGGAGTCCATTTGCCCCTGGGATGACCTTGTGGAAGTATGACTCACTTGATTACTAGATCACCCACTTGATATACATGACGTTTGACCATGACAGACAGCAGCAAGCCTTTTCTCATCAATCAGATTTAGTTGGTCAAGTCGAGTCTGGATCCAATCATCTTCGTTCAAACCTGCATCCTTCATAATTCTCAAAAAAGGGATCTGGACCTCAATAGGTAGGACAACCTCCATACCATACACCAGAGAGTAAGGTGTTTCCCTTGTTGACGTACGTGCTGAGATGCGGTAACCATGAAGAGCAAATGGTAACATCTCATTTCAGTCTTTGTATGTCACCATCATCTTCTGTATGATTTTCTTAATGTTCTTGTTAGCAGCCTCCACAACACCGTTCATCTTCAGTCGGTAAGGGGAATAATAATGGTGTTGGATTTTGAATTGTTTACAGAGTTCAGTGACCATAATATTGTTGAGATTTATACCATTATATGTGATGATTCTATCTGGAATACCATACCAACAGATAAGTTTATGCTTGATGAAACGCTCTACAACATTCTTGGTAACAGTAGTAAAAGAGGCAACCTCAACCCACTTCGTGAAATAATCAATGGCCACTAGGATGAAGCGATGCCCATTGGAAGCGGTAGGTCTAATCTCACCGGTCATGTTAATTCCCCACATTGAAAAGGGCCAGGGAGCCTTCAAGACGTTCTAGGGAACCAGAGGTACATGCACTTTATCAGCATAGATATGGCATTTGTGACAAGTTCAGGAATGCTGATAACAATCTGCTTCCATAGTGGACCAGTAATATCCTGCCCGTAGGATCTTTTTAGCCATGGTGTGTCCATTAGAGTAGGTGCCAAAGGTACCTTCGTGTAAATCTACCATAATCCTCTCTGCTTCGCTCTTGTGTACACACCGAAGTAAAGTAGAGTCATGATTGCGCTTGTAGAGGATTCTGTTACTGAAGAAGAACTTTGCAGAGAACCTTCTTAGAAACTTTTTTATTATTGACAGATGTCCTCTCAGGATATTCTTGAGCCTCGAGATACCTTTTCACTTCATGGAACCAAGGTTTGTCTGCTACCTCTTCAATATCAATCTCATAGCAGTATGCTGGTTCATTCAATCTCTCAATAGTGATCTGAGGAGCTTCGTTATCCCATCTGACCTTGAACGTAGATGACATGGTAGCTAGCGCGGCCGCTAACTGATTCTCTTCTCGTGGAAAATGTTCAAAGGTGACTTTTTCAAAGTTTGGGAGCAATGTCAGCACGTATTCTTTGTAAGGGATGAGATTAGGGTGCCTCGTTTCCCACTCCCCTTCGATTTGACTTATTACCAAGGCTGAATCCCTGAAAATGCTCAAGAACTTGATCCTTATGTCAATAGCAGCTTTGAGACCCATGATGCATGCTTCATACTCAGCCATATTGTTGGTGCAGTTGAAACATAATCTGGCGGTGAAAGGAGTATGTCAACCCTCAGGAGATATGATTACAACATTGATACTATTGGTGAGTGCATTGGAGGCTCCATCAAAAACCATAGTCCATCGGGATCCTTCATCAGGTCGTTCATCCGGTCCACATTCTTCATAGTCAGTCACCAACATAATATTCTCATTCGGGAATTCAAAGTTCATAGATTGGTAGTCATCCACAGTCTGATGAGACAAATGATCAGCTAATACACTTCCCTTAATTGCTTTTTGGGTCGTGTATTGGATATCATATTCGGTCAAGATCATTTTCCATCTTGCTATTCTTCCAGAGAGAGCGGGCTTCTTGAAGATCTACTTGATCAGATCCATCTTAGATATCAACAAAGTAGTGTGGGTCAACATATACTATCTCAGTCGGTGAGAAGCCCATGCCAAAGTGTAGCAAGTTTTCTCGAGCAGTGAGTATATTGTTTCATAATCAGTAAACTTTTTCCTAAGGTATTATATTGCATGCTCTTTTCGACCAGACTCATCATGCTGCCCCAACACACACCCCACTGAATTATCTAACACTGTTAAATACATTATCAAAGGTCTTTCTTCAATCGGAGACATCAGAATTGGAGGTTCTTGAAGGTATTCCTTGATTTTCTCGAAGGCAGTCTGGCATTCGTCATTCCACTTTACCACTTGATCTTTCTTCAAGAACTTGAATTTTGGCTCACAAGTAACAATTAGATGGGAAATGAACCTGGAAATGTAATTTAGGCATCCCAAGAAACCTCTAACCTCCTTCTCAGTGCGAGGAGCTGGTATCTCTTGTATAGCTTTCACCTTTGCAGGGCCTACCTGAATACCCTTGTCACCTCGAAGTTTACCAGACCTTACCCCGAAGGTGCACTTGTTCAGATTTAACCTCAGCTTGTACGTCTTCAACCTATCAAACAAATTTTGTAGATGATCAAGGTGCTCTTCCTCAGTTTGAGACCTGGCTATCATATCATCAACATAGACTTCTATCTCATGGTGAATCATGTCATGGAACAAAGCTACCATGGCTCAGTGATAGGTTTCCCCAGCATTCTTCAATCCAAATGGCATCACTTTGTAACAAAAAGTGCCCCATTGCGTGAAGAAGGTTGTCTTCTCCATGTATTTGGGTTCCATCTTGATTTGATTATAACCAAAGAAACCGTCCATGAAGGAAAATATCTTATGTTGTGTAGTGTTGTCAACCAGAACTTCAATATGGGGAAGCGGGAAGTCATCCTTGGGGCTTGCCCTTATCAAATATATGTAGTCCACACACATCTGTACCTTGCCGTCCTTCTTAGGCACCGGGACTACGTTAGAAACCCATTGTGGATAGGAGGTGACAACTAAGAACCCAACATTGAACTGTTTCATAACTTCTGCTTTGATCTTCTCTGACATTTCAGGATGCATACGACATACCTTCTGCTTTACTGGAGGTAAGTCTTCTTCATATGACCAATAAAAAATCTCGACATAATCATGCAACATCTGTATCAACCGCTTCTTGACACTAAGCTCCAATTTTGCACCTATCTTGACTTCTTTTCTGTCCTCTTCTGTGCCCAAGTTTATTGTCTCAACTGGCTCTTCATGAGGCTGTATAGCCCTTTCTTCCTGTTGTAACATCCTGGAAAGTTCTCCGTGTACCTCACAATCTTCCTCACCTTCGTCCTCGACTTGGTTGATCGGATTTTCAAAGTCATAACGGGCAATAGCAGAATCGTTATCAATGGGATCCAAAGTATATATGGATCTACAGTTTGATACGTGAGTGTATGTAAAAGCATAGTTGTATTGACAAAGTAAAAAGTAGAAAAGAAAGACAGAGAGCACAAAATTTGTATGCAAAATGTCCAATGCTTTATTAATGACATATGAGATTGAAACATGATAACCCTCACAAATAAACCATTGTTCCCCGAGTAAGACACATGGCCATAGAGTTTATATTGTTTATTTATTACATATTCGAAAATAAGAAAGATAATTACTTTTGAATAAATGTAACTGGTACAAACTCTTTAGCCACCCAATTACTAAATCCACCGTTGGTAGTAGGGAAGATCCAGCTATCCATGTCATAGTCACTACCACTGTCTCCTAAAGCATTGACCCCATGGTTGCTGATGCGTAGGGGAGGTACTCCAGCAAGAGCACGACGAACAACCCTTGAAGCCCCTGAAGAGAATCCCAAACCAAACTTATCAGATTTGTATGGAATGTCAGGGAGTTGGCCTCAAATGGTACACCCATATTCTTCAATAACCGCTTTGGCATCCTTGAGAGAAGCCATTTTCAAGGGAGGTCTGGTGATCTTCAGCATATTGGTAACAATCTCAGTTGCAACCATGGCCTGAGGCACCTCTTCAAAGTTCTGACAAGGAGTCTCGATGAATTCTCCATCCATTTCCACATACCTGAAAGAGTTCAGGTGGCTTACCATGTATTCCTCTTCACCATGTACCGTGACAATCTACTTTTCATCGGGTACTTCAACATCTGATGCAGAGTGGAAGTAACAGCTCCAGTCCTATGGATCCAAGGGCGACCCAACAAACAAGAATAAGATGGTCGGATGTCCATCACGTAGAAGGTGGAGTCAAAGGTATGAGAACCAACTTTGATGGGGATCTCCACCTCCCCGTGCACCATTCTTTTCAAACCATTAAAAGCCCTCACGAAAATGTTGTTGGGCTTCAGAGTCAAACCTTCTTAGTCTAATTTGTCCAAAGCTTTCTTGGGCAACACGTTCAACGATGAACCATTATCTACTAGAACATGGGCCAAGGTAGTGTCCCTACATTCGATGGAGACATGCAGCACATCGTTGTGTTTTCTTCCTCTGGTTGTCATATCAGCATCATAAAAACCCAAACCATTATCAGCCGTTAAACTGGCCACACAATCATCAAATTGGTCTGCGTAGGTTTCTTGTGGCACATGGGCAGTTTTGAGGAATTTCACCAAAGCTTTTGCATGAGCTTTGGAGCATAATAGTAGGGCGAGCATTGAAATCTTGGAAGGGGTCTGCCCCAGCTGTTCGACTACATAGTAGTCTCTCTTTTTTATTATCTTCGAGATTTCTTCCATTTCCTTCTTGGAAGCCTCTGGAATAGATTCTGAATGCGCCTTCGTCTAGATAGGCTCAATCAATATGTCTTTGCCCCGAGTCTCAGCCGACTTGGTGATAGGGGTGGCAACAAGGGTAATCACAAGAATTGTGGTGGTAGTATCAGTAGGAACAATAGTAGGAATTATCACAATTACAGTAATGACTTTTGGAGGATAAATATCAGGGGAGAACACTCTTCCACTTCTTGTTATTTTGCTGGTCCCAATGATGTTGCCAATGTCGGGATTAGTATTTCCAGAAACTTGGTCTTTAGTAGCCAACATGTCTTGCTTGATGCTATGATAATAGACGTCAGCCCCATAGTTCCAGGGAACAGCCTTGTTCGAGGAGTATGGGATTGGCCATGGCATAGTGATAATCAGGAGAGCCAACTTTGGAGAAGATGTAATCCTGACGGGTCTTTTTGTGGAGACCCTGGGAGGATTAGCGGTAATGGTTATAATCGAAACATCCTTATAAGAAATAGTTGTGACAGGAATCTTCTCAAATAGAATCTCTTTATCATCCATCAGGTGCTGAACACCTGCTTTCAACAAATAACAACCAGTCGCTAGAGATGAACATAAGTGGTAATCTTCACCATATCCCGAAAATAAACCGGCTTGCAACAAATTCCAGTTAACAATCATGAGAGGAGTAACAAGTTCCTCAAAAAAAGTAACAAACGTATCATCGTCAACAACATTAACACCACGACCGTGTTTGGACATGGGAGCAGTTATAACATTGGGAACCTCAGGAGCATCAAATTCAATGTCCTTCACCTCAATAAGGTCTTGCACTTTGTTTTTCAAAGCCCAACAATTGTTTGTATCATGGCCTGGACTTTCTTAATGGTAAGCACAACAAGCATTTGGGTTGTAGCGCGGAGATGCGATTTTGGGATTCTTGGGAGCTTCCCTCAAGGTAACCAGATTGGATTTCAGTAGGTGAGGCAACACTTGAGAAAAAGTCATATTTATCCAGGTGAATTGTTTTACAGGTCTTTCTGCTTTGGGATGATTGTTTCGTTGTTGAGTAGCTGCAGGCTTGGATATCATAACCGCCCCTACAGTTGGACGGTGTTCGATTCTGCCCTGATTTCGTTGATCATAAACAACACTGACCTCCTTTTTTCCTATGAAAGGTCTCTTTCTCGTACTTGAAGATGCATCCTTATGAATCTTGCCACTTCTGATCCCAACTTCCATTCTTTCTCCTGTCCAAATCAACTCAGTAAAGCCAGATGAGGAGCTTCTAATTAGATGATTGAAAAACGGACCATATAGGTTACCCAAAAACATAACCACTAACTCCCTATCAGACAGGGGGGTTGGACTCTTCTTTCTAAGTCCCTCCACTTCTGAGCATAATCTTTAAAACCCTCGCTCGAACCCATAGACATACTTTGGAGTTATGTACGGGTGTGAGCAAGGTCTGCATTATATTGATACTGCTTGTAGAAAGCAGCAACCAGGTCTTCCCAATTACGAATATTGGTCCCCTCTAGCTGATAAAGCCACTCTAGTTGAGTCCCAGATAGACTGTTTTGAAAGAAGTGGGCCCATAAGTCCTTGTCTGTAGTGTGAGGCTAAATCTTCCTCACATAAGATCGGAGATGCATCTTGGGACATGAGACCCCATCATATTTAGCGAACACCGGAACCTTGAACTTCTGCGGTATAACAACCCAAGAAACCAAACCCAGTTCTTCAAAATCCAACCCTGGTACCTTCTGGATTTCCATTGCATTCAAACGATCCTCCAACTGTTCGTATTTTTCATCAGCAGGAGGATACTGCTCCTCATTATAGTCAAATTCATCATTGGATTCATTTGGACTGGAGTCTTCCTCTCTTGTTTCCTCTTCTTGATTGTCTCCTTCTTTTGACTAAGTTACCAATTCAAAAGCTCGCCGCACTGGTCCTCTGACCCTTCTTCCTAGATTCACTGCCCCAGTTGGTTTCTCTGGCTTCTTCTTTTTATTTTTCAGTATGATGGCTTTCATATCTTCTTGCCCTTTAGCTAGAGCCACAATCATTTGTTGGAACCGGGAGTTTTGCGTCTGGAGATCCTTGATGTTTTATTCAAGAGCCATTTCTTTACTTGCTGAAATAAACAACGAAGAAGATAAGAACCCTGCTTTGAGACCTGCTTATGCAATGAGATGCATGATATTCTTATGCAATGTTTTCAAGGACCTTATTGGATTTAAGCTCTTTTAAATAAAACAAGAGACAAAATATTTTATTAGCAAGTTTTTAAAGAAACAAAATATTACACAGGGGTAAGAAATGAAATGGAATTCCTAAGTCTCCCATGGGTGCTTCCTCTTGTGGTTGAGGTAGGTGTTGACGTTCCTCTCTTCATGAAGTTGTTTTGTTAATTCCAGCACCTTCTTCTCACTTGCATAGAATTGAGCCTCAAAAGTATCTTGTTCTCCCTTGAGCTGGATCCAAGACTTTTGCAACTCTTCGAAGTTGATTTGCATATCATGATGGAGGATAATACGGGACTCGCCCACTTGAACAACAGGTTCCAAGATCACCGATAAGATGGAATCGTATGGCATCATAATACTTTGGGCTTGAGCTCACACCCATTTGAGGTAAGGTTCCAAAGGGATGGAGTTATTGCGCCCCAAAGTCTTACTATCAATCTTCTTAATAATGCTCCAAACGCGGATGAATCTCTGACGATAATTTTTCATATCATCGGAGTAGTTAAACATAATACCCTGGATGAGCATATCCAGTGGACCATCTCTCCGTGGATAGCCAAACTGATGTAGTGCTAAAGAAGGATTGTGGGTGATGCCTCCTCTAATACCCAGGAGTGGCACATTAGGAAATTCTCCACAACGATCAATAAAAGAGATGTCTCCTTAAGAGTGAGGACACCAATGGATGTCGGAGTGAGAGAGAGACATTAATATTTGACTCCACCTTAAGCCTAAATCATTCTGCATTACTGACTGAGGAAGGTGAAAATAAACAACCTATATAGCAGAGGGGTGCAACACACGAGAGTTCCTCGCTTCTTCAGAGTACGAGTATAGAGAGATTGTAGGATATCCCCGAGCAATGTAGAAACCAGATTGTGAGCAAGAAAAATGTTGATGGCATTCACATCTATAAATTGATCTGAATTAGGAAACAAGACCAACCCATGGATCAAGAGGGCTAAGACATCTACGAAGGCATAATAACTCATAGCATCTAGGAAAATCTGAGCTTTCTTCATCAGAAAATTTGCAAGGAGACCCTTAACTTCACTTCTTTTTTACCAATTGGACTCAATGTCAGACGACTTCAAGTGCAAAGCTACGTCAACATCTTCAGAAGCTGGGTCTTGTTCTAAACCAGTGAAAGGTACTCGCTCAAATATAGGTAAACCAAGTAACATAGAGAATTATTCCAGTGTAGGCACCAGTTGATAATCGGGGAATATGAAGCAATAATGCTTAGGGTCGAAGAATTGGAATAAGACACTCATCAAACCTTCGTCAAATTCGATGGTAACCAAACTAAGTAAGTGACCATGTCTTTTATGGAATGATGAGTCCTCGGGAACTTTCAAGACTAATTCCTTGAGCTTGGGAGGAACTTCTGTAAAGTGAATCTGAATGGTTTTTCTACGACCTGAATTCATATCCTACAAAATAACAAAGAGGTAAATCTAACAGGTCCTTGAAATGATTAGTATATATGAATGTTGTGATGTTTATGATGTCATGATTATGCTTAAAATCATAGATAAACACAAGAAAACCATACAATAGACCTTAGGTTCAAAGGCTTGAATGAGGTTTTAAGGTAAGTACCCTCT
Source organism: Vicia faba (assembly GCA_948472305.1). Lineage (NCBI taxonomy): Eukaryota > Viridiplantae > Streptophyta > Magnoliopsida > Fabales > Fabaceae > Vicia > Vicia faba. The sequence continues at coordinate 1,433,913,205 of OX451741.1, read as the reverse complement.
TGAATGTTCAGTTGGCTCAACCTGTCCTATTAATAGTAACCGGGTTCTAAGGAGTCTCAATATCACTTAGCTTCCCTTCAGAAATTGTTTCAGCTCCGCACGGAAGTATTGCGGTCAAAAAATCCCGAAAGTCCAGTCTCAATGAGTGTAGTATCAAGTATCAACCAATCTTTGGTCGGAACCAAAGTCGGTTATCCCACTACTTCCTAATGGCTAGGATGAGTCAATTAAAGGTTCTAAAGGTCAGTTAGCGCTTAGTAACACTGTGAGGAAGCCCAATGTTATCCTCGACTTACTTTAGGAACATTAGTACAATCCAAAGTATCGCGCTAACGTAGCCATCACTTCATCTTTATCGGTCTACGCCGTACAACCTCCATGATTTATTGCTACTTACCTAATAAGGTGCCCTAGATCCGGGTGTAGGATCTTTTAGTAACAACCCAAACAAACCCTCAAAAGTAAATCAAACAAAGCAAAAAAAAGCAATTTAAAAATGAACTAACTCTAAGGTAAACCCCATTTTTATTTAAAATCCTCAACATGGTCGCCAGTTCTGTGATACGGTGGCAGAACCGAATATTATACCGGTTTGCATTTTTTATTCACAAATGTGCAGTAAGCAAGAGTCGCCATCGACTTTTCTTTTATCCAGCAAAGTAAAGGGTGAAAAGAATAGAAAAAGACCTTTTCGAGATGTTTTCTGAGTAAGGGGGGTAGATTATGGAAAGGGAAGGTGTTAGCACCCTTTCCATCCGTGATTTTCCACAGGCTCTTAGAGGTTTTCTCATTTTAAATTACCTTTGTGCTTTGTGTGTTTGAAATTTTTTTGTAAAAAACGCCTTAGTACGGCGAACTTTGTAATGTTTCTCGGGATAGTGGAAAAAGTATACAAAGTGTTTTGAAATTGTTTTTTGAAAAGTAGTTTTTTGTGTAAGTGCAAGATGTTTGAGCAAACTTCTAACAGCTATCTACTTTATTACTCGAAATGGGTCATTCTTTTCCTCTTTTCCTTTAGACAATGCTATCCTACTATTAGTGAGTAGGTAGCCTTATCGTTGGATGTTAAGGGACATTCAAAGGGACGTTTTACAATCATAAAGGCAACATGTGGAGACACTTTAGAAATTTTGTTTAGGGACTAGATCATTTCCCAAAAGGAAACTGTAGGGTCATCGAGGGACTATGATATTTTTGATTTACGGGTCTTTGCTAAAGTGACCCCTTTTCGAGGGACATGAATGTTTTTATGAAGGCAACTGAAGCGGGGATACCCTAGAGGTGCATATGTGCATATGTGCATGTTGTACCCCAAAATTTTCCCTCTCATTTTCACACAAGACATACTCCTAGAGGTCCTCAATTGTTCAAGGTTGACCAAGAATTGACCAGACAAATTCTCCTCCTAAGGCAATGAACCTCTAATTAGGGTTTCAATTTTCATCAAGATTGGTGAGCTCCAAAGGTCTCAAATGCTTAACATGGTCCTAATATGCCTTTAAGATTGTCCATGCCAAAGTTCATGCCTTGCACAATAAGTATGCTCTGTCAATTGCTCAAGTATTAGAAAGTCAATTATGCTAGGTCAAAAGTCATTTGTGGCCCATGTATAGTCAAACTTCAAGATTTTTGGTCAACATCAACATTTTTAAGTGATATCCATCATTTGATCAAGGTTTAATCATGATTCTTCAAGAAATACTCACAATTCATCAAAAGTAAAAAATGGCAAATTAGGGTTTCTATAGGAAAAGTCAACCAAACTTTGACCAGGCATAAATTTCTCATACTTTATCAGAAATTTTCCTACCAAAGCTCATTTTTAATAGAATCCAATTCCCCACAACATCTCTTCAGCCCTAAATATCAAGAAATACACCATTTGAAATATATGAGCTCATACATTACAGGTCATTTTTCAGAAAGTCCACAAAAGCCACTTTTTGCCAAGACTTTTACATAAAGATAACATCTTCAAATGAAAAATTGATCAAAAGAGGGATTGAAGTAGACATCTTGGGATTTCCAATAAGTCAAATATCATTGTAATGAGATAAAAATTGAGCAATTTATGGATTTCCCAAGTTGGGAAAATTTTGGAAATTTCAAGAATGGTGCATTGAGCAAATTTGGATTTTTGAGTCAATGGCCTAACTTTTTAAGGTTCAAATATCTTCCTAAGGTTATAGAGGACCTCTAATCTTATTTTTGAATGGGATTTCATTTTCTACCTATTTTTTACATATTTATTTTAATTTATTCCAAATAAATATAAAATAAATGGTACAAAATAATTGGAAATGGGCTTAGGCATTTGGGTTGCTGCTTTGACTTGTCTTGAAGCCCAAGGATCATGCACAAATGACCAGATTCACTAAACATAAAAAAATCATAAAAGCTTCATTTTCGTAACTTTTCAAATTGGTGATTATGGTTTTAAACTATGGCATTATGACTTGATCTTTTCCATTCAATTATGTCTCCTCCATTTACACTATGAGTACATCACTCTAGCAAGCCAAATCCACGCATAGAAAGCTTGGAGAATTGCTGCACATTTCACCCAAAAACTAAAAAATTTTCAAACTTGAATATCAAGTTACAGCTGGTTTTAGTCCCAAACAAAGGCTCAAGCACATTCCTGGAAGCCTCCTGGATTGTTTCCAGCCGTTACTAAGTCCCAAAATAGTCTAAAGTGCATTATCACCACCTCACAGTTTGCATTTTTTCTTGATTCTGATTTCTTTGATTTATGTAATATAAGCGCATTTTAATCATTCATTATTGACCACTATTGTGTTTGTAAACTTTCTGTATGGTTAGATTTGGGTTTTGATGCAGGAATCGAATACCACCATTTTTAGGGTTCCAAGCTCAAAATTGGGATTTCTGGAAATAGCCAAAATTTGGCATAACTAAGGGTCTTTATGTGCTCAGGAGGTTGAGGCCAACTCATCCATGGCCTCACCATGAATTTATCATGCGTATTATTGTTTTTTTGGTTTACATGTGCTATAGTGACAGACAAAAACTGTCACTATAGGTCCAAGTCTAAGACGACAGATGAAGGAGGAAGATGAATGTGTGGCAGCCCCTCACTGGACGATTCAAATCCAGCGCACGTTTTTTATTTTTTGGATGCTTCTGATTAATTTTTGTATATAATATTGTCTTATTATTTGGATTAATGAATGATCAGTAGCTCAGATGGTGAAGAAGCGCACGTGTTAGGGAAAGGACTGGGGTTCGAGTCCCCAGTCGTGCATTTTTGTTTTCCAATATATTACTTATAGATCATATGCATGCAAGCCATTGATATTCACCATACACTTTCAAATATATGTTGTCAGATGTTAATGATCCAGATCTAGCGTCTCAACACGCAGTCTCATGATGGACCTTCTAAGGCTGGTAATAGAGGATCCAATGCAACTTCTGGGTCCTATTTGGCTTGGGCCTAGCACATTTTTAGTCCATGCACTCCCTGTTTTACTAATCAGTCTGTCCCATTCATTTATTTTTTTAGTTCTTTATTTCTTTCAGTTTATTAATTTAAAAATATTTTTTTTTTAATTATAAAATCACATAAAAATTTAGGATTTAGTTTTTTTTAAATGATTAATTTTGAATTCAATTGATTAATTAAATCTTAACCTTTTTTAAATTAAAATGAAATAGAATTAGGATTAATTTTATTTATATCATTTCTCTTTATTATAAAAAAAAACAAAAAAAAGACTTAAATGTTAATTTTTTTCTTAGTTAATTTACCTCTCTAATTAAATTTTAGGTATTATTTTCACTTAGTTATTTTATTAAAAATTAAATAAAAAAACAAACAAAAATATGTTCTTGTTTACTTAGAATTTTTCTTATGTTTTTAGACGTTCGTCTTTATCTCGCGCACATTTATTTTACTTTCGCGTTTTTTATGACAATGTAATTGTATCTTGGTATGTAATAACTTAAGTAGGACTTTTATTGTTTTCTTTATTTTTAACTTTCCCCCGATTTTGTATATTGTAAATCCCCCGCCCCTAAGCATTGTAATAGTATAAATTTAACTTTCCGCACTTTAAATTTCTACAAATATTAACTGTTAGTAATTAGGTGTGCATGACAAGACTGAAATCAAACTTTAGAAAACTTAACAATGCAAAATATAAATAACTGAATTGAACACATATGCACATATGCACCTCTAGGGTTTCCCTTCTTCGGTTGCCTTTCGGAAAACAATAAAGTCATGTCCCTCAAGAATGGGGACGCTTTAGCAAAGACCCGTAAAAATCAAAAAGATCATTGTCCCTCGATGACCCTACGGTGTTGCCTTTCGGTAAATAATCTCGTCCCTTAAATGAAATTGATAAAGCGTCTCCATATGTTACCTTTATGACTGTAAAATGTCCCTTCGGTTATCCCTTCAAAACACTTTGTATACTTTCTCCACTATCCCGAGAAACATTACAAAGTTTGTTGTACTAAGGCATTTTCAAAACATTTTCAAACACACAAAATACAAAGGTATTTTAAAATGAGAAAACCTCTAAGAGCCCGTAGGAAACTACGGATGGAAAGGGTGCTAACACTTCCCCTTTCCATAATCTACTACCCTTACTCAGAAAACATCTCGAAAAGGTATTTTTTGTTCTTTTCACCCTTTCCTTTGATGGATAAAAGAAAATACGGTGGCAACTCTTGCTTACCGCAACATTTGCGAATACAAACGCAAACTAGTATAACAGTCGGTTATGCCACCGTATCACAGTGCATATGTGTTAAGTTCAGTTATTTATCTTGCATTATTAAGTTTACTAACATTTTAATTTTCAGTCTTATCATGCACTCCTAATTACTAACAGTTAATATACAGAAATTAAAAGTGAGGAAAGTTAAACCTACACTATTACAATGCTCCGGGGTAGGGGATTTACAATATACCAAACTGGGGGAAAAGTAAAATAAGGAAAGTGATAAAAGTCTTACTTAAGCTAATACATACCAATATATAGTTACATTATCGTAAAAATGTGGAAAAAAAATAAACGCGCGCGAGATAAAGACGAACGTCTAAAACCCTGAGAAAATGCTAAGTAAACAAGAGAATATCTTTGTTGTTTTTTGTTTATTTTTGATTAAACAAGATGCTTTAAATAATTTAAACCTAAATTTAATTGAGAAAATAAATATTAAATGGAAATTAACCTAGTTCTAAAGTTTTTTTGCATTTTAATTAAGAAAATATTTGGATAAAGATAACCTAAGTCTAATTGATTTTAAAATTAATAAAATAAAGTTAAAATAATTAATCTAATTAAATTAAAAAATTAAAATTAATTAGTAAAAACCTAAGTCTATTGTTTTTTTTTATTATTTGATTTTATATGATTTGATAAAAAAACATAAATGAACAAACAAAGAAAAATAAAGAGACTTGGGCCGGATATATAAGCAAACAGGTGTGGTTTACTTTTGAAACTTGCTTGGCCTATGGACATGAGCCCAACGCTCAGGCAAAAAACCTGTAAAAGAGAGATGTTGAAAAAATAAAACAACACGCAACAATCTGGGGTTGAACACAGGACCTATAGCTATACACACACACGTCTCACCACCAGGCCATTTTATCATTCGTTTATATAAACAATAGCAATAATATATATGTGAAGCAAGTGGATCATGCTGAGCTGTACACACACACACTCCAGATGGGACCTTGATGTTTGAATGAGCCAATCAGAGATGTTGGTCCAGCCACGCATTCTTTTGCCAGAGTCAACTGATCGGAGGGACGCTGTAGTTAAACTCCAATCGTCTTCTTCGAGATATAAAAAATGTAAAACCTGCAAAATCATAAAATCAAAGCCTACAATTAAGGCTACCCCCTACCCCCAAATCAACCCTCTTGAGTCCACTTCTGGGGTTTGTTTATCCTGAAACGGCCTGTATTATGAGGTATGATGAAGAACACATATCGTGCCCTAGAAATGGCACGACTTTGTTCTGGCCCTTTTCCTCATATATTTTACGTTGGATCTTTCCTATAGACTACCCTGAACACAAATCAAACACTGAAAGAGGTTAATTCATCATAAAAATAAAAAATATGGATACAATAAAGTTACCAATGATGAGTGTTTTAGTTTGGTGCTTCTAGGTGTGAGATTTCTTGAATAAAGACTGGTACATGCTCCCGGGAATCTCTGGGCATGGATGGAAGGCTTAGGTTTGACTGAAACAGACTGGAAGTGTCTGTTTGAATTTTCACGATTTGGACAATTCTTTGCAAATTTGGTAGAGCTCTTATACAATGTGTAAGCGTGTGTTTGGCTTGATAACATGCTCCTTATATAGAGGAGATGGAGAAGACAAGATATTATGGTAAGAATCAATCTTAATCATGGTCCATGAAAGCAAAATCAAACATCTTGAAAAAAATGCCATAATTGCATATCCTTGCTTCTTTTGATCAAGACAATGTATTTGGACAATTATGATGAAGCTTGTATGAAAAATGGGTCCTCTTAATGGGCCAAGTCAGGCCTAAATGTTATGGCCCCCATTTTCTAGTATTTCTCCCATTTTATTTAATTTTAAATCAAATAAAATCAAAATAAAATACAAGGAAAATAATTTTCATTCCAAAATGGGTTGAGGGGTCCATCACAAGGTCACGGAGAGTTTAAAAGCTTAAAAAGTTAGGTCATTGACCTAAAAGTTTAGGTTTTCTAATTGTACAATTCTTGAAATATCCCAAATTTTCCCAACTTGGGAAAGCCATAACTTTTTCAATTTTCATCTCATGATGATGATCTTTGACTTTTTGGAAATCCCAAGATGTCTACTTCAATCTCTCTGTTGATTAATTTTGCATTTGAAGAACTTATCTTGATGTAAAAGGTCTTGGAAAAAAGTGACTTTTGTTGACTTTTGAAAATGACCTGTAATGTCTGAGCTTATATCTTTCAAATGGTGGTTCTCTTGAACTTGTGGGCTGAAGAGATGTTATAGGGAATTGGATTATCTAAAAAATTATCTTTTGTTGGGGAAACAGGGATGAAGTATGAGAAAGTTATGGTTGGTCAAAGTTTGGTTGATTTTTCCTATAGAAACCCTAATTTAGCAATTCTTGACTTTTGATAAATTAGGAGCATTTCATGAGGAATCATGATCAACCCTTGATCAAATGATGGATATAACTTCAAAATGTTGATGTTGACCAAAAATATTGAAGTTTTATTGTATATAGGCCACAATTGACTTTTGACCTAATATATTTGATTTTTAGGCACTTGAGTAGTTGACTGAGCAAACTTGTTGTGCAAGGCATGAAATTTGGCATGGATAATATTGAGGACATATTAGGACCTTGGAAAAAATTTGAAACCATTGGAGCTCACACATTTTGATGAAAATTGAAAACCTAGTTAGAGGTTCATTGCCTTAGGAGGAGAATTTGTCTGGTCAATTCTTGGTCATCCTTGAGCAAGTTGGGGATCTCAATGGGCATGCCTTGAGTAAAATGAGAGGACAAATTTGGGGGTACAACAATTTTCCTTAACAAGTTCAAATTGAAATCAAATCCATTTTATTTTCGATGGTTTTTTATACTTCACAATCGCAACTTCCACCTCCTAAACCTTAGAAGATCTTAAAAAACTATTATGCTTTTGCTAGTTGCTTCATTTTAATCTACTATTTTTCTCATGTTTTTACTGCTTTTTGATTCTTGACAAAAAGGGGGAGAATGTAAGATATTTTAAATATAACAGTATCGAGACTCAGTCTCAAACATTTTTTTTTGAATATCATAACTGTTTTTTTTCCTTTGAAAGGAAACATGAAAAATCTATTGAAAAGCAAACTCTGAAATTAACTTCTGCAAAAACCCCTTCTCAAAGCTCTGATCAGAAATCTTCAGGGAAGTATTTTTCTTTATCTGAGTATCCAACTCAGGGGGAAAATTTAATTCTTTATGCTTCTAAAAGTATTCTATCAAAATATACAAGTTTTTGTCATCATAAAAAAGGGGGAGATTGTTAGAACATAGTTTGGTTCTACATCCCTGTAAGAGTTTTTGATGATAACAAACACATGATATATATAAAGGACAAATTTGCTCTCTAATAAAGTATTTTAATATGCAGGGAAGTTCTGATGTAAGAAGCATAGAAGATGAGAAATATTTATTAAAACATAGTTTGGTTCTACATCCCTGGAAGTTCTAATGTAAGAAGTATAGAAGATGAGAAAGATCGTTGTTAAAAAGATTTATTATAACATATCTTACTTAGAAGAAAATTTGTGCAACACGCTTAAATAAAAGAAGTTCTAACGTTATAACTTCTGAATGCACCAACGTTGGGAAACAAGAACTCTGATATTTTGATACGTAAAGTTCTGGAAAGAAGTAAAGGAGTCTCAACAGTAACATTCATCTTCTGATGTGATCTTTAGTAAGCTTATTCTAAAGCGTTACATTTTGGTCATGGCTAATTGTTATATAATAGCCACGGAAAAGACCGTCCTCAGTAAAGTCTTATCATCCCCAGCGGAAGCAAAAGCTTATTCTCTAACACCAGCCCAGGAGTGACTTCCCGGCACCCGTCAAGGATTTATTTTCCTAGACGAAAGCATACATTCATAAACATCACATTTTCGTACATCATGACACATGCATGTACGCATCATGTCATACAATTGCATTTATGCCGTTGCTTGATTCATATCACGTACTGCATATAACTGACCTTTACCTTTCAGGAAGGATACAGTTGAATGATCAGCTATGTCAAAATAGACAAAACACCGTCAGAAAAGACAAATCCCGTCATAAGAGACAAATCCGGTCAAAGAATACAAATCCAGTTTAAGTCAATGCCTAAAGATTCCTCTGACACAACTCGTCGTTATAGACACTCGTCGTGATAGACACTCGTCGTTATAGACACTCGTCGTGATAGACACTCGTCGTGATAGACACTCGTCGTGATAGACACTCGTCGTGATAGACACTCGTCGTGATAGACACTCGTCGTGATAGACACTCGTCGTGATAGACACTCGTCGTGATAGACACTCGTCGTGATAGACACTCGTCGTGATAGACACTCGTCGTGATAGACACTCGTCGTGATAGACACTCGTCGTGATAGACACTCGTCGTTATAGACACTCGTCGTGATAGACACTCGTCGTGATAGACACTCGTCGTGATAGACACTCGTCGTGATAGACACTCGTCGTGATAGACACTCGTCGTGATAGACACTCGTCGTGATAGACACTCGTCGTGATAGACACTCGTCGTGATAGACACTCGTCGTGATAGACACTCGTCGTTATAGACACTCGTCGTGATAGACACTCGTCGTGATAGACACTCGTCGTGATAGACACTCGTCGTGATAGACATTCGTCGTGATAGACACTCGTCGTGATAGACACTCGTCGTGATAGACACTCGTCGTGATAGACACTCGTCGTGATAGACACTCGTCGTGATAGACACTCGTCGTGATAGACACTCGTCGTGATAGACACTCGTCGTGATAGACACTCGTCGTTATAGACACTCGTCGTGATAGACACTCGTCGTGATAGACACTCGTCGTGATAGACACTCGTCGTGATAGACACTCGTCGTGATAGACACTCGTCGTGATAGACACTCGTCGTTATAGACACTCGTCGTGATAGACACTCGTCGTGATAGACACTCGTCGTGATAGACACTCGTCGTGATAGACACTCGTCGTGATAGACACTCGTCGTGATAGACACTCGTCGTGATAGACATTCGTCGTGATAGACACTCGTCGTGATAGACACTCGTCGTGATAGACACTCGTCAGTGTAGACACTTGTCGTTATAGACATTCGTCATAGACATTAGTCGCTATAGACACCCATCGTTAAAGACCACTCGTCCTTGGAAACAACCTGTCAGTAGAGACAACTTCATCACCGTTTGAAGATCCAGACCCAGCTCCTGTAACCAGTCAGGACATATCTATACCAAGCATCTGAAAACCAGCTCCTGCGACGTGTCAGGTACTCATTTTCTTTTGCAGGTATGCAGGTTCTCGCTAAGGAATCTCTTACGCGATCAACATCCGGATGGCATCTATAAGCCCATCATCCTACCCATCAATCTCTAAATGGCATCTATAAGCCCATTCCCCCACCACACTGCTACCATGTGAGCGCAAATTTCTGGGCACTCTAGTGTCCAATCATCTTCTACCCTCGGATTACAAAAGGCACGTCAGCCAATCTACATCCTCAGGTCTAAGAAGATTGAACAGGGGCAACTGTTATACCCCAAAATTTGCCCTCCCATATTCTTCAAGAACTTGCCAAGCCAAGCTACAAAATTCCCCAAGGGTTGTGCAGTGCAACAGTCTCCCACACAGTCAAAATTAGGGTTTGTGTTCTGATCAAGAATTGAAAGCTTTCAAAGGCCCAATCAAGTCTCATATGCTTACAAACATAGTCAAGCATCCTCATATCAAGTTTCAAGGCATTCAGCTCAAGATTGCACAGTCAAAACCCTAAATTGCACTACAGTCAACTGTAGGGGCAAATTGGTCATTTGGCAGTCAAAAGTTCAAATTTTTGGTCAATATATCATTTTGAAGCCACAAACATCATTTGATCAATGCTTGATCATGATTCTCAAAGTTTGGCTCAAAAATCATCAAAGATGCAAAAGTTGCTATATTTGGACAGCTGAAAAAGTCAACTGAAATTGACCAGGGCATAACTTTCACATGGATTATCAGAAAAATTCCATCCAAAGCTCATTTTGAAGAGAAAGACATTTCCTACAACTCATCTTCATACTTCAAGTCCAAGAAATGCTCTCACAAAAAGTTATCAATTTCAACATTACAGGTCATTTTCAAAAGTCAACAAAAAGGGACTTTAAGTCAAAGACCATAAGTTGAGATTGGTAGATCAAAATGACATGGGACCAAAGACATTGGTTAAAGGACTCAAAGACCTTTCCAAAATGTCCAAGAACATGAGAAAAGCTTAAAAATTGAGCAAGTTATGCCTTGTAGAAGTTGGGAAAATTTTGTGAAATGGCAAAAGTCAACTATCCTTGAAAATCCAATTTTGACAAAAGGGCCCCATTTTTCTCACTTTGTCCATCCTTGTCATGCCACACACGTGGCCCATGGTTGATTTCAAGACCAAATGTTGACTTTTTTATTTTATTTAATTTTTGATGATTTAATTCATTTTAATTCATTGAAAATTCAAATAAAATTTAAAAATCAATGAAATGGTGTCAAATGAATTTGGACAAGTTCTATACATCATGAACCAACTCAAAAATCAGGCCAAGGTTCATTTACACACTAGGTCTAGGTTTTGGCTAGAAATTAGGAAAAAATGGTTAATGGACAAACCCTAAGGCCAATTCTCTAATAAGCATGAATTAAGGAGAGTTAACAAGCCTATTCAATTCCATAAGGATCATTGAGTCAAACCCTACCAAGAACATAGCACAAAACTCGTTCAAAGTCCATTTGGCAATTTGAAAAATGAACCATAAAAGGCAAAACTGAAATCAAAGCTAGGGATCCTTTCAAGCAAAAATTTTTATACCATTAGCATCCTGGACCATCACTAAACGCATTTCAATCCATAACTTCAATCAAAACGCAAAGAAACGGTAGTTACAAGTGAAACTGTACAGCAAATTTTTTGAATTCGTGTTCTTGATTCTAAGCCTCTTTTTGCATTTTTAATTACATATTCATGCTCATGATGAAGTTTCCAAGCTGTTGATTATATTTAATTGCATTTTTGTCCATCCTACGCGAATCTGCCATGCCCACGTTCTAGGGTTTTCAAGTTTTGATTTTGGGGTTTTCACCATACTGCAAAATTGGCCCTCAAGACCATGACCATTGCATTCCTGGCATCTGGACGAAGAGAATGAGATGCTCGCGCCTAATTTATATTAGGAAACGAGCTATTCGCTATTTTTTTGTAGCTTCCCTAACCCCACGTTTCAAAACCGTTGCTTTATGTGTATGTGTTACAGGGGGCACGAGGAAGAAGAAGACGTGTCAACCAGTGACTTGTCCATTCAAAGTTCGCGCGCGTTTGACCACTATGCATTGATTATTCTTTTTATTATTTGTTAACTATTATATGTTAATTGAAATATAACTGGCTCAGTGGCAAGGGATAAGCGTGTTAACCTCAAAGACCTGGGTTCAAGTCCCAGGTCTTGCAAAATTTAATGTTATTTTTCATTTCCAATTCACATGCAGCGCTCACACTGATGCTCACCATACTCCATCAAAATGCACCATCCACGTGTCCTAGAGCACTCACATCAAAGGCCAGGATTGGGAAACATGCTGCACTTCAGTCAAAGGCATCTTACTGGATCAAAAAAGTCAACAAGTTCTCACCAATAATTGGGCCAGGCTTTCAAATCTATACCTCCAATTCTGGGGTCTACCCCCCCCTGGTTTGCCCATTTGATTTTTTTTCTTTTTATCTTTTAATCATTTATTTCAATTGTTGTATTATTTTAATTACTTGTTTTATTTAATTTTTAATCAAAAAATATAAAAACATTAAAAAATACAGAAAGGACAAAAAAAATATAATTAATTTTGATTCTTTTTTTAATAAATTAAAATGTAAATCATTTAGCTTAATTAGGTTTTAATGTCAATTTTAATTCTTTTTTCATAATAAAAATCCAAAAAAATGTAGAATTAGGGTAATTATTAATTTTTTATATCCTTTTTAATTTTTTCCCTTTTTCTCACAATATTATTATTTATTATTTATTTTCTATAAATCAAAAATTGTACATAAATTAGTTTAGAATTTAATTAGGTTAGAAATTAAATCTTTTTTCATAATAAACTTAAAAAATGATAGAACTAGGATTTTAATTTTAATTAACTTTTCTCCTTTTTCTTTTAAACCTAAAAAACACAAAAACATTATTCTTCATTTAAATTTTAATTTCCTTGATTAATTTTAATTATTTGTAAAAGGGTCCAACGCCCTAATTTTGTTTAGTCTTTATTTCGCGCATTTATTTTACATTGTTTAAATACCTCTGTATATGCCCCAAAGCCATGTAATTGAAAACTCTCGGACTTTTATTTATTCGCTTTATCTATTTTCAGTCAAATCGGGTTCGGTTTTTTTGGCGATGTGGACCCGCGCCGGTTGTAATAGTTTAGATTTATTTTCTCGCAAATATAACTGTTAATAAATATGCATGAAAGAATGAATGCCCAAAAATAAAATCAAATCGTTAGATCACAAATACATGACAAGACAAACAATGAACTGAAAATGACACACAATTCGCACACACCACCCCTAGGGTACGCCTCACTGTTGCCTTTCGAAAGGTGGTCATCGAGTAGAAAACGTCTTAGTAAGTCCTCATGGTCCGGGAACCTGGCATGAGGGTAGCTTCTAAGGTGTCTTCCCATTGCTCCGGTGATCACCACGTCCCTAAAACTCGAATTGACCCGAACACCTCCTACGGTGGTGCTACCTACCTCTCAATGGTGGGATGGCATTACTTTAAAGGACTCTTACACAGACGAATTCCTTAGGGTAGGTAGGTTCTCGTAGGTACTTGCTCTCTTCAAAACAAAATTCAAACTCTTTTCACACCGACACACTTTCAAAAACTTTCAAAACAAACTTTTCAAAACACTCTGACGCATGAGTTAAACTGAAACTTTTCAAAGAATATTTTTGAAACCCACATTGAAAAGCAAACAAACAATTTTGAAAACACATTGAGCAAGTACCTAAGAGCCCATGGATAACCATGGATAGAAAGGGTGCTAATACCTTCCCTTTCTATAACCTACCTCCCGAACCGAGAGCAATCTCTTTAAAGGGATTTTTCTGTGCTTTTGTCCTTTCCATTTGGAGAAAATAAAAGACGGTGGCGACTCTTGCTTACCGCGACATTTCGCGAACCAGCGTTAAACAGTCAGTTCCAGATCCACCGATCACAGAACTGGCGACTCTGCTGGGGATTTAACTTAAAGTGAGGTATACCTTAGGGCTAGGTCATAACTATGTTTTCAATTGTCTTCTTTGCTTGCTTTATTATTGTGGGTTGCTTGGGAGTTCTATAGATCCTAACCCGGATCTGGGGATACCTTTCTTAGAAAGTAGCAACAAGGCTGTGAGGGAACTGTGCGGGGTATACCGACATGGTTGAAACAGTCTGCTACGTTGATGTGGCACTTTGGTGTGTACCGGTAACCCTTGAGTCAGTCAAGGAGAGTACGGGGCCTCCATGTGGTGTCATGAAGCATCAACAGACCTTAGGAACCTTAATTGAACCATCTTGGCCTCTTTAGGGTAGTGAGATAACTGACTTTGGTGCAGTCCGAGGTTGGTTGATACTCGATACTACACTCAATTGAGGGTTGCTTTCCTGGAATATTTCGGTCGCCAGTTCAGTGGCTAATTCGAAACGATGAACAATGAAAGCAATCCCGTGATATTGGGAACCTTAGAACCCGGTTACTTTGATAGGACAGGTTGAACCCACCCACTTCAAGAGGGTAGTACCCCAAACTTCATGCTGGCCTAAACTCTAAGGGCTCTATTGTGTGACTTGTGTGCCTTCCTACTTGAACTACTTGCATGCTTATTACCTGACCTTTGTCTCTTGCAGGTTGTGTTTGTAGTCCTTAATTAGGACTCATAACAGGGTATCCTAAGTTTCTTGCAGGTTTTTGCAGTCCTTAATTGGGACTCATAACAGGGTTACTCACATTACCCCATGCATATCATGACATCATACCATTGCATACATCCTAACCCATTTCAAGGATCTCAAGGGCTTGTGATACAGGTCATATAAATCAAACATCTAGCAAGGGGCAAAGAGGATTTATTTTCCTCTAGCCAATGTTGTCAGGGGCTATGACCCACTTGATATGGTGAGCTCTGACTCCTGAAGAAGGTTCCCTAACCAAGGTTGTTTGGAAATCAAAACCAGACATGATGACTAAAGTCAGGGGCTATGACCCACTTGATATGGTGAGCCTTTGACTCTGGAAGGAGAGTTCTCAATAACATGGGTGTCCTTCAATCAATTCCAATGCTAACAAATTTTCTGGTTTACCCCGCGAGATCCTTGAAAACATTGCATGCACATCATACTCATCCTTACATAACAAGCATCTTTGTTGCAGGTCACTTACCTTTCCCGCTGTTTATTTCAGCAATGGTTTCACAACAAGACAACCAGGACCTTCTTGCTCAAGAGACTCGGTTCGAGGAAATCCTCCTGAATCTATCCAAGGGGCAGGAAGAGCTAAGGACACTTATCATGGAGACTTTTGTCAGGAACAGTGCTGAGGATGAAAGGCTGAAACACCTACAAGCTGAGATGGATGCTATGAAAGCCCAAATGCTGGAGCAGAGGACTGCCATTCAGGGTTTAACTCAAAGACAAGATGAGCTCGGGGTTCTCATCAACAAACTGCTTCAGGGTAACCAACTGGGGCAAACATCTAAGGGTAAAAAGCCAATCATCGTTCAACCACCTTTGAGACAAAGAGGCAAGGAGAAAGCTCCTCATATGGCTCCAGTATCACCAATTCAGCAGCAACTTCACCAACTTCAGACAGACAAGCCCAGGAGGCAGTTCACCCCGCTCAATATGTCGCTGTTTCAAGCTTTACAACGCCTGTTGAGATTGAACCTGATCACATTAAGGGCTCAGCCCCAGAACCTTAACACAGCACATCCTGCTTATGATCGCAATAAAAGGTGTGCCTACCACTCTGCCTGCCCAGGACATAATGCAAACGAATGTTGGGCTTTGAAAAACAAGATCCAGGACCTGATTGATGAAGGAGCACTGGAATTCACACAAGATGGTCAGGCTAAATTTTTCTACCATCCCTCCAAGGCTCACCATTTGAAGTGACAAGCCCTGAGACTAGAAATTTTTGTTCATTCGAATGTTCAAGTTGCAATTTTCTTTTGTTCAAACATTTATTCATGTTAAAACATTGTTATTCCATTAATGCATCACTTATGTCTATTTTTGAATCAATATATTCGCATTCACTATATGCAAACTATTTTCATATTTTTTCTGATGTCAACTCTCGATTAATAGTTCTAAGCCTCTTGAGGGAGGATGACGAAAACGATACCGCTATCTTTACAGTATGCTTTTGAACAGACCCCGCTGGTGAGGTACAGGCATTGTTTCAATCCCTAAACACTGGAGTTATAAGGATGATAATCCCTCGTCAACCCCTCTGAGCCAAAGAAGTAGGAGTTTTTATTTTCGAAAATCAAAACCCTCAATCATAACCTGGGGGCAGGGTAGTCTCTCAGTTGATCCGAGTGCATAACGAATGGCACCAAAAAGAGATCCTTACAAAACGAAGAAAGACAGTGATGGTTCCGAACAATCATAAGGACAGGCAGTCATTATCAAAAAAATCATAAACGAAAAGCCCAAGAAGTCAAAACCTATGAAAAGAGACTTACGAAACTGGGGCATCCCGCTGACTGTAATTCCAAAAAAGAAACAGTTCAGGCAAAAAAAAGAAAGGGATAACAAAAATCAAGAAAGAGGTCTCACAAACCCTCAACAAAAAGTGACTGCCTAGTCAGAATAAATCATCAATGTTTGGACCATCACCGGAAAATCAGAGCAAAGACTCAAACAAGGTCTAACATATGATCAACTGAGTTTAGGGTTGGAGAACATCACGAAAGAGAGGGTGGGTACAAATAAAATTTGAACCTTTATACTTTGTTTCTTAAACCGTGAACCAGGCCACGTTACAACCCTCAAAAGTCCCAGCTGAAGCAGGGGTTAGTTCGAAAGCATACTGTCACGAAAGGTATCCTGACTCCTGAAGGCCTACGGTAAATACGGAGTTGACATCATGTTTTTACAAACATTTACTTGTTTTATGAAAAATGCATTTTCAAAATCTTCAAGACAGACATAAGCTTTGCATTTTTAACATAACTCTGTTTGCGTATGACTTTTTGTGTGAACAGCAAGGAAATTCGCACGACGAATGCCTAATGAACAGAAGTACCTCCAATCAAGGGGCATGGCATGACTATTATCCATCATCTGGGGCAGTTAAGTCAAGATCCAGAGAATCTCTCAAAAGGCCAAAAAGCCTGGGGCAAATCTCTGCCTAAGTCACTTGGGGCAATCCAGCAACGAATCTTGCACGATCAGACACCTTCTGACAATATGGCGACACCACCAGCCTGGGGCAAATCTCTGTCTAAGTCACCTGGGGCATTGGACGATCAAACGAAGATCTTCTGGGGCATGGCAAAATACTTCCAACAGGGGCAACTCCCCACATTCTGAGAAATATGGACATAGTCGAAAGAATACTACGCAAAATCAAAGACTCGCTAGGTTGACACACCTAGGCAAAAATAAGGGATTCCCGGCGAACCAAAAGGGTTCGGGCAAAAATAAGGGATGAAATGAAAAAAATCTGTACACCCGGCAAGTCGAAAACCTGAAAAGGCGGCTTGGGCAAAAATGGGTACCCCGGTGGACTGAAAACCCGAAAAGGCGGTCCAGGCAAAAGTTAGGGATCAAAGCGTACGAGTATGTCCCCAGCATCTCGGCACCTGCCTACCAGAAGACTCGTCAAGTACTCCCACAAGTGCCTCCTCCCACTGAAACTGGGGCAATAAGGAGTTGTCTAAAAGATCCGGTTGTTCTGTCCATCATAGGTTCGGCTAAAGAATGCGACCCAGATATTTTCACTCCCCGCAGAACACGAACGCGTCGTCCGACTTTATTCAAAGAGTAATTTCCTTAATAAGATATAACTGGGTTATCCTCAGCCAATAGCCACGGAAAAGACCGTCCTCAGTAAAGTCTTATCATCCCCAGCGGAAGCAAAAGCTTATTCTCTAACACCAGCCCAGGAGTGACTTCCCGGCACCCGTCAAGGATTTATTTTCCTAGACGAAAGCATACATTCATAAACATCACATTTTCGTACATCATGACACATGCATGTACGCATCATGTCATACAATTGCATTTATGCCGTTGCTTGATTCATATCACGTACTGCATATAACTGACCTTTACCTTTCAGGAAGGATACAGTTGAATGATCAGCTATGTCAAAATAGACAAAACACCGTCAGAAAAGACAAATCCCGTCATAAGAGACAAATCCGGTCAAAGAATACAAATCCAGTTTAAGTCAATGCCTAAAGATTCCTCTGACACAACTCGTCGTTATAGACACTCGTCGTGATAGACACTCGTCGTTATAGACACTCGTCGTGATAGACACTCGTCGTGATAGACACTCGTCGTGATAGACACTCGTCGTGATAGACACTCGTCGTGATAGACACTCGTCGTGATAGACACTCGTCGTGATAGACACTCGTCGTGATAGACACTCGTCGTGATAGACACTCGTCGTGATAGACACTCGTCGTGATAGACACTCGTCGTGATAGACACTCGTCGTGATAGACACTCGTCGTGATAGACACTCGTCGTTATAGACACTCGTCGTGATAGACACTCGTCGTGATAGACACTCGTCGTGATAGACACTCGTCGTGATAGACACTCGTCGTGATAGACACTCGTCGTGATAGACACTCGTCGTGATAGACACTCGTCGTGATAGACACTCGTCGTGATAGACACTCGTCGTTATAGACACTCGTCGTGATAGACACTCGTCGTGATAGACACTCGTCGTGATAGACACTCGTCGTGATAGACATTCGTCGTGATAGACACTCGTCGTGATAGACACTCGTCGTGATAGACACTCGTCGTGATAGACACTCGTCGTGATAGACACTCGTCGTGATAGACACTCGTCGTGATAGACACTCGTCGTGATAGACACTCGTCGTGATAGACACTCGTCGTTATAGACACTCGTCGTGATAGACACTCGTCGTGATAGACACTCGTCGTGATAGACACTCGTCGTGATAGACACTCGTCGTGATAGACACTCGTCGTGATAGACACTCGTCGTTATAGACACTCGTCGTGATAGACACTCGTCGTGATAGACACTCGTCGTGATAGACACTCGTCGTGATAGACACTCGTCGTGATAGACACTCGTCGTGATAGACACTCGTCGTGATAGACATTCGTCGTGATAGACACTCGTCGTGATAGACACTCGTCGTGATAGACACTCGTCAGTGTAGACACTTGTCGTTATAGACATTCGTCATAGACACTAGTCGCTATAGACACCCATCGTTAAAGACCACTCGTCCTTGGAAACAACCTGTCAGTAGAGACAACTTCATCACCGTTTGAAGATCCAGACCCAGCTCCTGTAACCAGTCAGGACATATCTATACCAAGCATCTGAAAACCAGCTCCTGCGACGTGTCAGGTACTCATTTTCTTTTGCAGGTATGCAGGTTCTCGCTAAGGAATCTCTTACGCGATCAACATCCGGATGGCATCTATAAGCCCATCATCCTACCCATCAATCTCTAAATGGCATCTATAAGCCCATTCCCCCACCACACTGCTACCATGTGAGCGCAAATTTCTGGGCACTCTAGTGTCCAATCATCTTCTACCCTCGGATTACAAAAGGCACGTCAGCCAATCTACATCCTCAGGTCTAAGAAGATTGAACAGGGGCAACTGTTATACCCCAAAATTTGCCCTCCCATATTCTTCAAGAACTTGCCAAGCCAAGCTACAAAATTCCCCAAGGGTTGTGCAGTGCAACAGTCTCCCACACAGTCAAAATTAGGGTTTGTGTTCTGATCAAGAATTGAAAGCTTTCAAAGGCCCAATCAAGTCTCATATGCTTACAAACATAGTCAAGCATCCTCATATCAAGTTTCAAGGCATTCAGCTCAAGATTGCACAGTCAAAACCCTAAATTGCACTACAGTCAACTGTAGGGGCAAATTGGTCATTTGGCAGTCAAAAGTTCAAATTTTTGGTCAATATATCATTTTGAAGCCACAAACATCATTTGATCAATGCTTGATCATGATTCTCAAAGTTTGGCTCAAAAATCATCAAAGATGCAAAAGTTGCTATATTTGGACAGCTGAAAAAGTCAACTGAAATTGACCAGGGCATAACTTTCACATGGATTATCAGAAAAATTCCATCCAAAGCTCATTTTGAAGAGAAAGACATTTCCTACAACTCATCTTCATACTTCAAGTCCAAGAAATGCTCTCACAAAAAGTTATCAATTTCAACATTACAGGTCATTTTCAAAAGTCAACAAAAAGGGACTTTAAGTCAAAGACCATAAGTTGAGATTGGTAGATCAAAATGACATGGGACCAAAGACATTGGTTAAAGGACTCAAAGACCTTTCCAAAATGTCCAAGAACATGAGAAAAGCTTAAAAATTGAGCAAGTTATGCCTTGTAGAAGTTGGGAAAATTTTGTGAAATGGCAAAAGTCAACTATCCTTGAAAATCCAATTTTGACAAAAGGGCCCCATTTTTCTCACTTTGTCCATCCTTGTCATGCCACACACGTGGCCCATGGTTGATTTCAAGACCAAATGTTGACTTTTTTATTTTATTTAATTTTTGATGATTTAATTCATTTTAATTCATTGAAAATTCAAATAAAATTTAAAAATCAATGAAATGGTGTCAAATGAATTTGGACAAGTTCTATACATCATGAACCAACTCAAAAATCAGGCCAAGGTTCATTTACACACTAGGTCTAGGTTTTGGCTAGAAATTAGGAAAAAATGGTTAATGGACAAACCCTAAGGCCAATTCTCTAACAAGCATGAATTAAGGAGAGTTAACAAGCCTATTCAATTCCATAAGGATCATTGAGTCAAACCCTACCAAGAACATAGCACAAAACTCGTTCAAAGTCCATTTGGCAATTTGAAAAATGAACCATAAAAGGCAAAACTGAAATCAAAGCTAGGGATCCTTTCAAGCAAAAATTTTTATACCATTAGCATCCTGGACCATCACTAAACGCATTTCAATCCATAACTTCAATCAAAACGCAAAGAAACGGTAGTTACAAGTGAAACTGTACAGCAAATTTTTTGAATTCGTGTTCTTGATTCTAAGCCTCTTTTTGCATTTTTAATTACATATTCATGCTCATGATGAAGTTTCCAAGCTGTTGATTATATTTAATTGCATTTTTGTCCATCCTACGCGAATCTGCCATGCCCACGTTCTAGGGTTTTCAAGTTTTGATTTTGGGGTTTTCACCATACTGCAAAATTGGCCCTCAAGACCATGACCATTGCATTCCTGGCATCTGGACGAAGAGAATGAGATGCTCGCGCCTAATTTATATTAGGAAACGAGCTATTCGCTATTTTTTTGTAGCTTCCCTAACCCCACGTTTCAAAACCGTTGCTTTATGTGTATGTGTTACAGGGGGCACGAGGAAGAAGAAGACGTGTCAACCAGTGACTTGTCCATTCAAAGTTCGCGCGCGTTTGACCACTATGCATTGATTATTCTTTTTATTATTTGTTAACTATTATATGTTAATTGAAATATAACTGGCTCAGTGGCAAGGGATAAGCGTGTTAACCTCAAAGACCTGGGTTCAAGTCCCAGGTCTTGCAAAATTTAATGTTATTTTTCATTTCCAATTCACATGCAGCGCTCACACTGATGCTCACCATACTCCATCAAAATGCACCATCCACGTGTCCTAGAGCACTCACATCAAAGGCCAGGATTGGGAAACATGCTGCACTTCAGTCAAAGGCATCTTACTGGATCAAAAAAGTCAACAAGTTCTCACCAATAATTGGGCCAGGCTTTCAAATCTATACCTCCAATTCTGGGGTCTACCCCCCCTGGTTTGCCCATTTGATTTTTTTTCTTTTTATCTTTTAATCATTTATTTCAATTGTTGTATTATTTTAATTACTTGTTTTATTTAATTTTTAATCAAAAAATATAAAAACATTAAAAAATACAGAAAGGACAAAAAAAATATAATTAATTTTGATTCTTTTTTTAATAAATTAAAATGTAAATCATTTAGCTTAATTAGGTTTTAATGTCAATTTTAATTCTTTTTTCATAATAAAAATCCAAAAAAATGTAGAATTAGGGTAATTATTAATTTTTTATATCCTTTTTAATTTTTTCCCTTTTTCTCACAATATTATTATTTATTATTTATTTTCTATAAATCAAAAATTGTACATAAATTAGTTTAGAATTTAATTAGGTTAGAAATTAAATCTTTTTTCATAATAAACTTAAAAAATGATAGAACTAGGATTTTAATTTTAATTAACTTTTCTCCTTTTTCTTTTAAACCTAAAAAACACAAAAACATTATTCTTCATTTAAATTTTAATTTCCTTGATTAATTTTAATTATTTGTAAAAGGGTCCAACGCCCTAATTTTGTTTAGTCTTTATTTCGCGCATTTATTTTACATTGTTTAAATACCTCTGTATATGCCCCAAAGCCATGTAATTGAAAACTCTCGGACTTTTATTTATTCGCTTTATCTATTTTCAGTCAAATCGGGTTCGGTTTTTTTGGCGATGTGGACCCGCGCCGGTTGTAATAGTTTAGATTTATTTTCTCGCAAATATAACTGTTAATAAATATGCATGAAAGAATGAATGCCCAAAAATAAAATCAAATCGTTAGATCACAAATACATGACAAGACAAACAATGAACTGAAAATGACACACAATTCGCACACACCACCCCTAGGGTACGCCTCACTGTTGCCTTTCGAAAGGTGGTCATCGAGTAGAAAACGTCTTAGTAAGTCCTCATGGTCCGGGAACCTGGCATGAGGGTAGCTTCTAAGGTGTCTTCCCATTGCTCCGGTGATCACCACGTCCCTAAAACTCGAATTGACCCGAACACCTCCTACGGTGGTGCTACCTACCTCTCAATGGTGGGATGGCATTACTTTAAAGGACTCTTACACAGACGAATTCCTTAGGGTAGGTAGGTTCTCGTAGGTACTTGCTCTCTTCAAAACAAAATTCAAACTCTTTTCACACCGACACACTTTCAAAAACTTTCAAAACAAACTTTTCAAAACACTCTGACGCATGAGTTAAACTGAAACTTTTCAAAGAATATTTTTGAAACCCACATTGAAAAGCAAACAAACAATTTTGAAAACACATTGAGCAAGTACCTAAGAGCCCATGGATAACCATGGATAGAAAGGGTGCTAATACCTTCCCTTTCTATAACCTACCTCCCGAACCGAGAGCAATCTCTTTAAAGGGATTTTTCTGTGCTTTTGTCCTTTCCATTTGGAGAAAATAAAAGACGGTGGCGACTCTTGCTTACCGCGACATTTCGCGAACCAGCGTTAAACAGTCAGTTCCAGATCCACCGATCACACTAATCAATAGTAACGGGTGAAAGAAGACGAGAATCTTCTTATGTATCTCATGCATTGCTTATATAAAGAAGACGTGAAGAAGAAATCAAAAATAACTATGCACTAAAAAGAAAAGTATAATCATCAAGTTGTACCTTGTGCTCTTAAATTATGTAATAAATCACTTTGGTGATACTGTATTATCTAGAAAACATCTTTGTACACACTTTCAATTATATTAATTTGTAATTACTTGGGAAAATAGGGTTGTGGTTTAGACTCAAGAAGACATTAACAATTATCATTGTGTTTGTGTAATCAAGTTTATATTAGTGGATTAAGACCTCATTTGAGAGAGGCGAAATCACCTTGGCTGGTGGACTGGAGTAGTTTGAGTTCAAACAAACCAGGATAACCAACATGTCTCTTATTTTAAGTTTTAAAAACCCCAATTCAAACCCACGCTTCTTGTGTTTTTCCATTCTTCAGGAAGTTCTGAATATTCTAAAGACTTGAAGTTCTAAAGATCCAAGGTTCTCTACAACGGGTTCTCGAGACCAAGTGCTGATAACTCTAAAGACGCAACTCTGAAGACTCTAAAGAATTGAAGCTCTTCTGATCCAAGGTTCTCTACAACGGGTTCTCACGACGAAGTGATGAAGACTCTGAAGACGTAACTCTGAAGACTCTGAAGACTTGAAGTTCTGAAGACCTTATGTTATGTTTCCATTTCTAAACATATGCTCGCAGAAGCCTCTAAAGTGCAGAAGGAAATAATATAACAGTAACATAGTATAATAGTAAAAAATATAAAAAAGCTTTATTCCACTAGCTTGAATTAGGAAAGAGATAAGGACGTAGCAATACTATTTGTAACGACTCGTTCTCAAATAGCCAACGGTTCTATTTTTATTGGATATATAATAAAATAATCATATGTTTAAAATGATGTTGGTGTTCAATGTTAAAAATGAAAGCTGTCATTATTGGAACACAACCAAAAATCTATCAACCACTATAACAACAACAAGAGCAATAGTTATGCTGAACATGTTGAAGCTAACCGAAAGAAGATGAATATCAAGAATTCTACAAAGATGTCATTCAAACTACCAATCATATACATCTTCCAGAATTATGAAAAAAAGCAAGGATTTGTTGCTTATAGCTTGCTCAACGATGAAGATGAATACAAGAAGACTACTAGATGCTGCACTTAACTTAGATTATATTCATCTTTGTAGAAATATGTAAAAATAAAAGAGTTGTTCCTCAAATTGAGTTATTTCTTAAGATCTTCATGTAAATTGTTTGTACAAAAGAGTTGTTACTCAGAATTGTGTGAAACAATATGTACTTAGGAGTAATTTGCTTGATAAGAAGCACTCATGTAATATCCAGAATACTTGAGATGATAATGGTTATGGTCATTATAGGAAATCCTAATAGGAGATTCTGAGGAATTGGATAATGTTGGGTCAATGGTAGTTATATCTCAAAGGGGACTAAGTGAAGGTTCGCCTTGTGAGATAACTGGTGGATATCATTGGAAGGAAATTCTGGTAGAAGATTCTGAAGGATCGAATTCTATTAGGTCAATAAACATTATATCTAGTTTGGATCCCTGAATGCGTCATTGGATATTAGTCACCGGTGGTTTCCCGTGCGACTGTAATCAGATTGGTTATAGTGGATTAAGTCCTTGATTTAAAGGTGAAATCACCTTGTTAGGGTGGACTGGACTATCTTAGGGGTTTCTCAAGTGAATCAGGATATATCGTGTGTTCTTTACTTTTTCTTATGCTTTAGAGTTTATGTTTTCTTAACTTAATTAGAATCATTACTTAGAAGTAACACTCAGAAGCATTGTTCAACGATAATGCTTAGAAGAAAAAGTAATTCAAGAAAGGAAAACCCAATTCAACCTCCCTTTATTGCATTTTCTTCACACCTTAAATTGGTATCAGAGCCCGATTCTGTTTTGGATGGATATCAAACACCTAACAATGTCAGATAAAGATTCAGATGTTGTGTGAAGTAATACTCTAAGGTGATAGTTATTCAATTTTCAACTACTGTCTATAATAAGAAAATTGAAGAACAAGGTGACAAGGAAGTGTAATTAGTTAATAAGTTATATTTGTTCAACGCTTTTGATTAAGTTCCTTGAGAGTATGAAATGTTTTCAAGAAACATATTAGTCCACCCTTGACTTTCTCATAAGATCTCATTGTGAATCTTTTCAAAAGAAGAAATAATGTTGTCTTATACGACATAAGAACATCATGATAAAGTTTTCTATTCAAGTAAACAAAAGATCTTATGGAAAAGATCTAAAGATTGTCTCTATCGAAGGAGGGTTTATAGAAGACCAGACATTGTTGAGGAAACAATGCTCATTGATTGATCTGAAGTATGATCAAATACTATTTCTAAACAAGATAGCTCAACATTGCAAGAACAAGATTTTCAGTCAAAGTTTGATGATATTTGTATTAGAACAGATTATGTAATTTGTTCAAGCAATCAAAAATTCATAAGAAGCTAGGAAATGTTAGTTAATTTTCTCAAAGCACATAGCTTCTCATAAGTTTATGAAATATTGACCTTTTGAAAAATAAGCTTTTGTTAAAAGGAATTTTGACAAACAAATGAATGTTCTGATAGTATAGGATCAAAATATTTGTACTATAAGTATTATTCTCAAGATGTAAGACAGATGATTCTAAACAGAAGAATGAATAGATCATCTAAAGAAAATACTTATCCTAGCTCTCAGAGTAGAGGTTAGAGTTCAGAAGAAGAATATTCTTCTCAAACCAGAAAACTGAAAATACTTAAAGAAATCAGAGGAATCAATATTAAGATAACTCAGAACCTCTAAAAGACCGCTCTGAAGAAAGCTTAAGAAGAAAGTAGTTGATCAAAATATGTATCTAAGAGAAAGCTAAAGTTAAAGACAGATGAAAAATCTTCAAGGACATGACAAGCCTGATCAGAAGATCTATTTGGGACAAGCTAAAGTCAAAACCTGAATGTAGAGCACTCAGATAAAAGGATCACAATAAAGATTTCAAAATCTTAAAGGTATGTTTTTCTTTTATACATAATTCATTCAAACTTCTAATAAAAATACTTCTACAAGTTAGAAGATGTTTTAAACAGAAGCATTCCAAATGATAATGCAAATCTAAGTTGTTAATTTTCTGGTTAAGTGAAAATCTCATGATCTGGAACATTCTCTCTTTCCAAGAGAAAAATACTTTAATCAATTCTCTAGATAATGTGAACACTTAAGTTCTCTTGAGAATGAGCTGAATATTTTACATATGATGTATGTGATGATAACTTCTTATTTAAGTAACCATGTTTAATATTTTGCTATATCTGTTTCCGATCTGTCACCTCTAAATGCTTATTCACTCAAAGTCCTTATTTGGAACCTGTATGGTACTATGTCTTTATAAATATTTATTCACTTTGTTCCCCTTCTTTGAAATGCTTGTCATGTGTTAGTGATCTATGTCATTCTTACAGATTAGTACAACCTGACACATCTATGATGCTAGAAGCAATGTTACTTTCAAGAAAATAAATTTCAATTTATTTCTCGATGATGATCTCAAGAAGATCTTCATTTTCAAGAAAGGTTGGTTGAGGCATGATGGATAGATGAGAGGAAAGATATTGATAGTAATTATTTTATGAGAGGAAAAGATAAATATGATAAATCACTGTTGATATTGACTATGGAAGCTTGTTAAAGAATTATGGAAGCATGCTTATATTGACTATGAGTTGTTCTATCCTCTACAATATCTTTGAAATTCCCATCACCATTAATCCCTTCGCAATCACTCTTGCCACTGAATGTGAAAATGTAGGTGTCGCAGTTGACTATGTCAAGTCTGAATGTCTGATGTCTGGTAAATTTGATTCTTTTCATTACACATCATTAGGATATGAACCTATCAACCCTGAAAATATAGTACCTATTCCCAAATCCTGGTTCAAACTTGTGTTGTCCAACTTTCTTCCCAGAGGGGATAATCAAGACCTTCTGAGGTATGGTGACCAAGCATTCATCTGTCCTCTGATGAATGATACTCGTGTAAGCTTGCCATAGTTCATCTTCATCTGCATTTGGAAGTTTATTTCTGATTCTAGGAATCACATAAAGTCTTATATTCCGTATGGACGAGTTTTGTCTGAAATTATTTTCCAAGAGGGAATAGTGGATATGTTGAAAAAATGTTAGCAGAAGTTGGTCCAGAAAACTGTCCTGAAGATTTCTTGTTAAAATCTAAGCGCGAGATTTTCATTAGCTAGGAAAATATGACTTGTCTCTTCAAAAGTATGATTGTTTTTATTGCTTAATCATTTCATCTGATTAGTTCTTCACTTTTAAACATGTATCTGTTGAATTGTCTTAATTAATGAAGTCTTTATTTTATGATAAATTATTGGTTGTTAATTATGCACTATCATGAAATGACAAGTAACAAGACAATATATTCTCTTATATGTATCGGAGGAATAGGTCTAAAAACTTTGGCGTAAGTCATTTACTTTCCGCACATTTTAAAGGGTAACTATCAAACTTCTTTTAATTTAATATTCTCTTTATAAATAAGATTAATTACTCTTTGTCCTTCCAAACATATCTAGGTTATCTAGTCTCCAATAAGATAATCATAACCTATCTAATAGATGTCAGACCTAGGTTCACTATCAGTATCTATAAATAGTTAATGTCTCCTCTTCACCATTCATCATCCTCAGTTCAAATAGAAAACCCTTTAAATCTTCCTTTGCCTGATTTAACAATGTCTGCTATAACTTTTCATGGCAATGAGGAAACTCTTGAAATCATTCAAGAAAAACGACCCAATCTTCCCAGACCTCAAACACCATGGATTAGACCTAATAAGAAGTATGTAAATTCAATCTTGGACAAGCTACTTTAATCTGCTTAGAGGTTCCATCTTGCTTGTCCTTGTGAAGGAATTCTAGAAGTATGCCAAAATTAGTAATGATGGGAACACTATTCTTTCTAAAATATTCACACTTCCCATTGCTGTCACTATATCTTTCATAGTAAGAGTCACTGGGTGTGTCCCATCTGGAGTCACCATTGATGACTATCACTCTGACCTAAGTATTATTGAAAGGTTTAGGTTTCTTCATGATAGTTCAGTACCATATGAACCAACTAATCTTGGAACCCTTCTTCCTTCAGCCAACAATTGGTTTAGGTTCTCCCTTTCCAACCTCCATCCTCAATCCACAACAAGAAGCACTCTCTCTCATGATGACAAAATTTTTGTTTTCCTCTTGATCCATCACTTCAAGATCAACCTTCCCAAAACCATACTCAATCATCTGAAACACTCCATTGAAATATCAAGAACACAGACTCAAACCTATATTCCTTATGGAAGGATACTATCTGAGATGATAATCCAAGACAAGATGTGAGAGTTGATAAAGAAGAACGGGTCGGATAATGCATTGGTTGAATAAACGTGTTCTAGAGTTGATAAAGTTCAAGACTTTGATGATTAAAATCTTGTCTGTAATGATTTTAGAAAATCTATGTTTTCATCAATTTTTCTATTTTCACTTTATGTACTCTGAAATCCCTTGAGTAAAATATTAAGTTAAAATCCCTTTGACGTTTAATTTTTTTCATGAATAATTATCTTTTTGATGATGTAAAAAAGGGGGAGAAATATAATGATTTTGATGAACCCGATGAATCGTAAAAGAAATTATATAAAATGTGCATTTATCGCTAACACTTGTTTGATTGTTGATGATTAACCGAGGAAATCTGAACAAGTTCACCAGGCATTCTAAGATAGGTCAAAATGAAAGAACTCTGTTAAAGTTCTTAATAAATGATTGCTCATATAATCAAAGATGTACACTCTATGAACATATATTGAAAAATCAGATAGACGCAATACTGTTTAGAAGTCAAGAACTTTCTGAAAGTTAAAGTCATCTTAATCTTGGTATCATAATGTTCAGAAGATGTAAGCTGCCAGAGAATGTGATATTCAGAGCATAAGAATCAAAAGCAGAAGCAGATGCTTTCCAGAAGAACTGAGCTAATCAGAAGTTGAAGAATATCTAAAAAATTTGAATAGAAGATTCAATAGAAGAAGCTCTGATGAATTCAAGATCTCAATTGGTTCTATTGGCATCCAGAGTCAAGACTATAAAGATCTCAATATATGATCTATAGGAACCAGGGGAGTTCTACTCAAATGGTTCAGAGTCAGGATATTTGATCTTCATCAAGTCATTGACTTAGGGGGAGTAAAAAAAAATATAAGTATTCCTTACCTTTCTATTTTCACTTTTTCTGATTATATCAACAAAATTGTGTCATCAAAATACATAGTTTGGTCATCATCAAAAAGGGGGAGATTGTAAGAACAAGATTTGGTTCTACAATATCATCTCTGAGTTTTGATGATAACAAATGAGTATGTATGTATGAACAATTTTGATACTCTAATGTTTATTATCATTGAGTACTTAACAAACCGGTCCTGCTTCTGATGGATGGCGTGGTCAAGACATTAGAAGAGGATTAATTATGCTTCTACGCTGGACAAGTTCTGTTGAACAGTAGTAAGACATTCCAGAAGGCTCAGAAGTGTAGGTTCTGATGTTTGTCTAAAGAAAACAGTTAGAACATCTGAAAACATAAGTTGTTACTTAAGTTCAAATGCTTCAGACTCATGTTTCTGAAGATAACAGGCTCTAAAGAAACAGTCAGAAGTTCTGAAGTCTCAAGCTTCTACTTATGTAAAGATGCTAAAGACTAAATATTTTAAAGACAATTTGTTCTAAGTAAACAATCAGATGATCTGAAGACTTAAGTTTCTACGAAAGTCCAGATGCTAAAGACTCAAGTTTCTAAAGATAGTGTGTTCCAAAGAAACAAAGTTATAAGATCTGAAGACAAAGTTTCTACTGAAGTCCAGATGATAAAAACTTAGTTTCTAAAATAAAACTTGTTTTAAAGAAGAAAAAGTTAGAAGATCCGAAGACAAAGTTTCTACTGAAGTCCAGATGCTGAAGACTTGTGTTTCTAGTAACAAGGTTCTTAAAAGGGTTCTTAAAGAACCAAGTGCTAAAGATTCTAAAGACGAAAGTTCTGATGATTCCAAAGACTTAAAGTTTTAAATATCCAAGGTTCTCTACAACAGGTTCTGAAGATGTGAAAAACACAAGAAGGGGGGGGGGGGGGGGGGGGGGGGGGTTGAATTGAAAAACTTAACAACACAGTATTTTTATCCTGGTTCATTTGATCTCAAACTACTCTAGTCCACCCGTCAAGGTGATTTCTCCTCTCTCCAACGAAGTCTTAATCCACTAATCTCAAAGGATTACAACAGCTTACTTTAACACCTGTTAAAGTCTTCTTGAGTATGACCACAGACCGATTTATCTCAAGGAAATCTTTTACAAAATTGAACAAGAGTGTGCTAACGTTTTCTTACAAAAAAATATATCACAACTGTGATAATTACACAAATTAAGCTTGAAATAAAAAAGAATTTGCTAAAGCTTTGAATATGCGTGGTTTGGATAGCTTGGAAAATTGTTGAGTGCGTACCTACGTGCTTCTTTTCACAAGCAGACTTGTTTATATAGGCAAGCAAGAGACGTTGTCTATAAATCAAGTTTAATGATAATAATGCACTTTCCTTTTGAAGAATATCTTGTCTGAAGAAGGCCGTTAGCATTTAATTCTGTCTTGAATAGCCAGAACGCTTCAGAGTCTTCTTTGCTGTACCTGCTGATAATGCTTCAGAGTGTTGATGACTTGGTAAAGATGTCTTTGATCAGAGTCAGAGTATATTTGTTTAGGCGCAAATTCTGGTTATCAAACTTCAGCGTATAATCTGGTAGCTTCACCGTGTAGCACATATTGTTGATCTTCTGATGCTGATTCCATTCTGATGCTGATTCCATCAGAACTTCTGCATATACAAAACATAATTTTAAGGAGCATAATTGTTCTTTGTATATATCTTTGAAATAATTTATTCTTTGTATTTTGTTATCATCAAAACTCTAATCAAGGGTTGTAGAATCAAACTATGTTCTAACAATCTCCCCCTTTTTGATGATGACAAAAACCAGATTTTTCAATTAAGAATAAAGAATAAAAAGTATAGAATTTAGAAGAAAAACTCCCCCTGAGTTGATAACTTCCCTTAAATTCTTTGAGTCCTTGAGCATCAGAATTTGACTACGTCTTTCATCAGAGTTTTGTGCCTGTTCAAGCTTTTCAGAAGAAAGAAATTAAGTAGATCAGAATGTTTGAGACTTATGTCTCAGTAATCCGTTATTGAAAATATCTTATTCTTTCTCCCCCTTTTTGTCAGTTATCAAAAAGAACATATAATCATAGCCAAAAAGGATTTATATTAAAATCAGAAGCAACGATAAGAAGTTCAGAACAACAACAATGAAAAAAAATATTACAGATAAACAGAATTTTAAAAGAGAATTCTAAGAGGGAGGAGGAAGACGCGTGAACAAAGCTCCCAATAAGACCTTGATCTGGGTGTTGGTTTCCTCTTATTTTCTTAACATGCTCTTGATTTACGAAATTTTGTCATCCTGTTTATCCATCCTTTCCTGCATAATAATATCAAATCTCTTCAGTTCTTCCAGAGTCTACCTTTCATAGGAGTAAGCTTGAGAATCTTCAGTAACTGGATGCTTCTCAGAGCATTCTGCAATGTCATCTTTTTGAACCAGTTCCTATGCAGGAATCATCTGCTCTGGAGTATTAGTCAGAATGAGATCTTCTGACTCTAGTTGAACTCTGTCTGCTGGACGATGTTCTGACCAGGGAGCATTGCCAAGAGGGAGAACTTCTTCCTTGAGCAGTTGGCTCAGAACTTGATCTTCAATGACCTTTAGAAGATTATTGATGTTCTGTTGAACTTGTCCGTAGCTCTGTTCTTGCATCTTATGAATTTCAGAACTAACCCATTTTCTGAAACTTGTCCAAAGATATTCTGAAGCAGCAGGATTAATCATCTCAAGACTAGCTTGCTTCAGGGAAGTTATCCACTTCTGCATTTCTGTTTCAAACATCAATAAACTAGTACCAACATCTGGTGTGGGTTCAGATGGTTTTGGTGTTGGAATGGCTGTTTTGTGGGTTATGGCAGCAAGACGTTCAAAAACAGTTAAATCAATGACAGTTTTGGCGTTGTCATTTGGATTGTTCTTTGGTGAGGGAGTGGGAGAGTCTGGTATAATTATTGGACTAGTTGGGGAATTTTGTGGAGTTGATTCTAGTGAAGAGGGGATTTGGGGAATATCCAGAATGGTCAGGGGCATACGGATGGCCAGAGGTTCAGTGATTCCAGGAATGGGAATGGTATCAGAATGAGCAGTTTGGTTGGATTGAACGTTATGAGGTTCTGGTTCACAGGATTCAGAAGGTTGGACCTCAGACGTTTGAACTTCTGGTTGTGAGAGTTCAGGTTGTGGAGAAGGTGGATGAATTTTTGGTTGAGGAGATGGTGGTAGTGGTATTTCTGGTTGTGGAGAGAGAGGAATTTCTGGTTGAGGTGCTTCTGAAATGGTTTTAGAGTTTGGATTTTCTGGTATAGGAGCAGACATATTCTGGTCAAAAGTTTCAATATCGGACAGAACTTTTGCAAGTTCTGGTTGAGTTGTTTCAGTATTTGGATTGATAGGTAGGGAGTGAGTTCCTCTAAGAGTTAAAGTTTCTGAGGGGTCAAACCCTATGTAAAAATCATCGAATGTTTGTGGGGTAGGAATTTTTGATTGGGTAGGAATTGGTTCAGATGTTGATAAAGATATTGAATCTAAAACATTAACAGTAGAAGGATTACCTCTCTTTTTAGCAGCTTTGGGAGTCCGCCGAGATGATCCTTCTGTTGCTTCCTTCCTTTTCTTGTTCTTCTTCAGCACAACTTCTGGGGCCGCCTGTTGCAAGTCCTGGATGTTTAACCCTGGTGCAGTGCCATCTTCCTTGCATGCATCCAAGTATCTGACGATAATCTCAGGCTTGGAATCAATTTCTTAGAACATGGGAAAGTCATCTAGAGGGATTCTTCTGCTGGTGATTGTTGCAAAAGAAGTAACACTGGGTTCCTTCTTGATGTTCTCAATAATCTTCATCTTCTTCAGATTCTTCGCATTCAAAGGCTTTCCAGCAGTTGCCTCTAAAGAGTTGATTTCCGGTGCTTCTGTTAGATGAACTATCAGCCTATTCTCTGTCAGAATATCTGATATGAGCCTTCCAAGGGGTATCCAGTCCCTTTTAGTGCGGTCATCTTCTCTAGTCTCCTTAACACTGGTCCTCAGATGATTGAACATCAAATGAGCCAGATTCACCTTAGTCTTCTGGGAGATGAAGTAGATCAGAAACTGCTGATCTATGTTGATGTAGTTAGGAGAGCTAGTTGGATTCTTGTGGTTTATGCATCCCAGAATAATCTTAGCCCATATTCTGTGATGGTCCTTCAGATCCCTTATCTTGCTGGAGGGAAGACCCAGAGTGAAAATTTCTCTAGCAATTGAAGCGACATCAGCACATCCTTCAGCCATGTCTATACACCTTACGCCACCACCACTATAGCCTATCAATCTTGCTATAAGGTCTTCAGTAATAACTATCTTCTTCCCCATTACATATGAAGTAACTTGATGGTTGAAGGATGAAGCATGAATCCAAAATTCCTTCACAAGGATTGGGAATGTTGGACCTAGCAGACGGTCAAAATACCAGTTCCATCCTTGAGCCTTTACTTCTTCAGAAAGACTGAACCCATTTTCTTGAAGACTTTCAAAGTCCACAATCAATTGTGAGATTACTTCTAGGTTGTCAATGGGCGTGAGGAGAGTTATGAATGGTTCTTCATATTGTTTTGTGGATTCTGTTCTCTGAGTACTGGAAGTTGGGTTGCTTGAGGAAGCCATGTTCACACAGAAAATTTGAGAAGAAAGTGAAGGGGTTTTGAAAAAATTGCAAACTGAAAACAATTAGATTGTAGAGAAAGTGAAGGTGAAAGAGTGTAAAGAGTGAGAAATGAGTTTAAATAGATTTTGAAAACATAAACTGCAAGAGAGAGAAATTAAATGTAACGATTATAAGCATTAATGACAGCTGATTTTGGGGGATTCAGAAAGATATTGGAACAGTTACCCATGACATGCGTCTCAATGCATCCAATCAGCGCTTTTGACCTTTCAGAAAAATGAACGCATGTTCAGCCTCAGAAGGTAGCTGATGAATGGATGACAACTGTTTGCTTACGTGAACAGCACACTTCTATCCTTGAAATGAAACGCTCAGATCCTCATTGATAGATTCTGATACAATCTGTACTTCTAAAATTTTGAAGGCAGGTTGATCAGCAGTTCACAGAAAATAACAAAATAAATTTTGAAGATTAAGATATGTAAATAAAACAGTTTATTATGGGCAAAGCTTCATGCTGAGATGTTTCAGAATGAAGTTAAACCTATCTTCAGAAAGAGGTTTTGTAAAGACATCAGCCCATTGATGGTCTGTGTCAATAAATTTTAAATTGAGAATCCCTTTCTGAATATAGTCCCTAATAAAATGATGTTTATTTCTATATGCTTAGCCCTAGAATGCAAGATAGGATTTTTACTGAGACAAATAGCAGAAGTATTGTCACAGAGGATATGGATGTTACTCTCAAATATATTGAAGTCCTCAAGTTGACTTTTCATCCAGAGCATTTGCGTGCTACATCCAGCCGCTGCTATGTATTCAGCTTCTGCTGTTGATAGAGCTATTGTGGATTGTCTTTTGCTGGACCATGAGATCAGATTTTCTCCCAGAAACTGGAAGCTTCCAGAAGTGCTTTTACTTTCTACTCTGTCTCCAGCAAAATCAGCATCACAGTATCCTACTAAGCTGTAATCACTTGATTTTCTATAAAACAAACCCAAATTAGCAGTACCTTTCAGATTCTTGAAAATTCGCTTAACTGTTGTTAAGTGAGATTCTCTAGGATCTGATTGAAATCTAGCACAAATGCAAACACTGAATAGAATGCCAGGCCTTAAAGCCGTCAGAGAGAGAAGAGAACCAATCATACCTCTGTAGACCTTCTGTTCTACCTTTTTACTTACCTCTTCTTTTTCAAGAATGCACGTGGGATGCATTGGAATCCTTGAGGGCTTACATTCTGAGAGATAAATTTCTTCAGAAGTTCTTTGACATATTTGCTCTGATGAATGTAAGTTCCTTCTGGAGTTTGATTAATCTGAATGCCCAGAAAGAATTTTAGTTCTCCCATTAGACTCATCTCAAATTCTGCCTACATACATTTAGCAAACTCTGTCCCCAGAGTGGGTTTAGTGGATCCAAATATGATGTCATCAACATAAATCTGACATACTAAGATGTCATTATTAACTGTCTTACAGAACAAGGTTGTGTCCACTTTCCCTCTGGTGAATTCCTTTTCTAACAGGAAGTTACTTAGTCTTTCATACCAAGCTCTAGGAGCTTGTTTCAGACCATAGAGTGACTTCTTTAGTTTGAAAACATATTCTGGATTTTTGGAACTTTCAAAACCAGGGGGTTGGTGCTCATATACCTCTTCTTCTATATAGACATTTAAGAATGCACTCTTGACATCCATCTGATACAGAGTGATGCCTTTATTAACATCAAATGAAATTAAAAGTATGATAGATTCTAACCTGGCGACTGGAGAAAAGGATTCTGTATAGTATATCCCCTCTTGCTGACTATAACCTTGTGCTACCAGTCGTGCTTTATTTCTGATGACTTCACCTTGTTTGTTCTGTTTGTTTCTGAACACCCATTTTGTACCAACGACGTTGAATCCTTTTTGTTTGGGAACTAGATCCCATATGTTATTTCTTGTGAATTGATTTAGCTCCTCTTGCATTTCCAGAATCCAGTCATTGTCCAGAAGTGCTTCATCAATTGTTGTTGGTTCAATCAGAGAAACCAGTCCCATGAGGGATTCTTCAGAGTTTCTGAAGGTAGATCTTGTTCTGATTGGATCTTCCTTCCTTCCTAAGATTGTTTCTTCTGGGTGATCAATGCTGCTTCTGGATGGTATTTTCTGGAGTTGATCAACAAAAGGTGCTGGGTTACTTGCAGTGACTCTTTCTGATGTTGATGGAATGTCTCTGTTAAGAGCCTTTGATGAGTTTTCTTCAGTACCTGGGAATTCAACTTCCATACCTGCAAGGAATTCATTCTGCTTTGACTTTTGAGAGTCAAGCTTATCATCAAACCGAACACCGATTGACTCTTCAACAATCTGTGTTTCTGTATTGTATACTCTATACCCTCTTGAGCATTCAGAGTATCCTAACATAATACACTTTTTTGCTTTAGAGTCAAACTTGTTCAAATAATTTTTTGTATTCAAAATAAAACATGTACATCCAAATGGGTGAAAGTAAGAAATGTTGGACTTTCTGTTCTTCCACAATTCATATGGAGTCTTTTCTAGAATAGGTCTTATGTAGATTCTATTCTGAATGTAACAAACTCTGTTTATTGCTTTTGCCCAGAAGATCTTAGCAACGTTTGTCTCGTTGATCATGGTTCTGACCATTTCTTGCAAGGTTCTGTTCTTTCGTTCTACAACTCCATTTTGCTGGGGAGTTCTAGGACAAGAGAAATCATGCAGAATGCCTTTTTCATTAAAGAATAATTCAAAATATTTATTTTCAAATTCTCCACCATGATCACTTCTGACTTTGACGATTCTAAGATCTTTTTCATCCTGAACTTGGTTGCAGAAGGTAACAAACACAGAGTGTGACTCGTCCTTGTGCCTTAAGAACTTTACCCATGTCCATCTGCTATAGTCATCTACGATTACTAACCATACTTCTTGCCACTGACCGAAGCAGTTTTTACTGGTCCAAATAAGTCAATGTGCAGAAGTTCTAATGGCTTAGAGGTGGAAACAACGTTTTTGGATTTGAAAGCAGGTTATGCAAACTTGCCTTTCTGGCATGCTTCCCACAGAGCATCTGAATTGAACTTCAAGTTAGGAAGTCCTCTTACCAGATTGAGTTTGTTAATCTGAGATATTCGTCTCATACTAACATGTCCCAATCTTCTGTGCCAGATCCATTGCTCGTTTTTAACAGACAGAAGACATTTTACATTCTGACTTTTCAGTTCAGAAAGTTTGATTTTATAAATTTTGTTTTTCCTCTTTCCATTAAATAGGATAGTCCCATATTTCTGACTAACAACTTTGCATGAATTTTGATTGAAGATTATATCATAATCTTTATCACTTAATTGACTTATGGATAACATGTTGTGCATTAATCCATTAACTAATAAAACATTACTTATAGAGGGAAGATTTTCATTACCTACTGTTCTAGAGCCAATGATCTTTCCCCTCTAATTGCCTCCAAAGCCTACGTGGCCTCCAGGCTTAAGTTTCAGGCTTTAGAACATATGCCTTTTTCCCGTCATGTGTCGTGAACAGCCAGAGTCCAGGTACCATTACTGATGTCTTTACTTTGCTGCTAAAGATATCTGCCACATGTATTATTTTATCCTTAGGTACCCACATTTTCTTGGGTCCTGATTTGTTAGTTTTACCAAAACTCTGGTTGAATTTTGATTTGACAGAGTAATCACTACTTGTATATTTTATGTCATGTGTCTGCCCATATATAAAGTGTGAATCAAGTGGAGTACGTTTTATAACTAAATCCACGGAATTTTTTGGTGTAGGAACTTTACCTTGATATCCTATCCCTTTTCTGCCATTTTTGCTAACTCCATAGATCATTGAAGCCATTTTGCTTCTGTCTATGTTTTTAGCTAGAAACTTCTGAAAGCTGTGATCATACTCTTTGATGATCTCATCAACATTACTGGGAGTTTCAGGGATTGTTTCATTTTGAGAGTTTTGCAATTGGTTTTCTAATTTTGAAATTTTATCTTTTAACTCAAAATTCTCCAATTTGAGACTCTCAGTCTTATCAAAGTCAGAAGCAAGATTCCTTTTCAGGTTTCTGAATTTTACTTTGATCTGTTGATACCTTTCCAGAATTTCATTAAGGCTTTCAGCTAATTCAGCCTTAGTAAAATTTATAGTAAAGTCAGGGAATACCTCTTATGTATCTGATTCAGAGTCTAACTCAGAAGCTTCACTGTCTTCAGATACATTTGCCATGAGAGCTATGTTTGCTCTTTCATCATCTGATTCTGAGTCAGCTTCAGATGTGTCAGAATCATCCCATGTAGCCATGAGACTTTTCTTCTTTTCCTTGCCAAACTTTATTTTGGGCTTCTCCTTCTGAAGCTTTGGGCAATCACTTTTGTAGTGCCCTTGTTGTTACACTCATAGCAGATAATGTATTTGTTGTTTGGCTTTTTGTATCCTGAAGAACCTTCAGATCTTCTGTGTCCAGAGGAGGATTCTGACCTTCTGTATCTGGAGGAAGATTCATTCTGATTTTCTGATCTTCTGAGATTCCTGAACTTCCTTTGCCTCTGGTTCCACAGTTGGTTCACCCTTCTGGAGAGAAGAGACAATTCATCTTCTTCTGATGAGGATCCATCAGAGGTTTCTTCCACAGCCTGCAAAACTTTGGAGTCAGATTTTTTGTTAGATTTTAAAGCTAATGGCTTACCTTGCTTTTGAGGTTCATCTGCTTCTAGCTCTATCTCGTGACTTCTAAGGGAGTTGACAAGTTCCTCCAGAGAGATTTTGTTGAGATCCTTGGCTAGCTTAAGCGTTGTGACCATTGGCCTCCACTATTTTGGCAAGCTTCTGATGATCTTCTTAACGTGATCAATAATGTAATATCCTTTGTCAAGAACTTTTAGACCAGCGACAAGAATTTGTAATCTTGAAAACATAGCTTCTATTGATTCACTATCTTCCATCTTGAATGCCTCGTACTTCTGAATGAGCGCAAGGGATTTTGTTTCTTTGACTTGAATGTTGCCTTCATGCGTCATTCTTAGAAAATCAAACATATTCTTGGCAGTTTCTCTGTTTGATATTTTCTCATATTCTGAATATGAGATGGCGCTGAGAAGAATTGTTCTGGCCTTGTGATGATTTCTAAACTCACACTTTTGCTGATCAGACATCATTTTCCTGTCAATCTTCTAACCAAGTCCATCCACTGGGAGCGTGTATCCATCAGTCACCATGTCCCACAGATCAACATCATGGGCCAGAAAGAAACTCTCAATTCTGTCTTTCCAGTAGTCAAAGTTTTCTCCATCAAATACTGGAGGTTTGCCACTGAATTTGTCCCTTTCTTCATTGTTGTCATTGCTGATGTTTTGACTTGGTCCTGCCATTGCGTTTTTCTGACGCTGGATCTTGTACTGACACGGTTAAGTGTTAAAGCTCAGAACCAGGTGCTCTGATACCAACTGAAGATGTTAAAAACACAAGAAGGGGGGTTGAATTGTAAAACTTAACAACACAGTATTTTTATCCTGGTTCGTTTGATCTCAAACTACTCCAGTCCACTCGTCAAGGTGATTTCGCCTCTATCCAACGAGGTCTTAATCCACTAATCTCAAAGGATTACAACAGATTACTTTAACACCTGTTAAAGTCTTCTTGAGTATGACCACAAACCGGTTTATCTCAAGGAAATCTTTTACAAAATTGAACAAGAGTGTGTTAACGTTTTCTTACAAAACAATATATCACAATTGTGATAATTACACAAACTAAGCTTGGAATAAAAAAGAATTTGCTAAAGCTTTGAACATGCGTGGTTTGGATAGCTTGGAAAATTGTTGAGTGCGTACGTACGTGCTTCTTTTCACAAGCAGACTTGTTTATATAGGCAAGCAAGAGACGTTGTCCATAAATCATGTTTAATGATAATAATGCACTTTCCTTTTGAAGAAGATCTTGTATGAAGAAGGCCGTTAGCATTTAATTCTGTCTTGAATAGCCAGAATGCTTCAGAGTCTTCTTTATTGTACCTGCTGATAACACTTCAGAGTGTTGATGACTTGGTAAAGATGTCTTTGATCAGAGTCAGAGTATATTTGTTTAGGCGCAGATTCTGGTCATCAAACTTCAGCGCATAATCTGGTAGCTTCAGCGTGTAGCAAATATTACTGATCTTCTGATGCTGATTCCATTCTGATGCTGATTCCATCAGAACTTCTGCATATACAAAACATAATTTTAAGGAGCATAATTGTTCTTTGTATATATCTTTGAAATAATTTATTCTTTGTATTTTGTTATCATCAAAACTCTAATCAAGGGTTGTAGAATCAAATTATGTTCTAACAGGTTCTCAAGACCAAGTGCAGAAGACTCTAAAGACGCATCTCTTAAGACTCTTAATACATGAAGCTCTTTTGATCCAAGGTTCTGTACAACGGGTTCTCACGACCAAGTGCTGAAGACTCAGAAGACATAATTCTAAATACTTGAAGTTATGCAGACCTTATGTTATGTTCCCGTTTCTAAACTTATGCTTGCAGAAGCCTCTCAAGTTCATAAGAAAAGAGTATAATGGTAACATGGTACAATAGTACACAATACGAAAAAGCTTTATTCCACTACCTCTCCATAAGCTTGTATTGTGAAAGAGATAAGGACACAACAATACTATTTGTAACGACTCTTTTTTAAATAGACAACTGCTCTATTTTTCTAGGCTATATAAGAAAAGAATCATATGTTTAAAATATTGTTGGTGTTCAATGTTAAAAATGAAATCTTTCATTATTAGAACACAACCAAAAAGCTATCAACCACCATAACAACAACATGAACAATATTTATGTTGAACATGTTTAAGCTAACCAAAAGAATATGAAGATGAAGAATTCTACAAAGATGTTATTCAGACAACTAATCATATACATCTTGGAAGAATTATGAAAAAGCGAGGAGTTGTTTCTCATAACATTCTCCACGATGAAGATGAAAACAAGAATACTTCAAGATGTTGCACTTAACTTAGACTATATTCATCTTTGTAGAAATATGTAAAAACACAAGAGTTGTTTCTCAAATTGTATTATTTCTTAAGATCTTCATGTAAATTGTTTATGCATAAGAGTTGTTGCTTAGAGTTGTGTCAAACAATATGTCCTTAAATTAGGAGTAATCTTCTTGATAAGAAGCACTCATGTAATCTCTAGAAAAAAATTATGTTTAGAATTGGTTGGTTATTTAAGTGATCGAGTGAAGATCAAAAGACTTGAGAAGATAATGGTTGCGGTCATTATAGAAAATCCTAACACGATATTCTGAGGAATTAGATTCTGTTGGGTTAACGATAGTCATACCCCAAAGGGGACTGAGTGAAGGCCAGCCTTGTGAGATCTCTGATGGATATCATTGGAAGGAAATCCTTGTAGGAGATTCTGAGGGATCAGATTCTATTAGGTCAATGAACATTATATCTAGTTTGGATCCTTGAACGCGTCATTGGATGTTAGTCACCAGCGGTTTCCCGTGAAATTGTAACCATATTGGTTATAGTGGATTAAGTCCTTGAGTTCAAGGCGAAATCACCTTGGTAGGGTGGACTTGACTAGCTTGGGGTTTTGTCAAGTGAACCAATATATATCACGTGTTCTTTAATTTTGCTTATGTTTTAGAGTTTATGTTTTCTTAACTTAATTAGAAGCATTACTTGGAAGTAACACTCATGAGCATTGTGTAGCGGTAGAAATGTTGAGACTAAGCCATTGGATTGACTTAACTCACACAAATCAAATAAAAATTGCTATCGCGCTTTATTGTTTCCAAAGGAATGGGAAAAGAGCGAATAACCCAAAAAGGGGGAGAGAATCTAAGTTCGGGGGTTAGTTATACAAAGGGAAGGTATTAGAACCCTAAACTTCTAAGGTACTCCACATGAACCTCTTTAAAAATTTGTGTATTTTGGCTATAACTGTTGTATAAAAAATAGATGGTGGAGATGGAAAAAGTAGTATTTTTACTATTTTTGCACCGGCCGCAGTTTCAAACCTTTAGTGCCTACGTACCACCTTCCGTTTAATAGGGTATAAGGGTACTCGTAGTTCAACTTTTTTTATAAAAAAAAAATTTTAAAAACAAGTGTGTTGGTTAATTTTAAGAAATGAGACATCACCGTCTTATCCGAGTGGAAAACATACTTACTACCCACGATCATGACAAAGGAGAATTTGCGTAATCTCAGAGTGGAGGATATGGCTTGGATTTTAAAATCAACATAGCCTCTCTCAACACCCAAGTGGATAATATCTCACTTCACTATATATCGTAGAAGTATAATAGTTTGCATCACTATAAGGATTGACAAGAGTCTATCTTTTGAGAAAATTTTAAAGCGAAAAAAAGCCAAAGTGGCAATATGGTTTGAATGACATTGATTGAATTTTTAGTCTTTTCACAAAAATGTTAGAGTATTATTAAGTTGTTTGAAGTCTGATGAAGAAAATATTTTTTAAAATGCATGGACCTAAGTCCAAGTTTATTGTGAAAGCGGTTCAAGTTTAGAAAACAAGAATAGTTTTGAACATAAGGGAGAATATTTTTGAAATTAAAGAAGATGGGAGGAGATGAAGAGGCTACCTTAAAGCATAAAGTAAAATCTAGGGAAAAGAACCATCTAACCAACAAGAAGCCAATATTTGACATAATGAGTCAATGTAGAATTCTCATTCTTTGGGTTGAATCCAAACAAGCAAGGATGATAAACCTCTTAAGAAACCCGAGCATCCAAGGCATTAAGTCTTCACAAAAATTGGGCAGGGTAACGGCTGTATACAGATGAATTCCCAATCACTGACAAAGCATATACTCAGAGTAGCCTGCACACAAAGAAAACAAACAACCCAATGTCTTGGGGTAAACCCCAAGAACTCCAGACAATATTGCAAATAGAAGTTACAAGGTCTCAAAGTATAATCCTAAGTCTAAGAAGTGCATAACTCCAAAATGCCAAGGATAGTAACCAAATAGTCCAAGTAACATTAAAGTTTTTTATTGTTCAAGTTGCTTATTAGGTATCTTCAAAAAGAAAATGAAAAGGTCAAGTGAGCAAAATAAAAATGACATAAATATAAATGCTCAAGTGAGCAAAGATGAAAATAGCATGAAATGAAAATGCTAAAATAGACGTGCTTAAAGTAAAAAGCATAAAGAAAAAGCATAAAATAAAGTCAATTGTTAAAAACTAGAGGTTAGTTGAATGACAATCTTGAAACTTGCATTTGAAAACTCATTAGAAGATTGATAAAATCAAAGCCTCTCAACAACAAGTTTCATTTGCTTTTCGTCAAGTATATCATTCATTTCAAAATATCAAGGCAACAATAAATGATAAATGATGTTTACATGATTCACTTAGTTCCAAAATTTATGAAGATTCATTAGAGGATTGATATGACCAAAGCCTCCTAACAATGAATCTCAAGATTATTGGATCAAAGGTTTCAAATTAAACATGCCTGGACTTGCAAATATAGGTTTGGGCCACAAATGATCATTTCTCAAATCGGGACAAAACTTAGCGCTTTGTTAAGCAATCATAAGTGGACTTATATAGAAGTCACACCTATTTTGAGGCCGGTCAATAGCAATCTATGTGCCATATGCAAACTATCATTAAAATCATCCATCCATTTTGTTGAAGTTAAACTCAACACCAATATCCAATAAAGTTAATGAAGTTTTTGATTAACAATCACATAGTCAAAATGTATAAAAAAATAAATTGCATTTAATGAATACAATAAAAAAAAAGAAAAAAATGACTTTTAAATTTTTTAAAAAATGAAAATAAGAGGTAAAATAGAAAACTATTTTCAAAGTATCAAAGAAAAATTTAAAAAGATCATAGAAAAATCAGAAATAACCTCAAATATTTTTATCAAATTTTTTGGTAATTTTCTAAAACGGAAAAGTATTTTAAAACTAATTAAAACCACTTAAATAAGTGAAAAAAGATAAAAAATAGTAGAAGTCAAAATAAAGTTTTATAAAAATTTCAGAAGGTCAGAAATAAGAAAAATGATGTTTATAAACTTTTTAGTATTTAAAAAATGCCAAGAATTATTATTAAAATATATAAAATAAATAAAACAAA
The DNA here is from genome assembly GCA_948472305.1 of Vicia faba. NCBI lineage: Eukaryota > Viridiplantae > Streptophyta > Magnoliopsida > Fabales > Fabaceae > Vicia > Vicia faba. The sequence goes on along the minus strand of OX451741.1, from coordinate 1,433,868,694 downwards.
ACAAAAATTATAAAAAATATCAAAGATTAAAATAAAACTATGAAAAAAATACTCAAACAATCAGAAATAATTCAAAGTATATTTGTATACTTTTTTTTTATAATTTTTGAATAAAAAATAAGAGAGTTATGAATTTTTGAAAATAAAAAAATTTAAAATTTATTTTGTAAAAATAAATAAATCATAAATAATGTGAGGTGTTGGATCTAATTCATTAAAACACGTTGGCACATCAGATGCCCAAAAAAGATGATGTATGGTGATCCACGGTCAACAAGCGCGTACTGGAGTCACGAAAGTCAGACCAATCACAACATTTCAATTGTCTTGCTCTCATTGGTTGAAGATGCCACATAGATCATCTTCAACCTCTAACTACCCTGCAACTAGGGCAAAATCATGATCCTTAAATCAGTAAATTTAGACGCTCATAGGGGTATCATTAGACATGTTTATTCAAGACGATCACAACCATATCCTCGCACCAAATTTATATAAAACACAACTTACTCGATTTGGAAAAAATAGAGATGTTTTGAAAAATTTGAAATCGAAAACAGAAGTATCAAACGCATTGATTCACCAAACTTGAGTTATTAGCAAGTATCAGTGAACATCATAGACCATTAAAATAATTTGAGTTAGAAGATTTGGTGCCTTAAACTACCTGAACAAAGCCAGATTAAATTGATCTATAAATGGACTTGGCTAGCACGATTCAGGGAACCTCAAGGCTTGATTCTTCTTCTGTTAGCTTCAGTGAAGTTCAAAGATGAAGGATCAATGAAGAAATTGGATTGAAAAGTGGTGAAAAGAGGAATTCGAAATTTCAGAAAAGGGTGTTATAGAGGGAGTTTGACAGAGTGATTTTGGCTATTCAAGCTTGAGAAAATGAGTGAGATATAACCCTCTATTTATAGGGAAGCAAATTGGATGCTCAAGCGCGTGGAATAATGAAATTTGGAGGGAAATCGTGTGAAGTTGCAAACATGAAAAGTGTGACTTATATTTTTCTCAAAACTCAACCAAAACTTGCGTTTCAAGGTTCTAATCACTTATGAAAGATTGTTAAACATGATTAGAAGTAAAAACACGCAGAAATTTAGTGATTAGAAGCTGAATTATGGATTTCAAATTTTGACTTGGAGGAAAAAGTCAGCTTCAAGGTACCAACTTTGAATCAATGGAATTTATAACTCAAGGAGTCTTAGGGCATGATCCTTGAAGGAATTGAAATATAAGGTTATAATCTTTACAATGTGCAAAGAATGGAATCAAATGGATACTTGAGCTAAAAGTTGTGATGAGTCAAAGTTGAGAAAAAGATGCTGACTTTTTGTACTTAGAAAAATTATAAGTTTTTTATCAAACAATCTCCTATCATTTTTTGACTCCAAACAAGGCCTTTATTCAAAATTGAGATTTGATCATTGATTCTAGCTTGAAGTGGACCCCTTAAAGAGTATTGTGAAACTTGAATCACTAAAAAATAACAAACATTGAAAAAGTTATGGCCTTGTGAAGTTGGTGAAAATTCATGAGATGACCTATAATCTTTTGCATTATTAGGGTATCCTCCATCCATTTTCAAACTTTGCACATAAAAGAATAGTTGAATTTCACATCCTTAAGATCATTGTAGAAAAATAATGGTCTCAAGGAGATAAAATTGACCAAGTTATTATCTTTTGAAGCCACATAAAGGAATTTGATGGCCTATCTAGAGGACTTGTAATGTTTCTCCATCATTAGGGACCTTCCACACATAATTTACTTGAAAATATTGAAGTTGTTAGTTTATATCCTTTTAAAGAGAAGAATGTATTTGGAATCACTCAAAAATACCAAAAGACGAGCAAGATATATCCCTCAGAAGATCAAAACCCTAGCTCCTAGATCACCAAAATGACTTGGAAACCCCTTTCAATTTTGACAAACTTTATTGCATAATTACTCTTACCATGTGAATAGAGGTTATTGAGGATGATAATAAGAAACCATAGCATCAAAAACCACTTCCAAATGTTAATAATTGAGAGAGGTTGTGCGTTTGTTATCAAGAAATTAAGAACTTGTCTAATTAGGTCAAACTTCTTCAATTAATTCTTGCATATTTTGATTTTATTTGAATAATTGAGGCATGATGAATCATAGTAGACCTTGTAATGATATTAATTTAAAGCACATTCAATTATGAAGCTTGAATCTCAATGAAACTTTGTTGAAGAAGGCATGGAAATAAACTCATGAACCTATATATCAAATTGATGAAATGTGTTGTGCCCTCACCTATAGTATCATCAATTAGAGAAAACATTCATTGCATTTGTTATTTAAAAGTTAATCAATACAAAACAAATATGATCACAATATACAAATCAAGGTTCTTGGTGATTCCTTATGAGCAAATCTAAAGATAGGGAGAAGAACCAAACCCTAGTGTGATCTTGTTGTGATTGATTTTATATTGAGATGATATAGGAATCTTAGGGGAAAAAACTAGGGTACAACAGCTTCCCTTATTTAAGTGTCTTCTATCGAGAGATACGAAGGTTAAAATCTTCATGTCGACGTGATTGAAGATACTTAAATATAAAACAAGCCCTATTTTTGGCCCTAAGATGCCATGCAATGCTCATGATTGTGCATGCAAACAAATAGATCCAAAGGTGACATGGGACACCACTGAGGAAACAGAATATAAAAATCAAAAGAAAATTAGACCAAGAAAATAAATCACTGGTGAACAGAAGACTCGACTCTATTGGGGTAAAACCCAAGGAGGAGACAAAGTAACATCAACTCAAACATTGAGGAGAGAAAAATAAAGTATAATAGTGATCGACAGATAACCGCAAACTATCCATTCACTAAGAAGATAACAAAAAAAGATAATGTCGACCCATAGGGGGGAAAAAGTGGTAGGATTAAACTAGCAAATACCAACATTAGGGGTGATAACAAATGATTGGCATTAGTACTTATGACTAGAAACAAATTAACTTCTTTAGAGAAAAATGAATCTCAACGATGAACTATCTCCCATAATGAAGAGGCTACCATTCATCGGAGTAACAAACCTCAACAAAGAACTATCTCCCATAATGATGAGACTGCCATTCATTGGAGTAAAAAATCTCAATAATGAGCTATATCCCATAATGACGAGACTACCATTCATCGGAGTAACAAGCCTCAACAACGAACTATCTCCCATAATGACGAGACTACCATTCATCGGAGTAAAAAACCTCAATAATGGACTATCTATCATAATTACGAGACTACCATTCATCGGAGTAACAAACCTCAACAACAAACTATATCCCATAATGACGAGACTATCATTCATCGGAGTAACAAACCTGAACAATAAACTATCTCCCATAATGAAGAGACTACCATCCATTGGAGTAACAAATCTCAAAAACAAACTATCTCCCATAATGATGAGACTACCATTCATTACAGTAACAAATCATGAATCTTCTCGGGAACAGACTTGCTGGGGAAGTACAATTGCTCAAATAAAGAGATCTGCCATCTACTGTTATGAGAAGGAGTTGCAATATTGCTGCTGGGAAAAGAATTATGACTTCCTGGGGGAAATGCCTATATATTCATGCTGAAGAGGTAAAATCTTTTCATGCAAAATAAATGCACATTCCCAAATCAGGGCTCAAAGCATGTAGATATTACCTTTGAGCATATTCCAAGAGAAGAAAATCAGTTGGTAGATGCTTTGGCTACTTTAGCAGCAATGTTCAAAGTGAGATTTCCAAATCACACGCCTCATATATATATATATATATATATATATATATATATATATATATATATATATATATATATATATATATATATATATATATATATATATATATATATATATATATATATATATATATATATATATATATATATATATATATATATATATATATATATATATATATATATATATATTCTCCGTTATAAGGTGAAAATACATGTTTTTCCTACCCATTATCTCTCAACCGAAGATGTGTCTAATGAAAATCCATGGAATTAAAACATCAAAAAGTACCTTGAGAAACAAGAGTATCCCGAAGGTGCTACAATTTGTGATAAGCGTACGCGTAGAAGGCTAGCATCCAAGTTATTCTTATCAGGAGACACCCTATACAAGAGAAACTATGACTTGGTTCTTCTTAGATGCGTGGATAGACACAAAGAAGAGTTTATCATAAAGGAAATCCATGAGGGTTCTTTCTGGACTCATTCAAGCGGACATTTTATGGCTAAGAAAATCCTACGTGTAGGGTATTTCTAAATGACGACAGAAAGTTATTGTTGTGTATATGCAAAGTTGTTCTATAAATGCTTAGTGTATACAGACAAAACCCACATCCCTCAAACTCCTTTAAATGTTATGACTTCACCGTGGCCCTTCGCAATGTATGGAATTGACATGATTGGACGAATTGAGCCAAGAGCTTCAAATGGTCATAGGTTCATTCTCGTTGTTATTGACTATTTCACCAAATGGGTGGAAGAAGCTTCTTACAAGAATGTAAGCAAACAAGTTATTACCAACTTCATCAGAAATGAAATCATATGTTGTTATGAAGTTCCTAACAAAATCATCACTAATAATGGTTCAAACCTCAACAACAAAATGATGAAGGAATTATGTGAAGAATCAAAGATTGAACACCACATTTCATCGCCTTATCGACCAAATATGAACAACACATTCGAAGCTGCTAAAAAAACATAAAGAAGATTTTCCAGATGATGGTGAAAACATACAAAGATTGGCATGAAATGTTGCTTTTTCTCTACATAGCTACATGACTTTTGTGCGTACTTCAACTGGGGCAACCCCCTTTTCAGTTGTCTACGGTACAGATGCGGTGTTTCTAGTCGAGGTGGAGATTCCTTTGTTAATGGTTTTGATGGATACTAAGCTTGACGAGGCATAGTGGGTTCAGACAATACTTGACTAGCTTAATCTGATTGAGGAGAAACGCTTGGCAGCCATCTATCATGGTCAATTGTACCAAAATAGGATGAAGAGAGCATTTAACAAGAAAATATGCCCTCAGAAGTTTTATCATATTGATTTGGTCGTAAGGAATATTATTTTGAAAATCCATTCCGGTCTGTTGTACCCCAAAATTTTCACTCTCACTTATCAAGAATTTGCTCACAAGATCTCCTTTGACTCAAGACTGCATTAGTTTTATCTTCAGAGTGAAAAGGTTTTAATTCCATATATTTATCTTCAGAATGTATTTGTTTTACTATGAACTTCTGATCAATCTCCTTTCAGAAAGATAGAACATGCAGATTGTATCAGATGCAAGTCTAAAGATCTGAGAGTCTAAGCTCAAAGACAGACGTGTTGATCACTACATCAAACAAGTGTCATCCAATCATCAGCAAATCTATGAAGCAGAACGCGTGCACGCTTCTGAGAAGGCAAAACGCGAATTGGGTGCATTGAGACACATGTCTGGTAACCGTTTTTAAGTATCTTTCTCAAATCCCCCAAAATCAGCAAGCATTAAATGAAAATAATCATGTGTTTAAAACGCAATCATGATTTTATTTCTCTCTCTTAAAAACGTTTACAATTTCAAAATATTCTGAACTCTATTTAAACATGTTAACCTCTCATTCTAATCTTTTACAGTTTCTCACTTTTTCTCAAGAATTCTCTGCATTTTTCTGTGTTCATCTCTTGCAAACTCTTTTTCTCAGTTTCTTCTCAAAATCTTTAGTGTGAACATGACAACCTCCAGCAGTGCTTCTGCAGGTTCTCAGAAGAAAGCATCATCTGAACAGTATCAAGTGCCATTCATAACACTCCTCACTCCTGTGAAGAATCTTGAAGTGCTATCTGAATTGATCATCGATTTTGGAAGCTTGAAGGAAAACAGTTTTGATTTAACTGAAGAAGTTAGGGCACAGAAATGGGAAAGGTATTTTGACAAGTTGGTTGGACCAACATTCCCTATGTTAGTGAAGGAGTTCTGGATTCATGCGACAACTTCAACGCATCAAGTCACCTCCTACATCATGGGGAAGAAGATTGTGATCACTGAGGATCACATAGCAAAGTTAATAGGTTACAGTGGCGGTGGCGTCCGCTGTATTGATATGGCTGAGAGATGTGCTAACGTGGGCATCATAGCTGAAAAGATTTTCACCCATGGGGTGCCCAGCAGCAAGATCAAAGATCTGAAGGATCATCACAGAGTTTGGGCGAAGATAATTCTGGGGTGCTTCAACCATAGGAAGCCAACTAGTTCCCCTGATTACATAAATGTGGATCAGCAGTTTCTGATCTACTTTATCAATCAGAAGGTAAAAATCAACTTGGCTCATCTTTTGTTCAACCACCTCAGAACAAGCGTGAAGGAAACCAGGGAAGAAGAAAGAACAAAGAGGGATTGGATACCCTTTTGGAAGGTTGATATCAGATATTCTGACAGAGAATAGGCTGATAGAGCATCTGATAGAAGCTCAAGAGTTAAGCACCATGGAACCAACAGTTGGGAAGCCTCTGAACACGAAGAACTTGAAGAAAATGAAGTTGATAGAGAATATCAAAAAGGAACCCAGCGCCACTCCTATTGCTGATATCACCAGCAGAAGAGTTCCACTGAGTAACTTTCCTTTATTCTCTCAGATAGAATCCAAACAAGTGGTATCAGAGCAAGGTCATGGGTTCGAATCCCCCTGGCTGACACTGGGGGGGAGATTGTTGGATTAAAATATCCAGCGTCAACCTTAGGGATTCGAAGGGCTTAACATCCCCCCATGGGCGCCTACACATGTGTGTTAGGTGGGCCAGGTAGGCCCGTTGTTGGATTCGCTATAAGGAAATAGAGTAGCACCTTGGCTACAAGCAATTGCTTTTAGCGCAGTGGTAGGCGCTTGATCCTACAGTGAGATGACCGGCTTTGGTGCAGTCCGAAGTTCGTGGATACTCGATACTACACTCATTGAGGTTTGGTTTTTTGGGATATTTCGGTCGCCATTAAAGAGGCTTGTGCTGAAACAATGACCAAAGAAACAAACCAGTGATATTGAGCTCCTTAGAACCCGGTTACTATTGCTAGGACAGGTTGAGCCAACTAAACTTCAAGAGGGTACTTACCTACAAACCCCATGCAATCCTGAACCTAAGGACTTGTCTGCTTTGTGTATATGATCATTTGTATAAGCTTGCTTACTTTGCATACTTGTACATAATATCATGACATCATACCATAAGCATTTTTAATAACATTGAACCATATCATTTCAAGGATCTCAAGGGTTTTTTATGCAGGGTCACGTTGAACCAGACGTCTATCAAGGGGCAAGAGGATTTATTTTCCTCTAACCAAGCACCATCAAAGATCAAGTACAACAACTTGAGTCAAAGGCTATGACCCACTCGACATGGTGAGCTTAATTCTCAAGGAAGGACATCAACCGATACAAAGTTCTCCAATCAAAGCTATAATTGACTACTAACATTTACCCCTCAAGATCCTTGAAAACATTTGCATGTCATATACGTCATTACATAACAGGTAGTCTCCAATACAGGTCTCTCATGTTCTCGCTGTTTATTTCAGCAATGGCTCTCCAACAATACAACGGAGATATTCAAACTCAAGAGGCTCAGTTCAGGGAAATATTCCTTAACCTATCCTAGGGACAGGAAGAATTGAAAGCACTCCTTGCTGGGAATCTGACCAAGAAGCATCCTGATAATAACAAGGATGATCATGTTGAACAATTGCAGGTTGAGATGGAAGCAATGAGAATCCAAATTCTGGGCCAAATGGCTCTCATCCAAAACTTGGCTCAAGGACAAGAAGAGCTAAGGACCCTCATCAACAAACTCCGTCAAGACGGATGTAACCAAATCAGGTGAACAACTAGAAGTAGGGGTCAAATCATCATCCAGCCGCCCATTAGACAAGAAGCTAGTTAAAGGGAAAACAGACCATTCCGAATTTCTGCCACGTCATGGGTCCAACAACGGCCTCGTCAACATCAACCAAAAAATCAACAAAGGAAAAATGAGCCCAAAAGACAGTTTACTAACATCAACATGCCACTGTCTCAAGCTTTGCAACATATGTTGAGAATGGATCTGAGTACACCAATAAGACCTCATAGAATTCCCAAAACTTATGCTCCCAGCTATACTCCTGATGCCAGGTGTTCTTATCACTCTGACAGTCCTGGACATGATACAAACGATTGTTGGACGCTGAAGTACAAGATTCAAAACTTGATCGACGAAGGAGCGTTGGAGTTCACACAAGACGGTCAATTGGAGCTTTTTTCTATCACCCCTCAAAGGCTCACCATCTAAAGTGACAAGTCCAGACAAAGAGGCTTCTGTTCATTTTAATTTTCAATTGTAATCTCTTTTGTTGCTCAAACAATTATCTATCAATGTCAAACTTTGTTTCATTAATGTATTTCATATGTTTGTCTTGAATCCATCCATTCGTTTTCACTATATTTAAACTATGCTTTTTACTCTCTTTATGGCATTCAACTCTTGTTAAAAGTTACAAGCCTTTAGAGGGAGGATGACGAAAACAATGCCATAAATCTCATACAATATGCTTTTGAACAGACCTTGCTGACGATGTACATGCGTTCTTTCAAATCCTAAACACTGGAGTTATAAGGAAGATAATCCCTAGTCAATCCCTTCGAGCCAAAGAAGTAGGAATTTTCTTCTTCACACAAAATGAAACCTTCAATCAAAACCTGGGGCAGGGTAGTCTCTCAGTTAATTCCAATTGCGCGTTCAAATTGCAAACTCTCATCTCGTAAGTACAACGAATGACATCAAAACATTCCTCTAGAATCAGAAGACGATGATGGTTCCCTATCACATAGGCATTCGTTGTCCCTAAAAAAAAGCCCACCAAGTCAAAACCTACGAAGGAGACTTAAGAAAACTTGGGGCATCCCGCTGGCCGTAATCTCAAAATATGAACAGTCAGGCAAAAATTTGGGATAATAAATCAAAAGAAAGAGGTCACTACAAATCCTCAACAACATGAAAAAAAATGTTGCAAAAATGACTGCCTTCCGACAAACTTAACTCGTCTGAACCATCACCAAAGCGTCATTCCAAACTCAATTGGAGTTTAAACACATAATTAATCGAGTTTCGGATTGAAGAACGTCACGAAGAGCGGGTGGATACAAATAAAGTTTGAGCATTTATCCTTTGTTTCTTAAACCGTGAACCAGGCCACGTTACAACCCTTCAAAAGTCCTAATTGAAGCATGGTTTAGTTCAAAAGAATATTGTTACAAAAGGTATCCCGACTCCTGTAGGGCTTTACTCTAAATCCTGAGTTGAATTTTTGTTACAAAATTTCTTTACTTGCTAAAACGCATTTTCAAAAATTTTAAGACAAACATAAACTTTGCATTATTTGAATATCACTGTCTGCATATGGTTATTTCTTTGACAACAAAGAAATTCACACGACGAATATCCAGTGAATGAAAGCTCTCTCATTGAACAAAATCACTTTGATTGGAAAGACACTTCCAATGACATATCTCTCATGATCAAGGGGCACGACATGACCTTTGTCCAACACATCTGGGGCAGTCAAGTCGAGATTCAAAGAATATCTCAATGAATTGTTGAAAAAACCAAGGCAAAATCTCCACACGTATCACTCAAGGGGCAATGTTACGTTGATCAGGGGTTTGAACAAAATCCACTATAAAGATCTTGAGTACCACCAATTTGCTCGTCTGCGCCAGCAGTATCAGATGGTGTTAGTATCATGTCTTCAGATCCCCCCATGACAGTTCTTAGAAAATTCTGAGACTTGACCAAAGATCTTGGGTACCGCCAGTTTGCTCGTTTGTGCCAGTAGTATCAGATGGTGTCAGTATCAGGACTTCATTTTCCTCCACAGTAATCTTTGAAAATATCTCTAGGAAGTTCAGGGCTACCGGAAATGTAATCAAAATCTCAAGCGTCGAGGTGCACCAGATTAACTCTAGGGGAAAACAGACTCCCACATAAAGGGTCATGTGTGACCAAGCAAACATTTTCTAGCATCACTACAACACTTGCTACTAAGGTAAATGACAAATCTCTCCAAGATCCTTCTCATAGGATGACTCCCAGCCAGGGTTTCAATCTCTGAAAACTTCTCACCAGCTGAGTCGACCTTTAGAACCCTCGAGGGTTATCCCTAGTGAAGAATAAACCTCTCCAATGGACCTACCATAGGGTTTATTTCCCTAACGAACTACATATTCCCCAGTTCGAGTTTGACTCTTCGACTACTATAAATCAAAGGACCACAACTCCTCTTCCCCAGTAAACTACTCTACAACAAGTTATTGTAAAGCCTGGACCCGACCAGATAGAAGTTCAACTTCAACTCCCCAGTATAGCAATGAATAACTGAGACTCCTGAACTCTTTTTCCCCAAGCAAGAATCAACACTCTCCACAGGGTTTTCAACATTCCTCTACAGAGCTCTCCTCAAACAACAAAACAGGAATCCTTGGCAGAAATATTCTAAGAAAAGTTTGAAGACTCACCAACTCTTCAACAACAATCCAGGATTTAATGGCTCCCCAACATTTGTCAAGGATTTATTTTCCCCGACAAAGATACATTCAAATAACATTTCACCCTTCATGCATCATATTACGTACATGACAAGTGCACACAACACAATCTCATTTATTATGAGAACATCATTGCACCATACATTTCATACAACATGACTTTTCATATTAGTTAACATTTTACCCTTTTCAGGATAAGGTTAATCAATAGCTACCATTAACAAGGTTCAAAGGATTTTCAGATACAGTTCAGATACGCTCCAGATATGGATGCCATCCTGATACTCTTTCAGATTCAGCTCTTTCAGATACAGTTCAGATACGCTCCAGATACAGATGCCATCCTGATACTCATTCAGATTCGGCTTTCAGATACAGTTCAGATACGCTCCAGATACGGATGCCATCCTTATACTCATTCACATTCAGCTCTTCTAGATACAACTCAGATACGCTCTAGATACGGATGCCATCCTGATACTCATTCAGATTCAGCTTTTAGATATAGTTCATATACACTACAGATACGGATTCCATCCTGATACTCATTAAGATTCAGCTTTCAGATACAGCTCAGATACGCTCCAGATACGGATGCCATCCTGATACTCATTCAAATTCAGCTTTCAGATATAGTTCAGATACGCTCCAGATACGGATGCCATCCTGATACTCATTCAAATTCAACTTTTAGATACAGTCTAGATATGATCCACATACGGATTTCATTATGACTCTCATTCAGTACATATCTCAGATATGAGTCAGATACAATTCAGTTACAAATATTATTCTATTTCTTATTCAATACCTCTTCTGGTTCAGACAAATATCTCAACGATTATTCTGATTCTTTCCTAGTAGGTACTTTTTCTGTTTCAGATAAATCGCTCCAAAGATATATTCTAATTCGTTCCCATTTGAAATCAAGGCCAGACTTAGTCCATTTTCTGTCAACAATCACCCTTGGATGGCATCTGCAAGCCCATCTCCGACAATTATCCCCCATTTCATCCAATGGCATCTGTTGTACCCCAAATTTTTCCCTCTCATTTATCAAAACTTTTCTCACAAGACTTCTTGGACTCAAGACAAGATTAGGGTTTGGTCAGCTCAAGACACCTCATCTTGCACTATTAACCCAAAATTAGGGTTTGAGTTTGCACAAGGATTTTTGGACCACTAATGCTTCATGTGACTTTCATACATCATTTTGGACCCTTAAGATTGCTCATGTTAAGTTTCAAGCCTTGAACCACATTTTTTATCAGTCAATTGGACAATTGACCTAAAAATCAGATGTATTGGGGAAAAAGTCAACCATGGCAAATTTACAGTCAAACTTCATGATTTTTGATCCACATCAACATTTTATACTCATATGTACCATTTGATCAAGTTTGGATCACAACTCCTCAAGAAATTTGATCAAATCATCAAAAGGGCAAAATGGTCAAAATTAGGGTTATGACTGAGAAAGGGCAATTTCTGATTTTTAACCTATCCAATGACCAATTGAGGTCAAGAATGATTTCAAGGGTTCAATGGCATCATCTTGACCTAATTACATGGTTCAAACAATCTCAAGTTCATTGGATTGACAGATGAATTTTGCAGTTAACTGATCAAAAGTCAACTTTACACTGAAAAGTCAAACTTTGACTTTTTAGTCAAAATCAAGTGCCAAGAGTCATAATTCATCAAGATATGTCAAAATATGAAACTTGTTCACCAAGAAACTCAAATTTGCAAATTAGGGTTTTAATTTTAAAATTTTCATAACTTAGAATTTTTCTAAGTATAAAAATTTTCTTATTTTTTCTCAACTTTGCACCACTTTTTCACCATGATGAATTTTGATTCAAAGAAAACATCCAACATGAAAGTTGTAGTCCTCCATGAAATCTACAAATTTTCTTCACAATCCTTTCCCAAAAGATGCTTGGATCTCAAGTTATGAATTTGTGAATATAGGTCCATGAACTTCTTAACTTAGTGAAATTTTGCCCTAATTTAGCCAGCTTTTGGACCCAACTTCATGGATATTTTTAACCTAGTTCCAAGAGGTATCTCAAATTGCATTTCAAAGATGGATTATAGATCACATTTTAAGCTTTCCAAAATGTCAAAGAACTATCCAAGATCATTTTTGAGTAGGGAGAATCGAAGAAGGGAAGTTGGCATTTTCTCACTTTTGATCAAGCCATTTTTACATAGCATCAAGTTGTAAATCAAAGCTATGCTGGTTATATCTTGCTTTACAGGTCCTAAGCTTGCTATACAATCCATAATTAAATGCATACTCAGTTGACAAAGGCTTTATCTTTGCTTTTGAAGCATTGCACAAGAGGTATTTCCATTTTGGGCAAAAAGTTCACAATGCCATTTTCATAAAGAGGAACTTTTGCAACTTTGTCAATCTTGAGCATTGAACCGGTCCCCTTGATACAAGCAATTTACAAAGCTCTCAAGCAATGTGTACCAACTCTTATCAGCACTCAAGCTAGCCAGTACAAGCATGTGGGATTAGTCACTTCACTTTACTTCAAATGCAAGAAAAGTTGCAAAAAGGTCCAAAGCTTGCACAACTAGAAAAGGGCTGACTTTGGATCACTTCTATACAAATATACAAACTTGTTACAAGGCATAGCACGCTTGGATTGAACCTGAAACACTCTCAAACTCAAAAACACCAACATTCTGCCAAAAGACTCAGATTTCTGCAAAAGCCTAGCCAACTCTCATTTGGCTCATGCGTTTTGTGTTTAAACGTTTCAAACATCTTATTCACATTATACCAAAGCAATCCAAGCCATCACCCTGGTTCTGTAACCCCTGTTTCAGCATCCACCATTTTCACTTTAGAAGCTTGCAGCTTGACTTGTTCAGAAATTTCCAGCCATCCTCAAAGCAAGATAAGCATTTGAATAGCTTCAGGGAAGTTCAGGGAAGCTCAAACAATCATCAAGCCTCCATTAAAGTCCCTACATTGCCCTACTCGAATCCAGCTGAAGGAGGTATTTTTTCAAACTCTATCTCTCTGAATAGGCAACCTCAAGCCACTATTTGTGAAGGAAAAATATAGTCCTTATCATAACGAAGTTGTACATATCTTTACTTTTCATTTATATTACTTATGCTGAGAGAATTTGAAGATTGAAAACTCTGAAAAAGTTAAGTCACGAATTAGGGCTTCCAAAATTCTCTCTGATCTTTAAGAGTTAGGTTACATAATTTATATGGTTAGAATCGTGAGCTCAAATGCCACATTTTTCATGTTATGAGTTTTTGTTTTTGTGCAAGCATAAGAGAGTTACAGGTTTGAACTGAAGCGCGCGCAGGAAGCTGACCAAGGACAGGGACGAAGTGTCTTGGGATTTTTTGTTGCCTTGGCCTTTTTGCTTTTCATATTCACCCCCCCCCCCCCCCCCCCTTGATTTGCTACTGCACCCCATGGCAGATTTTTATATTTTTCATATTTTTTTCATATTTTCATATTTATTACTTTTGATTACTTTTTCCGAATAATAAAAAATCCTAAAAATAATTTCTTTATTTTTGCAATTTTATTTTATTTTATTTATAATTTTTTACATAAAAATTAGTTTATTTTGATAAATAGATTTTATTTTCTTAAATAATTTGTAAATATAATAAAAAAAACTTAATATTTTATTATACTATTTATACTCATAAATACTTATTTTTATACATATTTAATTCTTAATATTTACATATAATATTATTTATTATTTTTCTTATACAAAAAATGTACAAAATAATAATATGAAACATTATTTTCTTTGAACAAAAATTAGAGTTTCATCCCTTCTAAAAATAATATTATTTTTTCTTTTTTTTAGGGTTTAAATTAAATTATTTTCTCATACAAAAAAACCAAACATAAAACATTTTTTTAACATAAACATTGCATTGAATTTTAAATATTTGTCTTATATTTATTTAATTCGGGTAATATTCGATTTGGTTGTAATAATATATTTAGGTTTATATTTGTGCAAAATCGCCATTCAAAACTTGTATCCCCCTCCCATAATATTGTTGTAATAGCTTAGTTTATTTTATGCAATTTATCGCTTTATATACTATGATTAGTAATTAGGGTTTGCATGACAAGGACAAAAAACAAAGCAAAAATAGAAAACCCTAAATGCAAGACAAAAGCATGAAAATGACACACCTTTGCACACAAGCACCCTTAAAGTTTCTCCCACTTGGTTGCCTAAAATAAAATGCCCATGTTACGCATGTGAAGTATCTTGGCAAAACAAAACAAGTATAAGATCATAGTTCCTCGATGACGCTATTTAAAGGTTGCCTAAACAAAATGATCTTGATCCCTAAAAAATGCTAAGATACTTGGTAACATCACTATCATGGTTATACGATGACCCACGCCCGTCCCGTTTACATCCAAAGATAGGGTTGTCTACCAAATCAATGGTAAGTCAACAATGTCAAAGGAATAAAAATGCACAAGAAAGATATTTGAGTAGGTAGATAGCTTCTAAGTTACTTGCTCCATTTCAAACAACAATCCTTGATATTTTCAAAAACAAACACACACACACATTTCAAAACATCTTACAAAACATTGAAAACATTTTCAAAAGACAAACATCTTTGTATACATTCTTACGAACGAGAATCATTACAAAGATTGCCTAAACAATGGCCTCTTTTTTTCAAAATATTTTCAAAATCACACCAAACACCATTTCAAACAAAGCAAAGCAAGTGATCTAAGCAAGTAACTAAGAGCCCATGGAAAAACATGGATGAAAAGGGTGCTAGCACCTTTCCTTTTCATAATCTACCCCCCGAACTTAAGAAAACATCTCAAAGGTCTTTCCTGTGCTTTTTTACCTTTCCTTTTGGATAAAAGAAAAGTCAGTGGTGACTCTTGCTAACCGCGACATTTGCGATAAAACGCAAAACCTCAAGTCAGTTCTCCCACCGTATCACAGCATCTTTAAGCCCATTCCCGATACAATACATTCAATGTATTACTTTGTACAGCAGCAAATGCAAATTTTTGGGCACTCTAGTGTTCAATCATCTTCCACTTTCAAGCTACCAACGGCAAGAATGCCAATCTCACTTTTCAAGTTTAAGAAGATTGAATAGGGGAAGCTGTTGTACCCCAAAATTTTCCCTTCAATTATCAAGAATTTTCTCACAAGATCTCCTTTGACTAAAGGCTGCATTAGGGTTGATCAGCTCAAGACACCTCCTTAAGCACTAATGACCAAAATTAGGGTTTGAGATTTCACAAGGATATTTGAACTTACAATGCCCCATATTACTTTCATGGATCATTATGGACCCTCAAGACTGCTCATGTCAAGTTTCAAGCCTTGGATCACACTTTTGCTCAGTCAATTGAGTAGTTGACCTAAAAATCAGTTGTATTGGGAAAAAAGTCAAGTATGGCCAATTTACAGTCAAACTTCTTAATTTTTTATCCACATCAACATTTTTAACTCATATGTATCATTTGATCAAGTTTTGACCATAATTCCTCAAGAAATTTGTTCAAATATTCAAAAGGGGTAAATGGTCAAAATTAGGGTTTTGACTGGGAAATGGCAATTTCTGATTTTTGACCAAGCAAATGATCAATTGGTTTAAGCCATGATATCAAGAGTCCAATTGCATCAGTTTGACTTAATGACATGGCTCAAAACATTGCTCAAGTCCAATGGATTGACAAATGAATTTTCAGTCAACTGATCAAAAGTTAACTGTACACTAAAAAGTCAAACTTTGACTTTTTGGTCAAAATTCAATGTCAAAGATCATAATTCATCAAAGCATGTAAAAATATGAAACTTATTCATCAAGAAATCAAAAAGTCAAGATTTCATTTTGAAAAGTCAAAGTTTTCTAACTTAGAATTTTTCTAAGTGTTTAAACTTCATGTTTTTTTATAACTTTAAGCCAATTTTTCACCATGATGCAAGATGATTAAAAAGAAACTTCCAACATGAAAGTTTCATATCTCCATGAAATATACAACTTTGATTCATACAAATTCTCCTAAAAGTGCTTGGATATTATGTTATTAATCCATAAATTCATGGTCATGAAACAAAAACACTTAGTGAAATTTTGCCCTAATTTGGTCAGGATTTTGACCTAACTTCATGGAAATTTTTCATATAGTTCCAAGGGGAATTTTCAAAATTGATTTAAGATGGGTTGTAGAGCACATTAAAAGCTTTCTAAAATGTCCAAGAACTCATTGAGATCATTCTTGAGCAGGGAGAATCGAAGAGATGAAGTTAGGGTTTTATCACTTGAATTACAAGTCATTTTTTGATGAATACATGAACCAAATCCATGCTAGGCTGCATAATATTTGCTTTGCAGGCCTCAAACTTTTTTGTCACTCCATAATTAAATGTTTACACAGCTTTTAGGGCTTTGATCAAAGCAATTGAGCTATTATCCAAGCTGCATTTCTATTAATGGGACAAAGTTAGCATTGCCATTCTTGTAAAGCAAGCATTTTGCATAAAGTCCATTCTTGAGCCTCTAACTTGTTCCCTTTGATAAAACTCCGTCCATAAATTCAGAAGCAAGCTTGTTTAAAGCATAACCACTCTATGAACCAAGTACAAAGCATGAAAACTTGTTTTGTCAAAAAAATCACATGTTGAACTTAAACATGCAAATTTGAATTCTGATCAACTAGAGCCCTTCAAACTTGTTGCTTATAAATAGAGTCACTATTTGTGAGCTAAGGGACGAGTTTGAGCACCCTGAAACACTCCCAAATTCCCTCTAGCCAGAAATTTCACAAAAAACTCCATTGATACACAGTTCTGACTTTAAACTTGTATCTCTCATTTCCCTCGTGCGTTTTCCCTCAAATTCATTCCTAAAGCTTCCTTACATCAAATACAAATCATTCCCATCCTTATTTCATAAGTGTAACACCATTTACCATAACCTCCATAAACAAAAAACAAAGTCTGCATCTTGACTTCTCCAAGCCATTTCAGCCACTCTCCAACCAAGCTAATCATTGCATTAGCTTCCTGGGACCTCAGTGGAGCTATTCTGATCATCACAACATCTTGAGAAGTGCTCATTTGTAGAACACGATTTCCAGTTTTGAGGTAAGTTATCTCAACTTTGAACTCTTCATACAAGAATTATTAATGTTTAATTTATGAATGAAAAATGTAGACATCATTGTTCTGAAGCTAACCATGTAATTTATATTGCTTGAGTAGTTAGAACTTTGAATTTAAACATCCTGGAAAAATTAGGTCAGAATTTGGTACCATTCAAAATTCATGTTCATTCTTGAGAATTAGTTTAAGTTGTTTATATTTCTGGGATCGTGGTAAAATTTTACACAAGTTTCATGTTTACTTTGTTGAAAATGGTTGAGAAATGAACAAGTTACATTTTGGTCTGGTTGGAGGTTGAAGATGAAGTGTAAATCAGGGCGTGTTTTGTATCATATATTTATTGTTTTTTTTATGTTAACATATGTATAGTCACCCCAATGGTAGAAGCGCGCGCCTGTAACCTTTGGGACCTGGATTCGAGCCCTAGTGGTACCCTTTTGGATTTTTCACATTTTTGCATTCTGACTTTCTTTTTTTGGCAGGCGCCTGGGCCTCCCTTGGGCCTTTTGTTTTTTTCTTACTGTTAACCCCATGAAGGCTATTCATACCCCTGGCTCAGTTTTATTTTATTTTCTTATTTCAATTTTATTTATTTTCTTAATTATTTTTCTAATACTAAAAAATCATAAAAAATATAAAAAATACATGATTTATATCTGGACATAGTTTTTTATTTTTTCTCACACAAAACATATTTTATTTTATCATATTTCAGTTATTTCACTAAATATTTTGTAAATTTAATTAAAATACTAGGTTTTTTTTTTTATTTTCTTTTACACCAATTAAATATATTATTTTAAAATATAAAAAAAGACCAAAAATATTTTATAATTCTATAGATTATTTTAAAGAAATAAATACAAAAAAATACTTTTCTTAAACTTAATTTCTTTTAATCAATTAATAGATTTAGGGTTTTATTTTAAATATTTTCTTAGTAAATTTAGGTTTTACTTTTAATTAATTATTTTATCTTAATTAAGTAGGTTAAAACAAATTCCCTTTTCCTAAAAAAAATCCAAACAAAAATATCCATCTTCTTCACATTTGCATTCTTATATATTAATTCATTATGTGCATTATTTATTTCAATTCTTGTACAAATTCAATATGGTTGTAATAGATTAATTAGGTTTATTTTCTTACAATCCCCATTTATAATTTGTACATGTATTATAATAGTGTAGTAATTTTAAATTCCACAATTTATCACTTTATATACAATTGCTAGTAATTAGGGTTTATATGGAAAGACTAAAACCAATCAAATAGAAAACCCTAATCAAAGACAAAATCAAGCATGAAAAACAATACACTTGCACACAAGCACCCCCTAGGGTAAATCCACTTGGTTGCCTTTACAAAATTGCCATATTACGCATGTGAGGTATCTTAGCAAAAACAAAGTAAAATTCAAGATCATAGTCCCTCAATGACGCTATCTAAGTGGCCTTTCAAATGATCTTAGTCCTTAAAAGAGAAAGCTAAGATACCTTGCAACATTTCTAATCATGATTATACGATGACCCACGCCCGTCCCGTTTACATCCAAAGATAGGGTTACTTACCAAATCAATGGTAAGATAACAATGTCAAAGGAAAGAGGAAATAAACATAAAAGACTTTTGAGTAGCTAGAATGCTCCTAGTTATTTTCAAAACAAACACCTACACTTTCAAAACATCTTACAAACTTGAAAACATTTTCAAAAGATCAACATCTTTGTATACATTCTTACGAACGAGAATCATTACAAAGATTTCCAAAACAATGGACTCTTTACAAAATACTTTCAAAAACCACACAAAGTGCAATTTCAAACAAAAGCAAGTGATCTAGCAAGTAACTAAGAGCCCATGGAAAACCATGGATGAAAAGGGTGCTAATACCTTCCCTTTTCATAATCTACCCCCTGAACTCAAGAAATAATCTCAAAGGTCTTTCCTGTGCTTTTTCACCTTTCCTTTTGGATAAAATAAAACTCGGTGGCGACTCTTGCTAACCGCAACATTTGCGATCAAATGCAAAACACCCAATTTAGTTCTCCCACCGTATCACACGGTCCAAGGAGAAAATGGACTCCCAACTATGAGGGACCATACATCATGAAGAAAGCCTTTTCAGAAGGTGCTCTAATCGTGATAGATATGGATGGGGAAGACGTTCCACTTCTAGTGAATTCAGACTCAGACAATAAATACTATGCATAAAAGACTAGCTAAGTCGAAAATCCACAAGGGCGACTTAGGAAAAAAGGGGCATCCCGATGAACACAAAAAAGAGAAAGTCTAGTCAAAAGTTAGGGATGATAAAAATAACCCGCTAGGTCAAAAACCAAAAAAAGGAGACTTAGGAAAAAATGGGTATCCCGTTGGATTGATAACCCGAAAGGGCGATCCAGGAAAAAATTAGGGATCATGAGCAAGAGGCTGAAGTCTGAATACTCTTCACAAATGACCATGTACATCTATTGCACCACTGCAGTTTACATATCGATCCAACCATTACTCTTCAGAGGCAAGCCATTGACACTATCAAGGATATGGGTATTGTAGAAATACCAGTTTTAATGGAAATTCTAGCATTTCTCATTACCATTTACCTATTTTATTTTCTTTTCCTTTTCGCAACTACCTCATTTAGGAGTTTCCTTCTTGTACAAACGCCCTCTTACGGGTTAAATTTTCAATCAATAAATATGTTTTCATCCAAAAAGCTTTCTTTATTATCGTTGATGTCTTAATTTTTCGTATGCGAGATGTCATTTAATTCTTTATTGAACATTGCATTGAAAACCTTGGGGAATAGTAATTTCAAGCTAAAATGAAACATGACTTTACATTTATACAAAACCATCCCAAATGAGTGTCGTATCACTCCAAGCGTGTTTCTTCGTGCAGGTAGAAACCCATGACAGTCACCTTGACCCAACCAGCATTGCAAAAGTTGTTCTCATCCCCTACAAATATTCCAAGTATACTCCCCGAAAATAGAGTAAACCGAGGCACCCGTGGTTGTTATGCGGCTCAACGCATATATTCAGCATGATTCCCCAGTGTTATACCCTAAATTTTTCCCCTAAGACCTCTTATCATATCATGTTATCAATATATCAAGATCACACATTAGAGTTGGTTCTTCCTTTCTACTTCGTCTTATCTTTAACTTTGCTTTTGAGGGATCACCAAGTACCTTGAATTGTGTATCTTGTACATGTGTTTGTAGATGGATTACTTTTAACTAACATCAATATATATATATATATATATATATATATATATATATATATATATATATATATATATATATATATATATATATATATATATATATATATATATATATATATATATGTCTCTTTGAATGTTTATATTGTAGGTGATGACACAATTGCATTCATATCACCATTTAACCTAGGGTTTGAGGGGTGGTTCTTAATTAAATGGTTATCTAATGGATTTCAAGAACTCAAGCATCAAGGTTCTGTCTATGATATCAAAGTTTTGTGGTTCAAAGAGCTCCCTCACTTTATTTAGGTCAAACTTTCCTCAAAGTTGGTGGTGTAATTCATCAAGAAGATTCATAGGTTCATGTGTTTATTTCCATGCCTTCTCCAACAAGTTTCTTTGAGACTCAAGATCCATCTTTGAGTGTGAATCATGATAAGATCAACTCAAGTCCTATATTGTAATTCATCATGCTTTATTTTTCCAAGAAAGATCAAAAGATTCATGGTTGGTTCAACAAGTTTGACCTAATTGAGCAAATGTTTGATTCAATGATCACAAGTGCTTAACGCTCTCAATTTTCAATATTTTGAATTGGGTCCTTTTTTTATATGGATTATTAAATCATACACAACAACCTCTCTTCACATGATAAGACCCAATTGTGAAAGAAAGATCATCATAAGTTGAAAGGGGTTTCAAGTCATTTTAACACTCTCTAAGCTAGGGTTTATTGACTTCCAAGGACCATATCTTGCTCTTTTTTTGAGATTTTTGATTGATTCAAAAGCCATGATTCTCTTTAAAGGGTCCTTAACAAACTCTCTTCATAAATCTAAGGCTAATTTTTAATGAAATATCACTAATGGTTGATAAAGATTACAAGTCTCTTTAAAAAGCCTTTGAATCTTTGGGTTTGACTTCAAATGATCATAACTTGTTCAATTTTTATCTCCTTGAGCCCATTATTTTTATTCAATAATCTTTGGTATGTCTACTACAACTTTGTTACAATGTGAAAGACTTGAAAATGCTTGGAAAGTTGTTGAAGAATTGAAAAGATTATAGGTCTTTTGTGAATTTTCACAAATTTGTTCATCATCTTCCAAAGACCATAACCGTTTCAATTTTTATGATTTTTGAGTGATCTAAATTCCACAATTCAATTCAATAGGTGTAATTCATCTCATATTCAAATATCAAGATCAAATTTTGAGTGGAATGTCATGAAATTTTGAAGAACATTATAGGTCATTTTGGAGTCCTATACTTAGAAATTTTTCTAAGTATAGAAATACGTGTGTTTTTCACAAATTCAAATGAAAATAACTTTCAGCTCAAGCATCCAAATGGAAACTTTCAAATCAAATTATCACGATTGATAATTTAGCTTTCTAAAGAATCCAAGATCATGCCCTAAACCCTCCTGAGTTGTGTGCATCATAGATTCAAAGTTGGTACCTTGGAGCTGAAGTTTCACTTGCAGTCAAATTTCAATTTCCATAATGTGGCTTCTAATGATCAAATTTATGCATGTTTTCCACTTAAACATGTTTAAGAAAGTTGTTAAGGCTGGATTAAAGGTGGAAACGCAAGAATTAGTTGAGTTTTGATGAGTTAGAAGTCACACTTTTTTCATGTTCAGGGTGCACACGATTTCATTTGATTACTTATTATTCACCCTCTTTCAACATTGCATCACATTCTCCTATAAATAGATACCTCCTCTAATTTATTTTACTAGCTTTAGAGAGCCAAAAAACCTTTTTTGAACTTCCTCCATACCTCATTTTTGCAACTTCGAATTTTGTTTTAAAGAATTTACAATCTAATTTATTTTCTGATTCTTCATCCTTGAACTTCACTGAAGCTAACCGAAAAAGAACCAAGACTTAAAGTTCCCTAAATTATGCTAGCCAAGTCAAGTTTCAGAGCTCTGAAGTTGAGGTTCAACAGGTAGATTCCTCAATGAATTCTCTCCAAACTTGTTACTACAATGTAGCTCTCATCACTCTGATACTCATAGCATCATTGGTTTTCAACTAGCAGTGAGTTTTTCTCATGAATTGTCAAATCTCTTTCCAACCTTTTTCTTCTGGTTTTTCTCAAATTGACTGAGCTATGGTTTAAAGAAATTTTTCGGGAGGGTACCGTTGGAATCTTCTTGCAGAGAGGAAGCGAATGGCACCGATATGAGCTTCTAATTTTACAGATTGTAGGACTTGCAATCCACGCGTGTTTGGAAGTTGAAGATGACCAGTGTGTCACCTCTTAGCCAATAATATTGCGCCACATATTTTTTTTTCAAAATCTGTTTAAAATAAATGATCAGGTGGTTTATTCACTAATGTCCATATCATACACAACGCGCCAGATCACTTGGATTTGATTACTAACGTCTTTTGACATTGATCCAATGGTCTACATCTTTTTGACTATTTTTATTTTCTGATTTTATATTTTAATTATTTTAAACTTCAAAAATTCATAAAAAAATCATTTTAACTTCTACAATTATGAAAAAAAAATTCAAAAATACTTTTGATTTTTCTCTTTCTGATTTTTATTTTTTCACAATTTTATTTTGTGATTTAATATTTTTTTTAATGATTTTTCACTTTATTAGACTTGTTTTATTTGTTTAAAAATAATTTTCTTGATTTTTATATTCTCGAAAAAACATGGAAGGATCCCTTGACCTCTTTACAAATATTTGACCTCATTTGATTTTTATTTTTGATTTTACTATTTTTCACAAATTATGGTTTATTTTGCTTATTTCTTTAAATTTTAAAAATAACTTCTGATTTTAAAAATTTTTGAAAATTTTTGTCAACACTCATTGACTCATGTTTGACTTCTGATATATTTTTAGGATTTTTATTTGGTGTTTTAATACATATTGTTTATTTTTACCAATTATTTCTCTTTCATTAATCATTTAAATATTGTTTTATTTATTTTTTTAGTTTGGTCCTGATTTGAGTATTATTTTAGGACAAGTTTGTCAATCTCATTGAATCTTGGGTGTTGATAGGTTGAAAAACCAAATCCACCAAAATGGATGAATGATGTTGATGTTATTTGAAACCCTAGTTTCATTTGATACACCCATTTCCCTTTTCATCTTATCCCTTTCTTGTTTTTATTTGTGCTACATGTTTTTGGAGAATGATCTACATATCATTTCTCTAACATATTGGTACATAGATTGCTATTGACTGGCCTAAAAATAGGTGTGACTTCTACATAAGTCCACTTATGATTTCTTAACATAGCGCTAAATTTGTCCTGATTCAAAAAATGATCATTCGTGACCCAAACCTATGTTTGCAAGCCCAAGTATGTTTAATTTGAAACCTTTAATCCAATAACTTTGAAGTTAATTGTTAGGAGGCTTTGATCTTATCAATACTCTAATGAACTTCATGAACTTTGGTCTAAGTGAATCATTTGAACATTGTTGATCATACGTGGTTTGCTTAAAAGTACTTGAAATGAATGATAAGCTTGACAAAAAGCAAATTAGACTTGTTATTGAGAGGCTTTGATTTTATCAATCTTCTAATGAGTTTTCAAATTCTAGCTTCAAGATGGTCATTCAACTAACTTTTAACCTCTAATTCACTAATAATTAACTTTACTTTATGCCTTTAATTCATGCCTTTACTTTATGCCTTTATTTTGGTGCCATTATTTTTTATGTACCATTTATTTTAGCATTTAAATTCCATGCCATTTTTCTTTTGCTCACTTGAGCGTTTATCTTTATGCCATTTTATATTTTCTCATTTGAGATTTTATTTTCTTTTAAAGACACTTAATAATCAAATTGAAAAATTTAAAAACATAAAAGTTACTTGGACTATCTGGTTACTATCCTTAGCATTATGGAGTTGTGGACCTCTCGGACTAGGATTAGAAGCCTTGATACTTTGGGAGCTTATTGCTCTGTTGTTATTTTGTCTGAAGTTCTTGGGGTTTACTCCAAGGCATTAGGTTAATTTTCTTTGTGTGCAGGTTATTCTGATTATATACTTTGTCTGTGATTGATAATTCCTCCGCATACATCTGTTACTCTGCCCAATTTTTGTGAAGACTTAATTCATCTAAAGCTTGATATTTCCCATAGTTTTAGTATTTTCACTTGCTTGGTTAATCTAAAGGATAAGAATTCTATATTGACTTCTTTATGTCAAGTGTTGGCTTCTTGTTGGTTAGATCATTATTTTCCTTAGCTTTTACCTTATGCTTTAGGATAGTCTTTTCATATCCCCCTATCTTCTTAAATTTCAAAAATCTCCTTTCTCTTTTTCAAAACTCTTCTTATTTTCTAACTTGAACCGCTTTTATAATAAACTTGGACTTAGGTTCATGCATTTTCAAAAAATCTTTTATTAACTAAACTTTAATCAATTTAATCATACTTTGACATTTTTTGTGAGAAGACTAAAAGTCAATTAACCTCATTCAAACCATTTTTCCACTTTGGCTTTTTATATTAAAAAATTTTTTCTCAAAAGATTAGACTCTTGTCGATTCTTATAGTGATGTGAGCTACTATACTTCTACGATATGTAGTAAAGTTAGATATTTTTCACTTTGGTGTTGAGTGAGGCTTTTTTATTTTAAAATCCAAGCTATATCCTCCACTTTGAGATGATGCAAATTCTCCTTTCTCATTGTCGTTGATGTTGTACCCCAAACTTTTCCCTCTTCATTCTGACTTTAATTTGGCTTTTATTGCATCATCATATGCATATATATCATTGGTTCTATGGTTATGAGATCAAGGTATTTCATACGAGCCTCGATAAATTGCAAGAGACATTTATTTCATCAATAGACGCTCTAAGGATATTTTTTATGCTAATAATCGGTCCACTGTTTCACAACGGTTCAGGTATTCTGAAGTTCACAAGGCCAATCCGGTTAGTTATATTCAGGTTTTCTTTCGCCAAGATATTCCTGGTGACGTACTCTCAGATTCATGTGTGGCTTGAAAGCCAATTCTTTGAAGAAAGTTTCTGAATGTGCAAGTTTTCTCGAAAAAATACAGTAAAACGTATGCTGAAAATGCAGTTTTTGTGCACTAAAAAATTCATAACTCAAAGCCTGTGGCTCATTTTAAATATGTTCCGGTGGCCAAAACTTTGTATGGACATCATGTATGTTTTCATCTCTTACAAACAAAAGCCAATGCTGCTCAGAAAGTCCCCAAAGATATGGATCTATCAAGTGTTTTCGCACAGAAAAATTGTGACAAATGTTTATCTGCACCACATTCAAAAAATCATAACTCGGTCGATTTCTATTGTTACGAGCCCATTCAAATGGAATTGTCTCACAAAATTAGTTAGCTAAATTTTGATTTCTATTTCCACGAGAAAAGGATACACCGAAGGCTTCCATTTTTTGCCCGAAGTACGCGCAACTCACTGAAAATCCTATGCTGGAAGTTAATTTTTGTCTGAGGTGAAACTTCAAAAATTCATAACTAATTCACCGTTTATCCGATTGAGCCTATTTTCTGACACGAGTTTGTTCCCAACATTCTGTATATTTTGGTGTCACATTTCACCTTCAGAAATCGCACTGAAGTCCCTTCGAATTTGACTGGAACGTGTCAAACTCTGATGAATTGAAAATTTGCACTATTGTTTGTGATTATTTGAGACTCATTAACCAAATCCACTCACATAAGCCCATACTATATATTCTCATTTATACCAATATCTAAGGTGGAGGCTCTCAAAATTCACAAAATCTCACAAACACTAAATTTCTTTTCTCCCAATTCTCTCAAAGATCAAATCAAGGGTCTACACTTTTTTATCAAGAGTCAAGATCAAGAGCAATTCTTCTCAGATTGTTGGTCCGTTTATTGCGATCCATATATCTAAGCCTCCTCTTCACTTCTGTCGGTGAGTTTTCTTGAATTAAGCACTTCTTAAAATAAATGATTATTTGAGAAGCACTTTTTGATCAAGCATGAATTGAATCTTGGTTGAATTTTGAATAGAGAATATAGATCTAAGTCTAAAATTGTGAATTGATTTGATAATCATGTGTAAATCCATAATTGGATAGTTGAATTAAGTGCTTAGTGAATTAAGTTGATTTACATGAAAGTGCTTAATTGATGATGTTGTATGAAGTTTAATTATTGATCTTAATCAACCATGTGTAATTTGAATGTAGACCTTCAATTATGCAAAACCATGTGTTGAATGTGTAGAGATTTTGTTTTTGATCAATTGTCTAAGCCATTAAAATGCTCAAAAATCTTTTAAAACTGCTTTCTTCCTGAAGGTAACGGGTTACCCAATTATGGTAACTGGTTACCCCAAGTCAGTTGCGTTTTACTTCTATTTTGTCTTATGGTAATCGGTTACCCAGTTATGCTAACCGGTTACCCCAAGTCAGTAGCATTTTCCCTCTATTTTGGCTTAAATTAATCGGTTACCCAGTTATGGTAACTGATTACTCAGACAGAAACATCAATTTTTGCTTTGTTTTATTACATGTTTGGTTATGTTGCCTTGTTAATTCTAACTCCTTTTGTGAATACTTTGCAAGGTACATTGTTAGGCCTTCAACCTTTCATTAGAACTTTATTATTGGTTGAACGACATATTATGTGATCACTTGTTAGTGAGAGTTTGTACATGATGCGCAAATGATATCATTATTGCATAAATCATGTTTTCGTGCAGGTAATTTGTTAAT
Organism: Vicia faba; assembly: GCA_948472305.1. Classification (NCBI taxonomy): domain Eukaryota; kingdom Viridiplantae; phylum Streptophyta; class Magnoliopsida; order Fabales; family Fabaceae; genus Vicia; species Vicia faba. The sequence continues at coordinate 1,433,840,958 of OX451741.1, read as the reverse complement.
TGTGCAGGAATGCCTGATACATACTCCATGCCATGTGCTCACATTGTTGTGCACCATGTTATTGTACTTATGTTTTGACCAATATCTGGTGCAGGTGTATTTTGGTACTCAGATGTGTCCGCAACATATTTTGATTTTGACTGTTGATACTTTTATGCATATGCTGATTGTATTTTTTTTCTTTGTGCTAGCATTTCACGAAGTTTTCCGGGTTTCCTTGCTATTTACTATGCTCTACAGATTTATATCCATTTGGTACATTTCCCTTCCATTCTTTCTTCACATTTTACCGCTTTCTAGAGATCCTGAGAGATAGGTATTTTACCTCTTTCCTTGCCATGTCAAGTAGGGTAGAGATGCATGAAGGGGATCTCCATTGATGATATATGTAAGGAATCCCTCTGGTTTATTTAAATACATGTTTAAGGTAATTCCGCATATGTGGATTGTTTGCTTCTTGTGTTTGTTTAAAATCCTACCTTTGAAGTAGGTATTCCGCCAATGTGTTTACATTTGTGCTGGCATATATTTCCCATCCCCCAATGGAAGTCCTCAAAAGGAGGCAAGCAGAAAGGGTTAGTAGCCAACCCCCGTACATTCTAGTTCGTGTCATCCTTAGCTCACGTTATATGTTGATGCTTTGGATTTGTGAAGATCATGTATATCGAGTCGGTCATATGGAAAAGGGTTTGGTCCCAACCCCCATACTTTGTCAGGAGTTCGCAATAGCCATTGCTGACACTCTGCTACCCGTTTGTTTGCTTCGATTGATCCGATCCCCTTAGTTAAAGCATTTCATTCCTTTTTGTTATTTCATCTTACTCCCTCTTATTTGCTTCAGGTGATTCGCTCCCCTTAGATAAAGTATTTCTCTTGTTTCACCCTATCCCTTTGAGCCAGTATGTGCTACTCATGTTGGTGCACTTCTTTTCTTATTTGTTTGTTATACCATGCTCCCCCAAGATTGCTTGATTAGAGCTGCTTTCGAGATAGACATTAGGATATGTATCCATTCATACTAACATAGGGTAGAGATTTCCATTTCAAAACTATAACTTAGGATCAATCATTGTATGATAACATTAAGGATAGAACTAAATAGTCTACTTTAGATGTTTTTTCTTTCTTTTGCATCCTTGAATATAAGACTAAAAATATTTTCTTGGTAAATGTATAAAAAATCTAACAACTTTCAAATCCTTCTTTAAGGAAAAAAAATATTAACCAATACAAACTTTTTCCTCCTTCGGGTCTTTCTTCAGAACATTAAAAGGGATATGTTATTTCCACTCTATGCAATACGACGCGTAATTCCACAAAGGTCGGGTTGCACCATGTCTACTTGCTAGGAGTCACGAACATAACATCTTCGGGAACTTTTTATTTTGAAAGAACCTGTTTAGGTGAGAGCATGTTATTTCCATTCCACTACAGATGCATGAATCTCTAATGTTCAAGCAGTGGTGGAACGATTGAATTTAACATTGTTTAACTAAAAAACACAAAACATAAAAAAATTTGTGAGCCGAACTATGGTAACTCTGATTCCTCAAAAAGGATACGTAGGCATTGGGGTAGGGCCCAAGCGATCACAACTTTATTTTCCCTACATTATTTTCTCTTTTCTTGTACATGCATTCCCTCTTTGCATTTTTTCTTTTAGCTATTAAGCTTAGAATTGAAACACACCCTTTGATTAGAACAACAAGAGTGGATATCATAGAGTACTACGGGCGTGTGGGGTGCTAATACCTTCCCCTCACGTAACCGACTCCCTTACCTGATCTCTCGGTCGTTTGATTGTTGATTTCACCCTTCTTAGTTTTACTCGATGTTTAACTTTCCCTTCATGCGGGATAAAAAATGTTCGATGGAAACTTCATTGATTTCATATCGATGATTTGTTTATCCAGTTGTTTCAGTGGGTAGTGAGTATGTTTTCCAACAGATATGGCGATGATGTTTATTCTCTTAAAATTAACCAACACACATGTGTTTTAAATTTTTGAGGGGAATTACGAGTACCCTGATCCCCTATTACACGGAAGGTGGTACGTAGGCATTAAACATTTGCAACCACGACAGGTGCAAAATTGTAAGAAAATTATATTTCTTTTTGAAGAATGGAAAAACACAAGAAGGGGGGTTTGAATTGGGTTTTTTCAAAACATAAAGTAAAAAACACGTTAGTTATCCTGGTTCGTTTGAACTCAAACTACTCCAGTCCATCCGCCAAGGTGATTTCTCCTCTCTCAACAAGGTCTTAATCCACTAATCAAACTTGATTACACAGATACGATGACAGCCGTCAAAGTCTTCTTGAGTTTAAACCACAACCTGTCAAGGAATTATACAATACAATATTTGAAATCATGTACAAGATGTGTTTTCTAATAAAACAGTATCACACAAGTTATGTATTACACAAATCAAATTCAGTAAGTTGAAGGTGATGAAAATATTTCGTTTATTGTGCACCGCAAAATCATAAACGATTTCTCCTTCAAGTCTTGTTTATATAGGCACCGCATGTGGGAGCTTTTGGAATGTTGATAAATAGTAATTAAAGAGCTTTCAAAATATAAAGATTCTTATCCCCTGTCAGTCGTTACTTCTAAATAGCCATAAGTGAAATGTAAAACTTCAGAACATGTATGAATCAGAATAACAGAGTTCTTATTTGCAGAGTTTAGGCACTCAAAAGTTGCAGCTTTAGAACTTCTTTATAAAAGATGTATTGAATCAGAGTTTGAACAATGATTTAACTCATCTTCTGTGCTTCTTCCATCAGAGCTTCTCTGCAAAACAAAATACTTATTTAGGAAGCATAAATTTTCTTTCAGTGTTTGTTATCATCAAAACTCTTACATGGGTTGTAGAATCAAACTATGTTCTAACACTTTTCTCATCATAACCATCTATTTTTGTATACACCATTTATAGCCAAAATACACAGATTTTCAAAGAGGTTCATGCAGAGTACCATAGATGTTTAGGGTGCTAATACCTTCCTTTTGCATAACCAACCTCCGTACCTGGATTATCTCTCTCTCTCTCTCTCTCTCTCTCTCTCTCTCTCTCTCTCTCTCTCTTATTTTGGTTTATTCTCTCTTTTCCTATTTCTTTTGGAAACAATAAAGCATGGTGTTTTTATTTGATTTGTGCGAGTTAAGTCAATCCAATGGCTTAGTCTCAACATTTCTACCGCTACAGAAAAAAATGGTGAATCTACTGGGGAAGCAAGATCTATAAGTGGGTTGAGCCTATCTTTATTTATTTGTGTATGTGCTATTATTTGTCGTATATTATTTGTTGTATATATGTATATATGGATTATTCTAGTTTTGAGGGTGCTTGGTGATTTCTCATAAGTCCTCTACCCAGACTTGGGAAAACTTAAGATAGGATGGGTGATATAGTCATTTTAACTTTGAGGAAGGAATCCTAAAAAAGGAGACATGAGATCCCCCACTTAGTGAAGGCCCCTTTGAATGTAGTATTTATTACCGAGCATTCGGGAAGACGTGCTTCTTTCGACCTGGGAGCCTGTTGAAGTTGAGGACCATAAAACCCTTAACACATCTTGTTATTTTAGGTGTAGTGCGGAGACAATGACAGAGCAATCCGGAAGTGGTTGTCACACGATGCTACACTCAGACGAGTTTTTCCTGAGAATATTGCTAATTACCGAGCTAAATAGGACGTTGGTAATATCCAAAGGAAGAATGTAGGCTTTGAGAACTTTTTAGAATCTTGTTCAGAAGGTGATAAAACATTATTAATTACCTTATGGGTAGTACCTTTGACTTCATGCTCGTGATGTTGAACCTATGAACCCCATGTTTGTGATCTTGTGTGTAATTATTGCATCATGCATTCATGAACCCATGATCATTCTTTAAGCATTTGATTCAAGGAACTTATGGTTGACTTTTTCAAATATCTCAGGTACTTTTTTGACTATGGATTTTGGAAGGAGAAATATTCGGAAGTATAATTTCAAGGATCCTAAGATAGAGGAACTGATGAGTTTGATTCCTGAGATTCAGAGTCCTATGGATTTCCAGAAAAAGTATGAAGCCATTGTGCCTCTAATGAAGCTCGAGATGAAGGAGGGTATTCTTTCTACATTGGTCTAGTTCTATGATTTATTACACCAATGTTTTACTTTTCCTGATTATCAGTTGATGCCCATATTGGAGGAGTATCCATACGTGCTTGGTTTACCTATTATTGATTGTGTTCCTTTCATCGGCTTAGAAGGAGAGCCCAAGTCTCATAAGATTTCCACCATAACTCACATGAGGAAGTCTGAGATTGAGACTAACATGACTATGAAAGGATGAATCATGGTTTTACCTATTCAGTTTCTATTGGAGAAAGCTCGTTACTTCGTCAAGATGAAGAGAACCACTTTTTAGAGGCTATCTTAGCTTTGCTTTCTTATGGGTTGTTCTTGTTTCTTAACGTTGAAAAAATTTGTGGATGTTAATGCCATTAGGATCTTTCTGATTGGGAACCCAGTCCCTACACTCCTAGGAGATACTTATTATTCCATCCATCTTCGAAATTTCTATAATGGAGGGATGATCATCTATTGAACGGTGTTGTTATATCAGTGGTTTATTTCTCACTTACCTCTGTCTGTTGCTTATTAGGATGTTAACAAGGAATCACGTTGGGCCTCGAAGATTATGGCTCTCACTTATTCTGACATTGATTGGTATCATCAAGCTTATTATGATCTTTACATTATTGATAGTTGTGGTAGTTTCCCGAATGTGCCTCTTCTTGGTACAAAGGGAGGAATTAACTACAATCACATTCTTGTGCATCGTCAACTTGGATATCCAATGAGAGAGAAGCCGAACAACATTCATCTGAGTGGTTTCTTTCTCAAAGAAAGAGAAGATCACAAGCCAACTAAGGAAGAGATTTAAAAGGCTTGGAGCCAAATTCATAAAAAGGGTAGAACCTATTTTGGACCAAGAGAAGTTGTTTCCTTGGAGCCTTATCTCCGTTGGTTACAAGCAAGGGAAATTCAGTTGAAGATGCCTTATTTTCGCGAAGAACCTATATCTGATATGTTTATGAGGACTACTCCTCCTCTCTTAGTAAAGGATAGAAAAACAAAAGAAAGGGGGTTTTAATTCGGGTTTTCAAAAATATAACAGTATGACACGTTTGGTTATCCTAATTTGTTTGAACTCAAACTACTCCAGTCCACCCGCCAAGGTGATTTCACCTCTCTCAAATGAAGTCTTGATCCACTAATCAAAAAATTTGATTACACAAACACAATGACTACCGTCAAATTCTTCTTGAGACAAAACCACAACTTGGTTTATCAAGGAATTACAAAATATAAATCAATAAATGTGTATAATGGTGTTTCTAAAAAACTATATCAAAACAGTGATGTAAGCACATGATTAAAGCACAAGAGAGAACTAGTAAAGATATTTCTTTTGTATGCGCATTAGTGTTGTGTATTTATTCTTCCTTATAGTCTTCTTTACATAGGTGAGGCATATGAGACACGAGAAGATGAAATTGGAAGGTTGATAAAGTGTTGTTAATGCACTTTCCAAAAATACAAATCTTGTTTTGTTCCAGCCGTTACTCATTGATTTATAATGAATGAATTGTATCATATTGAGAATATTATGGTTGATACTATAGATCCTCAGAGTTTCTTGATATTCATATGATTAGAACTATGATGAGACAGACACGTTGAAGCTTCTTTGCACTTTTCAGAATATTTACTTATCAGAGTATAACTTAAGCTTAAGTGTTGAGTCTTTAGAACTTTAGTATTGATGAGTGCGTTGAGACTTTATTTGTTCTTCCAAAACATCGCTTATCAGAGTATTAAAAGTTTAGTTTGCAGCTTTTGGTGCTTGAGAAGTTATAACATCAGAACATCTTTTATTGAGTGTGTTACATGAATTTGCTTCCAAGTATGTACGTTGCTTCTACTCAGAGATTCAAATGTAATTCTCTCATCATCTTTTATGCAATTTCATCATAACTTCTCTGCATTTTAAATACATTATAAGAGAGCATATTTGTTCTTTATATATATCATATATTTGGTATCATCAAAACTGTTACTAATATTTAGAACCAAACTATGTTCGAACAATATCCCCCTTTTTGATGATGACAAAAACTTATATATTTTGATAGATGACATAAGAACATAAAGAGTTAGAGTCTCCCTCTTAGTTGAGTACTCAGATAAAGAAAAATAGATACTTCCCTAAAGATGTTTTGATTAGAGCTTGTGATGGAAGTTCTGATAAGTCCATTTGACAGAAGTTGCTTTTAAGAGACTTTTCCTGTTTGCTTTCAAAAGTTGAAACAATGGTTATGATATTCAAAGCGTTTGAGACTGAGTCTCGACATTGTTATATTCAAAATATCTTACGTTCTCCCCCCTTTTGTCATAAATAAAAAATAAATAAAAACACGTAAAGAGAACAAAATGGATTTTGCATTCAAAGTGGATTAATACAGATAAAAGTAGATAAACAAAAGTTTTTAAACACGAAACAAAAATAGCAGAAACAAACAAAATATCAGAACTAAGGATGTGGAGGAGGTGGAAGCCGCGTGAACAAGGCTTCCAATAGACTTACGATCTGATTGTTTGATTCCTCTTGCTTCCCTAGAATGACTTTAATTTCTTGGTTCGTTTAATCCTGTTTGTACAGCATTTCCTTAACAGCTGCATTCTATTTCTGTAACTCCTCTAGAGATTTCAATGCTAGAGAGGAGGAAGTTGCTTCAACAGAAGAACCCACATTCTTAGAAGTCACTACAACAGATTTTTTCTCAGGAGATTCTTCAACAGTCTTGCCTTTGTCTTTAAAAACAACCAGAGGAAGAAATTGAGGTTTAGGAGATGGTTAATTATTTTCTGATTCTTGCGAGGCTTCCCAAGAAGTGTTGTCTAGAAGAAGAAGGGGTTTCCTTACCCAGTGACGTAGAACTTGATCCTTGAAGATTTTTAGGTGATTGTAGAAGTTTTATTGAGAAATTTTATAATTGAGTTCCTTCAGCTTTAGAGATTCAGAATTAAACCATTTTCTGAACTGATTCTAATGAGAATTACAAGCAGCTGGGTTAAGATTCTCCATGCAAGCTTACTTCAAGGAGTTAAACCATTCCTGTATTTCTGTTTCAAAACCATCAGAGCTTTACCAACATCTGATATTGATAATTTTGGTGTTGGTTTTGGAACGACTATTTTCTGAGAATTTGTGACAACATTGTCCCAAGCTTCTAGATCCATTATCGTTCTGAGGGGATATTTTGAGTAGTCAGTGTGAGTGGGAGAGTCAGAAAGAATTATAGGAGAGTTAGGTGGTGTTGAATTACAGGGAGATGGAATTTCTAGGAGGGAGAAGTCTTGCGATTTTATGGTGGAGATTATTGGTGTTTGAGATGTGTTTAGTGGGCAAGTGATGCCTTGAATGGATGATGTGGTATCACAGGAAGTATTTTGATTTTCGGTTTAGGGAGCTTCAAAAAATGGATCAAATTAATTAATATCAGAAAGAACTTGTGCAAGTTATGGCTGAGTTTGAACAAATTGGGTACAAGGTGAATTAATCAGAGGATTATTTGTAGGCATTGAGGCATTTATTTCTAGGTCAAAGTCATCAAGGGTTTGAGGTGATAGATCTTAAACAGGTTTTGGAGATGAGGGGGTTTCAGATATTGATAAAAATACTGATTCAATAACAGAAACAAAAGATGAGTTACCTTTCTTTTTGGAAGCTTTGGGAATTTTCTAAGAAGTTCCTTCTCCAGTAGATTTCCTTTTCATTGTCTTTATGGTAGCAACTTTCAGAGGTTGTTTCCTTAGATCAAGGATACTTACATCTGGAATAGTTCCATCACTCTTGCAGGCTTCCAGATATCTGAGGACAGTTTCTAGAGAGGAGTCTGCTTGAGTGAAGAGAGGAAAATCCTTTAGAGGAACTCTTCTTGTGGTGATGACTTCCTTTGCAGTGAGTGTGGGGTCCTTCTTAGGGGTTTCAATTATCTACATTTTCTTGGCATTGAGAGCCTTTCCAGCACATGGTTCCAGAATATTTTCTTGTTGAGCCTCACTCAGATGTTCTATCAGTTTATTCTGTCATAATATCTAAGATAAGCCTTCCTAGAGAATTCCAATCTCTTTTGGTTCTTTCTTCTTCCCTTGTTTACTTGACACTTGTCTTCAGATGGTTGAACAGAATATAAGGAAGGTGAACTTTGGCTTTAGTAGCGATGAAGTACAACAGGTATTGTTGATCAGTATTGATGTAGTCAGGAGAGCTGGTTGGTTTTCTGTGATAGATGCACCCCAAAATTATTCTAGGCCAAATTTTGAGATAATCCTTCATGTCTTTGATCTTGTTTGAGGGTTGTCCAGAGGAGAAGATTTTATTTGATATGAGGGTTAGTTCAAAACATTTTTCTGTGATATCACTACATCTTATATCGCTTCTGTCGTGACCAATAAGTTTTCCAATGAGATCATTGGTGATGATGATCTTCTTTACCATAACATAGGAGGTTACTTGATGATTTGAAGCAGTAACATGAATCCAAAATTATTTGACTAATTTTGGGAAAATTGGACCGATTAGACGATCAAAGTATTTTGTCCACCCTTGGAACTCAACATCAGGAATTAGGTCATACCATTTTCTTTCATACTTTCAAAATCAGCAATGAGTTCACATAGAACTTCCATAGAATCAACAGGAGTGAGAAGATTTATTGACGGTTCAATGTACCTTTCTTTGTTGGTAGTAGAGGATGAACCAAAAATGTTGATTTGAGAATCTTGAGACATTTTTTGAAAGGAAGCCATTGTTCACAAACATAGGGTTTTGATAGAGGAACAAATACAAAGAGATAGGGTGAGTGAGAGTGAAGGCGTGAGAGTGTTTGTGAGAAGGTGATGTATAAATAACCAATGGAAAAAAACAAACATTTTAATTTCAATTAATAAAAAAACACAATTATTAATTGCATTTATGATTTCTAAAAAAGTGGGATGACGTGAAGATTTTAAACAGTTACAGATTTGACTCGCGCCTCAATGCATCAACTCAACCATTTCTTCCCTTCATATTTTGAACATGTGTTCATCCTTAGAGAGTAACTTTGCATTTAGAGTTGATAGATGTTGATATTGTTAACTGCTTGCTTCTATCTTAGAAATGAACGTTTTTGGAAAATGTTCAGATCTTCTGGATAGTTTCTAATACAATTTATCTTCTTACTTTCTAAAGAACTATTATTTAGATGTTCACAAAAATAAATTTACAAAAATTTTATGGATTAAATATACAGAAACTAAACTTTTATTATGGGCATAATTCCATACTGAGGTGTTTCAGAATGAAATTAAATCTATCTTCAACAAGGGGTTTAGTGAAAACATCAGCCCATTGATGGTTTGTGTTTATAAATTTTAAACAAAGAATTCCCTTCTGAATATAGTCCCTAATAAAATGGTGTTTAATTTCTATATATTTATCCCTAGAATGTAAAATAGGATTTTAGAAAGACATATAGCATAATTATTATCATAGAGGATATGAATGTTACTCTCATAAATGTTAAATTCTTCAAGTAGACTTTTCATCCAGAGCATCTGAGTACTGCATCCAATTGTAGCTATATATTCAGCCTTAACAGTTGATAGTGCAATAATGAATTGTCTTTTACTGGACCATGAGATTAGGTTGTCTCTCAGAAACTGGAAGCTTCCAGAAGTACTTTTTATTTCTATTCTATCTCCAGCAAAGTCAATTTCACAGTACCCTACTAATTTATATTCTCTGAATATTCTATAACAATAACAAAGATTAGTAGTACCTTTAAGATACTTGAAAATTAGCTTAACTGTTGTTAAATGAGATTCCCTAGGATCTGATTGGAATCTGGCACAAAGACAAACCCTATACAGAATATCAGGTATTGAAGCTGTTAAATATAAAAGAGAACCAATCATACCCTTGTAGAGCTTATTTTCTAGTTTATTACTTACCTCTACCCTTTCCATAATACATGTAGGATGCATAGGAGTTTTGGATGGCTTACTCTCTGACAAATCAAATTTCTTCAGAAGTTCTTTAACATACTTGCTTTGATGTATGTAGTTTCCTTTTGGAGTTTGATTTATTTGAATTCCCAGAAAGAACTCGAGTTCACCCATCAAGCTAATTTCAAATCTGCCTGCATAGTCTTGGAAAATTATTTCCCCAAGGATGCTTTAGTAGATCCAAAAATTATATCACCTACGTAAATTTGACAAACCAGAATGTCATTTTTAAATGGTTTACATAATAGAGTTGTGTCCACCTTCCCTCTGGTAAACTCATTTTCTAACAGAAAGTTACATGGTCTTTCATACCAAGCTCTGGGAGCTTGTTTCAGACTATATAACAATTTCTTAAGTTTATAAATATATTCTGGATGTTTTGTATTTTCAAAACCAGGGGGGTTGGGGCACATAAACTTCTTCATTAATGTAACCATTTAAAAAAGCACTTTGAACATCCATCTGATAAAGAGTGATGCCATTATTTACTACAAATGAAATTAAGATTCTGATAGATTCTAACCTAGTGAATAGAGCAAAGGTTTCTATATAACATATCCATTCTTGCTGACTATAACCTTGTGCAGTAAGTCGTGTTTTTTTCTAGCGACTTCTCCTTGTTCGCTTAGCTTATTTCTGAAGACCCATTTGATTCCAATGATGTTGAAGCCTTTTGATTTATGGACTAGATCCCACACATCATTTCTGGTAAATTTATTTAGCTATTCCTGCATTACAACGATCCAATAAATTTCTAGAAGTGCTTCATTAATGGAAGTTGGCTTGATCAGAGATACTAATCCCATGAGAGATTCTTTAGTATTTTTTAATGTATATCTTGTTCTGTTTGGATCATCTTTCTTTCCTAGAATCATGTTTTCAGGATGAGTTAAGCTACTTCTGGAATGTCTTTTCTGGATGGATTCTTCAGAAATTGATGTGATATTTGTGATATCTTCTTTTGTATTTGGCTGAAGTTCTGAACTTTTATGTTCTGAAGATCTGTTTTCAGTACCTGTAATTTGAACTTCTATATCTGCAAAAGATTTACCCTACTTTTATTTCTGAGAGCCAAGCTTATCATCAAATCTGACACTAATATATTCTTCCACAATTCGTGTTTATGTGTTATATACTCTATAACCTTTTGAGCGGTAAAAATATACTAACATGAGACATTTTTGTGCCTTAGTATCAAACTTGTTCAGACGTTCTTTAGTGTTCAATATAAAATATGTACATCAAATGGATGGAAATAAGAAATGTTGGGCTTTCTATTCTTCCACAGCTTATAAGGAGTCTTTTCCAGAATAGGTGTTATTGAGATTCTATTTTGGATATAATATGTTGTGTTAACTACTTCTGCCCAGGAGTTTTTAGCAATGTTATTCTCGTTGATCATGGTTCTGGCCATTTCTTGTAAGGTTTTATTCTTTCGTTTTACAACTCTGTTTTGTTGAGGAGTTCTATAACAAAAGAAATCATGAGAGATGACATTCTCATTAATAAAAAATTTCAAAGTGTGACTCTTCCTTGTGTCTTAAGAACTTTACCCATGTCCATCTACTATAGTCATCTACAATCACTTATCCATACTTCTTTCCGATGATGGATGTAGTTTTCACTGGTCCAAATAGATCTATATGCAGAATTTCTAATGGTCCAGAGGTAGAAACAATATTTTTTTATTTAAAAGAGGGTTTTGTAAACTTGACTTTTGGACATGCTTCACACAAAGCATATGAGCTGAACTTCAAGTTAGTAAGTCCTCCGACCAGATTGAGTTTGTTAATTTGAGATACTCTTCTCGTACTAACATGCCCCAATCTTCTATGTCATGTCCATTTCTCATCGTTAACAGACATCGGCCAGTTTACATTCTGACTCTTTAGTCTAGAAAGTTTAATCTTATAAATGTTGTTCTTTCTCTTACCATTAAAGAGGATAGTTCCATCTTTCTGACTAACTGTTTTGCAGGACTTTTGATTAAAAATTATATCATAACCGTTATCACTTAATTGACTTATGGATAACAGGTTGTGCATTAATTCATCTACTAATAGAACATTAGTTATAGAGGGAAGTGTACCGTTACCAATGGTTCCCGAGCCAATAATCTTTCCTTTCTGATTTCTTCCAAAACTTACATAGCCTTAAGATTTAAGTTCCAGACTTTGGAATATATGCTTTCTTCCCTTCATGTGTCGATAGCATCCAGAGTCCAGGTACCAATATTGGTGTTTCAACTTTGATGTTAAAGACATCTACAACATAGATGATTTTATCCTTAGGTACCCATATCTTTTTGGGTCCTTGTTTATTAGAGTTTCCAAAATTTTGTTTGAATTTTGGTTTCGCAGAGTAAGAATTAATAGTGTATTTTATATCATGTGAGTGTCCATATGCAAAGTGTGAATATAAAGGTGTGTGTTTTATAACTATATCATCAACTTTATTTGGTTGATATGTTTCTTCTCCTCTTGGTTTCATATATCCTATGCCTTCTCTGTTGTTTCTGCTAACTCCATTTCTTACTTCTATCTATGTTTTTAGCTATACAGTTTTGATATTTGTGATCATATTCTTTTATGATGTTATCATAACTATTCAAAACTTCTGAAACAATTTTTTTAGCTTTTTGTAATTCATTAATAAAAGATTTTTCATTTTTAAGTTTAGAGATGATTTCTCTTAGCTCATAATTTGTTTCTTTTAGTTTCCTAGTTTCTTTAAAGTCAGATACTAGGTCCTGTTTCAGGTTCTTGTTTTTGACTCGAAGTTGTTGATATCTTACAAGAATTTCAGATAGACTATCTTCTAATTGAGATCTAGAAAAGTTAGAGAATACCTCTTCAGCTTCTGAGTCTAATTCTGATTTAGATTAACTAGTGTCATCTGATAAGTTGGCCATTAAAGTTATATTGGCTCGTTCATCTTCTGATTCTATTTCAGCTTCAGAAGATTCTGAGTCATCCCACGTTGCCATAAGACTTTTCTTCTTTTCTTTAGAGAACTTCTTCTTAGGCTTTTCTTTATGAAGATTTGGGAAATCGCTTTTGTAGTGACATGGCTCTTTGCATTCGTAGCATACAACGTCTTTGTTGCTAGATTTTTTATAGCCAGAGGATGATTCAGAGTGATAGCATGTTCTTCTGGGGTTTCTAAATTTCCTCTGTCTGCTTCCGTAGCTGATTGACTCTTCTGGAGAGAAGAGATAGTTCTTCTTCTGATGATGAGGATCCACCAGAGTTTTCTTCTTTTATCTGAAAAGATTTAGGTTCATATTTTTTTATAGATTTAAAAGCAATAGGCTCTCCTTGCTTTTGGGGCTCATCCTCTTCTATCTCTATCTCATGACTTCTCAAAGAGCTAATAAGTTTTTCAAGAGATATTTTTTTCCAGATCTTTGGCTAGTTTCAAGGTTGTGACCATGGGTCTCCATTTCATAGGTAAGCTTCTGATGATTTTCTTTACATGATTTGTTGTTGAGTATCCTTTGTCCATAAATTTTAGCCCAGTAACCAGATTTTCTCTTTGACTTGTGTTTTGCCTTCATGCCTCATTCTCAGAGAGTCAAACATGTTCTTAGTTGATTCTCTGTTCGTGATTTTCTCATACTCGGTGTACGAGATAACACTCAATAGAATTGTTCTGACCTTGTGATGATTTCTGAAATCTTTCTTTTATTGATCTACCATATCCCCAGAGATCAACGTCATGAGCTAGAAATAAACTTTTGATTCTCTCTTTCTAGTAATTGAAGTTCTCACCATCAAAGATTGGAGGTTTGTCGCTAATTCTGTCTTTCTCATCATAGTTATCATTGTTGATGATGTGACTTGGTCCCACCATATTATTTTTCTTGCTAGGATCTTTTTCTGACACGGTTAAGTGTTTGGACCCAGAACCAAGCTTTGATACCAATTGAAGGATATAAAAACACAATAAAGGGGGATTTGAATTGGGGTTTTCAAAAATAAAATAGTATGACACATTTGGTTATCCTGGTTCGTGTGAACTCAAACTACTCCAGTCCACCCGCCAAGGTGATTTCGCCTCTCTCAAACGAGGTCTTAATCCACTAATAAAAAACTTTGATTACAGAAAGACAATGACTACTGTCAAAGTCTTCTTGAGGCAAAACCACAACTTGGTTTCTCAAGGAATTACAAAATATAAATCAATAAATGTGTATAATGGTATTTCTAAAAAACTATATCATAACAGCGATGTATACAGAAGATTAAAGCACAAGAGAGAACTGGTAAAGATATTTCTTTTGTATGCGCAGTAGTGTTGTGTATTGATTTTTATTCCTAGTCTTCTTTATATAAGAGAGTCATATGAGACATGAGAAGATGAATTTAGAAGGTTGATAAAGTGTTGTTAATGCACTTTCCAAAAATAGAGATCTTGTTTTGTTCCAGCTGTTACTCGTTGATTTATAATGAATGAATTGTAACGCATCAAAACTTTTCTTCTTTGAAATCTTATCAGACTGAGAATATTATGGTTGATACTTTAGATCCTCAGAGTTTCTTGATATTCATATGATTAGAACTTGGATGAGACAGACACGTTGAAGCTTCTTTGCACTTTTCAGAATATTTACTTATCAGAGTATAGCGAGAACTTAAGTCTGGAGTCTTTAGAACTTTAGTATAGATGAGTGCATTGAGACTTCCTTTGTTCTTCCAAAACATTGCTTATCAAAGTATCATAGTTTATTTTGTAGCTTTTGGTGCTTCATAAGTTATAACATCAAAAATTCTTCTATTTAGCGTGTTACACGGATTTGCTTCTAAGTATGTACGTTGTGTCTAATCAAAGCTTCAAAACGTAATTCTCTCATCATCTTCTATGCACTTTTATCATAACTTCCCTGCATATTTAAATACATTATTAGAGATCATATTTTTTCTTTATATATATATATATATAAATATATATATATATATATATATATATATATATATATATATATATATATATATATATATATATATATATATATATATATCATGTATTTGTTATCATCAAAACTATTTCTAAGATGTAGAACCAAACTATGTTCTAACAATTAGATGATGTGGAAGAACTTAAACTTTCCTTAGTTAGGATGCAGCAAGAGAAGGAAGCATGGAAGAATAAGTACCGGACTTTGGAGGTGTCCTACTTAACAGAATTGAAAGAGGAAGATGACTTGATTGAGATTCTTGAGAGTCGTGTTATGGAGATGATGGAGAAGCAGGAGGATTTATTTTCCTCTACATCTCAGTCAGGTCTCGGTCACCCATTTTCTGATTTTGGTGGATGGAAAGAAGTCCACGACAAGTATGTAGAAGAGAATAAGCAGTCAAAGGCTAAGATTGCAAAACTCAACTGAAAGCATCAGCATGTGGAGAAATCTTCATCAGCTTTGGCTCCTTAGAATTTTTAGATTCTATCTTTATTCTCTTGTACTTACGATTATTGAAACTTGTACTAAATGTTATAATCCATTCCAAAGTTATTATTAAAATGAGTTTTTTTCCCAGTATTTCCAAATGTGTTAGTACTTCAATATTTGCAATTGTTTATGATTATTTGAGTTCCTTGAATAAGCATAATAAATATATGCATTGCATATCATGCATCATATTTCAAAATTTTTTACATCCCTGTCCATTCACACGTGTCTTACTTGTTTCTTTGCTTAGCTCAGTAGGCAAGTTTTGTCATCACTACAATACTCGGGCTAATTCTAGATAGAAGATGGAAAACCTTGAACAAGAGAATTGTGATCCGCGCAAAGAAGTTACCGTTTTGAGAGCTGTTATGGCCAACTCGACTACTTTGGTAGAATCTTTGGTGGCTGCTCAGAATTATCCACCACCTCCTCCCCCGTCTCCTTATGCTACTCAACCACAGGATACCACCGTTATTTTATAGGTTCTGTCAGTTCCCATCTCTGTTACTCCAGTTACTACTGTTCAATACCGTATGCCTCACGGTTATCCGTGGGGAATGCCACAAAATTTCATGACAGAAGGTTACAATCCTGCTGCTCAAATTTCTCGATTTTCTCAAACTGTTGTTGTTTCTGAACCTGCTATGGTGCATGCTACTCTTGTTGCTAATAATGAGATTTATCATGATGCACCTTTCGTAGTGAATGTTATGACGGTTATTAAAGATGAAGTTTAACAACCTGCTCCTCTGATGCGTCTACAACTGCACAAAAATATCGAAGTAATATAAAAGATTGTCGAACCCACAAATACCAATGTCAAGCTATTGTAATCTATTGTCGCTTTGTAAAGCTAAGGCTAATGAATAATTAGTTTAGGGGAAAATAAGAACTAAAACTGAAATAAAATAAGATTAAGGAAATATATATGAAAAGAGAGATCATAATGTGTATTCCGCGTAGCTCAGGGACTTTGTAACTTGTTGGCTTATATTGATGTTAAAAATGTGTTTAGTAGAAAATATCAATTTAAATAATGAACCTCACACTCTAGTGATTTTGAATAAATCCACATTCCTTAACCATGAGATTTTGCTCTCGCTCACCCATTTTAATTAAGGAATGCATTTTGAAAACTGAACAAGTTCTAATTAATCCTAAATCACTTTCATTGTGTTTAAGATTAATGCCTAGTTTCTACTATCCCGTACGACCCCCATTCTCTCGCAGTTCCAGCTCGAACCTTAGTTAATTTCCCACTCTCGTGGAAAAATCGTGTTAAGTAACATCTCACTCTCGTGACAAAGCAATTTAAATTAAGTTTAAAAACAAAGACTGGAACTGAATTTTTAAACAGCTATTAAGCTAACTTATTACCGAGTCCCGTCGGGAATGACGATCGTCACATACGGGACTTGAAACTATATAGCTAGACATATTGTTAAATGAAAGTGAATTAAACATAACATTTGCAATTAAGAACAACATGATAATTAAATTAACAATGATGAACAAAAATAATAATAGTAATAGTAATAATGATAATAATAATAATAATAATAATAATAATAATAATAATAATAATAATAATAATAATAATTATAATAATAATAATAATAAGCAATATGATAAAGAACCTGTAAATGCGAGAAAAAGAGAACTTGAAATAAAACTGAAAATAATCTTCAATAATCCAGTAAGCTTATGATCCAAGCGTACAAATGAAAGGTCCTAAAACTAATGGTGTGGTAGTTCCTCGATGTGAGAAACTATCACTTTTCCATACAGAGTTTTCTGCCTAGAAATCTAACAATAATACTTTGTTCACAAAACTTGGATGTCCAAAACTAATTTCTAAGATCCTATGCATAGAGAAATAAAGTGGAAGTTACTTCCAGCTTTATGTGAGAAGTAGTGGAGATAATGGATAAAGTGGAGAAAGAAGTGGGAAAATGGGAAGTTGAAAAGATCATGGGGTGATAATGAGAAGTTGGGCTTCATCAGTGGTTACATGAAGAAGACGTGGAGAAGACTTCGCACGTCAAACAGAAAATAGTTTTGCCGAGTGGCATGCGTTGTGTGTCACGGGGCACACATATTCAACTTGTGTCGGCCGTCATGGTTTATGGGCCGAGGGGAACACATGTTTAGTTTATTCCAGGAGGAATGGATGGTGTGACGATCGTCACAGCCTTCTGATATGAATTCTTCAGCTATTTCTTTATTTTTTTTCTAATTTTGAGTCCGTTTCTTTTCTATTTCTTCCTCTTTTCTCAAGAAAACCTTGTGGAATATAAATACCTAAAACGAAATAAAAATATCGGCATAACAAGATAAAATGAATGAAAATTAATATAAAAGTCCATGTGAATCAAGTCGAATATACAATATAATTTCACGTTATCATCCTCCACCAAGTGAAAGTTTGGGCTTTTATGACCGAATGGATGACTTTCAGGATCAATTCAATGAAATACATAAAGAAATGAAGGCTCTCCAAGTGAAAGAGTTATTCAGACAGAATGTCAATGAGCTCTACTTAGTTCCTAATGTAAAATTTCAAGTTGTTGTACCCCAATTTTTGCCCCTAAGATTCCTATATCATCTTATATGAACTCAATCCTATCAAGATCACACTAGGGTTTGGCTCTTCTCCCTACCTTTAGGTTTGCTCATGAGGAATCACCAATCACTTTTATTTGTATATTATGATCATATATGTCTTGTGTTTATTAGCTTTTAACTAACAAATACATTTAATGTTTGCTCTAATTGATGATACTATAGGTGAGGGCATACCACATTTCATCAGGTTGATTCATAGGTTCATGAGTTTATTTCCATGCCTTCTCCATCAAAGCTTCATTGAGATTTAAGATTCATCATTTGGAGTGCTTTAGAGTAATATCATTACAAGGTCTAATATGATTTATCATGTTTCAATTTGTCAAAGGAAGTAAAAAGATGCAAGAATTGATTGAAGAAGTTTGACCTAATTGGACAAGTTCGTGTTTCCTTTATCACAAGTGCATAACTCTCTCAATCCTTAATATTTGGAAATGGTTTTTATTTTTATGGGTTCTTATTATCATCCACAACAACATCTATTCATATGGAAAAAGTTATTATGCATGGAAGATTGTCAAAATTGAAAGGGGTTTCCAAGTTATTTTGGTGCTTTAGGAGTTTGGGTTTTGAACTTCTAAGGGCTATATCTTGTTCATATTTTGATATTTTGAAGTGATTCCAAAGATATGATTCTCTTTAAAAGGTTATCAACCAATCACTTCAAAGGTTTTAAACAAATTTTATGTGGAAGGTTCCTAATGATGAAGAAAGATTACAAGTCCTCTAGATAGGCCATCAAATTTCCTCAAGTGACTTCAAAGGATCATAACTTGGTCAATTTTTATCTCCTTGAGCCCATTATTTTTCCATATTTATCCTAAGAATGTGAACTTAAACTTTCCTTTTATGTGCAAAGCTTGAAAGTGGTTGGAAGATGACTTGATAACTCAAAAGATTATAGGTCACCTCATGAATTTTCACCAATTTTACAAGGCCAGAACTTTTTCAATACTTGGTATTATTGAGTGATTAAAGTTTCACAATGCTCTTTGGGAAGCCCAATTCAAGCTAGAATCATTTACCAAAGCAAGATTTTGAAAGAAGGCCTTGTTTGGAATCAAAACATTATTGGTCACTTTTGAAGAAAAACTTAGAATTTTTCTAAGTAAAAGAAGTCAACATCTCTTTTTCAACTTTGACCAAACACAACTTATGGCTCAAACATCCATTTGATCTCATTCATTGCACATTGCAAATACTGTGACCTTATCTTTCAAATGCTTAAAGAATTATACCCTAAGACCACTGGAGTTGGGAATACCATTGATTCAAAGTTGGTACTTTGAAACTGAAGTTTCACTTCAAGTTAGATTGCAAATTTTCATAATATGGCTTCTAATCACCAAATTACCACGCGCTTTCAACTTAAACATGATTAGAAAATATGTTTGAATTTTTTAGAGTGTCAAAACGCATCATTTGGATGAGTTTTGATGCACATGTGGTCACACTTTCTTCATGATCACACGTGTGCATGATGAAACAACCGGCCGAACCGTCATCTGATATAAAAATCAATGAAGTCGTCACTAAACGTCTTTTATCCCGCCGAGAGGGAAAGGTAAACATCGAGAAAACCGGAAGAGGGTGAAATCACGGTCTTGCGACCGAGAGATCAGGTAAGGGAGTCCGTTACACGAGGGGAAGGTATTAGCACCCCACACGCCCATAGTACTCTACGGTATCCACTCTTGTTGTCTAATCTAATGGGTGTGTAAAAATCTATATCTAAGCTATACAGGAAATTCTTGCAAAAGAAATGAGAAAATAATGTAGGGAAAAAAAGAGTTGTGCTCGCTCGGGCCCTACCCTAGTGCCTACGTATCCCTTTTTAAGGAAATAAAGCAGCCGTAGTTCGGCGCACATGTTTTGGTTGGGTTGTGTTTTTTAGTTAAGAAGATAAAAGCAACAATCAAGATGGAAAAACATAAGATAAAACAACAAAAATGTGATGGCGAAACATCGGCTAAATGATAACAAAGTAATATGGCAAAGATGACGAAACATCAATAAACCAGATGACAAAACATCGCACCTAACGATGATATGGAGAATCAAAGTAGGATAACAAACATGTGCGAAGGCGAAACATCGGCTAAAAGAATGTGCAATGGCGAAACATCGACTTAAAAGAATATGCAATGGCGAAACATCGTCTAAAAGGTAGGAAGATAACATGGAAAATATGGTGAAACATCAATAAACCAGAGAACAAAACATCACACCTAACAATGATATTGAGGATCAAAGTAGGACAACAAACATGTGCGATGGTGAAACATCATCTAAAAGAATGTGCAGTGGCGAAACATCGGCTAAAAGAATAAGCGATAGCGAAACATCGGCTAAAAGAATATGCGATGGCGAAACACCGGCTAAAAGAATGTGAGATGGTGAAACATCGGCTAAGAGACAGGAAGATAACATGGCAAAGATGGCGAAACATCAATACACCAGAGAACAAAACATCACACTTGACAATGATATTGAGAATCAAAGTAGGATAACAAACATGTGCGATGGCGAAACATTGGCTTCAAACAAATATGCAATGGCGAAGCATCGACTAAAAGATAACATGGAATCATGGCAAGGATGGCAAAACATCAATCTGACAAGATTTAAAACAAAAGCCAAGAGGCGCAAGAAGAGATAAGATTGGTTTGTATTTTTCACCTTAAAGAAGGTTTTAAGTTCATTAGAGGTATTTTATGATTTTCCAAGAAAAAGTATTAGTTTTAAGATGCAAGAATGCAAAGAAAAAGAAAACAACTAAGGGAGACTATCCTAATCTCTAGCCCTAATGTTATCATACAATGATTGGCCCTAGGGTTTAGGATGAAAAAGGGAAGTTTCTATCCTATGTTAGCATGCATGGATTCCTATCCTAAGGTCTAACTCGAGGACTAAACCTACATGTGAAATCCTAAGGGAACATGGTAAAAATATCACAGATCCTGCGACAAAAACAAGCAAGCAGATGGAGAAACATCTGGAAAAACAAAAGCTCGACTACCACTCGAATATAAAACACCTTCAAGGCGCAATCCTAGTAGTAGAAAGGGAGGTCCCGCCATAGGCAAGAAACCAAGCATCAGACCATGGGTCAAGGCATAGCCAAGGGGAGCATATCACCCGATTCAACAAGCCATAGAAGTATATGAATGCAAAAGGGTCCTTAACCGTGGTATCAATTACCAGGGCAAGCAACATCTGGGGGAAAAGACATAGTGCATGTGTACACTAAGCATCAATGTTGGTCAACACGAGCTAAAGAAAGCGTAGGAATCCGACTGTGGGAACCCTTTTTACTTGCCTTTAAAGGACTTAAATTCATTCGGATCTTGGGCACATGTTCAGAGCATCTACTTGTAGAAAGTGAGCATAGGAACGACATGGACTGGAATGTGCGGGGGTCGATTATGAACCCTTTTCTCTTACCTCCTTTTGAGGACTTTTCACCTGTAATACAATGCGGGCACAAATATAAACACGCGTGCATAATACCTACTCCGAAGGTAGGATTTTAAACAGTCAAAATTAGCACACCGACAGAATTGCCTTAAACAGGTCTTTAAATAAACCAGAGGGACTCCTGACATATATCAGCAATGGAGGTCCCTGTCATACATCTCTATTCCTACTTGACATGGCAAGGAAAGCGAAAAGAACCCTACTTCTCATGATCTCTAGAAAGTAGTGAAGTGCGAAATGTGATAAACAAGGGAAAATACCAAACGAATATTAACCCGTAACAGAGCGTATTAGAACAAATAAACTTGATGATCTTCGTGAGAGCTTCACCAATAATCAACCGGACTAATCATCGGGCGCTCAATATCATAAACCAAACTCTTACAACAAACTCATGGAAATAAAGTAATAACAAAATGATTATTAACATGGAAAGAATAATTTGGAAACTTTAATTAAATTCTAAAGTCCTAAAAAATCGGCTGTAAAAATATTCTATTTTTTTGTATCTTTTTTATCATCAAACTATGAAAAAGGAAATTCAATGAGAAAATAAATGACAAAACTCTAAATAGCCAGGGGTGTATATTGGATCCATATGTGTATGAATCATTAATTAAGTGCTAGGATCATTTCAAAAGTTATCCATAAAGCCCTTTTGTTGGTAATAATTGATTTGAGAAAACTAACGCGCTCAAGGGCCAACCACCACCTTAGTTTGGGTCTGCATCTTATCTCAACAATTATGCAATTAGGTCCCAAAACTGAATTAGAATTAATTAAATGAAAATTAAAACCATAAAACCAAAATGAATTAAATGATTATAAAAATAAGAGGGATTAGAGTTCCATGTTGGAATGGTGGTTCAACTTCTACCGTGAAACTCTTCCAGCACCATGATGCAAATCCTTTCTCCTTATTCGATTTGCCTCAAACTTGTAGTAGCAACCTTCTTCGATTTTATTCAATTCTGCCTTCATCCAAAAAAGCTTCCATTCTTCAAACAAAGCATCAAACGTCTTCGAACAAACCTCCAACCTTCTTCGATTGGCTTCAATCTGCAAGCATTAGCATCCTTCGATTGGCCTCAACCTGCAGCAGTAGCATCCTTCGATTGGCTTCAACCTGCAGTAGTAGCATCCTTCAATTGGCTTCAACCTACAAGCAATAACATCCTTCGATTGGCTTCAACCTGCAAGCAGTAGCATCCTTCTGCAGTAGCATCCTTCAATTGGCTTCAACCTGCAAGCAATATCATCCTTCGATTGGCTTCAACCTGCAAGCAATAGCATCCTTCTTCGATTGACTTCAACTGACAATCAATAGCATCCGTCAATTAGCTTCAAACTGCAAGAAGTAGCATCTTTCGATTGGCCTCAACCTGCAGCAGCAGCAACCTTCTTCGATTGGCCTCAACCTTGCAGCAGTAGCATCCTTCGATTGGATTCAACCTGCAGTAACAACCATCTGGAATTGGCTTTAACCTGCAGTAGAAACTATATGGGATTGGCTTCAACCTGCAGTAGAAACCATCTGGGATTGGCTTCAACCTAAAGTCGTAACCATCTGGGATTGGCTTCAACTTGTAAGCAATAGCATCCTTCGATTGGCTTCAATTCTGCAGCAGCAGTGCCCTTCTTAGTGTGGCCTCATCCTGTAAGCAGTAAACTTCTTTGAAAGAAGCTCCCCCAACTTTATATTTCGAAACTATCATCCTTTTAAGCTTCATAGATTCTGGACTTCGAAGCTTCACAGACTCTAACCTCTAGCTCAAGCGAAACTTACGCGTAGACTCAATGCAAGGGCTCATGCTCAGATCATTTAAATGAACTCAATTCTCCATTAGATTTGATAAAATCAAATAAAATCGAAAGCTAGCAAAACACTCTATATCATGCAACTCACGAACTCAATTCTCAATTTGAGTTAGTAAAATCAAATGCAATTGAAAGCTAGTAAAACACTCTACATCATGCAAATGAAATCATCTCAAATCATTAAGCATAAATCAAGAAGAAAACTCATGAAAACTCAAAGAAAATCATTTGTACGCAGAATTCCAGAAACTCCACCATTCGATATAAGCATCAAACAAAGACAAATATATACATCAAACCTATAGTCTAGTCAGCTAAAACATAATGCACAAGAGAGACATCATTAATTAAAGCTGAATTAGACGAATCGAAGTCCAAGAAAACTTACCTTGATGAAAAATCCAGAAACTCGAATCTGTTGCTCCAGATGCAAACTAATGCTTCCACTATGATCTACTCACTTAAATGAAGATAAATCAATAAGAAAATGAAAGAATAATCTAGGAAAATATGAGTATTTGAGAACTAGACTTCCTTAGAGAAAATTGAACTTCAGATCTGGAACTCTTGTAAAATACTGCTTCCTTTTGACTGAGGGTGCAAGATTGAGGAGAGGAGTTTCTTCAAGTTCTCGATGACGATGAAGATTTGTTGAAGTTGTTGACGATTTGCAGGGAGATGAAGATGATGTTGACGTTGTTGAAGATTTGCAAGGAGATGAAGATAATGTGGATGTTATTGTAGATGCAAGGAGATGAAGATGATGTTGATGTAGGATAAAGATTTGGAGGGAGATGATGAGGATTTTGGAGGTTGAAAATTTAGTTGGAGAATTGATGAAGATTTGAGGAGGTTGAAGATTCAGTCGGAGAAAACTTTTGGTTGAAGATTGAAGGAGAAAGTAGAGAGAAACAGAGAGCTCTTTTTTTTTTGTGATTCCCCTAACGACTCCAGAATGAATGAAATTGAAAGAGAAAGTTTGTTATATAGCAACAAAAGTTTGTTACAGTTGAAGTGATCCTAGCCTTTGAATCAGAAAATCCAACTGGAAAATGGATGGTGAGGATCAAAACAATGCTAAAGTTTGTTTGAGATTTGTTTAGTTTTCTCTGATTTCATCAAAATTCAAAAAGTGGAAATTGCGTTTTATCCCATGCAAATCCTTAATGACCTGCGTTTTGATCAGTAAAGAGTGAGTGGAAATGAGAGGAAATAAGTGTGAATGCTGAGGTGGCAAACTGTGCATGGAATATGTGATATCCTTGAGAGAAATTTGCAAAAAAATGGCAAGGCACGAGGGAAGTGAGGCGAGGCATGGTGTGTGAGAATGTTTAGCCAAATGAGGTAAGAAGTGATGTGGGAGCTGAGTGCATACGTGAGACACTCGTGTGTGATGAAATCAAATCACAAAAGTGCATTTTGTGTTAAATCTGGTGCTGATGTGCAGCTGGCTTGGCCATGCCTTGCATCTTGCATGCCATGCCTGATCCGCTGAGGATGCCCACTTTCAACATTCATAACTTGATGAAACCCTAACCATCTCCAATAGTTATTCTCACAATGGAAAGCCAACATGTAATACTTCTAATTAAACCCAAAATCAAATCAAAACCTAGCTTGAGTTACAAGAAAATGGATTTCACATTGGGTGTGCCACCTGCTTGATGAAATTCTTGGGCAAGATGCCTCAGGATGGCCGTGTGGCTTGCCCATGATGCCCAACATTTCAACAACTTGCCCATAACTTCAAAGGCTCATAACTTTCGGTTTCTAGTAAGAAGTGTGTTTTTGTCCTCTGTGGGCCCTTGTCGATATTTTCCCCTCTTCCATTGGCAAAAAGAACCACCAAAATCCCCTGAAAAATGAGAACGTTATTCTCTTGCAAAGTCAGGCCAAACTCAAAAACACTTAGTGAAAATTTCAATCACCAAGATAACTTCAAATCCAAGTAACCTCTCAAACTTACAATTCTCATCAAAATAAATCATCAATGATCATCCCACATGAAAATACATGTCAAATTCTTCACGTTGACCTAAAGTCCACTTGGTCAACTTTGACTTTGTTGACTTTGAGTAAAATGATTATTTTGCCCCCTTTAATTTCAATTGAACCACTTCTCTTCAAAATTGATGTTCAAAACTTCAAACATATGACATGCCAAACACATAGAGGCTATGCAAAGAGTTTCCACTCAAAATTCCAAAGAATCCCTGTTTAAAGCTCAAACCCTAGTTTTGACTGATGAATAAAAAAGGAAGTGATTATCCTTATAAACAACACAATACTCAACCTTTTGATGATAAAATGAGGTGGATAAGATATCTTGAGATATGTGACACCTTTGGGCTTGAAATATCCAAAGGTTTAGATAATAGGGCCCTTTTTAAGCAACTTGTCAATACAATTAATCTTTCAAAGCATGGGGGGAGACCTGATAACCAAAATACCTTGATCCCTACACCATGTATGAATGGAATGCAATGTGATGTTTATGATGAAACATAAGCCTAAATCAAGAGGGTAAAATTTGGAGTGCAACAACTGCCCCTATTCAATTATCTTTAACTGGATAAGTGAGAAAAGTGACAACTTTCGAATGTTCTGAGTTGAAGATTATTAAATACGAAAGAACTCGAAAATTTACATTGTTGAAGAAAAAAAAATCAAAATCTCCCCAAAGACAAAGAAAACCAGCAGACGCGGGATAAAGAAGATACCAAACGAAATTAGATTATTCAAACAGCGGGTTTCATGAACATTGGACCTCCCAAGACATGCGTCAAAATGAAGTTGTGACGTAGATTTTAATAAAGTTAAAACAGAGCTAAGACATAGAAAAGTAGACGAAACTAAACTTCAGAATAAATGTGCCAGGGCAAAGCTGGGCTTCAAACCACAGAGAATATGCGAAACTAGACTCTGGAAAAGAAAAAGTACGCGGGGAAAATTGACTAGAGTGCGTGGTTCTAGGAGCATTTGCAAATCTCAACCTAAGATAGACAATTTCAATGAACTAAAAGAATCTCAGGAGTGAAGAATAAAACGAGACGAAAATTGACCCAGAAACTAGTTAGACGAAACTAAACGAGATGAGTACCAGGACGAAACTGGATTTCACGCATGGGTAACGATGCGAAACTCGACCCATAACAAGAGTGGTGAGAGTGCATGTTTCTCTGAGCACCTACTGGTCTCAAATCAATGGATAAACAGTGACGAAAACTGATAAAAGAATCCAAGGATCAAAAGAGACAAATTTCAACCAGGGACACAACTTGAACAGTGCACTCGGTAAACGAACACCTTCAAAGGGTCCAAGGTATGAAAATAAAAACGAGGAGAAACTCGAATCAATAACCAGTTAGGAGAAACTAAACTAGATGAGTACCAGGATGAAACTGGATTTCATGCACAGGCGACGAGATCGAAACTCGCCTCAAATAAAAGTGATGAGAGCACATGTCTCTCAGAGTACCTGCTGGTATCAGATCAATGGATAAACAGTGACGAAAATTGATAGAAGAATCCAAGTATTAAAAGAGACTGATTTCAACCAGGGACGCGGCATGAACACTGAACTCGATAAACGAACACCATCAAAGGGTCCAAGGTATGAAAACAAAAAAAACAATATGAAACTTGACTCATTAACTAGGTAGGTGACACTAAACTAGATTTCATGCGTGGGTGAGGAGACGAAACTCTGACCTCGACCCAAAGCAAGGAGATTAGGGCGTACACCTAAAAACCTGTTGAACGTGAATAACCAGGGAGAAACCGGTATTCAAAAGGTATATCAATAGACATTGAAAAAAATGACGAGTGTAATGAAGACTAATCCTGATAAGACTGTGCCAGGGCGAAACTGAACTACAGTCAAGAGTAAACACTCAAACAATCAAATGATTAACAGCAACAGGAAATTTGTATAGAGTGAAACAAAGATAATGGGGGTGAAGACCTCGCTGGGGATATAATCTGAAGTATTTAGCAAATTCACTGGGGAAAATAAACAATAATGGCTTATGTTTCGATGCATGTTTGAATTTTTTTTATAGCGCAATGCTCCATATAATGGAAATGTTACGCGTTTTGGTAGATGCAATATAATGGTGCATGTTTAAAATGCTTCGCTGGGGATTGGCTAAACAAGAAGCTAGCAACCAAGAAATCAGAATCTGCCTAATATTGCAAAATATGTTGGAGAAGCGAAAATATGAGGAACCGCTGGAGAGAAACCCTTGAAGAGCTGCATCTCCATAAGGAGTAAAAACCGAGCAAACAATAGAAACGGGCCACAAACATTGAGAGGAGCTGCAAAAATAAATTGCGAACTCCTGTCGGAGAAGATCAGACCAAAATTGTAACTTCTAAAGGAGAATGCCAAATAGAAATTGGTGTTGTGGGAGAAGATAAGGGCGAGACTGTAGCTTCTAAAAGAGACTGGCAACTAGAAATTGGTTGGTGTTGGAGAAGATCATGGCAAGACCGTAATCTCTAGAAAAGACGGCGTGCAGCCATATTGAGGATGAAACCTGAATAACAAACCAGATGTGGGGATCAAAATCCTTTCTGGGGAAACTTCCTTTGAAAATTCCTCTACTATTTTCCGAAGATTAATAAAATCTCAACTAATCGACCAACACGACTACACTGAGGGTAACGAAAAATCCTTAAATAAGGATTTCCCAAGCAACAAATTAGATGGGGAATGAGAGATTAGGACGAGGAATCTCTGTTTGGCAACTTAGCTAGGGAATTGAAACTTCTTTAGAATGTGAGTTCCCATTTAAACAACTCTACTAGGGATTTGAGACATCTTCAAACTTGGAGTCTCAGAACAGAGCCTTTCTCTTGAAAAAGATTTATGGGGCACTAAAACTCTGTTGAGGAAGAAAAACTTCACTGGGGATAGCAAACTCTGTCGGGGAGTATTTTGCTGGGGACTACAGAACCTTCGATATGCAATTGTAAAATAGACCATGAAGGTAGTTAAACAATATTGACTTTGCTGGGGATATGGAAATCTCAGCCAACATAAACCCTGAGGATGATAATTGGTTCTTTTGATAAAGAAATGCCCTAAGTCATAAATCAGATGGGAAAAAGAGAACTTCTGAATGCGAACTTCAACGATAATTCAAATTGAAAGATGAACTCCGTTGGGAATATTCCTTATTAATAAACAAGATGATGCTCATCCAGACTTGGCTGGGGAATGAAGGTATCCAAAGACCTTATCCGCCTCGAGCATCCCTCTATGACAATACTGGGGAGAAACAACATTGTGGGGAATTCCCTATTCCAAAGTTCAAAAGTTAGAGGTAAGACTTCTACATTGGTGCTGACAAGCTGCAACTTACAGAGTTAACAAAAATTCCTTGATAAGACTTCATGGGGTTTGTACCATCTTTGATATGCTGCCCCAGAGTAGCAGAACTTTGATAGATCGATCCTCAACTTGACTGCCCCAGATTGTTGAATTGAAAAGACCAATAACCATAGGCCAAACCCTAATAAGACTTGCAAAAATAAATTTCAAATTCCGCTAGAGAAGATCAGATCAAAATTGACTTTTATTTGATAACTTGTCAATTTCTCACTGGGGATAACTTCCTGGGGGAGAAAACTGCAAAAATAAATTACAGTGCAGAAGAAATCTTGACCTATGTTCCATCTCTCAACCTTTTGAGAAAATATCCAATATCTCCTTCCATGGATAAAGAGATCATTGCTGGGAGTCGTAGTTAATCACTGGAGATGCCAATACATATCAGTGCCAGAAACCTGCAGTACCAAAGATTGCTGGGGATACTGATAAAAATTTGCATTGGGGAGCTCGTGATATCGAAGATTATCGATGACTCCGCTGAAGATTGAATTGCAGATGAAGCGAGTTTACAGGTACGCCACTGAATTCTGAATTGTATTGTTAGGGAAGAGATAATCTGGCTAGACTTCCATACATCATGAACCGTTGAGAGGATAATAGGACTGAATATGCCGAATAATGGACACCAAACACCATGTGAATTTCTTCTAATACATGTACAAAGTTTATGCCACACTAGGGAATTATCTCTTGAATCACTTAGGGATGAAAGATGGATATGGACACCCGTGCATGCCCCAGTTTAGCTCTACGAATGCCCCGGTTTATCTTCCATGGGGGTTGTTGTACCCTAATTTTTCCCCTAAGATCCCTTCATCATACCATGTTGGTTTATTCACAACAAGATTACACTAGGATTCTTGGTTCCCCTCCATACTTTGAGTTTTGCTCGTTTTGAGGGATTACCAAGCACCTTGGCTTATGTTCCTTTTGTGATCATGAATATTGTTTTTATTTCTTCATTTAACTAATAAAATGAAATGTTGGATTGTCTTGCTTGTTATCCATGTAGGTAAGGGCAATGAGATTTAACACGTTACTTCATGGGTTCATGCGTTTATTTCCATGCCATAGTAAATAAAGCTTGAGAAGTTTAAACCTCACCATTGGATTGGTTTTGGAAGGATTGGCATGGCAAGGTTTCTTTGGTTCATCACATTTCAAGGTTATTATATTTGACTCAAAAGTACAAGGGGTTTTGATTGGAGAAGTTGTCATGTTTGGACAAGGTTTTGTTCCCATTGGTCACAAGAGCATATTTCTCTCAAATTTCAAGAGATGGAAGTGGTTTTGGTAGATATGAATCCTAATTATCAGCTTCAACAACTTCTATTCACAAAGAAAGAATATTGGTACAAGAAGTTTTTTCAAGCTTGTAAAAGTTCTTCAAAGCATTATCTTGATCTATGAGCTAGGGTTTTGAACTTCAAAGGAGCATATCTTGCTCACCTTTTGGTATTTTTGAACGATTCAAAAGACATCCTTCTCTTCAAAGGGTTACCAACAAATAACTTCAAAAGTTCCAAAGAGTTTTCATGTGGAATAAACTTGGTGAAGAAGAAAGATTACAAGTCCTTCAGATGAATCCCCAATTTTCCTTGTGTGACTTCAAATGATCATAACTTGGTTAATTTTTATCACCTTGAGCCCATTCTTTTTCCAAAATGATATATAGGATGTGAACTTTATGCCTTATTTTATTTTCAAAGTGGGAAAATGAATGGAAGTTGCCTCAAAGATTAAAACGATTATAGGTCATTTCATGAAATTTTTTCAACTTCAACAAGGCCATGTTCGAATGCAAGACATTATAGGACATTTTTGATGAAGAATTTGAAATATTTCTAAGTATGGAAAGTCAACCCTTTTTCTTCAACTTTGACTCAATATAACTTTCAGCTCAAACATCCATTTAACTCCATTCTTTTTCGATTTCAAAGCTTGTAACCTCATCTTTCTAAAACATCAAGAATCATGCCTTAAGACCCCTTCAGCTGAGAATGCCATAGTTTCAAAAATGGTAACTTGGAATTGAAGTTTCCTTGCAAGTAAGAATTTGAATTTCATGTTACAACCTCTAAACCTCAAATTAACACGTGTTTTGGGTCTAAACATGATTATCCAACTTTCCAATGTGGATTAGTGCATCAAAACGCAAGAATTCGATGAGTTTTGGTGAAGTTTGGATCACACTTTACTCGTGCATCAGGTTTGCACAAATTCCCTCCAAAACACATCATTCACTCTTTCTTTTGATCTCATTCGCTTCTCCTATAAATATATGAACTATCCCATTCATTTTCCCAAGCTTGGATAGCCAGAATCACCCTGCCAAACTTGTTCCATAACTCAATTTTCTGTAACTTCAAAATCCATTCTCGAGCCTTTTTCAATCCAATTTTACCATCAATTCACCTACCTTGATCTTCCATGAAGCTAACCACATAATTACATTAAAGAATCGTGCCCTATACTGCTCCATAGAAGTCCAGTTTCAGAGCTCTACAACTCAACTTCAATAGGTAGATTCCTTCATCAATTCTTCAAAACTCTTATATCATTGTGTTGCTCTCATTGCCTTGATTCTAGTCGCAACACTTACCTTTTACTGGAAACACGTTTTGACATTGAAATTTCAAATCCCTTTTTTAAAACTTTCCTTCCAAATTTCTTGAGCTACAATTTATATAAATTTGGCGCAAGGGTGTGGTTGTCTTCGTCTTGAAGAGACGAAGCGAATGGCATAGATCTGAGCTTCTGATTTTACAATTTGAGAGACCTGTAATTCGTGATGGCTGGAGGTTGAAGATGACCAACGTGTCATCTTCCAACCAATGAAGGCGCGCCATCTGTATTTTTCAAATCCTGATTTAATTAATGATTTTGTTCAATATTCACTAATGCCCATGATATGCACAGCGTGCCAGATCCCTTGGATTTGATTACTAACGCGTTTTGACTCTTATCCAATGGTCCACACATTTTACTTTTATTTTCTTTTTCTGATTTTTTATTTTAATTATTTTAAATTTCAAAATATCAAAGAAAATTCATTTTTAGTCCAAAAAATCTGAAAAAATTATGAAAAATAATTTTGATTAATCTCTTCCTGAGTTGTATTTTTTCACAATTTAATTTTGTGTTTTGGTATTTTTGATAAATTTCACACTTATTTGATTTGTTTTAAATGTTTAAAAATACTTTTATACATTTTAAAATTCTGAAAAAATTATGGAATGATCCAATGATATTGTGACAAATATTGGTGACCTTATTTTATTTTTGTTTCTGACTTTACTATTTTTTACCTTTTTTTTTTTATTTTACCCATTTATTTTAATTTTAAAAATAGTTTCTGACTTTAAAAAATTACCAAAAAATTTGTAAAATTATTTGAGGATTTTTCTGATTTTTCTATGGTCTAACTTTTTATTTCTTGATTAATTTTAACATAGTTGATATTTTTCTCTTTATTTTCTATTTTTAAACATTATTTTTAAACCCTTTTATGTATATTAAAATGTGATATTATTTTGTGACTATTTTCTGGCTGATCTTGGGTTAGATTTTGGATCATGAACTTTATTAACATCATTGGATTCATGGTGTTGAGTTTTACTCCACAAAAATGGATGAATGATTTTAATAATAGTTTTATTAAAATGAAATTCAAATGTGGTTTGTATATTTTTCCCCATCCCTCTTCATCTCATCCCCTTCTTATTGCACTAGATGTTGTTGGAGCATGAACTCTATATCATTCTCAAAATGGTGCATAGATTGTTATTGAACGACCTCAAAATAGGTGCGACTTCTATATAAGTCCACTTACGATTGCTTAACATAGCGCTAAATTTTGTCCTGATTCGAATAAATGATCATCCGTGGCCCAAACTTATGATTGCAAGCCCAAGTATGTTAATTTGATCTCTTTGATCCAATAACCTTGAGATTCATTGTGTGGAGGCTTTGGTTCTACCAATCCTCTAATGGATCTACAACACCTTTGGTCAACGCATATCACTTAAACATCGTTGATCATTAAATGGTACTTATAAGAATTCCAAATGGATGGTATACTCGACAAAAAGAAAATGCAACTTGTTATGTGGAGGCTTTGGTTCTACCAATCCTCTAATGAGTTCCAAATGTAAGCTTCAAGATGGTCATCCAACTAATCACTAATTATTGACATGTTTTACCTTATGCTTTCATTCTTTTTTATGCTTTATGTACCATTTACATTTAGCATTTACATTTCATGCCATTTTCATCTTTGCTCATTTGAGCATTTACTTTATTGCCATTTTTACTTTGCTCACTTGAGCTTTTCTTTTCCTTTCTTAAGATACTTAATAATCAACATAAACCCTAAAAAATATTTAATGGTACTTGGACTATTTGGTTACTATCCTTGGCATTATGAAGCATGGGACTTTTCTTGAACTTGGAATTAGAATCCTTGGCCTATCTTGCAGACTTTGTGACCTTATCTGATTATTTTGTCTGGAGTTCTTGAGGTTCACCTCAAGACATTGGGTTGCTTGTTTGTTTTTGTGTGCAGGGTTTTGTGATTACACCCTCTGTTTGTAATATGGAATTCACCCGTATACAACTGTTACTCTGCCCAATTTTTGTGAAGACTTAATACACTTGAAGTTTGATTCTCTCAAGAGGTCTAGTATTTTTGCTTTCTTGGTTTCAATCCAAGGAATGGGAATTCTATCTTGGATCATAATGTCAAGTATTGACTTCTTGTTGGTTAGATGGTTCTTATCCCTAGATTTTATTTTATGCTTTAGGATAGTCCCTTATTCTCCTCCCATTTTCTTCAATTTCAAAAATCTTCTTCCTCCCTTTTTTTTTTAAAACAAAAATATTCTTGTTTTTGCACTTGAACCACTTTTATAATAAACTTGGACTTATGTCCATGTATTTTCAAAACATTTTCATAAATAAACTCCAATCAACTTAATGATACCTTAACATTTTTTGTGAGAAGACTAAAAGTCAATCAATCTCATTTCAAACCATCTTGCCATTTTGGCTTTTTATCTTTAAAATTTTCTCAAAAGATTAGACTCTTGTCAATCCTTGTAGTGATGCAAACAACTATACTTCTACAATATGTAGTGAAGAGATATATTTTCCACTTGGGTGTTGAGTGAGGCACTGTTGATTTTAAAATCCAAGCCATATCCTCCATTTTGAGATGATGCAAATTCTGCTTTCTCATGGTTGTGGGTAGTAGGTATGTTTTCCACACGGACAATGGCGATGATGTTTATCTCATAAAATTAACCAACGCATTTGTGTTTCAAATTTTTAAAAGAAGAACTACGAGTACCCTGATCCCCTATTACACGAAAGGTGGTACGTAGGCATTAAAGGTTCGCAACTGCGGAGGGTGAAAAAATTATAAAATAAATATGCTTCTTTCCTCACCTCCACCATCCACTTTTTATATACAACATTTTTTATAGCCAAAATATACAGATTTTACAAAGAGGCTCCCACGGAATACCGTAGATGTTTTGGGTGCTAATACCTCCCCTTTTCATAACCAACCCCTTACCTTGAATCTTTCCCCCTCTTTTTGGGTTATTCGCTATTTTCCCATTCCTTTGGAAATAATAAAGCGCGGTGGCGATTTTTATTTTAATTTGTATAAAGTCTAGTCAATCCAATGGCTTAGTCTTAAACATTTCTACCGCTACAAAAAATTGGAGACTTCACTGGGGAAAGATTGACCTCTTGCTAGTCCATCCCTAAGTGGGTTAAGACTATCTTTGTTTATATTTGTATATGTGTTATTACTGTTTTTGTGTTATATGTTGTATATGTGTTTTGTTTGGATTTTCCTAGTTTTCAGTGTACTTGGTGATTACTCATAATTCATATACCCGGACTTGGGCAAACATTAAGATAGGACGGGAGGTATAGTCATGTTAAATTTGAGGGAGTAATCCAAAAAAAGGAGGCATGACATTCCCCACTCAGTGGAGGCCCCTTTGATTGTAGTGTCGTTTACCGAGTAATCGGAAAGACGTACTGCTTTCGACTTGGGATCCTGCTGAAACTAAGGACCGTAGAATACCAAACCCATCTTGTCCTTTTAGGTGTAGTGCGAAAGCTATGAAGGAGTAATCTGAAATGGTTGTCACGCGATACTATGCTCGGACGAGTCTTTCTTGAGAATATTACTAATTATTGAGTTAATCGGGAATTTGGTAATATCCGAAGGAAGGATGTAGACTCTGGGAACCTCTAGAACCTTGTTCAGCAGGTGATAACTTTTAGACCAATA
The DNA here is from genome assembly GCA_948472305.1 of Vicia faba. Taxonomy (NCBI): domain Eukaryota; kingdom Viridiplantae; phylum Streptophyta; class Magnoliopsida; order Fabales; family Fabaceae; genus Vicia; species Vicia faba. The sequence continues at coordinate 1,433,805,776 of OX451741.1, read as the reverse complement.
CCTTATGGGTAGTACCTTCGACCTCATGCACGCGACGTTGAACCTATGAACCCTATATGTGTGATCTTGTGTGTGATTGCTGCATCATGCATCCATGCACTCATAAGCATCTTTTGGAGAAATGTAATTTCTAGGGATTTTAAAGGTTGACTATTTGTGAATATCTCAGGTACTTTTAACCATGGATTCTGGAAAGAGAAAGACCGGGAAATACAGTATCAAGGATCCCAATATAGATGAGTTGATCAGTCTAATCTCCGAGATCGAGTGTTATGCAGACTTTCGGAAGAAGTATGGATCCATTATTCCTCTCATGAAGTTGAAGATGAAGGAGGGTATTCTCTCGACCGTGGTCCAGTTCCATGATCCGATGTATCATTGCTTTACTTTTCCCTACTATCAGTTGATTCCTACACTGGAGGAGTATTCTTATCTATTGGATTTACCTGTTACCGATTGTGTTCCTTTTACTGGTTTGGAGGGTGAGCCAAAACCACATGAGATTGCTACTTTGATTCATTTGGGAAAATCTGAGGTGGAAACCCATATGACTACTAAAGGAGGAATTAGAGGATTACTAGCTCAGTTCTTATTGGAGAAAGCTCGTTACTTTTCCAGAATGAAGAGTACAGTTTCTTTTGAGGCCATTTTTTCTCTACTTGCTTACGGGTTGTTCTTATTTCCTAATGTGGACAGTTTGTTGACATTAACGCTATCAGGATCTTCATGATTGGAAACCCAGTTCCTACACTCTTGGGTGATACTTATTACTCTATCCATCTTCGGAATTCTTATCATGGGGGGATGATTATTTGTTGCATGCCTCTGTTGTACCGGTGGTTTATCCCTCATATGCCTCAGTCTGATGCTTTTTGGGATGTCAAGAAGGAACCCCATTGGGCTCCTAAGATCATGGCACTTAATCACTCGGATATTGATTGGTATCATCGAGTTTACCAGGACATAGAGATTATTGACAGTTGTGGTAGTTTCCCCAATGTACCTCTTCTTGGTACAAAGGGAGGAATTAACTATAACCATGTTCTTGCACGGCGACAGCTTGGTTATCCGATGAGGGATAAACCAAATAATATTCATTTGAGTAGTTTCTTTCTAAAGGAAGGATAAGACCATAGGGAAGCTAGGGAGCAGATTGCTAAGGTCTTCCGTCACATTCATAAGAAAAGTTGGAAGGATTTGCGACCTAGGGGTGTTGTTTCTTTGGAGCCATATCTTTAATGGATTCGATCGAGAGCCATTCAGTTAAAGATGTCGTATCCCCAAGAGACACCCATGCCTGATCTATTTGTGAAGACCACTCCTCCCTTATTAGATGATCTGGAAGAGTTACAACTTGCTTTGGTTAGGATGCAATAGGAAAGGGATGCTTGGAAGAACAAGTTCCAAACTTTAGAGAGTTCCTACAGAGCAGACCTGAAGGAGAAAGATGACTTGATTGAGATCCTTGAGAGTCGAGCGGTAGGGTCTATGGAGAGGCAAGGGGATTTATTTTCTCCTGGGTCTCAATCAAGTGCTGATCACTCACTTCTTGATTCAGATGATTGGAAGGAGATTGCCATCACATATACAGAAGAAAACCAGAGGTTGAAGGCTCAGATTGCCAGGCTCACAGGGAAGCGTCAGCGTACAAATTGATCTCTATCAGTTCTTTTTCTCAGGATTTTAGATTTTATTTTCATCTTGTACTTGGGATCATTCAAACTTGTAATCCATTTTGGAGTTATTATAATAAAAAAAATTCAGTATTTCAAAAGCACTATTACTTTGATGATTGCAATATGTCTATAAACTTTAAATCCCTTGAAATATTAAATAACAAAGTAAAAATAATCATATGCATTGCATATCATGCATCATATTGCAAATATTTCTTGCATTTTTTATGCATATCCAGGTGTCTTAACAAGCTTCTTTACTTCGTTCATCAAGCTGACTCATCACTACAACACTCGGGATAATTTCAAAAAGAAGATGGACAACTTAGAACAAGAGAATCGCGAGCTGCGCAAGGAAGTTTCTGCTTTGAAGGTCGACATGGCCAATCTGACTACTCTGATGGAAGCTCTTGTGGCTGCTAAGAATCAGCCACCGAGTGTTCAACCCCAACCAACAAGGGAAAATACTGAAGCTCTGACTGTTCCTATATCTGTTACTCCGGCTGTTGTTCAAAACCTTATGCCTCAAGGTTATCCATGGGGAATTCCAGAGAATTTTGCACCTGAAGGTTTCAGTCTTGGGCCTCAAGATACTTCAGTGGTTCAGACTATTATTACTCCAGCACCTCTTGTGGTGCATGTTGTTCCTGCTGCGCCTCCTTCGGTGAATATGGTTCCGTTTGTTAATGATGATGTGTGTCGTCCTTTCCCTCCACCAAGTGAAGACTTGGGTCTTTATGACAGAATGGATGATTTTCAAGAGCAGTTTGACAAGATTCAGAGAGAGATGAAGGCCCTCAGGAGGAAAGTGCTATTTGGTCAGAATGTGAATGAACTATGCTTGGTCCCAAATGTTAAGATACCTGCTAAGTTTAAGGTCTCGGAGTTTGAGAAGTATAAGGGAAACACTTGCCCCCGTGCTCATCTGCTGATGTACGTGAGGAGAATGTCTACCCATACTGATGATCAGCGTCTGCTGATTCACTTTTTTCAGGATAGTTTGACTGGTGCTGCATTGAAGTGGTATATGAGTTTGGATAGCGCCAATATCCATACTTTTAATGATTTGGGAGAAGCATTCATCAAATAATACAAGTACAACATGGACATGGCGCCTAACGGTGATCAACTTAGGGCCATGGTTCAGAAAGACAGGGAATCGTTCAAAGAGTATGCACAGAGATGGCATGAGGTAGCCGCCCAAGTGATTCCTCCCATGGAAGAGAAGGAGATGAATAAGATTTTCTTAAAGACGTTGGGTGCTTTCTACTATGAAAGGATGGTAGCAAGTGCACCAAGTGACTTTACTGAGATGGTAGGAATGGGTATCCGCTTAGAAGAGGATGTGAGAGAAGGCCGTTTGATAAAGAGTGAAGGATGTGGAGGTGCAAAGAAGCCATCTTATGGGTTTACCAAGAAGAAAGAAGGGGATGCCAATGATGTTATACAAGAGAGGAGGGTAAACACTCCTAGAAGGAGTTATCAGCGTCATCATCAAGTCGCCTTAGTTACTCCTGTTATGAATGCCGCTCCGATTACTGTTGCTTATCAGAGACCATCCCAGTAGGGGAATCAAGGGTATAATCAAAGAAGGGAGAGTTATGACCCTATTCCCATGAGCTATAAAAAGTTACTACCGGCATTGATTCAGAAAACGTTGGTTCAGACACAACCACCTCCCTCCATACCGTCACCATTGCCTTGGTACTACAAAGCAGATCAAACATGTGCTTTTCATCAGGGAGCACCAGGTCATAATGTTGAGAATTGTTATCCTTTGAAGACTGAGGTACATAAATTGGTGAAGTCTGGTGTTCTATCTTTCAAAGACCTGGGACCTAATGTGAAAGATAATCCTCTACCCGAGCATGGGGGAGTAAATGATTTGGATATGGTGGCTGGGTGTCCAGGCGACTTCCGGATTTTTGATATTAATCTGGTTAGAGGAAATTTGGTGAGGATGCATGCATACCTTTGTGAATTTATCTACTATACACATGACCATGCTGGTTGTGCTATTTGCAGTACAAACATATAGGGTTGCGAGAAGATAAAGGCTGATTTACAGGAGATGATGGATGAAGGCCTCATCCATATAATCAGGCCTAGGGATGAGTATGAAGAGGAAGTGAACATGGTTTATGGATGTCTTGGAGAATTTGAAATTTTTGATGTACAGTATATGAATGAGGACCTTGTGCAATTGCATGCTACCTTCTGCCATATGGCTGGTCAGGTGGAACACCAATATGGATGTTGCATAGTTTGCTGTCGAGACCCCCGGGGATGTTCAATCGTGAAGAAGGGTGTTTAGTTGTTGTAAGATAATGGAACTATCAAGATCATAGGTCAGAGGGATTATTACCATGAAGTTGATATGATTGAGGTTTGTGTAATGGAAGAAGATTCAGAGGAGGAGTATGCCTCTGCAGATGAGTATTTCTCTTCAGACAAAGATTTGTTTTCCGGAAATGACTCATTAATGACTGATTACATTGAAGAAGGGGTAAACGTCATTGTGCCTTGTTTTGGTTCACCCGCCTATTTTGAAGTGGAGTATCATAGCAAGCCAGCTGTTACCCCATTGGTAATTAGTTTGCCAGGTCCTATCCCCTACAAATCAGATAAGGCTGTGCCTTACAAATACAACGCTACAATCTTGGAGGATGGTGTGGAGGTTCCTATCCAGCCAATGCCTAATGTTAGAAATATAGCTGAAATAGAAGGGTGACCCGTAGCGGTCGTGTGTTTGCACCAGTTGTTCAGAGAGATGTTGAAGCGGGAAAGAAAGTTGCTGAGAATGATGAACCTAAGAAGGCTACGGGAGAGACTAGCGGAGCTACGTTAGAGAAAGAAGTAGATGATATTTTGAAGATAATTAAGATGAGCGACTACAGAATTGTAGATCAGCTACTGCAGACTCCTTTAAAAATATCCATCTTTGCTTTATTGATGAACTCCTCTTCTCATAGAGAATCCTTGATGAGGGTACTAGAACAAGCTTTTATGAAGAGTGATATGCCAATAGATCAATTCAGCAGTGTAATAGGAAACATTACGTCGTGTAATAACTTGATTTTATGTGATAATGAATTACCAGATGAAGGGAGGAATCACAACTTGGCCCTCCACATCTCTATGAACTGCAAGAATGATTCGCTATCCAATGTGCTGATTGATAATGGATCCACGTTGAATGTTATACCAAGAAGTACCCTTATGAAGTTGAAATATCAAGGAACGCCTATGCGCCCTAGTGGTATCATTGTGAAAGAGTTTGATGGGTCAAGGAAATATATCATCCGTGAAGTGGACTTACCTATCCATATAGGACCACATTTGTTTCAGATAACCTTCCAGGTCATGGACATTGTTCCCGCTTACAGCTGTTTGCTAGGACGGCCATGGATACATGAAGCAGGGGCTGTCACTTCAAATTTACACCAGAAGCTAAAGTTCGTGCGTGAAGGGAAGGTGGTGATCATAAATGGGGAGCAAGCATTGTTGATATCTCATTTGTCCTCTTTCAGTATTGTAGAAGCGGATGAAGCCGCTATTGGAACCCAGTTCCAAGCCTTATCCATTGATAACATAAGAGGAAATGAGAATTCCATGGTTTCACTGAAGGATGCGCAGTTGGTTGTGCGTAATGGTCATAGTGAAGTTTGGGGACGAATTGTGGATCCACCTGTAAACAAGAACATAACTGGCTTATAGTTCTCTTTGAAGAATGACAAAGGTAAGGGCATGAAGCCGAAGTCTGCTGCAGGAAGGTCTCAAGACATTTTCTGTAGCGGAGGCTATCTTCATCCAACTGTTTCAAGGATTAACGCCATTGTGGAGGATGAAGCAGAGCAAGAAATGCCGAATTATGTGACGCACAGAGTCAGGGTTCAAAACTAGATCACCATTGATGTTCCCTCTTGCATACATGTTTCAAAGTAATTTGATTTGTTAATCTTTCTTTTGAAAAGCTTTCACTCTGCCCAAGGTGGAAGTATTAATGTTGTAGGGCTTATCTGTTTGCTGTGACTGTTAAGATCAATAATAAAAGTTGTCTTTGTTTCCCAAATTATGTATTTATTTTAATGCTTTTTCTCAGAAAATGGTAATAAAAAAAACCTTTCAAAATAAATAATAACTGAAATTTAATCTGCATGATCACTTGTTATATGTGTCAGTTTCTAATTGCAATCACAAATCATATGTGCAGATTAATTAAAAAACCCGTTGAATATAATGACCCTGCACCCATCCCAACTTTGAATGTCCTGTATATGGGGCTGAAGAAGAAGATTATGATGAGATTCCAGAAGAGGTCTCACGGTTGCTTGAGCACGAGGAAAATACCATTCAGCCATATAAAGAGCCTTTGGAAGTAATTAATTTGGGTTCAGAAGAAGATCCAAAGGAAGTCAAGATTGGAGCATCATTGTATCCTGGTGTGAAGAGCAGGTTAATTGAGCTGTTGAAAGAGTATGTGGATATTTTTGCTTGGTGTTACCAAGATATGGCTGGTCTAGATACAAATATTGTCGAACACCATTTTCTGTTGAAGCCAGAGTGTCCGCCAATTAAACAAAAGTTGAGAAGAACACACCCAGATATGGAAGTAAATATCAAAGAGGAAGTTCTAAAGCAGATTAATGCTGGTTTTCTTGTGACGTCAGTGTATCCTCAATGCATTTCCAGTATTGTCCCAATACCAAAAAAAGACAGAAAAGTCCGCATGTGCGTAAATTACAGAGATCTAAATAAAGCTAGTCGAAAAGATGATTTTCCGCTGCCTCACATCGACATGTTAGTGGATAGCACAGCAAAATTCAAAGTATTCTCGTTCATGGACAAATTTTACGAGTATAATAAAATAAGAATGGCTCTAGAGGACATGGAAAAAAAACGTTTATCACACCCTGGGGAACATTCTGTTATAGAGTGATGCCTTTCGGGTTGAAGAACGCTGGTGCGACGTACCAGAGGGCTATAACAACCCTATTCCATGATCTGATGCACAAGGAAATTGAAGTATATGTTGATGATATGATTGCCAAATACCAGACTGAAGAAGGGCATATAGAAAATTTGTTGAAGCTGTTTCAGCGTTTGAGGAAGTATCGTCTCCGCTTGAATCCAAATAAATGCACCTTCGGTAGTCGATCATGGAAATCATTGAGTTTCATTGTTAGCCCGAAAGGAATTGAATTTGACCTTGATAAAGTCAAGGAAATTCAAGAAATGCCAGCACTGAGAACTGAAAAGCAAGTCAGAGGCTTCCTTGGGCGTTTGAATTATATTTCCAGATTCATTTCCATCATGACTGCAACATATGAATCAATCTTTAAGTTGTTAAAGAAAGATCAAGGTTATTTATGGACGGATGACTGCCAAAGGGCATATGAGAGTATTAAGGAATATCTTCTTGAACCTCCTATCTTCCTCCCTCCCGTAGAAGGAAGATCGTTGATTATGTATCTGACATTGTTAGATAAATCCATGGGTTATATTCTGGGACAACAGGATGAAACAGGGAAGAAGGAGTTCGCCATCTATTATCTCAGTAAAAAATTCACTGATTATGAGTTGCGGTATTTTATGCTGGAAAAAACATGTTGTGCTTTGTCCTGGGTGGCAAAGCATTTGCGGCAATATATGTTGTATCACACCACTTGGTTGATCTCCAAAATGGACCCAATCAAGTACATTTTTGAAAAACATGCTCTTAGTGGAAGAATTTCCCGCTGGCAGATGTTGATATCTGAATACGATATCGAATACCGCACTCAAAAGGCTATTAAAAGTAGTGTGTTGGCAGATTATCTTGCTCACCAACTAGTGGAGGATCACCAGTCTGTAGAATATGAATTCCCCGATGAGGATGTGATGTTCCTGAAAGTGAAGGATTGTGATGAGCCTTTGCTTGAGGAAGGCCCTGACCCTGAATCTCGTTGGATTATGATATTTGATGGAGCTGTGAATGCTTATGGTAAAGGAATTGGTGTTATGATTGCCACTCTTCATGGATCGCACATTCCTTTTACTGCAAGGTTAAAATTCTATTGTACTAATAATATGGAAGAATATGAGGCTTGCATCATGGGTCTCGAAGAAGCTATTGATCTCAAAATTAAAATTCTCGATGTGTATGGTGATTCATTTTTGGTAATAAATCAGATTAAAGGAGAATGGGATAATCGTCATCCCGGCTTGATCCCTTACAAAGATTATGCTAGAAGATTATTACCATTCTTCAATAAAGTTGAATTCCATCACATCCCTAGAGACGAAAATCAAATGGTGGATGCTCTGGCAACCCTGGCTTCTATGTACCAAGTGAATACTTGGAATGATATACCTCGAATTGTGGTTCGACGGCTGGATAGGCCTGCTCATGTGTTTACAACAGAGGAGGTAGCATATAAAAAACCTTGGTATCATGATATCAAGAATTTTCTTCAGACTCAAGAATACCTGTTCGGTGCATCAAAGAAAGATAGAAAGACATTGAGAAGATTGGCTGGCAGTTTCTTCCTCAATGAAAAGGTGTTATACAAGATAAATTATGACATGGTCTTGCTCAGATGCGTGGATAGACACGAAGCAGACATGTTGATGCATGAGATTCATGAAGGTTCATTTGGAACTCATGCCAATGGACATTCAATGGCTAAAAAGATGCTAAGGGCAAGTTACTATTGGTTGACAATGGAATCTGATTGTTATAAGTTTACAAAGAAGTGTCATAAATGCCAGATTTATGCAGACAAGGTCCATGTGCCTCCGACACTTCTCAATGTGATTTCCTCCTCGTGGCCTTTCTCTATGTGGGGTTTTGACATGATTGGGATTATAGAACCCAAAGCTTCGAATGGACATCGTTTTATCTTAGTAGAAATTGATTACTTCACCAAGTGGGTGGAGGTTGCTTCATATGTCAATGTTACTAAGCAGGTGGTTATGCGCTTCATTAAGAATAACCTTATATATATGTATGGTGTGCCAAGCAGGATTATCACTGACAATGACTCGAATTTGAACAACAAGATGATGACAGAACTGAGCGAAGAATTCAAGATTGTCCATCACAATTCATCTCCATGCATGCCTAAGATGAATGGAGCTATTGAAGGTGCTAATAAGAATGTCAAGAGAATTATCCAGAAAATGGATGTTACTTATAAGTATTGGCATGAAATGCTTCCTTTTGCTCTGCATGGATATCGAACATCTGTCCGCACTTCAACAAGAGCAACCCCGTTCTCCCTGGTGTATGGAATGGAAGCTATACTCCCTGTCGAGGTAGAGATTCCCTCACTGTGTGTGATAATGGAAACCAAATTGACAGAGGCTGAATGGGTTCAGAATAGGTTTGACCAATTGAATTTGATTGAGGAGAAGAGAATGACAACTTTGTGTCATTGCCAGTTATATCAGAGAATAATGAAGAAATCTTTTGATAAAAAGGTCAAACCTCATGAATTCAGAAAAGGCGACCTCGTGCTCAGGAAGATCATGTCTTTCAACACTGATTCTAGGGGAAAGTGGACTCCCAATTTTGAAGTCTTATACGTTGTCAAGAAAGCCTTCTCTGGAGGTGCATTAATTCTTGAAACTATGGATGGCGAGGAGTTCCCACGTCCCATGAACGCTGATGCAGTCAAGAAATACTTCGCCTAAAGAAATAAAAGAATAACTCGCTAAGTTGAAAACCCAAAAGGGCGGCTTAGGAAAAAAGGAGCGTCTCGGTAGGCCGAAAACCCGAAAGGGCGGTCTAGGCAAAAATTAGAGACATAAATAGAATGAAATTTCCCGCTAAGTTGAAAACCCGCAAGGGCAGCTTAGGCAAAAGTTAGGGACTTTCTTGCCAAGTAACTACGTCAAACAAGACTTGATCGTTGAAGCAACACTCTTCTCGGATCCTTACCATACTTCAACAGAAGCCGCTGCTCAGGATTTCAAAAGTTGTTAGAGGGGATAGTGGTCATTGTATCTCAATGTATCTTTTCCAATATATATTACCATTTTCTAAACTTTGTAATCATCTATGTAGTCTCGCCATTCACAGACTACCATTCTATTAATGAAATTTGAGATTTTACCCAATTCTTTGTACTTCTTATTTTTATTTAGTTTGCAAAGACTCAATTTATTATTGATAATAACTTTCAAAGCAAAAAAAAAGATTAAATAACAAAATTGACTTTTCAGAAAAAGAGATTTTAAAATCTGCTTTTACTTTGAGATTTGTGATGAAATAATGACAACAAAAATGGTGATCCCAAGAATGGACAAACTCCAGTTGCTTTGAGAAGTTTTTGTTCCCGTCAGGAAGGTCTACTCGGGTTGTTTTCGCCGTATTGCGTTTATGGTTTCGGTATCCCCGGTCAAGTTTGGATTCATTTCTCCTTTTTTGAGTTTTCATGATGTGAAGTTTCAATCCGCATTTTATCCAGTGGAGTTTTCGTTTGGCCTGGTAGAAGTTCTTTTTTCCAGAGAGATTAGTACCATACCCGTTCTTGAATAATGTAGGTCCCTGGTTTCTCCAAATGAAGGACGTATTGTGAATATGATGTTAACCTCGCCAATGAAGTGATTCTGATTTCCCCAATGAATGTTCGAATGTTTTGGTGTTAGTCTACTTTGCTTGAGACTGGTTTTGTAATCTCCAGTAGGAATGTTACTTTCGAAAACACTTATTTCCACGGTGAATCCTGAAGAACGATGTTATATCCCTGTATCCATACTATTTCATCACTTTGATTTATCTACCTCTAGATCATGTTTCTCCTCAGTAAACTTAAATCAGACAGTAGGTTTTGTTTCCTCAGTTGACCTTTACCTTTCTAGGAATGATCATCCTAGATAAAGTTTAGCCGAGTTTTGTTAGTGCCCGAGGCAGTTTTACCTGGTTGTTCCCAATGTTGTATATTTGTTGTGTCAACATACGCACGATAACGCTCATACATTCATGCATACATCATGCATAACTAAAATTGGCAAGTCATTGTTCATTGACATATGTTAATATTTTTGTTGACATATTACCCTGTTTTGGAAATTTACATTGTCCTCTCTTCAACAGAGTGTTGGTTCTAAGCAGAAAGCGTATATTCTTTCAATGTCCCCACTGAGTTGTCCCTCATGGAAGATTTTTGCTTTAGCCTTCCGGTACAGCTCCTTGTTTGGTTGGATTTGGTTTTCCCTCTTGAGTTTATTTCTCAAAGGATGTATTTTGGTTGACTATTTCATTCTAGTTTATTTCTGGTTTGAATCTGTGGTTCCACGGAAATGTTATTTACTTTGGATTTCTGAAAACTCCAGATTTTGGTTGGTGCATTTATTTTGCACGAGAATGTTTTATCCCCTCAGCAAGAATATCATGGCATCTCCCCAAGAAGTCATACCTCCTTCCCAAAAAGCCATTTATTTTTACAATCTTCTGTGACAACAAGTAGCAAATCTCTTTATTTGAGACAGCTCATATGTTATCCTTTCCAGACAGAGCGCCTTGGTTAAAGAAGAAATTGAGACCCGTTCTAGGTGAAACACTAGAATCTTGGGGAAACTTGTTATCTTTTTGCTATCCTCAGTGAACGTTGGTAGTTCATCGTCAATGAACGGCGGTGCTATGATATATTCTATTTCTACCTTCAATGAAAGTTGGTTGACCATCGGCAATGAACGTCGATGTTTGTTATCTTTTTGCTACCCTCAGTGAACGTTGGTAGTTCATCGTCAGTGAACGGCGGTGTTATGATATATTCTCTTTCTACCTTCAGTGAAAGTTGGTAGACCATCGACAGTGAACGTCGATGTTTGTTATCTTTTTTCTACCCTCAGTGAACATTGGTAGTTCATTGTCACTGAACGGCGGTGCTATGATATATTCTCTTTCTACCTTCAGTGAAAGTTGGTAGACCATCGACAGTGAACATTGATGTTTGTTATCTTTTTGCTACCCTCAGTGAATGTTGGTAGTTCATCGTTAGTGAACGGCGGTGATATGATATTCTCTTTCTACCTTCAGTGAAAGTTGGTAGACCGTCGGCAGTGAACGTCGATGTTTATCATCTTTTTTCTACCCTCAGTGGACGTTGGAGTTCATCGTCAGTGAACGATGGTGCTACGATATATTGTCTTTCTACCTTCAGGGAAAGTTGGTAGACCATCGGCAATGAACATCGATGTTTGTTATCTTTTTGCTACCCTCAGTGAACGTTAATAGTTCATCGTCAGTGAACGGAGGTGCTATGATATATTCTCTTTCTACCTTTAGTGAAAGTTGGTAGACTATCGAAAGTGAACGTCGATGTTTATTTTCTTTTTGCTACCCTCAGTGAACGTTGGTAGTTCATCGTCAGTGAACGGCGGTGCTATGATATTCTCTTTCTACCTTCAATGAAAGTTGGTAGACCATTGACAGTGAACGTCAAAGTTTATTATATTTTTGCTACCCTCAGTGAACGTTGGTAGTTCATCGCCAGTGAACAGCGGTGCTATGATATTTTCTCTTTCTACATTTAGTGAAAGTTGGTAGACCATCGGCAGTGAACGTCGATGTTTGTTATCTTTCTCTCTACCTTCAGTAAACGTTGGTAGCTTCGCCTTCGGTAGAAGTTGGTGTATGCTTTGACCATTCTACCATCCTCTTTGATTCAGGTCCTTTGGTCTACCAGTGATTTATTTTCCTGGTGGGGTTGCTCCTTTATTTCTTTATTATTATTGCATCCCCAGTGATACTTTGCGTCTCTTTGGTCCTGTTCATAGGCATTCATATGCATAAGAATTTGCATGGCATCTTAAGGCCAAAAATAGGGTTTGTTTTATATTTAAGTATCTTCGATCGCGTCGACACGAAGATTTTTAACCTTAGTATCTTCGGATAGAAGAAACTTAAATAAGGGAAGCTGTTGTACCCCAATTTTCCCCCCTAAGATCCCTTCATCATACCATGTTGGTTTATTCACAACAAGATTACACTCGGATTCTTGGTTCCCCTCCCTACTTTGAGTTTTTCTCCTTTTGATGGATTACCAAGCACCTTGACTTATGTTCCTTTTGTGATCATGAATATTGTTTTTATTTCTTCATTTAACTAATAAAATGCAATGTTGGCTTGTCTTGCTTGTTATCCATGTAGGTAAAGGCAATGAGATTTAACAAGTTACTCCATGGGTTCATGAGTTTATTTCCATGCCCTAATCAATAAAGCTTGATAAGTTCAAACCTCACCATTGGATTGGTTTTGGAAGGATTGGCATGGCAAGGTTTCTTTGGTTCATCACATTTCAAGGTTATTAGATTTGACTCAAAAGTACAAGGGGTTTTGATTGGAGAAGTTGTCATGTTTGGACAAGGTTTTGTTCCCATTGGTCACAAGAGCATATTTATTTCAAATTTCAAGATATGGAAGTGGTTTTGGTAGCTATGAATCCTCATTATCATCCTCAACAACTTCTATTCACAAAGCAAGAATATTGGTACAAGAATATTGTTCAAGCTTGTCAAAGTTTTTCAAAGCATTTTCTTGATCTAGGAGCTACGGTTTTGAACTTCGAAGGAGCATATCTTGCTCACCTTTTGGTATTTTTGAATGATTCCAAATACATCCTTCTCTTCAAAGGGTTATCAAAAAATCACTTCAAAAGTTCCAAAGATTTTTCATGTGGAAGAAAGTTGGTGAAGAAGAAAGATTACAAGTCCTCCAGATGAATCCCCAATTTTCCATGTGTGATTTCAAATGATCATAACTTGGCTAATTTTTAACACCTTGAGCCCATTATTTTTCCAAAATGATCTCTAGGATGTGAACTTTATGCCTTCTTTTATGTGGAAAGTGGGAAAATGAATGGAAGTTGCCTTAAAGATGTAAAAGAATATAGGTCATTTCATGAAATTTTGCCAACTTCAATATATCATAACTTTCAAATTTTGGCGATTTTGAATGATTCAAGTTTCAAAATGTCATTAAAGAGATCTACTTCATGCCATCTTTTTTGATAAAGAGCAAATTCCAAGTGGAAGGCCATGTTTGGATGCAAGACATTATAGGACATTTTTTATGAAGAATTTAAAATATTTCTAAGTATGGAAAGTCAACCCTTTTTCTTCAACTTTGACTCAATATAAATTTCAGCTCAAGCATCCATTTAACTCCATTCTTTTTCCATTGCAAAGCTTGTAACCTTATCTTTCTAAAGCATCAAGAATCATGCCTTAAGACCCCTTGAGCTGAGAATGCCATAGTTTCAAAAATGGTAACTTAGAATTGAAGTTTCCTTGCAAGTCAGAATTTGAATTTCATGTTACAACCTCTAAACCTCAAATTAACACGCGTTTTGGGTCTAAACATGATTAGCCAACTTTCCCAAGTGGATTAGTGCATCAAAATGCAAAAATTGGATGAGTTTTGATGAAGTTTGGATCACACTTCACTCGTGCATAAGGTTTACACGAATTCCCTCCAAAATGCATCATTCACTCTTCCGTTTGATCCCATTCGCTTATCCTATAAATAGATGAACTATCCCATTCATTTTCCCAAGCTTAGATAGCCAGAATCACCCTGCCAAACTTTCTCCATAACTTAATTTTCTATAACTTCAAAATCCATTCTCGAGCCTTTTTCAATTCAATTTTTCCATCAATTCACCTTCCTTGATCTTCCCTGAAGCTAACCACATAATTACATTCAAGAATTATGCCCTATACTGCTCCATAGAAGTCCAGTTTCAGAGCTCTGCAACTTAACTTCAATAGGTAGATTCCTTCATTAATTCTTCAAAACTCTGATATCATTGTGTTGCTCTTATTGCCTTGGTTATAGTCACAACACTTACCTTTTACTGGAAACACATTTTGACCATGAAATTTCAAATCCCTTTTCAAAACATTCCTTTCAAATTGCTTGAGTTACAGTTTATATAAATTTGTCGCGAGGGTGTGGTTGTCTTCGTCTTGAAGAGACGAAGCGAATGGCATAGGTCTGAGCTTCTGATTTTACAGTTTGAGAGACCTGCAATTCATGATGGCTGGAGGTTGAAGATGACCAACGTGTCATCTTCCAACCAATGAAGGCGTGCCATCTGTATTTTTTAAATCCTGATTTAATTAATGATTCTGTACAATATTTACTAATGACCATGATATGCAAAGCGCGCCAGATCCCTTAGATTTGATTACTAACGCATTTTGACTCTCATCCAATGGTCCACATATTTTACTTTTATTTTCTTTTTCTAATTTTTATATTTTAATTGTTTTAAATTTCAAAAAATCATAGAAAATTCATTTTTAGTCCAAAAAATTTGAAAAAATTATGAAAAATATTTCTGATTATTCTCTTTCTGATTTTTATTTTTTCAGAATTTTATTTTGTGTTTTGGTGTTTTTTATAAATTTTACACTTATTTGATTTGTTTTAAATGTTTAAAAAAACCTTTATACATTTTAAAATTCTAAAAAAAATTTGGAATGTTGGTGACTTTTATACATTTTAAACGTTTCTGACTTTTATATAAATATTGGTGACCTTATTTTATTTTTGTTTCTGACTTTACTATTTTTTACCATTTTTTGTTTATTTTACCCATTTATTTTAATTTTAAAAATAGTTTCTGACTTTAAAAAATTACCAAAAAATTTGTAAAATTATTTGAGCCTTTTTCTGATTTTCCTATGGTCTTACTTTTTATTTCTTGATTAATTTGAAAATAGTTGATATTTATCTCTTTATTTTCTATTTTTAAACATTATTTTTAAACCCTTTTATGTATATTAAAATGTATTATTATTTTGTGACTATTTTCTGGCTGATCTTGGGTTAGATTTTGGATCATGAACTTTATTAACATCATTGGATCCATAGTGTTGAGTTTAACTCCACAAAAATGGATGAATGATTTTAATAATAGTTTGATTAAAATTTAATTCAAATGTAGTTTGTATATTTTTCCCCATCCCTCTTCATCTCATCCCCTTCTTATTGCACTAGATGTTGTTGGAGCATGATCTCTATATCATGTCTCAAAACAAATGGTGCATTGATTGCTATTGACCAGCCTCAAAATAGGTGCGACTTCTATATAAGTCCACTTACGATTGCTTAACATAGCGCTAAATTTTGTCTCGATTCGAATAAATGATCATTCGTGGCCCAAACTTATGATTGCAAGCCCAAGTATGTTAATTTGATCTCTTTGATCCAATAACCTTGAGATTTATTGTGTGGAGGCTTTGGTTCTACCAATCCTCTAATGGATCTACAACACCTTTGGTAAAAGCAGATCACTTAAACATCATTGATCATTAAATGGTACTTATGAGAATTCCAATTGGACGATATACTTGACAAAAAGCAAATGCAACTTGTTGTGTGGAGGCTTTGGTTCTACCAATCCTCTAATGAGTTCCAAATTCAAGTTTCAAGATGGTCATCCAACTAACCACTAATTATTGACTTGTTTTACCTTATGCTTTCATTATTTTTTATGCTTTATGTACCATTTACTTTTAGCATTTACATTTCATGCCATTTTCATCTTTGCTCATTTGAGCATTTACTTTCTTTCAATTTTTACCTTGCTCACTTGAGCTTTTCTTTTCCTTTCTTTAGATACTTAATAATCAACATAAACCCTAAAAAATATTTAATGGTACTTGGAATATTTGGTTATTATCCTTTGCATTATGGAGCATGGGACTTTTCATGGACTTGGAATTAGAAACCTTGGCCTATCTTGGAGACTTTGTGACCTTATCTGATTATTTTGTCTGGAGTTCTTGAGGTTCACCTCAAGACATTGGGTTTCTTGTTTGTGTTTGTGTGCAAGTTTTTGTGATTACACCCTCTGTTTGTAATCTGGAATTCACCCGTATACAGTCGTTACTTTGCACAATTTTTGTGAAGACTTAATACACTTGAAGTTTGGTTCTCTCAAGAGGTCTAGTATTTTCGCTTGCTTGGTTTCAATCCAAGGAATGAGAATTCTATCTTGGCTCATAATGTCAAGTATTGGCTTCTCGTTGGTTAGATGGTTCTTATCCCTAGATTTTATTTTATGCTTTAGGATAGTCCCTTCTTCTCCTCCCATATTCTTCAATTTCAAAAATCTTCTTCCTCCCTTTTTTTTTGAAAAAACAACTCTTCTTGTTTTTGAACTTGAACCACTTTTATAATAAACTTGGACTTATGTCCATGTATTTTCAAAACATTTTCATAAATAAACTCCAATCAACTTAATGATACCTTGACATTTTTCGTGATAAGACTAAAAGTAAATCAATCTCATTTCAAACCATCTTGCCATTTTAGCTTTTTATCTTTAAAATTTTCTTAAAAGATTAGACTCTTGTCAATCCTTGTAGTGATGCAAACAACTATACTTCTACAATATGTAGTGAAGAGAGATATTTTCCACTTGGGTGTTGAGTGAGGCATTGTTGATTTTAAAATCTAAGCCATATCCTCCACTTTGAGATGATGCAAATTCTCCTTTCTCATGGTTGTGGGTAGTAGGTATGTTTCCCACACGGACAATGACGATGATGTTTATCTCATAAAATTAACTAACACATTTGTGTTTCAAATTTTTAAAAGAGGAACTACGTGTACCCTGACCCCCTATTGCACGAAAGGTGGTACATAGGCACGAAAGGTTCGCAACCGCGGCGGGTGCAAAAATTATAAAATAAATACGCTTCTTTCCTCACCTCCACCATCCACTTTTTATATACAACAGTTTTTATAGACAAAATATACAGATTTTACAAAGAGGCTCCTGTGGAGTACCGTAGATGTTTAGGGTGCTAATACCTTCCCTTTGCATAACCAACCCCCTTACCTTGAATCTTTCCCTCTCTTTTTGGGTTATTCTCTCTTTTCCCATTCCTTTGGAAACAATAAAGCGCGGTGGCGATTTTTATTTTGATTTGTATAAAGTCTAGTCAATCTAATGGCTTAGTCTTAAAAATTTCTACCGCTACAGGGGTGTACTTGATTAACACCACTAGGGATGCACTAGCTTGTGCCAAGGCAAACGACGACTCCAAACTTCCTGAATTCACTTTGGGAATTAGGTTTGGAGTTGTCTACAGTAGATGAAGGCAACTTCGTATACTGGCTAGGTTAGGGCGACCGTTATCACTCTCTTAGCTTTGTTATAGTCGTCTCGTACAACATAATTGGCTTAAGAAGCTTTGCAAGTACAATTGAGGAATGCCCCTGTCTGGAGGATTTGAGATAATTTGTGCCGAATAGAAGATAAAAATATTTGTGCCACAATACGATATGAGGTGGCCTGCCCCCTTGTCTTGAGTCACGAAATAAACTGCTCTTGATTACAACTTTTTTTGGGAGATTTGTCGAATCTCTACTTAACTTTCCCAGATTGAATTAATTCAGAATAGATCTCGATGCGATAGCCCTTGATCAACGACAAATTGAAGAAATTTATCAATGTCATATCCTCTGATTGATAGCTTAAAGAGACTCATTGACATGATGGCCTCTGATTGATAGCTTTGAGGGAATTCCCCAGATTTTGCTGAGTGCGGAGAGATTGACTCTCGACTTGATTGCCCCAGATTGGCGGAATCTGCTAACTTCATCCTTGAAGGGTACTCAGACTATAAAGCACCAAGACGTTTTCTCTTGACAGATTCAATGGTTAACATGCCCTTGAATAAGTCATTTCTCTTGTGATAATTGACTCTTATTTCAATAAAGTATTCAAGCTTCTCTTTTCTGACAAGATTGAGCTCTTTACCGATTATTCATCATGTAAACTTACTTGATGTTAATAAGTTGTTTTGTATGCAGAAGAATGTTTATTATGAGAGTGATAATTCTAATAGAACAATTATGTAAGCCTTGAAGTTGAAAACTTTGAATGAAAAGATGGCGCAACTCTGTTGTGAATGAATCACTAGCTAGAGTGAAACATTTCAAAACCTTTTTTTTGAAATAAACATGATGCAGGCGATAAGATACCAACATAGATGTGTAACACATATTTGGGAGTCAGGAAACACTATCCTGTTGTAGTATGCCTTCGAGTTAAACCCATGTTTCAGTTAGGACTTTTAAGGGTTGTAACGTGGCCTGGTTCATGGTTTTATAAAAAACAGATTTTAAGGCTCAAATAATTTGGTGCCCACCCCCTTCGTGATGTTCTCCAATCCTAAGTTCAACCAGCTCGACATTAGCATGAATCTCTCAAAAGGAACTTTTATATGATTGAGGAGTCTAATGAGGTTTCTTGACAAGACAGTCACTCACCTCTTTCGTTCTTTTGTGCTTCTGGTCCCCCTTTTTTGCCTTTCAGATTTTCCCTTTTGCCTTTCGCTTGCCCTGGATTTTGCTTAAGCGAATTGTTTTCGAGTTTCAACTTAGGGGGGTTTTTGTTTCTTTCTTTTTTCCTTTTTTTACTTTAATTTTGAACAAATCGTGTGATCCTGAAGCTTTTGGCTTGTTGGAAGTTTAGTGACTGCCTTATCGCTTAGTTGATGAGGGATAACCATTGTGATATTGTCATCTTTCGTCCTCCTGTCGTGCGAGAGATACTCATTTGGGATATAGCTTTCTCTAATGCACACCACTGATATGAGGGTTAGCCATTGCGGTTTTTTTCTTCCTCCACTTTTTGAAGGATAACCATTGTTGTATCCTTTGATGCGCACTCCTGATGAGTTTTGAATGCTCGATCAGATTAGCTGAAATCTACCCTGCCTCGGGTTAAAAATAAAGGTTTTTCTTTCGTATAGAAAAGAAACTCCTACTTCGAAGGCTCAGGGGGTTTAACGAGGGTCTATCTCCCTTATATCTCTGGTGTTTGGGGATTAAAACAATGCTTGTATATCGTGAACAGGGTTCTACTCAACAACATACAATTATAAATATTGCATTTAACTATCGTCATCCTCCCTCCAATCTTTGACTAGGCAAAAGAGTTGGTACAGTTGGTATCAATATGCAAGCAAAACATTTAAAGATATACAATGAATGGATAAATAAAAATGAAAAGTGAAGAAGTAAAAAACACAAGAAGGGGCGGTTGAATTGAAAACATGAAATCAAAAGCGCAATGACACAGTATTTTTTGCCTCTCTCCAACAAGGTCTTAATCCACTAATATCAAAAGGATTACAATAACTACTTTAACAACTGTTAAAGTCTTCTTGAGTACAACCACAATCCGGTTAATCTCAAGGAACACAGTTTTAATCAAATAAACAAGAGTATTGTGTGTTGTTGTTTTTCGTTACAAAAACTGTTATCACAACTGTGGTAATTTACACAAAATAAGAGCGTGAAAGTATGATGAGTATGCTTGCAGCTTTTTGAATTCACGTGAGTAGTATATAAAATCATGAACGATTTGAACACTGAGCTTGTTTATATAGGCAATGGATTTACGTTGATCAACAAGCGTGTTAAATGACATTAACTCAGTTTCCATTTGGAGAAGATCCTGTCTGAAAGAAGCCGTTGCAATTGATGCAGTCTTGAATGAATAATAACGCTTCAGAATCTTTCATCCTTGCTTGTTGCTGATGCTTCAGCACATTGATTGACTTGAATTATTATGCTCTTGTTCAGAATCAGAGTTTACTTCAGTTAAGCGTAGGTTTTGGTCATCAATCTTTAACGCAAAATCTGATTGCTTCAGCGTGTAGCTTCTATAGCTTATCTTCTGATGCTGCTTTGGTCAGAACTTCTGCATACCAAATAACATAATTTTTAAGGTGCATATTTGTTCTTTGTATTTGTTATCATCAAAACTCTAACTAAGGGTTGTAGAATCAAACTATATTCTAACAATCTCCCCCTTTTTGATGATGACAAAAACTAGAATTTTCAATGAAAAATAAAGAACAAAAGGTTTAAGAGAAACTCCCCATGAGTTGATTACTTCCCTTAAGTTCCTTCTCATCAGAGTTTAGCTGCATCTCTTATCAGAATTTGTACATGTTCAAACTTTTCAGAAGGTAGAGGTTAAGTAATTCATAATGTTTGAGACTTCTGTCTCGGTAAACCATTATTGAAAATGTCTTACTTTCTCCCCCTTTTTGTCATGTATCAAAAAGGCAATATAATCAGAGCCAAAAGAGATGTATTATATTTAAAACATAATGCAATGACAAGTTCCAGAAACAAAGAGGTAAAATTAAAAGTTACAGATAAATAATTTTTAAAAGGAAATTTAAGAAGGAGGGGGAAGACGCGTGAACAACGCTTCCAGCAAGACTGTTAGTGTGTGAAGGAGTGGGAGAGTCAGGAATGATAATTGGTCTGGTAGGGGTGTTTGGAGGTGTGGATTCAAGGGATGAAGGGATTTCTGGAATATCGTGAATGGTGAGAGACATGCAAACCGCAAGAGGTTATGTAATTCCAGGTATTGGGATTGTGGTATCATAGTCTGAATGAGAGTCTTCAGATTGGTTTGTGGAGGTGTGTTGGGTTTCTGATTTAGGAATATCAGAAGATGGAATTTCAGATGGTTGAGTTTCTGGTTTTGGTGAGTTGGAGTTCAGATCTTCTGGTTGTGGTATTTCTGGTTGTAGAGAGTATGGTTGTGAAATTTCCTGTTGAGGTGATTGTGGATGTGGAATTTCTGGTGGAGGAATTTCTGTTTGTGGAGAGTGTGGTTGTGGAATTTCTGGTGGTTGTTGAGAGTTTGGATTTTCTGGGAGTTGAGAATTTGGATTTTATGGTAAGGGAGAGGAAAAATCTTGATCAAATAAATCAATACCAGACAGAACTTTGGCAAGTTCTAGTTGGTCATGTTCAAGATTTAGATTTTGAGAGGTGGAGTGAGGTTCATTCTGAAAATGACCTAGAGTTTCAGATGGATCAAACCCTATGTCAAAGTCTTCAAAGGTTTGGGGTGATGGATTTTCTGGTTGAGAAGGCATGGCTTCAGATGTTGATACATTTATTGATTCTATAATAGAAATAGAGGAGGGATTTCCTTTCTTTTTGGCAGCTTTTTTTGTCCTCTGAGAGGGTCCTTCTCCTGCTGCTTTCCTCTTTTTTGGTTTCTTCAGAACAACCTCTGGAGCAGCCTTGTGCAAATCCTGAATGTTGATTTCTGGGGCAGTTCCATCAGCCTTGCACGCTTCAAGGTATCTGACTATATTTCTGGTTTGGAGTCTTTCTCAGAAAATAAAGGAAAATCCCTCAGAGGTAACCTTCTTGAAGTAATGGTCTCATGAGGGGTAATAGTTGGTTCCTTCTTGATATTCTCAATGATCTTCATTTTCTTCAGATTTTTAGCATCCAGAAGCTTCCCAGCGGTTGCTTCCAATGTGCTGATTTCCTGAGCCTCCGTCAGATGTTCTATCAGCCTATTCTCGGTTAGAATATCTGATATCAGCCTTCCTAAGGAAATTTAATCCCTCTTGGTCCTTTCGTCTTCTCTTGTTTCCTTCACACTTGTTCTGAGATGGTTAAACAGCAAGTGTGGAAGATTTACCTTTGTCCTCTTAGTAATGAAATAGATCAGAAATTGCTGATCAATGTTGATATAATCAGGAGAGCTTGTGAGCTTCCTATGGTTGATACGCCCTAGAATGATTCTGGCCTAAATTATATGGTGATCCTTCAAATCTCTGATTTTACTGGAGGGTAGTTCATGAGTAAAAATTTCCCTTGTGACAGAGCTTAGGTCAGAGCATCTCTCAGCCATGTCAATGCATCTGACACCACCACCATTGTATCCAAGAAGCTTTTCAATAAGATCTTCTGTAATAATAATTTTCTTCCCCATGACATAAGAACTAACCTAATGATTTGAAGAAGAAGAAAGTATCTAGAATTCTTTGACAAGAATGAGAAAGGTTGACCCCAAAAGACGGTCAAAGTACCTGTTCCATCCTTGAGCAGTAACGTCTTCATACAAGTTGAAGCCATTTTCTTGCAAGCTCTCAAAATCAATAATTAGTTTAGAGAGAACATCTAGATTATCAATAGGTGTGAGGAGCGTTATGTGGGGTTCTTCATACTGTTCCATTGAAGTAGATTCATGAGCACTGGCAATTTTGATACTTGAAGAAGCCATTGTTCACACGGGATTTTGAGGAAGATTAAAGGGGTTTTTAAAAGTAGGAACTTGAAACGATAGAAAATATTGATAAGAGTAAAAAAGGAGTGAATGTAAAAAGTAAATTTTAAGTTTAAATAGGTTTCTTGAAAATGTAAGCAGTAAGAAAAAGAAATAATTAGTCATGATTATATGCATTAATGACACCTGAACTTAGGGGATTTAGAAAGATACTGAACGATTACCCTTGACAACTGTCTCAATGCACCCAATCAGCGCCTTTGACCTTTTCAGAAATTGAACGCGTGTTCAACTTCAGAAAGTAGCTTATGAGAGAATGAAAAATGTTTGATGATGTGAACCGCACGCCTCTATCCTTGAAATGAAACGTTCAGATCTTCCTGGATAGATTCTGATGCAATATGTACTTCTAAACTCTGAAGACAAGTTGATCAGTTGTTCACAGAAAATAATGATGTTCTGAAGGTTAAGATATGTAAATAAAACATTTTATTCTGGGCATAGCTTCATGCTCAGATGTTTCAGAATGAAGTTAAACCTATCTTCATAAAGAGTTTTTGTAAAGACATCATCATATTGATGGTCTGTGTCAATAAATTTTAAGGTTAAAATTCCTTTCTAAATATAGTCCCTAATAAAATGATGTTTTATTTCTATATGCTTAGCCCTAGAATGTAAAATAGGATTCTTAATGAGACATATAGGAGAAGTGTTGTCACAGAGGATGGGAATTTTGCTCTCAAATATGTTGAAGTCTTCAAGTTGACTTTTCATCCAGAGCATTTGCATGCTACATCCTGCAGCTGCTATGTATTCAGCTTCTGCTATTGATAGTCCTATTGTGGATTGTCTCTTGCTGGTCCATAAGATCATATTTTCTCCAAGAAACAGGCAGCTTCGAGAATTGCTTTTACGTTCTAGTCTGTCTCCAGCGAATTCAGCGTCACAATATCCTACTAAACTGTAATCATTTGATTTTATATAAAATAAACCCAGATTGGTAGTACCTTTCAGATACTTGAAAATTCGCTTAACTGTTGTTAAGTGAGATTCTCTAGGATCTGATTGGAATCTAGCACATAAGCAAACACTAAATAAATTGTCAGGCGTTGAAGCCGTCAGATAGAGGAGAGAACCAATCATACCTCTGTAGACCTTATGTTCTACCTTTTTACTTACCTCTTCCTTTTCCAGAATGCACGTGGGATGCATTGGAATCTTTGAGGGCTTACATTCTGAGAGATCAAATTTCTTCATAAGTTTTCTGACATATTTGCTCTGATGAATGTAAGTTCCTTCTGGAGTTTGATTAATCTGAATGCCCAAAAATAATTTTAGTTCCCCCATTAGGCTCATCTCAAATTCTGCCTGCATACATTTAGCAAACTCTCTCCCCAGAGAGGGTTTAGTGGATCCAAATATGATGTCATCAACATAAATCTGACATACTAAGATGTCATTCTTAACTGTCTTACAGAATAAGGTTGTGTCCACTTTCCCTCTGGTGAATTCCTTTTCTAATAGGAAGTTACTTAGTCATTCATACCAAGCTCTGGGAGCTTGTTTCAGACCATAGAGTGACTTCTTTAGTTTGAAAACATATTCTGGGTGTTTGGAATTCTCAAACCCATGGGGTTGGTGCACATATAACTCTTCATCTATATAGCCATTTAAGAATGCACTTTTGACATCCATCTGATACAGAGTGATGCCCTTGTTTACAACAAATGATATTAAAATTCTGATAGATTCTAACCTAGCGACTGGAGCAAAGGTTTATGTATAGTCTATCCCCTCTTGCTGACTATAACCTTGTGCTACCAGTCGTGCTTTGTTTCTGATGACTTCTCCTTGCTTGTTCAGTTTGTTTCTGAACACCCACTTTGTTCCAATAACATTGAATCCTTTTGGTTTGGGAACCATATCCCATACGTCATTTCTGGTGAATTGATTCAATTCCTCCTGCATTGCCAGAATCCAGTCATTTTCCATAAGTGCTTCATAAATTGTTGTTGGTTCAATCAGAGAGACCAGTCCCATGAGGTATTCTTCAGAGTTTCTGAATGTTGATCTTATTCTTATTGGATCATCCTTCTTTCCTAGTATTTTATCTTCTGGGTAAGCTATGTTGCTTCTAGATATCCTTTTCTGAGGTTGATCAACTGAAGGTATTAGATTGCTTGCAGTAACTCTTTCGGATGTTGTGGGAGCGTCTCTGTTGAGAACTTTTGACGAGTTGTCTTCAGTACCTATGAGTTCAACTTCCATACCTGCAAGGAATTCATTCTTCTTTGACTTTTGAGAGTCAAGCTATTCATCAAACCTAACACTGATTGACTCTTCAACAATCTGTGTTTCTGTATTGTATACTCTTTACCCTCTTGAGCGTTCAGAGTATCCTAACATAATACACTTTTGTGCTTTAGAGTCAAACTTGTTCAAATAATTTTTTGTATTCAGAATAAATAAAGTGCATCCAAATGGATGAAAATAAGAAATGTTGGGCTTTCTGTTCTTCAACAATTCATATGGAGTCTTTTCCATAATAGGTCTTATGGAGACTCTATTCTGAATGTAACACGCTGTGTTGATTTCCTCTGCCCAGAAGATCTTAGCAATGTTAGTCTCATTGATCATGGTTTTGGTCATTTCTTGCAATGTTCTGTTCTTTGGTTCTACAACTCCATTTTGTTGGGGGGGGGGGGGGGGGGGGGGGTTCTAAGACAAGATAAGTCATGCAAGATGCCTTTTTTATTAAAAAATAATTCAAAATTTTTATTTTCAAATTCCCCACCATGATCACTTCTGACTTTGAAAATTCTAAGATCCTTTTCATTATGAACTTGGTTGCAGAAGGTAACGAACACATAATGTTACTCGTCCTTGTGTCTTAAGAACTTTACCCATGTCCATCTGCTATAGTCATCTACGATTACTAACCCATACTTCTTTCCACTCACAGACGCAGTTTTTACTGGTCCAAATAAGTCAATGTGCAGAAGTTTTAATGGCTTAGAGGTGGAAACAACATTTTTGGATTTGAAAGAAGGTTTTGCAAATTTTCCTTTCTGACATGCTTCATACAGAGCATCTGAGATGAACTTCAAATTTGGAAGTCCTCTGACCAGATTGAGTTTGTTAATCTGAGATATTCTTCTCATACTAACATGCCTCAATCTTCTGTGCTAGAACCATTGCTCGTTGTTAACAGAAAGTAGGCATTTTACATTCTGACTCTTTAGTTCAGAAAGTTTTATTTTATAAATGTTGTTTTTCCTCTTTCCATTAAATAGGATAGTCCCATATTTCTGACTAATAGCTTTGCATGAATTTTGATTAAATATTATATCATAATCGTTATCACTTAATTGACTTATGGATAATAGGTTATGCATTAATCCATCAACTAATAATACATTATTTATAGACGGAAGGTTTCCATTACCTACTGTTCCAGAGCCAATGATCTTTTCTCTTTGGTTGCCTCCAAATCCCACGTAGCCTCCAGGCTTAAGTTCCAGGCTTTGGACCATATGCCTTCTTCCCGTCATGTGTCGAGAGCATCCAGATTCCAGGTATCATGACTGGTGTTTTAGCCTTGCTGCTAAAGATATTTGCTACATATATAATTTTATCCTTAGGTACCTATATCTTCTTGGGTCCTGGTTTGTTAGTTTTAACAAAATTATGATTGAATTTTGGTTTGACAGAATAATCACTACTTGTGTATTTTATGTCATGTGTGTGCCCATATATAAAATGTGAATAGAGTAATGTGCGTTTTATGACTAAGTCCATGGCATGTTTAGGTGTATATACCTTACCTTGATATCCTATCCCTTTTCTTCCATTTCTGCTAACTCCATAGATCATTGAAGCCATCTTGCTTCTATCTATGTTTCTAGCTAGAAACTTCTGAAAGCTGTAATCATACTCTTTGATGACCTCATCAGCATTATTGGGAGTCTCTAAGATTGTTTCCTTCTGAGAATTTTGCAAATCATTTTCTAATTTTGAAATTTTTTCTTTTAGCTCAGAATTCTCTAATATGAGACTCTCATACTTTTCAGAGGAAGAGGCAAGATCCCTTTTCAGGTTCTTTAATTTGACTATGATATGCTTATACCTTTCCAGAATTTCATTTAGACTTTCTGCAAGTTTAGCCTTAGTAAAATTAATGGTAAAGTCAGGGAATACATCTTCAATGTCTGATTTTGAATCTGAACCAGAAGCTTCACTTTCTTCTGACATGTTTTCCATGAGAGCTATATTTTCTCTTTCATCATCTGACTCTGAGTAAGCTTCAGAGGTGTCTGAATCATCCCATGTTTCCATGAGACTTTTCTTCTTTTCCTTGAAGGACTTCTTTTTGGGCTTCTCCTTCTAAAGCCTTTGGCAGTCACTTTTGTAGTGCCCTTGCTCATTACACTCATAGCAGATGATGTCCTTGTTATTTGGATTTCTGTATCCTGAAGAACCTTAAGATCTTTTGTGTCCAGAGGAAGACTCAAGCTTTCTGTATTTGGAGGAGGATTTATTCTGATTCTCTGATCTTCTAGGATTTCTGAATTTCCTTTGTCTCTGCTTCCACAGTTGGTTCACCCTTCTGGAGAGGAGATACAATTCATCTTCTTCTGATGAAGATCCATCAGAAGTTTCTTCCACAACCTGCAAAACCTTAGAGTCATATTTTCTGTTAGATTTTAAAGCTAGTGGCTTACCTTGCTTTTGAGGCTCATCTTCTTCTAGCTCTATCTCGTGACTTTTGAGGGAGCTGACAAGTTCCTTCAGAGATATTTTGTTTAGATCTTTGGCTAGCTTGAGTGTTGTGACCATTGGCCTCCATTGCTTAGGTAAGCTTCTGATGATCTTCTTAACGTGATTAGCAGTAAAATACCCTTTGTCAAGAACCTTCATTCTAGCAACAAGGATTTAAAATCTTGAAAACATAGCTTCTATGGATTCACTATATTCCATCTTGAATGCCTCATACTTCTGAATGAGCGGAAGGGCCTTGGTTTCTTTGACTTGAATGTTGCCTTCATGCGTCATTCTCAGATAGTCAAGGATAGAGAGAGAGATGGGCCTAATTATTAAGGGTGTAAATAGCAAGGATATTGGCCCATTTGATGCTGGTCCATTGGACTTTTTGGGATCCCCTGCGTATGCGTTAACTGGCCTAGAGTGTGCCTTCAAGGCTTGGCCACCAGATCTGGCCATCTGGCCATCTGGCCATCTAGTGCTTTGATGGTGAATGTCCATGGTGGAAATCTGGCCCATGCGTGCACATGATCACCTTAAAGAAATTGGAAAAATAACAAATCCTGGAGGCAGGGATCGAACCCCTAACCTCCAGCCTCTGAATGCCTTAACGCTAACGTGGTGACCGCTGGGCTATGTTGTTCTATTTGTTAACAAAATACAAAATAACAATAATATAAGAAAACAAATGCGTTAGTGGAATTTTTCCGTGGAATTCAAACAGGCCAACAGAGGGGTGACAATGCATCATCCCCTTCCTCCATCCGTTGCTAAAACTCTGTAACACTTATAGCTACGGACGCTGGCCGTCACTTCCAGTCGTGCTTGTTCAAAAATCTCCTACAAGCCATGAAAATGGTTTCTAGGACCATGGTTGAACTCGTCATCTCCTTCTTATTGCAACCATGCCCATTATTAGGGCCAATTTTTCCTGAAACGAAAATCCCTAAAACCAAACACAAAACCCTAGCAATGGTGATCCATGATACAGAGCATATAAATGAAATTTGTTATTACAAAAAGCTTGCAAATGATATGTAGATTAAGAATGTGCAATTATTTCATGTTAACAATGCCTAATTTCCAAAATACGAAATCAAGAACAGGGTTGCTTCGTGAACGACTTACAGCGCTTGGAAGGGTCTGAAAATGCCTGGTTTTGCTTGCTTTCGCTTGTAGAGATGGCCAGGAAGAGATTGAGACCAACACCAAGCCTTGAAACTGCCTCTAGACTTTATTTCTATCTCACACTTTGTTGGTGTTTTTGAAAATTTTGTTCTTGCTCTCCAATTGATCTCCAACCCTTATTCTTGTCTGCACACGACCCTTATGTAATGCACAATGTATTAGGGTTCCAACTTATGTCCAAATCTTCCTCTTTTAATCACTTTGATATTTGATTTGATCCTCCATTAAAGCTTTCCAAAATTTGCTCATTTGCAATCTTTTTGTACCCACATGGCTTGATACGAATTGGGAATGGTTTGCTAGATTTGATTAAAGCCTTAAACAGTCAAAAGATCCATTGATATCAATATTTGCGATTTTATTTGATTTGTTTTGATTTAATTCAAATTAATTCAAATAAAAATCAAAATAATTAATAAAAATATGATATGGACACATGGCCAAGGATAGAGCACGTGGGCAATAATGCCAACCCAAAACAAGTGAAAAAGAATGGGCCCATTTGGCAAAATTTGATGTTTTGGGGATAGTTAACTTTTGACAATTTTACAAAAAAGTCCAACTTGAACAATGCATAACTTCCTCAATTTTGACTCTTTGGAGGTGTTATTGGACTTTTTAGAAAGCTTGAGATGTCCTCTAATCAACCCTGTTGGTCTAGTCTCAATTTGATCTTCCATGCTCGTGTATGAAGCTTTGACAAAAAAGGTGTTTTTGTTGACTTTTCAAAATAACCTATAATGTCCAAATTCATAAATTCTTGTGAGTGCATATTTTGATCTTGGGGCATGAAGATGGATTGTATGTAATTGCATCCTATTCAAAATGAGCTTTGGATGGGTCATTTCTCATAAAGTATGAGAAAGTTATGCTTGGTCAAAGTTGAGTTGACTTTTCCTACAAAACCCTAATTTAGCAACTTTTGAATCTTGATGATTTTTGAGAAATCCTTGATTAATCATGATCAAACCTTGATAAAATGATTAAATATATTTCAATATGAGAATGTTGACAAAAAATCTTGAAGTTTGACTGTATGTAGGTAACAGTTGACTTTTGCCCTAGCACAGTCGATTTTTGGACCTTTGAGCAATTGACTGAGCAAACTTCCTCTGCAAGGCTTGAAACTTGACATGGATGATCTTCAGAACATATTAGGACATTTGTGAGAACTTGGGTTCATTTGGAGTCAAGGATCTTGATGCAACATGAAACCCTAATTTGGGGTAGACTGCCTTAGGAGAGAGCTTGTTTGACCAATCCTTGAGCAACCTCGGGCAACTTGGAGATTTTTTCTTGCAATGTTTTGAGGAATATGGGAGGGAAAATTTTGGGGTACAACAGGTAGCATACCCAAAAAAACACGCGAAATTCAAACGGGCCAGTGGTATGCTGCCACCTCTTGTCTTCTTCCTAGAACTATGGTCTTCGGTATCAGAATTTTACCTACGGACAAAATTATCACTAAAGGCTATAGTGACAATTTTTGTCCGTAGCTACATCCCTGCAATATTAAAAATGTAATACAAGTAAGATAAATTGAAACTACAGCCAGGGATCAATCATAAATTTGCCCCTGAATGTTATGGTACCCATAATCTGGTCCAATATTCCCTAGAGAAGGAAACCCCAAATTCGAGCTTATGAACCCTAGCCATGCCAAGAAGCTATTCCTGCGCTTAAAATTTAATAAAACCAATCAAAAACATTGCAAATGTGATAGCAAGCATGAATAGATGATCAAAATACATTCATGATGGACAAATCATTGAAATCAAGTTTGGAAACAATATAAACTGTGACTATAGAGAGCATGATTCTTGACGTTTCAGGCTTTAGGAATGCTTGCAATGGCTTTAGAGGCTCTCTTGGAGTATGTTTTGATACTTATTTGGGACTAAAACAAGATGGAAATGGAATATCGAGTTTGACAACTTTAGTGTTTTTTTTGCAAATTGGACATGGGTTCTCCAGGTCATGTCTCCCTCTTTAATGCTTGCCAGAAGCTTGTTTATATAGAGAATTATGAGAGGACACGAAAATGCCATGTTTGTATCAGCTATGGACAAGCTTTTGAATGCCATGAATGTCCATTTGTAACCTTGGCCAAAGTTTATGGATTTTGTCCATTTTAAAATTTTAATGTACCTAGGCTGAATTGGGATTGCTACATACGAAAATTGGGGCCTCTCCATGTACCAAACCAAGCCCAAATGATAATGCCCCATATACTTTGCAATAATATTGATTTCTTTGATTTTTAATTAAGTAAAATTAATATAAAATACAAATAAAATCAAGACTATGCAAAAATGGTCCTAGGGGTCCTCTATGGTCTTAGGAATATGTTAGAAGTTCAAAAATTTAAGCCATTGCCTTAAAAATTCAAATTTTCCCAATGCATATTTCTTGAAATTTCCCAATTTTCCAACCTTGGGAAAGCCATAACTTGATCAATTTTTATCTCATGATGATGATCTGGTACTTTTTGGAAAGCTAAATATGTCCACTTCAATCCATCTTTTGATCAATTTTGATTTTGAAGAAGTTATATGGATGTTAAAGGTCTTAGCAAAAAGTGGCTTTTATTGACTTTCTAAAAATGGCCTGTAATGTATGAACTTGTATCTTTAAAATGGTGAATTTCATGGACTTTAGGGATGAAAAGAAGTTTTAGATAATTGGATTCTCTTCAAAATGAGCTTTGGTTGGAAAATTTATGATAAATTATGAGAAAGTTATTCTTGGTCGAAGTTTGGTTGACTTTTCATATAGAAACCCTAATTTGCTATTTTTGACTTTTGATGAATTAGGAGCATTTCTTGAGGAATCATGATCAACCCTTGATCAAATGATGGATATCACTTCAAAATGTTGATGTTGACCAAAAATCTTGAATTTTGACTGTATATAGGTCACAATTGACTTTTGACCTAACATAGTTGATTTTGTAATACTTGAGCAATTGTGTGAGCAAACTTATTGAGCAAAGCATGAAACTTGGCATGGATGATCTTGAGGACATATTAGGACCATGGGAAGAATTTGATACCATTGGAGCTCAAACATCTTGATGAAAATGGAAACCCTAGTTGGGGGTTCATTGCCTTAGTAGGAGAGTTATCTGGTCAATCCATGGTCCACCTTGCGCAATTAAGAACCTCTAGTGGTATGTCTTGTGCGAAAATGGGAGGGAAAATTTTGGGGGTACAACAGCTACCCCTGTTCAATCTTCTTAAACCTGAGTATGTAGATTCGCTTGTATACCTTTCGTGATCTGAAGGAGGAAGATGATTGAACACTAGAGTACCCAGAAATTTACACTCGCATGAAGTGAATGTCGATTGATAATATATGGAATAGGCTTACAGATGCCATTTGGAAGGCGACAGAGAATCGTCGGAGATGGTCTTAAAGATTCCATCCAGAAAAGATATCAGTTGCATAAGAGATTCCTTCGTGAGGATTCCTGTACCTGCCGTTGAGGAGGACTTCGCTGGGGAATGTTGATTTATGTCCTGGGAAATAGAGTCTCGGAGCTTCGGTTGTCCATTACTCTACTAGGGAATTAACTCTTGATTGATGAGACAAAAGTGAGTTGTTATCTGGTCGAGTTCAGGTTTTACGGCGACTTACTAGGGAATATGAAATCGAATGTATCTGGTTGGGTTCAGGTTTTACAGTGTTGTAAACTATTGTCTGGAGATAAAAGAGAAGGAACCTATTGTAACACGGTGGGAGAACTGACTTGCTATTTTTGTGTTTGATCGCAAATGTTGCGGTTAGAATGAGTGGCCACCGACTTTTCTTTTATCCAAAAGGAAAGGCTGAAAAGAACAGGAAAGACCTTTGAGATGTTTTCTTGAGTTCAGGGGGTAGATTATGAAAAGGGGAGGTATTAGCACCCTTTTCATCCATGGTTTTCCATGGGATCTTAGTTACTTGCTAGATCACTTGCTTTTGTTTTAAAATATGCTTTGTGTGGTTTTTGAAAGTATTTTGAAAAGGTGCCATTGTTGTAGCCAAACTTTGTAATGATTCTCGTTCGTAAGAATGTATACAAAGTGTTCGATCTTTTGAAAATTTTTTCAAGTTTGAAAGATGTTTTTGAAAGTGTTGTTGTTTGTTTTGAAAATAGCAAGGATATTTTTGTTTTTAAATTGAGCAAGTAACTAGGAACATTCTACCTACTTAAAAGTTTTTCATGTTCATTTCCTCTTTCCTTTGACATTGTTATCTTACCATTGATTTGGTAAGTAACCTTATCTTTGGGTGTAAACGGGACGGGCGAGGGTCATCGTATAACCATGATTAACAATGTTGTAAGATATCTTAGCATTTTCTTTAGGGACTAAGATCATTTTGAAAGGCAACATGGATAACGTCATCGAGGGACTATGATCTTGTATTTTTGCTTGTTTTTGCTAAGATACTTCACATGCATAATATGGCCATTTTTATAAGGAAATAAAGTGGATTTAACCTAGGGGTGTATGTGTGCAAGTGTATTGATTTGCATGCTTGATTTGTCTTGATTAGGGTTTTCTATTTGTTGGTTTTAATCTTTCCATACAAAACCCTAATTACTAGCATTTGTATATAAAGAAATAAATTGCGGAAATTAAAATTACTACACTATTATATCATTTAGGGGAGGGGTGTACAAATTACAAATGGGGAATTGCAAGAAATTAAATCTAAATAATTATTACAACCATATTGAATTTAAATAAATGTACAAAATTGAATAAGTAAAAATGCAAGAATGTAAATGTAAATAGAAATGTGATTTTTGTTTGGTTTTTCATGAAAAGGGTTTTTTGACTTAATTGATTAAAATAAAATAATTAACTAAAAATAAGAAAATTAAGATTAAGTTAGTAAAATAAATCAATTTAAAGAAAACAAGATTTTTAGGGTTTTTT
Organism: Vicia faba; assembly: GCA_948472305.1. NCBI lineage: Eukaryota > Viridiplantae > Streptophyta > Magnoliopsida > Fabales > Fabaceae > Vicia > Vicia faba. The sequence continues at coordinate 1,433,772,167 of OX451741.1, read as the reverse complement.
GTGAATTTAATTAAATTAGTGAATAAAAAATAATTAAATAAAAGTCCTAAATTCTAAATTGATTTTAACTTACAAGAAAATAATATAATAATAATTAAAATTTATTATCTAAGTATTTAAAAAAAGGAAATTAATTTATTAAAGAAAATGTTTTTGTTCTTTTAGTTTTATGAAGAAAGTAAACTAAATAAAATATAAATAATAAAAATATAAATATTTTTGTATTTTTGTATTTTTTATTAATGAAAATAATAATAATAATAATAATAATAATAATAATATTAATAAAAGATGAAATAAAAATAAAATTAAAATAATAAAGTCAGGGAGGTTAAAATTAAATTGTAGAGGTTTGTTAGAAAAAACAGTTTTTTTTTAATTTGGCCCAATTGATGTTTTTGTTTGGAAATAAGAAAATAAAAACAGGGATATGGGCAGCGTGGTATGAGAAAACATGGGGGGTATTAGTGAGTAAACAAAATTCAGGCCCAAGGGAGAGAGCCCAAACGCGCTGGAAGGAGAAATGACAAAAAAATGTGGAAAAAAGCAAAAGGCAGAACACTGAGGTTCGAACCCATGACCTCTTGATTACGAACGCGCTGCCTTACGACTGTGGTGGCTATACATCCGTTAATATAACTGAAATGATAAATATATAATACAAAACAAGTCATGAATACACTTCATCTTCAACCTCTAGCCAGACCACCTGTATCTTCACGATTTCTCAACAAAAATGAAATATGCACACATGAAAGCTGCTCCATTTTTCCATACGAATCCAACCATATAAATATCACAAGCTATAAATCAAAGCTGAATGAGAATTTTATGAAGTACCAAATTTTGACCTAATTATTTTCAGAGATTCAGATTTAAAATCTAACTACTCAAGCAACAATAATGAAATCTAAGGACATGGTTAGCTTCATGACAATAATATCTACATTTCTTATTCATAAATAAACCAATAATGATGTTTGTATGAAGAGTTCCAAAGTTAGAAAACTCACCTTCCAGTGATTGGGTTAGTTTCCTCAAGTTCCCAGGAAGCTAATGTGATGCTTGGTTTGAGCTGAAAGTGGCTGAGGAGTTCCAGAGAAGTCAAGGTGCAAGCTGTTGTTTTTGAAAATGGTAGATGGTGATTGAGGTGTTACAATCGTGTTGCAGGTGTTGGAATTGTTTGTATATGTTATTTAGAATCTTTTGAAAGTAAAAGGCCAAGAAACGCACGAGCAAATTTGGAGATTGGATTTAAAACGTAGAAATGGCAAGTTTTGAGATGTTTTTGGTGGTTCTATGTTTTATGGGATTTCAGGGCTTGAGCATTCGTGTGTTTTCTTGCAAATGACTTGTGTTTATGTATGGGAAAGGTTTGGATACTTGAGATGGTCAGAAGTATAAGATCACATGTTTTTGCTTCTTGGCTTGTTTTTAAAGTAAGGTTGACAAACATGGTTTCAATGCATAGTACAAAGTTATCTAGAGTGGTTACCGACTTTAAACATGCTTATCTTACTTTGTAGAGGAAGTTTGTGCATAAGGAACAAGTGCAAAGCTCAATGCATGTGGACTTTGCATAAAGCTTGCTTTATGTAAATGGCAATGGTGGCTTTGTGCCATTAATGGAAAATTGTCTCGGATAAAGCTTGTATCAAATGGATAATAGCTCAAAAGCAAGTGTAGAATTCTGATTAGGCAAAGATTTTGAGGTTTAGAGGCCTGCAAAGCAAGATTGTGCAGCATGGCTATAGATTTGGTTCATGTTGCATCACAAATTTTGCCTTGCAAAATAACTTGAAACTCCAACTTCTGGCCTTTGATTCTCCTTTCTCATAAATGATATCAAGGAGTTCGTGGACATTTTGGAAATCTTGTAATGTGCTCTACAACCTCTCTATGAATCAATTTTGCAAAATCAAAACGGAACTATATGAAACTTGGGTCAGAAGTTAGGTCAAAATCCTGACCTAAAATGCTCAAAATTTCACAAAGTGTTTTAGTTTCATGACCATGACTTCATGGATTAATAAATTGAGATCCATGCATTTCTAGGTGAAGTTGTGTAAAGAAATGTTTTATATCTCATGGGGTTCTACAACTTTCATGTTGAAAGTTTCTTTTGAATCATCTTGCATCATGGTGAAAAATTGGCTCAAAGTTGTGAAAAATATGAAGTTTTCAACACTTAGAAAAAACTCTAAGTTTGGAAACTTTGACTTTTCAAAATGAAATCTTGACTTTTTGATTTCTTGATGAACAAATTTCATATTTTGACATGTTTTGATGAATTGTGATCTTTGACACCTGATTTTGACCAAAAAGTGAAAGTTTGACTTTTCAATGTACGGTTGACTTTTGATCAGTTGACTGAAAATCAACTATCAATTCAATTGATCTTGAGCAATGTTTTGAGTCATTCCATTATGTAAAAATGAAGCAATTGAAATCTTGATATCATGCCTCAAACCAATTAACCATTTGCTAGGTCAAAAATAAAAAAATTTCCCTTTCTCAATCAGAACCCTAATTTTGACCATTTTGCCCTTTTGATGATTTGATCAAATTTCTTGAGGAATTATGGTCAAAACTTGATAAAATGATACATATGAGTTTATAATGTTTATGTGGATAAATAATTATGAAGTTTGAACGTAAATTGGCCACAATTGACTTTTTACCCAATACAATTGATTTTTTAGGTCAACCGCTCAATTGACTGAGAAAAAATGTGATCCAAGGCTTGAAACTTGGCATGAGTAATCTTGGGGGTCCATAATGATCCATGAAAGTCATATGAAGAATTGAAAGTTCAATTATCCTTGACATATTTCAAACCCTAATTTCAGTCATTAGTGCTTAAGGAGGTGTCTTGAGTTGATTAACCCTTGTGCAGTCTTGAACCCAAGGAGATCTCTGTGAGAAAATATTTGATAAATGAGAGGGTAAATTTTGGAGTACAACAACTGCCCCTATTTAATCTTCTTAAACCTGAAGAGTTAGATTGGCGGATCCTCCATTCGTGACTTGAAGGTAGAAGATTATTGGACCCTAAAGTGCCCAGAAATTTGCACTCGAAGTTGGATTGTGAATGGGCTTATAAATGCCATTTGGAGGAATGGTGGAGATTTTCCAGAGATGGGCTTGGAGATTCCATCCAAAGGTAACTGTTGACAAAGAATGTACTAAGTCTGGACTTGATTTCAACTGGAAAAGAATCAGAATAAATATTTGGAGCGACTTATCTGAACTAGAAGAAGTCTTGTATGATGTTTGAATGGGAAGAATCAAAATAAATCTTGGAGTGATTTATCTGAACCAGAAGTTTTCCTTTTGTAAAGTATCAGGGTTAACCGTTGAGGGGTTTAAACTGAACCAAAAGAAATTTTGAATGTTCTTTAACTAGAAAGAATCAGAGTAAATCTTTGAGTGATTTATCTGAACAAGAGAAAGTGCCTACAGGAAAGAATCAGAATAAATCATTGAGAGACTTATCTGAAGCGGCGGGGATTTGGAGAAGAATCAGAACAAATCATTAAGAGATTTATCTGAACCAGAAAAGAAAACTGCGGGAAAAGAATCAGAATAAATCGTTGAGAGATTCATCTGAACCAGCAGGGATCTGGAGAAGATCAGAACAAATCATTGAGAGATTTATCTGAACAAGAGAAGACAGCTGCAGGAAAAGAATCAGAATAAATTGTTGAGATATTTAAACTGAACCGACAGGAGTTTGAAAGAAACATCTTTTGTGTAGATGGTTGACCAATCCTTTCTTGGGAATTGATCTGTAATTGACTTGTTGAAAATTTGACGATAATTTTCTATTGATTGATCTTTCCTGAAAAAGATGAAAAGTTATTTTCATGCAATGTCATGATGTATGAAATGCATGGTGTCATGATGTTCTCAAAATAAATGAGATTGTGTCGTATCTATTTGTGTTGTCAATGTTATTACGTATGGATGTAATGTATGGACACATTAATTGTTATGCCGCAGTATTGTTGGAGTCAGGGAAAATAAATCCTTGAGCACTGCTGGGTATGAGGAGTGTAAGTCTTCAAGTCTTGAAGTTGAAGTGTTTATGAGTCTCCAACTGTTAGAGAAATATACATTTTTGTGAAGGGGAAACACCATGTATTTCTTGTGGACCTCGTGAAATCCTGCTGGGTAATCCTGAGAAACTGGGCGACTTTTACTAGGGAGTGATAACTGGAAGTTTTGTTCCGTCGGGGATGTGAGAGAGCTAGTTATCATTAAGCTGCACACTGTGGGGGATTTGTGGAATAGTCTAAAGACATTATCCTATTTCTTAAAGCCATTAGTGATTGTCTTTCTATTTTCTGTTTCCTTTTTTGGTTCATTTGTAAATAGTAGTCATGTTCAAATGCATATGTTCAAAAATAAATCATTGGACGTTTTCGCAAACAAAACACAGAAAAATAAAAAACATATAGTTTTGCACTTTCAAAGGGATATATTTGGATTAACTTGAATAAGTATCTTTTGTACAATGAGACGAACAATCTAGTAAGAGAATGTCGTCGTAAAAAAATGAAAATTTCATACAAAGAAAAGATAGATATCTTCAATAATCCCATGGGGTTCCCATTCTGCTATAGTCTTCGTGTATCTGAGCGTCTTGTCCACTTGTTGCCTTGTCCAAAGATGATTGGATTGATTAGACCCGTTGAGTTTCTCAATTGATGCTAAAGTTTGTCTGTAAGGTATTCCAGCAGGACATAGTCATATGCTTTAATTCCCTAACTTTTGCCTGGACCGCCCTTTCAGGTTTTCAGTCCACCGGGATACCCTTTTTTGCCCAAGCCGCCCTTTCGGGTTTTCAACTTTTCGAGTGTACAAATTTTTTTATTTTATCCCTAATTTTTGCCCGAACCTTTTTTGTTCATCGGGATGCCCTTGTTTTTCCTAGTTGTGTCAACCTAACGGGTCTCTTATGCGTAGTATCTTTTGACTATGTCCGTGTTTACAGGGTGCGGAAGGTCGTCGCCATCCATAATGGTTAAGATCATTGCTTCACTAGAGAATATGCTTTTGATCACAAATGGTCCTTCGTATGTAGGGGTCCATTTGCCCTTGGGATCACCTTGTGGTAATATGATACGGTTGATTACCAAGTCACCAACCTGATATACCTGACGTCTGACCTTTTTGTTAAAATCTTATATCATGCATTTTTGATACATCTGGCCGTGACAGAAAGTTGTAAGCCTCTTATCATCGATTAGGTTCAACTTGTCAAGTCGAGTTTGGATCCAATCCTTTTCATCCATCCCTGCATCCTTTATGATTCTCAGAGGAGGTATTTGGACTTCAATTGGTAGAACAACTTCCATTCCGTATACCAAGGAAAAGGGAGTTTCCCTTGTTGATGTGTGCACCGTTGCCCTTGTCCTTATAGGTCACTTCCATTTTTTGTACGATATTTTTGATGTTCTTATTTGCGGCTTCGACAACACCATTCATCTTTGGCCGGTAAGGGGAAGAATCATGGTGCTGAATCTTGAATTGCACGCATAGTGCAGTGATCATAGTATTGTTGAGATTCGTACCATTGTATGTGATGATCCTTTATGGGATACCATACCGACAGATGATATTCTGTTTGATAAGTCAGGCTACAACATTCTTGGTAACAGAAGCGAAAGATGCTTCCTCAACCCACTTTGTGAAATAGTCAATGGCCACCAAGATGAAGCGGTGTCCATTAGAAGTTGGAGGTTTGATTTCTCCAATCATATCGATGCCCCACATCGCGAATGGCCAGGGAGCAGTCAGGACATTTAGAGGAACTGGAGGCACATGCACTTTGTCAGCATAGATCTGACACTTGTGACAGGTTAGAAATATGCTTCCATGGTAGACCAGTAGTACCCTTCCCGTAGGATATTTTTAGCCATCTTATGCCCACTGGAATGGGTGTCAAAAGTGCCTTCATGTAGATCAGCCATGATCTTTTCTGCCTCAACCTTGTCTACGCAACAAAGCAAAACAGAGTCATCGTTGCGTTTGTAGAGAATTCCATTACTGATGAAGAACTTAGCAGAGAATATTTTCAAGAACTTCTTATCATTGACTGAAGCTCCTTTCGGATACTCTTGAACCTCGAGATACCTCTTGACTTCATGGAACCAAGGTTGGTCCACTACTTCTTCAGTATCGATCTCGTGACAGTAAGCTGGTTCCTTCATCCGTTCAATGGTGATATGGGGAGCCTTGTTACTGCACTTGAGTTTAAACATGGATGACATGGTGGCTAGCGCGTCTGCTAGTTGATTTTCATCTCGTGGAAAATGCTCAAAGGTAATTTCCTCGAAATGTGGGATTAATGTCAACACATGTTGTTTGTAAGGGATGAGGTTAGGGTGTTTAAACATGGATGAATGATGACTAAGGCTGAATCTCCAAATACACTCAAGGACTTGATTCCCAAATGTATGGCAACTTTGAGACCAAAAATACACGCTTCGTATTCTTCCATGTTATTGGTATAGTTGAAGCAAAGTCTTGCAGTGAAGGGAGTATGACATCCTTATGGGGATATGATTACAGCTCCTATGTCATTGCCAAGTGCGTTGTAGGCTCCATCAAAAACAAAGGTCCATCGGGATCCTTGTTCAAGTCTTTCATATGGTCTGAGTTCTTCATAGGTGTTTACCATCACGATGCCTTCATCTGGGAATTCGAACTTCATAGACTGATAGTCATCCACAGCTTGATGAGCAAGGTGATCGGCTAGTACACTTCCCTTTATTGCTTTTTGGGTAGTGTACTGAATGTCGTATTCAGTCAGAATCATCTTTCATCTCGCTATTCTCCCAGAGAGGGAAGGTTTCTCAAATATGTATTTAATTGGATCCATCTTGGATATCAATAAGGTAGTATGGGTCAGCATATATTGTCTTAGCCAGCGAGCAGCCCATGCTAGAGCGAATAAAGTTTTCTCGAGCAATGAATATCTTGTTTCACAGTCGGTAAACTTTTTTCTCAGGTAATAAATAACATGCTCTTTTCGGCCAAACTCGTCATGCTACCCTTGCACACACCCCATTGAATTTTCCAAGATAGTTAGATACATGATCAAGGGTCTTCCCTCGACTGGAGGCATCAAAACAGGAGGCTCTTGTAGGTACTCTTTGATCTTGTCGAAGGCAGCTTGGCACTCATCATTCCATTTGGCTACTTGATATTTCTTCAATAATTTGAAGGTTGGTTCACAAGTAGCGGTCAAGAGAGAAATGAATCTGGAAATGTAGTTTAGCTATCCTAAGAATCCTCTGACTTCCTTCTCAGTACGAGGAACAGGCATTTCTTGTATTGCTTTTACCTTGGCAGGGTCCACTTCGATACCTTTACCATTGACAACGAAGCCTAGGAGTTCACCGGACCTCACCCCAAATGTGCATTTATTCGGGTTCAACCCTAGCTTGTACTTCTTTAGTCTCTCAAACAATTTCTGCAAATGGTCAAGATGTTCCTCTTCAGTTTGAGATCTGGCTATCATGTCATCCACATAGACCTCTATTTCATGATGAATCATGTCGTGAAATAGAGCTACCCTGGCATGCTGATAGGTTGCCCCAGCGTTCTTCAACTCGAATGGCATAACCTTATAACAGAATGTGCCCCACTATGAGACGAAGGTCGTTTTCTCCATGTCCTCAGGTGCCATTTTGATTTGATTGTATCTTGAGAAACCATCCATGAATGAGAACACTTTATGATGTGTGGTATTGTCGACCAGAATATCAATATGGGGGAGTGGGAAATCATCCTTGGGGCTTTCCCTATTCAAATCTCAATAATCCATGCACATTCGTACCTTGCCATCCTTTTTAGGTACCATAATAACATTGGCGACTCGTTGTGGATAGGAGGTAACATCTAAGAATCTGGTGTTGAACTGTTTCATGACTTCGGCCTTGATCTTATCTGACATGTTTGGCCACATGCGACGGACTTTCTGTTTTACTGGAGGGCAGTCTTCTTTTGTCGGTAGACGATGGACCATAATATCAGCATCAAGTCCTGGCATGTCCTTGTATGACCAGGAAAAGACCTCAACATAATCATGTAGCAACTGAGTTAGACGTTTCTTGACACTGGGTTCCAGATTGGCCCCCACCTTTACTTCTTTCTTGTCTTCTTCGGTACCTAAGTTAACTGTATCCACTGGTTCTTCGTGGGGTTGTATGGTCCTTTCTTCTTGTTGTAGTAACCTGCCTAGTTCCCCTGGAACTTCACAATCTTCCTTACCTTCGCCTTCGGCTTGGTAGATTATATTTTCAAAGTCACAATAGGCCATAGAAGAAATGTTACCCATGGGATCCTGAGTGGATGTAGATCTGCATTTTGAATGTGAGTGTGTGTAAGAGTATAACTATCTTTGAAAGAAAATAAAAATGTAGAAAAAGAAAGACAAAGAGCATAAAGTTTGCATGCAAAAACGTCCATGCTTTATTGATGACATATGAAAATGAGGTAACAACCCTTACAAATGAACCATTGTGCCTCGGGTAAGATACAAGGTTTTAAAAGTCTGAATTGTTTAATTATTACAAGTCCGGAAAAATTTAAAGACAATTACTGTTAGATAAATGTAATTGGGAAAAAATCTTTAGCTTCCCAGTTGGTGAGTCCTCCGTTGATAGTTGGGAAAATCCATTCCTCTAGGTCGTAGCTGTCATCATCATCCTACATTGTGTTGACTCCATGGTTACTGACGAACATCTTTCTGGGCTCCTAAAGTGAAACTCAAACAAAATTTGTCCGATTTGTATGGGATATACGGGAGTTGGCCCCAGATAGTACACACACCTTCTTCGATTACGGCCTTGGCATCTTTCAGTGAAGACATCTTTAGAGGAGGTCTTGTAATCTTCGGGACTTGGGAAACAGTATTGGTAGCTGCCATTGTTTGTGGGACTTCCTCGAAATGCTGAAACGGAGTTTTAATGAATTCACCATCCAATTCCACGTATCTGAATGAGTTCAAGTTACTGACCATATATTCCTCTTCTCTGTGGACAGTAATGATTTTTCCCTTGGTTGGGTATTTCAGCATCTGATGTAATATAGAGGTGACGGCACCAGCGTCATAAATCCATGGTCGGCCCAATAAACAGGAATAGAAAAAGCCAATGTCCATCACGTAAAAAGTTAAATCAAAGGTTTGATTTCCAACTTTTATGGGGATGTACACCTCCCCATGCACCATCCTATTCGATTCTTCGAAGGCCCTTACCACTATGTTGTTGGGTTTTAAAGTCATACCTTCACAGTCTAGTCTATCTAAAGCCTTCTTAGGACGCATATTCAAAGACGAGCCAGTATCAACCAGGACATGAGACAAAGTTGTTCCCCGCATTCAACAGAGACATGCAATGCCTCGTTGTGTTTCCTCCCTCTAAGTGTCAGGTCAGCATCAGAAAAGCCAAAACCATTATCAGCGGTCAAGCTGACCACACAGTCTTGTAACTGGTCAGCAGAGGTTTCTTGTGGTACATGGGAAGTTTTAAGAAATTTCACCAAGGCCTTCGCATGAGCCTCAGAGCATAACAATAAAGCCAACATTGAAATCTTTGACGGAGTCTGCCCTAGCTTTTCGACTACGTTGTAGTCGCTTCTCTTTATAATTTTCAGAATTTCTTCCATCTCCATTTGGGAGGCCTCTGGGATAGATACTGATTGCGCCTTCATCCGGACTGGCTCAACCATAATTCCTTTTCCCCGAGTCTCGGTCGACTCGGTTATAGGGCTGTCAGTAGGAGTAACCATGGGAATTGTAGTAGTAGGAACAAAAGTAGGGATGATCATAGGATCGATAATAGTTTTTGGAGGAGAAATCTCGAGAGAGAATACTCTGCCACTTCGGGTTATCTTGTTGGTTCCCACAATGTTGCTGATGTCGGGGTTAGCCTTCTCAAAAATCGAGTCTTCATCATCCAGCCAATCTTGCTTGACGCTGTGATAGTAGACGTCGCCCCCATAGTTCCATGGGACAATTTTATATGAGGAGTAGGGAATCGGCCCTGGCATAGTAATTATCAGTGGAGCCACCTTAGGAACTGATGTAATCCTAACTGGTCTTTTGGTGGAGACCCTGGAAGGATTCACGAAATGGTTACTATTGAAACATCATTGTAAGAAATGGTTGGAACGGGAGTCTTCTCAAACAAAATCTCTTTTTCATCCATTAGACGCTGGACACATGCTTTCAGTAAATGACAACTAGTTAGTTGCGATAAACAGAAGTGGCAGCTTTCGTCACATCCCAGAAATAAACCGGCCTTCAACAGGTTCCTCTTGACAGTCAGGAGAGGAGTAATAAGTTCATCAACAACAGTAACAAACATATCATCTTCAACAGTGTTAACATCACATCCATGCTTGGGCATAGGAGCGGTGATAACATTTTAGATTTCAGGAGCATCAAATTCAATTTATTTTTCTTCGAGAAGGTCTTACACCGTGTTTTTCAAAGCCCAACAGTTGTTAGTATCATGGCCTGGACTTTCTGAATGGTAAGCACAGCGAGCATTAGGATGGTAATGAGGAGATGCGGTGTTGGGATTCTTCGGGGATTCCTTCAAAGTTACCAGATTAGATATCAACAAATGGGGTAGGACTTGAGACAATGTCATATTAATCCGTGTAAATTGTCTTACCAGACTTTTTGTTCTAGGCTGATTGCTCCTTTATTGAGTAGGTGCAGGCTTAGGGATCATGATAACGCTTACCATTGGACGACATTCAGTTCTATCTTGATTCCTTTGAGGATACACAACACCAACTTCTTTCTTCCTGATAAATGGTTTTCTGACGGCACTAGAGAATGCGTCCTTTTGGATCTTCCCACTCTTAATCCCAACTTCCACTCTTTCCCCAGTCAAGATTAATTCAGTGAAGCCTGCTGAACAGCTTCCAATTAGATGATTGAAAATGGACCATAAAGGTCCCTAGAAACATATCCACTAGTTCCCTTTCAGACAGGGGAGGCTGGACTCTTCGTGCTAGGTCCCTCCTTTTCTGAGCGTAGTCTTTGAAGCCTTCGCTTGAAACCATAGCCATACTCTAGAGTTGAGTATGGGTGGGAACAAGGTCTGCATTGTACTGATACTGCTTATAAAAAGCAGCGACAAGGTCTTCCCAATTATGAATATTGGCCCTTTCTAGTTGATAGAACCAATCTAGCTGAATCCCGGATAGACTATCTTGAAAGAAGTGGACCCAGAAATCTCTGTCAGCAGTATGAGGCTGTATCTTCCTCATATAAGATTGGAGGTGCATCTTGGGACACGAAACCCCGTCGTACTTAGCAAACATGGTGCCTTGAATTTTGGAGGACTAACAATCCCAGAGACCAAACCCTTCTCTTCAAAGTCCAGCCCGAGTACTTTTTGAATCTCCATTTCACTTAGACGCTCTTCCAGATGTTTGTATTTGTTGTCAGCCGAGGGATACTACTCTTCAGAGTAGTCCACTTATTCTTCCTCTTTAGATTCTGGCTGGGCAGTCAGTTCCTTGCCTTTCCCTTCTTGATTATCCTTTTCACTAGATGACGTTGCGAAGTCTAGGGTCCATCTGGCTGGCCCTGGGAACCTTCTTCCTAGATTCAGAACTCCGGTTGTTTTCTTTGCTTTCTTCTTCTTTTCCTCGATCAAAAACGTTTTCAAATCCTCTTGTCCTTTGGCTAGAGTGAAGAACATCTATTGAAACTGAGCATTATGCGCCTGGAGGTCTTTTACTGTCTGCTCAAGATCCATCTTACTGAAATAAACAGTAGAAAGATGAGGAGACTTGTTGTAAGAAACCTGCTTATGTTATGATGAATGAAGATGCATATGCAATGATTTCAAGGAAATTAGAGATTTAAATTTGCTTTAGACGAAAAAGGAACACACGTCATACTAATTAATGAAAGTTTGAGTACATCATGCCTTCTTTGGGCTTACAAAGAAATCAAAAACTCTAAGATAAAAAAGTTGTACGCATCCTCTTTGGTGCAATGTAGGCATTCAGACTCCGCTCCTCATGAAGTTTCTTGGTGAGTTCTAGAACCTTCTTCTCGCTGGTGTAGAATTGGGCCTCGAAAGTGTATCGCTCCCCCTTAAGCTGTATCGAATCCCTTTTCAAGTCTTTGAGAGAGGTGGGCATGTCAAGATGCAGGATAGTGTATGAAACATCTCCTTCTACAACAGGCTCTTTGATAACCGGAAGAATGGAGGGGTAAGCCATCATAATACTTTGAGCACGATCTCGTACCCATTTGGGGTAAGGCTCAAGAGGGATGGAATTATTGTGCCCCAATGTCTTGCTATATACCATGTTCAACAACCTCCAGGCTCGGATAAACCTCTGGCAGTGACCTTGATCGTCATTCTCATAGTCAAATACTAACCCTTGAATAAGCATCTTATGGGGACCATCCTTTCGGGCGTAACCAAACTGTCTTAAGGCTAAGCAGGGGTTGTAGGTGATACCTCCTTTAATGCCAAGTAATGGGACATTAGGGAATTATCCACAATGGTCGACGATAGTAACATTCTCTATAGTTCGGGAACACCAATGAATGTTTGAATGTTTGAGCATCATCAACCTATGTTACAACCTTGAACCTTGCTCGTTCTTCAATACAGATTGGGGAAGATGCGAAATAAACCATATTTCCAAGATAGGAGTACAACACATAAGGATACCTCTTTTCCTCATAGTGCGAGTGTGAAAAGAATGTAGGATGTCCTCTAACAAAGTAGGCATCGGGTTATGAGACATGAAAATTTTGACGGTGTTCACATCTATGGGTTTGTCAAGATTTGGAAACAAAACCACCCCATAGATGAAGAGAGCCACAATTTCCTCAAAAGCTTGCAAATCCAAGAAGTTCCAACAGTGTTGGGCTTTCTCAAACAAGAACTTGGCTAAGAAACCTTTGACACCACTCCTTGTTTCCCAATTAGTTGTGACATCAGATGGTTGCAAGTGTAGGGCTTGAGCAATCTCTTCTGGATTTGGATCTTTTTCCGTATCATTGAAAGGTAGTTGATTGAGAATGGGAATCCTCAATAGTTGGTAGAATTATTCCAAAGTTGGAACAAGTTGATAATCGGGAAATGTGAAGTAATGGTGTAGATGATCAAAGAACTGGAATAGCACCTTCATCATGTCCTCATCAGTGTTGGAGGTAACAAAGTTTAGGAAGCAACCATGTCATTTGGTAAATGGATAATTTTCGGGAACCCTTGATGCTAGCTCTTTAAGTTGAGGAGGGATCCTTACAAGATTGACTTGAATGGTTTTCCTGCGAATAGAATCCATGTCCTACAAAACAGAACAAAGACAAATCCTAAAATCCTTGAAATGGTTAGTGAATATGAGTATGATGTTATGATGTTCATGATGTTCTGTACAGGTAGATATATACAAATAAAACAAACAAGTCCTTAGGCATTGTTTCAGCGCAAGCCTCTTTAATGGCGACCGAAATATCCCAAAAAACCAAACTTCAATGAGTGTAGTATCGATTATCTACCAATTTTAGACTGCACCAAAGTCGGTCATCTCACTACACCCTAATGGACAAGTTGGTCAAGTAAAGGTTCTAGAAGTTAGTTAGTGCTTCATGACATCACTCAGTGGCCCCGTATTCTCCTTGACTACTCAAGGGCTATCGGTACCCATAAATATGTCACACTAACGTAGCTATTAATGTCGATCGATAATATCGGGAATGGGCTTACATATTCCATTTGGAAGGCGACAGAGAATCGTCGGAGATGGGCTTAAAGATGCCATCTAGAAAAGATATTGGTTGCATAAGAGATTCCTTTGCGAGGATTCCTATACTTGCTATTGAGGAGGACTTCGCTGGGGAATGTTGATTTATGTCCTTGGAAATAGAGTCTAGGAGCTTCGGATGTCCATTACTCTACTGGGGAATTAACTCTTGATTGATGAGACAAAAGTGATCCGTTATCTGGTCGAGTCCGGGTTTTACAGCGACTTACTAGGGAATATGAAATCGACTGTATCTGGTCGGGTCTAGGTTTTACAGTGTTGTAAACTGTTGTTCGGAGATAAAAGAGAAGGAACCTGTTGTAACGCGGTGGGAGAACTAACTTGGTCATTTTACATTTGATCGAAAATGTTGCGGTTAGAAAGAGTCTCCACCGACTTTTCTTTTATCCAAAAGGAAAGGCTGAAAAAAACAGGAAAGACCTTTGAGATGTTTTCTTGAGTTCGGGGGGTAGATTATGAAAAGGGAAGGTATTAGCACCCTTTTCATCTATGGTTTTCCATGGGCTCTTAGTTACTTGCTAGATCACTTTCTTTTGTTTGAAAATGTGCTTTGTGTAGTTTTTGAAAGTATTTTGAAAAGGTTCCATTGTTTTAGGCTAACTTTGTAATGATTCTTGTTGTAAGAATGTATACAAAGTGTTCGATCTTTTGAAAATGTTTTCAAGTTTGAATGATGTTTTTGAAAGTGTTGGTGTCTGTTTTTAAAATAACAAGGATGTTTTTGTTTTGAAATTGAGCAAGTAACTAGGAACATTCTACCTACTCAAAAGTCTTTCATGTCCATTTCCTCTTTCCTTTGACATTGTTATCTTACCATTGATTTGGTAAGTAACCCTATCTTTGGATGTAAAAGGGACGCGCGAGGGTCATCGTATAACCTTGATTAGCAATGTTGTAAGATATCTTAGCATTTTCTTTAGGGACTAAGATAATTTTGAAAGGCAACATGGATAGTGTCATCGAGGGACTATGATCTTGCATTTTTGCTTGTTTTAGGTAAGATACCTCACATGCATAATATGGCCATTTTTGTAAGGCAACAAAGTGGATTTACCCGAGGGGTGTATGTGTGGAACTGTATTGATTTGCATGCTTGATTTGTCTTGATTAGGGTTTCCTATTTGTTGGTTTTAATCCTTCCATACAAAACCCTAATTACTAGCATTTGTATATAAAGCAATAAACTGCGGAAATTAAAATTACTACGCTATTACATCATTTAGGGGAGGGGGTGTACAAATTTCAAATGGGGAATTGCAATAAATTAAATCTAAATAATTATTACAACCATAATGAATTTGAATAAATGTACAAAATTGAATAAGTAAAAATGCAAGTATGTAAATGTAAAAAGAAATGTGATTTTTGTTTGGTTTTTCATGAAAAGGGTTTTTTGACCTAATTGATTAAAATAAAATAATTAACTAAAAATAAGAAAATTAAGATTAAGTTAGTAAAATAAATTAATTTAAAGCAAACAAGTTTTTTAGGGTTTTTTGTGAATTTAATTAAATTAGTAAATAAAAGAATAATTAAATAAAAGTCCTAAATTCTAAATTGATTTTAACTTACAAGAAAATAATATAATAATAATTAAAATTTATTATCTAAGTATTTAAAAAAAGGAAATTAATTTATTAAAGAATTTTTTTTTGTTCTTTTAGTTTTATGAAAAAAGTAAACTAAATAAAATATAAATATTTTTGGATTTTTTATTAATGAAAATAATAATAATAATAATAATAATAATAATAATAATAATAATAATAATAATAATAATAATAAAAGATGAAATAAAAATAAAATAAAAATAATAAAGTCAAGGAGGTTAAAATTAAATTTTAGAGGTTTGTTAGAAAAAATAGTTTTTTTTTGGGAATTTGGCACAATTGATGTTTTTGTTTGGAAATCAGAAAATAAAAACAGGGATATGGGCCTCGTGGTATGAGAAAATAGGGGGGTATTAGTGAGTAAAAAAAATCCAGGCCCAAGGGAGAGAGCCCAAACGCGCTCGAAGGAGAAATGACAAAAAAATGTGGAAAAAAGCAAAAGGCAGCGCGATGAGGTTCGAACCCATGACCTCTTGATTACCAGCGCGCTGCCTTACCACTTGGGTGGCTATACATCTGTTAATATAACTGAAATGATAAATATATAATACAAAACAAGTCTTGAATACACTTCTTCTTCAACCTCCAGCCAGACCACCTGTATCTTCACCATTTCTCAACAAAAACGAAATATGCAAACATGAAAGTTTCTCCATTTTTCCATACGAATCCAACTATATAAATATCGCAAGCTATAAATCAAAGTTGAATGAGAATTTTTGAAAATACCAAATTCTGACCTAATTATTTCCAGAGGTTCAGATTCAAAATTCTAATTACTCAAGCAACAATAATGAAATATAATGACATGGTTAGCTTCAGGACAATGATATCTACATTTCTTATTCACAAATAAACCATTAATGATGCTTGTATGAAGAGTTCAGTAGTCAGAAAACTCACCTTGCAAGAGGGTATCGTGTTTTGAGTTGGGGAAACTTTTGATGAGTTCCAGTGATTGGGTTAGCTTTCTCAAGTTCCCAGGAAGCTAATGTGATGCTTGGCTTGAGCCTAAAGTGGCTGAGGAGTTCCAAAGAAGTCAAGGTGCAAGGTGCTGTTTTTGAAAATGGTGGATGGTGATGGAGGTGTTATAGTCGTGTTGCAGGTGTTGGAATTGTTTGAATATGTTATTTAGAAGCTTTTGAAAGTAAAAGGCCAAGAAACGCACGAGTAAATTTGGAGATTGGATTTAAAACTCAAAAATGGCAAGTTTTGAGATGTTTTTGGTGGTTCTGGGTTTTAGGGGGTTTCAGGGCTTGAGCATGCATGTGTTTTCTTGCAAATGACTTGTGTTTATGTATGGAAAAGGTTTTGATACTTAAGGTGGTCAGAAGTACAAGATCACATATTTTTGCTTCTTTGCTTGGTTTTGAAGTAAGGTTGACAAACATGGTTTTAATGCATAGTACAAACCTATCTAGAGTGGTTACCAACTTTAAACATGCTTATCTAACTTTATAGAGGAAGTTTGTGCAGAAGGAACAAGGGCAAAGCTCAATGCAGGTTGACTTTGCATAAAGCTTGCTTTATTTAAATGACAATGGTGCCTTTGTGCCATTAATGAAAAATTATCTTGGATAAAGCTTAAATAAAATGGATAATAGCTCAAAAGCAAGTGTAATCTTCTGATTGCAAAGTAAGATTGTGCAACATGGCTATGGATCTGGTTCATGTTACATCACAAATTTGCCCAATGCATATTTCTTGAAATTTTCCAAATTTTCCCAACTTGGGCAAGCCATAACTTGATCAATTTTTATATCATGATGATGATATTTCAATTTTTGGAAAGCTCTAGACGTCTACTTCAATCCCTCTTTTGATCAATTTTGCTTTTGAAGATGTTATCTTGATGTTAAAGGTCTTGTCAAAAAGTGGCTTTTATTGACTTTCTAAAAATGACATGAAATGTATGAACTTGTATCTTTCAAATGGTGAATTTCTTGGACTTGAGGGCTGAAGAGAAGTTGTAGGGAATTGTATTCTCTTCAAATTGAGCTTTGGTTGGAAAATTTCTGATAAATTATGAGAAAGTTATGCTTGGTCAATGTTTGGTTCACTTTTCCTATAGAAACCCTAATTGGCTATTTTTGGCTTTTTATGAATTAGAAGCATTTCTTGAGGAATCATGATAAACCCTTGATCAAATGATGGATATCACTTCAAAATGTTGATATTGATCAAAAATCTTGAAGTTTGACATTATATAGGTCACATTTGACTTTTGACCTAACACTGTTGATTTTCCAATACTTGAGAAATTGTCTGAGCAAACTTATTGAGCAAAGCATGAAACTTGGCATGGATGATCTTGTGGACATATTAGGACCATGGGAAGCATTTTAGACCATTGGAGCTCAAACATATTGATGGAAATGGAAACCCTAGTTGGGGGTTCATTGCCTTAGTAGGAGAGTTGTCTGGTCAATCCTTGGTTCACCTTGAGCAATTGAGAATCTCTAGGGGTATGTCTTGTGTGAAAATGGGAGGGAAAATTTTGGGGTACAACACAGGGCAAGACCGTAATCTCTGGAAAAGACGGCGTGCATCCGTATTGAGGATGAAACCTGAATAACAAACCAGATGTGGGGATCAAAATCCTCGTTGGGGAAACTTCCTTTGAAAAGTCCTCTACTGTTTGCCAAAGATTAACAAAATATCAACTAATCGACCAGCACGACTACACTGAGGGCAAGGAAAAATACTTAAATAAGGATGCCCCAAGCAACAAATTAGATGGGAAATGAGATATTAGGACGAAGAATCTCTAATTGGCTACTCCGCTAGGGAATTGAAACTTCTTCAGAATGTGAGTTCCCATTTAAACAACTCTACTGGGGATATGCGACATCTTCAAACTTGGAGTCTCAGAACGGAGCCTTTCTCTTGAAAAAGATTTATGGGGCAATAAAACTCTGCTGAGGAAGCGAAACTTTACTAGGGATACCAAACTCTGTCGGGGAGTATTTTGCTGGGGACTCCAAAACCTTCTGTATGCCACCGTAAAATAGACCATGAAGGTAGTTAAACAGTATTAACTTTGTTGGGGATATGGAAATCTCAGTCAACATCAACCCTGCTGAGGATGTTAACTGGTTCTTTTGATAAAGAAATGCCCCAAGTCACAAATCAGATGGGAAAAAGAGAACTTCTGAATGCGAACTTCAATGATAATTAAAATCAGAAGATAAACTCAATTGTGAATAATACTTATTAAGAAACGAGATGATGCTCATCCAGACTTGGTTGGGAAAGATCAGATCAAAACTGACTTTTGTTTGATAACTTGTCAATTTCTCACTGGGGATAACTTCCCGGGAGAGAAAACTACAAAAATAAATTGCAGTGCAGAAGAAATCTTGACCTATGTTCCATATCTCAACCTTCTGATAAAGAGATTATTGTTGGGAGTCGTTGTTCATCACTGGAGATGCCAATACATTTCGGTGTCAGAAACCCGCAGTACCAAAGATTGCTGGGGATACTGATAAAAATTTGCATCAGGGAGCTCGTGATACCAAAGATTATCGATTACTCCGCTGAAGATTAAATTGCCGATGAAGCGAGTTTACAAGTACGCCACTGAATTCTGAATTGTATTGCTGGGAAAGAGATAATCTGGCGAGACTTCCATACATTATGAACCGTTGAGAGGATAATAGGACTGAATAATGAACACCAAACACCATGTGAATTTCTTCGAATACATGTCCCAAGTTTACGCCACACTAGGGAATTATCTCTTGAATCACCTGGGGATGAAAGATGGGTATGGACACCCGTGCATGCCCCGGTTTAGCTCTGCGAATACCCCAGTTTATCTTCCCTGGGGTTGTACTCAATTAACTCCACCAGGGATGCACTAGCGTGTGCCAAGGAAAATGGTGACTCCAAACTTCCTGATTTCACTTGGGGAATCAGGTTTGAAGTTTTCTGCAATATATGAAGGCAACTTCGTATACTGGCTAGGTCAGGGCGACCGTTATGACTCTCTTAGCTTGATTATAGTCGTCTCGTACAACATAATTGGCTTAAGAAGCTTTGCAAGTACATTTGAGGAATGCCCCTGTCTGGAGGATTTCTGAGAGAATCTGTGCCGAATAGAAGATCATAATTTTTGTGCCACAATACGATATGAGGTGGCCTTCCCCTGTGTCTTGAGTCAAGAAATAAACTACTGTTGATTACAGCTTTCTTTGAGATATTTTTCGAATCTCGACTTAACTGCCCCAGGTTGAATAAATTCAGAATAGATCTTGATGCGATAGCCCTTGACCGACGGTAACTTGAAGAAATTTATCAACATGATAGCCTCTGATTGATAGCTTGAAGAGACTCATTGACATGATGGCCTCTGATTGATATCTTTGAGTGAATGCCCCATATTTGGCTGAGTGGGGAGAGATTGACTCTCGACTTGATTGCCCCAGATTGGCAGAATCTGCTAACTTCATCCTGGAAGGGTACTCAGACTATAAAGCACCAAGACATTTTCTCTTGACAGAATCATTGGTTAACATGCCCCTGAATAAGTCATTTCTCTTGTGACAGTTGATTGTTACTTCAACAGGGTATTCAAGCTTCTCTTTTCTGAAAAGATTGATCTCTTTACCGATTGTTCATTGTGTAAACTTACTTGATGTCAATCCGTTGTTTTGTATGTAGAATAATGTTTATTATGAGAATGATAATTCTAATGCAACAATTATGTAAGACTTGAAGTTGAAAACATTGAATGAAAATGATGCCGTAACTCTGTTGTGAATGAATCACTAGCTAGAATGAAACATTTCAAAACCTTTTTTTTGAAATAAAAACGACCCAGGCAATAAGATACCAACATATATGTGTAACACATATTTGGGAGTCAGGAACGTTATCCTATTATAGTATGCCTTCGAGTTAAACCCATGTTTCAGTTAGGACTTTTAAGGGTTGTAACATGGCCTGGTTCAAGGTTTTAGAAAAAACTGATTTTAAGACTCAAATTATTTGGTTCCCATCCCCTTCGTGATGTTCTCCAATCCTAAGTTCAGTCAACTCGACACATGCATTTGTCTCACAAAAGGAACTTTGATATGATTGAGGAGTCTAACAAGGTGTCTGGACAAGAAATTCACTCCCCTCTTTCGTTCTTTTATGCTTTTGGTCGCACGACTTTGTTCTTTTCTAAGGATTTTTGTAATCCCCCTTTTTTGCCTTTCATATTTTCCCTTTTACCTTTCGCCTGCCCTGGCTTTTGCCTAAGCGAATTGTTTTCGAGTTTTAACTTAGCAGGGCTTTTTGTTTCTTTCTTTTTTCCTTTTTTTTTACTTTCATTTTGAACAAATTGTTTGATCCTGAAGCTTTTGGCTTGTTGGAAGTTTAGTGACTGCCTTATCGCTTAGTTGATGAGGGATAACCATTGTGATATCATCATCTTTCGACCTCCTGTCGTGCAAGAGATAGTCATTTGGGATATAGATTTATTTAATGCACACCCCTGATATGAGGGTTAGCCATTGCGGTTTTGTTCTTCCTCAACTTTTTGAAGGATAACCATTGTTGTATTCTTTGATGCGCACTCCTGATGAGTTTTGAATGCTCGATCAGATTAGCTGAAATCTACCCTGCCCCGGGTTAAAAATAAAGGTTTTCCTTTTGTACAGAAAAGAAACTCCTACTTCGAAGGCTCGAGGGGGTTAACGAGGGTCTATCTCCCTTATATCTCCGGTGTTTGGGGATTGAAACAAGGTTTGTACATCGTCAACAGGGTTCTACTCAACAATATACAATCAGAAATATTGCATTTAACTATCATCATCGTCCCTCCAATATTTGACTAGGCAAAAGAGTTGGTACAATTGGTATCAATATGCAAGAAAAACATTTAAACAGAGATAACTAATAGATAAATAAAAATGAAAAGAATACTTCAAGACAAGCATACTTATTGCATTAAGATTTTCATTAAAAAATAGACATGTTTCTATATACAAGCAATGTTTAAACAAACAAGCAAGAATGTAAACAAAAATGCGGTGAAGAAACCAATGATTGCCATCGTTGAGGAGACTTGACTCCATATGGGCTTCTTGATTCTGACGACTTTCTGCAGTCTTGATGCTCAAATAGGCGAGAGAATTCCCCTTCAGATATGATGTGAACACAATAGTCTCTGAATTGATCCCGTCTTGAACCTTGTCCCTGGATGACATGCCATATTCAAACGAATAGCACAGGTGCCCCAGAATAATATGCATAGCAGATTCTTTCAGGAGAGCGAATGAATGTTTTACCAAGCGAATTGGTATAAACTGCATCACCAAGCATATCATGCCACAAAGGAATAATACATCTTGTCTTCTATTAGAACAGCAGGGACATCCAATTGGTGAGAAAGAGTCTGACAGTTGGCCAAATAGGAATGGGACTTTTTGGGAGAGATGTCAGATAGGTGCTGGACTTTATACTTCAACCCCTTTGCAGTTTTCAATAACAAAACCGGGTGCCTCAGAATAGGGGATACATCTAGCATGGGTATCGCAATCAGAATAGATATTCATGGGAGGAGGACCCCAAATATCAGAGCTAGAAATAACAAGATGTAATGCATTAGGATCGCATCAACACACTCATCAGGCTTCTTCTGTTTCTGCTTAAAAGCTTTGCCCCATGAATTCACTTGGGGAACTAACACTGACTGCTGACGAGAAGATTGGAGAGTTCAAAGCTTTGGAGAGTGCCCCTGATTGAATAATCGGGTACCCCGGTGTGGTAACCACATATGGTTTTGATAACAAGATTTGGGAAGAGAATTGTAGATGGTACTGAAGTACGGAGCCTAACCGAGTGCAGCTCAAACAAGTATGGAAACAAATGAGAATAAAGCACTGAGATGGGATCACAACCGCTCTCCATACCTATTCTGCCCTTGCTGATAAAAGATATCCTCTTGAATTCCACTGGGGAATGGGAACCATCTGCTGATAAAATGTTCCAGGTACTCAAGATAATAGATGAGACCCACAAGGCACTCCATGGTTTGAAAGAGATCCCAAAAGATGGTGAGAAGAAAATAACTCTTGTTGAAATGGCCAGTGTAGGATTATTGACACTATCATCAAGGCTTCCATGACATGACTCAGCTGGGTGTCCAACTGATTATCTTCCTTCTCGAAGAAATTCTAATGACGGGCCAAGGCTTGCATGTACACCACAACCAACCTTATCTGAATCATCATCCCGGCTAATACCTCACGAAGTTGTTCCATAACTGATCTCTGAACACGTGACAGCAAGAGTTCAAGTATGCATATCTCTACACTGAATAATGAATATCACCGATCAAAGGTCCAACGTCATCTTGGAACACAAAAGAACTAAGTACCAAGTATATCAGCAACTGTATGAGCCCAAGATCTCCCTATCTTACAAGATAACTACTGAACTACCAAAATAAACGGCCATCACAGGGTGAGAAGTTCGGAGAAAAACCGAGAAAACACATAGTCACCAATAATATCAAGTCACCATCAAAAACATACAGTAACTATTAGAACATGGTCACCAATAGAACTCAAGTCAGCAATGTAACCAAAGTCACTGTTAGAACTAGAGCCCATCCCTACCTGTAAGAATCAATCATCCCTCCCCACTCACGGGTGAAACTAGGTTACGGTAAGGCAATGGTAACTCAGAATCATGGGTACGCCTGAAGCCACTATCATTGAAACACCTATGTGAAATGATAGCACCCTATTTGTAATCTCATCTAAGCGTAGACGACATGACCGCACTAGAAAACAAAAGTCGACTAACCGTTCGTGTTCCACTCTATTCATAAGGTTCCTATGGTTGTCACTTGGCCTGGGTATTGGGCCTTTTACCTCTTCTAACACCCACCCAACATGATAACCGAGCAGCACATCAGATAACCAAATATATGGAAAGCGATAAAATGCATGCACAAACATATGCAAACAATATATACAAAACTGGAAACAAATAAACACCCAAAGAAATAAAAAAAACAAGAGCTAGGATCGACTCCAGGATGGACCAACAATAGGTTAATCTTTTACCCAGTGAAGTCGCCAGCTAAAACAACTAGCCGAACCGTCATCCGATATAAAAATCAATGAAGTCACCACCAAACGTCTTTTATTCCGCCGAGAGGATAAGGTAAACATCGAGAAAACCTGAATAGGGTGAAATCACGGTCTTGCGACTGAGACATCGGGTAAGGCAGTCTGTTATGCGAGGGGAAGGTATTAGCACCCCACACGCACGTAGTACTCTACGGTATCCACTCTTGTTGTCTAATCTAATGGGTGTGTAAAAATCTATATCTAATCTGTACAGGGAATGCATGCAAAAGAAATGAGAAAAGAATGTAGGGAAAATAAGAGTTGTGCTTGCTCGGGGCCTACCCCAGTGCCTATGTATCCCTTTTAAGGAATCAGAGCAGCCGTAGTTCGACTCACATGTTTTGGTTGGTTTGTGTTTTTTAGTTAAGAAGATAAAAGCAACAATCAAGATGGCAAAACATAAGATAAAAAACAAAAATGCGATAGCGAAACATCGGCTAAATGATAACAAAGTAACATGGCAAAGATAATGAAACATCAACAAACCATATGACAAAACATCACACCTAACAATGATATGGAGAATCAAGGTAGGATAAAAAACATGTGTAATGGCGAAACATCGGCTAAATGAATGTGTAATGGCGAAACATCAGCTTAAAAGAATATGCGGTGGAGAAACATCGGCTAAAAGGTAGGAAGATAACATGGCAAAGATGGTGAAACATCAATAAATGAGATGACAAAACATCACACCTAACAATGATATTGAGGATCAAAGTAGGATAACAAACATGTGCAATGGCGAAACATCGGCTAAAACAATGTACGATGGCGAAACATCGGCTTAACGAATATGCGATGGCGAAACATCAGCTAAAAGAATATGCGATGGTGAAACACCGGCTAAAAGAATGTGTGATGGCAAAACATCGACTAAGAGACAGGAAGATAACATGGAAAAGATGGCGAAACATCAATAAACCAGAGAACAAAACATCACACATGACAATGATATTGAGAATTAAAGTAGGATAACAAACATGTGCGATGGAAAAACATCGGCTTCAAACAAATATGCGATGGCGAAGCATTAGCTAAAAGATAACAGGGTATCATGGAAAGGATGGCGAAACATCGATAAACCAAATGGTAAAACATCACACCTAACAATGATATTGAGAATCAAAGTAGGATACAAACATGTGCGATGGCGAAACATCGATAGACCAAATGGTAAAACATCACACCTAACAATGATATTGAGAATCAAAGTAGGATAACAAACATGTGCGATGGCGAAACATCGGCTTCAAAAAAATATGTGATGGCGAAGCATCGGTTAAAAGATAACAGGGTATCATGGCAAGGATGGCAAAACATCAATCTGACAAGATTTAAAACAAAAGACAAGAGGTGCAAGAAGAGATAAGATTGGTTTGTACTTTTCACTTTAAAGAAGGATTTAAGTTCATTAGAGGTATTTTATGATTTGCCAAGAAAAAGGTTTAGTTTTAAGATGCAAGAATGCAAAGAAAAAGAAAACAACTAAGGGAGACTATCATAATCTCTACCCCAAATGTTATCATACAATGATTGACCCTAAGGTTGAGGATGAAAAAGGGAAGTTTCTACCCTATGTTAGCATGCATGGATTCCTATCCTAAGGTCTAACTCGAGGACTAAACCTACACGATAAATCCTAAGGGAACATGGTTAAAATGTCACAGATCCTGCGACAAAAACAAGCAAGTAGATGGCGAAACATATGGAAAAACAAAAGCTCGAGTACCACTCGAATATAAAACACCTACAAGGTGCAGGCCTAGTAGTAGAAAGGGAGGTCCTGCCATAGACAAGCAACCAAGCATCAGACCAAGGGTCAAGCCATGGCCATGGGGAGCGTATCACCCGAGTCAACAAGCCATAGATTTATATGAATGCAAAAGGGTCCTTAACAGTGGTATCAATTACCAAGGAAAGAAACATCTAGGGGAAAAGACATAGTGCATGCGTACACTAAGCATCAGTGTTGGTAAACACGAGCTAAAGAAAGCGTGGGGATCCGACTGCGGGAACCCTTTTCACTTTTCTTTAAAGGACTTAAATTCATTTGGGTCTTGGGCACATGTTCAAAGCATCTACTTGTAGAAAGTGAGCATAGGAACAATATGGAATGGAATGTGTGGGGATCGATTACAAACCCTTTCTGCTCGCCTCCTTTTGAGGACTTTTCACCTGTAATACAATGCGGGCACAAATATAAACACGCGTGCATAATACCTACTCCAAAGGTAGGATTTTAAACAATCACATTTAGCACACTGATAGAATTGACTTAAACAGGTCTTTGAATAAACCAGAGGGACTCTTGACATATATCAGCAATGGAGGTCCCCGTCATACATCTCTATTCCTACTTGACATGGCAAGGAAAGCGGAAAGAACCCTACTTATCATGATCTCAAGAAAGCAATGAAGTACGAAATGTGATAAACGAGGGGAAATACCAAACAAATATTAATCCGTAGCAGAGTGTATTAGAAAAAAGAAACCCGATGATCTTCGCTAAAGCTTCACCAATAATCAATCGTACTAATCCTCAGGCGCTCAATATCACAAACCAAACTCTTACCACGAACTCATGGAAATAAAGTAATAACAAAATGGGTATTAACATGGAAAGAATAATTTGGGAACTTCATTTAAATTCTAAAGTCCTAAAAAATCGACTCTAAAAATATTCTATTTTTTTGTATCATTTTTATCATCAAACTATGAAAAATAAAATTCCATGAGAAAATAAATGACAAAACTCTAAACAGTCAGGGGTGTATATTGGATCCAGATGTGTATGAATAAGAAATTAAGTGCTAGGCCCATCTGAAAAGTGATCCATGAAGCCCTTTTGTTGGTATTAATTTATTTGATAAAACTAACGGGCTCAAGGCCCAACCACCACCTTAGTTTGGGTCTGCATCTTATCTCAACAATTACCCAATTAGGTCCCAAATCTGAATTAGAATTAATTTAATGAAAATTAAAACCATAAAACAAAAATGAATTAAATGATTATAAAAATAAAAGGGATTAGAGTTCCAAGTTGGAATGGTGGTTTAGCTTCTACCGTGAAACTCTTCAAGCGTCATGATACAAATCCTTTTGCCTTATTCGATTTGCCTCAAACTTGCAGTAGCAACCTTCTTCGATTTGCTTCAATTCTGTCTTCCTTGAACGAAGATTCCATTCTTCAAATGAAGCTTCAACCTTTTCCGAACGAAGATCCAACCTTCTTCGATTGGCTTCAATCTGCAAGTAGTAGCATCCTTTGATTGGCCTCAACCTGCAGCAGTAGCATCCTTCGATTGGCTTCAACCTACAGCAGTAACATCCTTCGATTGGCTTCTTCCTGCAAGAAATAGCATCCTTCGATTGGCTTCAACCTGCAAGCAGTAGCATCCTTCTTTGATTGGCTTCAATCGGCAAGAAATAACATCCTTCGATTGGCTTCAACCTGAAAGCAGTACCATCCTTAGATTGGCCTTAACCCGCAGCAGCAACAACAACCTTATTCGATTGGACTCAACCTTACAGCAGTAGCATCCTTCGATTGGCTTCAACATGCAGTAACAACCATCTGTGATCGGATTCAACCTACAGTAGCAACCATCTGGGATTGGCTTCAACCTGCAGTAGCAACCATCTGGGATTTGCTTCAACCTGCAGTAGCGACCATCTAGGATTGGCTTCAACCTGCATTAGCAACCATCTGGGATTGGCTTCAACCTCAAGAAATAGCATCTTTCGATTGGTTTCAATTCTGCAGCAGTAGTGCCCTTCTTCATTTGGCCTCATCCTGCAAGCAGTAAACTTCTTCGAATGAAGCTCCTCAGGCTTTGGATTTCTAAGTTATCATCCTTAGAAGCTTCATAGATTCTGGACTTCGAAGCTTCACAGACTCTAACCTCAAGCACAAGAGAAACTTGCATGTAGACTCAATGCAAGGGATCATGCTCAGATCATTCAAACGAACTCAATTCTCCATTAGATTTAGTAAAATTAAATTCAATTGAAAGCTAGCAAAACACTCTACATCATGCAACTCATGAACTCAATTCTCAATTAGATTTAGTAAAATCAAATGCAATCGAGAGATAGAAAAACACTCTACATCATGCAACTAAAATCATCTCAAATCATTAAGCACAAATCAAGAACAAAACTCATGATAACTCAAAGAAAATCATTTGTACATAGAATCCAAGAAACTCCACCATTCGATATAAGCATCAAACAAAGACAAATATATACATCAGACCTATAGTCCGGTCACCTAAAACACAATGCACAAGAGATACATCATTAATTCAAGTTGAATCACACGAATCAAAGTCCAAGAAAACATACCTTAATGAAAAATTTGGAAACTCGAATTTGTTGCTCCAGATGCAAACGAATGCTTCCACTATGATCTACTTAATTCAATGAAGATAAATCAAAAAGAAAATGAAAGAATAGTCTAGGAAAATGTGAGAATTCAAGAACAAGACTTCCTAAGAGAAAATTGAACTTCAGATCTGGAACTCTTGGAAAATACTGCTCCCTTTCGATTAAGGGTGCAAGATTGAGGAGATGAGTTGCTTCAAGTTCTTGATGACGTTGAAGATTTGCTGAAGTTGTTGACAATTTAAAGGGAGATGAAGATGATGTTGACGTTGTTGATGATTTGCAGGGAGATGAAGATGATGTTGATGTTGTTGTAGATGCAAGGAGATGAATATGATGTTGATGTAGGATGAAGATTTGCAGGGAGATGATGAGGATTTTGGAGGTTGAAAATTCAGTTGGAGAATTGATGATGATTTAAGGAGGTTGAAGATTCATTCGGAGAAAACTTTTGGTTGAAGATTGAAGGAGAAAGTAGAGAGAAAGAGAGAGCTATTTTTTTGGTGATTCCTCCAACAACTCTAGAATGAATGAAATTGAAAGAGAAAGTTTGTTATATAGCAGCAAAAGTTTGTTACAGTTGAAATGATCCTGGCCTTTGAATCAGACAATCCAGCTGGGAAATGGATGGTGAGGATCGAAACAACGTTGCTGTTCGTTTGAGATTTTTTAAGTTTTCTTTGATTTCATCAAAATTCAAAAATTGGAAATTGCGTTTTATCCCTTGCAGCTCCTTAATGACCTACATGTTGATCAACAAAGAGTGAGTGGAAATGAGAGGAAATAAGTGTGAATGCTGAGGTGTCCAACTGCGCATGGAATATGTGATATCTTTGAGTGAAAGTTTCCAAAAAATGGCAAGGCATGAGCGAAGTGAGGCGAGGCATGGTGTGTGAGAATGTTTAGCCAAATGAGGTAAGAAGTGACGTGGGAGATGAGTGCACATGTGAGACACTCGTGTGTGTTGAAATCAAATCACAAAAATGTATTTTGTGTTAAATCTGGTGCAGATGTGTAGCTGGCTTGGCCATGCCTTGCATCTTGCGTGCCATGCCTGATCAGCTCAGAATTCCCACTTCCAGCATTCATAACTTGATCAAACCCTAACCATATCCAATAATTATTCTGACAATGGAAATCCAACATGTAATACTTCTAATTAAACCCAAAATCAAATCAAAAACTAGCTTGAGTTACAAGAAAATGGATTTCACATTTGGTGTGCCACCTGCTCGATGAAATTCCTAGGTAAGATGCCTCAGGATGGCCGTGTGGCTTGCCCATGATGCCCAAAATTTGACAAACTTTCCCAGGGCTTCAAAGGCTCATAAATTTCGATTTTAAGTAAGAAGTGTGTTTTTTCCTCTGTGGGCCCTTGTAGATCTTTTTCCCCTCTTCAATTGGCAAAAAGAACCACCAAAATCCCCTGAAAAATGAGAAAGTTATGCCCTTGAAAAGTCAGGCCAAAATCAAAAACACTTAGTGAAAATTTCAATCACCAAGATAACTTCAAATCCATGTAACCTCTCAAAATTGAAATTCTCATCAAAATAACAACAATCTATTGATGATAGCATGGGAAAATTCTACACACCTACCTCTAACAAACTCCTTTTTATACTCATTACTTTTATGATCAGCACAGTCAAAAGGAATATTAACAATAAATTCCTTAATAAGAGTCTCATATTATTTTGCAAACTTGGTAACAATTTTCATCAATCCAACCAAAGATATCAGCTCCGTAATTTCTTTGCACAAAAGTGCAGCAGCTCCCAATTCTCTTTCAAGGGCATTTCTTCTTTGAAGCACACATTTTCACTTTTCAGCATTCCCAACAGAATGGAAGGAAATGTTGTCAAGAAGAGCATCAGGTACCCTAATAAAAATATTCTTGCTTGCATACTTTATAATAGGAGAGATATCCTGGACATCTTGCTCGGCATCATAATCAGAGTTAGCTTCTTCAACTAATACAACTTTCTTCTTACTTTTAGATCTCTTCACAGGAGAGATGTTCTGGATATCATCCTCATAATCATCTGAAGAGTCATCAGGTCTAACCTTTCTTTTGTTGGAGGTAAGAACCACTTTACTCTCGGGCTTTGGGGGACCATACATGGTTTTCTTCTTGATTATCTTGGAAGGGGGTGTGATATTCACGTCCTTAACTTTCCTGGATTTGAGCCTTTTTGCAATTCCAGGCACCACATTAGAAATGAGCTCATTGTCAGATAGCTCATTAACATTAACCACATTCATATCATTTTGATTTTCTAGAGCTTTGGAGCCAGTAGCATCTTTCTTAGCAGAAGAGTTCTTCTCAAGGTCTTGTTCAACACCATCTTCCACTTCCTTTAGAGCATAAGTAGTAAGCTTGCTAAGTTTGCTTTCAGAAACATATTTCTTGAAGATGGATGATTCAACATCAATTTTAGGGTCATTTCCTTTGTCAGCCGGAGCAGACATACGAGCAAGAGGAGTAGAAATCAGAGGCACAGCAAAACCTTTATTTAACACTCTATCTACTAGCCTTTTAATGCTTCTATCAACATTAACAATCTCTTATTTTGTCGTATCATCAGTAGCAATAGAAGTGTTACCTTTATCGTCTTTGGAATTCTTTGCAAGTGACGATTTGAGTTTCTTGACCTTCTTCTCAAGAGGTGGGATAGTTGTTAGAGGAGTAACGTCAAGTACTCTGTCAAGAGAGAATTTCTCAGGATGGTTGACAAATTTTGAGGGAGATGATGCATTATGTTGAGACATCTTTGAATATTTTTCTACAAAGAGATAAAGAATGACAAGGGTTCTTCTTCTATAAAGGAGAATGAAGAGTTTGTGAAAGTAGAAGGATGTGATTTCGTAGCGTGTGGGAAAAACTTTAAGATAGTCTTGAAATGATTGCTTTCAAAATTTGATTTGTTGGAAACATAAATAATATAATATCACTTTATTGATATTCCCACACACCCTTAATTGCTACAAACCCTCATATAAACAAATCCCTAATTTTCTTCTTAAGTTCTCAAACTAATTAGCATCCAAAGCCTTAGTGAAAATGTCAACCAGTTGCAATTCAATGGCTACATGTTCTAAGGCAACAATCTTTTCTTCAATAAGCTCTCTTATGAAGTGATGACAAATATCAATGTGTTTGGTCTTGCTGTGTTGAATAGGATTTTTTTTTATATTTATGGCACTTATATTGTCACAGAATAATGTAATGACATCTTGTTTGATATTATATTCTGTTAACATTTGTTTCATCCAAACCAATTGAGAACAACTACTTCCTGCAATAATATACTCAACCTCAGTAGTGGACAAAGACACACAATTTTTCTTCTTACTGAACCAAGATATGAGATTATTTCCCAGAAAGAAGCATCCTCCTGATGTACTTTTTCTATCATCAGCATTTCCTGCCCAATCAGCATCACAATAACCAATTAAGGCAGAACTAGATCCATGAGAGTATAAAATACCATAGTCACTTGTCTCATTCACATATTTAATAATTCTCTTCACATGGTTGGCATGGCTAACTTTAGGATTAAATTGATATCTAGCACACACCCCTACAGCAAAGGCAATGTCAGGTATACTAGCTGTGAGATATAGAAGACTGCCTATCATACTTCTGTAAAGAATTTGATCCACACTTACTCCTTTTTCATCTTTAGACAACTTCAGATGTGTGGGAGCAGGAGTTCTTTTGTGACTGGCATTTTCCATCCCAAATTTCTTTACTATATTCTTAGCATACTTGCTCTGAGATAAAAATATGGAATCTTCCATTTGTTTAACTTGCAGACTAAAAAATTAGGTTAATTCACCAACAAGGCTCATCTCTAATTCTGACTGCATTTTCTTGACAAAATGTTGAACCATCTCATTTGACATCCCACCAAACACAATTCATCAACATAAATCTATACAATCATGATCTTCCATTCTTCTTTCTTGACAAAAAGATTTTTTTCTAGTCCACCTTTCATGTATCCATTCTCATCAATAAATTATGTCAATCTCTCATACCAAGATCTTGGAGCCTACTTTAATCCATCCAAATCTTTCTTTAGTTTGTACACATGTTTAGTAAAACTTAGATCAACAAATCGCTTAGGTTGTTCCATATAAACTTCTTCATTCAGATGGCCATTTAAGAAGGGACTCTTTACATCCATTTGAAACAATTTAAATTTCAGTATGCATGGAACTCCCAAGAGTAGTCTGATTGATTCAAGTCTGGCCACAGGGGAAAAGGTTTCATCAAAGTCAACTCCTTAAATTTGAGTGTATCCTTGTGAAACTAACCTTGCCTTATTTCTAGTGACCACCCCTTTTTCATTAGATTTATTCTTGTACACCCATTTAGTGCCAATCACATTTGTCTCTTCAGGTCTTGGAACTAGATCCTAAACACCATTTCTACTAAATTGTTCTAGCTCTTCCTGTATAGCATTAATCCAGAACTCATCAATTAGGGTCTCTTTGACATTCTTAGGCTCAATTTTTGACCCAAAGCAAGAGTTTGATATCCCTTCTCTTGATCTGGTAGTAACTCCTTTACTTAGATCTCCTATGATAAGCTCAATGGGATGATCTTTCTGAGTTCTAATTGAAGGCCATTTATTGAGATGACTGCGCTTAAGGTCTTCTTGAGGGAGATTAGAATCAATACTTCTGTCATTGGATTCTATTGGAATATCAGATAAGGATGTTCCAACATATTCTAAGACATCTTCTTCATCATTCCATCCTTTATCATCAATAATAACATTTATGGATTCCATCATAACCTTGGTTCTGGATTTAAAGACTCTGTAAGCTTTAATATTTGTAGAGTAACCTAGAAATATTCTTTCATCACTCTTGGGATCCATCTTTATCCTTTGTTCATGATCAGCTAAGATGTAACATTTACTTCCAAAAACATGAAAGTATTTGACAGTTGGTTTTCTTCCCCTCCATATTTCATACAAGGTGGCTGAAGTGCCTTTCCTTAGAGTGACTCTGTTATGGATATAACATGAAATATTCATGGCTTTAGCACAAAAGTGGTAGGGCAACTTCTTAGCATGAATCATAGCTCTGGAAGATTCTTGAAGGGTTCTGTTTTTACGTTCCACAATCCCAGTTTGTTGAGGAATAATGGGAGAAGAGAATTCATGATTGATTCCTTCATAAGAGCAAAAGTCGGCAAATTTATTGTTCTCAAATTCCTTTCCATGGTCACTTCTGATTCTGATGACAAGACTATCTTTTTCCCTTTGAAGTTTTTGACAGAGATCTTTAAAAACTTCAAAATTTTCTGATTTTTCTCTAATTAAACTTATCCATGTGTACCTAGAGAAGTCATCTACAACAACATAGACATACTTCTTTCGACCAAGACTTTCAACCTTTATAGGTCCCATCAAGTCCATGTGAAGAAGTTCCAAAACTTTTTATGTAGTATGATGTTCTATCTTCTGATGTGACATCTTAGTTTTCTTTCCAATCTGGAAGTCACCATATACTCTTCCTTCTTCTATCTTGAGCTTAGGAATCCCTCCCAGGGCTTCTTAATATATAATTCTTTTCATTCCTTTGAGATACAAGTGTCCCAATTTTTGATGCCATAGTTTAACATCATTTCCTTTGGCTAAAACACATGTTGAGGAGAAGTTTAACTCTTGGGAAACCTATAAATAACAAGAGTCTTTAGATCTGATTACTTTCATAATAACTTCATTCTTTTCATTGCAAACAAGACATTCTTCCTTAGTGAAGTTAACTTCGAATCCTTGATCACACAACTGGCTGATACTTATTAGGTTAGTTGTTAAACCTTTAACAAGTAATACATCATTAAGCTTAGGGACTCCTGAACATTCCAACTTGTAACTCCTTTGATTTCACCTTTGGCTCCATCACCAAAAGTCACATAACTGGTGGAATGATATTTGATATCTATCAACAGATTCTTGACAACTATCATGTGTCTAGAACAACCACTTTCAAAGGACTATTCATCTTTGGTTGATACTCTGAGAGAGGTATGAGCTATTAAACTAGCAACATTGGACTTGGGAACCCACTGTTTCCTATTTTTACTATTTTAGGGAATCTGATCAGTTTTTTGGGAAGAGGGGTAGTTTTAGGATACCCATACAACTTTAAAAAGAAAGGCCTTATATGCCCAAGCCTTCCACAGTGATGACATCTCCAGGGTTGGGAATTCTCTCTAGTGTGATTAAAATTTTTTTCCATGATGTTTGCCTTGATGTCCTTTCTTGCTATGATGTTTAAACATTTTATTCTACATCCTTGGTTTAGACTTGGCATGAGTAGAATCTGATGAAGGTTCTTTTGATTTGGTTCATTTTTCTCATTAAACCCTAAACCACTCTTGTCTCCAATCACTCTTCCTGCTTGAGGAATTTCATCTAATGTGTCAGACCCATTATTTAGCATCTTGAGAGATTTGACCATTCTATCAAGGTTTGAATTCAGAGAAGTCACTTCACATTCTAGATTAGAAATGGTTTTTAGATTCTCTTCCATTCTTCCTTCAACTGAGTTATGAGGGATTTATGTTTCTCCCCTTCTTGGCACACTTATGAACTTCTGAGACATAATTCTTTGTATGAAGCATCTAGCTCATCAAAGGTTAGTTCCCCATCACTAGACTCTTCATCAGAGACATACTTTCTTGTCAATGCTTTAACATATTTGGCATATTCTTCAAGATCACTCTCTGAGTCCTCTTCAGACCAAGTAACAAATAGATTCTTCTTCTATTTCTTAAGATATGTAGGACATCTAGATATAATGTGACCAAAGCCTTCACATTCATGACATTGTATTCCCTTCCCTTAAGTTGATTTTTCTTCAGCCCTTTTTCTTCCAAACTCATTTAACTTATGGATATCATATGAGATCTTCTTGATATTTGATCTTGGGTTCCTATCCATTCTTTTTATCACTTCTTTAAACTGTCTTCCAAGCATAACTAAGGAATTTGATATTCCTCCATTTGTATCTAGATCACAGTCCTCCTCTTCATCTTCAGTATTTGATACAAAGGCTATGCTTTTGTTCTTATTTTCAGATCTTTCAATGATGCTTAATTCAAATGTCAAAAGGGATCCAACAAGTTCATCCACTTTTATTTTGTCAACGTCTTGAGCTTCTTCTATAGAAGTCACTTTCATATCAAATCTCTTGGGAAAAGACTTGAGCATCATTCTCACCAATTCGTCTTCAAGTATTTTCTCTCCTAAAGCATTGGATGCATTACCAATCTCAAGAATGTTCATATCGAAGTCATTAATACTTTCATCATCCTTCATTCTCAGGTTCTCAAATTTTGTGGTGAGCAACTGAAGTCTTGACATCTTAACTTTGGATGTGCCTTCATGAGTAGATTGAATAATTCCCCATGCATCCTTAGTTACTTCACATGTGTTCACTAATCTGAAAATGTTCTGGTCAATTCCATTGAATATAGCACTCAAGGCTTTAGAATTTCAAAAAGCAATTTCATCTTCTTATTTAGACCAATCTTCTTGTGGTTTTAACTCAGAAGTAGGTTCTCAATTTTCTCCTAATTTAACACGGTGTTTCCATCCTTTTAAGACAACTTTCCAAGCTCTGTTGTCCAGAGACTTTAGTAAGGCCACCATACGTGGTTTCAGATAGTCATAATTACTTCCATCTAGAATGGGTGGTCTGTTCACAAATCCTCCTTCCTTGTCCATAGTACTAGAAAGTATCTTCCCTGGATCTCACCCAGATATAGAGAAAGATGCCTGCTCTGATATCAATGTAAATTTTGGTATCAGATATATGATGTCGAAGGAGATGTCACGATACATATATCTGAGGACAATGTAAAGTGAAAAAATAATAAAAGCAGCAAACACACAAAGGATTGTTAACCGAGTTCAGTGTACAACAACACATACTCTGGGGGCTACCAAGCCATGGACGAGTCCACTAAATAGTATCAATTCATAGACCCTAAGTAATCAACCAGTTTATGATCTACTCACTTAATCACTACCCATGTTATACTTCTATCTAAGACACGCCTAGGTATGAGACCCTCCTCAAATCCCTTCAATCACTAACAACGAAGAACAACAGAATTATTAAGTTTTAAAGACTTCAATCATTCAATACTTAAAAACTTATGAATGATCCACAATTAAGAACTCAAATAACAACTCAAGTATTAAACCAATACTAGAGTGTATTACAATTAAAACACTTAGACTTCTAAAACAGAAAGAATGTATTTTTCTTCAAAAATTGCAGTCAAATGAATAAGGATGCAAGTCCTTATAAAGGCGCAATAGTGGGCTTGGGATGAAAAACAAATATTCCAATCTTTTGAAAATTTCCACGAAAACGGGCCAAGATATAATCCATAAGGATAATGCAAATAGAAAATTATTCCCCCTTATTTTTCGCAACCTATGAGTCACAAATCTTGAATAATGGCGTGCATAAAATTAAGAAACAGAAAACTTAAACAGATATGTAGTTGCGTTCAACTTAGAAGGCAGATGTCAAGACATTTGCTTTGACATCATTCAAACCAGTTTGCTTCAAATGTCAATATATTCAGCAAAACATTTTCAAGTCAGTGTTTTACCAAATTTTCTGCCAACAAACACTTACAACTCCAATGGAATGTAGTCTCATCATTATGGGAGATAGTTCGTTGTTGAGGTTTGTTACTCCGATGAATTGTAGTCTCGTCATAATGGGAGATAGTTTGTTGTTGATATTTGTTACTCCAATGGATGGCAGTCTCGTCATTATGGGAGATAGTTCATTGTCGAGATTTGTTTACTCCAATGGATGGTATTCTCGTCATTATGGGAGATAGTTTATTGTTGATATTTGTTACTCCGACGAATGGTAGTCTCGTCATTATGGGAGATAGTTCGTTGTTAAGATTTGTTTACTCCATTGGATGGTAGTCTGGTCATTATGGGAGATATTTCGTTGTTGAGATTTGTTACTCCGATGAATGGTAGTCTCGTCATTATGGGAGACCGTTCGTTGTCAAGATTTGTTTACTCCAATGGATGGTAGTTTCTTCATTAAGGAAGATAGTTCATTGTTGAGATTTTTTACTCCGATGAATGTTAGTCTCGTCATTATAGGAGATAGTTTGTTGATGAGATTTGTTTACTCCAATGGATGGTAGTCTTGTCATTATGGGGATAGTTTGTTGTGGAGATTTGTTACTCCGATGAATGGTAGTCTCGTCATCATGGGAGATAGTTCGTTGTTGAGATTTGTTTACTCTAATGGACGGTAGTCTCGTCAATATGAGTGATAGTTCATTGTGATATTTGTTACTCCAATGGATGGTAGTCTCGTCATTATGGGAGATAGTCTGTTGTTGAGATTTTTTACTCCGATTAATGGTAGTCTTGTCATTATGGGAGATAGTTCGTCGTTGGGATTCACTTTGATCTAAGGAAATTCATTTGTTCTAGTCATAAGTACTGATGTTAATCATTTGTGAGTTAACCTAATATTGGTATTTACTAGTATTATCCTACCATTTCTTTCTCCTGTGAGTCGATGTTTCTTTTTTTTTTGCTATCTTCTCAGTGAGTGGATAGTTTGCAGTTATTCATCAATCGTTGTTATCCTTTACTTTGATCATCAAAATTTGAGTTGATGATGTTTTATCTCCTCCTTGGGATTTACCCCAATATAGTCGAGTCTTTTTTTCACTAGTGATTTATTTTCCTGGTCGGATTTTCCTTTTGATCACTTATTTTTGTTTACTGTTTCCCCAGTGGTGTCCTGTGTCACCTTTGGATTTGTTTGTTTGCATGCACAATCATATGCATTGCATGGCATCTTAGGGACAAAAATAGGGCTTGTTTTATATTTAAGTATCTTTAATCGCATCAACACGAAGATTTTAACATTCGTATCTTCGGATAGAAGACACTTAAATAAGAGCAGCTGTTGTACCCCAATTTTCCCCCTAAGATTCCTCTATCATCTTATATAAACTCAATCATATCAAGATCACACTAGGGTTTGGCTCTTCTCCCTACCTCTAGGTTTTCTCATGAGGAATCACCAAGCACTTTGATTTGTATATTGTGATCATATATGTATTGTATTGAATAGCTTTTAACTAACAAATACAAATAATGTTTGCTCTAATTGATGATACTATAGGTGATGGCACAACACATTTCATCAGGTTGATTCATAGGTTCATGAGTTTATTTACATTCATTATTTAACAAAGCTTCATTGAGATTCAAGTTTAATCATTGGGAGTGATTTAGATTAATATCATGACAAGGTCTACTATGATTCATCATGTCTCAATTTGTCAAAGGAAGTCAAAATATGCAAGAATTGATTGAAGAAGTTTGACCTAATTGGACAAGTTCTTGTTTCCTTGATCACAAGTGCATAACTCTCTCAATCCTTAATATTTGGAAATTGTTTTTACTGATATGGATTCTTACTATCACCCACAACAACTCTTGTTCACATGGAAAAAGTTATTGTACAATGAAGATTGTCAATACTGAAAGGGGTTTCCAAGTCATTTTGGTGCTTTAGGAGCTAGGGTTTTGAACTTCTAAGGGCTATATCTTGTTCATATTTTGATATTTTTGAGTGATTCCAAAGACATGCTTCTCTTTAAAGGGTTATAAAATGATAACTTCAAAGGTTTAAAACAAATTTTGTGTGGAAGATTACTAACGATGAAGAAAGATTACAAGTCCACTAGACAGGCCATAAAATTCGTTTATGTGACTTCAAAGGATCATAACTTGGTCAATTTTTATCTCCTTGAGCCTATTCTTTTTCCATATTTATCTTAAGAATGTCAACTTAAACTTTCCTTTTATGTGCAAAGCTTGAAAATGGTTGAAAGATGCCTTGAGAACTCAAAAGATTATAGGTCACCTCATGGATTTTCACCAATTTTACAAGGCCATAACTTTTTCAATACTTGGTATTTTTGAGTGATTCAAGTTTCACAATTATTTTTGGGATGTGCACTTCAAGGAAGCATCATTGATCAAAGAAAGATTTTGAAAGAAGGCCTTATTTGGAGTCAAAACATTATTGGTCACTTGAATAGGTAGATTCCTTCATCAATTCTCTCAAAATTTGCTACTACAACGAAGCTCTCATCATTCTGATACTCGTCACATAATTTGTTTTCATCTGGAAGCGAGTTTTGGTCATGAATTTTCAAATCCCTATTCAACTTTTTCCTTCTGGTTTTTTGCAAATTGACTGAGCTACACTTTAAATAAATTTTTCGCGAGGGTACGTTTGTCTTCGTCTTGATGAGACAAAGTGAATGACATTGGTCTGAGCTCCTCATTTTACAGTTTGCAAGACCTGCAATTCGTGTTGATGGAGGTTGAAGATGAACAATGTGTCATCTTTCAACCAGTGAGAAGGCACCACTTGCTTTTTTAAAATCGAATTTAAATATTTGATCTAGTGGTTTATTCACTAATGACCATGATATGCACAACGCGCCATATCCATTGGATTTGAGTACTAACGCATTTTGACATTCATCCAATGGTCTAAATCTTTTTGGTTTTATTTTTATTTTTCGATTTTATATTTTAATTGATTTAAACTTCAAAAATTCATAAAAAATTAATTTCTGACTCAAAAAATCTGAAACAATTCTTAAAAATATTTTGGATTTTTCTCTTTCTGAATTTTATTTTTTCACAATTTTATTTTATGATTTGATAATTTTTATAATTTTTCACTTTAATTAACTTGTTTTAAATGATTAAAAATATTTTCCTTGATTTTTAATTCTGAAAAAATTAGGGAAAGGTCCTTTGGTCTTTTGGCAGTTTTTGATAACTTTGTTTTATTTTTATTTCTGATTTTACTAATTTTACCATTTTTTGTTTGTTTTTACTTATACCTTTTATTTCTAAAAATAGTTTTTGACTTAAAAAAATTCTGAAATTTTTTGTCAACATTTATTGATCATGTTTGACCTCTGATTATTTTTTAGGTTTTTTATTTGGTATTTTAATACACTTTGTGTATTTTACCATTTATTTTCTTTTTTATTTAACCATTTAAATTTTATTTTACTAAATATTATTCTATTATTTTTATTTTGGTTCTGACTCGGACTTCATTTGGTGACAAATTCCCTAACCTCATTAGATCTTGGGTGTTTTTAGGTTGAGAAACCAAATCCACCAAAATGGATGAATGATGTTGATGATATTTGAAACCCTAATTTCATACAATGCATCCCCTCCCTCTTCATCTTATACCTTTCTTATTTATGCTACATGTTGTTAGAGGATGATTTATATATCATCTCTCCAAACATATGGCACATAGATTGCTATTAACCGACCTCAAAATAGGCGTGACTTCTACATAAGTCCAGTTAGGATTGCTTAAATTAGCGCTAAATTTTGTCTCGATTCGAGAAATGATTATTCGTGGCCCAAACCTATGTTTGCAAACCCAAGTATGTTTAGTTTGAAACCTTTAATCCAATAACTTTGAGGTTCATTGTTAGGATGCTTTGGTCTTATAAATCTTCTAATGAACCTTCATAAAATTTTGTCTAAATGAATCATTTAAACATCGTTGATTATTTATTGTCGCCTCGAGAATTTTAAATGAATGATATACTTGACAAAAAGTAAATGAAACTTGTTGTTGAGAGTCTTTGATTTTATCAATCTTCTAATGAGTTTTCAAATGCAAGATTCAAGATGGTCATTCAACTAACCTCTAATTTCTATGGATGACCATCATGAAACTTGCATTTGAAACGCATTAGAGTATTGATAAAATCAAAGCCTCTCAACAACAAGTTTCATTTGCTTTATGTCAAGTATATCATTCATTTTCAAAATCTCAAGGCAATAATAAATGATCAGTGATGTTTAAGTGATTCACTTTGGCCAAAGCTTATAAAGATTCATTAGAGGATCGATAAGACCAAAGCCTCCTAACAATGAATCTCAAGATTATTGGAACAATTGTTTCAAGTTAACATACTTGGGCTTGCAAACATATGTTTGGATCACGAATGGTCATTTCTTGAATCAAGACAAAATTTAGCGCTATGTTAAGCAATCGTAAGTGGACTTATATAGAAGTCACACCTATTTTGAGGTAAGTCAATAGCAATCTATGTACTATATGTTTAGTTAAATGATATGTAAATCATTCTCTTACAACATGTAG
Source organism: Vicia faba (assembly GCA_948472305.1). Taxonomy (NCBI): domain Eukaryota; kingdom Viridiplantae; phylum Streptophyta; class Magnoliopsida; order Fabales; family Fabaceae; genus Vicia; species Vicia faba. The sequence goes on along the minus strand of OX451741.1, from coordinate 1,433,730,976 downwards.
TACAAGTAAAAAGTGGATAAGATGAAGAGGGAAGGGATAAGAATAAAACCACATTTGAACCAAAAATTTAATCAAGTTATCATTAAAATTAATCATCCATTTTGGAGAGTTAAACTTAACACCCAAGATCCAAGGATGTTAATGAAGCTCACGATCAAAATCTCATAGTTCAAGATCCGCCAGAATACATACAAAAATAAAATAGTATTTATGAATAAAGAATTTCTTTTTTAAATGGTTTTAAATGAAAATAAAAGGGGGGAATAACAACTATATTTAAAACATCCAAGAAAAATTCAATTGGACCATAGAAAAATAAAAAATGAGCTCAAATATTTTTATAAAATTTTTGGTAATATTTTAAAGTCAGAAACTATTTTAGAAATTAAAATAAATAGGCAAAATAAACGAAAAATTTTAAAAATAGTAAATTCTGAAATAAAAATAAAACGAGGTCACCAATATTTGTCAACAGGTCATTAGATCCTTCCATATTTTTTTCAGAATTTAAAAATTAGGAAAAGTATTTTGAAACATTTAAAACAACTCAAATAAAGTAAAAAAACATAAAAAATATCAAAACACAAAATACAATTGTGAAAAAATAATAATCAGAAGTAGAAAAATCAAAAGTACTATTAAGAATTTTTTCAGATTTTTTGAAGTTAAAATGAACTTTTTATGAATTTTTGAAGTTTAAAACAAATAAAATATAAAATCAGAAAATAAAATAAAAACCAAAAAGATGTAGATCATTTGACCAATGTCAAAACGCGTAAATAATCAAATCCAAGGGAACTGGCGCGTTGTGCATATCATGGACATTAGTGAATAAAGTACTGAATCAATTATTAAAATCAGAATAAATAAAAAAATAAATGGCATGATATCATTGGTTGGGAGATGACACGTTGGTCATCTTCAACCTCCAACCACACGAATTGCAGGTCTCTGAAATGGAAAAATTAGAGCTCGATACAAGTACCATTTGCTTCGTCTCTTCAAGATAATTCCAATGGTACCCTCATGAAAAATTTATGTAAGGTGTAACTTAATCGTTTTGGAAGGAAAGATTTGAAAGGGGATTTGAAAATTCATGGCCAAAACTCACGTCCAGTTGAAAACAAATGTTGTGACTAGGATCCGAATGATGAGAGCTTCGATACAGTACCAAAGTTTTAGAGAATTGATGAAGGAATCTACCTATTGAAGTTCAAATTCAGAACTCTGAAACTTGACTTGGTTAGCATGATTTAGGAAGTCTTAGAACTTGGTTCTTCTTCTTTTAGCTTCAGTGAAGTTCAAGGATGAAGAATTTACAAAGAAAATGGATTGAGGGAAGTTGTAAAACCTATTTCGAAGTTGCAGAATAGTGGATTCAAGAGAGAGTTTGGCAAGGTGATTCTGGCTATCTAATCTTGAAAAAATGAGTGGGATAGAGCCTGTATTTATAGGAGAAGTCAATGTAATCAAGAGGAGGGGTGAATGATGCAATTTGGAGGGAAATCTTGAACACCTATTTTCATGAAATAAGTGTGAGCACATGTGCATCAAATCTCATCCAAATTATGCGTATTGACACTGTAAATCATCCATACGTTTATGCTAATCATGTTTAAGTAGAAAACACGCACAAATTTGGCGATTAGAAGTAATTATGGAAATTTCATTCTGATTTTTTGAGAAACTTCAATTCCAAGGTACCAAGTTTGAAATCATGGTGTGCACAATTCAGGAAGCTTTATGACTTAATTCTTGATGTGTTGGAAAGATGTGATCACAAACTTTACAATGTGCAAAGAATGGAATAAAATGGATGCTTGAGCTGAAAGTTGTGATGAGTCAAAGTTGAGAAAAAGATGCTGACTTTTATACTTAGAAAAATTCAAGTTTTTTCTTTAAAAATGACCTATAATGTTTTGATTCCAAACAAGGCCTTCCTCCAAAATCTTGCTTTGATCAATGATGCTAGCTTTAAATAGACTTCCCAAAGTGCATTGTGGAACTTGAATAACTCAAAAATACAAATTATTGGAAGAGTTATGGTCTTGCAAAATTGGTGAAAATTCATGAAATAACCTATAATCTTTTGCATCCTTAGGGAATCTTCCATTAATTTTCAAGCTTTGCACATAAAAGAAGAGTTGAAGCTCACATCCTTAATAACATTATGGAAAAATAATAGGCTCTAGGAGATAAAAATTGGCCAAGTTATTCCCTTTTGAAGTCACACAAGGGAATTTGATGGTCTATCTAAAGGACTTGTAATCTTTCTCAAATCATTAGGCATCTTCCACATAAAAGTTTCTTGAAAATTTTGAAGTGATTTGTTGATAACCATTTTAAGAGAAGCATGTCCTTTGAATCAATCAAAGATACCAAAAGATGAGCAAGATATATCCCTTAGAAGTTCAAAACCCTAGCTCCTAGAACAACAAAATTCTTTGGAAACCTCTTTCCATTTTGGCAAACTTTCTTGCACAAATACATTTGTCTTGTAAATAGAAGTTGTTCAGGATGATAATGAGAAACCATATCATCACAAAACAACTCCAAATATTAATATTTGATGGAAATGTGCACTTGTGAACAAGAAAGCAATAACTTGTTCAATTAGGTCAAACTTCTTCAACCAAATATGGCATCCTATGACTTTATTTGACAAATTGAGGCATGATGAAACATGGTAGATCTTGTCATGATATCACTTAAAATCACCTACAATGATGAAGCTTGAATCTCAATGAAGCTTTGTTGAAGAAGGCATAGAAATAGACTCACAAACCTATAGATCCAGTTGATGGAATGTGTTGTGCCTTCACCTATAACAGCATCAACTAGAGCAAACATTCATTATGTTTATTAGTTAAAAATTAATTAATATAAAACATAGATGATCATAATATACAAGTCAAGGTTCTTGGTGATTTCCCATGAGTAAACCCAAAGGTAAGGAGAAGAAACCAAACCCTAGTATGATCTTGTTGTGATTGAGTTGACATGATATGATATAGGGATCTTAGGGGGAAAAATTAGGGTACAACAGCTGCCCTTATTTAAGTGTCTTCTATCCAGAGATACGAAGGTTAAAATCTTTGTGTCGACGCGATTGAAGATACTTAAATATAAAACAAACCATATTTTTGGCCCTAAGATGCCATCCAATGTTTATGATTATGCATGCAAACAAACAGATCCAAAGGTTACACAAAACACCACTGGGGAAATAGAAAATAAAAGATGAAAAGAAAACTAGGCTAGGAAAATAAATCACTGGTGAACAGAGGACTCAACTCTACCGGGGTAAAGCTCAAGGAGGAGATAAAGTAACATCAACTCATACATTGAGGAAAGGAAATAAAGGATAACGGGGATCAACAAATAACCGCGAACTATCCACTCTCAGAAAGTAGCAAAAAAGGTAATGTAGACCTACTAGGTAAAAGAGGTGGTTGGATAATACCAGCGAACATCGTCATTAGGGGTGTTAACAATCGTTTGGCATCAGTACTCATGACTGGAAACCAACGAACTTCTTTAGCGCAAAGTGTAACACCCCAATTCTATCCGACAATTATATAAGTAAATCAGAGTTATAAAATCATTCATGCAAATGAATTGGGATGTCACAAATTCATCATTAGAAACTCATTGCATTCATCGTGGATACATAACACTTTAAAACATAGGATGAACCATCAACGTAAATACTTTAATTAAATAATTCAACAATATAACATCTACGAAACGGAATTCTTAATAACATCTTTAGCATCGTTACAACAACTTTAAAACAACACATGTTTAATAATAATCAACTTAAAGTTCAACAATTGAATAATCAACAATCTAAAGCAACAAGCGTTCATCCCCCCAAGTGTTACATATCAGAGAAATGACACCGACTCGAACTATTGAAGAAATATAGCCTTCACTCTCGATTACCTACACGTTACCAACATAAGGGCAACATTCAAACAGAAGGGGTGAGATATCTAACAATATAATAAAGCGTATGATAATTCATATATTAGATTAGATCACATAACATTACCACTTCTCATCTCATAATCAACAATAATCACAACAATAATACATATTCACAACATCAATACACACTTCTCTATGCAATCATATAATGTGACTCAATACTATGCAAATGCATGTGGTACCATTGGAGCAGAACTCCCATCTCAAAAAATTTCCAATTAATAGAGGCGTCAACAAGGCATAAGCCTTCATCTCAATATTCGTCAATACAGGCCATCTCAACGAGCATAAGCTCCATCTCGAAATGCAATGTATGCGACACAATCATGAATGTAATAACAACACCATAATTTGCAATATCTCAATACAACACCATCGTTGGCCAAAGGCCTACATCTCAAAAGCATCTCAACATCTCTTCATCAACATCATTCATCGGCATCATTTATCATCATAAATCATCAAACATCATTTATACTTCATAATTCATTAAAACAAACTCTCATTAACATCATCTCATCAACAACTCAGTCATACAATAATACGAAAGGAACTCATCAATTTCGCAACATTGCCCTAGGCCTATACAAGATATTTCCTATAAATAGTTAATCGACTAAGGCTTACTTTTAACTCACCAAATATCTACATACTACTATTCTGTAATATTACATCATTATCATCATTAATCCTACTGTTACAAACCAGACAGTACTCTATAAGCATCTCATATTCATCATTCAGCATAAAAACCAACATAGCGATCTACACGGGAACTAAATCAAATCTAAATTTTGATACTAGGGTTATCCTTCATATTTTTAATTTTAATCCTTAATAATAAAGCTCATTGCGTTAGTTGTTCAATGCTTCGAACGACACCTCAAACGGAGTCTGAAAACCCAAGTTACAACATTCTCAAATTGATTCTGCCAAAAACCAGACAACATGGATCGACGCATAACGTCTTGGATCGACACGTACTGCACTGAACTCGCAACATGAGTCGACAAATCCTCTCTTGTATCGACTCATACTGAGTCTACCACACAGCATGTATCGATGCAAGACCTCTTCGTGTCGACTCATATTGAGTCTAATACCATTCATGTATCGACACATACCATTTAGGGTCGACACATATTGTTCTGCCATGGGAAATTTCTGTGATTTTCTCTATGTTTTCACTATGGGTTCCATACTTTAAGCCCTTAAGCATAATATAATCATATATAATCATCACTTACAATTATCCTATAATTCTACATCAATTAAACAACATTGGGACATCATTATTCATCCATAATTCATCGATTTTTCATCATACAACATCATATAATTCAATCATGAATAAAACAACACTTTCATATCTAATCCCACATACTAATTATCATGAACCCAATTATACAGTCAGAACCCCACCCTTATCTTGGATTGAAGTTCGCTCTACAACTTTCTCCAATTGAATTCCCGTTCTTCCGTTCTTCCTCTTTTCCAATAGCTTCACGTTCTTCCTCTCAAACCCTTATTCTTCTCACTGTTTCTTCTTTCTATTCCTTCAAACAATAATAAACTAACCTATTATTCTCTTTATTCCTTAATGGGCTCAAAACTAATACACCCCTCATTACTACTTATATTCCTTTAAAATAAAGCCACATCAAATAATATTATACTTCTAATATTATTTCACCACTTAATAAAATAATTAAATCAAATTAATCACAATACATCTTCACAAATATTCAAAAAATAATTTAATTAAATAATTAATTAAATTACGGGCGTTACAACTCTCCCCCACTTAGAATTTTTTCGTCCTCGAAAATTTACCTCAATCAAACAACTAAGGGTAGGAGTCTTGTATCTTGCTCTCCAACTCCCAAGTCATTCTTTCTCCGACAGCTCCTAGCTAAACCACTTTAACCAAAGAAATCTCTTTGCCCATCAGAGTCCTTATTTCACGATCCGTGATCCGTACAAGCATCATCTCCACCGTAAGATCATCCTATACTTGCACATCATCCATATGAATCACATGAGATGGATCTGAAATATACTTCAGGAGTTGCGACACATAAAACACATCATGCAAATTCGAAATATTAGGCGGTAAATCCACTCTATAAGCAACATTCCCCACTCCCTCTGAAATCTGATATGGTCCAATAAAACGAGAAGTGAGCTTCTTAGACTTTAATGCTCGCCCAACACCAGTCACAAGTGTAACTCTCAAAAACACATGGTCGCCCGCTTGAAATTATAAATCTTTCCTTCGCTTGTCAAGATAAATATTTTGTCTACTTTGGGAAGCTTTCATCTTTTCTCGAATCAACTTCACCTTCTCAGTAGTTTCACGAACAAGTTCAGGTCCAAGTACTACACTCTCACCAGATTCATGCCAACATAAAGGAGTTATACATCTTCGACCATACAACACTTTAAAAGGTGCCATCCCAATACTGGAATGGTAACTGTTATTATAGGTGAACTCTATCAACGGAAGATAAGTATCCCATGAACCTCCCTGCTCAAGAAACACATGCTCTCAACAAGTCTTCCAACGATTGAAAAGTCCTCTCAGTCTGACCATCTGTCTGAGGATGGTACGCTGAACTGAACCTTAACTTAGAACTCAACGCTTCTTGCAAACTCTTCCAAAAATCAGAAGTAAATCTTGGATCTGTATCTGACACAATGCACAAAGGAACACCATGCAGCTTCACAATCACACTAGTGTAAATCTCAGCCAACATCGACACTGGAAAACTGATGTTAATAGGAATAAAATGAGCTGAATTCATAAGCCTATCAACAATCACCCAAATATAATCATGTCCTCTTAAAGTATTAGGTAACCCCATCACAAAATCCATTGAAATGCGATCCCATTTCCATTCTGGAACTTCTAACGGTTGCATCAACCCTGCAGGCTTCTGATGTTCAACTTTCAACTTCTAACATGTCAAACATGCATACACAAACCGAGCCATATCACTCTTCATCCTAGGCCACCAAAACAAACCTTTCAAATCTTGATACATCTTTGTAGCTCCTGGATGAATACTCAACTTACTTTTATGACTCTCTTTAAGTATTAATTTCTTTATCTCATTATCATCAGGAATACAAATCCGGTTACGAAATCTCAACACACCTTGCACATCTAGCTTAAAATCATTATTCTCGGACTGATCGATCCCAACCATCAAATCCACCAGTTTCACATCCAACTTTTGAGCTTCTCTGATACTGTCTAGAAATTCATTATTAATCTTCAACATACCCAACATAACACTTCGTGGAGTAACCTCACAAACTAAGCTCATATCTCTGAATTGCTCAATTAATTCCAATTCTTTAACCATCATTGCCGACATATGTAAAGTCTTTCGACTCAATGCATCAGCTACCACATTCGCTTTTCCTGGATGATAATTCAAACCGAAATCGTAATCCTCTAACAATTCCAACCATCTTCGCTGCCTCATATTCAACTCCTTCTGATTAAAAAGATACTTCAAACTCTTATGGTCACTAAACACTTCAAATCTAGAACCATACAGATAATGCCTCCAAATCTTCATCACAAAAACAACTGCAACAAGCTCTAAATCACATGTAGGATAGTTCTTCTCATGAGTCCTTAATTGCCTTGACGCATAAGCAACTACCTTACCATTCTGCATAAGCACACCTCCTAAACCCATCTTAGAAGCATCACAATACACAACAAAAGGCTCTCCTGGATTAGGCAACGTCAAAATCGGAGCCGACCTCAACCTCTTCTTCAATTCTGCAAAACTTTTTTCACACTGAACATCCCACACAAAAGCTCTACCTTTACAAGTCAACTTAGTCAACAGAAGTGCCAACTTAGAAAAACCTTTGATAAACCTCCTATAATAAACAACTAATCCCAAAAAGCTTCTAATCTCAGTAGCTGACTTCAGAGGCTCCCATTGCAACACATCATCAACCTTCGATGGATCTACAGCAATGCCACTACCTAAGATTACATGACCAAGAAAACTAACCTACTTCAACCAAAATTCACACTTGGACAACTTTGCATACAACTTCTTCTCTTTCATTACTTGCAATACTACTCTTAAGTGTTCTGCATGCTCTTCTTCTGACTTAGAGTAAATCAAAATAGCATCAATGAACACCACTACGAACCGATCCAAATAAGTATGAAAGATATGATTCATATATTCCATGAATACTCCCGGTGCGTTGGTAACACCGAAAGGCATCACCTAATACTCATAATGTCCATAACGCGTTCTGAAAGCCGTCTTCTGGATATCTTCATCCTTCACTCTAATCTGATGGTAACCCGACCTCAAATCAATCTTACTAAACACACAAGCATCCACCAATTGGTCCATTAAGTCATCTATTCTTGAAGGCGGATACTTGTTCTTAATATTCACTTTATTCAGTTGTCTATAATCAACACAAAGCCTCATACTTCCATCTTTCTTCTTTACTAGCAACATTGGGGATCCCCACGCCGATACACTTGGCCTTAAAAACTTCTTCTCAAGTAACTCTTTAAATTTCTTCTTCAACTCTGACAATTCAGATACAGACATCCTGTATGGTGCCATAGACACAGGTCTGGTACCAGGTACAAGATCAATTGCAAATTCAACTTCCCTCTCTGGCGGTACATCAGGAATCTCATCATGGAAAACTTCAGGAAATTCACACACCACTTGCAATTCCTCAATTATAGCTTGAGTCTCTACAGATAGTGACGCCATCAAAGAGAACATATGTGCTTCCTCTTGCATCAACTTCCTCAACTATCTAGCAGAAAACAAACCATCTTCCACTTCTTCAGGAGTAGAAAACCTCACAGACTTGTCATAACAGTTAATATGAACACAGTTATGCTCTAACCAGTTCATACCCAAAATTACATCCAAACCTCTTAACGGTAAACAAACCAAATAAACAACAAAGTCTCTATCGAAGATCGACAAGGGACACCTTAATCACACAAAAGAAGTAGTCACCAACCCCTTGGATGGAGTATCGACGACCATTTCTCCATTCAAAGAAGACAACATAAGGCCCAATCTTTCAACATAATCAGCAGCAATAAAACAATGTGTAGCACCAGTATTGATAATAGTAATTAAAGGAGTACTATTAATGAAACATGTTCCTCTGATAATTCTGTCGTCAACAGCTGCCTGATCCTCAACCAAAGCAAACACTTTACCACTTGTCTGCGCCCTCTTGGGTTTCTGACACTGACTACCAATGTTCCCTTCTTCTCTAAAATTGAAACAAATCACATCCATATGTTCACACTAGGATACAACATGTCTGTTCTTACCACAACGGAAACACCTCTTTACTTCAGTAGTACACACATTACTCTTATGTTCAGGTTTTCCACACTTAAAACAAACCACACCAGCAAAAGCATCTCCCCCACTAGTCCTCTGACCCTGTGAAACTTTCTGTTTACCTTTACCAACTGGGGCATCATATGGCTTACCACGATTCTGTTGGTGCTTACCCCTCTTCTCACTGATAATCTTGTAATGAGCATTATTATCCTCCTCATAAATCCTGCAACTATCAATCAAATCAGCAAAGACACGAATCTTCTAGTATCTAACTGCCTTCTTGATCTCTAGGTGCAACCCATTCTCAAACTTGATACACTTCGAAAAATCATCATCTTCCTTAGCGTAATGCGGATAAAACTTAGCCAACTCAGAAAACTTGGCAGCATACTCAACAACAGACATACTCCCTTGCTTCAGCTCAAGGAACTCAATTTTCTTCTTTCCACGAACATCTTCAGGAAAGTACTTCCTCAAAAATTCCCTACATAACACAGCCCAAGTGACATTCTCACCTGCGGCTTCCAACCTTTGACAAGTCTCTAGCCACCAGTCATCAGCCTCGACTGCCAGCATATGAGTACCATAACGAACCTTCTGCGTTGGAGTGCAGTCCATCACACAGAAGATTCTCTCAATCTCTTTCAACCAATCCAATGCTTCGTCCGGATCATACTTTCCCTTGAAATTAGGAGAATTCTCTCTCTGGAAAGTCGCCAAGCTACGAGATCCTGCATTCCCGTCAGCATTCGGCTGATTCTCCATCGCATGAGCCATTGCTTCTAAAGCAGCATCAAGTGCAGCAGCATTCCTTCCACCAATCTCAACTTATGTCTACAACATAAAAAACAGTTAGACATCTAATTAACAATACTCAATTGTTAGACAACTATGACTCAATCACAAGGTCGGACCAACCTTTTTTTCTGATACCAACTTTGTAACACCCCAATTCTACCCAGCAATTATATAAATAAATCAGAGTTATAAAATCATTCATGCAAACGAATTGGGATGTCACAAATTCATCATTAGAAACTCATTGCATTCATCGTGGATACATAACACTATAAAACTTAGGATGAACCATCAACATAAATATTGTAATTAAATAATTCAACAATTTAACATCTACGCAACGAAATTCTTAATAACATCTTTAGCATCATTACAACAACTTCAAAATAACACATGTTTAATAATAATCAACTTAAAGTTTAACAACTGAATAATCAACAATAAAAAACAACAAGTGTTCATCCCCCCGAGTGTTACATATCAGAGCAATGACACCGACTCGAACTATTGAAAGAATACAGCCTTCACTCTCGATTACCTTCACGCTACCAACATAAGGGCAACATTCAAACAGAAGGGGTGAGATATCTAACTATATAATAAAGCGTATGATAATTAATATATTAGATTAGATCACATAACTTCACCACTTATCATGTCATAATCAATAATAATCACAACAATAATACATTTTCACAACATCAATACACACTTCTTTATGCAATCATATAAAGTGATTCAATACTATGGAAATGTATGTGGTACCATTGGAGCAAAACTCCCATCTAATTTTTTTTTACAATTAATAGAGTCATCAACAAGGCATAAACCTTCATCTCAATATTTTCCAATACAAGCCATCTCAATGAGCATAAGCTCCATCTTAAAATACAATGTATGCTACACAATCAGGAATGTAATAATAACACCTTAATTGACAATATCTCAATACAACACCATCGTTGGCCAAAGGCCTACATCTCAAAAGCATCTAAACATCTCTTCATTAACATCATTCATCGGCATCATTTATCATCATAAATCATAAAACATCATTTATATATCATAATTCATTAAAAAAATATTCATTAACATCATCTCATCAAAAACTCAGTCATACAGTAATACGACAGTAACTCATCGATTTCGCAATGTTGGCCATAGGCCTATATAAGATATTGTCTATAATTAGTTAATCGACTAAGGCTTACTTATAACTCACCAAATCTCTACATACTACTATCATGTAATATTACATCATTATCATCATTAATCCTAATATTACAAACCAGACAGTACCATATAAGCATCTCATTTTCATCATTCTGCATAAAAACCAACATAGCGATCTACATGAGAACTAACTCAAATCTTAATTTAGATACTAGGGTTATCCTTCCTATTCTTCATTTTAATCCTTAAGAATAAATTTCATCGCGTTAGCTATTCAACACTTCGAACACCACCTCAAACAGAGTCCGAAAACTCAAGTTACAACATTCTCAAACTGATTTTGCCAAAAACCAGACAACATGGATCGACGCATAACGCCTTGGATCGACGCGTACTGCACTGAACTCGAAACATGAGTAGGAGCGTCCTCTCTTATATCGACTCATACTGAGTCTACCACACAACATGTATCGACACAATACCTCTTCGGGTTGACTGATCATGAGTCTAACATCATTCATGTATCGACACATACCATTTGGGGTTGACGCATATTGTTCTGTCATGGGAAATTTCTGAGATTTTCTTTGTGTTTTCACTACGGGTTCTATACTTTAAGTCCTAAAACATAATCTAATCATAGATAATCATCACTTACTATTATCCTATAATTATACATCAATTAAACATCATTGGGACATCATTATTCATCCATAATTCATCGAATTTTCATCATACAACATCATATAATTCAATCATGTATAAAACAACACTTTCAAATCTAATCCCACATATCAATTATCATGAACCCAATTATAGAGTCAGAACCCCACCCTTACCTTCGATTGAAGGTCGCTCACTAACTTTTTCCATTTGAATTCCCGTTCTGTTGTTCTTCCTCTTTTCCAACAGCTTCACGTTCTTCCTCTCAAACCCTTATTCTTCTTACTGCTTCTTCTTTCTATTCCTTCTAACAATAATAAAATAACCTATTATTCTCTTTATTCCTTAATGGGCTCAAAACTAATACACCCCCCCCCCCCCCGTTACTACTTCTATTCCTTTAAAACAAGCCCACATCAAATAATATTATACTTCTAATATTATTTCACCACTTAATAAAATATTTAAATCCAACTAATCACAACACATCTTCACAAATATTCCAAAAATAATTTAATTAAATAATTAATTAAATTACAGGCGTTACATAAAGAGAATCAACAAAGACGAGCTATCTCCCATAATGAAGAGACTATCATCCATCGGAAAAAGATCTCAACAATGAACTATCTCCTATAATGATGAGACTACCATTCATTGGAGTAACAAATCTCAACAACAAACTATCTCCTATAATGACGAGACTATCATCCATTGGAGTAACAAATCTCAATAACAAACTATATCCCATAACGATGAGACTACCATTCATCGCAAAAAGATCTCAACAACGAACTATCTTCCATAATGACGAGACTACCATTCATTGGAGTAACAAATCTCAATAATGAACTGTCTCACATAATGACGAGACTACCATTCATAGGAATAAGATGTCAACAACGAACTATCTCTCATAATGACGAGACTACCATTCATTGGAGTATCAAATCTCAACAACGAACTATCTCCCATAATGACGAGACTACCATCCATTGGGGTAACAATTCTCAATAATGAACTATATCTCATAATGACGAGACTACCATTCATTGGAGTAACAAATCTCAACAACGAACTATTTCCCATAATGACGATACTACCATCCATTGGAGTAACAATTCTCAATAATGAACTATATCTCATAATGACGAGACTACCATTCATTGGAGTAACAAATCTCAACAAGGAACTATTTCCCATAATGACGAGACTACCATCCATTGGAGTAACAGTTCTCAACAATGAACTATCTCCCATAATGACGAGACTACCATCCATTAGAGTAACAAATCTCAATACCAAACTATCTCCCATAATGACGAGACTACCATCCATTGGAGTAATAAATCTCAACAACCAACTATCTCCCATAATGACGAGACTTCCATTCATTGGAGTAACAAAATAATCTTCTTAGGGGACTAACTGACTTACTGCAGAAGTATAAGTTGCTCAAATGAAGAGATCGTCACTTGTTGTCATGAAAGGAACTGTAATAATGACTTCTTGGGGAAAGAAATATGGCTTCCTAGGCAAAGAAATATGGCTTCCTATGGAAATGCTAATACGTTCCTATTGAGCAGCTAAAGTCTTCTCGTGCCAAAACAAATGCACGTTCTCAAACTAGGGCTGAAAGTCTGCAGAAATCAAAATAACAACATTGTCGGGGACCATAGATTCAAACCAGAAATAAACCAGTGTGAAACAGCCAACTGAGATAGGAACTGATGAGAAATAAACTCAAAAGAAGATCAAATTCCACTCAGATAAAAACTAAATAGTAAGGCTAAAGAAAAAATCTTCCACGAGGGATAACTCAGTGGGGAAATTGAAAGAATATTCACTTTTTGCTTAAAGTTGACAGTCTAATAGAGATAGGGTAACATAACTCTTCAAAAAGGGTAATACGCGACCAAAATATTAATGAACGCAAATGAGAAATGATCTTTAATTTAGCTATGCATTATGCATGTATGAATGTATGAATGTTATCATGTATATTTAAACAAAACAGACACACAACACTGGGGATAAACAGACAAAGCCAGCTTGGGAAAAGTCAACACTCGGATAAATCACATCCAGGATCAAGATTCCTAAAAGATAGTGAGCACCAACCAAGGAAAAAATTCCTATTTCACGGCTTAACTCAACTGGGAATAAACATAATTAGAAAATAATCAAGTCAAAACAGTATAGATACAGGGATGTAACATCCTCTTCTAGGCTTCACCGGGGAACATCACACATACTCCAATGGGGAGAACAAAGTTTCAAAGTCTAGATTTTCACTGGGGATTATAATATTGACTTTGTTAGGGCAGATGAAAACCATATCATTGAGATATTGACTGGGGATTTAATGCTAACTTCATTAGGGAGTTCAACACCACATCATTGAGGAGACCAAAATAAAATTCTTTAATACCGAGAGTGATAATTACACAATCTTCCCTCAGGATAGATTGTGAAAACATATGGGGATAACAACTTCCAACTAGAAACAAAGTCTTACTTACATTTAGGGAGATAAGAAATCAAACAATACAGTTATAAATCAAAATTATGGGGATTTTAAGTCAAACCCTGCATTCAGCAAGAGAAAACCCAAAAAGTTGACAACTATTTCAAAACTTCTTAGAAAAGATATTTCCCTTGCCTAGTTGTATGAGAAAACAACAATAATTCCATTATTGCTAAGGAGAAGGGACTTCCGTCATATGAGAGAAAACCTTACTATGGAAATAGAGACTACAAACCATGCAAACTCGAAATCAAAATGGACCAAGACTTGACTGGGGAAAACGGGATCACTGGCCCAATACTGCACCTTACGCCTATTAGTTTCATCTCCAACTATTTTAGAGAGCCTTCCTGGGAAAAACATACTTCCAAAACTTCTGAGTTCGTCCATCCTTGGAATCACCATTTTTTTTTCTTGTGTCACAAAATCTAAAGTTAAAAGTAATTTGTAAATTTCTTTCAAGAAAACTATTTTGTTATTCAAACTTTTTGCTTTGAAAATTACTATCATTAATAAATGGAGTCTTTGTAAGCAGAATAAAATAAGAATTGCAAACAATTGGATAAAAGCTCAAACATTATCAATAGAATGGTAGTCCGCGAATGGCGAGACTCCATAGATGATTTCAAAGTTTGGAAAATGGTAATATATATTATAAAAGATACATTGAACTAGAATGACCACTATTTTCCCTAACAACTTTGAATTCCTGAGCAGTGGCTTCTGTTAAAGTATGGTGAGAATCCAAGAAGATTGTTGCTTCCATGATTAAGTCTTGTTTGACGCAACGAATTGCCAAGAAATCCCTAACTTTTTCCTAAGTTTCCCTTGCGGGTCTTCAACCTAGCAGGAAAGTTTATTCTCTTTATGGCTATAATTTTTGCATAGACCGCCCTTTTAGGTTTTTAGTCTACCGAGACGCTCTTTTTTGCCTAAGTCTCCCTTTCGGGTTTTCGACTTAGCAAGGTGTTCTTTTATTTCTCTAGGCAAAGCATTTCTTGACTTCATCCGCATTCATATGACGTGGGATTTCTTAACAACATACGGGCCTTCAAAATTAGGAGTCCACTTTCCCCTAGAATCAACGTTAAAATACATGATCTTCCTGAGTACGAGGTCGCCTTCTCTAAATTCATGAGGCTTGGCCTTCTTATTAAAAGCTTTCTTCATTCTCTTTTGGTATAACTGGCCGTGACACATGGCTGTCATTCTCTTCTCTCCAATCAGATTCAATTGGTCAAACATGTTCTGGACCCATTCAGCCTCTGACAACTCAGTTTCCATTATCACACGTAAAGAGGGAATCTCAACCTCAATGGGGAGCACTGCTTCCATACCATAAACAAGAGAGAAGGAGGTTTCCCCTGTTGAAGTGCAGACGGTTATACGATACCCATGCAAAGCAAAAGAGGGCATTTCATGCCAATCTTTATAAGTAACAACCGTTTTTTGGATGATCTTCTTAATGTTTTTATTAGTAGCTTCAACAACCCCATTCATCTTTGGCCTGTAAGCATATGAATTGTGATGGACAATCTTGAATTCTTCAGAGTTTTGTCATCATCTTGTTATTTAGATTTGATCCATTGTCGGTGATAATCCTTCTTGGCACACCATACCGACATATAAGATTGTTCTTGATGAAATGCACTACCACTTGCCTGGTAACATTAGCATATGAAGCTGCTTCCACCCATTTGGTGAAGTAATCAATTGGTACCAAAATGAAACGATCTCCATTTAACGTTGTTGTACCCAAAAATATTCCCTCTCTTTTTTAAGACATTCTTCATAAGAGATCTTCAAAAGCTCAAGCTTGCACAAGTATTGACTAGGTCAAGCAATCACCTCAACACTGATACATCAAAATCAGGGTTCGAACTTGCACAAGGAAAATTGGACTTCTAATACTTCAAATGAATTCTGTGGATCATTATGGACCTTCAAGAACATGTCAAGTTTCAAGTCTTGTATCACAAATTCTGCTCAGTTAATGACCAGATAACCAAAAATCAACAGTACTGATGAAAAGTCAACTAATACACCAAAAGTAAAACTTAGACTTTTTGGTAAACATTAAGTCTTAGAGATCAAAATTCATCAAGACTTTTAAGAATATCGAGCTTGTTCATCAAGAACTCAAGAAATTCAAAAGTCAATTTGAAAATTCAAACTTTTCAAGACTTAGAAATTTTTCTAAGTGTTTTCACACATGTTTATTTCATAACTTCATACCAATTTTTCACCATGATGCAAAATGATTCAAAGGAAACTTCCGACATGAAATATTTAGATCTTGATGAATTTTAAAACTTTGTATTAGAGGGTTGATGTCCAAAAAATGCTTAGATTTGAAGATATAAGCCCGTAAAGTCATGACATTTTCATCTAACACAGAAATTTTCAACAGATTTTTGTGAGGATTTTATCCCAACTTCTTGGCATTTTTTCACATAGTTCCAAGATGATTTTGTCAAAATGGCCAACATGAAAGTTATAGAGGATGTTTAAAACTTTCCAAAACATCCAAGATCATGAATTTATCATACTTAAGCTAGTATATTCAAGGGCATGAATTTGGGCATCTATCCTTAAATTGCAAGTCCTTTTGTTGAAGAACACATAAAAAAATCCTTATGCTATGTTGCATAATCTTGTGTTGTGGGCCTTCTAACTTGCCAATCTCACCATAAGTTAATGCTTACACCTAATCTCGGGCTATTACCCAAGTGTTTGGGCCATTTTCCAAAAGGTCTTTCCATTTATGGCATAAAGGCAACATTGCTATTCTTGAAAAGCAAGCCTTTTGGTACAATGTTTTTCTTGAGCCCAAATTTTTTTTGCTTCTGCTATTACTCCACCATTAATCATGGAAAGTGGCCCCTCTATACCAGCAACTTTGGTACTTCATCTTGGGACTATGGAGAATTGGCCTAGTTAAATATTTACATCCCAACCAAACCCTAACATGTTGTCTTGTAAACCTAATTAACCCTTGTTCACAAACCTTTTACCTATAAATAGAGGGAGCATTTGCAAGGGAAGGGGGCCATAAAAAAAGAGAAAGAGAAACTTGCATTCATAATCCCTTCATTCAAAAAAACCAGAACTATTCATAAAACCTCCATCTTTGAGCTTTGAAGTCGAAATCTTTGAATCTCATACCTTGCAAGTTTTCCCAAAACAAACCATCCAAATACTTCACCTACATCATATAGAAGTTGTTCAAACACAAGAACAACTTTTATAACATCATTATCTCAAATTTCCAAACTAAAAAACATTGTCTTGCAAATTGACTTGGATGGAAAGATTCGACTTCAAGAAGTAAGTTTTCTCAAACTGTGATATCCATAACCATTTTGAGTTTTCGCTTCAAGAAATAAGTTTTCTCAAATTGTGATATCCTTGTTCTTACATCATATTACTTGTGTTTTCAAAAGAATAAAACAGGACAAACCAGAATAGAAGAGTTGCAAACACTAAAAATCACAAAAAATGCTTCTGGAAGTCTGACACGGCCGACCGTGTCACCTGACACAGGCCGTGTCAAGAAGAAAACATAAAAAATGGCAAGACAAGGCTCTGACACGGGTGCTCGTGTCACAAGACACGGCCCGTGTCCCTCTTACTGGAACTACAACTTGGCAAAGTGGCAGGACAGGGTCCTGACACGGGTGCCAGTGTCACATGACACTGCCCGTATCAGCTCAGCTGGGACTAAAAAAGACATGCATGTTTATTACAGGGTCTTGACACGTGTGCCCATGTCAGCGTCAATACCAAAAATTCTGATTTTTTGAGACTCTTTTACTATTAGTTTCATTCATTTTGGTTTTAATAGTAATTAGGGCCTTATCGCTTTCATCCCTATTCATTAAACTTGTACCCCCATCCCCTAAATGATTTAATATCGTAGGACTTTATTTTCTACAATTTATTACTTTCATATAAATGCTAGTAAATTAGGGTTTGTATGAAAAGATAAAATAAATATTTAGCAAACTTTAACTCAAGACAAAAAAAGCATGAAAAACAATCACTTTTCATACTTGCACCTCTAGGGTAACCCACACTTGTTGCCTCGGATAAAAACGGTCATGTCCCTCGAACATGGGATACTATGGCAAAGACACTCGAATACAAGATCGTAGTCCCTCGATGACCCTTCGATGTTTCCTTCTATGAATGTATGACGACCCACGCCCGTCCCTTCACATCTAATGATAGGGCTTCTTATCAATCAATGGTAAGATAACAGTATCTAAAGGAGGAGGAAAAGAACTAAGACTTTTTGAGTAGGTAGAATGCTCATAATTACTTTCTCACAACCTTTCATAACAAAACATCTTTGAAACACACCAACACTTTAAAATGAAATATTTTCAAAAGTCAACACTTTGTATGCATTCTTATAGAGAATAGAATCATTACAAAGTTCGCCTAAACAAATGCACTTTTCAAAAATACTTTAAAAACCCATCAAAAACACATTTCAAGGAAAGCATTTCAAAGTGATCAAGCAACTAACACCTTCCCTATTCATAACCTACCCCCCGAACTCAAGAAAATATCTCAAAAGGTCTTTCCTGTTCTTTTCACCCTTTCCTTTATTGGATAAAAGAAAAGTCTGTGGCGACTCTTGCTATGCACAACAATTACAATAAAATGACAAACACCCAAGTCACTTCTACCACTGTATTACATACGCCTTAAGTTCAATCATTCCAATCATGTCAATACCAGACATGGAGAAAGGCTATAGGGAAGAAATAACATTGACAAGTGTCGGAGGCACATGAATTTTGTCAGTGTAAATTTGACACTTATGGCACTTCTTTGCAAATTTGTAACAGTCAGATTCCATTGTTAGCCAATAGTAACCTGCCCTAAGCATCTTCTTTGCCATCGAATGTCCATTGGCATGGGTACCAAAGTAACCTTTATGGATCCCATGCATTAACATGTCTACTTCGTGTCTATCCACGCATCTAAGAAAGACCATGTCATAATTTCTTTTGTACATCACATCTTTATTGAGGAAAAATCTACCTGCCAACCTACTTAATGTCTTTCTATCTTTATTTGACG
Source organism: Vicia faba (assembly GCA_948472305.1). Classification (NCBI taxonomy): domain Eukaryota; kingdom Viridiplantae; phylum Streptophyta; class Magnoliopsida; order Fabales; family Fabaceae; genus Vicia; species Vicia faba. Next base: position 1,433,711,365 of record OX451741.1, on the reverse strand, counting down.
CACCAGCCGGGTATTCCCGAGTCTGAAGAAAATGTTTGATATCATAATACCAAGGTTTCTCATCTAACATTTCCTCTGTTGCAAACAGATGAGTTGGTATATCCAAACATCAAACTGTGATACGAGGCACATCATTCTAGGTATTCACTTGGTATATAGAAGCCAAAGTGGCCAAAGCATCCGCCATCTGATTTTCATCTCTGGGAATATGATGGAATTCAACTTTATTAATGAATGGTAATAATCTTCTATCATATTCTTTGTAAGGGATCAAGCCAGGGTGACGAGTATCCCATTCTCCTTTAATTTGATTTATTACCAAAGCTGAATCACCATATACATTTAGAACTTTGATTTTGAGATCAATAGCCTCCTCTAGACCCATGATATATCTTCATACTCTTCCATATTATTGGTACAATCAAATGTCAGCCTTGTAGTAAAAGGAATACGTGATCCATGAGGAGTGATGATCACAACACAAATTCCTTTCCCATAAGCACTCACGGCTCCATCAAACACCATGCCCCACCGGGATTCAGGATCAGCACCTTCCTCTAGCAATGGTTCATCACAATCTTTCACTTTTAGAAACATAACATCCTCATCAGGGAAATCATATTTAACAGACTGATAATCATCAACTAGTTGATGAGCAAAATAATCCGCCAACACACTGCTTTTTATAGCCTTATGAGTATGATATTCAATATGATAGTCAGAAAACAACATCTGCCAACGGGAAATTCTCCCAGTAAGAGCAGGCTTTTCAAAAATGTACTTAATTGGATTAATTTTGGAAATCAACCAAGTAGTAAAATCAACATATATTGGTGCAACCGCTTTGCCGCCCAGGCCAAAGCATAAAATGTCTTTTCCAGCATAGAGTATTGTGACTCACAGTCAGTAAAATTCTTATTGAGATGATAAATGGCATATTCCTTCTTCCCTGTTTCATCTTGTTGTCCCAAAATACAACCCATAGAATTATCTAACACTGTTAGATACATAATCAATGGTCTTCCTTCAACGGGAGGGAGCAAGATGGGAGGTTCAAGAAAATACTCTTTAATACTTTTAAATTATCTTTGGAAATCATCTGTCCACACACAACCTTGATCTTTCTTTAACAACTTAAAGATCGGTTCACATGTTGCGGTCATATGGGAAATAAATCTGGAAATGTAATTCAAACGCCCAAGGAAGCCTATAACTTACTTTTTCAGTTCTTGGCGCTAGAATTTCTTGAATTGCTTTAACTTTATCAGGATCAACTTCAATTCCTTTTTAGATGACAATGAAACATAACAATTTCCCTAATCAGACACCAAAAGTGCATTTATTTGGATTCAAGCGGAGACGATACTTCCTCAAACGCTAAAATAATTTCAACAAATATTCTACATGCCCTTCTTCAGTCTGGGATTTAGAAATCATATCATCAATATATACCTCAATTTCCTCGTGCATCAGATCATGGAACATGGTAGTCATAGCCCTCTGGTATGTTGCACCAACGTTCTTCAACCCGTAGGGAATCACTCTGTAACAAAATGTTCCATAGGGTGTAATAAATGTTGTTTTTTCCATGTCCTCAGGAGCCATTTTGATTTGAATATATCCGAAAAATCCGTCCATGAACGAGAATACTTTATTGTACTATCGACCAACATATCAATATGTGGCAATGTGAAGTCGTCTTTTGGATTAGCTTTGTTTAAATATCTATAATCTATGAACATGCAAACTTTTATGTATTTCTTTGGTACTGGGACAATATTGGCAATCCATTGGGGGTATACTGATGTCACAAGAAAACCGGCATTAATTTTCTTTAAAACTTCTTCTTTAATTTTCGCTGCCATATCAGGGTGAGTTCTTCGCAATTTCTACTTGATTGGCAGGCACTCTTGTTTTAAAGGAAAATGATATTCAACAATATCAGTATCCAAACCAGGATTATCTTGGTATGACCAAGCAAAGGTGTCCACATACTCTTTCAACAATTCAATCAACTTGCTCTTCACATTGGGATGTAGCAATGCTCCAATCTTGACTTCTCTTAGATCTTCCTCTGAACCCAAATTGATTATCTCAAACGACTCTTTATATGGATGAATAACACATTCCTCGCGCTCAAGCAAATGTGAAACCTCTTCTAAAATTTCATCATATTCTTCTTCTTCGGCCCCATACACAGAACATTCAAAGTTGGGAGAGGGTGTAGGGTCATTGTATTCAACGGGTTTTTTAATTAATCTGCATATATGATTTATGATTGCTTTTATAAATTGACACATATAGCAAGTGATTATGCAGATTTATTTAGAGTTATTATTTATTTTGAAGGGTTTTTTCTGATTAACATTTTCGAAGATAAAGCAGAAAATAAAGACACAAATTGGGAATCAAATACAACTTTTATTATTAATTTTAAAGATCAAAGTAAACAGATAAGCTCGTACAATATCAACATTCACCTAGGGCAGAGTGAAATATTTTATGAAAATATTAACAAAAAACAAATTACTTTGAGATATGAATGCAAGACGGAACATCAATGGTGATCCAATTTTGGACTCCAACTTCATGCGTCACATAGTTCGGCATCTCCTGGTCTTCTTCATCCTCTACAATAGCATTGATCCTAGGAACAGTTGGATAAATATAACCCCTGCTACGAAAGATATCCTGATTGTCATACCCCAATTTTTGACCTAAGATCCCTGCTTCATTTGCATCATTTTATACATACATCAAGGTCACAAAATATAGTAGGTTTTGAACGTTTCGCTTTCGAGCTTTGACTGTGTAGAGATTATCGAGTGTTGTGAGCATTTTATCTAATGAATGACTAACCACTAATCAAGCACGAAGTGTATGTTTTGTTGTTTTGTTTTCATGTGCAGGAAACAAGTCTGAAAGAAGAGCATCGGACTTCGTACATCGATTAGGGTTTCGAGTCCCGAAGCAGAAATGCGGTCGGTCGTTAATTCCCAAAAGCTGATTCATCAAAAGAATTTCAGAGAATTGTGCGTTTATTTCCACACTCTGTCCAACAGATGATCTCCATTTTCTCTGAATATTTTTTAGAAAGAACGGTCGAATTTCTACCGTCTTTGTTTCATGTGTGTTTCGCTTTTTTCTAAAATATAAGAAAACCAAGTTATGCCGTCATTTTCGATTTCTTTGACCAAAGTCATCTGCAAATGTTCTCATAACGCGGGGTGAATTTCTTCAAATTGGGATGATTAAATTCAAAACCGTTCTAGAAGAATTTATTTGAAATATTTGGAATATTTGGGGTATTTCTCTATTTGAATTCAAATGATAATTAAAGAGGAGCTATCAAGAGATCTCATCCAAGAATACTCATTTATCGCATGAAATATTTATTCAAGATTATTTTTGTGATTATTTTGGTGGACTTACATGAAGCATTTATTCAAGAAGTTAGTGGGAAAAGGAATTCTATCCAATTAATCGGTCATCACAAGACTAATTACATGAGGAATTCTATTTTATTACAAAATTAATCCATGTGATTTATTTGAATCTTTATTACAAAAATGCAAGATTAAAGTCTAAGACTTCCATTATTATTTATTCATCATTCAACAATTTATTCAAGTATTGTTCAACTCTTTCTCAATTCAAATGGAAGACCTTGAATTCTCATCAAGATATATCAAGATTCATGTTCATATGAAGATTCAAGGATATTTATAATTACAAAAGGAATTGGGAATATATTGAAGAATACATGTTTATTCATGTTACAATTTATTCGGACTTATTGTTACAAAGTTACAAAATAAAATACAAGTTTTGTACATGAAAATCAATCTTTATTCTTGCTACAAAACAGTCCCAATGCTGCCCATTTTTCCAGCACTACATTAATCCATAACAGTCCATTATCTTTGAGTGTAGTACTGTCCATTTTATTCAACCTTGTGTCAACAAAGACCATGCCAAGCTGCTGTCCAAATCTGCCCTGCAAAACAGCCCAGAATGCTGCCCATAAGACAAAAATCTGCACATTTTGCTGTTACAAAAACAATATGCAAAGCTCCAAATATTGCACTAAAATGGATAATTCAAAAAGCTATCCCATAAAACATCAAAAGAGGGCTTGAATTAGTTCAAACTTCTACTGTTTTTCCCCCCTAAAACCCCACACCTTTCACTATAAATAGAGGCTTTTATCAACACAAAAGAGAGGAGAGAAATCAAAAATTCAGTAGAAAAGAAGGGAATACAAAAAATTCAGCAAGAGTGAGAAAAACAGAAAATAGAGTTTTGTTCAACAATCCAACAAGAGTGAAAAAAAACAGAAGAAAAAATTAGTTTTGTTCTAAAAATTCAACAAGAAGAAAAACATAGCAAACTCAAGAAAACTTACTACCTTTTTAGAAGCCCCATCGGAGAGGCTCCGAGGTATTATTCTCTTCCTCCTCCCTATATACTGCTGCATATATTCATGTTTGAACCATCTATTATGCCATTTTTCTGCCATACGATGCTTGCTTCATCATTACTTTCCTTGCTGTATTTTTTTCAGTTGCTGCAATTTGTTAACGTTTAGAAATGTTAGTATTAATAAACACCAAGAAAAAAATAGTTTTTAAGAATATCAGAAAATAAAAATTGTATAAATTATGCTTCATGTGATTCAACTCACCCTAAACTCATCTCCAAAGCTTAACCTGCCCAAACCATAAAACTTGTTAACAACCTTAACCTGCACAAACAGTTAGAACAACCCAAAACAATAGAGCCTGTCAAACCACATAAAATCTGTCAAAAACCAAAACAGTTCAAATCATAAAGCCTTACAGAACTGTAACCTGTAAAACCATAGAACCGTAACCTATAAAACTATAAACCAGCATATCCATACAAAACTTAGAATCTGTTAAGTCTTAGAACATGTTAACCGTAGAACTTGTCAAACTAGAACATGTTAACAAAAAAACCTATTTAAAACCAAAACCAACTTAACCTATACAAAACTTGGAACCAACCGTTACCAAATCCTAAAAGCCTATTGTTACCAAAACCTGAAACATATGTTAAACCTCTTTAAACCAGGTAAACCACATAAAACCTGTCAAAAACATAACAAGTCTGCTTCTGTTCTAGTGTCTTCTACCCAGTGTCTAGAATCAGGTGGGATTATAGAGAAATCCAACGGGTTGCCACCCTTAGCTCGGTCGAAGAAACGTTGCTTAAAATCGAGTCCTGAGAATGCTTGTGGGAGGCTCATTTCTCAATCTTCTGAGAATCCTCACGTGGCCATATGTGAACCTATCTACACTGTTGATCAATGTCGTCAGTGTAATTTATGGCTTAAAGATCCCAATGTTAGTACTGTTTTGTGCAAATTGAGCCACATAGAGCATGGAGGTTCATCTGTTGCATTGCTGGAAGTCATGGGGAGTAAAGGTGAAGTGAAAGTTAATGGAAATATATAGGGGAAGAAATACCGTCTTATTTTGACTGGAGGCGATGAAGTTGTCTTTGGTTTTTCCGGCAAGCATGCTTATATATTTCAGCAGCTCCTTGATAATATCTCTGCTGCCAGTATACCTCATCCCGTGAGCATTTTCGAAACCCAGGGTGCTCTGATAATTGGAGCACAAATTGAAGTTAGACCTGGAGATCTGTCTACTGTTACTGGGGCTTCAATATTGACTTTTTTTCTTCTAATTTTAATGAAGGTTTATCTCTCATTTCACCCCTTGCTAACTCGTGGCGCTGCTATAGCTTAGGGTTACCATCCCTTCTTCATTTCTTCTAATCGGGTCAATTCCCTATTGGGCCTTTGGCCCAATCACCCAACCCAATTATCACTCTTCCCTTTTGTATTATTAGTTTTAATAACAATAACGAATAGAGATCTAGTACAACTGGAAAAGCATACTACCCATTACCCTTAAGACCCAAGCTCGATTTCTACTGGGCACGTTTTTTCTGTTTTCTTGCTCCTTTAATCCTTTTATTTCAATTAGCTTAGTTTAGGTATAACTATTATTTTATCATAAAACATAAAAAACATGTTTAATTAAAATCTATCTTTTATTTAAATTTTGTCATATCTAATCTTTATTTAATTTTGTTATTAATCTCTTATTTAATTATTCAAAAAATATATATATGTTAGTTTTATTATTCAATTTTTTGCTATTTGTTTAATTATTAAAAATCCATGATTTTGTAATTTAATCTTCATGTACTTTTGGTTATTTATTAAATCGTTAAAATGCATGCTAGTATGATTTAATTTACATTAGTTAATTGTTCAATTGTCATTTTAATTAATTTTATCGTTAATCTTTATATCTTTCGTCCGTCTCAAATCCAAGGGAATTGTTTTAATTTTTTTGACTTCATGTCATCAAACACGTCTCATCTAATCGTGCGAATACCCTCATTCATCTTTCGTTTATTATTTTTTTTAAAACTTAAGATAATTTTCCCAAATATTCAATTTTCAAACTCACACCTTTTAAGTCAAAACTTCGACATTAGGTCGTCGTATCTTCAAAATCTTGTCCCTACCCATTTTTGGCCAAACAAACCATTTTTAATCAAACAAACAATTTTAATAAACAAATATTTCAAAAAGGTTCCTATAGGATACTATAGATGCATTGGGTGTTAATACCTTCACATTGTATAACCAACCCCCGAACTCTAGACCTCTTTTCAAAACGCCTTGTATTTTTGTTACTTTTAAGTATTATTTTACATTGCATATTTTAGGGTTTTATTTCGCTCTTTTCCCTTTTCCCTTGGAAATAATAAAGCGCGGTGGCGACTCTTGCTTTTGTGAGATGAGTTAATTAATAGCTCGATCTCTGATTTACCCCGCTACATTTTTTATCGCTACACTGATATTTGCCTAAAGCAAACATCAACTTCATGTTCTTACCTTTATCATTCTTCACAGAGAATCCCAAACCAGTTCTATTCTTGTTTACATGTGGATCAACAATTTGCCCCCATACTTTACTAGGGCCATTACACACAACTTGTTGAGCATCTTTAAATGAAGCTATATAATTCTTATTTCCCCTTATATTATCAATGGATAAAGCTTGGATATGAGTTCCAACGGCAGCTTCATTCTCTTCCACAACACTGAAAAAGGATAAATGAGATATTAACAATGCTTGTTCTCCATTTAAGATGCCCACCTTTCCTTCACGCATGAACTTCAACTTCTGGTGCAAAGTCGAAGTGACAGCCCCTGTCCCGTGGATCCACGGTCGTCCTAGTAAACAACTATAAGTGGGCACAATATCCATAACCTGGAAAGTAATCTGAAATGAATGTGGGCCTATGTGAATAGGTAAATCTACATCCCCAATAATAGACTTCCTAGATCGATCGAAAGCTTTCACAATTATGCCACTTGGGTGCATGGGAGGTCCTTGATACTTCAGCTTCACAAGCATGCTCCATGGTATGAAATTTAAAGCGGATCCATTGTTAATCAACACAGTTGATAATGAGTCATTCTTATAGTTCATGGAGATATGAAGAGCCCAATTATGATTCCTTCCTTCATTGGGAAATTTGTTATCACAGAAACTCAGGTTATTAGAGGATGTAATATTCCCTACCATACTGCTGAATTGGTCCAAAGGAATATCACTTTCCACGAAGGGTTGATCTAAAGCTCTCATTAAAGATTCCCTAAGGGCAGAAGAGTTCATCAACAAGGCTAGAATAGATATATTTTGAGGTGTATGCAACAACTGATCTATGATCCTATAGTCACCCGTCTTGATAATTTTCAATATATCGTCCATGTCCTTTTCTAGAGTAGTACCACTAGATTCCCCAACTCTTTTCTTAGGTTCAACACTTTCAACAATCTTCTTATCAGCATTAACATTCCCTATAATGACAGGTGCAAAAACACAACCAATACGGGTCACTAGGCTGGCCTCAACAATATTCTTGACATCAGACAAAGGTTAGATGGGAACTTCCACACCATCCTCTAGAATTGTAGCATTATAATTGTAGGGCACGACTTTATCTGATCAGTAAGGAACAAGACCCGGTAAGAAAATCACCACTGGAGAAATAGCTGGTTTGCTACAGTACTCAATTTCTATAGGGGCAGGAACACCGAAATAAGGAACAGTAACATTCACCCCCTCCAAAGAATACTTAGCCAACACTGAATCATTGATTGAGAATATATCTTCATCCGAGGAAAAGAATTCATCCGCAGAAGCATACTCATCATCTGACACAGTCTCATCCAAGTAATCTTCAATCACATTAATCTCATTGTAATCATCTTAATTTCTTGAAACTTTGATACTATCATTGTCCAACAATAATTGAATACCCTTTTTCATAATGGAACAACCACGTGAATCTCTGTAGCAGACAATGAAAGACCCATAATGGTGTTCTACTTTACCATCCATGTGACAGAATGTAGCGTGCAACTACACCAAATCATCATTCATATGATTCACATCAAAGATCTTTATTCTCCGGGACATCCCAAAACCATATTAACATCCTCTTCATACTCTACCCTGGGCCTGATTATATGAATGAGGCCTTCGTCCATCATTTCCTGAAGATCAGCTTTTATCTTATCGCACCCATGTATATTTGTATTGTAAATACCACAACCAGCATGGTCATGCGTATAGTAACTAAACTCGCAGAGGTCAGCATGCATTTTTACCAAATCTCCTCTCACCAGGTTGATATAAAAAATACAAAAGTCCCCTGGACAACCAACAATAATGTTCACAGTATTAGCTCCTCCATGCTTTGGAAAAGGATTATATTTTATGTTAAGGCCAACATCTTTAAAGGATAAAAGGCCAGATATCACCATCTTTTGTACTTTGTTTTTCAAAGGATAACAATTCTCAACAGTATGCCCTGGGGCTCCCTGATGAAAATCAAACGTCTGGTCTGCCTTATAATACCAAGGCAAAGGCAATGGTATAGTAGAGGGTGGCCTGGTCTGAACCAACTTCTTCTGAATTAATGTCGGGAGTAACTCCTCATAGCTCATGGGAATAGAGTCAAAATCCTCTCTCTTTTGATTTTGCCCCTGATTTCCTTGAGGAGATGGTCTTTGATAAGCAATTGTAGTCGGAGCCATATTGACCATTGGAGTTACTGAAGCTACATGTTCGTGGCACTTATGATTTTTTCTAGGAGGATTAACCCTTTTCTCTTGAATGACAGCATTTGTATCTCCTTCTTTCCTCTTGGCAAACCCGTGTGAAGGCTTCTTGGTTCTACAAGAACTTTCACCTCTTGTTAAACGACCCTCTCTTACGACTTCTTCCAAACGAACACCCAAACTCACCATTTTGGTAAAATCACTCGGTGCACTTGCCACCATTATTTCATAGTAGAAGGCACCTAGCATCTTCAAGAAAATCTTTGTCATCTCTTTCTCTTCCGTTGGAGGGATCACCTGGGCGGCTACTTCATGCCATCTCTGTACATATTCTTTAAAAGATTCCTTGTCTTTCTGGACCATTTCCCAGAGTTGATCACGATCAGGTGCCATGTACACATTATACTCATATTGTCTAATTAATGCTTTATCCAATTCGTTGAAAGTATGATTGTTGTCATTGTCCAAACTCATGTACCACTTCAATGCAGCACCAGTCAAACTGTCTTTAAAAAAAGTGAATTAACAGGCCTTGATCATCAGTGTGAGTAGACATCCTTCTTACATACAACACAAGGTGAGCATGGGGGAAGGTATTGCCCTTGTATTTCTCAAATTCCGGTACTTTGAAATTTGCAGGTATCTTCACATTAGGAACCAAACATAGATCGTTTACATTATGCCCAAACAATTCTTTTCCTTTAAGGACCTTCATCTCTTTCTGCATCTTATCAAACTGATCCTGAAAATCTACCATTCCATCGTAGAAGCCTAAGATTTCACTCGCTATAGGAATAGGATGATACATTTCATCATTAACAAACAACACAACATTCACCAAAGGAGGTGTAGCATAATGGGTCTCATTTGTAGCAGCAAGAGTAATATGCACCACATGAGGTGCAGGAGTAGCAGCAGCTTGGACAACTGTGGCAACTTGAGTGTCAATATTAAAACCTTTTGGCATGAAGTTCTCTAGCATTCCCCTTGGAAAAACCTGGGGCATACGACTCTGAGCAACAGTAACTCGGGTAACAGAAACGGGAACTGATGGACCTTCAGAAGCAAATAATGTTTGTTGAGGTTGAGCAAGTGGTGGATGATTCTGAGCAGCCACCAATGATTCCATCAAATCAATTAAATTAGCCATACTGGCCTTCATAGCAGTAACCTCGTCGTGTAACTCACGATTTTCTTGTTCAAGATTCTCCATTTTCTTCCTGAAATTAGCCCGAGTATTGTACTGGTGAGACAACTTGTTGGACGTAGTAGAGAAATCCAGTAAGACACCTGGGTATGAAAATAAATTCAAGCAATATGTACAGGCTGATGCATGATATACAATGCATATGACTTATTTTATTATTAATAATTCAAGGAACTCAATGACTTATGAACAAATTATGAATATTAAAGTACTACACATTTGAAATACTGAAACATTTCATTATAATAACTTCAAAATGGATTACATATTTTTAGTACAAGTTTCAGAAATACCAAGTACAAAAAGAAGATAGATTTTAAAAAGCCTAAGAAAGAAAAGTTGATGAAGATCACTTCACACACTGACACATTCATGCGAGTCTTTCGATCCGAGCCTTCAATTTCTTCTTTTCTTCTGCATACCTGTTAGCCATCACTTTTCAATCACTAGAGTTATGAAGTGAATGACTAAGTCCTGACTGAGTGCATGAGGAAAATAAATCCTCTTTCTTCTCCATCATCTCTACAATATGACTCTCGATAATCTCAATAAAGTCATTTTTATCCTTCATGTCTGCTCGGTAGGATATCCCTAAAGTCGACACTTATTCTTCCAAGCTTCTTTCTCCTGCTGCATCCTGACTAGGGCCACCTGAAGCTCTTCCACATCATCCAAAAGGGGAGGAGTGATCTTCACAAATATATCCGGCATAGGTGCTTCTCGGGAATATGGCATCTTCAACTGGATGGCTCTTGCTTGTACCTAATGAAGATAAGGCTCCAAAGAAACATCTCCTCTAGGTCCCAAGTCCTTCCTACTCTTCCTGTGAATATGACACCAAGCCTTTGCAATCTCCTCTTTACCTTCCTTATGATTCTATCCCTCTCTAAGAAAGAAACCACTCAGATGAATACTATTTGGCTTATCCCTCATTGGATATCCAAGCTTCCGTCGTGCAAGAATGGGATTATAGTTAATTCCTCCCTTTGTACCAACAAGAGGTAAATTGGGGAAACTACCACAATTATCAATGATCTCTACGTCATGGTAAGCCTGATGGTACCAAAAAATATCTGAATGAGTGAGGGCCATAATCTTTGGAGCCCAACGAGGTTCCTTCCTGATATCCCAGAAAGCATCAGACTGAGGAAAGTGAGAAATAAACCACTCATATAACAAAGGCGTGTAGCATATGATCATCCCTCCATGATAAGAATCCCTAAGATGAATAGAGTAATAAGTATCACCTAATAGTGTACGGGTTGGATTCCCTATCACAAATATCCTGATGGCATTGACATCCACGAAGTTGTCGATGTTCAGAAATAAGAACAACCCATAGGAAAGTAGAGCAAAGATGACCTCAAAAGCAACCATACTCTTCATCTTAGCAAAGTAGCGAGCTTTATCTAATAAAAACTGAGAGGGTAATCCTCTAATCCCTCGTTTGGTAGTCAGGTGGGCTTCAAACTCAAACTTCCCCAAATGAATCAAAGAAGCAATCTCATGAGATATTGGCTCCCCCTGCAAACCGGTGAAAGGAACACAATCAGTAACATTTAAGCCCAGTAGATAAGTATACTCCTCTAATGTAGGAATCAACTGATCATCAGGGAAAGTCAAACATCAATACATCAGATAATAGAATTGGACCAAAGTCGAGAGAATACCCTCCTTCATCCTAAGCTTCGTGAGAGACAAAATGGATCCATATTTCTACTGAAAATCTGTGGAACTCACAATCTCGGAAATTAGACTCATCAAATCATCTACTTGGGATTTATGAAACTGTAATTGCAAGTTTTTCTTTTTCCAGAATCCATGATCATAGTACCTAAGATATTCACAAAGATTTTTCTTTAAGTACCTTGAACCGTAATGTTTTTTAAATGATGCTCATGGGTGCACGAATCCATGATGCAACAATCACACACAAGATCACAAACATGGGGGGTTCATAGGTTTAACGTCACGAGCATGGAGTCAAAGGTACTACCCACAAGGTATGGTCTAATAGTTTATCACTTGCCGAACAAGGTTCTAAGAGGTTCCCAGAGTCTACATCCTTCCTTCGGATAATTAGCAATATTCTCAGGAAAAACTCGTCCAAGCATAGTATCGCGTGACAACCATTTATGGATTACTCCGTCATAGCTTCTGAACTACACCTAAAAGGCCAGGATGGGTTAAAGGTTATACGGTCCTCAGTTTCAGCAGGCTCCCAGGTCGAAAGAAATACGTCTTCCCGATTACCGGTAAACGACACTACAGTTAAAGGGGCCTCCACTGAATGGGGGATCTCATGTCTCCTTTTTTAGGATTACTCCCTCAAAGTTCACATGACTATACCGCCCTTCCTATCTTAAGTTTGCCCAAGTCCGGGTATAGGACTTATGAGAAATCACCAAGCACCCTGAAAAATAGGAAAATTTAGACAAACACATATATATAACACATAATATACAACAAATAAAAACACATACACAAATAGAAACAAAGATGGGCTCAAACCACTTAGGGATCGACTAGCAATAGGTCAATCTTTACCCGGTGAAGTCGCCATTTTTTTTTGTAGCAGTAGAATTGTTGAGACTAAGCCATTGGATTGACTTGACTCGCACATGTCAAAATAAAAATCGCCACCATGCTTTATTGTTTCCAAAGGAATGAGAAAAGAGTGAGTAACGCAAAAAGAGGGGAAGAGAATCTAGGTAAGGGGGTTGGTTATGCAAAGGGAATGTATTAGCACCCTAAACATCTACGGTGCTCTGTAGGAACCACTTTGAAAATTTATGTATTTTGGCTATATATGTTGTATAAAATTAGATTGCGGGGATGAGAAAAAAAGTATTTTTTAGGATTTTTGCACCCGCCGCGGTTGTGAACCTTTAGTGCCTACGTACCACCTTCTGTGCAATTGGGGATCAGGGTACTCGTAATTCACCTTTAAAAATTTTAAAACATAAGCATGTTGGTTAATATTAAGAGATTAGACATCATCGTCTTATCCGAGTGGAAGAACATAATTACTACCCACGTTCAGGAGAAAGAAGAATTTGCGTCATCTCAAAGTGGAGGATATAGCTTGGATTTTAAAATCAACAAAGCCTTGCTCAACACCCAAGTTGAAAATATCTCACTTTACTACATATCGTAGAAGTATAGTAGCTCGCATCACTACAAGGATTGACAAGAGTTTAATCTTTTGAGAAAATATTTAAAATAAAAAAGCCAAAGTGGAAAAAATGGTTTGAATGAGATTCATTGACTTTTAGTCTTCTCAAAAAAAAGAGTCAAAGTATTATTAAGTTGTTTATGGTTTGATTAAGAAAATATTTGTGAAAATGCATGGACCTAAGTCCAAGTTATTGTGAAAGCATTTCAAGTTTGGAAAACAATAAGAGTTTTCAAAAGGAGGGAGAAGATTTTTTGAAATTAAAGAAGATGGGAGGAGATGAAGGGACTATCCTAAAGCATAAGGTAAAAGCTAGGGAAAAGAACAATCTAACTAACGAGAGCCAACAGTTGACACAATGAGTCAATGTATAATTCTCATCCTTTGGATTAGAAACCAAACAAGCAAAGGTAATAAACCTCTTAAGAAAACCAAGCTTCAACTTGCATTAAGTCTTCACAAAAAATTTGGCAGAGAAACGACTGTATACAGATGAACTCTCGATCACAAACAATGCATGTAATCAAAATAACATGCACATAAAGAAAACAAACAACCCAATGTATTAAGGTAAACCCCAAGAAATCCAAACAAAATAGCAATGAAAGTCACAAGGTTTCAAGGTAGGTCAAGGTCTCTAATCCCAAGTCCAAGAAGTCCATCACTCCATAATGTCGAGGATAGTAACCAAATAGTCCAAGTAACATTAAAGTTTTTTATGGTTCAAGTTGATTATTAGGTGTCTTCAAAAAGAAATGAGAGGCTCAAGTGAGAAAAATAAAAAATAACATAAAATTAAATGCTCAAGTGAGCAAAGATGAAAATAACATCAAATATAAATTCTAAAATAAAGTAGTGCATAAAGTAAAGACATAAAATAAAAACATAAAATAAGAGGGCATAAAATAAAAGTTAAATTTTAATGAATTAGTAGTTAGTTGAATTACCATCTTGAAACTTGCATTTGAAACTCCTTAGAGGATTGATAAAATCAAAGCCTCTCAACAACAAGTTTCATTTGCTTTTTGTCAAGTATATCATTCATTTTCAAAATCTCAAGGCAACAATAAATGATCAATGATGTTTAAGTGATTCACTTTGACCAAAACTTATAAAGATTCATTAGAGGATTGATAAGAACAAAGCCTCACTATGCCAAACAAGCACATAGACAGGGCTTTTTTTGGCCATAGACAACGCTTATAAACGCTGCCTATTCATGCACTGTTGTAACCATATGCAGCACTTTTAGTCTATGTGAAAGCATTGCTTAATGTAGACCTTAGGCAGTGTTTTATTGAATAAGCTCTTTCTAAAGGCCCCTATAGGAAGCGCTTTTAATAATGCAAGGGATTTCTATATTGTGCCTATAGCAGCGCTTTCACTTTAGACAGCGCTTCCTCAAGCACTGTCTAAAGTAAAAGCGCTGCTATAGGCACACTATAGAAAAAGCATTGTCTAATGCATTTTTTTATTTTTATTTTTATTTTTATATTTTAGGTAGCGCTTTATTTTGAAGCGCTATCTAAAGCCCCCTTTTTAGGCATCGCTTTTTGGTTTAAAGCGTTGTCTAATGTTCACGGATTTTTTAATATATTCACCTTATATTTTAAGCACCTTGTACACATAATCACTTAAAACTTAAGCGCTGTCTTTCAAATTTGCACCAGATTTTATAAATTTGAAGCTTCAATCCAATAAATATGCACCAAATTTACATATTTATATATACAACTTTAATCCAACAAATTATATATAAATAAATACAACTTCAATCCAACAATTTATATATATATATATATATATATATATACATATATATAAATATAACTTAAAGAATTCAATAATTTATATACACATAAATTTAAATATTTACATACACAACTTTATAAACACATAAATATGCATCAAATGTACGTATTGTTATCTTCTAGAGCTGTTATATTCTCTATTATCTTCATTATAAATAACAACAATGAAGAATCCTAAATGGATCTATATATCTTCTACATATGCACCTACTTGAAACAAAACCAACAAAGACATATATATCAGAACCAAGCTATATATATATATATATATATATATATATATATATATATATATATATATATATATATATATATATATATATATATATATATATATATATATATATATAACACTTAAAAATAAATGTAACAAAAACAAATCAAGAATCCATTATAAGCCACCATTAAAAATTCCCCGATTCATACCATACAAACAAAATTTTGTTTGAATTTAAATCCAATACCATCCTAACTAACCTTCCACATAACAACAATAACATTGCAACAATTTACCACACTATGACGACATAGTATCTCATTAACTTAAACTTATATATACTCAAAATTCTCATCAATGAAAGTGTCACAATACCTTATAAAATTCTCATCTCAATAATGTATTGACACCAATCCTCCTTAATTTCGTCCAAATGATCTTTCGAATAAGTAAAACACTTGTATTCATCAAATTACTACATAATATAACATAATATGATTTAGTTAAAACTAATTAATTAGATGAAATCTGTTGAATATATTAAAATAAATCATAAGTTAGAAACTCATACCATGGATGAAATATCTGTTTTATTCAAAATAATAATTTCTTTCATAAACCTCAACATGATATAACTGCAATCTATATCATTGTGCTGATGAGGACACTACACATGGAAAAATAAATAAATATATATATCATATCATATAACTTAACTCATTTTATCAAGTAGAATCACTAATATAGTCAAAATTATGAAAATATACATGCACTCTAATCCATGTAATGTTGTTTGCCTTACTCTTTGGTACTTGAATATTTCTTTGTGGTCTATAAATTTGTATAACCCTAACAAAATATAAACGAAGATTTAGAACAATCTCACATAAAAAAAATAAATAAGTATACAAATGAAGGTTTAGAACAATCTAACTTACGTATCAACGATCTCTTTCATGTTTGGGTATTTTGTCTAATCGCCTTCTAATGAATCCAAATAATATACAACTTCTCTTATTGGATTGATCGCAACCAACAAGCAGTTTCCACTGTAAGATTAAAAAATGTTAGATTGAAACTTTCTACAAAACGTCAAAACATGAAAAATTATAATAGATGCAGTTTGAATAAAAATCTTACCCATTTCCAATATTAAATGAAAAAAAAACAATTTTTCTGTATCTTTGTTGGCCATAAATGTACAGACAAAATACTCTTTGACATCATCTGGCCGTTGTTGGATTAATAGTGCGTTGATAATGTTTGGAGATAAGAAGGAGAATCTTTGGTCCAATTGACGCAAGAGCATCAAGTTGGCATACATGAAACTTAAATAAAAACATCATTCACATTAAGACCATTAATTGAAATTAGCAGATAAATTGTTCAATAAAAACTAAATAAAGTTGATCGCAAAATACCTGATGTATGTATTGACAACACTGAGGCCTAATTCTTCATGTCTCATAATTTGATCCACATCCTCTCTACTTATTGTTTCCTAATAAGAAAAACAAAAAATACCTTCCTCCATAGGTATATTACGAGCACATCCGTCAGGCAAATATGAAATTCCCATTAATGTCTGAAGGCACGACCTATACCGAGAAGTAGGCTTTTTTCTAGCCGCAGACTTTGCTACATCCTTTTTTTGTGCGGACATGTTACTCATATGGACTTGTTGCATGTCTTTAACATGAATCTAAAGATCAAATGCATATAATAAGTTAGGTGAAGTATAATATCATGAATTAACCTTTTCTATGCATAATATATATATATATATATATATATATATATATATATATATATATATATATATATATATATATATATATATATATCAATTTACCTCCTTTTGGAATGCAACTGACTCGATCTGCGGCTTAATCCCCTTATATTTTGATTTGGATTTCGTGGGAGTCTAACATTACCATGAAAAAACTGTACGTTAAATGGTCATAAAAAATTTGAATACTCAAAGGTTAATAATAGTTTTCAATGCTGCAAATGAAGGAGGAAAATATATTTCAAGCTCACACATAGTAATAATTATTTCTTTTTTCAATATTGGTAAGATCTCAGGATCGATAACCTTACTACAATTTGACCTGAAGAAAAAACACAATTTAGTTATGACGCTTCTTACTCTTTGTGGAAAAATAGAACGTATACCTATTGGTAGAAAAGCCTCCATTATAACATGGAAATCATGTGTCTTTAAACTCTTTAACTTGAGGTCTTTCATAAACATAAGCCTTCTAATATCTGGAGAGTAACCTTCTGGAACTTTAACTTCTCTTAGAAACTTACAAAATATTTTTCTCCTTTCTAGATAAAGTATAAGCAGCAGGCGGCAGATACGTTCGTGTTCCTTTATTCATAGGTCCTAATTCAGTTCTTATTCCCATTTGTATCAAGTCCTTTCTTGCTTTAAGGTCGTCCTTAGACTTTTCTTGTATATTGAGTAACGTACCAATAACACTTTCAAATACATTTTTTTTTCAATATGCATAACATCAAGAAAATGTCTTTCATACAACTTCCAATACGGCAATTCAAAAAAAATTGAACTCTTCTTCCACCCAACTTTGACAAGCGTATGTGCAAAATGCTTTCCAAACTGGGTACTCATATCCTTCACCTTTTCAAAAACTTGGTCACTTGTCAACGTAGGTGGAGCTCTATCATGTTCTGGATTTCCATTGAATGCATTTCTCCACCCACGGTAGTGATGATTAGAATTTAAGAATCTACGATGACCGAGAAATACATTCTTTTGACAAAATTCCAATCACTTCCAATTTGTGTGTTCTTCACAAATAGGACACACTTTTTGACCTTTAATGCTATAACCTGATAGATTTTCGTATGCTGGAAAATAATTAATTGTGCCAAACAACATTGCCCTCAAATTGAAACTTTCTTTCATATATCCATCATAAACCTCCACACCGTTATCCCACAAAACCTTTAAATCTTCGACTAACGGTTTCAAGTAAATGTTTATGTCATTCCCTAGTTATTTAGGTCCATAAATTAACATAGATAAGATCATGTACTTGTGCTTCATACATATCCATGGAGGTAGGTTATAAATCATAATAATCATAGACCATGTGGTATGTAAGATACTTTGAAGACCATGTGGGTTCATTCCATCATTAGATAATGCCAAGCGAAGGTTTCTTGCTTCTCCTCCAAAATCAGGATAATTATTATCAATTTTTGACCACTATGGTGAATTTGCGGATTTCGAAACTTTCCATCAATGATTCTTTCATCTGCATGCCAAGTCAAGTGTCTTGCATCGGTTTCACTACGAAACATGCGTCTAAATATCAGAATTAAGTAAAATACCATAATACTTTTGCTGGAGACAATTTTTTCTTATCTCGAGATAAACCGCAGTTAGGGCACTCATTTAACGATGCATATTTGTTTCGAAACAAAATTCAATCATTTGGACAAGCATGTATCTTATCATAGCTCATGCCAATAGAGCACAAATTATTTTTCCTCATAGGTTCGATTAGGAAGAACATTATCCTCCAGAAGCATATCTCTCATAATGGCTAATAACTCTGAAATATTTTTCCGACCATCTTTTGCCCGCCTTTAAGTTGTATAACTTTAATACCGCAGACAGTCTTGTGAATTTAGTGCAACCTTTATACAACGGTTTCTCTGCATCGCTTACCGACCTATCAAACATTTTGGGATAATCTTGAAGATCTTCTTCAAGTGCTTCTGCAATTTCTTCGACTCGATCACAATCGTATGTATATGTGTCATTGTCGTCTGAAGCATATATCGTACTATCTCTCGGTTCAACATTCTCGTTACTTTTCTCACCATGGAATATCCAACATGTGTAACTTCAATCAATTCCACGCCTCAATAAATGCGATTGTAACCCCACTGCATCAACCTGACACACAAAATAACAACTTAAGCAAGGACATTTCATCTGATTGGCATCTTCAGCGTGTTTAACAACAAACTTAACGAATTCGAATACCCCATTCTCGTACTCTTTGGACAATCGATTGGCAGACATCCATTTTTTATGCATGGTCTTACTATTAAGTAAGCTAAACAAAAACAATACTTTAAAAAAAAAGGACAGAGACTAAAAAGCTTAATACCAATTAGGCATATTCATGAAAAATAAAAATACTATAATTATTCAAGAAACTATAGAAAATTAAAAGAACATTTAAATACCTGTAGAGAAGTCAGTAACTTCTAAAACCACACAGTGTAATTGTTGTACCCCAAAATTTTCCCTCCCAATTCTACTCAAGGCATGCTCATTGAGGTCCTCAATTGCTCAAGGTTGACCAAAGAATTTATCAAACAAATTCTCCTCCTAAGCAATGAACCTCTAATCATGGTTTCACTTTTTACCAATATATTTTGGTTCTAAAGGTCTCAAATGTTTTCCATTGTCCTAATAAGCCTCCATGGTTGTCCATGACAAATTTCATGCCTTGCACTACAAGTATGCTCAATCAATTGCTCAAGTGTTTGAAAATCAACTATACTACGTCAAAAGTCAACTGTGGCCCATATACAGTCAAATTTCAATATTTTTGGTCAACATAAACACTTTGAAGTGATATCCATCATTTTATCAAGGGATGATCATGATTCCTCAAGAAATGCTCCTAATTCATCAAAAGTCAAGAATTGCTAATTAAGGTTTCTATAGGAAAAGTCAATAGAACTTTGACCTGGCATAACTTTCACATACTTCATCCACTTTCCCCAACCTAAGCTCATTTTTAAGGAAATATAATTCCCTACAACTTCTCTTTTGTCCTCAAGATCAAGAGATGCACCATTTGAAAGATACAAGCTCACACATTACATGTCATTTTCAGAAAGTCAACAAAAGACACTTTTTTCCAAGACCATTTACATAAAGATAAATTCTTCAAATGCAAATTAATCAAAAGAGAGATTGAAGTAGATATCTTGTTATTTCCAAAAAGTCCAAGATCATCATCATGAGATCAAAATTGAGCAAGTTATGGCTTGCCCAAGTTGAGAAAATTTTGGAAAATTCAAGAATGATACATTGAGTAAATTTGAACTTTTGAGTTAATGCTTAATTTATTGGACTTCAAACATCTTTCTATGCTTATGGAGGACCTCTAATCTCATTATTACCATGCCTTGCAATTTCTAGATATTTAATGCACATTTTATTTTATTTTATTCAAATAATTATAAAATAAAATGCATAAAATAATAATTTTTTGTTTTGACACATGGGCTATTGTATTGGATCAGTTTGGAGCCCAAAAATTCGTGCAAGAAGTGACAAGGTTCATCCCAATGTGAAAATGGCATGAAATCTCCATAAAAGCGATTTTTTCAAATTATGATCATGTTTTAAAAACAATGGTTATGTCTTGGATTTTTGCCATGTTTTCTTGTCCCCTCTATCTCTTCTATATAAGGAACCTCCCTACAAGCCAAACGGACGGACCTACAGCCTAAGGACCATGTTCCAAACTTGAAATTTTCAAGAGAAAGTAAAAATAAATTTTCAAATTCCAGGGCAATACAGAGGCTTTTGAGGATTCAACAACCATCCCCAGGCATCACTGAAGGTTTCACGATCAACCTCGCGCCCTGAAACATCAGGAAATAATACCTACACTCACGGTTTGCTCTTGTCTTTTTTCAATTTCGATTTCACTCATTCATTCATTATAAACATGATTTGACTGCATATTTGTGTTTGTGGTCATCATGGGAATGTTTCTGGATAGTTTAATCAAACTTGAGTGCAGATATAACAAGTTTCCATTGCTAGGGTTCCGAAGATCTAAATTGGGGAACCCTAGCTAGAGGAAAAATTGGATGAAATTAATGGTATTATCACGTTCAAAAGGAAATTTCCAGTCAAACCATGCCCTTGGGTGGAATTTATCATTGGTATTTTACAATTTTGAATGTTGCAGGGATGTAGCCACGACAGAAAACCGTCACTAAAGCTTTTACCAACGGAAAGTCCATCAGTAAAAGTCTGGTATAAAACGAAGAAGATGATGACTCAGCGCATGCATTTTTATTTTTAAAATATATTTGGCTTTGTTTTGTATATAATATTGTGCGTTGATTAAGATATATGTATGGTAAGGAAATTCAGATGGCAAGACGTGTGCGTGAAAAGGGAAATGACATGGGTTCGAGTCCCAGGTCCAGCATTTTGATTTTTTCTAATATTCCTTGTAGGATTCAGTGCGCAGCACCCCTAAACGTTCATCATAGGCTTTCATATTTTGGCCATCTGATGTGATGCAAAGAAATCTAGCCGTCCTAGGTCGCACTTCCACCCTGCAGCTCCAAAGGGAATGTCCACTGGATTATTTTTGGGACATTGGACTCAGGCTTTTGGGCCTAAAAAATATCCCAAATGCACCTCCATTATGCTTTTTCATATCCAGGCCCATTCCATTTTATTTTCTATTTCTTTTACTTATTTAATTATTTCCTATGCTTTTCTTTTAATCATTTTTCTAACAAATCATAAAATAAAAAAATATAAAAAAATAGACTTAGGTTTTTCTCAATTTAATTTAATTTAATTATTATTTGGACATTATTTTATTAATTTAAAATCAACTAGACTTAGGTTTATTTAATTCAAAGATTTTCTTAATAAAACACACAAAAATAGTAGAATTAGTTTAATTAATTAACAATCATTTTTCTTTTATTTAATTAATTAAGAGTATATTTAGTTTTTTTCTAATTTAATATAGTTTAAGTATTTTCTTAAAATAAACAAAAACAACCAAAAAGATTTTCTCGTTTACTTAGATATTTTTAGGGTTTTAGACGCCCGCATTCATATTTCCTTTCTTGATTTTCTTTTTCATATTTTTGTATCTGCTGAAGGGATGTAATAGATTAAAATAGGATTTTATCGCTTTCTTTATTTTTTTCCCATTTGAATATGTAAATACCCCCTCCCCGAAGCGTTGTAATATTGTAGAATTTAAATTCCCGCACTTTATATTTCTACAAGATATTAACTGTTAGTAATTAGGCTAGTATGGAAAGACTAATAACAAAACGCTAGCAAACCTAATAACAAGAGATAAATGAACTGAATTGAATCATTACACACATGCACCTCTAAGGTACGCCCACTTTAGTTTCCTTCAGATAAACAGTCATGTCCCTCGAGACAGGGATGCTTTAGCAAATACCCGTAAATCAAAAGATCATAGTCCCGCAATGACCCTACAGTTGCCTTCCGGTAAGTGATCTAGTCCCTAAACAAAATTTCTAAAGCGTCTCTACATGTTTCATTTATGACTGTAAGTCCCTTCGAATGTCCCTCAAAACATCCAACGATATGGCTACCTACTCACTAATAGTAGGATAGCATTGTCTAAAGGATAGAAGGAAAATAACAACTTTTTCGAGTACGAGTAGATACCTGTTAGATGCTTGCTCAAATATAACAAACTTTTCATACTTACACATTTCAAAAACAACTTTCAAAAACATTTTCTTTGTCAACACTCTTGATGACTGACACAAGAGTTAACGGAAACCAAATCGCCGCACTAAGCCATTTCAAAACATTTTTCAAAACACACAAAGCACAAGGTACTTTTAAATGAGCTAATCATCTAAGAGCCCGTAGAAAAATACAGATGGAAAGGGTGCTAACACCTTCCCTTTCCATAATCTACCCCCTTACTCATAAAACTCTCGAAAAGGTATTTTTATGTTCTTTTCACCCTTTCCTTAATTTGGATAAAATAAAAGTTGGTGGCGACTCTTGTTTACCGCAACATTTGCAAACACAAACGCAAAACTAGTACAACCGTCGGTTCTTCCTCCGTATCACAAAATTGGCGACTCTGCTCGGGATACTTATAAAGTGGGATTACCTTAGAGCTTAGGTCATGTTTAACTTGTTTTCCTTTTATGCTTTGCTTTCTTTATTTTTAAAGGGTTTCTTGGGTTATTGTTAAAGATCCTACACCCGGATCTGGGGCACCTTATTAGGTAAGTAGCAATAAATCATGGAGGTTGTACGACGTAGACCGATATTGACGAAGTGATAGCTACGTTAGCGTGATACTCTGGTTTGTACTAATGTTCTTTGAGTCATTCAAGGATAACATTAGGTTTCCTTAGTGTCATTAAGCGATAACTGACCTTTATAACCTTTAATTGACTCATCCTAAGCCATTAAAAAGTAGTGAGATGGTCGGCTTTAGTTCCGACTAAAGATTGGTTGATACTCGATGCTACACTCATTGAGATTAGACTTTTAGAATATTCTGGTTGTAATACTCCAGTGCTTGGGCTAGAACAATGCCTAAAAGAAAGGTCAGTGATATGAGACTCCTTAGAACCCGATTACTATTAATAGGATAGGTTGAGCCAGCTTAAACTTCAAGAGGGTACTTACCTTTAAAACTCATGCAAGCCTTTAAACCTAAGGTCTCTGTGTGACTTGTTTGTGTTTGATATACTTGTGATTTCAAAGCATAATCATAACATCATAAACATCATAACATGTCATGTACACTAACCATTTCAAGGGCATATGGATTTATCTCTCCTCTATTTTGTAGGTTATAGATTCAGCTCGCAGAAAAACCATTTGAATAAATTTTGTAGAGATCCCTCCCAAACTCAAAGAAATGGTTTCAAAAGTTCATGAGAGTTCATCATTCAACAAGAGATATGGTCATTTGCTCATTTTGGTTACTATCGATTTTGATGAGTGTCTTATTCCAGTTCTTTGACCCTAAGAACCATTGCTTCACATTTCCAGACTATCAGTTGTGCCTACGCTGGAAGAATTCTACAAAATACTTGGTTTGCCTCTATTGAATCAGATACCCTTTACAGGTTTAGAACAAAATTCAACAGCTGAAGATGTTGCTATAGCTTTGCACTTGAAGCCATCTGATATTGAGCTCAATTGGAAAGAAGGAGTGGAGTTAAGGGCCTCCTCACAAGTTTTCTGATGAAGAAAGCCTAGGTATTGCTAGACGCTATGAGTTACCATGCCTTTGAAGATGTTTTAGCTCTTTTGATCTACGGGTTGGTTTTGTTCCCCAATTCAGATCAGTTTGTAGATGTCACTACCATCAACACTTCCCTTGCTCACAATCCAGTGCCCATATTGCTCGGGGATATTCTGCATTCACTCCATACCCGTACCATGAAGAAGCGAGGGACTCTTATGTGTTGTATGTTAGAACATAGTTTAATTCTACAACACTTAATTAGAGTTTTGATGATAATAAACACAAAGAACAAATATTCACTCTAAATTTGTGTTATTTTGTATGTAGAAGTTCTGACCGAAACATCATCAGAAATTAAGCTACAGAAGCTTTCAAGCTGAGGTAATCAGAATTTGCGTTTAAGAATGATGATCAGAATCTGCGCTGAAGTGAATAATACTCTGATTCTGAACAGAAGTTTAATATACCATCAGATCCTCACATCTCTGAGTCATCAATGTTCTGAAGCAATTGCAGCATGCAAGATTCTAAGTTTTGAAGCGTTACTTTTCATTTAAGACAGCATCATATGCAACAACTTCATTAAGACAAGAATCTTCTCAATATGGAAATAACATTGAACATACATTATCACGCTTTATGTTGGACAAGATTTCCACGCCTATATAAACAAGCTTAAAGAACAAATCATTTACGATTTTTGACACACAACTGCAAATACCTCTCAAATGCTGCAATCTTACATATTCATATATACGCTCAAAATTGTGTAAAATATCACAATAGTGATACAGTTTTTGTAAGGAAAAACAACAGTACACAATGGATTATTTTATCTTGATTAAGCTAGTTTTCCTTGAGATAAATCGGGTTGTGGTTGTACTCAAGAAGACTTTGGCAGTTGTCAAAGTTGTGTTGTAATCAATTTTGATTAGTGAATTAAGTCCTTGTTGGAGAGAGGAAAAATCACCTTGGCGGGTGGACTGGAGTAGTTTGAGATCAAATGAACCAGGATAAAAATATCATGGCTACTGCGTTTTTTATTTTAAGTTTCAATTCAACCCCTCCTTCTTTTGTTTTTCACTTCTTCAATTGGCATTAGAGTGCCTGGTTCTGAGTTCATACACTTAACCGTGCCAGTACAAGATCCAAGCTTTAGAAAACACTATGGTGGGACCAAGCCAAAACATCAGCAATGACTAACATGAGGACAAGGACAGAATCAGTGACAACCTCCAGTCTTTGATGGAGAAAATTTTGACTACTGGAAAGACAGAATTGAGAGCTTCTTTCTGGCTCATGATGCTGATCTATGGGACATGGTAATTGATGGATACACACATCCAGTGGATGAAACTGGTCAGAAGATAGACAGAAAAAGGATGTATGACCAGCAAAAACGTGATTTCAGAAACCATCATAAAGCCAGAACAATACTTCTCAGTGCTATCTCATACTCAAAATATGAGAAAATCTCAAACAGAGAGACAGCCAAAAACATGTTTGACTCTCTGAGAATGAAGCATGAAGGCAACATACAAGTCAAAGAAACCAAGGCCCTTGCGCTCATTCAGAAATATGAAGCATTCAAGATGGAGGACAGTGAATCCATAGAAGCAATGTTCTCAAGATTCCAGATTCTTGTTGATGGGCTGAAATTTCTTGACAAAGGATATTCTACTGCTGATCACGTAAAAAAGATCATCAGAAGTCTACCCAAGCAATTGAGGCCAATGGTCACTGCACTTAAGTTGGCTAAAGATCTCAACAAGATATCTCTGGAGGAACCTGTCAGCTCCCTCAGAAGTCATGAGATAGAGCTAGAAGAAGACGAGCCTCAAAAGCAAGGTAAGCCTCTAGCATTAAAATCTAACAAAAAAATCTGATTCTAAGGTTTTGCAGGCTATGGAAGAAACCTCTGATGGCTCCTCATCATAAGAAGACGAATTTTCTCTTCTCTCCAGAAGAGTCAATCAATTGTGGAAGCAGAGACAAAGAAAATTCAGAAACCAGAGAAGATCAGAGAATCAAAATGAATTCTTCTCCAGATACAGAAAGTCTGAGTCCTCTTCTGGACACAGAAGATCTAAAGATTCTTCAGCACACAGAGAGTCAAACAACAAAGACATCATCTGCTATGAGTGCAATGAACAAGGGCACTATAAAAGTGATTGTCCAAGGCTTCAAAAGGAGAAGCCCAAAAAGAAGTTCTTCAAGGAGAAGAAGAAAATCCTCATGGCAACATGGGACGACTCAGAAACTTCTGATGCTGACTTAGAGTTAGATGATGAAAGAGCCAACATAGCTCTCATGGAAAATGTGTCAGAAGACAGCGAAGCTTCTAGTTTAGACTCAGAATCAGACACAGAAGAGATATCTTTAGCAACAAGGCTAAAACACCAGTCATGGTACCTGGACTCTGGATGCTCTCGACACATGACGGGAAGAAAGCATATGTTCCAAAGCCTGGAACTTAAACCTGGAGGCTACGTGGGCTTTGGAGGCAACCAAAGAGGGAAGATCCTCTGGAACAGTAGCTAATGGTAATCTTACTTCTATCAGTAATGTGCTTTTAGTTAATGGATTAATGCATAACCTTTTATCCATAAGTCAATTAAGTGATAACGGTTATGATATAATCTTTAATAAAAATTCATGCAAATTTGTTAGTCAGAAATATGGAACTATCCTTTTTAATGGAAAGAGGAAATACAACATTTATAAGATAAAACTTTCTGAACTAAAAAGTCAGAATGTAAAATGTCTTCTCTCTGTTAACAACGAGTAATGGGTCTGGCACAGAAGATTGGGGCATGCTAGTATGAGAAGAATATCTCAGGTTAACAAACTCAATCTGGTCAGAGGACTTTCTAATCTGAAGTTCAGCACAGATGCTCTGTGTGAAGCATGTTCGAAAGGCAAATTTGCAAAACCTGCTTTTAAATCTAAAAATGTTGTTTCCACCTCTAAGCCATTAGAACTTCTGCACATAGACTTATTTGGACCAGTGAAAACTACGTCTATTAGTGGCAAGAAGTATGGGTTATTGATCGTAGATGACTATAGCAGATGGACATGGGTAAAGTTCTTAAGACACACGGACGAGTCACATTCTGTGTCTGTTGCATTCTGTAACCAAGTTCAGAATTAAAAGGATCTTAGAATTGTCAAAGTCAGAAGTGATCATGGTGGAGAATTTGAAAATAAAAAAATTCGAAACATTTTTTAATGAAAAAGGCATCTTGCATGACTTCTCTTGTCCTAGAACTCCCTAACAAAATGGAGTTGTAGAACGAAAGAACAGAAGATTGCAAGAAATGGCCAGAACCATGATCAATGAGACTAACATTGCTAAGATCTTCTAGGCAGAAGCAATTAACACAATGTGTTACATTCAGAATAGAATCTCTATAAGACCTATTATGGAAAAGAATCCATATGAATTGTGGAAGAACAGAAAGCCCAACATTTTTTTTATTTTCATCCATTTGGATGCACATGTTTTATTCTGAATACTAAAGATCATTTGAACAAGTTTGACTCTAAAGCACAAAAGTGTATTATGTTAGGATACTATGAACGCTCAAGAGGGTATAGAGTATAAAATACAGAAACACAGATTGTTGAAGAGTCAATCAGTGTTAGATTCGATGATAAGCTTGACCCTCAAAAGTCAAAGCAAAATGAATCTTTTGCAGATATAGAAGTTGAATTCACAGGTACTGAAGACACCTCATCAGAAGTTCTCAACAGAGACGCTCCAACAACTTCAGAAAGAAATGTTACAAGTGATCCAGTACCTTCTGTTGATCAACTCCAGAAAAGGTTATCTAGAAGCAGTATAGCTCACCCAGAAGATAAGATCGTGAGAAAGAAGGAAGGTCCAATCAGAACAAGATCAACATTCAGAAACTCTGAAGAATCCCTCATGGGACTGGTCTCTCTGATTGAACAAACATCTATTGATGAAGCTCTTCTGGACAATGACTGGATTCTAGAAATGCAGGAGGAATTAAACCAGTTCACCAGAAAGAACGTTTGGGATCTGGTTCCCAAACCAAAAGGATTCAATGTCATTGGAAAAAAGTGGGTGTTCTGAAACAAACTGAATGAGCAAGGAGAAGTCTTCCGAAACAAGGCACGACCGGTGGCACAAGGTTATACTCAGCAAGAGGGGATAGACTCTACATAATCCTTTTCTCCAGTCGCCAGGTTATAATCTATCAGACTCTTAATCTCCTTTGCTGTCAATAATAGCATCACTCTGTATTAGATGGATGTCAAAAGTGCATTCTAAAATGGTTACATAGATGAAGAGGTATATGTGCACCAACCCCCTGGGTTTGAAAATTCCAAACACCCAAAATATGTTTTCAAACTAAAGAAGTCACTCTATGGTCTGAAATAAGCAGCCAGAGCTTGGTATGAAAGACTAAGTAACTTCCTGTTAGAAAAGGAATTCGCCAGAGGGAAAGTGGACACAACCTTGTTCTGTAATACATTTAAGAATGACATTTTAGTTTGTTATATTTATGTAGATGATATTACTTTTGGATCCACTAAACCTTCTCTGGGAAGAGAAATTGCTAAGTGCATGCAGGAAGAGTTTGAAATGAGCTTAATGGGTGAACTCAAATTCTATTTGGGCATTCAGATAAACCAAACTCCAGAAGGAACTTCCATTCATCAGAGCAAATATGTCAGAGAACTTTTGAAGAAATTTAACCTCTCAGAATGTAAGCCCTCAAAGACTCCAATGAATCCCATGTTCATTCTGGAAAATGAAGAGGTAAGTAAAAAGGTAGGAAAAAAAATCTACAAAGGTGTGATTGGATCTCTCCTTTATCTGACAGCTTCAAGGCCTGATATTTTATTCAGTGTTTACTTATGTGCTAGATTCCAATCAGATCCTAGAGAATCTCACTTAACAGCAGTTAAGCGAATTTTCAAGTATCTGAAAGGTACTACTAATCTGGGTTTGTTTTATAGAAAATCCAATGAATATAGCTTAGTAGGATATTGTGATGTTGACTTTGCTGGAGACAAAGTAGAGCGTAAAAGCACTTATGGAAGCTGCCAGTTTTTGGGAGATAATCTGATCTCATGGACCAACAAGAGACAGTCCACAATAGCATTGTCAACAGCATAAGCTGAATACATAGAAGTTGCTGGATGTAGCGTTCAAATTCTCTGGATGAAAAGTAAACTTGAAGACTTCAGCATATTTGAGAGTAACATTCATATCTTCTGTGATAACACTTCTTCCATATGTCTCTCTTGAAATCCCATTTTGAATTCTAGGGCTAAGCATATAGAAATAAAACATCACTTTATTAGGAATTATATTTAGAAAGGAATTCTTACTTTGAAATTTATTGACACAGACCATCAATGGGCTGATGTATTTACAAAACCCCTTTCTGAAGATAGATTCAATTTCATTCTGAAACATCTCAGCATGAAATTATGTCCAAAATAAAATGTTTTATTTGCATATCCTAACCCTTAGAACTTCATTGTTTTCTGTGAACATCTGATCAACTTGTCTTCAGAATTTAGAAGTACAGTTGCCTCAGAATCTATCTATGAAGATCTGAACGTTTCATTTCAAAGGATAGAGGCGTGCAGTTCACACAATAAAACATCTATCATCCACTCACAAGCTACCTTCTGAGGCTGAACACGCGTTCAAATTCTGAAGGGTCCAAGGCTATGATTGGATGCATTGAGACACTTGTCATTGGTAAATGTTCAATATCTCTCTAAATCCCCTAATTTCCGGTGTCATTAATTCAATATAATCATTACATATATTTTTCTCTTTCTTACTTATTACGTTTTCTAAAGAACTTATATAAACTCAATTTACTATTTCATTCATTCAAGTTTTATCATCTTCAATATTCTCTCTTGTTCTAGTTTCTTTTTCAAAAACCCCTTCCATCAATTTTATTCAAAGAATCCGTGTGAACAATGGCATCATCATTAAGTCTCAAGAATCTCAACAGTGCTCCTGATTCTTCATCAACTGAACAGTATGAAGAGCCCATTAGAAAGCTACTCACTCCGGTTGACAACCTTGAAGTTCTCTGTGAATTGATCGTTGATTTTGAAAGCTTATAAGAAAATGGGTTTAATTTTATGAAGATGTAACTGCACAGGGATAAAACAGATACTTTGATCGTCTGTTGGATCCAACTTTTCCAATTCTTATTAAAGAGGTTTGGATTAATGCTACCTAATCCAACCACCAGGTCACATCATATGTATGGGGAAGAAGATAGTGATTACAAAATATTTGATTGGGAAACTCATTGGATACAATGGCGGTGGAGTCAGATGCATTGATATGGCTGATAAGTGCTTTGACCTAAAATCTATTGCTAGGGACAACCATCCAGCAAGATCAGTGACTTGAAGGACCATTACAAAATATGGGCTAGAATAATTCTGGGATGTATCAATCACAGGAAGCCTACAAGCTCCCCTGATTATATCAATATTGATCAACAGTTTCTGATTTACTTCATTGCAAAGAAGACCAAGATAAACCTTCCACATTTTCTCTTCAACCATCTCAGGCCAAGTGTGAAAGAGACAAGATAAGAAGAAAGAACTAAGAGGGATTGGATTCCTCTATGAAGATTGATTTCAGATATTCTAACAGAAAAGAGGCTGATAGAACATCTGACAGAGGCTCAAGAAATTAGTACTTTGGAAGCAACTGCTGGGAAACCTTTAAATGCCAAGAATCTAAAGAAAATGAACATTATTGAGAACATTAAGAAGGAACCAACAATTGCTTCTCGTGAGGTCATGACTTCTAGGAGAATCCCTCTGAAGGATTTTCCACTATTTTCTGAGATAGATGCCTCTCCAAATATTATAGTCATATACCTTGAAGCTTGCAAGGCTGATGGGACTATTCCAGAAATCAACATCCAAGATCTGCACAAGCCAGCTCCAGAGGTGGTGCTAAAGAAATCCAGAAAGAGGAAGGCAGCAGGAGAATGATCCTCTCAGAGGACACCCAATGTTGCGAAAAAGAAAGGTAATCCTTCCTTTGTTTCTGTTGTAGAATCAATAGCTATTCCAACATCTGAAACCATTCCCCCTCAACAAACAAAAAATCCTTTACCCCAAACATTTGAGGATTTTGACATAGAGTTTGACCCATCTATAACTCTTGGAAATTTTATGAATGAACCTCACTCCCCCAATCCAAATCCAAACCCAAAACAACATCAACCAGAACTTGCTATAGTTCTATCTGATATTAAACTGTTTGATCAATACTTTTCCTCACCACTCCCAGAAAATCCACAACCACACTCTCCTCCACTAGAACATCAAAACCTCAACTCACCCCAACAGAAAATGAAAACCCTCTCACTCCTCAACCTGAAAACCCATCTTTTAAAATACCTGAACCAGAAATTCAACACGCTACTGCAAACCAATCAGAAGACTCCCTTTCAGACTCTGATACCACTACCCCAATTCATGGGATAACAGAACCTCTTACGGTTTGTTTACCTCTCTCCATTCATGATATTCTAGAAATACATCCACCATATGAATCCACTCCACCAAACACCCCTCACTCATCAATCCTGATTTCTGACTCTTCCACTCCCTCACATATCAACCGTCTAGCTGACAACCAACTTGTCATTGATCTACAAGTGTTGGACCAACTAGCTTCCGCCTCAAACAAAATTGCCACCCCCAAACCTAAACCAACCTCAACCAAATTAGATGTTGGTAATAATCTGTTGATTTTTGAAACAGAAATACAGGAATGGATTACTTCTTTGAAGCAAGCAAGTCAAGATATTTCTAATCCTACTGCTTCTGATTCTCTATGGGAAAGATTCAGAAAATGGCTCAACTCTGAAACCCAGAAGCTGAAAAAATTGAGCTATGAAAGGGCTTAGCAGAACTTCAGTGATCAGCTGAGAGCCTTCAAAGATCAAGTTCTCAGGCAATGGGACAAGAAATAAATTCTTCTGTTGGATAATGCTCCCCGGAAAGAGCACCAACCTTCAGAAGCCACTGAACCAGACTCTGATAGTCACCCTATGACTACTGCTCCAGAAAAGGTGATTGCAATAGAAGAAATTGTTCAATCAGAAGAGGCTGCAGCGTGTTCTGAACGACATGCAACCCCTGAAGATATACCAGCTTCGTCTCTAGTCATGCAAACTCTGGAAGAGTTGAAGAAGGAGTATGCCTTAATCCATGCCAGACTGTATAAGCAAGAGGACACAAACAAAGAGATCAAGGATATATTGGATAAACAAGAAGATATAACAAAAGAAATCAAAGACATTCTGGGAAAGCAGGAAGAATCAAGCACTTAGATTAAGAGCTTGTTGGAAGTGTTGTTCACACGTCTTCCCCCTCCTTCTTAGATTTTCTTT
The DNA here is from genome assembly GCA_948472305.1 of Vicia faba. Taxonomy (NCBI): domain Eukaryota; kingdom Viridiplantae; phylum Streptophyta; class Magnoliopsida; order Fabales; family Fabaceae; genus Vicia; species Vicia faba. The sequence goes on along the minus strand of OX451741.1, from coordinate 1,433,678,340 downwards.
AAATGTTTATCTGTATTTTTATTTTTCATCTTATCCTCCTTGTTTCTGAAAATTGTCATTGCATTCTCTTTTCAATATAAATCATCTTTTTGACTCTGATTATATTGCTTTTTGATATCTGATGAAAAGGGGGAGTGAAGAAGTGAAAAACACAAGAAGGGGGGGTTGAATTGAAAACTTGAAATCAAATGCGCAATGACATAATATTTTTATCCTGGTTTGTTTGATCCCAAACTACTCCAATCCACCCATCAAGTTGATTTCACCTCTCTCCAACGAGGACTTAATCCACTAATCAAAAACTGATTACAATCACTACCTTGACAACTGTCAAATTCCTCTTGAGTACAACCACAATCCGGTTAATCTCAAGGAAAAACTGTGTTAATCAAGATACCAGAATTCTGTGTATAATTGTTTTTCGTTACAAAAACAGTTACTACAACTGTGATAATTTACACAATTTAAAGCGTGGAAAAATAAGTATGTAAGCTTGCAGCCTTTTGAGACGAATTGCAGTAGTGTTGGAAAATAGGTAACGATTTGATCTCTTAGCTTGTTTGTATAGGCAAAGGAATCCTGTTGAACATTAAGCGTGATAATGGACATTTAAGAAATTTCCATATTGAGAAGATCATATCTGAATGAAGCCGTTGTATGTAATGTTGTCTTTATTGAATAGTAACACTTCAGAATCTTACAGTCTTGTATGCTGCAATTGCTTTAGAACATTGATGACTTAGAGTTGTGAGAATCTGATTGTATCTGAACCTTCTGTTCAAAATCAGAGTATGCTTCACTTTAGTGCATGTTCTGATCATCATTCTTCACCATAAAGTCTGATTACCTCAGTGTGAAAGCTTCTATAGCTTAACTTCTGATGCTGCTTTGGTCAGAACTTCTGCATACACAGTAACATAATTTTTAGAGTGCATATTTATTCTTTGTGTTTGTTATCATCAAAAATCTAATGAAGTATTCTAGAATCAAACTATGTTCTAACAGGGAGAAAGTAAGATATTTTCAACAATAGTATACCGGGACAAAGTCTCAAACATTCTGAATATCTTAACCTTTATGTTTTTCTGAAAAGCTTGAACAGGAACATATCCTGATAAGGACAGAAGGAGATGCATTAAAAGCTCTGATGAGAAGGAACTTTAGGGAAGTAACTCATCTCTATCTGAGTAATCAACTCAGGGGGGAGACTCTCCTAAAGCTTTTTGTTCTATACTTTTCATTGAAAATCCTAGTTTTTGTCATCATCAAAAAGGGGGAGATTGTTAGAACATAGTTTGATTCTACAACCCTTAATTAGAGTTTTGATGATAACAAACACAAAGAACAAATATGAACTCTAAATTTGTGTTATTTTGTATGCAAAAGTTTTAACCGAAACAAGATCAGAAATTAAGCTACAGAAGCTTTCAAGCTGAGGTAATCAGAATCTGCACTGAAGAATGATGATCAGAATCTGCACTGAAGTGAAGAATACTCTGATTCTGAACAGAATTTTAATATACCATTAGATCCTCACATCTCTGAGTCATCAATGTTCTGAAGCAACTGCAGCACGCAAGATTCTAAGTTCTGAATCGTTACTTTTAATATAAGACAGCATCATATGCAACAACTTCATTCAGACAAGAATCTTTTCAATATGGAAAATAGCATTGAACATCCATTATCATGCTTTATGTTGGATAATATTTCCACGCCTATATAAACAAGCTTAGAGGACAAATTGTTTACGATTTTTGACACACAACTGCAAATACCTCTCAAACGCTGCAATCTTACATATTCATATATACGCTCAAAATTGTTTAAAATATCACAGTAGTGATACAGTTTTTGTAAGGAAATAAAAAGTACACAATTGATTATTTTATCTTGATTAAACTAGTTTTCCTTGAGATAAACTGGGTTTTGGTTGTACTCAAGAAGACTTTGGCAGTTGTCAAAGTTGTGTTGTAATCAGTTTTGATTAGTGAATTAAGTCCTCGTTGGAGAGAGGCGAAATCACCTTGGCGGGTGGACTGGAGTACTTTGAGATCAAACGAACCAGGATAAAAATATCGTGTCTACTGCGCTTTTGATTTTAAGTTTCAATTCAACCCCCCCCCCCCCCCCCCCCCTTATGGGGTTTTTCACTTCTTCATTGTATACCTCTACTCTATAGGTGGTTTATTTCTCACCTTCCTCGGTCAGTAATGAAGAATGAATTAGGTTTAAGATGTAACCAAATATTAATGTCTCTTTCTCACTCTGACATCTATTGAGGCCCTCGCTCCCAAGAAGACATCCCTTTTATTGATCGCTGCAGAGATTTTCCCAATGTGCCACTCCTTAGCATTAAAGGATGCATCACCTACAACCCCTCTTTAGCTTTACGTAAGTTCGGTTTCGCTCGGAGGGGTTTTCCTCGTGATATGCTCATTCAAGGTATTGTGTTCGAATATTCAAATGATCTACAAGGTTATCATTAAAGGTTCATACGCGCTTGGGGAATGGTTAAGAAGACTGATAGAAGGACTCTAGGGCACAAGAACTCCATCCCTTTGGAGCCATACCACAAATGGGTGCGAGCTCGTGCTCAAAATATTATGATGCCATATGTTGCTATCCTACCAGTTATTTCGGAGCCTATTGTTCAAGGGGTCAAGTCTCGCATCATTCTACATCCTGATATGCCAACAAACTTCGAAGAATTTCAAAAATCTTGGATACAGCTCAAAGAAGAACGAGATACCTTTGAGTCCCAATTCTATACAAGTGAGAAAAAGGTGTTGGAACTGACGAAGCGGCTTCACAAAGAGCAGAATCTCAATGTCTACATCAGCACCGAAAGGAAGAGTCCTTGGGAGAGTTAGGAATTTTAGAAGTTTCTTATTTGTTATTTTGTTGTAAACTTTGATTTCATTTGAACTTACTAATAAAAAGTCTTTGCTTCAGTTTTGGTTAAAAGAGTTTAAATCCTATGAGGCACTTGAAAACATTGCATAAGCATATCATTCATATCATCGCATAAACAGGTTGCCAACACAGGTTTCTTATTCTTTTAGCAATTTATTTCAGCAAAAGAAATGACCTCGAACAGACAGTAAAGGACCTACAAGCTCAGAACGCTTAGTTTTAACAAATGTTCCTGGCTCTGGCCCAGGGGCAAGAAGACCTGCAAGATTTAATCATCAAAGAAAAGACCAAGAAGGCGAAGAAACCAAATGGTGTATTGAATCTGGGAAGAAGGATTATAGGACTGGTTAAGCGAGCTATATATTTCACGACCCCATCAAATGAGGGGGACAATCATGAAGAGAAGCCAATGGAAGAAAACAACAACCCAGGGTCTGAGGAAGATGAACCTGACTATTCTAAGGAGCAGTATCCTCCCGCTGATGATAAATACAAACAACTAGAGGATCGACTCAACTCTATGGAGATCCAAAGGATACCCTGGCTGGATTTTAAGGAGCTAGGACTGATTTCAGGGGGTGGTCATCTCGCAAAAATTCAAGGTCCCTACATTTGCTAATTACGATGGTGTCTCATGTCATAAGCTACATTTAAGGTCGTACATCAGGAAGATTCAACCCTACACTATTGATAGGAATATGTGGGTACACTTCTTCCAGGAAATTTTGGCAGTGACTCAGCTAGAATGGTTCTATCAAGTAGAGAGAACCAACGTTCACAATTGGGAAGATCTGGTTGCTGCTTTCTACAAGCATTATCAATATAATGTTAACCTCTCCCCGACTTGTACACTGTTACAAAGTATGTCTATGGGTTATGGCGAAGGTTTTAAAGATTATTCCCAAAAGTGGAGAGACCTTGCGGGAAGAGTCCAGCCTCCGTTGTTTGATAGGGAGTTGTTGGATATGTTCTTGGGCACGTTATCTGGGCCATTCTTTAATCATCTAATTGGAAGTTTGTCTGCTGGGTTCACTGAACTGATACTGACTGGTTAACAGGTAGAAGCTGGCATCAAAAGTGGTAAAATACAGAGAGAAACATCCTCTAGTACTACAAAGAAACCTTTCACTAGAAAGAAAGAGGTTAGTGTTGCTTATAGCCAAAGAAATCACAACAAAATTGACCATCGTCCAATGGTAGGGGCTGTTATGATTTCCAATCTTGCCTCAAACCAACAACAAAACCATCAGCGCAGACCAGATGCACCTAGAAGTCAGTTTACTCATATCAACATGATGCTATCCCAGGTTTTACCACACCCGTTGAAGTCTAATTTTGTAAATCTAAAGGAGGCTCCGAAGAATCCTAATACTTCTTCTCCACACGACAATCCGAATGCTCGATGCGCCTACCATTCTGAGACTCCGGGGCATGACACGAATGACTGTTGGGCTTTAAATAACAAGTTGCAAGACCTTATTGATGCAAAGGAGGTTGAATTTGATCCCCCTGAGACTCCCAACGTCATAACTGCACCTATGCATAAGCATGGCCCGGGAGTCAGTGCTATTGATGTTGTCTCTGCCATAGAATATGCTGACAATAGTTATGACTTGGACAAGTGGATCTTCCCAACTATCAGTTGTAGACTCAGCAATTGGGAGGCCAAAGATTTTTTTCCCATCTCTTTTATTCAAGAGTAATTTGTCTTCTTTGTTTTAAGGAAATGTAATATTTGAACAATTGAAATATTAAAGCCTTGTGTCTTACACGAGGCACAATTGCCTATTTGTGAGGGTCAGTGCTTCATTTTCAAGTGTCATCAATAAAACATTAGACATTTCGCATGCAAATTTTACGCTCTTTGTTTTTCTTTTCTGCTTCTTTACTTTATCAAAAATATACAGCTATGCTCTTACACACACCCACATATCAAAATGCAGATCCACATCCACTCTGGCTCATTGATAACAGTTATGCTATTGCTCATTATGACTTTGAAGATCTGATCTACCAAGCCGATGACGAAGGTGAGGAAGATTATGAGGTACCAGGAGAACTTGCCAGACTATTACAACAAGAGGAAAGAGAAATACAGCGTCATGAAGAGCCAGTTGAGACAGTGAACTTGGGTTCTGAAGAGGACAAGAAAGAAGTTAAGACAGACGCTAATTTGTAGCATAGTGTCAAACAACGGTTAATTCATATGTTACATGACTATGTTGAGGTTTTTGTCTGGTCATGCGAAGACATGCCGAGACTTGACACTGATATCGTGGTTCATCGCCTACCTACAAAAGAGGACTACCCTCCAGTGAAACAGAAGGTTCATCGCATGCGGCCAGAGATGTCCTAAAATATCAAGGCTGATGTCATGAAACAATTTAACGCTGGTTTCTTAGCCATCACGTCTTATCCACAATGGGTTGCTAACGTGGTTCCAGTACCGAAGAAGGATGGTAAGGTACGTATGTGTGTGGATTAAAGAGACCTGAACAGGGCAAGCCCCAAGGATTACTTTTCGCTTCCCCATATTTATGTTCTAGTTGACAACACGACACAACATAAGGTATTCTCCTTCATGGATGGCGTCTTTGGGTACAATCAGATCAAAATGGCACCTGTGGACATGGAGAAAATGACTTTCGTCACACAGTGGGGCACTTTCTATTATAATGTTATGCCATTTGGGCTGAAGAACACCGGGGTAACCTATCAGCGTGCTATGGTAGCTTTGTTCCACAATATGATCCATCACGAGATATAGGTCTACGTTGATGATATGATAGTCAGGTCTCAGACCGAAGAAGATCACCTCGATCACCTACAGAAGCTATTTGAAAGGTTTAAAAAGTACAAGCTGAGGCTGAACCCGAATAAATGCACCTTTGGAGTAAGATCTGGTAAGCTCTTGGGATTCGTTGTTAGCAACAAAGGCATTAAAGTTGACCCTGCAAAGGTTAAAGCTACACAAGAAATGCCAACTCCTCACACTAAGAAGGAGGTCAGGGGACTTTTGGGACTCCTAAACTACATAGCCAGATTCATTACACATTTGACCACTACTTGTGAGATAATCTTCAAATTACTGAAGAAAGATCAAGCAATAAAGTGGAATGACGACTTCCAGAATGCCTTTGACAAAGTCAAAGAATACCTTCAAAAGCCTCCAATTTTAATGCCTCTGGTTGAAGGAAGACCTTTGATCATGTACTTAACAGTATTAGAGAACTCAATTTGGTGTGTGTTGGGGCAGCATGACGAGTCTGGTCAAAAAGAGCACGCAATATACTACCTTAGCAAAAGGTTTACTGACTGTGAGACAAGATACTCACTGCTCGAGAAAACTTGTTGCGCTTTGGTGTGGGCTGCGCGTCGACTAAGACAGTATATGTTGACTCACACTACCTTGTTGATATCTAAAGTCGATCCCATCAAGTACATCTTTGAGAAGCCCGCTCTCTCCGAAAGAATAACAAGATGGCAAATGATCCTGACCGAATATGACATTCAGTATACAACCCAGAAAGCAATTAATGGAAGTATACTAGCGGATCATTTGGCTCATCAGGATGTGGACGACTACCAATCCATGAATTTTGAGTTCCCAGAAAAGAACATCATGTTAGTAACAGATTGTGAAGAGCCTGGACAGGATGAAGGACCTGTAAAAGGATCCTGATGGACTATGGTTCTTGATGGAGCTTCCAACACTCTTAGAAATAGCATCGGCGATGTAATCACATCTCATGGAGGCTTTCATACTCCTTTCACTACCAGATTATGTTTTAATTGTACCAATAATATCGCTGAATATGAAGAATGTATTATGGGTCTCAAAGCTTCTATCGACTTGAGGATCAAATTCTTGAAAGTATTTGGAGACTCGGCTCTAGTAATCAGTAAAATCAAAGGAGAACAGGACACGAAGCATCCTAATCTTATCCCGTAAAAAGAGCATGTATTTACATTGATTCCACATTTTGAACAAATTACCTTTGAGCATTTTCCACGAGAGGAAAATCAACTAGCAGACGCGCTAGCTATTATGTCATCCATATTCAAGGTCAGGTGGGATAATGAGGCTCCTCAGATCACTATTGAGAGGATGGACGAACCAGCATACCGTCACGAGATTGATACTGAAGAAGTAGTGGAAAAACCTTGGTTCCATGAAGTCAAAAGATATCTCGAAGCCCAAGAGTATCATGAAGGAGCTTCAGTCAATGATAAGAAGTTCCTAAGAATGTTCTCTGCCAAGTTCTTCCTCAGTAATAAGATTCTCTACAAGCACAACCATGATTCTACTTTTCTTCAGTGTGTAGACAAGGGTGAAGCAGAGAAGATTATGGCTGATTTACATGAAGGTACCTTTGGCACACATTCTAGTCCGCATTCGATGGCAAAAAGATCCTACGGGAAGGATACTACTGGTCCACTATGGAAGCAGACTATTATCAGCATTCATGGACTTGTCACAAATTCCAAATTTATGCTGATAAGGTGCATGTGCCTTCGGTTCCTCTAAATATCTTGACCGCTCCTTGGTCGTTCACAATATGGGGCATTGATATGATTGGGGAAATCATACCTACAGCCTCTAATGGGAACCGCTTCATCCAGGTGGCCATTGATTACTTTACAAAGTGGGTAGAGGCAACTTCATTTGCTTCTGTTACCAAGAATGTTGTGGCCTGATTCATCAAACATAACCTTATCTGTCGGTACAGTATTCCAGAAAGAATCATCATAGATAATGGTACCAATCTCAATAACACTTTGATTAGCGAGCTCTGCACACAATTCAAGATCCAGCGTCATAACTCTTCTCCTTACCGGCCGAAGATGAATGGCACTGATGAAGCTACTAATAAAAATATCAAGAAAATCATACAGAAAATGATGGTGACATACAAATACTGGAATGAGATGTTACCATTTTCTCTTCATGGTTACCGCACAACAATGCAAACATCGACAGGGGCAATTCCTTTCTCTTTGGTTTACGGGATAGAAGTTGTCTTACCCATTGAAGTCAAGATCCCTTCCTTGAGAATCATGAAGGCTGCAGGGCTAAATAAAGACAAGTTGGTTCAGACTCGACTTAACCAATTAAACCTGATTAACGAGAAAAGGCCCGCGGCTATCTGCCATGGTCAGATGTACCAAAAATGTATGATCAATGCTTTTAATAAGAAGGTCAGACGTCAGGTATATCAGGCTTGTTACTTGGTAATCAAGCGTATTATCCTGCCACAAGGTGATCCCAAGGGAAAAAGGACTCTCACATATGAAGGGCCATTTGTGATTAAGAATATATTTTCTGGTGGAGCCATCATCTTAACCACTATGGACGGTGACGACCTTCCACACCCAGTAAACGCAGACATTGTTAAAAGATACTACACATAAACAAAGACCCGCTAGGTCGACTGGCCTAGGAAAAAATTAGGGCATCCCGACGAACCTAAAGGGTTCAGGAAAAAATTAGGAATATACATAAAAAAAACTGTACACTCGGCAAGTCGAAAACCTAAAAGGGCGGCTTGGGCAAAAAAGGGTATCCCGATGGACAGAAAACACGAAAGGGCGGTCCAATCAAAAGTGAGTGATTTAAAGCGTATAACCATGTCCTGTTGGATCACCTTACAACCAAACTTCAGTATCAACTATCGAGCTCAAGTAGTACTAATCAATCCAGTTAGCATCAGACAAGCAGCGAAAGAGATGAGACGCTCAAAGACATAAAGGCAATAGCAGAATGGGAACCCAGGGGGATTATTTCACATAGATGTTTTTCTTTGTATACTATTTCTTGGATAGTTTCCATTCTTAAGACGACATTATCTTAATAGGATGTCCCTCTCCTTTTACAAAAACACTTATTCAAGTTAATACAAAATTATTCCTTTGAAAGTGCAAAACTCCTGTTTTTATTTTTCCTGTTTTTCGTGCGAAAACATCCAGTGATTATTTTTAAACATGTGCATTTGAATGTGATTACTGCTTAAAAATATACACCTAAAATCAAAAAGACAATTGCTAATGACTTTAAGAAACGAGACAATATCTAAAGGCCATCCACAAAATCCTCGCAGATATTTCCTCCAGCAGATACCTTCTCCAGCAGATATAGAGGAAGAGACACCCTACTACAAGGTCACCGCCATATTCTCAGCATACAGCCTAATGGTGCCAGGTGTTCTCATATCCCGGAAAGAGCAATAATCTACGAATTACTGCTCCAACATCTAAAAATTTCCCAGTGAAATCGCCAAGCATCTCGGGATTCTCCAGCAGGATTTCAACAAAATCCCCAAACAGTTCACGGAGTTCACCTTCCCCAACAGAGTTTATTTCTCTAACAACGGAAGTTCATCTCCCAACGTTTCAACTTCAAACAATTTGAAGACCTACATTCTTCCCCCCGGCAACAGTCAGGGATTTATTTTCCCTAATTCAACAATACAACAATGGAACAACTGACATACATTGCATTCATACATCATTTTTACAAACATCATAACATATGCAGCACAAATGCGTATATCACAATCTCATTTATTTTGAGAAAATCATGCAATTCATATATCATGACATTGCATGAAACTGACTTTACCTTTCTAGGTTGAGTTCGCAGAAAGCCAAACACTGTCTACCTCTACAGCAGGTCAAAGATAAATGTCGGAAACCAGACGGGGAGACTATCTACACGACCAAGTGGTATGAACACCTAGAACAAGACAAGTTTACCAATAAATTCATCACTGAATCAATTATTAAAATCAGAATTAAAAAAAAGGCACGATATCATTGGTTGGGATATGACACGTTGGTCATCTTCAACCTCCAGCCACGCGAATTGCAGGTCTCTGAAATGGAAAAATTAGAGCTCGAGACCAGTACCATTTACTTCGTCTCTTCAAAATGATTCCAATGGTACCCTCGCGAAAAATTTATGTAAGGTGTAGCTCAGTCGTTTTGGAAGGAAAGATTTGAAAGGGGATTTGAAAATTCATGGCCAAAACTCACTTCCAGTGGAAAACAAATGTTGCGACTAGGATCCGAATGATGAGAGCTTCAATACAGTACCAAAGTTTTAGAGAATTGATGAAGGAATCTACCTATTGAAGTTCAAGTTCAGAGCTCTGAAACTTGACTTGGATAGAACGACTTAGGAAGTCTTAAAGCTTGGTTCTTCTTCTGTTAGCTTCAGTGAAGTTCAAGGATGAAGAATTGACAAAGAAAATGAATTGAGGAAAGCTGTAAAACCAAATTCAAAGTTGTAGAAAAGTGGATTCAAGAGAAAGTATGGCAGGGTAATTCTCCCTATCTAAGATTGCCAACATGAGTGGGATAGAGCTTGTATTTATAGGAGAAGTGAATGGAATCAAAAGGAGGGGTGAATGATGCAATTTTGAGGGAAATCGTACACACCTATTTTCAGGAAATAAATGTGATCACATGTGCATCATATCTCATTTAAATGATGCGTTTTGACACTCTAAATCATCCACACTTTTATGCTAATCATTTTTAAGTAGAAAACATGCACAAATTTGGAGATTAGAAGTCAAATTATGGAAATTGCATTCTGACTGTTTGAGAAACTTCAGTTCCTAGGTACCAACTTTGAAATCATGGTGTGCACAATTCAGGAATCTTTATGACTTGATTCTTGATGTGTTGGAAAGATGAGATCAAAAACTTTACAATGTGAAAATAATGGAATCAAATGGATGCTTCAGATGAAATTTTTGATGAGTCAAACTTAAGAAAAAGATGTTGACTTTTATACTTCGAAAAAAATTCAAGTTTTTTCTTCAAAAATGACCTATAATGTTTTGATTCCAAACAAGGCCTTCCTCCAAAATCTTGCTTTTATAAATGATGCTAGCTTGAAATATACTTCCAAAAGTTCATTGTGGAAATTGAATCACTCAAAAATACCAAGTATTAAAATATTTATGGTCTTGCAAAATAGGTGAAAGTTCATGAGATGACCTATAATGTTTTGCACCCTTAAGGAATCTTCCATTCATTTTCAATCTTTACACATAAAAGAAGAGTTGAATTTCACATACTTAATATGATTATGGAAAAAGAATGGGCTCTAGGAGATAAAAATTGGCCAATTTATTCCTTTTTGAAGTCACATAAGGGAATTTGATGGCCTATTTAGAGGACTTGTAATCTTTCTCAATTATTAGGCATCTTCCACATAATATTTTCTTGAAACTTTTGAAGTGATTTGTTGATAACCCTTTAAAGAGAAGAATGTCCTTTTAATCACTCAAAAATACCAAAAGATAAGCAAGATATAGCCCTTATAATTTCAAAACCCTAGCTCCTAAAGCAACAAAATAATTTGGAAACCTCTTTCAATTTTGGAAAAATTTCTTGCACAAATACTTTTGTCTTGTAAATAGAAGTTGTTGAGGATTATAATGACAACCCATAGCATCAAAAACCAACTCCAAATATTAAGAATCGAGGGAAATGTGCACTTGTGAACAAGAAAGCCAGAACTTGTCCAATTAGGTCAAACTTCTTCAATCAAATCTTGCATCCTTTGACTTATTTGACAAATTGAGGCATGATGAAACATGGTAGATCTTGTCATGATCTCACTTCAAAGAACCTTCAATGATGAAGCTTGAATCTCAATGAATCTTTACTGAAGAATGCATGGAAATAGACTCATGAACCTATAGATCCACTTGATGGAATGTGTTATGCTTTCACCTATAACATCATCAATTAGAGCAAATATTCATTGTATTTATTAGTTAAAAAATAATTAATACAAAACATGTATGATCATAATATACAAGTCAACGTGCTTGGTGTTTTCCCATGAGCAAACCCAAAGGTAAGGAGAAGAAACCAAACCCTAGTATGATCTTGTTGTGATTGAGTTAACATGAGATGATAGAGGGATCTTAGGGGCAAAAATTAGGGTACAACATGGGCGAGTCAAGTCAATCCAATGACTTAGTCTCAAAATTTCTACCATTACACCAACAAAGTTTAAGGTGCCAAAATTTGAGAAGTACAAGGGCAACTCTTGTCCCCATGACCACCTTGTGATGTATATCAGACGGATGTCCACTCATACCGAGGACTTATGCTTTCTTATTCATTTCTTCCAGGATAGGTTAACTGGTGTTGCCTTGAAATGGTATATGGGATTGGACAGTCGAAACATTCACACATTCAACTTGGGTGAAGCTTTCGTGAATCAGTATAAGTTCAACATGTTTATGGCACCTGACCGTGTCCAGTTGAGATCAATGGCTCAAAATGATAAGGAGTATGCGCATTGTTGGCGCGAGGACGGTGCATATATGGTACCCCAATGGGAGAGCAATAAATTACTAAGGTCTTTCTAGAAACCCTTGGCTCATTTTACTAGGAAAGGATGGTTGCAAGTTGACTGAGTGATTTCACTGAGATGGTAAGTATGGGCGTCTGTCTAGAGGAAGCTGTCAGGGAAGGACGATTCACAAAAGATGACGGTTCTGGTGGAACAAGGAAATCATCATATGGGTTTTATAAAAAGAAAGAAAGTGAAACAAATGATGTTGCTGAAGAAATAAGGGTTAGACCTCCAAGAAGACGTCATCAACATCAAGAATAGGTTGCTTTTGTAACTCCGATTATCAACATAGCTCTGACTATTGTTTCTTATCAAAGAGCATCTCAATAAAGTAAAAAAGGGAAAGGTCATAAGAGAGAAGCTTTTGGTCCTATTCCAATGAGTTATGCAAACTTGTTTCCTGCTTTGATTCAAAATAAATTGGTGCAGACTAGGCCTCCCCATGTTGTACCTTTAACTTTACCATGGTATTATAAGGAGGATCATACTTGTGCTTTTCATTAAGGAGCCTCCAGGCACAACATTAAAAATTGTTATCCATTAAAGTCTGAAGTGAAGAAGATGGTAAGATCTGGTCTCCTATCTTTTAAAGATGTTGGTCCCAATGTGAAGGATAATCAACTACCAAAAGATGGAGGTGGAATTATTATAAATATGGTTGATGATTGTTCTGGGGACTTCCATATTTTTTATATCAATCTGGTCAAAGGTGATTTAGTAAAGATGCATGTAGATCTCTGTGAGTTTAGTTATTACACACACAATCATGCCGCTTGTAGAGTTTGCAGTACAGATATCCATGGATGTGATAAGGTGATAGGTGATCTTCAAGAGATGATGGATGAAGGTCTTATCCACATGATCATACCAAGGGCTGAATATGAAAAAGATGTGAATATGGTTTATGGTTATCCCGACGAATTCTAGATTTTTGATGTAAACTATATGGATGAGGATCTGGTACAGCTGCACGCCATGTTTTGTCACATGGATGTCCAGGAGGTACATCATTATGGGTTTTGTCAGATTTGTTGTAGGGATTCCCGTGGTTGTAAGAAGAGGTGTTCAATTCCTGCTAGATAAGGGTACTATCAGATTCCCAAACAATAGAGATGGTTATCATGGAGTTAATGTGATTGGAGACTAATCTACTGAGGCCATGTGTGATGATGAATATGTTTCTGCTGATGAGTTATTTTCTTCTAATGAAATTATGTTTTCTAATAATGGTTATGTGATTCCTGAGTATTTTGAAGAAGTGGGGATGAATGTCATTGTGTCGTGTTTTGGTGTTCCCGCTCCTATAAAAAATGTGTATCACAGTAAGTCATTGTTGCTCCCGTAGTTATCTGTATGCCTGGTCATATCCCATATGAATCAGACAAAGTTGGATCTTATAAGTACAATGCAACTATCCTGGAAGATGGTGTGGAAATTCCTATCCAACCTTTGTAGTTTAGAATATTTCCGAAGCTAGTCAGGTAACTCGTAGTGGTCGTGTCTTCGCTCCTACATTTCGAGGAGATGTTAATTCTGGTAAAAACGTTGTTGAGAGTGTTGAACCTAAGAAAGTGGCAGAAGAATCTAGTGACGTTGTCTTGGAAAAGGATGTTGATGACCTGTTGAAAATCATCAAGATGAGTGATTACAACATTGTGGATCAGTTGTTGCAAACTTCATCTATGATTTCCATTTTAGACTTGTTAATGAACTCTTCTACTCATCAGGAATTATTGATGAGAGTGTTGGATCAGGATTTTATTGAAAGGAATATGTCTCTAGATTAGTTCAACAGTGTTATGGGGAATATTACGTCTTGTAACAATATGAGCTTTTGTGATGACTAATTTCCTAATGAAGGGAGGAACCATAACCTGGCTCTGCATATATCTATGAATCGTAAGAATGACTCTTTGTCCAATGTGCTGATAGAAAATTTGTTGTACCCCAAAATTTTCCCTCCCATTTTCACTTAAGGCATGCTCTTAGAGATTCCCAATTTCTCAAGGTTGACCAAGAATTGATCAGACAAATTATCCTTCTAAGCAATGAACCTCTAATTAGGGTTTCACCTTTCATCAAGATGTGTGAGCTCCAAAGGGATCAAATGTTTTTTCATGTCCCTAATATGCCTTCAAGGTTGTCCCTGACAAGTTTCATGCCTGACACTACAAGTTTGCTCAGTCAATTGCTCAAATGCTTGAAAATAAACTATATTAGGTCAAAAGTCAATTGTGACCCATGTACAGTCAAACTTAAAGATTTTTGGTCAACATCAACATTTTGAAATAACATCCATCATTTGATCAAGGGTTTATCATGATTCCTCAAGAAATGCTCCTAATCTATCAAAAGTCAAAAATTGCTAAATTAGGGTTTCTATAGGAAAAGTTAACTGAACTTTGACCAGTCATAACTTTCACATACTTCATCCATTTTTCCCCAACCAAAGTTCATATTGAATAGAATCTCCTTCCCTACAACTTCTCGTTTGTCCTCAAGATCAAGAGATGCACCATTTGAAAGATACAAGCTCATACATTACAGGTCATTTCCATAAAGTCAACAAAAGGCACTTTTTGTCAAGACCATTTACATTTTGATAAAATCTTCAAATGCCAAATTGATCAAAAGAGGGATTGAAGTAGACATCTTAGGCTTTCCAAAAAGTCCAAGATCATCATTATGAGATCAAAATTCAGCAAGTTTTGGCTTTCCCAAGTTGGGGGAATTTTGGAAATTTCAAGAATTATGCATTGAATAAACTTGGATTGTTAAGGCAATGGTCCAACTTTTTGGACTTCAAACACCCTACTTACCTTGCAAAGGACCTCTAATCTCATTTTTCCATTTCCTTGCCATTTTTATCTATTTTGTTCATATTTATTTTAATTTATTTTAAATAAATATAAAATAAATTGCATAAAATAAATGGAGATGGGCTTAGGCATTTGGGCTGATGTTTTGGCTTTCTTAAAAGCCCACAAATTCGTGCAAGGCTGTCCAGGTTCATCCCCCAAACAAAACGAGCAAGAATGACCATTTTTGGAATATTTTCAAATTATGAATAATGGCTTTAGCCATAGCTTAATGGGGTGATTTCTTCCTTTCTTACCTTGTCCCCTCCATCTCCTCTATAAATATGGATTAGTATTGCAAGTCTCAGGGGGGCAGTTATCTCAAAAGAACCAAAAAAATCTCAAAAAATTTCTTAAGCTAGGGCATTCCAAAAACTTTTTCTCCGGCCACTATCAACAAGTTTTTGTAGTCCATTCGTCTTCCTGCCGTTCCCAGGGACAGATCTATGCCAAGACCACCCTTAGTCGTGCCCAGAAGAGGCCAAGCCACAATCTCCGATTGGTAAAACTTCTTACATCAGAAATTTTAAATCCATGCATTGTTTACTAATGTTTTGTGGCTAGATGTGATCAGGGTGATGTTTAGGACTGAAATGAGTCTTTACATGCAAGCTCAGATGTACACATGGTTGTTTTCCATTTTTTACCGTGTGATATGCATTTGTATCGTACCTCTCTTTCTTTTAGTTTCCATCCAGTTTTGACCCCGGATTCAGACTCAGGGTGAAATTTCATGCAGGATAAGGCCTTTTCTTTTTCAATTTGACACGTTTTCATAGGGTTAACGTTGAAAGCTGCCGGGGAAGACGGTGGTTTCCACCATCTCTGACCAGCCAAACTTTTTCAAACGGTGGTCAAGGGTTTGCTGGCCAAATGGCTTTTCCTAATTCGTCCATTTGAATACTACAGGGACCCACTGGACGCGTGTGTATGGTGATCTGGAATCAGTTTACTATCTCATATTATATTGTTTTATTTTGATTAATATAACGAATGAGTAATATGGCCCAACGGTAACGCGCGTATCCTAACCCCCTCCAAGTCCTGGTTAAAAGAGTTTAAATCCTATAAGGCCCTTGAAAACATTGAATAAGCATATCACACATATCATTGCATAAGAAGGTTGTCAAAACAAGTTTCTTATTCTTTTCGCTGTTTATTTCAGCAAAAGAAATGGCTCTCAAACAAACTGTGAAGGACCTCCAAGCTCATAATGCTCAATTTCAACAAATGTTCCTGGCTCTGGCCCAGGGATAGGAAGATCTGAAAGCGCTTATCATAAAAGAGAAGACTAAGAAGCCAAAGAAACCAACTAGTGTTTTGAATCTGGGAAGAAGGATCAGACGACGGTTAAGCGAGCTATAGATTTCGTGACCCCGTCAAATGAGGGGGACAATTAAGAAGAGAAGCTTGTGGAAGAAAACAATAATCCAGGGTATGAGGAAGATGAACTTGACTATTCTGAGTAGCAGTATCCTTCTACTGATGATGAATACAAACACCTGGAGGATCGACTCAATGCTATGGAGATCCATAGGATACCTGTCCTAGATTTTGAGGAGCTAGGACTGATTTCAGGGGTGGTCATCCCGCAAATATTCAAAGTCCCTACATTTTCTAAGTACGACGGTGTCTCCTGTCCTAAGCTTCACTTAAGGTCAATGTCAGGAAGATTCAACCCTACACTACTTACAGGAATCTGTGGGTCCATTTCTTCCAGGAGAGTTTGGTAGGGACTCAGCTGGAATGGTTCTACCAATTGGAGAGAACCAACATTCCCAATTGGGAATATTTGGCTGCTGCTTTTTATAAGAAGTATCAATATAATGTTAACCTCGCCCCGACTCATACACATTTGCAAAGTATGTCCATGGGCTCCGGCGAAGTTTTTAAAGATTATGCCCAAAAATAGAGAGACCTTGCGGGAAGAGTCCAGCCTCCGTTGTCTGATAGGGATTTATTGGACATGTTCTTGGGCACGTTATCCGGGCCATTCTTTAACCATCTAATTGGAAGTTCGTCTACTGGGTTCACTGAACTGATACTGACTGGTGAACGGGTAGAAGCTGGCATTAACAGTGGGAAAATACAGAGATGCATCCTCCAGTACTGCAAAGAAACCTTTCACTGGAAAGAAGGAGGTTAGTGCTGCTTATGGTCAAAAAAATCATAACAAAACTGAGCATCGCCCAACGGTAGGGGCAATTATGATTTCCCATCCTGCCTCAAACCAACAATGAAATAATCAGCGCAGACCAGATGCGCCTAGAAGATAGTTTACTCAAATCAACATGACCCTATCCCAGGTTTTTCCACACCTACTGAAGTCCAATTTGGTAACTCTGAAGGAGGCCTTGAAGAATCCTAATAATTCATCTCCCCACTACAACCCGAATGATCAATGTGCCTACCACTCTGAAACTCCGGGGCATGATACAAATGATTGTTGGGCTTTAAAGAATATGGTACAAGATCTCATTGAGGCGAAGGAGATTGAGTTTGACCTTCCCGAGACACCTAATGTAATAACAGTGCCAATGCCCAAACATGGCCAAGGTGTTAATGCTATTAATGATGACCATTTTGTTTCTTCCGTGGATGAATTAACTACTCCTCTTTTGACTGTCAAAGAAAATCTATTGCAAGCTGGTTTAATTCTAGATTGTGGTGAAGGATGCCACTTATGCATGTCTATACCAGATGGCTATTTATTATTGAAGACGGGCGTCGAGCGCCTGGTGGTTAACAAAGAAATCTTGTTCAAGAAAGTTCCTCTTGCCAGAAGTTTATGTGAATATGTTTCGATAATCACCATTTCTGACAATCCTCCCATGGTCTCCACCAAAAGACCCGTCAGGATTACATCTGTTCCAAAGTTTGCTCCCCTGATCATCACCATGCCGGGGCCAATACCATATTCCTCGCATAAAGTTTTTCCCTGGAATATCAAACACAAAGATGCTAAAGGTACTGATGCCGACATCGATAATATCATTGGGACTAGTAAAATAATGAGAAGTGGAAGAGTTTTCTCCCCTGAGATTTCTCCAAAGACCATTGCTACTCCTATGATCATCCTTGATTCTACTCTTGTTAATACTCCTATTACTACTCCGGTGATTATTCCTGTTGTTGCTCCTGTTAGTATTCCCATTGCTGCTCCTACTGCTAGTCCTGCTGTTATCCCTGCTATCGAATCGGCCGAGACTCAGGGAAAAGAGGTATTGGTTGAGCATTTCCATATGAAGGCGCATCTATAAGTCATTCACGAGGCTTCTAAAAAGGAGATGGAAGAGATTTTAAAGATAATCAAGAAGAGTGATTATAATGTTGTAGAGCAATTGGGGTAGACCCCTTCAAAAATCTCAATGTTGGCCCTACTGTTGTGCTCTGAAGCCCATGCCAAGGCTTTAGCAAAAATCTTGATGTCTGCCCACATGCCTCAAGAGTCCTTCGTTGATCAATTCGAGAATTATGTGGCTAGTTTGACAGTTGAAAATGGCCTGGGATTCTCTGATGCAAATTTAACTCCCAAGGGAAGGAAACACAATGATGCCCTGCATGTATCCATTTAGTGCAGGGGCACTACATTAGCTAATGTTCTGGTAGATACAGGTTCATCACTGAATGTCTTACCCAATAATTCTCTAGAAAGGTTAGATTGCAAAGGACTCACACTAAAGCCCAGTAACATTATGGTGAGGGACTTCGACGGTTCTAAAAGAATGGTGCATGGGGAAGTGGACATCCCTATCAAAGTTGGTACTAAAACTTTTAATTCCACTTTCTATGTGATGGGCATCCGCCCATCTTACTCCTGTTTATTGGGTCGACCTTGGATCCATGGGGCTGGTGCTATTACTTCCACCCTACATTAGATGCTGAAGTACCCAGTCAATGGGAAGATTATCATAGTTCTTAGGGAAGAGGACTACATGGTGAACCACCTGAACTCTTTCAGGTACGTCGAAATGGACGGCGAGTTCATTGAGACTCCATGTCAAAACTTTGAAGAGGTTCCACAAACCGTTGCTGTAACTAAGACAACTTCTAGTATTCCTAAGACTACTAGACCTCCGCTGAACATGGCTTCTCTGAGGGATGCCAAAGCATTAGTCGAAGAAGGTGGGTGTATAATTTGGGGCAAACTTCCGGATCTTCCCTACAAATATGACAAATTTGGTTTCGGTTTTACTTCAGGAGCCCAAAGAGTTGTTCGTCGTGCTCGCACCGGGGAACCAGCTTTATGGATCAACAACCATTGAGTTAATGCCCTGGAAGACAGTGATAGTGATTATGACCTAGACAAGTGGATCTTCCCAACCATCAATGGTGGACTCAGCAATTGGTAGGCTAAAGACTTTGTGCCCGTTACTTTTATTCAAGAGTAATTTGTCTTTTTTGTTTTTAAGGAAATGTAATATTTGAGCAATTGAAACATTAAATCCTTGTGCCTTACCCGAGGCACAATGGTCTATTTGTGAGGGTCATTACTTTATTTTCATATGTCATCAATAAAACATCGGACATTTTGCATACAAATTTTACACTCTTTGTTTTTCTTTTCTGCCTTTTTACTTATTCAAAAATATACAGCTATACTCTTACACACAACCACATATCAAACTGCAGATCCATATCCACTCTGGATCCCATTGATAATGGTCCTGCTATTTCTCATTATGACTTTGAAAATCTGATCTACCAAGCCGAGGACGAAGGTGAGGAAGATTGTGAAGTACCAAGGGAACTTGTCAGACTATTACAACAGGAAGGAAGGACAATACAACCTCATGAAGAGCCGGTTGAGACAATTAACTTGGGTAGTGAAAAGGAAAAGAAACAATTCAAGATAGGCACTAATTTGGAGCATAGTGTAAAAGAACGGTTAATACAGATGCTACATGACTATGTTGAGGTTTTTGCCTGGTCGTACGAAGACATGCCAGGACTTGACACTGATATTGTGGTTCATTGCCTACCTACAAAAGAGGATTGCCCTCCAGTGAAAAAGAAGGTTCATTGTATGCGCCTGGAGATGACAGAGAAGATAAAGGCTGAGGTCATGAAACAATTCAATGCATGTTTCTTAGTCGTCACCTCTTATCCATAATGGGTTGCTAACGTTGTTTCAGTACCTAAGAAATACGGTAAGGTACGTATGTGTGTGGATTACGGAGACCTTAATAGGGCAAGCCCCAAGGATGACTTCATGCTTCCCCATATCGATGTTATGTTTAACAACACCACACGGCATAAGGTATTCTCTTTCATGGATGGTTTCTCCGGGTATAATCAGATCAAGATGGCACCTGAGGACATGAAGAAGACGAAATTTGTCACACAGTGGGGCACTTTCTATTACAAAGTTATGCCATTTTGGTTAAAAAATGTCGGGGCAACCTATACGCGTGCCATGGTAGCTTTGTTTCACGATATGATCCATCACGAGATAGAGGTCTACGTCAATGATATGATATCCAGGTCTCAGACTAATGAAGAGCACATTGATCACCTACAGAAGCTTTTTGAAAGATTAAAGAAGTACAAACTGAGGTTGAACCCGAATAAGTGCACCTTTGGCGTAAGATCTGGTAAACTCTTAGACTTCGTCGTCAGCAAGAAAGACATTAAAGTTGATCCAGCAAAGGTTAAAGCTATACAAGAAATTCCAATTCCTCGCACTGACAAGGAAGTTAGGGGATTCTTGGGACACCTAAACTACATTGCCAAATTCATTTCATATCTGACCACTACTTGTGAGCCAATCTTCAAATTACTGAAGAAAGATCAAATAGTAAAGTGGAATGACGACTGCCAGAACGCCTTTGACAAAATCAAAGAATATCTCCAACAACCTCAAATTTTGATGCCACCAATTGAGGGAAGACCTCTTATCATGTACTTAATAGTATTAGAGAACTTAATGGGGTGTGTGTTGGGGCAGCATGACGAGTCTGGTCGAAAATAGCATGCAATATACTACCTTAGAAAAAAGTTTACCGACTGTGAAACAAGATACTCACTGCTCAAGAAAACTTGTTGTGCTTGGGCATGGTCTGCTCGCCGACTGAGACAGTATATGTTGACTCACACTACATTTTTTATATCTAAAATGGATCCTACCAAGTACATCTTTGAGAAGCCCGCCCTCTCCAGAAGAATAGCGAGATGGAAAATGATCCTAACTGAATACGACATTCAATACACATCCCATAAAGCAATTAAGGGAAGTGTACTAGCTCATCATTTAGCTCATCAGGCTGTTGACGACTACCAATCCATGAATTTTGAGTTCTCGGACGAGAATATCATGTTAGTGAATGATTGTGAAGACCCTGGACCAGATGAAGGACCTGAAAAAGGATCTCGATGGACTATGGTTTTTGACAGAGCTTCCAACGCTCTTGGCAATGGCATCGACACTGTGATCATATCTCTTGAAGGTCGTCATACTCCTTTCACTTCCAGATTATGTTTCACTTGCAACAACAATATTGTTGAGTATGAAGAAACTACTATGGGTCTCAAAGCTGTTATCGACTTGAGGATCAAGTTCTTGAGTGTATTTGGAGACTCAGCCTTACTAATCAGTCAAATCAATAGAGAATGGTACACGAAGCATCCTAATCTCATACCTTACAAAGAGCATGTGTTTGTTAGAACATAGTTTGATTCTACAACCCTCATTAGATTTTTGATGATAACAAACACAAAGAACAAATATGCACTCTAAATTTGTGTTCTATGTTGTACAGATGTTCTGACTTAAACGGCATCAGAAGTTGAGCCACGGAAGCTCTCAAGCTAAGTAATCAGAATGTTCTGAAGCATGATGATCAGAATATAAGCTAAAGAGAAAGATATCCTGATTCTGAATGGAAGTCCAACACGCTAACAAAACCTTATGTATATGACTTCCCAAGTTCTGAAGCAAAGCAGCATGCAAGATTCCTAAGTTCTGAAGCGTTACTTTTCCATTAAGGTGGTATCACTTACAACGGCTACAATCAGACAAGGATCTTCTCATTATGGAAAGAGCATTAATTGTCCATTATCACGTTTCCATTTGGACAGACTTCCATTCCTATATAAACAAGTTCAAAGGGTAAATCTTTTAAAATTTTCACACAACTGCTCCATACAATCTCATAAAGCTGCAAAACTTATATTTATACTATACTCCAAATTTGTGTAATACATCACATTAGTGATATAGTTTTTGTAACGAAAAACAAATAGTACACAATGAATTTTTTCTTTTGATTAAGTGAATTTCCTTGAGATAAACTGCATTGTGGTTGTACTCAAGAAGACTTTGGAATTTGTCAAAGTAGAATTGTAATCAGTTTGATTAGTGAATTAAGTCCTCGTTGAAGAGAGGCGAAATCACCTTGGCGGGTGGACTGAAGTAGTTTGAGATCAAGCAAACCAGGACAAAAATCATCATGTCTATTGCTTTTGATTTTTAAGTTTCAATTTAACCCCCCCCCCCCCCCCCCCTTCTTGTGTTTTTCACTTCTTCAATTGGCATCAGAGCGCTTGGTTCTGAGTTCATACACTTAACTGTGTTAGTACAAGATCCAAGCTTTAGAAAAACACTATGGTGGGACCAAGCCAAAACATCAGCAATGACTATCATGATGATAAGGACAGAATCAGCGGCAAACCTCCAGTCTTTGATGGAGAAAATTTTGACTACTGGAAAGATAGAATTGAGAGCTTCTTTCTGGATCATGATGCTGACTTATGGGATATTGTAATTGATGGATACATGCATCCCGTGGATGAAAGTGGTCAGAAGATAGATAGAAAAAGAATGTCTGACCAACAAAAGCGTGACTTCAAAAACCATCATAAGTCCAAAACAATTATTCTCAGTGCCATCTCATACTCAGAGTATGAGAAGACCTCAAACAGAGAGACAGCCAAAAACATGTTTGACTCTCTGAGAATGACGCATGAAGGAAACATACAAGTTAAAGAAACCAAGGACCTTGCGCTCATTCAGAAATACGAAGCTTTCAAGATGGAAGATAGTGAATCCATAGAAGCAATGTTCTCATGATTCCAGATTCTAGTTGCTAGTATTAGAGTTCTTAACAAAGGGTATTCTACTGCTGATCACCTAAAGAAGATCATCAGAAGTTTACCAAAACAATGGAGGCCAATGGTCACTACACTTATGCTGGAAAAATATCACAACAAGATATCTCTGGAGGAACTTGTTATCTCCCTCATAAGCCATGAGATAGAGCTAGAAGATGACGAGCCTTAGAAGTAAGGTAAGCCTTTAGCATTAAAATCTAACAAAAAACGTGATTCTAAGGTTTTGCAGGCTATGGAAGAAATCTCTGATGGATCCTCATCAGAAGAAGACGAATTTTCTCTTCTCTCCAGAAGGGTCAATCAGCTATGGAAGCACAGGCAAAGAAAATTCAGAAACTCCAGAAGAGTAGGGAATCAGAATGAGCCCTCCTCTGGTTACAAAAATTTTGAGCCCTCCTCTAGACACAGAAGGTCTAAAGCATCTTCTAGTCACAGAAAGTCAAATAACAGAGACATCATCTGCTATGAGTGCAATGAACAAGGGCACTACAAAAGTGATTGTCCAAGGCTTCAGAAGGAGAAACCCAAAAAGAAGTACTTCAAGGAGAAGATGAAAAGTCTCATGGAAATATGGGATGATTCAGATACTTCTGACGCAGACTCAGAGTCAGATGATGAAATATCCAACATTGCTCTTATGGGAAATATGACAGAAGACAACGAAGCATTTAGGTCAGACTCAGAATCCGACACAGAAGAGGCATTTCCTGACTTCACTGTTAATTTTACCAAAGATGAACTAGGAGAAAGTCCGAGTGAAATTCTGGAAAGGTATCAGCAACTCAGAGTAAAATTCAAGAACCTGAAAAAGGATCTTGCCTCTGACTCTGAAGAAACTGAGAGTCTTAGATTAGAAAATTCTAAGTTAAAAGAAAAGATTTCAAAACTAGAAAATGATTTACAAAACTCTCAGAAAGAAATAATCTCAGAGGCTCCCAGTAATGCAGATAAGATCATAAAAGAATATGATCACAACTTCCAGAAGTTTCTGGCTAAAAACATAGATAGAAGCAAGATGGCTTCAATGATCTATGGAGTTAGCAGAAATGACAGAAAAGAAATAGGATACCAAGGTAAGGTATCTCCACCTAAGAAAGTCATAGACCTAGTAATTAAACACACACCACTAAAATCTAATTTCACTTATGGGCATACACATGATCTAAAATACACTAGCAATGATTATTTTGCCAAACCAAAATTCAAACAGAATTTTTGTAAAACTAACAAACTAGGACCCAAAATGATATGGGTACCTAAGGACAAAATTATATATGTAGCAGATATCTTTAGAAGCAAGGCTAAAACACCAATCATGGTACTTGGACTTTGGATGCTCTCGATACATGACGGGAAGAAAGCATATGTTCCAAAGCCTAGAACTTAAACCTGGAGGCTACGTGGGCTTTGGAGGTGATTAAAGAGGGAAGATCATTGGATCTAGAACAATAGGTAATGGTAAACTTCCTTATATTAATAATGTGATGTTAGTTGATGGATTGATGCATAACCTGTTATCCATAAGTCAATTAAGTGATAACGGTTATGATATAATCTTTAATAAAAATTCATGCAAAGTTGTTAGTCATAAAGATGGAACTATCCTGTTTAATGGAAAGAGGAAAAACAACATTTATAAGATAAAACTTTTTGAACTAAAGAGTTACAATGTAAAATGCCTTCATTCTGTTAACAACGAGCAATGGGTTTGGAACAGAAGATTGAGGCATGTTAGTGTGAGAAGAATATCTCATATTAACAAACTCAATCTGGTTAGAGGACTTCCTAATCTGAAGTTCATCTTAGATGCTCTATGTGAAGCATGTCAGAAAGGAAAATTTTCAAAACCTGATTTTAAAGCTAAACATGTTGTTTCTACCTCTAGGCCATTAGAACTTCTGCACATAGATTTTTTTGGACCAGTGAAAACTACGTCTGTTAGTGGCAAGAAGTATGGGTTAATGATCGTAGATGACTATAGCAGATGGACATGGGTAAAGTTCTTAAGACACAAGGACGAGTCACATTCTGTGTTTGTTGCTTTCTATAACCAAGTTCAGAATGAAAATGATCTTAGAATTGTCAAAGTCAGAAGTGATCATGGTGGAGAGTTTGAAAACAAAAAATTTGAACATTTTTTAATGAAAAAGGCATTTCGCATGATTTCTCTTGTCCTACAACTCCCCAACAAAATGGAGTTGTAAAACGAAAGAACAGAACATTGCATGAAATGGCCAGAACCATGATCAATGAGACTAACATTGCTAAGATCTTCTGGGCAGAAGCAATTAACACAGCATGTTACATTCAGAATAGAATCTATATAAGACCTATTATGGAAAAGACTCCATATGAATTGTGGAAGAACAGAAGGCCCAACATTTCTTATTTCCATCCTTTTGGATTTACATGTTTTATTCTGAACACTAAATAACATCTGAACAAGTTTGACTCTAAAGCATAAAAGTGTATTATGTTAGGATACTCTGAATGCTCAAGAGGGTACAAAGTATATAATACAGAAACACAGATTGTTGAATAGTCAATCAATGTTAGATTTGATGATAAGCTTGTCCCTCAAAAGTCAAAGCAGAATGAATCTTTTGCAGATATAGAAGTGGAATTCACAGGTGTTGAAGGAACCTCATCAGAATTTCCCAACAGAGACGCTCTAACAACATCAGAAGGAAATGTCACAAGAATTCCAGCACCTTCTATTGATCAACTCCAGAAAAGCTAATCCAGAAGCAGCATAGCTCACCCTGAAGATAAGATTCTGGGAAAGAAGGATGATCCAATCAGAACAAGATCAACATTCATAAATTCTGAAGAATCCCTCATGGGATTGGTATCTCTGATTGAACTAACAACAATTGATGAAGCTCTTCTGGACAACGACTGGATTCTAGAAATCCAGGAGGGGTTAAACCAATTCACCAGAAATGACAAATGGGATCTGGTTCCCAAAGCAAAAGGATTCAACGTCATTGGAACAAATTGGGTGTTCAGAAACAATATGAATGAGCAAGGAGAAGTAATCAGAAACAAGGCACGATTTGTTGCACAAGGTTATAGTCAGTAAGAAGGGATACACTATACAGAAACCTTTGCTCCAGTCGCCAGGTTATAATCTATCAGACTCTTAATCTGTTTTACAGTAAACAATGGCATCACTCTGTATCAGATGGATGTCAAAAGTGCATTCTTAAATGGTTACATTGATGAAGAGGTATATGTGCACCAACCCCCTGGGATTGAAATTTCCAAACACCCAGAATATGTTTTCAAACTAAAGAAGTCACTTTATGGTCTGAAACAAGCTCATAGAGCTTGGTATGGAAGGCTAAGTAACTTTCTATTAGAAAAGGAATTTACCAGAGGGAAAGTGGACACAACCCTGTTTTGTAAGACATTTAAGAATGAAATTTTAGTTTGTCAAATTTATGTATATGATATTTTATTTGGATCTACTAAACCTTCTCTGGGAAGAGAATTTTCTAAGTGCTTGTAGGCAGAGTTTGAGATGAGCTTGATGGGAGAACTTAAATTCTTTTTGGGAATTCAAATCAATCAGACTCTAGAAGGAACTTACATTCACAATAGTAAATACGTCAGAGAACTTCTGAAGAAATTTGACCTCTCAGAATGTAAGCCATCAAAGACTCCAATGTATCCCACGTGCATTTTGGAAAAGGAAGAGGTAAGTAAAAAGGTAGAGCAGAAGATCTACAGAGGTATGATTGGTTCTCTCCTTTATCTGACAGGTTCAAGGCCTGGAATTTTATTTAGCGTTTGTATATGTGCTAGATTCCAATCATATCCTAGAGAATCTCACTTAACAGCAATTAAGTGAATTTTCAAGTATCTGAAAGATACTACTAAGTTGGGTTTGTTTTATAGAAAATCCAATGAATACAGCTTAGTAGGATATTGTGATGCTGATTTTGCTGGAGACAGAGTAAAACATAAAAGTACTTCTAGAAGCTGCCAGTTTCTGGGAGACAATCTGATCTCATGGACCAGCAAGAGGCAGTCCAAAATTGCATTGTCAACAGCAGAAGCTGAATATATTGCAGCTGCTGGATGTAGCACACGGATGCTCTGGATGAAAATTTATCTTGAAGACTTCAACATATTTGAGAGTAACATCCTTATTTTCTAAGATAATACTTCTGCAATTTGTTTATCCAGAAATCCTATTTTACATTCTAGGGCTAACATTATAGAAATAAAACATCATTTTATTAGGGACTATATTCAGAAAGGAATTCTCACTTTAAAATATATTGACACAGACCATTAATTGGCTGATGTTTTTACAAAACCCCTTTCTAAAGATAGATTTAATTTCATTCTAAAGCATCTCAGCATGAAATTATGTCCAGAATAAGAAGTTTTATTTGCATATTTTGTAACCCTTAGAACTTTATTTTTTTTGTGAACATCTGATCAACGTGTCTTCAGAAGTTAGGAGTACAGTTGCATCAAAATCTATCTATGAAGATCTGAACCCTTGATTTCAAAGATAGAGGCGTGTAGTTCAAACCATCAAACATCTGTCATCCTCTCACAAGCTACCTTTTGAGGCTGAACACGTGTTCAAATTCTGAAGGGTCTAAGGCTCCGATTGGGTGCATTGAGACACTTGTCAATGGTAAATGTTCAGTATCTACACATAATCCCCCTAATTACAGGTTTCATAATTACAATATAATCATTACTTATTTTCTCTTTCTTACTGATTAAGTTTTCAAAAGTGTTTATAAATTCAAATTCACTATTTCATTCACTTCTTACTACAATCATTATTCTCTCTCGCTCTCGTTTTGCAAAAACCCTTTTCTCAGTATTCTTCAAAATAAATCCGTGTGAACAATGGCATCCTCATCAAGCATCGAAAATCTCAATAGTGCTCTTGGTTCTTCTTCAACAGAACAGTATGAGGAACCCATAAGAACGTTGCTCACTCAAGTAGATAATCTTTAAGTTCTCTGTGAATTAATCATTGATTTTGAGAGTTTAAAGGAAAATGGATTTGATTTGTATGAAGATGTGACGGCTCAGGGATGGAATAGATACTTTGATCGTTTGTTGGGTCCAGTATTCCCTATTCTTGTTAAGGAATTCGGGATTCATGCTACTTCATCCAACCATCAAGTTATGTCATATTTTATGGGGAAGAAGATAGTGATTACAGAAGACTTGATTGGGAAACTTATTGGGTACAATGGCGGCGGAGTCAGATGCATTGACATGGCTGATAATTGTTCTGACCTAAAATATATTGCTAGGGTCATTTTAACTTCTAGATAGCCATCCATCAAGATAAGAGACTTGAAAGATTACTTAAGAATCTGGGCCAGGATCATTCTGGGTTTCATAAATCATAGGGAGCCTACAAGCTCTCCTGACTACATCAACATTTATCAGCAGTTTCTGTTGTACTTCATTGCAAAGAAGACCAAAATAAATCTTCCATACTTACTCTTCAATCATCTGAGAACAAGCGTGAAAGAAACAAGGGAAGAAGAAAGAACAAAGAGGGATTGGATTCCTCTTGGAAGATTGATTTTTGACATTTTGACAGAAAACAGGCTAATAAAACATCTAACAGAGGCTCATGAGATCAACACTCTGGAAGCAAGTGCTAGAAAACAACTAAATGCCAAGAATCTGAAGAAAATGAAGATTATTGAAAGCATTAAGAAGGAACCAACAATTGCTTCTCATGAAGTCATCACGTCTAGGAGAATCCCTTTGAAGGATTTTCCACTATTTTCTGAGATATATGCCTCTCCAGAGATTATGGTCAGATACCTTGAAGCTTGCAAAGAAGATGAAACTATTCCAGAACTCAACATTCGTGACCTGCATAAGCCAACTCCAAATGTTGTGCTGAAGAAATCCAGAAAGAGGAAGGCAGCAGGAGAAGGATCCTCTCAGAGGACACCCAAAGCTGCTAAAAAGAAAGGTAACACATCTTTTGTTTCTGTTGTAGAATTTATAGTTTTTCCAACATCTGAAACAGTTCCCCCTCAACCAACAAAAAATCCCTCACCACAAACATTTGAGGATTTTGACAAAGAGTTTGATCCCTCTTTAACTCTTGGAAGCTTCTTAAATGAACCTCGCTCCCCTAATCGAAATCCAGAACAAAATCCACCAGAACTTGCAAGAGTTCTTTCTGATATTGAACTTTTTTACCAAGACTTTCAATCACCAATCTCAGTAAATCCAAACCTCCATTCTCAACAACCTAAAAATATACAACTTCATTCTCCAGAACCAGAACATCCAAATCCCAACTCTCCTCAACCAGAAAATAAAAACCCTCACACTCCCCAAACTAAAAATCCAAATTTTGAAACCCCTAAACTAGAAAATAAACATGCTATCGCAAACCCATCAGAAGAATATTTTACATACTCTGATACCACTACCCCAATTCCTGGAATAACAGAACCTCTTATGGTTTGTCAACCTCTCTCCATTCTTGATATTCCAGAAATACCTTCAC
Organism: Vicia faba; assembly: GCA_948472305.1. Classification (NCBI taxonomy): domain Eukaryota; kingdom Viridiplantae; phylum Streptophyta; class Magnoliopsida; order Fabales; family Fabaceae; genus Vicia; species Vicia faba. The sequence continues at coordinate 1,433,648,561 of OX451741.1, read as the reverse complement.
CATACGACTCCACACCACCAAACACTCCTCACTCACCAGTCCTAATTTATGATTCTCCTACTCCCTCTCCAATTAACTGTCCAGTTGATCATCTCAAAACTGTCATTGATCTAGAAGCGTTGGATCATCTAGCTTTAACCACCAATAAAATTTCCATTCCCAAACCCAAACCAACCTTAACCAAAATAGATGTTGGTAAGAACTTGTTGATTTTTGAAACAGAAATACAAGAATGGGTTACTTATTTGAAGCAAGCAAGTCAAGAGAATTCTAATCTTGTTGCTTCTGATTCTCTTTGGGATAGATTTAGAAAATAGTTCAACTATGAATCCCATAGGCTGAAAGAATTGAGTTATGAAATGGCTCAGCAGAACTTCAGTGATCAGCTGAAATCCTTCAAAGACCAAGTTCTGAGTCACTGGGACAAGAAAGAAATTCTTCTGCTGGAAAATGCTCCCTAGAAAGAGCACTAACCTTCAGAAGCCACTGAACCAAGTTCTGATAGTCACCCTCTGACTACTGCTCTAGAAAAGGAAATTGCAACAGAAGAAGTAGTTGAATCAGAAGATGTTGCAGAGTGTTCTGAACGACTTTCAACCTCTGAGGAAACACCAGCTACGTCTCTGGTCATGTAAACTCTAGAAGAGATGAAGAAGGATAATGCTTTAATCCATGTAAGATTGGATAAGCAAGAAGACACAAATAACGAAATTAGGGATATATTGGATAAGTAAGAAGACACTACCAAAGAAATCAAGGATATACTGGGAAAGCAAGAAGAATTAAGCACTTAGATTAAGAGCTTGATGGAAGCGTTGTTCACAGGACTTCCCCCTCCATCTTAGATTTTTTTAACTTGTTTTCTATATTCGTCATCTTATCTTCTCTGTTTCTGAAAGATGTCATTGAAATCTGTTTTCAATACAACTCATTTTTTTATTTTGACTCTGGCAATTTATGGTTATATTGCTTTTTGATACCTGACAAAAAGGGAGAGAACGTAAGATATTTTCAATAATAGTTTATCGGGACTAAGTCTCAAACATTCCGAATATCTTAACTTCTTAATTGTTTTCTGAAAGCTTAAACAGGAACAAATTCTAATAAAGACGGAAGGAGATGCATCAAAATCTCTGATAAGAAGGAACTTCAGGGAAGTATCTCATCTATATCTGAGTACTCAACTCCAGGGGACACTCTCTTAAGCTTTTTGTTCTGTATATTTTTATTGAAAAATCCTAGTTTTTGTCATCATCAAAAAGGGGGAGATTGTTAGAACATAGTTTTATTCTACAACCCTCATAAGATTTTTGATGATAACAAACACAAAGAACAAATATGCACTCTAAATTTTTGTTCTATGTTGTATAGAAGTTCTGACTTAAACGACATCAGAAGTTGAGCCACAGGAGCTCTCAAGCTGAGTAATCAGAATGTTCTGGAGCAAGATGATCAGAATCTGCGCTAAAGAGAAAGATATCCTTATTCTGAACGGAAGCCCAACACGCTAATATAACCTTATGTTTCTGACTTCCCAAGTTCTGAAGCAAAGTGTAGAGGTGAAAATTGGAGATCAAGCTATTAATTAACTTGACTCACAAAAAGCAAGAGTCGCCACCGCGCTTTATTATTTCAAAAGGGAAAAGAGCGAAATAAAACCCTAAAAAAAAACATGCAATGTAAAGTCATATTTAAAAGTAATGAAAATACAATGCGTTTTTGAAAAGAGATCTAAAGTTCAGGGGTTGGTTATGCAATGGGAAGGTATTAGCACCCAATGCATATGCGGTACTCCGCAGGAACCTTTTGAAATATCTGTTTTTTGTTAAGATTGTTTGTTATATACAAGGGTGTGTTTATCTACAACTATGTTTGCTTAAGGGGAAAGAAAAGAGTTTTTATTATTGCGTTTGTGAGGGTTTCGTGACCCTTTGCCTACGTATCCAATGAAGGAATCAAAACACCGTAGTTCCTCTAGAAAAAGGTTGATTTGTTTGTGTTTTTTAGTGGGCGGCGTTAACGCATGCATTCTAGCAATAGGCACGGCCGGTATCGCGGTAGAACGGAGTTAACATGCCCTTGGGGGGAAGTTTTGTTGAGTGTTTTTGCATGTTTTAAAGTATGTTCAAGTATGATTAAAGAGTGTTTTTGATTTTTGTGGTTTGTTTTTGGTTTGTTTTATCTTGCCTAATTACTAGCATTTGTACAATGTAAATAAAATTCCGAAAGATAAAAACCTACGCTATTACAAACATATCAAAAGCATAAAAATATGAAAGAAAAAAATAAGATAAAAGTAAGGAAAAGGTGTATTTCGACCCAGGCAGTGGCACATTTCGACTGGCATTTTGTTGGCCTCTTTCGATTGGGGCTGGCAGTAGTGAAGTCATGTCTTTCGATTGGGACTTTGGCAGAGGCGAAGTCCTGTCTTTCGATCTGGGCTTTGGCAGCAATCAGGTTGTATCCTTCGACTGCGGCTGGCACGAGTGAGGTTCTGTCCTTCGATTGGGCTTTGGCAGCAGTAAGGTTGTATCTTTCGACTGGGGCTGGCACCAGTGAGTTGTATCCTTCGATTGGCCTTGAAGTCAGTGAAGGTATGCTTTTCGTTTGGACATGGTTTGCCTCCTGGTTGTCTCTTTCGTTCAACCTGAAAAAAAGGGTAGAAGCCAGCAGCTTCGTTTCCTATTCTTGTATCCTGTTTCTTTCATTTCAAACATTAAATGACAACATGGCCTATGGCCATGCTAGTAAAATAGTTTAATAATCGAAGCTAGTTCAAGTAAACAGTAAGCAGAAACGAAAAGAGGTGGTTCTGAAAGGTATGTTAAAAATGTGGAAACGAAAGGAACAGTATGTACAATGTTTCAAACGAAAAGGAATTGTATTTACATGTTATGAAATGAAAAGTTCAAAGTGTTATGTACATGCTGGAAACGAAGAAAAGTATCATTCACATGCTTGAAATGAACAAAAGATTATTCACATGTCATGGCATGAAATGAAAAGTTCAAGGGTAAGGGTGACTTACCTTGCTTCAGGCTGGAACGTGTGCTGGGCCTGGAATGGTGGTTGGATGCTGGATTCGAAAGAGGAGACCAACAGTTGCACTGGGAATCCTGGATTCGAAGGAAAGGGTCACAGGCTGTGCTTGGAGCGTTGGACTTGAAGGAAAAGAGAAGCAAGCGTGATGCTTCTGTGATTCGAATGGGGACTGAAGTGGTTGTCCTTCAGAATCAAAGGAAGTAAGAATTTCTGGGATTTTGGGTTTGTTTCTCACAAGTATTGAAGGGACTTGGGAGATTTTTGTGTTTGGGAAATTTGGTGTTTTTGAGAATGTGTGTTGATGCTCTTCAGAATCGAAGGAGACTGAAGTGTTTAGGATTCTGTTTTTTTTATTTTCTCAAGTGTTTATAAACTTTGAGAATTTTTCTGGGTTGGAGAAAATTGGGGAGAGATTCGTCTAGCCCAAAATCCTCTCTTAAAAATGTGTGTGATGCCTTGTATTTATAGGCGGATTTGCTGAAGTTTTGGGGGGAAAACAAAATGATTTGAACAGTTTGGGAATGCTGTTTCGACCCTTTCTTCTATGCAGCTCTTGTGCACTCCTTTTTTGGAAAGTACAGGACTGTTGTAGCAGGCTTTGCATTGTTTTGGAGCGTAGTGGTAGGTGGTGCAGGACTGTTATAGCAGGCCCAATAGTGTTTGTTGCATGGCAGTACAGTGGTCCAACTTTTGAATCGAAGGAGACTGTATTCCCAAATCGAAGCTTGTGGATCGAAGGGAGACTGTTGTTGAATCGAAGCTTGTGGATCGAAGGGAGACTGTATTGCCCATCGAAGCTTGTGGACCGAAAGAAGCAATGTTGCCCAATCGAAACATATTTGCAGGCAGCACTCTTGGTGAATCGAAATAGACTTGCAGGCAGCAAATTTGTCCAGATCGAAGCAGGCTTGCAGGCAACAAATTTGTCCAGATCAAAGTAGGCTTGCAGGCAGCAAATTTTTCCAAATCGAAGCAGGCTTGCAGGCATCTACTTGTCCAAATCGAAATAGGCCTAAACTTGCATTCGAAGGAGGCTTTAAGTTCAAAATGAAGGACAAGCCCAAGTTGCATTCGAAGGATACCTGTCAACACATGAAATCAAAGAAACAAAAACACACATTTCGTGCTTGATTAGAAGTTAGTGATACATAGGCAAAAAATGTTCAAAACACTTGACAATTTCTGCACAATCAATGCTCAAAGGTGAGAGGTTGAAAACCAACTGTATTTAGTGACTTTGCCTTTTGTATAAAAAATGCAAAAATGCAAATGGGATCTTAGGTCAAAAATTGGGGTACAACAGCTGCCCCTATTTAAGTTTCTTCTATCTGGAGATATGAAGATTAGGATCTTCATTTCGACGACATTGAAGGGACTTAAATATAGAATACACAATTTTTGGCCTTAAGATACCACAATTATGTTCATGATATGATATGAATGCAATGCTCTGAATTTTATGGGGAATGACGCCATATGAGACAGACTAATGCTGGAGAAACCAAGCACATTATACAGTAATCCCATAGGGGAAGAGGTTATAACACCATTGGGGAAACAGAGTCATAGACTTGAAGTGAGAGACTCTTGAATGATCTACATTAGTGTTGAGACTGGAAAAGAAATGATTTACATTAGCACTGTGACTGGAAAGAGAAATGATTTACATCAGTACTGAGACTGGAAAAAAATGATTGGCATCAGCACTGTGGATGGAAAACAAAATGATTGACATCAGCACTGTGGCTGGAAAACAAAATGATTGACATCAGCACTGTGGCTGGAAAACAAAATGATTGACATCAGCACTGTGGCTGGAAAAGAATGATTGACATCAGCACTATGGCTGGAAAACAAAATGATTGACATCAGCACTGTGGCTGGAAAACAAAATGATTGACATCAGCACTGTGGCTGGAAAACAAAATGATTGACATCAACACTGTGACTGGAAAAGGAATGATAAAATGCAAACTTCCCCACGGGACTTTTCCGAAGGGATGCCATTTGATGAGTAGACATTATTGTTGGGGATACACAAGCTGCTCAAATAAAGAAGCTGCCACTTGCTGTCTTCCAAAAATACTATGACATACAACCTGCTCAAATAAAAAAGCTGCCACTTGCTGTCTTCCATGACATACAAGCTGCTCAAGTAAAGAAGCTACCACTTGCTATCTTCAAATAATATCAAAGCACACAAGCTACTCATGAAGAGTCTGCCACTTGTTGCTAATAACCTGCAAGCTGCTCATGAAGAGCTGCCACTTACCGTCTTCAAAGAATATCAAAGCAAACAAGCTACTCATGAAGAGTCCGCCACTTGTTGCTAAACCCATAAGCTGCTCATGAAGAGCTGCCACTTGTCGTCTTCAAAGAATATTAAAGCACATAAGCTACTCATGAAGAGTCCGCCACTTGTTTCCAATAACCCACAAGCTGCTCATGAAGAGCTGCCACTTGTTGTCTTCAAAGAATATTAAAGCACACAAGCTACTCATGAAGAGTCCGCCACTTGCTGCTTATAACCCACAAGCTGCTCATGAAGAGCTGCCACTTGCCATTTTCCATACAATCTGCTCCTGAAGAGCTGCCACTTGCCATTTTCCATACAAGCTGCTCATGAAGAGCTGCCACTTGCCATTTTCTGAAGAATAATAACGTACAAGCTTCCCATGAAGAGACTGCCACTTGCCGTTTTCCAAAGATGTCAATAACATACAAGTTGCCTCATGAAGAGACTGCTGCTTGCTGTTTTCAAAGGTGTCAATAACATACAAGTTGCCTCGTGAAGAGACTGCCGCTTGATGTTTGTCAAGAGTATCCATAACATATTGTGAAGATATTGCTGGAGACGAGAATCAATAATTTCATCGGGGATGGACAAACTGCTCATGAAGAGACCGCCATTTGTCATAACATGAAGAAATTCATATATAATCAAACTGCTCAAATAAAGAGTCAGTTGCTTGTTGTCACGTAGATATTCCAGAAGAAGGTTGTGATAACACTACTAGGGAATAAAGTTCATCTTCAATGGGGAACCATGAATAGATTCTTCCTGAGAAGGCCAAGTATTTGAATTGCAAAATAAATGCACTCTTCATCTAAATTTCACAACCTAGAGAGATCCACAGGGTATCGTTCACAAGAGACAAAACTCAATCTAGGAATAAACTGGAGAGAAAACATTCAAACAAGACTCCACCCAATGAGGAAACAACTCAAATGGGGATTTATCCTATCTAGAATGGAAAAGGAAAGCTAAAGCAAGATTCTTCCACGAGAGTTAACTCAGTGGGGAATTAGAAAGAAGGCACACTTTCTGCTTAAGTCGACACTCTATTTGGAAAGATCAAATACGTTATTTGAATAGACACAACCAAGGTATACGAACTCAATGACATCAACAAATACAACTGTGTATGCATGATGCAAGTATGAATGAATGAATGTCATGTATATGCTGATAAAACAGACAGGGGAGATAGACTGAAGATGATAAGACGTCCCAGTACAACCCAACACTCGGCTAATCTCAACAATATGGGAACATTACTGGAGATAGATCAAAAGTCATCATTGGAGTAAGGTCCTTTTATAAGGCTTAAAGCTCTCTGGAGAGGAAGATATTTTCAGGTAGAAAACCCAAAGTCCAGTCTTCTATTGCAAACAATCCATTGAAAGGATAACAACACAAACAAAGTTTCAGCTGGAAAAAGTTATGCTTAGCTGGAGATAACTGGGAACACCACCCTCTGATAATGTGTGCAAAACATATCACATATCTTAACAAAATTGGATTGCCCCTGGGACTAATTTTGGATGCCCCAAGTTTACTGCTGATGAGCTGCATGTTGCACGACAATTCTTGTGAATAGATTCACCTCTAAAATTCCCCAAGCTATATGGTTGTTGAGGAGAAATCGTCTCAAGAGGATTTTACAAAAGACCTGGCATTCACCATGCTATGGTGTCTTCAAACTCTTAGAGAGATTCATCAAATCTCGACGTGATTGCCCCGGATTGACTATAGTTGGCACAACAAAGTCTTCAAATTTTTCCCCAAAAGAGTAAACAAGTTGGGAAAGCATTAATTAGGAGAAGCAACATGTTCGTGCTCAAGGTCTTCAGGTGACATGCCCCTGGATATGATTTTTGAAATGATTCGCTAATTACTCAACATAGTTTCAGGCCTTAAAAGAATAAACTCATCACTGGTACGTATGTGAGCTTCCTTGATATCAAACAAATGTTTTGCAGTTAGAAAAAGTTTACAATGAGAATGAAAATTATAATGCAACAGTTATGTAAGTCTTGAAGATTTTGAAAAGATACCGCACAAATCTTGCGAGTTAGAGCAACATTCAATTTTGTATAGCAAAAACATATGATACCAACATAACTATTTATAACATTCATGGGAGTCAGGAACACTATCTCATTGAAGTATGCTTTCAAAATAACCTTGCTTCAATTAGGACTTTTGAAGGTTGTAACATAGCCTGGTTCACGGTTTTCAGAAAAAAAGATTTGTTAAGGCTCAAAATTTATAGGTGCCCACCCATTCTTCATGATGTTCTCCAACCCTATGTTCAATTAATTCAACATGAGCGTTCATCTCTCAAAAGGATTTTGTGACGGTTAAGGAAACGATGAGGCTTTCGAAGTAGAAACCAACCTCATGTCTTCGTGTTTGTAGTCACAAATTTGTTCTTTGCTGAGGACTTTTCTTTGTAGTCCTTTCTTTGCAATTTTTATTTTCCCTAACTTTTGCCTGAACTAATTCTTTTGAATTGATAGTCCAGCGGGATGCCTTAATTTTTTCCTAAGTCACTTGTTTTCATGTTTTTTTTTTACTTTGCAGGCTTTTTCTTTTTCTTGATTTTTGACTTTTTTGAACAAAATATGTGACATTAGCTTGTATTTGCTTGTTGAGAGGATTGTGATTGCCTCGCTTCTTGATGAATGAGGGTTAACATTGTGGTTCCACATCCTCTAGCTTCATTATACATGGAGGATAGCCCTCGTAGTTTCTCTTCAGAAATATCTTCCTTATGAATTTCGAACACTCAATCAGATTAACTGAAAACTACCCTGCCCTAGGTTAAAATTTGAGGGTTTTTTCGTATAGAAAAGAAACTCCTACTTCAAGGCTCAAAGGGGTTAGAAAGGATTATCTTCCTTATATCTCCAGTGTTTAGGGATTTGAAACAATGCTTGTACATCATCAGCAAGATTTTATCCAAAAGCATACAACCAGAGATTTTGTGTTTTTCAGATCATCATCCTACCTTCAATCTCTGTCTAGGCAAGAGAATGGGCAACAAGTTGGTATCTTAATGCAAAAAGAAATTTAAAATTTGAAAACAAATGAATTTCTTCAATACAAACATACTCATTGTATTAAGATGATCATTCAGATGCAAACAAGTTCTCACATGCAAACAATGTTTTGATAAACAAGAAAATTTACAAAAGCAGAAATAAGTTAGTAATCTGGAAAGGCTTTCCATCTGGATTTGTGCTGAAGGAAACATGTCTTAAACTTCGAGGCCAAAATCAACAGAGATTCACTTATGCTTTAGCAACGGGGTTGACTTGGGCAGCAACCAAAATTCAGACCAAACCGGTTAAGGGCTCCATACTAGCTTTCAAAGTAATCATCTTTCTGCAGAGTTCAGAAACCTCTTGTTTGATATTCGCCATTGTTCTTTTAGCATGAGTGTTGTACTGGTGAGACCAAAGGAAAAATAAGACTTGGAAAAATACCTTTGAAAGTGAAACAAAAAATGTAGAATGATGCATGATATGCAAAAGAGAGTTTTTATTTGACTTTCAAGGAACTCAAGATATTGAGTTATAAACATCAAAGTATGAATTTTGAATTGGGTCAAAGTGTTGATCAAGTTATCATCAAGATCAATCATCCATTTTGGTGGATTAGGGTTTTCACCCTATCAACACCCAAGATCCATTGAGTTTGATGAAACTTGTGATGTTTACAAAGAAAGACCTCCAAATTCCTTGAAAATCAAGTGAAAAAGGGTTTTATGGATGCATGAAGGCATGGCTATGCAAAAACCACAAGCAAGGTCACAAATAATGTTGAAAGGTTCAACGTCACGAGCATGGAGTCAAAGGTAAAGAACATCCCCAAGATATGTACTAACGGTTTAATCACCTGCAAGACAAGGTTCTAAGAGTTCCCGGAGTCTACATTCCTCCTACGGATATTACCAACGTCTTGATTACTCAATAATTAGTAATATTCTCAAGAGAAACTCGTCCGAGTGTAGCATCGCGTGACAACTACTTCCGGATTACTCCGTTATAATCTTCGCGTTACACCTAAGAGGCCAAGATGGGTTAGGGTTCTACGGTTTTCAGCTTCACTGGCTCCCAGGTCGACAATAATAATGTCTTCCCGATTACTCGGTAAACAAATATTACGTTCAAAAGGGCCTTCCACTGAGTGGGGGATTCTCATGCCTCCTTCTTCGGGATTACTCCCTCAAAGGTAACATGACTATACCGCCCGTCCTAATCCTATGTGTAACCCAAGTCCGGGTATAGGACTTATCCTTTGTAATTAACACCCCAAATAATCAAAATATATACATGTATAATCAAACAATCAAAGAATGATAAAACAGATAAAACAAACTAGGCTTAACCCACTTAGGGATGGACCAGCAAGAGGTCAATATGTCCCCAGCAGAGTCGCCAATTCTGTAGCGGTGAAAATTGGAGATCAAGCTATTAATTAACTTGACTCACAAAAAGCAAGAGTAGCCACGGCGCTTTATTATTTCCAAAGGGAAAAGGGAAAAGAGCGAAATAAAACCCTAAAAAAAACATGCAATGTAAAGTCATATTTAAAAGTAATGAAAATACAATGCGTTTTTGAAAAGAGATCTAAAGTTCGGGGGTTGGTTATGCAATGGGAAGGTATTAGCACCCAATGCATTTGCGATACTCCGCAGGAACCTTTTGAAATATCTGTTTTTTGTTAAGATTGTTTGTTATATACAAGGGTGTGTTTATCTACAACTATGTTTGCTTAAGGGGAAAGAAAAGAGTTTTTATTATTGCGTTTGTGAGGGTTTCGCGACCCATTTCCTACGTATCCAATGAAGGAATCAAAACACCATAGTTCCTCTAGAAAAAGGTTGATTTGTTTGTGTTTTTTAGTGGGCGACGTTAACGCATGCATTCTAGCAATAGGCACGGCCGGTATCGCGGTAGAACGGAGTTAACATGCCCTTGGGGGGGAAATTTTGTTGAGTGTTTTTGCATGTTTTAAAGTATGTTCAAGTATGATTAAAGAGTGTTTTTGATTTTTGTGGTTTGTTTTTGGTTTGTTTTATCTTGCCTAATTACTAGCATTTGTACAAAGTAAATAAAATGCCGAAAGATAAAAACCTACGCAATTACAAACATATCAAAAGCATAAAAAATATGAAGGAAAAAAAATAAGATAAAAGTAAGAAAAAGGTGTATTTCGACCCAGGCAGTGGCACATTTCGACTGGCATTTTGTTGGCCTCTTTCGATTGGGGCTGGCAGCAGTGAAGTCATGTCTTTCGATTGGGACTTTGGCAGAGGCGAAGTCCTGTCTTTCGATCTGGGCTTTGGCAGCAACCAGGTTGTATCCTTCGACTGGGGCTGGCACCAGTGAGGTTCTGTCCTTCGATTGGGCTTTGGCAGCAGTGAGGTTGTATCTTTCGACTGGGGCTGGCACCAGTGAGTTGTATCCTTCGATTGGCATGGAAGTCAGTGAAGGTATGCTTTTCATTTGGACATGGTTTGCCTCCTGGTTGTCTCTTTCGTTCAACCTGAAAAAAGGGTAGAAGCCAGCAGCTTCGTTTCCTATTCCTGTATCCTGTTTCTTTCATTTCAAACATTAAATGACAACATGGCATGTGGCCATGCTAGTAAAACAGTTTAATAATCAAAGCTAGTTCAAGTAAACAGTAAGCAGAAACGAAAAGAGGTGGTTCTGAAAGGTATGTTAAAAATGTGGAAACGAAAGGAACAGTATGTACAATGTTTCAAACGAAAAGGAATTGTATTTACATGTTGTGAAATGAAAAGTTCAAAGTGTTATGTACACGCTGGAAACGAACAAAAGTATCATTCACATGCTTGAAACGAACAAAAGATTATTCACATGTCATGGCATGAAACGAAAAGTTCATGGGTAAAGGTGACTTAACTTGCTTCAGGCTGGAACGTGTGTTGGGCCTGGAGTGGTGGTTGGATGCTGGATTCGAAAGAGGAGGCCAACAGTTCCGCTGGGAATCTTGGATTTGAAGGAAAGGGTCACAGGTTGTGCTTGGAGCGTTGGACTTGAAGGAAAAAGAGAAGCAAGCGTGATGCTTCTGTGATTCGAAGGGGACTGAAGTGGTTGTCCTTCAGAATCGAAGGATGTAAGTATTTCTGGGATTTTGGGTTTGTTTCTCACAAGTATTGAAGGGACTTGGGAGATTTTTGTATTTGGGAAATTTGGTGTTTTTGAGAATGTGTGTTGATGCTCTTTAGAATCGAAGGAGACTAAAGTGTGTGGGATTCTGTTTTTTTTATTTTCTCAAGTGTTTATGAACTTTGAGAATTTTTCTGGGTTGGAGAAAATTGGGGAGAGATTCGTCTGGCCCAAAATCCTCTCTTAAAAATGTGTGTGAGGCCTTGTATTTATAGGCGGATTTGCTAAAGTTTTGGGGGGGAAACAAAATGATTTGAACAGTTTGGGAATGTTGTTTCGACCCTTTCTTCTACGCAGCTCTTGTGCACTCCTTTTTGGGCAAGTACAGGACTGTTGTAGCAGGCTTTGCAGTGTTTTGGAGCATAGTGGTAGGTGGTGCAGGACTGTTGTAGCAGGCCCAGTAGTGTTTGTTGCATGGCAGTATAGTGGTCCAACTTTTGAATCGAAGGAGACTGTATTCCCAAATCGAAGCTAGTGGATTGAAGGGAGACTGTTGCTGAATCGAAGCTTGTGGATCGAAGGGAGACTGTATTGCCCATTGAAGCTTGTGGATCGAAAGAAGCAATGTTGCCCAATCGAAACATGTTTGCAGGCAGCACTCTTGGTGAATCGAAATAGGCATGCAGGCAGCAAATTTGTCCAGATCGAAGCAGGCTTGCAGGCAGCAAATTTATCCAGATCGAAGTAGGCTTGCAGGCAGCAAATTTGTCCAAATCGAAGCAGGCTTGCAGGCAGCTACTTGTCCAAATCGAAATAGGCCTAAACTTGCATTCGAAGGAGGCTTTAAGTTCAAAATGAAGGACAATCCCAATTTGCATTCGAAGGATACCTGTCAACACATGAAATCAAAGAAACAAAAACACACATTTCGTGTTTGATTAGAAGTTAGTGATACATAGGCAAAAAATGTTCAAAACAGGTGACAATTTCTGCACAATCAATGCTCAAAGGTGAGAGGTTGAAAACCAACTGTATTTAGTGACTTTGCCTTTTGTATAAAAAATGCAAAAATGCAAATGGGATCTTAGGTCAAAAATTGGGGTACAACACTAAGCAGCATGCAAGATTCATAAGTTCTGAGCGTTACTTTTCCATTAAGGCAGTTTCACTTACAACGGCTACAACCACACAGGGATCTTCTCATTATGGAAAGATCATTAAGTGTCCATTATCACGTTTCCATATGGACATATTTCCACCCCTATATAAACAAGTTCAAAGGGTAAATCATTTACGACTTTCACATAACTGCTCCATACAATCTCAAAAAGCTGCAAAACTTATATTCATACTATACTCCAAATTTGTGTAATACATCACAATAGTGATACAGTTTTTGTAACGAAAAACAAATTGTACACAATGAATATTTTCTTTTGATTAAGTGAATTTCCTTGAGATAAACCCGATTGTGGTTGTACTCAAGAGGATTTTAGCAGTTGTCAAAGTAGAATTTTAATCAATTTGATTAGTGAATTAAGTCCTTGTTAGAGAGAGGCAAAATCATCTTGGCGGGTGGACCAGAGTAGTTTGAGATCAAGCGAACCAGGATAAAATCATCGTGTCTGTTGCTTTTGATTTTTAAGTTTCAATTAAACCCCCCCTTCTTGTTTTTTTCACTTCTTCGGTGCTGACATTGATTCCACACTTTGAAGAATTTACGTTTGAGCATTTTCCACCAGAGGAAAATAAACTAGTGGATGTGCCAGCTATGATGTCATCCATGTTCAAAGTCATATGGGATAACGAAGCTCCTCAGATCACTATTGAAAGGATGGATGAACCAGCATACGGTCAAGAGATTGATATTGAAGAAGTAGTGAACAAACCTTGGTTCCATGAAGTCAAAATATATCTCGAAGCCCAAGAGTACCTTGAGGGAGCTTCAGTCAATGATAAGAAGTTCCTAAGAAGGTTCTCTGCCTAGTTCTTCCTTAGTAACAGGATCCTTTACAAGCGCAACCATAATTCCACTTTGCTTTGGTGTGTAGACAAGTGTGAAGTAAAAAAGATTATGGTTGATTTACATGAAGGTACCTTTGGCATGCATTCTAGTAGACACACGATCGCTTAAAAGATCCTACAGGTCGGATACTACTGGTCCACTATGGAAGCAGATTGTTATCAACATTCATGGACTTGTCACAAATTCCAAATCTATGCTGATAAAGTACATGTTCCTCTGGTTCCTCTAAATTCCTTGACTTCTCATTGGCCATTCGCAATGTGGGGCATCGACATGATGGGAGAGATCAGACCTACATCTTCTAATGGACACCATATTATCCTAGTTGCCATTGATTATTTCACGAAGTGGGTCAAAGAAGCTTCATTTGCTTCTGTTACCAAGAATGTGGTGGCCCGATTCATCAGACACAACCTTATTTGTCGGTACAATATTTCAAAAAGAATCATTACAGATAATGGTACCAATCTCAACAACACTATGATCACCAAGCACTGCATGCAATTCAAGATGTATCGTCATAACTCTTCTCCCTACCGACCGAAGATGAATGGCGCTGTTGAAGCTGCTAACAAAAAAATATCAAGAAAATCATACAGAAGATGACGGTGACATATGAAGACTGGCACGAGATGTTACCATTCAGTCTCCATGGTTACTGCACCATAATACGTACATTGACAAGGGCAACTCCTTTCTCTCTGGTATACGGTATGGAAGTTATCATACCCATTAAAGTCCAAATCCCTTCTTTGAGAATCATGAAGGATGCAGGTTTGAAGGAAGACGAATGGGCTCAGACTCGACTTGACCAATTAAACCTGATTGATGAGAAGAAGCCCGCGGCTGTCTGTCAAGGTCAGATGTACCAAAAATGTATGATTAAAGCTTTTAACAAGATGTTTAGACGTCAAGTATATCAGGCTGGTGATATGGTAATCAAGCGCATCATACTGCCACAAGGTGATCCCAATGGAAAATGGACTCCCACATATGAAGGGCCATTTGTGATGAAGAACATATTTTCTGGTGAAGCCATGATCTTAACCATTATGGACGGTGACAACCTTCCACACCCGGTAAACGCGGATATAGTTAAAAGATACTACGCATGAACAAAGAACTGCTAGGTCGACTGGCCTAGGAAAAATTAGGGCATCCTGGCGAACCAAAAGGGTTCAGGAAAAAATTAGGGATATACATAAAAAAGATATGTACACCAGGCAAGTCGAAAACCTGAAAGGGCGGCTGGGGAAAAAAAGGGTATCCCGGTGGACTGAAAACCCGAAAGGGCCGTCCAGGAAAAAGTTAGGGATTTTAACCGTATGACTGTGTCCCATTGGATCACCTTACAACCAATATTCAGTATCAACTATCGAGCTCAAGTGGTATTAATCAATCCAATCAGCTTCGGGCAAGAAGCAAAGAGAAGAGACGCTCAAGGACATAAGGGAAATAGCAGAATGGGAACCCAATGGGATTATTTCACATAGCTGTTTTTCTTTGTATACTATTTTTGTATAGTTTCCATTCATACAACGGCATTCTCTTACTAGGATGTCTGTCTCCTTGTAAAAAATGCTTATTCAAGTTAATACAAAATTATTCCTTTGAAAGTGCAAAGCTTCTGTTTTTATTTTTATTTTTTGTGTGCGAAAACGTCCAGTGATTATTTTTGAACATATGCATTTGAATGTGATTACTGCTTACAAACATACACATAAAAAATAGAAAGATAGTTACAAATGACTTTAAGAGACGGGACAATATCTAAGGATCATCCATAAAATCCCTACAGATGTTTTCCCTAGCAGATACATTCTCTAACAAGTACAAAGGCAGGGCATTCTACTACAAGGTCATTGCCATATTCTCAGTATGAGACCTGTCAAGTCCTCACATACCTGACAGAGAAAAATCTCCAAACTAATGCTCCAACAAAAAATCCCCCAGTGAAGTCGCCAAGATTCTTAGGATTCTCCAACAGGATTTCAACAAAATCCCCAAACAGCTCATGGAGATTACTTTCCCTAACATAGTTTATTTCTCTAACAACGGAAGTTCATCTCCCAGTGTTTCAACTTCAACGAATTTGGAAACCTACATTCTCCCCCCAGCTACAATCAGGGATTTATTTTCCCTAATTTTGCAACACGGCAATAGAACGGCTGACACGTTCTGTGATACGGTGGCAGAACCAACTTTGTATTCGCAAATGTCGCGATAAGCAAGAGTCGCCACCGACTTTTACTTCATCCAAATAAGGAAAAGAAAATGAACAGAAAAAAACTTTTTTCGAGTAGTTTCTGAGTACGGGGGGTATATTATAGAAAGGGAAGGTGTTAGCACCCTTTCTATCCATGGTTTTCCATGGGCTCTTAGGTAATTTTCTCATTTTTAAAATTTCTTGTGTGTGCTTGTTTTGAAAAAAAATTTACTTTGTGATAACCCTTGTATCAGTCCTCAAGAGTGTGACGAAGTTGTTTTCAAAACTTTAGTTTGAAAAGTGTTTGTGTGAAAAGTTTTGTTTGAGCAAGTACCAAGGAACTAATCTACCTACTCGAAAAAGTCTGTTCGTTTTCCTTTAGACAACGCTTTCCTATTATTAAGGAATAGGTAGCACTGTCATTGGAGTTTTAAGGGACATTTGAAGGGACAAATACGATCACAAAAGCAATGTTAGGAAATTTTAGTAATCATCCTAAAGTCTTAAAGATCTTTTTCCGAGGCAACGTCTTAATGGGTCATTTTAGATCTTTTGGGACCAGAGGACGACCACTAACATTCCCTATACTTTATGACTGTTTACCAAAGGCAACCAGAGTGGATTAAACCCTAGGAGTGAGTATGTGCAAGTGTATTTTTTCAATTAATTATCTTTGCACAATTAGGGTTTTTTACTGTTTTAATTATAGTTTGTCTTTCCATGAAATCCTATACATACATCTAGGCAGTTTATAATTTGCAGAAATTAAAATGCGAGAAGTTAGAGTCCTAATTATTACATGGCTTTGGGAAGATACATAATTATTTTGACCGAAAATAAAATGCGGAATTAAAATCCTATTTAAATCTATTACAAACTCGTGGCAGTTACAAATAAAAAAAAAGAAAATTAAAAGCGCGCGGAAAATTAAATGCGAGAAATAATCAGACGACCTAAAATCTAATTTGAGAAAATATTAAAGTACAAAATTAAACCTTAATTTTAATTATTTTGAATTATAACGAAAAACATTAAATTACCCTAATTTAATTAAACTAATTAATTAATAAAAAAATTTGAAAATAAAGATTTTTTATGTTTTTATGCATTTTGATTAAATAAAAAAAATATGATTTTTTTTTGGTGTTATTAAAAGATATAATTAATAAATAAAAAGAATTAAAGAATGAAAAATAAAAAAGGACTTGGGCCTGCATAAGCACCCAGGGGAGGGGGGTGTTTTGGAATTTTCAAGGCCCATTATGGCTAAGCCCAGTTTGCAATTGATTCTGTGTTAGCATGCTTGGATGGTGCACCATGGTCTCTCCTTGGATTGAACATTGGATCTACATTGGCAATGATCCAGTGGCTGGATCAATGAGGCGCGTGATGGACATCAGGCTTTAAAACACATTGGATCTGCAATTACATGTTGAGAAAATAAAGAAAATGTTGGGACCTGTGATCGAACCCAGATCCTTCCACTCATTCCATGCTTGCCCTGCCATCCGTGCTACGCTGCTTAGTTGTTTTTATAATAACATTAAAGCATAATATGTAAAATAACGTGGATGGTCCAAAAAAACGCACGATTATTCAAATGGCACAGTGGGAGGGTGACAACTTATCATCTTCTTCCTTGTCCGTCATCTTAGGTATCAGATCTATACCTACGGTCAAAGCTCCATAGCCAAAAACCTACAAACTTCAAAAACCCATACAACGCTTGATAAATTAATCCTAAGTGCACCAATCAACTCGTCTTAATCTCACGAGTATCATGGCATCACTTTCTTGGCAAAAATTCACCTGTATAGAGAAGCCCCAAAATGGCTTCTTAAACCCTAGCCATGGCAACCATCAGTATATGCATCAAAACATCAATTAAATTATCCCAACATGTTGCAAATATGTTAACAATCACAAATATATCATTCAAACATGCCTAATATGCAAGGATTATCATAAACGATTTTGAGAAAAGATGCAAACCGTATGGAACCTAGGGGACGATTTTGGGCTTGGGAAGGCTTGCAATGAATTGTGTTACCTCCAAGAGATGTCTAGGAAGCGATTGGAAGCTCTGGAATAGCCTGAATCACCCTCTATATGAGAAAACGATTCAACATTTTTTGTCCAATTTTTGAATTTTCTTTCTCTCTTCTCACGGCTGCAACCCATGTTCTCTTGCCTTGTTTTTGTTCATTATATGTAGTATGATGCATTAGGGTAACAAAAACGACTTGAATCCTTTTGAATTATGGATATTAAATGAGATTGAATGATATTTTCTTTCCATATGATATATTTCCATAACCATCCAAATCATGCTATTTTTTCCTCCAATTACCATCATAATTATATTTGATTTCCATCAAAATCAGATCATCAAAACAATCATTGATATTTTTTGTTATTTATTTGATTTAATGTGATTTTTAATAAATCAAAATCAAAATCAAATAAATAAATAGATAAAATAAGATATGGATGCTGATTTTAGTCGTGGACCATATCCTTAACAAGATACAATCCTAAAATGCTAGGCCCTCTTGGCAAAAAATGCACTTTTCAGCACATTTGAGTTTTGGCAATTTTTCAAAAATGATCAAATTTGACAATTCATAACTCTTCCAATTTTAAACCTAGAGAGGTGTTCTATGAGTTTTTAGAAAGCTTCGGATGTCACCGAAATAACCCTTTTGGTCTTATTTCGATTGGGTTTTCCATGTTCGTGTAAGAAGCTTTGACCCAAATGGTATTTTTGTTGACTTTTCAAAAGGACCTGTAATGTAGAAATTCATATCTTTTTATGGGTGCATTTTTTGAACTTGAGGGCTGATGATGAGTTGTAGGAAATTGAATGCCCTTCAAAATGAGCCTTGGATGAGAAATTTCTGATAAAGTATGAGAAAGTTATGCTTGGTCAAAGCTTGTTTGAATTTTCCTAAGAAAACCTAATTTAGCAACTTTTATTTTTGATGAATTAGGAGCATTCCTTGAGGAATCATGATCAACCGTTGATCGAATAATGAATATCACTTAAAAATGTTGATGTTGACCAAAATTTTTGAAGTTTGACTATATGTGGGCCACAATTGACTTTTGACCTAATACAGTCGATTCTCAAGCATATGAGCAGCTGATTGAGCAAACTTCTCGGGCCAAGCTTGAAATTTGACATGGAGGGTATTGAGAACATATTAGGACTATGGAGAGCATATGAGGCCTTTTGAGCTCACCCTTCTTGATGCAAATGGAAGCCCTAGTTGGAGGTTCATTGCTTTAGGAAAGAGTTTGTTTGGTCAACTCTTGGGCATCCTTGAGCAAGTTGAAGGTCTTAATGAGCATATGTTGAGTAAAATGGGAGGGAAAATTTTAGGGTACAACAACTGCCTCTGTTCAAACTTCTTACATCTGAGGTTGTAGATTAGCTTGTCTGTCTTTCGTGATCTGAAGGTGGGAGATGATTGAACACTAGAGTGCCTAGAAATTTGCACTCGCCTGTAATGCCTGGTGATTGGTGATATCGGGAATGGGCTTACAGATACCATTTGGAAGTCGGCAGAGAATTGTTGGAGATGGGCTTAAAGATGCCATCCAGAAAAGATATCGGTTGTATAAGAGATTCCTTTATGATAATTCCTCTACCTGCCGCTGAGGAGGACTTCACCGAGAAAAGTTTATTTGTGTTTTGGGAGATAGAGTATAGGAGCTTCGGTTGTCCATTATTCTACTAGGAGTTAATTCTTGATTAAGGAGGTAGAAGTGAACTGCATATCTGGTCAGCGTCCAGGTTGCACAGTGACTTACTGGGAAAGTGTGAAATCGACCGTATCTAGTCAAGTCCAGGTCTTACAGTATTGTAAACTGTTGTCTAGAGATAAAGGGGAGGGAACCTGGATAATATGGTTACTTCGAAATGAAATCCAGGGTAGTAGGGCTATGAGAAGGAACCTGGATAGTAGGGTTACTTCGGGATGAGAGCCTGGATAGTAGGGCTTTGAGAAGGAACCTGGATAGTAGGGTTACTTTGGGATGAGAGCCTGGATAGTACGACTATAAGAAGGAACCTGGATAGTAAAGTTACTTCGAAATGAAAGCCTGGATAATAGGGCTATGATAAGGAACCTTGGTAGTAGGGTTACTTCGAAATGAAAGCCTGGATAGTAGGGCTATGAGAAGGAAGCTGGGTAGAAGGGTTACTTCGAAATGAAATCCTGGATAGTAGGGTTACGAGAAGGAACCTGGATAGTAGGGTTACTTCGAAATGAAAGCCTGGATAGTAGGGCTATGAGAAGGAACCTGGATTGTAGGGTTACTCTGGGATGAGAGCCTGGATAGTAGGGCTTATGATAAGGAACCTGGATAGTAGGGGTACTTCGAGGTGAAATCCTGGATAGTAGGGCTATGAGAAGGAATTTGGATAGTAGGGTTACTTCGGGATGAGAGCTTGGATAGTAGGGCTTTGAGAAGGAACCTGGATCGTAGGGTTACTTTGAGGTGAAAGCCTGGATAGTAGGGCTATGAGAAGGAACCTGGATAGTAGGGTTACTTCAGGATGAGAGCCTGGATAGTAGGGCTATGAGAAGGAACCTGGATCATAAGGTTACTTCGGGATGAGAGCCTGGATAGTAGGGCTTTGAGAAGGAACCTGGATCATAGGGTTACTTCGAGGTGAAAGCCTGGATAGTAGCGATATGAGAAGGAACCTGGATAGTAGGTTACTTCAGAGTGATAGTGTAGATTAGTTGACCCTTTTGGTTTCGGGAACTGAGTTTCCATTAGTCATCTACATATGTGACCTGTATAATTGTTGGATTTATTGAAGATAATTGTCTTTCTTAAAAAGATAACAGGGTTAATTATATAAGATGCATGAAATGCATGGTGGGATGATGTTCTCAGAATAAATGAGATTAT
Organism: Vicia faba; assembly: GCA_948472305.1. NCBI lineage: Eukaryota > Viridiplantae > Streptophyta > Magnoliopsida > Fabales > Fabaceae > Vicia > Vicia faba. The sequence goes on along the minus strand of OX451741.1, from coordinate 1,433,627,940 downwards.
TTTGTTTGTGATCTGTATGCGTATGTCATGATGTATGTACATGAAATTCTATTGGGGTATGTCTGAGTCTTGGGAAAATAAATCCCTGACTTCTGCTGGAGGATATAGCATTCCTGACCGTTGTAGAGAATTATGGTTATTCTACTTCCGTCGGGGATGGTGAACAAAAATGACTATGCTGGAGATTTTCCCTTTGAACTTTCTGTCGGAGAGAGATTCTGTTTGAGGATAACTCTGTGGGGGACAACTTGGAAAGTGAATTCCCGTAGCTAAAGTAATGAGCTTTGTCGGGGATCGAGCTTCTATATCCAGAGAAATAAACTATGCTTGGGGAGATAAAATTTACTTACCCGCTCGTGATTATGAAATTCGGCTGGGGGATATAGCTGTCAGGTTTCTGAATGACCCTGGCTGGGAAGGTTACTTCCTGTTTCGGGAAAGCTAACATCAATGATTTTGAATATCTTTACTCTTTAGGGAGTGTGTGTACTGATGATTATGCTCGAAAGCTGTCTCTGTCTCGATAACTGATGGGCAGAGTAACTGTCGGGTTTGACACTTCTTTTTTTGCCCCTTTTCTGGAATTACGAGTAATTGTCTTTTTGTTTCTTATGTAAATATTTACGAGCAGCAATCATATTCAAATGCATATTTCAAAAATAAATCATTGGACATTCTTGCAAAGAAAAATAGAAAAAGAAAAACAACTCGAAGTTTCTTGTGAAAATGATTTAGTATTAATTTTTGAAGTTGGCCTATAATAGGCGTTTGGAGGCAAACATTCTAGTAAGAGAACGCCACCATAAAAATATAAGCTATACAAATTTGTGTTAAAAGAAAATAGCTATGTGAAACAATCCCATGGAGTCCCAACTCTATTATTTCCCCTATGTCTTCGAGCGTCTCATCCCTTTGCTGTTTATCTGAGGTTGATTAGATTGATTTGTTTCGTCCGAGCTTGATGGTCGATACCGAAGTCTGGTTGCGAGCAGATCCAATGAGACATAGTGACACGCTTTACATCCCTGACTTTTGCCTGGACTTCCCTTTCTAGTTTTCAGTCTACTGGGATACCCTTTTTTGCCCAAGCTGCCTTTTCAGGTTTTCGGCTTGCGGGTGTACAGATTTTTTTCATTTTCATCCCTTATTTCTGCCAAAACCCTTTTGGTTTGCTGGGAAGCCCTTATTTTTTCCTAGGCCAGTCAACCTAGCGAGTCTTTTAATTAGGCGTAGTATCTTTTCACTATGTATGCATTGACAGGGTGAGGAAGGTCGTCACCATCCATGGTGGTTAGAATCATAGCTCCAGCCGAGAAAATGTTCTTAACCACAAATGGCCCTTCGTATGTGGGAGTCTATTTGTCCCTGGGATCACCTTGCGGCAGTATGATGCGCTTGAACACTAGATCCCCGACTTGATATTCTTGACGTCTGACTTTCTTATTAAAATCCTTGATCATTCGCTTTTGATACGTCTGACCATGACAGATAGCAGTAAGTCTCTTTTCATCGATTAGATTTAGCTGATCAAGTCGCGTTTGGATCCAGTCGTCTTCGTTCAAACCCGTATCCTTCATATTCTAAGAGAAGGTATCTGGACTTCGATGGGTAGGACTGCCTCCATGCCATATACCAGAGAGTAGGGTGTTGCCCCTGTCGACGTCGTGCTGAGGTACGGTATCCATGAAGAGAAAATGGTAACATCTCATGCCATTCTTTGTATGTAACTGTCATCTTTTATACAATTTTCTTGATGTTCTTGTTAGCCGCTTCAACAGCGCAATTCATCTTCGACCGATAGGGAGAAGAATTATGATGTTGTATCTTGAACTGTTTACAGAGATCAGTGATCATTGTGTTGTTGAGATTTGTACCATTGTCAGTAATAATTCTCTCTGGCACACCATATCGATAGATCATATTATGTCGGATAAATCGCGCCACGATGTTCTTAGTTACCGTAGGAAAAGAGGCCGCCTCAACCCACTTCGTGAAGTAATCAATGGCCACTAAAATGAAGTGATGTCCATTGGAAGCAGTGGGCCTGATTTCTTCGATCATGTCGATGCCCCACATTGCAAAGGGCCATAGAGCTGTCAAGACGTTTAAGGGGACCAGAGGCACGTGCACCTTATCAACGTAGATTTGGAACTTATGACAAGTTTGAGAGTGCTGATAACAATCGGATTCCATAGTGGACCAGTAATATCCTACTCGTAGGATCTTTTTAGCCATGGTGTGTCCACTGGAATGGGTTCTGAAAGTGCCTTCATGTAGATCTATCATGATCCTCTCTGCTTCGCCATTGTCTACACACCGTAGTAATGTAGAGTCATGATTGTGCTTGTAGAGGACTCCATTATTGAGGAAGCATTTCGCAGCGAACCTTCTCAGAAACTTCTTATCATTGATTGATGCCCCTTCCGCATACTCTTGAGCCTCGAGATACCTTTTGACTTCGTGAAACCAGGGTTTGTCTGCCACCTCTTCGGTATTAATTTTACAGCAGTGTGTTGGTTCATCCAACCTCTCAATGGTGATTTGGGGAGCTTAATTGTCCCACCTAACTTTGAACATAGAATACATGGTAGCTAGCGCGTCCGCTAACTGGTTCTCCTCCCGCAGGAAATGTTCAAAAGGTATCTCCTCAAAGTGTGGGAGCAATGTCAATACATACTCTTTGTATGGGATGAGATTCGGATGTTTCGTATCCCATTCGCCTTTGATCTGACTTATTACCAGGGTTGAATCCCCGAAAATTTCCAAGAACTTGATCCTGAGGTCAATAGCAGTCTTGAGACACATGATACAGGCTTCATACTCCTCCATGTTGTTAGTGCAGTTGAAGCATAGTCTGGAAGTGAAAGGAGTATGACAGCCCTTAGGAGATATGATTACAGCGCCGATGCCATTACCCAGTACGTTTGAAGCTCCGTCAAAAAAAATAGTTCATCAGGATCCCTCCTCGGGTCCTTCATCTGGTCCAGGTTCTTCATAGTCAGTCACCAGCATAATATTCTCATTCGGGAACTCAAAATTCATGGACTGGTAGTCATCCACGGCCTGATGAGCCAAATGATCATCCAATACACTCCCCTTGATTGCTTTCTGGGTTGTATATTGTATATCGTACTCGGTTAAGATCATCTGCCATCTTGTTACTCTTCCGGAGAGAGCAGGTTTCTCAAAGATGTATTTGATTGGATCCATCTTAGATATCAACAAATAAGTGTAGGTCAGCATATATTGTCTTAGTCGGCGAGCAGCCCATGCTAAAGCGCAGCAAGTTTTCTCGAGCAGTGAGTATCTTGTCTCACAGTCGGTAAACTTTTTTCTAAGGTAGTATATTGCGTGCTCTTTTCGACCATACCCGCCATGCTGCCGCAGCACACACCCCATTGAATTGTCTAGCACTGTTAAGTACAATATCAAAGGTCTTCCTACAACCGGACGCATCAGAGTCGGCGGTTCTTGTAGGTATTCCTTGATTCTTTCGAAAGCAGTTTGGCATTCATTATTCCACTTTACCACTTGATCTTTCTTCAGAAGCTTGAAGATGTGAAATGAACCTGGAAATATAACTCAAGCGTCCCAAGAAACCTCTAACCTCCTTCTCTATACGGGGAGCCGACATCTCTTGTATGGATTTCACCTTCACAGGGTCTACTTGGATGCCTCTGTTGCTGACAATGAAACTCAGAAGTTTACCAGACCTTACCCCGAAGGTGCACTTGTTCGGATTCAACCTCAGCTTGTATATCTTCAACATGTCGAACAACTTTTGTATATTATCAAGGTGCTCTTCCCCGGTTTGAGACCTGGCTATCATGTCATCAACATAAACCTCGATCTCATGATGAATCATATCGTGGAACAAAGCAACCATGGGCGCTGATATGTCGCCCCAACATTCTTCAACCATAAAGGCATCACCTTGTAACAGAAAGTGCCCCACTGTGTGACGAAGGTTGTCTTCTCCATGTCTTCGGGAGCCATCTTGATCTGGTTGTAGCCAGAGAAACCATCCATGAAGGAGAAGATTTTATGTTGCACGGTGTTGTCAACTAGAACATTAATGTAAGGAAGTGGGAAGTCATCCTTGGGGATTTCCCTGTTCAGATCTTTGTAATCCACACACATCCGTACCTTACTGTCCTTCTTAGGTACCGGAACGATGTTAGTAACCCACTGTGGATAGGAGGTGACAACTAAGAACCCTGCGTCGAACTTCTTCATAACCTCTGCCTTAATCTTTTCTGACATTTCAGGGCGCATATGGCAGAACTTTTGTTTAACCGGAGGACAATCTTCTTTGGTCGGAAGACGATGAACAACAATATCAGTGTCTAAACCAGGCATGTCTATATATGACCATGCGAAGATCTCAACATAGTCGTGCAACATTTGTATCAACCGCTGTTTGATCGTAACTTCCAGATTTGCGCCAATCTTGACTTTTTTTCTCTCTACCTCTGTGCCCAGGTTTATCATCTCAACCGGCTCTTCATGAGGCTGTATATCCCTTTCTTCCTACTGCAATAGTCTAGAAAGTTCTCCAGGCACTTCACAATCATCCTCACCTTCGTCTTCGGCTTGGTTGATCGGATTTTCGAAGTCATAACGGACAGTAGCAGAGTTGTTATCAATGGGATCCAGAGTGGATATGGATCTACAGTATGATACATGAGTGTGTGTAAGAGCATAACTGTTTTGATAAAGTTAAAATAGAAAAGAAAAACAAAGTGTCCAAAATTTGTATGCAAGAAACGTCCAATGTTTTATTGATGATATATGAAATGACAAATAATAGCCCTCACAAACAAAGCCAATGTGCCTAGGGCAAGACACAAAGTTGTAGAGTTTAAATTGTTTATTACAAATCTCAAAACAAGTAAGACAATTACTGCAGAATAAAAGAGACTAGCATAAAGTCCCAAGCTGTCCAGTTACTCGGTCCACCGTTGGTAGTTGGGTAGATCCAACTGTCAATGTCAGAGTCTTCCTCGTTGTCTTCAATGGCATTGATTCCCCGATTGCTGATGCGTAGGGGAGGTCCTCCAGCTCGAGCGCGTCGAACAACCCTTTGAGCTCCTGAAGTAAAGCCCAAACCAAAATTGTCAGTTTTGTGAGTAAAATCAGGGAGTTTTCCCCAATTGCTATACCCACCTTCTTCAACCACTGCTCTGGCGTCTTTGAGGGAAGCCATCTTCAGAGGAGGTTTGTTGGTAGTAGTTTCAGCCGATGCCAAGATCTTGGGAACCTCTTCAAATTTCTGGCAAGGAGTCTCTATGAATTCCCCGTCCATCTCTACATACTTGAAGGAATTGAGGTGGCTCACCATATACTCCTCCTCACCACGTACAATGACAATCTTCCCTTTTATTGGGTACTTCAGCATTTGGTGCAGTGTAGAAGTAACTTCCCCAGCTTCATGGATCCAAGGATGACCCAACAAACAAGAGTATGACTGTCGGATGTCCATTACATATAAAGTGGACTCAAAAGTCTGGGAACCTACTTTGACGGGGATGTCCACTTCCCCATGCACCATTCTCTTTGATACATCGAAAGCCCTCACCACAATGTTACTAGGCTTTAAATTCAAGCCCTCACAGTCCAACCGATCCAATGCCTTCTTAGGCAGAACATTCAGCGAAGACCCAATATCTACGACACATGAGCCATAGTGGTGCCCCTGAATTCAATCGAGACATGCAGAGCATCATTATGCTTCCTCCCCTTCGGTGTCAACTCTGCATCTGAAAAAACCCAGCCCATTGTCACTAGTCAGGCTGGCCACACAATCAATGAATTGATCAGTTGAGGTCTCTTGCGGCACATGTGCAGTCTTGAGAAATGAAATCAAAGCCTTCGCATGGGCCTCAAAACATAACAACAGGGACAACATGGATATCTTTGAGGGGGACTGCCTCAGCTGCTCGACCACATTGTAATCGCTCTTTTTGATTATTTTCAGTATTTCCTCTATCTCTTGCTTAGAGGCTTCCACGATAATTTTTCTAGGTGCCTCCGTCCAAGCAGGTTTACCTATAACTTCTTTGCCTCGGGTCCCAGATGACTCAATGGAGGGAATGACAATTGGAGTAAGCACATGAGTAGTAGTTGATGTACCAACAAGAGTAGCGGATGGAATAACAATAGGCTTATTAACAATATTCTCAAAAATCTCGGGAGAGAAAAACCTTCCACTCTGGGCAACCTTGTTGGTCCCGACAATGTTACTGACATTAGGATATGCCTCTTTATATTTCGGATCTTGTTTGATTCCATGATAGTACACATCGGCACCATAATGCCAGGGGACAGCTTTTCCCGAGGCATACGGGACAGGATCAGGAATGGTGATTATTAGCGGAGCGACTCTTGGAACAAATGTAATCCTAACATGTCTTCTCGAGGAGACCTTGGAAGGATTGGAGGAAATGGTTATAATAGCAACGTCTTCAAATGGAACAATGGGAATCATAGTTTTCTCGAACAAAATTTCTTTGTTGTCCATCAGGCGCTGAACACCTGACTTCAGCAACTGGCAACCAGAAGGTACAAATGAACACATGTGGCAACCTTCGCCACAACCCGGAAATAAACCGGCCGACAAAAAATTCTTCTTAACCTTCATAAGAGTAGTAGAGACTTCATCCACCAAGGTCACAAACAGATTGGTATCCACAACATTAACTCCACGATCGTGCTTAGGCATGGGAGCAGTTATGACGTTGGGCTTTTTTGGAGCATTAAACTCAATCTCCTTAGCTTCGATCAGATCATGTACCTTATTTCTTAGAGCCTAGCAGTCATTGGTATCGTGTCCAGGACTCTCAGAATGGTAGGCACACCGAGCATTTGAGTTATATCAAGGAGATGTGGTGTTCAAATTCTTGGGAGCATCTTTCAAGGTTGCAAAGTTGGATCTCAATAGATGGGGTAGAACTTCATCCAACGTCATGTTGATCCGGGTAAACTGCCGTTGTGGTCATTCAGTCCTTTGTTGATTGTTGCATTGTGGAGCAACTGCATGCCTAGGTATCATTACAACACTTACTGTCTGACGGTGTTCAACTCTGCTTTGGCCTCTCGGACTATAGATGGCCTTGGCTTCCTTCTTACCAGTAAAAGGCTTCTTTGCCGAACTAAAGGAGGCATCCTTCTATATTTTACCGCTCCGAATCTCAGCTTCTACTCTCTCTCCAGTTACGATCAGCTCGGTGAAACCAGCTGACGAGTTGCCGATCAAATGATTAAAGAATGGACTAGATAGCGTCCCCAGAAACATATCGACAAATTCCCTATCAGATAGCGGCGGTTGAACTCTTCCAGCTAAGTCTCTCCACTTCTGTGCGTAGTCCTTAAAGCCTTCACTTGCACCCATGGACATACTCTGGAGTTGAGTACGAGTAGGAGCAAGGTCGGCGTTGTATTGATACTACTTATAAAAAGCAGCAACCAGGTCTTCCCAATTTCGGACATTGGCTCTCTCAAGTTGGTAGAACCATTCATGCTGAGTCCCTGACAGACTGTCTTGAATGAAGTGAACCCACAAATTTCTATCAGCGGTATAGGGCTGGATCTTTATGAAGTAGGAACGGAGATGGAGTTTTGGGCAAGACACCCCATTGTACTTAGAAAAAAGTGGAACCTTGAACTTCTGCGGGATGACCACTCCCGACACCAATCCCAATTCTTCAAAATACAACCCAGGTATCCCCTGGACTTCCATAGGGCTCAGACGATCTTCCAACTGCTTGTATCTATCCTCAGTAGGAGGATACTGCTCATAATTGTAATTTGTGTCAATGTCAGATACTTTAGGACTGGGGTCCTTTTCCCTTGTCTCTTCTTCTTGATTTTCCCCTTCTTTGGATAAAGAGGTCAGATCGACTTGCTGCTTCAATGGCCCCCTGAACCTTCTGCGCATATTCAGAATACCAGCGACCTTCTTCTTTTTCTTCTTCTCCTTCAGGATGAGGGCCTTCAGATCCTCCTGCCCTTTTGCCATATTTATGAACATCTGTTGGAACTGGGCATTTTGTGCCTGAAGATCCTTGATGCTTTGTTCGAAAGACATTTCTGCTGAAATAAACAGCGATGAAGATGAGAAACCTGTAACGGTACCTATTTATGCGATGCTATGGATGGGATGCGTATGCAATGATTTCAAGGATTCTTAAAGACTCATATTTGTTCAACCAAAAGAAACACACGTGAATTGCATTAATAAGTTCGAATTGTTACAAAGAATGCCTTTTAAGCTTACAATTAAACAAAACAAAACATAAAGCGAAAAAAGAAACTAGGTCTCCCAGGAGCGCACCCTTTTTGGTGCAATGTAAGCGTTTATGTTCCTGTCTTTATGAAGTAGCCTAGTGAGCTCCAGGACTTTCTTCTTGCTGGCATAGAATTAAGCTTCAAACATGTCCCGCTCCTCTTTGAGTTGAACCCAGGACTTCTATAACTCTTCATGATCGGTTGGCATGTCAGGATTACGACCAAGTGAAGTAGTATCTCCTTCAATAGTTGGATCCAGAGTTACTGGTAGGACAGTAGGGTAAGGCATCATGAGACTTTGGGAGCGAGCTCGTACCCACCGAAGATAAGGCTCAAGAGGAATGGAATTCTTATTCTCTAGCATCTTGCCATCAATTTTATGTACCATGCCCCAAGTTTTTATGAACCTTTTAAGGTATCCCTGAGCGTTATTCTCATAGTTAAAGGTGATTCCTTGGATAAGCGTATCATGAGGACCATCTCTCCTTGCATAACCAAACTGACGCAAGGCCAAACAGGGGTTGTAAGTGATTCCTCCCCTAATGCCTAAGAGAGGGACATTAGGGATTTCACCATAGCGATCGATGATGGTAACATCTTCCAAGAACCGTGAAAACCAATGCATGTTCGAATGCTTAAGGGACATCAGCCTACGAAACCATTTCAAACCCTATTCATTCTTCAAAATAGACCTGGGTAGGTGCGAAATAAACCACCTAGCCAATAGAAGAGTGCAACACAGGAGGGTTCCCCTTCTCTTTAGAGTGCGAGCATGCAGAGAGTGCATAATATCCGCGAGTAATGTATGAACTGGATTATTAGACAGAAAAACCTTAATAATGCTCACATATATGAGTTGATCCGCATTAGGGAAAAGAACCGTCCCATAAACAAGAAGTTCCAGCACCTCTTCGAAAGCTTGTAAATCTAGGGTATCCCAAAAATGGTAGGCCTTCTCGAATAGAAACTTAACCGGAATTCCTTGGACATTCCCTCTAGTCTCCCAATTTGTCACTATGTCAGATCGTTGTAAGGACAGAGCTCTAGCAATCTCTTCAGGCTTTGGATGTTCTTTCGTACCGTTGAAAGGAAACTAATCAAGAATGGGTACCCCCAACAACTGAGAAAATTCCTCCATAGTATGTACTAGCTGGTAATCCGGGAAGGTGAAACAATGGTGCCCAGGATCGAAGAGTTGAAACAACACTTTTAATAACTCTTCATCAGGTTTTGCAGTGACCAAATTGAGCACCTGACCATGCTTTTTAGTGAAATGAGAACATTCAAGAACCCTTAATGCCAAGTCCTTTAGTTGGAGAGACACATTCACAAGGTTGATTTGTATAGTGTTCCTACGGGCGGATTCCATGTCCTACAAAACAAAGCAAAAATGAGCCCTAGGAAATCCTTGAAATGGTTATCTATGATATGCCATGCTTATGATGTCATGATTATGTTAGAAAATCACAAGTATAGCAAACAACAAACAAGTCACACCAAGTCCTTAGGTTTAAGGCTTGCATGAGTTTTAAGGTCATACCCTCTTGAGGTTGGATTGGTTCAACCTGTCCTATAAATAGTAACCGGGTTCTAAGGGATCTCAATATCACCGATCTTTCCCCCAACTTCATTAAATAGGCGATTGAATCGCAACCAAACAAAGCTCAAAAGTCAAATCTCAATGAGTGTTGCATCGAGTATCTGTCGACCTTGGGAATACACCAAAGTCGGCCATCTCGCTGCATCCTACTGGCCAAGTTGTGAAATTTAAGGTTCTAAGATCAGTTGATGCTTCACGACACCATGCGGCGGCCCCGTGCTCTTCTTGATTGACTTAAGGGTTACCGATACCAACCAAAGTGCCACATCAACATAGCTACTGCTTCAACCGTTTCGGTATACCCTGCACAGTTCCCTCACAATTTATTGCTACTTACCTAAAAGGTGTCCCCAGATCCTGGTTTAGGATCTATATAACCCCAACAGATTTCCTTAAAATAAATCAATCAAGACAAGCAAGAGAAGTAATTAAAATGACATATATCCTAAGGTATACCCCATTTTATTAGATTAGTCTCCAGTTTTGTGATACGATGGCAGAACCGACTGTTATACTAGTTTGTGTTTTGTATTCGCAAATGTCGCGGTAAGGAAGAGTCGCCACCGACTTTTATTTCATCCAACTAAGGAAAGGAAAAAGAACAGAAAAAACCTTTTTTTGAGATGATTCTGAGTACGTGGGTAGATTATAGAAAGGGAAGGTGTTAGCACCCTTTTTATCCATGGTTTTCCATGGGCTCTTTGGTACTTTGCTCATTTTTAAAATTTCTTGTGTGTGCTTGTTTTGAAAAAAGTTTTACTTCGTGATAACCCTTGTATCAGTCCTGAAGAGTGTGACGAAGTTGTTTTGAAAACTTTAGTTTGAAAAGTGTTTGCGTGAAAAGTTTTGTTTGAGCAAGTACCTAGGAACTAATCTACCTACTCGAAAAAAGTTTGTTTGTTTTCCTTTAGACAACACTATCCTATTATTAAAGAATAGGTAGCACCGTCATTGGAGTTTTAAGGGACGTTTGAAGGGACAAATACGATCACAAAAGCAATGTTAGGAAATTTTAGTAATTATCCTAAAGTCTTAAAGATATTTTTCTGAGGAATCATCCGAATGGGTCATTTTAGATCTTTTGGGATCAGAGGACGACCACCAATATTCCCTATACTTTATGACTGTTTACCAAAGGCAACTGGAGTGGAGTAAACCATAGGAGTGAGCATGTGCAAGTGTATTTTTTCAATTAATTATCTTTGCACAATTAGAGTTTTTTACTGTTTTAATTTCAGTTTGTCTTTCCATGCAATCCTATACATATATCTAGACAGTCTATAATTTGCGAAAATTAAAATGCGAGAAGTTAGAGTCCTAATTATTACATGGCTTTGGGCAGATACATAATTATTTTGACTGAAAATAAAACGCGGAATTATAATCCTATTTAAATCTATTTCAAACTCGGAGCAGTTACAAATTAAAAAAAATAATTAAAAGCGCGCGGCAAGTTAAATGCGAGAAATAATCAGACGACCTAAAAATCTAATTTGAGAAAATATTTATGTTGTTTTTGAGGAAAAATTAGGTTGAGTACAAAATTAGACCCTAATTCTAATTATTTTGAATTAAAATAAAAAAACATTAAATTACCCTAATTTAATTAAAATAATTAATTAATAAAAAATTTATGAAAAATAAGATTTTTGATGTTTTTATGATTTTTGATTACATATAAAAATTTATTTTTTTTGGTGTTATTAAAAGATATAATTACTAAATAAAAAGAATTAAAGAATTAAAGAATGAAAAATAAAAAAGGACTTGGGCCTGCATAAGCACCCAGGGGGTGTGTTTTGGAATTTTCAAGGCCCATTATGGCTGAGCCCAATTTGCGCTTGATTATGTGTTGGCATGCTTGGATGGTGCACCATGGTCTCTCCTTGGATTGAACATTGGATTTGCGTTGGCAACAATCAAGTGGTTTGATCAATGAGGCGCATGATGGTCATCAGGCTTTGGAACGCATGGGATCTGCAATTACATGTTGAGAAAATAAAGAAAATGTTGGGACATGGGATCGAACACAGGTCCTTCCACTTGTTCCACGCTTTCCCTGCCATATGTGCTACGCTGCTTAGTTGTTATAATAATAACATTTAAGCATAATTTGTAAAACAACGTGGATGGTCCAAAAAAATGCGCGATTATTCAAATGGCCCAGTGGGAGGGTGACAAATCTTCATCTTCTCCTTGTCCTTCGTCTTAGGTATCAGATTTATACCTACGGTCAAAGCTCCATAGCCAAAAACCTGCAAACTTCAAAAATCCATACAATGCTTGATAAATTAATCCTAAGTGCACCAATCAACTCGTATTGATCTCACAAGTAACATGGCATCACTTTCTTGGCCTAATTTCACCTGTATAGAGAAGCCCCAAAATGGCTTCTTAAACCCTAGCCATGGGAACCATCAATATATGCATCAAAACATCAATTAAATTATCCCAACATGTCGTAAATATGTTAACAATCACAAATATATCATTCAAACATGCCTAAGATGCAAGGATTATTGTAAACGATTTTGAGAAAAGATGCAAACTGTATGGAGCCTAGGGGTTGATTTTGGGCTTGGGAATGCTTGCAATGAATTGTGTTAGCTCCAAGAGATGTCCAGGAAGCGATTGGAAGCTTTGGAATGGCCTGAATCATCCTCTATATGAGAAAATGATTCAAAACTTTTTGTCCAATTTTTGAATTTTCTTTCTCTTTTCTCACGGCTGCAACCCCTGTTCTCTTGCCTTGTTTTTGTTCATTAAATGTAGTATGATGCATTAGGGTAACAAAAACGACCTGAATCCTTTGTAATTATGGAGATTGAATGAGATTTTCTTGCCATATGATATCTTTCCATAACCATCCAAATCATGCTATTTTTGCCTCCAATTACCTTGATTCGTTTTGATCTGATTTTGCCATCATAATTAGATTTGATTTCCATCAAAATCAGATCATCAAAACAATCTTTGATATTTTTTGTTATTTATTTGATTTAATGTGATTTTTAATAAATAAAAATCAAAATAAAATAAATAAATGGAGCAAATAAGATATGGCTGCTGATTTGGGTCGTGGACCATGTCGTTAACAAGATACAATCCTAAAATGCTAGGCCCTCTTGGCAAAAAATTCATTTTTGAGCACATTTGACTTTTGCAATTTTCCAAAAATGGTCAACTTTGACAATGCATAACTCTTCCAATTTTAACCCTAGAGAGGTGTTCTTGGACTTTTTAGAAAGCTTGTGATTTCCCCCAAACAAACCTTTTGGATAATTTCAATTGTGTCTTCCATGTTCATGTAAGAAGCTTTGACCCAAAAGGTGTTTTTGTTGACTTTTCAAAAGGACCTATAATGTAGAAATTCATATCTTTTTATGGGTGCATTTTTTGAACTTGAGGGCTGAAGAAGAGTTGTAGGAAATTGAATTACCTTCAAAATGAGCCTTGGATGAGAAATTTATGATAAAGTATGAGAAAGTTATCCTTGGTCAAAGTTTGGTTGACTTTTCCTAAGAAACTCTAATTTAGCAACTTTTATGTTTTGATGAATTAGGGGCATTCCTTGAGGAATCATGATCAACCCTTGATCAAATGATGAATATCACTTCAAAATGTTGATGTTGACCAAAAATATTGAAGTTTGACTATATGTGGGCCACAATTGACTTTTGACCTTATACAATCGATTCTCAAGCATTTGAGCAGTTGACTGAGCAAACTTCTTGTGCCAAGCTTGAAATTTGACATGGAGGATCTTGAGAACATATTAGGACTATGGAGAGCATATGAGGCCTTTGGATCTCACCCTTCTTGATGCAAATGTAAGCCCTAGTTGGAGGTTCATTTCTTTAGGAGAGAGTTTGTCTAGTCAACTCTTGGGCATCCTTGAGCAAGTTGAGGGTCTTAATGAGCATATGTTGAGGAAAATGGGAGGGCAAATTTTGGGGTACAACCCGTTCATACATTGCATTCATACATCACATTACAAAAATCATAGCAGGTGCAGCACAAATGCATATATTACAATCTCATTTATTTTGAGAGCATCATGCAATTCATATATCATGACATTGCATGAAACTGATTTTACCTTTTCAAGTTAAATTAGCAGACAAACAAACATTATCAACTTATGCAGCAGGTCAAATATTTATGCCTGAAACCAGACGGGGAAACTATCTACACGACCAAGTGGTATGAACTCCCGAAGCAAGATGAGTTTACCAACATAAACAAGTTCCAGATTAATACATGTAACAAACCAGGAGAACTATCTGTGGAAGACCGACTGTAGATTAATTCCTGTAACAAGCCAGGAGAACTATCTACACGAGGAGATTAAAGATTAATACATGTAACAATCCATGAAAACTATCTTTCTTTAACAGGTCAGAGATTAATACCTGAAACCATCCAGGACAACTATCTCGACGACAAACAAAAACAAGTTCCAGATTAATACTAGTAACAATCCAGGAGAACTATCTGTGTACGACCGATTGTAGGTTAATACCTATAACAAGCCAGGATAGCTATCTACATGAGGGGATTAAAGATTAATACCTGTAACAAGCCAGGAAAACTATCTTTCTTTCTCAGGTCATAGATTAATACCTGAAACCAGCCAGGACAACTATCTCAGCGACCGACAATTTTCAAGTTCCAGATTAATACCTGTAACAAGCCAGGAGAACTATATGTGGACGACCAACTGTAGGATAATATCTGTAACAAGCCACGAAAGTTATCTACATGAATAGATTGAATATTAATACCTGTAACAAGCCAGGAAAACTATCTTTCTTTTTCAGTTCCAGATTAATACCTGAAACCAGCCAGGACAACTATCTACGAACAACTGATTTGTAGATTAACACATGAAACCAGACAGGAAAACTATCTACATGACCAGATGAAGCAATCTTACACAGGTTCCTTCTCATCATCTGGATGCGGTCTAACATAGACTTACCCTGAAGTAATCTTACACGGATTCCTTCTCATCATCCTGATGCAGTTTAACATGGACTCATCACGAAGCAATCTTACACGGTTCCTTCTCGTCATCCTGATGCAGTCTAACATGGACTCATCCTGAAACAGCCTCACACAGGCTCCTTATCCTATATCTCCTGATGCAAACTAACACGGACTCATCCTGTAACAGCCCTACACAGGCTCTTTCTGATACATTTTCAGGTAACGATTAATTCCATTATCCCCAGCAAGTTACTATGAAACCTGGACTTCAACCAAAAAATAGCAAACTCTCATCTCTCCAGTATAGAGGTAATTCCTCATTAGAGCCTTGGACAAATGAAGTTCCTAGATTTTATTCCCCACAGAGCTTTCCTCAAGTAGGAGAACAACAGAAAACCACGATCCCCAATGGACTCCTCCTCAGACAGTAGGAACAGGAATCCCCACAAGGAGACCACTTAGGAAGTCAACATCTACTTTGGATGGAATCTTTAAGCCCATCTTTGGTGACTCTCTTTCATATTCTCCAAATGTCTTATGTAAGCCCATTACCGACATTATCAACCATCAGTGTTACTTCATGTGAGTGCAAATTTCTGGGCACTCTAGTGTTCAATCCTCTTCCACCTTCAGATCACGAAAGCCAGACAAGCCAATCTAAATCTCCAGGTTTAAGAAGATTGAACAGGGGAAGATGTTGTACCCCAAAAGGTGCCCTCCCATTTACAGTCAAGGCATGCTCTTAGGTATTCCCGATTGCTCAAGGTTGACCAAGAATTGATCAGACAAATTCTCCTCCTAAGCAATGAACCTCTAACTAGGTTTCACCTTTCATCAAGATGTGTGAGCTCCAAAGGCCTCAAATGTTTTCCATGGCCCTAATATGCCTTCAAGGTTGTCCCTAACAAGTCTCATTCCTTGCAATACAAGTTTTCTTAATCAATTGCTCAAATGCTTGAAAATCAACTATACAAGGCCAAAAGATAACTGTGGCCCATGTACAGTCAAACTTCAAGAATTTTGGTCAACATCAACATTTTTACGTAAAATACATCATTTTATCAAGGGTTGATCATGATTCCTCAAGAAATGCTTCTAATCTATCAAAAGTCAAAAATTACTAAGTTAGGTTTTCTATAGTAAAAGTCAACTAAACTTTGACCAGGCATAACGTTCACATACTTCATCCATTTTTCCCCAACCAAAGCTCATACTGAAGAGAATCTAATTCCATACAACTTCTCTTTTTTTCTTTAAGATCAAGAGATACACCATTTGAAATATACAAGCTCATACATTATAGCTTATTTCCAGAAAGTCAACAAAAGGAACTATTTTTCAAGACCATTTACATTAAGATAAAATCTTCAAATGCAAAATTTATCAAAAGAGGGATTGAAGTAGACATATTGGGCTTTCCTAAAAGTTAAAGATCATCATCATGAGACCAAAATTAAGCAAGTTATGGCTTGCCCAAGTTGGGAAAAGTTTGGAAATTTTAAGAATTATGCATTGAATAAACATGGATTGTTAAGGCAATGGCCCAACTTTTTGGACTTCAAACACCCTAATAACCTTGAAAAGGACCTCTAATCTCATTTTTACATTGCCTTTCCATTTTTATCTATTTTGTTAATATTTATTTTAATTTATTTTAAATATATATAAAATAAATTGTATAAAATAAATGGAGATGGGCTTAGGCATTAAGGCTGATGTTTTGGCTTGCTTAAAATCCTACAAATTCGTGAAAGGTTGTCCAGGTTCATCCCAAAAAAAAAACGAGCAAGAATGACCATTTTTGGAATATTTTCAAATTATGAATAATGGCTTTAACCATGGCTCAATGGGGGTGATTTCTTCCTTTCTTACCTTGCCCCTCCCTCTCCTCTATAAATATGGATTATTATTGCAAGTCTAAGGGGGGCCAGTTATCTCAAAAGAACCTGAAAACTCTCAAAAAGTTTATCAAGCTATAGAAGTCCAAAAGCTTGTTCTTCGGCCACTCTCAACAAGTTTCTACAGTCCATTCGTCTTCCTGATGTTCCTAGGGACAAATCCAGGCCAATACTAACCTTAGTCGTACCCAGAAGAGGCCAAGCCACAATCTCCGATTGGTAAAACTTCTTACATCTGAAATTTTAAATCCATGCAGTGTTTACTAATTTTTTGTGGCTAGATGTGACCAGGGTGATGTTTAGGACTGAAATGTGTCTTTACATGCAAGCTCAGACGTACATATAGATGTTTTCCATTTTTGACCGTGTGATATTCATTGGTATCTTAACTCTCTTACCAATGACCATCAGATTATCAGATCCCAAATCAAGCGCCTCAAAGCAATGATGACTATGGTGCACTCCTAGGTGAGCTTCCCCATTGGATCACACATTAGCTCTTGGCCCAAGTTGTGACTGGGCTTAATAGATTCTGATTTACACTTCTCATTCTGCTTTTGCATATCCAAGCCCAATCCATTTTTATTTTTTTTTTTATTTTATTTCCTAGGTTTTCTTTTAATCATTTTTTCTAACAAATAATAAAATCAAAAAAAAAAATATTAAATAAACTTAGGTTTTTTTCTTAAATTAATTTTAATTTAATTTAATGAATTATTTTAATTTTTATTTAATCAATTTAAAATCAATTAGACTTAGGTTTATTTAATTCAAATGTTTTCTTAATAAAAACAAAATACATTAGAATTAGCTTTAATTCCATTTCATATTTATTTTTAATTAAATTGAGATTTAATTTAGTTTAATTATTTTCTTAAAATAAACAAAAAACAACCAAAAAGATTTTTATGTCTACTTAGGAATTTTTAGGGTTTTAGGCGTATCTTCCCAATTCGCGCGCATTCAATTTTTCCTTTCTATTTTTTTTAATATATTTTTGTATCTGCTGATGGGATGTAATAGATTAAAATAGGACTTTATCGCTTTCTTTATTTTCCCCCATTTGAATATGTAAATACCCCCTACCCGAAGCATTGTAAGAGCGTAGGATTTAAATTCCCACACTTTAAATTTCTGCAAGATATTAACAGTTAGTAATTAGACTTGTATGGAAAGACTAATAAAAAACGTTAGCAAACCTAATAACAAATATAACTAAACTGAATTGAATCATTGCACGCATGCACCTCTAAGATACACCTACTTCGGTTGCCTTCGGAAAAACAGTCATGTCCCTCGAGACAAGGACTGTGATCGGTGGATCTGGAACTGACTGTTTAACGCTGGTTCGCGAAATGTCGCGGAAGCAAGAGTCACCACCGTCTTTTATTTTCTCCAAATGGAAAGGACAAAAGCACAGAAAAATTCCTTAAAGAGATTGCTCTCGGTTCGGGAGGTAGATTATAGAAAGGGAAGGTGTTAGCACCCTTTCCATCCATGGTTATCCATGGGCTCTTAGATACTTGCTCAATGTGTTTTCAAATTGGTTTGTTTGCTTTTCAACTGTGGGTTTTAAAAAGTTTCTTTGAAAATTTCAGTTCGACTCTTGTATCAGTCCTCAAGAGTGTTTGAAAAATTGCTTTCGAAAGCTTTTTGAAAATGTGTCGGTGTGAAAAGTATTTTTGAATTTGTTTTGAGATTAGAGCAAGTATCTACGAGAACCTACCTACCCTAAGGAATTCGTCTGTGTAAATGTCCTTTAAAGTAGTGCCATCCCACCATTGAGAGGTAGGTAGCACCACCGTTGGAGGTGTTCGGGTCAATTCGAGGTTCGGGACATGGTGATCACCAGAGCAATAGGAAGACACCTTAGAAGCTACCCTCATGCCAGGTTCCCGGATCATGAGGACTCACTAAGACATCCTCTACTCGACGATCACCTTTCGAGGCAAGGCAACAGTGAGGCGTACCCTAGGGGTGGTGTGTGATTTGTGTGTCATGTTCAGTTATTTTGTCTTATTCATGTCAAGGTGATCTATGCGTTTGTTTTTATTTTATCATTCATTCTTGCATGCATTTATTAACAGTTAAAATATTGCGAGAAATTAAAAGTTCTAAACTATTACAAAAGGCGCGGGTCCACATCGCCAAATTAAAACCAGGACCCGATTTGACAAAAAATAAAGAACTAAAGTGCGAGAAATATAAAATGTCCGAGTTACATGGCTTTGGGAGAATTACATAAATATTTAAAAGAAACGAAATAAAACGCGCGAATTGAAATAAGATTGGAAACGAGGGCGTTGGACCCTTTTGAAGTTAAATTGAAATTAAAAATTAATTAATTATTTATTGAAATAAAAGAAGTGTTTTTTAGGTTTTTTGTATTTATGAAATAAGAAAATTAAAATTAAAATTAAAAGAAACCCTAATTCTAAGTTATTTTTAATTATTTGAGAAAAATGTTAAAGTTTAACTTAATTTACTAAAGAATTTATGTACATGTTTATTTACAAAATAAATTAGTAATTAATAATAATAATAATGATGAGAAAATTATTTATTAAAAAAATGATGAAAAAGTCAAAAAACCTAATTTCTACATATTTAATTTATTAAGAAAAATATTAAAATTTTGAAACCTAAATTAATCTAATTAATTGTTTAAAGTTTATTTACAAAAATAATAATAGTAAAATTAATATTAATAAAATAAACATTTTTTTGATTTTTCTGTATTTTATATTTATTATGAAAATTATTTTATGGAATTAAAAGAAAACAATTAAAAATCAATTAAAAGAATAAAAAGGAAAAACAAATAAAAATTAAAAATTGAGCAAACCATAGGGGGTGTCTGGCCCAAGGGGAGGTTTTTTGAAGTATTGACTCCTGAGTACCGTGGTCTGCATTCTTTGGCCATTGGATTGAGTTTCATGCATAAGTTGTTCTACTTTGGCCATTTGACTTTTGGCTTTTGGCTTTTGGCCATTTGTGTTCTGGCTTCAACGTTCCTTTAATGTCTGGCTTAATGTCTGCCTCGCCATGTATTGGTGTCATGCATAAGTTTTTCTACTGTGGCCATTTGGCTTTTGGCTTTTGGCCTCAACGTTCCTTAATGAACCTGCCTGGGATCCTGTCTAAATCTGCAGTGTTGAATCTCACAAACACATCAAATAAAATCATAAAATGCAAATAAAGCCAATATATGAAGAAATTTAATGTTTAGGCACAATATGGCATGTATGAATGATTATACCCTTTTGATCATGGAGATCAAATCAACCTTACCCTTACTGGAAAAGTAGTGACATGAATGCTTTTATGCCCTTTGGATCATGGAGATCAAGCCAGCCTTACCCTTACTGAAGAAGTAATAAGATGTTGGTTTGTAACTGAGATGGCTTGTTTGTAGTGAGAGAGAGATTTGTAATAAGGATTTCAAGGTTTGTTGTGGCAAGGTTTTTTTTCTCTTTTCCTCCTTCTTTTTTTTCTCTCTTTTTCTCCTTCTTTTTTTCCTCTTTTCCTCCCTTCTGGTTTGTGTGAAAAGAAGGTGATTATATAGTGGAAATTAGGGTAAAGAAAATGGGCTTTGAATGTGCAATTGGGCCTCCAATATTCACTTGAATTCGTCACTTTCCAGGCTAAATCGCAGGGACTTAAGTGCATTTTTTGAAGTTGAAATGTGAAGACAAAATGTAGCCGACATCGAGAACTAACTCCTGTCCGAAAATCGACTCAATCGGATAAACGGTGAATTAGTTATGAATTTTTGAAGTTTCAGCTCAGACAAACTTATTTTGGGCTCCAGTGTCGGCTCTGACACGTTCTTCAATAAAAAACTGGTATTGATCGGTGCATAATTTGGTCTCGACTTTTGAAGCAAAGTTGTAGATCTATGAGTCAGTGACCTTGTGTAAAAATATGAGTCCAATCCGATAAAAATTGACCGAGTTATGAATTTTCGAAGTTTCGGCTCAGATGAAATAATATTCAGCATTCAGGATTTTCAGCGTGTCACGCACTCTGAGCAAAAAACGAAGGCCTTTTGAATACCGTTTGAACTCAATACCTTCTATGAAAATGTAGCCAACTCAATTTGTGAAATTTTGGCACCGGAACCAGCTCGATACGATGAAAACCGACCAAGTTATGATTTTTTGAACATGACGCGAATAAACTTCTGTCACAAATTTCTGCACGAAAATACTTGATAAATCCACATTTTTGAAGACCTTCTGATCGAAATTGGCTTCCAGCCGTGAGAGATGAAAACGTAGATAATGTCAAGACGGAATTTTGGCCACCGGAACGGGTTCAAAACGAGTCACGATCTTCAAGTTATGAATTTTTTAGCGCGTAAAAACTGCACTTTCAGCATACTTTTTCACTATATTTCTTCAAGAAAACTCACACATTCGGATACCTTCTTTAAAGAATTATCTCTTGAGCCGAACCTGAATTTGAGAATATGTTATCAGAGATATCTTGGCGAAAGAATACCTGAATATGACGCGCCGGGTTGGACTTGTGAATTTTTCTTGGAATATTTTGAGAATTATGGGAGGGCAAATTTTGGGGTACAACAGTTGCCCCTGTTCAATCTTCTTAGACCTGAGGATGCAGATTGGCTGACGTGCCTTTCGTAATCCGAGGGTGGAAGATGATTGAACACTAGAGTGCCCAGAAATTTGCGCTCACATGTTAGCAGTGTGATGGGGGAATGGGCTTATAGATGCCATTTGGAGATTGCTGGATAGGGTGATGGGATTATAGATGCCATCTGGATATTGATCGCGTAGGAGATTCCTTAGCGGAAACCTGCATACCTGCAAAAGAACAAATGAGTGCCTGACACGTTGCAGGAGCTGGTTTTCAGATGCTTGGTATAGATGTGTCCTGACTGGTTACAAGAGCTGAGTCTGGAGCTCCAAACGGCGATGAATGAACCAGGGATGGTTACTGCCTTAGCATGAATGGTAAGAGAATCTTGGACGATTACTACCCCAACAGGAACGCTGAGAGAATCTTGGGTGTCTTCTACTGGGATAAGAATCAGGGAGATCTTAGGGTCGATCTGACTGAACCAGAGAAGGCCTTTGACTGGATAAGAATCAGGAAAATCTTAGGGTCGATTTAACTGAACCGGACAAGGTCTTGGAATATCTTCAACTGGATAAGCATCAGGGAGATCTTAGGGTCGATCTGACTGAACCAGAGAAGGCCTTTGACTGGATAAGCATCAGGAAAATCTTAGGGTCGATTTAACTGAACCGGACAAGGTCTTGGAATATCTTCAACTGGATAAGCATCAGGGAGATCTTAGGGTCGATCTGACTGAACCAGAGAAGGCCTTTGACTGGATAAGCATCAGGAAAATCTTAGGGTCGATTTAACTGAACCGGACAAGGTCTTGGAATATCTTCAACTGGATAAGCATCAGGGAGATCTTAGGGTCGATCTGACTGAACCAGAGAAGGCCTTTGACTGGATAAGAATCAGGAAAATCTTAGGGTCGATTTAACTGAACCGGACAAGGTCTTGGAATATCTTCAACTGGATAAGCATCAGGGAGATCTTAGGGTCAATCTGACTGAACCAGAGAAGGCCTTTGACTGGATAAGCATCAGGAAAATCTTTAGGGTCGATTTAACTGAACCGGTCTAGGTCTTGAAATATCTTCAACTGGATAAGCATCAGGGAGATCTTGGGGTCGATCTGACTGAACCAGAGAAGGCCTTTGACTGGATAAGCATCAGGAAAATCTTAGGGTCGATTTAACTGAACCGGACAAGGTCTTGGAATATCTTCAATTGGATAAGCATCAGGGAGATCTTAGGGTCGATCTGACTGAACCAGAGAAGGCCTTTGACTGGATAAGCATCAGGAAAATCTTAGGGTCGATTTAACTGAACCGGACAAGGTCTTGAAATATCTTCAACTGGATAAGCATCAGGGAGATCTTAGGGTCGATCTGACTGAACCAGAGAAGGCCTTTGACTGGATAAGCATCAGGAAAATCTTAGGGTCGATTTAACTGAACCGGACAAGGTCTTGAAATATCTTCAACTGGATAAGAATCAGGGAGATCTTAGGGTCGATCTGACTGAACCAGAGAAGGCCTTTGACTGGATAAGCATCAGGAAAATCTTAGGGTCGATTTAACTGAACCGGTCTAGGTCTTGAAATATGATTGAGAATTTCAACTGCATCTTTCCTGAAAGGTAAAAGGTCAGTCACATGCAATGCATGATATGGATCAAGCAATGATGTTCTCAATATAAATGAGACTTGTATGATATGATGTGTCTATGCATGTTATAATGATGTATGTGATGTTTTATGTATGTTTTTGTCTAGGAAAGTGAATCCTTGACGGGTGCCGGGAAGTCGTATCCTGGGCTGATGTTGAGGAATAGATTTTGCTTCCGCTGGGGATGATAACTGTAAGAATACCGGTAGGAGAAGATGACTCCGTTGCAGAATAAACTTGGCAAACGGAGGATTCTGCGGGGAGAAAAGATACTCTAGCGACCATGCTGGGAAGCAATACTCTGTGGGAAGAGGGATGCCTTGCTGAGTGTTGATAACTTGCTGAGGATATCCTCGTTGTTGGGAAGTGTTAATAGACTTCGCTGGGGTAAGAAGACTTCGTCGAGGACGCTCTTTCCGTGCCTTTTGGCTGAGGATAACCCAGTTATATCCTGTTAGGGAAATAACTCTTTGAATAAAGCCGGACGACGCGTTCATGCTCTGCGAGGATAAGCTTCCAGAATTACTGGGAATAAGCTTACCGCTTGGGGATAGGAATTCCAATTTTCCTGGGGAAACTGGATTGGACTCTTCTGGGGAGTTTTGGAACTGCGAGGGAGTGATTCTTTTGAATGTTGTTATACCTCCGGGGAACAATCTTTAGACCAAGACTGTCGGGGATGCTTGTTACGAGTATATGTACTGCTGGGGAAGTATTGAGATCTACTGGAGGATACCCAACTTCCTTAAGATTGACAGTATAGCTTGGAGAGAGTGTATTGACTGCTTACTCTCTGGGGAATTAAGATGTACTGGTCATGTTCTTCAGCTGAACCTACCTTGATACCCTGATGGACAGCACAATTAGATCGCTTAGCCCACTTATTATTGCCCCTGTTTCTATAGGAGAAGGCATCTGTGGGGTGCTGATAGTTGTTGATGGACAAAACCTTTTTCTGGTAGGCAGGTGACAGGACATAGTCGTACGCTTTGATCCCTAACTTTTGCCTGGACCGCCCTTTCGGGTTTTCAGTCCACCGGGATACCCATTTTTGCCCAAGCCGCCTTTTCAGGTTTTCGACTTGCCGGGTGTACAGATTTTTTTTCATTTCATCCCTTCATTTTGCCCGAACCCTTTTGGTTCGCCGGGAAGCCCTTATTTTTGCCTAGGTGTGTCAACCTAGCGGGTCTTTGATTACGCGTAGTATTTTTTTCGACTATGTCCATGCTCTCAGGATGTAGGGAGGTGCCCCTGTTATTGTGTTGCCACGCTACCAGAAGATGTCTGATCGTGCCAAATTTGTTGCTGGAATGCCCCCAAGTGACTTAGGCGGAGATTTTCCCCAGGCTATTTGCCTTTGAGAGATTCTCTGAATCTTGATTGGACTGCCCCGGATGATTGGACCATGATTATACCGGCCCCTTGATTGGAAGTACTTATGTTCATTAGACATTCATCGTGCGAATTTTCCTGTTGTTCGAACAAAAAGTCATATGCAAACAAAGTTATGTTAAAAATGCAAAGCTTATGTCTGTTTCGAAGTTTTTTGAAAATGCAGTTTTTTTTTTTTTTTTTTATAAAACAAGTGAGTTCTTTTGTAAACTGTGATGTCAAACTCGTTATTTTACAGTGAGCCTTAAGGAGTCAGGATACCTTTCGTAACAGTATGCTTTCGAACTAACCCTTGCTTCAGCTAGGACTTTTAAGGGTTATAACGTGGCCTGGTTCACGGTTTAAGAAACAAAGGATAAAGGCTCAAATTATTTGTACCCACCCGCTCTTCGTGATGTTCTCCAAACCTAAACTCAGTTGATCATACGTTAGACCTTGTTTGAGTCTTTTGCTCTAATATACCAGTGATGGTTCGGATGTTGAACATTTCTTTGAATAGGCAGTCATCTTTTTTGCTGAGGGTTTGTAGGACCTCTTTCTTGTCTGATTTTTGTTATCCCTTTCTTTTTTGCCTGAACTGTTCCCTTTTTTGGAATTACAGTCAGCGGGATGCCCCAGTTTTGTAAGTCTCCTTCATGGGTTTTGACTTAATGGGTTTTTTATTTTTTGAGATAATGACTGCCTGTCTTTACGATTGTTCGGAATCATCACTGTCTTTCTTTTTTTCGTAAGGATCTCTTTGGTGCCATTCGTTATGCACTTGGATCAACTGAGAGAACTACCTTGCCCCAGGTTATGATTAAGGGTTTTAATTTTCGAAAAGAAAAACTCCTACTTCTTTGGCTCAGAGGGGTTGACGAGGGATTATCTTCCTTATAACTCCAGTGTTTAGGGATTGAAACAATGCCTGTACCTCATCAGCGGGGTCTGTTCAAAAGCATACTGTAAAGATCGTGGTATCGTTTTCGTCATCCTCCCTCAAGAGGCTTAGAATTATTATTTAAGAGTTGATCATCAGAAAAAATATGAAAATAATTTGCATTTAGTGAATACGAATATATTGTTTCAGAACAGACATATGCGATGCATCAATGAAATAACAATGTTTAACATGAGTAAATGTTTAAACAATCAAAGAACAAACACAACTTGAACATTCGAATGAACAAAAGTTTCCTAGTCTCAGGGCTTGTCACTTCAAATGGTGAGCCTTGGAGGGATGGTAGAAAAATTCAGCCTGACCATCTTGAGTGAACTCCAATGCTCCTTCATCAATCAGGTCCTGGATCTTATTCTTCAGAGCCCAACACTCATTTGTATCATGTCCCGGACAGGCAGAGTGGTAGGCACACCTTTTATTGGGATCATAAGTAGGATGTGCTGTGTTGGGGTTCTGGGGATGAGCCCTTAATGTGATCAGGTTCAATCTCAACAGGCGTTGTAAAGCTTGAAACAGCGACATGTTGAGCGGGGTGAATTGCCTCCTAGACTCGTCTGGCTGAAGCCGGTGAGGTTGATGTTGAATTTGTGACACTGGAGCCATTTGAGGAGCTCTCCCCTTACCTCCTTGTCTCAAAGGTGGTTGAACGATGACTGGCTCTTTTCCTTTAGACGTTTGCCCCAGTTGGTTACCCTGAAGCAGTTGGTTGACAAGAACTCCGAGCTCTTCTTGTTTTTGAGCTAACCCTTGAATGGCAGTCCCCTGCCCCAGCATTTGGGCTTTCATTGCATCCATCTCAGCTTGTAGGTGTTTCAGCCTTTCATCCTCAGCACTGTTCCCGACAAAGGTCCCCTTGAGAAGTGTCCTTAGTTCCTCCTGCCCCTTGGATAAATTCAGAAGGATTTCCCCGAACCGAGTTTCTTGAGCAAGAAAGTCCTGGTTGTCTGGTTGGAAGGCCATTGCTGAAATAAACAGCGAGAAAGGTAAGTGCCCTGCAAAGAACGGGTACCTGTAATGCAATGATATGTATGATATGAATGCAATGTTTTCAAGGATCTCGCAGGGTAAACAAGAAAATTATTAGAGTTTGCATTTTGTAGCTTGATTGAAGGAACTTCCTGTTGTAGAGAGTCTTTCTTCCAAGGGTCAAAGGCTCACCATATCCAGTGGGTCATAGCCCCTGACTTTAATCATCATGTCTGGTTTTGATTTCCAAACAACTTTGGTTAGGGGAACCTTCTTCAAGAGTCAAAGCTCACCATATCAAGTGGGTCATAGCCCCTGACAACCTTGGCTAGAGGAAAATAAATCCTCTTTGCCCCTTGCTAGATGTTTGATTCATCATGACCTGCATCACAAGCCCTTGAGATCCTTGAAATGGGTTAGGATGTATGCAATGGTATGATGTCATGATGCATGGGGTGATATGAATAAACCCTGTTATGAGTCCTTATTAAGGACTGCAAACCAAAACCTGCAAGAAAACTTGGTAAACCCTGTTATGAGTCCTAATTAAGGACTACAAACAAAACCTGCGAGAAAACCTGGTAAACCTTGTTATGAGTCCTAATTCAGGACTACAAACAAAATCTGCGAGAAACTCAAGCGTCAGATAACAAGCATGCAAGTAGGCAAGTACAAAGGCACACAAGTCACACAAAAGAAAGCCCTTAGAGTTTAGGCCAGCATGGGGTCTGGGGTACTACCCTCTTGAAGTTGGTGGGTTCAACCTGTCCTATTAGAAGTAACCGGGTTCTAAGGGTCCCAATATCACGGGATTGCTTTCATTGTTCATCGTTTCGATTTAGCCACTGAACTGGCGACCGAAATATTCCAGGAAAGCAACTCTCAATTGAGTGTAGTATCGAGTATCAACCAACCTCGGACTGCACCAAAGTCAGTTATCTCACTACCCTAAAGAGGCCAAGATAGTTCAATTATGGTTCCTAAGGTCTGTTGATGCTTCACGACACCACGCGGAGGCCCCGTACTCTCCTTGACTGAACTCAAGGGTTACCGGTACACACCAAAGTGCCACATCAACGTAGCAGACTGTTTCAACCATGTCGGTATACCCCGCACAGTTCCCTCACAGCCTTGTTGCTACTTTCTAAGAAGGTATCCCCCAGATCCGGGTTTAGGATCTATAGAACTCCGATACAACCCACAATAGTAAAGCAAACAAATCAATACAAGTGAAAACATAGTTATGAACTAGCCCTAAGGTACACCCCACTTTATAAGATTATCCCCAGCAGAGTCGCCAGTTCTGTGATCGGTGGATCTGGAACTGACTGTTTAACGCTGGTTCGCGAAATGTCGCGGAAGCAAGAGTCACCACCGTCTTTTATTTTCTCCAAATGGAAAGGACAAAAGCACAGAAAAATTCCTTAAAGAGATTGCTCTCGGTTCGGGAGGTAGATTATAGAAAGGGAAGGTGTTAGCACCCTTTCCATCCATGGTTATCCATGGGCTCTTAGATACTTGCTCAATGTGTTTTCAAATTGGTTTGTTTGCTTTTCAACTGTGGGTTTTAAAAAGTTTCTTTGAAAATTTCAGTTCGACTCTTGTATCAGTCCTCAAGAGTGTTTGAAAAATTGCTTTCGAAAGCTTTTTGAAAATGTGTCGGTGTGAAAAGTATTTTTGAATTTGTTTTGAGATTAGAGCAAGTATCTACGAGAACCTACCTACCCTAAGGAATTCGTCTGTGTAAATGTCCTTTAAAGTAGTGCCATCCCACCATTGAGAGGTAGGTAGCACCACCGTTGGAGGTGTTCGGGTCAATTCGAGGTTCGGGACATGGTGATCACCAGAGCAATAGGAAGACACCTTAGAAGCTACCCTCATGCCAGGTTCCCGGATCATGAGGACTCACTAAGACATCCTCTACTCGACGATCACCTTTCGAGGCAAGGCAACAGTGAGGCGTACCCTAGGGGTGGTGTGTGATTTGTGTGTCATGTTCAGTTATTTTGTCTTATTCATGTCAAGGTGATCTATGCGTTTGTTTTTATTTTATCATTCATTCTTGCATGCATTTATTAACAGTTAAAATATTGCGAGAAATTAAAAGTTCTAAACTATTACAAAAGGCGCGGGTCCACATCGCCAAATTAAAACCAGGACCCGATTTGACAAAAAATAAAGAACTAAAGTGCGAGAAATATAAAATGTCCGAGTTACATGGCTTTGGGAGAATTACATAAATATTTAAAAGAAACGAAATAAAACGCGCGAATTGAAATAAGATTGGAAACGAGGGCGTTGGACCCTTTTGAAGTTAAATTGAAATTAAAAATTAATTAATTATTTATTGAAATAAAAGAAGTGTTTTTTAGGTTTTTTGTATTTATGAAATAAGAAAATTAAAATTAAAATTAAAAGAAACCCTAATTCTAAGTTATTTTTAATTATTTGAGAAAAATGTTAAAGTTTAACTTAATTTACTAAAGAATTTATGTACATGTTTATTTACAAAATAAATTAGTAATTAATAATAATAATAATGATGAGAAAATTATTTATTAAAAAAATGATGAAAAAGTCAAAAAACCTAATTTCTACATATTTAATTTATTAAGAAAAATATTAAAATTTTGAAACCTAAATTAATCTAATTAATTGTTTAAAGTTTATTTACAAAAATAATAATAGTAAAATTAATATTAATAAAATAAACATTTTTTTGATTTTTCTGTATTTTATATTTATTATGAAAATTATTTTATGGAATTAAAAGAAAACAATTAAAAATCAATTAAAAGAATAAAAAGGAAAAACAAATAAAAATTAAAAATTGAGCAAACCATAGGGGGTGTCTGGCCCAAGGGGAGGTTTTTTGAAGTATTGACTCCTGAGTACCGTGGTCTGCATTCTTTGGCCATTGGATTGAGTTTCATGCATAAGTTGTTCTACTTTGGCCATTTGACTTTTGGCTTTTGGCTTTTGGCCATTTGTGTTCTGGCTTCAACGTTCCTTTAATGTCTGGCTTAATGTCTGCCTCGCCATGTATTGGTGTCATGCATAAGTTTTTCTACTGTGGCCATTTGGCTTTTGGCTTTTGGCCTCAACGTTCCTTAATGAACCTGCCTGGGATCCTGTCTAAATCTGCAGTGTTGAATCTCACAAACACATCAAATAAAATCATAAAATGCAAATAAAGCCAATATATGAAGAAATTTAATGTTTAGGCACAATATGGCATGTATGAATGATTATACCCTTTTGATCATGGAGATCAAATCAACCTTACCCTTACTGGAAAAGTAGTGACATGAATGCTTTTATGCCCTTTGGATCATGGAGATCAAGCCAGCCTTACCCTTACTGAAGAAGTAATAAGATGTTGGTTTGTAACTGAGATGGCTTGTTTGTAGTGAGAGAGAGATTTGTAATAAGGATTTCAAGGTTTGTTGTGGCAAGGTTTTTTTTCTCTTTTCCTCCTTCTTTTTTTTCTCTCTTTTTCTCCTTCTTTTTTTCCTCTTTTCCTCCCTTCTGGTTTGTGTGAAAAGAAGGTGATTATATAGTGGAAATTAGGGTAAAGAAAATGGGCTTTGAATGTGCAATTGGGCCTCCAATATTCACTTGAATTCGTCACTTTCCAGGCTAAATCGCAGGGACTTAAGTGCATTTTTTGAAGTTGAAATGTGAAGACAAAATGTAGCCGACATCGAGAACTAACTCCTGTCCGAAAATCGACTCAATCGGATAAACGGTGAATTAGTTATGAATTTTTGAAGTTTCAGCTCAGACAAACTTATTTTGGGCTCCAGTGTCGGCTCTGACACGTTCTTCAATAAAAAACTGGTATTGATCGGTGCATAATTTGGTCTCGACTTTTGAAGCAAAGTTGTAGATCTATGAGTCAGTGACCTTGTGTAAAAATATGAGTCCAATCCGATAAAAATTGACCGAGTTATGAATTTTCGAAGTTTCGGCTCAGATGAAATAATATTCAGCATTCAGGATTTTCAGCGTGTCACGCACTCTGAGCAAAAAACGAAGGCCTTTTGAATACCGTTTGAACTCAATACCTTCTATGAAAATGTAGCCAACTCAATTTGTGAAATTTTGGCACCGGAACCAGCTCGATACGATGAAAACCGACCAAGTTATGATTTTTTGAACATGACGCGAATAAACTTCTGTCACAAATTTCTGCACGAAAATACTTGATAAATCCACATTTTTGAAGACCTTCTGATCGAAATTGGCTTCCAGCCGTGAGAGATGAAAACGTAGATAATGTCAAGACGGAATTTTGGCCACCGGAACGGGTTCAAAACGAGTCACGATCTTCAAGTTATGAATTTTTTAGCGCGTAAAAACTGCACTTTCAGCATACTTTTTCACTATATTTCTTCAAGAAAACTCACACATTCGGATACCTTCTTTAAAGAATTATCTCTTGAGCCGAACCTGAATTTGAGAATATGTTATCAGAGATATCTTGGCGAAAGAATACCTGAATATGACGTGCCGGGTTGGACTTGTGAATTTTTCTTGGAATATTTTGAGAATTATGGGAGGGCAAATTTTGGGGTACAACAAGGACGCTTTAGCAAAGACCCGTAAATCAAAAGATCATAGTCCCGTGATGACCCTACAGTTGCCTTTCGATAAATAATCTAGTCCCTAAACAAAAATTGATAAAGTGTCTCTATATGTTGCCTTTATGACTGTACGTCCCTTCGAATGTCCCTCAAAACATCCAACAATAGGGCTACCTACTCACTAATAGTAGGATAGCATTGTCTAAAGGATAGGAGGAAAAGAATAACTTTTTTCGAGTACGAGTAGATAGTTGTTAGATGATTTCTCAAATAAAACAAACGTTTTACACTTACACCTTTCAAAAACAACTTTCAAAAAAACATTTTCTTTTTCAACACTCTTGAGGACTGATACAAGAGTTAACGCAAAGCAAATCATCGCACTAAGGCATTTCAAAAAAAAAATCAAAACACACAAAGCACAAGGTACTTTTAAAATGAGCTAAGAATATAAGAGCCCGTAGATAACTACGGATGGAAAGGTTGCTAACACTTTCCCTTTCCATAATATACCCCCTTACTCAAAAAATTCTCGAAAAGGCCTTTTCTATTATTTCACCCTTTCCTTAATTTGGATAAAAGAAAAGTTGATGGCGACTCTTACTTACCATAACATTTGCAAACACAAGTGCAAAACCAATATAACAGTCGGTTTTGCCACCGTATCACACAATGGATTTGCTTTGAATGTCATACCAAGAAGAACTCTCATGAAGCTCAAATACTAGGGAACTCATATGTGCCCTAGTGGAATTATAGTAAAAGTTTTTGATGGTTCGAGAAAATTTGTCATTAGAGAGGTGAACTTACCTATTCACATAGGTCTGCACTTATTCCAAATCACTTTTTAGGTTATGGATATTGTCCCAACCTATAGCTGTTTATTGGGACGACCCTGGATCCATGAAGCAGGAGCTGTTACATCAACCTTGCATCAGAAGTTTAAATTTGTCCGCGAAAGAAAGGTAGTCATTATGAATGGTGATCAAGCTCTGTTGATATCTCATTTGTCTTCCTTTAGCATTGTAGAAGCTAATGAAGCCTCTGCTAGAACTCAATTCCAAGCTTTGACTATGGATAATATAAGGAAGAATGGAGATTCTATCACCTCATTTAAGGATACGCAACAAGTGGTGTAGAGGGGCCCTAGCAAGGTGTGGGGGAAGGTTATTAATCCACATGTGAACAGGAACAAGACGGGTTTGGGTTTCTCCATGAAGAATGAAGTTCTGAATTCGAAGTCCACTTTGAGTAAATATCAAGATATCTTTCACAGTGTAGGATATCTCCATCCGACAACTTCAAAGATTAATGTTATTCTCGAAGATGAGGAAGAGCAAGAGATGCCGAACTTTGTGACACATGGAGCTAGGATCTAGAATTGGATCATTGTTGATGTTCCTTTTGAATTCACATTTCAAAGTAATTTGTTTTTTGTTTGTCTTTTCAAAAATCTTTCACTCTTCCCAAGGTGAAAGTAATGATGTTGTATGGATGTGTTTGTTGTGTTGAATTTTAAAATCATTAATAAAAGTTGTTTTTGATTTCTAAAATTGTGTCTTTATTTTCTGCTTTTCCTTGAAAAATGGTAATCAGAAAAAAACTTTCAAAATAAATAATAGCTATAAATAAATTTTCATAATCGCTTGTTACATGTGTCAGTTTCTAAAATCAATCATAAATCGTATGTGCAGATTAATTAAAAAAACTATTGAGTGCAATGACCTTGTACCCTCTCCCAACTTTGAATATCTTGTGTAAGTGGGTGAAGAAGAAGAAT
Organism: Vicia faba; assembly: GCA_948472305.1. Taxonomy (NCBI): domain Eukaryota; kingdom Viridiplantae; phylum Streptophyta; class Magnoliopsida; order Fabales; family Fabaceae; genus Vicia; species Vicia faba. The sequence goes on along the minus strand of OX451741.1, from coordinate 1,433,595,250 downwards.
ATGATGAAATTTCAGAAGAAGTTTCACGGTTTCTTGAGCGCGAGGAAAATACCATTCATCCGTATAAAGAGCCGTTGGAGACGATTAACTTGGGTTCAAAGGAAGATTCGAAAGAAGTCAAGATTGGGGCACTGCTTCATCTCGGTGTGAAGAGAAGATTGATTAAGATGCTAAATGAGTATGTGGATATATTTTCTTGGTCTTATTAAGACATGCCTGGTTTGGATGCCCAAATTGTGAAACATTATTTTCCGATAAATCCAGAATGTCCACCAATCAAGAAGAAGATGCGAAGAACTCATCCTGACATGTTAATAAAGATTAAAGAAGAAGTTTTGAAGCATATTGATGCTGGTTTTCTTATAACGTCACTATACTCTCAGTGGATTTCCAATATTGTTCCTGTATCAAAGACAGACAAAAAAGTCTGAATGTGCGTTGATTATAGAGTTTTAAATAAAGCAAGTTTAAAAAATGATATCCCATTGCCACATATTGATATGTTGGTTGATAGCACAGCAAAATTAAAAGTTTTATCATTCATGGATGGATTTTCTAGATACAATCAAATTAATATGGGTCCTAAGGACATGGAAAAAACAATGTTTATCACACCCTGGGAAACATTCTGTTACAGAGTGATGCTCTTTGGGTTGAAGAACGCTGGTGCAACGTACCATATGGCTATGGTTTCAGCCTGAGGAAGGGAATATAAAATAATTGTTGAAATTGTTTCAGCGTTTGAGGAAGTATCATCTACGCTTGAATGCAAATAAGTGTACTTTTGGTGTTCGTTCAGGAAAGTTGTTAGGTTTCATTGTCAGCCAAAAAGGAATTGAAGTTGATCCTGATAAAGTTAAGGAAATTCAAGAAATGCCTGCACCAAGAACTGAAAAGTAAGTTAGAGGCTTCCTTGGACGTTTGAATTACATTTCCAAATTGATTTCCCATATGACTGCAACATGTGAACCAAACTTCATGTTGTTGAAAAAAGATCAAGGTTGTGTATGGACATATGATTGCCAATGGAATTTGAAAGAATTAAATAGTATTTTCTTGAGCCTCCTATCTTGCTCCCTCTGGTTGAAGGAAGACTGTTGATTATGTATCTAACTGTGTTGGATAACTCCATGGTTCGTATTTTGGGACAATAAGATGAAACAGGAAGAAAAGAATATGCCATTTATTATCTCAGCAAGAAGTTCACTGATTGTGAGTCACGGTATTTTATGCTATAAAAAACATGTTTTTCTTTGGACTGGGTGGCAAAGCGGTTGTGGAAATATATGTTGAATCACACTACTTGGTTGATTTCCAAAATGGATCTGATTAAGTATATTTTTGAAAGGCCTGCTCTTACTGTAAGAATTTCCTGTTGGAAGATACTATTGTCTGAATATGATATTGAATACCGTACTTAGAAGGCTATTAAAGGCAGTGTGTTGGAAGAGTACCTTGCTCACCAACCAGTTGATGATTATCAGTCTGTTAAGAATGATTTCTCTAATGAGGATGTGATGTTTTTGAAAGTAAAAGGTTGTGATAAACCTTTGACTGAGGAAGGTCCTGACCCTAAATCCTGGTGGGGTATGGTGTTTGATGGAGCTGTAAATGCTTATGGAAAAGGAATTGGTGATGTGATTATGACTCCCCATGGTTCACATATCCCTTTTACTGCAAGGTTGACATTTGATTGTACCGATAACATGGCAGAGTATGAAGCTTGTATCATGGGTCTTGAAGAGGCTATAGATCTCGATATCAAAATTCATGATGTATATAGTGATTCAACTTTGGTAATAAATCAGATTAAAGGAGAATGGGAGAGTCGTCACATTGGCTTGATTCCATACAAATATTATGCAAGAATATTATTACCTTTCTTCAATGAAGTGTAATTCCATCATATTCCATGAGATGAGAATCAGATAGCATATGATTTGGCCAATTTGGCTTCCATGTACCAAGTAAATGCTTGGAACGATGTACCTTAGATTAGAGTTTGATGTATTAATAGACCAACTCATGTGTTTTCTAAGGAAGGGATGTCAGATTAAAAACCTTGGTATTATGATATCAAATATTTCCTTCAGACTCAAGAATACTCGTTTGATGCATCGAATAAAGATAGAAAGACATTGAGAAGGTTGGTAGGTAGATTTTTCCTCAGTGAAGATGTGTTATACAAGATAAATTATGGCATGGTCTTGCTTAGATGCGTGGATAGACATGAAGTAGACATGTTAATGCATGAGATTCATGAAGGTTCCTTTGGTATCCATTCCAATGGACATTCGATGGAAAATAAGATGCTTAGGGCAGGTTACTATTAGCTGACAATGGAATCTGACTGTTACAAATTTGCAAAGAAGTGTCATAAATGTCATATTTATGGTGACAAGATTCATGTGCCTCCAACACTTCTCAATGTTATTTCTTCCCCATGGCTTTTTTCTCTGTGAGGTATTGATATGATTGGAATGATTGAACCTAAGGCATGAAATGGATAACGTTTCATCTTAGTAGAAATTGACAACTTCACCAAGTGGGTGGAAGTAGCTTCTTATGCTAATGTCACCAAGCAGGTGGTAATTCATTTTATCAAAAACAATTTTATATATAGGTATGGTGTGCCAAGAAGGATTATCCATGATAACGACTCAAATTTGAATAATAAGTTGATGACGGATCTTTGTGAAGAATTCAAGATTGTCCATCAAAATTCGTTTCCTTACAGGCCTAAGATGAATATGGTTATTGAAGCTGCTAATAAAAACATTAAGAAGATCATCCAGAAGATGGTTGTTACCTATGAGGATTGGCATGAGATGCTCCCTTTTGCTTTGCATGGGTATCATACATCTGTCTGCACTTCAACAGGGGCAACCATGTTCTCTCTTGTGTATGGTATGGAAGCAGTGCTCCCTGTTGAGGTTGAGATTCTCTCTTTGCGTGTAATAATGGAAACCAAGTTGTCAGAGGATGAATGGGTCTAGAACAATTTTGACTAGTTGAATTTGATTGAAGAAAAGAGAATGACAACCTTGTGTCATGGTCAGTTATGTCAGAAAAGAATAAAGAAATATTTTATTAAGATGTACAAGCCTCATGAATTCAGAGAACGTGACCTCGTTCTTAGAAAGATCATGTCTTTTAACGCTAATTCTAGGGGCAAGTGGACTCCCAATTATGAAGGCCCATATGTTGTCAAGAAAGCCTTCTCCGGCGGTGAATTGATTCTTGAAACTATGGATGGTGAATATTTCCCACATCCTATGAATGTTGACGCAGTCAAGAAATACTTTGCCTAAATAAATAAAAAAACAACTCGCTAAGTTGAAAACCTGAAAGGGAGGCTTAAGAAAAAAAGAGTGTCTCGATAGGCTGAAAACCCGAATGGGCGATCTAGGAAAAACTTAGAGACACAAACAGAATAAATTTTCCCGATAGGTTAAAAAATTGCAAGGAAAACCTAGGAAAAAGGTAGAGATTTCATGGAAAGTAACTCCGTCAAACAAGACTTGATAATTGAAGCAATAATCTTCACGAATTCTCATCACACTTCAACTAAAGCCTATGCTCAGAAGTTCAAAGTTGTTAGGGAGAATAGTGGTCATTGTATTTCAATGTAACTTTTCCATGTATTTACCATTTTCCAGAATTTTGTAATCCTTTATGGAGTCTCGCAATTCGCGGACTACCATTATTTTAATAAAGTTTGAGCCTTTATCCAATTTTTTGTAGTTCTTTTTTTATTCTGTTTACAAAAATTTCATTTATTATTGATAGTAATTTCAAAACAAAAAGACATAATAATAAACACATATTTTTGAAAAGAATTTGCAAATTACTTTTTACCTCAATTATGTGACTCAAGTGGGACAAAAGTAGTGATTCCAAGGATGGACGAACTACGAAGTTTTGAAAAGATTCACCAAGAAGTATTCTCGGGTTACTCTTACTCATATGTGATTAGTCCACTTGTGTTATATGTTGTGGTGTTGGGGTTTGTAATCCCATTTTCCCCAGTTAAGTCTCGGTACAGACTTTCTCCAAGTTGTTATATGGTGTTGGGTTTGGGATCCCATATTCCCCAATCAAGTATCGATGTATATTTCTTTAGCTTAGTATGATTCTTTCCCCATCTAGGTTGTGATTGAGAAGAGTTGTAAAGTTATGAAGTCCTTGCTCATTTGTTGGATTCTTTCTCCCTTTTTGTGTTGAGAATTGATGTATAATATCTTGCAGAACATTTCTCTCTCTAGTTTGGTATTGTTGTTGTTGTTTTGTGCTCCTTGTTGTACCCCAAAATTTTCCCTCCCATTTTCACAAAAGGCATACTCCTAGAGGTTCTCAATTGCTCAAGGTTGACCAAGAATTGACCAGACAATTTTCCTCCTAAGGCAATGAACCCTTAACTAGGGTTTCAATTTTCATCACGATTGTTGAGCTCCAAGGATCCTAAATGTTCTCCATTATCCTAATATGTCCTCAAGATCATCCATGCCAAATGCCATGCCTTGAACAACAAGTTTGCTCAATCAATTGTTCAAGTATTGGAAGATCAACTATGTTAGGTCAAAAGTCAATTGTGACCCATGTACAGTCAAACTTCAATATTTTTGGTCATAATCAACATTTTTGAAGTGATAAACATCATTTGATCAAGGGTTGATCATGATTCCTCAAGAAATGCTCCTAACCCATCAAAAGTCAAGAATGGCAAATTAAAGTTTCTATTGGAAAAGTCAACCAAACTTTGACCAAGCATAACTTTCTCATACTTTATTAGAAATTTTCCAACCAAAGCTCATTTTGAAGATAATTCAATGCCCTAAAACTTCTCTTCGTCTCGCAAGTTCAAGAAATGCACCATTTGAAAGATATAAGTTCATACATTACAAGTCATTTTTAGAAAGTCAACAAAACCCATGTTTTGCCCAGACCTTTTACATCAAGATAACATCTTCAAATAAAAAATTGATCCAAATAGGGATTGAAGTAGACATCTTGGGCTTTCCAAAAAGTACAAGATCATCATCATGAGATAATGATTGAGCAAGTTATGGATTTCCCAAGTTGGGAAAATTTTGGAAATTTCAAGAATGGTGCATTGAGCAAATTTGAATTCTTGGGTCAATGGCCAGACTTTTTAAGATTCCAATATCTTCTTAAGGTCATAGAGGACCTCTAATCTTATTTTGGCATGGTCTTTTATTTTCTACCTATTTTTTTTACACATTTATTTTAACTTATTTCAAGTAAATATAAAATAAATGCTATAAATTATTTGGAAACGGGCTTAGGAATGTGGGCTAGTGTTTTGGTTTGCTTGGAGGCCCATAATATCGTGCAAATGTGTCCAGATGCATCTAAATCCCAACATGGCATGAAATATCCATTTTGGCATATTTTCAAATCTTGAATCATGGCCTTAAACACAATAGTTATTGTGTGATTTTCTTCCCTTCTTTGCAAGCTCTTTCTTCCTCTATATAAAGCCAGCACAATGCAAGCATAAGGGACGAAAAAATATATCTAGAGGATGTTCTCAAAATTCTCCATTTTTTCTCAAAGTTAGGGCAACCGGAAAGTTGGTTCTCCAACCACTTTCAACAAATTCCAAGCGTCCATCCTCCTTCTTGACTCTACCAGGAGCATATCCATACCAATTACACTTCTCGTTGTGCCCAGAAGTAGCCAAACTCTCACTCTCCGATTGGTAAAATTCTTATTTTCGAAACCTTAAATATATGCATTTTTTATTGATGTTTTGTGCTTAGATGTGATCAGGATGATGATTAGATCTTAAAAGGAGCCTTATACGCTATCTTGGACGTGTGCATGACCATTTTCCATTTTTGACCGTGTTTCTCACATTTTTGTCATAGCTCCGTTTGTAGCTCATTTCAGGCCAATCCAAGGCCACCATTGAACTCAGGGCCATCAATTTAGGGGGGTAGGGTCCCTACCAGCCATTAACATTTGCATTTTTTGTATATCAATATTTGGGGTTGCCAGAGAAGATGACCGGAGTTGGCTCCGTTGTCTTTGACTTTAGCTGACCCCGGCAGCGGCTGACATGGCTAGACTGGGATCTTTTATTCTCCCATTTAAAATACAGGGACCCACAGTGAAGGCGCGCGTTGAGGAGGTAGCATTAGTGCATGTTTTATATTATATTTCTTGCATGTCATTATACTAACAATTAAACAGATTTGGCCTAGCGGTGAAGCGTGCATGTATGAAGTTCAGGAACCTGGGTTTGATCCCCAGGTTTTGGCATTTCTTCTCATACTTTTCCCTTCAAGATCCAGTGCTAATACATCCTACACACGCATCATAGACCACCAATCTGAACCATCAGATCATAGCTAATTCAGATCTAATGCATGCGAATACGCGGAGCACCATGCACTCTCCAGGCACGTCCACATTGAATCCAGATGCAAGTTGGGTTTCTCACGTTTGGGCCTAGCACGTTTTCAATCAGCACCCCCTTTCTTTTGCTGAGTAAGCCCAGGCCCATTTGCTTTTGTTTTAATCTTTTGTTTTTTAATTTTTGCTTTCATTTATTTAGTTAACCCTAAAAAAATCAGAAAAAGTCACCAAAAACATTAGATTAGTATTTTTTATATTAAACTAATTTTGTAAATAATTTATATAAATATTTTAACTATTTTCTTTAAATTAAAATGAAGTAGAACTTAGGATTTTATTAGATCTAATTATTTTCTTTAGCATAATAAAAAGCAAAAACCTTAGACTTTTTTTTCTTAATTAATTTTTCTTTTCTAAATAGACTTTAGGATATTTTATTTAATTATTTTTCTTAACAAAAACAAAAACCAAAAAAATAAAGATTTTCTTTTGTTTACTTAGCATTTTCTTAGGTTTTTCGACATGCATCTTTATCTCGCGCGCATTTATCATTTTCACATTTTTTAATATTGTAATTGATCATGGATGTAATAGTTTTAGATTTAAAATTCCGTACTTTATTATCTTGCATCTCTTTTTTATGTAATTGTCCCAAAGCATTGTAATAGTTTAGGGTTTATGTTTCTGCATTTATTTTCCGTACTTTACATTTCCTGTACAATATTACTGTTAGCAAGTAGGATTGCATGAAAAGATTGAAAATAAACGTTAGCAAACCTTAATGCAAAGATAAATAACTGAAAAACACACTTCTCACATTTGCATCCTTAGGGTATTCCTCACTCGGTTTCCTCAGAAATGGTCATGTCCCTCGAACGTAGGGATATCTTAGCAAAGACCCTTGGTATAAAAGTCATCATAAGAGACCATAGTCCCTAAACGTCCCTCGAGTTGCCTTTCAGTAAATGATCTTGTCCCTTGATGTTGCTTATATGATGATAGTCCCTTTGAACTCTAAGATATCCATACATGTTTCCTTCGATAACCATAATGTCTCTTTCGATAGTACCTCAACATCTGACGATAGGGCTACCTACTCACTAATAGTAGGATAGCACTATCTAAAGGAAAGGAGGAAAAGAACATCCCTTTTCGAGTAGGTAGATTGTTCTTAAGTGCTTGCTCAAAAACAAATTTTCACACTTACACACTTTCAAAAAACTACTTTCAAAAACGCTTTATCAGACTCTTGAGGACTGATACAACACTTACCATAAAGAAAACAAAAACTTCCAAAACACATAAACACACAAACAGTTTTAAAAAATGAGCAAGTACCTAAGAGTCCGTGGAAAACCATGGATGGAAAGATGGATGGAAAGGGTGCTAACACCTTCCCTTTCCATAATATAACCCCCTTACTCATAAAATCTCGAAAAAGGTCTTTTTCTGTTCTTTTCACCCTTTTCTTTGTTGGATAAAATAAAAGTCATTGGCGACTCTTGCTTACCACAACATTTGCAAACACAAACGCAAAACCACTATATAACAGTCAGTCCTGCCATCGTATCACAGAACTGGAGACTCTGCTGGGGAAATAATATAAAAGTGGGGTTTACCTTAGGGTCTAGATCATTTCTAAATTATTTTCTTGTTTTGATTGCTTTACTTTTAAGGGCATTTGTTTGGGTACTATAGATCCTACACTCGGATCTGGGGAAACCTTTTAGGTAAGTAGAAATAGATCCTGGAAACTGTGCGGGGTATACCGACACAGTTGAAGCGGTGGCTACATTGATGTGACACTTTGGTTGGTACCAGTAGCCCTTGAGTTAATCAAAGAGAATAAGGGGCCGTCGCGTGGTGTCATAAAGTGTCAACTTACCTTAGAACCTTTAAATGAACAACTTGGCCATTAAGACGTAGCGAGATGGTCGTCTTTGGTGTATTCCAAAAGTCAGAAGATACTCAATGCTACACTCATTAAGACTTGAATCCTGAGTTTTGTTTGGTTGCGAGTCAGTCGCCTATCGAACGAAGCTTGTGGGAAATGTCAATGATATTAAGATCCCTTAGAACCCGGTTACACTTTATAGGAAAGGTTGAACCAATCCAACTTCAAGAGGGTATGACCTTAAAACCCATGCAAGCCTTAAATCTAAGATCTTGGTGTGATTTTCTTGTGCTTGCTATATATGTGATTTCTTAGCATAATCATGACATCATAACATGGCATATCATACTAACTATTTCAAGGATTTTCAAGGGCTTATATTTTTCTTGTTTTGTAGGACATGACATCCGCTCGCAGGAACACTATCCAAATCAACCTTGTGACAGTGCATCCTCAACTCACGGAGTTAGCATCAAGGATTCCTGAAAGCTCTCCCTTCACTGAAAAACATGGTCGACTTCTCAGCTTGGTCACGGCAACCCCTGATGAAGAAATGTTAAAGGTGCTCTTTCAGATCTTTGACCCGTTTCACCACTACTTCACTTTTCTTGATTACCAATTAGTGCCTACTATGGATGAGTTTTCTCAATTATTGGGGGTACCTATCCTTAATCAGCTACCGTTCAATGGTACAGAAAGGGACCCAAAGCCCGAAGAGGTTGCTCAAGCTCTAACTTTACAACGATCTGATGTAGTGGCAAATTGGGAAACCAGAAGAAGTATCCAAGGATTTCCAGCTAAGTTTCTATCTGAGAGAGCCCACTATTTTTGGGATAGCCTGAATTTACAAGCTTTTAAAGAGGTGTTATCCGTTTTCATCTATGGGATAGTACTATTCCCTACACGAACCAACTCATAGATGTGAATGCGGTTAAGGTTTTTCTGTCGCATAATCTGGTGCCCACCTTACTTAGGGATATTATACACTCTCTACATACTCGCACTCTAAAGAGAAGAGGGACCCTTATGTGTTGCACTTTTCTATTGGCTAGGTGGTTTATTTCGCACCTACCCCGGTCTATTCTGAGAAATGAGCATGGTATGAGATGGTCTCATAGGATGATGTCCCTTACACATTTAGTTATTCATTGGTGTTCGTGATCCTCAGAGAATGTTACCATCATTGATAGCTGTGGGGAGATCCCTAATGTCCCTCTCTTAGGCATTAGGGGAGGAATCACTTATAATCTTTTTTTAGAATTGCGACAGTTTGGTTATGCTAGAAGGGATGGTCCTCATGATGCACTCATCCAAGGAATCATTTTTGACTATGAGAATGATGTTCATGGTTATCGCAAGAGGTTCATTCGAGCTTGGGGCATGATAAATAGAGTTGATAGCAAGACACTGGGGAACAAGAATTCCATCCCTCTTGAGCCTTACCTCAAATGGATGAGAGCTTGGGCTCAATGTCTTATGATGCCTTACCCCGCCATCTTACCTATGATTGTGGAGTCAATTGTTGAAGGAGACACTCCTTACGTTGTTCTTCATCCTGATATGCCAACTGATTTTGAGGAGCTACGGAAATCCTGGATCCAACTTAAAGAAGAACGAGATACTTTCGAAGCCCAATTCTATGCCAACGAGAAGAAGGTTCTAGAACTCACCTGGTTACTTCACGAGGAGAGAAATATAAATGCCTACATTTCACCAAAGAGGATGCGCCCACGGGAAGCTTGAGTCTCTTTTCTTTGGGAGTTTACTTTTGCTTTGTTGCCTCTTTTGTAAGCCCAAGAGGCATCGTTGTGACCAGTAAAACTTCTTAATGCAATTAACGTTTGCTGTTTTTCTATTTGAGCAAATTTGAGTCTTAGAAATCCTTGAAAACATTGCATACATATATCATACAAATCATTACATGAACATGTTTCAAAGAAGGTTTCTCATCCTCTTCGCTATTTATTTCAGCAATGGCTCTAGAACAAAAAAAGGAGGGATCTATACACTCAGAATGCCCAGTTTCAACAGATGATCATGGCTCTTACCAAGGGGCAAGAAGAACTGAAAGCCCTGCTTATCAAAGAAAAGAAGAAGCCAAAAAAGCCAACTGGGTTAGTGAATCTGGGAAGAAGGATCAGAGGACCAGTGCAGCGAGCCTCTGAATTGATAACTTCATCAAAGGAAGGAAACAATAAAGAGGAGGAAACAAGAGAGGAAGCCTCCAGTCCAAAAGAATATGATGATGAGTCTGATTATGATGAGGAGAAGTATCCTCCTGCTGATGAAAAATACAAACAGCTGGAGGATTGTCTGAATGCAATGGAGGTCCGGAAGGTACCAAGTCTGGATTTTGAAGAGTTGGGTTTGGTCTCTGGGGTTGTCATCCCACAAAAGTTCAAGGTGCTAGTGTTTTCCAAATATGATGGGGTTTCATGTCCCAAAATGCACCTCTGATCTTATGTGAGGAAGATCCAACCTCACACTTTTGACAAAGACTTATGGGTCCACTTCTTTCAGGATAGTCTGTCCGGAACTCAACTAGAATGGTTCTACCAGCTGGAAAGGGCCAAAATCCGTAATTGGTAAGACCTGGCTGCTGCGTTCTATAAGCAGTATCATTACAATGCAGACCTTTCTCCCACTCGTACTCAACTCCAAAGTATGTCTATGGGTTCGAGCGAGGGCTTTAAGGACTATGCTCAGAAGTGGAGGGACTTAGCAGGAAGAGTCCAACCTCCCGTGTCTGATAGGGAGCTAGTGGATATGTTTATGGGTACCCTGTCTGGTCCATTTTTCAATCACCTGATTGGAAGCTCCTCAACCGACTTCACTGAATTGATTTTGACAAGAGAAAGGGTGGAAGCTGGAATTAGGAGTGGTAAGATCCAAAAGGATGCATCCTCCAGTGCTGTAAGGAAGCTATTTGCTAGGAAGAAAGAGGGTAGTGTTGTGTACCATCAATGAAATCAGGACAGAACTGAACGCCTTCCAGCGGTAGGGGTTGTCATGATATCTAAGCCTGCACCTACTCAATAAAGGAATAATCAGCAGAGAACAGAAAGACCGGTAAGACAGTTTACCTGGATAAATATGAATTTATACCAAGTTTTTCCTCATTTGTTGAAATCTAATATGGTAACCTTGCGGGAAGCTCCAAAAAATCCTAACACCGCCTCTCCTCGTTACAACCCTAATGATCGTTGTGCTTACCATTCAAAAAGTCCAGGCCATGATACCAACGACTGTTGGGCTTTGAAAAACAAGGTGCAAGACTTTCTCGAGGTGAAGGAAATTGAATTTGTCTGGTCCAGTTAAATAGATCCTAAGATTTTTCTGATGCCGATCCAGTCAAAGTTAATCCAAGACCTTCTCTGGTTCAGTCAGATCGACCCTAAGATCTCCCTGATTCGTATTCTAGTTGAAGATATTCCAAGACTTTTGTCTGGTCCAGTTAAATCGATCCTAAGATTTTTCTGATGCCGATCTAGTCAAAGTTAATCCAAGACCTTCTCTGGTTCAGTCAGATCGACCCTAAGATCTCCCTGATTCGTATTCCAGTTGAAGATATTCTAATACTTTTGTTTGGTCCAGTTAAATTGATCCTACGATTTTTCTGATGCCGATCCGGTCAAAGTTAATCCAAGACCTTCTTTGGTTCAGTCAGATCGACCCTAAGATCTCCCTGATTCCTATTCCAGTTGAAGATATTCCAAGACTTTTGTCTGGTCCAGTTAAATTGTTCCTAAGATTTTTCTGATGCCAATCCGGTCAAAGTTAATCCAAGACCTTCTCTAGTTCAGTCAGATCGACCCTAACATCTCCCTGATTCCTATTCCAGTTGAAGTTCAGACCACCTATTAACAGTCTCCAAATGGCATCTGTAAGCCCATTCCTGACATCACCTGGCTGATACCAATTCATGCGAGTGCACATTTCTGGGCACTCTAGTGTTCAATCATCTTCCACCTTCGGATCACGAAAGGCCCGAAAGCCAATCTATATCCTCAGGTTTAAGAAGATTGAACAGGGGCAGCTGTTGTACCCCAAAATTTGCCCTCTCATATTTCTCAAGACATGGCAAGAAAAATCTCCAAGTGGCTCAAGATTTCTCAAGAGTTGGACAATCAAGATATCTCCTAAGGCAGTCAACCTCAAATTAGGGTTTTGTGTTGCATCAAGATCCTTGAGCCCAAATGACCTCAAGTGCTCCCCAATGTCCTAATATGTTCTCAAGGTCATTGTTGTACCCCAAAATTTTCCCTCCCATATTTCTCAAGACTTGTCAAGGATAATCTTCAAGTTGCTCAAGATTGCTCAAGAGGTGGACCGTGAAGTCACCTCCTAAGGCAGTCAATTCAAAATTAGGGTTTTGTGTTGCATCAAGGTCCTTACATAAAAATGGCCTCAAATTCTCCCCAATGTCCTAATATGTTCTTAAGTTCATCCATGTCAAATTTCAAGCCTTGCAGAGGAAGTTTGGTCAGTCAATTGCTCAAGAGGCCCAAAAATCGATTGTGCTATGGCAAAAGTCAACTGTGACCCAAATACAGTCAAACCTCAAGATTTTTTGTCAACATTATCATTTTGAAGGATAATTCATCATATTATCAAGGTTTGATCATGATTCATCAAGGATTGCTCAAGATTCATCAAGATTCAAAAGTTGCTAAATTAGGGTTTTGTAGGAAAAGTCAACTCAACTTTGACCAAGCATAACATTCTCATACTTTATGAGAAATGACCCATACAAAGCTCATTTGTAAGAGGATGCAATTTTCTACAATCCATATTCACACTCGATGATCAAGAAATGCTCTCACAAAAAGTTACAAATTTGGACATTATAGGTCATTTTCGAAAGTCAACAAAAAAACATTTTTTGCCAAAGCTTATAACTTGAGCATGGAATATCAAAATGCGATGAGACCAAAAGGGTTGGTTAGAAGAAATCTCAAGGTTTCTAAAAAGTCAAAGAACACTTCCAAAAGATCAAAATTGAAGAAGTTATGCATTGTTGAAGTTGGGCATTTTTCCAAAAGTGCCAAAAGACAACTATCCTCAAAACTCCAATTTTTGACAAAAGGGCCCACTTTTTTCCACTTGATTTGGTCTTATCACACCACAAACGTGTCCCATATTCAATTTCATGACCAATCATTTATTTTTCTATTTTATTTGATTTTTATTGAATTAATTCATTTTAAATCAATATTAATTCAAATAAAACCCAAAAATTGATGGAATGAGATCTTTGTGATCATTACAGCTTGCAAATATCATGATACACTCAATGAAATTCGTATCAAGCATTGTTGTGCACAAAATATTTGATTTGAGGCATTTTTGGAAACTTTATCAATGGTGATCAAATGAAATCTCCAATCTTCAATACTCAAGGATTAAAGCCCAAAGTTTAACCTAAATTGCTTCCAATATACATGTACAAGTGAGACATACAAAGAACACAACCTGAAGCTGCCCAAAATGGCAAAACCAGAATTGAAAAAAGCTTGCAAAAGTGTGAGATCAAAACCTTGGTTAGAGCATGATTCAATCCAAGATCTCAACGTAGCTTCCTTGCCTGACATCCAGTGGAGCTAAAGCAATCAAAACCAGGCCTTGAGTGTCTTTGGAGATTCCGCTCTCGTGATCAGTCAGATCAAAGGCGAGTGGGATACGAAACACCTGAATCTTATTCCTTACAAGGAATTTGTATTGAAATTGCTTCCCCATTTCGAGGAGATAACCTTTGAACACTTCCCTAGAGAGGAGAATCAGTTGGCGGACGCGCTAGCTACGATGTCTTCTATGTTCAAAGTCAATTGGGACAACGAAGCTCCCCGGATCATCATTGAAAGATTGAACGAACCTGCACATTGATGTGATCTTGAGACTGAAGAAGTAACAGAAAAGCCCTGGTATCATGAGGTGAAGAGGTATCTCAAAGCTCAAGAATACCCTGAAGGTGCATCTTCTAATGACAAAAAGTTTCTAAGAAGGTTCACGGTGAAGTTCTTCATCAGCAATGGTATTCTCTACAAGCGTAACCATGATTCAACCTTATTGCGTTGTGTGGATAAGACTGAAGCAGCAAGGATCATGGCGGAGTTACATGAAGGTACATTCGGGACTCATTCCAGTGGACATACCATGGCAAAGAAAATCCTTCAGGCAGGATATTACTGGTCCACAATGGAAGCCGACTGTTATCAGCATTCTCGGACATGTCACAAGTGCCAAGTCTATGCTGATAAAGTGCACACACCTCCAGTTCCACTGAACATTTTGACAGCACCTTGGCCTTTTGCAATGTGGGGCATTGATATGATCGGCGAGATCAGACCTACAACATCTAACGGGCATCATTTCATCCTGGTAGCAATTGATTACTGTACAAAGTGGGTTTAAGCGGCTTCCTTTGCTACTGTAACCAAGAACGTCGTGGCATGGTTCATTCGGCACAATCTGATCTGTCGATACGGTGTACCAGAGAGGATCATTGTGGACAATGGTACCAATCTCAACAACAAGATAATCAGTGAGCACTGCGAGCAATTCAAGATACATCATCACAACTTTTCTCCCTACCAGCCGAAGATGAATGGGGCTGTTGAAGCGGCTACTAAGAACATTAAGAAGATTGTGCAGAAGATGACAGTAACATACAAAGACTGGCACGAGATGTTACCATTTGCTCTTCATGGGTATCGTACCTCAGCACGGACGTCAACAGGGGCAACACCCTATTCCTTGGTATATGGCATGAAGGCAATCTTGCCCATTGAAGTTCAGATACCCTCTCTTCGGATCATGAAGGATGCAGGTTTGAGCGAAGATGACTGGATTCAGACCCGGCTTGATCAACTGAACCTAATCGACGAAAAAAGACTTACTTCTATTTGTCATGGTCAGACGTACCAAAAACGGATGATCAAGGCATTTAACAAGAAAGTTAGACGACAAGAGTATCAAGTTGGGGACCTGGTAATCAAGCGCATTATTCTACCTCAAGGTGATCCCAGGGGCAAATGGACCCCTACTTACGAAGGGCCATTTGTGGTTAAGAACATTTTCTCACGAGGAGCTATGATTCTAACCACCATGGATGGTGACGACCTTCCTCACCCCGTCAATGCAAACATAGTGAAAAGATACTACGCATAATCAATGACCCGCTAGGTTGACTGGCCTAGGCAAAAATAAGGGCTTCCGGCGAACCAAAAGGGTTCGGGCAAAAATAAGGTATGAAAATGAAAAAATCTATACACCCGGAAAGTCGAAAACCTGAAAAGGCGGCTTGGGCAAAAAAAGGGTATCCTGGTGGAATGGAAACCCGAAAGGGCGGTCCAGGAAAAAATTAGGGATCAAAGCGTAACATTATGTCTCATTGGATCACCTTGCATCCAGACTTCAGTATCAGCTATCAAGCTCAGAAGGCACTAACCAATCTGATTCATCTTCAACCAATAGCAAACTGATGAGATTCTCGAGGACATAAGGGCAATAGCAGAGTTGGAACCCAGTGGGATTATTCACATAGCTGTTTTGTTTTCTTTTTACAAATTGTATAAATTCTATTTGTTCGGCGGCGTTCTCTTACTAGGACCTCAGCGTCTTGTACAAAAACACCTATTTACAGGCCAGACTTCAAAATCAATACAATTCATTTTCAAACAAATTTCAAACTGTTTTTTCTTTACCTGTTTTGTTTTGCGAAGAACGTCCAATGTTCATTTTTTGATATATGCATTTGACATTAATTGCTTCTCATAAATATTTACATGCGAAACAAAAGTTGAATTGCTGGTAATATCAGAAGCAGGGGCAATAAGAATTGTCTGAACTGCGTAAGTGCTTTGTCCACCAGGTACCAAGGTAGATTCAGCTGAAGAATATGACCAAGATACCTTCACTCCCCGCAGAATAAGACAGTAATGGTAGCTCTCTCCCAGCTGAGACTTGCAACTAGGTATAAATCAGTAATACTCTCCCCAAGCAGAGTTAGCCTACCATCAGCCCTAAAAAGGTTGGGTATCCCCAGAAGGTCTTAATCATCCCCAGCGGAGTTTATCATTGAAATCCCTAGCCGAGTTTAAAGATATTCCCCAGCAAGTATAAGAGTATCCCCAACAGTCTTACTATTCCTCAACGGAGTATAAGAATGTTCCCCGGCGGAATACAAGATACCCCCAGTGAAGCCATTTCCCCAGCGCAGTCTAAAAAAGCTTTCCCAACAGAGTTGAATCATCGTCCCCAGTAGACTTTGGATGTTTATCCCCGGCGGAGTACAATAAATCTCCCAAGCCAGGTTCAAAGGATCATTCCTAGCAGAATTCAGAGGATTATCCCCACAAGAGTCTAACTGGGTTATCCCCAGCAAGTTTCAACTCAAAGATCATCCCCAGCGAAGTTCTTTCTTTCCCCAAACAGGAGTTCAATTCTCAACAGATTCTGTATCACCAGCAACGGTAATCCATCCCCAGCGGAGTTTATCATTGAAATCCCCAGTGGAGCTTATTAGCGGAATACCCAGCGGAGTTTATCGTTAAAATCCTCAACAGAGCATCTCTTCCCCACAGAGTAATTCCCCTCGGAGTAATCTCTTCATCGTTTTATTCCCCAATGGAGTCATCTCCTCCTGCAAGTTTATTCTCACAATCATCTTCGTTCATCATCCCCAGCGGAAACGAAGAACTCAACTCTATTTTCCAACAGCTCCGGGATTTATTTTCCCCAGCTAAAACATTACATGTCAATACATCATGATGCATGCATATACACATCATACCATACAATCTCATTTGTGTTGAGAACATCATTGCTTGATCCATATCATGCATTGCATATGACTGACCTTTACCTTTCAGGAACGATGCAGTTAAACTCTCAACCAGTCAATGGAGAAAAAATCAGTTAAATTGATTCCTAAAGATTTTTCTGAGACAACCTGTCAATAGAGACAACCCGTCAATGGAGATAACCTGTCAATGGAGACAACCCGTCAATGGAGACAACCCGGTAATGGAGACAACCTGTCAATAGAGACAACCCGTCAATGGAGACTACCTGTCAATAGAGACAACCCGTCAAAAGAGACAACCCGTCAATGGAGACAACCCATCAATGGAGACAACCCGTCAATGGAGACAACCTGTCAATGGAGACAACCCGTTAATAGAGACAACCCGTCAATGGAGACAACCTGTCAATGGAGACAACCCGTCAATAGAGACAACTCGTCAATGGAGACAACCTGTCAATGGAGACAACCCGTCAATGGAGACAACCTGTCAATAGAGAAAACCCGTCAATAGAGACAACCCGTTACTGGAGACAACCCGTCAATAGAGACAACCCGTCAATGGAGACAACATGTCAATGGAGACAACCTGTCAATAGAGACAACTCGTCAAAGGAGACTCCCCGTCAAAAGAGACAACCTGTCAACAAAGACAAAACGACCTACCGACAATCTCCAAATGGCATCTGTAAGCCCATCCCCGACATCACAAGGTTGATACTACTTCATGTGAGTGCAAATTTCTGGGCACTCTAGTGTTCAATCACCTTCCACCTTCGGATCACGAAAGGCCCGAACGCCAATCTATATCCTCAGGTTTAAGAAGATTGAACAGGGGAAACTGTTGTACCCCAAAATTTTCCCTCCCATATTTCTCAAGACTTGTCAAGGATAATCTTCAAGTTGCTCAAGATTGCTCAAGAGTTGGACAGTTAAGTCACCTCCTAAGGCAGTCAATTCAAAATTAGGATTTTGTGTTGCACCAAGGTCCTTACATCCAAATGTACTAAAATTCTCCCCAATGTCCTAATATGTTCTTAAGTTCATCCATGTCAAATTTCAAGCCTTGCAGAGGAAGTTTGGTCAGTCAATTGCTCAATAGGCCCAAAAATCGACTGTGCTAGGGCAAAAGTCAATTGTGACCCAAATATAGTCAAACCTCAAGATTTTTTGTCAACATTCTCATTTTGAAGGATAATTCATCATTTTATCAAGGGTTGATCATGATTCATCAAGGATTGCTCAAGATTCATCAAGATTCAAAAGTTGCTAAATTAGGGTTTTGTAGGAAAAGTCAACTCAAAGTTGACCAAGCATAACTTTCTCATACTTTATGATAAATGACCCATCCAAAGCTCATTTTGAAGAGGATTCAATTTCCTACAATCCATATTCACACCCCAAGATCAATAAATGCTCTCACAAAAAGTTACAAATTTGGACATTATAGGTCATTTTTGAAAGTCAACAAAAACACCTTTTTTTCCAAAGCTTATAACTTGAGCACGGAATATCAAAATGCGATGAGACCAAAAGGGTTGGTTAGAAGATATCTCAAGGTTTCTAAAACGTCCAAGAACACTTCCAAAAGTTAAAAATTGAAAAAGTTATGCATTGTTGAAGTTGGGAATATTTCCAAAAGTGCCAAAAGACAACTATCCTCAAAACTCCAATTTTTGACAAAATGGCCCACTTTTTTCCACTTGATTTGGTCTTAACACACCACACACGTGTCCCATCTTCAATTTTATGACCAATCATTTATTTTTCTATTTTATTTTATTTTTATTGAATTAATTCATTTTAAATCAATATTAATTCAAATAAAACCCAAAAATTGATGGAATGAGATCTTTGTGATCATTACAGCTTGCAAATATCATGATACACTCAATGAAATTCGTATCAAGCATTGTTGTGCATAAAATATTTGATTTGAGGCATTTTTGGAAACTTTATCAATGGTGATCAAATCAAATCTCCAATCTTCAATACTCAAGGATTAAAGCCCAAAGTTTAACCTAAATTGCTTCCAATATACATGTACAAGTGAGACATACAAAGAACACGGCCTTAAGCTTCCCAAAACGGCCAAACCAGAATTGAAAAAAGCTTGCAAACTTCTGAGATCAAAACCTTGGTTAGAGCACGATTCAATCCAAGATCTCAACGTAGCTTCCTTGCCTTACATCCAGTGGAGCTAAAGCAATCAAAACCAGTCCTTGAGACCCCTTGAATCACGCTGTAAGTCATCCTGAACATAGCCCTGTGCACGAATTCACAACCTTGGATTCTTGCATTTTCTTGCCAAAATATTGATATATTTGTGATCCTTGCATAATTTCTAAGCATTCTGCATTGTTTAATTTTGTTTTCATAGCCTGTATTGTAATGCCCGAATATAGGGTTTCTTTTCTTGGTTTTTAGGCATTTGCTTTGCATGTAAAATTAGGACTAATAATAGGTATAGAGATGATCAGGGAAGAGGGACGAACATGATGATGGTCCCCGTTTGCGTTTTCATGGCCTGTGGTGCATTTTAGATTGAACCTAGGGATGTTGCTACGGATTCAAATCTGCAGGAAATAAACCAGGTTGTTCAAGGAAGAAGACGACCACGTGTCTTCTCCCAATTGGCTAATTCAAAAATTACGCGCTTTTATTTTTTTTATTCAGGCATAATTGATTATTGTGCATATAATATTCATTGTTTATCTTATTAACAAAAAGAACCAATAGCTCAGCTGGCAAGGCGTTAGTGCATGATCCATTGGGACCTGGGTTCGAATCCCAGGTCCCCCAAAACATTTATTTGATTTTTATTCAGGTGATTCTATGTGATATCCAAAGGGTGATCCACCATACGCTTGCAAATATCAACCTGCCAGATGGCCTCCAGGCCAGATCTGGTGGATAGGAATGAGGGTCTACCATATACTCAAGTCAACTAGCGCACACTGGATGGGAAAAGTCAAAGCTGGCTTGGACGTATTGGGCCTCAGAAATGTTATTTTCACACTCAAATTGGGCCCAGCACCCCCCTTTTTGGTTATTTCTTTTCTTTTAATATTTTATTTATTTACTTCTTTTATTTTTATTCTTAATTAATTACTAACCAAATAATTAATATTTTTCTTAATAAAAATCAGAAAACATAAAAATATTATTTTTATTAATTTCATTATTTTATTTTGTAAATACATATTAATTAATTAACTTAATTTTTAAATAGGTCTAACGTTAATATTTTTGTAATAAATTAAAATCAGCGTAGAATTAGGTTTTTAATAATTTTAATCAATTTTATTTTATTTCCTTAAACATAACCAAAAATCCAAAAATATTTTCATCATTTAATTTTAATTTAATTGTTCATTTAATTTAATCCCATCTAATTCAAAAAATAAGTAAAAATCTTTTCTTTAATAAAAAAGGGTCAAAACCCTAAAAAATACGCCGATTTAATTTTCTCGGACGCGATCCACTTCAATATTGTAATTGCTTCAAGTATGTAATAGCTTTTAAATTAGGACTTTAATTTATTTATCGCTTTATTTACTTTCCGCAATTTAAATTAAAGGGTTTGTTTTTGGCGATGTAAATACCCGACGCCTTGTAATAGTTTAGATTTAATTTCCACAAATTTAAATTCCGCAACTATTAACTGTTAGATGTTTGATAAATAGGGAATGCATGACAAGATCAATCTTTAACCTAAAATCAACATAGCTCACCCATGACATGTACAGATAAAATTAACCGAAAAAAACACACCCGCACATGCCACTCTTAGGGTACACCTCACTTGGTTGCCTCGAACGTGGTCATTGAGTATAGGAATTTTTAGAGGTCATCCTCTTGTCCAAAGATCATAAGTTGCCTCGAAACGGTTGCCTCGGATAAAAATGATCTAAGACATTAGGGTTACCGCTAAGGCGTCCTAACATTGCTTTAGTGACCATACGTCCCTTAATCGAATTGACCCAAAAACTCCAACGACGGTGCTACCTACTCCTCAATAGTGGGATAACATTGTCTAAAGGACATTTGTATAGATTAATTCCTTTTTGAGTAGGTAGATGGTTCTTAAGTACTTGCTCCTTTTAAAAAAACAAAACAAAACTTTTCGCACTTACATTCTCTTCAAAACAAAAACTCTTTCAAACCCACAAACACAAATAAAAGGAAACTTTTGAAAACACAATGAGCAATTACCTAAGAGCCCGTGGATAACCACTGATAGAAAGGGTGCTAACACCTTCCCTTTCTACAATATACCTCCCGAACTTGAGAAACATCTCAAAAAGGAATTTTTCTATGCTTTTGTCCTTTCCTTGTTGGATAAAATAAAAGACGGTGGCGACTCTTGCTTACCGCGACATTTTGCGAAAACAAACGCAAAACGCGAACCAAAATTCCAAAACAGTCAGTTCTCATTCCCACCGATCACAGTCATCCATGTCAAATTTCAAGCCTTGTAGAGGAAGTTTGCTAAACCAATCGCTCAAAGGGTCCCAAAATCGGTTGTGCTAGGACAAAAGTCAACTATGCCCCAAATACAGTCAAACTTCAAGACTTTTTGTCAACATTCTAATTTTGAAGGATATTTCATCATTTGATCAAGGGTTGATCATGATTCATCAAGGATTGCTCAAAATTCATCAAGACTCAAAAGTTGTTAAATTAGGGTTTTGTAGGAAAAGTCAACTCAACTTTGACCAAGCATAACGTTCTCATACTTTATGAGAAATGACCCATCAAAAGCTCATTTTAAAGAGGATGCAATTTCCTACAATCTATCTCCATACCCCAAGATCAGGAAATGCACTCACAAAAAGTTACAAATTTGGACATTATAGGTCATTTTTGAAAGTCAACAAAAACACCTTTTTTTCCAAAGCTTATAACTTGAGCATGGAATATCAAAATGAGATGAGACAAAAAGGGTTGGTTATAGGACATCTCAAGCTTTCTAAAAAGTCAAATAACACTTCCAAAAGTTCAGAATTGAAGAAGTTATGTGTTGTTGAAGTTGGGCATTTTTGCAAAATTGCCAAAAGTCAACTATCCCCAAAACTTCAAATTTTGTCAAATGGGCCCATTCTTTTCCACTTGATTTGATCTTGTCACACTACACACGTGTCCTAGATTCAGTCTTGAGTCCATTTGTCAATTTTATTATTTTATTTGATTTTTTAATGAATTATTTCATTTTAAATCAATTTAAATCAAATAAAATCACAAAACTTGATTACATGAGATCTTTTTCTATTTTCAGGACCTAATCATCATCAATGTCATGATCAAATTCGTATCAAGCATTCCATGTGCAAAAAGATTGGATTTTGGACAAAATAGGCAAGCTTTCAATGGTGGATCAAATCAAATCCCATGACATCAATGTGCAAGGATTCAATCCACATTTGTTGACCTAATGCATTGATTATTACTTATACAAGCCAAAGCACACGAGATCAAGAGCTAGAGGCTGCAGAATCATCAAGAACCAAACTTGAAAAAAGGCAAAAAAGTGTGAAACTGAAATCGTTCTTAGAGGCAAATTCAACACCAAAACTCAACACCAATCCATTGCTGGACAATCACTGAACCTCCTGCAATCAAAAGCAAGCTCTCACACGCTCTCAAACGCACTGTAAGTGATACGCGAACTCCCTCTGAATTTGATTTCGTGTTTCAAAATCTATCTATCATTAAAAGAAACCAATGGTATATTTGCAATCACTAGATAATTTCCAAGCTTTCCATATTATTTGATTGTGTTTATCTGCTCTATAACGCAAAACGCCATTTTAGGGTTTCCTAGGTTTTTTTTAGGGGTTTTTGTTACAGGTAAGATTAGACCTGTTAATGGCCATGGACATGACCGGAGGAGGAAGACAAGCACAACCATGGCCTTGGATGGAGTTTATATGGCCTGAGATGGGTTTTTGAAACAACCTACGCTTTTAGCTGCGGATTTAAATCCGCAGGTAATCTCTGTGCAAACCTGAGGACAGGGACGACAACGTGTCCCCATCTGATTACCCCATTCAAACTTGGCGCGTTTTCTTTTTTATTTCTAGTATATTAATGTGTTTTCCCTTTTGTTTATTATTGTCCATTATACTAACAACTAAAACGCGTTGTTAAGTGGCAGTGGAGTGTATGCAATGACTTACAGGACCTGGGTTCGAATCCCAGGTCCCCCATATGCTTTATATTATTTTTTCACAGGTTATCCAGTACAAACCAAGGCTTAAGACCTATCATATGCCCTCAAATATCAAAGCACCAGATGGCCCAAGGCCATATCTGGTGATTCAGGTTGAATGTCCACCATGGAATTGAGTCAATGGGCGCATAGAGAATCAGGAAGGTCAATGCAGGCCAATTCAATTGGGCCTCAGAATTGCTAGCAAAACCACCAAATTGGGCCCAAAACCCCCCTAAGTCTTTCTATTTTATTTATTTTATTTATTTATTTGATTAATTATTTTTATTACTAACTAACCAATTAAAACTTTTTCTTAATAAAATTAAAAACCAAAAATATTTTATTTATTAAAATTAAATTTCAGTATTTTATTTTTATTAACAAAATCAATTAATTAATTTAGTTTTAATTAGGAATAACTTTAATATCTTTTTGCAATAATTAAAATTAACTTAGACAATTAGGTTTTATTAATATTGATTAAATTATTTTTATTTCTTTAAATACATAAAATCCAAAAATATCATTTTTATTAATTAATTTATTTATTTATTAATTTAATGTTTAATTTAGTTTAATTTCTTTCTTAATTCAAAAAATAACCAAAAAAAAATTTCTTGAATAAAAAAGGGTCAAAACCCTAGAACTCGCCCGATTTAATTTCTCGCACGCGATCCATTTTATTTCAATATTGTATTTGTTTCTGAAATGTAATAGATAATTAGGACTTTACTATTTTTACCGTTTTATTTATTTTCCGCATTTTAATTTCTAGGGTTGCTTTTGGCGATGTAAATACCCGACGCCTTGTAATTTAATTTCCGCAATTTAATTTCCGCAACTTATAAACTGTTAGATGTTTGATAATAGGGAATGCATGACAAGATCGAATTTTTAACCTAAAATCAACCTAGATAACCATTGACATGTACAAAGACAAAATAACTGAAAAACAACACACTCGCACATGCGCACTCTTAGGGTACACCCCACTTGGTTGCCTTTGTATGTGGTCATTGAGTATAGGAAGTTTTAGAGGTCGCCCTCTTGTCCAAAGATCATAGTTGCCTCGAAACGGTTGCCTCGAAAAAATGATCTAAGACATTAGGGTTACCGCTAAGGCGTCCTAACATTGCTTTAGTGACCGCACGTCCCTTAATCGAATTGACCCTTAAAACTCCAACGACGATGCTACCTACTCATCAATAGTGGGATAGAATTGTATAAAGGACATTAGCACAGATTGATTCCTTCTTCGAGTAGGTAGATGGTTCTTAAGCACTTGCTCTTTCAAAAAAAAACCTTTTTCACACTTACATCTTTCAAACAAAAACTCTTTTCAAACCCACAAACACAAAGAAAAGAAAATTTTTAAAACACTTTGAGCAACTACCTAAGATCCTGTGGACAACCACGGATAGAAAGGGTGCTAACACCTTCCCTTTCTATAATCTACCCCCCGGACACGAGAAACATCTCGAAAAAGGAATTTTTCTGTGCTTTTTACTTTCCTTGTTAGATAAAATAAAAGACGGTGGTGACTCTTGCTTACCGCGACATTTTGCGAAAACAAACGCAAAACGCAAACCAGCATTCCAAAAACAGTCAGTTCTCTCCCACCGTATCACAGTCTTCGGAAAAATCTTAGTCATTTTCTTCTCCTCCATGAAAGGAATCACTTGGGCAGCTACTTCGTGCCATCTCTGCACATACTCTTTGAACGATTCCCTGTCTTTCTGAACCATGGCCTTAAGTTGGTCACGATCGGGCGCCATGTCCACATTGTACTTGTATTGTTTGATGAATGCTTCCCCCAAATCATTAAAAGTATGGATGTTGGTGTTGTCCAAGCTCATATACCATTTCAGTGTTGCGCCGGTCAAACTATCCTGAAAAAAGTAAATCAGCAGACGATGATCATCGGTGTGGGTAGACATTCTTCTTACGTACATCACCATGTGAGAACGAGAGCAAGTGTTTCCCTTGTACTTCTCAAATTCTGGGACCTTGAACTTAGCAGGTACCTTTACATTCGGGACCAAACACAGCTCATTCACATTCTGCCCAAATAGCTCTTTTCCCCTAAGAGCCTTCATCTCTCTTTTCATTTTATCAAACTGGTCTTGAAAATCATCCATTTTGTCTTAAAGACCCAAGTTTTCACTTGGTGGATGGAAAGGACGACACACATCTTCATTAACAAACGGAACCAAATTCACCGAAGGAGGTGCAACAGGAACAATATGTACCACAGGAGGTGCCGGAGTAACAACAGTCTGAACCACTGGAGCATCTTGAGGGCCAAGATTGAAACCTTCAGGTGCAAAATTCTTTGGCATTCCCCATGGATAACCTTGAGGCATACGGTTTTGAACAACAGCCAGAGCAGCGGAGACAGGAACAGTCGGAACTTTAGTACTTGCTCTTGTTGGTTGAGGTTGAACACTCGATGGATGATTATGAGCAACCACCAGAGCTTCCATCAGAGTAGTCAAATTGGCCAAGCCGGCCTTCAAAGCAGAAACTTCTTCGCGCAGCTCGCGATTCTCCTGCTCTAAGTTGTCCATCTTCTTTTTGAAATTAGTCGGAGTGTTGTAGTGATGAGTCAGCTTGCTGAATAAAGTAAAGAAGTTGGGTAAGACACCTGGGTAAGCATAACAAATGCAAGAAATATGGGCAATATGATGCATGATATGCAATGCACATGATTATTTTTACTTCATTATTTAATATTTCAAGGGATTTAAGATTTATAGACATATTACAAACATCAAAGTAATAAAGTTTTTGAAATACTGGAAGTTTTTATTATAATAACTTCAAAATGGATTACAAGTTTCAATGATCCCAAGTACAAGATGAAAATACAATCTAAAATCCTTAGAAAAGGAACTGATGGAGATTAATCTGTACGCTGGCGCTTCCCTGTGAGCCTGGAAATCTGAGCCCTCAACCTCTGGTTTTCTTCCACATGTTTGATGGCAACCTCCCTCCAATCATCTGGATCAGAAAGTGAGTAATCAGCACCTGTTTGAGGCTTAGGGGAAAATAAATCCCCTTGCCTCTTCATAGACTCAACCGCTCGACTCTCAAGGATCTCGATCAAATCGTCTTTCTCCTTCAAGTCTGCTCTATAGGAACTCTCTAAAGTCTGGAACATCTTCTTCCAAGCATCCCTTTCCTGTTGCATCCTAACCAAAGCGAGTTGTAGCTCTTCTAGATCATCTAATAAGGGAGGGGTGGTCTTCACAAATAGGTCAGGCATGGGTGTCTCCCGAGTATACGGCATCTTCAACTGAATGGCTCTCGATCGGACCCACTGAAGATATGGCTCCAAAGAAGCAGCACCCCTAGGTCCCAAATCTTTCCTACTCTTCTTATGAATGTGACGCCAGGCCTTCGCAATCTTTTCCCTAACTTCCCTGTGGTCTTCTCCTTCCTTTATAAAGAACCTACTCAAATGAATAATGTTCAGTTTATCCCTCATCGGATAACCAAGTTATCATTGTGCAAGAACAGGATTATAGTTAATTGCTCCCTTTGTACCAAGAAGAGGCACATTGGGGGAACTACCACAATTGTCAATAATCTCCACATCCTGATAAGCTTGATGATACCAATCAATATCTGAATAAGTAAGTGCCATGGTCTTAGGAGCCCAACGGGGTTCCTTCTTGACATCCCAAAAAGCATCAGACTGAGGCATATGAGAGATGAACCATCGATACAACAAAGGCGTGCAACAGATAATCATTCCCCCATGATAAGAATTCCGAAGATGAATAGAGTAATAAGCATCACCCAGTAGTGTAGGAACTAGGTTTCTAATCCTGAAGATCCTGATAGCATTAATGTCGACAAACTTGTCCACGTTAGGAAATAAGAACAATCCGTAAGCAAGTAGAGCAAAGATGGCCTCAAAAGCAATTGTACTCTTCATTCTAGCAAAGTAACGAGCTTTCTCCAATAAGAACTGAGCTGGTAATCCTCTAATCCCTCCTTTGGTAGTCATATGGGCTTCCACCTCAGACTTCCCCAGATGAATCAAAGCAGCAATCTCATGTGGTTTTGACTCGCCCTCCAAACCAGTAAAAGGAACACGATCGGTAACAGGTAAACCCAATAGATAAGAATACTCCTCCAGTGTAGGCATCAACTGATAATCGGGAAAAGTAAAGCAGTGACACACCAGATCATAGAACTAGATTAAGGTCGAGAGAATACCCTCCTTCATCTTCAGCTTCATGAGAGGAATAATGGATCAATACTTCTTCCGAAAGTCTGCAGAACACTCGATCTCCGGAATTAGACTGACCAACTCATCTATCTTGGGATCCTTGAAACTGTATTTCCAGGTCTTTCTCTTTCCATAATCCATGGTTAAAAGTACCTGAGATATTCACAAATAGTCAACCTTTAAATCCCTTGAAATATTGTTTTCTTCAAAAGATGCTTATGAGTGCATGGATGCATGATGCAATAATCACACACAAGATCACACATATATGGTTCATAGGTTCAACGTCACGAGCATGAGGTCTAAGGTACTACCCATAAAGTGTCGGTCTAATAGTTATCACCTGCTGAACAAGGTTCTAGAGGTTCCCAGAGTCTACATCTTTCCTTCAGATATTACCAACTTCTCGATTAATCGGTAATTAGTAATATTCTCAAGAAAGACTCGTCCGAGCGTAGTATCGCGTGACAACTATTTCCGAATTACTCCGTCATAGCTTTCGCACTACACCTAAGAGGCCAAGATGGGTTTGGTATTCTACAATCCTTAGTTTCAGCAGGCTCCCAGGTCGAAAGCAGTACGTCTTCCCGATTACTCGGTAAACGACACTACAGTCAAAGGGGCCTTCACTGAGTGGGGGATCTCATGCCTCCTTTTTTGGGATTACTCCCTCAAAGTTAAAATGACTATACCGCCCGTCCTATCTTAAAGTTTTCCCAAGTTCGGGTATAGGACTTATGAGTAATCACCAAAAACCCTCAAAAACAGGAAAATCCAAACAAACATATATACAAAATATAACACATAAACACAAAATCACATATACAAATATAAACAAATATAGGCTCAACCCACTTAGGGATGGACCAGCAAGAGGTCAATATGTCCCCAGTGAAGTCTCCATTTTTCTGTAGCGGTAGAAATGTTCAAGACTAAGCCATTGGATTAACTAGACATTATACAAATCAAAATAAAAATCGTCACTGCGCTTTATTGTTTCCAAAGGAATGGGAAAAGAGCGAATAACCCAAAAAGAGGGGGAAAGATTCAAGGTAAGTGGGTTGGTTATGCAAAGGGAAGGTATTAGCACCCTAAACATCTACGGTACTCCGTAGTAATCTCTTTTGTAAAATATGTATATTTTGGCTACAAAAATGTGTTGTATATAAAATGGATGGTAGAGGTGAGAAAAGAAACATTTTTATGATTTTTGCACCCGCCGCGGTTGCGAACCTTTAGTGCCTACGTACCACCTTTCGTGCAATAGGGAATCAGGGTACACGTAGTTCCTCTTTTAAAAATTTGAAACACAAGTGTGTTGGTTGATTTTAAGAGATAAGACATCATCGTCATTGTTCGTGTGGACAAACATACTTACTACCCACAATCATGAGAAAGGAGAATTTGCATCATCTCAGAGTGGAGGATATGGCTTGGATTTTAAAATAAAAAATGCCTCACTCAACACCCAACTGGAAAATATCTCACTTTACAACATATTGTAGAAGTATAGTTGTTTGCATCACTACAAGGATTGACAAGAGTCTAATATTTTGAGAAAAGTTTAAAGATAAAAGCCAAAGTGGCAAAATGGTTTGAAAAAAGATTGATTGACTTTTAGTCTTCTCACAAAAAAGGTCAAGGTATTATTAAATTGATTGAAGTTTATTTATGAAATTTTTTTGAAAATGCATGGACCTAAGTCCAAGTTTATTATGAAAGTGTTTCAAGTTTCAAAACAAGAAGGGTTTTCAAAAGGAGGGAGAATATTTTTGAAATTAAAGAAAATGGGAGGAGAAGAAGAGACTATCTTAAAGCATAATGTAAAAGCTAAGGATAACGACCATCTAACCAACAAGAAGCCAAAGCTTGACATTATGAGAAAAGATAGAATTCCCATTCTTTGGATTTAAACCAAGCAAGCAAAGATACTAGACCTCTTCAAGTGTATTAAGTCTTCACAAAAATTGGGCAGAGTAACGGCTGTATATGGGTGAATTCCAGATTACAAACAGAGAATGTAATCACAAAAACCTGCACACAAAAACAAACAAGCAACTCAATGTCTTGAGGTAAATCTCAAGAACTCCAGACAAAATAATCAGATAAGATCACAAGGTATCCAAGATAGGCCAAGGTTTCTAATCCTAAGTCCAATAAATAGTCCCATGCTCCATAATGCCAAGGATAGTAACCAAATAGCCCAAGTACCATTAAGAGTTTTTTAGGGTTTATGTTTATTATTAAGTATCTTAAGAAAAGAAAAGAAAAGCTCAAGTGAGCAAAGTAAAAATGAAAAGAAAATAAATGCTCAATTGAGAAAAGATTAAAATGGCATGAAATGTAAATGCTGAAAAATAAATAGTACATAAAGCATAAAAAGAATAAAAGCATAAGATAAAACAAGTCAATAATTAGTGGTTAGTTGGATGACCATCTTGAAACTTGCATTTGGAACTCATTAGAGGATTGGTAGAACCAAAGCCTCCATACAACAAGTTGCATTTGCTTTTTGTCAAGTATATCATCCATTTGGAATTCTCAAAAGTACCATTTAATGATCAACAATGTTTAAGTGATCCGCGTTGACCAAAAGTGTTGTAGATCCATTAGAGGATTGGTAGAACCAAAGCCCCCAGACAATGAATCTCAAGGTTATTGGATCAAAGAGATCAAATTAACATACTTGGGCTTGCAATCATAAGTTTGGGCCACGAATGATCATTTATTCGAATCGGGACAAAATTTAGTACTATGTTAAGCAATCGTAAGTGGACTTATATAGGAGTCGCACCTATTTTGAGGCCAGTCAATAGCAATCTATGCACCATTTTTTTTGAGACATGATATAGAGATCATGCTCCAACAAGACATAGTGCAATAAGAAGGGGATGAGATGAAGAGGGATAGGGTAAAAAGAATGTACAAACCACATTTGAATTAAATTTTAATCAAACTATTATTAAAATCATTCATCCATTTTTTTGTGGAGTTAAACTCAACACTATGGATCCAATGATGTTAATAAAGTTCATGATCCAAAATCTAACCCAAGATCAACCAGAAAATAATCACAAAATAATATCACATTTAATATATACATTTAGAAAGGTAAAAAAAATGTTTAAATAAGAAAGTAATGAGGAAAATGTCAATTATGTTCAAATTAATTAAGAAATAAAAAATAAGGCCATAGAAAAATCAGAAATTGATCCAAATATTTTTATAGAAATTTTGGTAATTTTTAAAAGTCAGAAACTATTTTTAAACTATTTAAAATTTCTAAAACTAACATAAAATAGATCAAAAATAGTAAACCTCAATATAAAATTCTATAAAATTTTCAGAAAGTCAAAAATATGCAAAATAATATTTATGAATTTTTTCGAAATTAAAAAAATGTCAGAAAGTATTTTTTAAGTAATTAAAATAAAGCAAATAATACAAAAAATATAAAAAATATCAAATGTTAAAATAAAAATGTGAAAAAATATTCATGAGATCAGAAATAATTCAAAGTATTTTTGTGTATTTTTTCATAATTTTTGGATAAAAAATAAAAGAGTTATGAATTTTTGAAAATTTAATCAAATAAAATATAAAATCAGAAAATAAAATAAAACCAAAAAGATGTGGACCATCAGATCATAGTCAAAACGTGTTAGTAATCTAATCCAATAGACTAGACGCGTTGTGCTTGATATGGACCTTAGTGAAACACGCATGTGATCAGAAAAAGGGAATCCAATGAAATTAAAACGCTTGGCACGCTATCATTGGCTGAGACAAGACATGTCATCGTCTTCAACCTCCAGACACCCTGCAATGGGGAATTTGTGAGATCCTTCAAAATGGAAAAATTAGGACCCCAGGCTAGCATCATTGAACTCGTCTCTTCAAGACGATTCTAACACAACCATCGCCCCAAATTTATATAAGGTATGGTGAGAGATATGAATCAGAAACTCAGAAAATAGCGAGCACCTTCAATTTGAGATTTCTCTCTCAATTCTCAATGGATTTAAAAATTGTAAGCAATTAGAATCAGACAAAGGAGTAGAATAGATTAAGGCTTGGTTTGGATCCAAATGGTGGAGAATTCTACCTTTTCGAAGTTCAAGTAAAAAGCTCTGAAACTGGACTTTTGTAGCTTGAATTATGGGTCGTTTTGATTGGTTTAAGTGCTGGAGAGTTTGTATGAAGTTCAAGGATGATGAATGCGCAAAGAATTTTGGAAAAGGAAGCTTAAATTTCAAAAACTGAATGAAAAAAAAGTGGGTTCGTGTGAGGTTTTGGCAGGTTGTTCTTGGCTCTCTAAGTTTGGGAAAACGAATGGGATAGTTCATGTATTTATAGGAGAAGAAAATGGGATCAAAAGGAAGAGTGAATGATGCGTTTTGGAGGGAATTCGTGTGGGTCTGCATCATGAAGAAAGTGTGACTCAATTTTGATCAAAACTTAGCTAAATCTTGTGTTTCATGATGCTAAACTCTTTTCGGAAGTTGCTAATCATGATTAGAAACAAAAACGCGTGGAAAACATGTGATTAGAAGCCGAAACAAATATTTCAAAATCCTGACTTTGTGAAAAATTCAGTTTCAAGTTACCAAATTCAAATCTATGGCATTTCCAACTCAAGGGGTCTTAGGGCATAAGTCTTGATGCTTTGGAAAGATGGGGTTACAAGCTTTGCAATGGAAAAAGAATGGAATCAAATGGATGCTTGAGCTGAAAGTTACATGGAGTCAAAGTTGAAGAAAAAGAGTTGACTTTCCATACTTAGAAATATTTCAAATTCTTCTTCAAAAATGACCTATAATCTTTTGTATCCAAACATGGCCTTATACTTAGAATTTTCTCTTGACAAAAATATATGGAATGAAGTAGACCTCTTGAATGACATTTTGAAATTTGAACCACCCAAAATCTCCAAAAATTGAGCAAGTTATGACTTGTTGAAATTGGCCAAAAATCATGAAATGACCTATAATCTTTTGCATTCTTAAGGCAACTTCCATCCATTTTCTCACTTTGCACATAAATGAAGGCAAAAAGTACACATCCGAAAGATCATCATGGAAAAATAATGGACTCAAGGTGATAAAAATTGACCAAGTTATGACCATTTGAAGTCACATAGGTAAAATTGGTGATTCATCTAGATGACTTGTAATCTTTCTTCCACACCAAGTTCCTTCCACATGAAAACTCCT
Source organism: Vicia faba (assembly GCA_948472305.1). Lineage (NCBI taxonomy): Eukaryota > Viridiplantae > Streptophyta > Magnoliopsida > Fabales > Fabaceae > Vicia > Vicia faba. Next base: position 1,433,562,508 of record OX451741.1, on the reverse strand, counting down.
TGGAACTTTTGAAGTGATTTGTTGGTAACTCTTTAAAGAGAAAGGTGTCTTTGGGATCACTCAAAAATACCAAAAGGTAAGAAATATATGCTTGTTTGAAGTTCAAAACCCTAGCCTCTAGATCAAGAGAATGCTTTGAGGAACTTTGACAAGTTTGAATAAACTTCTTGTGCAAATATTCTTTATTTGTGAATAGAAGTTATTGAGGATGATGGTGAGGACTAATAGCCACCAAAACCACTTCCAAATCTTGAAATTTGAGAGAAATGTGCTCTTGTGACCAATAGGAACAAGACCTTGTCCAATCATGACAACTTCTTCACTCAACCCCTTGTACTTTTGAATAAATTTTGATAACTTTGAAATATGTTGAACCAAAGTAAGCCTTGTCATGCCATTTCTTCCAAAACCACTCCAATAGTGAAGTTTGAACTCCTCAAGCTATGTTGACTAGGGCATGGAAATAAAATCATGAACCCATGAAGAAACTTGCTAAACCTCAAAGCCTTTACCTACATTATTAACAAGTAAGGCAAACCAACATTGAATTTTATTAATAAAAGAAAAATCAAAGCAAAATATTCATGATCACAAAATAAAACAAGTCAAGGTGCTTGGTAACTCCTCAAAAAGAGCAAAGCTAAATGATAGGGAGCAGAACCAAAAGTCCTAATGTGATCTTGTTGTGATTGAATCAACATGGTATGATGAAGGGATCTTAGGAGGGAAAAGTGGGGTACAACAGCTTCCCTTATTTAAGTTTCTTCTATCCAGAGATACGAAGGTTGAAAATATCCGTGTCGACGTGATCGAAGATGCTTAAATATAAAACAAACCTTATTTTTTGCCCTAAGATGCCATGCAAATGCTTATGCATATGAATGCATATGAACTGTACCAAAAGAGACGCAAAGTATCACTGGGGATGCCACAAAAATGAAGAAACAGAGGAGCAACCCCACCAGCAAAATAAATCACTGGTGAACCAAAAGAATTGAATCAGAGAGGAAGATAACAAGCATCAACATTCACTGCCGATGTCCTACCAACGTTTACTGAAGTTAGAAAGATAAAATATATCATATCATCATCGTTCACTGATGATGAACTATCAACATTCACTGAAGATAGAAAAAAGATAATATACACCAACGTTCACTGCCGATTGTCTACCAATGTTCACTGAAGGTAGAAATGGAAAATATATCATATCATCTCCATTCACTGACGATGAACTATCAACGTTCACTGAAGATAGCAAAAATATAATATACACCGACGTCCACTGCCGATGGACTACCAACGTTCACTGAAGGTAGAAAGAGAAAATATATCCTACCATCTTCGTTCACTGACGATGAACTATCAACGTTCACTGAAGATAGCAAAAAGATAATAAACACTGACGTTCACTTCCGATGTCTTACCAACGTTCACTGAAGGTAGAAAGAGAGAATATATTGTAACATCGCAGTTCACTGACGATGAACTATCAACGTTCACTGAATATAGCAAAAAGATAATATACACCGACGTTCATTGTCGATGCTCTACCAACGTTCATTGAAGATAGAAAGAGAAAATATATCATATCATCGTCGTTCACTGACGATGAACTATCAACGTTCACTTAAGATAGAAAAAAGATAATATACACCGACGTTCACTACCGATGGTCTACCAACGTTCACTGAAGGTAGAAAGATAAAATATATCATATCATCGCCATTCACTGACGATGAACTATCAATGTTCACTGAAGATAGAAAAAAGATAATATACACCGATGTTCACTACCGATGGTCTACCAACATTCACTGAAGGTAGAAAGAGAAAATATATCATATCATAATCGTTCACTGACGATGAACTATCAACGTTCACTGAAGATAGCAAAAATATAATATACACCGACGTTCACTACCGATGGTCTACCAACGTTCACTGAAGGTAGAAAGAGAAAATATATCATATCATTTCCGTTCACTGACGATGAACTATCAACGTTCACTGATGATAGCAAAAAGATAATAAACACTGACGTTCACTGCCGATGTCCTACCAACGTTCACTGAAGGTAGAAAGAGAAAATATATCATGTTTTCCCCAAAATTCTGGTGTTTCGCCTAGAACAAGTCTCAACTTCTTCTTTAACCAAGGGAATCTTCCTGGAAAGGATCAAACATAAGTTGTCTCAAATAAAGAGACTTGTTACTTGTTGTCATGGAGAATTGCAAAAAGAAATGACTTTCTAGGGATAGAAATATGACTTCCCGAGGAAATGCCATGATATTCCTGCTGAGGAGATAAAGTCTTCTCGTGAAAAATAAATGTACAAACCAAAACTCAAAGTTTTCAAAAATCCAAAGTAAATGATATTGTCATGCGACCATAGATCCAAATCAGAAATAAACCGGAGTAAGACAGTCAACGAAGATACATCCTTTGAGAAATAAACTCAAGAGGGAAAACCAAATCGATCTAAGCAAAGAGCGCTGCAGGAAGGTCAGAACACAATGTCAATGAACAATGATTTGTCAATTTTAGCCATGAATGATGTATGTATGAATGTATGAGTGCTATCGTGCATATGCTGGTAAAACAGATACACAGATAGTTGGAACAAACAAACAAAACTACCTCAGGTACTAACAACACTTGGCTAAAATTCAACCAGAAAGATCATTCCAAGAAAGATAAAAGCAAATTGCGGAAACCAAACCTATTGCCTGCCTTTAACTTTACTAGAGAGAAACATAATTCGGAGGTAGACAAGTTAAACAGATACCGAGATAGAACATCATCCTCCCGGCTTCATCAGAGAAACTAGTTTTTCTTCAAAAGTAACACACCTACTGGAGATTGCAAGACCAGCCTCAAATAAAGCAGACTAACACTGAAACAATCAAACCTCACTGGGGAATTCAAGCCTACCTCCCTGGAGAAAGATGCGAATAGAAACTTTACATCATGAACACTTATTCCAACAAAATATGTCATGGGATAGCCTTCCTTGGGAATTAAAAAGTCATCAATATAGAAAGAGGTCAAACCCATGGGGATTTTAAATCCAACCCAGCACTTGGTGGGTGAAAATCCAAAGGTTGATAATCATTTCAACGCTTCTCAGAAAAGATATTGCCCTGGTCTAGTTGCCTGGGAAATAAATACCAACAATAATGCCAATACTACAGAAAGGGCAACATCTCAGCACACCAAGGGAATAAAACCTTTCATCATATGAGGGAAGACTTTGCTGGGGAATTTGGAACAGAGGCTTCTAACCACGCAAACCCAAAATAAAAATTGAACCAAGACTTGACTGGAGCCAATGGGATCACGAACCCAATACTGCACCTTACACTGATTGTTATCGTCTTTAACTATCTGAGAAACATATAAAGATCGTGCACATACCAGCAAAATGACCTGAGAACCTTCATGAGGGAAATAAAACTTCTCAAAACAACCGGATTTTTTTCATTCCTGGGATCACCATTTTTGTTGTCATTATTTCATCACAAATCTCAAAGTAAAAGTAAATTGTAAAAATCTATCTTTTTTTTTTAAAAGTCAATTTTGCTTTTTAATCTTTTTGCTTTGAAAGTTATCATCAGTAATAAATGGAGTCTTTGCAAGCTAAATAAAATAAGAACATAAATAATTGGGTAAAAGCTCGAATTTCATTAATAGAATGGTAGTCTGTGAATGGAGAAACTCCATGGATGATTACAAAGTTTGGGAAATGGTAATACATAATGGAAAAGATACATTGAGATACAATAACCATTATTCTCCCTAACAACTTTTGAAATCCTGAGCAGCATCTTTTGTTGAAGTATGGTGAGGATCCTAGAAGATTGTTGCTTCAACGATCAAGTCTTGTCTGACGTAGTTACTTGCCAAGAGAAATCCCAAACTTTTTCCTAAGCTGCCCTTGCGGGTTTTCAACTTAGCGGGAAATTTATTCAGTTTATGTCTCTAATTTTTTTCTAGACCGCCCTTTCGGGTTTTCGGCCTACCGAGACGCTCCTTTTTTCCTAAACCACACTTTCCGGTTTTCAACTTAGTGAGTTGTTCTTTTATTTCTTTAGGCGAAGTATTTCTTGATTGTGTCAGCATTCATGGGACATGGGAACTCATCGCCATCCATAGTTTCAAGAATTAATGCACCACCAGAGAAGGCTTTCTTGACAACATACGGGCCTTCAAAATTGGGAGTCCACTTGCCCCTAAAATCAGTGTTGAAATACATGATCTTCCTGAGCACGAGGTCGCCTTCTCTGAATTCACGAGGTTTGACCTTTTTATCAAATGCTTTCTTCATTCTTCTCTAATATAACTGCCTATGACATAAAGCTATCATTCTCTTCTCTTCAATCAAATTCAATTGGTCAAACCTGTTCTGGACCCATTCAGCCTCTTTTAACTTGGCTTTCATTATCACACGTAATGAGGGAATCTCTACCTCGACAGGGAGTACAACTTCCATTCCATACACCTGGGAGAACGGGGTTGCTCCTGTTGAAGTGCGAAAAGATGTTCGATATCCATGCAGAGCAAAATGGAGCATTTCATGCTAATCCTTATAAGTAACAACAATTTCTGGATAATTCTCTTGATATTCTTATTAGCAGCCTCAACAGCCCCATTCATCTTTGGCCTGTATGGAGACGAATTGTGATGGACAATCTTGAATTCTTCACACAGTTCTGTCATCATCTTGTTGTCCCAGAATACAACCCATGGATTTATCTAACACTGTTAGATACATAATCAACGGTCTTCCTTCTACAGGAGGGAGCAAGATATGAGGTTCAAGAAGATATTCTTTAATACTCTCAAATGCCTTTTGACAGTCATCCGTCCACACACAACCTTGATCTTTCTTTAACAACTTAAAGATCGGTTCACATGTTGCAATCATATGGGAAATAAATCTGGAAGTATAATTCAAACGCCCGAGGAAACCTCTGACTTTCTTTTCAGTTCTTGGTGCTGGCATTTCTTGAATTGCTTTGACTTTATCACGGTAAACTTCAATTCCTTTTAAGCTAACAATGAAACCCAACAATTTCCCCGATCTAACATCGAAGGTGCATTTATTTGGATTCAAGCGGAGACGATACTTCCTCAAACGCTGAAAAAACTTCAACAAATCTTCTATATGCCCTTCTTCAGTATGGGATTTGGAAATTATATCATCAACATATACTTCGATTTATTTGTGCATCAGATCATGGAATAGGGTCGTCATAGCCCTCTGGTATGTTGCACCAGCGTTCTTCAACCCGAAGGGCATCACTCTTTAATAGAATGTTCCCCAGGGTGTGATAAACTTTCTTTTTTCCATGTCCTCTAGAGCCATTCTTATTTGATTATACCCGGAAAATCCGTCCATGAACGAGAATACCTTGAATTTTTTTGTGCTGTCCACTAACTTGTCGATGTGAGGCAATGGAAAATCATCTTTTGGACTAGCTTTATTTAGATCTCTAGAATCTACGCACATGAGGACTTTTCCATCTTTTTTCGGTACTGGGACAATATTGGCAATCCATTGAGGATACACTGACGTCACAAGAAAACCAACATTAATCTGCTTTAGGACCTCCTCTTTGATCTTTACTGCCATATCTGGGTGGGTTCTTCTCAACTTTTGTTTAACTGGCGGACACTCTGGCTTCAACGGAAAACGATGCTCGACAATATCTGTATCTAGACCAGGCATATCTTGATAAGACCAAGAAAAAATATCTACATACTTTTTCAACAACTCAATCAACCCGCTCTTCACATCAGGATGCAATGATGCTCCAATCTTGACTTCCTTCGGATCTTCTTCTGAACCCAAATTGATCACTTCCAAAGGCTCTTTATATGGTTGAATGGTATTTTCCTCGTGCTCAAACAACCGTGAGACCTCTTCTGGAATCTCATCATAATCTTCTTCTTCAGCCCCAAACACAGGACATCCAAAGTTGGGAAAGGGTGCAGGGTCATTGTATTCAACGGGTTTTTTAATTAATCTGCACATATGATTTATGATTGCTTTTAGAAACTGACACATATAACAAGTGATCATGCAGATTAATTTTCAGTTATTATTTATTTTGAAATTTTATTTTTTTTATTACCATTTCCCAAGAAAAAGCAGAAAATAAAGACATGATTTGGGAAGCAAAGACAACTTTTATTAATGATCTTAAAAGTCATAGAAAATAGATAAGCCCTACAACATTAATACTTCCACCTTGGGCAGAGTGAAAGCTTTTCAAAAGAAAGAAACAGATTAACAAAAAAAATCACTTTGAAACATGTATGCAAGAAGGAACATCAATGGTGACCCAGTTATGAACTCTGACTCCATGTGTCACGTAATTCGGTACTTCCTGCTCTGCTTCATCCTCTTCAATAGCATTAATTCCATAACCAATGGGATGGAGGTAGCCTCCGCTGCGGAAAACATCCTGATAACTGTTCACAGTAGACTTTGACTTCAAACTTTCACCTTTTCCAATCTTCGAAGAGAAACCTAAACCAGTTATGTTCTTGTTCACGGGTGGATCCATAAGTCGTCCCCAAACTGTATTATGACCATTATTCACAACTAGCTGTGCGTCCTTCAGCGAAACCACATAATTCTCATTTCTCCTTATGTTCTCAATGGATAGGGGCTTGGATATGGATTCCAACAGCATCCTCATCCGCTTCTACAATACTGAAAGAGGACAAATGGGATACCAACAACGCCTGCTCCCCATTTATGATCACCACCTTCCCCTCACGCACAAACTTTAGCTTATGATGCAGAGTTGAAGTGACAGCCCCTGCTTCGTGTATCCATGGCCGTCCTAGAAAACAACTATATGCAGGAATAATGTCTATGACCTAGAAGGTTATCAGGAACAAATGTGGTCCTATATGGATGGGTAAGTCCACTTCACCGATGACAAATTTCCTCGACCCATCAAAAGCCTTCACAATGATGCCACTCGGGTGCATAGGTTCTCCTTGATACTTTAACTTCATGAGAGTACTCCTCGGTATAACATTCAGCACGGATCCATTATCAATTAGCACATTGGACAGTGAATCATTCTTACAGTTCATAGATATGTGGAGGGCCAGGTTGTGATTCCTCCCTTCATCTGGTAACTCATCATCGCATAAACTCAAGTTGTTACATGACGTAATGTTTCCAATTACACTGCTGAATTAATCTAATGGCATGTCACTCTCCATAAAATCTTGGTCTAGTACTCTCATCAATGATTCTCTATGAGCAGAGGAGTTCATCAATAAAGCTAGAATAGATATCTTTGAAGGACTCTGCAGTAGCTGATCTACAATTCTGTAGTCGCTCATCTTAATTATCTTCAAAATATCATCCACTTCTTTCTCTAATGTAGCTTCACTAGTCTCTCCTGTAGCCTTCTTAGGCTCATCATTCTCAGCAATTTTCTTTCCAGCAACAACATCTCTTCGTACAACCGGCTCAAACACATGACCACTACGGGTCACTCTTCTATTTTCTGCTATATTTCCAAAATCATGCATTGGCCGGATGGGAACTTCCACCCCATCTTCTATGATCATAGCGTTGTATTTGTAAGGCACAACCTTATCTGATTTGTAGGGAATATGACCTGGCAAACTAATTACCAATGGGGTAACAGCTGGTTTGCTATGGTACTCCACTTCCAAATGAACGAGTGCACCAAAACAAGGCACAATGACGTTTACCCCTTCCTCAACATAATCAGTCATCAAAAAGTCATTTCTAGGAAACAAATCTTCGTCTGAAGAGAAGTACTCATCCGCGGAAACATACTCTCCCTCTGACTCTTCTTCCATTAAACAAACTTCAACCATATCAATCTCATGATAATCATCTCTCTGACCTGTGATCTTGATAGTTCCATTGTATAACAGCAACTGAACACCCTCCCTCATAATAGAACATCCCCGGTGGTCTCGACAGCAAACTATGCAAGATCCATATTGGTGTTGCACCTGACCAGCAGTACGGCAGAAGGTAGCATGCAACTGCACGAGATCCTCATTCAAATACTCCACATCAAAAATTCTGAATTCACCAGGACATCCAGAAACCATATTCACTTCATCTTCATACTCTTCCCTAGGCCTGATTATATGGATTAAGCCCTCATCCATCATCTCATGTAAATTAGCCTTTATCTTCTCGCAACCATGTAAGTCTATACTGCAAACAACACAACCGACGTGGTGATGCGTATAGTAGCTGAATTCATAGAGGTCTGCATGCATTTTCACCAAATATCCTCTAACCAGATTAATGTCGAAAATCCGGAAGTCGCCTGGACAACTGGCCACCATATTTACAGCATTCACTCCCCCATGCTTGGGTAGAGGATTATCTTTCACATTAGGTCTCATGTCCTTGAAAGATAGAATTCCATATTTCACCAACCTTTGCACTTCAATCCTTAAAGGATAACAATTCTAAACACTATGCCCTGGTGCTCCCTGATGAAAACCACACGTTTGATCTGCCTTGTAATACCAAGGCAACGGTGATGGTACAACGGGAGGTGGTCGTGTCTGAACCAACTTATTCTAAATCAATGCTGGTAGTAGCTATGCATAGCTAATGGGAATAGGGTCATAGTTCTACCTTCTCTGATTATTCCCTTGGTTCCCCTGTTGGGACTGTCTTTGATAAGCAACGGTAGTTGGAGCAGCATTCATAACAGGAGTAACAGAGGCGACTTGCTGGTGACGTTGATAATTCCTTCTAGGAGCATTTACCCTCCTCTCTTGTATAACAGCATTTGTGTCCCCCTCTTTCTTCTTGGTAAACCCATAAGATGGCTTCTTCACACCTCCGGATCCTTCACTCTTCGTCAAACGGCCTTCTCTTACTGCCTCTTCTAGGCAGACACCCATTCCTACCATCTCTGTAAAATCACTTGGTGCGCTTGCTACCATTCTTTCGTAGTAGAAAGCACCCAGCGTCTTCAGAAAAATATTAGTCATTTTCTTCTCCTCCATGGGAGGAATCACTTGGGCAGCTACTTCGCACCATATCTGTACATACTCTTTGAACGATTCCCTGTCTTTATGAACCATGGCCCTAAGTTGGTCACGGTCGGGCACCATGTCCACATTGTACTTGTATTGGTTGATGAATGCTTCTCCCAAATCATTAAAAGTATGGATGTTGGCGCTGTCCAAGTTCATATACCATTTTAGTGTTGCATCGGTCAAACTATCCTGAAAAAAGTGAATCAGCAGACGCTGATCATCAGTGTGGGTAGACATTCTTCTTAAGTACATCAACAAGTGAGCACGAGGGAAAGTGTTACCCTTGTACTTCTCAAATTCTGGGACCTTGAACTTAGTAGGTATCTTTACATTCGGGACCAAACACAGCTCATTCACATTCTGCCCAAATAGCTCTTTTCCCCTAAGAGCCTTCATCTCTCTTTGCATTCTATCAAACTGCTCTTGAAAATCATCCATTATGTCATAAAGACCCAAGTCTTCACTTGGTGGAGGGAAAGGACGACACACATCTTCATTAACAAACGGAACCATATTCACCGAAGGAGGTGCAGCAGGAACAATATGTACCACAGGAGATGCTGAAGTAACAACAGTCTGAACCATTGGAGCATCTTGAGGGCCAAGATTGAAACCTTCAGGTGCAAAATTCTCTGGCATTCCCCATGGATAACCTTGAGGCATACGATTTTGAACAACAGCCGGAGCAGCGTATACAGGAACAGTCGGAACTTCAGTACTTGCTCTTGTTGGTTGAGGTTGAACACTCAGTGGCTGATTCTGAGCAACCACCAGATCTTCCATCTGAGTAGTCAAATTGTCCAAGCCGGCCTTCAAAGCAGAAACTTCTTCACGCAGCTCGCGATTCTCCTGTTCTAAGTTGTCCATATTCTTTTTGAAATTAGCCCGAGTGTTGTAGTGATTGTAGGTGTTTAGGTATTGGCTTGCATTTTTGGTAAATCCCAAATGTATGTGTGAATGTCATGACTGATGTCATAACATTCTAGTTCAGTTTGTACTGACTCATTAGGTACCTTTGCAGAAAAATATTGTAATTCAAATACCGATGTTTATAAGTGTGTATCTGAGCATTTTGCAAAATGATCACATTTTGCTAAATCAGTAGACAGGTTTTCTCAGATGTCATAACAGATGTTATGACATCCTGTTCTGAACTAACAGGATTGCAGGATTGGATAAGTCTGAGTTTTTTCAGGAAATAACTCAGTCCTTCCTGAACAGAATCCTGCGTTTTCTGAGGGGTAACCTAGCTCAACCCTAACCTGGTTAATAAAGTCTTGTGACCTGGTCTTTAGGTCAAACGGAATTAACCCTAGGTTTTTGGAAACCCTAACTGAAGTTGCAGCTGCTATATATTCAACAGAGCTGCTGTTTTTCAAGAATCCCTGCTGATTGATTAGAAGATCAATTTGTAATCTATATAGATTTGTTCATTGTACTCCAAGCAATTATCATTGTGATAAGTGCCTTGGAATAGGTTTCTATTTGTAAGGGTTGTGTAGCACTCAAAGCTTTGAAGCAAGAGTGTTTGAATGTTCCTTGACTAAAGCTGTGAAGCAGAGTCAAGTTAGTTGTGTACATCACTCAAAGCTGTGAAGCACGAGTGATTGTGTTGCTTGATTAAAAAGTTGTGAAGCTTAATCAAGTGTGTGTTTTTTGAAGAATGTCTTCATCAATTCTTAAGTCAAAATTGGTTTATGTATCACTGCTGTGATTGAGGGGGAGTGAGTAGGAACTCAGGTTTAAGTTGTACTTAGATTAGAATTGCATTGGGTAGGTCTTAAGTGAAGGAGATAAACTGGTTGGTTTATTCCTGAATTAACATCTCTTATAGTGGATTCTCTCCCTGGCTTGGTAGCCCCCAGAGTAGGTGTTGTTGCACACTGAACTGGGTAAACAATTGACTGTGTTCTTTATTGCTTTTGTATTTACTGTCATATAGTAAGTCAGATACGGTGTCATAACATTGAACGTGACATTGAGTATCTGCAGCCAGAATTTCAATTGGCATCAGAGCAGGCACCCTGCCTGTATTACTGGGTGAGATCTAGGGATATCACTTTCTGGCACTATGGACAAAGAAGGAGTTTTTGGAAATAGACCACCCATTCTGGATGGAACTAATTATGACTACTGGAAACCTCGTATGATTGCCTTCCTAAAATCTCTGGACAAAAAAGCTTGGAGAGCTGCTGACAAAGGATGGATTCATCCCACCATAACTGAGATAGATGGGACAATCAGTCTGAAGCCTGAGGAAGATTGGAGTAAAGAAGAAGATGAGTTAGCTCTGGGAAATTCAAAAGCTTTAAATGCCTTATTCAATGGAATTGATAGAAACATTTTCAGACTAGTACATCAATATGAACTGGCCAAGGAAGTTTGGGACACTCTCAAAACTACTCATGAGGGAACTTCCAAAGTAAAAATGTCAAGGCTTCAGATGTTGACCACCAAATTTGAGAATCTAAAAATGATGGAAGATGAAACCATTCATGAGTTTCACATGAACATCTTGGAGATTGCCAACACCTCAGGAGCACTGGGAGAAAAAATGTCAAAAGAAAAACTGGTGAGGAAGATTCTCAGATCCTTTCCTAAAAGATTTGCAATGAAGGTAACTGCCATAGAGGAAGCCCAGGACATTAGCAAGTTGAAAGTGGATGAACTTATTGGGTCTCTTCAGACTTTTGAGATGGGAATCACTGATAATGGTGTCAAAAAGAACAAGAGCATAGCACTTGTGTCCAACACTGATGTTAAGAAAACATTTCAAAAGCTATAGCCATGCTTGGAAGACAGTTCAACAAACTCATCAAAAGAATAGGCCCAAAGTCAAGGTCTAATGTCCATAACATTCCCTCTAACATTGACAGTTCCAGCAGAAGACCAAGGTCAGAAGAGAAGGGAGTTCAAGGCAGAGGAATTCAATGCCATGGTTGTGAAGGATATGGGCATATTCGAGCTGAATGTCCTACCTTTCTTAAGAAACAAAAAGGAATGACAGTTACTTGGTCTGACTGCGATTCAAAAAGTAATTCTGAAGAAGAGACTGCCAAACGAGTTACTGCGTTGACTGGTGTTTGTACCTCTGAAAGTGACATCAGTGATGAAGAGGTGACTTTTGAAGAACTTGCTGATACTTACAAGGAATTGTGTATCAGAAGTACTGAAGTCTGTGTGCAGAATGAGAAACAATCAAAACTCATCATAAAGATGGAGGCTGAAAAAAGGGCAAACCTTGAAACTATAAGTCAGCTAGAAGGAGAAGTTCAATTGCTGAACTCACAACTAAGTCAAATGACCAAATCTGTCAAGATGTTGACAAATGGAACAGACAAATTGGAAGAGATCCTACAGGTTGGACAAAATGTGGGAAATAAATCTGGTCTAGGATTTATGGAAGCAACGAAATCTGGTTCTGGTAAGCAAATGTTAAAACAGATGTCTCAACACAACTCTCGACATCAGGAACAGAAACATATGAGGAAAAGGTACCAAATATGGAAATGTCATCATTGTGGTAGATATGGCCACATAAAGCCCTTCTGCTTCAGATTACATGGATACCTTAATCAGATCTCAGGTGTCAAACCTAAGTCTAAAAAGGTACCACATGCTCCTCAATGGAAGAAAAAGGCTACTTCACTGATAGCTCACACTTCCCTGAGGGTCTCTGCAAAGGAAGACTGGTACTTTGACAGTGGATGTTCCAGACATATGACTGGAATCAAGAACCTCCTCAATAATGTTAAGCATCACACCACCAGTTTTGTGACCTTTGGAGATGGGGCTAAAGGTGAAATCAAAGGAGTTGGTGATTTGGACTGCCCTGGAGTTCCAAGTCTGAATGAAGTACTGCTGGTGAAAGGACTGACCGCTAATCTCATTAGTATCAGTCAACTGTGTGATCTAGGATTCAAGGTCAATTTCTCAAGATCTGAATGCCTTGTAATCAATGACAAACAAGAGATAGTAATGAAAGGAGTCAGATCCAAAGACAACTGTTACTTGTGGGAAGCTGAGAACACTAATTTCTCATCTGTGTGTTCCATTGCAAAAGAAGAAAAAGAGGTGAAACTGTGGCACCAAAAACTTGGACATCTTCATCTAAGGGGTATGAAGAGGATTATCTCCTTGGAGGCAGTCAGAGGGATTCCAAAACTGCAAATTGATGAAGGAAGAGTTTGTGGTGAATGTCAGGTTGGTAAGCAGACTAGGATGTCACATCCAAAGTCAAGACATCTGACCACCTCTAAGGTTATAGAACTCCTCCATATGGATCTGATGGGACCAATGCAAGTAGAGAGTCTTGGTGGTAAAAGATATGCCTATGTGGTTGTGGATGATTTTTCCAGATTCACCTGGATTAATTTCATTAGGGAAAAATCAGATGCATTTGAAGTTTTTAGAGAACTGTGCAAGAGAATTCAAAGAAAGAAGGAAGGATGTATTGTCAGAATCAGAAGTGATCATGGCAAGGAATTTGAAAACAGCAAGTTTGATGACTTCTGTGCCTCAGAAGGAATCAGTCATGAGTTTTCTTCTCCCATAACACCTCAGCAAAATGGAGTTGTGGAAAGAAAAAACAGGACCATACAAGAATCTGCCAGAGCAATGTTACATGCCAAAAGACTTCCTATGTATTTTTGGGCTGAAGCTATGAATACAGCTTGCTATGTTCATAACAGGGTCACCTTGAGAAAGGGAACCTCATCCACCATATATGAACTCTGGAAAGGAAGAAAACCAACTGTGAAGTACTTCCATGTGTTTGGCAGCAAATGTTATATCCTGTCTGATCGTGAACAAAGAAGAAAACTGGACTCCAAAAGTGATGAAGGCATATTTCTACGATACTCCTCAAACAGCAGAGCTTATAGAGTATTCAACTCCAGAACCAAAACCATGATGGAATCAATAAATGTTGTAATTGATGACTATCATGAAGAAATAGATGTTCCTTGTATTGTTGAGACATTCTTTGAGACTTCAACCCAACAGGATGATCTACCCAACTCCACCACAACAGAATCTGAATCAAAGGAAGCTAGCAAGACTCCTTCCATCAGAATTCAGAAGGATCATCCAAAAGAGCTCATCATAGGAGATCCCAATAGTGGAGTCATCACAAGATCTAGAGAAATCATCTCAAACTCTTGTTTTGTGTCCAAAATGGAACCAAGAAATGTCAAGGAAGCCTTAACTAATGAATATTGGATTGGTGCAATGCAAGATGAACTGAACCAATTCAAGCAACATGAAGTTTGGGAACTGGTTCCTAGACCTGAAGGAACTAACATCATTGGGACAAAATGGATATTCAAGAACAAGTCAGATGCTGAAGGAGTTGTCACCAGAAATAAGGCAAGACTTGTTGCTCAAGGATACACCCAGGTTGAAGGGGTTGATTTTGATGAAACCTTTGCACCTTTAGCCAGATTGGAATCAATCAGACTCTTGTTGTCAATTGCTTGTCTTCTGAAGTTCAAGTTATTTCAGATGGATGTGAAAAGTGCCTTTCTAAATGGGTACTTAAATGAGGAAGCTTATGTGGAACAACCTAAAGGTTTTGTGGATCCAACCCATCCTGATCATGTCTACAAGCTGAGAAAAGCTCTATATGGCCTGAAACAAGCTCCTAGAGCATGGTATGACAGGTTAACAAAGTTTCTCTCAGACAAAGGCTACAGAAAAGGAGGCTTGGACAAAACTCTCTTTGTCAAAACTGAAGGAGGGAAGTTGATGGTTGCCCAAATATATGTTGATGACATAGTGTTTGGAGGAATGTCAGAACATATGGTTAAACACTTTGCTGACCAAATGCAGGCTGAATTTGAAATGAGTCTCATGGGAGAACTAACTTATTTTCTTGGACTACAAATCTCACAGATGGAGGACTCAATCTTCTTATCTCAAAGCAAGTATGCTAAGAATATTGTAAAGAAGTTTGGTATGGAGAATGCAAGTCACAAAAGGACTCCTGCTCCTACTCATCTAAAGCTTTCCAAAGATTCAAGTGGGGTTAAGGTGGATCAAAGTCTGTACAGAAGCATGATAGGAAGCTTGTTGTACTTAACTGCCAGCAGACCTGATATTGCCTTTGCAGTTGGAGTTTGTGCTAGATACCAAGCTGATCCCAAAGTCAGTCATATCAATCAAGTGAAGAGAATTTTGAAGTATGTAAGTGGTACTTACAACTATGGATTGATGTATACTCATGGCTGTGAACCAGCTCTGACTGGCTACTGTGATGCTGATTGGGCTGGTAGTGCTGATGATAGAAAAAGCACCTCTGGAGGATGTTTCTTCTTGGGAAGTAATCTGGTTTCCTGGTTCAGCAAGAAACAGAATTGTGTGTCTCTTTCCACTGCTGAAGCTGAATACATTGCAGCTGGTAGTAGCTGCTCTCAAATGATATGGATGAAACAGATGCTCACTGAGTATAATGTCACACAAGATGTTATGACATTGTACTGTGACAATCTGAGTACAATCAACATATCCAAGAATCCCATTCAGCATAGCAGGACCAAACATATTGATATACGACATCACTTTATCAGAGACCTTGTAGAAGAGAAGACAATCAAATTGGAACATGTTGCCACTGAGCTATATCTGGCTGACATTTTTACCAAGGCTCTGGATGCAAATCAATTTGAAAACTTAAGGGGTAAGCTGGGTATTTGCCAACATGAGGAATTGTAGCAATTAATTTTGCTTAAAACAAGGATCAAAGGATTTATGTCTGTTCTGATTGGGTTAAAATTGTATTTTCTCATTTCCTACAATTCTTTTAAGAAGTTGAATAGACACTCCTTTGCTTCCTTCCTCTCTCGTCTCCTCATCAAAACCCAGTCTCTCCTCATTTGCTGTTGGTCCTTCAAAACTGACAAAATGTCTCAAACACCATCATCATCCAATACGACCATCTCAACCTCTTCCTCTGATCAAGATTCTGGGACAATCTCTGACGTTCTGGAGATCTCTTCTCATAGAAAAGTGGGAACTAACCCCACCAAGGTCAAAGAGTTGAGAACAAGACATGCAGGTAATCCATCTCATCCTTCCTCTTCAGTTCCCCCTGAAATTGCAAATAGGGAAGGGACAGCCTATGTTAATCAAGCAATAGCAAAAATTGTTTCAAGAATTCTGAACGAGAACCACTCAGTTCCTGGCATTTTTGTTCTTCTGAACCAAGAAAGCCCAAATGATGAAACAAATCCAGATGTCTCTAAGAATGTTGAGACATCAAACAAAGAGAAGAATGCTGACATTGCTCACAAAAAAAGAAGGAAGCCTGAATCCTCTGGATCTGATGACAGTGCTTGAAGGTTGATTGCTGTTTGGTGGTGTTGCTGGTTGGTGCTGAAGTGTATTCAATTGTTTGCTGCTGCTGCTCTTACTAGTTTGTTTTGGATAACTGTATAATTTTATGAACATGTATCTTTGGCCCATTTGTGGCTAAAGAGGGGGAGAATATTTTGGTACTTGCTTAATTAGTACTTGACATTCTGTGTTCTATTTTTCTGCTGTCACTTATTTCTGCTGCTATCTATCTCTGATTGTTTAGGGTCTTTAGCCAAAAATCTGCCAAAGGGGGAGTTTGTAGGTGTTTAGGTATTGGCTTGCATTTTTGGTAAATCCCAAATGTATGTGTGAATGTCATGACTGATGTCATAACATTCTAGTTCAGTTTGTACTGACTCATTAGGTACCTTTGCAGAAAAATATTGTAATTCAAATACTGATGTTTATAAGTGTGTATCTGAGCATTTTGCAAAATGATCACATTTTGCTAAATCAGTAGACAGGTTTTCTCATATGTCATAACAGATGTTATGACATCCTGTTCTGAACTAACAGGATTGCAGGATTGGATAAGTCTGAGTTTTTTCAGGAAATAACTCAGTCCTTCCTGAACAGAATCCTGCGTTTTCTGAGGGGTAACCTAGCTCAACCCTAACCTGGTTAATAAAGTCCTGTGACCTGGTCTTTAGGTCAAACGGAATTAACCCTAGGTTTTTGGAAACCCTAACTGAAGTTGCAGCTGCTATATATTCAACAGAGCTGCTGTTTTTCAAGAATCCCTGCTGATTGATTAGAAGATCAATTTGTAATCTGTATAGATTTGTTCATTGTACTCCAAGCAATTATCATTGTGATAAGTGCCTTGGAATAGGTTTCTATTTGTAAGGGTTGTGTAGCACTCAAAGCTTTGAAGCAAGAGTGTTTGAATGTTCCTTGACTAAAGCTGTGAAGCAGAGTCAAGTTAGTTGTGTACATCACTCAAAGCTGTGAAGCACGAGTGATTGTGTTGCTTGATTAAAAAGCTGTGAAGCTTAATCAAGTGTGTGTGTTTTTGAAGAATGTCTTCATCAATTCTTAAGTCAAAATTGGTTTATGTATCACTGCTGTGATTGAGGGGGAGTGAGTAGGAACTCAGGTTTAAGTTGTACTTAGATTAGAATTGCATTGGGTAGGTCTTAAGTGAAGGAGATAAACTGGTTGGTTTATTCCTGAATTAACATCTCTTATAGTGGATTCTCTCCCTGGCTTGGTAGCCCCCAGAGTAGGTGTTGTTGCACACTGAACTGGGTAAACAATTGACTGTGTTCTTTATTGCTTTTGTATTTACTGTCATATAGTAAGTCAGATACGGTGTCATAACATTGAACGTGACATTGAGTATCTGCAGCCAGAATTTCAGTGATGAGTCAGCTTACTGAATGAAGTAAAGAAGCTGGGTAAGACACCTGGGTATGCATAACAAATGCAAGAAATATGTGCAATATGATGCATGATATGCAATGCACATGATTATTTTTACTTCATTATTTAATATTTCAAGGGATTTAAGATTTATAGACATATTACAAACATCGAAGTAATAAAGCTTTTTAAATACGGAAATTTTTTATTATAATAACTTCAAAATGGATTACATGTTTCAATGATCCCAAGTACAAGATGAAAATACAATCTAAAATCCTGAGAAAATGAACTGATGGAGATTAATTTGTACGCTAAATCTTCCCTGTGAGCCTTGCAATCTGAGCCCTCAACCTCTGGTTTTCTTCCACATGTCTGATGGCAACCTCCCTCCAATCATCTGGATCAGAAAGTGAGTAATCAGCACCTGTTTGAGGCTTAGGGGAAAATAAATCCCCTTGCCTCTCCATAGACTCCACCGCTCGACTCTCAAGGATCTCGATCAATTCGTCTTTCTCCTTCAAGTCTACTCTGTAGGAACTCTCTAAAGTTTGGAACTTGTTCTTCCAAGCATCCCTTTCCTGTTGCATCCTAACCAAAGCGAGTTGTAGCTCTTCTAGATCATCTAATAAGGAAGCGGTGGTCTTCACAAATAGGTCAGGCATGTGTGTCTCCCGAGTATACGGCATCTTCAACTGAATGGCTCTCGATTAGACCAACTGAAGATATGGCTCCAAAGAAACAACACCCCTAGGTCCCAAATCCTTCCTAGTCTTCTTATGAATGTGACGCTAGGCCTTCGCAATCTTCTCCCTAGCTTCCATGTGGTTTTCTCCTTCCTTTAGAAAGAAACTACTCAAATGAATATTGTTCGGTTTATCCCTCATCGGATAACCAAGTTGTCGCCGTGCAAGAACAGGGTTATAGTTAATTCCTCCCTTTGTACCAAGAAGAGGCACATTGGGGAAACTACCACAACTGTCAATAATCTCCACATCCTGATAAGCTCGATGATACCAATCAACATCCGAATGAGTAAGTGCCATGATCTTAGGAGCCCAATGGGGTTCCTTCTTGACATTCCAAAAAGCATCAGACTGAGGCATATGAGAGATGAACCACTGGTACAACAAAGGCGTGCAACAGATAATAATTCCCCCATGATACGAATTCCGAAGATGAATAGAGTAATAAGCATCACCCAATAGTGTAGGAACTGGGTTTCCAATCATGAAGATCCTAATAGAATTAATGTCGACAAACTTGTCCACATTAGGAAATAAGAACAATCCGTAAGCAAGTAGAGCAAAGATGGCCTCAAAAGCAACTTTACTCTTCATTCTGGCAAAGTAACGAGCTTTCTCCAATAAGAACTGAGCTGGTAATCCTCTAATCCCTCCTTTGGTAGTCATATGGGCTTCCACCTCAGACTTCCCCAGATGAATCAAAGCAGCAAACTCATGTGGTTTTGGCTCGCCCTCTAAACCAGTAAAAGGAACACGATCGGTAACAGGTAAATCCAATAGATAAGAATACTCCTCCAGTGTAGGCATCAACTGATAATCGGGAAAAGTAAAGCAGTGACACACCGGATTATGGAACTGGATCAAGGTCGAGAGAATACCCTCCTTCATCTCCAGCTTCATGAGAGGAATAATGGATCCATACTTCTTTCGAAAGTATGCAGAACACTCGATCTCTGGAATTAGACTGACCAACTCATCTATCTTGGGATCCTTGAAACTGTATTTCCCGGTCTTTCTCTTTCCATAATCCATGGTTAAAATTATCTGAGATATTCACAAATAGTCAACCTTTAAATCCCTTGAAATATTGTTTTCTTCAAAAGATGCTTATGAGTGCATGGATGCATTATGCAATAATCACACACAAGGATACACATATAGGGTTCATAGGTTCAACGTCACGAGCATGAGGTCGAAGGTACTATTCATAAGGTGTTGGTCTAAGAGTTATCACCTGCCGAACAAGGTTCTAGAGGTTCCCAGAGTCTACATCTTTCCTTCAGATATTACCAACTTCCCGGTTAACTCGGTAATTAGTAATATTCTCAAGATAGACTCGTCCGAGCATAGTATCGCGTGACAACTATTTCCGGATTACTCCGCCATAGCTCCCGCACTACACCTAAGAGGCTGAGATGGGTTTGGTATTCTACGGTCCTTAGTTTCAGCAGGCTCCCAGGTCGAAAGCAGTACGTCTTCCCGATTACTCGGTAAATGAAACTACAGTCAAAGGGGCCTCCACTGAGTGGGGGATATCATGCCTCCTTTTTTGGGATTACTCCCTCAAAGTTAAAATGACTATACCGCCCGTCCTATCTTAAAGTTTTCCCAAGTTCGGGTATAGGACTTATGAGTAATCACCAAGCACCCTGAAAACTAGGAAAATCCAAACAAACACATATACAAAATATAACACATAAACACAAAATCACATATACAGATATAAACAAATATAGGCTCAACCCACTTAGGAATGGACCAGCAAGAGGTCAATCTGTCCCCAGTGAAGTCGCCATTTTTCTGTAGCGGTAGAAATGTTCAAGACTAAGCCATTGGATTGACTAGAAATTATACAAATCAAAATAAAGATCGCCACCGCGCTTTATTGTTTCCAAAGGAATGGGAAAAGAGTGAATAACCCAAAAAGAGGGGGAATGATTCAAGGTAAGTGGGTTGGTTATGCAAAGGGAAGGTATTAGCACCCTAAACATCTACGGTACTCCGTAGGAACCTCTTTCGAAAAATATGTATATTTTGGCTATAAAAATGTGTTGTATATAAAATGGATGGTGGAGGTGAGAAAAGAAACATTTTTATGATTTTTGCACCCGCCGCGGTTGCAAACCTTTAGTGCCTACGTACCACCTTTCGTGCAATAGGGAATCAGGGTACACGTAGTTCCTCTTTTAAAAATTTGAAACCCAAGTGTGTTGGTTGATTTTAAGAGATAAGACATCATCGTCATTGTCCGTGTGGAGAAACATACTTACAACCCACAATCATGAGAAAGGAGAATTTGCATCATCTCAGAGTGGAGGATATGGCTTGGATTTTAAAATAAAAAATGCCTCACTCAACACCCAAGTGGAAAATATCTCACTTCACAACATATTGTAGAAGTATAGTTGTTTGAATCACTACAAGGATTGAAAAGAGTCTAATCTTTTGAGAAAAGTTTAAAGATAAAAGCCAAAGTGGCAAAATGGTTTGAAATGAGATTGATTGACTTTTAGTCTTCTCACAAAAAAAGGTCAAGGTATTATTAAATTGATTGAAGTTTATTTATGAAATTTTTTTGAAAATGCATGGACCTAAGTCCAAGTTTATTATGAAAGTGTTTCAAGTTTCAAAACAAGAAGGGTTTTCAAAAGGAGGGAGAAGATTTTTGAAATTAAAGAAAATGGGAGGAGAAGAAGAGACTATCTTAAAGCATAAGGTAAAAGCTAAGGATAACGACCATCTAACCAACAAGAAGCCAAAGCTTGACATTCTGAGCAAAGATAGAATTCCCATTCTTTGGATTTAAACCAAGCAAGCAAAGATACTAGACCTCTTCAAGTGTATTAAGTCTTCACAAAAATTGGGCAGAATAACGGCTGTATATGGGTGAATTCCATATTACAAACAGAGAATGTAATCACAAAAACCTGCACACAAAAACAAACAAGCAACTCAATGTCTTGAGGTAAACCTCAAGAACTCCAGACAAAATAATCAGATAAGATCACAAGGTCTCCAAGATAGGCCAAGGTTTCTAATCCTAAGTCCAATAAATAGTCCCATGCTCCATAATGCCAAGGATAGTAACCAAATAGTCCAAGTACCATTAAGAGTTTTTTAGGGTTTATGTTTATTATTAAGTATCTTAAGAAAAGAAAAGAAAAGCTCAAGTGAGCAAAGTAAAAATGACAAGAAAATAAATGCTCAAATGAGCAAAGATGAAAATGGCATGAAATGTAAATGCTGAAAAATAAATAGTACATAAAGCATAAAAAGAATAAAAGCATAAGATAAAACAAGTCAATAATTAGTGGTTAGTTGGATGACAATCTTGAAACTTGCATTTGGAACTCATTAGAGGATTGGTAGAACCAAAGCCTCCATACAACAAGTTGCATTTGCTTTTTGTCAAGTATATCATCCATTTGGAATTCTCAAAAGTACCATTTAATGATCAACGATGTTTAAGTGATCCACATTGACCAAAGGTGTTGTAGATCCATTAGAGGATTGGTAGAACCAAATCCTCCACACAATGAATCTCAAGGTTATTGGATCAAAGAGATCAAATTAACATACTTGGGCTTGCAATCATAAGTTTGGGCCATGAATGATCATTTATTCGAATCGGGACAAAATTTAGCGCTATGTTAAGCAATCGTTAGTGGACTTATATAGAAGTCACACCTATTTTGAGGCCGGTCAATAGCAATCTATGCACCATTTGTTTTGAGACATGATATAGAGATCATGCTCCAACAACACTTAGTGCAATAAGAAGGGGATGAGATGAAGAGGGATACGGTAAAAAGAATGTACAAACCACATTTGAATTAAATTTTAATCAAACTATTATTAAAATCAGTCATCCATTTTGTGTGGAGTTAAACTCAACACTATGGATCTAATGATGTTAATAAAGTTCATGATCCAAAATCTAACCCAAGATCAACTAGAAAATAATCACAAAATAATATCACATTTAATATATACATTTAAAAAGGTAAAAAAATGTTTAAAAAAGAAAATAATGAGGAAAATATCAATTATGTTCAAATTAATCAAGAAATAAAAAATAAGGCCATAGAAAAATCATAAATGGATCCAAATATTTTTATAAAAATTTTAAAAAATTTTAAAAGTCAGAAACTATTTTTAAACTATTTAAAATTGCTAAAACAAACATAAAATAGATCAAAAATAGTAAACCTCAATATAAAATTCTTTAAAATTTTCAGAAAGTCAAAAATATGCAAAATAATATTTATGAATTTTTTCAAAATTAAAAAAATGTCAGAAAGTATTTTTTTAAGTAATTAAAAGAAACCAAATAATACAAAAAATATAAAAAATATCAAATGTTAAAATAAAAATGTGAAAAAATATTCATGAGATCAAAAATAATTCAAAGTATTTTTTTGAATTTTTTCAGAATTTTTGGATAAAAAATAAAAGACTTATGAATTTTTGACAATTTAATCAAATAAAATATAAAATCAGAAATTAAAATAAAAACAAAAATATGTGGACCATCAGATCATAGTTAAAATTGTTAGTAATCTAATCTAATGGACCAGACGCGTTGTGCTTGATATGGACCTTAGTGAAACACGCATGTGATCAGAAAAAGGGCAACCAAGGAAATTAAAACGCTTGGCACGCTATCATTGGCTGAGACGAGATTTGTCATCGTCTTCAACCTCCAGATACCCTGTAATGGGGATTTTGTGAGATCCTTCAAAATGGAAAAATTAGGATCCCAAGCTAGTATCATTGAACTCGTCTCTTCAAGACGATTCTAACACAACCATCGCGCCAAATTTATATAAGGTATGGAGAGAGATATGAATCAAAAACTAAGAAAATAGCGAGCACCTTCAATTTGAGATTTCTCTCTCAATTCTCAATGGATTTAAAAATTGTAAGCAATTAGAATCAGACAAAGGAGTACAATAGATTAGTGCTTGGTTTGGATTCAAATGGTGGAGAATTCTACCTTTTCGAAGTTCAAGTAAGAAGCTCTGAAACTGGACTTCTGTAGCTTGAATTATGAGTCGTTTTGATTGGTTTAAGTGCTGGAGAGTTTGTATGAAGTTCAAGGATGATGAATGCGTAAAGAATTTTGGAAAAGGAAGCTTAAATTTCAAAAACTGAATTCAAAAAAAGTGGGTTTGTGTGAGGTTTTGGCAGGGTGTTCTTGGCTCTCTAAGCTTGGGAAAACGAATGGGATAGTTCATGTATTTATAGGAGAAGCAAATGGGATCAAAAGGAAGAGTGAATAATGCATTTTGGAGGGAATTCGTGTGGGTCTGCATCATGAAGAAAGTGTGACTCAATTTTGATCAAAACTGAGCTAAATCGTGCGTTTCATGATGCTAAACACTTTTGGGAAGTTGCTAATCATGATTAGAAACAAAAACGCGTGGAAAAATTTTGATTAGAAGCCAAAACAAAGATTTCAAAATCCTGACTTTGTGAAAAATTCAGTTTCAAGTTACCAAATTCAAATCTATGGCATTTCCAACTCAAGGGGTCTTAGGGCATAATTCTTGATGCTTTGGAAAAATGGGGTTAAAAGCTTTGAAATGGAAAAAGAATGGAATCGAATGGATGCTTGAGCTGAAAGTTACATGGAGTCAAAGTTGAAGAAAAAGAGTTGACTTTCCATACTTAGAAATATTTCAAATTCTTCTTCAAAAATGACCTATAATCTTTTGTATCCAAACATGGCCTTCCACTTAGAATTTTCTCTTGACCAAAATATATGGAATGAAGTAGACCTCTTGAATGACATTTTGAAATTTGAACCACCCAAAATATCCAAAAATTGAGCAAGTTATGACTTGTGGAAATTGGCCAAAAATCATGAAATAACCTATAATGTTTTGCATTCTTAAGGCAACTTCCATCCATTTTCTCACTTTGCACATAAAAGAAGGAAAAAAGTACACATATTAAAGATCATCATGGAAAAAGAATGGACTCAAGGTGATAAAAATTTACCATGTTATGACCATTTGAAGTCACATATGGAAAATTGGGGATTCATCTAGATGACTTGTAATCTTTCTTCTTCACCAAGTTCCTTCCACATGAAAAATCCTTGGAACTTATGAAGTGATTTGTTGGTAACTCTTTGAAGAGAAAGGTGTCTTTGGAATCACTCAAAAATACAAAAAGGTAAGCAAGATATGCTTGTTTAAAGTTCAAAACCCTAGCCTCTAGATCAAGAGAATGCTTTGAGGAACTTTGAAAAGTTTGAACAAACTTCTTGTGCCAATATTCTTTCTTTGTGAATAGAAGTTATTGAGGATGATGATGAGGACTCATAGCCACCAAAACCACTTCCATATCTTGAAATTTGAAAGAAATATGCTCTTGTGACCAATCGGAACAAGACCTTGTCCAATCATGACAACTTCTTCACTCAACCCCTTGTACTTTTGAATCAATTTTGATAACTTTGAAATATGTTGAACCAAAGTAAGCCTTTGCATGCTATTTCTTCAAAAACCACTCCAATAGTGAAGTTTGAACTCCTCAAGCTATGTTGACTAGAGCATGGAAATAAACTCATGAACCCATGAAGCAACTTGCTAAACCTCAAAGCCTTTACCTACATTATTAACAAGTAAGGCAAACCAACATTGCATTTTATTAATAAAAGAAAAATCAAAGCAAAATATTAATGATCACAAAAGAAAACAAGTCAAGGTGCTTGGTAACTCCTCAAAAAGAGCAAAGCTAAATGATAGGGAGAAGAACCAAAAGTCCTAATGTGATCTTGTTGTGATTGAATCAACATGGTATGATGAAGGGATCTTAGGCATAAAAATTAGGGTACAACAATGGGGGTACATATTTACAAATGGTGATTGCAAATAAAATTAAATCCTAATTACTATTACAACCACATTGAATGGATAAGAATGGACAAGAAAAATAAGAAATGAACTTGTTTAGAAAATGGTTTTTTAGTCTTAATGATTTAAGAAAAGAAAAAAAAGGAAATAAACTAATTAATAAAAGAAAATATTTTTATGTCTTTTTATGTTAATAATAATAAAAAAAAGGTTAATATAAAAAATGATAAAAAGGAAAATAAATGAAAGATAGAAACAGCGTGCTGCTTCAAGCAAAGCGACAAGGATCAGAAGTTCTGAAGCCAGGCGCGTGGTGATTCAGAAGGAAGCGTCAGAAGTTCTGGATTGATACACTCTGAGGTCCTGCAAGACACGTTAGAGGAAAAATGCTGAAGTTCTGTGTTGCTATGTGCTGAACTTCTGAATGTTAGAACAATGAGAAAATCTTAAAAGTTATGTATATTAAAACAGTGAAGAGAACTCAGAAGTTCTGTGTTACGATAAAACTATGAATGAACATCAGAAGTTCAGTGTGTTTAAACAGTAGGAAAATAATAGAAGTTTTGTATGCTAAAACAGTGAGGAGAACTCAGAAGTTCTTTGTTATGCTAAAACTGTGAATGAACATCAGAAGTTCAGTGTGTTTAAACAGTAGGAAAATCATAGAAGTTATGTATGCTAAAACAGTAAGGAGAACTCAGAAGTTCTGTGTTGTGCTAAAACTGTGAGTGAACGTCAGAAGTTCAGTGTGTTTAAACAGTAGGAAAATCATAGAAGTTATGTATGCTAAAACAGTGAGGAGAACTCAGAAGTTATGTGTTGTGCTAAAACTATGAGTGAACATCAGAAGTTTTATTCCATATTTCAACTCTTAATCAGCACATCAGCAAATTATTCAGTTCTTCATAAACAACAAATCAGAAGGATAACGGCACAACAGTTTATAGAAGTTCTAATCCTAAATCTGAGTCTAGGCCTAATCAAGAAGTTCTGATCCACAGTTTTTCTACTTATGCAATAGTATGGACAACATTAATTGTGATATTTACATATTAATGATGTTCTGAATGAAAATATGCAAAGTTAGAAATACTTACCTTGAATCTGAGACATGTGTTTGGAACTTTGACCTGCTGGCCTTAGATGTTCTGGTGTCAGTGATAGTAACGGAACAGTGGTTATGTTCTTTAATTCCAAGAGAAGAACAAAGGTTCTGTTTAGGATTTGCGAAGGTTTTTTCTGTTTCCTTTTCTTTCTTTTATAATTCTCTCTCCCTCTCAAAAAGCCATCCCCTTGAAAGTGTGATGGAGCAACCTATTTATAGATGAATTTTTTATGGTTTTGAGGGGAAAAACAGACGGGATTTAAACTTTTTGGCACACTGTTCCATTGCTTTTTGGTCACAGCTTTTTGTATTTGGTGCAAATACAGGATTTGGGAAAATGCAGGCGTGGACTAGATTAGCTGCTGGTTAGAGCACTGTGATGTAGCAGTGCAGCAGGTTGTTTAAACAAGGTCTTGGGATTTGGTGATGTTCTGATCGCAAAAGATCAGAAACGTAACCACCAAATGCTGAAGGGGTATGTTCTGACCAGAGAACATTGCTTCCATATGTTCTAATTGAAGCGTCATGTTCTGAAATGTGTTTGCAACTTCTGACTGTACTTGAGTAAAGGCTGGCTCAGAAGTTCTGAAGTATCATATTCTCTAGACACTTAGAAAATTTTCTAAATGTTTAGAAATTTGATTTTTTCAAAGTAACTTCTGACTTCTGATTTTTTGATGAACCAATTTCATGCCTTGATGAAATATGATTCTTGGAACTTGATTTTTTGATCCAAAAGTCAAAGTTTGACTTTTTGGTGTGCAAATGACCATTTTTCCCTTGTGAATGACTTTCTTGGAAAATTTGTAATTCAAGGCTTGAAATTGGATGGAAGCAAACCTGAGGGTCCAGGTTAATCCTTTAAGAAATGACAGGGGAAATTTTGGGGTACAATAGCTGCCCTGTTCAATCTTCTTACACCTGAAGAGTTAGATTGGTAAATCTGCCATTCGTGACTTAAAGGTGGAAGATGATTGAACACTAGAGTGCCCAGAAATTTGCACTCGAATATGTTGTAGTTGGTTATGTAGGGAATGGGCTTAAAGATGCCATTTGGAGAGATGATGGATAGTTACTGGAGATGGGCTTATAGATGTCATCCAGAGGTGATTGTTGAACTGTTTTTTGAGAGAGAATCTGAATGAGTATCAGAATGGCATCTATGTCTGGAGTGTATCTGAACTGTATAAGGTTGCTTGATGATGAGTAAGTATAAAACTTCATCTGGAATTTCCTGAGAAGGAACCTGTGTAGGTTTGCTTGATGATGAGTCCGTGTAAAACTGCATCTGGAAAGGAGGAACCTGTGTAGGGTTACTTCGAGATGAAAACCTGGATAGTAGGGCTTGGTGAAGGAACCTGGTTAGTATGGTTACTTCAAGATAAAATCCTGGATAGTAGGGCTTGGTGAAGGAACCTGGGTAGTAGGGTTACTTCGAGATGAAAACCTGGATAGTAGGGCTTGGTGAAGGAACCTGGGTAGTAGGGTTACTTCGAGATAAAAGCCTGGATAGTAGGGCTTGGTGAAGGAACCTGGGTAGTAGGGTTACTTCAAGATGAAAGCCTGGATAGTAGGGCTTGGTGAAGGAACCTGGGTGGTAGGGTTACTTCGAGATGAAAGCCTGGATAGTAGGGCTTGATGAAGGAACCTGGGTAGTAGGGTTACTTCAAGATGAAAGCTTGGATAGTAGGGCTTGGTGAAGGAACCTAGGTGATAGGGTTACTTCGAGATGAAAGCATGGGTAGTAGGGCTTATGGGAAGGAACCTGGGTAGTAGGGTTACTTCGAGATGATAGCCTATATAGTAGGGCTTGGTGAAGGAACCTGGGTAGTAGGGTTACTTCGAGATGAAAGCCTGGATAGTAGGGCGTACTCCGCTTGATCATGTATATTAGTTGACCCGTTTAGTTTTGGGAACTGATTTTTCATTAGATGTCTGCAGATATGACATGTATAATTGCTGGAATTGTTGGTGATAGTTGTCTTTCCTGAAAAGACAATAGGGTTAATCATATGCGATGCATGAGATGCATTGTGAGATGATGTTCTCCAAATAAATGAGATTATGTTGTATGTGATATGTGTGAGCATGCCATGATGTATGAACACGAGATGCTAGTTGTTACACATTCGAGTCTGGGAAAATAAATCCCTGACTGCTATTGGAGAATAAATATTCTGTCAAGACGAGATGCTGGAGGATAACTCTGTGGGGACCAACTTAGAGGAAGAGATACTCCGTTGGTAGATCTGCTGACCTGGAGGAATAAACTCAGCTGGGGATAAAATTCTGTTGCTGGAGATGTTGAGCTCTGTTGGAGATTGAGCTTTCGTACCCAGAGAAATAGACCCTGCTTGGGGAGATGAAAATTGTCGACTCGCCTGCGATTACGAACCTCGACTGGGGATAGTTATGCCCTGTTTTAGGATATCTGACATCAATGCCTACGGATACTCTTACTCTGTGGGGAGTGTACGTACCAACAATTATATTTCCAAGTTGGCTCTATCCCGGTACCTGCTGGGCAGAGTAACCGTAGGGTTTGGCACTTCTTGTTTTTCTCTATTTCTGGAATTACGAGTATTTGTATTTTGTTTCTTATATAAATATTTATAAGCAGCAATCATTTTCAAATGCATATATCAAAAAGAAATCAATGGACGTTCTTGCAAAACAAAATAGAAAAAGAAAAATGAACTGAAGTTTCTTGTGAAAATGACTTGTATTGATTTTTGAAGTTGGCCTGTAATAGGCGTTTTGTACAAAGAGGCTGACTTCCTAGTAAGAGAACGCCGCCAAAAGATTAAATTTATACAATTTATGTAAAAGAAAGAAAAACAGCTATGTGAAACAACCCCATTGGGTTCCAACTCTGCTATTGCCTTTATATCTTCAAGCGTCTCATCACTTTGCTACTTGGCCGACGGTTGATCAGATTGGTTGGTGTCGTCCAAGCTTGATAGTCGATACCGAAGTCTGGTCTCCAAATGATCCAATGAGACATAGTGGTACACTTTAATCCCTAACTTTTGCCTGGATTTCCCTTTCGGGTTTTCAATCCACCGGGATACCCCTTTTTTCCCAAGCCGCCCTTTCGAGTTTTTGACTTGCCGGGTGTACATATTTTTCATTTTCATCCCTTACTTTTGCCCGAACCCTTTTGGTTTGTCGGGAAGCCCTTATTTATTCCTAGGCCAATCAACCTAGCAGGTCTTTTATTTAGGCGTGGTATCTTTTCACTATGTCTGCATTGACAGGGTGAGGGAGGTCGTTACCATCCATGGTTGTTAGAATCATAGCTCCTCCCGAGAAAATGTTTTTAACCACGAATGGCCCTACGTACGTGGGGGTCCATTTGCCCCTGGGATCACCTTGCGGCAGTATGATGCGTTTGATTACTAGATCCCTGACTTGATAATCTTGACACCTGACTTTCTTGTTAAAAGCCTTGATCATTCGCTTTTGATACGTCTGACCATGGCAGATAGCAGTGAGTCTCTTTTCATCGATTAGATTTAACAGATCAAGTCGAGTTCAGATCCAGTCGTCTTTGTTCAAACCTGCATCCTTCATAATCCTGAGAGAAGGTATCTGGACTTTGATAGGTAGGAATGCCTCCATGCCATATACCAGATATTAGGGTGTTGCCCCTGTCGACGTCTGTGCTGAGGTACAGTACCCATGCAGAGAAAATGGTAACATCTCATGCTATTCTTTATATGTCACCGTCATCTTCTGTACAATTTCCTTGATGTTCTTGTTAGCTTCTTCAACAGTGCCATTCATCTTTGGCCGGTAGGGAGAAGAATTATGATGTTGTATCTTGTATTGTTTACAGAGCTCGGTGATCATTGTGTTGTTGAGATTCGTACCATTGTCAGTAATAATTCTCTCTGGAACACTGTATCAACAGATCAAATTGTGTCATATAAACCGTGCTACGACGCTCTTGGCAACTGTAGCAAAGGAAGCTGCCTCAACCCACTTTGTCAAGTAATCGATGGCTACTAAGATGAAGCGATGTCCATTGGAAGCGGTGGGCCTGATTTCACCAATCATGTCAATACCCCACATTGCAAAGGGACACGGGGTTGTTAAAACATTTAAGGGGACTGGAGGCACGTGCACCTTATCAGCGTAAATTTGGCACTTATGACAAGTTCGAGAGTATTTGTAACAATCGGCTTCCATAGTGGACCAGTAGTATCCTTCCCATAGGATCTTCTTAGCCATGGTATTTCCACTAGTATGTGTTCCGAAGGTGCCTTCATGTAGATCTGTCATGATCCTCTCTTCTTCGCTCTTGTCTACACACCGTAGTAGTGTGGAGTCATGGTTGCGTTTGTAGAGGATTCCATTACTGAGGAAGAACTTCGCAACGAACCTTCTCAGAAATTTCTTATTGTTGATAGATGCCCCTTCGGGATACTTTTGAACTTTGAGATACCTTTTGACTTCGTGAAACCATGGTTTGTCTGCCACTTCCTCGATATCAATTTCACAACAGTGTGCAGGTTCATCCAACCTCTCAATGGTGATTTGGGGAGCTTCATTGTCCCACCTGACTTTGAACATAGAATACATGGTAGCTAGCGCTTCCGCTAACTGATTCTCCTCTCGTGGGAAATGTTCAAAAGTTACCTCCTCAAAGTGTGGGAGCAATGTCAGTATATGCTCTTTGTATGGGATGAGATTTGGATGCTTCATATCCCATTCGCCTTTGATCTGACTTATCACTAAGGATGAATCCCAGAATACACTCAAGAACTTGATCCTTAGGTCAATAGCAGCTCGAAGACCCATGATACACGCTTCATACTCCACCATGTTGTTGGTGCAGTTGAAACATAATCGGGCGGTGAATGGAGTATGAAAGCCTTCCGGAGATATGATCACAGCGCCAATGTCGTTACCCAATGCATTTGAGGCTCCATAAAATACATAGACCATCGGGATCCTTCCTCAAGTCCTTCATCCGGTCAATGTCCTTCGTAGTCAGTCACCAGCATAATGTTCTCATCCGGGAACTCAAAATTCATAGACTGATAGTCATCCACGGCCTGATGAGCTAAATGATCAGCCAATACACTCCCCTTGATTGCTTTATGGGTTGTATATTGTATTCCGTATTCAGTTAAGATTATTTTCCATCACGCTATTCTTCCAAAGAGTGCGGGCTTCTCGAAGATGAATTTGATTGGATCCATCTTAGATATCAATAAGCTAGTGTGAGTCAGCATATATTGTCTCAGTCGGCGAGCAGCCCATGCCAAAGTGAAGCAAGTTTTCTCGAGCAATGAGTATCGTGTCTCACAATCGGTAAACTATTTGATAAGGTAGTATATTGCGTGCTCTTTTCGACCAGACTCGTCATGATGTCCCAGCACACACCCCATTGAATTGTCTAGCACTGTTAGGTATAATATCAAAGGTCTTCCTTCAACTGGAGGCATCAGAATTGCTGGTTCTTGAAGGTATTCCTTGATTCTTTCGAAAGCAGTCTGGCATTCATCATTCCGCTTTACCACTTGATCTTTCTTCAGAAGCTTGAAGATTGGTTCACAAGTAGAAGTCAGATGTGAAATGAACTTGGAGATATAATTCAGACGTCCCAAGAAACCCTTAACTTCCTTCTCTGTACGGGGAGCCAGCATCTCTTGTATTGCCTTTACCTTTGCAGGGTCTACCTGAATACCTTTGTCACTAACAAAGAATCCCAGAAGCTTACCAGACCTTACCCCGAAGGTGCACTTGTTCGGATTCAACCTCAGCTTGTATATCTTCAACCTGTCGAATAACTTTTGTAGATGATCGAGATGTCCCTCTTCGGTTTGAGACCTGGCTATCATGTCATCAACATAAACCTCGATCTCATTGTGAATCATATTGTGGAACAAAGCGACCATGGCTCGCTGATAGGATTCCCCAACATTCTTCACACCAAAAGGAATCACCTTGTAACAGAAGGTCACCCACTGTGTGATGAAGGTTGTCTTCTCCATGTCTTCAAGATCCATTTTGATTTGGTTGTAGCCATAGAAACCATCCATGAAGGAGAAGATTTTGTGTTGCACGGTGTTGTCGACCAGAACGTCAATGTGAGGAAGTGGGAAGTCACCCTTGGGGCTTGCCCTGTTCAGATCTCTGTAATCCACACACATTCGTACCTTTCCGTCCTTCTTACGTACCGGAACGATGTTAGCAACCCACTGTGGATAGGAGGTGACAGCTAAGAACCCTGTGTCAAACTTCTTCATGACCTCTGTCTTGATCTTTTCTGACATTTCGAGACGCATACGGCGGACCCTCTGTTTAATCAGAGGACAATCTTCTTTAGTTGGGAGGCGATGTACCACAATATCAGTGTCCAAACCAGGAATGTCTTTATAGGACCTGGCAAAGATCTCAACATAGTCGTGCAGTATCTGTATTAATCTCTGTTTGACGCTAAGCTCCAAATTTGCACCTATTTTAACCTCTTTTCAGTCTTCCTCAGTACCCAAATTCACTGTCTCAACTGGCTCTTCATAAGGCTGTATGGCTCTCTCTTCCTGTTGTAGTAGCTTAGCAAGTTCTCCAGGTACTTCACAATCATCCTCACCTTCGTCCTCGGCTTGGTTGGTCGGATTTTCTAAGTCATAACTGGAAATAGCAGAGCTGTTATCAATGGGATCCAAAGTGGATATGGATCTGCAGTATATACGTGCGTGTGTGTAAGAGTATAGCTATATTGATAATGTAAAGACAGAAAAGAAAAACAGAGAGCGCAAAGTTTGTATGCAAAGAACGTCCAATGCTTCATTTATGAAATATGAGATAACATATAATAATCCTCACAGATAGAAACATCCTACCTCAGGTAAGACACAAGGCCAAAAAAGTTTAAATTGTTCATTACAAACTCAGAAAACAAGTAAGACAATTACTGCGGAATGAAAGAAACTGGAACAAAATCTCTAGCCGTCTAGTTATTCGGTCCACCATTGGTAGTCGGGTATATCCAGTTGTCGATGTCAGGGTCTTCCTCACTATCTTCAATAGCGTTGACCTCACGATTACTGATGCATAGGAGAGGTCCTCCAATTCGAGCGTGTCAAATAGCCCTTTGAGCCCCTGAAGTAAAGCCCAAGCCAAATTTGTCGGTTTTGTGAGTGAAATAAGGGAGCTGACCCTAATTGGCACACCCACCTTCTTCAACCACGGCCCTGGCGTCCTTGAGAGAAGCCATCTTCAGAGGAGGTTTGTTGCTAGTAGTAGTTTCAGTTGATTCCAAGATCCGCGGGACCTCTTCGAAGTTCTAACAAGGAGTTTCTATAAATTCCTCGTCCATCTCTACGTAGCGGAAGGAATTGAGATGGCTCACCATATACTCCTCTTCACCCCGTACCGTGACAATCTTCCCTTTTATCGGATACTTCAGCATTTGGTGGAGTGTGGAAGTAACTGCTCCAACCTCATGGATCCAAGGACGACCCATCAAACAAGAATACAACGGTCTGATGTCCATCACATAGAAGGTGGACTTGAAAGTCTGAGAGCCTATCTTGACAGGGATACCCACTTCCCCATGCACCATTCTTTTCGACCCATCAAAATCCCTTACCGTAATGTTACTAGGCTTTAAAGTCAAACCCTCGCAATCCAAACGGTCCAACGCCTTCTTGGGCAGAACATTTAGTGAAGACCCAGTATCCACCAGCACATGAGCCATGGTAGTGCCCCTGCATTCGATCGATACATGCAGAGCATCATTGTGTTTTCTCCCCTTCATTGTCAAGTCTGCATCTGAAAAACCCAGCCCATTGCCAGCAGTCAGGATAGCCATGCAATCATTAAATTGATCAGCTGAAGTCTCTTGCGGCACATGCACAGTTTTGAGGAATGCAATCAAAGCCTTCGCATGGGCCTCGGAGCACAACAGCAGGGATAACATGGATATCTTTGAGGGGGTCTGCCCCAGCTGTTCGACCATATTGTAGTAACTCTTTTTAATTATTTTCAAAATTTCCTCTATCTCTTGCTTAGAGGTTTCCACAACAATTTTTCTAGGTGCCTCCATCCGAGCAGGCTCACCTACAACTTCTTTGCCTCGAATTCCAGATGAATTATCGGCAGGGGTAATAGCTGGAGTAGTAACTGAAGTACTAGCGGGAGCAGAAGATGAAATAACGATAGGCTTAGTGACAGTCTTCGGGGAGATCTCAGGAGAGAAAATCCTTCCACTTCTAGTAATCTTACTAGTCCCGACAATGTTACCGACATAACGACCAGCTTCTTCGGTCATCAAGTTTTGTTTAACACCATGATAGTAAACATCGGCGCCATAATGCCAAGGGTCAGCTTTTTCCGAGGTGTACGGGACAGGACCAGGACATGTGATTATCAACGGAGTGATTCTCGTAGTGGGTGTAATCCTAACAGGTTTTCTTAAGGAAACCTTGGAAGGACTGGCGGAAATGGTTATAATAGCAATATCTTCACACAGAACAGTTGGAATCAAAGTCCTTTTGAACAAAATTTCTCGGTTGTACATCAGGCGTTGGACACCTGTTTTCAACAAATAGCAACCAGAAGGCATGGATGAACATATGTGGCAATCTTCATGACAACCTAGAAATAAACCATCCAACAACAAATTCTTCTTAACAGTCATAAGGGGAGTAGAAACTTCATCAACTGAGGTCACAAACAGATCAATATCAATGGCGTTAACCCCACGGTTGTTCCTAGGCATGGGAGCAGTTATGACATTGGGCTTCTCCAAAGCGTCGAATTTAATATACTTAGCTTCAATCAGATCTTGTATTTTATTTCTTAGAGCCCAACAGTCATTTATGTCATGACCAGGACTCTCAGAATGATAGGCACACCGAGCATTCGGATTATATCGAGGAGAGGAGGTATTAGGATTCTTGGGAGCCTCTTTTAAAGTTGCCAATTTAGATCTTAGTAGGTGGGGTAGAACCTATCTCAATGTCATGTTAATCCGAGTGAACTGTCTATGTGGTCTTTCTACCCTTTGTTGATTGTTGAATTGTGGAGCAACTGCAGGTCTAGGTATCATCACGACACTTACTGTCTGATGATGTTCAACCCTGTTTTGGACCCTCGGGCTAAAGATGGCATTGGCTTCCTTCTTACCAGAAAATGGCTTCTTTATTGAGCTTGAAGAGACATCTTTTTGTATTTTACCGCTCTGAATCCCAGCTTCTACCCTCACTAGTTAATATCAGCTCAGTAAAACCAGTCGATGAGATACCGATCAAATGGTTGAAGAATGGACCAGACAACGTCCCAAGAAACATGTCAACCAACTCCCTGTCAGATAAAGGGGGTTGAACTCTCCCAGCCAAGTCTCTCTATTTATGTGCATAGTCCTTAAAGCCTTCACCTGCACCCATGGACATACTCTGGAGTCGAGTACGAGTAGGGGCCAGGTCGACATTGTATTGATACTTCTTGTAAAAAGTGGCATCCAAATCCTCCCAGTTTAGGACATTGGTTCCCTCCAATTGGTAGAAACATTCAAGTTGAGTCCTTGACAGGCTGTCTTGAAAGAAGTGAACCCACAAGTTTCTATCAGCAGTGTGGGGCTGTATCTTCCTTACATAGGAACGGAGATGAAGCTTTGGGCAAGACACCCCATCATACTTTACGAAAACTGGAGCCTTAAATTTTCGTGGGATGACTACCCCGGACACCAACCCAAGTTCTTCAAAATCCAACCCTGGTATTCTCTGGATCTCCATAGAACTTAACCGATCCTCTAACTGCTTGTACCTATCTTCGGTGGGAGGATACTTCTCATCATTGTAGTCGGTATCATTGTCAGAGACTTCAGGACTGGGGTCCTCATCTTTTGTCTTCCCCTTTTGGTTTTCTCCCTCTTTGGATGAAGAAGTCACATCAACTGATTACTTTAGTGGCCCCTCGAATCTTCTGCCCATATTAAGGGAACCGACGCGCTTCTTCTTCTTCTTCTCTTTCTCTTTCAGGATGAGGGCTTTCAGATCCTCCTGCCCTTTTGCCAGAGTTGGGAACATTTGTTGAAAATGGGTATTTTGTGCCTGAAGATCTTTGATGCTTTGTTCAAAAGACATATCTGCTTGAAATAAACAGCGGAGGAGATGAGAAACCTGTAACAGAACCTGCTTATGCAATGTCATGGATGGTATGTGTATGCAATGATTTCAAGGAAATTAGAGATTTAAATTTTTTCAGACCAAAAGAGGAACACACATCATATTAATAAATCCAAGTTTGAGTACATTATGCCTCTTTGGGCTTACAATGAAAGAAACAAACATACAACAAAACTCCTAAGACAAAAAGGTTGAACGCATCCTCTTTGGCGCAATGTAGGCGTTCGGATTCCGCTCTTCATGAAGCTGCTTGGTGAGTTCCAGAACTTTCTTCTTGCTGGCATAAAATTGGGCTTCAAAGGTGTCCCGCTCCTCCTTCAACTGAACCCAAGCTTTCTGCAAGTCTTCGAGAGAGGTAGGAATTCCAGGATGAAGAACAGTGTATGGAAAGTCTCCTTCAACAACAGGCTCTATGATAACAGGGAGGATGGAAGGATAAGGCATTAAGAGACTTTGAGCACGAGCCCGTACCCACCTAAGTTAAGGCTCGAGTGGGATAGAGTTTTTGTGTCCTAAAGTCCTACTGTCCACCTTGTTCACCATTCTCCAAGCTCGTGCAAACCTATGGCGGTAACCTTGGTCTTCTTTGTCATAGTCGAACACCAGGCCTTGAATGAGCATCTCATGAGGGTCGTCTCTTCCGGCATACCCAAATTGTCTAAGAGCTAAGTAGGGATTGTAGGTGATACCTCCCCTAATACCAAGCAAAGGGACGTTAGGGAATTCCCCACAGCGGTCAATGATAGAGATGTCTTCCAAGGATCTTGAATACCAATGGATATCAGAATGGGTGAGGGACATCATCCTTTGAGACCATGTCAGTCTTTGCTCGTCCTTCAATACTGATTGAGGTAGGTGTGAAGTGAACCACTTATAGAGTAGGGGAATACAACACAAAAGAGTACCTCTTTTCTTCATGGTGCGGGTATGAAGGAAATGCAAGATATCGCCCAGTAAGGTAGGTACGGGATTGCAAGAGAGAAAGACTTTGACGGTGTTAACATCTATGAATTGGTCCGAATTGGGGAAAAAAACTAAACCATAAATAAGAAGAGCCAGGATGTCTTCAAAAGCTTGGAAATCCATGTCATCCCATAATGAACGATCCTTCTCCAATAGAAACTTGGCTAGGAAACCTTTAACCCCGCTTCTTGTCTCCCAATTGGCTATGATGTCAGCTCTTTTCAAATACAAAGCCTCGGTGATGACTTCAGGTTTTGGAATCCCTTCTAAATCGGTGAATGGCATCTGATCAAGCACTAGCACCCCTAAGAGTATAGAGAACTCTTCCAGTATAGGTACCAACTGATAGTCCGGGAAAATGGAACAATGATGTACGGGATCAAAGAATTGGAACAGCACACACATCATCTCTTCTTGGAAACTAGATGTAGCCAAACTGAGGAGTCGACCGTATTTCTTGGTAAAAGGAGAATCCTCGGGCACTCTTGAGGCTAACTCTTGAAGCCGGGGGTGTGCTTTTACAAAGATGATTCGGATGGTGTTCCTTCGGACGGAATTCATGACCTACAAAACAAAACAAAGATAAATTTCTAAATCCTTGAAATGGTAAGTGAGAATGTATATGATGCTTATGATGTTTATGATGTTATGTACAAGTAGATATATATACATACAAAGCAGACAAGTCCCTATGTTTTAGGCTTGCATGGGGTTTTATAGGTAAGTACCCTCTTGAAGTTTAGTTGGCTCAACCTGTCCTAGTAATAGTGATCGGGTTCTAAAGGATCTCAATAGAATCGACCTTTCTCTTAGGCATTGTCTCAGCACAGTCAATCTTTTCTTGCGGTCGAGATATCCCAAAAGTCCAGCCTCAATGAGTGTAGTATCGAGTATCAACCAATTTTTAGCTCTACACCCAAACCGGTTATCTCACTATGTCCTAATGGCCAAGTTTGTTCAATTAGGGTTCTAAAGTCAATTAGTGCTTCACGATGCCACTCAGTGGCCCTGTATTCTCCTCGATTCACCACGAGGGATACCAGTACCCACAAACGCGTTACACTAACGTAGCCATTGTTTCAACCATATCAATATATGCCTTACAGTTTCCACAATCTATGACTACTTGCCTAAAAAGGTGTCCCAGATCCGGATGGAGGATCAAAACAAAACCCAAACAATGACCCAAAAATGTAAAGTAAGCAAGCCAAACAAAGAAAGAAAATAGATGTGATCTAACCCTAAGGTAACCCAACTTTTAAAATGAATTCCCCAGCAGAGTCGCCAGTTCTGTGATGCGGTGGGAGAACTGACTTGAGGGTTTGCGTTTGTATTCGCAAATGTTGCGGTTTAACAAGAGTCGCCATCGACTTTTCTTTTATCTAATTAAGGAAAGGTGAAAAAGCACAGGAAAGACCTTTAGAGATATTTTCTTGAGTTCGGGGGGTAGGTTATGAAAAGGGAAGGTATTAGAACCCTTTTCATCCATGGTTTTCCATGGGCTCTTAGTTACTTGCTAGATCACTTGATTTTGTTTTGAAATGTGCTTTGTGATGTGGGTTTTGAAAGTGATTTTGAAAAGGATTTTATTTGTAATGGCTCTCGTTTCTATAAGAATGTGTATAAAGTGTTTTTATTTTGAAAATATTTCAAATGAAAGTGTTGGTGGGAAAATGTTTTGTTGTGAGCAAGCGAGCCACTAGGAGCGAA
Organism: Vicia faba; assembly: GCA_948472305.1. Lineage (NCBI taxonomy): Eukaryota > Viridiplantae > Streptophyta > Magnoliopsida > Fabales > Fabaceae > Vicia > Vicia faba. The sequence continues at coordinate 1,433,523,195 of OX451741.1, read as the reverse complement.
TCTACCTACTCAAAAGGTCTTTAGTTGTTCTTTTCCTCCTCCTTTAGATGTTGCTATCTTACCATTGTTTTGGTAAGAAGCCCCATCGTTGGATGTTTAAGGGACGAGTGTAGGACGTTTGTATAGTCATAAAAGGAAACCTATGGGACGTTTTAGCAATGTCGTTTTAGGGGCTAGATCGTTTATCAAAGGCAACATCGAGGGTCATCGAGGGACTACGATCTTTTATCGAGGGTCTTTTGCTAAAATGCCCATGTTCGAGGGACATGACTATTTTGATAGGCCACGAAGTGGGATTACCCTAAGGGTGCTAGTGTGCAAAGTGTGTTTGATTGCATGCATTTAGTCTTGATTTTTAGGTTGTCTATTTGTTGTTTTCATGTCTTGCCATACACACCTTAATTACTAGCATTTATATTTGAAAGCGATAAATTGCGGAAAATGTAAAGTCCTACGCTATTACAATATTTTAGGGATAGGGGTACATATTTACAAATTGGGATTGAAATTAAATTAAATCCTAAGTTACTATTACAACCATATTGAATGGATAAGAATGTACAAGAAAAATATGAAATGAACTTGTTTAGGAAATGGTTTTTTAGTCTTAATGATTTAAGAAAAGAAAAAAAAGGAAATAAATTAATTAATAAAAGAAAATATTTTTATGTCTTTTTATGTTAATAATAATAAAAAAGAAGGGTTAAAATAAAAAATGATAAAAAGTAAAATAAATGAAAGATAGAAGCAACGTGCTACTTCAAGAAAAGCGACAAGGATCAGAAGTTCTGAAGCCAGGCGCGTGGTGATTCAGAAGGAAGCGTCAGAAGTTCTAGATTGATACACTCAGAGGTCCTACAAGACACGTTAGAGGGAAAACGCAGAAGTTCTGGGTTGCTATGTGTTGAACTTCTTAATGTTAGAACAATGAGAAAATCTTAGAAGTTTTGTATATTAAAACAGTGAAGAGAACTCAGAAGTTCTGTGTTATGATAAAATTATGAATGAACATCAGAAGTTCAGTGTGTTTAAACAGTAGGAAAATCATAGAAGTTTTGTATGCTAAAATAGTAAGGAGAACTCAGAAGTTATGTGTTGTGCTAAAACTGTGAATGAACATCAGAAGTTCAGTGTGTTTAAACAGTAGGAAAATCATAGAAGTTATGTATGTTAAAACAGTGAGGAGAACTCAGAAGTTCCGTGTTGTGCTAAAACTGTGAGTGAACGTCATAAGTTCAGTGTGTTTAAACAGAAGGAAAATCATAGAAGTTATGTATGCTAAAACAGTGAGGAGAACTTAGAAGTTCTGTGTTGTGCTAAAACTGTGAGTGAACATCAGAAGTTTTATGCCATATTTCAACTCTTAATCAACACATCAGCATATTATTTAGTTCTTAATAAACAGCAAATCAGAAGGATAATAGCATAACAGTTTATAGAAGTTCTAATCCTAAATCTGAGTCCAGGCCTAATCATGAAGTTCTGATCCACAGTTTTTCTACTTATGCAATGGTATGGACAACATTAATTATGATATTTACATATTAATGATGTTATAAATGAAAAGATGCAAAGTCAGAAAGACATACCTTGAATCTGAGACGTGTGTTTGGAACTTTGAGCTGTTGTCTTCAGATGTTCTGGTGTGAGTGAGAGTAACGGAACAGTGGTTATGTTCTTTGATTCCAAGAGAAGAACAAAGGTTTTGTTTAGGATTTGCGAAGGTTTTTACTGTTTCCTTTTCTTTCTTTGATAATTCTCTCTCCCTCTCAAAAATCCAGCCCCTTGAAAGTGTGATAGAGCAACTTATTTATAGATGAATTTGTTGTGGTTTTCGGGGAAAAACAGATGGGATTTAAACTTTTTGGCACACTGTTCCATTGATTTTTTATCACAGCTTTTTGTATTTGGTGCAAATACAGAATTTGGGAAAATGCAGGCGTGGACTGGATTAGCTGCTGGTTAGAGCATTGTGTTGTAGTAGTGCAGCAGGTTGTTTAAACGAGGTCTTGGGATTTGGTGATGTTCTGATTGCAAAAGATCAGAAACGTAACCTCCAAATGCTGAAGGGGCATGTTCTGACCGGAGAACATTGCTTCCATATGTTTTGATTGAAGCGTCATGTTCTGAACCGTTTTTGCAACTTCTGATTGTACTTGCGTAGAGGCTGGCTCAGAAGTTCTGAAGTATCATATTCTCTAGACACTTAGAAAATTTTCTAAATGTTTAGAAATTTGATTTTTTCAAAGTAACTTCTGACTTCTGATTTCTTGATGAACCAATTTCAGGCCTTGATGAAATATGATTCTTGGAACTTGATTTTTTTATCCAAAAGTCAAAGTTTGACTTTTTGGTGTGCAAATGACCATTTTGCCCTTGTGAATGACTTTCTTGGAAAATTTGTAATTCAAGGCTTGAAATTGAATGGAAGCAAACCTAAGGGTCCAGGTTGATCCTTTGAGAAATGAGAGGGCAAATTTTGGGGTACAACAGCACACATATCACATACAGCATAATCTCATTTATTTTGAGAACATCATCTCACAATGCATTTCATGCATCGCATATGATTAACCTTGTTGTCTTTTCAGGAAAGACAGTTATCACCAACAATTCCAGCAATTATACATGTCATATTTTCATACAGTTAATAAAAAAATCAGTTCCCGAAACTAAACGGGTCAACTAATCTACATGATCAAGCAGAGTAACCCTACTACCCAGGTTCCTTCTTTAGGCCCTACTACCAAGGCTTTCATCTCGAAGTAACCCTACTACCAAGGTTCCTTCTCATAAGCCCTACTATCCAGGCTTTCATTTCGAAGTAACCCTACTACCCAGGTTCCTTCTCATAGCCCTACTATCCAGGCTTTCATTTCGAAGTAACCCTACTTCCCAGGTTCCTTCTCATGGCCCTACTACCCAGGCTTTCATCTCGAAGTAAACCTACTACCCAGGTTCCTTCTCATAAGCCCTACTATCCAGGCTTTCATTTCTAAGTAACCCTACTACCCAGGTTCCTTATTTAGGCCCTACTACCCAGGCTTTCATCTCGAAGTTACCTACTACCCAGGTTCCTTCTCATAAGCCCTACTATACAGGCTTTCATTTCGAAGTAACCCTACTACCCAGGTTCCTTCTTTAAGCCCTACTATCCAGGCTTTCATTTCGAAGTAACCCTACTACCCAAGTTCCTTCTTTAAGCCCTACTATCCAGGCTTTCATTTCGAAGTAACCCTACTACCCAGGTTCCTTCTTTAAGCCATGCTACCCAGACTTTCATCTCGAAGTAACCCTACTACCCAGTTTCCTTCTTATAGCCCTACTATCTAGGCTTTCATTTCGAAGTAACCCTACTGCCTAGGTTCCTTCTCATAGCCCTACTATCCAGGCTTTCATCTCGAAGTAACCCTATTATCCAGGTTCCTTCTCATAGCCCTACTATCCAGGCTTTCTTCTCGAAGTAACCCTACTATCCAGGTTCCTTCTCCCTTATCTCCAGACAACAGTTTACAACACTGTAAGACCCAGACCTGACCAGATAAGGTTGATTTCACATTTCCCTAGTAAGCCTAAGTACAGCCTGGACCCTAACCAGATATGCATTCTACTTTCACCTCTTCAATCAAGAGTTAATTCCCCAGTAGAGTAATGGACAACTGAAGCTCCTAGACTCTACTTCCCAGGACATAAATCAAAATTCCCTGGCGAAGTCCTCCTCAACCGCAGGTAGAGGAATTATCGCCAAGGAATCTCTTGTGTAACCGATCTTTTCGGGATGGCATCTTTAAGACCATCTCCAACGATTCTCCATTTCCTTCCAAATGGCATTTGTAAGCCCATTCCCGGCATCACCAATCAGCAATACTTCATGCGAGTGCGAATTTCTGGGCACTCTAGTGTTCAATCATCTTCCACCTTCAGATCATGAAAGGCAGACCGGCCACTCTACATCCTCAAGCTTAAGAAGATTGAACAGGGGAAGCTGTTGTACCCCAAAATTTTCCCTCTCATTTATCAAAGGATCATCCTAGACTCTCAGGCTTGCTTCTATCAAGTTTCAAGTCTTGAATTATAACTTTTCAAGAAAATCATCCACAAGGGCAAAATAGTCAAAAGCATAGTGAAAAGTCAAACTTTGACTTTTAGATCAAATCAAGTTTCAGCAATTATATTTCATCAAGACATGAAATTGGTTCATCAAAAAAATCAGAAGTCAGAAATTACTTTGAAAAAATTAAATTTCTAAACATTTAGGAAATTTTCTAAGTGTTAAGAGAATATGATACTTCAGAACTTCTGGGCCAGCCTTCATACGAGTGCAATCAGAATTTGCAGACACGGTTCAGAACATGATGCTTCAATCGGAACATATGGAAGCAATGTCTTTCGGTAAGAACATGACCCTTCAACATATGGAGGTTACATTTCTGATCTTCTGCGATCAGAACATCACCAAATCCCAAAACCTCGTTTAAGCAACCTGTTGCCCTACTATATCACAGTCCTGCAATCAGCTGTTGATCCAGTCCATGCCTGCACTTTATCAAACCCCATATTTGCATCAAATTAGCATACGAGAACTGTGATTAAATACCAATGAAACAGTATATCAAAAAGTTTTGAATCCCATTTATTTTTCCCCCAAAAAACCACAGCAAATTCACCTATAAATAAGTTGTTCCATCACACTTTCAAGGGACTGGTTTTTTTGAGAGAGAAAATTGTCAAAAGAGAGAAAAGAAAAAATATGAAACCTTCGTAAAAAAATCCAGAATTCCCAAACACAAAAAAAAACCTTTGTTCTTCCCTTGGAATCAAAGAACTTGGCATTTTCTCTCCCGTTGCTCTTGCTGACTCCAGAACATTTGAAGGCAGCAGTTCAAGTTCCAAGCACACGTTCCATATTCAAGAACCTCTATTTCCTTTCCCTCTGACGTTTCTTGCAGGACCTCAGAGTGTACCAATCCAAAACTTCTGATTCCATTGACGTTCCTTTCTGAGTCACCACGCGCCTGGCTTCAGAACTTCTGATCCTTGTTGTTTTTCTTGCAGCAGCACGCTTTTTCTATCTTTCATTTATTTTACTTTTTTTCATTTTTAATATTAATTCCTTTTTATAAAAAGACATAAAAATATTTTTTTTATTAATGCATTTATTTCTTTTTTCTTAATTCATTAAGACAAAAAAATCATTTTCTAAACAAGTCCTTTTCTCTCTCAAATTTTACATTTCAATATGGTTGTAATGGTTAAATAGGATTTAAATTATTGCAACCCCCCATTTGTAAATATGTACCCCCATCCCTAAAATATTGTAATAGCGTAGGACTTTTATATTTCCGCAATTTAACGCTTTTCTAAATATAAAATACTAGTAATTAGGATGTGTATGGCAAGATATGAAATCAACGAATAGATCACCCTAATCAAGACTAAATTTCATGCAATAAAACACACTTGCATACTAGCACCCTTAGGGTAATCCCACCTTGTTTCCTATCAGAAAAATAGTCATATCCCTCGAGCATGGGCGTTTTAGCAAAAGACCCTCGATAAAAGATCGTATTCCCTCGATGACCCTTGATGTTGCCTTCGATAAACGATCTAGTCCCTAACACGACATTGCTAAAATATTCCATGGGTTACCTTCTATGACTATACAAAAACATCTCGCGCCCGTCCCTTCACATCCAACGATGGGGCTTCTTACCAAATCAATGGTAAGGTAGCAACATCTAAAGGAAGAGGAAAAGAACATCTAAGACCTTTTGAGTAGGTAGATTTGCTCCCAGTTGCTCGCTTGCTCACAACAAAAACATTTTTATACACCAAGACATCTCTTTGAACTATTTTTGAAACCAAAACTTTGTACGCGTTCTTATAGAGACGAGAATCATTACAAAGTCATAATTTCAAAATACTTTCAAAACCCACACCACAAAGCACATTTCAAAATAAAAGCAAGTGATCTAGCAAGTAACTAAGAGCCCATGGAAAACCATGGATGAAAAGGGTGATAATACCTTCCATTTTCATAATCTACCCCTCGAACTCAAGAAAACATCTCTAAAGGTATTTCCTGTGCTTTTTCACCTTTCCTTATTGGATAATAGAAAAGTCGGTGGCGACTCTTGCTATCCTTAACACTTGCAATCAAACGCAAAACAAAAAGTCAGTTCTCCCACCGTATCACACCGGCCATAAGTTCTGATGTCAATCTTTGTTCCCAAACATAAGTGCTTATGTCAATCTTTGTTCCCATCCATAATTGTTGATGTCAATCATTTGTTTCCAGTCATAAGTGCTAATGTCAATTGTTGGTTACTAGTCTCGATGTTGATGTGTAATGCCATCTCTGAGCCAGTATTATCTTCCTTTTTCTATTCGCGTCCTTTGGATTGGTAATTTTTGATCCCCTGTGAGTCGATGTTACTCTCTTTTTTCTATCTCCTCTATGAGTGGGTAGTTCATAGTTATTTTTCGAACATTGTTATTCGTTTGTTTTTTCCTCATTTATTGAGTTGATAATACTTTGTCTCCTTTTTGGGATTTACCCCGATAGATTTGAATCTTCTATTCCCCAGTGGAATTGATTTTCCTCCAATGGAGTTGAGTATCTTTCCTCCAGTCGAACTAGTAATCCTTTATTAATGGTTACCTCCTTTATAACTTGTTGTTTGCATTGTTAAGAGTTTACTTTATTGAAATATTACTATGCATTTGGTTTCTTTAATGATAATTTTTTGGCTTTACCTGTTTTTAGCCATCCCTAGAGTTGTGTTGTTCCCCAGCAATTTATTTTCCTGGTCGAACTCTCTTCTAAGTTCGTTGGTTTTATTTTTTGCTTCCTCGGTGGGGTTTTATGTCACCTTTGGAGTTGGTCATTTGCATTCATAATCATAAGCATTGCATGACATATTAGGGCCAAAAATATGAGTTATTTTATATTTAAGTATCTTCAATCGCGTCGAGACGAATACTTTAACCTTTGTATCTCTGGATATAAGACACTTAAATAAGGGCAATTGTTATACCCAAAATTTCCCCCCTAATATCTCTTATCATCTCATATTATCAATACATCAAGATCACACATTAGGGTTGGTTCTCTCTTTCTACTTCATCCTATATTTAAGTTTGGTCTTGAGGGATCACCAAGTACCTTGAGTTGTGTATCTTGTACATGTGTCTGTAGATGGATTGACTTTAACTAACATCAAAATATGTATATATGTCTCTTTGAATGTTCATATTGTAGGTGATGACACAATTGCATTCATCTAACCATCTAACCTAGGAATTGAGGGGTGGTTCTCAATCAAATGGTTCTCTAATGGATTGTAAGAGCTCAAGCTTCAAGGCTCTGTCTATGATATCAAATTTTTGTGGTTCAAAGAGCTCCCTCATTTTATTTAGGTCAAACTTTCCTCAAAGTTTGTTGTAGAATTCATCAAGAAGATTCATAGGTTCATGTGTTTATTTCCATGCCTTCTCCAACTAGTTTCTTTGAGAATTAAGCTCCATATTTAAGTGTGCTTCAATATAACAACATCTTAAGGCCTATTGTGATTGATCATGCTTTATTTTGCCAAGAAAGATCAAAATATTCAAGGTTGGTTCAACAAGTTTGACCTAATTGACAAAATGCCTAATTCAGTGGTCACAAATGCATAACTCTCTCAATTTCAATATTTTGAATTGGTTCTTTTTTTTCTATGGATTCTTATCATCATACAACAACCTCTCTTCACATGACAAGATCAAATTGTGCAAGAAAAATCATCAAAAGTTGAAAGGGGTTTTGTAACACGTTGGGAGAACTGACTTGGGATGTTGTGCATTTGACCGCAATTGTTGCGGATAGTAAGAGTCACCACCGACTTATCTTTTATCCAATAAAGGAAAGGGTGAAAAGAACAGGAAATACCTTTGAGAATTTTTTTCTTGAGTTTGCGGGATAGATTATGAAAAGGGAAGGTGTTAACACCCTTTTCATTCATAGTTATCTATGGGCTCTTAGTTGCTTGCTAGATCACTTGCTTTTGTTTGAAAATGTGCTTGTGGTGTGGGTTTTGAAAGTATTTTGAAAATGTGCTTTTGAAATGGTTCTCGTCTCTATAAGAACGTGTACAAAGTTTTGTTTGAAAAATAGTTCAAAGAAGTGTTTGTTTTTGAAAGTGATTTTGAAAAGGTGTCTTTGTAATGGTTCTCGTCTCTATAAGAACGCATAAAAACTGTTTGTCTTTTGAAAATGTTTCAAAATGAAAGTGTTTGGAGTATGAAATGTTTTTGTTATGAGCAAGCGAGCAACTAGGAGCAATCTATCTACTTAAAAGGTCTTAAAGGTTCTTTTCCTCCTCCTTTAGATGTTGCTATCTTACCATTGATTTGGTAAGAAGCCCCATCATTGGATATGAAGGGACGGGCGCGAGTCATCGTATAGACATGATAGAAATGTTGTGAGATATCTTATCATTTCTCTTGAGGGACTAAGATCATTTGTAAGGCAACATTCAAAGCGTCATCGAGGGACTATGATCTTGTATTTTTATTGCTTTTGCTAAGACGCCTCACATGCATATCATGACCATTTTTAGGAAACAAGTGGAGTTAACCCTAGGGGTGCATGTGTGAATAGTGTGTTTGATTTTCATGCATTTAGTCTTTGATTAGGGGTTTCTAAGATTGATTTTATCTTTCCATATAAACCCTAATTACTAGCATTTAGATGAAAGCGATAAATTGCGGAAAGTAAATATTCTACGCTATTACAATCATTAGGGGGATGGGGTGTACAAATTTACAAATGGGGGTTGCAAGAAATTAAAGTCTTACAACCATATTAAGATAATGTACAAGAATTGAAATGTAAAATAGATTTGTTTTGTTTTGGTTAAGAGAAGAAATAAATTTGCTTAAGAAAATATTTTTAATCTTTTTGTTTTAAAAGAAATAAAGCAAAGTGTATGAATATAAAGTATTTTTGGTGTTTTTGATTAATGAAAATACGAAAATAAAAGTTAGAGTCAGCGCATGGCTGAAAGAATAGAAATATGAGAAAGAGCAGAAGTTCTGGCTCTGGTGCGCTGCAAATCAGAAAGAAAATGTTATCAGAAAATGCGAAAAGCCAGAAGTTCTGGGGTTGCTGGGAACATAGGATATCATAGAAGTTCTGATGCAACTGGAAACCTAGAAGTTCTAGTGTTATTGGAAGGTCAGAAGTTCTGGTTGTTGAGAGAGTGTAGAAGTTCTAATGCAGTTGGAAATCTAGAAGTTCTAGTGTTATTGGCAAGCTAGAAGTTCTGATGATGGGTCTGTGAGGTGTCAATGCTGTTGGATGGGAATATCCCGAAGTTCTGGTCCAGGATCATTATTTGAAAAATGATGAGGTAAAAATGTTAAGAACTAAACATAAAAGGTGTTTCTGGGATTAGAACCCTGGACCCTTAACACTAATGCCTTATGTGTGCGCTATCTACCACTGGGGTGGTTGTACATCCGGTATTAGAAGCGAAAACATAAGCATGTATCACAAAGTAAGTTCTGCTGATGAACTTCATCTTCTCCTTTACGCCAACCAGGGCATCTGCAACTTAGTCATTTCTCAACTAAAATGGAAAATGCAAACATAGAAGTTATGGAAAATTTCATCATGATTTCAGAAATACAAAGCACCAGAACTGTAAACTATAACCAAGCATGAATTTCGCTAATCCTAATTCTGAACCCTAATTTCCTCAAGAATTTCTGATATGAAATTCTCTCTACTTAGGCCATGTAAATTAAATATATAAATATGTACAGATTCAGAGTCATGCTATCTACATTATATCTTTGAAATTACAAGCCTAACAATGCCTAAGTAATAAGATGAGAGTCAGAAGAAACTTACCATGCAGTTGGAAATTGTTCTGTGAGTTATCCTGGTTCAGATTGCTGTGATGTTCTGGTCAGCTTTCTCAAGTTCCCAGGAAGCTAGAACAACCCTTAACTTGAGCTATGAATGGCTGGAATGTTCTAGAGAAACCAAGAAGAAAAGATCTGATTTTTTGAAATGGATATTGGTGAAGATCGTGTTACAGTTTGAAAACAGAAGTTGGGAAGGCCACTATGTGTATATCAGAAATTGTATTGATGATTTGGCCAAGAAACGCACAAGGAAAATTAGAGTTTGGACGGAAAAAACTAAAAACTAGTAGATTTTATGTTGGTGCTGCAGTTTCAGGTTCCTGGAAATTTTAAGCAAGGTTTCAAGGCTTTTTTTCAATGTCTCCTCCCCCTTTTCAGTTTGCAAATGAAGTTTAATTTATAGGAAAAGGATTTAGAAGCTTGGATAAATCAAGAGTACAGCCATCATTGGTTATAGATCGGTGACTTGTTTTTTAAGCAAGTTTAGACAAGCCTGGTTTCAAGGCAAAGTAGAGTGGTTAACAGCTTTAAGCACACCTAAACTGAGTTTATAAGCATGATTTGTGGGAGAAGTGCACTCAAAAGCAAAGTGAAGCATGGGCTCAAAATAAACTTTGTACAAAAGTTTGCTTTTCAAGGACAACAATGGTGCTTTTATGCCACACGTGGGAAGATCCTTTGGATAAAGACTAAAAAATTGGTGTAAGCATTAAACGATGATGACATTTAACAAGCAAGAAAGCCTGCAACATGAGATTGTGCAGCAAGCTTGAATCTGGACCAGAAGTTCAGCATAAACGAAACTTGGACTAAGAACAAATGTCCAACTTCTGATATTTGAATCTCCCTGCTCCAGCATGATCTGAAGGAGTTCTCAAACTTTTTAGAAATCTTGTAACATGCTTTGCAACCTCTCTTTGAATCATCTTAGCAAACTCTGATTGAACCTACGTGAAAACTGGCCCAGAAGTTCTAACCAAATTCTTACTTGGAAATGCTTAGAATTTACTAAGTGTTTTAGTTTCATGGGCATGTCTTCAAGGATTTATAACTTGAAATCCCAGAATTTCTAGGAGAAGCTCTGCTCTGCAACGTTTTAGATCTCATTGAGATCTACAACTCTTGTGTCATAAGTTATTCCTTAATCAATTCGCATCATGGTGAAAATCTGGCCAGATGTTTTGAACTTTATCATACTTTCTTAACAGTTAGAAAATTTTCTAAGTGTTTAGACTTTGACTTTTCTAAAGTAATTTTGACTTTTGATTTTCTTGATTAAACAACTTCATATTCTAACATGTCTTGATGAAATGTGATTCTTGAAACTTGATTTTGATCCATAAGTCAAAGTTTGACTTTTCAGTGTGCATTTTGACCATTTTGCCCTTGTGCCAATTCCAAACCTAAACTGATGTATCAGTACTGCAAACTTGAGCCATGGAAGGACTTGTGAGAAAATTCTTGAGAAATGAGAGGGAAAATTTTGGGGTACAACAGTTGCCCCTGTTCAATCTTCTTAAACCTGAAAAGCAAGTATGGCACGTTGTCATTCGTAGCTTGAAGGTAGAAGATGATTGAGCACTAGAGTGCCCAAAAATTTGCACTCGATGGTGTGGTGGTTGATTTCATAGGGAATGGGCTTAAAGATGCCATTTGGAGAAATGATAGAAAGTTATTGGAGATGGGCTTATAGATGCCATCCAGAGTGACTAGGGAAGGTATCAGGATAAATCTTTTGGTTGATTTATACTGAAATAGTAGATGTCTTTTGCCTATTTTTAATCTGGAAGAACTAAATCTAACCAGAAGAGGTCTTTGATTCGCCTGTTATTAACTGGAAGAAATGAATCTACCCAGAAGAGGTCTTGGATTCGCCTGTTATTAACTGGAAGAAATAAATCTACCCAGAAGAGGACTTTGCTTCGCCTGTTATTAACTGGAAGAAATAAATTTACCCATAAGAGGTCTTAGATATTCTTCAATTTATGATGGGCCTGTGTAGGGCTGCTTCAAGATGAATCCATGTGACGCTTCATCTAGAATTTAAGAGAAGAAACCTGGGTAGGGTTGCTTCAGGATGAGTCCGTGTAAAACTTCATCTGGAAAGAAGAAGGAACCTGGGTAGGGTTGCTTCAGGATGATTCCATGTAAAACCGCATCTAGAAAGGAGAAGGAACCTGGTTAGGGTTGCTTCAGGATGAGTCAGTGTAAAACTGCATCTAGAAAGGAGAAGGAACCTGGGTATGGTTGCTTCAGGATGAGTCCGTGTAAAACCGCATCTGGAAATAAGAAGGAACCTGGGTAGGGTTGCTTCATGATGGGTTTGTGTAAAACCGTGTCTGGAAATGAGAAGGAACCTGGGTAGGGATGCCTCATGATGAGTCTGTGTAAAACTGCGTCTGGAAATGAGAAGGAACATGGGTAGGGTTGCTTCATGATGACTCCGTGTAAAACTACATCTGGGAATCAGAAGGAACCTGGGTAGGGTTACTTCATGATGAGTCCGTGTAAAACTTCATCTGGATATATATGAAAAGGAACCTGGGTAGGGTTGCTTCATGATGAGTCCGTGTAAAACTTTATCTGGAAATGTATGAGACGGAACATGGGTAGGGTTGCTTCATCTGGTCGTGTAGATAGTTGCTTTGTCTTGTTTCAGGAACTAGTCTTGGACCTGTTGAAAATCGTTGATGATAATTATCAGCCAATTGATCTTTCCTGAAAAAGGTAAAGGGTTAGTTGTATGCAATGTCATGATGTATGAAATACATTATGTAATGATGTTCTCAAATAATGAGGTTATGATGTATGCATATATCATGTATGTTATATGATGTATGAATGTGAAGTATCATTGAAATGTATCTTTGTCTGGGAAAATAAATCCTTGACAAATGCTGGGGAGCCTTGAGAAATGAAATCTCGGACCGCTTCCGTGGATGAAGAGTGTGCTCCTCTTCAGACCTTGTTTTAGGATGTTTCTGCTGTGGGAAGTTGAATTTTCTTGAGAAGAAAACTCTGGGGGGAGTGTTAATTCCTTCTTGGGGAAAGAATTTAGGAGTCTCAGTTGTTCGTTGCTCTACTGGGGAATTATCTCTTGATGGAAGAGAAAGGAAAGTTAGTTGTTATCTGGTGAAAATCCAGGTTTGGCAGCAATTTGTTGAGGATAATGAAGTGGACTGTTATCTGGTCATATTCCAGGTTTCACAGTGACTTACTGGGAAAGACTAAATTAACTGTTCTTTGGTCGTATTCCAGGCTTCGCAGAAAATTACTTGGGAGAGTGAAGTTAAACTGTTATCTGGTCGGGTTCTGGGATTCGCAGCAACTTACTAACGTTAAACTTCTATCTGGTCAAATTCCAGGATTCAAAGCAAGTTTATGAGGTGGATGAAGTTAATTGTTATTTGGTCGAATCCCAGGTTTCGTAACAACTTACTGAAGTTAACTGTTATTTGGTTGGTTTCCAGGCTTCGCCGTAACTTACTGAATTTAACTGTTATTTGGTCGGTTTCCAGGCATTACAGTAACTTGCTTAAAAGAAAGAACTTGAACTGACATTTGGTCGGGTTCCAGGCTTCACAGTAACTTGCTGGGGATTGTAGAGCAGTCTACTGGGAAAAAAAAGTTGTGGTCCCTTGATTTTGTAATAGTCTGAGAGGCAAATTCAAGTTGAGGAATTTGTAGTTTGTTAGAGAAATAAATCCTGCTGCCAATCTGTTGGAGAGGTGTCTTCTTTTGGAAAAAATCCTAGAGGATTCTTAAGATCAACTCAGTTGGGGAGAAGTTTTCATGGATTGAAAATCTGGCTGAGGATTACCCTATGAAAAGGACTTTGTGGGAGATTTGTCACTTCCCCTAGTAGCAAGTATGCCACACTGTCGGAAGATGTTTGTTTAATAGTACATGATTTGTTGCTGGAAATCATGTCCAATGCCTCAAGTGATTCAGATACAGACCTACCCCTGGTTATTCACCATTTCTTGAGATATTTCTTAGAATCTTGACTGGACTGCCCCAGATGTATTGGATAGTGACACGTCATTCCTCCTTGCTTATAGGAGATCTGTTATTGGAAGTGTCTTCCCACTTGAGGTGATTTTGTTCGTTAAGAGAGTTTTTGTTCACTGGATATTCGTCGTGTGAATTTCTCCGCTGTCAAACAATTAGCCATATGCAAACAGCGATATTCAAATAATGCAAAGTTTATGCTTGTCTTGATGTTTTGAAAAAGCATTTTAGCAAGTAAAGAATTTTTGTAAGAAAATTCAACTCAGGATTTGGAGTAAAGCCTTACAGGAGTCAGGATACATTTTGTAACAGTATGCCTTCGAACTAACCCATGCTTCAATTAGGACTTTTGAAGGGTGGTAATGTGGATTGGTTCACGGTTTAAGAAACAAAGGATAACGCTCAAAGTGTATTTGTACCCGCTTGTTCTTCGTGATGTTCTTCAGTCCTAAACTCAGTTAATTGTACGTTTGAACTCCAATTGAGTCTGGAATGGCCTTTTAGTGATGGTTCAGGAAAATTAAGTTTGTCGGAAGGCAACCATTTTTGCAACATTTTTCGTGTTTGTTAAGGATCTGTAGTGTCCTCTTTTGATTTGTTATCTCGGATTTTGCCTGACTGTTCTTGTTTTGAGATTATAGTCAGCGGGATTCCCCAGCTTTTCTTAAGTCTTAAGTCTTCTTCGTAGGTTTTGACTTAATGGGCTTTTCTTTTGAGAGATAGTGACTGCCTATTTGGTAGGGAACCATCACCATCTTTTGATTCCATAGGAATGTTTTTGATGTCATTCGTTGTATACGAAGTGAAAGTTTGCGATTGAACGCTCATTTGAATTAACTGAGACTACCCTGCCCCAGGTTTTGATTAAAGGTTTCAATTTGTGTAGAAAAGGAAACTCCTACTTCTTTGGGTCGAAGGGGTTGACTAGGGATTATCCTCCTTATAACTCCAGTGTTTAGGAATTGAAAGAAATGCATGTACATCGTAAGCAAGGTCTGTTCAAAAGCATACTGTATGAGATTATGGAATTGTTTTCGTCATCCTCCCTCTAAAGGCTCGTAAGTTTTAGCAAGAGTTGAATGTCATAAAGAGAGTAAAAAGCATAGTTTAAATATAGTGAAAACGAACGTATAAATTCAAGACAAACATATGCAATGCATTAATGAAACAGAGTTTAACATTAATAGATAAGTGTTTGAACAACAAAAGAAATTACAATTGAAAATTCAAAATGAACCGGAATGCTCAATGATTTGGCATGGGAGCAGGGATCACGTTTGGAGTCTCAGGAGGACCGAACTCAATCACCTTAGCGTCAATCATATTCTAAATATTGTACTTCAGCACCCAACAATCGTTAGTATCATGCCCGGGACTGCCGGAATGATAAGCACACATTGTAATAGGATTGTAGTTAGGGGAAGAAGTTTGGGGGTTTGGATGAGGTCCTATTAATGTAATCAGATTCAACCTTAACAAGTGTTGTAGTGCTTGATACAGCGGCATGTTGATGTTGTAAAACTGTCTTTTGGGCTCGTCTGGCCTTTGCTAATTTCCCCTTTGTTATTACCACTGCAACGCGGGACCGCAGATCAGGATTGCCCGCACATGTTGGTCATGATTGTTCTTGTTATGACCCTTTTGACCATACACAGCATTGGACTCCTTCTTCCCATTGAAAGGTTGTTTCCTTGCGCTTGAAGATACACCTCATTGGATTTTACCACTCTTAATGCCAGCCTCTACTCTTTCTCCTGTCAGGACTATCTCGGTGAATCCGGCCGAGGAGCTTCCGATTAGGTGATTGAAGAAAGGTCTTGTCAAAGTTCCCATGAAGATTTCAATAAGCTCCATGTCATTTAAGGGTGGTTGCACCCTTCCAGCCATGTCTCTCCACTTTTGGGCGTATTCTTTGAAGCCCTCGTTGGAACGCATGGTCATATTCTGCAATTGCACACGAGTTGGTGCAAGATCAACATTGTATTAGTACTGCTTGTAGAAAGCAGCAGCTAGATCGTCCAAAGTGTGAATGTGGGAACTCTCTAATTGATAGAACCACTCAAGTTGCATCCCAGCTAAGCTCTCTTGGAAGAAATGGATCCAGAGCTTCTGATCAGTTGTGTATGGTTGAATCTTGCGGACATAAGACTTTAGATGCATCTTAGGACAAGAGACTCCTTCATACAGGGCAAAGGTAGGGATTTTGAATTTTGGTGGGATGACCACTCCAGAAACCAAACCCATGTCTCCTAATTCCAAGCCAGACACAACTTGGATCTCCACAACTTTTAGTCTATCTTCAAGTTGTTTGTATTTTTCATCTGCAGGTAGATACTGCTCCTCATAAGAGTCTTCGTCATCAGTAGCTATGTTAGCCCTAACACTTCTAGCTTCCACTTCTTGACTGTCTTCTTCTTCAGAAGAAACATCTTCTTTTTGAGATAGTTGGGCATGCCCCTTAGACCTTTTCCTCAAGTTGAGGATGATAGACTTTTTCTTCTTCTTGCTCTCTTTGGTGAAGAGTGTTTTCAGATCTTCCTGCCCCTTGGCCAACTTCATGAGCACTTGTTGGAACTGATAGTTTTGAGCTTGGAGATCTTTAACTGTTTGCTCTAGATCCATCTCTACTGAAATAAACAGTAAGCAGATGAGAAAACCTGTACGGGAAAACCTGTTATGCATGATATGCAATATTTTCAAGGATCTTGTGGGGTAAACACAAGAAAATGTTAGAAGTTGACTTTAGATCAACAACTTTGATTGGAGAACTTTGTATCAGTGGATGTCTTTCCACGAGAATCAAGCTCACCATATAAAGTGGGTCATAGCCCTTGACTCAAGTTACCGTGCTTTGGTTTTTGACAGCATTTGAGTATAGAATGAATCCTTTTGCCCCTTGATAGGCGTCTGGTTCAACATGACCATGCATCATAGACCCTTGGGATCCTTGAAATGGTTATTGAAAATTCTATGGTATGATGTTATGATGTTATGTACAAATATGCAAAGCAAGCAAGTTATTGTGTACAAATAGTCATATATACACAAAGCAGACAAGTCCTTAGGTTTAGGCTTGCATAGAGTTTGATAGGTAAGTACCCTCTTGAAGTTTAGTTGGTTTAACTTGTCCTAGAAAGTAACTGGGTTCTAGGGGATCTCAGAATCACTAGCCTTTCTTTTAGGCATTTTGTCAGCACAATCAATCTTTTCTTACGACCGAGATATCCCAAAAGTCTGATCTCAATGAGTTTAGTATCGAGTATCAACCAATTTTCAGCTTTCCACCGAAACTGGCCATCTCACTACTTCTTAATGGCCAAGTTGTTAAATTAAGGTTCTAAGGTCAGTTAGTACTTCATGACGCCGCTCAGCGGCCCCATATTCTCCTTGATTCAACACAAGGGATACCGATACCAACAAATACGTCACACTAACGTAGCCATTGCTTCAACCGTGTCAGTCTATGCCATACAGTTTCCACAATCTATTGCTACTTACCTAAAAGGTTCTCCCAGGTCCGGGTAGAGGATCAAAAAAAGCCCAAACAAGGAACCATAATGTAAAGCAAGAAAATCAAAGAAGGAAAGCAAGTAAAGGGTGATCTAGCCCTAACGTAACCCCACTTTTAATATTCCCCAGCAGAGTCGCCAGTTCTGTAACACAATGGGAGAACTGATTTGGGATGTTTTGCGTTTGATCGCAATTGTTGCGGATAGCAAGAGTCGCCACCGGCTTTTCTTTTATCCAATAATGGAAAGGGTGAATAGAACATGAAAGAAGCTTGAGATTTATTTTCTTGAGTTCAGGGAGTAGATTATGAAAAGGGAAGGTGTTAGCACCCTTTTCATTCATAGTTATCTATGGGCTCTTAGTTTCTTGCTAGATCACTTGCTTTTGTTTTAAAATGTGCTTGTGGTGTGGGTTTTGAGAGTATTTTGAAAATGTGCCTTTATAATGGTTCTCGTCTCTATAAGAACGTGTACAAAGTGTTGTTTGGAAAATAGTTCAAAGAAGTGTTTGTTTTTGAAATTTATTTTGAAAAGGTGTCTTTGTAATGGTTCTCGTCTCTATAAGAATGCATACAAAGTGTTTGTCTTTTGAAAATGTTTCAAAATGAAAGTGTTTGGAGTATGAAATTATTTTTGTTGTGAGCAAGCGAGCAACTAGGAGCAATCTATCTACTCAAAAGGTCTTAAACATTCTTTTCCTCCTCCTTTAGATGTTGCTATCTTACCATTGATTTGGTAGGAGCCCCATCATTGGATGTGAAGGGACGGGCGTGAGTCATCGTATAGACATGATGTAATGTTGTGAGATATCTTAGCATTACTCTTGAGGGGCTAAGATCATGTGTAAGGCAACATTCGAAGCGTCATCGAGGGACTATGATCTTGTATTTTGATTGCTTTTGCTAAGACGCCTCACATGCATATCATGACCATTTTTAGGCAACAAGTGGAGTTAACCCTAGGGGTGCATGTGTGAATAGTGTGTTTGATTTTCATGCATTTAGTCTTTGATTAGGGGTTTCTAAGATTGATTTTATCTTTCCATACAAACCATAATTACTAGCATTTATATGAAAGCGATAAATTGCAGAAAGTAAATATTCTACACTATTACAATCATTGGGGGAATGGGGTGTACAAATTTACAAATGGGGGTTGCAAGAAATTAAAGTCCTAAATATCTATTACAACCATATTGAAATAATGTACAAGAATTGAAATGTAAAATAGATTTATTTTGTTTTGGTTAAGAGAAGAAATAAATTTGCTTAAGAAAATATTTTTAATCTTTTTGTTTTAAAAGAAATAAAGCAAAATGTATGAATATAAAGTATTTTTGGTGTTTTTGATTAATGAAAATACAAAAATAAAAGTTAGATTCAGCGCATGGCTTAAAGAATAGAAATATGAGAAAGAGCAGAAGTTCTGACTCTGGTGTGCTGCAAATCGAAAGAAAATGTTAGCAGAAAATGGGGAAAGCTAGAAGTCCTGGGGTTGCTGGGAACAAAGGAAATCCTAGAAGTTCTGATGCAACTGGAAACCTAGAAGTTCTAGTGTTATTGGAAGGTCAGAAGTTCTTGTTATTGAGAGAGTCTAGAAGTTCTAATGTAGTTGGAAATGTAGAAGTTCTAGTGTTACTGGCAAGCTAGAAGTTCTGATGATGGGCCCGTGAGGTGTCAATGCTGTTGGATGGGAATATCTAAAAGTTCTGGTCCAGGATCATTATTTGACAAATGATGAGGTAAAAATGTTAAGAACTAAACATAAAAGATGTTTCTGGGATTAGAACCATGGACCCTTAACACTAATGCCTTATGTGTGCGCTCTCTACCACTGGGGTTGTTGTACATCCGGTATTAGAAGCAAAAACATAAGCATGTATCACTAAGTAAGTTCTGATGATGAACTTCATCTTCTCCTTCACGCCAACCAGAGCATCTGCAACTTAGTCATTTCTCAACAAAAATGGAAAATGCAAACATAGAAGTTATGGAAAATTTCATCATCATTTCATAAATACAAAGCATCAGTATTGTAAACCAGAAGCAAGAATGAATTTCTCTAATCCTAGTTCTGAACCCTAATTTCCTCAAGAAGTTCTGATCTGAAATTCTCTCTACTTAGGCCATGTAAATGAAATCTATAAATATTAACAGATTCAGAGCCATGATATCTACATTGTATCTTTATAATTGCAAGCCTAATAATGCCTAAATAATAAGATGAGAGTCAGAAGAAACTTACCTTGCAGCTGGAAATTGTTCCGTGAGTTAGCCTGGTTCAGATTATTGTGATGTTCTGGTCAGCTTTCTCAAGTTCCCAGGAAGCTAGAACAACCCTTAACTTGAGCTATGAATGGCTGGAATGTTCTGGAGCAACCAAGAAGCAAAGTTCAGATTTTTTGAAATGGAGATTGGGGAAGATCGTGTTACAGTTTGAAAACAGAAGTTGGGAAGGCCTCTATGTGTATATTAGAAATTGTATTGATGATTTAGCCAAGAAACGCATAAGGAAAATTAGAGTTTGGACGCAAAAAATTAAAAACTAACAGGTTTTGTGTTAGTGTTGCAGTTTCAGGTTCCTGGCAAGAGAACAACCATCATGGGTTATGGATCGTTGACTTGTTTTTAAAGCAAGTTTAGACAGGCCTAGTTTCAAGGAAAATTAGAGTGGTTAATATCTTTAAGCACACCTAAACTGAGTTTATAAGCATGATTTATGGGAGAAGTACACTCAGAAGCAAAGTGAAGCATGGGCTCAAAATAAACTTTGTACAAAAGTTTGCTTTTCAAGGACATCAATGGTACTTTTATGCCACAGGTGGGAAGATCCTTTGGATAAAGACTAAAAAGTTGGTGTAAGCCTTAAACGATGATGACTTTTGACAAGCAAGAAAGCATGAAACATGAGATTGTGCAACAAGCTTGAATCTGGACCAGAACAAATGTCCAACTTCTGATATTTGAATCTCCCTGCTCCAGCATGATCTGAAGGAGTTCTCGGACTTTTTAGAAATCTTGTAACATGCTTTGCAACCTCTCTTTGATCCATCTTAGCAAACTCTGATTGAACCTACGTGAAAACCAGCCCAGAAGTTCTAACCAAATTCTGACTTGGAAATGCTCAGAATTTACTAAGTGTTTTAGTTTCATGGGCGTGTCTTCAAGGATTTATAACTTGAAATCCCAGAATTTCTAGGAGAAGCTCTGCTCTGCAATGTTTTAGATCTCATTGATATTTACAACTCTTGTGTCAGAAGTTCTTCCTGAATCAATTCCCATCATGATGAAAATCTGGCCAGAAGTTCTGAACTTTATCATACTTTCTTAACACTAAGAAAAATTTCTAAGTGTTTAGACTTTGACTTTTCCAAAGTAATTTTGACTTTTGATTTTCTTGATTAAACAACTTCACATTCTAACATGTCTTGATGAAATGTAATTCTTGAAACTTTATTTTGATCCAAAAGTTAAAGTTTGACTTTTTTTAGTGTGCATTTTGACCATTTTGCCCTTGTGCCAATTCCAAACCTAAATTGATGAATCAGTACTGCAAACTTGAGCCATGGAAGGTCTTGTGAGAAAATTATTGAGAAATGAGAGGGCAAATTTTATGGTACAACAGGTTTCAAGGAATTTTAACACTCTCTGAGCTAGGGTTCGTTGACTTCCAAGGACCATATCTTGCTCATTTTTTGAGAATTTTGATTGATTCCAAAGCCATGATTATTTTTAAAGGGTCCTTAACAAACTCTCTTCATAAGTCTAAGGATAATTTTGAGTGAAAGGTCACTAATGGTTGAGAAAGATTACAATTCTCTTTGAAAATCTTTTGAATCTTAGTGTTTGACTTAAGATGATCATAACTTGGTCAATTTTTATCTCCTGGAGCCCATTAAGTTTCCACAATAATCTTTGGGATGTCTACTACAACTTTGTTTCAATGTGCGAGACTTGAAAATGATTGGAATGGTGTTGAAGAATTGAAAAGATTATAGGTCTTTTATGAATTTTCCCAAATGTTTTCATCATCTTCCAAAGACCATAACTCTTTCAACTTTTATGATTTTTGAATGATCTTAATTCCATAATTCCATTCAATAGGTCAACTTCATCTCATCTTCAGATATCAATATCAAATTTTGAGTGAAAGGTCATGAAATTTTGAAGAACATTATAGGTTATTTTGGAGTCATACTTAGAAATTTTTGTGTGTTTTTCACAAATTCAAATGAACATAACTTTCAGCTCAAGCATCTAAATGGAAACTTTCAAAGCATATTGTCAAGCTTGATTATTCAGCTTTATAAAGAATCCAAGATCATGCCCTAAAGCCTCCTTAGTTGCATGCACCATGGATTCAAATTTGGTACCTTGGAACTGAAGTTTCACTTGTATTCAGATTGCAATTTCCATAATGTGGCTTCTAATGATCAAATTTATGCATGTTTTCCACTTAAACATGATTTAAAAAGTTGCTAAGGCTGGATTAAGGGTTGAAACGCAAGAATTAGCTGAGTTTTGATGAGTTAGAAGTCACTCTTTTGTCATGTTCAGGGTGCACACGATTTCACTTAATTACTTATCATTCACCCTCTCTCAACATTGCATCACATTCTCCTATAGATAGAGACTTCCTCTACTTAATTTTACAAGTTTAGAGAGCCAAAAAACCTATGTTGAACTTCCTTCATACCTCTCAATTATGCAACATTGAATTTGGTTTTAAAGTATTTTTTTAATTCAATTTCTTTGTTGATTCTTCATCCTTGAACTTCACTGAAGCTAACTGAAGAAGAACCAAGACTTGAAGTGCCCTAAATCGTGCTAGCCAAGTCAAGTTTCAGAGCTCTGAAGTTGAGCTTGAACAGGTAGATTCCTCCATCAATCCTCTCCAAACTTGTTACTACAATGTAGCTCTCATCACTATGATACTCATAGTATCATTGTTTTCAACTGGAAATGAGTTTTTCTCATTAATTTTCAAATCCCTTTCCAACTTTTTTCTTCTTTTTTTTCTTAAATCGACTGAGCTATGGTTTAAAGAAATTTTTAGTGAGGTTAGTATTGTAATCTTCTTGAAGAGATGAAGCGAATGGCACCGGTATGAGCTTCTAATTTTATAGATTGAAGGACCTATAATTTGTGCGTGACTGGAGGTTGAAGATGACCAACGTGTCACCTCTCAGCTAATGATATCGCGCCACATATTTTTTTCAAAATATGTTTAAAATAAATGAACCGGTGGTTTATTCACTAATGTCTATATCATGCACAACGTTCCATATCTCTTGGATTTAATTACTAACGGGGTTTGACATTGATCCAATGGTCTACATCTTTTTGACTTTATTTTTATTTTCTGATTTAATATTTTAATTGTTTTAAACTTCAAAAATTCATTTTAACTTCTAAAATTATGAAAAAAATTCTCAAAAATACTTTTAATTTTTCTCTTTTTGATTTTTATTTTTTTACAATTTTATTTTGTGGTTTTATATTTTTTATAATTTTTCATTTTATATGATTTATTTTAGTTGTTTAAAAATACTTTTCTTGATTTTTAAATTATGGAAAAAAATATGGAAGGATCCAATGACCTCTTGACAAATATTGGTGACTTTATTTTATTTTTACGTTGGATTTTAATATTTTTCACAAATTATGGTTTATTTTTCTTATTTCTTTAAATTTTAAAAATAGTTTCTGACTTTAAAAAATTCTGAAAATCATTTTCAACACTTATTGACTCATGTTTGACTTTTAATATTTTTTTAAGATTTTTATTTGGTGTTTTAATATATTTTGTGTATTTTTACCAATTATTTCCCTTTTATTAATCATTTAAATATTATTTTATTAAAAAAATGTATGGTCCTGATTTGTGTATTATTTTGGGAAAAGTTCCTCAACTTTATTGGATCTTGGGTGTTAATAGGTTAAAAAACCAAATCAACCAAAATAGATGAATGATGTTGATGATATTTAAAACCCTAGTTTCATCTGATACACCCCTTTCCCTCTTCATATTTCCTTTTCTTGTTTTTACTTGTGCTACATGTTTTTGGAGAATAATTTACATATCATTTTTCTAACATGTTGGCACATAGATTGCTATTGACCAACCTTAAAATAGGTGTGACTTCTACATAAGTCCACTTACGATTGCTTAACATAGCGCTAAATTTGTCTCAATTCAAAAAATGATTATTCGTGGCCCAAACTTATGTTTGCAAGCCCAAGTATGTTTAATTTAAAACCTTTAACTCAATAACTTTGAAGTTCATTATTAGGAGGCTTTGATCTTATCAATCCTCTAATGAACTTCATGAACTTCATGAACTTTGGTCTAAGTGAATCATTTGAAAATCATTGATCATATGTGGTTTTCTTGGAGTACTTGAAATGAATAATATACTTGGAAAAAAGAAAATGAGACTTGTTGTTAAGAAGCTTTGATTTTATCAATCTTCTAATTAGTTCTCAAATGCAAGCTTCAAGATGATCATTTAACTAACTTCTAACCTCTAATTCACTGACAATTAACTTTATTTTATGCCTTTACTTCATGCCTTTACTTTATGCCTTTATTTTGGTGCCATTATTTTTTATGTACCATTTATTTTATCATTTGCATTCCATGTCATTTTTCTTTTGCTCACTTGAGCATTTATCTTTATGCCATTTTATCATTGCTAATTTGAGCTTTTCTTTTTCATTTAAAGACACTTAATAATCAACTTGAACAATTAAAAAACACTAAGGTTACTTGGACTATTTGGTTACTATCCTTAGCATTATGGAGTTGTGGATCTCTCCGACTTAGGATTAGAAACCTTGATAATTTGGGACCTTGTTGCTCTGTTGTTATTTTTTCTAAAGTTCTTGGGGTTTACTCCAGGGCATTGGGTTGATTTTCTTTGTGTGCAGGTTATATAATTATATGATTTGTCTACGATTGAGAATTTCTCTGCATACAACTGTTACTCTGCTCAATTTTTGTGAAGCCTTAATTCATCTAAAGCTTGGTATTTCCCAGAGGTTTAGTATTTTTGCTTGTTTAGTTAATACAAAGGATGGAAATTCTACATTTACTTTTATGTCAAGTGTTGGCTTCTTGTTGGTTAGATTGTTATTTTCCTTAGCTTTTACCTTATGCTTTAGGATAGTCCCTTCATCTCCTCATATCTTCTTTAATTTCAAAAATATCCCCCCTCCTTATCAAAAATCTTCTTGTTTTCTAACTTGAACCGCTTTCATAATAAACTTGAACTTAGGTCCATGCATTATCAAAAAATATTTTCTTAACCAAACTTTAATCAATTTAATCATACTTTGACATTTTTTGTTAGAATACTAAAAGTCAATTAACCTCATTCAAACCATTTTTCCACTTTGGCTTTTTATATTAAAAAAATTTTTCTCAAAAGATTTGACTCTTGTTGATACTTTTAGTTATGCGGGCTAATATACTTCTATGATATGAAGTAAAGTGAGATATTTTCCACTTAGGTGTTGAATGAGGCTTTGTTGATTTTAAAATCCAATATATATCATCCACTTCGAGATGATGCAAATTCTCATTTCTCATAGTCGTGGATAGTAAGTATGTTTTCCACTCGGAAATGACGATGATGTATATTCTCTTAAAATTAACCAACACACACGTGTTTTAAATTTTTTGAGGTGAACTATGAGTACCCTGATCCCCTATTGCACAGAAGGTGGTACATAGGAACTAAAGGTTCGCAACCGCGGCGGGTGCCAAATTGTAAAAAAATATATTTCTTTTCTCATCATCACCATCTATTTTTGTATACACTTTTTATAGCCAAAATACATAGATTTTCAAAGATGTTCCTATTGAGTACCATAGATGTTTAGGATGCTAATACATTCCATTTGCATAACCAACCCCCGTACCTAGATTCTCTCCACTACTTTTTGGGTTTATTCTCTCTTTTCCCATTTCCTTTGTAAACAATAAAGCGCGGTGGCAATTTTTATTTGATCCGTGTGATTTAAGTCAATCTAATGGCTTAGTCTCAACATTTCTACCGCTACACCCAGCAGCTGTGTAATCTTGGGGCGCTCAAAGTCTTTGTATGATTCAGCACATGTATGTTGCATAATTCCCCGGTAGAGTAAACTTGGGGCATTCGAGAAGTTTTACGTGGTTCACCATGTAATCCCAGAGTCATCCTCGGATCTCCAGCAAAGAAGTAAACTGAGGCACTCAAAGACGTCCATGTCTATCTCCTGATTCCCCAAGTGGTCTGAGGTGTGATTCCCCAAGCGAGGCAGACTCAGGGCATTCAAAGAGATCCATATGGTGTTAAGCATCCATTCCCCAGCATGTTTCATTCTACCATCTTCAATAAATCCATGATATAGAGAAGTCGGATCAGACTACTTCCTCCCTAGCAAGTTATAATTCATCCCCAGTAAGGTGCCATTGATGTTTGGTGCCACAAGCTTTTAACATCAGCCGTACTGGTATTTCAAAGCAACAAGCAGTGGGTCCCAATGAACATGTTCTTATCTACAAAGTTTATTTCTCTGCATTTTACATATAATAGTCATCATTGCATCATATTTCATCCTCAAAATGTGTAGCATATCCATTAAAATGGATCGTTGTAGTGTATAAAGATTTAAACATGCATACGAAGCATAAGTCAGATCGGGTACCTTGCACAAAAGACCTGAATCATTCAAAACAGCAATACATCCCCACAGAGAACATCATTCCAAAATCCATAGTTGATGTCCTTTGTTACATCATGATACCTAGATAACGGTGCCAGTACCCTGTACTCCCAAACACTCATATGTGTCAGCTTTCCAAACATTTGTCTGTGTCGTCCTTCATCCTTCCAAACACTCGTATGTGTTAGCTTTCCAAACACTTTTTTGGGTCGGCTTTCATCGTTCCAAACACTCGTTTGTGTCAGCTTTCCATACACTCGTATGTGTCAACTATTATTGTTCCAAACACTCATATGTGTCAGCTTTTCCAACACTCGCTTGTGTCTATCTTCCCCTCAAATCCCAGTAAAATCAATACACTTGGTGGTTATTTCACCCTCAATCATATTATCTTAGTCAATATTCTCACCTTCTTAGAGTTGTAGGTCGCCTGTAGGCCTAGTTTTCTGGTAGATCGCCCGTAGGTCTTACCTTAGGAGTTTAGATCGCCCATAGATCTATATGGCCTTACAGGTCACCCATATGCCTAGTTTTCTGGTAGATCGCTCGTAGGTCTTACCATAGGATTTTAGATCGCTCGTAGATCTATATGTCCTCGTAAGTCACCCGCATGCCTAGTTTTCTAGTAGATCACCCATGGGTCTTGCTATCCTGTAGATCGCCCGTAGGCATCACCCTTTTAGGATCATTGGTCGCCCGTAGGTCTATCCTTCCTTGTAGGTCGTCTGTAGGCCTATTTCCCCTAGAATATCTCCCTATAGGTCTCACCTTAGGATCGTAGGTCTCCCGTAGATCTAGCTTTCCTTGTAGATCACCCGTAGGTCTCACCTTTTTAGGATCCTAGGTCGCTCGCAGATATAGCTTTCCTTGTAGGTCGCCCATAGATCTCACTCTTTTAGGATTTTAGATCATTCGTAGATCTTTCTCTCCTGTAAATCGCCCATAGATCTCATTCTCTTAGGATCAAGGGTCGCCTGTAGATCTAGTTTTCCTTGTAGGTCGTCCGTAGGCCTAATTCTCCTGGAAGATCGCTCGTAGGTCTCGTTTCCTTAGGATTGCAGGTCGTCCATAGATCTTATTCATTGTCTCTTCATGCTTACTCTATCAGTTACCATTTTTTATAACAACCACCCTTTTTAGAACCTCGTATTGGCAGCGCTACCATGTTACGAGCAATCACTACTCAAAATTCATTCATAAGCCATTTTCACCAGAAAAATAGGAAAAATTATTCCCCCTACAGATATCACAAAAATAAATAACCCGCTCACACCTACCTTTCAAAATAAATTTTTGACATTGATATTTAATCATCTTCTACCTCGAATGTTCAAAAGGCTCGCGCCAATCACACTTTCAGGTTTAAGACGATTAAATAGGGGCAACTGTCATACACGAAATTTATCCTACCACTTCATAAGGATCAGCTGGCTTATGAATCTCACATCCTCCATGTACATACTCCTCATTATGTCATCTAACATTGCATGCATCATTAATCAGTAAATGGTCATGGGATCAAGGTATTTCTTTTCAGAAGTAACACATAAAAAATATTATTCCGCCGGGCAACAATAAGCCAAAACTCTAGTTTTTCAAGGTTTAAATGTGTTTCGTGTGTTGTGAAAGCTATCCAATCAATAATCGATCAGGCCATCATCTTGTCAAGCTCTCATGTATTTCAACACACTCTAAATTGCGGAGAAATCGGATGTTTCAGTGAATTTGAGACAGTGCTAACGAGAAACAACATTTTTGTTTGTTTGAGCTTAGAAATTTGCAACTTTCAATCGGGATACTGTCTTGAAATGTTTCCTCAGGAATTGGAACCGTCTCATATTTTCTTTATTTCATATGTTCAGGCTGGAAGCCAATTCGGTGAAGAAAGTCTCTAAAGAGTACAATTTCTCCGAAATAGTATTTGAATTTAATTGTTGGTTATTTGTTTTTCGGGTGTTCAGAAATTCGTAACTTTCATCCTATTCAGTATTTTCGGTTGGTTCTTTGAGCATTGATACCGCCTGGATTTTCTTATCATTTCTCGTGTTTGGGTCAGAGGCTATTTTTTGGGGAACGTCTCCGGGAATTTTAGTTCTTTGAAGACTGTGCACTGAATTTAATGGTTGGTCTGCCATTTTGTGGGTACTTAAAAAATTCATAACTTCTGACTGGAATATTGTTTTGGAGCATTTCTGGAAGAGTTAAAACCGTCTAAATGTCATATTCATTTCCTATGTTCGGGTCAAAGACTGATTCTTTGAGGAAGGTCCCCAGAAAGGCGAATTACCAGAGATTTTATTGTGTTGAATCATATTTTTATTCCATCGTTCCCCGATACTGTAAAAATCATAACTTCTTCAAATTTTATTGTATCAAGATGATTCTCGCGACATTATTTCACAAATTTTGTTGGCTACAAGTTTGCTTCAGGGCTCTAGTTCGGAGTTAGCTCCAAAGATTTCGATTTATGGCTCGTTTCTCAAACCAATCAATGAAAAAAATTGTATTACTGAAAAAGGGCAGCGTCGGTGTCAAATATTCTCGCCATTCAAAAATTCATAACTCCTTAGATTTTTATCTTATCGAGTTGATTCTTTCGGCATGACGTCACAAATTTTTTCATCTATGTTTTTCCTCAAGGGTTCGCGTTGGGATTTTGCACCAAAAACAATGACCTTGTGGTTTGTTCTCACACTGTGTCTAAAACAAGTTGAAAATTTTGCATTACTCAGATAAGGCCCAAATTGGATCCAAAGCAGCAAGGCACAATAGAGTGCCTATAAATTCCCAAAACCAATTTTCACTCACTTTTTCTCTCTTTTTTTTCACACACACAAAAATACACATTAATCTCTCTCAAATCAAGAGCAATTCTCTCTCAATTCTCTAAAAACTTCTCAAGAACAAAACTCAAGAACTCAAGAAAATCACTTATGTCTTCCTCTCTACTCTCTCTGATCAATAACCACCGCTAGACACATCAACATCAGCGGTCACCAGCTCTGTGTCGGACCTCTTCTTCGCTACATCGCTTTGCCTCATTTTCCAGCGAGCTTCTCCACCGTATTTGCAAGATCCACGATAGATCTTCCTCTCTCCTAGAAAGTTTCCATCAAAACTTCCTTCTCCCGGCGAGTTCGATCTTCATCCTCTTCGATTTTCTTTCGGGATTTGTTTCTAATCTCTTGATTTAAGTGCTTATTGTTTAATTGATTTTTAGAATAAGTTCTTAATTGAACTAACTTGAGTTAATATTAATTTAAGTTGAGAATTGATTAATGGTTCTTGAATTATTGAAGATGAATAAATGTGGAATTAGTTAATTGCTTGAATTTAGTGAAGCTTACGCGTTAAAATCGATAAAATGTTCATAATTCCTAATTAACGTGTCAAAATTGGATTCTGATTTGGTGCCTTGAGCATAATTAATGATTTCACATATCGGAATTGAATCTTGATACATTTAATTGATTTCAATGCATAGAAAAGTTATTGGCTTAATGCTTGGGAATCTATACCGGTATGGATTTAATTCATTACAATTGTTTGGAAATTTTAGGCAATATTTCATGAGTCGATAATTGTTTTCGATATGTCCGAATGAGGTTTTGAAATTCAATCTTTTGATGTTTATTGATTCATGAGTAATGCTGCCCGAAATACTCAAATACATTGTAATTGATACTTTAATTTTTGTTTAGCACATAATCGACATTGTCTTGGTTATTGTGTGATACCGGTGTGGAGTTTTAGCGGTTAAATTTGATTTTCCAAGCTATTCCATGAATTTAATGCGTTGCTGCCCGGTTTTATAAGTTGAGCATAAGGTTTGTTTTAATTGATGGATATTGCTCGGTTGAGTTTGTTTTGGTACTTGGAAGACACCTATGTCGAGTTTTATTTTGATTTCGGATCGATGTTTTTGTGCGTTATCATGTTACGGATGTTGCTGCCTCGGAAATGAAAAGTGCACTTAACATGCATTTTAATTGTTGGTTCATGAATAACCAGGCTTGCTTAGGCTTTTTTTTTGTGATTGACATTGAGTTTGTGCGAATTTTAATAGATATTTAGAGTGATTCATGTAATTACAATAGTGCTATCTGGGATTTAATCTCACATGTGTATCATGATCTAATTCCAACTTGATTTTTACTTGTACATAATTGGGAATTTCATGAACATTGGTGATGAGTTTTCTTGTTTACGATGCATTTTACCGATTAATTCCATGTATGCATACCATGCTGTCCAGATTTACAAATAAGCCTTAAAGCTTGATTTTATTGTTGGAGAATACATCATTGTACTTGCTTTGGTTCATGTATGACATTTATGATGATTTTGATTGATTTTAACCAACTTTTAGCAAGCTTCAAATTATGAGACAATGTTGCCAGGGTATTCTAGATGCATGTACATTCATGTTTCGATTATTGATCGATGCATCCATAATTGCATTTGAGCATTTGCAAGAGATTGATGATGAGTTGTTGTGGTTTTGACTTGAGATTTTAAGCCATTCCTTGTATGAGTGTGTTTCTGTCCGACTTTTAGTTTTCATCTTTTGTTGCTTATTTGTATCTTGATCCTTTGCATTTCGTTGTTATTTTTGAGTTGTAATTCGATACTTGAGTTTGGTTTATGTTGCATTGTTATTTGTTAACTCGTTTTGTGACTTGTGCAAGTTTCCGAAGGCTTTATCGTGCGACACGCAATATTTGGATTATTTTCTTATTGTATAGACTTATCTTGTGTAGGGACTTTGATTCGATGCGATAAATTTCGGCATGCAATTTATTTTCACATTTGCGATATTAATTATATTATAGCATCCGATTTCTGACTATTGTGCTTTATTGGTGAAGCTTGCACGAAGTTTTCAGGTTTCTTTGCTTTCGTTTGATAATTGACGAACTTGCGTTCGATTGGTATTCTCTTATGTTTCCTTTATCTCTTGCATCATTTACCGCTTTCTTTGCCATGAGAAGTAGGACTAGAGATGCATGACTGGGAGTCCTTATGTTAGGTGAGCAATGATGTTTTAAAATACATGTAGCTGGAAATTCCTATGTGTGTTTGCTTGTTTATCATTTTGTGTGTTTACATTTGTGCCAAAGACCTCGATGGAGGCGTCTCATTCACATTCCCCATTGATAAGTCCTCAAAGAAGGCATAAGGTGAAGTGAGGGTTTGCAATCGACCTCCGCCATTTCTAGTCCACAGGTCATTCAAAGCTCGCGTCGTATGTTGATTCTACGAATATTACTACTCTTGTATCGAGTCAGTCAAGTGGAAGAAGGGTTCGCAATCAACCCCCACACTTTGTCATTAGCTCGTGTGTCTTGCATGTTGACGCTTCGATGTGATTTTATTATTTCCTTCTATCTCCTACCTTGATGATACGATATATTGGTTAGGTGTTTAGTTGCTTATGTTGATTCATTATCGTTCTTATCTTTCCTAGATAACGCGATATATTGGTTAAGATTCGACACCCCTTCATCTTCTTGCCATGATGACATGATATCATGGTTAAGAACTATCTATTCCCCCATTCTTGCTTGCCTCGACGATTCTATATCTTGGTTAAGCCTCCCTTTGTCCTACCTTGATGACCCAATATCATGGTTAGGTTCCTTTTTTCCCTTATCCTACCTCGATGACATGATATCATGATTAGGTGCGATCCCTCTCCCTATCCTTCCTTGGTGACATAATACCTCGGTTAGGCGTGTGCTACTTGAGTGAGTGGATACTCCTCAAGCTTTGTGTGTTTACTTTTTATTGCATGATTACATGCTCTCGTAGGATTTCTCGATTCAAAATTAGAAAGAAAATTGAGATATAACTTAGGTTTCAAACCATGCATGCCAACACTAGGCAGATTTCCCTTTCATCCTCAACAATAGGATCAACTTTGCATGACAACTCTAGGCTTACTTTTCTAGTTTCCCATAGACCTTTTTCTTTCTGTTTTGCATTAGCATTAAAACTAAAACTCCTTTTCTTTTAAATTCATAAAAACACTCTAATATTACAAAAAACCCTTTTGGCTTAAATGCACTTTTTGTCCCTCTATTTTCACATTTTTGAGTTTTAGTCCCCCTATTTTAAAAGGCAACTTTTTGGTCCCTAAACTTTATCTCACTAAGGATTTTGTTGGTCCCCCTATAGTTTTGCATATGTGGCGCCCTTATTAATGACATGGCAATACTATAGTAACTTCCTACAATGTGTGTTAATCTAACATGGAGTTATTGTAGCAGTATCATGTCATTAATAAGGGGTGCCACATATGCAAAACTAGAGGGGGACCAATGAAATCCCGAGTGAGGTAAAGTTTAAGGACGAAAAATGCATTTAATCCAACCCTTTTTCGAGGTAAAAAGACACCAGCCAATTCAAACTTCATTTTGTCGTATGGATGTTATTTTAAAACCCTTTTTCAAGGTAAAAAACATACAACAAACCAAAACTTTTGAGACAAACTCCGGTGCTCTAATTCCTCGAAAAGGATACGTAGGCATTAGGTCGTGGATCCTAGGTGAGCAAGACTTTGTAAATATTCCTTTTTTTCCTCGTGTCTTCTTTCGCATGCATTCTTTTTTAGCATTAAGCTTTAGACATAGGTTTTTACACACCCTTAGATTAGAGCAAACTTAAGTGGATCATATGGAGTACCATATACGTGTGTGTGATACAGGGGCAGAACCGACTGTTATATTGGTTTGCATTTTGTATTCACAAATGTCACGGTAAGCAAGAGTCGCCACCGACTTTTTTTTATCCAACAAAGGAAAAGGAAAAGAACAGAAAAAACCTTTTTCGAGATGTTTCTGAGTAAGGGGAGTAGATTATAGAAAAGGAAGGTGATAGCACCCTTTCTATCCATGGTTTTCCATGGGCTCTTAGGTACTTGCTCATCTTTTTAAAATTTGCTTGTGTATGTTCTTTGTTTTTGAAAAGTTTTACTTCGTGATAACCCTTGTATCAGTCCTCAAAGGTGTGACGAAGTGGTTTTGAAAGTTTGTTTGAAAAGTGTAAGTGTGAAAAGTTTTGATTTGAGCAAGTACCTACTAGCATCTACCTACTCGAAAAAAGATCGTTTCTATTCTTGCTTCCTTTAGACAATGCTATCCTACTATTGAGAAATAGGTAGCACCGTTGTTGGAGTTGTAAGGGTCAATTCGAAAGGGACTTACGATCACTAAAGCAATGTTAGGACGCCTTAGTAATAACCCTAGAGTCTTAAGATCATATTCGAGGCAACATTTTCGAGGCAACATTTCCGAGGGGACATTTGATCTTTGTTGGACAGGAGGGCAACCACTAAGAAACCCTATGCTTAATAATCGTTTACCGAAGGCAACCGAAGTGTGAGTATACCCTAGGAGTGATATGTGCGAGTGATTAGTTTCGGTTATTTATCTTTGCACATTAGGATTTTCTAACTGTATTAAATTATCATGCAATCTTGCCATACAATCCTATTAACATACATCTAAACAGTCAAATATTTACGGGAATTAAAATGCGAGAAAGTAAATCTACGCTATTACAAGGCTTCGGGGAGGGGATTAATTACATAGCCAAAAAATCAGGGAAAAGCGACAAGTAAAAATCCCTAGATTATACTATTACAAACCATGAACAATTACAGAAATATTGACAAAATAAAATATTATGCGCGCGATGAATCGAGTACGAGATAATTAGGGTTTTGGCCCTTGCCTAAACCTAATTAGTTAAAAAATGTTTTTGTTTTGCTTATTTAAGAAAGAAATCATTAAAATAAAAGCATAATTCTAATTAAGTTTAATTTTAAGAAAAGAATGAATTCATTTAATCTACAACCTATTTTTTTTTTTATTTGAGAAAAAGGGAAAAATTAAGTTTAATCAAAAGTTTAACCTAATTTCTATTTTGATTTTATTTATGAAACAAGTTACAATTTCCCTAAATTAAACTAAATTAAATTAATTTTGACAATAATAAAATAAATAAAAAAACTAATCCTGATTTTTGGTGAATTATTGATTTTTATGACTTTTATGAAAAATAAATTAATTTGTGAAAATAAATAAAGGGAATTTAAAGAAGAAAAAATAAAGAAAAGAAATATAAAAAAGGTTAGTATATGGGCCTGCATTAGCAATTGGGGGGTGCTGTTTGAGATTTGAGCCCAACAAAAACTCCTGGCCTTTTTGACTTTGCCCAATCCCATGTACATGCTTGACTGGGGCGCATGGTGGTCCTCCAATGATAGTATGTTGATCTGAGGCGTTGATGAACTGGGTGACCAAATCCTGAGGGTGTAAGGTGAACTCCTTGATTTTCTATGCACTGGATTACCTATGGAAAAGAAATAAGAATAAAGGTTGGGACCTGGGAATCGAACCCAGGTCCTTTTCACTTTCCCACTACACGCTTACCAATTGAGCCAAGTGTTCTATTTGTATATACAATAAAGCATAAATATTATATGATGAAAACACTAAATCCTGAAGAAGAAAAAACGCGCTAAATTTAAATGGCCCAACCAAGGGATGACACGCATCATCGTCTACCTCCCCCCCCCCCCCCCCCCCGTCGTTTTAGGTAAACAGACTTTTACCTACAGACACTGGTTGTAGGTACATCCCTGGCCATCTCCAAAATTGCGTGCGTTCAAGATAAATGGCCATGGCTGGTACCATTCTACTCATTTCAACCTCACGATTCTCCTGGTACCAGAATCATTACTCAATTTTGCCTATCCTGCGAAGCCCTAATCAAGAACATAAAACCCTAGCTATGGCAACTTCATGTACAAGCGTTAGAAATACAATTAAATGGTACCAAAAGCTTACAAACTCAATGACAAACACAAATATATCATTAAAATATGCAATGGGTGGGTGAATTAATGAAACTGAATTCGAATTTGGAAGTATGTCGTGATACCTATATCTTGCAGTTCCAAGTGTGAAAAGGCTTGAATCTGGTTGGAATATGCTCCTGGAACGTCCAGAAACCTCTTGGCAATGTGAGAAAGGAACGATCAGGTCTCTAATATGGAAATTGGATTGCCACTTTTCTTAAATTTTTTTGATTTTTTTTTCTCTTTGCACGACTTCTTCAAACCTCCTTATGCCTTGGATTGCTTCTCTATATGTACTACAAGCTATTAGGTCAACAAAAACAACCTCAATCTTGCTCATCATGGAGATTTGATTTGATCTTTCAATGCATATGATTCCTTTCCAATTTTGCTCAAATCCAATCTTTTTCAAGCCAAATTGACCTTGCACGAGTTGATATTCAATTGACAACATATAATATCTTCTTTCAATGCAAAAAATCATCCCTAAAATGCAAGATATGATTTATTAGGATTTATTTGATTTTATTTGAATTTTAAATGAATAAAAATCAAAATAAATTGAATAAATGAATAAATAAAGCATGGAGGGTCCCATAGGTCGTGGACTATGTTAGAAATGAGATGCAAGCATAAAAAGTGGGGCCCATTTAGCAAAAGATACAAATTTGAGTATATTTGACTTTTGGCAATTTTGCAAAAAGGGTTAACTTGGTCAATGCCTAACTCTCTCAATTTTGACCCTAGAGAGATGTTCTTGGACTTTTTAGAAATCTTAGGATGTCCTCTAAAAGACCCTTTTGGTCTCATCTCAATTGAGTCTTCCATGTGCATGTATGAAGCTTTGACCCAAAAGGTGTTTTTGTTGACTTTTCAAAATGACCTATAATGTCCAAATTCATATCTTCTTGTGAGCGCAGAGTTTGAACTTGGGAGCTGAAGATGAATTGTAGGTAATTGCATCCTCTTAAAAATGAGCTTTGGATGGGTCATTTTTGATAAAGTATGAGAAAGTTATGCTTGGTCAAAGTTGAGTTGACTTTTCCTACAAAACCCTAATTTAGCAACTTTTGGGCTTTGATGAATTGTGAGAAATACTTGATGAATCATGATCAAACCTTGATCAAATGATGAATGATACTTCAAAATGAGGATTTTGACCAAAAATCTTGAAGTTTGACTGTATGTGGGCCATAGTTGACTTTTGACCTAGCACAGTCGATTTCTAGGTATTTGAGCAATTGACTGAGCAAACTTCCTCTACAGGGCTTGAAACTTGACATGGATGATCTTGAGAACATATTAGGACAATGGTGAGCATTTGGGATCCTTTGGACTTAAGCATCTTGATGCAAAATGAAACCCTAATTTGAGGTAGACTGTCTTAGGAGAGAGTTTGTCTGGTCATCTCTTGAACTTCCTTGAGCCATTTGGGGACTTCACTTGACATGTATTAAGAAATATGGGAGGGAAAATTTTGGGGTACAAAAGCTGCCCCTGTTCAATCTTCTTAAACCTGAGGATGTAGATTGGCGTGTCTGCCTTTCGTGATCTGAAGGTGGAAGATGATTGAACAATAGAGTGCCCAGAAATTTGTACTCGCATGAAGTGATACTTGATTTGTGATATCGGGAATGGGCTTACAGATGCCATTTGGAGGTTGCTAGAGAATTGTCGGAGATGGGCTTAAAGATTCCATCCGAGGAAGCGTCGATCTCATAAGAGATTCCTTTGCGAGAACCCGTATACCTGTTGTTGAGGAGGACTTCGCTGGGGAATGCTGGTCTTTGTCTTGAGAGAAATAGAGTTTTAGGAGCTTCAGTTTTCCGTTACTCTACTGGGGAATAATTCTGGTTTGGAAAGCAGAAGTGAACTGCACGTTTGGTCGGGGTATATGCTACACCGCGACTTACTGGGTAAATGTGAAATCATTTGTGTTTGATTGGGTCCCAGTCTTACAGTGTTGTGGACTATTGTCTGGGGATAAGGGAGGCCGAACCCGGATAGTAAGGTTAGGAGAAGGAACCTGGATAGTAGGGTTACTTCGATATGAAAGCCTGGGTAGAAAGGTTGTGCGAAGGAACCTGGATAGTAGGGTTACTTCGATATGAAAGCCGGGATAGTAGGGCTGTGAGAAGGAACCTGGATAGTAGGGTTACTTCGAGATGAAAGCCTGGATAGTAAGGCTGTGAAAAGGAACCTGGATAATAGGGTTACTTCGAGATGAAAGCCTGGATAGTAGGGATGCGAGAAGGAACCTGGATAGTAGGGTTACTCAGAGATGAAAGCCTGGATTGTAGGGCTGTGAGAAGGAACCTGGATAGTAGGGTTACTTCGATATGAAATCCTGGATAGTAGGGCTGTGAGAAGGAACCTGGATAGTAGGGTTACTTCGAGATGAAAGCCTGGATAGTAGGGCTGCTTCGGAATGAGTTTGGGTAAAATTACAGAGGGAACTTGGGTAGTAAGGTTGTTCTCGTTGCGCCAATGATTACTCTGTTTAGCTTCGAGTGTTGATCATGGACCTGTTGGAAATGGTTGATAATTAATGTCTTTCCTGAAAGAAATACAGGGTTAGTTATGTGTGATGCATGAGATGCATTGTATGTTGACGTTTCTCAAAATAAATGAGAATATGTTATATATGATGTATGCATATGTCTTGATGTATGAATATGAAATGCTAATGTAACAAACTGAGTCCGGGATAATAAATCCCTGATTGTTGTTCGGAGAGTGTGAGAAATGGTATCCTTGACTGCTGTAACAAACCATAGTTCCTCTACATATGTTGGGGATGGTGATCAAAGATGACTACGCTACGGATTTGCCCCTTGTTTGGTAAATATTCTGTCGGACGAGAATTCGTCTGAGGATAACTCTGCAGGGAATAACTCTGTTGGAGAGGAGATACTCTGTTGACAGATCTGCTGACTTGGAGAAATAACTCAGCTGGGGATGAATTTTTGTTGCTGGTGATAGACAAACTCTGCTTGGGGAAAAATTTTCTGACTTATTCGCGATTGTGAAACTCGGCTGGGGAGAGTTGTGTCCTGTTCGGGAAAGCTAACACTACTGTATTTGGATACTTTCTACTATGTGGGGAGTGTATGTACCATTAGTCATATTCTCAAGCTGGCTCTATCCCGGCACCTGATGGGCGGAGTAACTGTAAGGTTCTGGAACTTCTTATTTGTCCATGTTCCTAGAATTACGAGTAATCATCTTTTGTTTTTTTTATGTAAATATTTTATGAGCAGCAATTATTTCCAGATGCATATATCAAAAATGAATCATTGGACGTTCTTGCAAAACAAAATAGAAAAAGAAAAACAATTTGAAATTTCTTATAAAAATGAACTGTATTGATTTTTGAAATTGGCATGTAATAGGCATTTTTGTACAAAGAGGTTGACGCCCTAGTAGGAGAACGCCGCCGAAAGATAGAAATTACAATTTGTGTAAAAGAAAGAAAAACAGCTATGTGAAATAATCCCATTGGGTTCCAACTCTGCTATTGCCTTTATATCTTCAAGCGTCTCATCACTTTGCTACCTGACCGAAGGTGGATCAGATTGATTGGCGACGTCTAAGTTTGATAGTCGATACCGAAGTCTGGTTGCAAGATGATCCAATGAGACACAGTGTTATGCTTCAATCCCTAATTTTTTCCTGGACCGCCCTTTCGGGTTTTCAGTCCACCGAGATACCCTTTTTTGCCCAAGCCGCCTTTTCAGGTTTTCGACTTGTCGGGTGTACAGTTTTTTCATTTTCATCCCTTACTTTTTCTCGAACCCTTTTGGTTCGCCGGGAAGCCCTTATTTT
This sequence comes from Vicia faba, assembly GCA_948472305.1. Classification (NCBI taxonomy): domain Eukaryota; kingdom Viridiplantae; phylum Streptophyta; class Magnoliopsida; order Fabales; family Fabaceae; genus Vicia; species Vicia faba. Next base: position 1,433,484,367 of record OX451741.1, on the reverse strand, counting down.
TGCCTAGGCCAGTCAACCTAGAGGGTCTTTAATTATGCGTAGTATATTTTCAATATGTCTGCATTGACGGGGTGAGGAAGGTCGTCACCATCCATGGTGGTCAGAATCATAGCTCCTCCTGAGAAAATGTTCTTAACCACAAATGGCCCTTCGTATGTGGGGGTCTATTTTCCCCTGGGATCACCTTGCGGTAGTATGATGCATTTGATCACCAGATCTCCGACTTGATATTCTTGACGTCTGACTTTCTTGTTAAAGGCCTTGATCATTCGCTTTTGATACGTCTGACCATGACAGATAGCAGTAAGTCTCTTCTCATCGATTAAATTTAGTTGATCAAGTCGGGTTTGGATCCATTCGTCTTCGTTCAAACCTGCATCCTTCATAATCCTGATAGAGGGTATATGGACTTTGATGGGTAGGACTGCCTCCATGCCATACACCAGAGAGTAGGGTGTTGCCCATGTCGACGTCCGTGCTGAAGTACGGTACCCATGAAGAGCGAATGGTAACATCTCATGCCAGTCTTTGTATGTCACCGTCATCTTCTGAACAATTTTCTTGATGTTCTTGTTAGCCTCTTCAACAGCCCCATTCATCTTCGGTCGGTAGGGAGAAGAGTTATGATGCTGTATCTTGAATTGTTTGCAGAGCTCGGTGATCATTGTATTGTTGAGATTTGTACCATTATCTGTAATGATCCTCTCTGGTACACCATGTTGACAGATCAAATTGTGTCGGATAAACCGCACCACGACGTTCTTGGTTACTGTAGCAAAGGAAGTTGCCTCAACCCACTTTATAAAGTAATCAATTGCTACCAGAATGAAGCGATTCCCATTAGACGCAGTAGGTCTGGTCTCATCGATCATGTCGATTCCCCACATTGCAAAGGGCCAAGGAGCGGTCAAAACATTCAGGGGAACCGGAGGTACGTGCACCTTATCGGCATAGACTTGGCACTTATGACAGGTTCGAGAACGCTGATAACAATCGGCTTCCATAGTGGACCAGTAATATCCTTCCCGTAGGACTTTCTTTTTCGTGGTATGTCCACTGGAATGAGTTCCAAAGGTACCTTCATGTAACTCTGCCATAATTCTTTCTGCCTCGCTCTTGTCCATGCATCGCAGTAAGGTTGAGTCATGGTTGCGCTTATAAAGAATTCCATTACTGATGAAGAACTTCGCAGCGAACCTTCTCAGAAACTTCTTATCATTAACAGATGCCCCCTCGGGGTATTCTTGAGTCTCAAGATACCTCTTTACCTCGTGGAACCAGGGTTTATCTGCTACCTCATTAGTCTCAATGTCACAGTAATGTGCGGGTTCGTCTAACCTCTCAATGGTAATCTGGGGAGCTTCATTGTCCCACCTGACTTTGAACATAGAAGACATGGTAGCTAGAGTGTCCGCCAACTGGTTCTCTTCTCGCGGGAAATGTTCAAAGGTCACCTCCTCAAAGTGTGGGAGAAATGTTAGTACATACTCTTTGTAAGGAATAAGATTCGGGCGCTTCGCATCCCACTCGCATTTGATCTGACTTATCACCAGAGAGGAATCCCAGAATACACTTAAGAACTTAATCCTCAGGTCAATAGAAGCTCGAAGACCCATGATACATGCTTCATACTCCGCCATATTGTTGGTGCAGTTAAAACATAATCGGGCGGTGACAGAGTATGACAGCCCTCAGGAGATATAATTACAGTTCCAATGCCATTACCCAATGCGTTCGAGGCTCCATCAAAATACATAGACCATCAGGATCCTTCCTCAGGTCCTTCATATGGTTCAGGTTCTTCGCAGTCGGTCACTAACATGATATTCTCATCCTGGAACTCGAAATTCATGGAGTGGTAGTCATCCACGGCCTGATGTGCCAAATGATCCTCCAATACACTCCCCTTGATTGCTTTTTGGGTTGTGTATTGGATGTCGTACTCGGTTAGGATCATTTTCCATCTTGCTATCCTTTCAGAGAGAGCGGGCTTCTCTAAAATATACTTGATTAGATCCATCTTTGATATCAACAGGGTGGTGTGGGTCAGCATATACTGTCTCAGCCGGCGAGCAGCCCATGCCAAAGCGTAGCAAGTTTTCTCGAGCAATGAGTATCGGGTCTCACAGTCGGTAAACTTTTTGCTAAGGTAATAGATGGTGTGCTCTTTTCGTTCAGACTCGTCATGATGCCCCAGCACACACCCCATTGAATTGTCCAGCACCGTCAAGTATAGTATCAAAGGTCTTCATTCAACTGGAGGCATCAGAATTGGTGGTTCTTGAAGGTATTCCTTGATTCTTTCGAAAGCGATCTGGCATTCATCATTCCACTTCACCACTTGATCTTTCTTCAGCAACTTGAAGATTGGCTCACAAGTAGCTGTCAGATGTGAAATGAACCTGGCAATGTAATTCAGACGTCCCAAGAAACCTATAACTTCTTTTTTTGTGCGGGGAGCCGGCATCTCTTGTATAGCCTTTACCTTGGCAGGGTCCACCTGAATACCTTTGTCACTGACAACAAAACCCAGAAGCTTACCAGACCTTACCCAGAAGGTACACTTGTTTGGATTCAACCTCAGCTTGTACGTCTTTAACCTGTCAAACAGTTTCTGGAGGTGAGCAAGGTGCTCTTCCTCAGTCTGGGACCTGGCTATCATGTCATCAACATAAACCTCGATCTCATGGTGAATCATATCGTGGAACAAAGAGACCATGGCGCGATGATAAGTTGCCCCAACGTTCTTCAACCCAAAAGGTGTTACCTTGTAACAGAAGGTGCCCCACCGTGTAACGAAGGTTGTCTTCTCCATGTCTTCAGGAGCCATCTTGATCTGGTTGTAGCCAGAAAAACCATCCATGAAGGAGAAGATCTTGTGTTGTGTGATGTTGTCGACTAGAACATCAATATGAGGAAGTGGGAAGTCATCCTTGGGGCTTGCCCTGTTCAAATCTCTATAGTCCACACACATCTGTACCTTATCGTCCTTCTTAGGTACCGGAACGAAGTTGGCAACCTACTGTGGGTAAGAAGTGACAGCTAAGAACCCTGCGTCGAACTGTTTCATGACCTCTACTTTGATTTTCTCTGACATTTCAGGGTGCATACGGTGGACCTTCTACTTTACCAGAGGGCAGTCTTCTTTAGTCGGCAGGCGGTGTACCATAATATCACTGTCCAAACCAGGCATATCTTCATAGGACCATACGAAGATCTCAACATAGTCATGTAGCATTTGTATTAACCCTTGTTTGACACTAGGCTCCAGATTTGAACCTATCTTGACCTTTTTCATGTCTTCCTCTGTACCCAAATTCACTGACTTAATTGGCTCTTCATGAGGTTGTATGGCCCTTTCTTCCTGCTGCAATAGTTTAGCAAGCTCTCCAGGCACCTCACAATCATCCTCACCTTCGTCCTCGGCTTGGTTGATCGTATTTTTGAAGTCATAACTGGCAGTAGCAGAGTCGTTATCAAAGGGATCCAGAGTGGATATGGATCTGCATTTTGATACGTGAGTGTGTGTAAGAGAATATCTGTTTTGATAGAGTGAGAGAAAGAAAAGAAAAAACAAAGAGCGCAAAATTTATAATGCAAGAAATGTCCAATGTTTTATTAATGATTTATGAAAATGACAAATAATAAGCCCTCACAAGCAAAGCTAAGGTGCCTCGGGAAAGGCACCGGGCCATAAAGTTTCAAACTGTCTATTACAACTTTTAAAACAAAAGTCAATTACTATGGAATAAAAGAAATAGGTATGAAGTCCTTCATCGTCCAGTTGTTCAGTCCACCATTGGTTGTTGGGTAGATCCAGCTGTCGATATCTGAATCTTCTTCACCATCTTCAATTGCATTAACTCCTCGATTGCTGATGTGCAGAGGAGGTTTTCCAATCCGTGCGTGCCTAACATCCCTTTGAGCCCCTGTAGTAAAGCCCAAACCAAATTTGTCAATTTTGTGCGTGAAATCAGGGAGCTGACCCCAATTGGTACACCCACCTTCTTCAATTACAGCCCTGGCATCCTTGAGAGAAACCATCTTTAGTGGAGGTTTGTTGGTAGCAACTTCAGTTTATGCCAAAGTCTGAGGGACCTCTTCAAAGTTCTGACAAGGGGTTTCGATGAATTCCCCGTCCATCTCCACGTAGCGAAAGGAATTGAGATGACTTACCATATACTCCACTTCACCTCGTACCGTGACAATCTTCCCCTTTACTGGATATTTCAATATTTGATGGAGTGTGGACGTAACTGCCCCAGCCTTATGAATCCAAGGACGACCCAGCAAGCAAGAATATGATGGTCTAATATCCATCACATAGAAGGTGGATGCAAAAGTATGAGAGCCAACTTTGACAGGGATGTCCACCTCCCCGTGCACCATTCTTTTTTACCCGTCGAAAGCCCTGACCACAATGTTGCTCAGCTTTAGAATCAAACCTTCACAATCTAGACGGTCCAACGCTTTCTTTGGCAGAACATTCAATGAGGACCCGGTATCTACCAGTACATGGGCCATAGTGGTGCCCCTGCACTCGATTGAGACGTGCAAAGCATCATTATGATTTCTCCCCTTAGCAGTCAAATCTGCATCTGAGAAACCCAGCCCATTGTCGGCAGTCAGGCTAGCTACGCAATCCTTAAACTGATCGGCTGAAGTTTCATGCGGCACATGCGCAGTTTTGAGGAATGCAATTAAAGCCTTTGCATGGGCTTCAGAATACAACAACAAGGACAATATAGAGATCTTTGATGGGGTCTTCCCCAGCTGCTCGACTATGTTGTAGTCGCTCTTCTTGATAATATTCAGTATTTCCTCTATCTCTTATTTAGAGGTTTCTATAATGATCTTCTTAGGTGCCTCCATCCGGGCAGGCTCACCTATGATTTCTTTGCCCTGAGTCCCAGATGGCTCGGCAACAGGGGTGATGACTGGAATAGGAACTGGGATAGTAGTTGATGTATTGGTAGATGGAATGACAACAGGTTTGTGGATAGTCGGAGGGGAAATCTCGGGAGAAAAGAGTCTTCCACTTCTGGTGACCTTGCTAGCCCCGACAATATTACTGACATCAATATCAGCTTCTTCATTCTTTAAGTCTTGTTTAACTCCATGGTAATACACATCAGCACCATAGTGCCAAGGGACAGCCTTATCCGAAGTGTATGGGATGGGACCAGGAAAAGTGATTATTAACGAAGCAATTCTTGGAACGGGTGTAATCCTAACAGGTTTTCTCAAGGAAACCTTGGAATGATTGGCGGAAATGGTTATGATGGCAATGTCTTCAATTAGAACAAACGAGATCATAGTCTTCTAGAACAGGATCTCTTTATTATCCATCGGGCGCTGAACACCTGACTTTAATAAGTGGAAACCAACAGGTAGAATCGAGCACATGTGGCAACCTTCACCACAACCCGGAAATAAACCGGCCAACAGCAAATTCTTCTTAACCGTCATCAAAGGAGTAGAAATTTCTTCCACATAGGTCACAAATAAATCATTGTCAACAACATTTACTCCATGACCATGTTTAGGCATGGGAGCAGTTATGACGTTGGGCTTCTCCAGAGCGTCAAACTCAATCTCCTTGGCTTCGATCAAGTCTTGCACCTTATTTTTCAAGGCCCAACAGTCGTTTGTATCATGATCTGGACTTTCAGAGTGATAGGCGCAGCGGGCATTCGGGTTATAACGGGGAGATGTGGTGTTGGGGTTCTTCGGGTCTTCCCTCAGAGTTACCAGATTGGTCTTCAACAGTTATGGTAAAACTTGAGACATAGTCATATTAAGCCGAGTGAACTGCCTATGTGGTCTTTCCACTCTTTGTTGATTGTTGCATTGTGGAGCAACTGTTGGTCTTGATATTACTACAACATTTACCGTTTGACGATGTTCAGATCTATTTTGGATCCTCGGGCCATAGACTGCATTAGCTTCCTTATTACCGGTGAAAGGCTTCTTTGTTGCACTTGACGAAGCATCCTTCTATATTTTACCACTTCGAATTCCATCCTCTACTCTTTCACCTGTCAAAATCAACTCAGTAAACCCAGATGACGCACTGCCGATCAAGTGATTGAAAAATAGACCAGATAGCGTCCCTAGAAACATGTCAACCAACTCCTTATCAGACAAAGGGGGTTGGACTCTTCCAGCTAAGTCTCTCCACTTTTGAGCATAATCCTTAAAACCTTCACCTGCACCCATGGACATACCCTGGAGCTGAGTACGAGTGGGAGGAAGGTCGGCATTGTACTGGTACTGCTTATAGAAAGCAGCAGCAAGATCTTCCCAGTTTCAGACATTGGCTCCTTCCAACTGGTAGAACCATTCAAGCTGAGTCCTTGACAGACTATCTTGAAAGAAATGCATCCACAAATTTCTATCAGCAGTGTGTGGTTGGATTTTCCTGACATACGAGCGGAGATGGAGTTTTGGACAGGATACTCCATCGTACTTGGCAAAAACCGGAGCTTTGAACTTATGAGGGATCACCACTCCCAATACAAGTCCCAGTTCTCCGAAATCCAAACCAGGGATCTTCTGAATCTCCATAGCACTCAGACGGTCTTCTAGATGCTTGTACTTATCCTCAGCAGGAGGATATTGTTCATCATCGTAATCAGTACTGTCTTCAGAAACTGCAGGACTAGGTTCCTTTACCCTTTCTTGGTTCTCCCCGTCCTTGGATGAGGAGGTTAGATCAGCTGGTTGTCTCAACCTTTCTCCGAATCTTCTACCCATGTTCAGAATACCGACCTTCTTCTTCTTCTTCTCTTTCAGAATAAGGGTCTTCAGATCCTCTTGCCCTTTAGCCAGATTTATGAACATCTGTTGGAATTGGGCGTTTTGTGCCTTAAGATCTTTGATGGCTTAATCGGAAGACATTTCAGCTGAAATAAATAGTGAAGAAGATGAGAAACCTGTAAGGGTACCTGTAATGATGTGCATGATAATGGGATGCGCATGCAATGATTTCAAAGACTTATGGAGATTTAAATTTGCAAACCAAAAATAAACAAAACTTTATTAGATTAACTTGTAAAAGGTTCAACAATGCCTTTAAGGAATTACAAAGAAGTAAATGAAACAATCTAAAACTAGAAAAAGCAAAATCAAAAGTCCCATGGTCGCTTCCTCTTTGTGCCGATATAGTCATTAATCACTCTTTCTTCCTCGAGCTGCCTGGTGAGCTTCAAAATCTTCCTTTGTTGTTCATGGTACTTTTCCCGATAAGTATCCCGCTCATTCCTTAGCTGAATCCAAGACCTTTACTAATCCCCAGGATCGATGGGCATGTAAGGATAGAGAATCGTGTAAGGAATGCCTTCTTCATTAGTGGGCTCCACAATCAATGGTAACACGGCTTCATAGGGAATCCCAAGCTTTTGGGCACGAGCTTGAACCCATTGGAGATAAGGCTGCATAGAAAGGGAAGTCTTTGGTCCCAACTCTTGGGGGTCAGATCTGTTCACCATGCCCCAAGCTCGTATAAACCTCCTACGATTCTCCTTAACGTCCTCCTTATAGTCAAATACGATATCCTAAAGAAGTAGCTCATGGGGACCATCTCTCCGAGAACGACCAAATTGTCGCAAAGCTAGACAAGGATTGTAAGTTATACCCCCTCTGATTCCAAGCAATGGGACATTAGGGTATCCCCCACAACGGTCAATAACAGCAGTGTCTTCCATAGCCCGGGAACACCAAAGAATATTTGTATGGGCAAGTGACATTATTCTGTAGCACCAACCCAAACCTTCTTCGTTCTTCAGCACAGACTTAGGGAGGTGCGAAATAAACCACCTCGACAGCAACGGCATGCAACACATAAGAGTCCCTCTTCTCCTCACAGTACGAGTATAGAGGGCATGCAAGATATCACCAAGCAAGGTAGGAACAGGGTTGCGAGAAAGTAAAATCTTGACAACATTCACATATACAAAGGAATCCGAATTCGGGAAGAGAACCATCCCATAGATGAGGAGAGCCAAGATATCTTCGAAAGCCTGAAAATCCAAATTATCCCAGAATAGCTGAGCCTGATCTATCAGAAATTTGGGTAGAAAACCTTCGACCCCGCTTCGTGTTTCCCAATTGGATACTACATCAGCCCGTTTCAAATGCAGAGTTGAAGCAATGTCTTCTGGTCTAGGAAATTCTTCCATACCTGTGAAGGGTACCTGTTCAAGAATGGATATGCCCAATAGGTTAGAGAACTCTTCCAAGGTGGGAACCAGCTGGTAATCTGGAAAGGTGAAACAATGACGCACAGGATCGAAGAACTGGAAAAGTACACTCATCATCTGTTCATCAAGATTTGAAGTGACCAGGCTGAGAAGTTGCACGTGTTTATTAATGAACATAGAAGTCTCAGAAACCCTTGAGGCTAGCTCTTTGAGTTGGGCAGGTATTTGCACAAAGTTGACTCGGATGGTATTTCTGCATACGGAAGCCATAATCTGCAAAACAGAACAAAGATAAATTCCCTTGGTCTTTGAAATGGTTAGTGTAATGAAGCATGAATGCCATGTTATGATGCATGATGTTATGGTAAACCACAAGTATAGAAAACACAGATATTGCAAACACAGATATTGCAAACACAGTCAAATCACACAAAGCCCATAGGTTTAAGGCGTGCATGAGGTCAAAGGTAATACCCTCTTGAAGTTAATTTGGTTTCAACCTATCCTAGAAAAAAGTAACTGGGTTCTAGAGGATCTCAATATCACTGACCATCCTCCATCGGTCATGGTTTCAGCTCAGGCAATCTTTTCTTGCGGCTGGAACTATCTCGAGAGTATGGTCTCAATGAGTGTAGCATCGAGTATCAACCAGTTCTCAGCTTTACACCGAGGTCGACTATCTCACTACTTTCTAATGGCCAAGTTGGTCGATTAAAGGTTCTAAGGCCAGTTGATGCTTAACGACACCATGCAGCGGCCCTGTATTCACCTCGTTTCTCCACAAGGGATACCGATACCAACCTATGTACGACATCAACGTAGCTACTACTTCAACCGTATCGGTCTATGCTGTACAGTTCCCTCACAGTTTATTGCTACTTACCTAAAAGGTGTCCCCAGATCCAGGTTAGGATCTATAGTAACTCCCAAATAAAAACCCTTAAAAGTAAAGCAATCAAAGCAATCAAGAGAAGCAATTATGATGAACTATATCCTAGGGTATACCCCATTTATTAATTCCCCAGCAGAGTTTCCAATTCTGTGATACGGTGGAAGAACCGACTGTTATACTGATTTGCATTTCATATTCGCAAATGTCGCGGTAAGCAAGAGTTGCCACCGAATTTTATTTTATCCAACAAAGAAAAAGGAAAAAGAACAGAAAAAACCTTTTTCGAGATGTTTCTGAGTACGAGGGGTAGATTATAGAAAGGGAAGGTGTTCTTGGTCAATGCATACTCTCTCAATTTTGATCCTAGAGAGGTGTTCTTGGACTTTTTAGAAATCTTAGGATATCCTCTAAACAACCCTTTTGGTCTCATCTCAATTGAGTCTTCCATGTTCATGTATGAAGCTTTGACCCAAAAGGTGTTTTTGTTGACTTTTCAAAATGACCTATAATGTCCAAATTCATATCTTCTTGTGAGCGCACAGTTTGAACTTGGGAGTTGAAGCTGAATTGTAGGAAATTGCATCCTCTTCAAAATGAGCTTTGGATGGGTCATTTTGGATAATGTATGAGAAAGTTATACTTGGTCAAAGTTGAGTTGACTTTTCCTACAAAACTCTAATTTAGCAACTTTTGGGCTTTGATGAATTGTGAGCAATCCTTGATGAATCATGATCAAACCTTGATCAAATGATGAATGATACTTCAAAATGATGATGTTGACCAAAAATCTTAAAGTTTGACTGTATGTGGGCCACATTTGACTTTTGACCTAGCACAATCGATTTCTAGGTATTTTAGCAATTGACTGAGCAAACTTCCTCTGCAAGGCTTGTAGCTTGACATGGATGATCTTGAGAACATATTAGGACAATGGTGAGCATTTGGGATCCTTTGGACTGAAGCATCTTGATGCAAAATGTAACCCTAATTTGAGGTAGATTACCTTAGGAGAGAGTTTGTCTGGTCATCTCTTGAACTTCCTTGAGCCATTTGGGGACTTCACTTGACATGTATTGAGAAATATGGGAGGGAAAATTTTGGGGTACAACAGTGTGGGGTGCTAATACCTTCCCCCGGCATAACAAACATTCGTACCCTTTCCCTTGGTTGCAAGACCATATTATCCATTTCTTTAGGGGTTCTCTCGATATCTTCCCTTCCTTCGGGATAAATATAGTTCAGTGGCGACTCTATGTTTTTTCGCAGTGCGACAGTAAGAAGAGATATTCAATGGTTGATGGACGAGAGAAAGATCAACATCACTTACAATATAAATGACGATGAAGTGGATATGATTGAAGACATTTATGCTGAATGTATAATTGTTGATGACAGTACATTAATTCCTGCTAAAGCATATGCCAGATATACTAGAGAACATACAATTAAAGATCTCAACATACATGGACATTGGGTTCGAAGAAGATTGATTGATTTTAGTCATGACTGGTGCCCAGAATGTGAAAAGAAACCACAAGGCTACGCTACTCTGATAGGATATCTCCAGATATTGAAAGGGATGTGTTTATTTAAAGAGGGTGTGACAGCCATTCTTGCTGAGAGATGAAGAAAAGAAAAGGAATAAGTTAAAACTACACTGTTAATCAAAGATTATTTTTATACAAGTGTAGAGGTCATTATTTATAAAGAGAAGGATGTGGACACTGAAGTGAATGTTATAGTCCCTCATTTTAACATACCCGAGCCTTTGGAAATAACATATAGAAGTCAGATAGCTCATGTTTCTCCTTTGGTTGTATACTTACCAGGACCGACTCCCTATGATTCTGATAAATTTGTGCCATACAAATATAATGCTACTATGCTTGAAAAAGGGAAAGAGGTGCCCATTCCCCCCCCCCCCCCCTTCTATTGTTAACAAAGCTGGTGTTAGTGGTTTGACCCACAACGGTCGTGTGTTCTCTGCTATATCTATGAGAAAGGTTGGTAGCATCCCAATTGAAGCTCCTATTGCAATTCTTAATCCTGGAGTAGAGAAAGGACAACCCAATAAGACCAATCTGAATGATGATGTTGATGAAGTCTTAAAGTTGATTAAAAAATGTGAATACATGATGATAGATCAGTTGTTGCAAACACCTTCCAAGATATCTAAACTCTCCATGTTGGTAAATTTCGACACCCACAAAGAAGCGTTAATCAAAGTGCTAGACCAAGTATTTGTTGACCATGATGGAACAATCGACCAATTCAGTGAGATAGTAGGAAACATTACTTGATGTAACAACTTGAGCTTTGGTGATGAAGACCCCCTTGAGGAAGGAAGGAATCACAATTTCGCTCTGCATATCTCTTTGAACTACCTTTTAGATAGTATGTCCAACGTGTTGATAGATACCGGTTTTTCACTAAATGTCACGCTTAAATATACACTGTCTAGGCTCTCGTATCAAGGCACATCCATAAAAAGTAGTGGGGTTGTTGTAAAAGCATTTGATGGTTCAAGGAAAACAATTATTGGTGAAGTAGACTTACCAACGAAGATTGATCCCCACTCTTTTCAGATAACATTCCATGTAATGGATATCCAGGGTGCCTACAACAGTTTGCTGGGACGATCATGGATTCATGAGGCAGGAGTTATCACTTCAACGCTCCACCAAAAATTGAAGTTTGTAAACAATTGAAAGTTGGTTGTGGTACGCAGAGAGTGAGATTTTATAGTGAGTCATCTCTCGTCTTTCTCCTACATTGACGCTAAGGAAGATTTTAGCACTTAGTTTCAGGCACTTTCTATCGCTGATAAGAGTACTAAGAAGAATGGGGCATTTATTGCCTCATACGAAGATGCATAGCGAATGGTACAAAGTGGTGAAAGTACCAGTTGGGGTGATTTGTTGGACTTACCTGAAAACAAATTCGTTTAAGGTTTCAGTTTCTCTCCTACAGTGGCTAAAGTTGATAAAACAGACACAATCATTTGTCATATCTAAGAGACGTTATGTAGTGCAGGCTTTATTTTCCCAACAACGCCCGAAGCTAACACCATTTTTGAAGATGATTCTGAAGAGGATTTCCCAAAATTTGTGGCACATGGAAGGATTTTCCAAAATTGGATCTTCGTTGATGTTCCCTCTGCCGTTCATATTTCTGAGTAATGCTCTTGTTGTTTTCGAAACCTTTTTCTCTGCCTAAGGCGAAGGAGTAGTTGTGGGGTTTGATTAAAAAATAACTCTTTCCACTATGCCTAAGGTAGAAAAGATCTTGTATCAGGCTTTTGTTTCAAGTTTATCATCACCAATAAAATTCATATTGTCTCCTATACTGTCGTTTTTACTTTTTATTTTTTTCTAAAAAAATGGTAATCCTAAAAACCCTGATAAATAAAAATCATTTTTCAAAAAAACAAATTCATAAACTCTTTTTTTACTCTTTTACTTATCTCTAAAATCAAACATAAATCATATGTACATATTAAATCATGAACCCATTGAAAAACATGATCTTATGCCCTTCCTAACTTTGAGTTCCCTGTGTTCGAAGCTGAAGATGAGGAAATAGAAGAAATACCTGAGGAAATGTCCCGATTATTAGAGAAATAAGAGAAAGCCATCCAGCCTCATGAAGAGCCAGTGGAAGTGAGCATTTTGGGCACTGAGGAAGATAGGAAAGAAGACGGAGTTAGAGCTATTCAATAGATGTCTGCACCAAGAATAGAAAAACAAGTAAGAGGGTTTCTTGGACGTTTGAATTATATATCCAGATTCATATCACATATGACAGCTACTTGTGGACCGATCTTCAAACTTCTCAGAAAGGACCAAGGTTGTATATGGACTGAAGATTGTCTGAAAGCATTTGATAGTATCAAGGAGTATTTACTTAAACCTCCCATTATGATCCCTCTAGTATAAGGAAGACCTTTGATCATGTATCTAACTGTGTTGGAAGATTTTATGGGTTGTGTGTTGGGTCAACAAGATGAAACTAGAAGAAAAGAACATTCTATTTACTACCTGAGTAAGAAATTCACAGATTTTGAGTCTCGTTACTCCATGCTTGAGAAAACTTGTTGTGTTTTGGCTTGGGCTACTAAGCGTCTTCGTCAATACATGATTAATCACACAACTTGGTTGATATCTAAAATGGATCCGATCAAGTACATTTTCGAGAAACCTGCTTTGACCGGAAGAATTGCCGGTTGGCAAATGCTGTTATCAGAATACGATATCGAGTATCACACTCAGAAGGCTATCAAAGGAAGTATTACGTTGACCATTTGGAACACCAAATTATTGATGATTACCAGTTTGTCAAATATGATTTCCTAGACAATGATGTTTGTTGTAACTGGTTTGAAAATAAGAGTCGTCACTCTTAAGTTTTATCCTAAAGAAGGGAAAATAAAGGATAACCCTAAAAATTTAGAGATGCTAGGTTTTTTTACTCGGCTTTAGACAAAGGGAGGGTGTTAGGCACCCCTCATCTACCTTGCTCACAAGGATACTAGGGATAGAAACACAATTTTTAGGAAATAGGGTTTTAATGTTTTATTAGGGGGGACTCGCCACGATTTTAGTCGTATGCCTACGTATCCTCTTATGAGGAATCAGAGTTTCAATTCATAGTTCGTAGTGTTGGTTGGTGTTTTTTATAGGATTTCAAATAATTGATTTCAAATTATCCTGTAATCTTTTCTGGGTTGTAAGTTGAGTGGTCGTAGACGCAATTCGCAGTTAATTTCGATAACAATTCTCCTTAATCCTTTTTTCAAAAATGTTCTTGAATTTGATTATGTTAGTAAAAAAGTTTAAATTGTTGGTTAGCTGTTTTAAATTTATTGATTGATTGAAGTATGGTAGGACACAAAGCGGGGGGAGTCTGACATAGTCTCCTCATCACGTGCCTAGATATTTGCCACGTGTCATTCGCGGATGGTGAATTTAGTGAATTGCATAAATGTTAATATTTTGATTTTAAATAATAAACTGGTAGACGATGTGTCGATCGATTTAATTACTCAAAAATAAAAATCATATTATTTATAGAATATTTGAATTAATTTAATTTAAAAAATATAATTTGATTATGTACAAGTAACCAATTAGTTAACCAAATTACTTAGTTAAATCTAATATAAAAAAAAAATTTACAAGACAACTAGAATGAAAATAGGCATACCTTGTGTTTTAATATTTATTAGTGTTATTAGTAATTAAAACATAAATTAAATTATTTTAATTAACATCTCTATATCAATTAAGGATTAATTAGAATAATAACTATCCTAAATGATACATGAAAAAAAAGAATAGATAAACTTGGGGTACAAATAATAACATCGAGAAAATATAATTAAGGCCTAACTGCTTGATTATTTGATTAACAATGCTAAATAATGAAAAAACAAAAACCCAAATAATGCCGAACCATTAGCCTACACATGGAGGCATAATTAAAATGAAATAAAAATAAAACACATTAAAATGATCAAGAGAGAGGTATACCGTGGAGCCGTTTTTTTAGCTATAACGTGAGAAAGAGATAAAAAAACAATATAAAACTTCTTCATCCTCAAATATTGGTTCTCCCTTTCTCATATCCCTTTTTACAGAACAACCCAATTTTTCTCAAAAAAAATAAAAAAAAACACAACAGTACATGGTTCTAATCGAAATCAAGAGGAAGAAGAGCAAAGAAATTTGTGACGGCCGCGATGATTTGGACGGTGGGCCGCAGTTGAGGATATCGTAGATTTGCGGTTGGGCCGTTGTGGAGGGGCCGATCTGGTTCGTCGGAATTGGAGGGCAACCGAGGGTTGGTTCACGTCAACTTGTTGGAGGCTGGTGGTGTGGTCTCCTGCAACGGCAGAGGGAGTGCGGCATATTTGCTGTTAGGAATAGAATAGGAGACTGGGGAGTGTGCGCCGTTTATGGTGCCTTCGTGGTAGGCTTGTTGTGCGGATGATTGCGATTTCGTTGAGTTTCGACTACGGATTCCACAACAATGTTCTTCTTTCTTCTTGGTCTTAAATTGCTTTTGATTTTGATTTCTATGGTGAATCAATCCTTTGATGTTGCATTTTTTTTCATACAAGATTCAAACCCGCGACCTCATATTTGCAAGTTTAATTCTTTACCGAGCGATATGTTGCTTATTAGAAATAAAGCACCAATTGAAAATACATGAAGACGAGCAAATATTTGTTTATTCCAAAATACAAATGATCTAAAATGAATCATTATACTTTAAAATAGGTTTTGAAAGGAATATTTATAAAAATCAAATAATATTCTAAAAACAATGTTTAAAATATTTTTTACTGTGAAAATAAAGGGATGACAAATTTGGGATATGACAATGTTATGTACCTGAAGTCAAAGATTGTGATGAACCTGAGTTCGGAGAAGGACTTAATCCTGAATCTCGATGGGGTTTAATTTTTTATGGAGCTGTTAATGCCTATGGAATTGGAGTTGGTCCAGTTATCCTTACCCCTGAAGATACCCATATTCCTTTTTCTGCAAGGCTAATGTTTGATTGCACCAACAATATGGCAGAATACGAAGCTTGCATCATGGGTCTAGAGGAAGCAATTGATCTCAAAATTAAAATCCTTGGCATATATGGAGACTCAGCTCTTGTGATAAACCAGATAAAAGGAGAATAGGAGAATTTCCACCTTGGCTTGATCCCCTACAAACATTATGCAAGAAGATTACTGAATTTCTCCAACAAAGTTGAGTTGTACCAGATTCCCCGTGAATAAAATAAAATGGCTGATGCTTTAGCCACTTTGTCTTCCATGTATCAAGTGAATCATCGCAATGATATGCCTACAATAAGAATCATGCGCCTGGAAAGGCCTTCTCATGTGTTCGCAGCAGAAGAAGTTATAGATAATAAGCCTTGGTTCCATGACATTAAGTGTATGGCGCTTAAATATGCTTGGTCCTGCTATGTTGAATAGGATTCTTTGAAATGTTTATGGCGCTTAAATTGTCATAGAATAATGTTATGACATCTTGTTTGACATTGTATTATATTAACATTTGTTTCATCCAAACCAATTGAGAACAATTTCTTCCTGCAGTAATGTACTCAGCCTCAGCAGTGGATAGAGACACACAATTTTTCTTCTTGCTAAACCAAGATATGAGGTTATTTCCCATAAAGAAGCATCCTCCTGATGTACTCTTTCTACCATCAACACTCCCTTCCCAATCAGCATCACAAAAGCCAGTTAAGGAAGAATTTGATCCATGAGAGTACATCATACCATAGTCACTTGTCTCATTCCCATATTTGAGAATCCTCTTTACATGGTTGGCATGGAAAACTTTGGGATCAGCCTGATATCTTGCATGCACTCCTACAACAAAGGCAATGTCTAGTCTGCTAGTTATGAGATACAGAAGACTGCCTATCATGCTTTTGTAGAGACTTTGATCTACACTCACTTCTTTTTCATCTTTAGTCAACTTTACATGTGTGGGAGCAGGGTTCTTTTGTGACTTGCATTCTCCATCCCAAACTTCTTTACTATATTCTTGGCATAGTTGCTCTGAGATAAAAATATGGAGTCTTCCATTTGTTTAACTTGCAGACCAATAAAATAGGTTAATTCACCAACAAGACTCATCTCAAATTTAGACTGCATCTGCTTGACAAAATGTTGAACCATCTCATTTGACATCCCACCAAATACAATATGATCAACATATATTTAATCAATCATAATCTTCCCTTCTTCTTCTTTGACAAAGAGAGTCTTATCTATGCCACCTTTCCTATATCGATTTTCCCCAAGGAATACTATCAGTCTCTCATACCAAGCTCTTGGAGCTTGCTTCAATCCATACAAAGCTTTCTTCAGTTTATAGACATGTGTAAGACAACTTGGATCAACAAATCCTTTTGGTTGTTCGACAAAAACTTCTTCATTCACGTATCCATTCAAGAAGGCACTTTTTACATCCATTTGAAACAATTTAAATTTCAAAATGCATGCAACTCCTAACAGAAGTCTGTTGATCCAAGTCTAGCCACAAGAGCAAAGGTTTCATCAAAGTCCACTCCTTCAATTTGAGTGTATCCTTTAGCAACTAACCTTGCCTTATTTTTAGTGACCATCCCTTTTTCATCAGATTTATTCTTGTATACCCATTTAGAGCCAATCACATTTGTCCCTTCAGGTCTTGGGACCAGATCCCAAACTTCATTCCTACTGAATTGTTCCAGGTCCTCTTGCACAACATTAATCCAGAACTCATCAGTTAGGGCCTCTTTGATATTCTTAGGCTCAATTTTTTATTAAAAGCAAGAGTTAGAAATCCCTTCTCTTGATCTGGTAGTAACTCCCTTGTTTGGATCTCCTATGACGAGCTCCTTAGGATGATCTTTATGAGTTCTGATTGAAGGTCATTTATTGAGCTGACTAGGTTATGGATCTTCTTGAGGAGGATTAGAATCAATACTTGTGTCATTTGATTCAGTTGGACTATCAGGAAAAGATGTTCCAACATCTTCTGATACATCTTCTGATACATCTTGTTCAACATTCCATCCTCTATCATCAATAGTAACATTTATTGACTCCATCATTACTTTGGTTCTGGAGTTAAACACTTTGTATGCTCTGCTGCTTGTAGAGTATCCCAGGAATATTCCTTCATCACTCTTGGGATCCATCTTCCTTATTTGTTCGCGATCAGCTAAGATGTAACATTTACTTCCAAAAACATGAAAGTATTTTACAGTTGGTTTTCTTCCCCTCCATATTTCATACAAAGTAGCTGCAGTGTCTTTCCTTAGAGTGACTCTGTTATGAATATAGCATGCAGTATTCATAGCTTCAGCCCAGAAATGGTAGGGTAGCTTCTTAGCATTAATCATGGCTCTGGAAGATTCTTGGGGAGTCTTATTCTTGCGTTCTACAATCCCATTCTGTTGAGGAGTAATGGGAGAAGAGAATTCATGATTGATCCCTTCAGAGGAGCAAAACTCAGCAAATTTGTTGTTCTCAAATTCTTTTCCATGACCACTCATGATTCTTATGACATGACTTTCATTTTCCCTTTGAAGTCTTTGACAAAGATCTTTGAACACTTCAAAAGTTTCTGATTTTTCTCTAATAAAGCTTATCCATGTGTATCTAGAAAAGTCATCTACAACAACATATGCATACTTCTTACCACCAAGACTTTCAACTTGCATAGGTCCCATCAAGTCCATGTGAAGAACTTATAATACTTTTGATGTAGTAAGATGTCGAATCTTCTGATGTGACATCTTAGTCTTCTTTCCAATTTGACAGTCACCACACACCCTTCCTTCTTCCATCTTGAGCTTAGGAATCTCTCTCACTGCTTCTTCAGATATAATTCTCTTCATACCTTTAAGATGGAAGTTCCCCAATTTTTGATGTCATAGTTTAACCTTATTCTCTTTGGCTGAAACACATGTTGAGGAGAGGTTTAACTCTTGAGGAACCCATAGATAACAGTTTTCTTTAGATTTGATTCCTTTCATGACAACTTCATTCTTTTCATTGCACACAAGACATTTTTATTTGGAGAAGTTAACTTTGAATCCTTGATCACATAGTTGGCTTATACTTATCAGGTTAGATGTTAACCCTTTTACAAGTAACACATTATCAAGTTTAGTGTGAAATCAAGCTTCTCAAATAAGCTTTTGTTTTGATGAAGACAAACCATGGCTAACAAAGAAGGCAAAGACTTTGGTCAAGCATCTAAGCATCTAAGGATAATATCTTCAATCAAAGCTCTCAACAACTTTAAAGGTATAATAATATTATCTACTTTGATCTTAAGATATAGATGCTCAAAAATGAAAAAGAAATGTTTAAGAATCATTACTTAAGATTTTCAAAGATAAAATTTCATTTTTCATATGCATGCAATCGATTTACATCTTAGTGCAATCGATTGCACTCTTCAAAATTCCAAATCTTTTGCTTCTGTTTCTTCATGCAATCGATTACATTGTTTGTGCAATCGATTGCACACTTAAAATTTTCAAAATGTTTGGTTCTGACTTTGCATGCAATCGATTACATAGTTGGTGCAATCGATTGCACTCAGTTAAATTTTGCTGCTGACTTTGTATGCAATAGATTACATTGTTAATGCAATCGATTGCACTCTTAAAATTTTGAAAATATAACTGTTGAAAACCTTGTGCAATCGATTACACTAAAGGTGCAATCGATTACACACTGCACGAATTTGAAAAATGATAGCTTTGTTCATGCCTTTTGATCATTCCTTTTCATTACATCTTTTCACTCAAACTTGGCATTTGTTCATGATACATTTCCAGATCTTCATGTTGTTTCAAAAGGGTTTTATGAACACATAAATATTCAATTTCAAATTCATATCTAACACCTTCTTTCATAATATTTTTCTGAACTTTCAAAATACAAACTCAAGCATTCTTTATTTTCATGCATAAGTTTTCTGCATTTATTTTCAGACTTTAAACAGAAAACTTTGAGCAAATATATCTTGAGTCCTTGTACAATATTATTATTGAAAGAAGAAGATTATACATTGTCAAAATCACTCTTAGTGATCAATATTACTATACTCACTCAAACTCACAAATTGATATTTACTTACTTATTTTCCAGGATTGTTGGAATTAAATTTAAGTGTTTTTGTTGAAATCTTATCTTTCCAAGTTGTTGGATACAAGTGTAGTTGTATTGAGAAGATTGTTTTCATAGGTAACTTAGTGAAAATCCAAGAGGATTGTTCTTGATCCAAGAGGATTGTTCTTGGTTTGGTTGGTAGTTCTTATGTAAGTTTTCCACAATAAGGAAATCTCTTTCATGTTGAAAGGGGACTGAAGTACTCTCAGACTGTAAGGGGAACCAGGATATATCGCCCGTGTCTCTTTATTTTTCTGCATTTTTGAGCTTTCCTAAACTCACTTATAACCAGAAAAATAAGAACCATCATCACTAAAAACCAGAATTTTTAAAAGTACCTAATTCACCCCCCCCCCCCCCCTCTTAGGCGCACTTCGTACTTACATTTGGTATCAGAGCAGGTTATAGGTAACCTGCTCCTAAAAGATCCATCATGGCTTCCGCAAATCATAATCCCGTTTTCAGAGATGGTGGTAGTAACAAAAATCCTCCTCTATTTTGTGGTGAATATTTTGACTTCTGGAAAATACGCATGAAGGCGCATCTAGAAGCACAAGGAGAAGAAATATGGGATGTCGTCGAAAATGGTCCATTTATCCCGGTAACGGTAATCAATGGTGTTGGCTTATCAAAGCCTAAAACTGCATGGGACGATGATGATAAGAAGAAAGTTCTCTATGACAAAAAGGCAATAAACCTTCTTCAAGGTGCACTTAGCATGGACGAATTCTTTCGTGTCTCGACATGCAAAACAACAAAGGAAATATGGGATACCTTGGTACAAACTCATGAAGGAACGACTGAAGTAAAAAGATCAAGACTAAATACCCTAAGTCAAGAATATGAACTATTTCAAATGCAGCCCGGAGAAACCATTCTTGACTTACAAAAGAGATTTGTGCACTTGACAAATCATCTAAGTCCTCTTGGTAAAACTTTGACGAATGATGAATTGAATCTGAAAGTACTTAGGTCCTAACTAGGGAATGGCAACCAAAGGTAACGACAATCTCAGAAAAGAAAAGTCTCTCCAACATGACATCCGCAACATTATTTGGAAAACTTCAAGAATATGAAACGGAACTCGGAATACTCGAAAAGCATGAAAATCAAGAGAAGAAATCCAAGAATATTGCTTTGAAGATAGACTCTAAGGAAGTTAAAAAGGAAAACAATCCAGAAGAAGATGAAAACTTCATGCTTCTTGTTAAAAGGCTTGGCAAGTTCTTCGGTAGAAATGACAAACCTTTTTCTAATTCAAAAGGAAAGAAACATTTTCAGAAAAAGGAAGGCTCCACATCAACATAAGAAATCACATGTTATGAATGTGGTAAGCAAGGTCATATCAAGCTGGATCGTCCAAAACTCTCCAAGAAAGGTGGCTTCAAAAGCAAGAAAGGATTCAAGAACAAAGAAGCTTATGTCGCATGGGAGGACAATGAAATAAGTTCCTCATCCGATTCCGATAGTTATGAAAGTGCAAATCTAGCATTGATGGCCTCATACCATTTTGACGATGAAGACAATGAGGTTAGTAATGAATTTTCTCTTTTTGATAGTGATGCACAAGGTGCTATAGATGAACTATTGAATGAATGCAAAATTATGTATATAACCATTTCATCACAAAAGAAACAAATTTCATCCTTAGAAGAAAAATATGTTTCAATGGAAAAAGATCTCAAAGAAGAAAAACAAAAATCAAGTGATGAACAAAAACAGAATTTTGTATGCAAAAATTGTGACTCACTCTCTTTCCAAATTGTCCAATTAAAAAGAGTCATTGAAAGATATGAAAAAGGGCAAATTGGATTGGAAGGTGTTCTTAGTCAACAAAGATACTCCAATGATAAAAGTGGACTTGGATATTCAAATTTCTCAAAACCAAGTTCTAACAAAACTATCTTTGTTAAGGCAAGTGATCAATCTTCCAAAGAGAAAGTGAACAAACCTAAAATAGTTCGTCACTATCCGAAAAAGAAAACATTTCCTAAGAAGAAATCTTATTCTTCTAGATATAGAAGTAAATTTGAACCTACTTGTTTTTATTGTGGTATTAAAGGCCATACACCTAATGCTTGCTATGTTAGAAACTTCAGTTTGGCAAGTGGGCATTATGTATGGGTAAAGAAATGCAGTAATTATGAAGGACCCAAAGCAACTTGGGTACCTAACAAAACCTAATTTGTTTTGAAGGTATGCTTGAAGACCACATGCAATCTTTGGTATCTTGATAGTGGTTGTTCAAAGCATATGACATGAGACATAAACTAATTTTCACATCTAGCGCTAAAGGCCAAGGGTTTTTTCACTTATGGAGACAATAATAAGGGAAGAATCCTAGGCAAAGGCAAAGTTGGTGCTCCACCTTTCACATCCATTGAAGATGTTCTTTATGTTGAAGGACTAAAGCATAATCTTCTAAGTATTAGCCAACTTTGTGACAAAGGCTTCAAAATCAAGTTCACCAAGGATGAATGTTTGATAGAAGATGAAATCACTCATGAGGTTATACTTAAAGGTAAAAGAATCAATAATATATTTATGATTTCCCTTGATGATCCATCTTTGAAGGTTAAATGTCTCATGGCGAACAACGATGATTCATGGCTTTGGCACAAAAGAATTGCTCATATTCATATGGAACACTTGAATAAATTAATCAAGCATCATCTTGTCATTGGATTGCCTAAGAGAAATTTCGTCAAAGATAGACTATGCGATGCTTGTCAAAAAGGGAAACAAACTAGATCAACTTTCAAATCTAAGAATGTGGTATCCACTACAAGGCCACTACAATTGTTACATATGGATCTATTTGGTCCATCAAGAACAAGGAGTTTCAGAGCTAATGTATATGCTTTGGTTATTGTTGAAGATTTCTCTAGATATACTTGGACATTCTTTTTAGTGCAGAAAAGTGATGCATTCAAGGCGTTCAAGATGTATGCTAAACAAATTCAGAATGATAAGTCTCTAACAATTGCCTCAATAAGAAGTGACCATGGCGGAGAATTCCAAAATGCTCTATTTGAAGAATTCTGTGGAGAACATGGAATATCTCACAACTTCTCGGCACCAAGGACTCCACAACAAAATGGAGTGGTTGAAAGAAAGAATAAGTCTCTTGTAGAACTTGCTAGAACCATGCTTAGCAACTCAAATCTTCCAAAATACTTTTGGGCGGATGCGGTGAGCACGACATGTTTTGTTAGCAATAGAGTTAACATTAGACCAATCTTAAAGAAAACTCCATATGAACTTTTCAAAGGGAGAAAACCAAACATTGCTTTCTTTCATATCTTTGGGTGAAAATGCTTTGTCCTAAACAATGACAAAGATAATTTGGGTAAGTTTGATGAGAAATCCGATGAAGGTATATTTCTTTGTTACTCACTCTCTAGTAAAGCATATAGAATATACAACAAAAGAACTTTGACTATTGAATAATCTATGCATGTTTCTTTTGATGAAACTAACCCCTCCAAGGAGGATAATATTGTTTGTGATAATGATGATGAAATTTTAGAAGGTCCTCAAGAGAATTCTTCCAAGGATCAACCCATTCAACTAGAAGAATCACCTCAACAAGAATCGAATCTCAATGACCTACCAAAAGAATGGAGAACTCATAGAGATCATCCTATTGATAAAGTGATTGGTGATATAAGTCAAGGCGTGTCTACAAGATTAAATCTCAAGGATGCTTTCCTAAACATGGCGTTTGTCTCTCAAATTGAACCTTCCAAAGTTGATGAAGCTTTAGGCGATGGCCAATGGATCATAGCTATGCAAGAAGAATTGAATCAATTTGAAAGGAATCAAGTTTGGGAACTCGTTCCTAAGCCAAGCAACAAACACATTATTGGAACAAGATGGGTGTTCAAAAACAAACTTGACGAGAATGGAATAATTGTTCGCAACAAAGCAAGATTGGTAGCACAAGGCTATAATCAAGAAGAAGGAATAGACTTTGAAGAAACTTTCGCTCCAGTTGCAAGGTTAGAAGTTATTCGTCTCTTACTTGCCTATGCTTGTTCATTAAATTTTTAGCTTTTCCAAATGGACGTCAAAAGCGCATTCTTGAATGGATATATCACTGAAGAAGTATATGTCAAGCAACCCCCCCCCCCCCCCCCCCCCCCGGTTTCGAAGACTTCAAGAATCCATCTCATGTATATAAATTAAGAAAAGCTCTCTATGGACTGAAACAAGCACCAAGGGCATGGTATGATCGTTTAAGCAACTTCTTATGCGAAAAAGGTTTCGAAAAAGGCAAAGTTGACAAGACTATATTTATCAAGAAAATCAAAGATGACACTTTGCTAGCACAAGTCTATGTTGATGACATCATCTTCGGTTCTTCAAATCAAGAAATGTGTGAAGAGTTCTCATCAATGATGCAAGGAGAATTTGAAATATCCATGATGGGGAAAATGAACTATTTTCTTGGACTTCAAATCAAACAACTTAAAGATGGCATCTTCATCAACCAATCCAAATATTGCAAGGAACTCTTGAAAAGGTTTGACATGGATAGCTGCAGGGAAATGTCTACACCTATGGGTTCTGGTTCTTATGTTGATCAAGATGAATCAGGTGTTTCCATCGACATCACTAAATATCGAGGTATGATTGGCTCCTTATTATATTTGACGGCAAGTCGTCCTGATATAATGTTCAGTGTTTGTCTCTGTGCCCGCTTTCAAGCTAACCCAAAGGAATCTCATCTCAAGGAGGTAAAGAGGATCATGAAGTATCTCAAAGGGACAACAAATGTCGGATTATGGTATCCAAAAGGTAGTATCTGCAACTTAATTGGTTATTCTGACGCGGATTATGCAGGATGTAAAACAGATAGAAAGAGCACAAGCGGTACTTGTCACATTCTTGGTAATGCATTCGTATCATGGGCCTGCAAGAAACAAGCATGTGTTGCTCTAAGCACGGACAAAGCTGGATATATTGCAGCGGGTAGTAGTCGCGCTCAAATTTTGTGGCTAAAACAACAACTTCGTGACTACGGACTCGATCTAGGGTGCATTCCTCTAAGATGCGACAACACAAGTGCAATCAACATCACAAAGAATCCCGTCATGCATTCAAGGACCAAACATATAGACATTCGACACCATTTTCTCCGTGATCATGTTCTTCAAGGAGATGTCGAGGTAACCTTTGTAGATACTCATAATTAACTTGCTGATATCTTCACCAAACCTTTGGCGAAAGAACCTTTCTACAAAATTCGTCGAGAGCTCGGCATACTTGACGAACGCGACTTATAAGTTGCATTCTACCCTTGATATATCTTTTATATATGTTTTTATTAATGCCATATATGAATTTATGCTATGTGATACTTAATTTTTCAAGAAAAATTTAGTTTTGGACAATTTTTGTTGGTGCAAATCGATTGCACAAAGAGTGTAATCGATTGCACAAAGAAATTTTTCAGTTCTGTCCATTCTATTTCATGTGCAAATCGGTTGCACCTTTAATGCAATTGATTGCATTATGTGATTTTTGATTTATTTTTGATTCTGTTTGTGTGCAAATCGATTGCACATGGTAATGCAATCGGTTGCACGCACTGAAAATAGCTTTTATGACAGAAAATTAATGTTGGTCAGAATTTCTCTCTCACCTTCCCAAGCCAAATACACTTAAATACTAATAACTCACTCCATACCTACCAAAATCACAAAAGCTTTCTCTCTCACAAAACCTTTCTCTCTCACAAAAACCCTAAAACCACAAAACCTAAAACACCATATCCATGGCTTCAAGAACAAAGAGAAAGGCATCAGCTTCAGATAAAGGGAAAAAGAAGATTGACTCATCATCCAATCCATTGCTCTCAACTCTCACCGAGGCACAAGAAGTCAGATTTGTCAAATACTTTCAAAGAAAAATTGTTTCCAACCCTAAGTATGGTATTCTCTCCTCCTTCCCTCAAGAATGTTTTACATTTCAGAACGATCTAGCTGCTTATGGTCTGGAACCTTTGATTTCTTCGTACGGCCCATACTACCCGGATTTGGTAAGAATGTTTTTCAGTAACCTAACTCCCTACAAAGAAAAGATTGTCACATATGTGCTAGGCACTCGTATCTCTCTGACTCCTCAGGTTGTTGGTGAGATCTTGCATATTCCTTTCACCGGAAGCTCCCTATATGATCCTGAAAACGAAATATGGGATGGCTATACGAAAAAAGGATTCTTTTACAGCATTGGGCAGTTAAGTGAAGCTAAATTTCGCGCCAAACAGATACGTGGTCTTGGCGGAGTAATTCCTTCTAGAGATTCCTGGAGTGCAGGTAACCTCTATATAGACGATCATTTATTTCACTATTTTTTGGTCTATATACTGTTTCCAAGGGCTGGAAACCATTGCACAGTTACCGACTTCGAGATGCAGCTTATTTATTCGAGGAAGAAAGGAGTTAATGTAAACTAGGCAAGAATGATGATGATGCATATGCTAAGAGTGGATGAAAAATCTAAATTCCTTCCATATGCTTATTTTGTCACCTTGATTATGGAGGAATTTGGTGTAGATTTTCGCGGTTTTGAAAAGGTGGATATGGATCCTATTTTAAACAGAATTTCAATTAAGAATGTTGATTCAAGGATGGGCGTACATTTTAATCCGGAGACAAAGACCATTAACTATATTGGTGAAGATGTTGTTGGCAATAAAGATAATGACCAAGAAGTTGAAGGTGGTGAAGCTATGCCTCCTCCTCCTCCTACTGCTCCCTCTGGTCCAAGCAACCAAGAACTCATGGACTACATGGCTCAACAGTTTGCTTTTATGAAAACCAACATCAACAATCAATAGAGTGCAATCAATGACTCCACTACAATCCGGATAAATGATTTTCGCTCGGATGTGAACCAACAATTCTCATACCTTTATTCTCACCTTCATATCCCACCATACGACCCAAAAAACTCAGCTGCACCTCCTCCTCATTACACAGAACCTCCACTTCAACAACAATTCCCAAACCAGGGCTCATGGCCTTACAATCATCTAGACATTCATCACCCCTAATGTTCTGGCTGACAGTTTTTCTGTTATGTTATTGTATTAATATTTCAATGTTTAGTTTTTTCAATTTTATGTGTAACTCTTAAACAATGTGTGTTAATGTTTTTATTCTATAATTTTTGTCAATATAGTGTTCTATTATTATTTGCTTGAAGCATCTTTCCCTTCTTTTTGATAATGTCAAAGGGGGAGAAAGATGTATGGTACTTTATGCTTGTATTTCCTTGTCTTAAATTTTCAAGGTACTCTCCAATCAAGACGAAGAATTGCAAGGATTCTAACCCTCTCCTTCATAGGGGGAGTTTTGCATCTTAGGGGGAGAAGCTCTTCCGGAAAGTACATCACATAAAGAAAGATTGTTTGTCATCATCAAAAAGGGGGACAATGTGAAATCAAGCTTCCCAAATAAGCTTTTGTTTTGATGAAGACAAACCATGGCTAAAAAAGAAGGCAAAGACTTTGGTCAAGCATCTAAGCATCTGAGGATAATATCTTCAATCAAAGCTCTCAACAACTTTAAAGGTATAATAAATTATCTACTTTGATCTTAAGATATAGATGCTCAAAAATGAAAAAGAAATGTTTAAGAATCATTACTCAAGATTTTCAAAGATAAAATTTCACTTTTCATTTGTATGCAATCGATTTACATCTTAGTGCAATCGACTACACTCTTCAAAATTCCAAATCTTTTTCTTATGTTTCTTCACGCAATCGATTACATTGTTTATGCAATCGATTTCACACTTAAAATTTTCAAAACTTTTGGTTCTAAGTTTGCATGCAATCGATTACATAGTTGGTGCAATCGATTGCACTCAGTTAAATTTTGCTAATGACTTTGTATGCAATCGATTACAATGTTAATGCAATCGATTACACTCTTAAAATTTTGAAAATATAGTTGTTGAAAACCTTGTGCAATCGATTTCACTAAAGGTGCAATCGATTATACACTGCACGAATTTGAAAATGATAGCTTTGTTTATGCCTTTTGATCATGCCTTTTCATTACATCTTTTCACTCAAACTTGGCATTTGTTCATGATACATTTCCAGATCTTCATGTTGTTTCAAAAGGGTGTTATGAACACATAAATATTCAATTTCAAATTTATATCTAACACCTTCTTTCATAATATTTTTCTGAACTTTCAAAATACAAACTCAAGCATTCTTCATTTTCATGCATAAGTTTTCTGCATTTATTTTCATACTTTAAACAGAAAACTTTGAGCAAATATATCTTGAGTCTTTGTACAATATTATTATTGAAAGAAGAAGATTATACATTGTCAAAATCACTCTTAGAGATCAATATTACTCTACTCACTCAAACTCACAAATTGATATTTACTTACTTATTTTCCAGGATTGTTGGAATTAAGTTTAAGTGTTTTTGTTGAAATCTTGTCTTTCCAAGTTGTTGGATACAAGTGTAGTTACATTGAGAGGATTGTTCTCATAGGTAACTTAGTGAAAATCCAGAGGATTGTTCTTGGTCCAAGAGGATTGTTCTTGGTTTGGTTGGTAGTTCTTATGTAAGTTTGCCACAATAAGGAAATCTCTTTCATGTTGAAAGGGGACTGAAGTACTCTAGGACTGTGAGGGGAACCAGGATATATCGCCCGTGTCTCTTTATTTTTCTGCATTTTTAAGATTTCCTAAACATACTTATAACCAGAAAAATAAGAACCATCATCACTAAAAACAAGAATTTTTAAAAGTACCTAATTCACCCCCCCCCCTCTTAGGCGCACTTCGTACTTACATTTAGGAAATCCTGAACAGTCAAGCTTGCCAACACCTTTGATTTCTCCTTTTTCTCCATCACCAAAAGTCATATAACTGGTGGAATGAGATTTGACATCCACCAACAGATTCTTGACACTTGTAATGTGTCTAGAACAACCATTGTCAAAGTACCAGTCATCTTTGGTTGATACTCTAAGAGAGGTGTGGGAAATGAGACTTCTAACATTGGACTTGGGAGCCCATTGTTTCTTCTTTTTGTTGTTTTGGGGAATCTTATCATTTTTGGGAGATGGAGAATATTTAGTATACCCATACAGCTTGAAACAGAAGGGCCTTATATGTCCAAGCCTTCCATAGTGATGACATTTCCAAGGCTGGGGATTCTCTCTGGTGTGATTAATATTTTTCTTCCCATGATATCCTTTCTTCACATGAGGTTTCCCAAGATATCCTTTCTTATCATGATGTTTGCCCACATGTTGATACATCTGATTCAATATCTTTGGTTTAGCATTGGCATGTGTGGTAACAGATGTAAGCTATTTTCCATGATGTTCATTCTTTATATGATGTCTTCCAGGATGTCCTTTCTTACCATGATGTTGATACATTTGATTCGATATCTTTGGTCTAGGCTTGACATGAGTGGAAACAGATGAAGGCTCTTCTGAGTTAGGTTCCTTTTTCTCATTGAAACCTAAACCACTCTTATCTCCTGTCACTCTTCCTACTTGGAGAATTCCATCTAATGTGTCAGACCCATTATTCAGCATCTTGAGAGATTTGACCATTCTATCAAGATTTGAATTTAGAGAGGACACTTCATTTTCCAGATCATAAATAGTTTTAAGATGCTCTTCCCTTTCCTCCTTTAGATGAGTTATAAGGGCTTTCTGTTTCTCCCCTTCAAGACATACTTCTGCACTTATGAGACATAATTATTTGTATGAAGCAGCTAACTCATCAAAGGTTAATTCCCCATCACTAAACTCTTCATCATATGCATATTTTCCAGTCAATGCTTTCACATACTTGGCAGATTCTTCAAGATCACTCTCTGAGTCCTCTTCAGACCAAGTAAAAGATATATTCTTCTTCTATTTCTTTAGATATGTAGGACATTCAGCTCTAATGTGACCAAAGCCTTCACACTCATGACATTGCATTCCCTTCCCTTGAGAAGTTTTTTCTTCAGCCCTTTTCCTTCCCATGTCAGATGATATGTTCTTGACATTTAACCTTTGGTTCTTGTGCATTCTTTTTATCACTTTATTAAATTGTGTTCCAAGCATAGCTAGGGCATTTGATATTCCACCATCTGAATCCAAATCACAGTCTTCTTCTTCATCTTCAGTATTGGATACAAAGGCTATGCTTTTGTTTTTCTTCTCAGATCTTTAATTTATGCTCAATTCAAATGTTAGAAGGGATCCAACAAGTTCATCCACTTTCATTTTGTTAATGTCTTGTGCTTCTTCTATAGCAGTTACCTTCATATCAAATCTCTTGGGAAGAGACGTGAGCATCTTTCTCACTAATTTGTCTTCAGGTATTTTCTCTCCTAAAGCACTAAAGGCATTAGCAATTTCAAGGATGTTCATATGGAAGTCATTTATACTTTCATCATCTTTCATCCTTAAGTTCTCAAATTTCGCGGTGAGCAGCTGTAGTCTTGACATCTTAACTTTGGATGTGCCTTCATGAGTAGATTGAAGAATTCCCCATGCATCCTTAGCAAATTCACAAGTATTCACCAATCTGAAAATATTCTCTTCATTTCCATTGAATATAACATTCAAGGATTTAGAATTTCCAAGAGCAATTTCATCTTCTTCCTTAGACCAATCTTCTTCAGGTTTTAGTTCAGCAGTAGGTTCTCCATTCTCTCCCAATTTGACAGGGTGTTTCCATCCTCTTAAAACATCTTTCCAGGCCCTGTTATCTAAGGACTTTAAAAATGCAACCATATGTGGTTTCCAGTAGTCATAATTGCTTCCATCCAGAATGGGTGGTCTATTCACAAATCCTCCTTCCGTGTCCATAGTACCAGAAAGTATCTTCCCCGAATCTCACCCAGATAAAGAGCAGGATGCTTGCTCTGATACCAATTAAAATTCTGGTATCAGATATGTGATGTCGAAAGAGATGTCACGACACAAATATCAGTTTGCAAGTAAGGTGCAGTAAAATCAAAAGCAGTAAAAACACAAGAGACTGTTCACCCAGTTCAGTGTATAACAACACCTACTCTGGGGGCTACCAAGCCAGGGACAAGTTCACTAAATAGTATCAATTCATAGACCCTCAGTAAACAACCAATTTACGATCTAATCACTTAATCACTACCCAAGCTAAACTTATATCTAAGACTCACCTAGGTATGAGGCCATCCTCAAATCCCTTCAATCACTTACATAATTTATAAGTTTGAAACACTTCAATCATTCAATGCTTAAAATCTTATGAATGATACACAATTAACAACCCAAATAACAACTCAAGTACTTAAACTAATACTTAGAGTGTATTACAAATAAAAAGCCTAAAATTTTAATCTGAAAGAAAGTATTCTTCTTCAAAAATTGCTTGTCTTTGAATAAGGAAGCGAGCCCTTATATATGTGCAGCTTTGGGCTTGGGCTTGAAAACAAATATTCAAATCTTTTGAATATTTCCATAAAAATAGGATAAGATATAATTATGCAATTTGAAAAATATTCCTCCATATTTTTCGCAACCTGTAGCTCACAAATCCTGAGTTATAGAGTGTTGGAAATTAGGAAACAAAAGACTTAACTAATTTTGGGCTGAGATCAGTTCAGTAGGCAGATGTCAAGACATCTGCTTTGACATCATTCAAAACAGTTTTTCTCCAAATGTTAAGACATTTAGAAATACATTAACAAGTCATTGTTTTACCAAAATTATTGCCAATAAACACTTACAAGATAATTTTTGAGCTAAGAGATTCGAAGAGATGAAGTTGAGCATTCATTCTTGAATTACAAGGCATTTTCATGAAGAACACATGATCAAATCTCAAACCTATGCTGCATAATCTTGATTTTCAGGATTCTAACTTGAAATCACTCTATAATTTAATGTTTACATAATTGATTGAGCTATGATCCAAGTGGTTAAGGCATTGTCCAAACCATTTTGCCATTAAGGGAAGAAAGCCAAGACTTGGATTTTGGAAAAGTGACTTTAATCACAAAGTCCACTCTCCTTGAGCCTTGCACTTTTTTCTTCTGAACATACACAATGTCAAATCCAGAAGCAAAATATCTAAAGCCTCTATCCATTTCAGACCATGCTTGTACTATGCATTGGAACAATGTATTTCAAGTTGCTTCAAAACTAAGTTTCAAAACCACAACTTATCATCTTACAAATCTGGTTATTTGAACCTCCAAAACCTTTTTCCTATAAATAGAGGAAGTATTTGTAAGCTAACACACGAATTTATAAGTCTAATAACCCTCTCAAACTACCTAAAATAATAATTGGCATTCAAATCCTCCATTGTTGCAAGTTCTGACCTTAAATTCCAAACACTTAATCCACTCGTGCGTTTTCACTCTAAATCATTCACAAAGCTTATATAACTCATATAGAAGCTATTCAAACACTTGCTACACAAATGTAACACCATCTTCGTCATCCTCTATTTCCAAAAAAACAACCTGCAACGTGACTTATCCATAAAGTTTCAGAACCTTTCAGCTCAAAGTAAGCATTGCAATAGCTTCCTAAGAGTTCAATGAAGCTACCCAGATCATCAAAACATCTCCAGGAGTGCTCCAACTTCAAACACGATTTCCAGTTTTGAGTTAAGTTTTTTCAACTTTGAACTTCTTATACAAGCATCATTGATGGTTACTTTGTGAATAAAAAATGTAGACATCATTGCCCTGAAGCTAACCATGCCTTTAGTTTTCATTTATATTGCCTGAGTGATGAAAATTTTGAAGTTGAACTTCCTAAAAATTAGGTTTTAATTTGGTACCAACAAAAATTCATGTTCACCTTTGAATGTTAGCTTAAGTTATATACATGGTTGGATTCGTGGTGAAAAAACAAGCAAGTTTCATGTTTAAACTTTAGAAAATGGTTGAGAAATGAGCAAAATTTAATAATTTTGTTGTTGTTTGTTGCAAACACGCGCGAGGAGGAAGATGAAGTCAAATTTGAAAAATGGATTTACTTTATATTTATTGCAACTTGTTTTACCACCAGATATAACAGCCACCCTAGTGGTAAAGAAGCGTGCGCTAAGTCATTTGTCTATAGGGACCTGGGTTCGAGCCCTAGTGGTACCCTTTGTCTTTTTCATATTATTTCCTTGCAGATCCAGTATGAACCACCCAACACGCATGCTATACACCCTCATTCCTTCACCACATAATCTTCATAGGGTCATATCAAGCGCTCCAGATGAGCAAGTGCATGGTACACTTTAAAAACGCAATCACACTGAATCAGTACAGGCGCTGGGCTCCTTTATTTTGGGCCTTTTCTTTTTTTTTATTTCTATTTTTTCACCCCCAAATTCTTCATAACGCAGGCCCAATATTTTTTTCATCACAAACATTTCATTTTTCTGATTTTAAAAAAGGGATTGATATTGGGCCTACCAAAAATAATTTCTACACACCCCATATTACTTTTCAACTTCCAAGCCTAATGTTTTTCATATTCTTTATATATTTTTTTTTATAATCAAAAATACAAAAATATATTTTCTTAAATAATTAAATTAAAAGTATTTAAGCACTTTATTTTTACTTTTTTAAATTAAATTTTTTAGAATTAGATTTTATTACTTCTTTTACATTATAAAACATTTTCTTTTCCAAATTTACATTAACATCCAAATTATTTTCTAAACAATTAAATTAGACCTAGGTTTTCTTTATTTAATTTCCCTTTTTAAATTGATTAAGTTAATTAACATAGAATTTTTAGGTTTTTGTTTTGATAAATTAATTAGTTTAATTAGGTTAATTATAAAACTTTTTCCTTCAAAAATCACAAAAAAAATTCTTTTTTCTTCTTCATCTTTACATCTTGTGCATTTTATTATTATTCACATTCAATATTTTGTAATAGATAATTAGGCTTTATTGCTTTCTTCCCCTCATTCAAAAACTTGTACCCCCATTCCCAAAGTGTTGTAATAGCGTAGGACATTTAAATTCCGCAATTTATCGCTTTCCTTATTATTGTTAGTAATTAGGGTTTGTATGATAAGACTATCATAAAACAATAAACAATCCTAATTCAAGACAAATTAAACATGAAAACAAAATACTTTGCACACGTGCACCTCTAGGGTTAACCCACACTCGTTGCCTTGGATATAAATAGTCATGTCCCTCGAGTGTGGAATTTTTTAGCAAAGACCATCGAATAAAAGATCATAGTCCCTTGATGACCCTTCGATGTTGCCTTTGATAAACGATCTTACTCCCTTATGACAATTGCTAAAGAATCTTACAAGTTGCTTTCTATGATTGTACGACAACCCACGCATGTCCCTTACATCCAATGATATGGCTCCCTACTAACAAATGGTAAAATAACATTATCTAAAGGAGGAGGAAAAGAATAAATAATTTTTGAGTAGGTAGATTGCTCGTAATTGCTTGCTCACAAAACCATTTTCATACCTCACACTTTCAAAAACAAACATCTTTTTAAAAACTCTCCTTCCAAACAAATATTTTCAAAACAAACTCTTTGTATGTGTTCTCAACGATACGAGAATCATTACAAAGTTTGCCACACTAAGGAATTTTCAAAAAATTTCCAAAATAAACATTTCGAATACATTCTCAACGATACGAGAATCATTACAAAATTACCATTTTCAAAATATTTTCAAACATTTTCAAACGTATACAAACACAAAGCATTTCAAAGTGAGCTAGCAATTAAGGGCCCGTAGATAACTACGAATGAAAAGGGTGTTAACACCTTCTCTTTTCGTAACCTACACTCCGAACTCAAGAAAATTCTCAAAAGGTCTTTCTTGTTCTTTTCACCCTTTCCTTTATTGGATAAAAGAAAATTCGGTGGCGACTCTTTCTATCCGCAACATTTGCAATCAAATGCAAAACACCCAAGTCAGTTCTCCCACCGTATTACAGAACTGACGACTCTGCTGCAGACAAATTAAAAGTGGGGTTACCTTAAGACCTAGATCACCTTTATTGCTTTACTTGTTTTCCTTGTTTTCTTTACATTTTGGGTTATGCTTGGGTTTATTTCTTGTATAGATCCTATACCCGGATCTGAGGCATTTTAGGTAAGTAGCAATAGATTGTGGAAACTGTACGACATAGACCGATATGGTTGAAGCGATGGCTATGTTAGTGTGACACATTTGTGGGTACCGGTGTCCCTTGAGTTTAATCAAGGAGAACATGGGGCCAATGTGTGGTGTCATAAAGTACTAACTGACCATAGAATTTTAGTTGAACAACTTATCCATTAGAGACTAGTGAGATAGTCGGCTTTGGTGCAGACTGAAGTTGGTTGCTACTCGATACTTCACTCATTGAGATCGGAATTTCGGGATATTTCAATCGCAGTTTGATGCTTGTGTTGAAACAATGCTCGATGAAGAAATATTAATGATATTGAGATTCCTTAGAACCCGATTTCTTCTTTTAGGACAGGTTGAACCAACTAAAACTTTAAGAGGGTACTTACCTATAAACCTCATGCAAGCCTAAGCCTAAGGCCTTGTGTGTTCTTTTGGTATATTTCGGTTGCAGTTTGATGCTTGTGTTGAAACAATGCCCGATGAAGAAATATTAATGATATTAAGATTCCTTAGGAACCCGGTTTCTTCTTTTAGGACAAGTTAAACCAACTAAAACTTTAATAGGGTACTTACCTATAAACCTCATGTAAGCCGAAGCCTAAGGCCTTGTGTGTTTTATTTGTGATTAATAATTCATGACATCATAAACATCATGACGTCATGCCATAGAGTTTTCACTAACCATTTCAAGGACCTAGGGATTTATCTTTGTTCTGTAGGTTATGGCTTCTACCCGCAGAAATACCATCTGAATCAGCTTTGTAAGGATGCGTCCTCAACTCAAAGAGTTAGCATCAAGGGTTCCTTAAAATTCTCCATTCACCAAGAGATATGGTAGACTTCTCAATCTGGTTACCTCAAGCTTTGAAGAAGACATGATGTGTGTGCTCTTTTAGTTCTTTGATCCCGTACATCATTGTTTCACCTTTCCTGATTATCAATTGGTGCCCACAATGGAAGAATTATCTTAACTATTGGGAGTACATGTTCGTGATCAAATGCCTTTCACTGGTTTAGAGAAATATCCATAACCTAAAGAGATTGCATCAACCTTATATTTGAAGTGGTCCGACATTGTAGCTAATTAGGAAATAAGGAGACGGTTTTATAGCTAAGTTTCTGTTAGAGAAGGCTCGACTATTCCTAGATGCTTTGGATTTGAAAGCTTTTGAAGAAGTCTTGGCTCTTCTAATCTATGGTTTGGTATTGTTCCCTAATTTGGACCAACTCATAGATGTGAATACTGTCAAAATCTTCCTTTCTCGTAACCTTGTGCCAACTTTGCTTGGAGACATTTTACATTCTCTTCACACTCGCACTATTAATAGGAGATGGGATCTTATATGTTGCACACCATTGTTATATAGGTGGTTTATTTCGCACCTTCCCCGATCAGTATTGAGGAATGGATAAGGTTTGAGGTGATCTCAAAGGATGATTTCGCTCTCTCATTCGGATATTTATTGGTGTTCCCAACCTTTGGAAAATGTTACTATCATTAACCGTTGTAGGGAATTCCCTAATGTTCCGCTCCTTGGCATTAGGGGAGGTATTACTTACAACCCTTCTCTGACTCTACGACAATTTAGTTATGCTTGAAGAGATGGTCCTCATGACACGCTTATCCAGGGTATCATGTTCGACTACGAGAACGATGTTCAAGGTTATCATCAAAGGTTTGTGCGAGCTTGGGGAATGGTAAACAAGATTGATATCAATACTTTGGGACACAAGAACTTTATCCCTTTGGAGCCTTATTTCAAATGAGTGCGAGCTCGCGCTCAAAACCTCATAATGCCATATCCAGCTATCTTACCAATATTTGTGGAGCCCGTTGCCGAAGGGGATATTCCTTATACCATTCTCCATCCTGACATGCCTACTGACCTCAAAGAATTTCAGAAGTCGTGGATTCAAATCAAGGGAGAACTAGACACCTTTGAAGCTCGATTCTATGAAAGCGAGAAAAAAGTGTTGGAGCTCACAAAGAAACTTCATGAGGAGTTAAGCCTGAATTCCTACATCAACACAAAGAGGAAACATATGTGGGAGACTTGAGCTCTTTGTTTTAGAAGTTCATTTTGTTGTCTCTTTGAGACCTTTTTGTTGTTTCATTGTAAGCCCAAAGGGAAATTGTTATTTTTGAACCTATTAATGCAATTTTTTTGTTTCCATTTTGACTAGCAAATTTAAATCTCTTAAGGTCCTTGAAAACATTCCATTGGCATATCATGCATCATTTCATAATTAGGTTTTACGATACAGGTTTCCTCATCCTTTTACTGTTTATTTCAGTATAAGATGGCTCTCGAGCAAACCGTCAAAGATCTACAGACTTAACATGCATAGTTTCAAGAAACTCTCCTCAACTTAGCCAAAAGAAAACAAGAGATGATGACGCTCCTTGTCACAAAAAAGAAGACTAAGAAGCGGGTTGCTATCCTTAACCTGGGAAGAAGGTTCAAAGGCCTTTCCCAACTGGCTCAAGTAGAAGATGATTCCTCTGAGGAGGATGACAATCAAGAAGAGGGTGTTAAAAGCACCAGGGCTAGGGGTGGAAATAACCAGATTTCTGAGGATGAAGACTACTCTGAGGAGCAGTATCCACCGGCGGATGACAAATACAAACAGCTGGAAGACCGACTCAAGGCTGTGGAAATTCAAAATGTGCCTGGTTTGGACTTTGGATACTTAGTTTTGGTCCCTGGGGTGGTCATTCCTTGTAAATTCAAAGTTTCTGTCTTCTCCAAATATGATGGAATCTCTTGTCCGAAACTCCATTTAAGGTCATATGTCCGTAAGATTTAATTTCACACTGCTGATATGAAGTTATGGGTTCATTTCTTCTAAGAGACCTTATTTGGGACACATTTGGAGTGGTTCTATCAACTAGAATGGACTAATATCCACACATGGGAGGACTTGGCTTTTTCCTTCTAGAAACAATACCAATACAATGCTGACCTTGCACCAACTCGCGTGCAATTACAAAGTATGAATATGGGCTCGAACGAAGGCTTTAAGGAGTATGCCCAGAAATGGAGGAACCTGGCTGGAAGTGTGCAACCCCCTTTGAACGACTGAGAATTGGTGGACATGTTCATGGGAACTCCGACGGGTCTGTTATTTAATTTGTTGATAGGGAGTTCGTCATCAGGGTTTACTGAGGTTATTTTGACTGGTGAATAAGTTGAAAGCGGAATTAAAAGTGGAAAGATCCTGATGGACTCAACCTCTAATGTTATAAAGAAACCATTTGTTGGTTAGAAGGAAACTAATGCATTTTATGGAAAAAGGAGTCGTATCAAGAATGACCATCATGAGTTGTTGAGAGCAGTGTTAATTTCTAACCCAACCTTGGTTCAATGACCACAACAACAAAAAAATCAGCATAGGCCAGACGCCCCAAGAAGGAAGTTCACTAGAATCAATATGCCACTATATCAAGCTTTACAATATCTATTGAAAGCAGATTTGGTAACTCTGTGAGATCCTCCTCCAAATCCAAATACCTCCTCTCCCAAATATAATCTGAATGTGAAATGCACCTATCATTCAAATAGACCTGGACATGACACCAACAACTGTTGGGCGTTGAAGAACAAGATCCAAGATTTGATTGACAACAAAGTTATTGAGTTCGACCCTCCACAGACCCCTAATGTAATCACTGAGCCTATTCCCAGTCATGGTAAAGGTATTACTACTATTGATAATGTCTCATATGTCTCCACCATAAGTGACTTGGCCACTCCCTTTATGATCGTTAAAAAGAATCTGTTAAGAGTCGGGTTATTTCCGGGTTGTTATGAAAATTGTTACCATTGTGCTTCCAAAACTAATGGTTGTATGTGGTTGAAGAAGGGTATTAAACTCCTGATTGATAGCCATGAAAATTTGTTCGAGAAAACTCCGTCAATGAAGAGTTTGCATGAAAGTATACCTCAAGAATTGAGACTTGAAGATGTTTCTATAATCACAATTTCCAACATTCCTATAAGGATCACCTCTAGAGGCCTTATAAGGATTCCTGCTGAGCTGAGAGTGGCTCCCCTGATCATCACTACACCGGGGCCAGTCCCCTATTCCTCTGACAAAGTTGTTCCCTGGAACTATGGGGCAAAAGTTTATTATCATGGTGTTAAGAAAGAGCCATGGATTACTGAAAATGAAGATCCTGAAATTACAAAAATTGTCGGAACTAGTAAGGTCACTAGGACAAGAAGGATTTTCTCTCCAGAGATCTCTCCTCCAACAACTACTACAACACATGTTCATATTCCTGCTACTGGGTCAATTGTTGACGCCCGAGGTAAAGGGAAAGTAACTGAGCCTGTCCGAATGGAGGCTCCATCCAAAGATGTTACAATTGAAGACCCATATAGATAAGAAGTGGAAGAAATTATGAAGATCATTCATAAAAGTGACTATAAAATAGTTGAACAGCTGGGGAAGACACCCTCAAAATTATCCATGTTGTCCTTGTTATTATGCTCCGAAGCACATGCCCAAGCTTTGTTGAAATTCCTAAAGAATGCCCATGTACCACAAGAGACCACTGTAGATCAATTTGAGAATTATGTTATGAGCCTAACTTGCTGATAATGGTATAGGCTTTTCTGATGCAGATTTAATTCTGGCAAGGAGGAATCATAACAAGGTTCTGCACATCTCTATTGAGTGTATGGGCACTACTTTGGCACATGTGTTGGTTGATACAGGTTCTTCTCTGAATGTTTTACCCAATAGTGTTTTGGATAGGCTGGATTGTGATGGGTTGGTGCTGAAACCTAGCGGTATTGTTATAAGAGCCTTCAATTTTTCAAAAAGAATGATCCAGAGAGGTTGACCTTCCGATCAAGGTGGGATCTCAACTTTTCAACTCCATTTTTTATGTAATGGATATCCGCCCGACCTATTTCTGCTTGCTCGATTACCCCTGGATTCATGGGGCAGGCACAATTACCTCTACTCTGCATCAAAAGATGAAGTATCCAGTGAAAGAAGATCGTCAC
This sequence comes from Vicia faba, assembly GCA_948472305.1. NCBI lineage: Eukaryota > Viridiplantae > Streptophyta > Magnoliopsida > Fabales > Fabaceae > Vicia > Vicia faba. The sequence goes on along the minus strand of OX451741.1, from coordinate 1,433,444,418 downwards.
AGTCTGCGGAGAAGAAGAATATATGGTCATTCATTTGAATTCTTTCAAATATGTTGAAATGGATGGCGAATTCATTGAAACCCCCTGGCAGACATATGAGGTAATCCCTCCAATTATTGTTGTTGCTAAAGCTACTATTCTTGAGGTCTCTAAAAACCCACCAAGAATGGCTTCCATGAAGGATACGAGGGTTGTGGTAGAAGATGGAGGTTGCACCATCTGGGGGAAACTTCCTGATATCCCCTACAAATCCGATAAATTTGGATTGAGTTTCCCTTTAAAGGTTTAGAAAGAGGTTCGTCATGTTCATGCTGGAAGACCACCTCTCCGTATTAGCAACAATGAAGTTAATGCTCTAGAAGACACTGATAGTGATGGTGACTTAGACGACTGGATATTCCCTACTGTTGATGGTGGACTCAATAACTGGAAGGTCAAAGACATTGTATCAATCTCCTTCAGATAGGAGTAATTTCTATTTCCTATTTTTATTGCTTTAAGAAGTTTGTATGTATAATTTCTTTTAAAAACATTTACTTTAAACCTTGTGCATTGCCCGTGGTACAATGGTCCATTTGTTAAAGGTTGTCATTTCATATATCATATGCTTATTTAATGAAAACATTGGACAATTTTGCATTCAAATTTTGCGCTCCTTGTCTTTCTTTTACTTTACTGCATTTTCAAATAGCCATGTAACCTTACACGCACACACACATTTGCAGATCCACATCCACTCCGGATATCATTGACAATAATTCTGCTACTGCTATTTAACAGTATGAAAATCCAATCTATCAAGTTGAAGACGAAGGTGAAGAAGATTGTGAAATACCTGGAAAAATCGCTAGACTCCTGATACATTAGGAAAAGGCTATCCAACCGCACGAAGAACCGGTCGAAGTGATAAACTTGGGTACTTAGGCATATAAGAAAGAAGTCAAGATTAGCGCCAACCTGGAAGATAGTGTCAAGAGCATATTGGTTCAGATGTTGCACGACTATTGTAATATGGTGGGAGAACTAACTTGGTCTTTTGCGTTTTATCCCAAATGTTGCGGATAGAAAGAGTCACCACCGACTTTTCTTTTATCCAATAAAGGAAAGGGTGAAAAGAACAGGAAAGAACTTTTGATAATTTTCTTGAGTTCGGGGGGTAGATTATGAAAAGGGAAGGTGTTAGCACCCTTTTCATCCGTAGTATCTACGAGCTCTTAATTGCTAGCTCACTTTTGAAACGCTTTTGTGAATGTGTTTGTTTGAAAGTATTTTTGAAAAGTGCCTTTATTTAGGCGAACTTTTAATGATTCTCATCTCAATAAGAATGCATGCAAAGAGTTGACTTTGAAATTATTTCAAGAAAAGTGTATGTGTGTTGAAAGTTGTTTTGTTTTGAAATGTTGTGGGCAAGCAACTACGAACGTTCTACCTACTCAAAATAAATCTTTGTCCTTTTCCTCATCCTTTAGATAGTGTTATCTTACCATTGATTGGTAAGAAGCCCTATCATTGGATGTCAAGGGACATGCGCGGGTCGAGGCTCCAAAGAATCCCAATACAACATAACCCATGTACAATCCGAACGCCCGCTACGCTTTTCACTCTGATAGCCCGGGGCACGATACGAGTGACTGTTGGGTTTTGAAGAATAAGGTACAGGACCTGATTGATGCTAAGGAAATTGAGTTTGAAGCGCCTGAAAGGCGTAATGTTATGACTGCTCCTATGCCCAAACATTGAGTACATGCTGTAGATGAAGACTCATTTGTGGTTTCTGTGAAATACATTGCTACTCCATTAATGACTGTGAAGAAGAACCTTCTGTTAGCCGGTTTATTTCCGGGCTGCGGTGAAGGTTGCCATCTGTGTGCCGTCCTACCTACTAGTTGCCATCTTTTGAAGTCAGGTGTCCAACGCCTGATGGATAACAAAGAAATTCGGTTTGAGAAGACTTTTGTTCCTTTGGTTCCTATTGATGAAGTTGCTATAATCACCATTTTCGACAATTCTTCCAAGGCTTCCTCGAGAAATCCTGTTAGAATTACATTTGTTCCAAGAATTGCACCGTTGATCATCACCATTCCTGGGCCTATCCCCTATGCATCAGATAAAGTTGTCCCGTGGCACTATGGGGCTGACGTGTATTATCACGGGGTTAAACAAGATTTGAAGGATGAAGAGCCTGATACTGACGTCAACAATATTGTTGGATCTAGTAAAGTCACCCGCAACGGAAGACTTTTCTCCCCTGAGATCTCTCCACCAACTGTTCGGAAGCCTGTTGTTATTACACCTGCCAGTACATCTGCTACTGTCCCTGTTCAAGTTCCAATTCTTACCCATGTTGCCGAGTCATCTGACACTCGAGGCAAAGGGACCACCAGTGAGCCTGCCTGGATGGAGGCACCGAAGAAGATTACTGTTGAAGCCTCTAGACAGGAGATAGAGGAAATTTTAAAGATCATCAAGAAAAGAGACTATAATGTAGTCAAATAGCTGGGGCAAACCCCATCAAAGATCTCTATGTTATCTTTATTGTTGTGTTCAGAGGCCCATGCTAAAGCTCTAATTGCTTTCCTGAAGGCTGCGCATGTGCCGCAGAAGACATCGGCTAATCAGTTTAAAGATTGCGTGGCTAGTCTGACAGCAGATAATGGGTTGGGTTTCTCCGACACAGACTTGACTGCTAAGGGGAAGAATCACAATGACACCCTGCATGTCTCCATTGAGTGTAGGGGCACTACTCTAGCTCACATGTTGGTGGATACTGGGTCTTTGTTGAATGTGTTACCCAAGAAGGCGTTAGACCGGTTAGACTGTGAAGGGTTGGAGCTGAAACCAAGCAACATTGTGGTCAAGGCCTTTGATGGATCCAAGAGGATGGTACACGGAGAAGTGGATATTCCAGTGAAGGTTGGTTCTCAGGTTTTCGCGTCTACATTCTATGTGATGGACATTCGGCCGTCTTATTCGTGTTTGCTGGGTCGCCCGTGGATCCATAAAGCTGGGGCAGTGACTTCTACGCTTCACCAGATGCTGAAATACCCAGTGAAAGGGAAAATTATTACAGTACGAGGGGAAGAGGAGTACATGGTAAGCCACCTTAACTCATTCCGGTATGTGGAGATGGACGGGGAGTTCATAAAGACCCTGTTTCAACATTTTGAAGAAGTTCCCCAGACGCTGGCATCAAATGAAACTGTTACTGAAGATCCTCCAATGAAGATGACTTCCTTCAAGGATGCCTGGGCTGTTGTTGAGAAAGGTGGGTGTGCAAATTGGGGTCAACTCTCTGACTTTGCACATAAGACTAACAAGTTTGGTTTGGGTTTCACTGCAAAAGCTCAAAGGGCTGTGCGGTATGCGCGAATCGAAGGACCTCCCTTGTTTATCAGCAATTCAGGAGTGAATTCCATTGAAGACGGTGATGAAGAATCTGATTTTGACAGTTGGATCTACCCGACTGCCAATGGTGGACTAAGAAATTGGACGGCAAAAGACTTCGTCCCAATTTCTTTTATTACCCAGTAATGAGACTTTTGTTTTAAGTTTGTAACAAACAATTTTAAACTTTACGGCCTGGTGTCTTACCCGAGGCATCGTGGCTTTGTTTGTGAGGGCTTGATATTTGTCATCTCCATATATCATTAATAAAAGCATTGGACGTTTCTTGCATTTCAAATTTTGCGCTCCTTGTTTTTCTTTTATTTATTTATTTATTTATCTTGCAAAACAGCTATTTTAGACACACTCACATATACAGGTCTACATCCACTCTGGATCCCACTGATAACGACTCTGCTACTGCCGGTTATGACTTCGAAAGTCCGATCAACTTAGCCGAAGACGAAGGTGAAGATGATTGCGAAGTGCCTGGTGAACTTGCTAGACTGTTACTTCAGGAAGAGAGGGTTATTCAGCCGCATGAAGAGCCAGTGGAGTCAGTAAATCTGGGTACAGAGGTCAAGATCGGTGCAAATCTGGAGTCTATTGTTAAGCAACGATTGATTCAGATGCTGCATGACTATGTTGAGATCTTTGCCTGGTCTTATGAAGATATGCCTGGGTTGGATACCGATATTGTGGTTCACCGCCTGCCTACCAAGGAAGATTGTCCTCCAGTAAAACAGAAAGTTCTCCGAATGCGCCCGGAGATGTCTGAGAAAATCAAGGCTGAAGTGATGAAACAGTTTGACGCCGGTTTTCTAGCAGTTACTTCTTACCCACAGTGGGTGGCCAACGTGGTTCCTGTGCCGAAGAAGGATGGTAAAGTTCAAATGTGTGTTGATTATAGGGATCTGAACAGGGCAAGCCCCAAGGATGATTTCCCTCTACCTCATATCGACGTTCTGGTTTACAACACCGCACAACATAAGGTCTTCTCCTTTATGGATGGTTTCTCCGGTTATAATCAAATTAAAATTGCTCCCGAGGATATGGATAAGACAACCTTTGTTACTCAATGGGGTACCTTTTGTTACAAGGTCATGCCGTTTGGATTGAAAAATGCAGGGGCAACTTATCAGCGCGCCATGGTCGCCTTGTTCCACAACATGATCCATCATGAGATTGAGGTATATGTTGACGACATGATTGCAAGATCCCATACTGAGGAAGAACATCTGGGCCATCTTCAGAAGCTATTTGATAGGTTGAAGTTGTACAAGCTGAGGTTAAACCCGATTCATCTCGCACCTGACTGCTACTTGTGAGCCAATCTTCAAGTTACTGAAGAAATATCAAGTGGTAAGATGGAATGATGAATGTCAGGCCGCTTTGGAAAGGATCAAGGAATATCTCCAGGAACTACCCATTCTGATGCCTCCAGTTGAAGGGAGACCTTTGATCTTATACTTGACAGTACTCGACAACTCAATGGGGTGTGTACTGGGGCAACATGACGAGTCTGGTCGAAAAGAGCATGCTATTTATTACCTTAGCGAAAAGTTTACCGACTGCGAGACCCGAAACTCGTTGCTTGAGAAAACTTGTTGCGCTTTGGCATGGGTTGCTCGCCGGCTGAGACAGTATATGCTAACTCACACTATGCTATTAATATCAAAGATGGACCCAATCAAGTATATCTTTGAAAAGCCTGCCTTGTCCGGAAGAATAGCAAGATGACAGATGATCTTGACTGAGTATGACATCCAATATACTACCCAAAAGGCAATCAAGGGAACTGTGTTGGCAGATCATTTGGCACATTAGGCTATAGATGATTACCAGTCTATGATCTTTGAATTCCCGGATGAGAATATCATGACAGTGACTGACTGCGAAGAACCTGGACCAGATGAAGGACCTGAGGAAGGATCCCGATGGTCTATGTACTTTGATGGAGCTTCGAACACTTTGGGTAATGGCATTGGTGCCGTGATCATATCTCCTAAAGGCTCTCATACTCCGTTCACCGCCCGACTATGTTTCAACTGCACTAACAATATGGCGGAGTATGAAGCGTGCATCATGGGTCTTCGAGCAGCAATTGACCTAAGGATTAAGTTTCTAAGTGTTTTCGGAGATTCCGCTCTCGTGATCAGTCAGATCAAAGGCGAGTGGGATACAAAACACCCGAATCTTATTCCTTACAAGGAGTATGCATTGACGTTGCTTCCCCGCTTCGAGGAGATAACCTTTGAACACTTCCCTAGAGAGGAGAATCAGTTAGCGGACGCGTTGGCTACGATGTCTTCTATGTTCAAAGTCAATTGGGACAACGAAGCTTCCCGGATTATCATTGAAAGGTTGGACGAACCTGCATATTGCTGTGACATTGAGACTGAAGAGGTAGTAGATAAACCCTGGTTTCATGAGGTGAAAAGGTATATTGAGGCTCAGGAATACCCCAAGGGTGCATCTGTTAATGACAAGAAGTTTCTGAGGAGTGAGGAGGTTCGCGACGAAGTTCTTCATCAGCAATGATATCCTTTACAAACGTAACCATGATTCAACCTTACTGCGATGTATGGATAAGAACGAGGCAGAAAGGATTATGGTAGAGTTACATGAAGGTACTTTCGGGACTCATTCCAGTGGACACACTGTTGTACCCCAAAATTTTCCCTCCCATATTCTTCAAAGTTTTTGATAAGCATCACCTCAAAGGGTTCAAAATCTACTCAAGGGGCTACACAGTCAACCACTCTCCTAGGCCAGTCAAACTAGGGTTTTGGTTCTTGCAAGGAAGTTGAGGTTTTCAAGGGCTAAATCAAGTACCATATGCTCATATACATTGTCAAGCATCTGCATGTCAAGTTTCAAGACTCACAAGGTCAGGTTGCACAGTCAAAAACCCTAATTGCTCCACAGTCAACTATAGGGGCAAAATGGTCATTTGGCAGTCAAAAGTCAAAATTTTTGGTCAACATCTTATTTTGAAGCCACAATCATCATTTGGTCAAGTCTTGACCATGATTTCACAAGAATGGCTCAAAAATCATCAAGGTGTCAAAAGTTTCTATTTTTGGACAGCTGAAAAAGCCAACTGTAACTTGACCAAGGCATAACTTTTTCATGGTTCATCAGAAAAATCCCATCCAATGCTCATCTTGAAGGGGAAGACATTTCCTACAACTCATCTTCACATTCCAAGTCCAAGAAATGCTCTCACAAAAAGTTATCAATTTCAACATTATAGGTCATTTTCAAAAGTCAACAAAAAGGGACTTTAAGTCAAAGACCATAACTTGAGATTGGTAAATCAAAATGACATGGGACAAAAGACATTGGTTAGAGGACTTCAAGGCCTTTCCAAAATGTCCAAGAACATGTTCATAGCCTCAAAATTGAGCAAGATATGCATTGGAGAAGTTGGGAAATTTTTGTGAAATGGCCAAAGTCAATTATCCTTGAAACTTCATTTTTGACAAAAGGGGCCCACTTTTTCCACTTGATTCAGCTTGGCCATGCCTCCCACGTGTCCCACAATTTATTTCAAGATTTAAAATTAATTTTTCCATTTTTATTTAATTTTATTTGATTTAATTCATTTTAAATCTTTAAAATTCAAATAAAAATAAAAGAAATTAATGGAGGGATATATTTTGTGTTGAATAGCTTTGAATCACCTTGAAATACCTTCCAAATTCGTGCAAGGCCTATTATGGGCATAGAAATTCAAATTTTGACACAAAAGGCAAGTTGTTTCAATGTTGGTTATGGCAAAATCTCAAGCATAATTGCAATGGTTAAAGGCTCATCATGTGACTGATTCTCATTCATTACTATATATACAAGCCTTCCCAACCTCATTCAAAAAAGAGTGTTTGCAGAAACGGCCAAGAGCAAAACCAAAAATTATTCAAAAAGTGAGAGTTCTAAAACATAGTTGCGAGCATCTTCAGATCAAAACAAGCACGTGGTTCTATTCCTTGCCACATCCTGAAGCTAAAGCAACCTTTGCCAAGTCCTGAGGCTCATACCGCGCTGTAAGTTCTTCCCAGGTCCCCCATAATTCTCATATCATTTTTGTTAACGCGTTCTTGTGCAGTTTCTCAAGTAGTTTCCACCATAAGCCTCACCCATCCAACAAGCCAAGTGTCATTGGAGGCAGATCTAAAGGCCCAGAACGCAAGAGTAATATGCTCTGGAGTCAGCGCATGCGTAGGCAACCGAAAAAAGTCAAATAAGGCTTCTTGTTGTTGGGCCAGAATTACTTCAGAAAACCTCCATGAAGGCCATCTCACCCCCTTGGGTTTATTTACTTTTTTCTTATTTTATTTTGTTTTGTCATTTTCTTTTCTTTTATTTATTTGCCTTATTTTATTTTTTTAATAATTAGCATAATTAACACATTTTCATAAAAAAAACCAAAAAATAGAATTACATCATTATTATTATTATTATTATTATTATTTTATTTTGTAAAAAAAACATTAACTAAAATAGTTTAATTAGGCCATTTTAATTCCTTTCTTAAATAATTAAAATAGATCTAGAATTAGGTAAAGTTAACTTTTGATTTTATTTCATTTCTTTTAAAACAAAAAATATTTTCTTTTAATTAAATTAATTAATTAGCCATTAGTTAGTTTTAATTTCACTTTAATTATAAAAAAGCCAAAAAAAATCAATTTCTTTTCTAAAAAAGGGTCAACACCCTTAGACATTCCCGATTAATTATTTATTCGCGCGCATTTACTTTATTTGATTATTATGTAATTGCCTTCAAGAATGTAATAGTTAAATAGGTTTATTGCTTTATTTAATTTCCGTACTTATTTACCAAAAAATAAGTCTTTGTAATTTTTGGCGATGTATAGACCCGCGCCTTGTAATAGCGTAGGATTTATGTTTCCGCAATTTACTTTCTGCACCCCTTAACTGTTAAATGCATGCAAGAATGTATGGTAAATAAAAACAACTCGTAGTTCACTGATTACCAAGACAAACATTAACTGAATACAACACACAATGCACACACCACTTCTAGGGTACGCCTCACTCGTTGCCTTCGAAACGTGGTCGTCAAGTATAGGACGTCTTAGCGGTCCTTATGTCCATGATCCAGTTGCCTCGAAACAGTGGCCTCAAAACAGTTGCCTCGAAACAGTTGCCTCGAAACGGTTGCCTCGGATTAAAAAAAGGATCAAGGACATAAGGGTAGCTTCTAAGGTGTCCTACTGTTGCTTCAGTGACCACACTGTCCCTAAACTCGAATTGACCCGAACACCTCCAACGGTGGTGCTACCTACCTCTCAATGGTGGGATGGCACTACCTAAAGGACACTTACACAGCTTAATTCCTTAGGGTAGGTAGATGACTCATGGGTACTTGCTCTTTTCAAAAACAAACAAAATACTTTTCACACCTTACACTTTCAAAAAGCTTTCAAAACAATTTTTTCAAACACTCTTGAGGACAAATACAAGAGTTATTCAGAAATCTTTCAAAGAAACTTTTTTCAAACACACACACTTGAAAAGCAAACAAATTTTGAAAACATAAGAGCAAGTACCTAAGAGCCCGTGGATAACCACGGATAGAAAGGGTGCTACCACCTTCCCTTTCTATAAATCTACCTCCCGAACCGAGAAACATTCTCGAATAAGGAATTTTGCTGTGCTTTTGTCCTTTCCATGTTGGAGAACATAAAAGACGGTGGCGAATCTTGCTTACCGCGACATTTCGCGAAACCAGCTTAAAAACAGTCAGTTCTCATTTCCACCGGTCACACACACCATGGCAAAGAAAATCCTACGGGAAGGATATTATTGGTCCACAATGGAAGCCAACTGTTATCAGCATTCTCGGACATGTCACAAGTTTCAGGTCTATGCTGATGAGGTGCACATACCTCCGGTTCCTCTGAACGTCTTGACAGCTTCGTGGCCTTTTGCAATGTAAGGCATCGACATGATCGGCGAGATCAGACCTACAGCGTCCAACGGGCATCGTTTCATCCTGGTAGCAATTGATCACTTTACGAAGTGGGTCGAAGCAGCCTCCTTTGCTATTGTAACCAAGAACGTTGTGGCATGGTTCATTCGGCACAATCTGATATGTCGATATGGTGTACCAGAGAGGATCATTACGGACAATGGTACAAATCTCAACAATAAGACGATCATCGAACTCTACAAGCAGTTCAAGATACAGCATCACAACTCTTCTCCCTACCGGCTGAAGATGAATGGGGCTGTTGAAGCGGCTAATAAGAACATTAAGAAGATTGTGCAAAAGATGACAATGACATATAAAGACTGGCACGAGATGTTACCATTGGCTCTTCATGGGTACCGTACCTCAGCGCGGACGTCAACAGGGGCAACCCCTTATTCCTTGGTATATGGTATGGAGGCAGTCTTGCCCATTGAAGTCCAGATACCCTCTCTTCGGATCATGAAGGATGCAGGTTTGAGCGAAGATGACTGGATCCAGACCCGGCTTGATCAACTGAACTTAATCGACGAAAAGACACTTACTGCTATTTGTCATGGTCAGACGTATCAAAAGCGGATGATTAAGGCATTTAACAAGAAAGTTATACGACAAGAGTATCAAGTTAGGGATCTGGTGATCAAGCGCATTATCTTACCTCAAGGTGATCCCAGGGGCAAATGGACCCCTACTTACGAAGGGCCATTTGTGGTTAAGAACATTTTCTGAGGAGGAGCTATGATTCTAACCACCATGGATGGTGACGACCTTCCTCACCCCGTCAATGCAGATATAGTGAAAAGATACTACGCATAATCAAAGACCTGCTAGGTTGACTGGCCTAGGCAAAAATAAGGGCTTCCCGGCGAACCAAAAGGGTTCGGGCAAAAATAAGGGATAAAAATAAAAAAAATCTGTACACCCGGCAAGTCGAAAACCTGAAAAGGCTGCTTGGGCAAAAAAGGGTATCCCGGTGGACTGAAAACCCGAAAGGGCGGTCCAGGAAAAAATTAGGGATCAAAGCGTAACACTATGTCTCATTGGATCACCTTGCAACTAGACTTCAGTATCGACTATCAAGCTCGGACGACACTAATCAATATGATTCACCTTCAACCAAGTAGCGAAGTGATGAGATGCTCGAGGACATAAAGGCAATAGCAGAGTTAGAACCCAGTGGGATTATTCACATAGCTGTTTTGTTTAGTTTTTCACAAATTGTATAAAAATCTATTTGTTCGGCGACGTTCTCTTACTAGGACATCAGCCTCTTGTACAAAAACGCCTATTTACAGGCCAAACTTTAAAATCAATACAATTCATTTTCAGAGAAATTTCAAATTTTTTTTCTTTTTCTGTTTTGTTTTGCAAAGAAGGTCAAATGTTCATTTTTGATATATGCATTTGACATTAATTGCTGCTCATGAATATTTACATGCGAAAAAAAAGACGATTACTTGTAATAACAGAAACAGGGGCAAATGAGAAATGTCCAAGCTTTACAGTTGCTCTATCCACCAGGTACAAAGGTAGATTTAGCTGAAGAATACGGCTGAAACACTTTCACTCCCTGCAGAGTAAGAAAAGAAAGTAATGATAACTCTCCCCAGCTGAGACTCATAACTGTGAATGAATCGATAATATTCTCCCCAAGCAGAATTTATCTACCAACAACACTGAAAAGTCTTATTATCCCCGACGGAGTATAAAATATCCCCAGTGGAGCTTGAAAATTCTCCCCAGCACAGTCTGAAAAAGCATCCCCAAATGGAGTGTGGAGAATCATCCCCAGTAGATTTTGGAAGATTGTCCCCATAAGAGTCTAAAAGGTTATCCCCAGTGAAGTCGCAACTGAAGATCATCCCCAGCGGAGTTCATTCCCTTCACAAACAGAAATTCAATCCCCAACAGGGTTCAGTATCACCAGCAACGGTAATTCATCCCCAGCGGAATTTATCAGCAGAATCCTCAGCAGAACATCTCTTCCCCACAGAGTAATCTCCTCATTAGTTTATTCCCCAGCGAAGTTATCCTCTCCTGCAGGTTTATTCTCACAATCATCTTCATCCACTATCTCCAGCGGAAACGAAGAATTCAACTCTTTTTTCCAGCAGCGATCCCTGATTTATTTTCCCCAGCTGCAAACATTACATTTTCATACATCATGACACACGAATATACGCATCATACAACATAATCTCATTTATTTTGAGAACATCATTGCCTGATACATATCATGCATTACATACAACTGACCTTTACCTTTCAGGAAGGATGCGGTTAAATTCTCATAAAATTCAAAGCTATGAAGCTTTTACCTCAGTCGAATTACTGACAAGTTCTTAAATCTCAGCAGAGATGTTTTTCTCCAGTTGAATTACAGACAAGGTCCTAAATCTCGACAAAGTTTTCCTCTGTTGAATTACAGACGAGTTCCTAAATCTCAGCAGAGTTTTCTCAGTTGAATTACGGGCGAGTTCTTAAGTCTCAATGAAGATGTTTCCCTCAGTCGAATTACAGACAAGTTCTTAAATCTCAACAGAGTTTTTCTCAGTTGAATTACAGACAAGGTCCTAAATCTCGATAAATTCCCTCCATCGAATTACAGACGAGTTCCTAAATCTCAGCAGAGTTTTCTCAGTTGAATTACGGCTGAGTTCTTAAATCTCGACGAAGATGTTTCCCTCAGTCGAATTAATGACAAGTTCTTAAATCTCAACAGAGTTTTTCTCAGTTGAATTACAGACAAGGTCCTAAATCTCGACAAAGTTCCTCCGTTGAAGTACAGACGAGTTCCTAAATCTCAGCAGAGAAGTTTTCTCAGTTGAATTACGGGAGAGTTATTAAATCTCGATGAAGATGTTTCCCTCCAGTCGAATTACTGACGAGTTCTTAAATCTCAGCAGAGATGATTTCTCATTTGAATTACAGATGAAGTCCTAAATCTCGACAAAGTTCCTCCGTTGAATTACAGACAGGTTCCTAAATCTCAGCAGAGATGTTTTCTCAGTTGAAGTACGGGCGAGTTCTTAAATCTCGATGAAGATGTTTCCCCCAAGTCGAATTACTGACAAGTTCTTAAATCTCAACAAAGATATTTTTCTCAGTTGAATTACAGACAAGGTCCTAAATCTCGACAAAGTTCCTCCGTTGAAGTACAGACAGGTTCCTAAATCTCAGTAGAGTTTTCTCAGTTTAATTATGGACGAGTTCTTAAATCTCGATGAAGATGTTTCCCTCCAGTCGAATTACTGACAAGTTCTTAAATCTCAACAGAGTTTTTCTCAGTTAAATTACAGGCAAGGTCCTAAATCTCGACAAAGTTCCTCCGTCGAATTAAAGACAAGTTCCTAAATCTCAGAAGAGTTTTCTCAGTTGAATTACGGGCGAGTTCTTAAATCTCGACGAAGATGTTTCCCCAAGTCGAATTACTGTCAAGTTCTTAAATCTCAGCAGAGATGTTTTTCTCAATTGAATTACAGGCAAGGTCCTAAATCTCGACAAAGTTCCTCCATTCGAATTACAGACAAGTTCCTAAATCTCAGCAGAGAAGTTTTCTCAGTTGAATTACGGGAAAGTTCTTAAATCTCGACGAATATGTTTCCCCCAGTTGAATTACGGACAAGTTCTTAAAACTCAGCAGAGATGTTCTCTCAGTTGAAGTACAAGCAAATTCCTAAATCTCAACAAAAGTTCAGACTCCCCCAGCGGAATCTTCCACAACAACAGGTATACAAGCTCTCGCTAAGGAATTTCTTATGCGACCGACACTACTTCAGATGGCGTCTTTAAGCCCATCCCCTCATCACCAATCTCCAAATGGAATCTGTAAGCCCATTCCCGACATCACAAGGCTGATACCACTTCATGCGAGTGCAAATTTCTGGGCACTCTAGTGTTCAATCATCTTCTACCTTTGGATCACGAAAGGCATGAAAGCCAATCTGCATCCTCAGGTTTAAGAAGATTGAACAGGGGCAACTGTTGTACCCCAAAAATTTTCCTCCCATATTTCTCAAAACATTGCAAGAAAAATCTCCAAGTTGCTCAAGGTAGTCCAAGAGTTGGTCAGACAAGCTCTCTCCTAAGACAGTCTACCCCAAATTAGGGTTTTGTGTTTAATCAAGATCCTTGAGTCCAAATGACCTCAAGTGCTCCCCAATGTCATAATATGTTCTCAAGTGCATCCATGTCAAGTTTCAAGCCTTGCAGAGGGAGTTTGCTTAGTTAATTGCTCAAAGGTCCAAAAATCGACTGTGATAGGGCAAAAGTCAATTGTGACCCAAATACAGTCAAACTTCAAGATTTCTTGTCAACATTCTAATTATGAAGGATATTTCATCATGTGATCAAGGGTTGGTCATGATTCATCAAGGATTGCTCAAAATTCATCAAGATTCAAAAGTTGCTAAATTAGGGTTTTATAGGAAAAGTCAACCCAACTTTGACCAAGCATAACTTTCTCATACTTTATGAGAAATGACCCATCCAAAGATCATTTTGAAGAGGATGAAATTCCCTACAATCCATCTTCATACCCCAAGATCAAAATATGCACTCACAAGGAGTTAAGAATTTGGACATTATAGGTCATTTTGAAAAGTCAACAAAAACACCTTTTTGTCAAAGCTTCTAACTTGAACATGGAATATCAAAATGAGATGAAACCAAAAGGGTTGTTAGAGGACATCTCAAGCTTTCTAAAAAGTCCAAGAACACCTCCAAAGGTTCAAAATTGAAGAAGTTATGCATTGTTGAAGTTGGACTTTTTTGCAAAATTGCCAAAACTCAACTATCCCCAAAACTTCAAATTTTGCCAAATGGGCCCATTCTTTTTCACTTGTTTTGAGTTTTCCTTATTGCCCATATGCTCCAGCTTTGGCCGTGTGTCTATATCTTTTTTTTATTATTTAATTTGATTTTTATTTGAATTAATTCATTTTAAATCAAATAAAATCACATAAAATCAAAAAAATTGAAAGCTAAAGATCTTGTGATCATTTCAGGCTCCAGCTACAGCTAGCATTGCAATCAAACTCGTATCAAGGTCATTATTCACAAGAAGATGTGATTTGGATCAAATTTGGAAAGTTTGTAAAGGCAAATCAAATCCACATCAAAATCATTGATAGAGGGAGATTTGGACAGAAGTTTGAACCCTAATACAATGTGCAATACATAAGCAAGCGAAAGACACAAGAATCAGGGTGGGAAATCAATTGTGGAGGCAGAACAAAGTTTGCAAAAAACACAAAAAAGTGGGAGATCGAAATCAGGTATAGAGGCGTTTTCAAGACTTGAGACTTATCTCAATCGTTTCCTGGCCATCACCACAAGCTAACCCAATCCAAACCACGCGTTTTTAGACCCTCATACGCACTTTAAGTCATTCGTAACATGGCCCTGTTCTTGATTTCGTATTTCTCAATTTAAGCATGGTTGATATGAATTGATAGCATATTCTGAATCACCACATCATTTACAAGCTTTTGGCATCATTTGATTTTGTTTATCTAACCTGTAGCAAGATCCACCATTATTAGGGTTTTGTTCTTGTTTTTGGGGTTTCTTGTTTCAGGGATAATTGGCCCCAGATATGGGCATGGTTGCATCCAAAAGGTTGAGACGAACTCAACCCTGGTCTTAGAAACCATTTTTATGGCTGGTGCGAGATTTTGAAGGTGGGAAAGTTTATAGCGACAAACCTTTGTCCGTTGGTATAGGTATTCTGTTTTTTAGCCACGGTTGGGAGGTCAGGGACAATGTGTGTCACGTCCCCATTGGACTATTCAAATAACGCGCGTTTTTTTTTTTATTTTCTGGCAATTGATTTTTGTTTTTATATATTACATTATGTTATTATTATTATAACAATTGAAACATCACAGCGTAGTGGCAAGCTTGGCATTGGATATCCCTTCAGGACCTGGGTTCGAATCCTAGGTCCCCTATTTTCTTCATGATATTTATTTTCAGGTAATCCAGTGCACATGCCAGCCTAAGACACACCATACTCCCTCACTCCTCAAAGCGCCATATGGCCAGATGGCCAGATATGGTGGTCAAATTTCAGGGGCACACCATAAGCCAGTCAATGCGCATACGCTAGATCAAAAACGTCAAATGGATTTGCATTATTGGGCCAATATCTTTGCTTTCAGCACCTCCCAATATCAGGCCCAAAATATCTTTCTCTTATATTTTCTTTTTATTGATTTAGTTATTTTAATTAGTAACCAATAACAAATTTTTTTAAATAAAAAATCACCAAAAAAACATTTTTTGTCCAAATAAAAATTCAGAACTTTATTTTTCTTTAATAAACACTAACTAATTAATTAGGTTTTTAATTCTAGGAAACTTTAATTGATTTTTATAAATAAATAAAATCAATTAGAAATTATTAGGTTTTAACTCTCGTTTAATTATTTTTATTTTCTTTCTTAAATTAACAAAAATTCCAAAAATGTCATTAATTATTTTTTTCATTAATTAATTAATTTAATATTTAATTTAGCATTTAATTTAGGATTTAGTTTCCTTTCTTAAAATAAAAACAACAAAAAACATTTTCTTTAATCAAAAGGGTCAAAACCCTAGTTCACATTCGATTTGATTTCCCGCGCGCTTTATTTATTTTTATCCATATTGATGTATTTGCTTCCGGTATGTAATAGATAATTAGGACCTTTTATTTATTTTATCGCTTTATTTTATTTTTAAAGGGTTGCTTTTGGCGATGTAAATACCCGACGCCTTGTAATTTAATTTCCGCATTTTAATTCCACAAATTATAACTGCTAGATGTTTGATAATAGGGTTTGCATGACAAGACTGAATGTTTAATCTTAAAATCAAATTAGATCACCCTTAACATGTGCAAAGATAAAAATAACTGAAATCAACACACTCGCACATGCGCACTCCTAGGGTACACTCTCACTTGGTTTCCTTCATACACAGTCATTGAGTATAGGTCGTTTTAGAGGTCGTCCTCTTGTCTAAAAGATCATAGTCGCCTCGAAATGGTTGCCTCGGATATTGTTGCCTCAAACAAATGATCTAAGACATTAGGATTACCGCTAAGGCGTCCTAACATTGCTTTAGTGACCGTATGTCCCTCATTCGAATTGACCCTCAAACTCGAACGACGGTGCTACCCACTCACTAATAGTGGGATAACATTGTCTAAGGGAAATTAGCATAAAACGATTCCTTTTTCGAGTAGGTAGATAGTTCTTAGATACTTGCTCATCCAAAACAAACTTTTTCTCACACTTACACTCCTTTTCAAACAAAGTTTTCAAAAACACTTCATTACACTCTTGAGGACAGAAGCGAGAGTTAAATCGAAGTTAATAACAAAAACTTTTCAAAACCCACAAGCACAAAGAAAACAATTTTGAAAATGATGATCAAGTACCTAAGAGCCCGTAGATAACTACGGATAGAAAGGGTGCTAATACCTTCCCTTTCTATAATCTACCCCCCGTACTCAGAAATATCTCGAAAAAAGGAATTTTTCTGTGATTTTTTCCTTTCCTTGTTGGATAAAATAAAAGCTGGTGGCGACTCTTGCTTACCGTGACATTTTGCAAAAACAAACGCAAAACGCAAACCAGCATTCCAAAAAACAGTCAGTTCTTCCCACCGTATCACAGTTGTGCTTGTACAAAATCCCATTACTCTGGAAGAACTTGGCTTAGAACCTCCGCAGGAATTTATTTTCGTTGATTGATGCCCCTTCAGGATACTCTTGAGCTTCAAGATATCTTTTCACTTCGTGAAACCAGGGCTTCTATCCTACTCCCTCAGTGTCAATCTCATAGCGGTGCACCGGATTGTCGAGTCTTTTAATGGTAATTTTGGGAGCTTCGTTGTTACAATTGACCTTGAACATAGATGAAATGGTAGCTAAAGCATTTGTCAATTTATTTTCCTCCCTTGGGATATGTTCGAAGGTAACTCTTCAAAGTACGGGATCAAGGTTAGCACCAGTTATTTGTATGGGATAAGACTTGGATGTTTCGTATCCCACTCTCATTTAACTTGACTGACCACCAAGGCTGAATCTTCATATACACTTAAGAATATGATTCTTAGGTCAATAGCAGCTTTAGGACCCAAGATGCACGCTTCATACTCAGCTATGTTGTTGGTACAATTGAAGCAAAGTCTGACAGTAAAAGGTGTATGGCAACCTTCGGGGTAAATGATCACAACACCAATTCCTTTACCAAGTGCATTAGAAGCTCCATCAAAAACCATAGTCCATCAAGATCACGACTCAGGTTCATCATATGGTCCAGGTTCTTCACAATCTGTTACTAGCATGATGTTCTTGTCTGGGAATTCGAAGTTCATTTATTGGTAGTCATCAACAGCTTGATGAGCCAAATGATCTGCCAGTACACTTCCTTTGATTGTTTTTTGTGTAGTGTAATGAATGTCGTATTCAGTTAAGATCATTTGTCATCGGGCTATTCTTCCGGAGAGATTTGGCTTCTCGAAGATGTACTTGATGGGTCCATTTTAGAGATCAATAAAGTGGTATAAGTCAACATATATTGTCTTAGTCGGCGAGAATCCCATGCCAAAGTGCAACAAGTTTTCTCGATCAATGAATATCTTGTTTCACATTCGGTAAACTTTTTGCTAAGGTAGTATGTTGCATGCTCTTTTCGACCAAACTCGTCATGATACCCAACACACACCCCATTGAATTCTCTAATATGGTCAGGTACATGATTAGAGGTCTCCCTTCGACTGGTGGCATCATAATTGGAGGTTCTTGAAGATACTCTTTAATTTTATCAAAAGCTATTTGGAAGTCTCCGTTCCATCTGACTACTTGATCTTTCTTCAACAGCTTAAAGATTGGCTCACAAGTAGAAGTCAAGTGAGAGATGAATCGGGCAATGTATTTTAGTCTTCCTATAAAACCTTTGACCTTCTTATCAGTATGTGGGGCTAGCATTTCTTGGATATCTTTGACTTTTGTGGGCTCAATTTCAATTACTTCTCCACTGACGATAAAGAGTAGGAGCTTACTAGACCTTACCCCGAAGGTGCATTTGTTTGGATTCAACCTCAACTTATATTTCTTTAGCCTTTCAAATAAATCTTGTAGATGATCAAGGTGCTTTTCCTTAGTTTATGACTTGCCTATTATATCATCGACATAGACTTATATCCCATGGTGTATCATGTCATGAAATAGAGACACCATAGCCCGTTGATAAGTTACGTCTGCATTCTTCAGCCCAAAAGGTATGACCTTATAACAGAAGGTGCCCCACTGTGTGACAAAGGTAGTTTTCTCCATGTCCTCAAGCGCCATTTTGATTTGGTTGTAACCCAAGAAGCCATACATAAAGGAGAACATCTTGTGTTGAGCAGTGTTGTCTACCAAGACATCAATATGTGGTAGCGGGAAGTGGTCTTTGGGGCTCGCCCTATTTAAATCCATGTAGTCTATACACATGCGAACCTTACCATCTTTCTTCGGCACTAAAACAACATTTTCAGCCCATTGGGGACACGACTTCACTGCCAAGAAACCTACATTGAATTGTTTCATTACCTCAGCCTTGATTTTCTCTTACATGTCTGGACGCATGCGATGAACCTTTTATTTGACTGGAGAACAACCTTCTTTCATTGGCAGACGATGAACCATGATATAAGTATTGAGCCCTGTCATGTCTTCGTATGACCAAGAGAACACCTCATTATAGTCGTGCAACATCTGAACCAATCTACCCTTGACATCGTCTTCCAGGTTGGAGCGAATCTTGACTTCTTTCTTATCTGCCTCAGTACCCAAATTTATCACTTCGAACGGTTCTTCGTGCGGTTGGATAGCCTTTTCCTCTTATATCAGAAGTATAGTGAGTTCTCTAGGTATCTCACAATCTTCTTCACCTTGGTCTTCGGCTTGATAGATTGGATTTCTGAAGTCATAAACAACAATAGCAGAATTGTTGTTAATGAGATTCGGAGTGGATATGAATCTTCAAATGTGTGTGTGTGCATGTAAGGTCACATGGCTATTTTGAAAATGCATTAAAGTAAAAGAAAGACAAGGAGTTCAAAATTTGAATACAAAATCGTCCAATGTTTTCATTAAAACGAGCATATGATATATGAAAATGACAAACCCTTAACAAATGGACCATTGTGCCTCGGGAAAGGCACATGGTTTAAAGTCATTATTTTGAAGGAGATTACAAACAAATTTCTCAAATTAATAAAAACAGTAAATGGCAATTACTCATGGCTGAAGGAGATTGAGATGAAGTCTTTGGTCTGCCAGTTGTTGAGTCCTCTGTCAACAGTTGGGTAGATCCAGTCGTCCCAGTCCCAGTCACTGGAAGAGTCTCCAAGAGAATTAACTTCATTGTTGTTAATACGGAGAGGTGGTTTCCCAGCACGAGCACGCCGAACCTCTCTTTGAGACTTGGAGGTGAAGCCCAACCCAAATTTTTATGACTAGTATGGGATATCAGGAAGTTCTCCCAAAATGGTGCAACTTCCATCTTCAACAACAACACGAGCATCCTTGAGAGAGTCCATTCTTGGTGTATCTTTAGCAGCTTTGGGAATGGCAGGAGTGGCCTTGGCAACCGCAATTATTGGGGGGACTACTTCAAACGCTTGACAAGGAGTTTCAATGAATTCTCCATCCATTTCAACATATTGAATGAATTCAAATGACTGATCATAAACTCTTCCTCCCTACAGACTGTGACAATTTTCCCTTTCACCGGGTACTTCAACTTTTGATGTAATATGGAGGTAATTGCACCTTCCCCATGAATCCACGGGCGTCCGAGCAAGAAAGAATAAGTCGGGCGGATATCCATCACATAGAATGTTGAGTTGAAGACTTGAGATCCAACCTTGATAGGGAGATCAACCTCTTTGTGGACCATTCTCTTTGATCCGTCAAAAGCTCTCACCACAATGTCACTGGGTTTCAGTACTAAACCTTCACAGTCCAACCTATCCAGATCACCTTTTGGTAAGACAATCAGGGAGGACACAGTATCCACTAACACATGTGCTAAAGTGGTGCCTTTACACTCGATGGAAACATGCAGAGCTTTGTTGTGATTCTTCCCCGTCGGGGTCAAATCTGCATCCAAAAATCCCAAACCATTGTCAGTTGTCAGGCTTGCTACACAGTTTTCAAATTGGTCAGTCGTAGTTTCTTGTGGGACATGTGTATTTTTCAAGAATTTTAACAGGGCTTGGGCATGTGCCTCGGAGCATAGCAACAAAGACAACATGGAAATCTTCGAGGGTGTCTACCCGAACTGTTCCACTATCTTGTAGTCACTTTTTCGGATAATTCTTAAAATCTCCTACATCTCTTGGGTAGATGGGTCCTCAACTGCAATATCTTTTGTGATCGCCTCCATCCGGGAAGGCTAAGTCATTTTTTCCTTTCCTCGAGTATCAGCAACAGGTTTAACAACAGTAATATGAATGGGTGTAGTAGTGGTTGTCGGAGGCGAAATCTCTGGAGAGAAGATCCTCCCCGTCCTAGTGACTTTGCTTGATCCAACATTGTTTGTAATTACAGCAGTTTCATCTTCAGTAATCCATGGGTCTTATTTTATACCATGTAATACACTTCCGCCCCATAGTTCTAGGGCACGGACTTATCAGAAGAGTAGGGGACTGGTTGTGGTGTGGTGATAAATAGTGGATCTATTCTTGGTTCAGTGGGAATCCTAATAGGACCTTTAGAGGTAATCCTAATAGGAGTATTTGAAATGGTAATTATGGAGACATCTTCAAGTGTACTTTCAGGAAAACTTTTTACGGATGGAGTTTTTTCAAACAGAATTTCACGGCTATCAATCAGGCGTTGAATGACTTTCTTCAGCCATATATAGGAATTAAATTCGAAAGCACAATGGTAAAAATCTTCAAGGCATCCCGGAAATAAACCGGTTCTCAGTAGGTTCTTCTTAATGATTAATAAAGGAGTAGTCAAATCATTGACGATGGATACAAAGCAGATATCATCGATGGAATTGACACCCTTACCATGACTAGGAATGTGTGTGGTAATCACATTAGGGGTTTGCGGAGGGTCAAACTTGATCACCTCGTTATCAATTAAATCTTGGATCTTATTCTTCAATGCCCAACAGTTGTTGGTATCATGTCCATAGCTATTTGAATGGTAGGCGCATTTCACATTCGGATTATATTTGGGAGAAGAGGTATTTGGATTTGGAGGAGGATCTCGCAGAGTTACCAAATCTGCTTTCAATAGATGTTGTAAAGCTTGAGACAGTGGCATGTTGATCTTAGTGAACTGCCTCCTTGGGGCATGAGGTATTTGTTGACTGTTTGGTTGTTGTGGAAGTTGAACTGGGGTCGGGTTTGAAATCAATATAGCTCATACCGACTGATGACGTTCACTCTTGATACAACTCCCTTGTTCATAAACAGCGTTAGTCTCCTTCTTACTAACAAATGGTTTCTTTACAACATTAAAGGTTGAGGCCATTGGGATCATCCCTCTTTTGATTCTTCTTTAAACCCGCTCACCAATCAAGATCAAATCGGTAAACCCTAACGAAGAACTCCCGATCAGCAAGTTAAAGAATGGATCAGTCAAGGTACCCATGAACATGTCCACGAATTCTCTGTCAGTTAATGGGGGTTGCACCCTTCCAGACAGGTCCCTCCATTTCTGGGCATACTCTTTAAAACCTTCGTTAGAGCCCATAGTCATACCTTGTAATTGCACGTTAGTTGGTACAAGGTCAGCATTATACTGGTATTATTTATAGAAGGCAGCATCCAGGTCCTCCCATGTATGGATATTAGTCCCCTCAAGTTGATAGAACCGTTCCAATTGTGTTCCAGATAAACTTTCTGGGAAGAAATGCACCCATAACTTCCTATCGGCGGTGTGTGGTTGAATTTTGCAGACGTAGGACCTCAGGTGCATCTTGGGACAGGAGATCCCATCATACCTGGCGAAGACATGGACTTTGAATTTGTGGGGAATGACTACCCTAGGGACCAAACCTAAGTCTCCAAAGTCCAAACCAGACACAGTTTGGATCTCTACAGCCTTCAACCGGTCTTCTAGTTGTTTTTATTTCTCATCTGTTGGTGGATATTTCTATTCGGTGTAGTCTTCATCCTCATAAATCTGGTTGTGTCCACCCCTAGCTTTGGTGCTTCTAACATCTTTGTCTTGATTATTGTTTTCTTTGGAGGAGACCACATTTTCTTGAGTTTGTCAGACAGGACCTTTGAACCTCCTTCCCATGTTGATAACATCCTGTTTCTTTGTCTTCTTCTTTGTGACAAGAAGTGCCATCAACTCTTGTTGTCCTTTGGCTAGGTTGAGGAGAGTTTCCTAGAACTATTCGTGTTGAGCTTATAGATATTTGACGGTTTGTTCTAGAGGAATCTTGTACTGAAATAAAGAGTAAAAAGATGAGGAAACATGTATCGAAAAACCTTCTTATGACATGATGCATGTTATGTGGATGCAATATTTTCAAGGACTTTAAGAAATTTAAATTTTCTAGACAAAGAGAAGACCAAAAAACATCAATTGCATTAATAAGTTCAAGAATTATAAATGCCTCTTGGGTTTACAATGGAAGAAGTAAAAAGGTCTCAAAGAGATAACAAAATAAACTCCTAAAACAAAAAGACTCAAGTCTCCCACAGGCGCATCCTCTTTGGTGCAATGTAAGCATTCAGGCTTTGCTCCTCGTGAAGTTGCCTTGTGAGCTCCAACACTTTCTTCTCGCTTGCATAAAATTGAGCTTCAAAGGTATCTCATTCCTCCTTGATATGAATCCATGATCTCTGCAATTCTTTAAGGTCGGTAGGCATGTTAGGATGGAGAATGGTATGAGGAACATCCCCTTCGGCAACAGGCTCTACAACTATTAGTAGAATAGCAGGATATGGCATCATGAGACATTAAGCACAAGCTCGTACCCATTTGAGATAAGGCTTAAGAGGGATGGAATTATTATGCCTCAAAGTCTTGCTATCAACTTTGCTTACCATGCCCCAAGCATGCACAAACCTTTGATGATAACCTTGAACATTATTCTCATAGTCGAATATAATACCTTGAATGAGTGAATCACGGGGACCATCTCTTCAAGCATAGCCAAATTGTCGCAGAGCAAGAGAAGAGTTATAAGTAATACCTCCCCTAATGCCAAAGAGTGGAACATTAGGGAACTCCCCACAGCGGTAAATGATAGTAATGTCTTCTTGAGATCGAGAGCACCAATGGATATCAGAATGAGAGAGTGACATCAACCTTTAAGAACACCCTAAGCCTTGTTCATTCTTCATTACTAATCGAGGACGGTGTGAAATAAACCACCTAGAAAGAAAAGGCAAGCAACACATAAGATTCCCTCACTTCCTCATAGTGCGGGTATGCAGAGAGTGCAAAATGTCTCTAAGGAATGTAGGCACAGGGTTACGGGTAAGGAAAATTTTGACGGTGTTCACATCTATGAGTTGGTCAGGATTAGGGAATATTACCAAACCATAGATTATAAGAGCCAAAACTTCTTCAAAAGCTTGCAAATTCATGGCCTCCCAAAAAAATAGAGCCTTCTCCATTAGGAATTTAGCCAAAAAGCCTTCGATCCCACTTCTTGTCTCGCAATTAGCTATAATGTCATAAATCTTCAAATGTAAATCCTTGGTGTTGTACCCCAAAATTTTCCCTCTCATATTATCAAGATTTTTCCTCACAAGACTTCTTAAATTCCAGACAGGATTAGGGTTTGCTCAGCTCAAGACCTCACCTTGCACTGATAGCCTGAAATTAGGGTTTGAGTTTTCACAAGGATTTGGACCATCAATGCTTCATGTGACTTTCATACACCATCTTGGACCCCTAAGATTGCTCATACCAAGTTTCAAGCCTTGAATCACATTTTTGCTCAATCAATTGGACAGTTGACCTAAAAATCAGCTGTATTGGGGAAAAAGTCAACCATGGCCAATTTACAGTCAAACTTCATAATTTTTGATCCACAATCACATTCTAGGCTCCTATGTACCATTTGATCAAGTTTGGACTACAATCCTAAAGAAATTTGATCAAATCATCAAAAGGGCAAAATGGTCAAAATTAGGGTTTTGACTGAGAAAGGGCAATTTCTGATTTTTGACCTAGCCAATGACCAATTAGGTTCAAGCATGATTTCAAGGACTCAATAGAATCATCTTGACCTAATCACATAGTTCAAAAGATCTCAAATGCATAGGATTGGCAGATGAATTTTGCAGTCAACTGATCAAAAATCAACTGTACACTAAAAAGTCAAACTTTGACTTTTTGGTCAAAATCAAGTGCCAAGGGTCATAATTCATCAAGATATGTCAAAATGTGAAACTTGTTGGCCAAGAAACATAATTTTGAAAATTAGGGTTTTAATTTGAAAATTTTCATTACTTAGAATTTTTCTAAGTTATTGAAATTTCTTATTTTTTGCCAACTTTCCACAACTTTTACACCATGATGAAATTGGATTAAAAGAAAACTTCCAACATGAAAGTTGTAGTTCTCCATGAAATATACAACTTTTATTCACAAAGTTTTCCCAAAAGATGCTTGGATCTCAAGTTATGATTTTGTGAATAAGGGTCCATAAACCTTTTAACTTAGTGAAATTTTGCCCTACTTTAGGCAGATTTTTGACCTAACTTCATGACAATTTTTCACCTAGTTACAAGAGGTATCTCAAAATTAATTTCAAATATGGATTGTGGAGCATGTTACAAGATTTCCAAAATGTCAAAGAACTCTCCAAGATCATTTATGGTTAGGGAGAATCGAAGAAATCAAAATGGCAATTTATCACTTTTGTACAAGGCATTTTCACAATGTTACAAGTTGCAAATCAGTTTCAAACATGCTTGTACTTGGTATTACAGGTCCTAATCCTTTCTACACTCCATAATTGAATTCTAATACATTAGATATTGGCTTTATTCTGATCTTTAAAGCATTGCACAATGAATTAATCCATTTATCACATAAAGTTCATAATACCATTTTGATAAAGCAAGACTTTTACAACTTTGAATTTCTTGAGCCATGGACCTAATCTCTTGTTGCAAACAAGATCCACAGTTATCAGGAAAAGTTTACCAACTCTCATCAGCTAAGGAACTAGCAAGTACAAGCTTTGGTATTGTCACTTCAAACTTTTCTTCAAAAGCAAGAAACTTGCAAAAGTCAATACAACTCATCCATCTGATAAAGGCAAGCCTTGGATTCATTTCAAACAACCTCAGAACATTGTAACAAGCCTAAGACACGAATTCATAACTTCTCAAACACCCCAAAACACAAAAATCCCATTTTTCTGCCCAAACAGGGCATCTTCTGCAGAACCTTGGCCAAATAAATATTGGCTCGTGCGTTTTGCTTTGAAACACTTCAAACACATTCCATACCTCCTACCTAAACTATCCAGGCCCTTGTCTTGCAACTGTGTGCCCTGTTTCAAGCTTCACCATTTTCATTTTGAAGGTTTGCAGGTTGACTCGTGCAGCAAGATTCAGGCATCTACTAGGCAAGTTGAGCATTGGAGAAGCTTGAGAGAACTTCAAGGAAGCACACAAGAACTTCAGGCCTCAATCAAAGTTCCCATATTTCCATATCCAAACTCAACTGAACAAGGTATTTTTCAAGTTTCTATCTCTCTATTTAGGCATCCTTAGGTCACGATTTGTGAAGCAAAAATGTAGTCCTTAACTTGCTTAAGTTGTACATATGTGTAGTTTCCATTTATATTAACTGAGCTAAGAGTATTTGATTATTGAAGTTCATGAAAAACTAGGTCAGAAATTAGGGCCATTAAAATTCTCCTTGGTCTTTTAGAGTTAGGTCATGTTCTTTATATCATTGGAATCGTGAGTTCATGATATACATTTTTCATGTTACAAGTTTTTGATTTTATGCAAAGAATAGCAAGATACAGGTTGAAGAGGAAACACGCGCTTTTGTTGTTTGGAGGTCAGGGACGAAGTTAGCTTGGGCTTGGGCTTGTTGTCTCTACTTTTTGCACCCCCTTTTACTTTTACACCCCCCTGACTTATTATTTTATATTTTTGTATTTTCTTGCATATTTTTATTTTTTGTGCTTGCATTCATTTTTTCCAAATGACAAAAAATACCCAAAAATATTTTCTTTATTTTTTGCATTTTATTATTTTATTATTTTGCATAATAAATGGTTTATTAAGATTTTATACTTTATTTTCTTAAATAAAACTAGTAAATAATTTGAAAATATTATACATTTTATTTTATTATATTATACATATAAAATACTATTTTATCACATATTTTAATTTTTTTTAATATTTATACATAATATTATTATTACTTTTCTTGTACATAAATGAGTAAAATAAATATTAGAAAACAATATTTTCTATTAAATCAAAATTAGGGTTTCCCCTTTCAAAAATAATAACATTATTTTTTCTTATTTTTAGGACTTAGATAATTTTATTTTTTCATACATAAAGCAATTACAAAACATTTTTTTGCATATTTATATTTTATTGCATATTTAAATAATTGTTTATTTATTTATTGTACAATAAATTCAATTGGGTTGTAATAGTAAATTAGGGTTTTATTTTGAGCAATATCCCCCATTCAAAACTTGTATCCCCCCTCCCATAATATTGTTGTAATAGTTTAGATTTACTTTACACAATTTATCGCATTATATACATGTTTAGTAAATTAGGGTTTGTATGATAAGACAAAAAAATCAAACAAATAGCATGACCTAATTCAAGACAAACAAAATGCATGAAAAATGACAACACCTTGCACACAAACACCTATAGGGTTTCACCCACTTGGTTGCCTTAAAACATGGCCATGGTATGCATGCTAGGTATCTTGGCAAAACAAAACAATACAAAAAGATCATAGTCCCTCGATGACACTATCAAAAGGTTGCCTACAAACAAATGATCTTGGTCCCTAAAACTTGCTAAGATACTTGGCACCATTTCTACCATGGTCATACAATGACCCACGCCTGTCCCATTTAACATCCAAAGATAGGTTTATCTACCAAAACAATGGTAGGTTAACAACATCAAAGGAATAAAAATGTACAAGATAGACTTTTGAGTAGGTAGAATGCTTCTAGTTACTTGATCAATTTGCAAACAATCCTTGCTATTTTCAAAAACAAATACACACATTTCAAAACATTTCCAAACAACTTTCAAAACATTGAAACATTTTTCAAAAGACAAACATCTTTGTATACATTTTTAGGAACGAGAATCATTACAAAGATTGCCTGAACAAAGGCCTCTTTTCAAAATACTTTCAAAACCACACAAAGCACCATTTCAAACAATTTAAAAAGCAAAGCAAGTGATCTAAAACAAGTAACTAAGAGCCCATGGAAAACCATGGATGAAAAGGGTGCTAGCACCTTCCCTTTTCATAATCTAGCCCCCGAACCCAAAAATAATCTCAAAGGTCTTTCCTGTGCTTTTTTACCTTTCCTTTTGGATAAAATAAAAGTCGGTGGCGACTCTTGCTAAACCGCAACATTTGCAAACACAAAAGCAAAACCTCAAGTCAGTTCTCCCACCGTATCACAGAACTGGCGACTCTGCTGGGGAGGAATTATAAAAAGTGGGGTTACCTTAGGGTTTTAGATCACCTTTACATGCTTATCTTGCTTGACTTGTATTCTTTACACTTTGGTTCTATTATTTGGGTTTGAATCCTCTACCCGGATTTGGGGAACATTCATAGGTAAATAGCAATACGTTGTGGAAACTGTGCATGGTATACCGATATAGTCTAAGCAATAGCTATATTAGTGCGACATATTTATGGGTACCGGTAGCCTTTGAGTCAATCAAAGAGAATACAGGGCCGCTGAGTGATGTCATGAAGCACTAATGGACTTTTAGAACCTTTAATTGACCAACTTGGCCTTTTAGGATGTAGTGAGATGACCGGCTTTGGTGCAGTCTGAAGTTGGTAGATACTCGATACTACACTCATTAAGGGTTGGTTCCTTGGAATATTTCGATCGCCGGTAAAGAGGCTGAATTGAAACAATGAACAAGGAAACAATCCAGTGATATTGAGCTCCTTAGAACCCGATTACTATTTCTAGGACAGGTTGAGCCAACTAAACTTCAAGAGGGTACTTACCTATGAAACCCCATGCAAGCCTAAACTAGGAACTTGTGTGATTTGTTTGTACATATATACTTGTGCATAACATCATGGACATCATGAAGCATCATATGCATCCACTAACCATTTCAAGGATTTTGGAATTTCATCTTTGTTCCTGATTTGTAGGTTATGGATTCACTTCGCAAGAAAACTATCCAAGTCAACCTTGTAAGAATTCCTCCACAACTCAAGGAACTAGCTTCAAGGATTCCTGAGAATTCTCCATTCACTGAGAGGCATGGTCATCTTCTCAACTTAGTCACTGCCAACTGTAGCGATAAAAAATGTAGCGGGGTAAATCGGAGATCGAATTATTGATTAATTCGTCTCACAAAAGCAAGAGTCGCCACCGCGCTTTATTATTTCCAAGGGAAAAGGGGAAAGAGAGAAATAAATCCCTAAATATGCAATGTAAATAATACTTTTAAAAGTAATAAAAATACAAGGCGTTTTTGAAAAGAGATCTATTGTTCGGGGGTTGGTTATACAGTGGGAAGGTATTAGCACCCAATGTATCTATAGTACTCTATAGGAACCTTTTGAAATATCTGTTTATTAAAATTGTTCGTTTGATTAAAAATAAATTGTTTTGGCCGAAAAGGGGTACGGACGGTTTTTTGAAGATACGACGACCTAATGTCGAAGTTTTGGCTTAAAAGGTATGAATTTTGAAAAGATTGGATATTTGGGGAAAAATTATCTAAGTTTTAATGAAATGAAACTATTCGCATGATTGGACTTGAGGACATGAAGTCAATAAATTCAATCGTTTTTTCCCTTGGATTTAGACATAAACAGAATAACCAAATAAAGACAAAATAATTAACGGAAAATTATGCAGATAATAATTAAGTTATATATAATTAAATAAATAGATTAAATGGCGTGAACATGCATTTTTTATATTTTTTATCTAATATTAATGGAAAAGAAAATGTTTTAATAGCTTTCGTTTTTATGCATTTTTTAATATGGACAAAGCATGAGAATTAATTAAAGAAAGTAAAATATTTTAATTCTTAAATGTTTTTTTGTGTTTTCTATTATTTTTATTTTTATGTGTTTTTTAGTATTAATATACAAATTATAAAATGACTTAATGTCTTATACTAATTTAAGTATTTTAACTAATTTTTATATAAGGTCCTAATTAATATATAACAAGGCATTGTTCATTAGTAATCAATATAAATAGGAGTAAAATACTTAATTAAACTAAATATGAAAAGAAATGGTTTATTATTTAAAATTAGAAAAAAGGTAAATTAAAATTGGTTTATAAATGTTAAAACAAAAAGAAAGGAAAGCAAAAAAGATGGGCCAAATAGTTTTCAAGGGGCCCAAACGGAAACAAGCAGAAATGGGGGGGGGGGGGGGGGGGGGGGTTCTAAGGAATTTGTTGGGCTTAGGCGTAAAACAGGGGTGAGGTCCAAACATCTCATAATTGTTTTTCTTAGGGTTAAACATTATTTAGTTCTGAGAGAAAGGGATTAGGGTTAAGGTGCACAGAGGCGCCGCTTGCTTGTCTTCTTCGTTCTCATCTTTCTTCTTCTTTCGCCTCTGAGTCCCTTGCCACGGCCATCGGTACCTCGACCTTCTTCTTCCCTCCAACTAGACACTAGGGGCGACGGATTTACGGTACAATTTTCATTTTATTTCGTTAGGTTTGTTGATTACCGCATGTGTTGATTTTGTGTTCATTGTTTCTAACTTCAAATTATTGTTGTTACATGAGGTGTACAAAAGAAAGAGAGGGAAAAAAACGTTACCTTTGGGAGATGGAGGAAGAACGGTTGGGTGTGCGTAGGAGGCCGGACGGCGAGGAATACGGTGGAGGCGCGCTAGCTACTGCTTGGTATCCTGGTACTCTGTATTTTTCTCTTCTTGCTTGCTTCCGTATACTTGATGCTTGGTTGCCTTGATGTTTGGCCTATGATGATGCTGAGTTGCCCGGATGCCTTGTATACTTTTCCTCTCTTCTTCTTGCCTTGAATTTGCCTCTGAGTTGCCTTCGTTGTATGCTTTTTTCTCCTCTTCTTCTTGCCTTGCTACCGTTGCTTTCTTTGTATTAGCCTATGATGATGATTTATGAGGCCTTGCTTCCGTTGCCTTGAACATGCTATTGTTGGAATGCTTTTTTTGTTTTGACTAGCTTGCTGTCTATGTTGATGCTTGACTGTTTCTTTCTTCTTCTCGCTGTGATTCTGTACGCTTGAATTTGGTTGCCTATGATGACATACTCTGAGGCTTTCTCGTGGGTTTGGAAATTGGTTTTATGGTTTTTTGTAAGGATTGACAAGTTTTATGGTTTGAGGCCATAAGTTTTACTGGTTTTAGGCCATATTGGTTTAAAGTTTGGTGATGGCTTTTACTGGTTCATGGTTCTTGACATGGTTTAAGGTTTTGAAATGGTTAAGGGTCTGGTTTTTTGGGACAGCAGGTTCTGGTTTTCTGGTTTATATTGGTTGTGTTACTATAGCTTAGGCTTTGAAAAATGGCTATGGTTTTGGTCTTGAATACAGGTTATATGTTTTTATGGTTTATGCTGGTTTATTGCCATGGTTACTCCGGTTTATGCAGGTTTAGGCCATGGTTTAACAGGTTATGGAACATGTTTGTGGTTTAGGCCATAAGGTTTTAGAGCTGGACAGTAGGTTGTGTTTGAAAGGGTGGTGCTCTTGTTGGACAGCAGGTTCTGGAAACTTATGGTCTTGAGAGGTGGCTTGATATTTTGTTTTTACAATTCTTGGTTCTAAGGGCTCTAAACAGGTTTTTCCCACTCTCTTCTTTTGAAGGGTTTGTTGTGTTATATCCGTTGCTGGCCTTGAGGTTTATGGTATCAGGTTATGTATATTTTACTATATTTTTCTGATATCCCTGCACATTACTGCTTCATCCGGTTTGTTGGTATTCTTTTCTATGCTTTCTCTTTTTCTTACTGCATTGCTGCTGTTCTGTTTGCTATCTATTTCCTGCCTAAGCCAAAACCTGTAAAACCACACTCTTCCTCTCTTCTCTCTCTTAAGTACAAATAGACATTAAAATGATGCTATGTACTTTATTTGTTCTGAAAAAGCAAACTGGAAAATGATGTAAAATGGAAATGTATTATGCTTGCACATTTGGTTTAAACTGCATGCTTCTCTTTGTCTACTGCATGAGAGCCTTTGATTTTGGCCTCTTCTTATATTTGGCATGTTTACGTTGCATTTTGCTTGTGTTGAAAATGTATATGTTGTTTGTATTATGCATTTTATGTTGATTTTGAAATATGCTGTCTTGCTTTTTTTTGAAATATGCAGTGGATTTTGAAAATGCAGTTTTCAATTAAAATGTGCAATTTTTGACAAAAAAATGAATTTGTGCATATTTAAATTTGTGCATTCATTTTTATCAATAAAAATTCATCCCTTTTTGTGAACCGGGAGAAATCACGTGATTTGCAAAAAGGGTAAAACTGATTCCAGCCGTTTGCTTTTAATGATGAACACTAAAATTAATTTTTTTGCTTTTAATTATATTCATTTCTGACTTTTTTCTTTTAATTTTTTGCAGGTAAAATCAAATGAGCATTGGATAGAAGATGAAGATTTAGAACTTAGGAAAAAATTAGGATAGTTTTTATTTCATTTTAAACATTGTAAAAATTATCATTGTAAATACGTTGTAAATAAATACGGTATTTAAACAATAATTGTAACAATTAGAATAAAATGAATAAAACTCCAATATTTACCAATTAATTCTTTTCTTCTTTGCAATTATTTGTTTTATCATTTATAATTCTTTAAATTATATAATAACTGAAAAATCAATTCCAATTATTTAAATTTAGAATGATAAATAATTAAACAAACATCATTGACCAATTAACTTCTCTTCAATTAATTATTTCATTATTTATAATTCTTCTAAATTATAATAACTGAAAATAAAATTTCAATTATTTAAACCTAGAACAATAAATAATTAAATAACATCGTTTGATCAATTAATAACCTTCTTTTCAAATATTTATTTTATTATTTATAAATCTTTAAATTATATAATAACTGAAAAGAAAATTCCAATTATTTACATTTAAGATAATAAATAATTAATAAACATTGTCTGATCAATTAATAAACTTAGCGTTCAAAAATAAACAGCTCTCGACTTGAAAAAGTTATGAATTTTAAAATCAATAGATCAAAACGCTTGCAATGTAATGATGCAGATGGAAGATGGTATCTTAGGTCAAAATTTGGGGTACA
Source organism: Vicia faba (assembly GCA_948472305.1). Taxonomy (NCBI): domain Eukaryota; kingdom Viridiplantae; phylum Streptophyta; class Magnoliopsida; order Fabales; family Fabaceae; genus Vicia; species Vicia faba. The sequence continues at coordinate 1,433,411,525 of OX451741.1, read as the reverse complement.
ACAGCTGCCCCTATTTAAGTTTCTTCTATCCGGAGATATGAAGATTAAAATCTTCGTTTCGACGAGATTGAAGGTACTTAAATACATAATACGCAAATTTTTGCCCTAAGATACCGCCATTACGTATGATATGAATGCAGTGATTGAATTCACAGAGAAAGATATTGTATGAAACAAGACAATGCTGGAGAAATCAAACACCAACAAAACACAGAGACATGGATTATACACTACTGGGGAAACGAGCCATCGATTTCAAATGACAGACTCTTGACGGCGAATAAAATTGAGGGAATACGACCTCTGACCCTAACAAAGAAGGCATCTTGCATAGGCCATAAAACAGATTATCGACCCAAAAACAGTGAGTTCACAACTCAAAGTCAAAGATAGACAGAGAGTATCAAATTTTGCTGATGATGGATTACCAACTTCTGAAGGTAAAGATTCATGACAAACTTCTCTGCGAGATTTCCGAGATATACTCATTAATACTGAGATATAATAAGATTGTAGATACGCAAGTTGCCTCAAATAAATAAGCTGCCACTTGCTGCCCTCCAAAAAAATATTATGACATACAAGCTGCTTAAATAAAGAAGCTGCCACTTGCTGTCTTCCAAAAAATACTATGACATACAAGCTGCTCAAATAAAGAGGCTGTCACTTGCTGTCGTCCAGGGGTGTCGATAACATACAAGCTGCTCAAATAAAGAAGCCGCCGCTTGCTGTCTTCCAAAAATACTATGCCAATAACATACAAGCTGCTCAAATAAAGAAGCTGCCACTTGCTGTATTCCAGAAAAATAATAACGTACAAGTTGCTCAAATAAAGAGACCGCCACTTGCCGTTTTCCAAAATAATAACAACGTACAAGTTGCTCGTGAAGAGCTGCCGCTTGTCGTTTTCCAACGATGTCTATAACGTACAAGTTGCTCATGAAGAGACCGCCGCTTGTCGTTTTCCAACGATGATAACGCACAAGTTGCTCGTGAAGAGCTGCCGCTTGTCGTTTTCTGAAAATAATAATAACGCACAAGTTGCTCGTGAAGAGCTGCCGCTTGTCATTTTCCGAAAATAATAATAACGCACAAGTTGCTCGTGAAGAGCTGCCGCTTGTCGTTTTCCGAAAATAATAATAACGCACAAGTTGCTCGTGAAGAGTTGCCGCTTGTCGTTTTCCGAAAATAATAATAACGCACAAGTTGCTCGTGAAGAGCTGCCGCTTGTCGTTTTCCGAAAATAATAATAACGCACAAGTTGCTCGTGAAGAGCTGCCGCTTGTCGTTTTCCAAAAATAATAATTCAAAAGGAAATTACGATGACACTGGCAGAGAATAAAATCTTCGTCAAAGAGAATCATGAATCAATCCTTCCCGAAGAGATCACATACTTAAATGTGCAAAATAAATGCACCATTCGTCTAGGTCGCGATTTCACTGGGGAAAATCATGAGATAGCCTACGCAAGAGACAACAACTTCATCCAGGAATAACTAGAGAGAAAACAGTCAAACAAGGCTCCACCCAATGAGAAAGTAACTCGATTGTGGGATTCATCCGATCCAGAAATGGACAAGGTAGGCTAAATCAAAAATCATCCACGAGGATTAGCTCAGTTGGGGAATTTAGAAAGGAAGCACGTTTTCTGCCTAAGCTAACCTTCTACTTGGAAAGAAACATGTACGTTGTTTGAATAAACAGAGTACAACCAAAATCAACGACAAATGTGAATACGCATGCGTGATATGAGTGTAAATGAATAAATGAATGTTATGCTGACAAAACGAACAGATGGAATAATCTGAAGACGATAAGATGTCACGAAAAGCTACTCGGCCATTCTTAAAAAAAGACGGAAAACAACTGGAACTGGAACCTCAAAGCAACGTCGGAGCGTACCATTCTACAAGGCTCAATCTTCTAAGGAAAAAAGCAATCAAATCCAATCTTCTAATACCAATAGACCACTGGCATGAGACAAAGCGTACCACACTTTAGAAATCTGGCGCGAATAAAGGTAGCCAAAACAACGCTTAACTGGAACAACTGGGGAGTCAACAAACTTAGTACCACAAGAAACACAAGTTTAACACAACCAACACCTCATGACAATTTTGAAACGAAACATGTTCATCATGCAAGGATAAATTACTGTATTGTTTCGCATTTCATGGCTTGACCATCCTCGGAACAACTGTTAATATTCCTTTCGTTATTCACGACACATTTTTAAAATAAGAATACTTTAAATAACTTTGTTTCAAATATTGCCGTAAAAAATTAAAATTTTGCCCACAAAGGGTAAATGCTCAAATTTCATTAATAAGATGGTAGTTCGCTAACAACGCAACTCCAACGGTTTACAAAAGTTTGGGAAATAGTACATGAAAGAAAAAGGTTACACAAAAACAATGATCACTATTCTCCCTAACAACTTCGAATTCCCAAAATGTGTTCAAATGCCAAGACTGGTCTGACCAAAAGCTTGCCTAAGCCGCTCCTTCGGGTTTTCAACTTAGCAAACTGTCAACTCAAACCTAAGCGAAATACTTCTTGACTGCATCAGCGTTCATGGGACGCGGGAGCTCTTCACCGTCCATATTGGTGAGAATCAAGGCACCTCCAGAGAAAACTTTCTTAACGACATACGGTCCTTCATAATTCGGAGCCCACTTGCCCCTAGAATCAGGTTGGAAAGATAATATCTTTTTGAGCACAAGGTCACCTTCTCTGAACTCGCGTGGTCGAACCTTCTTATCAAAAGCTTTCTTCATTCTCTGCTGATATAATTGACCGTGACACAATGATGTCAATCTCTTCTCTTCAATTAAATTCAACTGATCATATCTACTTTGACACCATTTAGCCTCAGAAAGTTTAGCTTCCATCAACACTCTCAGAGACAGAATCTCAACCTCCACGGGGAGTACTGCTTCCATACCATAAACTAGGGAAAATGGGGTTGCGCCTGTTGATGTTCGAACTGAAGTACGGTATCCATGCAGAGCAAACGGAAGCATTTCATGCCAATCTTTATAAGTTACCACCATCTTCTGGACAATCTTTTTGATGTTCTTGTTAGCAGCTTCAACAGCCCCATTCATCTTCGGTATGTAAGGAGAAGAATTATGATGTTCGATCTTGAACTCTTCGCAAAGCTCTCTCATCATCTTGTTATTCAAATTCGAACCATTATCAGTGATGATCTTGCTCGGGATACCGTATCGACAAATGATCTAATTCTTGATAAATCTGACTACCACCTGTCTGGTTACATTAGCATAAGATGCTGCTTCCACCCATTTAGTAAAATAATCGATCGCTACCAAGATGAAACGATGACCATTTGAAGCCTTGGGTTCAATCATTCCAATCATATCAATGCCCCACATAGAGAAAGGCCAAGGTGAAGAGATAACATTAAGGAGGGTCGGTGGCACATGTATCTTGTCCGCATAAATCTGGCATTTATGACATTTCTTCACATATTTGCAGCAATCAGATTCCATTGTCATCCAATAGTAACCAGCTCTCAACATCTTTCTAGCCATTGCATGTCCGTTGGCATGGGTACCAAAGGATCCTTCATGTACTTCTTGCATCAGCATGTCTGCTTCACGTCTGTCTACACATCTGATCAAGACCATGTCGTAATTTCTCTTATACAAAACTTCTTCATTGAGGAAGAAACTGCTTGCTAATCTTCTCAACGTCTTCCTATCCTTATTGGATGCCCCAGGCGGGTACTCTTGAGTTTGAAGAACACGTTTAATGTCATAGAACCACGGTGAGTCGTCGGTGACCTCTTCTACTGAGAACACATGAGCAGGTCTGTCGAGGCGCATAACCCGGATTGTAGGCACATCGTTCCAACCATTCACTTGAAACATTGAAGACAAAGTAGCTAAAGCATCAGCCATTTGGTTCTCATCTCTAGGGATATGATGTAATTCCACTTTGTTGAAGAAAGTTAACAATCTTCTAGCATAGTCTCTGTAAGGGATCAAACCAGGATGACGAGTCTCCCATTCTCCTTTGATTTGATTAATTACCAATGCTGAATCTCCATAAATATCAAGAATCTTAATCCTTAGATCCACTGCTTCTTCGAGACCCAAAATACATGCCTCATATTCAGCCATGTTGTTCGTGCAGTCAAACTTCAATCTCGCCGTGAACGGGATATGAGTTCCTCGGGGAGTGACGATAATTTCCCCAATTCCATTTCCATAAGAATTCACAGCTCCGTCAAATATTAAACCCCAATGGGATTCGGGATCAGGTCCTTCTTCAGGTAATGGCTCTTCACAATCTTTAGCTTTCAAGTACATAACATCTTCATCTGGGAAATCAAACTTGATGGATTGATAATCGTCAATTGGTTGGTGAGCCAAATGATCGGCTAAAATACTCCCTTTGATTGCTTTCTGGGTGTGATACTCAATGTCATATTCGGATAACAACATCTGCCAACGGGCTATTCTTCCAGATAAGGCGGGCTTCTCAAAGATATACTTGATCAGATCCATTTTGGAGATCAACCAAGTGGTGTGGTTAACCATATACTGGCGCAGACGACGAGCAGCCCAAGCTAAAGCACAACAGGTTTTCTCAAGCAATGAGTATCGAGACTCACAGTCCGTGAATTTCTTACTCAGATAATATACGGCATGTTCCTTTCTTCCAGTCTCATCTTGTTGACCAAGCACACATCCCATGGAATCTTCCAATATAGTCAGGTACATAATCAAAGGTCTTCCTTCCACCGGAGGAATCAATATGGGAGGTTCAAGCAAATATTCTTTGATGCTATCAAAAGCTCTCTGACAATCTTCTGTCCACACACATCCTTGGTTCTTTCGGAGAAGCTTGAAAATCGGCCCACAGGTAGCAGTCATATGAGATATAAATCTAGAAATGTAGTTCAGTCTCCCAAGGAATCCTCTTACTTGTTTTTCCGTCTTGGGTGCGGGCATTTCCCGAATAGCTTTGACTTTATCTGGATCTACCTCAATACCTTTCTGACTGACAATGAAACCCAGAAGTCTTCCAGAACGAACACCAAAAGTGCACTTGTTGGGATTCAGACGGAGTTTATACTTTCTCAAATGCTGGAATAACTTCAATAAGTGTTCCAAATGATCTTCTTCAGTTTGTGATTTGGCAATCATGTCATCTACATACACTTCTATCTCTTTATGCATCATGTCATGGAACAAAGCAGTCATGGCCCTTTGGTATGTTGCACCAGCATTCCTCAAACCAAACGGCATAACCCGATAACAAAATGTTCCCCAAGGTGTAATGAAAGTTGTCTTCTCCATATCTTCTGGTGCCATCTTGATTTGATTGTAACCAGAGAAACCATCCATGAAAGAAAAGACTTTGAACTTTGCGGTACTGTCGACCAATACGTCAATGTGCGGTAATGGGAAGTCATCCTTTGGGCTAGCTCTATTCAGATCTCTATAGTCTACACACATCCGAACTTTGCCATCTTTCTTAGCAACATGCACTATATTGGCTAACCATTGAGGATAGACCGATGTAACAAGGAAACCTGCATTAATCTGCTTCTGAACTTCTTCTTTAATCTTGTCAGCCATATCGGGACAAGTCCTTCTCAACTTCTGCTTAATCGGCGGACATTCGGGTCTCAATGGTAAACGATGCTCCACAATATCGTTGTCCAAACCTGGCATATCTTGGTAGGACCAAGCAAACACATCAACATACTCTTTGAGAAGTTCCAACATTTTCTCTTTGACTTCGGTGATAAGCAATGCTCCGACTTTGACTTCCTTTTTATCTTCTTCATCACCCAAATTGATCAACTCTACAGGTTCTTCAAATGGCTAAATAATATTTTCGTCGTGCTCAAGCAAACGGGAAATTTCATCAGGAATCTCTTCACTATCCTCTTCTTCGACTCTGAACACAGGGAATTCAAAGTTGGGAGAGGGCATAGGATCATTGTTTTCAATGGTTAAGTCATGGATTAATCTGCACATATGATTATGCTTTATTTTAGAAATCGATTTGTACAAATAAAACGAAAGGTTATTATATTTTCCTATTACTACCAATTAATTTTCATTACTATTTCCCAGAAAAAGTGAAAACTAAAACAGTAGTGGACAAAATAACATTTTTATTCATGAAGGGAAATACTTGAAACAAAGAGCCCAGACATTTCTCTTTTGCCTTGGGCAGAGCAAAAGGATTTATTTTCATCATAGCCCGACACAAATACTTTTCACCTTGGGCAGAGCGAATTTTTTTTCAAAAATAAAACAAAACATTACTCAGAAATGTGCATCACAACAGGAACATCAACAACAATCCAGTTCTGGCAAACCACTCCATGCGTCACAAAATCGGGTAAATCCTCTTCAGAATTGTCTCCTATTATGGCATCTACTTCAGGAGGAGTCAGATGGATAAAACCTGCGCTTCAGAAAACCTCTTGAATCGAACGAGTAACCACTTCCTTCTTGACTCTTGCAGACACGAGATGAAAACCAAGACCTTCTCCAGACTTGTTCTCGGGCAAAGTCAACACCTGGCCCAAACCTTCAGCCGAACCACTTTCAACCACTCGCCGCGCATCCTCAAAAGAAGAAATAGATGTCCCTTGCTTCTTCACTTCACTATTGGCAACAAATAGAGCTTGGAATTGGGTTCCAACATCCTCATCAGCATCAATAAAAGAGAAAGATGACAAATGGCTTACCACCATAGCCTGCTCTCCACCAATCATTACTAGCTTTCCATGCCTTACAAATTTCAGTCTCTGATGGAGCGTGGAAGTGACTGCCCCTGCATCATGGATCCATGGACGACCCAATAGGCAACTGTAGGCGGCACGAATATCCATTACTTGAAAAGTGATTTGAAAAGTATGAGGACCAATCACTATAGGAAGATCCACTTCACCAATGACAGTCTTCCTAGAACCATCAAACGCTTTAACAATTACTCCACTAGGTCTCATGGGAGCACCTGGATATGAGAGTCGAGCTAATGTAGTCTTGGGCATTACATTTAACGACGAACCTGTATCTACCAACACACTTGATAAAGTATCATTTCCACAACTTATTGAGATATGTAAAGCCATATTATGGTTCCTTCCCTCCTCCGGAAGCTCTTCATCACTGAAACCAAGATTGTTACACGAAGTAATATTTCCCACAATCCCATCAAATTGGTCAACCGTCACATCATGATCCACGAATGCCTGGTCCAAGACCTTCATCAAAGCCTCTCTATGGGCACCAAAATCTCTCAGTAAAGCAAGCAAAGAAATCTTGGAAGGAGTTTGCAAAAGTTGGTCCACAATCTTATATTCACTTCTCTTGATAAGCTTCAGAATCTCATCATCCTCAGGATGAGGGATAGGTTTATTGGATCGGCCTATCTCAACCCTTGGTTCAACATTTCTCGCTGGAATTTCTGCCGGTATGGGCCTCCTGACTTGAACTTCTGGTCTCTTCAAAGGTACTGCTGCAAAGACACGTCCACTTCTCGTAACTCTACTCACATCAGCGATGTTAACAAAAGACGGCCTTGTTGGTATAGGGACTTCTACCCCATTCTTAATCATTGTGGAATTATACTTATACGGTACATCTTGGTCTGAGTTATAAGGCACAGGACCAGGTGGGTAAATGATCAAAGGATCAACAGGTGCAGTCTGACTGTCGTACACAATCTCTACTGATTCAGGCAAATTGAATTGTGGTATTATAACATTCACTTCATCTTCCAGATTTCTGTCATATGTAATAGTGATAACCCTCTGGTCTAACAACTTCTGAATATCCTCCTTCACAATAGGACAATCAACCTCTCTTGAACAAAATTCACAAACATCATAATCATGCTGATGCCTAACAAAGGCAAGTCTTCTTAAACTCTGATGTAACCTGATCAACGATTCTCTTATGTGTTCAGCTTGAAAAACTCGAAACTTTCCCGGACAACCTTCCACCATATTCACTGATGCTGCCCCATGTCGAGGCAAAGGATTATCTCTAACATTTGGATTAACATCCTTGAAAGACAAGATACCATTCTTAATCAACCTCTGCACGTCCGCCTTCAGAGTAAAACAATTTTCAAGGTTGTGCCCTGGCGACCCTTGATGATATTCACAAAACTGATCCGCCTTGTACCACGGAGAAGTACTATTCGGTGCGACAGGAGGAGGCTTTGTCGTTATGATATTCTTTCTGATAAGAACAGCGAACAATTCAGTATAAGTCATAGGAATGGCATCGAATTGCGGTTTTCTAGGTGAACGATTCTGATTGTTGAATGGATAAGCCTGTTGTCGAGGCTGCTGCTGAAATGGCTGTTGTTGAGTTGGTGGGGTTTGATGAGCTGGGGTCATCAAAGCTGGGCGGACAGCCGGAGTGACTGCCGCAACGTGTGAGTAACCTCTCCTCGGTCTCCCTGGGAACAAAGCGCTGACATCCTGCTCTTTTCTTTTCGGGAAAACACTTCCAAACTTCTTAGTACTGCTAGACGGACTTCCTTCTTTAACCAAACGCCCTTCACGAATCCCTTCCTCTAACCGCATGCCCATGCTTACCATTTCGGTGAAGTCACTGGGTGCGCTGGCGATCATTCTTTCATAGTAAAAGGAACCTAGAGTCTTCAAGAATATTTTCGTCATCTCTTTCTCCTCAAGAGGAGGATAGATTTGAGCAGCTATTTCACGCCACCTCTGGGCGTATTCCTTAAAATATTCTCTGTCTCTCTGGGACATCGCCCGGAGTTGATCCCTGTCCGGCGCCATGTCAACGTTGTACTTATACTGGTGGACAAAAGCTTCGCTAAGGTCGTTGAAGTTGCGGATCCGAATGCTGTCTAAACCCATATACCACTTTAGAGCAGCACCCGTCAAACTGTCTTGAAAATAATGAATCAACAAGTCATGATCATCGGAATATGTAGACATCTTTCTCACGTACATAGTCAAGTGACTCCGAGGACACGAATCACCCTTATATCTTTCAAAGTCTGGCACCTTGAATTTTGCTGGAATCTTGACATTCGGAACTAAACAAAGGTCATGCGTGTTCTTCCCAAACAAATCCTTCCCCTTTAATGCTCTGAGCTCCTTCTGCGTTTCTTGGAATTGGTCTTGAAACTCTTCCATTCTATCAAAGAGACCCAAACTTTCAGCAGGCTCGACAGGATAAGTAGGTTCATTCAAGTATGGCACGGAGTGAACCACAGGAGTGATAGTTGTCATTACCGGTTGCGGAAAAGGTGTTACAGACGGGATTACCGGCGGCATGGCAGTTGTCTCTGGTTGAGGAAGAGACAAAGCAGGTTGAAACAAAGGTTATATGGTAGGCTGATGCCCCTCTGGCACAAAGTTGTAAGGCATTCCCCACGGAAAACCCTTTGGCATCTGATTTTGAAGCGGAGAGTTGATTTGAGTCACAGATGTTGGAACGGTGACAATCTCGGAAACCACAGTAGTTGAAGTCTGAATCTCAGCAGCTGTAGTCGATGGCTGATTCTGAACAGCCACCAAACTTTCCACTAGCGCAGTTAACTTTTCCATACCGACACGAAGGGTAGCGACCTCCTCACGAAGCTCGTGGTTTTCCTGTTCCAGATCTTCCATTTTCCTCTGACGATTGGCTCGAGTATCGTATCGATGAGACAGCTTGAAAACCTTTGGAGTGGAAAAAGAAACAAGGATGAGACTCTAGAAAACATGTGAAGTGGAATGTTGGATGATGCATGATATGTGATGCAAATGATAATTCATTTTAATAGTTTTTCATGGAACTTCAATAATTTTGCACACATCAAATGGTAAAGGAATTTGGAACCACAAAAACTCATCCATTAATCAAAAGCGGTAAATTACAACTTACAACTTTGGAACAACAAAACAATAAATTACAACTTTGGGATGACAACCCAATAATAAAGTAGTAAACTACAACTTTGGAACATGAAGCCCATAATAAAGCAGTAAATTACAACTTCGGGACATGAAACCCTTTTACAAAGTTTTACAAAATGACATCAATAAAATAAAACTAAAAGCTAAAGATCACTCAGAATCATCAGATGAAGGACCAAATGCCAACTGTAATTGGAGCTTCCTGATCTTCTCTTCATAAAAGTCTTCCATCTTTTTCTTCTCAGCTACCAGTCGATCGACGATTTCCTTTTGCGGGTTAGGAACGAGAGCAACGCTTACCGAACCTTCCTTCTTTCTCTTCCTTTCACTAGCATACTTCTTCAGTAAAGCATCCTTTTGACGAAGCTTCTTATCATGATCAATGAACCAGCCGTCTTGAATAAAGAGTAAATCCTCCTTTTCCTTTAGCTGTCGAGTCAGGACCCGATTCTCATATTCAGACATATTATACTTTTCTTTCCAAGCATCTCTCTCGGACTTCATCCTAGCCAGATTTCCTTGGTATTCTCCCATATTCTCGATAGGGACAACAACAGATGATGATGCAACGGTAGGGAATAAAGGTTTCTCAGGTTTATAGGGCATCTTGAGAGCACAAGCCCTAGCACGGACCCATTGTAGATAAGGCTCCAAAGAAACAACACCCCTATGTCCTAACATGTCTCTCCCTTTCCTATGGATGTGGCGCCAAGCTCCTTCGATCTCCTTCTTAGCTGCCTGGTGATCTTGTCCTTCTTGCAGAAAGAAACCACTCACATGGATGTTGTTTGGCTTGTCCCTTATCGGGTACCCAAACTGACGGTGCGCGAGAACAGGGTTATAGTTAATTCCACCTTTTGTACCAAGAAGAGGCACGTTAGGAAAAGCACCACAGCTATCAATGATCTTCACGTCATAGTAAGCTCGATTATACCAATCAATGTCGAAATGAGTGAGAGCCATAATTTTTGGCACCCATCTCGGCTCCTTCTCGAGATCCCAGAAAACATCAGACCCAGGTAGATGAGAAACATACCACTGATACAGCAACGGTGCACATCAAATAATCATTCCTCCTTGATACGAGTTTCGAAGATGGATGGAATAGTAGGTATCTCCTAGCAGCGTAGGGACCGGATTTCCAATCAAGAAAATTCTGACGGCGTTGATATCCACAAACTTATCAACGTTAGGGAACCAGAATAGACCATAAGCGAGTAAAGCAAAGACGTCTTCAAAGGCAATAGTATCTTTTATCTCAGCGAAGTGACGAGCTTTCCTCAACAGAAACTGCGCAGACAAGCCTCGGATTCCCCCTTTTGTAGTCATGTTCTCCTCTATCTCTGACTTCTTCAAGTGGGTGATGGTCGCTATCTCGTGAGATTTGGGTTCCTCTTCCAAGCCAGAAAAAGGAACACAGTCGATGATCGGCAAACCAAGTATGTAGGAGTACTCCTCTAAGGTGGGCATTAACTGGTAATCCGGAAAGGTGAAACATCGGTACAAAGGATCGTAGAATTGGACCAACGTATTAAGGATGCCTTCCTTCATCTTGCGCTTCATGAGAGGTATAATGGACCCATACTTTTACTGAAAATCCGTCGGGTTCTCGATCTTAGGAATCAAACTCTTCATTTCTTCAATCTCGGGCTCCTTAAAACTAAAACTTCGAGTGTTTCTCCTTCCAAATTCCATGATAACTGGTGTTGTACCCCAAAATTTGCCCTCCCATATTTCTCAAAACATCTCAACAAAAATTCACAAGACCAACCCGGCGCGTCATATTCAGGTATTCTTTCGTCAAGATATCTCTGATAACGTATTCTCAAATTCAGGTTCGGCTCAAGGGTCAATTCTTTAAAGAAGGTATCCGAATGTGTGAGTTTTCTTGAAGAAATATAGTGAAAAAGTGTGCTGAAAGTGCAGTTTTTGCGCGCTAAAAAATTCATAACTTGAAGATCGTGACTCGTTTTGAACCCGTTCCGGTGGCCAAAATTCCGTCTTGACATTATCTACGTTTTCATCTCTCACGGCTGGAAGCCAATTTCGATCAGAAGGTCTTCAAAAATGTGGATTTATCAAGTATTTTCGTGCAGAAATTTGTGACAGAAGTTTATTTGCGTCATGTTCAAAAAATCATAACTTGGTCGATTTTCATCGTATCGAGCTGGTTCCGGTGCCAAAATTTCACAAATTGAGTTGGCTACATTTTCACAGAAGGTATTGAGTTCAAACGGTATTCAAAAGGCCTTCGTTTTTTGCTCAGAGTGCGTGACACGCTGAAAATCCTGAATGCTGAATATTATTTCATCTGGGCCGAAACTTCGAAAATTCATAACTCGGTCAATTTTTATCGGATTGGGCTCATATTTTTACACAAGGTCCCTGACTCGTAGATCTACAACTTTGCTTCAAAAGTCGAGACCGGATTATGCACCGATCAATACCAGTTTTTTATTGAAGAACGTGTCAGAGTCGACACTGGAGCCCAAAATAAGTTTGTCTGAGCTGAAACTTCAAAAATTCATAACTAATTCACCGTTTATCCGATTGAGTCGATTTTCGGACATGAGTTAGTTCTTGATGTCGGCTACATTTTGTTTTCACATTTCAACTTCAAAAAATGCACTTAAGTCCCTGCGATTTAGCCTGGAAAGTGACGAATTCAAGTGAATATTGGAGGCCCAATTGCACATTCAAAGCCCATTTTCTTTACCCTAATTTCCACTATATAATCACCTTCTTGTCACACAAACCGGGGGAGAAACAAAAAAAGTAGAAAAAGAGGAGAAAAGAAGAGAGAAAAAAAACCTTGCCACAATACTGTTAGAATATCAAATTCTTTTAAGAAACCTAAAACCTTGAAATCCTTACTACAAATCCCTCTCTCACTACAAACAAAGTCATCTCAGCTACAAACCAACATCTTATTACTTCTTCAGTAAGGGTAAGGCTGGCTTGATCTCCATGATCCCAAGGGCATAAAAGCATTCATGTCACTACTTTTCCAGTAAGGGTAAGGTTGATTTGATCTCCATGATCAAAAAGGGTATAATCATTCATACATGCCATATTGTGCCTAAACATTAAATTTCTTCATATATTGGCTTTATTTGTATTTTTTGATTTTATCTAATGTGTTCGTGAGATTCAACACTGCAGATTTAGACAGGATCTCATGCAGGTTCATTAAGGAACGTTGAGGCCAAAAGCCAAATGGGCAAAAGCCAAAAGCCAAATGGCCAAAACAGAACATTTTACACATGACCCCAATACGTGGCGAGACAGACATCCTGAGAAGATTAAGGAACGTTGAGGCCAAAAGTCAAATGGCCAAAAGCCAAAAGCCAAATGGCCACGGTAGAAAAACTTATGCATGACACCAATACATGGCCAAACCACTCCAATTCACCTCCAAAAAGGGCCAGACACCCCCTATGGTTTGCTCAATTTTTAATTTTTATTTGTTTTTCCTTTTTATTCTTTTAATTGTTTTTTAATTGTTTTCTTTTAATTCCATAAAATAATTTTCATAATAAATATAAAATACAGAAAAATCAAAAAAATGTTTATTTTATTAATATTAATTTTACTATTATTATTTTTGTAAATAAACTTTAAACAATTAATTAGATTAATTTAGGTTTCAAAACTTTAATATTTTTCTTAATAAATTAAATATGTAGAAATTAGGTTTTTTTAACTTTTTCATCATTTTTTTTAATAAATAATTTTCTCATCATTATTATTATTATTAATTACTAATTTATTTTGTAAATAAACATGTACATAAATTCTTTAGTAAATTAAGTTAAACTTTAACATTTTTCTCAAATAATTAAAAATAACTTAGAATTAGGGTTTCTTTTAATTTTAATTTTAATTTTCTTATTTCATAAATGCAAAAAAACCTAAAAAACACTTCTTTTATTTCAATAAATAATTAATTAATTTTTAATTTCAATTTAACTTCAAAAGGGTCCAACGCCTTCGTTTCCAATCTTATTTCAATTCGCGCGTTTTATTTCGTTTCTTTTAAATATTTATGTAATTCTCCCAAAGCCATGTAACTCAGACATTTTATATTTCTCGCACTTTAGTTCTTTATTTATTTTCTGTCAAATCGGGTCCTGGTTAATTTTGGCGATGTGGACCCGCGCCTTTTGTAATAGTTTAGAATTTTATCTTTCTCGCAATTTTTAACTGTTAACAAATACATGCAAGAATGAATGGACAAAAATAAAAACAAACGCTAGATCACCAATAACATGACAAGATAAAATATCTGAATCTGACACACAAATCACACACCACCCTTAGGGTACGCCTCACTGTTGCCTTGCCTCGAAAGGTGATCGTCGAGTAGAGGATGTCTTAGTAAGTCCTCATGATCCGGGAACCTGGCATGAGGGTAGCTTCTAAGGTGTCTTCCCATTGCTCCGGTGATCACCATGTCCCGAACCTCGAATTGACCCGAACACCTCCAATGGTGGTGCTACCTACCTCTCAATGGTGGGATGGCACTACTCTAAAGGACATCTACACAGACGAATTCCTTAGGGTAGGTAGACGACTCTAGATACTTGCTCTAATTTCAAAAACAAATCAAAAATACTTTTCACACCAACACATTTTCAAAAAGCTTTCGAAAGCATTTTTCAAACACTCTTGAGGACCGATACAAGAGTCGAACTGGAATTTTCAAAGAAACTTTTTAAAACCCACAGTTGAAAAGCAAACAAACCTTTTTTGAAAACACAAATGAGCAAGTATCTAAGAGCCCATGGATAACCATGGATAGAAAGGGTGCTAACACCTTCCCTTTCTATAATCTACCTCCCGAACCGAGAGCAATCTCTTTAAGGAATTTTTCTGTGCTTTTGTCCTTTCCATTTGGAGAAAATAAAAGACGGTGGCGACTCTTGCTTCCGCGACATTTCGCGAACCAGCGTTAAACAGTCAGTTCCAGATCCACCGATCACAGAACTGGCGACTCTGCTGGGGACTCAACTTAAAGTGAGGTGTACCTTAGGACTAAGATCACTGTGTTTTCAATTGTTTTCCTTGTGTGCTTTAAATTGTGGGTTGCTTGGGAGTTCTATAGATCCTAACCCGGATCTGGGGGATACCTTCTTAGAAAGTAGCAACAAGGCTGTGAGGGAACTGTGTGGGGTATACCGACATGGTTGAAACAGTCTGCTACGTTGATGTGGCACTTTGGTGTGTACCGGTAACCCTTGAGTTCAGTCAAGGAGAGTACGGGGCCTCCGCGTGGTGTCATGAAGCATCAACAGACCTTAGGAACCTTAATTGAACTATCTTGGCCTCTTTAGGGTAGTGAGATAACTGACTTTGGTGCAGTCCGAGGTTGGTTGATACTCGATACTACACTCAATTGAGGGTTGCTTTCCTGGAATATTTCGGTCGCCAGTTCAGTGGCTAAATCGAAACGATGAACAATGAAAGCAATCCCGTGATATTGGGACCCTTAGAACCCGGTTACTTTGATAGGACAGGTTGAACCCACCAACTTCAAGAGGGTAATACCTAGACCTCATGCTGGCCTAAAATCTAAGGGCTTCTCTTGTGTGACTTGTGTGCCCTCGTACTTGACTACTTGCATGCTTTATCTGACACATGAACTGCTTGCAGGTTTTGTCTTAGTCCTTAATTGGGACACATGACAGGGCTTACTAAGTTTCTTGCAGGTTTTGTTTATAGTCCTTAATTAGGACTCATAACGGAGCGTATTGAGTTTCTTGCAGGTTTTGTTTATAGTCCTTAATTAGGGCTTATAACAGAATGTACTGAGTTTCTTGCAGACTAGTTTCTTGCAGGTTTTGTTTATAGTCCTTAATTGGGACTCATAACAGGGTTTACTAAGTCTCTTGCAGGTCTTGTTTATAGCCCTTAATTGGGACTCCTAACAGAGTGTACTGAGTTTTTCTTGCAGGTTTTGTTTATAGTCCTTAATTGGGACTCATAACAGGGTTTACTAAGTCTCTTGCAGGTTTTGTTTATAGCCCTTAATTGGGACTCCTAACAGAGTGTACTGAGTTTCTTGTAGGTTTTGGTTTGTAGTCCTTAAATGGGACTCATAACAGGGTTTGCCTACATCACCCCATGCATAGCATGACATCATACCATTGCATACATCCTAACCCATTTCAAGGAGCTCAAGGGCTTGTGATGCAGGTCATGATAAATCAAACATCTAGCAAGGGGCAAAGAGGATTTATTTTCCTCTAGCTAAGGTTGTCAGGGGCTATGACCCACTTGATATGGTGAGCTTTGACTCTTGAAGAAGGTTCCCTTAACCAAGGTTGTTTGGAAACCAAAACTAGACATGATGACTAAAGTCAGAGGCTATGACCCACTGGATATGGTGAGCCTTTGACCCTTGAAGAAGAGTT
This sequence comes from Vicia faba, assembly GCA_948472305.1. NCBI lineage: Eukaryota > Viridiplantae > Streptophyta > Magnoliopsida > Fabales > Fabaceae > Vicia > Vicia faba. Next base: position 1,433,395,178 of record OX451741.1, on the reverse strand, counting down.
CTCAACAACATGGGTGTCCTTCAATCAAGCTATAAATTCCAATGCTAACAAATTTTCTTGTTTACCCCGCGAGGTCCTTGAAAACATTGCATGCATATCATACATATCATTGCATAACAGGTATCCTTGCTGCAGGTCACTTACCTTTCTCGCTGTTTATTTCAGCTATGGCTTGCCCACAAGACAACCAGGGCTTTCTTGCTCAAGAGACTCAGTTCAGGGAAATCCTCCTGAATCTATCCAAGGGGCAGGAGGAGCTAAGGACACTTCTCATGGAGACTTTTGTCAGGAACAGTGCTGAGGATGAAAGACTGAAACACCTACAAGCTGAGGTGGATGCATTGAAAGCCCAGATGCTGGGGCAGGTGACTGCTATTCAAGGGTTAGCTCAAAGACAAGACGAGCTCTGGTTTCTCGTCAACCAACTGCTTCAGGGTAACCAGTTGGGGCAAAAGTCTAAGGGTAAAAAGCCAGTCATCGTTCGACCACCTTTGAGACAAGGAGGTAAGGGGAGAGCTCCTCAGATGGCTCCAGTGTCACAAATTCAACATCACAACCAACAAAAGAGCGAGAGGAGGCAGTTCACTCGGCTCAGCATGACCTTATCCCAGATATTGCCACAGTTGCTGGAGACCAAGCTGGTAACTCTAAAAGAGGCTCCGAAGTTTCAAAATACAACGTCACCAAAGTATAACCCCAACATTCGCTGCGCTTATCATTCTGATAGCCCGGGGCATGCTACAGAGGATTGTTGGGCTTTGAAGAGTAAGATTCAGGACCAGATTGATGAAGGAGCACTGGAATTCACACAAGATGGTCAGGCTGAATTTTTCTACCATCCCTCCAAAGCTCCCCATTTGAAGTGACAAGCTCTGAGACTAGGAAACTTTTGTTCATTCGAATGTTCAAGTTGTGTTGTGCTTTGATTGTTCAAACATTTACTCATGTTAAACATTGTTATTTCATTAACGCATCGTATATGTCTGTTCTGAAGCAATATATTCGTATTCACTATATACAAATTGTTTTCATATTTTTTCTGATATCAACACTCGATTAATAATTCTAAGCCTCTTGAGGGAGGATGACGAAAACGATACCGCAATCTACAATATGCTTTTGAACAGACCCCGCTGATGAGGTACAGGCATCGTTTCAATCCCTAAACACTGGAGTTATAAGGATGATAATCCCTCGTCAACCCATCTGAGCCAAAGAAGTAGGAGTTTTTCTTTTCGAAATTTAAAACCCTTAATCATAACCTGGGGCAGGGTAGTCTCTCAGTTGATCCAAGTGCATAACGAATGGCACCAAAGAGGTCCTTACAAAACAAAGAAAGACTGTGATGGTTCCGAATAATCAATAAAGAAAGGCAGTCATTATCTTTCAAAATAAAAAACCCATTAAGTCAAAACCTATGAAGGAGACTTACAAAACTGGGGCATCCCGCTGACTGTAATTCCAAAAAAAGGAAACAGTTCAGGCAAAAAAAAAAAGAAAGGGATAATAAAAATCAGACAAGAAAGAGGTCTTACAAACCCTCAACAAAAAAAAAGGAATGACTGCCTATTCAGAATAAATCATCAATATCTGAACCATCATTGGAACATCAGGACAAAAACTCAAATAAGGTCTAACGCACGATCAACTTAGTTTAGGTTTGGAGAACATCACGAAGAGCGGGTGGGTACAAATAAAATTTGAGCCTTTATCCTTTGTTTCTTAAACCGTGAACCAAGCCACGTTACAACCCTTAAAAGTCCTAGCTGAAGCATGGGTTAGTTCGAAAGCATACTGTTACGAAAGGTATCCTGACTCCTTAAGGCCTACGGTAAAGGCAAGTTGACATCACGTTTTACAAACATTCACTTGTTTTATGAAAAAAGAATGCATTTTCAAAATCTTCGAGACAGACATAAGCTTTGCATTTTTAACATAACTTTGTCTGCATATGACTTTTTGTTTGAACAGCATAGAAATTCGCATGACGAAAGTCTAATGAACAAGAGTATCTCCAATCAAGGGGCACGGCATGACCATGGTCCATCATCTGGGGTAATCCAATCAAGATTCGGAGAATCTCTCAAAGGCCAAATAGCCTGGGGCAAATCTCCGCCTGAGTCACTTGGGGCATTTCAACAACGAATCTGGCCTGATCAGACACCTTCTGGTAATATGGCAACACAAGCAGCCAGGGGGACCTACCTGCATTCTAAGAGCGTGGACATAGTCGAAAAATACTACGCAAAATCAAAGACCTGCTAGGTTGACACACCTAGGCAAAAATAAGGGCTTCCCGGCGAACCAAAAGGGTTCGGCAAAATGAAGGGATGAAATAAAAAAATTTGTACACCCGGCAAGTCGAAAACCTGAAAAGGCGGCTTGAGCAAAAATGGGTATCTCGGTGGACTGAAAACCCGAAAGGGCGGTCCAGGCAAAAGTTAGGGATTAAAGCGTACGACTATGTCCTGTCATCTTATCATCTGCCTACGAGAAGAAGGTTTGTCCATCAACAACTATCAGCACCTCACAGGTCTTCCTCTCATACCTCAGAAACAGGGGCAATAATGAGTTGCCCAAGCAATCTAATTGTTCTATCCTCCAAGGTACCAAGGTAGGTTCGGTGGAAGAACATAACCAGTACATCTTAATTCCCCAGAGAGTGAGCCAGCAAGTCAGTGCACTCTCGCCAAGCAAAGCTACTATCAAACTTAAGGGAAGTTGGGTATCCTCCAGCAGATCTCAACATTCCCCAGCATATATTCTTAACAAGCATCCCCGGCAGTCTTGATCTAAAGATTGTTCCCCGGTGGTATACAAGACATTCAATGGAGTCATTTCCCCGATACAGTTCAAAGCTTCCCCAGGAGAGTCCAATCTAGTTCCCCAGGAAAGTTGGAATTCATCTCCCCAAGCAGTAAACTTATCCCCAGTAGATTCTGGAAGCTTATCCCTCGCAAAGCACGAACGCGTCTCCCGGCTTTATTCAAAGAGTTATTTCCTTACAAGGATATAACTGGGTTATCCTCAGCCGAAAGCCACGGAAAGAGCGTCCTCGACAAAGTCTTCTTACCCCCAGCGGAGTCTATTAGCACTTCCAACATAACAAAGGTATCCCCAGCAAGTTACCATCAACATTTCAGCAAAGTATCTCTCTCCCCACAGAGTATTCCCCGCAGAGTAATCCATTCTCCAAGTTCATTCCCCAACGGAGTTATCTTCTCCTACCGGTATTCTTGCAACTATCATCCCCAGTGGAGGCAAAAATCTATTCCTCAACAGCAGCCCAGGAGTGACTTCCCGGCACTCGTCAAGGATTTATTTTCCTAAGACGAAAACAAATGTTCATAAACATCACATCTTCATACATTATAACATGCATATGCATCATACTACACGAATCTCCTTAATTTTGAAGACATACAGTTCATGCATCATGATTTTGCATACAATTATGTTTTGCCTTTTCAGGAAAAAGATCAATACCAAAATGATTACTATCAACTATCGCAATTCTTTCTAGATATAGTTTCAGATGTAAACCAGATATGGTGACGTTCTGATGCTGCTTCCAGATTTCCTTCTAGATATAGTTTCAGATGTAAACCAGATATGGTGACGTTCTGATGCTGCTTCCAGATTTCCTTCTAGATATAGTTTCAGATATGACCCAGATATGGTGACGTTCTGATACTGCTTCCAGATTTCCTTCTAGATATAGTTTCAGATATGACCCAGATATGGTGACGTTCTGATACTGCTTCCAGATATCCTTCTAGATATAGTTTCAGATATGACCCATATATGGTGACGTTCTGATACTGCTTCCAGATATCCTTCTAGATATAGTTTCAGATATGACCCAGATATGGTGACGATCTGATACTGCTTCCAGATATCCTTCTAGATATAGTTTCAGATATGACCCAGATATGGTGACGTTCTGATACTGCTTCCAGATATCCTTCTAGATATAGTTTCAGATATGACCCAGATATGGTGACGTTCTGATGCTGCTTCCAGATTTCCTTCTAGATATAGTTTCAGATGTAAACCAGATATGGTGACGTTCTGATGCTGCTTCCAGATTTCCTTCCAGATATAGTCCAGATATGACCCAAATATGGCGACGTTCTGACACTTATTCCAATTGAAGACCTAGACCGGTTCAGTTAAATCGACCCTAAGATTTTCCTGATGCTTATCCAGTCAAAAGCCTTCTTTGGTTCAGTCAGATCGACCATAAGATCTCCCTGATGCTTATCCAGTTGAAGATATTTCAAGACCTTGTCCGGTTCAGTTAAATCAACCCTAAGATTTTCCTGATGCTTATCCAGTCAAAGGCCTTCTCTGGTTCAGGCAGATCGACCCTAAGATCCCCCTGATGCTTATCCAGTAGAAGACACCCAAGATTTTTCTCAACGAGCGTTGTTGAAGTTAAAGTCGCCCAAGATTTTTCTCAACGAGCGTTGTTGAAGTTAAAGTCACCCAAGGTTCTCTCACCGTTCCTGTTGAGGTAGTAACCATCCCTGGTTCATTCATCACTGTTTGAAGCTCCGGATTCAGCTCCTGTAACCAGTCAGGACACATCTATACCAAGCATCTGAAAACCAGCTCCTGCAACGTGTCAGGTACTCATTTGTTCTTTTGCAGGTATGCAGGTTCTCGCTAAGGAATCTCCTACGCGATCAACATCCAGATGGCATCTATAAGCCCATCATCCTATCCAGCAATCTCCAAATGGCATCTATAAGCCTATTCCCCCATCACACTGCTAACATGTGAGCGCAAATTTCTGGGCACTCTAGTGTTCAATCATCTTCTACCTTCGGATTACGAAAGGCACGTCAGTCAATCTGCATCCTCAGGTCTAAGAAGATTGAACAGGGGCAACTGTTGTACCCCAAAATTTGCCCTCCCATATTTCTCAAAACATCTCAACAAAAATTCACAAGACCAACCCGGCGCGTCATATTCAGGTATTCTTTCGTCAAGATATCTCTGATAACGTATTCTCAAATTCAGGTTCGGCTCAAGGGTCAATTCTTTAAAGAAGGTATCCGAATGTGTGAGTTTTCTTGAAGAAATATAGTGAAAAAGTGTGCTGAAAGTGCAGTTTTTGCACACTAAAAAATTCATAACTTGAAGATCGTGACTCGTTTTGAACCCGTTCCGGTGGCCAAAATTCCGTCTTGACATTATCTACGTTTTCATCTCTCACGGCTGGAAGCCAATTTCGATCAGAAGGTCTTCAAAAATGTGGATTTATCAAGTATTTTCGTGCAGAAATTTGTGACAGAAGTTTATTTGCGTCATGTTCAAAAAATCATAACTTGGTCGATTTTCATCGTATCGAGCTGGTTCCGGTGCCAAAATTTCACAAATTGAGTTGGCTACATTTTCACAGAAGGTATTGAGTTCAAACGGTATTCAAAAGGCCTTCGTTTTTTGCTCAGAGTGCGTGACATGCTGAAAATCCTGAATGCTGAATATTATTTCATCTGGGCCGAAACTTCGAAAATTCATAACTCGGTCAATTTTTATCGGATTGGGCTCATATTTTTACACAAGGTCCCTGACTCGTAGATCTACAACTTTTCTTCAAAAGTCGAGACCGGATTATGCACCGATCAATACCAGTTTTTTATTGAAGAACGTGTCAGAGTCGACACTGGAGCCCAAAATAAGTTTGTCTGAGCTGAAACTTCAAAAATTCATAACTAATTCACCGTTTATCCGATTGAGTCGATTTTCGGACATGAGTTAGTTCTTGATGTCGGCTACATTTTATCTTCACATTTCAACTTCAAAAAATGCATTTAAGTCCCTGCGATTTAGCCTGGAAAGTGACGAATTCAAGTGAATATTGGAGGCCCAATTGCACATTCAAAGCCCATTTTCTTTACCCTAATTTCCACTATATAATCACCTTCTTGTCACACAAACCGGGGGAGAAACAAAAAAAGTATAAAAAGAGGAGAAAAGAAGAGAGAAAAAAAACCTTGCCACAATACTGTTAGAATATCAAATTCTTTTAAGAAACCTAAAACCTTGAAATCCTTACTACAAATCCCTCTCTCACTACAAACAAAGCCATCTCAGCTACAAACCAACATCTTATTACTTCTTCAGTAAGGGTAAGGCTGGCTTGATCTCCATGATCCCAAGGGCATAAAAGCATTCATGTCACTACTTTTCCAGTAAGGGTAAGGTTGATTTGATCTCCATGATCAAAAAGAGTATAATCATTCATACATGCCATATTGTGCCTAAACATTAAATTTCTTCATATATTGGCTTTATTTGCATTTTTTGATTTTATCTAATGTGTTCGTGAGATTCAACACTGCAGATTTAGACAGGATCTCATGCAGGTTCATTAAGGAACGTTGAGGCCAAAAGCCAAATGGGCAAAAGCCAAAAGCCAAATGGCCAAAACAGAACATTTTACACATGACCCCAATACGTGGCGAGACAGACATCCTGAGAAGACTAAGGAACGTTGAGGCCAAAAGTCAAATGGCCAAAAGCCAAAAGCCAAATGGCCACGGTAGAAAAACTTATGCATGACACCAATACATGGCCAAACCACTCCAATTCACCTCCAAAAAGGGCCAGACACCCCCTATGGTTTGCTCAATTTTTAATTTTTATTTGTTTTTCCTTTTTATTCTTTTAATTGTTTTTTAATTGTTTTCTTTTAATTCCATAAAATAATTTTCATAATAAATATAAAATACAGAAAAATCAAAAAAATGTTTATTTTATTAATATTAATTTTACTATTATTATTTTTGTAAATAAACTTTAAACAATTAATTAGATTAATTTAGGTTTCAAAACTTTAATATTTTTCTTAATAAATTAAATATGTAGAAATTAGGTTTTTTTTAACTTTTTCATCATTTTTTTTAATAAATAATTTTCTCATCATTATTATTATTATTAATTACTAATTTATTTTGTAAATAAACATGTACATAAATTCTTTAGTAAATTAAGTTAAACTTTAACATTTTTCTCAAATAATTAAAAATAACTTAGAATTAGGGTTTCTTTTAATTTTAATTTTAATTTTCTTATTTCATAAATGCAAAAAAACCTAAAAAACACTTCTTTTATTTCAATAAATAATTAATTAATTTTTAATTTCAATTTAACTTCAAAAGGGTCCAACGCCTTCGTTTCCAATCTTATTTCAATTCGCGCGTTTTATTTCGTTTCTTTTAAATATTTATGTAATTCTCCCAAAGCCATGTAACTCAGACATTTTATATTTCTCGCACTTTAGTTCTTTATTTATTTTCTGTCAAATCGGGTCCTGGTTAATTTTGGCGATGTGGACCCGCGCCTTTTGTAATAGTTTAGAATTTTATCTTTCTCGCAATTTTTAACTGTTAACAAATACATGCAAGAATGAATGGACAAAAATAAAAACAAACGCTAGATCACCAATAACATGACAAGATAAAATATCTGAATCTGACACACAAATCACACACCACCCTTAGGGTACGCCTCACTGTTGCCTTGCCTCGAAAGGTGATCGTCGAGTAGAGGATGTCTTAGTAAGTCCTCATGATCCGGGAACCTGGCATGAGGGTAGCTTCTAAGGTGTCTTCCCATTGCTCCGGTGATCACCATGTCCCGAACCTCGAATTGACCCGAACACCTCCAATGGTGGTGCTACCTACCTCTCAATGGTGGGATGGCACTACTCTAAAGGACATCTACACAGACGAATTCCTTAGGGTAGGTAGACGACTCTAGATACTTGCTCTAATTTCAAAAACAAATCAAAAATACTTTTCACACCAACACATTTTCAAAAAGCTTTCGAAAGCATTTTTCAAACACTCTTGAGGACCGATACAAGAGTCGAACTGGAATTTTCAAAGAAACTTTTTAAAACCCACAGTTGAAAAGCAAACAAACCTTTTTTGAAAACACAAATGAGCAAGTATCTAAGAGCCCATGGATAACCATGGATAGAAAGGGTGCTAACACCTTCCCTTTCTATAATCTACCTCCCGAACCGAGAGCAATCTCTTTAAGGAATTTTTCTGTGCTTTTGTCCTTTCCATTTGGAGAAAATAAAAGACGGTGGCGACTCTTGCTTCCGCGACATTTCGCGAACCAGCGTTAAACAGTCAGTTCCAGATCCACCGATCACAACTGGGATGTCTGCAAAAATCATTCCTAAGTTCCTTGAAAAACAAGTTTTTTACAAAAAATGTTGATGGATGCATGAATGAATGATAATGCAACAGTTACACACAAGTTCACAAACATGGGGTTCAAAGGTTCAACGTTTCAGCATGGAGTCAAGGGTAAAGCCCACCCCAAGGTAAGCACTAACGGTTCAATCACACCTGTAAGACAAGGTTCTAAGAGTTCCCAGAGTCTACATTCCTCCTTCGGATATTGCCAACGTCTTGATTACTCAATAATTATCAATATTCTCAAGAGAAACTCATCCGAGCGTAGCATCACGTAACAACTACTTCCGAATTACTCCGTTATAGTTTTCGCGCTACACCTAAAAAGGCCAAGATGGGTTAGGGTTCTACGATCCTCAATTTCTCTGGCTCCTAGGTCGAAAATAATAATGTCTTCTCGATTACTCGGTAAACAAATATTAAGTTCAAGAGGGCCTTCCATTGAGTGGGGGATTTCATGCCTCCTTCTTCGGGATTACTCCCTCAAAGTTAACATGATTGTACCGCCCGTCCTATTCCTTAAGTGTAACTTAATCCGGGTATAGGATTCGTCCTTTGCAAAAAAACCCAAACAACCCCAATTTAAACACATAATCAAACAAACCAAATAATAATAAAACAGATAAAACAAACTAGGCTTAACCCACTTAGGGATGGACCAGCAAGAGGTCAATCTGTCCCCAGCAGAGTCGCCAATTCTGTAGCGATAAAAAATGTAGCGGGGTAAATCGGAGATCGAATTATTGATTAATTCGTCTCACAAAAGCAAGAGTCGCCACCGCGCTTTATTATTTCCAAGGGAAAAGGGGAAAGAGCGAAATAAAACCCTAAATATGCAATATAAATAATACTTTTAAAAGTAATAAAAATACAAGGCGTTTTTGAAAAGAGATCTATGGTTCGGGGGTTGGTTATACAATGGGAAGGTATTAGCACCCAATGTATCTATAGTACTCTATAGGAACCTTTTGAAATATCTGTTTATTAAAATTGTTCGTTTGATTAAAAATAAATTGTTTTGGCCGAAAAGGGGTACGGACGGTTTTTTGAAGATACGACGACCTAATGTCGAAGTTTTGGCTTAAAAGGTATGAATTTTGAAAAGATTGGATATTTGGGGAAAAATTATCTAAGTTTTAATGAAATGAAACAATTCGCATGATTGGACTTGAGGACATGAAGTCAACAAATTCAATCGTTTTTTCCCTTGGATTTAGACATAAACAGAATAACCAAATAAAGACAAAATAATTAACGGAAAATTATGCAGATAATAATTAAGTTATATATAATTAAATAAACAGATTAAATGGCGTGAACATGCATTTTTTATCTAATATTAATGGAAAATAAAATGTTTTAATAGCTTTCGTTTTTATGCATTTTTTAATATGGACAAAGCATGAGAATTAATTAAAGAAAGTAAAATATTTTAATTCTTAAATGTTTTTTTGTGTTTTCTATTATTTTTATTTTTATGTGTTTTTTAGTATTAATATACAAATTATAAAATGACTTAATATCTTATACTAATTTAAGTATTTTAACTAATTTTTATATAAGGTCCTAATTAATATATAACAAGGCATTGTTCATTAGTAATCAATATAAATAGGAGTAAAATACTTAATTAAACTAAATATGAAAAGAAATGGTTTATTATTTAAAATTAGAAAAAAGGTAAATTAAAATTGGTTTATAAATGTTAAAACAAAAGGAAAGGAAAGCAAAAAAGATGGGCCAAATAGTTTTCAAGGGGCCCAAACGGAAACAAGCTGAAATGGGGGGGGGGGGGGGGTTCTAAGGAATTTGTTGGGCTTAGGCGTAAAACAGGGGTGAGGTCCAAACATCTCATAATTGTTTTTCTTAGGGTTAAACATTGTTTAGTTCTGAGAGAAAGGGATTAGGGTTAAGGTGCACAGAGGCGCCGCTTGCTTGTCTTCTTCGTTCTCATCTTTCTTCTTCTTTCGCCTCTGAGTCCCTTGCCACGGCCACCGGTACCTCGACCTTCTTCTTCCCTCCAACTAGACACTAGGGGCGACGGATTTACGGTACAATTTTCATTTTATTTCGTTAGGTTTGTTGATTACTGCATGTGTTGATTTTGTGTTCATTGATTCTAACTTCAAATTATTGTTTTTACATGAGGTGTACAAAAGAAAGAGAGGGAAAAAAACGTTACCTTTGGGAGATGGAGGAAGAACGGTTGGGTGTGCGTAGGAGGCCGGACGGCGAGGAATACGGCGGAGGCGTGCTAGCTACTGCTTGGTATCCTGGTACTCTGTCTTTTTCTCTTCTTGCTTGCTTCCGTATACTTGATGCTTGGTTGCCTTGATGTTTGGCCTATGATGATGCTGAGTTGCCCGGATGCCTTGTATACTTTTCCTCTCTTCTTCTTGCTTTGAATTTGCCTCTGAGTTGCCTTTGTTGTATGCTTTTTTCTCCTCTTCTTCTTGCCTTGCTACCGTTGCTTTCTTTGTATTAGCCTATGATGATGATTTCTGAGGCCTTGCTTCCGTTGCCTTGAACATGCTATTGTTGGAATGTTTTTTTTTTATTTTGACTAGTTTGCTGTCTATGTTGATGCTTGACTGTTTCTTTCTTCTTCTCGCTGTGATTCTGTACGCTTGAATTTGGTTGCCTATGATGACATACTCTGAGGCTTTCTCGTGGGTTTGGAAATTGGTTTTATGGTTTTTTGTAAGGATTGACAGGTTTTATGGTTTGAGGCCATAAGTTTTACTGGTTTTAGGCCATATTGGTTTAAAGTTTGGTGATGGCTTTTACTGGTTCATGGTTCTTGACATGGTTTAAGGTTTTGAAATGGTTAAGGGTCTGGTTTTTTGGGACAGCAGGTTCTGGTTTTCTGGTTTATATTGGTTGTCTTACTATAGCTTAGGCTTTGAAAAATGGCTATGGTTTTGGTCTTGAATGCAGGTTATATGTTTTTATGGTTTATGCTGGTTTATTGCCATGGTTACTCCGGTTTATGCAGGTTTAGGCCATGGTTTAACAGCTTATGGAACATGTTTGTGGTTTAGGCCATTAGGTTTTAGAGCTGGACAGTAGGTTGTGTTTGAAAGGGTGGTGCTCTTGTTGGACAGCAGGTTCTGGAAACTTATGGTCTTGAGAGGTGGCTTGATATTTTGTTTTTACAATTCTTGGTTCTAAGGGCTCTAAACAGGTTTTTCCCACTCTCTTCTTTTGAAGGGTTTGTTGTGTTATATCCGTTGCTGGCCTTGAGGTTTATGGTATCAGGTTATGTATATTTTACTATATTTTTCTGATATCTCTGCACATTACTGCTTCATCCGGTTTGTTGGTATTCTTTTCTATGCTTTCTCTATTTCTTACTGCATTGCTGCTGTTCTGTTTGCTATCTATTTCCTGCCTAAGCCAAAACCTGTAAAACCACACTCTTCCTCTCTTCTCTCTCTTAAGTACAAATAGACATTAAAATGATGCTATGTACTTTATTTGTTCTGAAAAAGCAAACTGGAAAATGATGTAAAATGGAAATGTATTATGCTTGCACATTTGGTTTAAACTGCATGCTTCTCTTTGTCTACTGCATGGGAGCCTTTGATTTTGGCCTCTTCTTATATTTGGCATGTTTACGTTGCATTTTGCTTGTGTTGAAAATGTATATGTTGTTTGTATTATGCATTTTATGTTGATTTTGAAATATGCTGTCTTGCTTTTTTTTGAAATATGCAGTGGATTTTGAAAATGCAGTTTTCAATTAAAATGTGCAATTTTTGACAAAAAAATGAATTTGTGCATATTTAAATTTGTGCATTCATTTTTATCAATAAAAATTCATCCCTTTTTGTGAACCGGGAGAAATCACGTGATTTGCAAAAAGGGTAAAACTGATTCCAGCCGTTTGCTTTTAATGATGAACACTAAAATTAATTTTTTTGCTTTTAATTATATTCATTTCTGACTTTTTTCTTTTAATTTTTTGCAGGTAAAATCAAATGAGCATTGGATAGAAGATGAAGATTTAGAACTTAGGAAAAAATTAGGATAGTTTTTATTTCATTTTAAACATTGTAAAAATTATCATTGTAAATACGTTGTAAATAAATACGGTATTTAAACAATAATTGTAACAATTAGAATAAAATGAATAAAACTCCAATATTTACCAATTAATTCTTTTCTTCTTTGCAATTATTTGTTTTATCATTTATAATTCTTTAAATTATATAATAACTGAAAAATCAATTCCAATTATTTAAATTTAGAATGATAAATAATTAAACAAACATCATTGACCAATTAACTTCTCTTCAATTAATTATTTCATTATTTATAATTCTTCTAAATTATAATAACTGAATATAAAATTTCAATTATTTAAACCTAGAACAATAAATAATTAAATAACATCGTTTGATCAATTAATAACCTTCTTTTCAAATATTTATTTTATTATTTATAAATCTTTAAATTATATAATAACTGAAAAGAAAATTCCAATTATTTAAATTTAAGATAATAAATAATTAATAAACATTGTTTGATCAATTAATAAACTTAGCGTTCAAAAATAAACAGCTCTCGACTTGAAAAAGTTATGCATTTTAAAATCAATAGATCAAAACGCTTGCAATGTAATGATGCAGATGGGAGATGGTATCTTAGGTCAAAATTTGGGGTACAACACCAACACTGAGGAGGATATGCTGAAAGTTCTCTTCCAGTTCTTTGACCCTTTGCATCATTGTTCACATTTCCTGACTACCAACTTGTGCCTACTTTGGAGGAATTTTCTCAACTCTTGAGGATTCCTATTCTCAATCAACTACCCTTCAATGGTACAGAAAGAGATTCAAATCCAGAAGATGTTGCTCAAGCCCTGCACTTTCACTCATATGATGTCACAACACATTGGGAAATAAGAAGTGGTGTCAAAGGCTTCTTGTCAAAGTTCTTATTTGAGAAGGCCCAAAGCTGCTGGAATTCTTTGGACTTACAAGCTTTTTAGGAGATTGTATCTCTTCTCATCTATGGGATGGTCTTGTTCCCTAACCCTGACCAACTTATAGATGTGAGTTCTGTCAAAATCTTCATGGCTCGCAACCCAGTGCCTACATTGCTTGGGGATATCCTCCACTCTTTTCACACTCGTACAATGAGGAAAATATGTGTTCTCATGTGTTGCACTCCTCTACTGGCAAGATGGTTTATTTATCATCTTCCCCAATCAGTTTTGAAGAATGAGCAAGGTTTGAGGTGGTCACAACGGTTAATGACCCTTACACATTCAGATATTCATTAGTGTTCTCGATCAAAAGAGAATGTTATTATCATTGACCGTTGTGGGGAATTTCCTAATGTCCCTCTACTTGGCATTAGGGGAGGCATCACCTACAACCCTTTATTGGCTCTGAGACAGTTTGGGTATGCCCAAAGGGATGGCCCACATAACATGTTGATTCAAGGATTGGTTTTCGACTTCGACAACGACAATCAAGGACTCCGACAAAGGTTCATCCAAGCTTGGAGGATGCCGAACAAGGTGGATAGTAAGACCTTGGGACACAAGAATTCCATCCCCATTGAGCCTTACCTCGAGTGGGTTCGAACCCGCGCCCAAAGTCTTGTGATGCCTTACCCCTCCATTCTCCCTGTGATTATAGAGCCTGTTATGGAAAGAGAGGTTCCATACACCCTCCTACATCCTGACATGCCAACATCACTCGAAGATTTACAAAGGAGTTGGATACAACTCAAGGGAGAGTGCGATACTTTCGAAGCCCAATTCTACGCAAGTGAGAAGAAGGTTTTGGAACTCACTCGTCAACTTCACGAAGAACAGACTCTCAACACCTACATTGCACCAAAGAGGATGCATAACGTCTTTTTACCTTAGAATTTTGTATTATTTTGCCCATGGGGCATTGATGTACTAACAAATTCTATCTTATTAATATGACGTGTGTTCCTTTTTTGTTTAAAACAAATTTGAATTTCTAAATTCTTGAATGCATTACATGAATACATATCATTCATCATATGCATAAACAGGTATTCACACTAAGTTTCCTCATCTCTCTGCTGTTTATTTCAGCAAGATGGATATTGAACAAATGGTCAAAGATTTGCAAGACCAGAATTCATAATTTCAACAGCTACTCTTGACCCTGGCCAAGGGGCAGGAGGAGCTCAAGACTCTACTAGAGAAGGAGAAAGAGAAAAAGAAGAAGAAGAGAGCTGGTGTGGCTATCTTGGGTAGAAGATTTGAAGGACAAGCCAGACAGACTTTGGATTTCCCATCAACATCTGAAGAGGGGGGAGGAAAAGGTAAAGGAACTGCAGTGCCATCTGAGTCTGAAGCTGAAGAAGAAGAGGATGAGGACTATTCTGAACAGCAGTACCCGCCGGCGGATGACAAATACAAGAACTTGGAAGAACGTCTAGCTGCTATGGAGATACAGAGAGTGTCTGGGCTAGACTTTGAGGAGTTAGGTCTGGTATTTGGAATTGTAATCCCTCCTAAATTTAAAGTGCCACTGTTTGCTAAGTATGATGGGGTGTCTTGCCCAAAGATGCACCTATGATCTTATGTCAGGAAAATTCAACCACATTCTTCTGACAAAGATCTATGGGTCCACTTTTTCTAGGACAGTTTATCAGGGACGCAACTAGATTGGTTTTACGAGTTGGAGATGTCTGATGTGCATAATTGGGAAGATTTGGCAGCCGCATTCTATAAGTAGTATCAATACAATGCCGAATTGGCGCTAACTCGTACTCAGCTACATAGTATGGCTATGACTACCAATGAGGGTTTCAAAGACTACGCCCATAAATGGAGGGACTTAGCCGGAAGGGTACAACCACCATTATCTGAAAGAGAACTAGTGGACATGTTCTTGGGTACTCTGTCAGGTCCTTTCTTTAATCACCTGATTGGAAGCTGCTCTGCAGGTTTCACTGAGTTGATTCTAACTGGCGAGAGGGTGGAAGCCGGTATTAGAAGCGGGAAAATTCAGAAATATGCATCTACCTCTGCTGCTGCAAAAAATCCCTTCACTGCAAAGAAGGAAGTGTCTGCAGTCTATACCTAGAGAAATTAGGGAAGAACCGAAAGACGACCAACTGTGGGGGGCCGTTATGATTCAGAAGTCTGCATCAGACCAGCCGAGAAACAATCAGCCGAGGAATAACCAGCAAAGGGTGGAAAGGCCTGTAAGGCAATTCACCAAGATAAATATGACTCTTGCTCAAGTCTTACCCCATCTCTTGAAGTTGAACCTGGCCATGCTAAAGGAGGCCCCTAAAAATCCTAACACTTCATCTCCATATTACCATCCCAACGCCAGATGCGCGTACCACTCAGAAAGCCCAGGGAACGACACCAACAATTGTTGGGCCCTGAAGAACAAGATACAAGATTTGATTGACGCCAAGGAAGTTGAATTTGAAGCTCCTGAAAATCCAAATGTTATCTCTGCACCGATGCCTAGGCATGGGCACAATGCCAGTGTTGTGGAAGAAGATCTGTTTATTTCTATTGTGGATGAACTGTTAACTCCTCTCCTAACCGTCAAGATGAATTTTTTAAAATCTGGGGTGTTCCTAGGTTGTGACCAAGATTGCCATGCTTGTCTGTCCTCCCCATTTGAATGTCATCTTTTAAAGAAAGGAATCCAACGATTGATTGATAACAAGGAAATTTTGTTTGAGAAAGCTCCCATCTCACCCATTCCAGTTTCAGAAGTTTCGATAATAACCATATACGCCAATCCTTCTAGGGTTCCTAAAAAACCAGTTAGGATTAAATCTGCTCCTGTGACTACTCTGTTAAAGATAACAATGCCCGGGCCAACCCCGTACAAAACTGATAAAATGGTACCATGGAACTATGGTGGAGAAATATACTACCATGGTGTCAAACAGATTGAATAGGCCATTGAAGAAGAAAGCTCTAAGGAAGATAATCCCGACATCAGTAACATTGCTGGAACAAGCAAAATTACTCGTCGTGGAAGAATATTTTCTCCAGAGATTGCTCCTCCAACAGCAGTCTTTGGACCCGCGGCTATTCCGAAGATTACACCTATACCCGTAACTGTACCTGCAAGTGTACCCGCCAACGATGACAATACAATTCCCATCCCTGTTTCCGATGTTGAGAAAAAAGGAAAGAATGTTCAAGAGGAGCTTGTCTTGACGAAGGCTCAGTCACTAGTTATTCCTGATACATCGCAGAAAGAGATGGAAGAGATTCTGAGGATTATTAAGAAAAGTGATTACAATGTTGTTGAACAACTGGGGCAGACCCCCTCCAAAATATCTATGTTAGCCCTGCTGCTGTGCTCTGAGGCACATGCTAAAGCTTTGGTCAAGTTTTTGAAAACGGCCCACGTGCCACAAGAAACCTCCGCTGATCAATTCCAGGAATGTGTGGCCAGCTTAACAGCTGACAATGGCCTGGGATTCTCCGATGCAGACTTGACTTCGAAAGGGAGAAAACATAATGATGCGCTACATGTCTCGGTGGAGTGTAGGGGAACCACCCTAGCTCATGTCTTGGTTG
This sequence comes from Vicia faba, assembly GCA_948472305.1. NCBI lineage: Eukaryota > Viridiplantae > Streptophyta > Magnoliopsida > Fabales > Fabaceae > Vicia > Vicia faba. The sequence goes on along the minus strand of OX451741.1, from coordinate 1,433,378,408 downwards.
ATACTGGGTCGTCTCTAAATGTCTTTCCTAAGAAAGCCTTGGATATGTTGGATTGTGAAGGCCTAACCCTGAAACCCAGCAACATCATTGTCAGAGCCTTTGATGGTTCTAAGAGGATGGTCCATGGAGAGGTGGACATCCCGATCAAGGTAGGTACCCAGACGTTCAATTCAACATTCTACGTGATGGACATCCGTCCTTCCTATTCTTGCCTGTTGGAGAGACCTTGGATCCACCATGCTGGAGCTGTCACTTCTACTCTGCATCAAAAGCTCAAGTACCCTGTCCAGGGGAAAATTATAATTGTTCATGGCGAAGAGGAATACATGATCAGTCATCTTAATTCTTTCCGTTATATGGAATTAGATGGCGAATTCATAGATACCCCTTTCCAACACTTCGAAGAAGTTTCTGAAGAGATAGCGGCGACCAAGACAGTGTCCTCAACTCCTGTGATCACAAGACCTCCGCCTCGGATGTATTCTTTAAAGGATGCTAGGGCCATAGTGGAAGAAGGTGGATCCACTATCTGGGGGCAGCTTCCCGACTTTCCTTTCAAATCAGACAAATTCGGCTTGGGATTTACTTCGACTGGTCAGAAGGCCGTGCGCTGCTCCCGTGCCGGAGGGCCACCTGTGAAGATCAGCCATCGAGGGGTTAATACACTAGAGGACAGTGAGGAAGAGGGCAGCTTGTAAGATTGGATTTTCCCTACTGTTGATGGAGGACTGTGCAATTGGGAAGCAAAAGACTTCGTTCCGATTACTTTCATAAATCAGTATTTTATCTTTTCCATTTCTGTTGGACTATAATAATTCACAAACAATTCGTACTTTTTCAACCTTGTGTCTTACCCGAGGCACATAGGTCCATTTGTAAGGGTTCTTATTTCATTTTCATATGTCATTTTAATGAATCATGGACGCTTTTCATATTTAAACCTTTTGTGCTCATTGTCTTTCTTTTACATTTTGTTGTTTTAAGATGGTTATGCCCTTACACACACCCACACTCACAAATGCAGGTACCCTTCCATTCTGGAACCCATGGGTAACGATACTTCTATAGCCTTCAGTAACTCTGAAGATCTGATCTACCAAGCTGAATACTAAGGTGAGGAAGATTGTGAGGTGCCATAGGAATTGGCCAGATTACTACAGCAAGAGGAAAGAGCAATTCAGCCTCATGAGGAACAGTTGGACACAATTAACTTGGGCACTGAGGATGACAAAAAGGAAATTAAGATAGGTGCCAATCTAGAGCCGAGTGTCAAGGAGCGCCTAATTCAGCTACTACATGATTATGTTGATATCTTCGCATGGTCATACGAAGACATGTCGAGACTTGATACAGACATTGTGGTACACCGTCTCCCCACAAGAGAAGACTGTCCACCAGTTAAGAAAAAGGTCCTCCGCATAAGACCTGACTTGTCCTAGAAGATCAAAGCAGAAGTTATGAAGCAGTTCAATGCTGGATTTCTGGCTGTTACTTCCTATCCATAATGGGTTGCTAACATTGTGCCCGTGCCTAAAAAAGACGGTAAAGTCAGAATGTGCGTGGATTATAGAGACTTAAACAGGAACAACCCTAAAGATGACTTTCCACTTCCGCACATCGACATCCTGGTTGACAACACAGCTCAACACAAAGTATTTTCTTTCATGGACGGATTCTCAAGCTATAACCAGATCAAAATGGCACCTAAGGACATGGAGAAAACTACTTTTGTTACACAGTGGGGTACGTTCTGCTACAAAGTGATGCGATTCGGACTGAAGAATGTCGGGGCAACCTATCAACACGCCATGGTAGCTTTTTTTCATGATATGATACATCATGAGATAGAGGTCTACGTAGATGACATGATAGCCCGATCACAAACTGAAGAAGAACACCTTGATCATTTACAGAAGCTTTTTGTCAGGTTGAAGAAGTACAAGCTCAGACTGAATCCAAACAAGTGTACATTCAGAGTCCGATCCGGTAAACTCTTAGGTTTCATTGTCAGCAACAAAGGAATCGAAGTTGATCCTGCCAAAGTCAAAGCTATACAAGAAATTCCCGCTCCTCGCACTAAGAAGGAGGTTAGAGGTTTCTTGGGATGCCTAAACTACATTGCAAGGTTCATTTCTCACCTAACATCTACCTGTGAACCAATCTTCAAGCTGTTGAAGAAAGATCAGGTAGTTCGATGGAATGATGATTGCCAAATTGCTTTTAATAAAATTAAGGATTATTTTCTAGAACCTCCTATCTTGATGTCACCCGTCGAAAGAAGACCACTAATCATGTATCTGACCGTCCTAGAGAATTCAATGGGGTGCGTACTAGGCCAACATGACGAGTCTGGCCGAAAAGAGCATGCCATTTATCACCTTAGCAAAAAGTTTACCGACTGTGAGACCCGATACTCACTGCTCGAGAAAACTTGTTGCAATTTGGTATGGGCTGCTCGCCGGCTAAGGCAGTACATGTTGACTCATACCACTTTGCTGATATCTAAGATGGATCCGATCAAGTACATCTTTGACAAGCCTGCTCTATCTGGAAGAATAGCTAGATGGCAGATGACCCTGACGGAATACGACATACAGTACACGACCCAAAAAGCTATAAAGGGGAGTGTACTAGCTGACCATCTGGCTCATCAAGCTGTCGAAGATTACCAATCCATGAGGTTTGACTTCCCTGACGAGGACATCATGACATTGGACAACATTTAAGAGAATAGACCATATGACGGACCTGAACAAGGATCCCAATGGACCCTGTACTTTGATCGGGCCTCCAATGCACTTGGCAACGGTATTGGCGCGGTACTCATCTCCCCAGAAGGTTGCCATACTCCTTTCACCGCCAGACTTTGCTTCAATTGTACAAACAACATGGCAGAATATGAAGTTTGCATCTTTGGACTCAAGGCTGCCATAGACTTGGGAATCAAATCTTTTATTGTATTTGGGGACTCAACTTTGGTCCTCAGTCAGATCAAAGGAGAGTTGGATACTAAGCATCCGAACCTCATCCCTTACAAAGAACATGTCTTGACATTGTTACCACATTTCGAGCAGATTACCTTCGAGCACTTCCCGCGAGAAGAGAATCAGCTAGCAGATGCACTAGCTACAATGTCATCCATGTTTAAACTTAACTGGGATAATGAGGCTCCCCAAATCATCATTGAACGGATGGACGAACCTACGCATTGTCACGAGATTAACACCAAAGAAGTAGTGAACCAGCCATGGTTTCATGAAGTCAAAAGGTATCTCGAGGCGCAGGAATATCCTAAAGGAGCTTAAGTCAATGAAAAAAAGTTCTTAAGGAGATTCTCGACAAAGTTCTTCCTAAGTAATGGCATCCTATACAAGCGCAATCATGATTATGTTCTACTCTGTTGTGTGGACAAGGTTGAAGCTAAAAGAATTATGGATGAATTGCATGAAGGTACCTTCGGCACTCACTCTAGCGGTCATACGATGGCTAAGAAGATTCTAAGGGCAGGCTATTACTGGTCTACCATGGAAGCTGACTGTTATCAGCACTTCCGTACTTGTCACAAATGTCAAATCTATGCAGACAAGGTGCACGTGCCTCCAGTTCCTCTAAATATCTTAACAGCTCCTTGGCCATTCGCAATGTGGGGAATCGACATGATTGGAGAGATAAAACCTACATCATCTAATGGACACCACTTTATTCTGGTGGCCATTGACTACTTCACCAAGTGGGTCAAAGCAGCAACCTTCGCATCCATTACTAAGAATGTTGTTGCCCGCTTCATCAAGCAGAACCTTGTATGTCAGTACGGTATCCCCGAAAGGATCATCATTGACAACGGTACAAACCTTAACAATACTATGATCACTGTCTTGCACGAGCAGTTCAAAATTCAACATCACAATTCATCTCCCTACCGGCCAAAGATGAACGGTGTTGTCGAAGTTGCGAACAAAAATATCAAGAAGATCATACAAAAGATGACAATCACCTACAAGGACTGGCATGAAATGTTACCGTTTGCTCTTCATGGGTACCGTACCACGACACACACATTAACTGGGGAAACACCCTATTCCTTGGTATACGGCATGGAGGCTGTTTTACCTATCGAGGTTCAGATTCCCTCCTTGAGAATCATGAAGGATGCTGGTTTGAGTGAAGACAATTGGATTCAGACCCGACTTGATCAACTTAACTTGATTGATGAAAAGAGACTTACTGCTGTTTTCCACGGTCAGACGTATCAAAAACGGATGATCAAGGCTTTCAACAAGAAAGTCAGACGCCAGACATATCAAGTCGGGGATCTGGTAATCAAGCGCATCATTTTGCCGCAAAGTAATCCCAGGGGAAAATGGACTCCTACCTACGAAGAACCATTTGTGATCAAAAACATCTTTTCTGGTGGGGAAATGATCTTAACCACCATGGACGGCGACGATCTGCCGCACCCTGCGAACGTAGACATAGTCAAAAGATACTACGCATAAATGACCCGCTAGGTTGACACACCTAGGCAAAAAAAAGGGCATCCCAGTGAATCGAAAACCCGAAAGGGCGATTCAGGCAAAAATTAGGGATAAACAAAAATATTTGTACACCCGGCAAGTTGAAAACCCGAAAGGGTGACTTGGGCAAAAAAGGGTTTCCTGGTGGACTGAAAACCTGAAAGGGCGGTCCAATAAAAAGTTAGGGAATTAAAGCGTATGACTATGTCTTGTCGGATAACTTTAAGGACAATCTCTTCACTGACAAACTCTGAGCTTCTGATCAACTCAATCATCTTCGGACGAAGCAACGGATGGATAAGATATTCGGAGATACGAAGGCTATAGTGGAATGGGAACCCCATGGGATTTTTTACACACATATCTATCTTTCTTTGTATAAATTTTTCTTACTTTTATGACACCATCCTCTTACTAGGATGTCTCTCTCCTTTGTACAAAACACTTATTCAAAGTAAATACAAAGATGTCTCTTTCAAAGTACAAAAAACTATTTGCCTTCTTTTCTTTTACACTTGTGTTTTTATTTGCAAAAATCGTCAAATGATTCATTGATGAACATATGCATTTGAACATAATTACTGTTCACAAATAAACAGGATGGAAAAGAACAATTACTGACAGACTGAAAGGATAGGAAAACGTATTTAGGCTATTCCATGAGCAATCCTTACAGTATATCATCTAGATCCCCAGCGGAGCTAAAACCTTGAAATACATATCCCCAGTGGAGTTATAATTTCAAACCCTTAATTCCCATCAGAGTTAAGTTTTCAAACTCCCAATTCACAGCGGAGCAAAAACTTTGAGTTACAGATTCCCGGCGGAGATGAAACCTTCTTCCCCAGTCGAGTTAAGATTTCCAATTACCAATCCCCAGCGGAAACCATCCAGTTTCTCCATTCTCCCCAGCAAGTTACCTTGAAGCCTGGAAGTCAACCAGATAACAGTTAACTTTTGTCTCTCCCCAACCTAGGATAACATCCCAGTAGAGTGGCAGACGGTCGAAAATTCCTGAACTTACTCTCCAATAGTAAGCCTTCTTCCCAGAGTTCTTACTCCCCAGCAGATTGAAGATTCTCATTCTCAATTCCCCAGTGAAGTCACCAAAGTTTTCATTACTCCTCAACAAAATGAAGATTCTCATTCTTAGTTCCCCGCAGAAATCATCAGAGTTTTCCCTATTCCCCAGCCGAGTAAGGATTCCCATTGTGTAATCCCCAGTAGAAGTCATCAAAGTTCTCTGGATTCCCCAAGCAGATTACTCAGGCAGTATATGACAATACTCCAACATCAAGACATGAAGGATTCTCACATCCCCACAGAAGTTTTCAAGGATTTATTTTCCCCAACAGTCACCAAGGATTCCTCATCCTCAGCAATCAAAGATTTTGAATCTCCAACAGCGGTCAAGGATTTATTTTCCCCGGTAGCAGTCAAAGATTTTGGTATCCCTAGTTGTCAAGGATTTATTTTCCTCAGCAAGACGACAAATCAGCTTACATGCACATACATTACATCCATATATCATAAACATTGATAAAACACATTTATTGCATCATACATTTCATGCAACATAACTCTGTGTTTCAGCTAACATTTTACCCTTTTCAGGATAAGATTAACAAGCTATCATTAACAGTATACAATCATGATACAGTACATATACACTCCAAGACGCGGAAGTCATTCTGTTGCTCATTCAGATTCAAATTTCAGAGACAGTTCAGATACGCTCCAGATACGGATGCCATCCTGATACTTATTCAGATTTCAACTATCAGATACAGATTAGATACGCTCCAGACACGGAAGCCATTCTATTTCTCATTCAGAGTCAACTATCAATTTCAAATTCAGATACAATCCAGACACAGAAGTCGTTCTGTCACTTATTTAGATTCTAATTCAGATACGCTCCAGATACGGAAGTCATTCTGTCACTTATTCAGATTCTAGTTCAGATACGCTCTAGACACGGTTGCCATTCTGTCACTTATTCTGATTCTCCCTAGCTCAAAGACGCTCCAGACACGGATGTTATTCTATTGCTCATACAACTCAGAGACGCTCCAGACACGGATGCTATTCTAGTGCTTATTCAGATTCAACATTCAGATACAGCTTAGATACGCTCCAGATACGGATGTTATTCCTTTGCTTATTCAGATTCAGTCTCCAGATACAGCTCAGATACGTTCCAGACACGGACACCATTCTGATACTCATTCTTTTGACTTACAACTTACAACTCAGCAAACATTCTTGGATGGCATCTTTAATCCCATCTCTGACAAGATTTTATCACATCTCCAAATGGCATCTTTAAGCCCATTTCCTCAACTACATTTTGACGAGTGTAAATTTACGGGCACTCTAGTGTCCAATCATCTATTACCTTCGAGTCACGAACAACAAAGCTCGCCAATCTAACTCTTCAGGTTCAAGAAGATTGAACAGGGGCAGCTGTTGTACCCCAAAATTTCCCCTCTCATATTATCAAGATTTTTCCTCACAAGACTTCTTGAATTCCAGACAGGATTAAGGTTTGCTCAGCTCAAGACCTCACCTTGCACTGATAGCCTGAAATTAGGGTTTGAGTTTGCATAAGGATTTTTGGACCATCAATGCTTCATGTGACTTTCATACACCATCTTGGACCCCTAAGATTGCTCATACCAAGTTTCAAGGCTTGAATCACATTTTTGCCAAGTCAATTGGAGAGTTGACCTAAAAATCAGCTGTATTGAGAAAAAGTCAACCATGGCCAATTTACAGTCAAACTTCATAATTTTTGATCCACAATCACATTCTAGGCTCCTATGTACCATTTGATAAAGTTTGGACCACCACTCCTTAAGAAATTTGATCAAATCATCAAAAGAGCAAAATGGTCAAAATTAGGGTTTTGACTGAGAAAGGGAAATTTCTGATTTTTGACCTAGCCAATGACCAATTGGGTTCAAGAATGATTTCAAGGACTCAATAGCATCATCTTAACCTAATCACATAGTTCAAAAGATCTCAAATGCATAGGATTGACAGATGAATTTTGCAGTCAACTGATCAAAAATCAATTGTACACTGAAAAATCAAACTTTGACTTTTTGGTCAAAATCAAGTGCCAAGGGTCATAATTCATCAAGATATGTCAAAATGTGAAACTTGTTAACCAAGAAACCTAATTTTGAAAATTAGGGTTTTAATTTGAAATTTTTCATAACTTAGAATTTTTCTAAGTTATGAAAATTTCTTATTTTTTTCCAACTTTACATAACTTTTACACCATGATGCAATTGGATTCAAAGAAAACTTCCAACATGAAAGTTGTAGTACTCCATGAAATCTACAACTTTCATTCACAAAGTTTTCCAAAAAGATGCTTGGATCTCAAGTTATGATTTTGTGAAAAAGGGTCCATAAACCGTTTAACTTAGTGAAATTTTGCCCTACTTTAGGCAGATTTTTGACCTAACTTCATGGCAATTTTTCACCAAGTTACAAGAGGTATCTCAAAATTCATTTCAAATATGGATTGTAGAGAATTTTACAAGCTTTCCAAAATGTCCAAGAAATCCCCAAGATCATTTATGGTTAGGGAGAATCAAAGAAATGAAAATGACAATTTATCACTTTTGTACAAGGCATTTTCACAATGTTACAAGTTGCGAATCAGTTTCAAACATGCTTTTACTTGGTATTACAGGTCCTAATCCTTTCTACACTCCATAATTGAATGCTAATACATTGGATATTTGCTTTATTCTGATCTTTGAAGCATTGCACAATGAATTAATCCATTTATGGCATAAAGTTCATAATACCATTTTGATAAAGCAAGACTTTTACAACTTTGCATTTCTTGAGCCATGGACCTAATCTCTTTTTGAAAACAAGATCCAGAGTTATTAGGAAAAGTTTACCAACTCTCATCATCTAAGGAACTAGCAAGTACAAGCTTTGGTATTGTCACTTCAAACTTTTCTTCAAAAGCAAGAAACTTGCAAAAGTCAATACAACTCATCCATATGATAAAGGAAAGCCTTGGCTTCATTTCAAACAACCTCAAAACATTGTAACAAGCCTAAGACACGAATTCATAACTTTTCAAACACCCTAAAACACAAAAATTCCATTTTTCTTCCCAAACAGGGCATCTTTTGCAGAACCTTGGCCAAATTAATATTGGCTCATGCGTTTTTCTTTGAAACACTTCAAACACATTACATACCTCCTACCTAAACTATCCAGGCCCTTGTCTTGCAACTGTGTGCCCTGTTTCAAGCTTCACCATTTTCATTTTGAAGGTTTGCAGGTTGACTCGTGCAGCAAGATTCAGGCATCTACAAGGCAAGTTGAGCATTGGAGAAGCTTGAGAGAACTTCAAGGAAGCTCACAAGAACTTCAGGCCTCACTCAAAGTTCCCACATTGCCATATCCAAACTCAACTGAACAAGGTATTTGTCAAGTTTCTATCTCTCTATTTAGGCATCCTTAGGTCGCGATTTATGAAGCAAAAATGTAGTCCTTAACTTGCTTAAGCTGTACATATGCGTAGTTTCCATTTATATTAAGTGAGCTAAGAGTATTTGATTGTTGAAGTTCATGAAAAAACTAGGTCAGAAATTAGGGCCATTAAAATTCTCCTTGGTCTTTTAGAGTTAGGTCATGTTCTTTATATCATTGGAATCGTGAGTTCATGAGCTACATTTTTCATGTTACAAGTTTTTGATTTTATGCAAAGAATAGCAAGATACAGGTTGAAAAGGAAACATGCGCGTTTATTGTCTGGAGGTCAGGGACGAAGTTAGCTTGGGCTTGGGCTTGTTGTCTCTACTTTTTGCACTCCCCCTTTTTACTTTTACACCCCCCTGACTTATTATTTTATATTTTTGTAATTTCTTGCATATTTTTATTTTTTGTGCTTGCATTAATTTTTTCCAAATGATAAAAAATACCCAAAAATATTTTCTTTATTTTTTGCATAATAAATGGTTTATTAAGATTTTATACTTTATTTTCTTAAATAAAACTTGTAAATAATTTGAAAATATTATACATTTTATTTTATTATATTATACATATAAAATACTATTTTCTCACATATTTTAATTTTTTTTAATATTTATACATAATATTATTATTACTTTTCTTGTACATAAATGAGTAAAATAAATATTAGAAAACAATATTTTCTATTAAATCAAAATTAGGGTTTCCCCTTTCAAAAATAATAAGATTATTTTTTCTTATTTTTAGGACTTAGATAATTTTATTTTTTCATACATAAAGCAATTACAAAACATTTTTTGCATATTTACATTTTATTGCATATTTAAATAATTGTTTATTTATTTATTGTACAATAAATTCAATTGGGTTGTAATAGTAAATTAGGGTTTTATTTTGAGCAATATCCCCCATTCAAAACTTGTATCCCCCCTCCCATAATATTGTTGTAATAGTTTAGATTTACTTTACGCAATTTATCGCATTATATACATGTTTAGTAAATTAGGGTTTGTATGATAAGACAAAAAAATCAAACAAATAGCATGACCTAATTCAAGATAAACAAAATGCATGAAAAATGATAACACTTTGCACACAAACACCTCTAGGGTTTCACCCACTTGGTTTCCTTAAAACATGGCCATGGTATGCATGCTAGGTATCTTGGCAAAACAAAACAATACAAAAAGATCATAGTCCCTCGATGACGCTATCAAAAGGTTGCCTACAAACAAATGATCTTGGTCCCTAAAACTTGCTAAGATACTTGGCACCATTGCTATCATGGTCATACGATGACCCACGCCCGTCCCGTTTAACATCCAAAGATAGGGTTATCTACCAAAACAATGGTAGGTTAACAACATTAAAGGAATAAAATGTACAAGAAATACTTTTGAGTAGGTAGAATTCTTCTAGTTACTTGATTAATTTGCAAACAATCCTTGCTATTTTCAACAACAAATACACACATTTCAAAACATTTCCAAACAAATTTCAAAACATTGAAACATTTTTCAAAAGAAAAACATCTTTGTATACATTCTTACGAACGAGAATCATTACAAAGATTGCCTAAACAAAGGCCTCTTTTCAAAATACTTTCAAAACCACATAAAGCACCATTTCAAACAATTGAAAAAGCAAAGCAAGTGATCTAAAACAAGTAACTAAGAGCCCATGGAAAACCATGGATGAAAAGGGTGCTAGCACCTTCCCTTTTCATAATCTACCCCCCGAACCCAAAAACAATCTCAAAGGTCTTTCCTGTGCTTTTTTACCTTTCCTTTTGGATAAAATAAAAGTCGGTGGTGATTCTTGCTAAACCGCAACATTTGCGAACACAAATGCAAAACCTCAAGTCAGTTCTCCCACCGTATCAAACTTGGCAATAACCTCGGGTATTGGAACATCCTCTAGACCGGTGAAGGATATTTGATCAAGAACAGGAACTCCTAGTAGTTGAGAGAATTCTTCCATTGTATGCACCAATTGATAATCGGGAAAGGTGAAACAATGATGTATGGGGTCAAAGAACTGAAAGAGCACCCTCAACATGTCTTCATCATAGCTTGAGGTAACCAGGTTGAGAAGTCGACCATATCTTTTGGTGAACGGAGAATTTTCGGGAACCCTTGATGCTAACTTCTTGAATTGAGGAGGTACCCTTACGAAGTTGATTTGGATGGTATTTCTGTAGGTGGAAGCCATATCCTACAAAATAGAACAAAGATAAATCCCCTTAGTCCTTGAAATGATTAGTGAAAATGTTATGGCATGATGTCATGATGCTATGCTTGATCAAATAATCATACACAAACAAAGAACACAAGGTCTTAAGTTTAGAATTACATGTGGTTTATAGGAAAGTACCCTCTTGAAGTTTAGTTGGTTCAACCTATCCTAAAAAGAAGTAATTGTGTTCTAAGGAATCTCAATATTAATGATCTTTTTTCATTGGGCATTGTATTAGCTGAAGCATCCAAATTGTGGCCAAAATATCCCAAAAGTCCGATCTCAATGAGTGTAGTATCGAGTATCAACCAACTTTAGTCTTGCACCAAAGCCAGCTATCTCACTACTTTCTAGTGGCCAAGTTGTTCAACTAAGGTTCTAAGGTCAGTTAGGGATTCATGACACCACATAGCGGCCATGTATTCTCCTTGACTGGACTCAAGGGACACCGGTACTAACAAATGTGTCACACTAACGCAGTCATTGCTTCAACCATGTCGGTATTATGTCGCACAGTCCCCACGATCTATTGCTACTTACCTAATATGCCCCAGATACGGGTATAGGATCTTTACAAGAATAAACCCAAGCATAACCCATAAAATATAAAGTATACAAATCAAACAAGTAAAGCAAATAAAGGTGATCTAGCTCTTAAGGTAACCCCACTTTTAGAATTAAATTCCCCAGCAGAGTCGTTAATTCTGTAATACGGTGGGAGAACTGACTTGGTGTTTTGCATTTTATCGCAAATGTTGCAGATAGCAAGAGTTGACACTGACTTTTCTTTTATCCAATAAAGGAAAGGGTGAAAAATAACAGGAAAGACCTTTTGAGAATTTTCTTGAGTTCGGGGGATAGATTATAAAAAGGGAAGGTGTTAGCACCCTTTTCATCCATAGTTATCTACGGGCTCTTAATTGCTAGCTCACTTTTGAAATGCTTTTACGAATGTGTTTGTTTGAAAGTATTTTTGAAAAGTGTATTTGTTTAGGTGAACTTTGTAATGATTCTCGTCTCTATAAGAATGCATGCAAAGCGTTGACTTTGAAAATATTTCAAGAAAAGTATAGGTGTGTTGAAAGTTGTTTTGTTTTGAAATGTTGTGAGCAAGCGACTACGAACGTTCTACCTACTCAAAAGAAATCTTTGTCCTTTTACTCCTCCTTTAGGTAGTGCTATATTACCATTTATTGGTAAGAAGCCCTATCATTGGATGTGAAGGGACAGGCGCGGGTCGATGTATAGTCATAGAAGGAAACATGTATGACACTTTATCAATTTGTCGTAAGGGACTAAGATCTTTTATGGAAGGCAACATCGAAGGCTCATCGAGGGAATATGATCTGGTAATCGAGGGTCTTTGCTAAAGTATCCCACATTCAAGGGACATGACTGTATTTTTTAGAAGGCAACAAGCGAGGTCGCCCGAGAGGTGTGTGTGTGTGTGTGAAAAGTGATTTGCTTTCAGTTAAATTGTCTTGATGAGGGTTATCTAGCGATCAATTTTAAATCTTGCCATGCACGCCTAATTACTATACAATATAAAAGAAAATAGTAAATTGCGGAAATTAAAGTTCTACGCTATTACAAAGCTTTCGGGAATGGGGATACAAATTTATGAATGGGGATGAAGTAAAGAGCTTAAATTAAATTATTACAAACCGTAAACAGTTACAATAATTGAAAGAAGGCGAAAATAGTAAATTACACAAAAAAGAAAAGGAAAATTGTTTTGTGAATTTATCAAATAAGGAAATTAAAATAAAAAGCTATGAATGAAAAATTCAAGAATTAAAATTCTAGATAATATTTTTGGTATTTTGTTTGTGAGAAATTTCGAAAATAAAATTAGACCTATTCTATTAAAGGAAATAAAATAATTGATTAAAAGAAATTAAATTATACGTATATATATTTTTGGTATTTTTAAATAAAGGAAATATTAAAATTAAAAGGGAATAAACCTATTCTAACATCTTTTGGTCTTTTTTTTATTGGATAATAGAAGATAATTATAAACAAACAATAAAATCAAATAAGAGAAAACACAACAATTAAAAAAACAAAATAAAAAAAGAAACAGTAAAATAAATATGAAATGGGCCAAAATTAGCAAAAGAGGGGGTGCATAAGGGAAATTCGAACTGGGCTTATGATGGATGATTTGGGGCGGAAGCCCAAACAAGCTTTTCATTTATTTGTTGTAAAAAAATGGGGGTGATGCTGAAAAAATAGAAAAAATGCAAAACGTCTCCGGGGGGTCTCGAACCTGGGTCTTTATGCTTGCCAAACAATGTCTCAACCGTTGCACCATGCTATACTCCCATTAATACAAAAAGCTAATAAATAGTTAAATTGGGATAAAAAATATATATGGTGGGCCTGGGCCGAACCGGGTCGACCCAAGGTCCACCCCTCTTCAGATTTGCGAACGGGTTTGTAAACCCTAAAAGTGGAAAACGAATGAGGCAACACCTCTTTTCAAACAGAGACAAATATGTTCTCCCACTCTCAATGCACTTCTTCTGTTTCAAACAAATATGTTCCAAACAATCTCACAATTTTCGATTCTGGTACAATTCCCTCACTCTATTACGCGATCTCTCGCAGTTTCCAACGGTTCCTTCTTCTCATTCTAGCTCTGATTCTGATTATGGTGGAGATGGTGATTCAGGTTGTTCTTTGTCTGATTCCAAATCAGATTCGTGCTCGGAGAGTTCGATTTCTTCGTCGCTGGAAGGGGCGAAACTGGGTGACATTGTTGAGAGTGGAGAATGGAGAAGACAGGTCGAAAGACATAGGAAAGGCAACGAAGGAAAGTGGAGTTTTAGGTTGAAAGGAGTATTGGTGCAGAGGTTAAGGTATGTGTTTTAGTGTGTTGCAGTAAATTTGTGATGCTGCAAGTATTTGTAGGAAAATTATTGAAAATTGGTTTATGCAGAGAGGTTCTTTTTTATTGTCTTTTTTCTTTTCCATCTGAATCTCTTTCTTAATCTTTCAGTAATTAACAACAACAACAAAAAGTTTGGTTTCTCTATTTCTAACATTTTTTTGTTTTTTTATATATTACTACACACTTGAGTTCACAGGATCACAAGATTAAAGAGAAGTGACGACAACAGAGAATCGCATATGAAAAACCAATAAGAAAGTGAAAAACATGGCTATGAAAAGATGAAAGAAGAAATGGTACCTATTGGATTCTCTCTAACGGCGTTCCAAATAAAATGGTGAGTTTAAATTTGCCCTTTGATTTCTGTCTCTTTTTGTTTTGAACTTCTTCTTCTCTGATTTAATTGTTGCTTCTGATGATTTTTGTAGGTTGCAGGTTTGTGAATTTACAGAGCGAGTGAAGCAAGCTTATGATTTATTTGGAGGAAGACTTTGAAAAAAATTTATTCTTCAGAAATTTTAAGGAGAGATTATGGAGGATATTAAAATGGTGAGTATTTGTGCTAAGGTTTTGAGATTTTTCTTTTTCTTTATTGTTTCTTCCCTACTGTATTTATAGGTGAGAACGATGGGATTTGGGGGGAAAAATGAAATAACATGTGAATTAATTCGATGCACTATTTTATTGCTTTTTGATGCAGTTTCTGTTATTAGAAGTTTGTGCAAATATTGGACTGATATGGTAGGTTTTGGAGCAGTAACACAAGGGCTTTGATGCATGTTTTATGCAGCAGTAGCAGGTCTAATTTGTAGTTTTTTTTACTGTCTTACAGGGAAAATTAATAGCTAGTACCGAGCTGGATTTTTGGACTGGTATGCAGGTTTTGGACAGCAACTGATAGGGACAACAATAGGGTTGTTTTTGGCAGCAAAGTTTGGACAATATTGGGCTGCTTGTGGACAGCAACATGGTGGACATGTTATGGTTAACATTGCAGCGTGGGAGGTTTTGTGAGTTTGTGGTCAACAAGGGTTTAGCATGAATATGGATTCAAAGTACTTGGTTTTGTAGAATTAGCCAAGTTATCTCGAGGAAGATAAATATACCTTGTAGTTTTAGTCTTGTAGAATTTTTGTAACTTGAATAAAAAATAGCTTGTACTAATGTAGAACTTGAGAACTCTTGAGTTTTTTTTTTTGAATAAAAATTTCATGTAAAACCTTTGTGAAGTCTTAGAAATTGGAACCATCATGATATCTTTGAATGCCATTTGAATATTTTGTACAAGTTAAAATTCTACATGAACCTTCTCTTGAATGGTGTTTTGAATGAAACAATTGATTTGGATGAATGACAATACTTGACTCTCTTAATCAATCTTTGAATTAGGCCATGATAATTATTTGAAATTTTGTCATGATAATGAATCAAGTTGAATAGTAACTTGAGTGAAATTATTTGGAATCCTTGATTCCATGGACTCATAATCAAATTGAATCAACAAATGCCCATGTGTACCGTTTTTTGAATCTTGACAAAACCATACTCAAAACCCTAATTAGGAAGGAAGAGATAGATGAAACCACACTTGGTAGCTTAATGAATTGCTAACTTTAATTCTACAAATTCAAGTTAACTCGTAAATGAAGTAAACAATTATTTGATGAGAACCAAAATTATATCCACCAAAATGAATTACAACTTGTACTTCAACCTGCCACAATCAAAAAAGCCTTCATGAATTGAAATTAGAAGCCAAACCCTTTTTTAAAGTAAAAAACTGACCTATAACATTTTAATAAGTTTCAAAATCTTCTAAGCACAATTTGACTCTGATCTTTAAAGAAAACTTATAAATGACATTCCTTATGACAATGTGCAAAAATAATCGTCTCAAGATCTTCAAAATTGAGGAAATTACGATTCTTGGAAATCAGGCACCAGTTACTTGAGATTAGGTCAAAGTCCATAAAGCGATCTCTAGAGTATTCGAATTTTTTATGATCTTTCGCGCATAATCGGCTCTTGACTTGTAAAGATAAGTTGAAGATAGCGTCAAGGAGAGTCATACACAAAAAGAACCACTCAAAAATATCGAATAATGAAGAAGTTACAATCGTTTGAACTTGATCTTGAAAATGTTAACTTTTTGGTCAATATAGTTAATTTTTGGTCATCCGAGCAATTGACTGATCAAACTTGTGATACAAGGCATTAAATTTGATATGAGCATTCTTGAATACATACGAAGCACCATGAAGCCACTTGAGACCTTGGAAACATAATCTTTCTTGAGAAATACCAAAACCTTGTCGTGGATCCAATGCTTAGGAGGAGAATTTGTCTGATCAATTCTTGAGCCACCTTGAGAATTTGAGAAACCCTAGGAGAATATCTTGAATGAAAAATGGGAGGGAAAATTTTGGGGTACAACAACTATGTTAACGTATTCTCTTGGTCATACGAAGACATGCCAGGGCTCGATACTGATATCGTGGTTTATCGTCTGCCAATGAAAGAGGGTTGTTCTCCGATCAAACAAAAGGATCATCGCATGTGTCCTAATATGTCAAAGAAAATCAAGGTTGAGGTAATGAAGCAGTTCAATGCATATTTCTTGGCAGTGACGTCGTATCCCCAATGGGTTGTAAATGTTGTTCCAGTGCCAAAGTAAGACGGTAAAGTCCGTATGTGTGTAGACTACAAGGATTTAAATAGGGCAAGCCCCAAACATGACTTCCCCCTCCCACATATTGATATCTTGGTTGGCAACACCACTCAACACAAGGTATTCTCCTTCATGGATGGCTTCTCAGGGTACTACCAAATCAAAATGGCACCTGAAGACATGGAGAAAACTACTTTTGTCACACAGTGGGGCACCTTCTATTATACGGTCATGCCTTTTAGGCTGAAGAATGCAGGCGCAACTTATCAACGGGCTATGGTGGCTTTATTTCATGACATGATTCATTATGAGATAGAAGTCTACGTTGATGATATGATAGCCAGGTCACAAACTGAGGAAGAACACCTGGATCATCTGCACAAGCTATTTTAAAGGATGAATAAATACAAGTTGGGGTTGAATCCCAACAAATGCACCTTTGGGGTGAGATCTGGAAAGCTCCTAGGCTTCATTGTCAGTGGTAAAGGTATTGAAGTCGATCCTGTAAAAGTTAAAGCTATACAAGAAATGTCATCTCCCCATACTAAGAAGGAAGCCAGAGGTTTTCTAGGACGACTAAAATACATTTCCTGATTCATCTCTCATTTGACTACTACTTGTGAGCCAATCTTCAAACTGCTGAAGAAAGATCAAGTAGTCAGATGGAACAACGACTATCAAATGGCTTTTGATAAAATCAAGAAGTAATTACAAGTACCTCCAATCCTGATGCCACCAGTTGAAGGAATACCTCTGATCATGTACTTAATTGTGTTAGACAATTACATGGGGTGTGTGTTGGGGAAGTATGACGAGTCTGGTCGAAAAGAGCATGCAATATACTACCTTAGAAAAAAGTTTACCGACTGTGAAACAAGATATTCACTGCTCGAGAAAACTTGTTGTGTTTTGGCATGGGCTGCTCGTCGACTAAGACAGTATATGTTGACCCATACTACTCTATTGATTTCTAAAATGGATCCCATCAAGTACATATTTGAAAGGCCTGCTCTCTCCGAAAGAATAGCTCGATGGAAAATTATTTTAACTGAATATGACATCCGGTACACCACACAAAAAGAAATCAAAGGAAGTGTATTGGCAGCTCATTTGGCGCATCAAGTTGTAGATGACTATTAGTCTATGCCCTTCGAATTCTCTGATGAGAATATCATGCTGATTACAGATTATGAAAAGCTTGTACTGTATGAATGACCTGAGAAAGGATCCCGATGGACTATGTTTCTTTATGGATCTTCCAATGCTGTGGGTAATGGAATTGGTGTTGCGATCATTTCCCCCAAAGGTTGCCATACGCCTTTCACTTCCATACTTTGCTTTAACTATACCAATAACATGGTTGAGTATGAAGCGTGCATCTTGGGTCTTAAAGCTACTATTGACTTGAGGATCAAATTCATGAGCGTATATGGGGATTCAGCCTTGGTAATAAGTCAAATCAAGGGAGAATGGGATACAAAACATCCAAATCTTATCCCTTACCGAGAACTCGTGCTAACCTTGATCACGTACTTTGAAGAGATTACCTTTAAATTTATTCCAAGGGAAGAGAATTAGTTGGAAGATGCCTTAGCTACCATCTTATCCATGTTCAAGGTCAAATGGGACAATGAAGCTCCCATAATTACTGTCGAAAGATTTGATGAACTGGTAAACTACTATGAGATTGATACCGATAGAGTAGAGGAGAAGCCTTGGTTTCATGAAGTGAAAAGATATCTCGAAGCTCAAAAGTATCCTTAAGGGGCATCAATCAATGACAAGAGATTCCTGCGGAGGTTCTCAGTTAAGTTCTTCCTGAGCAATGGGATTTCGTACAAGCGCAACCATGATTTAACCCTGCTTCGTTGTATGGACAAGAAGGAAGCAAAGAAAATTATGGAGGATATGCATGAAGGCATCTTTAGTACTCACTCCGGTGGACATATTATGCCCAAGAAGATTCTGAGAGCTGGTTACTATTGGTCGACCATGGAAACTGACTGTTATTACCACTCGAGGACTTGCTGTAAGTGCCAGATCTATGCTGATAAAATTCATGTACCTTTAGTTCCTTTCAATATCCTAATTTCTCCTTGGTCATTTGCAATTTGGGGCATTGACATGATCGGGGAAATCAAGCCTACTACCTCTAATGGACATCGTTTCATTCTTGTTGTCATTGACTACTTTACAAAGTGGGTTGAAGCAACTTCATTTGCTCAGTTACCAAGAATGTGGTGGCTCGACTCGTCAAGCATAACATTACATGTCGATATGGCATCCCTGAGAGGATCATCACTGACAATGGTACCAACCTCAACAATGTCATGAACACTGAACTTTGCATGCAGTTCAAGATCAAGCATCATAAATTTTCTCTGTATCGTTCGAAGAAGAATGGCGCAGTGGAAGCTGCCAACAAGAATATAAAGAAGATTGTGCAAAAGATGGTTTTGACCTACAAAGACTGGCATGAGATGTTACCATTTCTCTTCATGGCTATCGTACTTGAGCGCGAATATCAACTAGGGAAACCCCCCTTTTCTTTGGTCTATGGCATGGAAGTTATCCTATCTGTCGAAGTTCACATTTCTTTCTCTGAGGATTATGAAAGATGTGGACTTAGACGAAGACGAGTTGATTCATACTAGGTTGGATCAGTTAAATTTAATTGATGAAAAGAGGCTTGCGATTGTCTATCACAATCAGATATACCAGAAACGTATGATCAAGGCTTTCAATAAGAAGACCAAGCATCGGGTATATCAGGCTAGTGATTTGATAATAAAGAGCATCATTCTACCACAAGGTGATCCCAGGGGAAAATGGACTCCTACTTACGAAGGGCCATTTGTTGTCAAGAAAGTATTTTCGGGCAGTACTATGATGCTAACCACCATGGACGGTGAAGACTTCCCGTACCTTGTAAATGCGAACATAGTCAAAAAATACTACACATTAAAAAGACCCGCTAGGTTGACTGGCCTAGGAAAAAATAAAGGCATCCCGGGGAACCAAAAAAAGTTCGGGAAAAAATTAGGGATATATACAAAATATTGTATACCCGGCAAGTCAAAAACATGAAAGGGTGGCTTGGGCAAAAAAGGGTATCCTGGTGGACTGAAAACCCGAAAGGGCAGTCCAGGAAAAAATTAGGGATTGAAGCGTACAACTATGTCCCGTTTGATCACTTACAGCCAGCTTTATTACCAAAGTCGAAAGTTCAAACGGGTCAATCAACCTCTTCTGATGGCAAGGGATGAGATGTTCGAAGACATAGGGGCAATAGCAGAGTTTGGAACCCAATGAGATCACTTCCACATGGCTATATATATTTGTTTTCACTTTGTACTCTTTTCATTTCACGACGACTTTGTCTTACTAGGACTTCTGTCGCTTTGTACAAAATTGACTGTTTATAGGCAAAGTATCAATACAAATATATCTTAAAGTTCAAACTTTTGGTTTTTTCTGTTTTGTTTGCAAAAACGTCAAATGACTAAATTAAATGAACATATGCATATGAACATGATTAACTATTAACAAATATATGCATAAGAACAGGAATAAGCATTTACTCAAGATTCTAGGAGCTGGAATGACATTCAAGCTGTCCATAAATCGCCACAGATTTACTTCCATGAGATTATCCCCACGGAATAATCTTCATAGGATACACTCCCCGCAATTTACCTAACCTACAAAGTTCCAATGAATACAGTTCATGGAAATTCTATTCTCCAGTTGTGTTTGAAGACTGTAAAACCCCTGCAGATTTCTTCTCTCTAGCAAAATTCAATTCCCCCAATAGAGTTTGTTTCCTCAGCATAATTTTCTAACAGGGTTTATTTCCCGAACAGACTAAAATTTCCCCAGCTCGAGTCTATTCCTCATATTACTACGAATCACCAAAAAAATTCCTCTTCCCAATTGAAGTCACCACTATCCCCAGAAAATTGATGTAAAACCTGGAATCGGACCAGATATCAGTTAACTTTATCCTCCCTAGACGAGTCGGAAGGTTATCCATCTCTTTTATCCCTAGTCGGGGTGTACAAAAATTATCCTCCCCAGACGAGCCGAAAGATTATCCATCTCTTTTATCCCCAGTCAGGGCATACAAAAATTATCCTCCCTAGACGAGTCGGAAGATTATCCATCTCTTTTATCCCCAGTCAGGATATATGAAAATTAAATTCCCCAGTAGAGCAATGAACAACCTATTTTCCTAAACTATTCTCCTGAAAGAAGAAACCAACATCCCCAGCGGAGTTTCCTCAAACAAGTAAGCAGTAATCCCCAACGAAAGAATTTTAGACAAGATTAAAGATACACATACTCTTCATCCCCAGCAATAGTCAAGAATTTATTTTCCCATACAAAGGTATTGTGCGGGTCTACAAATACACTTCAATAAAATTTCACATTCACACATCATAGCATATGCATATGAAACACATATAGCACAATCTCATTTACTTTGAGAACATCACCACGCAATGCATTTCCTACATCATGACATTTCATACAACTAACTCCTTACCTTTTCAAGAAAGATTAATAAACAGACGGCTATCATCATCATTTTTCAAACAAGTTCATGATTAATTCCCGAAACAAGACGGGGAAACTATATGCATGACCAGCCAAAGATTAATTTCTGAAACAAGACAAGGCAACTAGATGTGAATAACTGATTATAGATCAATTCCTGAAATAGGACGGGGCGACTATCTACATAATTATGTCCAAGATTAATTTCTAAAACAAGATAGGACAACTATCTATGAGACCAGGTCAGAGATTAATTCTCGAAACAAGATAGGGTAACTATTTAAATGACTAGTAACATATTAACTCTTAAAACAAGACAAGGAAACTATCTGTGACAAACTGATTGTATTTCAATTCCTAAAACAAGACAGGGAAACTATCTACGAGACCAGGTTAGAGATTAATTCCTGAAACAAGACGGGGAAATTATCTCAACAACCAACAAAAACCAGGTTCCAGATTAATTCCCGAAACAAGACAGGGAAACTATCTGAATGACCAGTCATAGATTAAATCCTGAAACAAGACAAGACACCTATTTGTGACAAACTGATTGTAGATAAATTCCCAAAACAGGACGGGATGACTATCTACATGAATAGATCGTAGATCAATTCCAGAAACAAGACGGGGCAACTATCTACGAGACCAGGTTAGAGATTAATTCTTGAAACAAGACGGGGCAACTATCTCAACAACCAACAAAAAGCAGGTTCCAGATTAATTCCTGAAACAAGACGGGGAAACTATCTAAATGACCAGTCACAGATTAACTCCGTAAACAAGACATGGCAACTATTTGTGACAAACTGATTGTAGATCAATTCTTGAAACAGGACAGGGCGACTATCTACATGAATAGATTGAAGATTAACGCCCGAAACAGGACAGGGAAACGATTTTTCTTTCTTTATGGTCAGATAAAGATCAATTCCCGAAACAGGACGGGTGACTATCTTTATCACCAATGGTATGAACTCCAGAAACAGGACGGGTTTACCAACAAACTGATTATAGATCAATTCACAAAACAGGATGGGGCGACTATCTATATGATAAGCAGCTACTCAAACACCTTTCCCAGAGGTTCATTCTGGAAAAGCACTCTTCAGATACAGTCGAGTGTAGACTCATTCTAATACTTCTATCAACAATTACCTCTGGATGGAATCTATAAGCCTATCTATGTCACCTCTCCAAATGGAATCTCTAAGCCCATTCCTAATATAATCAACAAACATTTTTACTTCATGCACAGGCGAGTTCAAATTTCTAGGCACTTAAGTGTTCAATCATCTTCCACCTTCAAGTCGTGAATGACGAACATGCCAATCTAACTCTTCAGGTTTAAGAAGATTGAACAGCGGCAGCTGTTGTACGCTAAAATTTTCCTTCCTTTTTCTTCAATACATTTCTCACAAAAGATCTCAAATGCTCAATGATTCTTAAAGAGTTAATCTGACAAGCTCACCTCATAAGCACTGGGTCCAAATTAGAGTTTTGGTTTTCACACGCAAAATTGGACTTCTAATACCTCAAATGAATTTTGTGGTTCATTATAGGTATCCAAGGACACTCATACCAAATTTCAAGTTTTGTATCACAAATTGGCTCAGTCAGTTGCTCAAATGACTAAAAATCAGTTGTATTGGGTAAAAAGTGAACTATGGCCAGAGTACAGTAAAACTTCAAGATTTTTGGTCCACATCAATATTTTGAAGTCATATTCATTAATTTATTAAGGTTTGATCATAATTCCTCAATAAAAGCACTCAAATCATCAAAGGGGCAAAAATGTCAAAATTAGGGTTTTGACTGAGAATGACTGATTGTTGACTTTTAACCTAAGTACATGAACTAATGGCTTGAAGCATGATCAGGATTCAAACACCATATCTTGACCTTATTTCATGGCTCAAATCATTTCAAAGATCAAGTGATTGATAGTTGAAATTTGGATCAACTGATGAAAAGTCAAATGACACACAAAAGTCAAACTTTGACTTTTTGGTCAACATTGAATTTCAAAGATCAAGATTCATCAAGACATTAAAAAATATCAAACTTGATCATCAAGAATCAAGAAAGTCAAGAAAAGTCAAGAAAAGTCAACAAAAAGTCAAGATTTCCAATACTTAGAAAAATTCTAAGTATTTTTTACCTTGATAATTTCACTACTTCATGACTATTTTTCACTCTGATGCAAGATGATTCAAAGAAAACTTTCAACGTGAAAGTTGTAGAGAATGATGAATTCTATAACTTGGCCCTTGAGTGTTGATGTCCAAAAAATTCTTGGATTAGGAGATATAGGTCCATGAAGTTATGACATTTTTTAACAAAACACTTAGTGATATTTTCAACAAGTTTGGTCAGATTTTTGTCCCAACTTCTTGGCAATTTTTCACCAAGTTCCAAGTTTATTTAGACAAAGTGGTCAACATGAAGGTTGTATACAATGTTTCAAGCTTTCCAAAATGTCCAAGAACTTGAAGAGATCATTTTTAAGCTAAAATATTCGAAGAGATGAAGTTAGGCATTCATTCTTGAATTACAAGGCATTTTCATGAAGAACACATGATCAAATCTCAAACCTATGTTGCATAACCTTGCTTTGCAGGATTTTAACTTGCAAATCACTCCATAATTTAATGTTTACATAATTTATAGAGCTATGATCCAAGTGTTTAAGGCATTTTCTAAACCATTTTGCCATTAAGGGAAGAAAGCCAAGACTTCCATTTTGGAAAAAGTGACTTTAATCACAAAGTCTACTCTCCTTGAGCCTTGCACTTATTTCTTATGAACATACAAAATGTCAAAGCTAGAATCAACATATCTAAAGCCTATATCCATTTCATACCATGCTTGTACTAAGCATTGGAACAATGTATTTCAAGTTGCTTCAAAACTATGTTTCAAAACCACAACTTATCATCTTGCAAATCTGGTTGTTTAAACCTTCAAAACCTCTTGCCTATAAATAGAGGAAGTATTTGCAAGCTAACACATGAATTTACAAGCCTTCTAACCCTCTCAAACTCCCTGAAATCAGAATTTGCATTCAAATCCTCCATTGTTGCAAGTTCTAACCTTAAACTCCAAACACTTAATCCACTCTAAATCATTCACAAAGCTTCTATAACTCATATAGAAGCTATCTGTTGTACCCTAAAATTTGCCCTCGTATTTTTCCATAAGAAATCACAGCTTCAGGCGTTTCCTGATTTTTCAAACTGGCTCAAGACTCGGTCAAACAGACTTTTCTCATCAGTCAGACAAAATTAGGGTTTTCATTGATTTTCATGGCTCTAGAACAGTTCATACAGTTGCTTAGGGTTTTGGTTGATTTTGGCTCAACTTTGATCAGGCGAACGCTTCTTTGGCATTTGATCAGGAATTAGGGTTTTTGTGCACGCGTTCTCGGAAAGATTTAAATTCTACAGTGCTTTTCAAGTTATGATGGGATGTGGATTGAAACATTTGGATTAAATTCGCATTGTGTGACTAAATCAGTGAAAGGATGCTTTTGGATTGAATTTGCAGTGTCTGGTAAAAATCAGTAAAAGGAAGAATAGATCTGGGCAGTTGTTACGATTGACTGTGCATTAATTTGGATTTGTGAAGTGCCAAATTTAATTCATCAATGCCGAAGAAATGTTTATTTAATTATTTACTATTCTGAATTTAAATGATTGGAATTTATTTTCCATTTATTATAATTTAAAGAATTTTAAATAATAAATAAACAATTGGAGAAGAAAAGAATTAATCAAATAAAAGGACTTTTTATTTATCTTTAAATTATTTGTATAATTGTTTTTTTTTACAAAATGTTTACAATAACAATATTACATTTATTTAAATTTAAATAAAAACTATCCTAAGTATTTTTCTAAATCTTCAATTCTTCATCTTCCATCCCTTGCTCCAGTACTCCATGGAATTTTATCTGCAAAACAAAGAACAAATAAAAAGTCAATTGCAGATAAATATTAAAGAGAGAGACAGATAAAAATAAAGTTCATCATTAAGGGCAACTGACTGGAATCAGTTAGCCCTCTCTGCAAATCACGGGATTTCTCCCGGTTCACAAAGAGGGATGAATATTTGTTTGCTAATCATGAATGCACAAAGTTGAAATTCACAAGTCAAAATTGCCAAACTGCATAGTTCAAGTCGCAAACAGCATGATGCAAGGTCCAAGTCCAAATCAAACTACAGAGTCCAAAGGCAAACAGAATGGCCTAACTAAAGTCACAAATTATCCAAAAAGCTGCCAAAGATATCAAAGATACAAAAGTACAAGATACTGTCACAAGGAAGCAAAGCTGTCAAAAGAAGATATGAAAGGATATGCAGAGAAAGATTAGTATGCATGCAAGCAAGCAAAGCTCTTCAAAGCATCATTTTCCATCAGTCACCCTTTCAGAAAAGTACACATAAAACATTGTTTATTATTTTAATGGTACTGGAGAGAGAAGAGAGAAAAGATTTTAGGCTTACAGGTTTGGCTTTAGGCATAAAGATAAGATATAATAAACAGCTAATAGCTATCAAAAGGGGGAGCATAAGACATCAAGAGACAACATATCAAGGGAGATATCAAACAGAGATAACCACAAACTGTCAAAGGACCTTCCAGCCTGAAACCAGAAAAAGCTTGAAACCTGCAAGCTTAAAAATTTTGCAAGAGCAACCTGTCAAAACCCTCCAGACCCAAAACCTGCAAGCTTAAACTGATCAGGCCAAAGCATAAAACACCAACCCTGTCAAACAACAATCAAAACCATAACTGTCAAGCCTAAACCGATAAACCAAAACCAGTAAAACCTTTCAAGCACATAAACAAACATCCAAGGCCAAAACCTGTACCAGATACCAAACCTAACCATTCAAAACCTGAAACCTGCAAGCTCAAACTTGGCAAGATCAAAAACCAGTAGAACATGTCCAAGTCTCCCAAAGCAACAATCAGCCTTACCATTCAAGGCCTGAAGCCTAAAACCGGTAAGGCCATGACTAAAGCCTGAAAGCCAGCGTAACCTGTTCAAACATACCAACCAATACATCCAGACATCAAACATTCAAAACCCTCAGAACAGCGTTCATCATTGGGGTAGGCAACTCACATCTAAGCATCAAGACAACCAAACAAAAAGGAAACGTTCAAGGCAACTCAAAGGCAAGAAGAAACTCAGCGAGCAAGCATTCAGAGGCAACATGAAGAGCCCTCAGAGATACTCATCATAGGGCTAAACAACCAAATACAAGGCGAAGCAAAGCAAAGAAAGAAGAGGAAAAGAAATTGCACAAAAGGTTCTCAGGTCAAGTCATCATCAAACCTAAGGGACGAAGTACGAAATACCAGGAAAAGCAAAGCCTCATCATCATCGTAACCCCTTCGCCGTCAAGCCTCCAAGCGCATCCAAACTCTCTTCTCCTCCGTCTTCCAAAAGGTAGTTTGCTTTCTTCTCATCCCTTTTCACAACCTCGTTAACAAACAATAATGAACATAACATCAGAATACAAGATCGTAACATGCAAGGTATAAGAAACCTAACGAGACTGAGGCGATTTTCCTTACCTAACGTGAACTGCAGTTGAATGACCCGTGGAAAAGAGTGGACGGAGGAAGAGGTGGCGCGGTGGCTCTAGGCAGAGGGTTGCATCTCAGCATTGAGGAGGATGAAGAGGAATGCGTGAAGTGAACGAATGGCGCGCCGTTTCTGTAACCCTAAATCTCTCCCAAATGAAACCAAAAGTTGTGAACCCTAAAAACGTTTGTCAATTTGCCTTGGGCCTTGCCCGTTTCTGGAGCGCCTAAAGCCCAAACGAACTTCCAATTCATACCCCCTGTTCTATTCATTTTTCTTTGAATTGCATTTGGGCCTCAAACCTTAAAGCCCATTTCTGATTTTTTTTCAAAACCATTTTTAAAACTATCCATATTCTTTTTACAAATTAACATGAGTTTTTTTTTATTACATCAAATTGTTTTTATAATACTTTTTATAACATAAATTTTAAACGCAATTTATTCTTCCTCAAAATATTTTCTTTCAATTAAAAAAGCTCTTGTATAAATATATATATATTAATACTAATATATAAGAAACAAAACTAAAAATATTTTTATACATAAAAATACATTTTTTTTAATATACATAATTAAAATTTAAAACATTTAATTAAAATATTCTCTTTGTACATAATAAATGAAAATACATCTTTTTACATAATATAATTAAAATTGAAAAACATTCTTTCTTTCTTTTAATTAAAATACCTCTTTTGTATATATTAAACAAAAATATGAAGATACAAATTTAAATCAAATGTGGACATAATACAAAAACAAATACATACTTAATTATACATTTAAATTCACATTTTCTTAACTTGTAAATAAATCTCATACTCATACACATACACGTACACCTACACAATACGCTTTACATTTGACAATATACATTTGCTATTCTTATACGTTACTATACATTGTTTACACTTTCATCGCAATTCGATTTGGTTGTAAATTATTGGACACTACATTCTTAAAGTCTCATCCCCATTTGTAAATTTGTACCCCCACTCCCGGATACTATTTGTAATAGCGTAGACTTTAAATTCTTGCAATTTACCGCTTTCGAATTATACCATGTTTAGACCTAGGGTTTGCATGTACATAAAATCGAACGCTAGATAACCTAATACAAAGATAAATGCATGAAATCAATACACAATCACACTTGCACCCCTAGGGTAATCCCACATGTTGCCTTCCAAAATGGGCCATGCTTGCACGTCGAGTTTCTTTGGCAAAACAAATTCAAATGATCATAAGTCCCTCGATGACGCTTTCGAAAGTTGCCTAAAATGGAATGATCATAGTCCCTTCAAGCAAATTGCCAAAGACACTTGGCACCATTGCATTCATGGTCCATAAGATGACCCGTGCCCGTCCCGTTAAACTTCCTAAACGCAAGATTGTCCACCAAATTCAATGGTGGAACAAAATTGTTAAAAAGGGTTGAAAACATAGAGAAAACCTTTGAGTATAATAGGGGTAGACAAAACTCTTAGTTACTTGAGATCAATTTGCAAAAACACTTGCCTTCTTTTCAAAAACCACACTTCATGCACACTTTCAAAACAAACTCTCAAAAACATTTGAAACATCTTTTCGACAAGATACACACTTTTGTAAAACACTCAAACACGAGTCAAATACATTGGTTGCCTAAGACAAGACATCTCTTCAAAAACATTTTTCAAAACACACACACACACCACAATTTCAAAGCAATCGAAAATCAAGGCAAGTGATCTAAAAACCAAGTAACTAAGAGCCCATGGATAACCATGGATGAAAAGGGTGCTAATACCTTCCCTTTTCATAATCTACCCCCCGAACCCACGAAATATCTCAAAAGGTTTTTGCTGTGCTTTTTAACCTTTCCTTTAGGATAAAATAAAAAGTCGGTGGCGACTCTTACTCAACCGAACAAGTGCGAATACAAACGCAAAACCTCAAGTCAGTTCTCCCACCATATCACAGAACTGGCGACTCTGCTGGGGATAAATTTAAAAGTGGGGTCACCTTAGGGTTTAGATCACCTTTACTTTCTTGCTTTGATTGACTTGATTGATTTATCTTTTGGGTCCTTGTTTGGGTTTGTTGTAAATCCTACACCCGGATTTGGGGCACCTTTTTAGGTAAATAGCAAAAAACTGCGAGGGAACTATGCGGGGTATACCGACATGCTTGAAGCAGTAAGCTATGTTAGTGTGACATATTTGTGAGTACTGGTAACCCTTGAGTTCAGTCAAGGAGAGTACGGGGCCGCTGAGTGATGTCATGAAGCACTAACGAACTCTTAGAACCTTAGTTGACTATCCTAGCCTTTTTAGGGGTAGTGAGATGACCGACTTTGGTACAGTCCGAAGTTGGTAGATACTCGATACTACACTCATTTGAGGGTTGTTTTCTTGGAATATTTTGGTCGCCAGTAAGTGGCTAAACCGAAACGATGAACACAGAAAACAATCCAATGATATTGAGCTCTTTAGAACCCGGTTTCTATTTTAGGACAGGATGAGCCGACTAACTTCAAGAGGGTACTTACCTACAACCCCATGCAAGCCTAAACCTAAGGACTTGTTTGCTTTGAGTGAATATGATTACCTGTATATACACTCATTTGCTTTTGCATACATGTACATAACATCAAGACATCATACCATAGCATTTTCAATAACCTTTTCGAGGATCTTGAGGGTCTGTTGATGCAGGGATACGTTGAACCAGACGTCTACCAAAGGGCAATAGGTTCCTCCTCTAACAAATGCCATTCAAAGATCAAGTACAACAACTTGAATCAGTGGCTATGACCCACTCGACATGGTGAGCATTGATTCTCGTGGAAAGACATCCACCGATACAAAGTTCTCCAGTCAAAGTTCAAGTGCAACAACTTGAATCAGTGGCTATGACCCACTAGACATGGTGAGCTTGATTCTCGTGGAAAGACATCCACCGGTGCAAAGTTCTCCAATCCAAGAACAAAGTTCAACCTCTAACATTTTCTTGTGTTTACCCCAAGAGATCCTGGAAAACATGCATCCACATATCATGCATTGCATCTTAACGATCTTTCCTTTTTTAGGTTTCCTTACTCTCTTGCTGTTTATTTCAGTAAGGGATGGCTCTAGAAAGGTCTGTCAAAGACATCCAAGACCAGACTGCTCAGCTGCAGGAAATGTTCCTGAATTTGTCTCTGGGGCAAGAAGAAATGAAAGCTCTCCTCACAAAGGGCTTGGATAATTCAAACAATGCTAGGAGTGATCAGCTTGCGGAGCTGCAGTTTGATCTGGCAACATTGAGGATCCAAGTGATGGGACAGTTGGTGGGCCAGATGGCTCTCATCCAAGACCTATCTCAAAGACAAGAGGAACTCAGGGTTCTTGTCCGCCAACTTCTTCAAAACAACCAATTGGGGCAAACATCTGAGGTTGAAGAGCAGGTCACCGCTCAGCCTCCATCCACTCAAGAAGACAAAGGGAAGGCTCCTTCGCTTGCTTCAGGGTCACAAGCCCATCAACAACCTCGTCAGCGTCAACGGGGTAATCGGTGTAAGCAAGAAACGTCGGGAAGACAGTTCACGGAGACTGAGATACCATCATTCTTTATACTGAAGCGCCTGTTGGAGGTCAACCTGCTTACCTTAAGGGATCCTCCTCAGAAGCTCAATACCTCCTCTCCTAACTATCGTCCCGACGCATTTTGTGTTTACCACTCCTACAGCCCGGGACACGACACCAACGACTGTTGGGCCTTGAAGAACAAGATTCAAGATCTGATCGACATTGGAGTGCTGGAATTCATGCCAGACGGTGAGATGAAAATCTTCCGTTAAGGAGTTCTCCACCTGGAGTGACAAAGCTCAAGCTGAAAGACTTTTGCTTCATTTTGAATTTTCAAAGTTGTAATTTCTTTTGCTGTCAAACAATTATCTGTTGATGTTAAACTCTGTTTTCATTAATGCATTGCATATGTTTGTCTTGAAATCATCCATTCGTTTCACTACTCTTATGCTTTTCTTTATGATATCTGACTCTTGATAAAAAGCTGCAAGCCTTTAGAGGGAGGATGACGAAACAATACCATGATCTTATACAGTATGCTTTTGAACAGACCTTGCTGATGATGTACAGGCATTTCTTTCAAATCCCAAACACTGAAGTTATAAGGAAGATAATCCCTAGTCAACCCCTTCGAGCCAAAGAAGTAGGAGTTTTCTGTTCTAAACGATCAAAACCTTTGATATAAACCTGGGGCAGGGTAGTATCTCAGTTAATTCAAAAGAAAAACGCGCATTGAAGCCACAAACTCTCAATTCGTAACACAACGAACGACGTCAAAAAAAAGAAAGCATTCCTTTGGAATCAAGAGACAAGGTTGGTTCCCTATCACATAGACAGTCAATCTCTCAAAAGAGAAAAGCCCACCAAGCCAAAACCTATAAAGGAGGCTTAAGAAAGTTGGGGCATCCCGCTGACTGTAATCTCGAAAAACCGGAACAGTCAGGCAAAAGTTAGGGATAACAAATCAAAATCAAAATAGTGAGGTCATTACAAATCCTCAACAACATGAAAAGTTGCAAAAGAAAAAGGAGATGATGATTGTCTCCCAAAATTCAACTGGTGAACCATCACCCAAAGGTCGTCCCAAACTCAAAGAAGAGTGCGACGCACAATTAACTGAGCTTAGGGTTGAAGAACATCACGAAGAGCGGGTGGGTACAAATATACTTTGAGCCTATATCCTTTGTTTCTTAAACCATGAACCAAGCCACGTTACAACCCTTCAAAAGTCCTAATTGAAGCATGGGTTAGTTCGAAAGCATACTGTTACAAAAGGTATCCTGACTCTTGTAAGGCTTTGCTCTAAATCTTGTGTTGATCTGTCTTATAAAAAGTTTTCTGCTAAAAATGCATTTTTCAAAACTTCGAGACAAACATAAACTTTGCATTGCTTGAATATCACTGTCTGCATTTGGCTTTTTGTTTGACAGCGAAGAATTTCATACAGCGAATGTTCGGAGGAACGAAAACTCTTTCAGTGAGCAAAATCACTTCAAAAGGACGACACTTCCATTACAAATCTCCTATCAACAAGGGGCATGACATAGCACCATCCAGTTAACCTGGGGCAGTCCAGTCAAGGTTTCAACAGATCTTTCAAAATTCCGTTAACCTGGGGCAGTCCAGTCAAGATTTCAAGAAATCTCTCAATTCGCAGAATAATCTGGTTCAAGACTCATCATCACTTGGGGCATTCGAATGTCAAAAGTGTTCAATCATTCCTTCGCCACCTGCTGGAAATCACAACCACCAACAGATCAACTATCACAATTCCAGATTCGATTCCTGTATCCAGCCAGGGCATATCTGTTGACGACTATTTCCATATTCGATTCCTGTATCTAGCCAGGGCACATCTGAAGAGTTTGAAGATTCGATTCCTGTATCCAGCCAGGGCATATCTGTTGACGACTATTTCCATATTCGATTCCTGTACCTAGCCAGGGCACATCTGAAGAGTTTGAAGATTCGATTCCTGTATCCAGCCAGGGCATATCTGTTGACGACTATTTCTAGATTCGATTCCTGTATCTAGCCAGGGCACATCTGAAGAGTTTGAAGATTCGATTCCTGTATCCAGCCAGGGCATATCTGTTGACGACTATTTCCAGATTCGATTCCTGTACCTAGCCAGGGCACATATGAAGAGTTTGAAGATTCGATTCCTGTATCCAGCCAGGGCATATCTGTTGACGACTATTTCCAGATTCGATTCCTATATCTAGCCAGGGCACATCTAAAGAGTTTGAAGATTCGATTCCTGTATCCAGCCAGGGCATATCTATTGACGACTAATTCTAGATTCGATTCCTGTATCTAGCCAGGGCACATCTGAAGAGATTGAAGATCAACACCTGTAACAATCCAGGGAACCATCTTTCTTTCTCAGGTCAGAGATCAACACCTGTAACAAGCCAAGACAATATCTCCTTGACCAACTTTTCTTAAGTTCCAGATCAACACCTGTAACAAGCCAGGAAAATATCTGTGAACGACTGATTGTGGATTAACACCTGTAACAAGCCAGGAAATTATCTACATCACCACTTCGGGCATTCGAATGTCAAAAGTGTTCAAAAACCCGATGCAGTTGTACACGGACTCATCATCAGGAAATCCTACACAGATCTCCTCAAAACAGGAAGTCCCCAGTAGTTTGGCATACAACCCAAGCTTCTGATTTCCCCAACAGTGGTCCCAAGACTTCTCATTTTTCAACAATCAAGGATTCTCGCCCTCCACAGCAGTAGCCAAGGAATTGTTCTCCCCGGCAGCAGTCAAGATTCTTTTATCTTCAGCCATCCAGGATTCATTTGTCCTCAGCAAGATAGCTCATCAGCTTACATGCGCATTCATCACATTCATGTCATAAACATTGATGTCACATACATTGCATCATGCATCATAACATTGCATACAACTAACCCTTTACCTTTTCAGGAAAGATCAGTCGACAGACAAAGATCATCTTCCGAGATTCTTTCTAGAAATAGTTCAGATGTGACCCAGACATGGCAACATTCTGATGCTTATTCCAGATGCATCTAGATGCAGTTTTACACGAACTCATCATCAGGAAACCCTACACCGGTTCCTCCTCCACCTTCAAGACTTCTGAAAACAGTTCACGGGTTCTCCAGTAACGGATGTTAATCTATCACTTGTTCAGATACAATTTTTTAAAACAGTTTACGGATGCTTCCCAACAACGGATGTTGCTCTATTGCTTATTCAACTTCAAGACTTCTGAAAACAGTTTACGGACGCTTCCCAACAACGGATGCTGCTCTATTGCTTATTCAGACCCCCAGTTCAGAGATGTTCCAAAACATGAATGCCTTTCTGATACTCGTCCACTCACCGGTGACATACAGTTCAACATTTCCAAATGGCATCTTTAAGCCCATTCTCAGATGGCATCTCTAAGCCCATCCCCCGAAAAGATTCTATCGCATCCCTAGATGGCATCTTTAAGCCCATCATCAGATGGCATCTCTAAGCCCATCCTCCTACCAGCAGTCACCAGATGGCATCTCTAAGCCCATCCCCCGACAAGATTCTATCGCATCAGATGGCATCTTTAAGCCCATCACCAAATGGCATCTTTAAGCCCGTTCCCTCTACTATCACATCACCGAGTGAAAATTTTAGGGCACTCTAGTGTCCAATCTTCTTTTACCTTCGAGTCGCGAAAGGCAAACTTGCCAATCTAACTCTTCAGGTTCAAGAAGATTGAACAGGGGCAACTGTTGTACCCCAAAATTTTCCCTCGTATTTTTCCACAAGAAATCACAGCTTCAGGCGTTTCCTGATTTTTCAAACTGGCTCAAGACTCGGTCAAACAGACTTTTCTCGTCATTCAGACAAAATTAGGGTTTTCATTGATTTTCATGGCTCTAGAACAGTTCATACAGTTGCTTAGGGTTTTGGTTGATTTTGGCTCAACTTTGATCAGGCGAACGCTTCTTTGGCATTTGATCAGGAATTAGGGTTTTTGTGCGCGCGTTCTCGGAAAGATTTAAATTCTACAGTGCTTTTCAAGTTATGATGGGATGTGGAATGAATTATTTGGATTAAATTCACATTGTGTGACTAAATCAGTGAAAGGATGCTTTTGGATTGAATTTGCAGTGTCTGGTAAAAATCAGTAAAAGGAAGAATAGATCTGGGCAGTTGTTACGATTGACTGTGCATTAATTTGGATTTGTGAAGTGCCAAATTTAATTGATCAATGCCGAAGAAATGTTTATTTAATTATTTACTATTCTGAATTTAAATGATTGGAATTTATTTTCCATTTATTATAATTTAAAGAATTTTAAATAATAAATAAACAATTGGAGAAGAAAAGAATTAATCAAATAAAAGGACTTTTTATTTATCTTTAAATTATTTGTATAATTGTTTTTTTTTTACAAAATGTTTACAATAATAATATTACATTTATTTAAATTTAAATAAAAACTATCCTAAGTATTTTTCTAAATCTTCAATTCTTCATCTTCTATCCCTTGCTCCAGTACTCCATGGAATTTTATCTGCAAAACAAAGAACAAAAGAAAAGTCAATTGCAGATAAATATTAAAGAGAGAGACAGATAAAAATAAAGTTCATCATTAAGGGCAACTGACTGGAATCAGTTAGCCCTCTCTGCAAATCACAGGATTTCTCCCGGTTCACAAAGAGGGATGAATATTTGTTTGCTAATCATGAATGCACAAAGTTCAAATTCACAAGTCAAAATTGTCAAACTGCATAGTTCAAGTCTCAAACAGCATGATGCAAGGTCCAAGTCCAAATCAAACTACAGAGTCCAAAGACAAACAGAATGGCCTAACTAAAGTCACAAATTATCCAAAAAGCTGCCAAAGATATCAAAGATACAAAAGTACAAGATATTGTCACAAGGAAGCAAAGCTGTCAAAAGAAGATATGAAAGGATATGCAGAGAAAGATTAGTATGCAAGCAAGCAAAGCTCTTCAAAGCATCATTTTCCATCAGTCACCCTTTCAGAAAAGTACACATAAAACATTGTTTATTATTTTAATGGTACTGGAGAGAGAAGAGAGAAAAGAGTTTAGGCTTACAGGTTTGGCTTTAGGCATAAAGATAAGATATAATAAACAGCTAACAGCTATCAAAAGGGGGAGCATAAGACATCAAGAGACAACATATCAAGGGAGATATCAAACAGAGATAACCACAAACTGTCAAAGGACCTTCCAGCCTGAAACCAGAAAAAGCTTGAAACCTGCAAGCTTAAATATTTTGCAAGAGCAACCTGTCAAAACCCTCCAGACCCAAAACCTGCAAGCTTAAACTGATCAGGCCAAAGCATAAAACACCAACCCTGTCAAACAACAATCAAAACCATAACTGTCAAGCCTAAACCGATAAACCAAAACCAGTAAAACCTTTCAAGCACACAAACAAACATCCAAGGCCAAAACCTGTACCAGATACCAAACCTAACCATTCAAAACCTGAAACCTGCAAGCTCAAACTTGGCAAGATCAAAAACCAGTAGAACCTGTCCAAGTCTCCCAAAGCAACAATCAGCCTTACCATTCAAGGCCTGAAGCCTAAAACCGGTAAGGCCATGACTAAAGCCTGAAAGCCAGCGTAACCTGTTCAAACATACCAACCAATACATCCAAACATCAAACATTCAAAACCCTCAGAACATCGATCATCATTGGGGTAGGCAACTCACATCTAAGCATCAAGACAACCAAACAAAAAGGAAACGTTCAAGGCAACTCAAAGGCAAGAAGAAACTCAGCGAGCAAGCATTCAGAGGCAACATGAAGAGCCCTCAGAGATACTCATCATAGGGCTAAACAACCAAATACAAGGCGAAGCAAAGCAAAGAAAGAAGAGGAAAAGAAATTGCACAAAAGGTTCTCAGGTCAAGTCATCATCAAACCTAAGGGACGAAGTACGAAATACCAGGAAAAGCAAAGCCTCATCATCATCGTAACCCCTTCGCCGTCAAGCCTCCAAGCGCATCCAAACTCTCTTCTCCTCCGTCTCCCAAAAGGTAGTTTGCTTTCTTCTCATCCCTTTTCACAACCTCGTTAACAAACAATAATGAACATAACATCAGAATACAAGATCGTAACATGCAAGGTATAAGAAACCTAACGAGACTGAGGCGATTTTCCTTACCTAACGTGAACCGCAGTTGAATGACCCGTGGAAGAGAGTGGACGGAGGAAGAGGTGGCGCGGTGGCTCTAGGCGGAGGGTTGCATCTCAGCATTAAGGAGGATGAAGAGGATCGCGTGAAGTGAACGAATGGCGCGCCGTTTCTGTAACCCTAAATCTCTCCCAAATGAAACCAAAAGCTGTGAACCCTAAAAATGTTTGTCAATTTGCCTTGGGCCTTGCCCGTTTCTGGAGAGCCTAAAGCCCAAACGAACTTCCAATTCATACCCCCTGTTCTATTCATTTTTCTTTGAATTGCATTTGGGCCTCAAACCTTAAAGCCCATTTCTGATTTTTTTTCAAAACCATTTTTAAAACTATCCATATTCTTTTTACAAATTAACATGAGTTTTTTTTTATTACATCAAATTGTTTTTATAATACTTTTTATAACATAAATTTTAAACGCAATTTATTCTTCCTCAAAATATTTTCTTTCAATTAAAAAAGCTCTTGTATAAATATATATATTAATACTAATATATAAGAAACAAAACTAAAAATATTTTTATACATAAAAATACATTTTTTTTAATATACATAATTAAAATTTAAAACATTTAATTAAAATATTCTCTTTGTACATAATAAATGAAAATACATCTTTTTACATAATATAATTAAAATTGAAAAACATTCTTTCTTTCTTTTAATTAAAATACCTCTTTTGTATATATTAAACAAAAATATGAAGATACAAATTTAAATCAAATGTGGACATAATACAAAAACAAATACATACTTAATTATACATTTAAATTCACATTTTCTTAACTTGTAAATAAATCTCATACTCATACACATACACGTACACCTACACAATACGCTTTACATTTGACAATATACATTTGCTATTCTTATACGTTACTATACATTGTTTACACTTTCATCGCAATTCGATTTGGTTGTAAATTATTGGACACTACATTCTTAAAGTCTCATCCCCATTTGTAAATTTGTACCCCCACTCCCGGATACTATTTGTAATAGCGTAGACTTTAAATTCTTGCAATTTACCGCTTTCGAATTATACCATGTTTAGACCTAGGGTTTGCATGTACATAAAATCGAACGCTAGATAACCTAATACAAAGATAAATGCATGAAATCAATACACAATCACACTTGCACCCCTAGGGTAATCCCACATGTTGCCTTCCAAAATGGGCCATGCTTGCACGTCGAGTTTCTTTGGCAAAACAAATTCAAATGATCATAAGTCCCTCGATGACGCTTTCGAAAGTTGCCTAAAATGGAATGATCATAGTCCCTTCAAGCAAATTGCCAAAGACACTTGGCACCATTGCATTCATGGTCCATAAGATGACCCGCGCCCGTCCCGTTAAACTTCCTAAACGCAAGATTGTCCACCAAATTCAATGGTGGAACAAAATTGTTAAAAAGGGTTGAAAACATAGAGAAAACCTTTGAGTACAATAGGGGTAGACAAAACTCTTAGTTACTTGAGATCAATTTGCAAAAAC
This sequence comes from Vicia faba, assembly GCA_948472305.1. Taxonomy (NCBI): domain Eukaryota; kingdom Viridiplantae; phylum Streptophyta; class Magnoliopsida; order Fabales; family Fabaceae; genus Vicia; species Vicia faba. The sequence goes on along the minus strand of OX451741.1, from coordinate 1,433,340,188 downwards.
ACTTGCCTTCATTTCAAAAACCACACTTCATGCATACTTTCAAAACAAACTCTCAAAAACATTTGAAACATCTTTTCAAAAAGATACACACTTTTGTAAAACACTCAAACACGAGTCAAATACATTGGTTGCCTAAGACAAGCCATCTCTTCAAAAACATTTTTCAAAACACACACACACACACACACCACAATTTCAAAGCAATCGAAAATCAAGGAAAGTGATCTAAAAACCAAGTAACTAAGAGCCCATGGATAACCATGGATGAAAATGGTGCTAATATCTTCCCTTTTCATAATCTACCCCCCGAACCCAGAAATATCTCAAAAGGTTTTTGCTGTGCTTTTTAACCTTTCCTTTAGGATAAAATAAAAATTCGGTGGCGACTCTTGCTCAACCGAACAAGTGTGAATACAAACGCAAAACCTCAAGTCAGTTCTCCCACCGTATCACACTATCCAAACACTTGTTACACAATTGTAACACCATCTTCATCATCCTTCATTTCCAAAAACACCAACCTGCAATTTGACTTCTCTATAAAGTTTTAGACCATTTTAGCTAAAAGTAAGCATTGCAATAGCTTCCTAGGAGTTCAGTGAAGCTACCTAGATCATCAAAATATCTCCAGGAGTGCTCCAACTTCAAACACGATTTCTAGTTTTGAGGTATGTTTTCTCAACTTTTAACTTCTTATACAAGCATCATTAATGGTTACTTTGTGAATAAAAAATGTAGACATCATTGCCATGAAGCTAACCATGCCTTTAGTTTTCATTTATATTGCCTGAGTGATGCCAATTTTGAAGTTGAACTTTCTGAAAAATTAGGTTTTAATTTGGTACCAACAGAAATACATGTTCATATTTGAATGTTAGCTTAAGTTATTTACATGGTTGGATTTGTGGTGAAAAAACAAGCAGGTTTCATGTTTACACTTTTGAAAATGGTTGAGAAATGAGCAAGTTTGAAAATTTAACAATGTTGTTGTTGTTTGCTGCAAACACATGCGAGGAAGAAGATGAAGTCAAATTTGAAAAATGAGTTTACTTTATATTTATTACAACTTGTTTTACCACTGGATGTAACAACCACCCCAGTGATAAATAAGCGCGCGCTAAGTCATTTGTCTATAGGGACCTGGGTTTGAGCCTCAGTGGTACCCTTTTGTTTTTTCATATTACTTCCTTGCAGATCCAGTATGAACCACCCAGAACACATGTTATACACCCTCATTCCTTCACCATATGATCGTCATAGGGTCAGATCAAGTGCTCCAAATGAGCAAGCGCATGGTACACTTTAAAAATGCAATCACACTGAATCAGTACAGGCGTTGGACTCCTCAGTTTTAGGCCTTTTCTTTTTTTTATTTTTGCTATTTTTTCACCCTCAAATTCTTCATAACAATGCAGGCCCAATATGTTTTTTTATCACAAACATTTCATTTTTCTGATTTAAAAAAATGGATTGATATTGGGCCTACCAAAAATAATTTCTACACACCCCTGATTACTTTTCAAAATTCAGGCCTAATATTTTTCATATTCTTTGTATTTTCTTTATTTTTATTTATTTATTTATTTTTTATAATCAAAAATACAAAAATATATTTTCTTGAATAATTAAATTAAAAGTATTTAAGCACTTTATTTTTACTTTTGTTAATTAAATTTTTTAGAATTAGATTTTATTACTTCTTTTACATTATAAAACATTTTCTTTTCCAAATTTACATTAACATCCAAATTATTTCCTAAACAATTAAATTGGACTTAGGTTTTGTTTATTTAATTTTCCTTTTTAAATTGATTAAGTTAATTAACATAGATTTTTTAGGTTTTTGTTTTGATAAATCAATTAGTTTAATTAGGTAAATTATAAAACCTTTTCCATCAAAAATCACAAAAAACAACTTCTTTTTTCTTCTTCATCTTTACATCTTGTACATTTTATTATTATTCATATTCAATATTTCGTAATAGATAATTGGGCTTTATTTCTTTCTTCCCCTCATTCACAAACTTGTACCCCCCATTCCCAAAGCATTGTATTAGCGTAGGATATTTAAATTCTGCAATTTATCGCTTTCCTTATTATTGTTAGTAATTAGGGTTTGTATGACAAGACTAAAATCAAACTTTGGACAACCCTAATTCAAGACAAATTAAATATGAAAATAAAACACTTAGCACATGTTCACCTCTAGGGTTAACTCACACTTGTTGCCTCGGATATAAACAGTCATGTCCCTCGAATATGGGATGTTTTAGCAAAAACCCTCGATTAAAAGATCATAGTCCCTCGGTGAACCTTCGATGTTGCCTTCAATAAACGATATTAAAAATAAAACAATTGGCGCGCTATCATTGGTTGAGATGAGACATGTCACTGTCTTTAACCTCCAGACACCCTGCAATGGAGATTTCACGAGTTTCTTCAAATGGAAAATTATAATCCCAGACTAGTATCATTGGATTCGTATCTTCAAGACGATCCTAACACCACCATCGCGCCAAATTTATATAAAGTGTGCAAGGAGATATGGATCAAAAACTCAGAAAATAGCGAGCACCTTTCAGTTGAGATTTCTCTCTCAATTCTCAATGGATTTAAAAATTGTAATAAGCACAAGAATCAGGAGAAGGAGTAGAGTAGGTTAGTGCTTTATTTGGATCCAAATGATAGAGAATTCTACCAGTTCGAAGTTCAAAAAGGAAGCTCTGAAACTGGACTTCTGTAGCTAGAATTATGGCTCGTTCTGCTTGGTTTAGGTGTTGGAGAGTTTGTATGATGCTGAAGGATGATTAATGTGCAAAGAATTTTTGAAGAAAAGGCTTAAATCTCAGAAACTGAATTTAAAAAATTTGAAGTTCGTGTGAGGTTTTGACAGGGTGTATTTGGCTCTCAAAGCTTGAGGAAATGAATGAGGGATGACCCTATATTTATAAGGGAGTGAATGGGATCCTTAAGCGTGTGAGATGATGAAGTTTGGAGGGAAATCATGTGGGTCTGCAGCATGAACAAAGTGTGACTTGTTTAACATCAAAGCTCAGCTAAATTGTGCGTTTCATGATGTTAAACGCCTTTGAAAATTTGTTAGACATGATTAGAAGAAAAAACGCGTGGTGAATTTGTGATTAGAAGCCAAAACAAAGATTTCAAAATCTGACTTGTGATGAAACTTCAGTTTCAAGTTACCAAATTCAAATCAATCGCATTCTCAACTCAAGAGGGTCTTAGGGCATGATTCTTGAAGCTTTATAAATATGAGGTTACAAGCTTTGCAATGGGAAAATAATGGGATAAAATGGTTGCTTGAGCTGAAAGTTGTAATGAGTCAAAGTTGGGGAAAAAAAGTTGACTTTCCATACTTAGAAAATTTCTAAGTTTTTTCTTCAAAAGTGATTTATAATATCTTACATCCAAACATGGCCTTCCACTTGGAATTTTCTCTTGACCAAAAAAGATGGCATGAAGTAGATATCTTGAATGGAATTTTTAAACTTGAACCATTCAAAATATCCAAAAATTGAGAGAGTTATGACTTGTTGAAGTTGGCAAAAATTCATTAAATGACATGTAATCTTTTGCATCCTTAGGGCATCTTCCATCCATTTTCAAACTTTGCACATAAAAGAAGTGTTGAAGTTCACATCTTCAAGATCATTATGGAAAAAATTATGGACTCAAGGTGATAAAAATTGATTAAGTTATGATCATTTGAAGTCACACAAAGGAATTTGAGGGTTCATGTGGAGGACTTGTAATCTTTCTTCATCATCAAGTTTCTTACACATAGAATTTCCTTTTAACTTTTGAATTTATTTGTTAATAACCATTTGAAGAGAAGGATGTCTTTGGAATCACTCAAAAATACCAAAAGATGATCAAGATATACCCCTTGGAAGTTCAAAACCCTAACTCCTAGAGCAAGAAAATGCTTTTGGAAACCTTTGTAATTTTGACCAACCTTCTTGAAAAAGTACCTTGGTTATGTGATTATGAGTTATTGAGGATGATAAGGATAAACCATAGCAACCAAAATCACTTCCGAATCTTGAGAATTGAAGGAGATGTGCACTTGTAAATTAAAATCAAAGACTTGTCCAATTGAGTCAAACTTCTTTAATCAACCCTTGTATTTTTAAACTAAATCTTGACAACTTGAGGCATGATGAATCATAAAATACTTTGTCATGATATTACTTTCAAACATATTTAATGATGAGGCTTGAATCTCAATGAAGCTTTGTTGAGGAAGGCATAGAAATGAACTCATGAATCCATAGATCAATCTTGATGGAATGTATTATGCTTTCACCTACATCATCAACAATTCGGGCAAACACTTATTGTATTTATTAATTAAAGCATAATCAATACAAAACATAGATGATCATAAAGTACAAGTCAAGGTTCTTGGTGATTCCTCCTAGAGAAAAGCTAAATATAGGGAGAAGAAGCAAACCCTAATGTGTGATCTTGTTGTAATTGAATTGATATGATATGATGAAGGGATCTTAGGGGCAAAAATTGGGGTACAACAGTTGCCCTTATTTAAGTGTCTTTTATCCGGAGATACTAAGGTTAAAATCTTCATGTCGACGCGATTGAAGATACTTAAATATAAAACAAGCCCTATTTTTGGCCCTAAGATACCATGCAATACTTATGATTATGAATGCAGGTGAATAAATCTAAAGGGACGCAAGAAACCACTAGGGATGTAAAAAGGTAAAAGAGGAAACAAAAGGAAAACTTGACCAGGAAAATAACTCACTGGTGAAGAAAAGACGAGACTCTGTTGGGGTAATGCCCAAGAGAGGATCGAAAGCATTGTCAACTCAAAAATTGAGGAGAGATAGTGAAGGATAATGGTGACCGACAGATAATTATGAACTACCAACTCACTGAGGGTATAGCAAAAAAGGTAACATCGACCCACCGGGGAAAGGAATGGTAAGATAATACCAGTAAATTTCAAGATGTATTCAGTACTCACGATTGTAAACAAATGAACTTCTTCAGAACAATAGAATCTCAACGACGAACTACCTTCCATAATGACAAGGCTACCATTCATTGGAAAATGATCTCAACAACGAACTACCTTCCATAATGACAAGGCTACCATTCATTGGAGTATCAAAATCTTAACATCGAACTACCTTCCATAATGACAAGGCTACAATTCATTGGAGTAACAACATCTCAGCAACGAACTGCCTACCATAATGACAAGGCTGCTATTCATCGGAGTAACAAAATATCAACAACGAACTAGCTTCCATAATGACAAGGCTACCATCCATTGGAGTAACCAAATCTCAACAAGGAACTACATTCCATAATGAAAAGGCTACCATTCATTGGAGTATCAAAATCTCAAAAATGAACTACCTTCCATAATGACAAGGCTACCATTCATTGGAGTAACAACATCTCAGCAGCGAACCGCCTTCCATAATGACAAGGCTACCATTCATTGGAGTAACAAAATCTTAACAACGAACTACCATCCATAATGACAAGGCTACCATCCATTGGAGTAACAAAATCTCATCAACGAACTACCTTCCATAATGACAAGGCTACCATCCATTGGAGTAACAAAATCTGAATCGTCTCTGGGAGCTATCAGTTTCACCGGGGAATTACAGGTTGCTCAAATAAAGAGACCTACTTTTTGGTGCTATGAGGAGGAATTGCAATAATGTTTCCTTGAATAAATAAGTATGGCTTCTTGGGGAAAGATATAGAACTTCTTGGGGAAACGCCATTATAATTCTTGTTGAGAAGATAGAATCTTTTTGTGCAAAATAAATGCACATTCTCAAACTAGAGTTCAAAGCTTGCCGAAATCCAAATAATAATATTGCTGAGGGTACCCATTCCAACCAGAAATAAACCGGAATGAAGCAGTCAACCAAAACACATCTCCTGAGAAATAAACTCAAAAGGGAATCACATTCCATCCAGACAACGAGCTGAAAAGAAGGCTGAAACACAAATCTTCCACGAGGAATAGCTCAGTGGGGAAATCAAAAGGATATACACTTTCTGCTTAAGGTTGACACTCTATCGGGGAGAGGATAACATAACTCTACAAAACAAGGTAATATACCAACAAGATTTTAAAGAATGCAAATGAGCACTGAATATGCATGATGTTGGTATGAAAATATGAATGTCATCATGTATATGCTGACAAAATAGACATATAACACTGGGGATAAACATACAAATACCAAATGGGTACAGTCAATACTCGGCTAAATCACATTCAAGATGGAAATTCCATAAGATAGTAAGCATCAATTGAGGAAACAAATTCGTATTTCATAGCTTAAATCCACTGGGAAAGAAGAAGATCAATAGCAGTAAATTAACATAAACATGGTGATATATCATCTTCCTCTAAGTTTCACCGGCGAAACCTTACAGACTTCAGCAGGGAAACAAAATGTCCAAGGTTCACACTTCTGCCATGGTTGATTTTACTAGGGAAAACAATATCACATCAATTGTGGATGACAAACTGACTTCATTGGGGGAGGGTAATACTATATCGTCGAAGAAGACATCGAGATACATTCTTCAATACTGAGAGTGATAATTGCACCAACTTCTCTGGGGAGAAAGTACAGAAACCTCACGGAGACAATAATTTCAGAGGAGTATATCATCTTAACTTCACCTGGGGAATTCTAGAAATCAAGAACTACAACAAGAAAACTTATGGGAATTTTAAATCCAATCCAGCACTTGGAGGGAGAAAACCTAAAAAGTTGATAACCATTTCAAAACTTCTTAAATAAAACATTACCCTTGCCTGACTATCGGGAAAACAAACAATATGCTAGTACTGCCAAAAGGATATGCTTCACAAATGAGTCCAACTCAGCATGTACGAGGAGAAAAGACTTTTATTAAATGAGTGAAGCCTTCACCGAGGAATCTTGGATAGAGTCTTCATATCATGCAAACCTTTGAGTTTGTCCGTCCCTGAAGTCACTAATTTTGTTCTCCTTGTGTATCAAGATCTAAAGCAATAGGTAATTTGTAAATTCTTTTCAAAAATAATTTTGTTATTTAATCTGTTTTCTTTGATCATTACTATCAATAATAAATGAAATCTTTATAAACTGAATAAAATAAGAATTGCAAGGAATTGGATAAAAGGCTCAAACTTTATTAATAGAATGGTAGTCTGCAAATGGCAAGACTCCATAGATGATTACAAAGTTTGGAACATGGTAATATATATTGGAAAAGATACATTGAATTACAATGACCACTATTCTCCCTAACAACTTTGAATTCTAGATCCAAAACTTTGGTCGAAGAGTAGTAAGATCCAAGCAGATTATTGTGTCCATTGACCAGGTCTTATCTGATGCAGTTACTTTCCAGAAAATCCCTAACTTTTTCCTAGGTTGCCCTTGCGGGTTTTCAACCTACCAGGAAAATTTATTCTGTTTATGTCTCTAATTTTTTCCTAGACCGCCCTTTAGAGTTTTTGGCCTACCGAGACGCTCTTTTTTGTCTAAGCCGCCCTTTCATGTTTTCGTCTTAGCGAGTTGTTCTTTTATTTTTCTAGGCAAAGTATTTCTTGACTGCATCATTATTCAAAGGACGTGGGAACTCCTCGCCATCCATTGTTTCAAGAATCAGTCCACCGCCAGAGAAGGCTTTCTTGACAACATATGGGCCTTCAAAATTAGGAGTCCACTTGCCCTTAGAATCAGTGTTAAAAGACACGATCTTCCTGAGTACGAGGTCGACTTCTCTGAATTCACGAGGTTTGACCTTCTTATCAAAAGCTTCCTTCATTCTCTTTTGGTATAATTGTCCATGACACAAGCCCTTCATTCTTTTCTCTTCTATTAAACTCAGCTGGTCAAACTTATTTTGGACCCATTCAGCTTCCGACAACTTGGATTCCATTATTACATGCAAAGAGGGAATCTCAACTTCAATGGGGAGCACTGCTTCCATGCCATATACAAGAGAGAATGGGGTTGCCCGTGTTGAAGTGCGTACAAATGTTTGATACCCATGCAGAACAAAAGGGAGCATTTCATGCCAATCTTTATAAGTAACAACCATTTTCTGGATGATCTTCTTGATGTTCTTATTGGCTGCTTCAGCAGCCCCATTGATCTTTGGCCTGTAGGGAGATGAATTATTATGGACAATCTTAAATTCCTCACAAAGTTAAGACATCATTTTGTCATTCGGATTTGAGCCACTGTTGGTGATAATCCTGCTTGGCACACCATACCGACATATGAAGTTGTTCTTGACGAAGCGCACTACCAACTGTTTAGTGACATTAGCATATGAAGTTGCCTCCACCCATTTGGTAAAATAATCAATTGCCACCAAGATAAAATGATGCCCATTTGACTCCTTTAGTTCAATCATTTTGATCATGTCAATACCCCACATAGAGAAAGGCCATGGGGAAGAAATAACATTGAGAAGTGTCGGAGGTACATGAATTTTATCAACATAAATTTGGCACTTATGGAACTTCTTGGAAAATTTGTAACAGTCAGATTCCATTGTCAACCAATAGTAACCTTCCCTAAGCATATTCTTTGACATTGAATATCCATTGGCATGGGTACCAAATGAACCTCATGCACCAACATGGCTGCTTCGTGTCTATCCACGCATCTGAGCAAGATTATGTCATGATTTCTTTTATACAATACATCTTCATTAAGGAAAAAGCTTCCTACCAACCTTCTTAATGTCTTTCTATCTATATTTGATGCACCAATTGGGTATTCCTGAGTCTGAAGAAAGTGCTTGATATCAAAATACCATGGTTTTTCATCTACCACATCCTCTGTTGTAAACACATTAGCCGGTCTATCCAAACATTGTACCGTAATACGAGGCACATCATTACAAGTATTAACCATATACATAGAAGCCAGAGTTACCAAAGCATCTGCCATATGATTTTCATCTCTTAGAATATGATGGAATTCAACTTTGTTAAAGAAGGGTAATAGTCTTCTAGCATAATCTTTTTAAGGGATCAAGCCAGGATGACGAGTATCACATTATCTTTTAATCTGATTAACAACCAAAGTCGAATCACCATACACATCTAGAACCTTGATTCTAAGATTAATGGCCTCCTCGAGACCCATAATACAAGCCTCATATTCTGCCATATTATTAGTGCAATCAAATGTCAGCCTTGCAGTAAAAGGAATGTGTTATCCATGTGGAGTAATGATCATTGCACCAATTCATTTTCCGTAAGCAATCATCACTCCATCAAATACCATGCCCCAGTGAGATTCAGGATATGGACCTTCACCAGGAAAGGGTTCATCACAATCTTTTTCTTTTAAGAACATCACATCCTCATCAGGGAAGTCAAACTTAATAGATTGATAGTCATCTACTGGTTGGTGAGCAAGATAATCTACCAGCACACTGCTTTTTATGGCCTTTTGAGTGTGGTACTCAATGTCGTATTCAAACAATAACATTTTCCAGCAGGCAATCCTCCCGGTAAAGGTAGGATTTTCAAAAATATACTTAATTGGATCCATTTTGGAAATCAACCAAGCAGTATTATTCAACATATATTGTCGCAACCGCTTTGCCGCACAGGCCAGAGCACAACATGTTTTCTCCAACATAGAATATCGTGACTCACAATCAATAAATTTATTGCTGAGGTGGTATATGTCATATTCTTTCTTTCCTGTCTCATCTTGTTGTCCCAAACTACAGCCCATAGAACTATCCAAAACTATTAGGTACATGATCAATGGTATTCCTTCAACGGGAGGGAGCAAGATAAGAGGTTCAAGAAGATATTCTTTGATACTTTCAAATGCCTTCTGGCAATCCTCTATCCACACACAAATCTGATCTTTCTTTAGCAACTTAAAGATCGGTTCACATGTTGCCGTCATGTGGGAGATGAATCTGGAAATATAATTCAGACGCCCAAGAAAGCCTCTAACTTGCTTTTTAATCCTTGGCGCAGGAATTTCTTGAATAACTTTGACTTTATCTGGGTCAACTTCAATCCCTTTCTGGATGATAATAAAACCCAACAACTTCCCTGATCGAACACCGAAGGTGCATTTATTTGGATTCAGGCGCAAACGGTACTTCCTCAAACGCTGAAAACAACTTTAACAAATCTTCCACATGCCCTTCCTCGGTCTGTGATTTGGCAATCATGTCATCAACATATACCTCAATTTCTTTGTGCATCAGATCATGTAATAGGGTTGTCATAGCCCTCTGGTACGTTGCACCAGCGTTCTTCAACCCGAAGGGCATCACTCTGTAACAGAATGTTCCCTAGGGTGTGATAAACGTTGTTTTTTTCCATGTCCTCAGGAGCCATTCTTATTTAATTATATCTGGAAAATCCGTCCATGAACGAGAATACTTTAAACTTTGATGTGCTATCAACCACCATATCAATATGTGGCAATGGAAAATCATCTTTTGGACTAGCTTTATTTAGATCTCTATAATCTACGCTCATTCGGACCTTTCCATCCTTCTTTGGTACGGGCACAGTGTTGGCTATCCATTGAGGATACACTTACGTCACAAGAAAAACGACACTTATCTTCTTTAAGACCTCTTCTTTTATTTTTACTGACATATCAGGGTGAGTTCTTCTCAACTTCTGTTTGACGGGCGGGCACTCTGTCTTCAAAGGAAAATGATGCTCCACAATATCTGTATCTGGACCCGGCATATCTTGGTAAGACCAAGCAAAGATGTCCACATACTCTTTCAATAGCTCTGTCAACCTATTCTTCACATCATGATGCAACGATGCTCCAATCTTGACTTCCTTTGGCTCCTCTTCTGAACCCAAATTGATTGTTTCCAATGACCCCTTATATGGTTTAATGGCATTTTCCTCGTGCTCAAGCAACCGTGATACCTCTTCTGGAATCTCATCATATTCTTCTTCTTTTGTCCCAAACACAAGATATTCAAAGTTGGGAGAGGGTGCAGGGTCATTGTATTCAACGGGTTTATTAATTAATCTTCACACATGATTTTTGATTGCTTTTAGAAACTGACACATACATCAAATGATTATGCAGATTTATTCACAAATATATTTTACTCAAAAGGGTTTTTTATTACCATTTTCCATGAAAAAGCAGAAAAATAAAAGACACAAATTTAAGAATCAAAGATAACTTTTATTTATGATTTTAATGATCAAAGCAAACAGATAAACCCATACAATATCAACCTTCATTTTTGGAAGAATGAAAGCTTTTTGCAAAGAAAAAACAAATTACTTTGAGACATGGATGCAAGAGGGAACATCATAAGTGACTCAGTTTTGGACTCTGACTCCATGCATCACATAATCTGGCACTTCTTGATCTTCTTCATCCTCCTCAATAGCATTAACTCTAAAAACAGTTGGATGGAGGTAGCATCCGCTATGGAAAACATCGTGATAGCTACTCATAGTATACTTTGGCTTCAAACTTTCGCCTTTGCCATTCTTGGCAGAGAATCCTAAACTAGCCATGTTCTTGTTCACTGGAGGATCAACGACATGTCCCCATACTTTACATGGACCATTGCGCATAACATGTTGAGCATCTTTAAACGAAGCCATAGAATTCTCATTTCCTCTCACATTATCAATAGATAGAGACTGGAAATGCGTCCCCACAGCAACTTCATCTGCCTCTACAACACTGAAAGATGATAGGTGAGATATCAGCAATGCTTGTTCTCCATTTATAATAACCACTTTTCCTTCGCGCACGAATTTCAACTTTTGGTGCAGAGTGGAAGTGAGAGCCCATGCTTCGTGTATCCACGGTCTTCCCAGTAGATAACTGTATGTGGGTACAATATCCATGACTTGGAAAGTGATCTGGAATAGATGCGGGGCTATGTGAATAGGCAGATCGACCTCCCCAATAACCGAATTCCTTAACCCATCGAAATCTTTGACAATAATACCACTTGGGCGCATAGGAGCCCCCTGATATTTCAACTTCATCAGCGTACTTCTCGGTATCATATTTAAGGTGGATCCATTATCAATCAGCACATTTGATAATGAATCATTCTTACAGTTCATGGATATGTGAAGAGCTAAATTATGATTCCTCCCTTTGTCAGGCAATTCATCATCGCAAAAGCTTAGGTTATTACCTGATGTAATATTACCTACCACACTGCTGAATTGATCTAACGGCATGTCATACTCCACGAAAGCTTGGTCCAACACCCTCATTAAAGATTCTCTATGGGCAGCAGAATTCATCAACAAAGCCAAGATAGATATTTTTGAAGGAGTCTGTCAAACCTGATCCATAATTCAGTAGTCGCTCATTTTAATTACTTTAAAAATATCACCCACGTCCTTCTCTTGGGTAGCACCATTGATTCCCCTGCAGCCTTCTTATCTTTAACACTTTCCATAACCTTCTTTTCAACATTATCATTTCCTCGAACAACCAGTGTAAATACACGACCACTACGGGTCACTCTACTAGTCTCAGCAATATTTCCAATATTAGACAAAGGTTGGATGGGAACTTCCACACCATCCTCTAAAATTGTAGTTTTATACTTGTACGGTACAACTTTGTCTGATTTGTAAGGAACGGGCCCTGGCAAGTAAATCACCACAGGGGTAACAACTGGCTTGCTACAGTATTCAATTTCAATAGGGGAAGAATCATTAAAACATGGCACAATCACATTCGCACCTTCTTCATAAAAATTTGACATTAAAGAATCATCGCCAAGGAACATACCCTCATTTGAGGAAAAGAATTCGTTCGCGGAAGCATATTCATCATCTGATTCTTCCTCGACCAAGCAAACCTCAATCTCATTAACCTCTTGGTAATCATCTCTTTGGCCTGAAACCTTGATAGTTCCATTATCCAACAACAACTTAATACCTTTTCTCACAACTGAACATCCTCGGGAGTCCCTGCAGTAATCCCGGAAGGATCCATAATGGTGCTCTACCTGACCATCCATGTGGCAGAAAGTAGCATGCAATTGTACAAGATCATCATTCATATGTTCCACATCAGAGATCATGAACTCTCTAGGACATCCAAATACCATGTTTACTTCCTCCTCATATTCTGCCCTAGGCCTGATTATATGGATGAGGCCCTCATCCATCATATCCTGCAAAGCAGCCTTTATCTTATCGCAACCTTGTATATTAGTGCTACAGACACCACAACCAGCATGGTCATGAGTATAGTATCTAAACTCACAAAGGTTTGCAAGCATCTTTACCAAGTCTCCTCTAACCAAGTTTGAAATTCTGGCTGCAGATACTCAATGTCACGTCTAATGTTATGACACCGTATCTGACTTACTATATGACAGTAAATACAAAAGCAGTAAATAACACAGTCAATTATTTACCCAGTTCAGTGTGCAACAACACCTACTCTGGGGGCTACCAAGCCAGGGAGAGAATCCACTATAAGAGATGTTAATTCAGGAATAAACCAACCAGTTTATCTCCTTCACTTAAGACCTACCCAATGCAATTCTAATCTAAGTACAACTTAAATCTGAGTTCCTACTCACTCCCCCTCAATCACAGCAGTGATACATAAACCAATTTGACTTGAGAATTGATGAAGACACTCTTCAAAACACACACTTGATTAAGCTTCACAGCTTTTTAATCAAGCAACACAATCACTCGTGCTTCACAGCTTTGAGTGATGTACACAACTACCTTGACTCTGCTTCATAGCTTTAGTCAAGTAACATTCAAACACTCTTGCTTCAAAGCTTTGAGTGCTACACAACCCTTACAATTGAAACCTATTCCAAGGCACTTATCACAATGATAATTGCTTGGAGTACAATAAACAAATCTATACAGATTACAAAATTGATCTTCTAATCAATCAGCAGGGATAGCTTGAAAAACCGCAGTTCTGTTGAATATATAGCAGCTGCATCTTCAGTTAGGGTTTCCAAAAACCTAGGGTTGATTCCGTTTGACCTAAAGACCAGGTCACAGTACTTTATTGATCAGGTTAGGATTGAGCTAGATGACTCCTCAGAAAACGCAGGATTCTGTTTAGAAAGGACTGAGTTATTTCCTGAAAAAACTCAGACTTATCCAATCCTGCAATCCTGTTAGTTCAGAACAGGATGTCATAACATCTGTTATGACATCTGAGAAAACCTGTCTACTGATTTAGCAAAATGTGATCATTTTGCAAACATGCTCAGATACACACTTATAAACATCAGTATTTGAATTACAATATTTTTCTGCACATGTACCTAATGAGTTAGTACAACCTGAACTAGAATGTTATGACATCAGTCATGACATTCACACATACATTTAGGATTTACCAAAAATGCAAGCCAATATCTAAACACCTACAAACTCCCCCTTTGGCAGATTTTTGGCTAAAGTCCCTAAACAATCAGAGATAGATGGATAGCAGCAGAAATAAGTGACAGCAGAAAAATATAAAGTCAAGTACTAATTAAGCAAGTACCAAAATATTCTCCCCCTCTTTAGCCACAAATGGGCCAAAGATACATGTTCATAAAATTACAGTTATCCAAAACAAAAATAATGAGATCAGCATCTGACAACAGCAGAACACACTTCCAAACTCCACCAGCAACAACACCAAGCATCAATCAACCTTCAAGCACTGTCATCAGACTCAGAAGAGCCAGTTTCTTCAATGTTGAGCTGTCCTTCAGCATCTATACCTTCTTCCCTTCTGCTTTCTTCAGCTTCCTCCTTTTCTAGCCTGGCAATTAGAGCTTCTAGGGTCCTTTTTCTAGCATCCAGATCTTTGCAAGTTTCTTTTAAAACAGCTATGACATCTGATGTCTTGGACTGGGTCTTTGCAGACGATGTCTCAGCTGATGTTATGACAATGTCTGGAGCATGGGATCCCTGAAACAGTTTGTAGTGCAGGCCAAGGGCAGGAGCTCTTTTGCAGACTGTATCTCTTGCTACAAGGATGTCAGGGTATTGTGCAAGGATGATTTCACAAAGGAGGGAGGGGAAAGCAATTGGTCCTTTGACAGCATAACTGCCAGCATGCTTCAAAGTTTGTTCAAAGATGTACCTTCCATAGTCAAAGGCAGTCTTGGTTCCTACAGCATAAATAAATCTCCCCAATCCTGTGGAGATGGTTGATTTGTGGTTTGTAGGCACCCAGTTTGCTGCACCTATTTTATGCAAGATGGCAAATTTCATGCTGAGTTTACTAGCATTCAGCTTCCCTTTCAATGGCCAGCACTTTACTTGCCTGGCAGTGATGGTTAAACACACCTCATTGTCAGTTGCCTCTAGGTCAGGACAGTCCTTATTTGTTCTTCCAAGAAACTTGTTGATTTCTGATGGAGAGAACTTGACCCTTCTTCCTCTAACAAACACACTCTCAAAGTCAGCTGACCTCCCATCAGCACAATCATTGGACAAGTTCACTATAAACTCCTTAACCAGATTTTCATAACATTTGTTAAACTTCATCACTGTCTTCATTAGCCCAGCATTCCTGATCAGATCCATGATGTCCTTGCACTCCAAGGCATCATTGTTGAGTTCTCTCTCCAAGGCTATTCTCTTCAAGCAGACATACTTCCATCTGTTTGCATTGTCAGGATGATGAAAGGAGATGTTGTCTGTTGGCACTTCAGGCACTCTAGCAATCTTGCTGGAGGGGAGCTTCCTTCTGATGGGAGTATCTTCAATATCAATCTCAAATTCTGATTCATCATCAGAATCAGAAGTTTCTGCAGTCTGCACCTGTGCCTTCTTTCCTTTTGTTTGAGTTTTCTCAGCCATCCCTTCAGCCTTGGATTTCTTAGCATCAGGTTTAACATTCTGACTACTCTTTCTTTTCATCAATCTCCTAGCAATGCTAGGGTTCACATTAGCAATCAGTTCATTATCAGAGTAATCTTCATCCACATCAATGATAGGTGGATCAGCAGCCTTTTCAGAGGTGTTCTGAATGTTGTCTTTTGGTGTCACAACATCCTCAGTGACATCTACATTTTCAGCACCTTCCACATTTGGACTTTCTGATTGATTCAAAGGGATGGAAATCCCCGGTACAGATTGGTTGCCACTCAGAATGTTAGTAACCAGCCTAGCAATAGCTTGGTGTACTTGAACTGATCCTTCTCTGTTAGGTATAGAAGACGAAGGATGAGAAGAATTACCAGAGACTGTAGCTTGAGCTCTTCCTGCATGTCTGGTTCTGAGCTTTTTGACTCTGGCTGGGTCAGTTGCCATCTCCCTGAGAGGAGTGACCTCAAGAACTTCAGATTCTATGCATGTAGTGATTGCCCTAGAATCTTGATCAGATGATGACGATGATGAGGAAGACGAAGCCGCCATGGTGGAAGACGATGTCTGAGACATTTTGTTTAACTTTGAGTAGTAGTTTGAGGAAAATCTTTGATTGGGAGGAGGAAACAGGTTGCAAGGATGAGAGAGGTAGGGAGTAAAAGGGAGTCTCTTCAACTTCTCAAGGATTTTGAAGGAATTGTGAATGAATATGATTAACCCACTAAATATAGACTTATTAAAATTAATCCCTTCAACCCTTGTTTTCAGCAAAACTGATTGCTATAATTTCTCATGTTGGTGAATACCCAATCTGCCCCTCAAATTTTCAAATTTATTTCCAACAAGCGCCTTGGTAGAAGAATCAGTCAGCTGAAGCTTAGAGAAACTATGTTCCAGTTCAAATGACTTCTTCTCTTCAAAGTCAATAGGTTTCAAGGAAATGTTGAATGTTTTCAGATTATCACACCACAATGTCACAACATCTTGTGTAACATTGTACTCAGGAAGCATCTGTTTTGAACAGAATTTATGAGACTTGTTCTTTCCGACATCCTTGTCAAGATGACTTAAGGTTCTGACAACACATTCTTCTTCAAGTTTATTTGCCACATCACATATATTATCAGCCAGTAGTTTTGGAGTTCTTCTGACAGCTTCCATAGCTCTTTTCATTCTTCCAAGCTTATGCTGCCACTGTTTCATCTCTTTTTCTTCTTTGATGATTTGACTCATAGTGGAGATATCAGTGTTCTCAGGTTGCCACACATAACAGTTATCTTTGGATTTGATTCCTCTCATTACAACATCTAGTTTTTCATTAAACACTAGACATTCAGATCTTGAGAAGTTGACCATGAATCCTAGATCACATAGTTGACTGATGCTAATGAGATTAGTAGTCAACCCTTTTACCAGCAGTACCTTATTCAGACTTGGAAGTCCAGGGCAGTCCAGATTACCAACTCCTTTGACTTCTCCTTTAGCACCATCTCCAAAGGTCACAAAACTGGTGGTGTGAGGTATAACATTATTGAGAAGATTTTTGAATCCAGTCATGTGTCTGGAACATCCACTGTCAAAGTACCAATCTTCCTTTGCAGTGACCCTCAGGGAAGTGTGAGCTAACAGTGCAGTAGTCTTTTTCTTCCATTGTGGAGCATGCGGTACCTTTTTAGACTTAGGTTTGACATCTGAGTTCTGGTTAGGATATCCATGTAATCTGAAGCAGAAGGGCTTTATGTGACCATATTTCCCACAATGATGACATCTCCATCTTTGGTACCTCTTCTTCATATGTCTCTGTCCCTGATGTTGAGAGTAAGGTTGAGACATCCGTTCTGACATTTGCTTCCCAGTACCAAATTTCTTTGTTTCCACAAATCCTATGCCAGATTTATTTCCCATATTTTGTCCAGCCTGAAGGATCTCTTCCAATTTGTCTGTTCCATTGGTCAACATCTTGACAGATTTGGTCATTTGATTCAGTTGTGAGTTCAGCAGTTGAACTTCTCCTTCTAAATGACTTATAGTTTCAAGATTTGCCCTCTTTTCAGCCTCCAGCTTTATAATGAGTTTTGATTGTTTCTCATTTTGCACACAGACTTCACCACTTCTGATACACAATTTCTTGTAGGTATCAGCCAGTTCTTCAAATGTCACTTCTTCATCACTGGTGTCACTTTCAGATGTACAAACACTAGTTAGGGCAGTAACTAGTTTGGCAGATTCTTCTTCAGAATTGCTTTCTGAATCATAGTCAGACCAAGTAACAGTCATTCCTTTCTTTTGCTTCTTAAGAAAGGTAGGACATTCAGCTCGAATATGTCCATATCCTTCACATCCATGGCATTGAATACCTCTGCCTTGGTTTCCCTTATCTTCTGACCTTGGTCTTCTGCTGGAACTGTCAATGTCAGAAGGAATGTTATGAACATTAGACCTTGACTTTGGGTCCATTCTTTTGATGAGCCTGTTGAACTGTCTTCCAAGCATGGCAATGGCTTCTGATATGTTTTCTTCTTCATCCTCCTTGTATTCAACATCAGTGTTGGATACAAGTGCTATGCTTTTGTTCTTCTTGTCACCATTATCAGTGATCCCCATCTCAAATGTCTGAAGAGACCCAATAAGTTCATCCACTTTTAACTTGCTAATGTCCTGGGCTTCCTCTATGGCAGTTACCTTCATTGCAAATCTTTTAGGCAAGGATCTGAGAATCTTCCTCACCAGTTTTTCTTCTGACATTTTTTCTCCCAGTGCTCCTGAGGTGTTGGCAATCTCCAAGATGTTCATGTGAAACTCATGAATGGTTTCATCTTCCATCATTTTTAGATTCTCAAACTTAGTGGTCAACATCTGAAGCCTTGACATTTTTACTTTGGAAGTGCCCTCATGAGTAGTTTTGAGAGTGTCCCAAACTTCCTTGGCCAGTTCATATTGATGTACTAGTCTGAATATGTTTCTATCAATTCCATTGAACAAGGCATTTAAAGCTTTTGAATTTCCCAGAGCTAACTCATCTTCTTCTTTACTCCAGTCTTCCTCAGGCTTCAGACTGATTGTCCCATCTCTTTCAGTTATGGTGGGATGAATCCATCCTTTGTCAGCAGCTCTCCAAGCCTTTTTGTCCAGAGATTTTAGGAAGGCAATCATACGAGGTGTCCAGTAGTCATAATTGGTTCCATCCAGAATGGGTGGTCTATTTCCAAAAACTCCTTCTTTGTCCATAGTGCCAGAAAGTGATATCCCTAGATCTCACCCAGTAATACAGGCAGGGTGCCTGCTCTGATGCCAATTGAAATTCTGGCTGCAGATACTCAATGTCACGTCTAATGTTATGACACCGTATCTGACTTACTATATGACAGTAAATACAAAAGCAGTAAATAACACAGTCAATTGTTTACCCAGTTCAGTGTGCAACAACACCTACTCTTGGGGCTACCAAGCCAGGGAGAGAATCCACTATAAGATATGTTAATTCAGGAATAAACCAACCAGTTTATCTCCTTCACTTAAGACCTACCCAATGCAATTCTAATCTAAGTACAACTTAAATCTGAGTTCCTACTCACTCCCCCTCAATCACAGCAGTGATACATAAACCAATTTGACTTGAGAATTGATGAAGACACTCTTCAAAACACACACTTGATTAAGCTTCACAGCTTTTTAATCAAGCAACACAATCACTCGTGCTTCACAACTTTGAGTGATGTACACAGCTACCTTGACTCTGCTTCACAGCTTTAGTCAAGTAACATTCAAACACTCTTGCTTCAAAGCTTTGAGTGCTACACAACCCTTACAATTGAAACCTATTCCAAGGCACTTATCACAATGATAATTGCTTGGAGTACAATAAACAAATCTATACAGATTACAAAATTGATCTTCTAATCAATCAGCAGGGATAGCTTGAAAAACCGCAGTTCTGTTGAATATATAGCAGCTGCATCTTCAGTTAGGGTTTCCAAAAACCTAGGGTTGATTCTGTTTGACCTAAAGACCAAGTCACAGTACTTTATTGATCAGGTTAGGATTGAGCTAGATGACTCCTCAGAAAACGCAGGATTCTGTTTAGAAAGGACTGAGTTATTTCCTGAAAAAACTCAGACTTATCCAATGCTGCAATCCTGTTAGTTCAGAACAGGATGTCATAACATCTGTTATGACATCTGAGAAAACCTGTCTACTGATTTAGCAAAATGTGATCATTTTGCAAACATGCTCAGATACACACTTATAAACATCAGTATTTGAATTACAATATTTTTCTGCACATGTACCTAATGAGTTAGTACAACCTGAACTAGAATGTTATGACATCAGTCATGACATTCACACATACACTTAGGATTTACCAAAAATGCAAGCCAATATCTAAACACCTACAAAGTTAATATCATAAATTCATAAGTCCCCTGGAAAACCAGCAACCATGTTAATAGCATTCGTTCCTCCATGCTTTAGGAGAGGATTATCTTTTACATTAGGACTGGCATCTTTGAAGGACAAGAGACCATATCTAACCATTTTTTGTACCTCAGACTTCAGAGGATAACAGTTTTCCATATTATGCCCTGGTGCACCCTGATGAAAAGTGCATGTCTGATCTACCTTGTAGTACACAGGTAAAGGGGATGGTATAACAGGAGGTGGCCTAGTCTGGACCAACTTTTTCTGGATCAATGTTGGGAGTAGCTCTTCATAACTCATAGGGATAGAGTCAAAAGGCTCTCTCCTCTGATTCTTCCCTTGACTTTCTTGAAGGGCTGGTCTTTGATAAGTAATTATAGTCGGAGCCGTATTTACCACTGGAGTTACCGAGGCAACTTGTTGATGGCGCTGATAATTTCTTCTAGAAGTATTAAACCTTCTCTCTTGAATAACAACATTTGTCTCTCCCTCTTTCTTCTTAACAAACCCATATGACAGCTTCTTCACATTGTTTGAACTTTCACTCTTTGTCAAACGACCTTCTCTTATAGCCTCTTCCAAACGGACGCCCATTCCCACCATTTCAGTGAAATCAATGGGTGCACTCGACACCATCCTTTCATAATAGAATGCACCTAGTGTCTTCAAGAAAATATTTGTCATTTCTTTTTCTTCCATTCGAGGAATTACTTGGCCAGCTACCTCACACCACCTTTGCGCATACTCTTTAAATTATTCCTTGTCCTTCTAGACCATGGCCCTGATTTAATCACCGTCAGGCACCATGTCTATATTGTATTTTTACTATCTGATAAATGCTTCACCCAAGTCATTAAAAGAATGAATACTGGCACTATCCAGGCTCATGTACCATTTCAACGCTGCACCGGTTAAACTGTCTTGTAAGAAATGAATCAACAAGCGATGATCATCTGTATGAGTAGACATTCTCCTTACATAAATCACCAAGTGAGCACGGGGGCAAGTGTTTCCGTTGTACTTTTTGAACTCTGGTACTTTAAACTTTACAGGAATCTTCACATTTGGAACCAAGCACATAACATTCACATTTTTCCCTAACAGCTCTTTTCCCCTGAGGGCCTTCAACTCTTTCTGCATTTTGTCAAACTGGTCGTGACAATAGTCCATTATATCATAGAAACCCAATATTTCACTTGGTGGAGGAATAGCGTGATACACTCCATCATTAGCAAACGGAACCAAATTCACCGAGGGAGGTGCAACATAGTGGACTTTGTTTCTAGCAGTAGGGGTAACATGCACCACAGGAGGTGCGGGAGCAGTAGCAGTCTGAGTCAGCGGAGCAATCTGAGAATCTTGATTATAACCTTCTGGCATAAAGTTTTTTGGCGTTCCCCAAGGATATCCCAGAGGCATACGATTCTTAACAACAGATGGAATAGCAGAAACAGGAACAGTCAGAGCTTCAGTAGTAACCATTGTCTGTTGATGTTGAGCAATTGGTGGTTGACTCTGAGCAGCCACCAAAGATTCCATCAGAGCAGTGAGATTGGCAATTGTTGTACCCCAAAATTTTCCCTCTCATTTCTCAAAGGATCATCCTGGACCCTCAGGTTTGCTTCTATTGAGTTTCAAGTCTTGAATTACAACTTTTCAAGAAAATCATTCACAAGGGAAAAATGGTCAAAAGCACACTGAAAAGTCTAACTTTGACTTTTAGGTCAAAAGTCAAGTTTCAACAATTATATTTCATCAAGACATGAAATTGGTTCATCAAAAATCTAAAGTCGGAAATTACTTTGAAAAAATCAAATTTCTAAACATTTAGAAAATTTTCTAAGTGTTAAGAGAATATGATACTTCAGAACTTCTGAGCCAGCCTCCACGCAAGTGCAGTCAGAATTTGTGAACATGGTTCAGAACATAATTCGTCAATCAGAATGTGACTCTTCAGCATGTGCTTCGATTAGAGCATCACCCTTCGAGTTTCACTCTGGTCTTCTTCGATCATAACATCACAAAGCCCCAAAACCTTGTTTGAACAGCCTGTTGCACTGCTATAGAATAGTCCTGCAACCAGCTGCCACAACACTCTAAATTGTTGTTGATCTAGTCCACGCCTGCATTTTTTTCAAACCCTATATTTTCACCAAATTAGCATACAAAAACTGTGATTAAAAAGCAATGGAATAGTATATCAAAAAGGTTTGAATCCCATTTGTTTTCCCCCCAAAACCACAGCAAACCCATCTATAAATAATTTGCTCCATGACACGTTCAAGGGGCTGGCTGTCGGAGAGAGAGAATTGTCAAAAGAGAGAAAAGAAAATTGTGGAACCTTCATAAAAATCCATAATTCCCAAACAGAAAACCAAACCTTTGTTCTTCCCTTTGAATCAAAGAACTTGGCATTTTCTCTTCTATTGCTCTTGCTGACTCCAAAACATCTGAAGGCATCAGTTCAAATTCCAAGCACATGCTCCAGGTTCAAGGTAAGTCTTTCTGGCTTTGCATCTTTCATTCAGAACATCGTTAAATATGTAAATATCATAGTATTGATGTTGTCCATATCATTGCATAAGTAGAAAAACTGTGGATCAGAACTTCTTGATTAAGGCTAGGCTCAAAATTAGGATTAGAACTTCTATAAATTGTTGTGCTTTTATCCTTTTGATTTGTTGTTTGTTAAGAACTGAATAAATTGCTGGTGTGCTGATTAATATGAGGAAAGAGTTGAAATGTGGCATAGAACTTATAATTTTCACTCACAGTTTTAGCACAACACAGAACTTCTGAATTCTCCTCACTATTTTAACATACATAAATTTTATGATTTTCTCTTTGTTTAAACACACTGAACTTCTGATGTTCACTCGCTGTTAACACACACTGAACTTCTGATGTTCACTCATTGTCTTAGCACATATTGAACTTCTGAGTTCTCCTCACTGTTTTAATACACAGAACTTCTAAGACTTTTTCATTTTTCTAACACTCAGAAGTTCAGCACATAGCCAACCAGAACTTTTGTGTTTTCCCTCTAACGTGTCTTGCAGGACCTCAGAGTGTATCAATCCAGAACTTCTGACGCTTCTTTCTGAACCACTGCACGCCCAGCATCAGAACTTCTGATCCCCTTTGTTTTGCTTTCAGCAGCATGTTGATTCTTTTCTCTCGTTATTTTCCTTTTTATCATTTTTAGCATTAACATCCCTTTTATTAATATATAAAAAACAGAAATAAAAAATATTTCCCTTTTTTAGTTAATTCATTTCTTTTTTTAATTATTATTCATTAAGACAAAAAACCATTTTCAAAAACAAATCCTTTTTCTTTCTTGCGTGGTACATTTCAATATGGTTGTAATAGTTAAATAGGATTTAAATTCTTATAACCCCCCATTTGTAAATTTGTACCCCCATCCCTAAATATTGTAATAGCGTAGGACTTTATATTTCCGCAATTTATCGCTTTTCAAATATAATGCTAGTAATTAGGACGTGTATGGCAAGACATGAAATAGATCACCCTAATCAAGACTAAATGCATGCAATCAAACACACTTTGCACACACGCACCCTTAGGGTAACCTCACTTGTTGCCTATAGGAAATTAGTCATGTCCCTCGAACATGGGTGTTTTAGCAAAAGACCCTCGATAAAAGATCGTAGTCCCTCGATGACCCTCGATGTTGCCTTCGGTAAACGATCCAGTCCCTAAAACAACATTGCTAAAATGTTCCATGGGTTGCCTTCTATGACTATATAAACGTCCCGTACCCGTCCCTTCACATCCAGCGATGGGGCTTCTTACCAAAATCAATGGTAAGATAGCAATATCTAAAGGAGGAAGAAAAGAACACTTAAGACCTTTTGAGTAGGTAGATTCGCTCCTAGTTGCTCGCTTGCTCACAACAAAACATTTTTACACCAACACTCTCATTTGAAATATTTGCAAAAGACAACACTTTGTACGCGTTCTTATAGAAACGAGAGCCATTACAAAGAAAACCCTTTTCAAAATCACTTTCAAAAAACACAAACATCTCTTTGAACTATTTTTGAAACAAACACTTTGTACGCGTTCTTATAGAAACGAGAACCATTACAAAGACATTTTCAAAATACTTTCAAAACCCACACCACAAGCACATTCAAACAAAATCAATTGATCTAGCAAGCAACTAAGAGCCCATGGAAAACAATGGATGAAAAGGGTGCTAATACCTTCCCTTTTCATAATTTACCCCCCGAACTCAAGAAAACATCTCTAAAGGTCATTCCTGTTCTTTTCAGCCTTTCCTTATTGGATAAAAGAAAAGTCGGTGGCGACTCTTGCTATCCACATATTTGCGATCAAATGCAAAACAACCAAGTCAGTTCTCCCACCGTATCACAGAACTGGAAACTCTGCTGGGGAAATTAAAAGTGGGGTTACCTTAGTGCTAGATCACATCTACTTGCTTTCATTGTTTGACTTGTATGCTTTATATTTTGGGTCCTTGTTTGGGTTACTATTAAAAATCCTACACCCGGATTTGGGTACGCCTTTTAGGTAAGTAGTAATAAATTGTGAGGGAACTGTGTGGGGTATATCGACACGATTGAAGTAGTAGCTACATTGATGTGGCACTTTGGTTGGTATCGGTAACCCTTGAGTCAATCAAGGAGAGTACGGGGCCGCTGCGTGGTGTCATAAAGCATCAAATGACCTTAGAACCTTTAAATTGCACAACTTGGCCAGTAGGACGTAGCGAGATGGTCGGCTTTGGTGTATTCCCAAGGTCGACAGATACTCGATGCTACACTCATTTAGGTTTGACTCTTGAGTTTTGTTTGGTTGCGAGTCAATTGCCTATTGAACGAAGCTTGGGGGAAATATCGGTGATATTGAGATCCCTTAGAACTCGGTTACTATTAACTAGGACAGGTTGAGCCAACTAAACTTCAAGAGGGTACTTACCTACAAACTCCATGCAAGCCTAAACCTAAGGACTTGTCTGCTTTATGTGTATATGTTTATTTGTATATAAACTTGCTTACTTTGCATACTTGTACATAACATCATACCATAGAATCTTCAATAACCGTTTCAAGGATCTCAAGGGTCTATGATACAGGTTCATGTTGAACTAGACATCTATCAAACGAGGATCTATTTTCCTCTAACCAAACACCCTCAAAGATCAAGTGCAACAACTTGAGTCAAGGGCTACAACCCACTTGACATGGTGAGCTTAATTCTCGTGGAAGGAAATCCATCGACATAAAGTTCTCCAATTAAAACTGTAAGTGACTACTAACCCCGTGAGATCCTTGAAAACATGCATCCACATATCATGCATCATATCATGACAGGTTTCTCCTATACAGGTCTGCTTATCTTCCTACTGTTTATTTCAGTAAGATGGATATGGAACAAACAGTGGAAGATCTCCAAGCTCAAAACGCTCAATTCCAACAAATGTTCCTGGCTATGGCTAAGGGGAAAAAGGACCTGGATACTCTTCTTCTCAAAGACAAGAAGAAAAAGTCCAAGAAGCCAGTAGGCGTCCAGAACTTGGGAAGAAGACTTAGAGGACCATTCAAGAGAGCACTAGATCTCTCAACTCCATCCAACATGGGGGATAGTCATGAAGAAGACAACAGTCTGGAGATTGATGAAGTCGGAACTGACTACTCTGAGGAACAATATCATCCCACTGATGACAAGTACAAACAGCTAGAGGATCGCCTCAGTTCTATGGAGATTCAACAGATACTCGGCTTGGATTTAGGAGACATGGGATTGGTTTCTGGGGTAGTCATCCCGCCAAAGCTCAAAATCCATACCTTTGCCTTGTACGATGGAGTCTCTTGCCCTAAGATGCACTTAAAGTCTTATATCCGCAAGATTCAACCATACACAACTGACCTGAAGCTTTGGATCTATTTCTTCCAAGAGAGCTTAGTTGGGATTCAACTTGAATGGTTCTATCAATTGGAGAGTGCTCGCATCCACACCTGGGAGGATCTAGCTGCAGCTTTCTATAAGCAGTACCAATACAACACTAATCTTGCACCAACTCGTGTGCAGTTGCAGAACATGACCATGGGTTCCAACGAGAGCTTCAAAGGATACGCCCAAAAGTGGAGAGATCTGGCTGGTAGGGTACATCCCCCTCTAACTGGCAGTGATCTAATTGACATCTTTATGGGAACCTTGACGGGACCTTTCTTCAAACACCTAATCGGAAGCTCCTCGACCGGGTTCACCGAGCTAGTACTGACTGGTAAAAGAGTTGAAGATGGCATCAAAATTGGAAAGATACAAGGAGCTAAACCCTCTGATGCTCATAAAAATCCATACAATGGGAAGAAAGAGTACAATGTTGTGTATGGTCAAAAGAGTCGTCATGACCAACACGTGGGGGTAGTCTTGATCTCTGGTTCTGCGTCGCACCGACAACAGCAAAGGGGAAATCAACGAAGGCCAGACGAGTCCAAAAGACAGTTTACCAATATCAACATGCCGTTGTCTCAAGCGCTAAAACACTTGTTGAAGATGAATCTGATTACGTTTATAGGACCTCATCCAAACCCCAAAACTTCTTCTCCTAACTACAATCCTAATGCAACGTGTGCTTATTATTCCGGAGGTCCCGGGCATGATACTAATGATTGTTGGGCGTTGAAGTACAAGATTCAGAATTTGATTGACGCCAAGGAGATCGAGTTTGACCCTCCGGAGACTCCAAATGTGATCACTGCTCCTATGCCGAATCATTGAGAGCGTCTTATTCATTTTGAATTTTCATTTGTAATTTTTTTTATTCAAACAATTATCTATTAATGTCAAACTTTGTTTCATTAATGCATTAAATATGTTTGTCTTGAATTAATCCATTCTTTTTCATTCTATTTTAAATTATGATTTTTACTCCTTTTATGATATTCAACTCTTGTTCTAAAAGTTGCAAGCCTTTAGACAGAGGATGACGAAAACAATGCCATAAATCTCATACAGTATGCTTTTGAACAGACTTTGCTGACGATGTACAGGCGTTCTTTCAAATCCTAAACACTGGAGTTATAAGGAAGATAATCCCTAGTCAACCCCTTTGAGCCAAATAAGTAGGAGTTTCCTTTTTACACAAATTGAAACCTTTAATCAAAACCTGGGGCAGGGTAGTCTCTCAGTTAATTCAAATGCACGTTCAGTCACAATTTTTCACTTCGTAATACAATGAATGACATCAAAAACATTCCTCTGAAATCAAAAGACAGATGATGGTTCCCTAGCACATAGGCAGTCATTATCTCTCAAGAGAAAGCCCACTAAGTCAAAACCTACAAAGGAGACTTAAAGAAAACCGGGGCATCCCACTGACTGTAATCTAAAAAAAACAAGAAAAGTCAGACAAAAACCAGGGATAAAAAATCAAAAGAAAGAGGTCACTACAAATCCTCAACATCATGAATGTTGGAAAAAAGGACTGCCTTCCGATAAACTAAACTTGTCCGAACCATCACCAAAATGTCATTCCATCCTCAATCGGAGTTCAAACGCATAATTAACTGAGTTTAGGACTGAAGAACATCACGAAGAACGGGCGGGTACAAATACACTTTGAGCCTTTATCCTTTGTTTCTTAAACCGTGAACCAAGCCACGTTACAACCCTTCAAAATTCCTAATTGAAGCATGGGTTAGTTCGAAAGCATACTGTTACAAAAGGTATCCTGACTCCTACAAGGCTTTACTCTAAATCCTGAGTTTGAATTTGCTTACAAAATTTCTTTACTTGCTAAAACGCATTTTCAAAATTTCAAGACAAACATAAATTTGCATTATTTGAATATCGTTGTTTGCATATGGCTATTTGTTTGACAGCAGAGAAATTCACACAACGAATATCCGATGAACGAAAGCTCTCTCGGTGAACAAAGTCACTTCAAGTGGGGTGACACTTTCAATAATAGATCTCCTAAGCAAAAAGACACGGCATGACATGGGGAAGTCCAGTCAAGATTCCAAGAAATCTCTCAAGAAATGCTGAATAACCAGGGGCAGGTCACCATCTCTATCACTTGGGGCATTGGACGCAAATCCCAACAAAGGGTTACGTACAGTCAAACATTTCCTGGCAGTGTCATAAGCACTTGCTACTAGGGGCAGTGACAAATCTCCCCAGAATCCTTCTCATAGGATAATTCCCCAACCAGATTTTCAATCTCTGAAAACCTCTCCCCAACTGAGTCGACCTCAAGAATCCTCGAGGTTTTTCCCCAATGAAGTCGCTATCTTCTCCAACAGACTGACAACAGGTTTTATTTCCCCAACAAATTATGGATTCCCCAGCTTGAGTTTTCCTATCCGACTAATCATAGGACCACAACTCCTCTTTCCCAATAGACTACTCTACATTCCCCAGCAAGTTACTGTGAAGCCTGGACCCGACCAGATATTAGTTCAACTTTAACTCCCCAGTAGAGCAACGGACGACCAAGGCTCATGAACTCTTTTCCCCAAACAAGAATTAACACTTTCCACAGATTTTTCAACATTCCTCAACAGAGCTTTCCTCAAACAATAAAATAGGAATCCTTGGTGGAAATATTCTAAGCAAAGTTTGAAGACTCAACTACTCTTCAACGACAGCCCGAGATTTATTGACTCCCCAGAATTTGTCGAGGATTTATTTTCCTAGACAAAGATATATTTAACCCTTCACGCATTATATTACATACATGTCAAGTGCATATGACACAATCTCATTTATTTTGAGAACATCATTACACCACGCATTTCATACATCATAACGTTGCATACAGCTAATGTTTTACCTTATACAGGAAAAGGTTAATCAACAGATGGCTATTATCAATAATCTTCAAAAGGTATAAATTAATACATGTAACAAGTCAGGGCATTTATCTATACGACCAATTTAAGAAACCATACCCAGGTTCCTTCTCATTCCAGATGCAGTTTTACACGGACTCATCATCAAGCTACCCTACACAGGTTCCTCTCATTTCCAGATGCAGTTTTACACTGACTCATCATCAAGCAACCCTATACAGATGCAGTTTCACATGGACTCATCATGAAGTAATCCTACCCAGATTCCTTCTTAGACAATTCCAGATGCAGTTTTACACGACTAATCATCAAGCAACCCTACCTAGGTTCCTCTGATTTCCAGATGAAATTTTACACAGACTCATCATTAAGCAACCCTACCCAGATTCCTTCTCAGACATTCCAGATGCAGTTTTACATGGACTCATCATGAAGCAGCCCTACACAAGCCCATCATAAATTGGAGAATATCCAAGACCTCAGCTGGTTTAGTTTAAATCTCTCAATGGTTTATTCTGATTCTTTCTCGCTGACATCTTTCTCTGGTTCAGATAAATTGCTCCAAGATTTATTCTAATTTCTTTTCCAATTGAAGTCAGAATTTAGACTTAGTCTAGTTCCTTCAACAATCACATATAGGAAGATCCAGTTGAAAAGTGATCTGAAAAGTATGAGGACCAATTATTATAGGAAGATCCACTTCACCAATGACAGTCTTCCTAGAACCATCAAACGCTTTGACAATTACCCCACTAGGTCTCATGGGAGCACCTTGATATGAGAGTCGAGATAATGCAGTTTTGGGCATTACATTTAACGACGAACCTGTATCTACCAGCACACTTGATAAAGTATCATTTCCACAAGTTATTGAGATATGCAAACCCATATTATGGTTCCTTCCCTCCTCCGGAAGCTCTTCATCACTGAAACCAAGATTGTTACACGAAGTAATATTTCCCACAATTCCATCAAATTGGTCAACCGTCACATCATGATCCACGAATTCCTGGTCCAAGACCTTCATCAAAGCTTCTCTATGGGCACCAGAATCTCTCGGTAAAGCAAGCAAAGAAATCTTGGAAGGAGTTTTCAATAGTTGGTCCACAATCTTGTATTCACTTCTCTTGATGAGCTTCAGAATCTCATCATCATCGGGGTGTGGGATAGGTTCATTGGATCGGCCTACCTCAACCCTGGGTTCAACATTTCTTGCGGGAATTTCTGCCGGTATGGGCCTCCTGACTTGAACTTCTGGTCTTTTCAAAGGTACTGCTGCAAAGACACGTCCGTTTCTCGTAACTCTGCTCACATCAGCGATGTTAACAAAAGATGACATTGTTGGTATAGGGACTTCTACCCCATTCTCAATCATTGTGGCATTATACTTATAGGGTATAGCTTGGTCTGAGTTATAAGTCACAGGACCAGGTGGATAAATGATCAAAGGAGCAACAGGTGCAGTCTGACTGTCATAAACGATTTCTACTGGTTCAGGCAAGTTGAATTGTGGTATTATAACATTCACTTCATCCACCGAATCTCTGTCATATGTAATAGTGATAACCCTCTGGTCTAACAATTTTTGAATGTCCTCCTTCACAATAGGGCAATCAACTTCTCTTGAACAAAATTCACAAACATCATAATCATGATGATGCCTAAAAAAGGCAAGTCTTCTTAAGCTCTGATGTAACCTGGTCAACGAATCTCTTATGTGTTCAACTTGAAAAACTCGAAACTTTCCCGAATAACCTTCCACCATATTCACTGATGTTGCCCTGTGTCGAGGAAGAGGATTATCTCTAACATTCGGGTTAACATCCTTGAAAGACAAGATACCGTTCTTAATCAATCTCTGCACATCCGCCTTTAAAGAAAAGCAATTTTCAATGTTGTGCCTTGGCGACCCTTGATGATACTCACAAAACGGATCCGCCTTGTACCACGGAGAAGTACTATTCGGTGCGACAGGAGGAGGCTTCGTCGTTATGAGGTTTTTTCTGATCAGAGCGGGGAACAACTCAGTGTAAGTCATGGGAATGGCATCAAATTACGGTTTCCTTGGTGAACAATTCTGGTTATTAAATTGATAAACCTATTGTCGAGGCTGCTGTTGAAATGGCCGTTGTTGAATTGGTGGGGTTTGATGAGTTGGGGTCACCAATGTTGGGCGGACAGCCGGAATGACTGCCGCAACATGTGAATAGCCTCTCCTTGGTCTCCCAGGGAAAATTAGACTGACATCTTGTTCTTTCCTTTTAGCGAAAACACTTCCAAACTTCTTGATACTGCTAGATGGACTTCCTTCCTTAACCAAACGTCCTTCACGAATCCCTTCTTCCAACCGCATGCCCATACCTACCATCTCGGTGAAATCACTTGGTGCGCTGGCAATCATTCTTTCATAATAAAAGGAACCTAAAGTCTTCAGGAATATCTTTGTCATTTCTTTCTCCTCAAGAGGGGGATAAATCTGAGCAGCAATCTCGCGTCACCTCTGGGCATATTCTTTAAAGGACTCTTTGTCTCTCTGGGACATCGCCCAGAGTTGATCTCTGTCTGGTGCCATGTCGACGTTGTACTTATACTGGCGAACAAAAGCTTCACTAAGATCGTTGAAATTACGGATCTGAGTGCTGTCCAAACCCATATACCACTTTAGAGCGGCACCAGTCAAACTGTCTTGAAAGTAGTGAATTAACAAGTTATGATCATCAGAATATGTAGACATCTTTCTCACATACATAGTTAAATGACTCCGCGGACACGAATCACCTTTATACCTTTCAAAGTCCGGCACTTTGAATTTGGCTGGAATCTTTACATTTGGAACTAAACACAGGTCATGAGCATTCTTTCCAAACAAATCT
Organism: Vicia faba; assembly: GCA_948472305.1. Taxonomy (NCBI): domain Eukaryota; kingdom Viridiplantae; phylum Streptophyta; class Magnoliopsida; order Fabales; family Fabaceae; genus Vicia; species Vicia faba. Next base: position 1,433,308,188 of record OX451741.1, on the reverse strand, counting down.
TTCCCCTTTAACGCTCTGATCTCCCTCTGCATCTCTTGAAACTGGTCTTGAAATTCTTCCATCCTATCGAAAAGACCCAGACTTTCAGCAGGCTCGGCATGATAAGCAGGTTCATTCATGTATGGCATAGAATGAACCACAGGAGCGACATTTGTCATCACTGGTTGAGGGAAAGGTGCCATAGACGAGATTACAGGCGGCATAGTAGCTGTCTCTGGTTGAGGAAAAGACACAGTAGGTTGAACCAAAGGTTGTACAATAGGCTGATACCCTTCTGGCACAAAGTTATAAGGCATTCCCCACAGAAAACCTTTTGGCATCTGATGTTAAAGCAGAGAGTTAATTTGAGTCACAAATGTTGCAACAGTGACAATCTCTGAAACCATAGTAGTCGAAGTCTGAATCTCAGCAGCTGCCGTCGATGGCTGATTCTGAGCAGCCATCAAACTTTCCACCAGCGCAGTTAGTTTCTCCATACCGACACGAAGGGTAGCGACCTCCTCATGAAGCTCGTGGTTTTCCTGTTCTAGATCTTCCATCTTCCTCTGACGATTGGCTCGGGTATCGTACCAATGAGACAGCTTGACAATCTACCGGAGTGGAAAAAGAAACAAGGATAAGACTCTAGAAAACATGTGAAGTGGAATGTTGGATGATGCATGATATGCGATGCAAATGATCGTTCATTTTGGTAGTTTTTTTTTTTCAAAAAAATGTTGATGGATGCATGGATGAATGATAATGCAACAGTTACACAAAAGTTCACAAATATGGGGTTCAAAGGTTCAATGTTTCGTGCATGGAGTCAAAGGTAAAGACCACCCCAAGGTATGTACTAACGGTTTAATCGCACCTGTAAGACAAGGTTCTAAGAGTTCCCATAGTCTACATTCCTTCTTCGGATATTACCAATGTCTTGATTACTCAATAATTAGCAATATTCTCAAGAGAAACTCGTCCTAGCGTAGCATCGCGTAACAACTACTTCCGGATTACTCCATTGTAATCTTCGCGCTACACCTAAAAGGCCAAGATGGGTTAGGGTTCTACAGTTCTCAGCTTCCCAGGTCGAAAATAATAATGTCTTCCTAATTACTCGGTAAACAAATACTACGTTCAAAAGGGCCTTCCACTGAGTGGGGGATCTCATGCCTCCTTCTTCGGGATTACTCCCTCAAAGTTAACATGACTATACCGCCCGTCCTATTCTTAAGTGTAACTTAATCCGGGTATAGGATTCGTCCTTTGAAAAAAACCCAAACAACCCTAATATAAACATATAATCAAACAAATCAAATAATAATAAAACTGATAAAACAAACTAGGCTTAACCCACTTAGGGATGGACCAACAAGAGGTCAATCTTTCCCTAGCAGAATCGCCAATTCTGTAGCGATAAAAAAATGTAGCGGGGTAAATCGGAGATCGAACTATTAATTAATTCGTCTCACAAAAGCAAGATTCGTCACCGCGCTTTATTATTTCCAAGGGAAAAGGGAAAAGAGCGAAATAAAACCCTAAAATATGCAATGTAAAATAATACTTTAAAAGTAATGAAAATACAAGGCGTTTTTGAAAAGAGGTCTAGAGTTCGGGGGTTGGTTATACAATGGGAAGGTATTAGCACCCAATGTATCTACAGTATTCTATAGGAACCTTTTGAAATATCTGTTTTTGGTTAAAATTGTTTGTTTGATTAAAATGGTTCATTTGGCTAAAAATAGGTGTGGGCGAGAGTTTGAAGATACGACGACCTAACGTCGAAGTTTTGACTTAAAAGGTGTGAGTTTTGAAAAATTGAATATTTGGGAAAATTATCTTAAGTTTTTAACGAAATAATAAACAGAGGATGAATGAGGGTATTCGCACGATGTTTTTTTTTATGACATGAAGTCGACAAAAATTAAACAATTCCCTTGGATTTTGCAAGCAACATGAAGATTAAAACTAAAAGTATAAACACTCCAAGATTTTAAAAGAAAACCAAGAGACAAGCCATGGAATTAAATCGAAATTATCACAAACTCAACCAACATGTATCATGGGAGGAACATCATAAGGGGCAATAAATTCAAAGAGATAACTTACAAACTTATCAATAAAAGACTAGTTAAAAAAACTAACAAAATTAACTAAAATGCTGACCAAACTAAAAACGAAATATCAAGATTTAAATAAATTATAAAACTAAACTAATGAATTTTTATCTAAAACTATGTGATTATTTATTAAAAAAACCTATTAACAATAAAACTTAAAGAAACTAATTAGTTAAAACAAAAGGTGGTGCAAGAATTAAGAACAAGGTGTGAAATAAGGGATCATGGGTGCTGAGGCCCAAATCAGTTAAGTCCAAAGGTGTTTTTTTTGTTTAGGTTACTAAAAAAGGGGTTATGGGCCGGGTTGAGGCTCATTCAAATCTGTCCAAGGGATTAAAGAAACCCTAGAGTCATTTTGGAGATTAGAACGGGTGTAGGTGGACATTTGTGCTATTTGTCTGTTAATTCCCAATAAAACCTAATTGAATACGGATTATCCTTTTTAATTAACAAATCCAAATGGAAAGAAGAAAATGTGCAGTTCCTTTCTTTCGAACTCTTTTTTTCTCTCTTTCGAACTCTCTCTTTCTCTCTTCGATCTCTCTTTCGAACTCTCTCTTTGATCTCTCTCTCCCCTAAATCGAAATCGAACAACAATACTGCTTCTGGATTCGACCTCTTTCTCCCCCTAAATCGAAATCGAACAACAACACTGCTTCTGGTTTCGAACTCTTTCTCCCTCTAAATCGAAATCGAACAACAACATTGCTTCTGGTTTCGAACTCTTTCTTCCCCTAAATCGAAATCGAACAACAACACTGCTTCTGGTTTCGAACTTTCTCTCCCCTAAATCAAAATCAAACAACAACACTGCTTCTGGTTTCGAACTCTTTCTCCCCCTAAATCGAAATCGAACAACAACACTGCTTCTGGTTTCGAACTCTTTCTCCCCCTAAATCGAAATCGAACAACAACACTGCTTCTTGTTTCGAACTCTTTCTCCCCCTAAATCGAAATCGAACAACAACATTGCTTCTGGTTTCGAACTCTTTCTCCCCCTCTTGATTAATCCTCTTTGATAAAATTATAAGCAACAAACTTCCTTGCTCACGACAATAACAATAAACCCTCTTCTGGTTTTTTCATGCAGTTAAACATCAAATCAACAAGGCGACAAATATTCATGGTAAGAGAAACAACAATAACAATCTCAAGGGTTCTGGTTTATCGAAACATCAACAACAAAAAAAACAGCAACGACAACTAGTTCACAACATACATCATTATAACAAGCATAGCAACAGATTTTGAGAAAAAAAAGTAGGGAGACTTACAAGATCAGAGCAAGTCTGATAATTTCGATTTTTGATGATGAAATAATAAAGAAATCCATAGATGAGGTAATATGCTCTTTTAATTCCTTCTGCTCTTCTGAAAATCTTGTTGGAAAATCTTGTAATAGAATTGATTTCTTCTGAAACTGTAGAGAATAAATGTTGCTTGTTCTTCAAATTCTGCAGATTCTTTTCTCCCCTTTTCTCCTAAAATTCTAGCACTATTGCTGTGAGCTACGCGTCGGTGTTGGTGCGAGTTTGCTGGTATGATTGGAGCTTGGTTCGAAATGGTGCAGGTTAGAAGGTTTGCTTCTGTTTACAGTTTGTGGTTTTTTTTAATGTAGGCTTGGATCTATTGTTTATGTTTTGAGTGGAATGGTTTGTTGGTATTTTTGACTAGGCTTGCTGTTTGTATAGGCTTTGGTGGTTTTTGATGCAGGTTTGTGCTTCTGCAAGTTTTATGTTTTTTCTCTTTGTGAACTGCCTTTTCTCTCTCACCTCCTTCTTCGATTGTATATCTGCCTGTTTTATAATGAATAAGAATGAGGTTTTGGGAGGGAAAATTTGGTGAGTTTGAACAAATGTGATGATCTGATTTATGGCTTTTTGATACAGGTTTTGGTGTGTGTTATTTGATGCAATTTCTGGACTGATATGTTGGTCTTATAACAGGGCAGCAGAGATTATGTGACTGTTTTTCTTGGCATTACATGTGCATGGGCCATGCAGCATAAGGACAGATTTCGCAGCATATGGACAGATTTTGCAGCATATTTAGTTTTATATGGACATAACATAATAATTATAACATTAATAATAATAGTAATGACAATAATAATAAAATAAACTGTTAGTAAAACTAAACTGAAAAATACAAAAGTGAAATAAAAGAGATATTAAAATTGGTTCTAAAATCTATTAATAATTCAACTTAAAAATATTTCAAATGGAATTATAATCAAAATTTACACCAAAATTAATCATAAAAGAAATAAAAATAAATGAAAAATCAAACCATATATTTTCAAATTTTTGAATTGCAACTAAAGAAACACAAAATAGACTTACATACTCAAAAAAATGTAAAAAGCAAAATAACTTATATGTATTTTGAGATTTTTTTAATTATCAATGAATTAAATATATAAATTAAATGAAACTAACAAAACTATAAATTTTTTATATATTTTGGATAAAGTAAAACTGATATGAACTAAATATATTTTGTGGATTTTCTTTTTTATGAAAATAAGAATAAAAGAAAGATGATAAAAAATGATAAAAAATCATGATTTAATAAAGTCAGGCAAAACCAGTTAAATTTCACCAAATTCACAATGATTTCTAATATTTCTATTTTTTCGTGGATTTTCAAAGCATAATCATCTCTTGACTTGTAAAGAAAAGTTGTAGTTGTTGCAAAGGAGAATCATATGTAAAAGAACCACTAAAAAAATGTCGAAATTTGAAGAAGTTATGAATTTTTGAAATCTGACTCGAGAATTGGCAAGAAATAGGTCGAATCGCTTGTGAACGCTTGCTATGTAATAATGCAGATGGGAGGTGGTATCTTAGGTCAAAATTTGGGGTATGACAGCTGCCCTTATTTAAGTTTCTTCTATCCGGAGATATGAAGATTAAAATCTTCGTCTCGACGAGATTGAAGGTACTTAACTACATAATATGCAATTTTTGCCCTAAGATACCGCCATTATGTTTGTGATATGAATGTAGTATTTAAATTCACAGAGAATGATATTGTATGAGACAAGATAATGTTGGAGAAACCAAACACCAACAAACCACTGGAACATAGATTATACACTACTGGGGAAATGAGCCATCGACTTCAAATGATAGACTCTTGACGGCGAATAAAAATTTGAGAGAATACGACCTCTGACCCTAACAAAGAAGGCATCTTGCATAGGCCACAATAACAGATTATTGACCCAAAATAACAGTGAGTTCACAACTCAAGGTCAAAGATAGACAAAAGATGTACCAAATTTGCTGATAATGGATTACCGAGTTCTGAAGATAAAGATTTCATAGCAAACTTTCTCTGCGAAATTTTTCCAGAGGGATACCAATTAATGCTGAAATAATAATATGGTTATAGATACACAAGCTGCTCAAATAAAGAAGCTGCCATTTATTGTCTTCCAAAAATACTATGACATACAAGCTGCTCAAATAAAGTAGCTTCCACTTGCTGTTTTCCAAAAATACTACGACATACAAGCTTCTCAAATAAAGAAGATGCCACTTGTTGTCTTCCAAAAATAACCAATAACATACAAGCTGCTCAAATAAAGAAGCCGCCACTTGCTGTCTTCCAAAAATAACCAATAACATACAAGCTGCTCAAATAAAGAAGCCGCCACTTGTTGTCTTCCAAAAAATAATAACGCACAAGTTGCTCATGAAGAGACCGCCGCTTGTCGTATTCTAGAAAAATATCAATAACGCGCAAGTTGCTCATGAAGAGACCGCCGCTTGCCGTTTTCCAAAAAATAATAACGCACAAGTTGCTCATGAAGAGACCGCCGCTTGTCGTATTCTAGAAAAATATCAATAATGCGCAAGTTGCTCATGAAGAGACTGCCGCTTGCTGTTTTCCAAAAAAATAATAACGTACAAGTTGCTCATGAAGAGACCGTCGCTTGCCGTTTTCCAAAAAATAATAACGTGCAAGTTGCTCATGAAGAGACCGCCGCTTGCCGTCTTCCAAACAATAATAACATACAAGTTGCTCATGAAGAGACCGCCGCTTGTCGTTTTCCAAAAAATAATAACGTACAAGTTGCTCATGAAGAGACCGCCGCTTGTCGTTTTCCAAAAAATAATTCAGAAGAAAATTGCGATAACACTGCCAAAGAATAAAATCTTCGTCAAAGGGAACCATGAATAGATCCTTCCCGAGGAGATCAAATACTTAAATGCGAAAAATAAATGCATCATTCGTCTAGGTTACCTAGCTTGGAGAAAACCACGAGATAGCCTATGCAAGAGACAACAACTCCCTCCAGGAATAAACCAGAGAGAAAACAGTCAAACAAGACTCCACCCAATGAGAAAATAACTTGATTGGGGATTCATCCTATCCAGAAATGGACAAGGAAGGCTAAATCAAAAAATCATCCACGAGGATTAGCTCGGTTGGGGAATTTAGAAAGGAAGCACATTTTCTGCCTAAGCTAACATACTACTTGGAAAGAACATATACATTGTCTTAATAAACATAAACAAGGTATACGACCCAAAATCAACGACAAATGTGAATATGCGTGATATAAGTGTAAATGAATGAATGAATGTTATGCTGACGAAACAGGCAGACGGAATATCTTGAAGATGATAAGATATCACAAAATAATAGATACTCGGCCAATCTTAAAAAGACGGAAAATAACTGGAACTGGAACCAAAAAGCAACGTCAGAGCGTATCACGCTACAAGGCTCAAATCTTCTGGGAGAAAAGTATTCGAATCCAATCTTCTAATCTCCAATAGACCACTGGCATGAGACAAAGCGTACCACACTTCAGAAATCTGCTCAAATGAAGATAACCGAAACAAAGCTTAACTGGAAAAGCTGGGGAGTCACCAAACTTAGTACCACTAGAAACAAAAGTTTACACAACCAACACCTCGTGAAGATTTTGAAAGAAAACATGTTCATCATGCAAGGATAAATTACTGTATTGTTTTGCATTTCATGGCTTGACCATCCTCGGAACAACTGTTAATATTCCTTTCATTATTCACGACACATTTTTAAAATAAGAATACTTCAAATAACTTTGTTTCAAATATTGCCGTAAAATTAAAATTTTGCCCACAAAAGGTAAATGCTCAAATTTCATTAATAAGATAGTAGTTCGCTAACAACGCGACTCCAGCGGTTTACAAAAGTTTGGGAAATAGTACATGAAAGAAAGGGTTACACAAAAACAATGATCACTATTCTCCCTAACAACTTCGAATTCTGAAATGTGCTCAAATGCCACAGCCGGTCTGACCAAAAGCCTGCCTAAGCCGCCCCTTCGGGTTTTCAACTTAGCGAACTGTCAACTCAAACCTAGGTGAAATACTTCTTGACTGCGTCGGCATTCACGGAGCGCAGGAGCTCTTCACCGTCCATATCTGTGAGAATCATGGCACCTCCAGAGAAAACTTTCTTAACGACATACGGTCCTTCATAATTCGGAGCCCACTTTCCTCTAGAATCAGGTTGGAAAGATAATATCTTTTTGAGCACAAGGTCACCTTCTCTGAACTCGCGTGGTCGAACCTTCTTATCAAAAGCCTTCTTCATTCTCTGCTGATATAATTGACTGTGACACAACGCTGTAAATCTCTTCTCTTCAATTAAATTCAACTGATCATATCTACTTTGACACCATTCAGCCTCAGAAAGTTTAGCTTCCATCAACACTCTCATAGACGGAATCTCAGCCTCCACGGGGAGTACTGCTTCTATACCATAAACTAGGGAAAATGGGGTTGCACCTGTTGAAGTTCGAACTGAAGTACGATATCCATGTAAAGCAAACGGAAGCATTTCATGCCAATCTTTATAAGTTACCACCATCTTCTGGATAATCTTTTTGATGTTCTTGTTAGCAGCTTCAACTGCCCCATTCATCTTCGACCTGTAAGGAGAAGAATTATGATGTTCAATCTTGAACTCTTCACAAAGCTCTTTCATCATCTTGTTATTCAAATTCGAGCCATTATCAGTGATGATCTTGCTCGGGATGCCGTATCGACAAATGATCTGATTCTTGAAAAATCTGACTACCACCTGTCTGGTTACATTAGCATAAGATGCTGCTTCCACCCATTTAGTAAAATAATCGATCGATACCAAGATGAAACGATGACCATTTGAAGCTTTGGGTTCAATCATTCCAATCATGTCAATGCCCCACATAGAGAAAGGCCAAGGCGAAGAGATAACATTGAGGAGGGTCGGTGGCACAAGTATCTTGTCTGCATAAATCTGGCATTTATGACATTTCTTCACATATTTGCAACAATCCGATTCCATCGTCATCCAATAGTAACCAGCTCTCAACATCTTTTTAGCCATTGCATGTCCGTTGGCATGAGTGCCAAAGGATCCTTCATGTACTTCTTGCATTAGCATGTCTGCTTCATGTCTGTCTACGCATCTGAGCAAGACCATGTCGTAATTCCTCTTATATAACACTTCTTCATTGAGGAAGAAACTACTCGTCAATCTCCTCAACGTCTTCCTATCTTTATTGGATGCCCCAGGCGGGTACTCTTGAGTTTGAAGAACGCGTTTAATGTCATAGAGCCACGGTTTGTCGTCGATAACCTCTTCTACTGAGAACACATGAGCAGGTCTATCGAGGCGCATAACTTTGATTGTAGGCACATCGTTCCAACCATTCACTTGAAACATTGAAGACAAAGTAGCTAAAGCATCAGCCATTTGGTTTTCATCTCTAGGGATATGATGTAACTCCACTTTGTTAAAGAAGGTTAACAATCTTTTAGCATAATCTCTGTAAGGGATCAAACCAGGATGACGAGTCTCCCATTCTCCTTTGATTTGATTAATTACCAATGTCGAGTCTCCGTAAATATCAAGAACCTTAATCCTTAGATCCACTGCTTCTTCGAGACCCAGAATACATGCCTCATATTCAGCCATGTTGTTCGTACAGTCGAACTTCAATCTCGTCGTGAATGGGATATGAGTACCTCGGGGAGTGACGATGATTGCCCCAATTCCATTTCCATATGAGTTCACAGCTCTGTCAAATATCAAACCCCAACAGAATTCGGGATCAGGTCCTTTTTCAAGTAACGGCTTTTCACAATCTTTGGCCTTCAAGTACATAACATCTTCATCTGGGAAGTCAAACTTGATGGATTGATAATCGTCAATTGGTTGGTGAGCCAAATGATCGGCTAAAATACTCCCTTTGATTGCTTTCTGAGTGTGATACTCAATGTCATATTCAGATAACAACATCTACCAACGGGCTATTCTTCCAGATAAGGCGGGCTTCTCAAAGATATACTTGATCGGATCCATTTTGGAGATCAACCAAGTGGTGTGGTTAACCATATACTGGCGCAGACGGTGAGCAGCCCAAGCTAAAGCACAACAGGTTTTCTCTAGCATTGAGTATCGAGACTCACAGTCTGTGAATTTCTTACTCAAATAATATATGGCATGTTCCTTTCTTCAAGTCTCATCTTGTTGACCAAGCACACATCCCATGGAATCTTCCAATATAGTCAGGTACATAATCAAAGGTCTTCCTTCCACCGGAGGAATCAAAATAGGAGGTTCAAGTAAATATTCTTTGATGCTATCAAAAGCTCTCTGACAATCTTCTGTCCACACACATCCTTGGTTCTTTCGGAGAAGCTTGAAAATCGGCCCACAGGTAGCAGTCATATGAGATATAAATCTAGAAATATAGTTCAGTCTCCCAAGGAATCCTCTTACTTGTTTTTCTGTCTTGGGTGCGGGCATTTCCCGAAGAGCTTTGACTTTATCAGGATCTACCTCAATACCTTTCTGACTGACAATGAAACCCAGAAGTCTTCCAGAACGAACACCAAAAGTGCACTTGTTGGGATTCAGAAGGAGTTTATACTTTCTCAAACACTGGAATAACTTCAATAAATGTTCCAAATGATCTTCTTCAGTTTGTGATTTGGAAATCATGTCATCTACATACACTTCTATCTCTTTATGCATCATATCATGGAACAAAGCAGTCATGGCCCTTTGGTATGTTGCACCAGCATTCTTCAAACCAAACGGCATTACCCGATAACAAAATGTTCCCCAAGGTGTAATGAAAGTTGTCTTCTCCATATCTTCTGGTGCCATCTTGATTTGATTATAACCAGAGAAACCATCCATGAAAGAAAAGACTTTGAACTTTGCAGTACTGTCGACCAATACATCAACGTGTGGTAATGGGAAGTCATCCTTTGGGCTAGCTCTATTCAGATCTCTATAGTCTACACACATCCGAACTTTGCCATCTTTCTTAGCAACAGGCACTATATTGGCTAACCATTGAGGATAGACCGATGTAATAAGGAAACCTGCATTAATTTGCTTTTGAACTTCTTCTTTGATCTTGTCAGCCATATCGGGACGAGTCCTTCTCAACTTCTTCTTAATCGGCGGACATTCAGGTCTCAACGGCAAACGATGCTCCACAATATTGTTATCCAAACCTGGCATGTCTTGGTAGGACCAAGCAAACACGTCAACATACTCTCTGAGAAGCTCCAACATTTTCTCTTTGACCTCTGGGATAAGCAATGCTCCGACCTTAACTTCATTTTTATCCTCTTCATCACCCAAATTGATCATCTCTATAGGCTCTTCAAACGGCTGAATATTCTTTTCATCGTGCTCAAGCAAATGGGAAATTTCATCAGGGATATCTTCAATATCTTCTTCCTCGGCTCTGAACACAGGGAATTCAAAGTTGGGAGAGGGCATAGGATCATTGTTTTCAATGGTTAAGTCATGGATTAATCTGCACATATGATTATGCTTTATTTTAGAAATCGATTAATATGAATGTTGTACAAATGAAACAAAAGTTATTATATTTTCCTATTACTACCAATTAATTTTCATTACTATTTCCCAGAAAAAGTGAAAAATAAAACAGTAGTGGACAAAATAACGTTTTTATTCATGATTGGCAATACTTGAAACAAAGAGCCCAGACATCCTCTCTTTTGCCTTGGGCAGAGCAAAAGGATTTATTTTCAACATAGCCCGACACAAATACTTTTCGCCTTGGGCAGAGCGAAAGTTTTTTTTTCAAAAATAAAACCAAACATTACTCAGAAATGTGCATCACAACAGGAACATCAACAGCAATCCAGTTCTGGAAAACCACTCCATGCGTTACAAAATCGGGTAAATCCTCTTCAGAATTATCTCCTATTATAGCATCAACTTCAGGAGGAGTCGAATGGATAAAACCTGCGCTTCGGAAAACCTCTTGTATCGGACGGATAACTGTTTCCTGCTTGACTCTTGTAGACACGGTATGAAAACCAAGACCTTCTCCAGACTTGTTCTCAGGCAAAGTCAACACCTGGCCCCAACCTTCAGCCAAACCACTTTCAACCACTCGTCGCGCATCCTCAAAAGAAGAAAGAGATGCCCCTTGCTTCTTCACTTCATTATTAGCAACAGATAGAGCTTGGAATTGGGTTCCAACATCCTCATCAGCATCAATAAAAGAGAAAGATGACAAATGACTTACCACCATAGTCTGCTCTCCACCAATCATTACCAGCTTTCCATGCCTTACAAACTTCAATCTTTGATGGAGCGTGGAAGTGACTGCCCCTGCATCATGGATCCATGGACGACGCAATAGGAAACTGTAGGCGGCACGAATATCCATTACTTAAAAAGTGATCTGAAAAGTATGAGGACCAATTATTATAGGAAGATCCACTTCACCAATGACAGTCTTCCTAGAACCATCAAACGCTTTGACAATTACCCCACTAGGTCTCATGGGAGCACCTTGATATGAGAGTCGAGATAATGTAGTTTTGGGCATTACATTTAACGACGAACCTGTATCTACCAGCACACTTGATAAAGTATCATTTCCACAACTTATTGAGATATGCAAAGCCATATTATGGTTCCTTCCCTCCTCCGGAAGCTCTTCATCACTGAAACCAAGATTGTTACACGAAGTAATATTTCCCATAATTCCATCAAATTGGTCAACCATCACATCATGATCCACGAATGCCTGGTCCAAGACCTTCATCAAAGCTTCTCTATGGGCACCAGAATCTCTCAGTAAAGCAAGCAAAGAAATCTTGGAAGGAGTTTGCAATAGTTGGTCCACAATCTTGTATTCACTTCTCTTGATGAGCTTCAGAATCTCATCATCATCGGGGTGTGGGATAGGTTCATTGGATCGGCCTACCTCAACCCTGGGTTCAACATTTCTCGCGGGAATTTCTGCCGGTATGGGCCTCCTGACTTGAACTTCTGGTCTTTTCAAAGGTACTGCTGCAAAGACACGTCCGCTTCTCGTAACTCTGCTCACATCAGCGATGTTAACAAAAGATGGCATTGTTGGTATAGGGACTTCTACCCCATTCTCAATCATTGTGGAATTATACTTATACGGTATAGCTTGGTCTGAGTTGTAAGGCACTGGACCAGGTGGATAAATGATCAAAGGAGCAACAGGTGCAGTCTGACTATCGTAAACGATTTCTACTGGTTCAGGCAAGTTGAATTATGGTATTATAACATTCACTTCATCCACCGGATCTCTGTCATATGTAATATTGATAACCCTCTGGTCTTACAATTTTTGAATGTCCTCCTTCATAATAGGGCAATCAACTTCTCTTGAACAAAATTCACAAACATCATAATCATGATGATGCCTAAAAAATGCAAGTCTTCTTAAGCTCTGATGTAACCTGGTCAACGAATCTCTTATGTGTTCAACTTGAAAAACTCGAAACTTTCCCGGACAACCTTCCACCATATTCACTGATGCTGCCCCGTGTCGAGGCAGAGGATTATCTCTAGCATTCAGGTTAACATCCTTGAAAGACAAGATATCGTTCTTAATCAATCTCTGCACATCCGCCTTTAAAGCAAAGCAATTTTCAATGTTGTGCCCCGGCGACCCTTGATGATACTCACAAAACTGCTCCGCCTTGTACCACGAAGAAGTACTATTCGGTGCGACAGGAGGAGGCTTCGTCGTTATGAGGTTTTTTCTGATCAGAGCGGGGAATAACTCAGTGTAAGTCATGGGAATGGCATCAAATTACGGTTTCCTTGGTGAACGATTCTGGTTATTAAATTGATAAACCTGTTGTCGAGGCTGCTATTGAAATGGTCGTTGCTGAATTGGTGGGGTTTGATGAGTTGGGGTCACCAATGTTGGGCGGACAGCCGGAGTGACTGCCGCAACATGTGAATAGCCTCTCCTTGGTCTCCCAGGGAAAATTACACTAACATCTTGTTCTTTCCTTTTAGGGAAAACACTTCCAAACTTCTTGATACTGCTAGACGGACTTCCTTCCTTAACCAAACGTCCTTCACGAATCCCTTCTTCCAACCGCATGCCCATACCTACCATCTCGGTGAAATCACTTGGTGCGCTGGCAATCATTCTTTCATAATAAAAGGAACCTAAAGTCTTCAGGAATATCTTTGTCATTTCTTTCTCCTCAAGAGGGGGATAAATCTGAGCAGCAATCTCGCGCCACCTCTGGGCATATTCTTTAAAGGACTCTCTTTCTCTCTGGGACATCGCCCGGAGTTGATCTCTGTCCGGCGCCATGTCGATGTTGTACTTATACTGGCGAACAAAAGCTTCACTAAGATCGTTGAAATTACGGATCCGAGTGCTATCCAAACCCATATACCACTTTAGAGTGGCACCAGTCAAACTGTCTTGAAAGTAGTGAATTAACAAGTTGTGATCATCAGAATATGTAGACATCTTTCTCACATACATAGTTAAATGACTCAGTGGACACGAATCACCTTTATACCTTTCAAAGTCTGGCACTTTGAATTTGGCTGGAATCTTTACATTTGGAACTAAACACAGGTCATGAGCATTCTTTCCAAACAAATCTTTCCCCTTTAACGCTCTGATCTCCCTCTGCATCTCTTAAAACTGGTCTTGAAATTCTTCCATCCTATCGAAAAGACCCAGACTTTCAGCAAGCTCGGCATGATAAGCAGGTTCATTCATGTATGGCATAGAATGAACCACGGGAGCGATAGTTGTCATCACTGGTTGAGGGAAAGGTGCCACAGACGGGATTACAGGCGGCATAGTAGTTGTCTCCAATTGAAGAAAAGACACAGTAGGTTGAACCAAAGGCTGTACAACAGGCTGATACCCTTCTGGCACAAAGTTATAAGGCATTCCCCACGGAAAACCTTTTGGCATCTGATGTTGAAGCGGAGAGTTGATTTGAGTCACAGATGTTGCAACAGTGACAATCTTAGAAACCACAGTAGTCGAAGTCTGAATCTCAGCAACTTCCGTCGATGGCTGATTCTGAGCAGCCATCAAACTTTCCACCAGCGCAGTTAGTTTCTCCATATCGACACGAAGGGTAGCGACCTCCTCACGAAGCTCGTGGTTTTCCTGTTCTAGATCTTCCATCTTCCTCTGACGATTGGCTCGGGTATCGTACCGATGAGACAGCTTGACAATCTACCGGAGTGGAAAAAGAAACAAGGATAAGACTCTAGAAAAAATTTGAAGTGGAATGTTGGATGATGCATGATATGTGATGCAAATGATCGTTCATTTTGATAGTTTTTTTTTTTCTTTTCAAAAAAATGTTGATGGATGCATGGATGAATGATAATGCAACAGTTACACACAAGTTCACAAATATGGGGTTCAAAGGTTCAACGTTTCGTGCATGGAGTCAAAGGTAAAGCCCACCCCAAGGTATGTACTAACGGTTTAATCGCACCTGTAAGACAAGGTTCTAAGAGTTCCCAGAGTCTACATTCCTCCTTCGGATATTACCAACGTCTTGATTACTCAATAATTAGCAATATTCTCAAGAGAAACTCGTCCGAGCGTAGCATCGCGTAACAACTACTTCCAGATTACTCCGTTGTAATCTTCGCGCTACACCTAAAAGGCCAAGATGGGTTAGGGTTCTACGGTTCTCAGCTTCTCTGGCTCCCAGGTCGAAAATAATAATGTCTTCCCGATTACTCGGTAAACAAATACTACATTCAAAAGGGCCTTCCACTGAGTGGGGGATCTCATGCCTCCTTCTTTGGGATTACTCCCTCAAAGTTAACATGACTATACCGCCCGTCCTATTCTTAAGTGTAACTTAATCCGGGTATAGGATTCGTCCTTTGCAAAAAACCCAAACAACCCCAATATAAACTTATAATCAAACAAATCAAATAATAATAAAACAGATAAACCAAACTAGGCTTAACCCACTTAGGGATGGACCAGCAAGAGGTCAATCTTTCCCCAACAGAGTCGCCAATTCTGTAGTGATAAAAAAATGTAGCGGGGTAAATCGGAGATCGAACTATTAATTAATTTGCCTCACAAAAGCAAGAGTCGCCACCGCGCTTTATTATTTCCAAGGGAAAAGGGAA
The DNA here is from genome assembly GCA_948472305.1 of Vicia faba. Lineage (NCBI taxonomy): Eukaryota > Viridiplantae > Streptophyta > Magnoliopsida > Fabales > Fabaceae > Vicia > Vicia faba. Next base: position 1,433,292,637 of record OX451741.1, on the reverse strand, counting down.
AAGAGCGAAATAAAACCCTAAAATATGCAATGTAAAATAATACTTTAAAAGTAATGAAAATACAAGGCGTTTTTGAAAAGAGGTCTAGAGTTCGGGGGTTGGTTATACAATGGGAAGGTATTAGCACCCAATGTATCTACAGTATTCTATAGGAACCTTTTGAAATATCTGTTTTTGGTTAAAATTGTTTGTTTGATTAAAATGGTTCATTTGGCTAAAAATAGGTGTGGGCGAGAGTTTGAAGATACGACGACCTAACGTCGAAGTTTTGACTTAAAAGGTGTGAGTTTTGAAAAATTGAATATTTGGGAAAATTATCTTAAGTTTTTAACGAAATAATAAACGAAGGATGAATGAGGGTATTCGCACGATGTTTTTTTTTATGACATGAAGTCGACAAAAATTAAACAATTCCCTTAGATTTTGCAAGCAACATGAAGAATAAAACTAAAAGTATAAACACTCCAAGATTTTAAAAGAAAACCAAGAGAGAAGCCATGGAATTAAATCGAAATTATCATAAACTCAACCAACATGTATCATGGGAGGAACATCATAAGGGGCAATAAATTCAAAGAGATAACTTACAAACTTATCAATAAAAGACTAGTTAAAAAAACTAACAAAATTAACTAAAATGCTGACCAAACTAAAAACGAAATATCAAGATTTAAATAAATTATAAAACTAAACTAATTAATTTTTATCTAAAACTATGTGATTATTTATTAAAAAAAACCTATTAACAATAAAACTTAAAGAAACTAATTAGTTAAAACAAAAGGTGGTGCAAGAATTAAGAACAAGGTGTGAAATAAGGGATCATGGGTGCTGAGGCCCAAATCAGTTAAGTCCAAAGGTGTTTTTTTTTTGTTTAGGTTACTAAAAAAGGGGTTATGGGCCGGGTTGAGGCTCATTCAAATCTGTCCAAGGGATTAAAGAAACCCTAGAGTCATTTTGGAGATTAGAACGGGTGTAGGTGGACATTTGTGCTATTTGTCTGTTAATTCCCAATAAAACCTAATTGAATACGGATTATCCTTTTTAATTAACAAATCCAAATGGAAAGAAGAAAACGTGCAGTTCCTTTCTTTCGAACTCTTTTTTTCTCTCTTTCGAACTCTCTCTTTCTCTCTTCGATCTCTCTTTCGAACTCTCTCTTTGATCTCTCTCTCCCCTAAATCGAAATCGAACAACAACATTGCTTCTGGCTTCGACCTCTTTCTCCCCCTAAATCGAAATCGAATAACAACACAGCTTCTGGTTTCGAACTCTTTCTCCCTCTAAATCGAAATCGAACAACAACACTGCTTCTGGTTTCGAACTCTTTCTTCCCCTAAATCGAAATCGAACAACAACACTGCTTCTGGTTTCGAACTCTCTCTCCCCTAAATCAAAATCGAACAACAACACTGCTTCTGGTTTCGAACTCTTTCTCCCCCTAAATCGAAATCGAACAACAACACTGCTTCTGGTTTCGAACTCTTTCTCCCCCTAAATCGAAATCGAACAACAACACTGCTTCTTGTTTCGAACTCTTTCTCCCCCTAAATCGAAATCGAACAACAACATTACTTCTGGTTTCGAACTCTTTCTCCCCCTCTTGATTAATCCTCTTTGATAAAATTATAAGCAACAAACTTCCTTGTTCACGACAATAACAATAAACCCTCTTCTGGTTTTTTCATGCAGTTAAACATCAAATCAACAAGGCGACAAATATTCATGGTAAGAGAAACAACAATAACAATCTCAAGGGTTCTGGTTTATCGAAACATCAACAACAAAAAAAACAGCAACGACAACTAGTTCACAGCATACATCATTATAACAAGCATAGCAACAGATTTTGAGAAAAAAAAGTAGGGAGACTTACAAGATCAGAGCAAGTCTGATGATTTCGATTTTTGATGATGAAATAATAAAGAAATCCAGAGATGAGGTAATATGCTCTTTTAATTCCTTCTGCTCTTCTGAAAATCTTGTTGGAAAATCTTGTAATAGAATTGATTTCTTCTGAAACTGTAGAATATAAATGTTGCTTGTTCTTCAAATTCTGCAGATTCTTTTCTCCCCTTTTCTCCTAAAATTCTAGCACTATTGCTGTGAGCTACGCGTTGGTGTTGGTGCGAGTTTGCTGGTATGATTGGAGCTTGGTTCGAAATGGTGCAGGTTAGAAGGTTTGCTTCTGTTTACAGTTTGTGGTTTTTTTAATGTAGGCTTGGATCTATTGTTTATGTTTTGAGTGGAATGGTTTGTTGGTATTTTTGACTAGGCTTGCTGTTTGTATAGGCTTTGGTGGTTTTTGATGCAGGTTTGTGCTTCTGCAAGTTTTGTGTTTTTTCTCTTTGTGAACTTCCTTTTCTCTCTCACCTCCTTCTTCGATTGTATATCTGCCTGTTTTATAATGAATAAGAATGAGGTTTTGGGAGGGAAAATTTGGTGAGTTTGAACAAATGTGATGATCTGATTTATGGCTTTTTGATACAGGTTTTGGTGTGTGTTATTTGATGCAATTTCTGGACTGATATGTTGGTCTTATAACAGGGCAGCAGAGATTATGTGACTGTTTTTCTTGGCATTACATGTGCAGGGGCCATGCAGCATAAGGACAGATTTCGCAGCATATGGACAGATTTTGCAGCATATTTAGTTTTATATGGACATAACATAATAATTATAACATTAATAATAATAGTAATGACAATAATAATAAAATAAACTGTTAGTAAAACTAAACTGAAAAATACAAAAGTGAAATAAAAGAGATATTAAAATTGGTTCTAAAATCTATTAATAATTCAACTTAAAAATATTTCAAATGGAATTATAATCAAAATTTACACCAAAATTAATCATAAAAGAAATAAAAATAAATGAAAAATCAAACCATATATTTTCAAATTTTTGAATTGCAACTAAAGAAACACAAAATAGACTTACATACTCAAAAAAATGTAAAAAGCAAAAGAACTTATATGTATTTTGAGATTTTTTTTAATTATCAATGAATTAAATATATAAATTAAATTAAACTAACAAAACTATAAAAAAAATTTATATTTTGGATAAAGTAAAACTGATATGAAATAAATATATTTTGTGGATTTTCTTTTTTATGAAAATAAGAATAAAAGAAAGATGATAAAAAAATGAAAAAAAATCATGATTTAATAAAGTCAGGCAAAACCAGTTAAACTTCACCAAATTCACAATGATTTCTAATATTTCTATTTTTTCGTGGATTTTCAAAACATAATCATCTCTTGACTTGTAAAGAAAAGTTGTAGTTGTTGCAAAGGAGAATCATATGTAAAAGAACCACTGAAAAAATGTCGAAATTTGAAGAAGTTATGAATTTTTGAAATCTGACTCGAGAATTGGCAAGAAATAGGTCGAATCGCTTGTGAACGCTTGCTATGTAATAATGCAGATGGGAGGTGGTATCTTAGGTCAAAATTTGGGGTATGACACCCATCTATAAATAATTTTCTCCATCACACGTTCAAGGGGCTGGCTATCAGAGAGAGAGAATTGTCAAAAGAGAGAAAAGAAAATTGTGGAACCTTCATAAAAATCAAAAATTCCCAAACAGAAAATCAAACCTTTGTTCTTCCCTTTGAATCAAAGAACTTGGCATTTTCTCTTTCGTTGCTCTTGCTGACTCTAAAACATCTGAAGGCAGCAGTTCAAATTCCAAGCACACGCTCCAGGTTCAAGGTAAGTCTTTATGACTTTGCATCTTTCATTCAGAACATCATTAAATATGTAAATATCATAGTATTGATGTTGTCCATATTATTGCATAAGTAGAAAAACTGTGGATCAGAACTTCTTGATTAAGGCTAGGCTCAAAATTATGATTAGAACTTCTATAAACTGTTGTGCTTTTATCCTTTTGATTTTCTCTTTGTTAAGAACTGAATAAATTGCCGATGTGCTGATTAATATGAGGAAAGAGTTGAAATGTGGCACAGAACTTCTGATTTTCACTCACGGTTTTATCACAACATAGAACTTCTGAGTTCTCCTCATTGTTTTAACATACAGAACTTCTATGATTTTCTCACTGTTTAAACACACTGAACTTCTGATGTTCACTCGCTGTTAACACACACTGAACTTCTGATGTTCACTCACTGTCTTAGCATATACTGAACTTCTGAGTTCTCCTCACTGTTTTAATACACAGAACTTCTAAGATTTTATCATTATTCTAACACTCAGGACTTCAGGATATAGCCACCCAGAACTTTTGTGATTTCCCTCTAACGTGTCTTGCAGGATCTCAGAGTGTATCAATCCAGAACTTCTGACGCTTCTTTCTGAACCACTGCGCGCCCAGCATCAGAACTTCTAATCCCCTTTGTTTTGTTTTCAGCAGCATGCTGATTCATTTCTCTCGTTATTTTCCTTTTTATCAATTTTAGCATTAACATACCTTTTATTAATATATAAAAACAGACATAAAAAATATTCCCCTTTTTTAGTTAATTTATTTCTTTTTTTAATTATTATTCATTAAGACAAAAAAAACATTTTCAAAAACAAATCCTTTTTCTTTCTTGCATGGTACATTTCAATATGGTTGTAATAGTTAAATAGGATTTAAATTCTTATAACCCCCCATTTGTAAATTTGTACCCCCATCCCTAAATATTGTAATAGCGTAGCACTTTATATTTCCGCAATTTATCGCTTTTCAAATATAATGCTAGTAATTAGGACATGTATGGCAAGACATGAAATAGATCACCCTAATTAAGACTAAATGCGTGCAATCAAACACACTTTGCACACACGCACCCTTAGGGTAATCTCACTTGTTGCCTATCGGAAATTAGTCATGTCCCTCGAACATGGGCGTTTTTGCAAAAGACCCTCGATAAAAGATCGTAGTCCCTCGATAACCCTCGATTTTACCTTTGGTAAACGATCTAGTCCCTAAAACGACATTGCTAAAAAGTTCCATGGGTTGCCTTCTATGACTATATAAACGTCCCGCACCCGTCCTTTCACATACAACGATGGGGCTTCTTACCAAAATCAATGGTAAGATAGAAATATCTAAAGGAGGAATAAAAGAACACTTAAGACATTTTGAGTAGGTAGATTCGCTCCTAGTTGCTCGCTTGCTCATAACAAAACATTTTTACACCAACACTCTCATTTGAAATATTTTCAAAAGACAACACTTAGTACGCGTTCTTATAGAAACGAGAGCCATTACAAATAAAACCATTTTCAGAATCACTTTCAAAAAACATAAACACCTCTTTGAACTATTTTTAAAACAAACACTTTGTACGCGTTCTTATAGAAACGAGAACCATTACAAAGACATTTTCAAAATACTTTCAAAACCCACACCACAAGCACATTCAAACAAAAGCAATTGATCTAGAAAACAACTAAGATCCCATGGAAAACCATGGACGAAAAGGGTGTTAATACCTTCCCTTTTCATAATCTACCCCCCGAACTTAAGAAAACATCTCTAAAGGTCTTTCCTGTTCTTTTCAGCCTTTCCTTTTTGGATAAAAGAAGTCGGTGGTGACTCTTGCTATCTGCATATTTGCGATCAAATGCAAAATAACCAAGTCAGTTCTCCCACCGTATCACAGCCATACCGGCCTTCAGAGCAGAAACTTCCTCTCGCAACTCGCAATTCTCTTGTTCTAGGTTATCCATCTTCCTTCTGAAATTAGCTCAGGTATTGTACTGGTGAGATAGCTTGTTGTTCGAAGTAAAAAAAGCTCAATAAGACACCTGGATATACATAAAAATGCAAGAAGTGTGTACAATATGATGCATGATGTGCAATGCATATGATTTATTTTATTATTAATATTTCAAGGGACTTAAAGATTCAAAGACAATTTTGCAAATATCAAAGTAATAACACATTTGAAATGCTGAAAAATCTCATTATAATAAGTTAAAAACGGGTTACAAATTTTAGTACAAGTTTCAATAATCCCAAGTACAAGATGAAAATAAAGTCTAAAACCCTATAAAATCAAAGTTGATAGAGATCACTCTACGCGCTGATGCTTCCATGTAAGTCTGGCAATCTGAGCCTTCAACCTCTGGTTTTCTTTTGCATATCTGGTAGCGACCTCCTTCTAATCATCTGAATCAGGAAGTAAGCAACTAGGGCCTGATTGAGGTTTAGGGTAAAATAAATTCCCTTGCCTCTCCATCGTCTCTACAGCCTGACTCTCAAGAATCTCAATCATGTCGTCTTTCTCCTTCAAGTCTGCTCGGTAAGAAATCTCTAAAGTTTGGCACTTATTCTTTCGAGCTTCCTTTTCCTACTGCATCCTGACTAAAGCAAGATAGAGCTCTTCCACATCATCCAATAGGGGAGGAGTGGTCTTCACAAACATATCAGGCATAGGTGCTTCTCGAGAATATGGCATCTTCAACTTAATACTTTTTGCTTGTACCCACTGCAAATAAGGCTCCAAAGAAATAGCCCCCCTATGTCCCAAGTCCTTCCTACTCTTCCTGTGAATGTGTCGCCAGGCCTTCGCAATCTTCTCCCTAACTTCCTTATGGTCTTCTCCCTCTTTCAGGAAGAAGCTACTCAAATGAATACTATTTGGATTATCCCTCATCGGATGTCCAAGCTTTCGTCGTGCAAGAATAAGGTTATAGTTAATTCCTCCCTTTGTACCGAGAAGAGGTACATTGGGGAAACTTCCTTAACTGTCGACAATCTCTACATCATGATAAGCCTGACAATACCAAACATTATCTGAATGAGTAAGTGCCATGATCTTAGGAGCCCAACGAGGTTCCTTCTTGACATCCCAGAAAGTATCAGACTGGGCAAATAAGAAGTAAACCGTTGATATAACAGAGGCATACAGCAGATGATCATCCCCCCATGATAAGAATCCCGAAGATGAATAGAGTAATAAGCATCACCCAATAATGTAAGAACTTCATTTCCAATCATAAAGATCCTAATGGCATTGATATCAACAAATTTGTCTACATTAGGAAATAAGAATAACCCGTAAGCAAGTAGAGCAAAGATGCCCTCAAAAGCAACCGTACTCTTCATCCTAGCAAAGTATAAAGCTTTCTCCAATAAGAACTGAGCTGGTAATCCTCTAATCCCTCCTTTAGTAGTCATGTGGGCTTCAACCTCAGACTTCCCCAGATGGATCAAAGCAGCAATCTCATGTGATTTTGGCTCACCCTCCAAACCAATAAAAGGAACATGATCGGTAATAGGCAAACCCAGCAGATAAGAGTACTCCTCTAATGTAGGCATCAACGTATAATCATGGAAAGTAAAGCATCAATACATCGGATCATAGAATTGGATCAAAGTCGAGAGAATACCCTCCTTCATCCTAAGCTTCATGAGAGAAATGATGGACTCATACTTTCCCCGAAAATCTGCAGAACACCCAATCTCGGGAATCAGACTTATCAACTCATCTATCTTAGGATCTTTGAAACTGTACTTTTCGGTCTTTCTTTTTCCAGAATCCATAGTCAAAAAACATCTGAGATATTCACAAAGAGTCAACTTTTAAGTCCCTTGAAATAAAATGTCCTTAAGAGATGCTCATGGGTGCATGAATGCATGATGCAACAATCACACACAAGATCATAAACATAGGGTTCATAGGTTCAACGTCACGAGAATGAGGTCTAAGGTACTACCCATAAGGTATGTTCTAAAAGTTATCACCTACCGAACAAGGTTCTAGAGGTTCCCAGAGTCTACATCCTTCCTTCGGATATTACCAATGTCCTAATTAACTCGGTAATTAGTAATATTCTCAAGAAATACTCGTCTGAGCGTTGTATCGCGTGACAACTACGTATTACTCTGTCATAGCTTCCGCACTACACCTAAAAGGCCAAATAGGTTAGGTATTTTACGGTCTTCAATTTCAGCAGGCTCCTAGGTCAAAAGCAGTATGTCTTCCCGATTACTCGGTAAATGACACTACAGTCAAAGGGGCATCCACTAAGTGAGGGATCTCATGCCTCCTTTTTTGTTATTACTCCCTCAAAGTTAACATGACTATACCGCCTGTCCTATCTTAAGCTTGCCCAAGTCCAGGTATAAGACTTATGAAAAATCACCAAGCATCCTGAAAACCAGGAAAATCCAGACAAACATATATACAACATATAATATTTATATAACACATAATATCAAATATATAGATATAAACAAAGATAGGTTCAACCCACTTAGAGATGGACCAGCAAGAGGTCAATCTTTCCCCAGTGAAGTCGCCATTTTTCTGTAGCGGTACAAATGTTTAAGACTAAGCCATTGGATTGACTTGACTCGCACAGATCAAAATTAAAATTGCCACCGTGCTTTCTTGTTTCCAAAGCAATGGGAAAAGAGCGAATAACCCAAAAGAGGGGATAAAGATTCTAGGTAAGGGGGTTGGTTATGCAAAGGGAAGGTATTAGCACCCTAAACATCTACGGTACTCTGCAGGAACCTCTTTGGAAAATCTGTATATTTTGGCTATAAAATGTTGTATATAAGAAATACATTGTGGGGTGAGAAAAGAAATATTTTTTATGATTTTTTGCACCCGTCGCGGTTGTGAACCTTTAGTGCCTATGTACCATCTTCCATGCAATAGAGGATCAGCGTACACGTAGTTCCTCTTTTAAAAATTTTAAAACACAAGTGTGTTGGTTAACTTTATGAGATAAGACATCACCGTCATTATCCGTGTGGAAAAATACTTACTACCCGCAATTATGTGAAAGGAGAATTTGCATCATCTCAAAGTGGAGGATATGGCTTGGATTTTAAAATCAACAATGTCTCACTCAACATCCAAGTGGAAAATATCTCACTTCACTACATATTGCAGAAGTATAGTTGTTTGCATCACTACAAGGATTGACAAGAGTCCAATCTTTTGAGAAAAGTTTTACAGTGAAACCAAAATGGAAAAATGGTTTGAATGAGATTGATTGACTTTTAGTCTTCTCACAAAAATGTCAAGGTATTATTAAATTGATTAAAGTTTGATTAAAAAAATATCTTTGAAAATACATGGACATAAGTACAAGTTTATTATGAAAGTGGTTCAAGTTTAGAAACAAGAAGATTTTTCAAAAGGAGGGAGAAGATTTTTGAAATTAGAGAAGATGGAAGGAGATGAAGAGAATATCCTAAAGCATAAGGTAAAAGTTAAGGAGAAGATCCATCTAACAAACCAGAAGCCAAAACTTGACATAATGAGTCAATATAGAATTCCATCATTTGGATTTGAAACTAAGCAAACAATTAACAAACCTCTTAAGAATACCAAACTTCAATTTGCATTAAGTCTTCACAAAAATTTGGAAGAGTAACGACTGTATACAAATGAATTCCAGATTCCAGATAAAATTTCAATTAAGGTCTCAAGATCTTCAACATAGGTCAAGGTTTCTACTCCTAAGTCCAAGAAGTCCATCACTCCATTATGCCAAGGGTAGTGTCCAAATAGTCCAAGTAACATTAAAGCTTTTAGGGTTCAAGTTGATTATTAGGTATCTTCAAAAGAGAAATGAAAAGCTCAAGTGAGCCAAGGTAAAAAGACATAAAAGTAAAGATGAAAATAACATGGAATGTAAATGCTAAAGTAAAAGGTACATAAAGTAAAAGCATAAAATAAAAACATAAAATAAAGTCAATTGTTAGAAATTAGTGGTTAGTTAGATAACCATCTTGAAACTTGCATTTGGAATTCATTAGAGGATTGGTAGAACCAAAGGCTCTCAACAACAAGTTGCATTTTCTTTTTGTCAAGTATATCATCCATTTAAGAATCTCAAAGTAACACTTAATGATCAATAATGTTTAAGTGATCCACTTTGACCAAAATTAATGAAGTTCCATTAGAGGATTTGTAAAACCAAAGCCTCCTAACAATGGATCCCAAGGTTATTGGATCATAGGGTTCAAATTAACATACTTGGGCTTGCAAACATAGATTTGGGTCACGAATGATCATTATCTCAAATCGGGATAAAATTTTGCGTTATGTTAAGCAATCGTAAGTGGACTTATATAGAAGTCGCACCTATTTTGAGACCGGTCAATAATAATCTATGTACTTCATGTTTGGATAAATGATATAGATATTATCATCCCATAACATGTAATACAATAAGAAGGGGGTAAGATGAAGAGAGAAGGGGAAATGAATAAACCACATTTGAACCAAAAATTCAATCAAACTATTATAAAAATTATTCATCCATTTTTATGGAGTTAGACTCAACACCATAGATCCAATAATGTTAATAAAGTTCATGAACAAAATTTTAATCCAAGATCAGCAAGAATATATGTAAAAAAATAAAATTATATTAAAATAAAAGAAAAAGGTTTGTTAAATGATTATAAAATGGAAATAAGAGAAAAAAATAGTAACTATATTCAAATTAATCAAGAAAAATTAAGTAAGACCTTAGAAAAATCAAAAAGGAACTCAAATATTTTTATGAAAATTTTGATGATTTTTAAAAGTCAGAAACTATTTTTAAACTAAATAAAATTACTCAAATAAATGGAAAATAGATCAAAAATAGTAAACATCAAGATAAAATTCCATAAAATTTCCAGAAAGTCAGAAATAAGAAAAATGATATTTATGAATATTTTCATAATTTAAAAATGTCAGAAAGTATTCTTAAAACAATTAAAATAAGGAAAATATGGTGAAAATTATGAAAAATACCAAACCTCAAAATAAAAATATGAAAAAATACTCATAAAGTCAGAAATAATTCAAAGTATTTTTGTATATTTTTTTCATGATTTTTGGATAAAAAATAAAAGAGTTGTGAATTTTTGAAATTTAAAACAATTAAAATATAAAAGCAGAAAATAAAAATAAATCCAAAAAGATGGGGACCATGAGATCATAGGCAAAACGCGTTAGTAAGCTGATCAAGTGGACCAGACGCGCTGTGCTTGATATGGACCTTATTTAAAATACATTGGATCAGGAAAAAGGCAACGAATAAAAATAAAACAATTGGCGCGCTATCATTGGTTGAGACGAGACATGTCATCGTCTTCAACCTCCAGACACCCTGCAATGGAGATTTCACGAGTTTCTTCAAATGGAAAATTAGAATCCCATACTAGTATCATTGGATTCGTCTCTTCAAGACGATCCTAACACCACCATCGCGCCAAATTTATATAAAGTGTGCAAGGAGATATAGATCAAAAACTCAGAAAATAACGAGCACCTTTTAGTTGAGATTTCTCTCTCAATTCCCAATGTATTTAAAAATTGTAAGAAGCACAAGAATCAGGAGAAGAAGTAGAGTAGGTTAGTGCTTTATTTGGATCCAAATGATGGATAATTCTACCTGTTCGAAGTTCAAGAAGAAAGCTCTGAAACTGGACTTTTGTAGCTTGAATTATGGCTCGTTCTGGTTGGTTTAGATGTTAGGGAGTTTGTATGATGCTGAAGGATGATGAATGTGCAAAGAATTTTGGAAGAAAAGGCTTAAATCTCATAAACTGATTTCAAAATTTTGAAGTTCGTGTGAGGTTTTGACAGGGTGTATTTGGCTCTCAAACCTTGAGGAAATGAATGAGGGATGACGCTCTATTTATAGGGGAGTGAATGGGATACTTAAGTGTGTGAGATGATGAAGTCTGGAGGGAAATTGTGTGGGTCTGCAGCATGAACAAAGTGTGACTTGTTTAGCATCAAATCTTAGCTAAATCATGCGTTTCATGATGCTAAACGCCTTTGGAAATTTTCTAGACATGATTAGAAGCAAAAACGCATGGTAAATTTGTGATTAGAAGCCAAAACAAATATTTCAAAATCTGACTTGTGATGAAACTTCAGTTTCAAGTTACCAAATCCAAATCAATGGCATTCTCAACTCAAGGGGTCTTAGGGCGTGATTCTTGAAGCTTTAGAAATATGAGGTTACAAGCTTTGAAATGGGAAAAGAATGAGATAAAATGGTTGCTTGAGCTGAAAGTTGTAATGAGTCAAAGTTGGGGAAAAAGAGTTGACTTTCCATAATTAGAAAATTTCTAAGTTTTTTCTTCAAAAGTGACTTATAATGTCTTGCATCCAAACATGGCCTTCAACTTGGAATTTTCTATTGACCAAAAAATATGTCATGAAATAGATCTCTTGAATGGAATTTTGAAACTTGAACCATTTAAAATATCCAAAAATTGAGAGAGTTATGACTTGTTGTAGTTGGCAAAAATTCATGAAATGACCTATAATATTTTGCTTCCTTATGGCATCTTCCATCCATTTTCACACTTTGCACATAAAAGAAGGGTTGAATTTAACATCTTCAAGATCATTATGGTAAAAAGGATGGACTCAAGGTGATAAAAATTGATCAAGTTATGATCATTTGAAGTCACACAAAGGAATTTGAGGGTTCATCTGGAGGGTTTGTAATCTTTCTTCATCGTCAAGTTTCTCACACACAAAATTTACTTGGAACTTTTGAATTGAATTGTTAATAACCCTTTGAAGATAAGGATGTATTTGAAATCACTCAAAAATACCAAAATATGAGCAAGATATACCCCTCTGAAAATCAAAACCCTAACTCCTAGAGCAAGAAAATGCTTTGGGAAACCTTTGTAAATTTGACCAACCTTCTTGCATAAGTACCTTTGTTATGTGATTATAAGTTGTTAAGGATGATAAGGAGAACCCATAGAAACCAAAACAACTTCCAAATCATGAGAATTGAAGGAGATGTGCACTTGTGATCATTAAAATCAAAGATTTGTCCAATTGAGTCAAACTTCTTCAATTAACCCTTGTATTTTTTAAACTAAATCTTGACAAATTGAGGAATTATGAATCATAAAATACTTTGTCATGATATTACTTTCAAACATATTTAATGATGAGGCTTGAATCTCAATGATGCTTTGTTGAGGAAGTCATAGAATTGAACTCATGAATCTATAGATCAATCTTGATGGAATGTATCGTGCTTTCACATACATCATCAACAATTAGGGAAAACACTCATTCTATTTATTAGTTAAAGGATAGTCAATACAAAACATAGATTATCATAAAGTACAAGTCAAGGTACTTGGTGATTCCTCCTAGGCGAAAGCTAAAGATAGGGAGAAGAACCAGACCCTAATGTGTGATCTTGTTGTGATTGAATTGATATGATATGATGAAGGGATCTTTGGGGGGTAAATTGGGGTACAACATATTATACTCTACTTACATGAATTATTTTACCACTTTAATTTATTTATGTCATTTTATGTCGGTATTTTCTAATTTCATTTCAGGTATTACAGACACATACTAACCACGAGTAAAAGAGTGAGAAATGGACAAGACATGAGAAGAATTGAAGAACATATGAAAGAAAAGTGTGGGAAACACATTTCAAACTTGTGGCCCTCGCCATAGGTGGTGTGGCCCTCGCCATACTGCCAAGAAGCATGGCCCTCGCCACACAATGTGTGGCCACTACCATAACTCTTAAAAGCCAGTCACGCACTCTGTTATGTGGTTGTTCCCCACGTTGGCGCTTTGAAGCCCAGTCCTTGATATTTCTCTATAATCTTAGTCTCCCGGAAACTCCTCCAAATTTCCCACTAGTTCTTGATTCTTCTCCATGAAAGTTACAAGAATTGAGGAGAGGGATTATAAAAGGAGCAGTTATTTATAGTTTCAGGGGACCCACCATTTTTTTTTGTTCTAAAGCACCATTGTCATTAGATTTTAAGCAGAAAAACTCACTTCTAAAAGTGATAGCCTTCACATTGGAGAACTATCACAACCATAATCTTAGATTTATTTCCTATTGTCTCAATTGTAATTCGGAGTAGCCAATCCTGCCGGCATCTATGGAGGATATTACTTGAAGTTGCAGTTTATCATTCAGTATTTTTCATTCAATTTAATTCCAGGTTTTATTTTGGATTTGATTATTTATGTTCTTATAAATCATGCTCAGGGGTATATTTAATTTTTTCAATTATCATTACCGTATGTTTACGTTTAAAACCATGACCGGTGATAAGTGCAATAGTGTAGTTATTTTGTATATACTTTTTGTTGCACTAATCGACTCTCTGTTAGTAACTTCTGTCTAATAACCCTGCTTTTTGTTGTAAATAAGTCTTATTGAATTTTGTGTACATATTGTATCGTTTGATTAAGTTTTATTTATATTTTGTATGTATTTGAGCATTGTTGGAGCAAGAGGAATAAAGCTCCAAGATGATTTTTGGATCAATAAAGGAATAAGGGGAAGATTGGATCCAGAGGAACTTACAGAGAAAGCAACAAAAGTTTCTGGAACTGTCATGCATCGCTGGAAGAATTTCCTGCGACGGACGATAGTCGGCGAGAAGAGCCAATTTTGATGTTGCCTCTGCCTTGCTTCGTGTCTAGGTCGCTAGGAAAAAATAAGGAGTGTCGTCGGGTGAAGCATGTGTCTCCAGGTGACATTGGATATTTGTTTGAGTTAAGGACATGGCTTATCCTAAGCCAATAAGAGTAGTCGCCAGGTGACGCTTTTATGTCGTTGGGCGATTCTCACGGAACACATTTTCTTTATACTTTCATTTTGTTTCATTTTGAAGTGGATGTTTTATGGGGTATTTGTTCCCAAATTCCATCACCTTCATTTTTTATAATTAGAGCTTAGACAACAACATTTGTGGCTTGCAAATGGATGATCTGGGGTCGTTAGCTTGATAGATCGTGATTGACACCGTAGAAAATCTGGTTTCTTCTCCTCTTCCTCTCTTTGTAACCATTACTTGTTGGATTTTTTATGTAACTTTACCTTGATTATATGTATATTATTTCTCATGGTGTTGTATGAAACTTTCTTTACAAATATTTATTGATGTTTATCCTTGTTAGCTTGCTAAGTGTCTGGGTTTGAGCCATTGCAGAGATGGACGGATCGAGTCCGTATTTAGGATGATATCTATTGGGCTTAGACTCTACAGATAGATTTAGGCTTAGTAATCACTTAGGTATTCACTCTTAATACCTTCATGTTGTTTTGTGTTATGCTGAGAGATCATCGACATGGAGCGACACGGTTGATATCTCGCTCTGCGTTAGAAATAACCTATGTGTGAGTGATACGTGATGATATTGACGAGTAGTTAAGGTTAAGTATAACTGGGTAGTAAGTTTAAGTATTTGATGGGGTAGATGAAATACAAATTCGAGAGTTCTATCCTATTCGAATGATGAAATTCTTCTTGTGTATAACTTTTAATTTCAGCACCTTACATACAAAACCATTTATCACCAAACTCATTAACGAGAAATTTTTCAAACGGTAATTTCAATTCACCAATCTTTGTGGACACGATAAATTCCCGAATAAATATTTCCAAAAATTTTGTTGCTTTCTGCTTTACCGCTTCAACAAAATGGCGCCATGCCTCAGGGATTGGTTCTATTGTTTTCACATCACGATAATTCTTTTGTTTTTGAGTTTTGTAGATATCATATATATTGTCTATTTTTACTTATGTATATTGATACTTGTATATGTTTACTATACTTATAAATTTGTTATATCATTGTTTGTTTCCTTTCACGTTTGCTTGTGTGTTGGTTGGGAATAACCAGATGGAAGAAACTTGAATGAACATTCTTAAATAACAGGCGTCGAGCTTACAACGTAAAACAAACATGTTTTATCATTTTCCATTTTATTAGTTTAGGTAGTGTGTTGATTGTTGCTTAAACAAGTTGACTTGTTCTAAATTCTTATATCTTCACTTTTCAACTTGTTTATTCCACTTTCTTCTGTTTGTTTTTGTTGTTGTTGTTTGGACTTGAATTTTGGTCTGATATCTTGAGGAATTTAGAGGCGATTTTCCAAGTCTAAATGTTTCAACTTGCGGATGTATAGTAATGATAGTGTTTTTAAGTTGGTACACGCCAGGTACTTAATTATCTCTTTCTAAAACATAGCATATTTAGGAGACTTTTCTTTTGTACAATTTTCATGTCATTGATTCTTTTGCAAATTTTGTTCACTTTTGAATCGCTTTAGAACTAAACCCCTTGTGAGGTTGCTTTCCATTGTTTACTATATGCACGGGAGACCGCAAATTTTGTATTAACTCAATTTCATTATGTTTAATCTTGCATTTATGTTGATTCGTATGAAAGCATGATATTATCAAGGCATTTTATTTCATTTTGAGCACAACTACCTAGCTAAATAGTCAATTTCACCTTGTGTGTGATTATTTGTAACTCCTTTGAGCCTTTTGTCACTATCCATGTTATTTGAACTTGATGCTTGTCTATGAGTATTGAATTTACTTTTTGAATGGATTTTGATTGTTGTTTTTGTTAGAACATAGTTTGATTCTACAACCCTCAGTTAGAGTTTTGATGATAACAAAATACAAGATTAAATGAATTATGAGATTTATATATGACATAGATGCTACCTAAAAATATGTTGTGTATTTATAGGAAACTCTGATGTAATCAGCATCAGAACATCAAAATATCAACATCAGCATCAGCATCAGAAGATGTGTCACATCAGAAGATCAAACATGTGCTACGCTGAAGTCTGATGAACAGAATCTGCGCTTACCATACTCTGACTCTGATCAAGATCTTAACTATGTCATCAGCACTCAGAAGCGCCAAGATAAGTCAAAGCCAAGAACGCTCAGATCTTCATTAAGCAGAACATTCTGAAGTGTTAATGTTACTGCATTCAAGGCAGATTAATTACCAACGGCTTTATTCCAAGACAAAGATCTTCTCAAAATGGAAAGTACGTAATGAGCATTGAAATGGAATTATTGGCATCAACGTATCTTTTCCAAGAAGTATTTAAACAAATCAGTGAGAAAGTAATTGGCTAATGCTCTACAATACTCTACACGCCTAAAGTCAATCATCTTCATCCTCACTCATACAGTTTGCTAAAGCTCTCAAATTGCTTACTCTATAGTTCTAGCATTCTAGTTTCACATAAGCTTTATATTGTGTATTATCACAGTTGTGATATATCGTTTTTCTAGAAAACATTCAACACACATAATAGTTCATTTATCTTTAAGAAAGAATTTCCTTGAGAAACCGGTCTGTGGTTTAGACTCAAGAAGGCTTTAGCAGTTGTTAAAGCAGTTTTGTATTCAGTTGAATATAGTGAATTAAGACCTCGTTGGAGAGAGGCGAAATCACCTTGACGGGTGGACTGGAGTAGTTTGAGATCAAACGAACCAGGATAAAAATAACGTGTTGTCTGCATTTGATTTCAAGTTTCAACAATTCAACCCCCCTTCTTGTGTTTTTCACTTCTTCAGTTTTTTCTTGAGCCCTCAACTTTGTGTTGTTGTACGAATTTTTGCCTTGCCTTAGACTGTAGGAAGTATTCACATAATGATACGGTTGAATTCAAGTTGGGGAGAAAAATTATTGTGTACTTATTGGTTTATTGCTATGAGGTTGAAAAAAAATGAAAAAAAAAAGCTTTGAAAAAGAAAAACAAAAAGAGTTCGAATAATTGTGCGAATAAGTATGGCACTTTGGTGTGAAATTTGGGATTCGGAAGAAGTTTAGTTGGAATTTTGTGTTTGAATATTTGGTGAATTGATCACTCCCTTAGGTTTAGGAAAATTTTTGTTTCCATTAGCCTTAGGAATTATCCCTTGTTTGTTCACCCGACCACATTACAACCCTTGAAACCCTTGTGATTTTGATTTTGTGCTTTTCAATATGAATTTGTTTTGATGAATGCATAATTTAGTTATTGTTAGCAAGATTATTGGGTGAGAGTTGAGAACCTCGTGTTTGTGTTTATCATCTATCGATGATGTGTGTGCTAGGTGTGATTCACTTGTGAACATGGTATTGTTTTAGAATTTTTTACATGTGCTTTGTATCTAGGAGTTGTTCCATTTTCATGTTGTCCTTGTAGTTTAGTGGTAAGTTTTTGCCTTGTGTGTACGTTTTTATTTTGCACCATACATTTGTTTTCCCTTTTAAAAACCTGTTGATTCATGATTCTTTTATTATGGTTTCTTTGTTCTTTGAGTTGTTTGGCCTTGTTTGAGGACAAACAATGATTCAAGTTGGGGAGAGTTTGATAAGTGCAATAGTGTAGTTATTTTGTATATACTTTTTGTTGCACTTATCGACTTTTTGTTTGTAATTTTGATCAAATAACCCCGATTTTTGTTGTAAATACATTTAATTACGTTTTGTGTACATATTGTATCGTTTGATTAAGTTTTGTATATGTTTTGTAGGTATTTGAGCATTGTTGGAGCAAGAGGAATAAATCTCCAAGATGCATTTTTGGATCAATAAATGAATAAGTGGAAGACTGGAGCCAGAGGAAGTTACAGAGAAAGCAACAAAAGTTGTTGGAACTATCATGCATCATCGGGCAAAATGTCTGTCGTCGAGCGACAGTGGGCGAGAAAAGCCAATTTTGATGTTGCCTCTACCTTGCTTTGCGTCTAGGTCGCCAAGTGAAAACAAGGAGTGTCGACGGGCGAAGGATGTGTTGCAGGGCGACATTGGATATTTGTTTCAGTTGAGGACGTGGCTTATCCTTGGCCAAGTGAATAAGAATCTTCGTCGGGCGACGCTTTTATGTTGTTGGGCGATTCTCGCATAACATATTTTCTTTATACTTTCATTTTGTTTCATTTTGGAGTGGATGGTTTTTGGGGTATTTGTTCCCAAATTCCATCACCTTCATTTTTTATAGTTAGATCTTAGACAACAACATTTGTGGCTTGCAAATGGATGATTTGGGGTCGTGAGCTTGATGGATCGTGATTGACACTGTGGGAAATCTGGTTTCTTCTCCTCTTCCTCTCTTTGTAACCATTAATTGTTGGATTTTGTATGTAACTTTACTTTGATTATATGTATATTTATTGCTCATGGTAATGTATGAAACTTTCTTTACAAATCTTTATTGATGTTTATCCTTGTTAGCTTGCTAAGTGTCTGGGTTTGAGTTGTTGTAGAGATGGATAGATTGAATTCGGATTTAGGATGAATATATATATATATATATATATATATATATATATATATATATATATATATATATATATATATATATATATATATATATATATATATATATATATATATATATATATATATATATATATATATATATATATATATATATATTAGGCTTAGACTCTAGAGATAGATTTAGGCTTAGTAATCACTTAGGTATCGAATCTTAATGCCTCCGTGTTGTTTTGTATTATGCTGAGAGATCTTAGACATGGAGCAACGCGATCGATATCTCGCTCTGCGTTAGAAATGACCTCTGTGTGAGCGATGCATGATGATATTGACGAGTAGTTAAGGTTAAGTACAACTGGGTAGTAAGTTTAAGTATTTGATGGGGTAGACGAAATATAAATTTGAGAGTAATATCCTATTCGAATGATGAAATTCATCTTGTGTATAACTTTTAATTTCAGCACCTTACATACAAAACCATTTATCCTCAAACTCATTAACGAGAAATTTGTTGAACAGCAATTTCAATTCACCAATCTTTGTGGACACGATAAATTCATGGATAAATATTTCCAAAACTTTTGTTGCTTTCCGCTTTACTGCTTCAACAACCGGCTAATTCCCTTGATATTGGTATGTGAAAGTAGTCTCACGGACAGGGTTTATAAATTTATTGGCGTAAATATTTCACAAACCATTTTTCTAGTTTAGTTCCTAATTTTAATTGACACGGTTTTGTTACGAGAGTATAAGACACACAAAGGTTATAATCAATAAAACGGGACTTTGAGATTTTTAATCAGATAGTAGAAATTAGACATTAATCCTAAACACATCAAGAGCACTTTAGGGTTAATTAGAATCTATTGATTTCCAAAAACTATTTCTTAATTCAAATGAGACAGCAAGAGTAAAGCATTCTGATTTAGGAATTTAGTCAAAGTCAATAAACATGAGAGTGTGAGACAAATACTTTTAAATTGATATTTTCTACTAAAGAGTATTTTAACATTTAAAGATTATGCCAACGATTTATTGAATCCCTGAAGTTTGGCGAATTTCTTACCAGTATCCCATTATTGAATATTTTAATTAAACCTGAATTTATTCCTCGTTTCTCTCAACAAAAAAACTCAAGATTAATCATGAGCCTTAGATTTACATAGTAACATTAGATACCATTAGTTTGACTATCAGTCCTTGTGGGTTCGATATCTTTTAAAACTACGCGATTAAACTGTGCACTTGCAGTCAGTAATTCTGGCATACTCTTAAAGTCGTGATCAAGTTTTTAGCACCATTGTCGGGGACTGATTTAGTCAATATTGTGATTCCTTTGTTACACAGTATAGACTAAGGCAACAAATTTCATTACCTTTAATCCGTTGATTTTATGCCAAGCACTCGCTCTTAAGGCAAAGAATTAGAGCATCCAATCGACAAAATTGAGCATTTTGTTAGTATAAGACGTTGAATCCGAGAATACAAAATTAAGTACAATCTTCCCAAATTCAATCTTCCCAAAATTTCTCTACCTGAACCAGAACCAAGAATTGCTGAAGGACCCCAGTATCGTCCTCTCAGGGATTATGCTATCCCGTCACAGGAAGAACCTCACAACAGCATTGTTACCCCTGCTATCAACCAAAATGATTTCCATTTGAAACCTTCGTTGCAACAAGTTATCCAACATAACCAATTTTCAGGGTGTCCTACAGACAACCCGAACTTATATTTGTTTGTTTTTATGCAGTACGCACATACAGTGAAAGCAAATGGTGTCAGCCCCGAAGCAGTAAGACTACGTATTTTCCCTTTCTCATTACCAGATAGAGCTAGAGCTTGAAGAACGGAAAAACACAAGAAGGGGGTTTGAATTGGGGTTTTCAAAAATAAAACAGTAGACACGTTGGTTATCCTGGTTCGTTTAAACTCAAACTACTTCAGTCCACCCACCAAGGTGATTTCGCCTCTCTCAAACGAGGTCTTAATCCACTAATCAAAACTTGATTACACAGATACAATGACTACTGTCAAAATCTTGAGTTTAAACCACAACTCAGGTTTATTGAGGTATTACAAGATAAATCAATTAAGAGTGTGTACAAAGATGTTTCTAAATAAAACTATATCACAACAATGATGTATACACAATTGTAAAGCACGAGATAGAACTGGGTAAAAATATATTTCTCTTTCAGTGCGCAGTAGTGTTGTATGATTTCTTCTTTAAGTCTTCTTTATATAGGCGATGCATAAGAGACATGAGAAGATGATTTTGGAAGGTTGATAAAGTGTTGTTAATGCATTTCCAAAAATATAGATCTTGTCTTGGTTCATTCGTTACTTTTTTATTTGTAATGAATGATTTGTAACACATCAGAACATTTCTTTCTTGGGATCATATTAGAAGAAGAATGTTACCGTTGAGACTTAAGATCCTTAGAGTTTTTTTATATTCATTAGACTTGGATGACACGTTGGAGCTTCTTTTGCATATCAGAGTATTTATTAGCAGAGTGTAGCTCAAGTGCTGAATCTTTAGAATAGATGAGTAGATGAGTGTGTTGACTTCTTTTTTTCTTCCAGAACTTTACTTATCAAAATATCAGAGTTTTGCTCGCAGCGTTGGTGCTTTCAGAAGTTGTAACATTAGAACCTCTTCATTTTAGCGTGTTACACAAATTTGCTTCTAAGTATCTTGTGTCTAAACAGAGCTTCAAAATGTAATTCTCTCATCTTCTATGCTTCTTTCATCAGAATTTCTCTGCATATTTAAATACTTTATTAGAGAGCATATTTGTTCTTTATATATATATATATATATATATATATATATATATATATATATATATATATATATATATATATATATATATATATATATATATATATATATATATATATATATATATATATATATATATATATATATATATATATATATATATATATATATATATATATATATATATATATATATATATATATATATATATCATGTATTTGTTATCATCAAAACTATTACAAGGATGTAGAATCAAACTATGTTCTAACAATATCCCCCTTTTGATTATGATAAAAACTTGTATATTTTGATAGATTACTTAAGTTTATAAATATTTAGAGTCTCCCCATGAGTAGAATACTTGGATAAAGAGAAAATACTTCCCCAAAGACGTTCTGATCAGAGCTTTGTGATTTAAAGTTTTTGATACGTCTACGTGACATAAGTTACTTTTCAAGATATTTTTTATGTTTTCCTGTTTGCTTTCAGAAGATAAAATGGAGGTTATGATATTAAAAATGTTTGAGACTAAGTCTCGATACTGTTATATTCAAAATATCTTACGTTCTCCCCCTTTTTGTAAAAAATCAAAAAGTAATAAAAACACGTAAACATAACAATTAATTTTGTATTAAAAGTGGATTAAGATAAACAGAATGAGGTGGATAAACAGAATATTGAAATAAGAAATAAATATAGAAGAAACAAACAATTTATCAGAGCTAAGGTTGAGGAGGTGGATGTCGTGTGAACAAGGCTTCCAATAAACTCTTGATCTGATTGTTTGATTCCTCTTGTTTCCCAAGCATCCCCTTAATTTCTTTGCTAGTTTCATCCTGCTTGTCTAGCCTTTCCTTAAACACAAAATTCTCTTTCTTCAACTCCTCCAGAGTTTTCAACATAAGAGAATAGGAGGATATTTCAATAGATAACCCATATTCTCATAATTAACTGCAGCAGATTCTTGCTCAGAAGATTCTTCGACTATCTTGCCTATGTCTTGAAACATGACCAGAGGAAGAGGTTTAGGAGACGATTCATTACACTCTGATGTGTGAGAGGCTACCAAAAGAGGTGTTGTCCAGAAGAAGGAAGGGTTTCTTTACCCATTGTCGCAGAACTTGATCCTTGAAGATTTTCAGGCGATCGCAAAAGTTCTATTGAGTGATTTCATAGCGGAGTTCCTTTAGCTTGAGAGGTTCAGAGTTAAACCATTTTCTGAACTGATTCCAGTGAGAATCAGAAGCAGCTGGGTTAATATTCTCCATGTAATCTAGCTTTAAGGAGTTAACCTATTCCTGTATTTCTATTTCAAAAATCAGGAGAGATTTACCAACATCTATTTGGATATTTTTGGTGTTTGTTTTGGAGCCGCTATTTTCTGAGAACTTGTGACAAGATCGTCCCAAGCTTCTAAGTCAATGATTGTTCTGAGCGGGTCTTTTAGGTAGTTATTGGGAGAGGGAGAGTTGGATAGAATTATAGGTGAGTTAGGTGGTGTTGAATGATAGGGAGATGGAAATCTGGAATGGAGAAAGTTTGTGATGAAGTTGAGGGGATTATTAGTGGATGAGAGATCATGAGAGGGCAGTTGATGCTTGGGATGGATGTCGTGGTATCAGAGTCAATATTTGGATTTTTCGGTTTGGGGAGCTTCAAACATTGGATCAAATTGATCAGTATCAGAAAGAACTTGTGCAAGTTCTGGCTGAGTCTGATCAAATTGGGTAGAATATGGATTATTCAAAGAATTATTTATAGGTATTAAAGTGTCAATTTCTAGGTCAAAATCATCAAGGGTTTGAAGAGATGGACCTTCAGCAGGTTTTGGAGATGAGTGGGTTTCAGATGTTGATAAAAATATTGATTCCATAACAGAAACAAAAGACAATTTACCTTTCTTTTTGGCAGCTTTGGTAGTTCTCTGAGAAGTTCCTTCTCCAACAGCTTTCCTTTTTCTTGACTTTCTGGTAGTAACTTCCAGAGGTTGTTGCCTTAGATCAAGAATATTCACATCTGAGATCGTACCATCACTCTTGCAGGCTTCCAGATACCTGCGAACAATTTCTGGAGAGGAGTCTGCTTGAGTGAAGAAAGGAAAATCCTTCATAGGCACTCTTCTGGTGGTGATGACTTCCTTGGTGGTGATTGGTTGATCCTTCTTAATGGTTTCAATAATCTTCATCTTCTTCATATTCTTGGCGTTTAGAGGCTTTCCAGCACAAGGTTCTAGAACATTTGCTTGTTGAGCCTCAGTCAGATGTTCTATCAGTCTGTTTTTTGTCAGAATATCTTATATGAGTCTTCCCATAGGAATCCGATCTCTCTTGGTTCTTTCTTCTTCCCTTGTTTCTTTGACACTAGTCTTCAGATAGTTGAATAGAATGTGAGGAAGATGAACTTTGGCATTGGTGGCGATGAAGTATAGAAGGTATTGTTGATCAATGTTGATGTAGTTAGGAGAGCTGGTTGGTTTTCTGTGATTGATGCACCCCTGAACTATTTTAGACCAAATTCTGAGATAATCCTTCAGATCTTTGATTTTGTTGGATGGTTGTCCAGAGGAAAATATTTCTCTGGAGACGTTGGTTAGGTTAGAACCTTTTTCTACCATTTCACTGCATCTTATACCGCTGTCGTCATGACCTATAAGCTTTCCAATAAGATCTGCAGTGATGATAATCTTCTTTCCCATAACATAAGATGTTATCTGATGATTTGAAGTTGTGGCATGGATCCAAAATTCTTTCACTAATTTTGGGAAGGCTGGACCTATGTGACGATCAAAGTATTTCGTCCATCCTTGGAACTCAACATCAGGGGTTAAGTCATACCCATTTTCTTTCATACTCACAAAAACAATAATAAGTTCACATAGAACTTCCATAAAATCAAAAGGGTGAGAAGAGTTCTTGATGATTCAATGTACCTTTCTTCATTAGAGGAGAAAGAACCATAAATGATTTGAGAAACTTGAGAAATTTGTTGAGAGGAAGCTATTGTTCATAGACTTTTAGGGTTTTGAAAAGAGGAACAAATGAAGAGAGAAAACTGAGTGAAAGTGAATATGTGAGTGTGTTTGTGAAAGAGTGGAGTATAAATAGCCAACGAAAGAAAAACATGAATTTTAATTTTAATTAAAAAAAATAAAAACAATGATTAAGTGCATTAACGATTTCTAAAAAGAGGGATAGCGTGAAGATTTTGAACAGTTACCGATTTGACTCGCGCCTCAATGCATCAACTCAACCGTTTTAGTCCCTTTAGATTTTGAACATGTGTTCAGCCTTAGAGGATGACCTTGCATTTAAAGTTGACAAATGTTGACATTGTGAACTGATTGCTTCTATCGTAGAAATGAAACATTTTTGGAAAACATTCAGATCTTCTAGATAGATTCTGATACAACTTTCCTTCTCACTTCTGAGTAACTATTGTTCAGATGTTCACAAAAATATAAAGTAGAAAGTTCTGAGGAATAAATATGCAGAAACTAAATTTCATTCTAGGCATAATTCCATACTGAGGTGATTCAGAATGAAATTAAATCTATGTTCAGAAAGGGGTTTAGTAAAGACGTCAGCCCATTGATGATCTGTGTATATAAATTTTAAAGAAATAATTCCCTTCTGAATATAGTCCATAATGAAATGGTGTTTAATTTCTATATGTTTGACCCTAAAATGCAAAATAGGATTTTTAGAAAGACATACAGTAGAAGTATTATCGCAGAGCATAGGAATGTTACTCTCATATATGTTAAAATCTTCGAGTTGACTCTTCATCCAGAGCATTTATGTACTGCATCCAATTGCAGCTATATATTCAGCTTCAGCAGTTGATAGTGCAATAGTGGATTGTCTTTTGCTGGACCACGAGATTAGATTGTCTCCCAGAAACTGGCAGCTTCTAGAAGTACTTTTTCTTTCTATTCCGTCTCCGACAAAGTCAGCGTCACAGTACCCTACTAATTTATATTATCTGGATTTTCTATAACAAAGACCAAGATTAGTAGTACTTCACAGATACTTGAAAATTCACTTAACTGCTGTTAAGTGAGATTCTCTAGGATCTGATTGGAATATGGCACAAAGATAAACACTATACAGAATATCAGGTCTTAAAGCTGTTAAATATAAGAGAGAACCAACCATACCTCTGTAGAGCTTTTGTTCTACTTTCTTACTTACCTATTCTCTTTCCATAATGCATGTAAGATGCATAGGAGTTTTGGATGGCTTACATTCTGATAAATCAAATTTCTTCTGAAGTTCTTTGACATACTTGCTTTGATAAATGTAGTTTCCTTCTGGATTTTGAATGATTTGGATACCCAGAAAGAACTTGAGTTCACCCATCAAGCTCATTTCAAACTCTGCCTACATAGACTTAGAAAATTCTTTTCCCAAAGAGGCTTTAGTAGATCCAAAAATTATATCATCTACATAAATTTGACAGACCAAAATGTCATTTTTAAATAGTTTGCAGAATAAGGTTGTGTCCACCTTCCCTCTGGTAAAATTATTTTCTAACAAAAAATTACTTAGTCTTTTATACCAAGCTTTGGGAGCTTGTTTCGGACCATATAATGATTTTTTAAGTTTATAAACATATTGTGGATGTTTTTTATTTTCAAAACCAGGGGGTTGGTGCACATAAACTTCTTCATCAATGTATCCATTTAAAAAAGAACTTTTAACATCCATCTGATAAAGAGTGATGTCATTATTTACAACAAAAAAATAAAAGTCTGATAGATTATAACCTGGCGACTGAAGCAAAGGTTTCTGTATAGTCTATCCCTTCTTGCTGACTATAACCTTGTGCCACCAGACGTTCTTTGTTTCTGACGACTTCTCCTTGTTCGTTTAGCTTGTTTCTGAAGACCCATTTGGTTACAATGATGTTGAAGCCTTTTGGTTTAGGAACTAGATCCCACACATTGTTTCTGGTAAATTGATTTAGTTCTTCCTGCATTGCAAGGATCCAGTCATTGTCTAGAAGAGCTTTATCAATGGAAGTTGGCTCGATCAGAGATACTAATCCCATGAGTGATTCTTTAGAATTTCTGAATGTAGATCTTATTCTGATTGGGTCATCTTTCTTTCCCATTATCATGTTTTCTGGATGCGCTAAGCTGCTTCTGGATTGTATTTCCTGGATGAATTCTTCAAAAGCTATTGTAATATTTGTGACATCTTCTTCTGTATTTGGGAGAGATTTTGTATTATGATTTTATGATGGTCTATCTTCAGTACCTGTAAGTTGAACTTCTATATCTACAAAAGTTTTACCCTGCTTTGACTTTTAAGAGCCAAGCTTATCATCAAATTTGACACTAATAGATTCTTCCACAACTCATGTTTCTGTGTTATATACTCTATAACCTTTTGAGCATTCAGAGTGTCCTAATATGAGACACTTTTTTGCTTTAGAATCAAACTTGTTCATATGTTCTTTAGTGTTCAATATAAAATAAGTACATCCAAATGGATGGAAATAAGAGATGTTGGGCTTTCTGTTCTTCCATAGTTCATATGGAGTCTTATCCAGAATAGGTCTTATTGAGATTCTATTTTGAATATAACATGATGTGTTAATTGCTTCTGCCCTGAAGTTTTTAGCAATGTTAGTCTCGTTGATCATGGTTCTGGCCATTTCTTGTAAAGTTCTATTCTTTCGTTCTACAACTTTGTTTTGTTGAGGAGTTCTAGGACAAGGGAAATCATGAGAGATGCCATTCTCGTTAAAAAAGTTTTCAAATATTTTGTTTTCAAATTCCCCACCATGATCACTTCGGACTTTAACAATTCTAAAATCTTTTTCATTTTGAACTTGATTACAGAAAGTAGAGAACAAAGAGTGTGACTCGTCCTTGTGTCTTAAGAACTTTACCCATGTCCATCTGCTATATTCATCTATAGTCACTAATTCATACTTCTTGCAACTGATGGATGCAGTTTTCACTGGTCCAAGTAGATATATATGCAGAAGTTCTAATGGTCTAGAGGTAGAAACATTTTTTTCTTTGAAAGAAGATTTTGCAAAGTTGCCTTTTTGACATGCTTCACACAGAGCATCTGAGTTGAACTTCAAGTTAGGAAGTCCTCTGACCAGATTGAGTTTGTTAATCTGAGATATTCTTCTCATACTAACATGTCCCAATATTCTATGTCAGACCCATTGCTCGTCGTTAACAGACATAAGGAATTTTACATTCTGACTTTTTAAATCAGAAAGTTTTATTTTATAAACGGTGTTCTTTCTCTTACCATTAAAAATGATAGACCCATCTTTCTGACTAACTTCTTTACAGGACTTTTGATTAAATATTATATCATAATCGTTATCACTTAATTGACTTATGGATAACATGTTATGCATTAATCCATCTACTAACAGAACATTAGTAATAGAGGGAAGTGTATCGTTACCAATAGTTCCAGAGCCAATAACCTTTCCTTTCTGATTTCCTCCGAAACCTACATAGCCTCCAGATTAAAGATCCAGACTTTCGAACATATGCTTTCTTCCTATCAGGTGTCGAGAGCATCCAGAGTCCAGGTACAAAGATTAATGTTTCAACTTTGTTGTAAAAGACATCTGCAACATAGATGATTTTATCCTTAGGTACCCATATCTTTTTGGGTCCTTGTTTGTTAGAGTTTCCAAAATTCTGCTTGAATTTTGGTTTTGCAGAGAAAGCATTACTAGTATATTTTATATCATGTGTAAAGTCTGAATAGAGAAGTGTGTGTTTTATAATTATATCATCAACTTTATTTGGTTGAGATGTTTCTTCTCCCCTTGGTTTCATATATCTCATACTTTTTATGTCGTTTCTGCTAACTCCATAGATCATTGAAGCCATCTTTCCCATATCTATGTTTTTAGCTAGAAATTTTTGAAAGCTATGATTCTTTTATGATTTTATTAGAACTATTCGAAACTTTTAAACGGTTTCTTTCTGAGCTTTTTGTAATTCATTTTTAATAACATAGTTTTCATTTTTAAGTTTAAAGATGGTTTCTTTTAGTTCAGAGTTTTCTGTTTTTAGTTTCTAAGTTTCCTCACAGTCAGATACTAGATCATTTTTCAGGTTCTTCTTTTTTACTCGAAGTTACTGATATCTTTCAAGAATTTCTGACAGACTATCTTCTAATTGAGATCTAGAAAAGTTATAGAATACCTCTTCTGCCTTTGAGTCTGACTCTAATTCAGATGATCCAAAGTCATCTGGAATGTTGGCCATTAAGGTTGTATTGGCTCGTTCATCTTCTGTTTCTGTTTCAGCTTCAGAAGATTTCGAGTCATCCCATGTTGCCATAAGACTTTTCTTCTTTTATTTGGAGAACTTATTTTTAGGCTTTTCTTTTTGAAGATTCGAGCAGTTGCTTTTGTAGTGACCTGGTTAGTTGCATTCGTAGCATATAATATCTTTGTTTCTAGATCTTTTTTATTCAAAAGATGATTCAGAGTGATTTCGTGTTCTTCTGGGGTTTCTAAACTTCCTCTGTCTGTGCTTCCATAGTTGATTGACTTTTCTGGAGAAAAGAGATAGTTCGTCTTCTTCTAACGAGGAACCACCAGAGTTTTCTTCTTTTTCCTGAAAAACTTTAGGTTCATATTTTTTATTAGATTTAAGAGCGAGAGACTTTCCTTGTTTCTGGGGCTCATGTTATTCTAGTTCTATCTCATGACTTTTCAAGGAGCTGATAAGTTCTTCAAGAGATATTTTATTCAGATCTTTGGCTAGTTTTAAGGATGTGATCATGGGTCTCCATTTCTTTGTAAGCTTTTGATGATTTTCTTTACATGATCTGCTGTTGAGTACCTTTTGTCCAGAACTTTCAGCCAGCAACCAAAATTTGAAACCTTGAGAACATTGTTTCAATTGTTTCATCTTCTTCCATTTTGAAGGTCTCATACATTTGAATGAGTGCAAGAACTTTGGTTTCTTTGACTTGCGTGTTTCCTTCATGCGTCATTCTCAATGAGTCAAACATGTTTTAGCTGATTCTCTATTCGTGATATTCTCTTACTCAATGTACGAGATAGCACTCAAGATGATTGTTTTGGCTTTGCGATGATTTTTGAATTCTTTATTTTATTGATTTGTCATTTTCTTTCAGTCGATCTTTTGACCGCTTTCGTCAACTGGATGAATGTATCCATCAGTCACCATATCCCAGAGATCAGTGTCATGAGCTAGAAAGAAACTTTCAATTTTGTCTTTCCAGTAATCAAAGTTCTCACCATCAAAGATTGGAGGTTTGCCGTTGATTCTGTCTTTCTCATCATGGTTATCATTATTGATGATCTGACTTGCTACTACCATAGTGTTTTTCTTACTAGGATCTTTTTTTGACATGGTTAAGTGTTTGCACCCAGAACCAGACGCTCTGATGCCAATTGAAGAATGGAAAAACGCAAGAAGGGGGGTTTGAATTGGGGTTTTTAAAAATAAAACAGTAGACATGTTGGTTATCCAGGTTAGTTTGAACTTAAACTACTCCAGTCCACCCGCCAAGGTGATTTCACCTCTCGCAAACGAGGTCTTAACCCACTAATCCAAACTTGATTACACAGATACAATGACTATTGTCAATGTCTTCTTGAGTTTAAACCAAAACTCGATTTTCTCAAGGTATTACAAGATAAATCAATTAAGAGTGTGTACAAAGATGTTTCTAAACAAAACTATATCACAACAGCGATGTATACACAATTGTAAAGCACAAGATAGATATGGGTAAAAATATATTTCTCTTTCAGTGCGTAGTTGTGTTGTATGATTTCTTCTTCAAGTCTTCTTTATATAGGCGATACATAAGAGACATGAGAAGATGCTTTTAGAAGGTTGATAAAGTGTTGTTAATGCACTTTCCAAGAATATAGATCTTGTCTTGGTTCAGCCGTTACTTTTTTATTTGTAATGAATGATTTGTAATGCATCAGAACATTGCTTTCTTGGGATCATATCAGAAGAAGAATATTACCATTGAGACTTTAAATCCTTAGAGTTTCTTAATATTCATTAGAACTTGGATGATATGTTGGAGCTTCTTTTGCATATCAGAGTATTTACTAGAAGAGTGTAGCCCAAGTGCTGAATCTTTAGAATAGATGAGTAGATGAGTGTGTTGACTTCTTTTATTCTTCCAGAACTTAACTTATCAGAGTTTTTCTCGCAGAGTTGGTGGTTCCAGAAGTTGTAACATTAGAACTTCTTCACTTTAGCGTGTTACACGGATTTTCTTCTAAGTATTTGTGTCTAAACAGAGCTTCAAAACATAATTCTCTCATCTTCTATGCTTCTTTCATCAGAATTTCTCTGCATATTTAAATACTTTATTAGAGGGCATATTTGTTCTTTATGTCTGTGTGTGTGTGTGTGTGTGTGTGTGTGTGTGTGTGTGTGTGTGTGTGTATCATGTATTTGTTATCCTTAAAACTAATACAAAGATGTAGAACCAAACTATGTTCTAACAAACCTTGGCTACAGTCTCTACCATCCAACTCTGTTACCATATGGGACGAGTTGAATAAATATTTCCTTGCCCAATATTTGTTTCCAAGTAAGACAGCTATGCTAAGAGAGAACATCAATGGTTCCAAACAAAAGGAAAGTGAATCTCTTTTTGAAGCATGGGAAAGATACAAAGATATGTTGAGACTTTGTCCACATCACGGTCTAAAAGAGTGGTTGATCATTCACACCTTTTATAATGGTCTCTTATATAACACAAGATTGATAATAGACGTTGCAGTTGGCGGCACACTGATGGATAAACCTTACCATGAAGCTTATCAGCTTATCGAAATTATGGCTCAAAATCATTACCAATGAAGAAGCGATAGAACCATTATGGAGAAACCTTAAACGAAAGGAGGTATGTAAGAAGTTAGTAGCTTAGACCAAGTTAACGTTAAGGTAGAAGCTCTTACTCAAAAGATAGAAAGCTTGACCACAACACCCGCAGCCACTGGTTGTAGTAGCTCCAACCTGCGATTTATGTGGACTTCACACACATGCTGCCCCCGAATGTCCACTTTTAATAGGAATACTAGTTGATCAAGTAAAATATGCTCAAGGGAACCCTTATGGTAATACCTATAACCCTTCCTGGAAGAACCATCCAAACTTTTCGTACAAAAACAGTAATGCATTATATGCGCCCGACCAAGCTTCTGCAACACCGCCAGGATATCCAAAAGCCGCCCCAATTGTTCCAAATGTTCCTAGGAAATCCAATATATAAACCATGATAGAATATTTCATAGACACTCAAGCTCAACAAAACAAGGATTTTCTAAATCAAAACATACACACTAGTTAACAACTCAAGCAACTATCAAACAAGGTTGATGCCCTAGCCACTAATAACAAAATTCTAGAAACACAAATCTCTCAAGTGGCTCAACAGCAAGCAGCTATTGTATCTCCAGTTGGCACTTTTCCTGGACAACCACAACCAAATCCAAAAGTTCATGCTAATTCTATAATACTTCGGAGTAGGACGGAATTAGATGGACCGACTAATCCAAGAACCAAAAATCAAGCCATGTACCAGAATATTGGTAAACCAACTGAAAAGTAAGACGAACCAAAAGAAGATGAAAAGGAAGATAAAATCAAAGAGGCCGAAGAGAAATAAAAACCTTATGTGCCTCTGCCACCATACAAACCACCTATATTGTATCCTCAATGGTTAGCTAAGTCTAAAAGTGTAGGGAAGTTTAAGAAATTCGTTGAACTTCTAAAACAATTGGATATCACTATACCTTTCACATAAGCTATCACACAAATGCCCTCATATACTAAGTTCCTTAAAGAAATCTTATATGTAATACAGTGGGAGAACTGACTTGTTTTTGCATTTTATCACAAATGTTGCGGATAGCAAAAGTCACCACTGACTTTTCTTTTATCCAATAAGGAAACGGTGAAAAGAATAGGAAAGACCTTCGAGCTTTTTGAGTTCGGGCGGTAGGTTATGAAAAGGGAAAGTGTTAGCATCCTTTTCATCTGTAGTTATCTACAGGCTCTTAATTGCTAGCTCTTTTTTTTGAAAATTTGCTTTGTGTCGTGTGTTTGAAAAATATTTTGAAAATGCCAATAGTAAGGCAACTTTGTAATGATCCTCTTATCCATCCTCGAGAATGCGAACAAAGTGTTTTGTTTGAAAATATTTTTGAAGAGTGTTTGTGAAAAGATGTTTTTGTTTTGAAAAGGTTTGTGAGCAAGATATTATAAGCGATCTACCTACTCAAAGTCTTTCTTATAATTTTCCTCCTCCTTAAGATAGTGTTATCCTACCATTAGTTAGTATGAAGCCCTATCGTTGGATGTGAAGGGACAGGCGCGGGTCATCGTATAGTCATAGAAGGCAACTGGCAAGGACGCTTTAGCAATTTTGTAAGGGTCTAGATCGTTTACCGAAGGAAACATTCGAAAGGGTCATCGAGGGACTACAATCTTATTAATCGAGGGAATGTGCTAAAGTGTCCCAGCATTTGAGGGACATGATTGTTTTTGTTCCGAAGGCACAAGGGAGGTTACCCTAAAGTTGTGAGTGTGCGAAGTTTGTTGTGATTTAGTTATGTTCATCTTTGATTAGGGTTTGCTACCGTTTCATTCTTATCTTTCCATACCAGGCCTATTTACTAAGCAGTAAACAATATAATAAAGAAAGCGGTAAAGTGCAGAAAGTAAATGCGAACAATAAAGATTCCTACGCTATTACATGGAATCATTAATGGGTTGTACAAGTAATAAAAATGCGGGGAAAAGTAAAATCCTAATTACCTATTACAAACCATGAGCAGTTACATAATCATAAAAAAGCGTGAGAACGATAAACTACGCGAAAATATAAGATAAGAAAGAGAAAGGAGAAGGAAATTATTTTTGGCGATTTTCTTGATAAAAAAGGTTTGATGATTAACCTAAAAACCTACATTGATTAATTAGTTTAAACCTAAAAAAACATAATTAATTTTAATTTAAAATATTAAGAAAATTTATTAATTAAACAAAAACTAAACCCTAATCAAAATTAATTAGAAAAATTAATTGGTTAAAAAAATGGTTTTGGTTTGGTGAATTTAGGGTTTGTAATAAGAAAATAAGGGTCTTAAAAAAAATACTTAC
This sequence comes from Vicia faba, assembly GCA_948472305.1. Lineage (NCBI taxonomy): Eukaryota > Viridiplantae > Streptophyta > Magnoliopsida > Fabales > Fabaceae > Vicia > Vicia faba. The sequence goes on along the minus strand of OX451741.1, from coordinate 1,433,258,670 downwards.
CAGGGCTAGGTGTTGAACCCACACCTTTTATCCTTTCCACCAACGCCTTCACCACCGGGCCAGGCGCCTACAGCATAGTCCCTAGCATCACACATGATTTCGAAAGGTAATCCCCAATCAGGTGGTTGCATAATAGGTGCGGTAATAAGAGTTGTTTTTCATTGTTCAAATTCTTTTAAGCATTTGTCGTCGAAATTAAATCCAGCGTCTTTCATTAACATGCCAGTTAGCGGTTTGGTAATTTTAGAGAAATCTTTAATGAATCTCCGGTAGAAACCGGCGTGTCCTAAGAAACTTCGTATTTCTCTTACGGTTTTCAGAGGTTGGAGGTTTTCTATAACTTCTATTTTCGCTTTGTCAACCTCAATCCCCTTGTCGGGTACTATGTGTCCAAGTATGATTCCTTATCAGACCATGAAATGGCATTTTTCCCAATTTAATATGAGGTTCACTTTTACGCATTGTTCAAGTACCATTTCTAAGTTCTATAAGCATACTTCAAAACTTTGTCCATAGACAGAGAAATCATCCATAATTACTTATGTGATGTCGTCTATAAAATCAGCGAAAATTAACATCATACATCTTTGGAATGTTACAGGATCATTGCATAGTCTAAATGGCATTTGTCTATAGGAAAATGTACCATAAGGACATGTGAATGTAGTTTTTTCTTAATCTTTGTGGTGTATAGGAATTTGGAAGAATCCTGAATAACCATCCAGATAGCAAAAATGGGAATGCTTAGCTAGTTGTTCGAGAATTTGATCAATGATTGGTAAAGTAAAATGATCTCTTCGAGTGGCTTTGTTTAACTTTCTATAGTCAATGCACATTCTCCATCCGGTTTGAGTACATTGTGCTATGAATTATCCTTTTGCATTGCTGACAACTGTAACACCTCCTTTGTTTGGTACCACGTGTACCGGGCAAACCCACTTACTATCGGATATAGGATATATGATTCCTGATTCTAACAACTTCTGTACTTCTTTCTTAACTACATCACTCAGAATTGGGTTTATTCTTCTCTAATGTTCTCTCGAGGTCTTGCAGTCTTCCTCAAGTATAATGTGATGCATGCAAATTAAGGGGCTTATTCCTTTTAGATCGGAGATGTTATAGCCTAAAGCAGTCGGGTATTTCCTTAAAACATGTAATAATTTTTCTGTTTTTAGTTGTCCTAAATCTGCATTGACTATGATGGGTTGTTCGAGTTCTGTGTCTAGGAATTCATATCTTAGATCTTTTCGTAATATTTTAAGTTAGACAGCTAGTTTCCTTAAGCAAGGTATAGGGTCAGGAGTTAGTGTGAGACATTCACTTAGATTGTCATCTTTGTATTCATCACACCAATTATCATTTTCAAGTATTGGAGGTATTAGAATTTTTAGAGCTTCTGAATATTTTGTCTGCTGTTTATCCATTTCTTTAACGCATTCATCAATGGTGTCCAACAAACAGCATGAATCATTTATAGCTGGTGCTTTGAAGAATTGTGAGAGGATGAATTTGACTTTTTCTTTGCTGACCTCAAATGTGAGTTTACCTCTTTTACATCAATGATGGCTCCAGCGGTGGCGAGGAATGGTCTTCCTAATATAATAGGGATGTTGTAATCTTCCTTGATATCCATAATGATGAAACCAGTGGGGATATAAAATTGTCCAATACGTACAGGAACATTTTCGAGCATTCCTAATGGAAACTTCACTGAGCAATCATCTATTTGTACGGACATTCTTGTTGGTCGCAATTCTCCCATATTTAGTATTTTGCAAATCTATAAGGGCATTAGACTTATATTGGCTCCTAAGTCGCATAGAGCTTTATCTATGACGAATTTTTGGGTTACACATGGTATGGAAAATCTACCAGGGTCTTTAAGCTTAGGGGGCATGTTATTTTGGATTATAGTACTACACTCTACAATAAGCATGACGGTTTCATTGTCTTAGAGCTTTTTCTTATTAGATAATATTTCTTTAAGGAACTTAGCATAGGAGGGCATTTGTGTGATGGCTTCTGTAAAAGGTATAGTGATATTTAGTTGTTTCAGAAGTTCAACGAATTTCTTAAATTTCCCTATATTTTTAGATTTAGTTAATCGTTGAGGGTATGGTATTGGTGGTTTGTCCGGTGGCAGAGGTACGTAGGGTTTTTCTTTCTCTTCTACCTCTACGCTTTCATCTCCCTTATCATCTTCTTTTGGTTTGTCTTCCTTCTCAATTAGTTTACCAGTGCTCTGGTACATGGCTGGACTTTTGATTCTGGGGTCAGTTGGTCCTTCTATTTTTGTTCCACTTCGAAGTGTTATTGCATTAGCATAACCTTTCGTATTTTGTTGTGGTTGGCCAGGAAAAGTTCCAGATGGAGCAGCTGTAGCCGCTTGTTGTTGAGCCACTTGAGAGATTTGCGTTTTAAGCATTTTGTTATGAGTGGCAACGGCATCAACCTTGTTTGATAGCTGCTTTATATGTTCCCTAGTGTGTATGTTTTGATTTAGAAAATCTTTGTTTTGTTGAGCTTGAGTGTCTACAAAGTTTTCTATCATGATCTCTATATTGGATTTCCTAGGAACATTTGTAGTAATTTGGGCGGCTTTCTGGTATCTTGGGGGTGTAGTAGGAGCTTGTCCATGTGGATATAATGCATTGTTATTCTTGTATGAAAAGTTTGGATGATTCTTCCAGGTAGTATTATAGGTATTCTCGTATGGGTTTCCTTGAGCATAATTCACTTGATCAACTGGTACTCCTGTTAAAAGTGGACATTCAGGAGCAACATGTGTGTGAAGTCCGCATAAATCACATGTTGGAGCTACTGCAGCCATAGTGTCTGCGGGAGTTATGGTCAATTTTTCTATCTTTTAGGTAAGAGTTTCTACCTTGGCGTTAACTTGGTCTAAGCTGCTAACTTTGTATATACCGCCTTTTGTCTGAGGTTTCTATACAATGGTTCTATCGCTTCCCCACTGGTAATGGTTTTGAGCTATACTTTAGATAAGTTGATAAGCGTCATGATAAGGTTTGTCCATCAGTGTGTCGCCAGCTATAGCATCAATCGTTAGTCTTATGTTGTATAAGAGACCATTGTAAAAGGTGTGGATGATCATCCATTCTTCTAGATCATGATGTGGACAAAGCCGCAACATGTCTTTGTATATTTCCCATGCTTCGAAGAGAGATTTGCTTTCCTTTTGTTTAAAACCATTGATATTGGCTCTTAGCATAGTCATTTTACTTGGCGAAAAATATCGCGCTAGGAAAAATTTCTTCAATTTGTTCCATGTGGTAACAGAGTTGGATGCTAGAGACTGGAGCCAGACTCTAGCTCTATCTCGTAATGAAAAAGGAAAAAGACAAAGTCTTATTGCTTCGGAGCTGACACCATTTGCTTTTACTGTGTCTACGTATTGCACAAACATGGATAAATGTAAATTTGGATCATCCATAGGACATCCTGAAAATTGATTTTGTTGGACAGCTTGTAATAACGAAGGTTTCAACTTGAAATCATTCTGAGTGATAGCGGGGGCAACAATGCTGTTATGAGGTTCCTCTTGCGATGGGGCAGAATAATCCTTCAGAGGAAGATTTTGGGGTCCTTCAGCCATTCTTGATTCAGGAAGAGATAAATTGGGAAGATTGAATTCAGGAAGATTGTACTTAATTTGGTATTTTCTAATTCGGTGTCTTATACTAACAAAATGCTCGACCTCGTCGATTGATTGCTCTAATTCTTCGCCTTGAGAGCGAGTTCTTGGCATACAATCAACGGATAAAAGGAAACAAAATTGTTGCCTTAGTCTATACTATGTAATAAGGGATTCACAATATCGACTAAATCAGTCCTCGATAAGGGTGCCAAAAACTTGATCGCGACTTTAAGAGTATATCGGGTGTATTAATTGCAAGAGCACAGTTTAATCGTGTAGTTTTAAAAGATATCGAACCCACAAGGACTAGTAATTGAATTACTTCTATCTAAAGTTATTGTGTAAAGTTAAGGCTAATAAATCTTAGATTTTTTTGGTAGACGAAAAATAAGGTTAGACTTAATTGCAATATTTAATAACGGGACACCGGTACATAGTAGTATGACTTTGGGAATTCAGTAATTCATTGGCATAGCTTTGAGTATTCAAAACATTATTCAGTAGAAACTATCAGTTTAAAAACCTTTATCTCACACTCTCGTGATTGTTGATTCGGAATATATAATTAAACTTAAATGCTTGCTCTCGCTGTCTCATTTAAAATCCAAAGATACTTTTTGAAAACAAAAAGAGTCTAATTAATCATAAACCGCTCTCGCTATATTTAAAACCAATGTTTGATGACAACTATCCGGTTAAAAACTCACACTCTCGTGATTACTGGTTTTATCCTTAGTGTGTCTCTTACTCTCGTAACAAAACAGTTTTAAATTAAAATTTGGAAATCAAACCAGAAAAATATTTTTATAAAATGTTTATGCCAATTTATTACCGAACTCCTTCGGTTTATGACCTTACATTCCGAGTATCAGGAAAATTAGCCGGACATATTATTCGTTACAAACACATAATAATAACAAACATATAATGATTCAGACATGAATGATAAATAAAGAACAAAATTAAATTAAATTAAATTAAATTAAAATAAACTTGGAATTAAATAATGAAAATAAAATTATGCAACTCTTTAAGTACTTGTAGCAATCCTCCACAATATTTCAGCAGGATTTGCTTGCGGAAAACTAACTTGAATGCAGAACAAAATATTAAACTAAAAACAAAGTTCAGGAGGCTATGAAAAGAAACTAATGTTGCAATAGTTTTCCTGTGTAGAAAACTATTTTTGTTTAGGTGAAGGCTTTATCTGCTTAAGTTCTAAACAAAACTCTGAATTTTTGAAACTGGAATAATGGCATGAAAGGAAAAACGAAAATGAAAAATAATGTAACAAAAATATATAGCAGAGACGAGAGAGCCTTCTTTGTATAACTGACCTTCTTTTATATTCCTCTTTCATAAAAAAATCTGCTTGAGAAAATCTAGGAACGTGACTTCATGCTTCGAAAAATACGTGTGTGGAGAAAGACCAGGAGGAAATCATGCAGGTCGTTGACACTGGAGAATCATTGAGAAATCTTCACGGGTGAAAAAAACCAGAAAATAGGTTGTGTCGAGTGGCATTCAATGTGTGTCGTGGGGCACACATATTTCCACTTTGTGCCGATCAGAATTGTTTGTGTGTCGAGGGGCATACAAGTTCAACTTGTGTTGGGAGGAATGGAAGGTGTGACGATCGTCACAACCTTCTTATATGAATTCTTCTATTATTTCTGTTGTTTTCTGATTTTGAGTCCATTTCTTCTCCTTTTCTTATGTAGGCCTTGGATGAAACAATTACCTGAAACAAACTAGAAATGCCAATATAATGCAACATAATTGAGATAAAACAATAACTTTATTTATGCAAATCAGGTCAAATATGCTATGTATTTTCGCGTTATCACCCTTGCCACGGCTTCCCACTTAGTGTGGCCCTCGACACACATTTTGTGGCCCTCGACACAAGACCTAATATGCATGGCCCTCGCCATGACCCTTCTTTAGACAGAAATGGGTTTTATCAAAACCCAAACCCTCGTTGTTGTACCCCAAAATTTGCCCTCCCTTTTTCACAAGAAATCACAACCCCAGGGTTTTCTTAGATTTTTGAGATTGGCTCAGGAATTGATCAAGCAGACTTTTCTTTGGCAACAAATTCAGAATCAGGTTTTCTCTCGCATTTCTCAGAAGAATTTGAGTCCATAGAAATTCAGTGTTTTCACACTTTTTAAGCCTACTGAAATATTGTTGTTTATCCTCAAGTTTTGTTTATCTGGGATAAGAGATATGAGCTGAAACTGTCTAATCCAGATTAACCAGATAGTGTGCGCCTGTTAAAACATCTGCTTGTTATTAGAATGAAATGTTTGCCAGTTAATGGGAATGCTTGTTTGTTTATTATACAGCGCGTATGTTGATTGGAATACTGATGCAAAGAGATTGCAGAGTTTTTATGGATTACTTGGATTTTAAGTCATCTGTATTGAAAATGCTGGAATGTCGTTTCAGTTTATTTTTAATCAGGAATCTTAAATATAAAAGCGAAGAGGCAAAGGGAAAAATTGAAGGATATTTGACAGTAGAAATATTCTTTTGGATAAAGACTTTTATTCATTTCAAATGTTGTTACAAAATTTATTTGAATATTGTAAGTTTACAACTTATAGTATTTAAGATAATATTTGTTTACAATAAATGAAAAAATAAATCTAAGACTAATCTCCTAAGCTTCAAGTGCTCCCATGCTCAAGATCTTTGACTTCTACTGCTTCCTCTATCATCCAATTGGTACTCACCAACAAAAGACAGAAGAAAAGAGATTAATACAGAAGAATTTTCAATTGAAAAAGAAAGAAAAGAAATCATCATTAAAGTTTTCCGGCCGGAATCAGAATGCTGTTTGTTTCATCATGTTTTATTTTTCTCCTTGCAAATCACAAGAAGATTGCTCTTCTTGGTTCACAAAGAGAAGAGTAAAAGATAAAAAATGCAAGCATACAATTGGTTCAAATGCAAAAACATAGGCATTGCAAAGGCAAACCAAGGCGCCAAAATTCAAATATGATGGGCACCTATTGTACTGCAAAGCAAATTGTACTGCAAACTAAACCAAAGTGCAGTAATCAAACCAAATGCAACAAGGTGCCAAGCATGTCAAACTGAGATGCAAAGCTAACTAAACATGGCAAATCCAAACTAAGTTGCAAAACAAGTACACAATGTAGAGAGATAAACCAAATTACAAGCCAAAGAGGCTTGTTCTAGCCATCATCACTTTCCAGCCTAGACAAACTTTTCAGAACAAATAATATAATAAGCAAAAAAAGTGCTTATGAGAGAGAGAGAGAGAGAAAGAGAAGACCTAGTGAAAGAGTTTGCAGTTTGGCTAAGGCAGGTTGTCAAAGACAAAAAGAGCAAGAAGATATAAAAGAAAGGACTGCATAACAGTCTAGAGAGGAGAAAAATATTTAGCAAAAACCTGCACAGCTTGTAAATTGTGAAACCACAGCCAAGCTTGCTCAAAACACAAGCAAGCTGCAAAACAAGCCCGGCTTGCCCAAACCTGCCTGCACAAAAAAAAGCTAGCAAATCCTGCATAGCCCAAAAAACCTGCATAACTGCAGCTTGCTCAAATCTGTCCAAACTACAAACTCAAGCTAGCTCAAAAACTGCATAAACCTGCTAAACAACAACAACAGACCTGCACAAGCTGCTATCAGACCAACAAAACTGTAAGCCAAATAAATAGGCCAAACCTGATAAACACCTGCATAAGCCTAAACACAAACTCAGAAAATAAACCACAAGCCTGGCTCCAACTACAAGCTCATCAAATGGCCAAAACCTTCCAAACCCTTCCAAACTTTTAGCTTCCAAAAATCTGCAGTTCCAACTACAAAACACACAAACTGCAAGTTTGCTCAGACCTGCAAATAGGCCAAACCAAAACAACCTGCCTAAACAACCTGCAACCCAAAACCTATGCAAACAAACTGCTCAAAACCATAAACCTGCAAGCTTTCCCAAATCAACAAACTCAAATCAAGCCAACAAAAGTCTGTTTCAGAAGTGATTTCATCACTCATCATCAACATCATTCCAAGAGAAAAGAAGAGCATTTCAGAAGAAAAAACAAGTTTCAGAAATGTATCATCATTAACACTTCAAGAGAAGAGGAAGAGAAAATCAGAAGCAATCCACAAAGGGTTTTCACAAGCAACAATAGGAGTTTCAGAAATACATCATCACTAACAACAAACAATAACAGTTTCAGAGATTATCAACCCATCAAAAGCCAAGAAAGAAGAAGAGGTTCAGAAGCAACCAAAATAGTTTCAGAAGCATATTCATCATCAACAACAGAAATCAACAGTTCTCGGAACAATTTCATCATCAAACAACATTCAAATCAAAAGAACAACAAAAAATACCAGAAGCGTGTTCATCACATCTCTTCCTCCGCTCCGGCCACCAGGAACGCCGCCACCAAATCCCATCTCTCTCCCTCCATCTCCTTTCAGAAATAAAACGCTCATGGTAAGTCTCTCCTCCAACTATTATTGCATTTCAAGCATATAATAACCATGGATTAAAAAACAAAACTAAACATGCAAGCAAACTGTAAAAACCCTAAAAATCAAAACAAGATAAATTGTACCGTTTACAAGAAAAACCCTAGGCCGCTGTGAGGAGGAGAGAGTTAGGGTGGCGCTCCGGCAACCTAAGGCATGGAGGTAAGATCAGCACTCATGGTCTGAGAAGGATGAAGAAACGAAGAAGAGAGTGAGAGAAACGGCGCCGCTGTGTACCAAACTTGCAAACCCTAGTCAAAACCAAACCCCTAAAAACATTGTACAAACACTTCAGTTGGGCCTGACTCGCCCCAACAAATGCATAAGCCCAACTTTCTCTAAGCGCCCCCCCCCCCCCCCCCCCCCCCCTTGCTCATTCTGACTTGCCAATTGTTCTTCTTCATTTATGGGCCAAAGCACATAAATCCAAAGGCTCGTCATCTTTTTTTTAATTTCTTCAAACTAATATGTTTTATTAATTAATTTCATTTTAAATAATTTATTTTCTTTGACACCAATAATAAAAACAAATAATGTATTAAAATTTTGTTATGATTTTCTTAATATAATTTTCTTTTTTTTAATAATTGTTACATTTAATACAAATACAAAAAAATAATAGAAACATTAATTCAAGTGGTTTTTTTTCTTTCTTTAAAAACTTTTCTTTTCACAATTAATAAAACACAATAATAATAATACTTTAAATAATATTTAAAATAATTTGATTTTTCTTATTTGTTCTAAACCATTTTCTTTTTATTATCACATAATGAAAATATAAAAAAAAAAGGTTTTTAATTCGAGTTAATATTTTGTTAATTAATAAGATACATACAAATAATAATATAATTTTCAATCTTTCTTTCTTGTAGAATAGCTTCTTATTTGTAAATAAATACATACATCTCATAATTTACTGATTTTTCCTTATTTTTATAATTTGTTATAATTGAATTGCGACGATTCGATTTGGTTGTAACACATATTTGGACATTATTATTCTTATGAGACTCATCCCCGTTTGTATATAATTGTACCCCCATCCCCAGATACTTTTTTGTAATAACTTAGACTTTTAATTCCCGCAATTTATTACTTTCAATATACTGTATAGTAATTAGGGTTTGTATGCGAAGATCTAAAATCAATCGCTAGATGACCTAATACAAGACAAATGCGTGAAAATCAATACACAATTCACACTTACACCTCTAGGGTAACCTCACTCGTTGCTTCGGAAAATGTAATCATGTCCCTCGAATATGAGACACCCTAGCAAATGCCCTTTCGATAAACAAAGATCGTAGTCCCTCGATGACCCTCGATGTTGCCTTCAATAAAACGATCTCGTCCCTTACAAAATTGCTAGAGCGTCTCACAAGTTGCTTTCAATGATTGTATACGATGACCCGCGCCTGTCCCGTTTAACATCCTAACACAAGTTTATTCACCAAATACAATAGTGAAATAACATTGTCAAAAGGGTTGAAAACATAAGAAAGATCTTTTGAGTAAAATAGGGTAGATAACTCTTAGTTACTTGATCAAAAAGCTTGCAAAACATCCTTGCTACTTTCAAACACACCTCACAACACAACTTCAAAACATTGAAATATCTTTTCCAAATGGCACACACCTTTGTATATATACAAACAAGAATCATTACAAAGGTTGCCTAGACAAGGCCTCTTTTTCAAAGCATTTTCAAAACCACACACACAAAGCACCATTTCAAACAATTGAAAAGCAAAAGCAAGTGATCTAAAACAAGTAACTAAGAGCCCATGGAAAACCAAGGATGAAAAGGATGCTAGCACCTTCCCTTTTCATAATCTACCCCCCGAACCCAAGAATACATCTCAAAGGTCTTTCCTGTGCTTTTTGACCTTTCCTTTGGATAAAATAAAAAGTCGGTGGAGACTCTTGCTAAACCGAAACATTTGCGAACACAAACGCAAAACCTCAAGTCAGTTCTCCCACCGTATCACAGAACTGGCGACTCTGCTGGGGAATGTTCTAAAAGTGGGGTTACCTTAGGGTTTTTAGATCACCTTTACATGCTTATCTTGCTTGATTTGTATGCTTTACTTTTTGGTTCCTTGCTTGGGTTTGTTTTGAATCCTACACTCGGATTTGGGGACACCTTTTAGGTAAGTAGCAATAAACTATGAGGGAATTGTGCGGGGTATACTGACATGGTTGAAGCAGTAGCTACGTTAGTGTGACATATTTATGGGTACCGGTAGCCTTTGAGTCAATCAAAGAGAATACGGGGCCGCTGAGTGATGTCATGAAGCACTAACGAACTCTTAGAACCTTACTTGACCATCTTGGCCTTATTAGGGGTAGTGAGATGGCCGATTTTGGTGTAGTCCGAAGTTGTTAGGTACTCGATACTACACTCATTGAGGGTTGTTATCTTGGAATATTTAGGTCGCCAGTTAAGTGGCTAAACTGAAACAATGAACACAGAAAATGATCCAGTGATATTGAGCTCCTTAGAACCCGGTTACTATTTATAGGACAGGTTGAGCCAACTAACTTCAAGAGTGTACTTACCTACAAACCCCATGCAAGCCTAAACCTAAGGACTTGTCTGCTTTGTGTGAATGTGATTATTTGTATATACACTTGCTTACTTTTTCATACCTGTACGTAACATCATAACATCATACCATAGCATTTTCAATAACCATTTCAAGGATCTCGAGGGTCTTTAATGCAGGGTCACGTTGAACCAGACGTCTACCAAAGGAGCAAGGGGATTCATTCTCCTCTAAACAAACGTCGTCGAAGATCAAGTACAACAACTTGAATCGAGGGCTATGACCCACTCGACATGGTGAGCTTGATTCTCGTGGAAAGACATCCACCAATACAAAGTTCTCCAATTAAAGATGTTGATCAAAGTTCAACCTCTAACATTTTCTTGTGTTTACCTTGCGAGATCCTTGAAAACATGCATCCACATATCATGCATTGTATCTTGACAGGTTTTCCCTTTCAGGTTTCCTTATTCTCCTATTGTTTATTTCAGTAAAGATGGCTCTAGAGAGGACTGTCGAAGATATCCAGGCTCAAAACGCTCAACTTCAAGAAATGTTCTTGAACCTGTCCCAGGGGCAAGAAGAAGTGAAAGCTCTCCTCACAAGGGGCATGGTCCTAGGGAATCCAGGCGGCATCAAAAATGATCAGTTGGAAGGGCTATAGATTGAGTTGGAAACAATGAAAATCCAGATGATGGGACAACTGGTGGGCCAGATGGCTCTCATTCAAGACCTGGCTCAAAGACAAGAGGAGCTCAGGGTCCTCATCAACAAACTGCTTCAAGATAACCAAGTGGGGCAAATAACTAGGGTTGAAGATCAAGTCATCATTCAACCTCCTTTGGGACAAGAAGATAAGGGAAAGGCTCCCCAACTTGCTTCAGGGTCACAAGCCCAGCAACAACCTCACCAGCATCAACGGGGTAATCGGCGTAAGCAAAATACATCTGGAAGACATTTCACTGAGACTGACATACCATCATCTCTAATACTGGAACGCTTGTTGGAGGTCAATCTGACTGCTTTGAAGGATCCTCTTCGGAATCCCAATACCTCTGCTCCTAGCTATCACCCCGATGCATTTTGTGTATACCACTCTTATAGTCCTGGACATGACACCGACGACTGTTGGGCTTTGAAAAACAGAATCCAAGACTTGATTGATAGAGGAATGCTGAAATTCATGCCGGATGGCGAGATGAAAATATTTCACTGAGGGTACTCCACCTAAAATGACAAGTTTGAACTAAGAGACTTTTATTTCATTTGAATTTTCAAGTTGTAATTTCTTTTGTTATTCAAACAATTATCTGTTGATGTCAAACTCTGTTTCATTAATGCATTGGATATGTTTGTCTTGAATTCATCCATTCGTTTTCACTATTCTTGAATTATGCTTCCTACTTTCTTTATGATATTTAACTCTTGCTAAAAGTTACAAGTCTTTAGAGGGAGGATGACGAAAAAATGCCATAATCTCATACAGTATGCTTTTGGACAGACCTTGCTAACGATGTACAGGCGTTTCTTTCAAATCCTAAACACTGGAGTTATAAGGAAGATAATCCCTAGTCAACCCCTTTTGTGCCAAAGAAGTAGAAGTTTTCTGTTTTAAACACGAATCGAAACCTTTTAATCAAACCTGGGGCAGGGTAGGCTCTCAGTTAATTCAAAAGATGCGCGTTGAAGTCGCAAACTCTCAGTTCATGATACAATGACTGACATCAAAAATATTCCTTTGGAACCAAAAGACAGTGATGGTTCCTTATCTCATAGGCAGTCATTATCTCTCAAAAAGAAAAGCCCACTGAGTCAAAACCTACAAAGGAGGCTTAAGAAAGTTGGGGCATCCCGCTGACTGTAATCTCGAAAACAGGAACAGTCAGGCAAAAATTAGGGATAATGAATCAAAAGAAAGAGGTCACTACAAATCCTCAACAACATGAAAAATGTTGCAAAAAATGACTGCCTTCCAACAAATTCAACTTGTGTGGACCATCACCAAAAACGTCGTTCGAAACTCGAATAGAGTTCAAGTGCGCAATTAACTGAGTTTAGGATTGAAGAACATCACGAAGAGCGGGTGGTACAAATATACTTTGAGCCTTTATCCTTTGTTTCTTAAACCGTGAACCAAGCCACGTTACAACCCTTCAAAAGTCCTAATTGAAGCATGGGTTAGTTCGAAAGCATACTGTTACGAAAGGTATCCTGACTCCTGTAAGGCTTTGCTCTAAATCTTGAGCTGAATTTTTCTTATAAAAAGTTTTCTGCTAAAAAACTCATTTTTCAAAATTTCAAGACAAGCATGAACTTTGTATTATTTGAATATCGTTGTTTGCACATGGTTATTTGTTTGACAGCGAAGAAATTCACACAGTGAATGTTCGAATGAACGAAATATCTCTCAGTGAACAAAATCACTTCAAGTGGGATGACACTCCCGTTGCAAAAATCTCCTATCAACAAAAGGGGATTTGGTTTAGTATTGTCCAGTAAACCTGGGGCAGTCCAGTCAAGATTTCAACAAATCTTTCAAAGCCCAGTAAACCTGGGGCAGTCCAGTCAAGATTTCAAGAAATCTCTCAATTACAGATTAACCTGGGGCAAGTCTCCATCACCATCACTTGGGGAATTAAAACATCAATCTCATCAAAGAGTTACATACATTCTAAGTTTCCTGACAGTGTCACAAACATCTGATACTAGGGGCAATGACGAATCTCTCCAAAGTCCTTCTAAAAAGGAATTCAAGCATCCTCGAGAAATTCATCACCTCTCTAGCAGACCAGCAGTCATGGGTTTATTTCCCCAACACTCGTCAAGGATTTATTCTCCAGAACGAAATTACATTTCAATAAAATTTATAACATACACAGATTGATCGGCCGTCGAAGATTCCTTCATCACCTGTTGGAAGTTACGGTCGTCGAAGATTCCTTCATCACCTGTTGGAAGTTACGGTCGTCGAAGATTCCTTCATCACCTGTTGGAGTTACAGTCGTCAAGGATTCTTCCATCATCTGGTTGAATCAAAGTTAACCCAAGACCCTCTCTAAGATCTCCCTGATTCTTACGCCAGCGGAAGATGTTCTGGGTTTTTGATGTTTCAGATAAATCTCTCAGCGATTTATTCTGATTTTCTTCACTATCGGAGATGAAAAATCCAACTATTTTCTCCTTCACCAGCTCGGGATTTATTTTCCCCAGCGAAAGGTCGTCTTGAAAAACTACACCTCCGTGCGTCAGGACATCATAAAACGCAATCTCACTTATTTTGAGAACATCATTGTTTGATATATGCCACTAACCTTTACCTTTCAGGAAAGGTACAATTAAATTCAAGCGATAAAGCTTTTACTTCAGTTGAATTACGGGCGAGTTCCTAAATCTCAACAGAAACAACCCACCAGCAGAATAATGGACAAATGGAGCTCCTAAAATTCTGTTTCTCTCAAGAATGAAGATTCTCATCCTTGAAACCTCAGAAGATTGGTATACTCCCAAGCTCCTGATACCGTTAACAGAATGAAGATTCTCATCCTTGAAACCTCAGAAGATTGGTATACTCCCAAGCTCCTGATACCGTTAACAGAATGAAGATTCTCATCCTTGAAACCTCAGAAGATTGGTATACTCCCAAGCTCCTGATACCGTTAACAGAATGAAGATTCTCATCCTTGGAACCCCAGTAGATTGGCATACAACCCAAACTCCTGACTTTCCCCATCAGTATAACTTCTCCCCGCAGAGTTTGTCAAAAAGCTTGAAGACACACATACTCCTCAACAGTGGTCCCAAGACTTCTCATTCTCAATGATCAAAGGATTTTCAATCCCCAGCAGCAGTCAAGGATTTATTTTCCCCGACAGCGGTCAAAGATTTTATTATCTCCAGCTATCCAGGATTTATCTTCCTCAGCAAGACGACTAATCAGCTTACATGCGCATTTATTGCATTCATATATCATAAACATTGACATAACACATATATTGCATCATACATATCATGTAACATAACTTTTGTTTCAGCTAATATTCTACCCTTTTCAGGATAAGTTTGGCAAACTTCAACTCCAGAATTTTTGAAAACAGTTTACGGATGCTTCCCAACATGGATGTTAATCTATTGCTTATTCAGGCCCCCAGCTCAGAGACGTTCCAAACATGGATACCTTTCTGATACTCATTCTTTCCCCTGCAACATACAGTTCAACAAACATTCTTGGATGGCATCTTTAAGCCCATCTCCGACAAGGATTCGTCACACTTCCAAATGGCCCCATTCCCTCAACTATGCTTTGACGAGTGCAAATTTATGGACACTCTAGTGTCCAATCATCTTTTACCTTTGAGTCGCAAACGGCAAAATTGTCAATCTAACTCTTCAGGTTCAAGAAGATTGAACAGGGGCAATTGTTGTACCCCAAACTTTTCCCTCCCTTTTTCACAAGAAATCACAACCCCGGGGTTTTCTCTGATTTTTGAGATTGGCTCAGGAATTGATCAAGCAGACTTTTCTTTGGAAACAAATCCGAAATCAGGGTTTCTCTCGCATTTCTCAGAAGAATTTGAGTCCATAGAAATTCAGTGTTTTCACACTTTTTAAGCCTACTGAAAGATTTTTGTTTGTCCTCAAGTTTTGTTTATCTGGGATAAGAGATATGAGCTGAAACTGTCTAATCCAGATTAACCAAATAGTGTGCGCCTATTAAAACAACTTCTTGGTATTAGAATGAAATGTTTTCCAGTTAATGGGAATGCTTGTTTGTTTATTATACAGCGCGTATGTTGATTGGAATACTGACGCAAAGAGATTGCAGAGTTTTTATGGATTACTTGGATTTTAAGTCATCTGTATTGAAAATGCTGGAATGCCGTTTCAGTTTATTTTTAATCAGGAATCTTAAATAAAAAAGTGAAGAGGCAAAGGGAAAAATTAAAGGATATTTGATAGTAGAAATATTCTTTTGGATAAAGACTTTTATTCATTTCAAATGTTGTTACAAAATTTATTTGAATATTGTAAGTTTACAACTTATAGTATTTAAGATAATATTTGTTTACAATAAATGAAAAAATAAATCTAAGCCTAATCTCCTAAGCTTCAAGTGCTCCCATGCTCAAGATCTTTGACTTCTACTGCTTCCTCTATCATCCAATTGGTACTCACCTGCAAAAGACAGAAGAAAAGAGATTAATACAGAAGAATTTTCAATTGAAAAAGAAAGAAAAGAAATCATCATTAAAGTTTGTCGGCCGGAATCAGAATGTTGTTTGTTTCATCATGTTTTATTTTTCTCCTTGCAAATCACAAGAAGATTGCTCTTCTTGGTTCACAAAGAGAAGAGTAAAATATAAAAAAATGCAAGCATACAATTGGTTCAAATTCAAAAACATAGGCATTGCAAAGGCAAACCAAGGCGCCAAAATTCAAATTTGATGGGCACCTATTGTACTGCAAAGCAAATTGTACTGCAAACTAAACCAAAGTGCAGTAATCAAACCAAATGCAACAAGGTGTCAAGCATGTCAAACTGAGTTGCAAAGCATAAGCAAGTCTGCAAAGCTAACTAAACATGGCAAATCCAAACTAAGTTGCAAAACAAGTACAGAAAGTACACAATGTAGAGAGATAAACCAAATTACAAGCCAAAGAGGCTTGTCCTAGCCATCATCACTTTCCAGCCTAGACAAACTTTTCAGAACAAATAATATAATAAGCAAAAAAGTGCTTATGAGAGAGAGAGAGAGAGAGAGAGAGAGAGAGAGAGAGAGAAAGAGAAGACCTAGTGAAAGAGTTTGCAGTTTGGCTAAGGCAGGCTGTCAAAGACAAAAAGAGCAAGAAGATATAAAAGAAAGGACTGCATAACAGTCTAGAGAGGAGAAAAATATTTAGCAAAAACCTGCACAGCTTGTAAACTGTGAAACCACAGCCAAGCTTGCTCAAAACACAAGCAAGCTGCAAAACAAGCCCAGCTTGCCCAAACCTGCCTGTACAAAACAAGCTAGCAAATCCTGCATAGCCCAAAAAGCATACATAACTGCAGCTTGCTCAAATCTGTCCAAACTACAAACTCAAGCTAGCTCAAAAACTGCATAAACCTGCTAAACAACAACAACAGACCTGCACAAGTTGCTATCAGACCAACAAAACTGTAAGCCAAACAAACAGGCCAAACCTTCTAAACACCTGCATAAGCCTAAACACAAACCCAGAAAATAAACCATAAGCTTGGCTCCAACTACAAGCTCATCAAATGGCCAAAACCTGCCAAACCCTTCCAAACTGTTAGCTTCCAAAAATCTACAGTTCCAACTACAAAACACACAAAGTGCAAGTTTGCTCAGACCTGCAAATAGGCCAAACCAAAACAACCTGCCTAAACAACCTGCAACCCAAAACTTGTGCAAACAAACTGCTCAAAACCATAAACCTGCAAGCTTTCCCAAATCAACAAACTCAAATCAAGCCAACAAAAGTCTGTTTTAGAAGTGATTTCATCACTCATCATCAACATCATTCCAAGAGAAAAGAAGAGCATTTCAGAAGAAAAAACAACAAGTTTCAGAAATGTATCATCATTAACACTTCAAGAGAAGAGGAAGAAAAAATCAGAAGCAATCCACAAAGGGTTTTCAGAAGCAACAATAGGAGTTTCATAAATACATCATCACTAACAACAAACAATAACAGTTTCAGAGATTATCAACCCATCAAAAGCCAAGAAATAAGAAGAGGTTCAGAAGCAACCAAAACAGTTTCAGAAGCATATTCATCATCAACAACAGAAATCAACAGTTCTCAGGACAAGTTCATCATCAAACATTCAAATCAAAAGAACAACAAAAAATACCAGAAGCGTGTTCATCACATCTCTTCCTCCGCTCCGGCCACCAGGAACGCCGCCACCAACTCCCATCTCTCTTCCTCCATCTCCTTTCAGAAACAAAATACTCAAGGTAAGTCTCTCCTCCAACTATTACTGCATTTCAAGCATATAATAACCATGGATTAAAAAACAAAACTAAACATGCAAGCAAACTGTAAAAACCCTAAAAATCAAAACAAGATAAACCGTACCATTTACAAGCAAAACCCTAGGCCGCTGTGAGGAGGAGAGAGTTAGGGTGGTGCTCCGGCAACCTAAGGCATGGAGGTAAGATCAGCGCTTATGGTCTGAGAAGGATTAAGAAACAAAGAAGAGAGTGAGAGAAACGGCACTGCTGTGTACCAAACTTGCAAACCCTAATCAAAACCAAACCCCTAAAAATGTTGTACAAACACTTCAGTTGGGCCTGACCCGCCCCAACAAATGCATAAGCCCAACTTTCTCTAAGCGCCCCCCCCCCTGCTCATTCTGACTTGCCAATTGTTCTTCTTCATGTATGGGCCAAAGCACATAAATCCAAAGGCCCGTCATCTTTTTTTTAATTTCTTCAAACTAATATCTTTTATTAATTAATGTCATTTTAAACAATTTATTTTCTTTGACACCAATAATAAAAACAAATAATGTATTAAAATTTTGTTATGATTTTCTTACTATAATTTTCTTTTTTTTTAATAATTGTTACATTTAATACAAATACAAAAAAATAATAGAAACATTAATTCAAGTGGTTTTTTTTTTCTTTCTTTAAAAACTTTTCTTTTCACAATTAATAAAACACAATAATAATAATACTTTAAATAATATTTAAAATAATTTGATTTTTCTTATTTGTTCTAAACCATTTTCTTTTTATTATCACATAATGAAAATATCAAAAAAAAAAAGGTTTTTAATTCGAGTTAATATTTTGTTAATTAATAAGATACATACAAATAATAATATAATTTTCAATCTTTCTTTCTTGTAGAATAGCTTCTTATTTGTAAATAAATACATACATCTCATAATTTACTGATTTTTCCTTATTTTTATAATTTGTTATAATTGAATTGCGACGATTCGATTTGGTTGTAACACATATTTGGACATTATTATTCTTATGAGACTCATCCCCATTTGTAAATAATTGTACCCCCATCCCCATATACTTTTTTGTAATAACTTAGACTTTTAATTCCCGCAATTTATTGCTTTCAATATACTGTATAGTAATTAGGGTTTGTATGCGAAGATCTAAAATCAATCGCTAGATGACCTAATACAAGACAAATGCATGAAAATCAATACACAATTCACACTTGCACCTCTAGGGTAACCTCACTCGTTGCTTCGGAAAATGTAATCATGTCCCTCGAATATGAGACACCCTAGCAAATGCCCCTTCGATAAACAAAGATCGTAGTCCCTCGATGACCCTCGATGTTGCCTTCAATAAAACGATCTCGTCCCTTACAAAATTGCTAGAGCGTCTCACAAGTTGCTTTTAATGATTGTATACGATGACCCGCGCCTGTCCCGTTTAACATCCTAACACAAGGTTATTCACCAAATACAATGGTGAAATAACATTGTCAAAAGGGTTGAAAACATAAGAAAGATCTTTTGAGTAAAATAGGGTAGATAACTCTTAGTTACTTGATCAAAAAGCTTGCAAAACATCCTTGCTACTTTTAAACACACCTCACAACACAACTTCAAAACATTGAAATATCTTTTCCAAAAGACACACACCTTTGTATATATACAAACAAGAATCATTACAAAGGTTGCCTAGACAAGGCCTCTTTTTCAAAGCATTTTCAAAACCACACACACAAAGCACCATTTCAAACAATTGAAAAGCAAAAGCAAGTGATCTAAAACAAGTAACTAAGAGCCCATGGAAAACCATGGATGAAAAGGGTGCTAGCACCTTCCCTTTTCATAATCTACCCCCCGAACCCAAGAATACATCTCAAAGGTCTTTCCTGTGCTTTTTGACCTTTCCTTTGGATAAAATAAAAAGTCGGTGGCGACTCTTGCTAAACCGAAACATTTGCAAACACAAACGCAAAACCTCAAGTCAGTTCTCCCACCGTATCACACTCGTTCTCTCCATTTTCTCCTCACTCCTGATCTTCCTCCAATAACTATCACAAATTAAAACCCACTCAACCCTTCACCCTTCATAACCGTCCCACTCTCTCCCTTTTCCAACTTCCCATTAACACCCACTCACATTTCAACTTCCAACCTCCAATTCCTCTATTAATTTCGTGAAACCCCATAAAACTCAAAGTACCTCTCCACTCTTAGAGACCTAAGAGAAACCCTTCCTTTTAAAAGTAGTGTGTTCATCATGTCTCAATGAGCTCAACAAACAAACAGAAGGGCACGACCATCACCAGACTTGTTAACAATTGTCTTCCACACAGGGGAAGCGGTAAAGTGCATAAAGAGAAGTATTTGAAATATTATCAATGCTCTGTTATACCTACAAGGTATGTTGATGAATCTTGTCTGCGTAAATTAGGACTGTTAGATAGTGTTAAGTGGGTGCTAGATAATTCGAGTCTGACACACCTCTGTATGTTAAACCACCCCACTTGTGAACCATTAACCTTGGAATTTTTTAGTTCTTTTATCTATGACACCCTTATAATAGAACAATATTTCACAGGAACTTCCAAGTTTAGAATGTTTAACAAAGAATACTCTTTGAGCCAAGACACCCTGGGAGATATGTTACATTTCCTGCGCAAAGAAAATGTTGCATATAGAATTCCCCTAGAAGGAGAATGGAAGACAGTAGCACTTGGACTTTAGGAAAATCTAATAGGTGAGAAAACTCTTAATTAGGAAGGACTTAATGCCTCACTTGTTCATAACCCGGCCATACGTTATTTTCGCCGTGTTTTGGCAAGTACAAATTTCGGCAGGATAAACAACCACAAGGTGAATTCTAATGAGTTGTTTTTTATGCATTGTGTCTTCACGCTAAAAAGAATCAATGCATATCCATTTTTGTTGGCACACATACATTCCATTTGTGCAAGAGGGACCAATACTTTTTGTATTGGGGGAATAGTCACGTCCATAACACTTGCTTTAGGCCTGAGCGAAAAACTTTCAGATTTTCCATCAATGTCGGCTCTATTTCTTGATATTGACAATTGTCAATCCGCGCACCTAATTAAGGCCATATAAGATGGAAAATATAATCTGATGGTTTGAAATAGGGAGGTTAAGAGTGTTATTTTTCCTTGTCACAATCGTACTAATACGCAGGATATGGCAAATTGGCTTTATGATATGGATGCCCTTGAGCCCAATGTGCCTACACAAGGTGAATAAGGTGGTCAAACTGATGATGAGTTAGATGAGATGGAGCAGGGTGCACCTGAAACTGATCCACACCCATAGAGCACACAAGTTTCTTCTGAAAATGTTGTAGGTACATCATCCAAATGTCGAAGAAGAAATGAAGACACATATGCCATATCTGATGACATTCTTGCTGAAATGAGGCGATGTAATAAATTGGATGCTCAGCGCGACCAAAGGCTTCAAGATATAGAAACTCTGAAAACTCAGATAATGTGAATCATTTAGCAGATTCAATAAGATCAGCGTGATTATGGTGACAGGAATGAACAAAGAATGTATGGCATGATCGACGAGATGGCGGCTTTGACAGTACGTGTGGATGGCTTGAAGGAATACATTCATCATGTGGGTATGCCACCTCACCATCCTGGTAATGGTAGGCGTGGATGAGCACGTGGCAGAGGCCACCAGTAGCAAAGATTACAGGTTCTACCTTTCTTTTTCACCTTATTTCGAAACATTGGGGACAATTTTCGATTCGATTATGGAGGAGAAAGCTTTACTGCTTTTGTTTATTGCTTTCTAGGTAGTTTTAAATTCTTATTCATTTTACCTTGCTCGTTTAGTATTAGTGTTAGTTGATTCGAATTATTGTGTTGTCGAGTCTCTATGCGTGTTTTTCTGCTATTAATTGATTCCCAATTTTCTTGAGCCATAACAAAAAATTTATTGGTTTGATCCATAACACGACACCTTAAGAGTATATAGGTTAGCTTTCACTTAGGCTATGTTGGAATGACTTGATAAAGATTCAACAAAACCGATACCATTTTGACACCCTAAACTCCCTAATTATGCATGATCAATTTGAGTACCTATTATGTTGAGACCTTAAGTTTAAGTTTTAAAGTAGCCCCGAGTAGTTCATATTAGCAGTCAACATCATCTTAGGCATAAACTATGTAGAGAGCCGATAAATATAAGTGAATGATCCTTAAAATTCTAAAATTACATGCCTAAATATAATTTAAAAAATAGGGAATGCGCCTATTAAGTTAGGTGACCCTCACCCGGCCACTTAATCCAACGGTTGTGGAACCTACAAAAATATAATAAAAATCCATTATTAGTTGGTTTAGAGGTGTCTGGGGTTAAACTTAGTAGGGAGGACTACGGTCCGATCTCCCACAACTTTCAATTGGGTAAATAAAAGGGGTTACCAAACTTATGTACCAGAACCCCGTGTTTAAGGATCAAAATCACTAATCACCTCCCCTACTATGTGCGTGCACAAATAAAGGGCTTAATGTGATTGTGCTCGAATGAAAGTGGTTGAAATAAAACAAAAGAAATAGGTTGAGTTATGATAGAATGATTCAGACTCGTCATAGGGTGGGAGTTTTTGATCGCGTTTTGTGGTTTTGTGTCATTACGGCATCCTTAGTGTTGACATTGAGTATTAATCCATCTAACAATATTTCTCGCAACCACGTATGATTTCATTTTGTCGTGTATTTGTGTCGAGCCCGACTATAATTGAATTATCATGCTAGTTATTTGCTTGAGGACAAGCAAAGGTTTAAGTGTAGGGGAGTTCGATAACACGAAATTAAATTGTATATTCAACTCGACTCGCATGAATTCTTTTACCGTTTTTATTTATTTATGTTGTTTTATGTCGGTATTTTCTTATTTCATTTCAGGTATTACAGACACATGCTAACCACGAGTAAAAGAGTGATAAATAGACAAGACATAAGAAGAATTGAAGAAAATATGAAAGAAAAGCATGGGAAACATATTTCAAACATGTGGCCCTCGCCACAGGTGGTGTGGCCCTCGCCATACAGCCAAGAAGCATGGCCCTCACCATAAAATGTGTGGCCTTCGCCACAGTTCTTAAATGCTAGCTTTGTATTCTGTTATGTGGTTCTTCCCCATATCAGTGCTTTGAAGCCCAGTCCCTAATATTTCTCTGCAAGCTTAATCTCCCGAAAACTTCTCCCACGTTCCCACTAGTTCTTGATTCTTCTCCGTGGAAGTTATGATAATTGAGGAGAGGGATTATAAAAGGAGCAGTTATTCATAGTTTCAGGGGACCCACCATATTTTTCATTCTGAAGCACCATTGTCATTAGATTTTAAGCAGAAAAACTCACTTCTAAAAGTGATAGCCTTCCACATTGGGGGACTATCACAACCATAGTATTAGGTTTATTTCTTGTTGTCTCGATTGTAATTCGGAGTAGCCAATCCTACCGGAATTTGTGGAGGATATTACTTGAAGTTGCAGTTTATCATTCAGTATTTTTCATTCAATTTAATTTCAGGTTTTAATGTAATTTTGATTATTTATGTTCTTAGAAACCATGCTTAGGGGTATATTTGATTTGTTCAATTATTGTTACTGTATGTTTACGTTTAAAACCATGACCGACTAATTCCCTTGATACCGATATGTGAAAGTAGTCTCACGGACGGGGTTTATAAATCAGTTGGTGTAAATATTTCATAAACCACTTTTCTAGTTTAGTTCCTTATTTTAATTGACACAGTTTTGGTACGAGAGTAAAAGACACGCAAAGGTTATAATCAATAAAACGAAAATTTGAGATTTTTAATCGGATAGTAGAAACTAGACATTAAATCTAAATACAACAAGAGCACTTTAGAGTTAATTAGAATCTGTTGATTTCCAAAAACTATTTTTAAATTCAAATGAGACAGTGAGAGCAAAGCATTCTGATTTAGGAATTTAGTCATAGTCAATAAACACGGGAGTGTAAGACAAAGACTTCTAAATTGATATTTTCTACTGAAGAGTATTTTAACATTTAAAGATTACGCCAACGATTTATTGAATCCCTGAAGTTTGGCGAATTGTATACCAGTATTCCATTATCAAATATTTTAATTAAACCTGGATTTATTCCCCGTTTCTCTCAACAAAAAACTAAGATTAATCATCAGCCTTAGATTTACATAGTAACATTAGATAGCATTAGTTTGGTTATCAGTCTATGTGGGTTCGATATCTTTTAAAACTACGCAATTAGACTGTGCACTTGTTGTCAGTAATTTCGACAGACTCTTAAAGTTGTGACCAATCATATGCGATGTTCTTGACATTTGGTCTTCCTCTTCTATCCATTATCTTCAAAATTATATTGAATTGCTTCCCAAGTAACACAATGGTATTGGGCAGTCCTTCATCAGTATCTAGATCAGCTTGACCTTCTTCATCTTTAGAATTGGATACAAAAACCATGCTCTTGTTCTTTTTCTCAGACTTGTCACTAATAGCCAATTCAAAAGTTTTAAGTGAGCCAAAAAGTTAATCAACCCTCATGTTGCTGATGTTATGAGCTCCTTCAATGGTAGTCACCTTCATGTTAAATCTCTCAGGTAGAGACCTGAGAATCTTTCTAACAAGCTTTTCTTCTGACATGTTCTCTCCTAAGGAACTAGATGCATTAGCTATTTAAAGAACATTCATGTGAAAGTCTTGAATGCTTTCATCATTCATCTTTAGGTTCTCAAATATGGTAGTGAGAAGTTGAAGTCTTGACATCTTCACTCTGCATATACCTTCATGAGTTGTCTTAAGGATTTCCCAAGCATCTTTAGCTACAATGCATGAATCTATTAACTTGAAAATGTTTTTGTCTACTCCATTTAATAGAGCATTCAAAGCCTTGGAATTTCCAAGATCTAATTTATCATCTTCTTCAGACAAATCTTCTTCAGGATTCAAGGACTTATTCCTATCTTTGACCTTCACAACAGGATGACTTCATCCTTTCAACACAGCCTTCTAAGATTTGTTGTCCATGGATTTCAAATAATACACCATTCTAACCTTCCATCGGTCATAATTTGAACCATCTAACATAGGTGGTCTATTGTTGTATCCTCATTCCTTCTCCATAGTACCAGAAAATATTATCCCTGGAGCTCACCCAATAAACAGAACAGGGTGCTTGTTCTGATGCCAATTGAAATTCTGACACTTTAAAATAGATGTCAAGACTGATGTCCCAACACCAAAACACAATGTCAATATAGATTTTATGACATCATCTGTTGACAGAATATCTTTACCAAAATAGAAATTATGCAGAATTAAATTGCCGTAAAAGACACAATCAATTATTAACTCAGTTCAGTGCAACATCACCTACTCTGGGGGATACCAATCCGAGAAGGAAATCCACTATAATAGTATTAGTTAAAAGCCTAAACAATCCAAGTTTACAACTTATCACCTAATCACTACCCTATGAAATTTCTACCTGCAAACCTCCTAGATATGAGAACCCCCTCTCACTTTCCCCAATCACTTCAATGATAAAACCAGTCACAACCCAGTGACAAGAACCAAAACAGAAGATTACACTTCCAATAAAAAATACTCAACTCTTTGCTTAAAAGCTCGTGAGTGATTGTCAAGTAACAATGAACAATCAATCTACCTCAATGTATCAGAAGATACATGAGTGACATACAAAAACAAACAAAGCACCTAAAGTACTCTCAAAACCCTAAACCCATATTTTAACCACACACAGTTTTTTCATTGTAAATTCTTAAGTTTATAGGTTTAGTAAGTCCCTTTACATAGACTCTTGCAGTATGGGCTTGGACTCTCCAATCTTCCAATTGTAAATCACCAGCAGAATCTTTTCCCCAAAAATAGGAACAAATATTAAAAGTTTCCTAAAAAGTCTACAATATCCTTTTTATGAAACCAAATCAAATATGCATTGTTCCTAAAACATCCTTGCTTGGTTGCGCCTGTTGAGAACTAGAATCATCCAGAATCTCATATTTAAAAATCAAATCCTCGAGGATTTAAATAGCTATACTATTATGATGTTCTGGTATAACATGTCACAACATCTGTCAAAAATAGTAACATCAGACTCTGATGTACTAGTTAGTCAAGATGTCATGACATCTTGCTCAACATCAGGCTGTGATACATGTTTTACCAAAATTGTTGCAAATCATAAAATCACATATCTAACAAAAACCAATGAAGAAAGTAAGTTGAACAAGAGTGAAGATTCTTCTTCTCATCCCTTCAAGTGTGTGTTGCTCATACATGGTGTGACATAAGTCGTCTCTTGGTGATTAACTCTTGCAAGAATGCAAAGAAGTTACTCTTAGGTTGTTATTTCCTTTTCCCTATGTGTTTTAGAATGATAAGCTTAAGAACCAATATTGTTGTATGTACTAAACTCATTATGAGCTAAACCCTTTTATGTTGAGCAATGAGAAGTTAATATAATGTAGTCTTTTATATTAAATGATGTGTTGTTAATGCTTTGTTTTATCATGTGTTATACTGTTATAAATCTGCTTCTTTGAATTATCAACTTTGAAAAATATACAAGCTTGTTGTTGTGGGATATCCAACAATAAGTGGATTTCATGATAAACGTGATTGAAAATAGTAGGATAGATATATTCACTAGGTTAGATACTTTAGAGATAAAGGGATACAATTACAAAGGACATTCAAAATAAAACCGGACATGCATTAAGGTTACAAGTGAGGCTTATAGATTTATCCCCTTTCTTTGATGTATATACTTATGATGTTATAGATATACACCACTATATCACTTTTTGGCCTTTCCTGGCACAACACAACACATCATGTATGCATAAATGACAAGTTATATTAATAGATATTTTTCTAGCATGCTCTCTATTATTGAAATCATATACCTTCTTGGCACTATTTTTGACCTTGTTTGCTATTAAACTGAACCTGTGACCACCATAAACTATTTTTATCTTGATCTTGCTCATTTACAAAAGATAGTTCTTTACATAATTATTCTAAGTTACTTTCCACTCCCTGTGAGTTTGACATCCTTACTTTTCTATCACTCGCGACTTAAAATATACTTTTATACTTGCATGTGACATCACACATTTTTAACCAATAACTTTTTGGCACCGTTTGTAACACCCTAAATTCCTCATGCATCGAATTATAGGATAAAAAAAGTATTGATCACTTATACACATTTAGGATGTCCCTCATCATCAACAATACATGTTCTGTAACACTTATCAATTAAAATAAATAATTCAAGTACACTTGTCATCACATGCTCAACTTCACTTAGGGTATCATCGCAGCAGAAATCATCAACTAATCATGCTTCACAATTATCAAGTCTCATAAAAATACTTTATTTGAAATTCAAGCAAATATGGAAAAAGCCTCCACAATCAACAGAACTCCAAACATTAAAAGTATAACATCCAACTTTCAACCAACAAAACATAATAAAAGACAACATCACTCGGCCGCCTAGTGTTACAGAATCAGAGCATTAAACCACTAGAAATACGATAAACTAATGAAAATAACTCTAAGAGATATCTTCGACTTGCAACAACAACTCTTAGTCCTGGTTATCTGTAAGTTGTCCATGGTGGACAACATAAAAGCAAAGGGGGTGAGAATTTACTTCAATAATTTAATTTGTATAAGCTACAAGGTATAATACAAATATATACACATGTTCCACATCAATCACATAATCATATTCTCATACCTAACTTAACATCATACATAATCACAATCGCGCATATAACTCATTTATGCAATGTGACTCATGATAACAACTCGAATAATATGCATATGGTACCAATCAACAAATGGTTCTTCATACAAACCAGGTCAACCTTTCTAGACCTTGAACCCACCCTTATAGGTTTACGAACCCACCATTCTAGACTTGTCACTCGCCTCTTTCAACAACAACGACTCCATGATGCATGACATACAATTGATGCAACAACAAAAAAAACATGATTATAATCACCCTTCTAATTATAAACAACAATGATTATGCACATCCATATAATTATCCATAAAGCATCAATAATATATATTTCATGCAATCAATCATTAAAACAACTCAAGTAATCACACAAGATCATTTATCAACATACTTAGCAACAATACATAATTACCGCAACTTAATAATCATATTAGACACATCATTATTATCAACATATAAGCATTTCATCAATAGAATTAATTTATAAAATCGATTAAAATCATGTTCAATCATCAAGACACATCAAACAGTAGCTAACGGTAGACCAACAACCAAATAAACTCAAAAAACTGAAACCGACAAGTCAATCCCAGAAAATGGGCAAATTACACCCTTTCTGGCTTGGTGACTCCCTACCCGTCATAGGAGTGACACCCGTCACCTGCCTAAAACACTCAACCCATCACAATTGTGACGAACAACTTGGAAAACAAGCCTGGAGAACCTGATGGTCTCCCTGTCAGGGCTATAATGCCTGTCACGAACCTCAAGCTTGTCGCAACAAAGGCATCAAACGAATGATTCTTTTCATCAACCTTCAACCTACATAATTCATTTTCTACAATGGAGTTAAATTCAGAACTTTGATTTTCGATGGAAAACACTCATAACAGTCTAGAAAATTATCTCATACATTAAATAGCAACCATAACAGGTTGATTCATCTATACAACACATATACTCAACATATTTCATGATTTTACATTATGCCTAAACCTTCAAAACACCAAATATGACATAAACATGAAAGCAACTCATAACAGAGTATTCATCATATATTGGTACACGAATTTGCTCATCAAAATCATCATATAATATCAAATCAACACATATTATACAAATTGCATATTCAATACCTAAAATCCTATTGGATGTTAAGGATTTCTCATTCTACCACTCATGCATATATCCATTAGAGTAGTTTTTCCCTTTACCTGCTTCTCCTAGAATCAATCGATAAAATTTTGGTTTTGATACTCTTCTTCCTCCTAAAGCTCTAAGTTTCTTTCTCCTTTTAGCCTCTTGCCTCTACTTTCTCCCACTTTTGTTTCTATGTTATGTCAAAACCCTCTAAACCTAGGTTATCTCTTAATTTATATATTAGCCTAACTAAAATTATAATCTTCTCCCCCACTTATAAATATTCTTACTCATTTCTCCCTCTAATTCTCTTAATTCTCAAACATTGACCCAACTCCTCATATTTCTTATTTTAATAAAATAAATCCACCAAAATTATTATTATTTAATTACTAAAATAATTCTAAATTAATTTTATCAACTTCTAAATCTCTGTCCACATTCTCACCTCAAGGATACTAACACCCCCAAATTCCTATTCATTTAATTACAACAACACTATAATTAAATATATCATGCAAAAGTCACAAATAACTAAATTAAAATAACAATAAAAAATAGGATGTTACACCGTTGTCAGGGAGTGTGTCAAAGATGATATTTTCATTTTGTATGAAATACCATTTCTTGTTAAATTAACATTTGAGCTTCTGACATTTTTTGTACTCTGGTGAAACGATATATGCTTAGTTGTTGCATGCACAAGATGTTAAATCCAGTATACAGAAGAGATCCTAATCCCGGGAAAACATTCACATTACTTAGGATATTTCAAGCTACTGAACACTTACCAGGAAGTCCTCATCCTTTTCTTTTTTTTACATAGAGGAGGAATTAGCCCAAGAAGACATTATCATGGCAGATAACAATATCATTGGCATTACCAATGATAGAGCAAGAAACATCAGAGATTATGTAGTATTTGATCCCAATGTCATGAACACAGGTATTATTCGTCCAAAGATCATTGTGGCTCAATTTGAGTTTAAACCAATGATGTTCCAGATGTCGCAATCATTAGTCAATACTCAGGCGCCTCAAATGAAGACCCACACATGCATTTGATACAATTTTTGGAAGTGGCAAGTAACTTTAAGATTAATGGCATTATAGATGACGCCTTCCGGTTAATAATTTTCCCATATTTTCTAAGGGATAGAGCCAAGAGCTAGCTGAATTTGTTATATCCAAATTCCATAGCCACATTGAATGCTCTAGCTTATTATTTTTGGATAAGTACTTTCCTCCTGTCAAGAATGCTAAGGAATGATATCACTTCATTTAGACAAGGAGATGATGAATATTTTATTTGATGCTTGGGAAATATTTAAAGAGTTTCTTAGACAATGTCCCCATCAGGGATACTAATATGCATTCAACTAGAAACATTATGCTGGAACAAAAACTGTTCATACTCCTTAGATTTTGATGATAACAAAGTACTTAAAGAACAATAGGGTATACTAACATTAGTTTAAGTGTGCGGGATCATTAAGCTAGTAATTAACTAGGTTATGACCTGGTTAAAATGGCTCTTAAAGAAGAAGCATATAATTAAGATTCTAATGGACCAAAATCTGATATTCAAATAGAACCTCAGCGCCATATTGGATCAGCCTATGAAATTCAAATGGAACTTCAAGTTCCGTGATAGAAACATGGTACAACACCTATTAGTCTATACTCTATACAAAATCAGCCTCATCTTATCAAATTGGAAAAATTATGGAGAAAGTCAACTAGAGGTTGCTTGACATGATTTCTTCAGTCTACTCTAGCATGTTTATGGATTCCTTTTTGAGAAAGACACAATGGATAAAGAAATTATTCAGGAGATGAAGATCCTCATCATACCTACTCTAACATCTCTCTCATGGAAACCGCTTCTTCAACAAAGACACTTGTGCAAGCAAGCTTCCGACGTCTATTTTATTCCCTCTATATAAGGAGATGAAGATTCAAAGGAAGCATAACCAATATACAACAAGATATCAAAACAAAAACAAGAATTGTTTCACTCTTTAAGCTTTTGTATATAGTTGATGTGGTTGCACATGTCTTGAGAGTTTCTTACACTTGTATATCTTAGAAATCTCAAGTAACGAGGTATTTTCTTGTGCTGTATTATTTACACCTCTGATAGTATATCATGTATATCTTGTTGTGATTCTAAACAGTTTGTTTAGAATTTGTAAAAGTCTCTTTCAGGTGTGATTGAGCAAGGAAGTCCTAAGCTGTGAGTTTAGGCAAGGAATTCTCTTTCAAATGTGATTGAGCAAGGAAATTTTGAACTGTGAGTTTAGGCAAGGAAGTCTCTTTCAAGTGAGATTGAATAAGAAGTATTGGACTGGTGTTTCTAAGCAAGTTGTAATCAAGTTCTAATTATAATGAAAAGCTCTCATGTGATAAGGGGACTGGACTATTCTCATTATAGAGGAACCAGGATAATCTTTGTATGAGATTTACTTATTGCTTCTGCACTTTAAATTAATATGTTCCTGCTTACTCTAGCTTAGGATCTGAACTTGGTGAGATTCAGGAGTTGTTATTCTAAAAAGCATAAGTTATCACATACACAATTCAACCCCCTATTCTTTTGTATTTTTCTCATCTTTAGAATTGGAACCTGAGCACAGTTTATGCTTAACACTTAACAATGGTACAAAAAAAGATCCTGAAGAGAAAAGTATACTAGATGGGTGATGTTGGTGATAGTCATGTTACTGGCACTAGTATACCACATGATTATAGTGCTCCTGAAAAGAGTCACTATTCTGTTAAACCACCTGCATTCAATGGTGATTCTACTCACTTTGAATGGTGGAAGAGAAAAATGTACTATATACATTATTGGGCTTGATGATGAGTTATGGGACATCCTTGAGGATGGTATTGATATTCAAATGAATGGTGTGGGACTGCTTGCTGATAGAAAATTTCTCACACTAGCTCAAAAGAAAGTGTACAAAAAACACCACAGAACAAGAGGTATTATTGTTGATGCTTTACCTCATTATGAGTACATAAAAATCATAGATAAGTCAACTGTCAAGACTATCTTTGAATCATTATATATTACTTATGAAGGTAACCAGTGGGTCAAAGAGGCTAATGTCAACCTTCTGGTTCACTAATATGAACTCTTAAAAATGAAGGATGATGAAGACATTGAAATCATGTACTCTAGGTTTCAAGTTCTAGTATCAGGGCTTCAAGTTTTGAACAAGAGTTATACTTCTGCAGATCATGTCAAGAAGATTATAAGGAGTCTTCCTGTAAGATTCAGACTCAAAGTTACAGCAATTCAGGAGGTTAAAGACCTTAATACTCTAAGCCTTGAAAGTCTGATATGAAACCTTCAGAGCCAAGAAATGGAACTGAATGAAGATGAGCTCATGAAGATGTCCAAATCACTGACTTTAAAGTCTGCTGTTGAGAATCTGACGGTAAAGCTCCCAAATCCTCAAGAATCAGCAAATCAAAAGAAGCTTCTGATGAAAAAGTTTTTTATGATAACTCTGATGATGATGAAATGGCATTTATCATTAAAAGGTTTCAACAACTGACCAAAAGAAACAAAATATTCTCTGGTAGAAGTAGTGGCTTCAGAAGGCTCTAGTTCCAGAGACAAAGAAGATGACCAAAAGATCTGCTACAACTATAACATGCATGGTCACTTCAGATCTGATTGTCTTGATCTACAGAAGGATAAATCAAAGAAAGAAAGATTCCAAAAGGACATATTCAAAAACAGATTCAAGAAGAGTCTCATGGCAACATGGGATGAACTTGATAATGAAGGAAGTTCTGACAAAGATGAAGGAGAAGTAAATCTAGCATTAATGGCTCTCACATCATCTGATGCAGAATCTGAATCATGCTCTGGTTCAGAATCAGACGAAGAAGATGAGGTATTTTCTAACTTAACTCATTCTGATCTTATTTCCTTCATCCAATACCTCATGACTCGTTGCAAAAACAAAGCAAAACACATGAAAATCTTAAAGAGAGATCATGATCTTTTGATGATTGCCTCCACTTATAAGCACATGTTCATGTCATATATTATCTGATGTGAGACTCTTAACACACTTCTTCATGTTCAAGACTGAACATCTGATAACAAGTGATCCACCGAAACTTAAACAAGACTCTTGATATCATATTAATTAATATTATCTCATTTGAGATTCTTAATAAATATTATATTTTCATAAACCTTCTACCAACACCTTTAATCTCCACCTATGTAAGAAAAAAACAATGACAATACATTTTATATAATTCTCATAAACGTAAAATGAAAAAAAAAAGTTCAAAATAAAAAAATTCTTCATCTTCTAGATGTTTTGGAGAGGTGAAAAATGTGAAGAACCCCCGAAATATTTAAAAAATATAAAAGTCTCTTGCATAATTCAGACAAAAAAAATTTAGGTGTGTTTTAAAGAGGTTTAAAAATTAAAAGCATACATTCCACATTTTTTTCAAAAAATAAAAGTGTTGAAAAATTGCATTATAGAAGATGACGAAGAGAACGTTAAAAAATAGAATTCTTTCATTTAAGAGTGAACAGTACATTTTAGAATATTCAAAAGAAATAACGCTGTAGGGTGAAGATTGACTTAGCATGCAGGTTTAAAAAGAAAAAATCGTCGACAGCAGGGTTCGAACCTGCGCGGGCGAAGCCCAATAGATTTCAAGTCTATCTCCTTAACCACTCGGACATATCGACCTATGTCTTAATATTTCAAGTTAAATTTAGGTCTAATTTCTTAATAATCCTTTATTAGTAGTTGGATTAAATATCATTTATGAAGTATTTGTGTTAGGATAAGAGAGGAGGGAAATTGGTTAGTGGCAATTAGGTAGGTAGATATTAGGATATAGAATATGTAAGTCTTTACGCTATATTAGTTATTTTACGTCAACTTTTTATGCTCTGTAAACTAATCTTTGTTTCAAATTATTGTTAGGCGTCTGAATCAGATAGCACCACTCGGCGATCTCCGTCACGTTAATACAATGCATTTTACATTCATATAGTTGAAGTTATATATATATTTTGTACAAGTGTGTTGTTATGTTGTTTTGTTTTCTGTTGATATGAGCTATGGTTATTAGACTGAGTCAGTTACTAGTGATATTGGGAGTGTTTGACAGAACTAATAGAGCTATCAGTGGTGTTGTGCTTGGTCGATGAAGGTGACGACCAATTGGATATGATATGCCGCCTCATCTTCAGGAGATGATCAGTTTCTATCAGTTGAGTCCTTTTATTACAAATGTGGGTTTTCGTTTATTTTTTTTGTTTTTCGTATTAGTTAATGCTAATAATTGTTTAGATTATGGTTTTATCACTTATGGGTTTTGATCCATGTAGTTTGGAAGATTGATTTCTGTTAAGTAGCTTAAGACTAAGAAATTAAATAGGCGCGGGGAGAGGTTTGATCCCTTTAAGTTGGTCCACCCATCTTGACTTGGAGTCAGATCGATAGAGGTCCAACGTGACTTTCAAATACCTAGAGTATAAAAAAGAAAGATTTGATCATAAAAACTGATCTGACCTGATCAGAAATGGACCGTCACGGCTGACTCCGAGCAGAAAGCTTTTTGGACGAAGTGGGGGGTACCTGCAAGGCACTCCGATGCTGAAGTAAATAGGAGTACGAGCAGATAATAGCAAGTGTGAGGTTAGAATGATGAATACCTGACCCTCTGGAAGCAGAGGGTATTTATAGCCCCCAGCGCTGGGTCAAGATTCCTTCATTGGGCCGGGCAGGTTTGCCCCAATGGAGGAACTGTCAGGTTCTACGTGCGTAGTGGGGACCCGCGCGTGGTCCCCTTCCTGGATGTTCTGCGTGAAGTGCGGGCGGACGGAGACGCGGTCTTTTCGGGGTATCGTTGGGGGAACAGTGGACTGAGTCTGCCCTAGCTGGGGTGCTCGAGGTAATGTCGAGCTGGACCTCAGGATGTGGTGCTGGACCGCAGCATGTCGAGCTGGAGGTGTGCTGTCGAGCCTGCGACTACCCGTCGGGCACGGTCGTACTCTTTGTTCGGCGTGGCCCTTGTAAGTCCATTTGGACTGGGCCTTTGCAATGCTTTTGGGCCTGTCGGGCCCAGTCCAGAACAGGAGCCCCCCAAGTCGTGGTTCCTTTGTGAGGAGCCATGGCTTGAACTCAGGTCGTTTCCTCATCGAGGTCTCATGCCCGGGACAGAGGTGTAGACCCTCGAGGGCCTCCTCGTGCCGTGCTCGGAGACATCTTCCGCGGTGGATGCCTGGAGGATCCTCACTGGGGCGTGTATGTCGAGCATAAGAGGTATCTTTCGGGAACTGTGTCGCCACCCTATGGGGATAGGGTCATCATTGCGTTGGGAGCAGCGCGTCGGGGAGAGAGACTCCGTGGTTGCCCGAGGTGACGTTTGGTATTCCACGTCATCACTATAAATAGGAACCTTGGGCCCCATAACACGTTTCTATTCTTTGTGCTCTCTCTGCTGTTGCTCTTCCAGATTTTTCCCAGTCGCGATCTTCTGTCACAGATTCTTCTACTCCGTAGCCGAATCCTACTTTCTGATTCAAGTAAGTGGTTTATCTTCTTCGTTTTCCTGTTAAAATGCATGATTTTTGGCGTTTGTAGATGTTTTAGGGACTGTGCGCGTGGGATTAGCCCGGTAAACTCATACTTAGCTCGACATATTCATGCTTAGGACCGGCAAACGCATGTTTGTGGTCGGCATATTCATAGGTTTAGGTGATAAACTTCAGCGCTTCCCGGGGTCTTCATGATCCAAGGCGCCTGATTCATGATCGCGCCCGGTATGTTCATGGTCTTGGCCGTAGGCCTCATGATGTGGCTCGCCATGTTCATACCTTGGGTCGACATGTTGGAGAGTGGCCGCGTAGTTGGTTTGAGGAAGAACACATCGAGTTTCAGGATGTCGGGGAGGCAACCATTCGTGTAAACTGACTATGTGGTCGTTCATGGGACGACGTGGTTTGTCGAGCGTATGGCTTCGTGCCCAATTGACTGGTTTCCTGTGCTCTGCAGGTAACCATGGCGGACGAGCCGTGTTCCTCCGGGCGCCACGATCGTGAAGAATAAAGTGCCGATGAGTCGGTCAGCTTGATTGATACTGTGACCGACCCTTTGCTGGATTGGGTGGGCGTCGAGCCCCAAGGGATCGCGTCGATCTACAGCCGGGGCGACCGAAATCCATATGCTATCCTCGAAGCGGGCCAGGGCCAGCCCGACTTCCAAAAGAATTTCGTTGTCATGCGCCCGTCTTCTCGTTCAAGGATCTGCTCGGTGTATCCAGAATATAGCTTCGCGATGTACGAGATCGCGTTCAAAGATCTTGGGCTGCAGCTGCCCTTCACTGATTTCCAGGTCGGGGTCTTCACTCACCTGGAGTTGGCCCCGTCCCAGCTACATCCAAACTCACTCGCCTTCATCCGGGCGTTTGAGCTGACGTGTCGCTATCTAAGGATCGGGGCGACCATACCGCTCTTCTTCCGGATTTTTCATCTGCAGCGCCAGTCTCGAGGAGGGAAACACAGCTGGGTCTCCTTGAAGCAGTCGAGGAGACTCTTCAAAATGTACATGGACTCCGTAAGGGGTTTTAAAGACAAGTGGTACGTGGTGCGGCCAGTTACCACCTCGGCTTTAGGATCCCTGTACGAGGAGGAGGAGGCTCTAAGCGATGATGACGGGGAGGCGGTTTTGGGCGACGATGGGAATCCTGTGATGGCCCGTACGGCTAAGTTCCCTGTGCACTGGATATTCAGGCACTACGAGCATGGGACTGGTTACTACCACACTGCTGCCGGGGACATGTGCTCGGAGGACGAGGAGGCGTACGCCACACTTTGTCGGTTTGTCGATAGTTTCCACCCTGCCCGGTGGGCTACGAGGGAAGGGGACGATATCTTGGACGCAGAGGGTTACCCAACGTTTGAGTCTCGGCCGATTGATACCAAGGCACTCGTGGAGTGCCAGACGTACAGGCAGGCTGCCCGTCTGCTAGGTTGCTTATTGCTTGAATTTCTTTGCTCGTTATTTATTTATGAGCTTGCTCGATACTAATCCATCTTTTATTTCGTGCAGGTTCGATGGCCGGTCGACGGGAAAGGCTTTTGAAATTGTCCTGCGACCAGAAGCGAGGCAGGAGGGTCGTGAAGGCCCCCCAGGCGACGAGGATGGGCCCGCCACACAGTCCAAGTGCTCCTCAGCCGGTGAGGGTGGACTCGCCGCCCAGCTCGGGGACCGCGTCGGATGGGACCCCAGAAGTTGAAGAGGTCGACCCTAGTGCCGTCCTGATGCAGAGGAAGAGGACCCGGGTGGAAAGTGGTCCGACTGTTGGCGAGGACGCCAGTGCTGTCAGGTCTTTCGCGTTCCCCCTTGTTTCAAAGAGGAGGGCTTCTTCGAGAGATTCCCTCTGACAGTGGTTGCCGACGAGGCTGAAGCTATCAAAAGGATGAGCAAAGAGGATCGGAAGATGCATCTGGCCGCCAGCATGGACGGGCTGGTGAAAATGGCCGAGATGGCCTTGGTGCTATCCGAGGAAGGAGGGGATCCTGCCCGTATCGAAGAACTCGAGCAGGAGAAGGCGGCCCTTACCTCGAGCTCGCGGAAGTTGAAGACCGCTCTGGAACGCTCCGAGGAGATGTTCCGCGAGCAGACGGCGATGCTGGATGCTGAGAGGGAGATGTTGACCCTGGAGAAGGAAAAGTCGGGGAAATTGGCCGAGGAGGGGGAGCTTCTCCGTGCAGACAGGGATCGTCTGGGGACCGAAGTCGGACGCTTGGCCCAGCAGATCGAGGAAATGAACGCTGCCATGCAACCTGCCGAGGACGAGCCGGAGGACATAGCGGCGTTAAAGAGTCGGTCGGAGCTGGTCGCCTATATCCGGCTCCTCGAGGCAGATTGCGTCGGTGCCCTGGAGGAGGGGTTCGACTCCGCAGTCGGTCAGCTCTCCTTGTTGAACCCAGGTCTGGTCACTGAGGGTATAGGCCACACACATCAGATCGTGGATGGCGTGATCGTGCCCCCGCCCGACTCTCCAAGCGTCGACAATGATGGTTCTGGGGAAACCTGACTAGGATAGCGGGTCTGCGTGCCTTTGACATTTGTATTCTTTGGGCCTGCGCGCCCGTTTGTTGTACGTTATGAACATCGCCGGCCTTCTTGGTCGGTTTATAATTGTTTTGTCGCCTTCGGGCATTTTTATCTGAATGCTGTTTTACATTTTGAATGTTTTGCCCTTGCTTGAAATCTTATATATTTGCATAAAAGTTTAGCCTAAGTCATGGGCCCGAGGCGTGCCCGTAAATGGCTGTGATTTGGCGAGCGAGTCTGCCCGCCTTCCGTTTATATGCGTGCCCGGCCCTCTTTCGCTGGCCAGAGTCACCTAAGTGTTGTGCTCGAGGGGAGAGACTTCCCTTTGACCCTTTTAGATGGCCCGTCATTCTTGACGACTTGTCGGGCATTTGGAGCGAAGTTGCTCAGTCGAGCGTGAAGCCCGGTAGGGACTATTCGCCCTTGGCGTGAACTGCCCATCGCGAGCTGGGTGTTCTGCCTTATGGGTACAACGACGGTGGTGCTCGGTATAGCTGCCCACGTCGGGCACTATCGATCGTCATTGTTTGTCGTGCGATGCTGTGCGATTTGGCCGTATGTCGGGCTTGTACCTTAGTCATTATACGAAGTCGGACGTTTTTCCTCGTTGACCGAGCGCGGGTGTCGTTGGTCGAGGGTCCCAGGTGTTGGTAGTTTCTTAACTGTAGTACTGCTTTAGCTTAGCAGCGTTCCAGGGTCGTGGTAATGGCTCTCCGTCTAATTGCTCGAGGTAGTACGCCCCGATACCTGTGGTGCCGTGGACGCGATAAGGTCCTTCCCAGTTCGTGGCCAGCTTCCCTTCGCGGGAATCTTTCTGGTTCCTGCGTAATACCAGACTGCTGATTTCGAACTCGCGCTTGATGACCTTGTCATTGTGGCGTAGAGCCACTCGTTGTTTTAGGGTGGCTTCGCGCAGGGCTGCACCCGATCGGATTTCCTCGACTAGGTCGAGTTCATCCCTTAATGCTTCGTCGTTCATTTCTTCGTCGAGGGGGTCCTCCGTTCGTCGGGATGGTTCCATGATTTCGACCGGGATGACAGCCTCGGTGCCATACGTCAGTCGAAATGGTGTCTCACCCGTCGTTGAGTGGGGTGTGGTGCGGTATGCCCACAAGACGCTGTGGAGCTCCTCGACCCATCCTCTTTTGGCTTCGCCGAGCCGACGTTTGAGCCCTCAGAGGATGACTCTGTTCGCGGCTTCGGCTTGCCCGTTGGTCTGAGGGTGCTCGACTGATGTGAAATGTTGTTTCGTCCCTAGTTTGGTGACGAAGTCCCGGAACCCGTGGTCGGTGAACTGGGTACCGTTGTCGGTCACCAGGGCCTGCGGAATTCCGAACCTGACGAGGACGTTTCTTTTGTAGAAACGGAGGATATTGTGCGAGGTGATTTTTGCGAGTGCCTCGGCCACGATCCACTTTGTGAAGTAATCCACGGCGACTATGAGAAATTTGTTCTGGTAGGTTCCTTGCACGAAGGGCCCGAGGATGTCCATGCCCCACCAGGCGAACGGCCACGGGGACGACAATGTGCTCAGCTCGTGCGGGGGGGCGAGGTGCATATCCCCGTGCTTCTGGCACTTATCACATTTTTTCACGTGTTCCTTGGCGTCCTGTTGCATCGTCGGCCAGTAGTATCCTGCTCGAAGGGCTTTCCGTGCCAAGGATTTACCGCCCATGTGCTGGGCGTTAATCCCTTCGTGTATCTCCCGAAGTACGTCGGGGATGGTGGACTCGTCGATGCATTTCAGGAGGGGAATGGAGATTCCTCTTCGGTACAGTTTTTGTTCGAGAACCACGTAGGAACATGCTCGTCGCTTGATTATGGCAGCTTCGGCCTGGTTCGACGGGAGTTCTCCTTTTGTCAGGAAATTATAAACCGGGGTCATCCAGGACGTGGCATCCCCGATGGCATGGATCTCGACCGTAGTCGAGGGTGGTTCGATACTTGGACGTGCCAGAGATTCCTGGATGACGGATTTATTCCCGCCCTTCTTTTGTGTGCTCGCGAGTTTGGACAATTTGTCCGCCCTCGTGTTTTGCTCGCGGGGAACATGAGAATTTTCTGCTCGTATGAACTTTGTCATGTGTTTTTTGACTAAGTTCAAATACTCGATGAGGTTGTCGTTTTTGGCCTGGTAGCTCCCCTGTACTTGAGAGGCGACGAGTTGGGAGTCGGTGTAAATTTGTACCTCGCGGGCTCCCAGGTCCTCGGCTAGTCTCAGTCCTGCGAGCAGGGCTTCGTATTCTGCCTGGTTGTTTGACGTCGGGAAGGAGAGAACTAAGGAGTGCTCAATTACTACGCCTTCTTCGTTTTCCAGGAGGATTCATGCGCCGCTACCGGACGAGCTGGACGCTCCATCGACGAAGATGGTCCACTTGTGTTCCTTCCCCAGGGGAAGGTCGTGAGTGGTCATTTCCGCGACAAAGTCGGCCAAGGCCTGTGCTTTCAGGGCTTTCCTGCTTTCGTACTGAATGTCAAATTCGGAGAGTTCCAAGGACCACTTCAGCATCCTGCCCGCCATATCTGGCCGACCCAGGAGCTGCCTCACCGGCTGATCGGTTCGCACGATGATGGTGTGGGCTAGAAAGTAGTGTCTGAGCCTCCTCGCAGCGTTGACGAGGGCCAGAGCAACCTTTTCTATCTGCTGATATCTGCTTTCAGGCCCTTGTAAGGCTTTGCTCGTGAAGTAGACAGGTTTCTGCCCGTCGGGGGTCTCGCGGACAAGGGCTGCGCTGATGGCTTCGTTCGAAACGGCCAAGTATAAGTACAGCGGTTCCCCGTCGTCTAGTCGAGACAGTATGGGCGGCTGAGACAGGCTCTGCTTCAGATGGCGAAGTGCGTGCTCGCATTCCTCGTTCCATTCGAAGGCCGCTTCCTTTCGAAGGAGTTTGAAGAAGGGGAGGGCGTGCTGAGCGGACTTCGCGACGAAGCGGGATAGTGACGTAAGCATGTCGTTCATGATTTGTATCGATTTCTTCGACGTCGGTGTTGGGAGGTCGGCGAATGCCCGACATTTGTCGGGGGTTGGCTTCAATCCCTTGTTCTGTTAGATAGAATCCAAGGAATTTTCCTGCCTTAACCCCGAACGTGCATTTCTCAGGGTTGAACCTCATTTTGCATTGTCTTGCTCGGGAGAAGACTGTCTTGAGATGAGCTGCGTGATCGGTGTCTGCTCGGGATTTGACGATCATGTCGTCCATATATACCTCGAGCATGTCGCCGATCTGTTTGTTGAAAACTCTGTTCATCATACGTTGGTAAGTTGCTCTGGCGTTTTTCAGTCCGAAGGGCATTACGTTGTAGTAATAGTTGCCCGAGATGGTCATGAATGCCGTGCAGTG
Source organism: Vicia faba (assembly GCA_948472305.1). Taxonomy (NCBI): domain Eukaryota; kingdom Viridiplantae; phylum Streptophyta; class Magnoliopsida; order Fabales; family Fabaceae; genus Vicia; species Vicia faba. The sequence goes on along the minus strand of OX451741.1, from coordinate 1,433,217,567 downwards.
TTTATCGCCCAGAGCCATTGGGATTTGGTTATACCCCGAGTAGGCGTCCATGAACGACAAAGTTTTGTAGCCGGCCGAGTTGTCGACCAGCATGTCTATGTTAGGTAAGGGAAAAGCATCTTTCGGGCAAGCCCGGTTGAGATCGGTATAGTCAACACACATTCTCCATTTTCCATTATTCTTTTTCACAAGTACAACATTTGACAGCCAGGTGGAATACCGGGCTTCTGAAATAAAATTCGCCTCTAGGAGGTCTTTTACAGCTTTTTCAGCAGCCTCCGTTTTTTCTGGAGACTGCCTACGCCTACGTTGTACTACGGCCTTGGCGGCTGGATCAATGGCGAGGTGGTGACAGGCGACCTCAGGGTCGAGTCCGGGAATCTCCGCAGAGCTCCAAGCGAAGAGATCAGCATTCTCGCGCAGACAGGCCTTGATTTACTTCCTGGCCAAGTCGGGGAGGTCTTTACCAATCTTCACTCCCTTGGTCGGGTCTGTGACGAGGGGAACGAGTTCAAAATCCCCGTCCGGAATTGGTCAGAGTGGGATTTGCTCGCTGCTGGATGGCTCGTCCTGATCGAAGCGAGCGTCGAGGGCTATGGAGTCGACCTTTGGTGGAGCCTTCTGAACTTCTTCCTTGGGTGATGCTTTCCTGTCGGGCTCCTGTTTTGTCCTTTTGGCGGGTCTGGTCCCTATGTCGACGGTATCTCGTCCCTTAGAAGCAGCATTGAAGCACCTACGGGCAGCGGCTAGGTCTCCTTGGATGGTGGCTACCCGTGCCCTTTTGGTGTAGAACTTCATCTTCAGATGGACGGTCGAGGGCACCGCCGTCAGCTCCGCCAGTGTCGGTCTCCCCAAGATGCAATTGTATAGCGACGGACAATCAATGACGAGGAAGCGGACCTTAACCTGTCGCGTAGCCGTTCCTTCGCCGAACGTAACCAGGAGCTCGACATAACCCCAAGGTTTGGAAGTCGAGCCGTTGAAGCCTTGTAGATCCGAACCCACATACGGAGAGAGATGTGAGTCGTCCAGTTGCAAGGTCCGGAACAACTGGCTGTACATCACGTCGACGGAACTCCCTTCGTCGACCAGGATGCGATGCACGTCAAAATTGGCCATTTTTTCCCTTATCAGTAAGGGGATGACCGCGTTCGGGGCTCCGCCGGGGAGTTCTTCCAGGTAGAAGGTGATGGGCTCTGACCTGCCCTTCACCCTTTCGAACGTTACAGTTTGCGGGGGAGCTATGTCGACCAGCTCGTCCAACTTCCTCTTAGCTGAATTGATGGTGAGGTCGTTGAACCCGCCCCCGTTGATGACCATGGCGGAAGGAAAGTATTCCCACCTGCTGTGCGTTGTCAGCGGCTCCTGCAGGAGCTCGGGAATGTCGAAATCCTCGGGCCTGGTTATCGAGAAGGCGGTCTGGATAGGCACCGACTCGTCTGATGGTCGGGCGTCTTCTTCGGGCTCCTTGGTTTCATGGGCGTCACGACGGGGAGCGTCGTTCCGCCTGTACTGCGCGAGCCTCCCTCCCTTGATGAGGGTTTCAATGGCGTCCTTGAGGTGGACGCAGTCCTCTGTCAAATGACCATGACTCCTATGGTATTGACAGTATTTATTTTTATCCGCCCCTGGCTTGGCGGGAGTAGGTCGGGGACGCTTGACGCCGCCGTCCCTGAAATCTGTACTGGCACACTCCGCCAAAATGCGCTCGCGGGAAGCTGTGAGCGGAGTGTACTCAGTGAAACGGCCCGAGGGGCCCCTTTGTTCCCGGACTTCCCGGGGTCGATCTTCTTTCCTTTTCTCCCCGGTACGTCGGGGAGGAGCCTCTTGTCGTGAGCTACTGCTGTTGTTGGGACCTCGAGCCCTGGAGTCCCGGGCCCTGTTGGCAGCTTCCCTCTCCTCGTAGTCCATGTATGCTCGGGCCTTATCGAGGAGGGCATCAAAAGTCGGAGGTGGCTCAATACCCACAGCCTTTCTGAATTCTGTGTCGGGGAGGAGACCCCTCTCCAGCAAGTATCTTTTCATGTGATCCGCGCAGGGGACCTGTATTGCTTCTCGGTTGAAGCGGTTGATGAACTCCCTCAAGATTTCATCCTGTCTTTGGATGATGGCCTCGAGGGCTGCCTCGGTCTTGGGATGGCGCCGAAAAGCTGTGAAGGAACTGATGAACTGGTTCTTCAGGTTCTGCCACGATGTGATTGAGCCCGGGGCGAGTCCTTTATACCAGTCCATGGCCGCCTTCCTGAGAGTCGTGGGGAAAAGACGGCACTTGATGGGCCCCACGACATTATGATAGTGGAGCATGGCTTCGAACCCGTCAATGTGGTCGACCGGGTCCGCTACTCCGTCATACTCCTTCAGATGCGGGGGCTTCTCCATGCCCGGGGGGATGGGTGCGTCCATGATGGCCTGCGACAGGGGACCGCGGGGGTCGTCCTCGTCGCTCCTCTCCGGAGAAAGAGATGGGGACCTGTAGTTTTGTCTGGCACGGTGGTCGTGCTGAGTTTCCCTCGAGCGTGATGCTCGGTGGTTGAATGTCACACGCCCGTCCCCCGCGTGCCTCTTGTCGTGCCGTGACGGGTCGCGACTGGGTTCTCCGGCAGGGATGGCGGGCTGTCTCTCATAGTAGGGCCGCCTCTGCTTCGGCCGGGGAGAGGGGCTCCTGGAGTTCTCCCTGTAGTGTCTCCGCGGGGGAGAAGGGTGTCGAACTTCTGTGACCCGAGGAGGTGGAGAATGTGGCCTCTGATGCCTCCTCGGGGGTCGTCGATCATCTTCAAGTGCCCTTAGTCTTTCTCCTTGGGCGAAGATGAGATAGTTCGTCTGATTAATGGCCGCGAACAGTGCCTGAGTCGTGGCATCTTCCCCCGTGGGAACTGGTACTTCATGGAACCGGGTAGCTCTGTAATGAGCGAGAGCTACCGGGTCGTCTTCAAGTAGTGGTGGGGTCGGGGAGGATGATGCAGTAGCCCCGTCCCTGTAGGAGGAAGCTCCAGGGGCGGTCGTCACAGGAATGGTGCTGTGGCCGGGATCACCGAGGTTATCGAGGCGTCCATTCTTGTCCGTGGTACCGTTATTAGTGTCAGCGACACGGACGTGCTGCTCGTCGCAAGCTGGATCAGCCATGACAGGTAGTTGAATTGAGCTCTGGTCTTTTGAGTTGTTTGTTAGACGGGGAAGCTAGTTTCCCACAGACGGCGCCACCGATCTGACCTGATCAGAAATGGACCGTCACGGCTGGCTCCGAGCAGAAATCTTTTTGGACGAAGTGGGGGGGGTACCTGCAAGGCACTCCGATGCTGAAGTAAGTAGGAGTACAAGCAGATAATAGCAAGTGTAAGGTTAGAATGATGAATACCTGACCCTCTGGAAGCAGAGGGTATTTATAGCCCCCAGCGCTGGGCCAAGATTCCTTCATTGGGCCGGGCAGGTTTGGCCCAATGGAGGAACTGCCAGGTTCTACGTGCGTAGTGGGGACCCGCGCGTGGTCCCCTTCCTGGATGTTCTGCGTGAAGTGCGGGCGGACGGAGACGCGGTCTTTTCGGGGTATCATTGGGGGAATAGTTGACTGAGTCTGCCCTAGCTGGGGTGCTCGAGGTAATGTCGAGCTGGACCTCAGGATGTGGTGCTGGACCGCAGCATGTCGAGCTGGAGGTGTGCTGTCGAGCCTGCGACTACCCGTCGGGCACGGTCGTACTCTTTGGTCGGCGTGGCCCTTGTAAGTCCATTTGGACTGGGCCTTTGCAATGCTTTTGGGCCTGTCGGGCCCAGTCCAGAACAAAAACTATAGGATGAAGAATACATTTGATAATCCGATAAAAATCATAGTGCACTCTTCATTTTCAGTTATAACTGAATTCTGTAATGTAAAAAGTATTTATAAAAAGGAATTAACAGTTGCATTTATAGTTACAACTGTTTGACCTGCTATAGCAGGTCACTTACTGCTAGAACTGATACATGTCAGTCATTTACAAGAGTTTTAATATAAACTATATATTTCTCTTACAAAAAAGAGATCAATTTCCATATGCTTGGTTCTTGAGTGCATGATGGGATTATGAGTTAGCATCACTGCACACTGGTTATCACAAAGAACCATAAGATGCTGAGTAGGAACACATAGCTCAGTTAAGAGAGTCTGAAGCCACAAAAGATTAGTTGCGGCCTGAGCTAGACTTTTGTATTCAGCTTCTGTGCTGGATCTGGCAACCAGGGTTGCTTCTTGGACCACCGTGAAACTAGGTTTCCCCCAAAATAGATTGCTGCTCCAGATGTACTTCTTCTATCATCTGGGTCTGAGGCTCAGCCTGCATCACAGAAGACCTGAAGAGAATGAGGCTGAGATGGAGCATGAGGGGACAAATGAAGTCCATACTAGATGTTCCTTTGAGATACCTGGGTATTCTCTTTACTACAATCTAGTGTGTTTCCAGAGGATGAGACATAAATTGCCAGACTTTATTAAATGCATAGGCAATATCAAGTCTTGTTATGGTGGCATATTGAAGAGCCCCAACTACTGACCCATACATAAAAGGATCATCAAGAGTAAGAGATCCAATTTTGGTAAGTTTGCAAGAGAACTGCATAGGAGTGTTGACAGAACTAAAGTCATCCATATGAGTTCTCTGCAGGAGATCCCTGATATATTTAGTTTGAGTAAGTAGCATAGAGCTCTGAGCAGCAGGTTTAACTTCAATGCCAAGAAAATAATCCAAATCTCTAAGGTGTTTGAGAGAGAAGTCAGAATTTAGTTTCTTGATGACAAAGGTGAGCAAGGCAGTGTTACTGTTGGTGATGATCATATCATCAACATACACTAGCAGATAGACAGTGTGGCCATTTGAGGCATAGATGAACATGGATGGATCACACTTGCTAGGCTTGAAGTGTAGTTTGACAAGGGCTGCCTGTAATCTTTCAAACCACTGCCTAGGGGCCTGTTTCAAGCCATATAAGGCATTGTGAATTTTGCACACAAGAGAAGGATTGGAGGTAACAAAGCCAGGAGGTTGTTCCATATACACCTCTTCATGGAGCAAGCCATTTAGAAAGACATTATTAACATCAAGTTGCTGGATAGACCATTTGTGAGTAACGACAATAGTAAGAATAAGTCTGGTGGTGATTGGTTTTAAAACAGGAGGTCATATCTAATGCAGAGTGAGATATCAACTGTATCTCTCTATGTCGACGATCTCTCAGCACAACATAAACAACACGGAGGTGTCAGCGCGCTAAGCGGGCTGCACAATATTTATACATTAAATCGACCTAAACTACGATAAGTGCGATATCTACGCTTAGCGGGCTTCAAAGCTTTGGTTCTTCCAAAATAGTAAACGCAAGCAGCATGCTACAAAATGCGTTGAGCGCCACTCGCGCTTAGCGGCCTCCTGTGCGCTAAGCGGGCTCTCCTAGACAGCAAGTCCCAAAACTGATCTTTTATTCTGGAAACAAGCATCCGGAGTTGTGGCTTTGACACCTTATTCCTCGATGCTCCAAATATGCGACAAATACCTACAAAATAGACTAAAACTATCAAACGGTACACTCTTTACATAAAAACACAATTATTCACAAAGTAAACGTATTTACAAACAAAGCGGGGAAATATTCAAAGAATATCAACAAAAGTATTGATGATTGCAACAAAAATTATATACAAAAATAGCTACAATATGCACTTATCAAACTCTCCCCAACATGAACTTGTTTGTCCTCAAACAAGGCCAAACAAATCAAAGAACAAATAAACAATAATCATAAAATCACGAATCAACAGGTTTTTAAAACTGAAAACAAATATATGGTTCAAAAATAAAAACCTACACACAAGGCAAAACTTACCACTAAACTACAATGATAACATGAAAATGAAAAAACTCCTAAATACAAAGCACATGTCAAAAATTCTAAAACAATACAATATTCACAAGTGAATCACACCTAGCACACACTTCATCGGTAGATGAAAAATGCAAACATGAGGTGCTTAACTCTCACTCAACAATCTTGCTAACAATAATTAAATTATGCATTCATCAAAGCAAATTTATATTGAAAAGCACAAAAGCAAAATCACAAGGGCTTAAAGGGTTGTAATGTGGCTTGGGTAACAAGGAAGGGATAATATCTAGAGGTAATTGAAAAAAAACAACCATGCTTAATCCCATGGGAGTGATCAATTCGCAAAGTCTCAAGCATCGCTCAATCAACTTTTTCAACTATCTCAATTGTTACACAAACACGCATCACTTATTTGTACTTTTTTTCTTTTTCAAAACTTTTTCTCTTTTTTCTTTCTTTTTCTTTTTCAATAATTTTTTTCCACCACGCAATTTATTTTCAACCTCAAACAACCATCTTATGAACAAGCACCATTTCTCTCCCCAATTTAAACACGACCACACATAGTGACAAATTGCTCCCACTTTCTAAGGCAAAGAAAACTTCAACCATAATACATGGTTGGGGTTAAGTACCAACAAACGACATTAGAATCCATGATGAATTCTAACTAAAAGGCTCAAAGGGGTTCACAAATGATCGCTCACTCACAAGGTGAATTACTTTTGCTTAGGTGGTTTTTCTCAAAATCGAACAAAATGCCTTGATAATTTCATGCTTTCATACGAATCAACATAAATGCAAGATTAAACATAATAAAATTGAGTTAAGACAAGATTGTCAAACTCCCATGCATATAGTAAACAATGGAAAGCAACATCGCAAGGGGTTTAGTCCTAAAGTGATTCAAAAGTGAACATAAATTGCAATAGAATGAATGACATGAAAATTTATACAAAAGAAAAGTCTCTTAAACATGCTATGTTCTAGAAAGCGATAAATTAGTACCTGATGTGTACCAACTTCAAAACACTATCATTACCATACATCCGCAAGTTGAAACGTATAGACTTGGAAAATCGCCTTAAAATTCCTCAAGAAATCGAACCAAATTTAGAGTCCAAATAACAAACAAAAGAATTAGAAAAATAAATCTATTATTTATTAATATAAAAAGCCTAGATGAGAGTGGGAAAAAGGAAAGCAAGTGAAAAATTTAAAAGAATTCACTAGCTCTACACAGCAGGGCGCGCTAAGTGGCCTGGAGCGCACTTAGCGCGCTACACCAGATGCAGAAAAACAGGACAACAGCATCTGGTGCAGTTGTTATGCAACTCTACAAGCACCTACACACTTTATGTACAGAATATTTACAACATACAAACTTCCACAACCTAAACACAACAAGCTTGCAGAAAAACACAAATTAACACAATGATACAAACAATTTGAAAGTGTATTAACAAGTTGAAAAGTGAAAATTTGAAATTTAAAAACTAATCCGAGTTCAACTTATTAAAATACAAGTCAACACATACATAAACGAATGCAAATAAAAAACAAATACAACGTGCTTGTTTTACGTCGTAAGCTCGACGCCTTTATTGTGCGAGCTAGTAAACTTCTCTCGTCATTCCATGGTATTATCACACCGTGCAAACCTAAAGAAAGTGTCCTAACATCCACATAACAAACGTTATGAAAACGAGACAATTCACAACAATACGTGAAAACAAAGAAAACACATATATATGCACAAGTATCATATACAAGTTAATGTACAATTTATATACAACATATACACTAATAACAAAACTTAAAAACAAAGAAACTATCGCAATGCAAAAACAATATAATCAATCCCTGGTAACGACACCATTTTTTGAAGCTGTAAAGCGGCAAGCAACAGAAGTTTTAGAAATATTTATCTGGGAATTTATCGTGTCCACAGAGACTGGTTATTGAATTGTCGTTCGAAAATCTCTCGCGTTTATGAGTTAGGGAAATGAATGTGTTTGTTTGTAAGATGCGGGAATTAAAAGTTATAGACATAAAAAGAATTTTATTCTTCGATTAGTGAAGAAATCTCGAGTTTGTATTTAGTCTACCCTATCAAATACTTAAACTTACTACTCAGTTTCACTTAACCTTAACTACTCGTCAATATCATCATGTATCGCTCACACAGAGGTCATCTCTAACACAAAGTGAGATATCAACCGTATCGCTCTATGTCGACGATCTCTCAGCACAACATAAACAACACAGATGCATTAAGAGTCGATACCTAAATGATTACTAAGCCTAAATATATCTCTATAATCTAAGCCTAGTAGATATTTATCCTAAGTCTGGATTCAATTTGTCCATCTCTGCAACATCTCAAACCCAAACCCTTAGCAAGCTAAAAAGGATAAACATCAATAAATATTTGTAAAGAAAGTTTCATACAACACCATGAGCAATAAATATACATATAATCAAGGTAAAGTTACATACAAAATCCAACAAATAATGGTTACAAAGAGAGAAAGAGGAGAGAAAACCAAATTTCCTGTGGTGTCAACATGATCCATCAAGCTCTTGACCCCGGATCATCCAATTTCAAGCCACAAATGTTGTTTTCTAATCTCTAAATATTAAAGAATGAAGGTGATGGAGTTTGGGAACAAATACCCCAAAAACCATAACCTAGAAAATGACTAAAATATGTTTTTATAAAACTATTCTCAGCAGACCGCGCTAAGCGGCCTCAGCGCACTAAGCGGGTTGCACAATATTTATACACTGGACTGGCATAAATCACACTAAGAGCGCTATCCGCGCTAAGCGAGCTTCAAAACTTTGGTTCTTCCAAAACAGTAAATGCAAGCAGCGGGCTACAAATGCACTGAGCGCCACTCGCGCTTAGCGGCCTCATGCGCGCTAAGAGGACTCTCCTAGAAAGCAAGTCTTAAAACTGATCTTTTCTTTTGGAAACGTGCATCCAGAGTTGTGCCTTTGACACCTTATTCCTCGATGCTCCAAATATGCGACAAATACCTACAAAATAGACCAAAGTTATCAAATGGTACACTATTTACATAAAAACACAATTATTCGCAAAGTTTACATATTTACAAATAAAGTCGGGAATTATTAAAAGAATATTAATAAAAGTATCAATAAGTGAAACAAAACTTATATACAAAAATAGCTACAATTTGCACTTATCATAGGGAAGAGCTCAAGGTAGGGAAATCTTGACTCATTGAACAGTACATCCTTGGAGATATAAAGCTTTCCACAAGGTGAGAGACATATATATCCCTTGTGAGAAGTAGAATATCCTAGAAACAAACATTCCTGAGACTTGAACTCCAGTTTGTATGCATGATAAGGTCTCAATAATGGAAAACAAGCACAGCAAAAAACTCTCAAAAATTTGTAATCAGGAAAAGTATGAAAGGGGAGAGTATAAGGTACTTTAAATTGAATGGTTGAAGTGGGAAGCATGTTAATGAGAAAGACTGTTGTTGAAAAGGCATAGTCCTAGTATGTTAGTGGTAAGGATGTTTTACTCTAGAGTGTTAAGCCTAGATCCACAATGTGCCTATGTTTCCTTTCCACAACACCATTTTGGTGGTGTGTGAGAGAGGGAATATGATTTTGTGCACGATCCCTAACTCAATAAGAAAATTGCTAAAACGACGAAATTCCCCACCCCAATTTGACTGAACAACTTTAATGGGAAATCCAACTTGCAGTTCAACAAGGGTTTTGAACTACTTGAAGACACTGAGAGCTCCAGCTTTGGATTTGAGAAAATACAACCAAGTAAACTTGGAGAAAGCATCAACATAAGATATATAGTAAGTAAACCTCTGAGCAGAAGTTTGGGGATAAGGCCTCCATAGATCATAGTAAATAAGTTCTAAAGGATATTGATAAGTGGTGTGTGAAGCAGGTGAATGCAGTATATGTGCTTTACCCGTGCAACAGGCAGAATATAAGTAGTCATGATTTTTATTGCTGAAAGAGAGATTACAACTTTGAAGCACCAATCTCAGGGTGTTAATGTTGGGGTGGCCTAGTCTTAAGTTCCATACATTGGATAAAGTAGGGGAAATACTAACAGAATTAACAGAAGGTACAATTTTATTAGATGAATATAAAGACTTAGCAGTTATAGAGACATTAAGTAGGGGAAACTCATAGAGTCCATCTAAACCAACATGATCAGCCAGCAGAATAGCATTAGACACCTGAGATTTCACAAAGCATGTGTCAGTTGTGAACACGAAATAAACATGATTGTCACGAAAAAACTGACTGACACTTATGAGATTTTTGGTAATAAAAGGCCCATGTAATGGATTATTAAGTATGAGAGGTGTGTGAGGGTTATTTTGAGAAAGGAAGCCAACTTAATTTATGACTAAGACTTGACCATTTCCTATGTAAATTTGTTCATGCACTTCAAAAGGTGTAACTTGTTGCAAGTTACTAGCATCATTGGTGACATGATTTGAAGCCTGAGTCAGGATACCAGGAAGTAGCAGAGGTAGATAAAGGTGATGGGAGAAGGATAAGTAGTTTGCTGGTCTTGCATGAGTAGCTTGAGGTCTTGTCCACACGCTAGTAGGAAATTGTCCATAAGGAGCCTGAGGAGTCTGCCAGGGAACATCAACATAGGGATTGCCACTATATGAGGAAGGTTGAAACTGTTGATTGAACTTGTGCCAATAGTTAAGAGTTGGATGTCTAACTTTGGAACATACTTGACACTGGATATTGGAGTTCCTGACACCTCTTCCTTTACCACCACGACCTCCTTTATTGGATCAGCCACCTCTAATGTTGGAAAACTCAGGTTCAGCTTGAGATGGAGCCATCTGAGAGGGAGTAGAATCAGTGTTGCCAGATTTATGAGTTTCAGGAGAAGGAGACTGTGGTTGAGCATGTGTAATATTGAGAGAACCAAGATCAAGCACAACTGGCTTTTTGAATTTGTTCAGGCGTAATTCAAGTGAAATTAAGAGGATTTCAACTTCATCCCAATCTATATCACCAAATTTACTCTCAACCACTGACACTACAGGAGCATACTCACTAGGAAGTCCTTCAAGAATTACATCAATATGGTGAGAAATTGGAATATGATCTCCAATGGAAGCCAACGAATCTACAATCATGTGAATTTCCAACAAGTAATCAGAAGCTGACTGTGAATCAAGAGTTAGGGCATGTAATTGTACACAAAGTTGAAGAGCACGTGCACGAGTTGGTTTTTAAAAATAACCGAATAATTGATCCCAGAGTTGATGCGAGTGAGAGCATCCAAGGACACGACATTGAATTTCGCTCGAAAGCGTCGATTGAATCCAAGAAAGCACTAATTGATCTTTCTGAAACCAAAGCGAGTACATAGGACTTATCGTACCTTGACGACGAGCTTTGTTGTCCACGAATTTGGGAGGAATACGAGTGCAAATGATAAGACTTATGAGATTGTGCGCATTGATGTAAGGCTCCAATTGTTGGCGCCAGAGATGGAAGTTCTTCTCATCGAGCTTGTGCACAATCTTGAGAGAGAAATTTAAACAGCGTGAGTCACCAGTCGCAACCATGGACAGTGAGTTTTACGATGTAACGTGAGCGGAAAATGATGATTCCGGTGGAGTAGACGACATGGATCGAACCTTACTATAGTGCACTCATCATTTTTAGTTATAACTGAATTCTGTTATGTGAAAAGTATTTACAAAAAGGGATTAACAGTTGCATTTATAGTTACAACTGTGTGACCTGCTATAGCAAGTCACCTACTGCTAGAATTGATACATGTTAGTCATTTACAAGAGTTTTAATAGAGATAAACTATATATTTCAACTATACTATAATATAATCATTTCTTAATAGTTATGGTGGGCATGATGTTGTAACCGGCTTTAAAATGAGAGTCGTCCCCCTTAATTTTTATCTTTGGGAAGGGAATATAAAGGATATCGCTAATTTGGTCAGAGATTCTAAGTTGTTGGACTCGTTCTTAGACGAAGGGAAGGTGTTAGGCACCCCTCATCTACCTTGTTCACAAGGATACTAGGGTTTAGAATTACGGGTTAGGAAATAGGGTTTTATTTTTTATTAGGGGAACTCACCACGATTTTAGTCGTATGTCTATGTATTCTCTTACGAGGAATTAGAGTCTCAATTCGTAGTTTGCAGTTGGTTGGTGTTTTTTATGGATTACAAAATGTTTCAAATTTCCATATACTAAGTCTAGGTGTGGGAATAGTGGAGTTGTCAAACGAAGTTCGTGGTCGACTTAAAAGCATCCTCATAATCCTTTTTGAAAATTATTTTAAATTAATTAAGTTATTAAGAAAAAAAGGTTTGATGTTGGTTAAGTATTTTTTAAATATATTAATATATACAAAAAATATTTTTAATGCATGGCAAAAAAAATTTTAATACAATAAAAATATTTTGGATGGATTAGAAAATAAATATTTGATTTTTAATAATAATGGTAAAATAATATTAGAATTTATAAATATACTAAATTATAAAAATAATAATTATAATAATAAAAGAAATTTAAAAGAACGTAGGGGGTGTATTTTGTGTTGAGCTAGTAAAACAGGGGGTATGGGAAGTAGGGCTCTGAATTTAGATATTGAATTAAGGCTCAAATGTATGAGGGGGTGAGTAATTGCACATGTCAGTAAAAGTGGGGGGTTTGGTCAGCAAGGCCCCAAGTCCAAATGTTGGACTTGGCCCAATAGCGCCAAGGGGGTACAATTTTCTAATGCAATAGTAAAATAAAAATAGGGGTGGTGTGATCAGCAATGGGCTAGGACCAGTGTTTGACAAATGTTTGAGAGTCTGTTTAGACTTCATGCAGGCGAGTGAACGACGTTATAATCGGTGCACAAATCAGGAGCGTTTGATGATGATCTAAAGGTTGTGATGTGAAGCGCGCGATGAGGTTCATGGACGCACAAACACAAATTCAGAGAGCATTTATAAAAGCAAATCATTGGACTGGGAGCCCATTTTTCTCTTCCTGTCTCTCTCTCTCTACAATTCCCCTTCTCACTAAACAAAACCTAGAGAGAGAGAGAGGCTTTGACCCCTCTCTAGAACTCAGGCGGTCGGAAATTGTCTTGGTTGTAACGCCCGTAATTTAATTAATTATTTAATTAAATTATTATTTTGGAATATTTAGGAAGTTGTGGTATAATTAAATTGGATTTATAATATTATGTGGTGAAATAATATTAGAAGTGTAATATTATTTAATGTGCGCTTATTTTGAGAGTGTAGAAGTAATAAGGGGGTGTAGGTTTTGAGCCCAATAAGAAATAAGGAATAATGGAATAATAGGGTTATTTTATTATTTGTGAGAAGGAAGAGAAGAAAGAAGCAGTAGAAAGAAATAAGGATTTGGAAGAGAACGTGAAGTTGCTGGAAAAAATGGAAAACGGCAAGAACGAAGATTCAACCCGGAAATTGTAGAGCGACCTTCAATCCAAGGTAAGGGTGGGGTTCTGACTTTATAATTGGGTTCATGATGTTTGATATGTGGGGTTAGAGGTTATTGTTGTTTTGTTCTTGAATTAGATATGTATGATGATGTATGATGAAGATTTGATGAATTTTAGATGAATAATGATGTCATGATGTTGTGTAATTGATGTAGTATTATAGGTTAATGTTAGGTGATGAATTACCATGATTATAATAAGGTTTGTAGGGCTGTAACATGATTCTCGTAGTTTAAATACAGAGGAAAATGCAGAATTTGTGCAGAATGTAACAGGATGCATCGACCTCAAAGGCTATGTGTCGATATAAGGAGGATGAGAGACTCAGGATGAGTCGACACGAAGAGAGAATGCATCGATACATGATCGTTGCAAGACTCAAGATGAGTTGATCGGTGAGAAGCATGTGTAGATACATGTTGTGTTTGAGACCAGGATGAGTCGATCCATAAGGAGGATGTGTTGACTCATAATGTACAAATGAATCAGTGTGCTTCGATCCATAGGGTTTTGCGCCGACCCTTAATGACTGATTTTTGACAGATTCAATTTCAATTGTTGTAACTTGAGTTTTAGGATGCTATTTGAGGTGTCATTCGAAGCTTTGATTAACTAACGCGATGAACTTTATTCTGGATGATTAAAATGATGAGTAAGAAGTGTAATCCTAGTAGCCAATTTCGGATTTAGGATTAATTCCCATGTTGGTCGTTGTGCTGATTTTTAAACAGAATGATGAATAGGAGATGTTTAGAGACTGTTGTTTGGATTATGACAGTAGAATTAGTGACAGTAACGAAGTAAACCTACAGAATAACAGTATGGATTACTGTATTATTGATATATAGCTGAGTTATTAGTGAGATGTTATTACTAAAGTTATGTTTGACGATTATGATGAATAAATGACGTGTGATAAATAAATGATGTTTAATAAATTATTTTGATGATATGAGATGTTGATGACGAGACGTTGAGATGTTAATTGAGATGTTTATGAGATGTGGTTGATTTGTGATGTTGTTATTTTGAGATGTTACTTGAGATGTTTTGAGATGATTGAGATGTTGTTATTTTTGAGATGTTGTTATTTTGAGATGTTTGAGATGATTTGAGATGTTGTTGACTTGGGTGTTAATATTACATTCATGTTTGAGTCGCATACATTGCATTTTTGAGATGGAGCTTATGCTCGTTGAGATGGCCTGGATTGGCAAATTTTGAGATGAAGGCTTATGCCTTGTTGATGCCTCTATTAATTGGCAGATTTTTGAGATGGGAGTTCTGCTCCAATGGTACCACATGCATTTGCATTGTATTGAGTCGCATTATAAGAGTGAATGATAAAGTGTATTTTGATGTTGATGAATGTGTATATATGTTGTGATTGTTGTTGATTATGAGATGAGAAGTGGTGATGTTATTGATCTAATTTAATATATTAATTATCATGCGCTTTGTTATATTGTTAGATATCTCACCCCTTATGTTTGAATGTTGCCCTTATGTTGGTAACGTGCAGGTAATCGCGAGTGATGGTTGTATACCTTCAATAGTTCGAGTCGGTGTCATTGCTCTGATATGTAACACTCGGGGGGATGAACGCTTGCTGATTTTAGATTGTTGTTTTTCAGTTGTTGAACTTTAAATTAATGATTATTGAATATGAGATGTTTCGTAGTTGCTTCTTTGTTTAAAGATGTTATTGAAGAATTCTGCTGCGTAGATGTTGAATTATTTGATTAAAGATGTTATATTGATGGTTCATCCGATGTTTGAAAAAGTGTTATATATCCACGATGAATGCAATGAATTTTGTTAGAAGAATTTATGACGTCCCGATTCATTTGTATGATTGAAATTTTATAACTCTGATTTATTTTGCATAATTGCTTGGGGTAGAATTGGGGTGTTACAAAGTTGGTATCAGAGCAAAAGGTTGGTCTAACCTTGTCGTCGAGTCGTAGTTGTCTAACAATCGAGTATTGTTATTTTGATGTTCTAATCGTTGTTGATGTTATAGTGAGAAGTTAAGATGGCTGGAAGGAATGATGTTGCTCTTGCTGCTGCTTTAGAAGCAATGGCTCATGCGATGGAAAATCAGTCGAATGCTGACGGGAATGCTGGATCTCGTAGCTTGGCGACTTTCCAAAGAGAGAATCCACCTACGTTCAAGGGAAAGTACGATCCTGACGGAGCATTAGAATGGTTGAAAGAGATAGAGAGAATCTTTCGCGTGATGGATTGCACCCCAGCGCAGAAGGTTCGTTATGGGACTCATATGTTAGCAGTCGAGGTTGATGACTGGTGGATAGAGACTTGTCGGAAGTTAGAAGCTGCAGGTGAGAATGTCACTTGGGCTGTGTTCCGTAGGGAGTTTTTGAGGAAGTTTTTTCCTGAAGATGTCTGTGGTAAGAAGGAAATTGTGTTCCTTGAGCTGAAGCAAGGAAATCTGTCTGTTATTGAGTATGCTGCCAAGTTTGCTGAGTTGGCCAAGTTCTATCCGCATTACACTGAGGAAAATGCTGAGTTTTCAAAGTGTATTAAGTTTGAGAACATGTTACTCCCGGAGATTAAGAAAGCAGTTGGATATCAGAAAATTCGTGTCTTTGCTGATTTGGTTGATAGCTGCAGAATTTATGAGGAGGATAATAATGCTCATTACAAGATTATTAGTGAGAAGAGGGGTAAGCACCCACAAAATGTGGCAATCCTTATGATGCCCCAGCTGGTAAGGGTAAACAGAGAGTTGCTCATGGTCAGAGGACTAGTGGGGGAGATGCTCCTGCTGGTGTGGTTTATTTTGTGTGGGAAATCTGGGCACAAGAGTAATGTGTGCACTGCTGAAGTGAAGAGGTGTTACCGTTGTGGTAAGAACGAACATGTTGTATCTGAGTGTGAACACAAGAATGTGATATGTTTCAACTGTAGAGAGGAAGGGAACATTGGTAGTCAGTGTCTGAAACCGAAGAGGGCTCAGTCAAGTGGTAAGGTGTTTGCTTTAGTGGAGGATCAGACAGCTGCCGAGGACAGACTTATTAGAGGTACACGTTTCATTAATAGTACTCCTTTAATTACTATTATTGATACTGGTGTTATGCATTGTTTTATTGTTGTTGATTGTGTTGAAATATTGGGTCTTGTGTTGTCTTCTTTGAATGGAGAAATGGTCGTCGATACTCCAGCCAAGGGGTCGGTGACTACTTCTTTTGTGTGTGCTAAGTGTCCCTTGTCGATCTTCGACAGAGAGTTTGTTGTTGATTTGGTTTGTTTACCGTTAAGAGGTTTGGATGTGATTTTGGGTATGAACTGGTTAGAGCATAATTGTGTTTATATTAACTGTTATGACAAGTCGGTGAAGTTTTCTACTCCTGAAGAAGAGGAAGATGGTTTGTTGTCTGCTAGACAGTTGAGGAGGTTGATGCAAGAGGAAGCACATATGTTTTCATTGATGGCGTCGCTATCTGTAGAGACTCAAGCTGTAATTGAGGAATTGCAGGTGGTGTGTGAATTTCCTGAAGTTTTCCCTGATGAGATTCTTGATGTACCGCCAGAGAGAGAAGTTGAATTTGCTATTGATCTTGTACCTGGTACCAGACCTGTGTCTATGGCACCATACAGGATGTCTGCATCTGAGTTGTCAGAGTTAAAGAAGTAATTGGAAGATTTACTTGAGAAGAGGTTTGTAAGACCAAGTGTATCGCCGTGGGATGCTCCAGTGTTGTTAGTGAAGAAGAAAGATGAAAGTATGAGGCTTTGTGTTGATTATAGACAGTTGAATAAGGTGAAAATTAAGAACAAGTATCCGCTTCCAAGAATAGATGACTTGATGGACCAATTGGTGGATGCTCATGTGTTTAGCAAGATTGATTTGAGGTCGGGTTACCATCAGATTAAAGTGAAGGATGAAGATATTCAGAAGACGGCTTTCAGAATGCATTATGGACATTATGAGTATTCAGTGATGCCTTTCGGTGTTACTAATGCGCCGGGAGTATTCATGGAATATATGAATCGTATCTTTCACACTTATTTGGATCGGTTTGTAGTGGTGTTCATTGATGATATTTTGATTTACTCTAAATCAGAAGAAGAGCATGTTGAACATTTAAGAGTAGTATTGCAAGTTTTGAAAGAGAATAAGTTGTATGCAAAGTTGTCCAAGTGTGAATTTTGGTTAAAAGAGGTTAGTTTTCTTAGTCATGTGATTTCAGGTAGTGGCATTATTGTAGATCTATCGAAGGTTGATGTTGTGTTGCAATGGGAAACTCCAAACTCTGCTACTGAGATTAGAAGCTTCTTGGGATTAGCTGGTTATTATAGAAGGTTTATTGAAGGGTTTTCTAAGTTCTGACTTCCATTGACTAAGTTAACTTGTAAAGGTAGATCTTTTGTTTGGGATGTTCAGTGTGAAGAAATTTTTACAGAATTGAAGAAGAGGTTGACGTCGGCTCTGATTTTGACGTTGCCTAATCCAGGAGAGCCTTTTATGGTTTATTGTGATGCTTCTAAGATGGGTTTAGGAGGTGTGCTTATGCAGAATGGTAAGGTAGTTGCTTATGCGTTAAGGCAGTTGAGGACTCATGAGAAGAACTATCCTACGCATGATTTAGAGCTTGCTGCAGTTGTCTTTGCGTTGAAGATTTGGAGGCATTATCTTTATGGTTCTAGATTTGAAGTGTTTAGTGACCATAAGAGCTTAAAGTATTTGTTTGATCAGAAAGAGATGAATATGAGGCAACGAAGATGGTTGGAATTGTTAAAGGATTATGATTTTAGTTTGAATTATCATCCAGGAAAAGCAAATGTGGTAGCTGATGCATTGAGCCGAAAGACTTTACACATGTCAGCAATGATGATTAAAGAGTTGGAATTGATTAAGCAGTTCAGAGATATGAGCTTAGTTTGCGAGGTTACTCCGCAAAGTGTTATGTTGGGTATGTTGAAGATTAATAATGAATTTTTAGACAGTATCAGAGAAGCTCATAAGTTAGATGTGAAACTAGTAGATTTGATGGTTGGGATTGATCAACTTGAGAATAGTGATTTTAAGCTAGATGAGCAAGGTGTGTTGAGATTTCATAATCGGATTTGTATTCCTGATGATGTTGAGATGAAGAAAGTGATATTTGAAGAGAGTCATAGAAGTAAGTTGAGTATTCATCCAGGAGCTACAAAGATGTATCAAGATTTGAAAGGTTTATTTTGGTGGCCTGGGATGAAGAGTGATGTGGCTTGATTTGTGTATGCATGTTTGACTTGTCAGAAGTCGAAAGTTGAACATCAGAAGCCTGCAGGATTAATGCAACCGTTGGAAGTTCCGGAATGGAAATGGGATAGCATTTTAATGGACTTTGTGACAGGGTTGCCTAGTACTTCAAGAGGACATGATTAAATTTGGGTGATTGTTGATAGGCTTATGAAGTCAACTCATTTTATTCCTATTAACATCAGTTTTCCAGTGTCGAATTTGGCTGAGATTTATACTAGTGTGATTGTGAAGCTGTATGGTGTTCCTTTGTGCATTGTGTCAGATAGAGATCCAAGATTTACTTCTGATTTTTGGAAGAGTTTGCAAGAAGCGTTGGGTTCTAAGTTGAGGTTGAGTTCAGCGTATCATCCTCAGACATATGGTCAGACTGAATGGACAATTCAATTGTTAGAAGATTTGCTGAGGGCATGTGTCCTTGAGCATGGAGGTTTGTGGGATACTTATCTTCCTTTGATAGAGTTCACGTATAATAACAGTTACCATTCTAGTATTGGGATGGCACCTTTTGAAGCGTTGTATGGTCGAAGATGTGGAACTCCGTTATGTTGGCATGAATCTGGTGAAAGTGTAGTACTTGGACCTGAACTTGTTCGTGAGACTACTGAGAAAGTGAAGTTGATTCGAGAAAAGATGAAAGCTTCACAAAGTAGACAGAAGAGTTATCATGACAAGCGAAGGAAAGATTTAGAATTTCAAGCTGGTGATCATGTGTTTTTGAGAGTTACACCTGTGACTGGTGTTGGGCGAGCATTGAAGTCTAAGAAGCTCACTTCTCGTTTTATTGGACCGTATCAGATTTCAGAGAGAGTGGGGAATGATGCTTATAGAGTGGCTTTACCGCCTAATCTTTCGAATTTTCATGATGTGTTTCATGTGTCGCAACTTCGGAAGTATATTTCAGATCCATCTCATGTGATTCATATGGATGATGTGCAAGTACGGGATAATCTTAGGGTGGAGACGATGCCTGTACGGATCACGGATTGTGAAATGAAGACTCTGAAGGGTAAAGAGATTGCTTTGGTTAAAGTGGTTTGGCTAGGAGCTGCCGGAGAAAGCATGACTTGGGAGTTGGAGAGCAAGATGCGAGACTCCTGCCCTGAGTTGTTTGATTGAGGTAAATTTTCGAGGACAAAAATATTCTAAGTGGGGGAGAGTTGTAACGCCCGTAATTTAATTAATTATTTAATTAAATTATTTTTTGGAATATTTAAGAAGTTGTGGTATAATTAAATTGGATTTATAATATTATGTGGTGAAATAATATTAGAAGTGTAATATTATTTAATATGGACTTATTTTGAGAGAGTTGAAGTAATAAGGGGGTGTAGGTTTTGAGCCTAATAAGAAATAAGGAATAATGGAATAATAGGGTTATTTTGTTATTTGTGAGAAGGAAGAGAAGAAATAAGCAGTAGAAAGAAATAAGGATTTGAAGAGAACGTGAAGCTACTGAAAAAAGTGGAAAACGGCAAGTACGAAGATTCAACTCGGAAATTATAGAGCGACTTTCAATCCAAGGTAAGGGTGGGGTTCTGACTTTATAATTGGGTTCATGATGTTTTATATGTGGGGTTAGAGGTGATTGCTGTTTTGTTCTTGAATTGGATATGTATGATGATGTATGATGAAGATTTGATGAATTTTAGATGAATAATGATGTCATGATATTGTGTAATCGATGTAGTATTATAGGTTAATGTTAGGTTATGAATTACCGTGATTATAATAAGGTTTGTAGGGCTGTAACATGATTCTCGTAGTGTAAATACAGAGGAAAATGTAGAATTTGTGTAGAATATAATAGGATGCATCGACCTCAAAGGCTATGTGTCGATACAAGGAGGATGAGAGACTCGGGATGAGTCGACACGAAGAGAGGATGCGTCGATACATGATCGTTGCAAGACTCAGGATGAGTCGATCTGTGAGAAGCATGTGTCGATACATGCTGTGTTTGATACCAGGATGAGTCGATCCATAAGGAGGATGTGTCTGCTCATGATGTACAGATGAATCAGTACTCGTCGATCCATAGGGTTTTACGTCGACCCTTAATGACTGATTTTTGACAGATTCAGTTTCAATTGCTGTAACTTGAGTTTTAGGATGCTGTTTGAGGTGCTGTTCGAAGCGTTGATTAACTAACGCGATGAAATTTATTCTAGATGATTTAAACGATGAGTAAGAAGTGTAATCCTAGTAGCCAATTTCGGATTTAGGATTAATTCCCGTGTTGGTCATTGTGCTGATTTTTAAACAGAATGATGAATCGGAGATGCTTAGAGACTGCTGTTTGGATTATGACAGTAGGATTAGTGACAGTAACAAAGTAAACCTACAAAATAACAGTATGGATTACTGTATTATTGATATACATCTGAGTTATTAGTGAGATGTTATTACTAAAGTTATGTTTGAAGATTATGATGAATAAATGACGTGTGATAAATAAATGATGTTTAATAAATTATTTTGATGATATGAGATGTTGATGACGAGACGTTGAGATGTTAATTGAGATGTTTATGAGATGTGGTTGATTTGTGATGTTGTTATTTTGAGATGTTACTTGAGATGTTTTGAGATGATTGAGATGTTGTTATTTTTGAGATGTTGTTATTTTGAGATGTTTGAGATGATTTGAGATGTTGTTGACTTGGGTGTTAATATTACATTCATGTTTGAGTCGCATACATTGCATTTTTAAGATGGCGCTTATGCTCGTTGAGATGACCTGGATTGGCAAATTTTGAGATGAAGGCTTATGCCTTGTTGATGCCTCTATTAATTGGCAGATTTTTGAGATGGGAGTTCTGCTCCAATGGTACCACATGCATTTGCATTGTATTGAGTCACATTATAAGAGTGAATGATAAAGTGTATTTTGATGTTGATGAATGTGTATATATGTTGTGATTGCTGTTGATTATGAGATGAGAAGTGGTGATGTTATTGATCTAATTTAATATATTAATTATCATGTGCTTTATTATATTGTTAGATATCTCACCCCTTCTGTTTGAATGTTGCCCTTATGTTGGTAACGTGCAGGTAATCGCGAGTGAAGGCTGTATACCTTCAATAGTTCGAGTCGGTGTCATTGCTCTGATATGTAACACTCGGAGGGATGAACGCTTGCTGATTTTAGACTGTTGTTTTTCAGTTGTTAAACTTTAAATTAATGATTATTGAATATGAGATGTTTTGTAGTTGCTTCTTTGTTTAAAGATGTTATTGAAGAATTCTGCTGCGTAGATGTTGAATTATTTGATTAAATATGTTATATTGATGGTTCATCCGATGTTTGAAAAAGTGTTATATATCTACGATGAATGCAATGAATTTTGTTAGAAGAATTTGTGACGTCCCGATTCATTTGTATGATTGAAATTTTATAACTCTGATTTATTTTGCATAATTTCTTGGGGTAGAATTGGGGTGTTACATTGGTCGTGCCGTCCTCCTTGAACCCCCACCAACCACCCCTTTTCTCCAGTTTTCTGGTTGATATTCAACCGGAAACTTCAAACATCTAAAGCCCCTGTCGTAGATCTTCATCTGGGTTCGTAGAACCCTAACCAACCACAAACCCAGAACACACAACTGCTATGAACCCTAACCCTGATCTTCAAACAACCCTAAGAACCCTAACCCTAGGACCTAACAACCCTAACCCTAGAAAACCCAAAATTTCCCAGAAAAATAGTATTCAAACATCACAACATGATTAAGAGCCTTAAAGCTAAGTGATTTGTGTTACCTCTCTTGCTGTGATTCTGGTCGTATAGCTTTAATTTCCTGAATCCTCCTTCGGATCTCTCACTTCTTCTTCTTTTGCTTGCAGGTACCAAAGTGGTGGCAGTGTAGCAGCGTTGCGACGAAGAACTTTAGGGTTTCAGATATTGAAGTCCTAAACTTCTTTTCTTCTTCTTTTTGTCAACTTGTTCTTCTCAAATTCTTCTCTTCTTCTTCTTAGAAATTTTAGGTTCTATTTATAGTTTTAGGTTTTAGACAGATTAGCAATATGTTTATGATTGCCGTTATATTTGTAATTGTATTAGGAATTAGTAAGATTCAGGTCTGTTTTAGGGATTCTATTTGGATCTATAGTTGATTTAGAAAGATTTTGTTTGAGATTAGGGTTTTGCAATTTGTATTTGGACCTTGTTATTGTGTAGATTCGTTTTCAGTGAATAAAAACAAATATTAATCTCCATATCTAATTTAATCCAAGATTTAATTTTATGAAGATTTTGTTTCGTTTTAGTTTTAGATGCATTTTTCTTTGTTGAATTTGTACAGTATGCGTTTATTGGATCTGGTTTCTGGGCCTGAAGAAGAACAACGGGGCACTTAGGATTTCAAAAACCCTTAAATGAATTTGGTTGACCACAGTCAACGTGTTTAAAAAAAACAAAATAATTAGATTTAAAAATTATAATAATAATAATAATAATAATAATAATAATAATAATAATAATAATAATAATAATAATAATAACTATATACATAAAAATAAAATAATTTGTAAAACAAATCAGGCTTTTTGATAAATGGGCCAAAATTGTCCCACTATTGGGCCTCAAAAAAACACTTAATGGACCGCCCCAATAAAGACTATAATAACAAATTCTTTTAGGAAAAACACACACTCCCTTTCTATCTTGAACCGGGCTAGCAAAATTGTCTTAATGGGCCATCAGATTTTGATGGTCCATTTAAGACAATACACCCCCTCTTTATTAATTAGCAAACTTTTAACAAATCTTAATGGACCTAACTCTTAACATAAATCTAAACAATCTTTAATGGACACTAAAATAAGTCTTCCCTGTTATGCGGGATTGATAATAGTGATGATGAGTTATGACTTATTTTAGTTGATTTGTTTAATTGATAATAGGGATTGATACTACATGTCAAGACTAGTAATATTATTGATTAATTGAAGATATCATTTTAAGTTTCGGTTGGGATCCCGCTAAATTCAACTTTTAATTATTTTAGGTCAGCAAATGTGAAGCAACATCAAAAGAAGAGTGGCAAGAGCAATGCAAGTTTTGGCCAAAGTCACATCATCCAAGAACTTAGTAAGCTTCAAGTTCTTATTCTCTTACTAATTTACTTTATCTTGAATACCATTGCGAGCTTTTATCAAAATTACTAAGTCTTGGTTTCATTTGAGTATTTGAAATTCGAAGTAGCTTAAATATGAAATCTGTCATCAGAATATCAGATGAATAAAGCAGTCTATATATTAAAACATGCACTGTTAAATCATCATTATGCTGTTTTCAGAGTTTTGTTACCTGAAGAAGCCCTCCATAAATATCATACGCCAAGTTGCAGAAGCTGAAGAAACTGGAATTTGACTAGTTATTTAGTAGCATATGCAGCTTCTTAAAATTCAAGAGTGGATGAAGAGGTATTTTAGCTGTAGAGACACTATTTATCACTGAATATTGAATAATGTTTCGTAATTAAGTAGTAGATGTATTGTCATATTTTAGGCAATTTTGAAAGCAATTTTTGTCCTTGTAGATGAAATCAGGGCCACATTACTTGAACTGTTATACACCAATATGTATTTGAATTTTGCTTACCAATCTAATGCCTTTTTTTATCAGAAAACTTTGGCCTACTTGAAAACAGGGGCACATTGACATAGTATATGTTATTCTTTTTCTCACCAAAGCATCTAAAGGTTATTAAATTGATTTTTTTTTTTAACAATTAGATTTTGAAAATTTTTATTTATTTTAAATAATCATGTTTTGGAGAAAATTACGCAAATAACTATATTTCAGAAAACTCCACAAAAGAGGAGTCATCTCAATTGACGCATACACCTTAACTTAAAGGAGAAGCGTCATCTCACTTGGCGCCTAGGTGTTAAAAGTGTACCCTAAGCCAAGTGAGATGGCGCCTTAGTAGAAAGGGGGGCCATTTTTTTTTTTGTTTTTTATGTTAAATGCGGGATATTACGTAAACGATATAGGATCACGAAAATTCGACTTTTTATTTACACAAAACCATTACATAAAAAAAATTACACAATAGTTATTGGTCTCCCGGAACCCGGTAACGACCTGCGGTTCCGCATCCCCGTCCTCGCCTGTCCAGTGGTGGGTTTCGTCGCGTTTTCTGTTGTGGCAGGATCGATGATCCAGCGAAGTCAATGCGTTCCGGATCCATGAAATCAGTCAGATCTCCATATCTAGAAGATCCGCTTTGGTACAGTCGGTTACCTATAACCCTCAAAGTTTGGTCGTCTTGGTGGTGGGTGGGGTTCCATGGTTGGCCTATAGCACTGATCGTCTGAGTAAGGGGGTAGAAAGAAAATGAATTCTGGGGTGTTTGGTATTGGGAATGTTGGGTGCTTTGGTGATGTGGTGGTTGATGGTAAGTTGGGTCGATTGGGTCATATTCTTCGGAAAATCCCAGATCAGGACTAAGGTTAGATGTTGAGGGCCCCATATTGGTATATGGAGAAGACTTGAATTATGGGTGGGGCATGCAGGTGTATTAGTATTGTAATTGAAATTGTGGTTGGGTGTGGGCATATGGGGGTATTGGTATTGAGGTGGTGATTGTGGTTGGTTGTGGAGCATGTGGGTGTATTCGTATTATGGTGGTAATTGTGGTTGGGTGGTTGTGGATCTGTTTCGTCGGGGAGGTTGGTGGGAGGTTGATGTGTGTTGTGTTTGTTGTTGGGGAAATGATGGTTGTGCCCATTATGTTCGTGGGTCAACCAAATACCTTGGATGAGACACGTGCATTTCTGGGTTACTAACTGATCTGTACCAAGCTAAATATGGATTTGTGTGTCGCATATTATCATGGTTGAGGAAAACTGGAAATTGCAAGACATGTCGGTAACGCATCTGCCATATCTTACACCATTCTGGAGCAAAATCTTTTCAATTGGTAAGACCCCATTCAGCATCGACCCTTTTGAGATGCCACGGGGACAAACAAGTTGGATCACAGGGTATCTCTTGATGCATTCCAAACTGCATCTTGACACGGTCGTTGTGGTGCATCTCCACAATGTTGAACCGTATGATTGCAGTCTTTATGCTCCAAATTGTTGCATCCTTGGAGTTTGGTTCATTGTCCAAAACCAAATATGGTATCCAGATAAACTGTGGATAAAATTAAATCAGATTAATGAAAACGTAATAAATAAATAATTTAAAGGTAGAAAAGTTCAAAGGTATGACATACATCATTCGGGCCAAGGT
The DNA here is from genome assembly GCA_948472305.1 of Vicia faba. Lineage (NCBI taxonomy): Eukaryota > Viridiplantae > Streptophyta > Magnoliopsida > Fabales > Fabaceae > Vicia > Vicia faba. Next base: position 1,433,191,668 of record OX451741.1, on the reverse strand, counting down.
GATCCAATAGATTGCGATATAGAGAGATATTGAATCTTGGATTCTTGCCGTAATCCATACTCGTCACGCAGTACCTAAAGGAGTTGTAAAATAGTTTATTTTTATCATATATTTGGTGAACAAATGAATAATAAATTATATTAGTTATTAATTTACTTTGTTGCGTATGGGAAAATGAATGCATTGTTGTTGACGGGGTTTAGGGATTCCATTCTCCATCAACCCCAGGCTTGAAGTAAGAAAGCGCATCCATAAAAAGTACATTTTTCCTTGGTTGCCTTTTTACACGAGGAACTGTATAGATGGGCTAAAACAGCAGAACTCCAACTATACTTTCTAGTTTTTTCAAAGTTTCTAAGTAAATTTAAATACATGAAATTTACATTATTCCCCGTACTTTCGGGAAATAAGAAGGTTCCAAAAAGTATCATTATATAATTTCTAGCTTTTATTACTTTAGCTACTCATAGGAATTTTCGTTCAACTCCAGAGTCGCATAATGATTTTTGAGTTCAGTAAGTAGTATACCTTGGCCTCTAGTTCCACCACCTTCGACTATATCCTTGCCCAACAATTCCTCGCACAGAGAATTGGACTGTTGAATTGACCTGTTAACCACCTTACTGTCAACAGGGAGACCCAATAACATATACACGTCCTCTAGTATGACAGTGCATTCACCTATTGGTAGATGAAATATGTGTGTCTCAGGTCTCCACCTTTCCAACATTGTAAGTATGAACTTTGAATCTATCGTACAGTTGAAGATCTTTATAACATTTTTGAAACCTGTATATTTGAGATATGGCACGATCAATGGGTCGGGAGCAATGTGGTTGTGTGACCGAATTCTGAATCTTTTAGTATTCTAAATTCAAAATGTAAAAAAGTGTAAGAGTCCATAAGATGTATAAATCATTAATAATATTATAAAAAATTTATAAGTATACAAGAAAATTTGAGAATTTATAAAAACTTACAAACGATGCAATGTTGTCCCTTGTACCTCTGTGAAAATTGCCCATTATGAGAAGAGCCATAGCTGAAATTGTATGAGATAATGAAAGAGTTTGTAGTAGAGAGTGAGATGATTGTTGATGTAAAACAAGTATGTGAGGCTCTGTATTTATAGGAAAAAATTTATCACAAAGTGAATAAATGAGGTGGGTGGTGGGTGCATGCATGCATGATAAGTGTCACTCTTGCAGTGTAGGTGCAAGCTAGGCGGAAGTCTTAAGGAAGGCATCTCTGCATGCATGTAATATGATTGGACATGTAGGAAGGCGCCATTTGGCTTGGAGAATGAGTACAAAATTAAAAGGTTTCACCATTCCAGTTGGCGAATTAGAGGTGGTATGGGTTGCAGTGTAGGTGCAGGATAGGTGGCAGTCTTAGGGAAGGAATCTTTGCATGCATGTAATACGATTAGACATGTAGGGAGGCGCCATTTGACTTGGCAAATGAGTATAAAATTGAAAGGTGTCGCCATCCTATTTGGCGAATTAGAGGTGGTATAGGTTGCAGTGTAGGTGCAGGCTAGTTGATAGCCTTGGGGGAGGAATCTCTGCTTGCATGTAATACGATTGGACATGTAGGGAGGCGCCATTTGACTTGGTGAATGAGTATAAAATTGAAAGGTTTCGCCATCCCAGTTGGAGAATTAGAGGTGGCATGGGTTGCAGTGTAGGTGCAGGCTAGTTGACAGCCTTGGGGAAGGAATCTCTGCTTGCATATAATATAATTAGACATCCCAGTTGGCGAATTAGAGGTTGCTTACTGTTGTTTTATTTAAATTCAGTACAACCTATTTAATCCTACATTTATCAAAACACTTCTACACTCAATCACTCAAACACTCGAACATTCAAAAATTCAAACAATCAACTCAAAGACTCAAACACTTAAACCTTCAAACACTCAAACCTCCAAACCTTCGAACATTCAAACACAATGGCATATGCACCATAATATGTGATCTGTGCACATTTCAATGGTGATACATACATTTGTTCCACCTCTAGGTTTTTGTTTAGAGACACTGAGAACATCTGATTTTGTTTAAACAGGAAAGCTAATTTCTTGTATTTCAAAAAACGATTGGAGGTCAAACTTGGACGAGGTCCCGTGACACAAATCTTTTATCAGAATCCTTTTTTTGTCACAACCAAATAATATTTTATAAGGTTGAGGTTCAAGATGATGAGGACCTACAGAATATGTTTTTCAGTCATGAGTATTCTGGGTATGAATCGATTGAGTTGTACATTGTGTTGCGGGAGCCTCAGTTATCACGACCAACCCAATCACAAGTGGTTGATCCTCTCGAAGACGAACAAGCAGAAGTAGATGTCGTTCACGAAGAAGAGGAAGATGATGAGTTAGAGTTTGACGACATGGTCAACGATGATTCTGAAGACGATGGGATACCTGGTATACCTCCGAACGAGATCTACACACCACCTCCACACATGTCAAACTTCAACATGGGCGGAGATGAACCGTCATCTGATTTATTTTTCAATCAGTATATACAATCAGATGAAAACTTAAAAGAGAAAGACAATTTTTATAGTAGAGAAGATTGTATCTGAGCCATAAAAAAGTTTCACATGCTCAACTCGGTCGATTTTAAGGTAGATCGTGTAAATCCAAAAAGTACAAGCTCAGGTGTGTCCATCTAGATTGCATGTTCAAGCTCACTGCATCATACAGAATGAGAGGTGATTGTTGGGTCATAGATTCTATGTCCACCCATGCGTGTGTAAATTTTACTCAATCACAGAATCATTGGAAACTAAATTATGATCTCATATGTCAAGAAATTCTACCTCTCGTCAGCAATGATCCATCATTAAAGGTGAAAACCATAATCTCTCACATCACTACGGTATATAACTATACTCCGTCATACCGAAAGGCGTGGTTATCAAAGACCAAGGCGATTGAAAAGGTATATGAAAACTGGGAGGAGTCATACAAAGAACTTCCTCGCTACCTAAATGCACTTCAGACTTATTCTTCGGGTACTGTTTATATTATGGAAACACTGCCGGCGTACGCCCCTGATGGTACTCAAGTCACCGGAAATGGAATATTCAGTTGAGTGTTCTGGGCTTTTCAACCTTGTATCATAGGGTTTGCATCATGCAAACCTATTATTCAAATTGATGGGACTTCGTTGTATGGGAAATACAAAGGTACGCTACTGATGGCAGTTGCACAAGATGGAAACAACAACATTTTCCCAATTGCCTTTGCTCTAGTCGAGGGAGAGACTGGTGGTGCTTAGAGTTTCTTTCTCAAGAATCTCCGAACACACGTGGCTCCTCAACCAGATCTCTGTTTGATCTCCGATAGACATGTATCTATTGAGAGTGCATACAATAATCCTGCAAACGGTTGGCATGACCCTCCTTCTACGCATGTCTATTGTATTAGAGATACCGTCCAAAATTTTACAAGGGAGATCAAAGACAAAGCTCTTAGGAAAGCGGTTATGAATGCAGGGTATGCATTAACACAACCTATGTTCAAACACTATCACAACGAGATCAGATTGTCAAATCTGGACGCAGGTAGGTGGATCGATAATATTTCGATGGAGAAATGGACTAGGTCATACGACAATGGACAACGATGGAGTCACATGACAACTAATCTGATTGAATCTATGAAAGGGGTATTCAAAGGCATACGAAACCTCCCAGTAACTGCTTTGGTTAAATCAACATATTTTACGATGGCTTCATTGTTTTCCAAAAGAGGTTAAATGTGGAATGTTGTCTTGCAATCGGGACAACTATGGAGTGAAAGCTGCATGAAGTATATTAAGGCAGAAAGTGTCAAAGCCAACACCCATCTAGTTATACGGTTCGACCGACACAGCCACAACTTCATTGTCAAAGAGACAATCAACCACAACGAGGGGCTGTCAAGACAAGAGTATAGGGTTATACTAACTTCTCGTTAGTGCGATTGTGGCAAGTTTCAAGTCTTTTGTATGCCTTGCTCTCATGTCATTGCGGTATGTGCCTATACTCATCAAGACGCATTACAACTTCTATCTCCCATTTACAATTCTGAAAGCTTGCTCAATGTATACAACAACAACTTCCCATTGGTAGCGAAACCTGATTATTGGTCTGCATACGACGGCGAAATAGTCTGGCACAACGACCAAATGCGGAGGAATAAAAAGGATCGTTCCAAAAGCAAGCGCATCACAATTGAAATGGACTCACTGGACAAGCTAGAAAGAAAGTATGGTTTATGTCGTCAGGTCGGACACAATCGCAAAAATTGTCCGACTCGGGCTACTAACTCAACCACATAAAGATTGTATGCAAAACATCTTTATTTTTTTAAGTTATAAACATTACGGTTTTTCATTAAGAGCATTTGTTACAATAAACCTCGCGCAAAAAACAAATAAAAACACAATAAAACGTCTAAGAAATTACAACCGTTAAAACAATTTCATCTGACTCATGCATCATCAACATTATGTCTCTGTCTGTTTTGACTTCCTCCAATAAAAAATTAGGTCTTTCGGTTGCAAGTGAGATGGTTGTTCTTCTTCGTTGGATCCTTCTAATTTGTTCCTCATCCTCGATGTCTCCCTCTAGCCATCGCATCAACTCTCTCTTCAGACGCTCCATGAAGTGAATGTGTCAAAATTTCATTTTCATCGGAGGTTTGGTGGCCGTGAAAATAACGTAATCATCTCTGGTAAAAATCATGGGAGATGTCATGACGCAAATAACAGAGAAAAAATAAGAAGACAGTGCGAGAAAGTGTGAAGAATGACGGAGAAACAGGTGGCTTATTTATAAAAAAAAAATACATTTTGCTCTAGAACCCAAGTGAGATGACTTATCCTCTCACTTTTAGAGTGCATGTGCCATCTCGCTTGGCTAAAAGAGAGAGTCTGCACCAAATGAGATGACACCTAAGACAAATGGGTTAGTGCAAACGTCAACTAGGTTGACTCCTCCTTTGTAGAGTTTTCTAAAACATAATTATTTACATATTTTCTCTGAAACATAATTATTTAAAATAAATAAATAAATTTTAAAAGTTGGTAATTACAAACAAACAAAAAAATCTATTAAATTGGACGGTTTTAATTGAACTTGCTTTTGAAATGTGACTTTAATGCAAATTATCTGAATTCTCATATTTTAGTCACACATGGCAACTAGTCTCCAACAACTACTTGCACAGTGATGGTCAACTACATTTTGTTTGAGATTTTCTTTTTCAAAAAATTATGTCACTATACAAGTTCACCTTGGTTTAATTTCTTAAGAATATTGTAATTAACATGTTTAAAAATAAAACAGTAAAAACAACTTCGAATGTACCGAAGCAATTGATAATTAATCATGCGTCAAAAATACGAAAAAGAAGCATGGTGTTCTTTGTTTCTTACCCTTCTATATGAAACAAAAAGCTCACTCACATTAACTTGAAGAGAGAATGCGAACAAGTTAACAGAGAAATACAAAATTTATATACTAATGACAAACCTAAGATACTTGGAAACTTCTAACACCAAAATGCCTAATATATTGTCATCAATATATTTGGCCTACTATAAAGTTTAGGAGTATGAGACTCCAATTCTTGTATATAGAATAAGATTAGGATTATACATACATAAGCAAACAAGAAGGTATTTTAAGCTTAATAAATGCGATCTTCGATCTTTACGGATCAGTATACAACCTGCTCATTGTATCGTACTAGTTGCGACTTTTGCACTTTTCCATAGCTCGAGGTGCTGCAGAATCGGGAGTATAGATGAGTCCCACAACGAATATGAAGGAATGATGAGATTTTTATGTAACATACATTGGCCTTACCTAACCCGATTGCTTCAGAACTCTTCATTATCCTCAGCCTCTTGCAAGACTCGGTGAACATCCTAAAAGCCAAGAAAATTAACATCATTTCATTGAACATGGCGAATTATCAATGTCGTGAAAAACTGAGACAGTTTCTTCCTATGAATTACTATATCAGAAAATGGACTTACTCCCATGGAACATCACCGACGAGCATCCAATCACCATCCTTGTCTTCATAGGTTAGCACATATTCTGAACCATGAAGAAGATCCACCAATCTACTCTCACTTAAAGTTTTTTCTTGACAAGAAACACCGTACGAGCCGCATTGACCTAGACTTGTCAATAAAAATATCATCAGAATCATGCAAAAACAACCGAAAGCCTATACAACATTGGTGATTATGCACATGAGACCAAACATCAAGATACATATAATGCGAGAAGGTGATAAAAAGTAGATAAGAACTCACTGATTGTAAAACAACTGAACATCTTTTCGAGTGCGGAAGAAAGTTCCCTGTAAGAGCTAAAACCATTCAGATCCACTTTCCGCAAGTATGGAGCACCTTCCATGCTAACTTTTACATAAAGGCATTCAGACTTAGTTTCTGCATCAGCATCATCCTTTTGAGGCGGAGAAACCATTGAGTTCTTCCTGAAAGATCGGATTGGTGGCCATCCTACAACCTGCGCCCTGATTCACACACGAATCCATATTGCGAAGAGAAAAAAAATCAATTTTTAGGCCAGTCACTATAAATTCAAAACAAAAGAATCAAGTTGAAATAGTTTGTATCCTCATGTGCAGGTGAAACTCAATGAACACTGCAACAGACATAAATATCGACATAAATGCGTGTGACAGTTTGAAAGAGCTTATAGAAACAGCTTTTGACACGTCCATAAGTTGTTTTCAGCTTATTTTCCTATGCTCTCCAAGATAGCAGCTTATGGAAACTGATAATAGCTTATACGAAAAAGATTTAACTTTATTTTATTCTCTTCCGAATTATCAGCATAATCAATTACTCTAAACCAAAAGAAACACCAAACTCAACATAATTCAGTTCTTTCTTACACCATTTAGTAAACAAACAGAAGAATCTAGAAACACTAAATAGTACCAACCCAAATAAACACAAAATTTCAACAAACAAAGACTCAACATCAATCAACAAGCAAAGCAAAAGAACAACCACCACAAAAGAAACTACAAAATAGAGACATGCAATAAAACCACATAACAGGAAAAAACCTTACTTAGCAGAAGGAGGAGAAATATGTGGTTTATTCTCATGCAAGGTCTTAGGAGAGTGAGGAACAGTTTCCTTAACAACTGTTGCAGAGAAAAGATTCTGTTGTTTGTTACATTCACCACCAACACCAGAAACTTTACCTTTAGGAGAAAACAAGTTTCCATCTTTACACAACCCCACTTCAGATCCACCATTTCCAGAGACAACCCATTTCCCAGAACCAGAACCTCCATCTATAGCATCAGAGAAACCCCTTTTAGCTCCAGACACCAAACACTTGAGCATGGACAACCCACCATTTTCTCTCTCTGGTGATTCAGAGCCAGGCAACCCAAGCCTCAGTTCAGTAGCTTTGAGGTTCAATCCAATGTTCCTCTCAGTGGCTTCCATTAAAGGAACCTCACCACCACCATAGCCTTGTTCTACCGGCACAGACATCAAAAACCTTGTATGCTTCGAAGTTCAAAAGACACTAAAAATCAGAAAAATGAGAGTGAAGAATGAGAATGGAGAAAGATAAGAGAATGTTCTTTGTAGCTTATTATATAAAATGAGGGAGAAAAAAACATGTACATGAGGAGAACATTTATTCAAGTGTTAAATAAGGTTTTGTTTTTTTAAAGATTTTCTTTTAGGGTTGTTGTGTTGTGGTTTTTTTTCTCTAATTTTTAATTTTAATTTTATTTAAATTAATTTTAGTGAATCTTTTTGTGGTCAATTACTCCGACAATACACAGAAAGTACCGGCAAACTTTTCTTATTTTTATTGAAAAAGGAAAAAAATATATTATGCTTTATGAATGGTGTGTAGTTAAATTAGGATGGTATAATCATAGTGTATTTAATTTAAAATTAGACTTTAAAGTAAAAATATATATATATATATAAATAGAGCTGTTTGGAAAATGTGTAATCGTTAATGTATTTTAAATATATGTTTTTCTTATAATGGAATAGAATGTGTTGATTTGAGGGAAAAAGAAGAGAGAAAAAGAAGGGGAAAAAAAAGAAAAGAAAAGAAGAAAGTGCTTTGGTTAGTGTTTGGAGGAAAGGTGAGACAATGAGGGCGGAAAGGTGGAGTAAGGAATAATAACAAGTTCGATATTTATTTTATTGCTTTTTGGATTATGGAGAAAAATTAAAATAAAAGGTTTAATTGCATTTTAGTTGTTTAATCATATTTTGGCTTTCAATTTTGATATGGTAAATATCACATAGGCTCACTAGGGTGAAAAGTGAGCTTAGATCAGATGGTGAGCTTAAAATATTTTAGTTTAGTTATCAAAGAGGTGTTTTTAGGATTCGATGTGCGTATTTTGTGTGATTTCTTATTTGTCTTTATTATTATGAAACAAATTTAGTTAGTAGAAAGTTGTAATAAATCGATTAATAATTTACCGTTTGTTGCAAGTAGTATGTTTCATATCCAATTCTAATTATTTTTCGAGTCATTCTCTTACTGTCTAAATAATAGTTAGTGATACTCGCTCCTAATAATAAATTCTTTGTTAAAATTGTCATTCCACTATCAATAGTCAAAGAAACAAACCTTGGTTGCAATCTATGAAATAGAGTAGTAACTTTTAGAGGAAAAGAAGGTTCAAATCTGAAAAGATATTCTTACCATTAACCTGGTTCGAGGTCGTCACATTGGCGGATGCACCATAACCTTTGAAGTGACTAGTTAGTGTCATACTTCAAATTTGTCCTACCCCTCATTCAATTTATCTGGCTCATGTTTACAAATTCATCTGCATTTCATCGACCTAAAACATTCATTTTTCATTAAGATATCATTCATTTGCATAAGGTAACATCATTGGTTTAAAAAGTTCATGATTTCAACTGAATTGTCTCAACACTTAGATTATTCAGACGATTTTTGTGAATAGGTTGATTCTCGTTGGTTACTTATGATACAAAATATTCAGGAAATAGCTATTAGGGTTCCTTTTGGTGCTATTTTGGCTCAACAATCATTATATATGTTGTGCTTGCTTAGGAAAGAAGACAGTGGGATACATTTGACTTATTTGGTCAAAGTAAACTTTGAAAGTTGACTTTTTTGGAAGACTCTCTATTTCAAATCCAAGCATTGTTATTTGAAGTGTACATCATGGAAGGAAAACATTTGAAAGTCATTCATGGCCATAGTTGACTTTTGGTCAACTATTGACTTTTGGTCAAATAGTTGACCAAGTCTTATGTATTCTTCTCTTCTATGGAATTGGGCTGTTACTTATTGATCAAGGCATTCAATTGGATTCATTCACTCAAATTATAGAAAGGTTGAAGATACAATGTAATCCATTACTTAAAGTGCAAGGCATCAAAAAGTCAACATACTCATGAAAAGTCAAACTACATCAAAATCCATTACAAAATACCAAGAATTCATTGCAAAAAGCCATCTACATTGCTCACCAAGCATTACAAAAAAGGAAAGTTGAAAATTACAAGAATTTGGTTATAGTTGGCGTTTTGGTAAATCGTTGACTTTTGGTCAACAATTGACCATTGACCAGAAATCAGAGACTTTGACTTTTAACTTCTACATTCTTTCCTATTCCTCTTTATCACTTTAATTCCTTTGATCCTCAAGCCCTTATTGTTCATTCCAAACCATATGTCATACATTCAAGTCTCATGCAAAACCTGCAACATTCCAATTGAAACGGTTCTGCATTAAACAAGCCATGTACCAATATCATATGTGTACCAGCCTACTATGACTTGCAAAAACCATCATTATAGCCAAATAAAAACCAAACCTGCAATAGAGCAGGGAAACATTCATTATTGTCCCAACCAGTTCATGCCAATGAGTGTTGAAAGAAACGAAATGTGCATGATTCAAACAAGGTACAACAAGTCACATAAGGCATGCAATGCAACAAACAATTTAACTCAAGTTTAAAATAGAGATGCAACATGATAAATATTCTAAAGGACAAACTCGAGCCAGTCATAAACAGGTCCATACACAAATGCACTCACTTACAAATGCACCTCAACAACTCCATAAAAGGACAACCATGCCTACACAAAAAAGGCCACATTCAAAACAGTTCCAAACACTTACCAAAAAATCATATATACGAACACATCATCATTCAAAATTCAACTCATCAAGCACAGTCTAAATACAAGAAAAAAACATAGCCATTTGCACTCATATTTCAACATCATCATTAATGCAGTTTTGGAACATGTACCATATAATTCAAACCATCCAAAGATCACCATTCAAGGACAAACATTAGCATGCTACATCAGTACAGTACAAAATATACTTTCATTTCAATAAATGTGAAGGCAAAATCCATATCAAAAGATGAATAGTAATACATGCTCATATCAGTATTATGATTAAAAACCAAAAACACTCAAAATCATGCCAAAGTTCATCATTGCAATGCAGTCCATTTATAATAGCATTCAAAACCAAATCAATGCATATGCAATTTCAAGAAGTTTCAAGTATTCATGGTGCAAACTGGACATCTTCACTCAAAATCATGCGTAAACAAAAAAAAACAATGCAGGCCTAAAAAGCCAAATAGTCAAAAAGAAAGTTATAGAAATGTCCAGTTTCATACCAAACATACAAATCCAACCAAGTACAGTTGGGCCAGTATATTGTGCAAAAAAGCTCAAAAGAATAAACACATGCAAACAGAAAGAGATTTGTGAAGAGGAAGCACGCAGGGGAACCAACTCAGTGCCATATTTGAACCTCAAGCTTCACTATCTACTTCCAACATTCACATGAAAAAACCATACATACTTTGCAACTAATATCTAAACAACTATGATTAACAGACTCTAACTGAATTACTAACAAACCCATAACAACCTCTACCGCGTGGGTAAAGGAAAATTCCTAAATTGCCCTTAGGTTTAGATTTCCCTCCAAATTCATTTCAAACTTCAAAACTAAGTAAACTAACTCTTTAACCATCAACTAATTAAATTTGAGACATCTAGTAACAAACTTCAACAACCTGTAACCCACTCATAATAAACTACAGTTGTTCATAACCACCTATACCGCGTGTACCCTGCTCAAATGACCAAGTTACCCTCACTTTGTGAAATTCTAACACACAGAATATGAATGTCAAGATTAATGTCTCAACACACAAGCGCGATGTCACGAAAAATGTTATGACATATGGTGACAGATAAAACTTTTACCAAAATAAAGACTATGCTGAATTTAAAAGCAGAAGGTAAAAGAACACAAAGAATTGTTAACCCAATTCGTTGCAACTCACCTACTATGGGGACTACCAAGCTAGGAATGACATCCACTATCAGTAGTATTAATTCTAAGCATAAACAATCCCAATTTACAACTAATCACTTAATCACTACCCAATGCAACTTCTACCTAGAAACCTCTTAGATATGAGAACCCCTCTCACTTCTAATCACCGTATTGATATCAAATAAAAATCCTAATCTCAGGGAATGTCTGAAGAAACCAAAAAGGAAAAACACGCTTCCAATACAAAAAATACTTATCTTGTTTAAAAGCTTCACTAAGAACAATACTCAACTTTTTGCTTAAAAGCTTAGAAGAGAACAATAACTTGATTAACAAGTAACAACCAGTCAACTCAAATGCATCAAAAGATACATGAGGACATAGAAAAACACACGGAGAAACTAAGGAACTCTCAAACCTTAAACCCTTATTTTTCACAAGGTTTTACAAAAACTATGTTACTTCAAAACAAGGTCTTGGACGTCTCCTTATATATACTTCTATAGTTGGGCTTGGACTCTTCAATCAAATCAAATCTTCAACTCTAAATCCCTGCAGAATCTTCTCGACAAAAATAGAAACAAAAAACAAATCTTTCAAATATTTCCTAAAAAATCTCAAAGATCATTTTTATGAAACAAATTAAATCTGAAATTATTCCTAAAATTCCTTGATTGCCTGCGCCTGTTATGAGTACTAGAAACCTCCATAATCTCATATTTTTTCAATCAAATATTTAAGGAAATAATCTAGTTGTACTATCATTATATTCTATTTCAACATATTACAACATCTAATAGAACATATATCAAATATGTACATGCAGGCTCTGTTGTACCAGTTGGTCAAGATGTTATGACATCTTGTTCAACATTAGGCTGGAATACATGTTTCTCCCAAAGAAACATGTTTTTGATAAAAGTGTTGTCAACTATTTTTTTTACCAACATTGTTGTCAACCATAAAATCATAGACCTAATAATCTCCCTCCTTGGAAAATTTTGGCTAAAACAACCTTTGCACAAAATTTGGAGAGAGAAATAAAACCATAAACACAAGTTACATGAAACCATGTAAACCCTGTAAAAATACAACACAACTAAAAAGCTTGTACAATCAGACATGTCTTGTTACTCCCCCCTATCATACACAATCAGTTCTCCCCCTCAAGGGAAAACCCCCAAATTATAGCACAATGCATCAGAAGGCACAACAGAAGCAGCATCAGCAACTTCAGCACAACAAATCATGAACAATCATGCTTGTCCTGAATAGTTACATGAGCAACCACAACCAGCTACTCTCCTAAAAGCAGTAGCAGACAATCCTATCACAATGTTAATCAACGTGTCATCACATGTGGTGTAACATTAGGACACACACTAAAAAACAACACTTTACTCTCCCCTTTTAGCCAAATATTGACAAAAACTAGAGTAAATGTACACAATGGAAACACAAAGCACATGAAAACATATTTCACACAGGAAATAACACACTTTAAGAGCATGGCGTTCACCATAGAGGTGTGGCAATTTCCACATGTTGAAAACTTGCTGCAGTTGAATTAGGCTTTGTTAGGTCTTCCCACTCCCTTTATTCTCTTCTATTTTTCCTCACACGAAATCAGCAACTCTCACTATCATTTTATGGTTATATTTTCATTATAAATAGGTCTTTAGCATTCAATTTCAAGGGATCCAAGCTTAGTTACAAACTTAATCCATATACTGTTAAATTTGTAAGCGATTAATTCTTCACATCAGAGGGTTATTGTGTTTTTGATTGAGTGTGTAATCGAGTTTGGAGCAACTTTTATCAAAGTATTAACCTTGTCGTCATTTTACTTTCCACATTCAAGTTTCAACACTTTACTTTCTGTACCAAATTAAAGTCTCTTCGGAGCAGGTTTTTATTTAATCACATTACCTTTATTTTATCGTCTCTTTATTTAATCGCATGTTATTCTTCTACATTTGTTTTAATTGCATGTTTAAAGATTTTTTTAATATGTCTACTATTATTTATCACATGATCGAATTTATCGCTTTGGTTTATGTTATAATCATGTCTAGCTAAATTTATAAGTGTTGGAATGTGAGGACCGTCGATTCGACGATATTCTAAATTATTGTTCTTTGAGAAATACTATTGGGGATATTTTGGTTTTAAACATAACCTTTCTAACTTTAACTTTGTCAGTTACTATGAAAGTAGAACTATTTATATGTCGGGTAAGATCGAAAGTCATCTGGTACAAAAGATTAAGGGTGTTTAGTAATTAATTGATAAAAATCGTGAAAGCACTTTATTAACTAATTAGGAGAGTATAATATTTCTAGAAAGTGATTTTAAAACTATTTACAAAAGAGCTCCTTTATAGGTTTAGGATCCGGTTATCTGAGCGAAATCCTGAAACCCTTTTAAGTTAAACTTTCCAATCAAAATTACTTTTCAACTGAGTAAAGAGTCTAATTTCTTAAAATAGGTTTTTACTACTTTAACGCAAACAACGCCTACCACCGTGACAGTTGAAGGTATAATTTAGAGAGTAAAATTTGGTTCTGAATACACGAAAGCGACAATTCCTGTTCAATTAATTCTTTTCAAAGTAGAAAATATTGTCCAATAGTAATTCAGTTTATTAACAACAAGAGTATCAACGAATTGATGAGATCCATATTCCAACATTGAATTTCTGATATAAATTCAAGTATTTCATTTACTTTATTTTCACAACTCCAATCTTTATTTTATTAGACTTAGATAAACACCATAACGATAGAAACAATAACTTAACTATTAGGTCTATGTGGGTTCGACACTCTTTATATTACACAAATACTTTTCGTGCATTTGTGAAATACCTCATAAGTGTTTATATTTATCACTTTCTTGCTTTATTTATCGCATTTATTTCACTTATATATTAGTTATATTCCAGATAATCTGCTATGTTCTCATTGTGGGAAGGGTTTCATATTGAGAGATAAGCTAACTACCTAGGCTTAAACATAAACACATGATATAATCGTGGATTGTTGTGTCGGCCTATTGGATGCATATCCTACTAGGTTGGCACGAGACCCACACCCAAACTAGGTCCATTTGGAAGTACTATTGTTATGTGAGTTTTTGTTACGTCGATGTATTTCCACTTGGGTCCATCACTCTAGGAGACCTTTTAGGAACCAGCTTCCTAAGACTAGAACTTACTTGTGAGGGGAATATGAGTTTTTATAGGAAATCTAAAACTCCATCCTACCTTATATTTGCATATTCTAAAAAAACTTTGAACCTTTGAATCTTAAATGTTCAACCCACTTTGAGAATCATACAGTTGTTGTCCAGAATATACCGGACCTTTGAACCTATGATGTTACATGACATTACATTATATCATCATAGTAAATTAATCATAACATATTCCTTAAACCTTTGACTATTTATTGCATGTATCCATGCATCTCATGCATTCCTTACTAAAAGAACTCATTTGGGGCCTTTTGCTCAGAATCTTCAAACAAGCTAGTTGATTACCCGGCATTCGCTTAGAACTGAAGAGTGTCTTAAAAGACTATGGATGAACTTCGACGAGACCAGGAATTATTAAGGGTGGAGCTTTATCATCTTTCTTAGGGGATTACTTCCTTTTGGGAGAATCCTCTTGGCCCCTTTCACCGTCTTTGGTGTACTCGGACAACCTTTCTTTCTTGATCAACCCTTCAATTTCATATTTTAATTGGATATAATCATTAATGTCATGGATGTGACTCATATGGAAACAAAAACACTTGGATTTTTTGGTCATGGAAGATTCCCTGACTAGATACAAATTCCTTATTTTGGGACCTGACAAGGATTTCAGGCGTTTGAAATATGAAAGTGACTATTCCCCAAGAAGATCCATTATTTCCTAGTACCCGATTTCCCCTAATCATCCAACATCTTTTATTCATAGTTAATATAGTGGTATTCCCCACTCAGCAAGTCTTTCAGGTTATAGGTCTCATTGATCCCTAACTTTTCCTAGAACGCACAATGAGATCTAAGGCCCTTATCGAAGATCCAACACTTTAGACTCTCATCTGAGCCTCTAACAACCATTGACACCTTAGGGAAATGTTGATGTAAGCACAAATGTCTCATTTTTAACCTGTGTGACCCTGCTAAGAATGACCATGGTGGTGGGTTGTTTTTTCTTAGTGGTGAGATGGACGGGGAAAGCCTCACATAAGTCAAACCAAGAATTTATGCTTCAATTCAAGATGCACTTAAACTATCCTTGGGAGGATTATATTGACGTTAGTGAAAAGAGATTGCACTTCACGTCTCCTTCGGCGTGGTAGTAATCCATTCGGTGGTTCATATGCTCAACGCGTTCGGGTCTTTGTTTTCATTATAACTTTAGAGCTTAAGAGGCTTCTTCAAAGACTTTAAGTGTTAGAACATAATTTGTTTCTAGATCCCAGTAAGAGTTTTGATGATAACAAACACATGATATAAAGAACAAATATGCTCGCTAATAAAAGTATCGTTTCATGCAGGAAGTTCTGATGTGAAAAAGATGTTCTAATGCAACTGGAAGTTCTGCCAGAACATCGCCGTAAATTCTGATTATGCGAGCACATAAGTTGAAAGGACAATGAAAGATTCAGACACATCAAATATGCATGACACGCTTATATGAAGAAGTTCTGATTGAACTTCTGAATGCACCAACACTGTGAAACAGAATCTCTGATACTCTGATGTGCAAAATTCTGATCAAGCTGTAAAGAACTCTCAACGGTAATATTCATCCTCTGATGTGAGAAGCTATGAAGCGTTACAACTCCATCAATGCAAGATCATAAGTAACAACTACAAACAGACAAGGATCTCCTGATTTGGAAAGCTCATTAACTCGTGTTATGGACTTACCAAAAGTATCTTCTTATGTCTCTATTGCAAGGCCTATATAAAGCAGACTAGAAGAAGATTTCAAGATGATGAACAATTGCGCTCATAAAGAAAAACTCATGTGAAAAAGTAAACAACGCAGCTTTCACTCTTTATCTTCAACGATTCAATATTAAAATGTGTAATACATCACAAGTTTGTGATACTGTTTATTTAGAAACATCATTGTACACTTTTATTTAATTAACTGTTTAGTGAAATTCCTTGAGAAAACGGGTTGTGGTTTTAGACTCAAGAAGACTTTAATAGTTGTTAAAGTAGAATTGTAATCAGTTTGATTAATGAATTAAGTCCTCGTTGAAGAGAGGCGAAATCACCTTGGCGGGTGGACTGGAGTAGTTTGGGATCAAACAAACCAGGATAAAAATATAGCGTCGACTGCTTTTGATTTTAAGTTTCAATTCAACCCCCCTTCTTGTGTTTTTCACTTCTTCAATTGGTATCATAGCACCTGGATCTGGGTGCAAAAACTTAACCGTGTCAGATAAAGATCCAAGGGGGAAAAACACTATGATGGGAACAAGTCAGAACATCAGCAGCAGCCCTCCAATATTTGACGGTGAAAATTTTGACTATTGGAAGGATATGATCAGAAGTTTCTTCCTAGCCTATGACGCTGACCTCTGGGATATGGTAACTGATGGATACATACATCCTGTTGATGAAAGCGGTCAGAAGATTGACAGAAAACGGATGACAGATCATCAAAAGCAAGACTTCAGAAATCATCACAAGGCCAAAACGATTCTCTTGAGTGCCATCTCATATTCAGAGTATGAGAAGATCACAAACAGAGAAACAGCTAAGAACATGTTTGATTCTCTGAGAATGACACATGAAGGCAACTTGCAAGTAAAAGAAACCAAAGCCCTTGCGCTTGTCATACCTCAATTTTTGACCTAAGATCCCTGCTTCATTTGCATTTTTTTTATATATACATCAAGGTCACAAAATATGGTAGGTTTCGAACGTTTCGCTTTCGAGCTTTGACTGTGTAGAGATTATCGAGTGTTGTGAGCATTTTATCTTATGAATGACTAACCTCTAATCAAGCATGAAGTGTATATTTTGTTTTTTGATTCCATGTGCAGGAAATAGGTCTGAAAAAAGAGCATCGGACGTCACACATCAATTAGGATTTCGAGTCTCGGGACAAAAATACGGTCGATCGTTGATTCTCAAAGGCTGATTCATCAAAAGAACTTCAGAGAATCGTGTGTTTATTTCCACACTTTGTCCAACAGATGGTCTCCAGTGTCTCTGAAATTTTTCGGAAAGAACAGTCGAAGTTTTACTGTCATTGGTTCATGTGTGTTTCACATTACTTTAAAATACAAGAAAACTAAGCTATGCCACTCATTTTCGATCATTTCAACTAAAATTCATCTGCTGGTTTTCTCATGACGCAGAGTGAATTTTGTCAAAATGGAATGATTAAATTCAAAACCATTCTAGAAGAATTTATTTAGAACACTTGGAATTTTCTTTATTTGAATTCAAGTGATAATTAAAGAGGAGCTACCAAGAGATCTCATTCAAGAATAATTATTTATCGCATGAAATATTTATTCAAGATTATTTTGTGTGATTATTTTGGTGGATTTACATTATGGTTGTTTGAACACACATGAAGCACTTATTCAAGAAGATATTTGGAAAAGAAATTCGATCCAATTAATCGTTCGTCACAAGATTAAATACATGAGGGTTACTATTTTATTATAAAATTAATTCATGTGATTTATTTGGATCTCTATTACAAAATGCAAGACTGAAGTCCTAAAGCTTGCATTATTATTTATTCATCATTCAACAATTTATTCAAGTATTATTCAATTATTTCCCCAGTTCAAATAGAAGATTTGGAATTTTATCAAGACATATCAAGATTCAAAGTTGTTTACAATTACAAGGGAATTGAGATTTATGTTAAAGAATAAATACCCATTCATGTCACAATTTATTTGGATTATTATTACAAAGTTACAAAAGAAATTAAAATTTTGTACATGAAAATCAAGCTATTATTCTTGCTACAAAACAGTCCCAATGCTGCCCATTTTTCCAGCACTATTTTAATCCAATAACAATCCAATTCTTGAGTATAATGTTGTCCATTTTCTCCAACCTTGTTTCAACAAAAACCATGCCAATTTGCTGTCCTAATCTGCCCTGCAAAACAGTCCAGAATGCAGCCCATGAGACAAAAATCTGCACCTTTGCTGCTACAAAAACCAGGCTACAAAACTCCAAATATTGCACTAAAATGCACATTTCAAAAAGTTGTCTCATAAAACATCAAGACAGAGCCCAAAACAATTCAAATCTCTATTATTTCCCCCCTAAAACCCCATGTATTTCACTATAAATAGAGGCCTCTATCAACAGAAGAAGAAGAGTTTTTTTTTTAGAATCACCATAAAATTCAGCAAGAAGAAAAACGGAAAGAGAAAAATTTGTCCAAGAATCACAAAAATCAGAAGAGGAACATCAAGTGAGAGAGAAAAACTCAGAGGGAACCACACATAGAAAAGTCAGCAAGTAACACAAAACTCAACAAAAAAATACATAAATTCAAGGGAAAAAAACTTAACGTTTTGAAGCCCTATCGGAGAGGCTTCGATGGGTATTTTTTTCTTCCTCCTTTTTTACTTCTACATAACTTCCTCATTCATATGTTTGAATCTTCTCTTTGCACCTTTTCCTTTATGCCACAAATGTTTGATTTATCATAATCCTTGAGGTATTCTGGAGTTGCTACGTTCTGTTGATGTTTAACCTGTTAAAAAATCAGAATATTAATTCTTAGGATTATGTTACAACCGGTTAACATAACTAGAAAACTAAGATGCATAACCTGCTAACAAATTTTCTATAAAATATTGTTCAACTCTGTCAAACCCGAACCTGTTAGATGCAAAACAAAAACTCAGAACCAAACTCAGAACCAAACTCAGAACCAAACTCAGAACCAAACTCAGAACCAAACTCTAAACCAAACTCTGAACCAAACTCAGAACCAAATTTTGAACCAAACTCTGAATCAAACTCAGAACCAAACTCTAAACCAAACTCAAAACCAAACTCTGAACCAAACTCTTTACCAAACTCTGAAGCAAACTCTGAAGCAAACTCAGAACCAAACTCTGAACCAAACTCTGAACCAAACTCAACCAAACTCAGAATCAAAACTCAAAATAAAACCTTAGAATCAAACCTCAGAACCAAAAAAAACCCAGAAACAAAAACCCAGAAGCAAAAACTCAGAACCAAAAACTCAGAACTTCTTAGACTCAGAACCAAAAACTCAGAACTTGTTAGACTCAGAACCAAAAGCTCAGAGCTTTTAAAACTCAGAACAAAAACTCATACAAACCAACAACCAATCGGTCACTTCTATTGTCCGCGAGCTTCCATCTTGTACATGCTACACCAGTCACACCTCAACCGCTGTGAACAACTTCACTCTCCCACTTCAACAAATATCAACCACGCTCCCTTTGTATCTCCACTCCCTCCGACTTCGCACGACAACCCTTATTTTCTTTCCCTTCCCAATGACAACAATGACGCCTCTTTGTTATTAGGGTTTTCCAAAACATTTCCTCATTCTCTTCCAAGCCGGGTCAACCCTATTAGGCATGCTAGCCCAATCATATTATCATTGTTCCCCTTATATTTTAATTAGAACATAGTCATAATTAGACCTTAGCCTTATTCCCAATTCTATTAATTATATGATAATAAATATTAGTTTAGTTTATACATATAATTATATCATGTCATTATAAAATACAAAAAACATGCTTAATTCAATTTATCTTTTACTTTAATTTTTGTTAACATGCTATTAAATCTTCTACTCAATGTTTGTTATTTTTAATTATTCAAATACATGTTTGCTATTTATTTTTAATTACTCAATTGCATGCTAGTATAAATTAGTTTTCTTTTTAATTTTTGCTATTTAATTGTTCCATTGTCGCTATAATTAACTTTATTCTTGATCGTTTAATCTTTATCTTTCGTTCGTCTCAAATCCAAGGGAAATTTCTTAACTTTGTTGACTTCACATTATTAAACACATCGTGCGAATACCCTCATTCATCTTTTGTTTGTTTATTATTTTGCTAAACCTAAGATAATTTTTTCTAAAAGACCCCACTTTTAAAAACACACCTTTTAAGTCAAAACTTCGACATTAGGTTGTCGTATCTTCAAAATCTCGTCCACACCCATTTTAGCCAAATAAAACATTTTAAATCAAATAAACAATTTTATTAAACAGATATTTCAAAATGTTCCTATAGGATACTATAGATGCATTGGGTGCTAATACCTTCCCATTGCATAACCAACCCCCGAACTCTAGATCTCTTTTCAAAAGTGCATTGTATTTTCATTACTTTTAAATATTATTTTACATTGCATATTTTAGGGTTTTATTTCACTCTTTTCCCTTTTTCCTTGGAAATAATAAAGTGCGGTGGCGACTCTTGATTTTTGTGAGTTGAGTTAATTAATAGCTCGATCTCCGATTTACCCTGCTACATTTTTTATCGCTACAAAATTGGCGACTCTGCTGGGGAAAGATTGACCTCTTGCTGGTCCATCCCTAAGTGGGTTAAGCCTAGTTTGTCTTATCTATTTTATCATTATTTGATTGTTTGATTATATGTTTATATTGTGGTTATTTGGGTGTTAATGATATCTACAAAGGACAAGTCCTATACCCGGACTAAGTTACACTTAAGAATAGGACGTGTGGTATAGTCATGTTAACTTTGAGGGAGTAATCCCGAAGAAGGAGGCATGAAATCCCCCACTCAGTGGAAAGCCCCTTTGAACGTAGTATTTGTTTACCAAGTAATCGGGAAGACATTATTGCTTTCGACCTGGGAGCCAGAGAAGTTGAGAACCATAGAACCCTAACCCATCTTGGCCTTTTAGGTGTAGCGCAGAGACTATAACGGAGTAATCTGGAAGTAGTTGTCATGCGATGCTACGCTCGAATGAGTTTCTCTTGAGAATATTGCTAATTATTGAGTAATCAAGACTTTGGTAATATCCGAAGGAGGAATGTAGACTATGGGAACTCTTAGAACCTTGTCTTGCAGGTGTGATTAAACCTTTAGTACATACCCTGGGGTTGGCTTTACCTTTGACTCCATGCTCGAAGCGTTGAACCTTTGAACCCCATGTTTGTGAACTTATGTGTAACTGTTGCATTATCATTCATCCATACATCCATAAACATTTTTTTAAAAACATGTTTTTCAAGGAACTTAAGAATGATTTTTGCAGACATCTCAGGTACTGTTACTATGGATTTTGGAAAAAGAAACACTCGAAGTTATAGTTTTTTATTATTATTACTTATGTCATTTTGTAAAACTCTGTAAAAGGGCTTCATGTTCCAAAGTTGTAATTTACTGCTTTTATTAATGGGTTTTGTTGTCCCAAAATTGTAATTTACCGCTTTAATTAATGAAATGAGTTTTTGTTGTTCCAAATTCCTTTACCATTGATGTGTGCAAAGTTATTAAAGTTATAAAGCTCCTTGAAAAACTATCAAAATATATGATCATTTGCATCGCATATCATGCATCATCCAACATTCAATTTCACATGTTTTCTAGAGTCTTATTCTTGTTTCTTTTTCCACTCTGATAGATTGTCAATTTGTCTCACCGGTACGATACCCGAGCCAATCGTCAAAAGAGGATGGAGGATCTGGAGCAGGAAAATCACGAGCTTCACGAAGAGGTTACTACTCTTCGTGTTGGAATGGAAAAGTTGACCGCGCTGGTGGAAAGCTTGATGGCTTCTCAGAATCAGCCATCAACTTCAGTTGCTGAAATTCAAACTTCAACTATTGTGGTTTCCGAGATCGTCACCGCTCCAACATCTGTGACTCAAGTCAACTCTCCGCTCCAACATCAAATGCCGAAAGGTTTTCCATGGGGTATGCCTTACAACTTCATGCCAGAAGGGTACCAGCCTACTGTACAACCCATGATTCAACCTGTTGTGTCCTTTCCTCAACCTGAGACAACTATTGTGCAACCTGTAATCCATCTTATGGTATCTTTCCCTCAACCTGTGATGACTATTGCCGCTCCTATGGTTCACACTATTCCATACACCAATGAACCTATTTATCATGCTGAACCTGCTGAAAGTTTGGGCCTCTTCGATAGGATGGAGGAGTTCCAAGACCAATTTCAAGAAATGCAGAGGGAGATTAGAGCGCTTAAAGGGAAATACTTGTTTGGAAAAAATGCTCATGACTTGTGTTTAGTCCCAAACGTGAAAATTCCAGCTAAGTTCAAAGTGCCGGACTTTGAAAGATACAAAGGTGTCTCGTGTCCGCAAAGTCACTTGACCATGTATGTGAGAAAAATGTCCACCTATTCTAATGATCATAATTTATTAATTCACTACTTCCAAGACAGTTTGACTGATGCCGCTCTGAAATGGTACATGGGTTTGGACAGCACCCGAATATGTAACTTCAATGACCTCAGTGAAGCTTTTGTTCATCAATATAAGTACAATGTTGACACGGCCCCGGACTTAGATCAACTCCGGGCTATGTCCCAGAAAGATAGAGAGTCCTTTAAAGAATATGCCCAGAGGTGGCGCAATATTTCCGCTCAGATATATCCTCCCCTTGAAGAGAAAGAAATGATAAAGATTTTCCTGAAAACTTTAGGTTCTTTCTATTGTGAGAGAATGATTGCGAGTGCGCCTAGTGACTTCACTAAGATGGTGAATATGGGCATGCGACTTGAAGAAGGAATTCGTGAAGGACGTTTGGTCAATGAGGGAGGTACATCTAGTGGTGTCAAGAAATTTGGAAGTGTCTTCCCCAAGAGGAAAGAACAAGATGTCAGTGCAATTTTTCCTGGGAGGCCGAGGAGAGGGTATTCACATGTTGCGGCAGTCACTCCTGTTGTCCACCCAACGATGGTGACCCCAACTTATCAAACCCCTCCAATTCAACAACGACAATTTCAGCAACAACCTCGACAACAGGCTCATCAATTCAACAATCAGAATCATTCGCCGAGGAAACCATAATTTGATGCCATTCCAATGAATTACACTGAGTTGTTCCCCACTCTGATCCGAAAAATCTCATAACGACGAAGCCTCCTCCTATTGCACCGAATAATACTTCTCCTTGGTACAAGGCGGATCAATTATGTGCATATCACCAAGGTTCTCCGGGGCATAATATTGAAAATTGCTTTGCTTTGAAGGCAGATGTCCAGAGGTTAATCAAGAACGGTATTTTGTCTTTCAAAGATGTTAACCCGAATGTTTGAGATAATCCTTTGCCTCGACATGGGGCAACATCGGTGAATATGGTGGAAGGATGTCCTGGAAAGTTTCGAGTTTATCAAGTTGAGCACATAAGGGACTCGTTGATCAGGTTATATCAAAGCCTAAGTAGACTCGCCTTCTTTAAACATCAACATGATTATGACGTTTGTGAATTTTGTTCAATAGAAGATGATTGCCTTATTGTGAAAGAGGATATTCAGAAGTTGTTGGATCAAAGGGTTATCACCATTACTTATGACAGAGATCCAGATGATGAAGTGAATGTTATAGTGCCACAGTTCAACGCCTGCGCCAGTAAAGATTGTTTATGATAGTCAAACTTCACCTGCTGCTCCTTTGATTATTTGTCCACCTGGTTTCATGCCTTACAACTCAGACCAAGCTATACCATACAAATATAATGCCACAATGATTGAGAATGGGGTAGAAGTTCCTATACCTCTAATGCCATCTTTTGTTAATATTGCTGATGTGAGTAGAGTCACAAGGAGCGGACGTATCTTTGCAGTAGTACCATCGAAAAGACCTGAAGTTCAAGTTAGAAGGCCTATACCAACAGAAATTACGATGAGGAATGTTGAACCAAGAGTTGAGGTAGGCCGATCCAATGAACCTAGCCCATATCCTGATGATGATGAGATTTTGAAACTCATTAAGAGAAGTGAATACAAGATTGTGGACCAACTATTGCAAACTCCTTCCAAGATTTTTGTGCTTGATTTACTAAGAGATTCTGGTGCCCATAGGGAAGCTTTGATGAAGGTCTTGGACTAGGCATTCGTAGATCATGATGTGACGGTTGACCAATTTGATGGAATTGTAGGAAATATTACTTCATGTAACAATCTTGGTTTCAGTGATGAAGAGCTTCCGGAGGAGGGGAGGAACCATAATATGGCTTTGCATATCTCAATAAGTTGTGGAAATGATACTTTATCAAGTGTGTTAGTAGATACAGGTTCATCACTAAATGTACTGCCCAAAACTACATTATCTCGACTTTCAGATCAAGGTGCTCCTACGAGACCTAGTGGGGTAATTGTCAAAGAGTTTGATGGTTCTAGGAAAACTTTCATCGGTGTAGTGGATCTTCCTATAACAATTGGTCCTCATACCTTTCAGATCACTTTTCAAGTAATGGATATTCGTGATGTCTACAATTGCCTATTGGGTCGCCCATGGATCCATGATGCAGGGGCAGTCACTTCCACGCTCCATCAAAGATTGAAGTTTATAAGGAATGGAAAGTTGGTAATAATTGGTGGAGAACAAGCTATGGTGGTAAGCCACTTGTCATCTTTCTCTTTTATTGATGCTGATGAGGATGTTGGTACCCAATTCCAAGCTCTATCTGTTGCTAGTAATGAAGTGAAGAAGCAAGGGACATCTATTTCTTCTTTTGAAGATGCGCGACGAGTGGTTGAGAGTGGTTCAGCAGAAGGTTGGGGCTAAATGTTGACTTTGCCTAAGAACAAGTTTGGAGAAGGTCTTGGCTTTCATCCCGTGTCTGCAAGAGTTAAGCAAGATACAGTTACCCGTCCGATACAAGAAGTTTTTCAGAGTGTAGGTTTTATCCATCCGACACCGCCTGAAGTTGATGCTATAATAGGAGACGATTCTGAAGAGGATTTACCCGACTTTGTAGCGCATGGAGTGGTTTTCCAGAATTGGACTACTGTTGATATTACTGTTGTGATGTACATTTCTGAGTAATGCTTTGTTTTATTTTGAAAAACCTTTCGCTCTGCCCAAGGCGAAAGAGTATTTGTGTCGGGCTATGTTGAAAATAAATCCTTTTGCTCTGCCCAAGGCAAAAGAGAAGATGTTTGGGCTCTTTTGTTTCAAGTATTGCCAATCATGAATAAAAATGTTATTTTGTCCCATTTGTTTTTATTTTTTACTTTTTATGGAAAATGGTAAATTAATTGGTAATAATAGGAAAATATAATAATCTTTTTATATTTGTACAACATTCACATTAATCGATTTCTAAAATAAAGCATAATCATATTTGCAGATTAATCCATGACTTAACCATTGAAAACAATGACCCTATGCCCCCTCCCAACTTTGAATTCCCTGTGTTCAGAGCCGAGGAAGAGGATAGTGAAGAGATTCCTGATGAGATTTCCCGTTTACTTGAGCACGATGAAAAGACTATTCAGCCGTTTGAAGAGCCTGTGGAGATGATCAATTTGGGTAATGAAAAAGACAAAAAGGAAGTCAAGGTTGGAGCGTTGCTTATCCCAGAGGTCAAAGAGAGAATGTTGGAGCTTCTCAGAGAGTATGTATATGTGTTTGCTTGGTCCTACCAAGACATGCCAGGTTTGGATAACAATATTGTGGAGCATCGTTTGCCATTGAGACCTGAATGTCTGCCGATTAAGCAGAAGTTGAGAAGGACTCGTCCCGATATGGCTGACAAGATCAAAGAAGAAGTTCAAAAACAAATTAATGCAGGTTTCCTCGTTACATCAGTCTATCCTCAATGGTTAACCAATATAGTGCATGTTGCTAAGAAGGATGGCAAAGTTCGAATGTGTGTGGACTATAGAGATCTGAATAGAGCTAGCCCAAAGGATGATTTTCCATTACCCCACATTGGCGTATTGGTCGACAACACCAGAAAGTTCAAAGTCTTTTCTTTCATGGATGGTTTCTATGGTTACAATCAAATCAAGATGGCACCTGAAGATATGGAGAAGACAACTTTCATTACACCTTAGGGAACATTTTGTTATCGAGTAATGCCATTTGGTTTGAAGAATGCTGGTGCAACGTACCAAAGAGCCATGCCTGCTTTGTTCCATGATATGATGCATAAAGAGATATAAGTTTATGTAGATGGCATGATTGCAAAATCACAAACTGAAGAAGATCATTTGGAGCATTTATTGAAATTATTTCAACGTTTGAGAAAGTATAAACTCCGTCTGAATCCTAATAAGTGCACTTTTGGTGTTCGTTCTGGAAGACTTTTGGGTTTCATTGTCAGCCAGCGAGGTATTGAGGTAGATCCTGATAAAGTCAAAGCTATTCGGGAGATGCTCGCACCCAAGACGGAAAAACAAGTAAGAGGATTCCTTGGAAGGCTGAACTATATTTCTAGATTTATATCTCATATGACTGCTACCTGTGGGCCTATTTTCAAGCTTCTCTGAAAGAACCAAGGATGTGTGTGGACAGAAGATTGTCAGAGAGCTTTTGATAGCATCAAAGAATATTTACTTGAGCCTCCCATATTGATTCCTCCAGTAGAAGGAAGACCTTTGATTATGTACCTGACCATATTGGAAGATTCCATGGGATGTGTGCTTGGTCAACAAGATGAGACTGGAAGAAAGGAACATGCCATATATTATCTGAGTAAGAAATTCACAGACTATGAGTCTCGATATTCAATGCTTGAGAAAACCTGTTGTGCTTTAGCTTGGGCTGCTCGCCGTCTGCACCAATATATGATTAACCATACCACTTGGTTAATCTCTAAAATGGATCTGATCAAGTATATCTTCGAGAAACCCGCCTCATCTAGAAGAATAGCCCGTTGGAAGATGTTGTTATCTGAATATGACATTGAGTATCACACTCAGAAAGCAATCAAATGGAGTATTTTAGCTGATCATTTGGCTCACCAACCAATTGACGATTATCAATCCATCAAGTTTAACTTCCCAGATGAAGATGTTATGTATTTGAAAGCTAAATATTGTGAGGAACCATTACCTGGAGAAGGACCTGATCCTGAATCCTGTTGGGGTTTGATATTTGACGGAGCTGTAAATGCTTATGGCAATGGAATTGGGGTAATCATCGTCACCCCCCGAGGTGCTCATATCCCGTTCACAGTGAGGTTGAAGTTTGACTGTACGAACAACATGGCTGAATATGAAGCATGCATTTTGGGTCTCGAAGAAGAAGTTAATCTAAGGATTAAGATTCTTGATATATACGGAGACTCGAAATTGGTAATTAATCAAATCAAAGAAGAATGGGAGACTCATCATCATGGTTTGATCCCTTACAGAGATTATGCTAGAAGATTGTTAACTTTCTTCAACAAAGTGGAATTACATTATATCCCTAGAGATGAAAACCAAATGGCTGATGCTTTAGCTACTTTGTCTTCTATGTTCCAAGTAAATGATTAGAATGACATGCCTTTAATCAGAGTTATGCGCCTCGACAGACCTGCTCATGTGTTCTCAGCAGAGGAAGTCACCAACAACAAACCGTGGTTCTATAACATTAAACATGTTCTTCAAACTCAAGAGTACCCGCCTGGGGCATCCAATAAAGATAGGAAGATGTTGAGGAGATTGGCAAGTAGTTTCTTCCTCAATGAAGAAGTATTATATAAGAGGAATTATGACATGTTCTTGCTCATATGCGTAGACAGACATGAAGCAGACATGTTGATGCAAGAAGTACATGAAGGATCCTTTGACACTCATGCCAATGGACATGCAATGGCTAAAAAGATGTTGAGGGCTGGTTACTATTGGATAACGATGGAATCTGATTGCTGCAAATATGTGAAGAAGTGTCATAAATGCCAAATTTATACGGACAAGATACATGTGCCACCGACCCTCCTCAATGTTATCTCTTCACCTTGGCCTTTCTCTATGTGGGGCATTAATATGATTGGAATGATTGAACCCAAAGCTTCAAATGGTCATCGTTTCATCTTGGTGGCCATCGACTACTTTACTAAGTGGGTGGAAGCAATATCATATGCTAATGTAACCAGACAGGTAGTAGTCAGATTTATCAAGAATCAGATCATTTATCGATACGGCATCCCGAGCAAGATCATCACTTATAATGGTTCGAATTTGAATAACAAAATGATGAGAGAGCTTTGTGAAGAGTTCAAGATCGAACATCATAATTCTTCTCCCTACAGGCCAAAGATGAATGGGGTTGTTGAAGCTGCGAATAAGAACATCAAAAAGATTATCCAAAAGATGGTGGTAACTTATAAAGATTGGCATGAAATGCTTCCGTTTGCTCTACATGGGTACCGTACTTCAGTTCAAACTTCAACAGGCGCAACCCCATTTTCCCTAGTATACGGCATGGAAGCAGTACTCCTCGTGGAGGCTGAGATCCCGTCTTTGAGAGTTTTGGTGGAAGCTAAACTTTCTGAGGCTGAATGGTGTCAAAGTAGATATGATCAGTTGAATTTAATTGAAGAAAAGAGATTGACAGCGTTGTGTCATGGTCAACTATATCAGCAAAGAATGAAGAAGGCATTTGATAAGAAGGTTCGACCACACGAATTCAGAGAAGGTGACCTCGTGCTCAAGAAGATATTATCTTTCCAACCTGATTCTAGGGGAAAATGGGCTCCGAATTATGAAGGACTGTATGTTGTTAAGAAGGTTTTCTCGGGAGGCGCCATGATTCTCACAAATATGGATGGTGAAGAACTCTCGCGCTCCATGAATGCTGATGCAGTCAAGAAGTATTTCTCCTAAGTTTGAGTTGACAGTTCGCTAAGTTGAAAACCCGAAGGGGCGGCTTAGGCAGGCTTTTGGTCAAACCAGTCTTGGCATTTGAGCACATCTCAGAATTCGAAGTTGTTAGGAAGAATAGTGATCATTGTTTTCGTGTAACCTTTTTCATGTACTATTTCCCAAACTTTTGTAAATCGTTGGAGTCGTGTTGTTAGCGAACTACCATCTTATTGATGAAATTTGAGCATTTATCTTTCTGCGGGCAAAATTTTAGTTTTTATGGAAATATTTGAAACAAAGTTAATTAAAGTATTCCTATTTTGAAATGTGTCATGAATACTGAAAGGAATATTAACAGTTGCTCTGAGGATGGTTAAGCCATGAAATGCAAAATAATACAGTAATTCATCCTTGCATGATGAACATGTTTTCTTTCAAAATCGTCATGAGGTGTTGGTTGTGTAATCTTGTGTTTCTAGTAGAGTACTAAATTTGGTGACTCCCTAGTAATTCCGGTTAAGCCTTGATTCAGTTACCTATAATTGAGCAAATTTCCGAAGTGTAGTGCATTTTGTTGTCATGTCAGTGGTATATTGGTGTTGGAAGATTGGATCTGAATACCTTTCTCCCCATAAAGACTTGAGCCTTATAGTATGATATGCTCTAACGTTGCCTTTTGTTCCAGTTCCAGTTATTTTCTGTCTATTTGAGATTGGCCGAGTATCTAATTTTTTTGTAATATCTTATCATCTTCAATTTATTTCCTTTATCTGTTTTGTCAGCATACACATGACATTCATTTACTCATTTACACTTATATCATGCGTACATGTTCACATTTGTCAGTGATTTTGGGTTCAAATGCCTTGTTTATGTCTGTTCACGCAGCATATCCGCTCTTTCCAAATAGAATGTCAACTTAGGCAAAAAATGTGCTTCCTTTCTAATTCCCCAGATGAGCTAATCCTCGTGGATGAATTTTTGATTTAGCCTCCATTGTCCATCTATGGATAGGGTGAATCTCCAATTGGGTTATTTTCTCATTGGGTGGAGTCTTGTTTGACTGTCTTCTCCCTGGTTTATTCCTGGATTGAGTTTTGTCTCTTGCATAGGCTATCTCGTGGTTTTCTCCAGGCTGGGTAACCTAGATGAATGGTGCATTTATTTTGCGCATTTAAGTATTTGATCTCCTTAGGAAGGATCTATTCATGGTTCCCGTTGAAGAAGAATTTTATTCCCTGACAGTGTTATCACAACATTCTCTGGAATATAGACGTAACGACAAGCGGCGGTCTCTTCATGAGCAACTTGTGCGTTATTGACATCTTTGGAAAATGACAAGCGACATTCTCTTCATGAGAAACTTGTGCGTTATTGACATCTTTGGAAAACAACAAGCAGCGGTCTCTTCATGAGCAACTTGTGCATTATTGACATCTTTGGAAAACGACAAGTGGCGGTCTCTTCATGAGAAACTTGTGCGTTATTGACATCTTTGGAAAATGACAAGCGGCGGTCTCTTCATGAGCAACTTGTGCGTTATTGACATCTTTGGAAAACGACAAGCGACGGTCTCTTCATGAGTAACTTGTGCGTTATTGACATCTTTGGAAAATGACAAGCGGCAGTCTCTTCATGAGCAACTTGTGCGTTATTGACATCTTTGGAAAACGACAAGCGGCAGTCTCTTCATGAGCAACTTGTATGTTATTGGCATCTTTGGAAAACGACAAGCGACCGTCTCTTTATTTGAGCAACTTGTGCGTTATTGACGTGTTTGGAAAACGACAAGCGGCAGTCTCTTTATTTGAGCAACTTGGGTGTTATAGTTTTCTTGGAAGACAGCAAGTGGCGGCTTCTTTATTTGAGCAGCTTGTATGTTATAGATATCCTTTGAAGACAACAAATGGCGGCCTCTTTATTTAAGCAGCTTGTATATCTACAACCATATGTTATTTCAGCATCAAATGGTATCTCTTTAGAAAAGTCCCATAGAGAAGTTTGTTATGAAATTTCTACCTTCAAAAGTCGGTAGTTCACTATCAGCAAAAGTTGATACATCTTTTGTCTATCTTTGACCTTGAGTTGTGAACTCACTATCATCTTGGGTCAATAATTTTTTTTCGTGACCTATGCAAGGTGTCTTCTTTGTTAGGGTCAGAAGTTGTTTTCTCTTAAATTTGTTTCTCGTTAAGAGTCTATCATTCGAAGTCGATGGCTCATTCCCCCAGTAGTGTATAATCTCTATTCCTGCGGGTTATTTGTGCTTGGTTTCTCCAGCATTATTTCGTCTCATACAGTATCATTCTCCATAAAGTTCAAATACTACATTCATATCATAAACATAATGGCAGTATCTTAAGGAAAAAATTACGTATTATGTATTTAAGTACCTTCGATCTCGTCGAGAAAAAAATTTCAATCTTTATATCTCTGGATAGAGGAAACTTAAATAGAGGCAACTGTCATACCCCAATTTTTGACCTAAGATCCCTGCTTCATTTGCATTGTTTTATATATACATCAAGGTCACAGAATATGGTAGGTTTCAAACGTTTCTCTTTTGAGATTTGATTGTGTAGAGATTATCGAGTGTTGTAAGCATTTTATCTTATGAATGACTAACCTCTAATCAAGCATGAAGTGTATATTTTGTTTTTTGATTCCATGTGCAGGAAATAGGTCTGAAAAAAGAGCATCGGACGTCACACATCAATTAGGATTTCGAGTCTCGGGACAAAAATACGGTCGATCGTTGATTCTCAAAGGCTGATTCATCAAAAGAATTTCAGAGAATCGTGTGTTTATTTCCACACTCTGTCCAACAGATGGTCTCCAGTGTCTCTGAAATTTTTCGGAAAGAACAGTCGAAGTTTTACTGTCATTGGTTCATGTGTGTTTCACATTACTTTAAAATACAAGAAAACCAAGCTATGCCAGTCATTTTCGATCATTTCAACTAAAATTCATCTGCCGATTTTCTCATGGAATGATTAAATTCAAAACCGTTCTAGAAGAATTTATTCGTAACACTTGGAATTTTCTTTATTTGAATTCAAGTGATAATTAAAGAGGAGCTACCAAGAGATATCATTCAAGAATAATTATTTATCGCATGAAATATTTATTCAAGATTATTTTGTGTGATTATTTTGGTGGATTTACATTATGATTGTTTGAACACACATGAAGCACTTATTCAAGAAGATATTGGGAAAAGAAATTCGATCCAATTAATCGTTCGTCACAAGATTAAATACATGAGGGTTACTATTTTATTATAAAATCAATTCATGTGATTTATTTGGATCTCTATTACAAAATGAAAGATTGAAGTCCTAAGGCTTGCATTATTATTTATTCATCATTCAACAATTTATTCAAGTATTATTCAATTATTTCCCCAGTTCAAATGGAAGATTTGGAATTTTATCAAGACATATCAAGATTCAAAGTTGTTTACAATTAGAAGGGAATTGAGATTTATGTTGAAGAATAAATACCCATTCATGTCACAATTTATTTGGATTATTATTATAAAGTTACAAAAGAAATTAAAATTTTGTAC
This sequence comes from Vicia faba, assembly GCA_948472305.1. Classification (NCBI taxonomy): domain Eukaryota; kingdom Viridiplantae; phylum Streptophyta; class Magnoliopsida; order Fabales; family Fabaceae; genus Vicia; species Vicia faba. The sequence goes on along the minus strand of OX451741.1, from coordinate 1,433,158,948 downwards.
GTGAAACACAAGCTATTAATCTTGCTACAAAACAGTCTCAATGCTGCCCATTTTCCAGCACTATTTTAATCCAATAACAGTCCAATTCTTGAGTATAATGCTGTCCATTTTCTCCAACCTTGTTTCAACAAAAACCATGCCAAGTTGTTGTCCTAATCTGCCCTATAAAATAGTCCAGAATGCAGTCCATGAGACAAAAATCTGCACCTTTGCTGCTACAAAAATCAGTCTACAAAACATCAAATATTGCACTAAAATGCACACTTCAAAAAATTGTCTCATAAAACATCAAGACAGAGGCCAAACCAATTCAATTCTCTATTATCCCCCCCCCCCCCCCCCTAAAACCCCATATATTTCACTATAAATAGAGGCCTCTATCAACAGAAGAAGAAGAGTTTTTTTTTATTAAGAATCACCACAAAATTCAGCAAGAAGAAAAACGGAAAGAGAAAAATTTATCCAAGAATCACAAAAATCAGAAGAGGAACATCAAGTGAGAGAGAAAAAATCAGAGGGAACCACACATAGAAAAGTCAGCAAGTAACACAAAACTCAACAAAAAAATACAGAAATTCAAGGAAAAAAAACTTAACGTTTTAAAGCCCCATCGGAGAGGCTCCGATAGGTATTTTTTCTTCCTCCTTTTTTACTTCTGCATAACTTTCTCATTCATATGTTTGAATCTTCTCTTTGCACCTTTTCCTTTATGCCATGAATGTTTGATTTATCATAATCCTTGAGGTATTCTGGAGTTGCTACATTCTGTTGATGTTTAACTTGTTAAAAAAATCAGAATATTAACTCTTAGGATTATGTTACAAACGGTTAACATAACTAGAAAACTAAGATGCATAACCTGCTAACAAATTTTCTCTAAAAAATTGCTCAACTCTGTCAAACCCGAACCTGTTAGCTACAAAACAAAAACTCAAAACCAAACTCAGAACCAAACTCAGAACCAAACTCTGAACCAAACTCAGAACCAAACTCAGAACCAAACTCTGAACCAAACTCTGAACCAAATTCTGAACCAAACTTTGAACCAAACTCATAACCAAACTCAGAACCAAACTCAGAACCAAACTCAGAACCAAACTCTGAACCAAACTCAGAACCAAACTCTGAACCAAACTCTGAACCAAACTCAGAATCAAAACTCAGAATAAAACCTCAGAATCAAACCTCAGAACCAAAAAAACCCAGAAACAAAAACCCAGAAGCAAAAACCCTGAACCAAAACCTCAGAACTTGTTAGACTCAGAACCAAAAGCTTAGAGCTTGTTAAACTCTGAACAAAAACTCATACAGACCAACAACCAATCGGTCACTTCTATTGTCCGCGAGCTTCCATCTTGTACATGCTACACCAGCTACACCTCAACCGCTGTGAACAACTTCACTCTCCCACTTCAACAAATAACAACCATGCTCCCTTTGTATCTCCACTCCCTCCGACTTTGCACGATAACCCTTATTTTCTTTCCCTTCCCAATGACAATAATGGCGCCTCTTTATTATTAGGGTTTTCCAAAACATTTCCTCATTCTCTTCCAAACCGGGTCAGCCCTATTAGGCATGCTGGCCCAATCATATTATCATTGTTCCCCTTATATTTTAATTAGAACATAGCCATAATTAGAACTTAGCCTTATTCCCAATTCTATTAATTATATGATAGCAAATATTAGTTTAGTTTATACATATAACTATATCATGTCATTATAAAATACAAAAAACATGCTTAATTCAATTTATCTTTTATTTAATTTTTGTGAACATGCTATTAAATCTTCTACTCAATGTTTGTTATTTTTAATTATTCAAATACATGTTTTCTATTTATTTAATTACTCAAAATTGCATGCTAGTATAAATTAGTTTTCTATTTAATTTTTTCTATTTAATTGTTCAACTGTCGCTATAATTAACTTTATTCTTGATCGTTTAATCTTTATCTTTCGTCCGTCTCAAATCCAAGGGAAATGTCTTAACTTTGTTGACTTCACGTCATCAAACACATCGTGCGAATACACTCATTCATTTTTTTTTTTGTTTATTATTTTGCTAAACCTAAGATAATTTTTTCTAAAAGACCCCACTTTTAAAAACACACCTTTTAAGTCAAAACTTCGACATTAGGTCGTTGTATCTTCAAAATCTCGTACACACCCATTTTAGCCAAACAAACCATTTTAAATCAAATAAACAATTTTAATAAACATATATTTCAAAAGGTTCCTATAGGATACTATAGATGCATTGGGTGCTAATAGCTTCCCATTGCATAACCAACCCCCAAACTCTAGATCTCTTTTCAAAAGTGCATTGTATTTTCATTACTTTTAAATATTATTTTACATTGCATATTTTAGGGTTTTATTTCGCTCTTTTCCCATTTCCCTTGGAAATAATAAAGCGCGGTGGCGACTCTTGCTTTTTGTGAGTCAAGTTAATTAATAGCTCGATCTCCGATTTACCACGCTACATTTTTTATCGCTACAACGCTCATTCAGAAGTATGAAGCCTTCAGAATGGAAGAAGACGAAATCATTGAAACAATGTTCTCTAGATTCCAAACTCTGGTGGCAGGGCTAAAGGTGTTGGACAAAGGGTACTCAACTTCTGATCATGTAAAGAAGATCATCATAAGTTTACCAAAACAATGAAGACCAATGGTCATGGCTCTCAAACTGGCAAAATATATGAACATAATATCTCTAGAAGAACTTGTCAGCTCCCTCATAAGCCATGAGATAGAGTTAGAAGATGATGAGCCTCAGAAGCAATGTAAGCCTATCGCTCTGAAATCTAACAAATATGAAACCAAAATTTTGCAGGAAAAAGTAGAAGCAGAAAACTCTGGAGAATCCTCGTCAGAAGAAGACGAACTGTCTTTTCTATCCAGAAGAATCAATCAGTTGTGGAAGCAAGGCAGAAGAATTTCAGAAACTCCAGAAGAACAGGAAATGACTCTGAACAATCTTCTGGACACAAAATCAAGTAACAGAATCATTACCTGCTATGAATGCAATAAACAAGGTCACTACAAAAGTGATTGTCCAAGGCTTCAGAAGGAGAAACATAAAAGGAAGATCTTTAAGGAGAAGAAGTAAAGTCTTATGGAAACATGGGATGACTCTGAATCTTCTGAAGACGGAACAGAATCAGAAGATGAACAAGCTAATATAGCTCAAACGAAAAACTTATTAGATGTCTCCAAATCTTCTGATTCAGAATCAGGGTCAGAATCAGAATCAGACACTAAAGAGGTATTTTCCGACTTTACTGTTAATTTTTATAAAGCTGAACTAGCAGAAAGTCTGAGTGAGATTCTGGAAAGGTATCAGCAACTCAGAGTCAAATTCAAGAACCTGAAAAAGGATCTTGTCTCTGACTCTGAAGAAACTGAGAGTCTTAGATTAGAAAATTCTGAGTTAAAAGAAAAGATTTCAAAACTAGAAAATGATTTACAAAGCTCTCAGAAGGAAATAATCTCAGAGGCTCCCAGTAATGCTGATAAGATCATAAAGGAATATGATCTTATCTTTCAAAAGTTCCTTACTAAAAACATAGATAGAAGCAAGATGGCTTCAATGATCTATGGAGTTAGCAGAAACGGCAGAATAGGTATAGGATACAAAGGCAAAGTATCCCAACCTAAGAAAGTTAAGGATCTAGTTATTAAATGCACTCCTCTTAATTCTCACTTCACTACTGGGCAAATACATGATATAAAACATGCTTGTAAGGCGTTTTATACTAAACCAAAATTCAAACAGAATTTTGGAAACTCTAACAGTCATGGACCCAGAAAGATATGGGTACCAAAAGACAAAATCATCTATGTTTCATATATTTTTAACAGCAAGGTTGAAACACCAGTATTAACACCTGGACTCTGGATGCTCTCTACTCATAGAGGAAAGAAAGCATATGTTCCAAAACCTGGAATTTAAAAGATTCGCAGACTTTAGAGTCAATCAGAAACAAAAGGTTACTGGCTCTGAATCTATTGGAAACTGGAATGGAAATACAGTATCAAAAGCTCTCTCTAGAATCTCAAATGTATCTAGAAAAGGGTGTCACAGCTTTTCAAGCAACTTCTGTCAGAGCAAGCCAAACAGAGTCTTTACCACTTTTTGATTCTTGACAAAAAGGGGGAGAATAAATGATATTTTAACTCATAATCAGAAGATCCTCATGGAAGTATTTTATTTTCTTGTTAGCGGAGTATTCTACTCAGGGGGAGCCTTTTAATTTTTGTTCTTTATATTCCATCAAAATATACTAGTTTTTGTCATCATCGAAAAGGGGGAGATTGTTAGAACATAATTTGGTTCTACATCCCAGTAAGAGTTTTAATGATAAAAAACACATGATATAAAGAACAAATATGCTCGCTAATAAAAGTATCATTTCATGCAGGAAGTTCTGATGTGAAAAAGATGTTCAAATGCAACTGGAAGTTCTGCCAGAACATCACCAGAAGTTCTGATTATGCGAGCATAGAAGTTGAAAGGACAATGAAAGATTCAAACGCATCAAATATGCATGACACACTTATATGAAGAAGTTCTGATTGAACTTCTGAATGCACCAGCGCTGCAAAATAGAATCTCTGATACTTTGATGTGCAAAATTCTGATCAAGCTGTAAATAACTCTCAACGGTAATATTCATCCTCTGATGTGAGAAGCTCTGAAGCATTACAACTCCATCAATGCAAGATCATAAGTAACGGCTACAAACAGATAAGGATCTTCTGATTTGGAAAGCTCATCAACTCGTGTTATGGACTTACCAAAAGTATCTTCTTATGTCTCTATGGCAAGGCCTATATAAAGCAGACTAGAAGAAGATTTCAAGATGATGAACAACTACGCTCATAAAGAAAACTCACGTGAAAAAGTAAACAACATAACTTTCATTCTTCATCTTCAACGATTCAATATTAAACTGTGTAATACATCACAAGTTTGTGATACTGTTTATTTAGAAACATCATTGTACACTTTTATTCAATTAACTGTTTGGTGAAATTCCTTGAGAAAACCGGGTTGTGGTTTTGGACTCAAGAAGACTTTAACAATTGTTAAAGTAGAATTGTAATAAGTTTGATTAGTGAATTAAGTCCTCGTTTGGAGAGAGGAGAAATCACCTTGGCGGGTGGACTGGAGTAGTTTGAGATCAAACGAACCAGGATAAAAATATCGTGTCCTCTGCTTTTGATTTTAAGTTTCAATTCAACCCCCCTTCTTGTGTTTTTCACTTCTTCATCAAGATCCTACCATTTAATATGTGAATGGTTAAAAGGTTCTTCTTATATGGTTAATTGGGGGGCACTACTTCATTCCTTTATATTCTTCTGGTTGGGAGGACTTTGAGAGAAGTGTGGATGCCCATTTCTCCTTGGGATCAGGGGAAGGAGTATAGCGCCTATGTCGTGGACGAATTGGAAAATTTTGGAACTTTTATGGATCTTTCCTTGGTTTAGTGATCTTACATGAAGTCTCCTCTGAACATTGTTGTTCTTTAGGATAACATTATGTAGACTTTATTTTATCCTAGTTAATTTGTTTGCAAATACTTGAGATTTTTGTTGTTGAACCATCTGGTACTGGCTTTTCATCACTTCATTAGCTCCTTACATGCCCAGATTTGCATGTGAAAGGAATAAATGGGGGAGTGTTTCTCGTCCGATTATAGTAGGCGGAAACACATATCTAAAGGAAGGTTTGCCTTGGTGGAGTTGTGGAGTGAGTCTAACGAATGGAGAAACAGAAGGAATAATTATCAAGACTCTATCGTTCGTCCTTTGAGGAGAAAGAAAGGGATTCCTAGCCGATTCGACAACTAACTACTTTTCGTTTAACGATGAAATAAGTGGTTTTAGAAGCTACCATCAATAATTGTTGGAAAGAGTTTGGAGTTGGTGATTTATGCTTTAACTGAAGGAGATCTGAATCTAATTTAGTTGAATCAAGAAATAATGGATTATGGAAATCGTAGGAATTAAAAGCCAATTCACGCAGACGACATCAATGTTATGCTCTGGAACTATTTTGTGATCAGAGAGGATGAATTTGCAATTTTTGCAGTGATTCAAGGCTTCTGATACGATAGAGAGGAGGGTGACCTGCAAGGTTAGAATTCCAACACTGAAGTTAATAAAATTGTGAAAAACAAAATTTGATGGAGAACAATTTGATACCTAAAAAGTGACGCACTTTCCTCTTTAAATAAAAGAGGTGGTATAACTGCATGTTGACAATTTTCTATCTACGAATTCTAAACAAAACAATTTTCGTGAGGATCCGCACTATTGGATGCAAATTGACATCCTTGTAAAAAAATATAAGGACATTTAATATATTTTTTTATTTAGTCAATCAGTTTCGATCCATATAGTGAATCGACTAATTTAGTTTCGTAGTTCAGAAAGACGATTCACTGGCTACGTCTTGTTTCCACCAAGAATCAAATTCGAATAATATCCGAACGATTCGACTTTAATAGAAGCTCATTTCTCACTAGAACTCAAATACTTAGTTTTTAACACTATTTTTTTTTTGTTATAATAATAATGCAAATTTTAAAGTTATGAACTAAAGGTAAATCCCCATTAGTTTATTTTTAGTGACTTTATTATTTATATATATCGTTGTATATCTAACATTTTGTTTTGAGTCCCCTCCAAATATATACTATATTGTTTTGAGATGACAAAATAAACATTAAAGGATACCTTCCTTATAAAAGTATTATTGATCTTGATCATGGGACATTATTTCTATTTGGTTTTGTTGTTGCAAAGTGTAGTCTTTTGATTAATGAATGAGTATGGTGGGAGATAAAACGCTGTTACTTTGATAAGTGAACGGAACCTTTATTTTCCGTTGGTACTAAATGTAATCCTTATCACACACTACATGCTCTTTTTTTCTTCCCTAAACATACTTCATGCTTAAATCGCCAAATAATATATATATATATATATATATATATATATATATATATATATATATATATATATATATATATATATATATATATATATATATATATATATATATATATATATATATATATATATATATATATATATGATGTTGCCTCAATCCTAAAATAGAAAGAGTTAATCAATTTTTTATTAAAAAAAAGATAGAGTATGAAACTTGTTGATTTAAGATATTTATATTTTATCTATTTATTTATTTAAATTTATTAAGGCTAGTCTACGATAGCGCAAAATTATATTATATATTCGACTCGACTCGCATGAATTTTATTATCGTTTTCATTTATTTATGTCAGGATATGCCAGTATTTCTGTTTCATTTCAAGTATTTTCTAACAGCAAGCTTCCATGCGCAAAAGAATAAGAAATTGGTAAGAAATGAGAAGAACAAAGTAAAAAAAGAAGAAAAATATATTTTTGGTATGTGGCCCTCGCCACAGCATGTGTGGCCCTCGCCACACATGACCTAGCATGGCCCTCGCCGCAGCTCAATTCCACTTGTCACATTTTCATTATGTTTTGTTTTGTGGGTCTCTCCACGTCAGTAATCACGGAGCTATTTTCTATTCTTTTCCATGCACGTCATGGATATTTTTCGATCAGTTTCGAAAACACGATAAAGGGAATCTTAGAGGGAGTTTTAAGGGGATCTAAGTTTGTGCGCAGAAGCGCTGTTCGTAGTTTTAGGCAAAAATCACATTTGTAAAAGTTATAGTTTCTCACATCGAGGAACTACCACACCATTAGTTTTAGACCTACAATATATGTACTCTTAGATCACAATCTTGCCATCATAATAGAAGTTTATTTCAGTTTTAAAGCTTTCATCTTTACAAGTTTATTTTTATCGCATTATTTACCATTATTGCTTTGTCTGTCAAATTTAATTACTATGTTGTTTTTAATTACAGTTGTTATGTTTAATTCGTTTTTAATTAATTCCATGTCTAGCTAAATTGTATAGAGTCTGGTGTGTGAGGACCGCCATTTCCGACAGGACTCAGAACAATGTTGGCTTAAATCTTGATTCGAAAATCCTATTTTGGTCTTTGTTTATAAACTCAATTTAATTAGCTTTGTACGAGAGTGAGAGGTTATTAACATGATTTTTCCACGAGAGTGAGAAATTAACTAAGGTTCGAGCCGACACTGCGAGAGCGTGGGGGTCGAACCGAATAATAGAAACTAGGCATTAATCCTAAACACAACGAGAGTGCTTTAAGATTAATTAGAACTTGTTCAGTTTTCAAAACGTATTCCTCGATTAGAATGGGCGAGCGAGAGCAAAATCGCATGGTCAAGGAACATGACTTTATTCAAAACCACGAGAGTGTGAGATATTGTCTTTAAATTGATATTTTCTACTAAACACTTTTTTAACGTTAGTGTAAGCCAACAAGTTACAGAGTCCCTGAGATACACAAAATCCACATTCTGGCCTCTCTCTTTTATTATATATTTCTTTAATATTATTTTAGTCTTTATTTTAGTCTTAGTTTCCCTTTAATCAATCATTCATTAGCCTTAGCTTTACAAAGCAACAATAAATTACAGTAGGTTGACATTGGTCTCTGTGGGTTTCGACAATCTTTTATATTACTTCGATATTTACGTGCACTTGCAAACGCATCAAGTTTTTGGCGCTGTTGCCGAGGACCAACAATCAATATTGTTATTTCTGTTGTTGCACCATATAGACTAAGGCACTCTTACCTTAATTAATATGTATCACCCAAAAAATTTCTACAAATCCCACTCTCAGTATCTCGAGAAATCACAAGAATCCAATAAATCTGACCTCGAACTACTAATGGAGGATTTCAATGTGTCACTAACTTACTCTTACCCCAATTACCTCTACTACCAATCCAAACATTTTGAGAAGTCGCAAGAATCCCATAAATTCAATCTCGAAACATTACTGGAGGATTACAATGCGATGCTAACTTATCGTTAACCAAATTTCCTAAACAATCACCACGCACAATATTTTGAGGAATTACAAGAATCCCAAAATTCCACTCTCGACACATTAATGGAGGATCTCACAACGACACTAACTCACTCTAGGCTAGAATCTATGATGACATAGCGTTTTATGAAGACACAAAATGCGACACAAACACACTTTGAGGAACTATAAGAATTCCATAATTTAAACCTCGAAACATCAATGGAGGATTTCAATGCAATGTCGACTCACTCTAGGCTAGAATCTATGATAGAGCATTTTGTAGAGACACAAATTATCCAAAATGAAGAGTTAAGAAAATAAAGTCTCCAAAATAATGAAACTCTTAGGTAGATGTACAATGCGGTTGAGTCCCTCGCGACTCACAACATGGCATTGGAGACTCAAATCTCCCTGCTTGCACAAAATTCTCTAGGACCCTTCCCTGAGGAGCATGTGGATGTTGTAACAACCAGTAGTAAAAAACAAATCGAAAATCCTAAGGAGATTGATAATGAGGTTGAAGAAAGTAATAATAACGTTGAGAAGAGTTCTGATGAGAAAATAGTAGAGATTGAGAAAAATAGACCGACGCCATATGAAAGAGAGGTTGTCGAAGAGGCAGATAAGGAAACATCTATTATTGTTCCTCCTCCCTATACCCCACAGATTCATTTCCCATAAAGGTTTATGGATACTAAGGTAGAATCTAAATCCAAAATGTATGCAAATGTATTGCAAAATATCCATACCAATGAACCCTTGTTTGCAGTTTTGCATAAAAAAAGAAAGTTAAAGGACCATGCAACTAGGGAAATCAACAATTTTAAGAGGGAAAGGTTTGCCTTTGAGGTGGTGGATGAAATAACTAAGTCCAAACTTGAAAAGCTGATACTCAAGATAGATCCAGAACCAACACCACAAGTTCAGAAGAATGAACCACCCCACATAAGAAAGAAAAGAAAAGGTGAGAGATATGTGAGATGGCTTGATAAGTGGTCATGGAAACCAAAGATTATTAAAATTTTGATCGAGGAGTCATTCTCGAGAGAACCACCATGAGTGCTTGCACTCCTTATCCGTCGAGCTATCAATGTTAAACAAAGCGCTACGTGGGAGGCAACCCACGAGTTTCTAATTTAACGTTTTCCTTTTACTGTGTAAAATTGCAGAAAATAAAGAGATGGATCGTTTGTCAAGTCTCAACTACTTCTAGGTAAAAAATGTCTAGATGCCAATCTTGGAATTGAGCCAGGTTCCCACAGACATTCCTGCAAATGTCGCTGCTGGTGGTGACACCGATGATGAGTATGATAGGAGAGAGCATGTCTCAATCATTATTAACTCACCTCCTCCTCATTCTTCACATGGTTAGGTTCCACATGCACACATTGCACCGTATTTCTCTTAACACTTCTGTAGGTACTTCCTCTGTAAACGAACAACATGATGAGCTACTTCAGAAAAGAGCAGTTTCAACAAATGAAGGTATCTCAAAACACTCGTCGCGGAAGCAGAAGTGTCCAACAAAGACATGAACAACAAGAGCATGATCAGAAAGGATTTAACACGCCATAGCATTAACACAGGTTATATATTTCCTTTTCCACCTTCTATCAAGACATTGAGGACAGTGTTTGGTTTAAGTGTGTGTGTGTGTGTGGGGGGGGGGGGGGGGGGAGACTTTACCGCTTTCCATTTATCTCATTTAGTTTGATTTATTTGTTTTCTAGTTTATTGCATGTTTTTAGGATTTTATTTTTAGCATTTGGTCGAGCCTTTGCATGTGATGTCGAGTCTTTATGCATGTTTTTCAATTGTTACTGGATTTCCCCGAATTTTTAAAATTTTAACCTCCAACAAAAAAATTTATTTTTTATGCATGGCACACACACTCTGAAAGTATATAGGTTGTCACACTTTAGGCTGTGTTAGAGAGACTTGGGAAAGATTCGATAAAATCGACACCGTTATGACACCCTAAACCCCCTCATTATGTGAATATCAATTTGGGTACCCATTATGTCAAGACCTTAGGCTCAAGTTTTCAAAGTAGCTCTTAAGTAGTTTATATTAGTAGTCAGCACCATCTTAAACACAAACTACGTAGGGAGTCGATGAATATAAGTGAATGATCCTGTTTTTAATAATAAATTATTTAATTGAATAATAACCTTCTAAGTTAGGCGACCTTCACCCGGTCATTTAACCTAACGGTTGTTACACCTATAAAGATTTAATAATAAGCACTCATTGTAGGTTGGTCTAGAGGTCACTGGTACTGGACTTGGTAGGGCGGGCTACAATCTGATCCCCCGCAACCGCAATTGAGAAAAATGGGGATGCACCGCTTAAATACCAGAACCCCGTGCTAAAGAAAATAAAAGGATCATAGTCGTTAACTGATTTCCCTACTACGCGCATGTACGGATAACAAGCTTAATGTGATTGCGCTTGAATGAATAAAGTGAAAGAAAAACGAGAGATATAGGTTGAGTTATAATGGCATAATTTGAATTGGTTTGTATAATGCGGGAGTCTCTGAACATTGTGTCATTACAGTGTCCTAGGTATTGAACATTTAATACCTATCGATCTAACATTAGCCTAGCAGTTGCGTATGATTAGGAGTTGTGTCATGCATTTGTTTCAAATCGCGGTTAATCATTTTCTTTACTGTGTTGGTTGATTACTTGAGAACAAGCAATAGTTTAAGTGTGAGGGAGTTTGATAACGCGAAATTACACTATATATTCGACTCGACTTGCATGAATTCTATTACCGTTTTCATTTATTTATGTCATGTTATACCAATATTTCTGTTTCATTTTAGGTATTTTCTAACAGCAAACTTCCATGCACAAAAGAACAAGAAATTGGCAAGAAATGATAAGAATAAAGTAAAGAAAGAAGAAAAATCTATTTTTGGCCTGTGGCCCTCGCCACACATGACCAACTAGCGTGGCCCTTGCCACAGCTCAATTCCACTTGCCACATTTTCCTTCTGTTTTGTGGCTCTCTCCATGTTAGTAATTACAAAGCCACTTTCCTTATTCTTCTCCACGCACGTCATGGATATTTTTCTACCAGTTTTGAAAACACAATAAAGGGAACCCTAGAGGTAGTTTTAAGGGGATCAAAGTTTGTGCGCGGAAGCGCTGTTCGTAGTTTTAGGTAGAAATCACATTTATAAAAGTGTTAGTTTCTCACATCGAGGAACTACCACACTATTAGTTTTAGGCCTACAATCTATGTATTCTTGGATCACAATCTTGTCATCATAATAGAAGTTTATTTCAGTTTTAAAGCTTTCATCTTTACATGTTTCTTTTTATCGCATTATTTATCATTATTTATTTGTCTATCTAATTTAATTACCATGTTATTTTTAATTGCAGTTTTTATATTTAATTCGTTTTTAATTAATTCCATGTCTAGCTAAATTTTATAGAGTCTGGTGTGTGAGGACTATCGTTTCCGATGGGACTCGATAACAATGTTGGCTTAAATCTTGATTTTGTTAATCCTGTTTTGGTTTTTGTTTATAAAGTTAATTTAATTAGCTTTGTCACGAGAGTGAGAGGTTATTTAACATGATTTTACCATGAGAGTGGGAAATTAACTAAGGTTCAAGCCGGTACTGCGAGTGCGTGGGGGTCGAACTGGATAATAGAAACTAGACATTAATCCTAAACACAACGAGAGCGTTTTGGGATTAATTAGAACTTGTTAAGTTTTCAAAACGCGTTCCTCGATTAGAATGGGTGAGCGAGAGAAAAATCCCATGATCAAGGAACATGATTTTATTCAAAACCACGAGAGTGTGAGATATTGTTTTTAATTGATATTTTCTACTAAACACTTTTCTAACATTAATATAAGCCAACAAATTACAGAGTCTGTGAGATACACGAAATCCACATTCCGACCTCTCTCTTTTATTATATATTTCTTTAATATTATTTTAGTCTTAGTTTCCCATTAATCAATCATTCATTACCCATAATTTTATAAAACAACAATAGATTACAGTAGATTGACATTGGTCTTTGTAGATTAGATAATTTTTTATATTATTTTGATATTTCCGTGCACTTGCGAACACGTAAACCTACACATTCAGACCATATTTTTTTAAAATAATAAATATTTAAGTTTATTTATTAAATTATTTAATTAAGAAGATCATTTAACCCCCCAGGGTTGGTCTAACAGACGATTTAAAAAAAAGATTGTACAAAGAGACTATAAAAATTAACTTATTTAAATAAATACAAATATTATTATTAATTATATTATATTTTAATTTAAAATATAAATATATAAAATCAAATACGCAGTAGACACGATATTTTTATCCTGGTTCATTTGATCTCAAACTACTCTAGTCCACCCGTCAATGTGATTTCGCCTCTCTCCAACGAGGACTTAATCCACTAATCAAAAACTGATTACAATCACTACTTTGACAACTGCCAAAGTCTTCTTGAGTACAACCACAACCTGGTTAATCTCAAGGAAAAACTAGCTTAATCAAGATAAAAAAGTATTCTGTGTATGATTGTTTTTCTTTACAAAAACAGTATCACAACTGTGATATTTTACACAATTTTAAGCGTAAAAAAGAATATGCAAGCTTGCAGCGTTTTTAGAGATTTCTTTCAGTTGTATTCAAAATCGTAAACGATTTTTCCTCTTAGCTTGTTTATATAGGCATAGAAATCCTGTCCAACATAAAGCGTGATAATGGACATTCAATGCTGTTTCCATATTGAGAAGATTCTTGTCTGAATGAAGTCGTTGCATGTGATGTTGTCTTGATTGAATAGTAACGCTTCAGAATCTTAGAATCTTGCATGCTGCAATTGCTTCAGAACATTGATGACTCAGAGATGTAAGGATCTGATGGTATATAAAACTTCTGTTCAGAATCAGAGTATTCTTCACTTCAGCGCAGGTTCTGATCATCATTCTTCAGCGCAGATTCTGATTACCTCAGCTTGAAAGCTTCTATAACTTAACTTCTGATGCTGCTTTGGTCAGAATTTCTGCATACAAAATAACACAAGTTTAGAGTGCATATTTGTTCTTTATTTTTGTTATCATCAAAACTCTAATTAAAAGTTGTAGAATCAAACTATGTTCCAACATAATGTTCTAAATTGTTTTTTAAAATAAGTTTAAATTTTTTATAGATTTTTTAATTTATAAGTTTATTTAAATATTAGTTGAATTTTTTATTTATTTATGTTTAAATAAAATAGATTTTTGAGTCTAACAAATCCAAAAATCTTATATATTAAATTAATTCTTCCACGTAAGCTAGTGAACTATAAATTAATGTTTGAAAAATCAAATCAAATCGAGGAATTCTATTAAATTATGAACCAATACCATTTACATTATTTGAATAGTTTAAGCATTTCATAAGATTTTGCTCAACTAATATTCGATCCAATATTTAAAATATAGGTATAAAGAGATTCATTTTTTATTTGTATACTTTGCTTATCAATTTGCTGATATATAAAATTATATAGTATGTGTCAATTTTCAATACACTGTAATAATAATCTAACTAAAAATTATTTTATATCAACTTTATAAAGGGTTGTCCATGATAAGATCATAACAAATCAAGGGGTGTACAAATGATCTGTAAGATTGGATTTTATGCGTCTTTTAGTCACTTTAACATTAGAGCATGCCAATTATTTATATTTTAATAAGACTCTTAGCCTGATAAAACTTGACAAGGTATGTGTTCAATAAGATAGGACACTACAAAAACTAAGATTGGATAAGTCACAAGAATAGTCATATAATAGTAATAATAATAATATAATAATAATAATATAATAATAATAATAATAATAATAATAATAATAATAATAATAATAATAATAATAATAATAAAAATAATAATATTAATAATAATAATAATAATAATAATAACAATAATAACAATAATAATAATAATAATAATAATAATAATAATAATAATAATAATAATAATAATAATAACAACAACAATAATAATAATAATAATAATAATAATAATAATAATAATAATAATAATAATAATAATAATAAAAATAATAATAATAATAATAATAATAATAATAATAATAAAAATAATAATAATAACAATAATAATAATAATAATAATAATAATAATAATAATAATAATAATAATAATAATAATAATAATAATAATAACAACAATAACAACAACAATAATAACAACAATGATAATAACAATGATAATAGTAATAGTAATAGTAATAGTAATAGTAATAATAATAATAATAATAATAATAATAATAATAATAATAATAATAATAATAATAATAATAATAATAATAATAATAATAATAATAATAATAATAATAATAATAATAATAATAATAATAATAATAATAATAATAATAATAATAATAATAATAATAATTGATAATACTTGACTATAATGGACCATCGCAGCTTACGTCGAACATAAGTTGAAAGTGAGGTGGGAGTACCTGCAAGACACTCTGATGTCAAAGTGAGATTCAGAATGATGCAAGCAAGTAAGAATGAATAAGAAATGATCAATACCTGACCCACTCAAGGGAGAGGGTATTTATAACCCCCAGCGCTGGGCCAAGGTCCCCTCATTGGACTGGGCAAGCAGACCCAAAATAGAGACTGCCAGGTTCTACGTGAGTAGTGGGGACCAATATGTGGTCCCCTACTTGGATGGATTCCTCCGCATGACTAGGAGGATATGGATGCAGACTTTTCGGGGTCAAGTGGACTTCATGATATTCAAAGGCGTTGATAGTCATCCCTACGAGAAGGATGCTCTGGGGTACTTCTGCCCGTCGCGTAGGATCCTCTCCAGTCATGAGGCCGTCAGGGAAGGATCGACCTTGATCGAGGAGAAGCCTGGAGGATATTCTTCGAGGTCCTTTTGACCGGTGATGCTCCTCCTCATATCTCTCTGGATTTATCCCTGTGTGGGCTATTGCTCGACACAATCGAGACAGATTCAGTCAGCTGGTCTTCAACAACATTGTTGGGCTGGTCCTCATATGGAGTTGGGCCAAGAGCAGGCCTAGTCTAGAACAAGAGCCCCAAAAGTCGTTGCTTCTGATGAAGGAGTTATGACTTAAGTCCACTCTTGCCTTTACGAAGAGCAGATAACTCAATCGGGGATTTTTTATTGTGTCGATGGAAATCGTCGTCGGTGCGCGTGATTAATCGAGCAAAAGCCGAAATAGGCTTGACGGGGAACGTTCCAGTTATTCCTTGAGTCGCGGGGAGAGAAAAAGCTGGCAAGGTGCCGCCACGTGGTGTGACCTTTGGGAATGTAATGATGGCCTAGGAAGTAGGGGTCATTATTGCCTGAGCGCATAGATGTCGAGGAGAATGAAGGTCAGTGGGCTGCCCGATGCGACACTTCACACATTCCACGTCAATTCTATATATAGCGTCTTAGGGCCCATTTCCCACATTCCAATATTTCGCGCTCTCCACTCTCTTCGTTGTCAACACCGTTTGCTGCTTTTCCCAACCGTTAATGCCGCAAAGTCTATCGCAAATTCTTCCATCTACTCTGTTGAAGTAAGTGTTTTTCGTAGTAATCATTGTTTAGATTGGCTTTATTGATGATTATTTATAGAATTTCGCAACCGGGGGGGGGGGGGGGGGGGGAGGGGGTTCTTGCTCGGGGCGTTCATGTATTCATGCGTAACATTCTCGAATAAGCTCGTGATATTCATTTGTTCCCCGCGAAATTCATGAATTACGCGCGAGGGATTAATATGCTCCCCGGTAAATTCATGAGTTTGTCCGTTAAATTCACATGTTCCTCATAACATCCATGGATCTATTCGCTATATTTATCCTTTGCTGGTGTTATCCCTGAAACACGCATTTCGTTATTATCATCGCCGCACAATCTTACGAGATTTATATAAGTTCTACGTGTGGATCGTGGGTCGTGCATGATCCTCACTGCTCGAGTCATCGTCGACCTACTCTAGACGTAGACATCCTTTTTTCACCCGTGCTACGATGGAGGGGTGGATGTGATTTTGCTGTCGAATTCACTGGTTTCCTCTGCTTTACAGGTGAAATGGACGATACTCCAGAGTCGGCCGAGCATTTAGATGTCAAAGACATAAGTACTACCGAGGAAGGGATCAATCTGGTCGACACAGTTGACGACCCTGCACTGTCCTGGGTCGGGCCAGAGCCTCGAGGGATAGCTTCAGTTTATAGTTATAGCAGACGGGAATCCTATACTGTCGTCGAGCATGGAGGCGACATGGAAGGGTTTTATCGTAACTTCACGATCTTGCGACCAACTCCCACGACAAGGATATGCACGAATTTCGAGGAAGATCGCTTCCCGATGTATGAGTTTATTTTCAAAGACTTGGGGCTTTGTTTGCCCTTCAATGATTTTCAGATGTGCGTGCTTAACCACTTGAACCTGGCGCCCTCTCAGTTACATCCTAATGCGATCGCCTTCCCCCGGGCTTTCGAAATCACTTGTCAGTTTCTGAGGATTGGGGCGACCATTCCTCTGTTTTTCAGAGTTTTCCACCTTCAACGACAATCTAGGGGTGGCAAACATAGTTGGGTTTCCTTGAAGCAGTCGAAGAGACTGTTCAGGATGTACATGGATTATGCCCGTGACTTTAAAGATAGATGGTACATTGTGCAACCATCGTCTTAGGGGCCGTGGATGTCGTGTTCGACTCGGTTCAAGCAGTGGATGAAGATAGGGAAGTATGCCTCGACAAGGAGGGCGATCCAGAGATCGGGAGACTTTCGAAGTTCCCCATCCACTGGTGCTCTGGTCACTACGAGCATAGTCCTGGCCATTACCACACCCCTTCTGGTAGTATGAGTGTCAAGGATGAAAAGTCCTATCGTATCCTCACTCAATTCGTCGATGGGTTCTTTCCCTCGAGGTGGGTTATGAGGGAAGGACATGCCATTCTTGACAAAGACGGCGAGCCGATGTTCGAGGCGTCCCCGATCAATACCAAGGCACTCGTGGAATGTCGAACCTTTGGACAGGCCGTGAACCTTCTTGGTTTCTGCTCATGTGATTTGTTGCATTTTTACTTCTTGAGGTATTTGTTTACGTCCTTATAACGATACTAACCCAGGGATATCATTTTTGTTTTTGCAGGTAACATGGCCGAGTGTCATGAACGACTGCTGGAGTTCACTCAGGAAAAGAAAAATCATAAGAGGTTGGTGAAGCCGCACCATCCCATACGCCTTGTCCCGGGTTCAGAGCTGGTCAGGGATGGTTCGAGTGGGTCATCGGGTGCCCGCGACACCATACAACCCGTGGCTGTTCCGAGCAAGAAGAGAAGGTTAGAAGGGGGACATGCAAGTGTAGTCGAGGATGGGTGACTTCCCGGGCCTTCAACCTTCCACCTTGTTTTATGGAAAAGGATTTCTTCAAGGGTTTTCCTCTAGCTGTGTCTGATGTTGAGTCTAAAATCATCAGACGCCTCGATGATGAGGGTCGACGGAAGCACCTGGTTTCCGGGATGGTCGGCTTGATGAAGGTCGCAGAGATGGTCGTAGTCCTTGCAGGAGAAGGATATGGCTCCTCTGGACTGGTGAAGGAATTGGAATCGGAGAAGAGGACTCTTTAGGCAAAGACTCAGAAGCTGAAAAGTTCCCTCGAGCATAGCGAGGAGAAGTTTCATGTGCAAGCCGATGAGTTAACGAGGTAGATAGAAGAAACCGCCAAAGCTTATGAGGAAAGAGATTCATTAATGCTCGAGAAAGAACGGTTGGAAAAAGAGGTGGTCAATTTGAAAGCTGCAATGTTTCCCATGGACTGAGAGCCTGAAGGAGTCGCGAACTTGCATTCCCAAGCGGAGTTAATTACTCGGATCCAAGTCCTCGAGTCGGATTACATTGATGCTCTGACCGACGACTTCAAGACTGCATTGGCCCAACTTTCCATGTTGAATCTCAGGCTTAACACTGAAGGAGCTGGGGTATTGTCCCAAGTCATTGATGGCCGCATGGTTCCCCCTCTTGATTACCTCGAAGTGGAGGTTGAAGCGAGTAATCCTCGTAGTGACTAGTATTTATGATATTTTGGTTGTTTGATTTAGGGCTTGCATGCCTGGATTTATTGTAATATTCAGACAACACTGGCCTTCGTGGCCGACATTTATAAATGTTCTTAATTTGTTGTTATGCCTTTATGTTTTCGTTGATGTTTGTTAGCTATCTGTTTGTCGTTGATTTTGACTTATTTATTTTGTGAAAATTCGTGATTTACACGCGTGGAGATTTATGCTCGACCTTGGTTGTGGACGACACATGTTGGGATGTGTCGAGGGGGTGGAGTAGGGATCCTCGGGACGAGCTCAAGATCACGTTCGGGATCTTAAGCTCGTGGCGTGAACTGCCCATCGCGAGTTGAGTGTTCTTCCTGTTGGGTACTTTGACAACAGAGCTTGATTGAGGTGTCTCTGTCGGGCTAATATTCTATTCGAGAAATGAACAGTAATCCATCGACATTGATGTTTGGAGGCCATGTCCGTACCTTAACATGCCTACATGGTCGAAATCGTCCCATCATCGGTTGGAGAGGACTGGGTGACTGCTAATGCCCTTAGTAGGACTGGGTGACTGCCCATGGTCTAGGTAGTGGTTCTCTATTTAAATGTTCGAGGTGGTATGCCCCAGTGGCCGTAGCTCCGTGGATACAGTACGATCCTTCCCAGTTTGCTGCCAACTTCCCTTCGCAAGAATCTTTCTAATTTCTCTGCAGGACTAGACTACCGAGCTGGAATTTACGCTTTATGACTCTGTTGTCATCGCAAAGGGTTATCTGTTGTTTCACTGCGGCCTCGTAAAGGGCTGCTCCTAGGAGGATTTCCTCGACTAGGCCGAGCTCTTCCCTTAGGGCCTCGTCATTTAGTTCCTTGTCTAGGGGGACCTCAGTTCGTCTAGATGGTTCCAAGATTTCTACGGGGATGACCGCCTCGGTACCATAGGTTATCCGCAATGGGGCCTCGTCCATCGTCGAGTGGGGAGTCATTTTATACACCCACAGGACACTATGGAGTTCCTCGACCCACCCTCTCTTGGCCTCTCCCAGCCTTCGTTTGAGACCTCGTAAGATGACCCTATTTGCGGCTTCGGCTTGCCCGTTGGTTTGGGGGTGTTAGACCGAGGTGAAGTGTTGCTTGGTGCCGAGTTTGGCGATGAAGCTTTGGAAACTCTGATCAGTGAATTGGGTCCCGTTGTCAGTGACAAGTGCTTGTGGGATCCCAAATCGGGCTAGTGCGTTTAGAAACAGAGGATATTGTGAGAAGTGATTTTTGCTAGAGCTTAGGCCTTTATCCATTTCGTGAAATAGTCAACAACCACAATTAGAAATTTGTTTTAGTATGTCCCTTGCACGAAAGGCCCGAGGATGTCCATTCCCCACCAGGCAAACGACCACGGGGATGACAGTGTGTTTAGCTCGTGTGGGGGCGCGAGGTGCATGTCCACATGCCTTTGAAACTTGTCGCATTTCTTGACATGCTCCTTGGAGTATTGCTGCATTGTCGGCCAGTAGTAGCCTGCTCGCAACTCCTTCCGTGCTAGGGATCTTCCGCCCATGTGTTGGGCGTTGATTCCCTCGTGGATTTATCGCAGTAGCTCAGGGACTACAGACTCTTCAACACATTTTAAGAGTGGGATGGAGAATCCTCGACTGTATAGTAAGTGTTTGAGTACCACGTACGAACACGCACATCGTTTCGTCACGGCTACCTCTTTTTGGTCCAAGGGAAGCTCCCCCTTTGTCAAAAAGTTGAACACCGGGGTCATCCAACATGAGCTGTCCCCGATGGAATTTACCTCGGGTGGCATAGTGGACTTTTCAATGCTCGGGCAAGAAAGGGATTATTGGATGAAGGATTTGTTCCCACCTTTCTTCTTTGTGCTCGTGAGCTTTGAAAGTATATCGGCCTTTGTGTTCTGTTTGTGTGGCACGTGAGTGATCTCTGCCCGGTCGAACTTCTTCATATGTTCTCTGACCAGGTGTAAATATTCAACGAGGCTGTTGTTTTTAGCCTGGTATCTCCCTTGAACTTGAGATGCGACAAGTTGGGAGTCAGTGAAAATTTGTATCTCCCGGGAACCCAAATCCTCGGCCAATCTTAATCCAGCAAGCAGTTCCTCATATTCATCTTGATTCTTCGATGTTGGAAAGGAAGGGGTGAGAGTGTTCGATCACGACGTCTTCCTTGTTCTCGAGGAGGATTCCTTATCCACTCCCCGTCGAGCTGGAAGCTCCATCCACAAAGATGGTCCACTTGTGCTTCTTCCTTATGAGGGGATCATGAGCGGTCATCTCCACGATGAAGTCAGCCAATTCTTAGGCCTTGAGGGCCTTCCTTCTCTCATACTGGATGTCAAACTCCGAGAGCTCCAGGGACCATTTTAGCATTCGACCTGCCATGTATGGTCGGCATAGGAGTTGCCTTACAGGTTGGCCTGTCCGCACGATGATCGTGTGTGCTAGGAAGTAATTCCTAAGTCTCTTCGCTACATTGACGAGGGCCAAGGCCACCTTCTCAATCTGTTGATACCTGCCCTTGGGCCCTTGTAGCGCTTTGCTCATGAAATACATTGGATTTTTCTCGTCTAAAATCTCACGAATGAGAGTCGTGCTTATCGCCTTGGTGGAGATGACCAGGTAAAGGAACAGGGTTTCCTCGTTCTCCATTTAAATGTTTGAGGTAGTATGCCCTGGTGCCCATAGCTCCATGGATACGGTACAGTCCTTCCTCGTTCACTGCTAACTTCCCTTCGCGGGAATCTTTCTGATTTCTCTGCAAGACTAGACTGCCAAGCTGGAATTCATGCTTTATGACTCTGTTGTCATGGCAAAGGGCTATCTGTTGTTTCAGTGTTGCCTCGCGAAGGGCTGCTCCTAGGAGGATTTCCTCGACTAGGTCGAGCTCTTCCCTTAGGGCTTCACCATTTAGTTCCTCGTCTAGGGGGACCTCAGTTCTTCTGGATGGTTCCAAGATTTATATGGGGATGACCGCCTCAATACCATAGGTTAGCCAGAATGGGGTCTCGCTCATCGTCGAGTGGGGAGTCGTTCGATATGCCCACAGGACACCGTGGAGTTCCTTGACCCACCCTCTGTTGACCTCGCCCAACCTTCATTTGAGACCTCGTAAGATGACCCTATTTGTGGCTTCGGCTTGCCCGTTGGTTTGGGGGTGTTCGACCATGGTGAAGTGTTGCTTGGTGCCGAGTTTGGCGATGAAGTTTTGGAAACTATGATCGGTGAACCGAGTCTCTTTGCTAGTGATGAGTGCTTGTGGGATCCCAAATCGGGCAAGCACGTTTTGTTTATAGAAACGAAGGATGTTGTGAGAAGTGATCTTTGCTAGAGCTTCAGCCTTTATCCATTTTGTGAAATAGTCGACGACCACGATTAGAAATTTGTTTTGGTACGTACCTTGCACGAAAGGTCCGAGGATGTCCATTTCCCACCAGGAAAATGACCACATGGATGAAAGTGTGTTTAGATCATGTAGGGGAGCAAGGTGCATGTCCGCATGCCTTTGACACTTGTCGCATTTCTTGACATGATCCTTGGAGTCTTGCTGCATCGTTGGCCAGTAGTAGCCTGCTCACAACATCTTTCGTGCTAGGGATCTTCCACCCATGTGTTGGCCGTTGATTCCCTCGTGGATTTCTCGCATTAGCTCGGGGACTGCGGAATCTTCGACACATTTTAAGAGTGGGATGGAGAATCCACGATGGTACAATGTGTGTTCGAGTACCATGTACAAAAACACTCTTCGTTTGTGCCATGATATTTTGCTATCTTTGTGTCAATGTTTTGCCATCGCTTATGTTTGTTATCCTACTTTGATTTTCAATATCATTGTTAGGTGTGATGTTTCATCATCTAAATTGATGTTTGGCCATCCTTGCCATGATATTTTGCTATCTTTGTGTCGATTTTTTACCATCGCTTATATTTGTTATCCTACTTTGATTTTTAATATCATTGTTAAGTGTGATGTTTCATTATCTAAATTGATGTTCTGCCATCCTTGCCATGATATCTTGTTATCTTTGTGTCAGTGTTTCACCATCGTGTATGTTTGTTATCCTACTTTGATCTTCAATATCATTGTTAGGTGTGATGTTTTAGCATCTAAATTGTTGTTGATGTTTTGCCATCATTGTCGTTGTCTTTCCATTGTTGTTGATGTTTTGTCATTGTACCTGATGACTTGCTGTTTTGATTGTTGCTTTTGTCTTTTTAACTAAAAAACACAAACCAACCAAAATATTTGAGCCAAATTACATCTGCTCTGATTCCTTCAAAAATATCCATCTTGGCTTTATTGATGAACTCCTCCGCTCACAGAGAATCCTTGATGAGGGTGCTGGACCAAGCTTTTGTGGAGAGTGATATGCCAATAGACCAATTCAGCAGCGTAATAGGGAACATTACGTCATGTAATAACTTGAGTTTCTACGATGATGAATTGTCGGATGAAGGAAGGAATCACAACCTGGCCCTCCACATCTCTATGAACTGCAAGAATGATTCACTATCCAATGTGCTGATTGATAATGGATCTGCTTTGAATGTTATACCGAGGAGCACTCTTATGAAGTTGAAATATCAAGGAACGCCTATGCGACCGAGTGGCATCATTGTGAAAGCGTTTGATGGATCAAGGAAATCTGTTATTGGTGAAGTGGACTTGCTTATTCATATAGGAAAACATTTGTTTCAAATAACCTTCCAGGTCATGGATATTGTACCCACTTATAGTTGTTTCCTAGGAAGAACGTGGATACATGAGGCAGGGTTGTCACTTCAACTTTACACCAGAAACCTAATTTTGTACGTGAAGGGAAAGTGGTGATCATAAATGGGG
The DNA here is from genome assembly GCA_948472305.1 of Vicia faba. Lineage (NCBI taxonomy): Eukaryota > Viridiplantae > Streptophyta > Magnoliopsida > Fabales > Fabaceae > Vicia > Vicia faba. Next base: position 1,433,135,034 of record OX451741.1, on the reverse strand, counting down.
AACATAAATTATTGATATCTCATTTGTCCTCTTTCAGCATTGTGGAGGCGAATGAAGCTGCTATTGGAACCCAGTTCTAAGTCTTATCCATTGACAATATAAGAGGAAATGAGAATTCTATGGTTTCGCTTAAGGATGCACAACAGGTTGTGCGTAAGGGTCATAGTGAAGTGTGGGGACAGATTGTGGATCCACCTGTGAACAAGAACAGAGCTGGCTTGGGGTTCTCTTTGAAGAATGACAAAGGTAAGGGCATGAATCCGAATTCTGCTGTGAGAAAGTATCAAGACATCTTCTGTAGCGGGGGTTATCTTCATCCAACTGTTTCCAGGATTAACGCCATTGTGGAAGATGAAGCAAAGCAGGAAAGGCTGAATTATGTGACGTACGGAGTTAGGGTTCAGAACTGGATCACCATTGATGTTCTCTCTTGCATACATGTTTCACAGTAATTTGTTTTGTTAATCTTTTTGAAAAGCTTTCACTCTGCCCAAGGTGGAAGTATTATTGTTGTAGGGCTTATCTGTTTGCTGTGACTTTTAAAATCAATAATAAAAGGTGTCTTTGTTTCCTAAATTGTGTCTTTATTTTCTGCTTTTTTTGGAAAATGGTAATAAAATAAGAAAACCCTTTCAAAATAAATAATAACTGAAATTCAATCTGCAGGATCACTTGTTATATGTGTCAGTTTCTAAAAGCAATCATAAATCATATGTGCAGATTAATTAAAAAACCCATTGAATACAATGACCCTGCACCCTCTCCCAACTTTGAATGTTCTGTGTATGGGGCTGAAGAAGAAGATTATGATGAGATTCTAGAAGAGGTCTCACGGTTGCTCGAGCACGAGGAAAATACCATTCAGCCATATAAAGAGCCATTGGAAGTGATCAATTTGGGTTTAGAAGAAGATCTGAAGGAAGTCAAGATTGGAGCATTGTTGCATCCTGATGTGAAGAGCAGGTTGATTAAGTTGTTGAAAGAGTATGTGGATATTTTTTCTTGGTATTACCAAGATATGCCTAGTCTAGATACATATATTGTAGAGCACCATTTGCCGTTTAAGCCAGAGTGTCCACCAATTAAAAAAAAGTTGAGAAGAACTCACCCAGATATGGCAGTGAAAATCAAAGAGGAGGTTCTAAAGCAGATTAATGCTAGTTTTCTTGTGACGTCAGTGTATCCTCAATGGATTTCCAATATTGTCCCAGTACCGAAAAAAGACGAAAAAGTTCGCAGGTGCGTAGATTACAAAGATCTAAATAAAGCTAGTCCAAAAGATGATTTTCCATTGCCACACATTGATATGTTAGTGGATAGCACAACAAAATTAAAAGTATTCTCGTTCATGGATGGATTTTCCGGGTATAATCAAAAAAGAATGGCGCCTGAGGACATGGAAAAAACAATGTTAATCACACCCTGGGGAACATTCTGTTACAGAGTGATGCCCTTTAGGTTGAAGAACGCTGGTGCAACATACCAAAGGGCTATGACAACCCTATTCCATGATCTGATGCATAAGGAAATCGAAGTATATGTTGATAATATGATTTCCAAATCCCAGACTGAATAACGACATGTAGAAGATTTGTTGAAGTTGTTTCAACGTTTGAGGAAGTATCGTCTCCGCTTGAATCCAAATAAATGCACCTTCGGTGTTCGATCAAAGAAATTGTTGGGTTTCATTGTTAGCCAGAAAGGAATTGAAGTTGACCCTGATAAAGTCAAAGCAATTCAAGAGATGCCAGCGCCAAGGACTGGAAAGCAAGTCAGAGGTTTCCTCGGGCGTTTGAATTATATTTCCAGATTCATTTCCCACATGACTGCAACATATGAACCGATATTTAAGTTGTTAAAGAAAGATCAAGGTTGTGTGTGGACGGATGACTACCAAATTGCATTTCAAAGTATTAAAGAATATCTACTTGAACCTCCTATCTTGCTCCCTCCTGTCGAAGGAAGACCGTTGATTATGTATCAGACAGTGTTAGATAATTCCATGGGTTGTATTCTAGGACAACAGGATGAAACAAGGAAGAAAAAGTTTTCCATTTATTACCTTAGTAAAAAGTTCACTGATTGTGAGTCGTGGTATTCGATGCTGGAAAACACATGTTGTGCTTTGCCCTGGGCCGAAAAACGTTTGCGGCAGTATATGTTGAATCACACTACTTGGTTGATCTCTAAAAGGAATCCAATCAAGTACATTTTTGAAAAGCCTGCTCTTACTGGGAGAATTGCCCCCTGGAAGATGTTGCTATCTGAATATGATAATGAAAACCATACTTAAAAAGCTATTAAAAGCAGTGTGTTGGCAGATTATCTTGCTCACCAACCAGTGGAGGATCATCAACCTGTAGAGTATGAATTCCCCGATGAGGATGTGATGTTCCTAAAAGTGAAATATTGTGATGAACCATTTCCTGAGGAAGGTCCTGACCCTAAATCTCGTTGGAGTATGATATTAGATGGAGCTGTGAATGCTTATGGTAAAGGAATTGGTGCCGTGATTGTCACTCCCCATGGATCGCACATTCCTTTTACCACAAGGTTAACATTTGATTGTACTAATAATATGGTAGAATACGAGGCTTGCATCATGGGTCTCGAAGAAGCTATTGATCTCAGAATTAAAATTCTAGATATGTATGGTGATTCAGCTTTGGTAATAAATCAGATTAAAATAGAATGAGATACTTGTCATCCAGGCTTGATCCCTTACAAAGATTATGCTAGAAGATTGTTACCCTTCTTTAATAAATTTGAATTCCGTCACATTCCTAGAAATGAAAATCAAATGGCGGACGCTCTGGCAAATCTGGCTTCTATGTACGAAGTAAATACTTTGAATGATATACCTTGAATTATGGTTCGGCTACTGGATAGGCCCGCTCATGTGTTTACAACAGAGGAGGTAGCAAATGAAAAACCTTGGTATCATGACATCAAGCATTTTCTTCAGACTCAGGAATACCCGATTGGTGCTTCAAAGAAATATAGAAATTCATTGAGAAGATTGGCAGGCAGTTTCTTCCTCAGTGAAAGTGTGTTGTATAAAAGAAATTATGACATGGTCTTGCTCAGATGCGTGGATAGACACGAAGAAGACATGTTGATGCATGAGATTCATGAAGGTTCATTTGGCACTCATGCCAATGGAAATTCGATGGCTAAAAAGATGCTAAGGGCAGGTTACTATTGGCTGACAATGGAATCCGATTGTTATAAATTTGCAAAGAAGTGTCATAAATGTCAGATTTATGCAGATAAGGTCCATGTGCCTCCGACACTTCTCAATGTGATCTCTTCCCCATGGCCTTTCGCGATGTGGGGTATTGACATGATTAGGATGATAGAACCCAAAGCTTCGAATGGACACCGTTTCATCTTGGTAGCAATTGATTACTTCACCAAATGGGTGAAGGCTGCATCATATGCCAATGTTACTAAGCAGGTGGTTGTGCGTTTCATCAAGAATAATCTTATATGCCGGTATGGTGCGTGTGATACGGTGGGAGAACTGACTAGTGTTTTGCGTTCGTATTCGCACTTGTGCGGTTGAGCAAGAGTCGCCACCGACTTTTTATTTTATCCTAAAGGAAAGGTTAAAAAAGCACAGCAAAAACCTTTTGTGATATTTCGTGGGTTCGGGGGGTAGATTATGAAAAGGGAAGGTATTAGCACCCTTTTCATCCATGGTTATCCATGGGCTCTTAGTTACTTGGTTTTTTAGATCACTTATCTTGTTTTTCGATTGCTTTGAAGATGGTGTGTGTGTGGGTGCTTTTTGAAAATGTTTTGGAAAAAGATGCCTTGTCTTAGGCAACTAATGTATTTGACCCGTGTTTGAGTGTTTTACAAAAGTGTGAATCTTTTCGAAAAGATGTTTTCAAATGTTTTTGAGAGTTTGTTTTGAAAGTGTTGTGGATTGTGTTTTTTTTGAAAAGAAGGCAAGTGTTTTTGCAAGTTTGATCTCAAGTAACTAAGAGTTTTGTCTACCCTATTGTACTCAAAGGTTTTTTGTTATGTTTTAACCCCTTTTAACAATTTTGTTCTACCATTGAAATTGGTAGACAATCTTGCGTTTAGGAAGTGTATTCGGGACGGGCGCGGGTCATCGTACGGACCATGAATGCAATGATGCCAAGTGTCTTTGGCAATTTGTTTTGAAGGGACTATGATCATTCCGTTTAGGCAACACTTTGAGACTTATGATCATTTGATTTTGTTTTGCCAAAGATACTCGACGTGCAAGCATGGCCCATTTTGGAAGGCAACATGTGGGATTACCCTAGGAGGTGAAAGTGTGGTTGTGTATTGATTACATGTATTTGTCTTTGTATTAGGTTATCTAGCGTTTGATTTTATGTACATACAAACCCTAGGTCTAACCATGGTATAATTGAAAACTGTAAATTGCGGAATGTAAAATCTACGCTATTACAAAATAGTGTTCGGGAGTGGGAGTATAAATGTACAAGGGGATGAGACTTATAGTATCCAATAAGTTACAACCAAATCGAATGTGCGATCAAAAATGTAAATATCGAATACACAAATATAAAATAAAAATGTGTATAGGGTAATGTGAATGTGTAAGTGTGAGATGTATATGTATTATGTGATTATTTACAAGTGCGAATCGAAACGTATTAGGGTTTTAGACCTAGATATGTATCTTAATGAATCTTTGATTTTTGTGTGTTTAATTGTGTATAAAAGGAAAAATGTTCTAATTAAGGTATGTTCAAAAATTAAATTGGATTGTATTATGTATGAATATGTATTTTAATTAAAAGAAGGTTTTCAATTTTAATTATATGATAAAAATGATATGTATTATTTTATATACAAATATATTTTAATGTGTATTTAAAATATTTTCAAGTTAATTATGTATAAAAAGTATTTTGTTATTGTTATGTACAAAAGTGTATTAATTAAAAGAAGATGTTTTCAAATTTAATTATATGATAAAAGTGTTTTATTATTTTATATACAAATATCTATCTAAAAAAAAAGATGTTTTAACCTTATGATAAAAAATGTATTTTTAATTAAGTTAGTATTTTACAAAGAATAAAAAAAATAAACATTGTTTATAAAATAAAGTTAGTATTTTAAAAAGAAAGGAAGTAAATATTGTTTATAAAAATAAAAAGGGTTAGTGTTTAATGAAAACGCTTGGTTAGAAAATGAAATGATTCCTTTTGTTGGGCTTTAGAGGTGAACGGGTTAAGCCCATGGATCTTGAAACAAATTTAGGGTTAGGCATTTTGACAGTCAGAGCGAAGGTTAGGGTTTGAGCGGCGCCGTTTGTGCATTCGTCTTCTCCGATCATCAATTTCCTGAACGCTTTTCTTTCCGGCCACCAGCGTTACTCCCGAAGCCTTTCTTCCCTCCAAGGCATGAGCTTCGTGCTCTCTTGATACAAGGTTAGCTTTAATGTCTTATGTTTCTTTCTTCTTTTCTGGATTCGCGTGTGTTGTTTTAAGTTGAGCCTTACCTTTTATTTTTTCATTATGAGATGAAGGAGAAGGGAAGAGGGAGAAGATTATACTACCTGATTTCGGAGAAGGAGGAGAGGCGGAGGAGTGGCGCTCAGGAGGCCGGGACGGCGTGAGGAATGCAGTGCTGTGATGAATCTTTGAGCTTCTGATGCTTTCCTGGTATCTTTATCTCTTCTACTTTCGTCCCTTTGAATTGTTGGTGGCCTTGGAATGTATTTGCTTGTTTATGGTTTTGATGATGACGTGTACTGAGAAACCCTAATATGTTCACTTCTTTACCTCTTCTACTTTATGTCCCTTTGCCTATGATGCTTCGAATTGTTGCCTTGATGAACTTTCTCTTCTTCTCTCGTGTTGCCTTTGGGAATTTTGTATGTTTCTTGTTTGACTTCTATGAGTTGCCTAGAATTTTTGCTGAATGGTTGCTTTGAGATGCCCAGTGATGATCTCAGAGATCTGAGGGCCTATGTTGCCTTTGATACTTTTGTTTTCCTCTGAGCCCCTGATGCCTTGAATGATTGTTCTGTGTTATCTTAAACTTGCCCTTTTGTACGTTTGCTTGCCTTTAGATTTTTGAATTGCTTCCTGAGATTGATACCCTTGACGCTTTTGTTGAGTTGGATGTCATGTTTTTATTGCCTATGATGAAGAAATTCTGAGGCTTAGAGGTTGGTTTGAATGTTTTGACATGCTTGAGAGGTTGGTTTGGATATGCTTGAGAGGTTTGAACTAGACAGGCAGGTTGTTGGTATTTCTGAGTTTTGTGTTTGGGCAGGGTTGATGAAGTTTGATGGTTATGGCATTGTGTTATGTTTCTGCCTTGACAGTAGGCAGGTTAAAGCATTTTCAGGTTATCTGTTTGGTGATTCTGGTTTAATGAGTTTTGAAAAGTGTTTGATAACTTGTGAGGTTTCAGTTTTTGTAGGTACTGTGTTTTTTCTTGACAGTAGGCAGGTTAAAGCATTTTCAGGTTATGGTTTTGTGTGTTCTTGAGGGTGAGGCCTGATGCAGGTTTGATGGTTTTTGACAGTTTATATCTTTTCTCTCTTTTTCTATCCTTACCTTTGTATTGGCTTGTATATGTTGTACCTTGAGGCAGAGTTGGTGTGTTTTGTATATTTCTCCCTCTCTATCCTGCCTGCTGCTGAACTGAGTCTTCTATCTCTGTGTTATATCTTTTCTGCTGTCCTACTCTCTATGCCTAACCTGAACTATGCTTCTATTATCTCTCTTTTTCTCACTCATAGTACAGTTTAGAATTTTATATGATTATTGTTGTACTATGTTCTGAAGGGGCCCTCCTTGGGAAATGATGATTTTAGATTTCTTGCATAACACATTACTGCATCTTTATCTCCAGCTTTGACAGTTTGTGTGCTGACTTTTCCTTGATATCTTGGCAAAAATCCCTTTTTGACAGCTTGGGTACTTGTGACAGCAAATGTACTTTTGAAATCTTTGATATCTTTGGCATTTTGACAGTAACTTGCCTTTTGCTTTGGATAGAAAGTTGAGATTGGATTTTTTTCAGTTTAGTTGGAAGTTTGCAGTTTGAATTTTTAGAAATTATGCATTTGACATTTGCATTTCATGAATAAAAAATCTTCCCTCTCTGTGAACCGGGAGAAATCCCGTGATTTGCAGAGAGGGTCAACTGATCCCAGTCAGTGGCCCCTAATGATGAGCAACTTTAACTATCTTTTAATTAACTGCTTTCTGACTTTTCTTCTCTTTTTGCAGATAAAACAATGGAGCACCGGAGCGGAGTGAAGAGTGAAGAATGTTAGAAAATAGGATAGTTTTTTATTCTATGTAATATTTTAAATCAATGTATATTATTGTTCATAATTTTAAATTATAAACAACAATTTGTACAAATAATTCAAATATCAATAAAAGTCTAAATTATCCAATTAATTCTAATTTTCTTTATTGTTTATTTATTTATTTAAAATTCTTAGAATTAAAACAATTGAAAAATAAATTTCAATCATTCAATCTTTTAGAATAATAAATAACTTAAATAATAACAATATTGGTCAATTAAACCTGTCTTATTCAAAATCCAAAGCAAAGCAGAAGTCAATCCAAATAGACTGATCAAACGCATAAACACTGTGAATCCAATACTGCATCCTGTATCTGACTGGCCCAATCAAAACGTACTGAATTCAAACCACTGTCTCTTTTACTGATTAAACCAAGATAACGCGAATTTTAATCCGAATCTTGGAATAAACCACAAAGTGCTGTGGGATTTAAATTCTTCTGAGAATATGCCCATAAAACCTTAACTCCTGATTAAATTCCAAATAACGCTCGCCTGATCAAAATTGAACCAAAAATCAACCAAACCCTAAGCCAACTGTATGAAACAACCCGGAGCTCTGGAAATCAGTAAAAACCCTAATTTTGCTTGACTGTCAAGAAAAGTCCGTTTGTCCGATTCTTGAGCCAGTTTGAAAAGTCAGGAAATGTTTGAAGCTGAGATTTCTTGTGGAAAAGCGCGAGGGCAAATTTTGGGGTACAACAGTTGCCCCTGTTCAATCTTCTTTGACCTGAAGAGTTAGATTGGCAAGTTTGCCTTTCGCGACTTGAAGGTAAAAGGAGATTGGACACTAATGTGCCCAGAAAATTTGCGCTCGTCGATGTGACGGTAGATGTGAATGGGCTTAGAGATGCCATTTGGTGATGGGCTTAAAGATGCCATCTGGTGCGAGAGAATTTGTCGGGGGATGGGCTTAGAGATGCCATCTGGATATGTTGAACTGTATGTCAATGGTGAATGGACAAGTATCAGAAGGGCATCCATGTTTTGGAACATCTCTGAATTGGGGTCTGAACAAGCAACAAATTGACGTCCATGTCTGGAGGATCTGTAAACTATCTGAGATTGAATAAGCAATAGAGCAACATCCGTTGTTGGGACGTGTTCGTAAACTATTTTCAAAAATTGTGAAGAGTCTGAATCAGTTGGTAGATTGACATCCGTTGTAGGGAAGAATCTGTAAACTGTCTTCAAAAGTTGAGAAGAGTCTGAATCAGTTGGTAGATTGACATCCGTTGTAGGGAAGAATCTGTAAACTGTCTTCAAAAGTTGAGAAGAGTCTGAATCAGTCGGTAGATTGACATCCGTTGTTGGGAAGAATCTGTAAACTATCTTCAAAAGTTGAGAAGAGTCTGAATCAGTCGGTAGATTGACATCCGTTGTTGGGAAGAATCTGTAAACTATTTCAGAAGTCTTGAAGTTGAAGAGGAACCGGTGTAAGGTTTCTGCTGATGCGTCTGAATGAATCTGGAATAAGTATCAGAATGTTGCCGTGTCTGGGCCACCTCTGAACTATTTCTGGATGAATCTTGGAAGTTGATCTGTGTCTGTCGACTGATCTTACCTGAAAAGGCAAAGGGTTAGTTGTATGTAATGTTATGATGCATGATGCAATTAATGTTTATGACATGAATGTAATGAATGCGCATGTAAGCTGATGAGCTAATCCTGCAGAGGATACACGGATCCAAGATGGCTGAAGATAAAAGCGTCTTGACTGCTGCCGGGGAAAATAAATCCCTGGCTGTCGCTGGGGAAGAGAATTCCTGATGACCTCTACTGGGGAGTCCCAAACTAATAGACTCATGCTGGGGAGGTAAGATTGAGAATCTTCGGCCTGATGGGAAGTAACTCTGGAGACTTCACTGGGGAACTCAAGATTTTTCTTCTAAAAAACTCTGTGGGGCGAAGGTTCAATGGTCTGGCTCCGCTGGGGATTCTGAAGCTTAAACTCTGAGGGGAATTGAATTCCGGAGGACTCCCTGGCTGGGGATTTTGATGAACTCCGCTGGGGATAGGGAGAATTTTGGCGAGCGCGATCTTTAGCTTGAGAAGAATCTGAACAAGCGATAGGTTAACATCCGTTACTTGGAGAACCCGGGAACTGTTTTCAGAAATCTCAAAGTTGAATAAGCAATAGAACAACATCCGTTGTTGGGAAGCGTCCGTAAACTGTTTTCAGAGGTTGCATCTGAATAAGCTAATAGATTAACATCCGTTACTTGGGAAGAATCCATAAACTGTTTCCAGAAGTCTTGAGAAGAATCTGAACAAGTGATAGGTTAACATCCGTTTACTTGGAGAACCCGTGAACTGTTTTCAGAAATCTTGAGATTGAATCAGCAATAGAGCCGCATCCGTTGTTGGGAAGCGTCCGTAAACTAATTTCAAAGGTTTGCATCTGAACAAGCTGATAGATTAACATCCGTTACTTGGAAAGAATCCATGAACTGTTTTCAGAAGTCTTGAAGTTGAATCAGCAATAGAGCCGCATCCGTTGTTGGGAAGCGTCCGTAAACTAATTCAAAGGTTGCGAAGAGTCTAAACAAGTCGGTAGATTGGCATCCGTTGTTGGGAAGAATCTGTAAACTTGTTTTCAGGAGTCTTGAAGGGGAACCGGTGTAGGGTTTCCTGATGATGAGCTTGTGTAAAACTGCATCGGGTTTTGAACACTTTTGACATTCGAATGCCCCAAGTGGTGATGTAGATAAATTCCTGGCTTATTACAGGTGTTGGTCTATAATCGGTCGTTCACAGATATTTCCTGGGTTGTTACAGGTGTTGATCTGGAATTCTTCAGACATGCCCTGGCTGGATACAGGAATCGAATCTGGAAAGGTGATAGTTGATAGACATGCCCTGGCTGGATACAGGAATCGAATCTTCAAACTCTTCAGACGTGCCCTGGCTAGATACAGGAATCAAGTCTGGAAATGTGGTCAACAGATATGCCCTGGCTGGATACAAGAGTCGAATCTGGAAATAGTCGTCAACAGATATGCCCTGGCTGGATACAGGAATCGAATCTTCAAACTCTTCAGACGTGCCCTGGCTAGATACAGGAATCGAGTCTGGAAATATGGTCAACAGATATGCCCTGGCTGGATACAGGAGTCGAATCTGGAAATAGTCGTCAACAGATATGCCCTGGCTGGATACAGGAATCGAATCTAGAAATCTTCAGACGTGCCCTGGCTAGATACAGGAATCGAGTCTGGAAATGTTGTCAACAGATATGCCCTGGCTGGATACAGGAGTCGAATATGGAAAGGTGATAGTTGATAGATATGCCCTGGCTGGATACAGGAATCGAATCTTCAAACTCTTCAGACGTGCCCTGGCTAGATACAGGAATCGAGTCTGGAAATGTGGTCAACAGATATGCCCTGGCTGGATACAGGAATCGAATCTGGAAATGTTGTAGTTGATTTGTTGAACACTTTTGACATTCGAATGCCCCAAGTGGTGAAGAAGGAGTCTTGAATCAGATTACTCTGCATATTGAGAGATTTCTTGAAATCTTGACTGGACTGCCCCAGGTTAACTGTACTTTGAAAGATCTGTTGGACCTTGACTGGACTGCCCCAGGTTAATTGAATTATGATATGTCATGCCCCTTGTTGATAGGAGATTTGATGGAAGTGTTATCCCTTTGAAGTGATTTTGACTTGCTGAGAGAGTTTTCGTTCCTCCGAACATTCGCTGTATGAACTTCTTCGCTGTCAAACAAAAGGGGTCAAATGCAGACAGTGATATTCGAATAATGCAAAGTTTATGTTTGTCTCGAAGTTTTTTTTTTCGTTTTGAAAAATGCGTTTTTAGCAGAAAAATTTTCACAAGACAAGTTAACACAAGATTTAGAGCAAAGCCCTACAGGAGTCAGGATACCTTTTGTAACAGTATGCTTTCGAACTAACCCATGCTTCAATTAGGACTTTTGGAGGGTTGTAACGTGGCCTGGTTCACGGTTTAAGAAACAAAGGATAAAGGCTCAAAGTATATTTGTACCCACCCGCTCTTCGTGATGTTCTTCAACCTAAGCTCAGTTAACTGTGCGTCGCACTCTGTTTTGAGTTCGGGACGACTTTTGGGCGATGGTTCACCAGTTTTGAATTTGGGGAGACAATCATTATCTCCTTTTTCTTTTTCAACACCTTTCATGTTGTTGAGGTTTCTGTAATGACCTCACTATTTTGATTTTGATTTGTTATCCCTAACTTTTGCCTGACTGTTACCGTTTTCGGGATTACTGTCAGCGGGATGCCCCAGCTTCCTTAAGCCTCCTTTATAGGTTCTGGCTTGGTGGGCTTTTCTCTTTTGAGAGATTGACTGTCTATGTGATAGGGAACCACCCTTGTCTTTTGATTCCGAAGGAACGCTTTCTTTTTTGACGTCGTTCGTTGTATTACGAACTGAGAGTTTGCGACTTCAATGCGCATTTTCTTTTGAATTAACTGAGATACTACCCTGCCCCAGGTTTATATCAAAGGTTTTGATCGTTTAGAACAGGAAACTCCTACTTCTTTGGCTCGAAGGGGTCGACTAGGGATTAACTTCCTTATAACTCCAGTGTTTGGGAATTGAAAGAAATGCCTGTACATCATCAGCAAGGTCTGTTCAAAAGCATACTGTATAAGATTATGGTATTGTTTCGTCATCCTCCCTCTAAAGGCTTGCAGCTTTTTATCAAGAGTCAAATATCATAAAGAAAAGCATAAGAGTAGTGAAACGAATGGATGAATTCAAGACAAACATATGCAATGCATTAATGAAAACAGAGTTTAACATCAACAAATAATTGTTTGACAGCAAAAGAAATTACAACTTTGAAAGTTCAAAAAGAAGCAAAAGTCTTTCAGTTCGAGCTTCGTCACTTCAAGAGGAGAACCACTTAACGGAAGATTTTCATCTCGCCGTCTGGCATGAATTCCAGCACCCCAATGTCAATCAGATCTTGAATCTTGTTCTTCAGGGCCCAACAGTCGTTGGTACCGTGTCCCGGGCTGTAGGAGTGGTAAACACAGAATGCGTCGGGATTAAAGTGAGGAGAGGAGATATTGAGTTTCTGAGGAGGGTCCTTTAAGGTGAGCAAATCGACCTCCAACAGGCGCTTCAGTATGAAGAATGATGGTATTTCAGTCTCCGTAAACTGTCTTCCCGACTTTTCTTGCTTACGCCGATTGCCCCGTTGACGCTGGCGAGGTTGTTGATGGGTTTGTGACCCTGAAGCTAGCAAAGGAGCTTTCCCCTTGTCTTCTTGAGTTGATGGAGGTTGAGCGGTGACTTGCTCTTCGACCTCAGATGTTTGCCCCAGTTGGTTGTTTGGAAGCAGTTGGCGGACAAGAACTCTGAGTTCCTCTTGTCTTTGAGATAGGTCTTGGATGAGAGCCATCTGGCCCACCAAATATCCCATCACTTGGGTCCTCAGTGTTGTCAGATCAAACTGCAGCTCCGCAATCTGATTACTCCTGGTATTGTTGGAATTCCCCAAGCCCTTGGTGAGGAGAGCTTTCATCTCTTCTTGCCCCAGAGACAAGTTCAGGAACATCTCCTGCAGCTGAGCAGTCTGGTCTTGGATGTCTTTGACAGACCGTTCTAGAGCCATCTCTTGCTGAAATAAACAGCAGGAGAGTAAGGAAACCTGAAAGATGAAAGATTGTCAAAATGAAATGCATGATATGTGGATGCATGCTTTCAAGGATCTCTTGGTGTAAACACAAGAGAATGTTAGAGGTTGAACTCTGCCCTTGGATTGGAGATCCCTGTACCGGTGGACGTCCTTCCACTAGAATCAAGCTCACCATGTCGAGTGGGTCGTAGCCACTGATTCAAGCTGTTGCACTTGATCTTTGATTGGGGAACTTTGTATCGGCGGATGTCTTTCCACTAGAATCAAGCTCACCATGTCGAGTGGGTCATAGCCACTGATTCAAGTTGTTGCACTTGAACTTTGACTGGATTGGCTAGAGGAGAAACCTCTTACCCCTTGATAGACGTCTGGCTCAACGTAATCCTGCATTAACAGAACCCTCGAGATCCTTGAAATGGTTATTGAAAATGCTAGAATGCTATGGTATGATGTCATGATGTTATGTACATGTATGCACAAGCAGGCAAGTGTATATACAGGCAAACAATATTCACACAAAGCACACAAGGCCTTAGGTTTAGGCTTGCGTGAGGTTCAGGTACTACCCTCTTTCAGTTTGTTGGTTAAAACCTGTCTTATCAAAAGTAACCGGGTTCTAGAGGATCTCATATCATTGGCTACCCTCAATCGGTCATAACTCCAGCATCGCAACCTTTTCTCGCGGCCGGAACCATCTCGAGAGTTTAGCCTCAATGAGTGTAGCATACTGCTACTGTTCTAATGGCCAAGTTGGTCAATTAGGGTTCTAAGGTCGGTTGGTGTTTAATGACCCCTTAAAAGACCTATATTCTCCCCGTTACAACACAAGGGATATAGGTACAGACTAAGATGCCACACCAACGTAGCCACTGCTTCACCCATGTCGGTCTACGCCGGACAGGTCCCTCACAGATTATGCTACCTAAAAAGGGTATATCCCAGATCCGGGTTAGGATCTATAAAACTCCGATACAAAGCCCACAAATGTAAAGCAAACAAAGCAATCAATTTGAAAGTAAAGGTGATCTAAACCCTAAGGTAACCCCACTTTTAGAATAAATCCCCAGCAGAGTCGCCAGTTCTGTGATACGGTGGGAGAACTGACTAGTGTTTTGCGTTCGTATTCGCACTTGTGCGGTTGAGCAAGAGTCGCCACCGACTTTTTATTTTATCCTAAAGGAAAGGTTAAAAAAGCACAGCAAAAACCTTTTGAGATATTTCGTGGGTTCGGGGGGTAGATTATGAAAAGGGAAGGTATTAGCATCCTTTTCATCCATGGTTATCCATGGGCTCTTAGTTACTTGGTTTTTTAGATCACTTGTCTTGTTTTTCGATTGCTTTGAAGATGGTGTGTGTGTGGGTGCTTTTTGAAAATGTTTTGGAAAAAGATGCCTTGTCTTAGGCAACTAATGTATTTGACTCGTGTTTGAGTGTTTTACAAAAGTGTGAATCTTTTCGAAAAGATGTTTTCAAATGTTTTTGAGAGTTTATTTTGAAAGTGTTGTGGATTGTGTTTTTTTTGAAAAGAAGGCAAGTGTTTTTGCAAGTTTGATCTCAAGTAACTAAGAGTTTTGTCTACCCTATTGTACTCAAAGGTTTTTTGTTATGTTTTAACCCCTTTTAACAATTTTGTTCTACCATTGAAATTGGTAGACAATCTTGCGTTTAGGAAGTGTATTCGGGACGGGCGCGGGTCATCGTACGGACCATGAATGCAATGATGCCAAGTGTCTTTGGCAATTTGTTTTGAAGGGACTATGATCATTCCGTTTAGGCAACACTTTGAGACTTATGATCATTTGATTTTGTTTTGCCAAAGATACTCGACGTGCAAGCATGGCCCATTTTGGAAGGCAACATGTGGGATTACCCTAGGAGGTGCAAGTGTGGTTGTGTATTGATTACATGTATTTGTCTTTGTATTAGGTTATCTAGCGTTTGATTTTATGTACATACAAACCCTAGGTCTAACCATGGTATAATTGAAAACTGTAAATTGCGGAATGTAAAATCTACGCTATTACAAAATAGTGTTCGGGAGTGGGAGTATAAATGTACAAGGGGATGAGACTTATAGTATCCAATAAGTTACAACCAAATCGAATGTGCGATCAAAAATGTAAATATCGAATACACAAATATAAGATAAAAATGTGTATAGGGCAATGTGAATGTGTAAGTGTGAGATGTATATGTATTATGTGATTATTTACAAGTGCGAATCGAAACGTATTAGGGTTTTAGACCTAGATATGTATCTTAATGAATCTTTGATTTTTGTGTGTTTAATTGTGTATAAAAGGAAAAATGTTCTAATTAAGGTATGTTCAAAAATTAAATTGGATTGTATTATGTATGAATATGTATTTTAATTAAAAGAAGGTTTTCAATTTTAATTATATGATAAAAATGATATGTATTATTTTATATACAAATATATTTTAATGTGTATTTAAAATATTTTCAAGTTAATTATGTATAAAAAGTATTTTGTTATTGTTATGTACAAAAGTGTATTAATTAAAAGAAGATGTTTTCAAATTTAATTATATGATAAAAGTGTTTTATTATTTTATATACAAATATCTATCTAAAAAAAAAAGATGTTTTAACCTTATGATAAAAAATGTATTTTTAATTAAGTTAGTATTTTACAAAGAATAAAAAAAATAAACATTGTTTATAAAATAAAGTTAGTATTTTAAAAAGAAAGGAAGTAAATATTGTTTATAAAAATAAAAAGGGTTAGTTTTTAATGAAAACGCTTGGTTAGAAAATAAAATGATTCCTTTTGTTGGGATTTAGAGGTGAACGAGTTAAGCCCATGGATCTTGAAACAAATTTAGGGTTAGGCATTTTGACAGTCAGAGCGAACGTTAGGGTTTGAGCGGCGCCGTTTGTGCATTCGTCTTCTCCGATCATCAATTTCCTGAACGCTTTTCTTTCCGGCCACCAGCGTTACTCCCGAAGCCTTTCTTCCCTCCAAGGCATGAGCTTCGTGCTCTCTTGATACAAGGTTAGCTTTAATGTCTTATGTTTCTTTCTTCTTTTCTGGATTCGCGTGTGTTGTTTTAAGTTGAGCCTTACCTTTTATTTTTTCATTATGAGATGAAGGAGAAGGGAAGAGGGAGAAGATTATACTACCTGATTTCGGAGAAGGAGGAGAGGCGGAGGAGTGGCGCTCAGGAGGCCGGGACGGCGTGAGGAATGCAGTGCTGTGATGAATCTTTGAGCTTCTGATGCTTTCCTGGTATCTTTATCTCTTCTACTTTCGTCCCTTTGAATTGTTGGTGGCCTTGGAATGTATTTGCTTGTTTATGGTTTTGATGATGACGTGTACTGAGAAACCCTAATATGTTCACTTCTTTACCTCTTCTACTTTATGTCCCTTTGCCTATGATGCTTCGAATTGTTGCCTTGATGAACTTTCTCTTCTTCTCTCGTGTTGCCTTTGGGAATTTTGTATGTTTCTTGTTTGACTTCTATGAGTTGCCTAGAATTTTTGCTGAATGGTTGCTTTGAGATGCCCAGTGATGATCTCAGAGATCTGAGGGCCTATGTTGCCTTTGATACTTTTGTTTTCCTCTGAGCCCCTGATGCCTTGAATGATTGTTCTGTGTTATCTTGAACTTGCCCTTTTGTACGTTTGCTTGCCTTTAGATTTTTGAATTGCTTCCTGAGATTGATACCCTTGACGCTTTTGTTGAGTTGGATGTCATGTTTTTATTGCCTATGATGAAGAAATTCTGAGGCTTAGAGGTTGGTTTGAATGTTTTGACATGCTTGAGAGGTTGGTTTGGATATGCTTGAGAGGTTTGAACTAGACAGGCAGGTTGTTGGTATTTCTGAGTTTTGTGTTTGGGCAGGGTTGATGAAGTTTGATGGTTATGGCATTGTGTTATGTTTCTGCCTTGACAGTAGGCAGGTTAAAGCATTTTCAGGTTATCTGTTTGGTGATTCTGGTTTAATGAGTTTTGAAAAGTGTTTGATAACTTGTGAGGTTTCAGTTTTTGTAGGTACTGTGTTTTTTCTTGACAGTAGGCAGGTTAAAGCATTTTCAGGTTATGGTTTTGTGTGTTCTTGAGGGTGAGGCCTGATGCAGGTTTGATGGTTTTTGACAGTTTATATCTTTTCTCTCTTTTGCTATCCTTACCTTTGTATTGGCTTGTATATGTTGTACCTTGAGGCAGAGTTGGTGTGTTTTGTATATTTCTCCCTCTCTATCCTGCCTGCTGCTGAACTGAGTCTTCTATCTCTGTGTTATATCTTTTCTGCTGTCCTACTCTCTATGCCTAACCTGAACTATGCTTCTATTATCTCTCTTTTTCTCACTCATAGTACAGTTTAGAATTTTATATGATTATTGTTGTACTATGTTCTGAAGGGGCCCTCCTTGGGAAATGATGATTTTAGATTTCTTGCATAACACATTACTGCATCTTTATCTCCAGCTTTGACAGTTTGTGTGCTGACTTTTCCTTGATATCTTGGCAAAAATCCCTTTTTGACAGCTTGGGTACTTGTGACAGCAAATGTACTTTTGAAATCTTTGATATCTTTGGCATTTTGACAGTAACTTGCCTTTTGCTTTGGATAGAAAGTTGAGATTGGATTTTTTTCAGTTTAGTTGGAAGTTTGCAGTTTGAATTTTTAGAAATTATGCATTTGACATTTGCATTTCATGAATAAAAAATCTTCCCTCTCTGTGAACCGGGAGAAATCCCGTGATTTGCAGAGAGGGTCAACTGATCCCAGTCAGTGGCCCCTAATGATGAGCAACTTTAACTATCTTTTAATTAACTGCTTTCTGACTTTTCTTCTCTTTTTGCAGATAAAACAATGGAGCACTGGAGCGGAGTGAAGAGTGAAGAATATTAGAAAATAGGATAGTTTTTTATTCTATGTAATATTTTAAATCAATGTATATTATTGTTCATAATTTTAAATTATAAACAACAATTTGTACAAATAATTCAAATATCAATAAAAGTCTAAATTATCCAATTAATTCTAATTTTCTTTATTGTTTATTTATTTATTTAAAATTCTTAGAATTAAAACAATTGAAAAATAAATTTCAATCATTCAATCTTTTAGAATAATAAATAACTTAAATAATAACAATATTGGTCAATTAAACCTGTCTTATTCAAAATCCAAAGCAAAGCAGCAGTCAATCCAAATAGACTGATCAAACGCATAAACACTGTGAATCCAATACTGCATCCTGTATCTGACTGGCCCAATCAAAACGTACTGAATTCAAACCACTGTCTCTTTTACTGATTAAACCAAGATAACGCGAATTTTAATCCGAATCTTGGAATAAACCACAAAGTGCTGTGGGATTTAAATTCTTCTGAGAATATGCCCATAAAACCTTAACTCCTGATTAAATGCCAAATAACGCTCGCCTAATCAAAATTGAACCAAAAATCAACCAAACCCTAAGCCAACTGTATGAAACAACCCGGAGCTCTGGAAATCAGTAAAAACCCTAATTTTGCTTGACTGTCAAGAAAAGTCCGTTTGTCCGATTCTTGAGCCAGTTTGAAAAGTCAGGAAATGTTTGAAGCTGAGATTTCTTGTGGAAAAGCGCGAGGGCAAATTTTGGGGTACAACAGTGCGCCGAGCAGAATTATCACTGACAATGGCTCGAATTTGAACAATAAAATGATGACAGAACTGTGCGAAGAATTCAAGATTGTTCATCATAATTCATCTCCATACAGGCCAAAGATGAATGGGGCTGTTGAAGCTGCTAATAAGAATATCAAGAAAATTATCCAGAAAATGGTTGTTTCTTATAAGGATTAGCATGAAATGCTCCCTTTTGCTCTACATGGATATCAAACATCTGTCCGCACTTCAACAAGAGCAACCCCGTTCTCCCTGGTGTATGGAATGGAATATGTACTCCCAATCGAGGTTAAGATTCCCTCTTTGCATTTGATAATGGAAGCCAAGTTGTCAGAGGCTGAATGGGTCCAAAACCAGTTTGACCAATTTAATTTGATTGAGGAGAAGAGGATGACAGCTTTGTGTCATGGCCAGTTATATCAGAAAAGGATGAAGAAAGCTTTTGATAAGAAGGTCAAACCTCGTGAATTCAGAGAAGGCGACTTCGTGCTCAGGAAGATCATGTCTTTCAACACTGATTCTAGGGGCAAGTGGACTCCCAATTTTGAAGGCCCATATGTTGTAAAGAAAGTCTTCTCCGACGGTGTATTAATTCTTGAAACTATGGATGGAGAGGAGTTGCCACGTCCCATGAACGCTGATGCAGTCAAGAAATACTTCACCTAAAGGAATAAAAGAACAACTCGCTAAGTTGAAAACCCGAAAGGGCGGCTTAGGCAAAAAAGAGCGTCTCGGTAGGCCGAAAACCCGAAAGGGCGGTCTAGGCAAAAGTTAGAGACATAAACACAATAAATTTCCCGCTAAACTGAAAACCCGCAAGGGCATCTTAGGCAAAAGTTAGGGACTTTCTTAGATGGGAACTACATCAGACAAGACTTGATCATTGGAAACAACAATCTTCTCGGATTCTCATCACACTTCAACATAAGTTGCTGCTCAGGATTTCAAAAGTTGTCAGAGGGAATAGTGGTCATTGTATCTCAATGTATCTTTTCCATTATATATTACCATTTTCCGAACTTTGTAATTATCCATGGAGTCTCGCCATTCGCAGACTACCATTATATTAATGAAATTTGAGCTTTTACCCAATTATTTGTGTTTCTTATTTTATTTAGCTTGCAAAGACTCCATTTATTATTGATAATAACTTTCAAAGCAAAAAGATTAAATAGCAAAATCCATTTTTCAAAAAGAACTTACAATTTTCTTTTACTTTAGAATTTGTGATGCGAAAAAACAACAACAAAATGGTGATCCCAGGAATGGACAAACTCCAGTTTATTTTAAGAAAGTTTTTGTTCGCCTTTGAAGGTTTACTCAGGATGATTCACCATATTGGGTTCGTGACTCCAGTATCCTCGATCAAGTTTGGATTCATTTCTCCTCTTTTTTTATTTTTCATGATGTGAAGTGTAGTTGTTTAGTTATTGGCATGCATTTTTGGTAAAACCAGGTGTGTGAATGTCATGACTGATGTCATAACATTCTAGTTTATTAGGTACTGATTCATTAGGTACCTTTGCAGAAAAATATTGTCATACAGGTGCTGCTGTTTATGAGTGTGTATCTGAGCATTTTGCAAAAAGATCACATTTACCAAAATCAGTAGACAGGATTTCAGATGTCATAACAAATGTTAAGACATCCTGTTCTGAACTAACAATTATGCAGTTTGGGTAATTCTGAGTTTTTTCAGGAAAATGACTCAGTCTTTCCAGAACAGAAAATCTCGTGGACTTGGGGTTAACCTAGCTCAACTCTAACCTGGTTGATAAAGTCCTGTGACCAAGTCTTAAGGTCAAACGGAATTAACCCTAGCTTTTTGTGGAAACTTTGAAGATGCAGCTGCTATATATTCAACAGGGCTGCTGTTTGGAATAAAACCCTTTGCTGACAGAAGATCATTTAGAAGCTGTATAGTTTTAACTATTGTAATCCAAGCAAGTATCATTGTGATAAGTGACTTGGAATAGGTTTTAATTGTAAGGGTTGTGTATCACTCAAAGCTTTGAAGCAAGAGTGTTTTTGTGTCTCTTGACTAAAGCTTTGAAGCAAAGTCAAGTTAGGTTTATGTATCACTCAAAGCTGTGAAGCAAGAATGTTTGTGTTGCTTGATTAAAAAGCTGTGAAGCATAATCAAGTGTATGTTTTGAAGAGTGTCTTCATCAATTCATTAGTCAAATTGTTTTAAGTATCACTGCTGTGATTGAGGGGGAGTGAGTAGGAACTCAGGTTTAAGTTGTACTTAGATTGAAGTTGCATTGGGTAGGTCTTAAGTGAAGGAGATAAACTAGTTGGTTTATTCCTGAATTAATATCTCTTATAGTGGATTTCCTCCCTGGCTTGGTAGCCCCCAAAGTAGGTGTTGTTGCACACTGAACTGGGTAAACAATTGACTGTGTTCTTTACTGTTTTTGTATTTACTGTCTTATAGAAAGTCAGATACGGTGTCATAACATTGAACGTGACATTGAGTATCTGCAGCCAGAATTTCAATTGGCATCAGAGCAGGCACCCTGCCTGTATTACTGGGTGAGATCTAGGGATATCACTTTCTGGCACTATGGACAAAGAAGGAGTTTTTGGAAATAGACCACCCATTATGGATGGAACAAATTATGACTACTGGAAACCTCGTATGATTGCCTTCTTAAAATCTCTGGACAAAAAGGCTTGGAGAGCTGCTGACAAAGGATGAAACCATCCCACCATAACTGAGAAAGATGGGACAATCAATCTGAAGCCTGAGGAAGATTGGAGTAAAGAAGAAGATGAGTTAGCCCTGGGAAATTCCAAAGCTTTAAATGCCGTGTTCAATGGAATTGATAGAAACATTTTCAGACTAGTACATCAATATGAACTGGCCAAGGAAGTTTGGGACACTCTCAAAACTACCCATGAGGGCACTTCCAAAGTAAAAATGTCAAGGCTTCAGATGTTGACTACCAAGTTTGAGAATCTAAAAATGATGGAAGATGAAACCATTCATGAGTTTCACATGAACATCTTGGAGATTGCCAACACCTCAGGAGCACTGGGAGAAAAGATGTCAGAAGAAAAATTGGTGAGAAAGATTCTCAGATCCTTGCCTAAAAGATTTGCAATGAAGGTAACTGCCATAGAGGAAGCCCAGGACATCAGCAAGTTGAAAGTGGATGAACTTATTGGGTCTCTTCAGACTTTTGAGATGGGGATCACTGAAAATGGTGACAAGAAGAACAAGAGCATAACACTTGTATCCAACACTGATGTTAAAAACAAGGAGGATGGAGAAGAAAATATTTCAGAAGCTATAGCCATGCTTAGAAGACAGTTCAACAAACTCATCAAAAGAATAGATCCAAAGTCAAGGTCTAATGTTCATAACATTCCCTCTGACATTGACAGTTCCAGCAGAAGACCAAGGTCAGAAGAGAAGGGAAATCAAGGCAGAGGAATTCAATGCCATGGTTGTGAAGGATATGGGCATATTCGAGCTGAATGTCCTACCTTTCTTAAGAAACAAAAGAAAGGAATGACTGTTACTTGGTCTGACTGTGATTCAGAAAGTAATTCTGAAGAAGAATCTGCCAAACTAGTTACTGCTCTAACTGGTGTTTGTACCTCTGAAAGTGACACTAGTGATGAAGAAGTGACATTTGAAGAACTGGCTGATACTTACAAGAAATTGTGTATCAGATGTGCTGAAGTCTGTGTGCAGAATGAGAAACAATCAAAACTCATCATAAAGCTGGAGGATGAAAAAAGGGCAGACCTTGAAACTATAAGTCATCTAGAAGGGGAAGTTCAATTGCTGAACTCACAACTGAATCAAATGACCAAATCTGTCAAGATGCTGACTAATGGAACAGACAAATTGGAAGAGATCCTTCAGGTTGGACAAAATGTGGGAAACAAATCCGGTCTAGGATTTGTGGAAGCAAAGAAATCTGGTACTGACAAGAAGATCAGGCCTGATAAGCAAATGTCAAAACAGATGTCTCAACACAACTCTCAACATCAGGAATAGAGACATATGAAGAAAAGGTACCAAAGATGGAGATGTCATCATTGTGGGAGGTATGGCCACATAAAGCCTTTCTGCTTCAGATTGCATGAATACCCTAATCAGAACTCAGATGTCAAACCTAAGTCTAAAAAGGTACCACATACTCCTAAATGGAAGAAAAAGGCTACTGCCCTGATAGCCCACACTTCCCTGAGGGTCTCTGCAAAGGAAGACTAGTACTTTGACAGTGGGTGTTCCAGACACATGACTGGAATCAAGAACCTCCTCAATAATGTTAAACCTCACACCACCAGTTTTGTGACCTTTGGAGATGGTGCTAAAGGTGAAATCAAAGGAGTTGGTAATTTGGACTGCCCTGGAGTTCCAAGTCTGAATAAAGTACTGCTGGTAAAAGGGCTGACTGCTAATCTCATTAGTATCAGTCAATTGTGTGATCTAGGATTCAAGGTCAATTTCTCAAAATCTGAATGTCTTGTAATTAATGAAAAACAAGAAATTATAATGAAAGGAGTCAGATCTAAAGACAACTGTTACTTGTGGGAGCCCGAGAACACTAATTTCTCCTCTGTGTGTTCCATTGCAAAAGAAGAAAAAGAGGTGAAACTGTGGCACCAAAAACATGGCCATCTTTATCTAAGAGGTATGAAAAGGATTATCTCCATGGAGGCAGTCAGAGGGATTCCAAGACTGCAAATTGATGAAGGAAGAGTTTGTGGTGAATGTCAGGTTGGTAAGCAGACTAGGATGTCACATCCAAAGTCAAGACATCTGACCACCTCTAAGGTTCTAGAACTTCTTCATATGGATCTTATGGGACCAATGCAGGTGGAGAGTCTTGGTGGAAAAAGATATGCCTATGTGGTTGTGGATGATTTTTCCAGATTCACCTGAATTAACTTCATTAGGGAAAAATCTGATGTATTTGAAGTTTTTAAAGAATTGTGCAAAAGAATTCAAAGAGAAAAGGAAGGGTGTATTGTCAGAATCAGAAGTGATCATGGCAAGGAATTTGAAAACAACAAGTTTGATGATTTCTGTTCCTCAGAAGGAATTAGTCATGAATTTTCTTCTCCTATAACTCAGTAAAATGGAGTTGTGGAAAGAAAAAACAGGACCATACAGGAATCTGCCAGAGCAATGATACATGCCAAAAGACTTCCTATGTATTTTTGGGCTGAAGCTATGAATACAGCCTGCTATGTCCATAACAGGGTCACCTTGAGAAATGGAACCTCATCCACCATATATGAACTCTGGAAAGGAAGAAAACCAACTGTGAAGTACTTCCATGTGTTTGGCAGCAAATGCTATATTCTGGCAGATCGTGAACAAAGAAAACTGGACCCTAAAAGTGATGAAGGCATATTTCTAGGATACTCCTCAAACAGAAGAGCTTATAGAGTATTCAATTCCAGGACCAAAGCCATGATGGAATCAATAAATGTCATAATTGATGATTATCATGAGGAAATAGATGTCCCTTGTAATGTTGAGACATTCTTTGAGACTTCAACCCAACAGAATGATCTACCCAACACCATCACAACAGAATCTGAATCAAAGGAAGCTAGCAAGATCCCTTCCACCAGAATTCAGAAGGATCATCCAAACGAGCTCATCATAGGAGATCCCAACAGTGGAGTCATTACAAGATCTAGAGAAATCATCTCAAACTCTTGTTTTGTGTCCAAAATGGAACCAAGAAATGTCAAGGAAGCTTTAACTGATGAATACTGGATTGGAGCAATGCAAGATGAACTGAACCAATTCAAGCAACATGAAGTTTGGGAACTGGTTCCTAGACCTGAAGGAACTAACATCATTGGCACAAAATGGATTTTCAAGAACAAATCAGATGCTGAAGGAGTTGTCACCAGGAATAAGGCAAGACTTGTTGCTCAAGGATACACTCAGGTTGAAGGGGTTGATTTTTATGAAACCTTTGCACCTGTAGCCAGGCTGGAATCAATCAGACTCCTATTGTCAATTGCTTGTCTTCTTAAGTTCAAGTTATTTCAGATGGATGTGAAAAGTGCCTTTCTAAATGGGTACTTGAATGAGGAAGCTTATATGGAACATCCTAAAGGCTTTGTGGATCCAAACCACCCTGATCATGTCTACAAATTGAGAAAAGCTCTATATGGCCTGAAACAAGCTCCTAGAGCATGGTATGACAGGTTAACAAAATTTCTCTCAGACAAAGGATACAGAAAAGGAGGCTTGGACAAAACACTCTTTGTCAAAACTGAAGGAGGGAAGTTGATGGTTGCCCAAATATATGTTGATGACATAGTGTTTGGAGGAATGTCAGAACCTATGGTTAAACATTTTGCTGACCAGATGCAGCCTGAATTCGAAATGAGTCTCATGGGAGAACTAACTTATTTTCTTGGACTGCAAGTCTCACAGATGAGGACTAAATCTTCTTATCTCAAAGCAAGTATTCTAAGAACATTGTAAAGAAGTTTGGTATGGAGAATGCCAGTCACAAAATGACTCCTGCTCCTACTCATTTAAAGCTTTCCAAAGATTCAAGTGGGGTTAAGGTGGATCAAAGTCTGTACAGAAGCATGATAGGAAGCTTGTTGTACTTAACAGCCAGCAGACCTGACATTGCTTTTGCAGTTGGAGTTTGTGCAAGATACCAAGCTGATCCTAAAGTCAGTCATATCAATCAAGTGAAGAGAATTTTGAAGTATGTGAGTGGAACTTACAACTATGGGTTGCTATATTCTCATGGCTGTGAACCAACTCTGACTGGTTACTGTGATGCTGATTGGGCTGGTAGTGCTGATGATAGAAAAAGCACCTCTGGAGGATGTTTCTTCTTGGGAAATAATCTGGTTTCCTGGTTCAGCAAGAAACAGAATTGTGTGTCTCTCTCTACTGCTGAAGCTGAATACATTGCAGCTGGTAGTAGCTGTTCTCAAATGATCTGGATGAAACAGATGCTTACTGAGTATAATGTCACACAAGATGTTATGACATTGTACTGTGACAATCTGAGTACAATCAACATTTCCAAGAATCCCATTCAGCATAGTAGGACCAAACATATTGACATAAGACATCACTTTATCAGAGACCTTGTAGAAGAGAAGACAATCAAATTGGAACATGTTGCCACTGAGCTACAGCTGGCTGACATTTTTACCAAGGCACTTGATGCAAATCAATTTGAAAACTTGAGGGGTAAGTTGGGTATTTGCCAACATGAGGAATTGTAGCAATTAATTTTGCTTAAAACAAGGGTTAAAGGAGTTATGCTTGTTAAGTCTGTTCTGATTGGGTTAAACTTATATTTTCCCATTTCCTTCAATTCTTTTAAGAAGTTGAATAGACACTCATTTTCTTCCTTCCTCTCTCGTCTCCGCATCAAAACCCAATCTCTCAATCAGAATTTTCTCTCCAGTTGCTATTGGTCTTCTAAGACTATCAAAATGTCTCAAACACCATCATCATCCAATACGACTATTTCGTCCTCTTCCTCTGATCAAGATTCTAGGGCAATCTCATCTTGCCTGGATTCTGAAGTCCTGGAGATCGCTCCTCTTAGAGAAGTGGAAACTAACCCCACCAAGGTCAAAGAGCTGAGAACAAGGCATGCAGGAAGGTCCCAAGCTACTGCCTCTGGTAATCCTTCTCATCCTTCTTCTTCTGTTCCCTCTGAAATTGCAAATAGGGAAGGGTCAGCCTATGTTCGTCAAGCAATAGCTAAAATTGTTACAAGAATTCTGAACGAGAACCACTTAGTTCCTGGCATTTCTGTTCCTTTAAATCAAGAAAGTTCAAATGCTGAAACAAATCCAGATGTCTCTAAGGATGTTGAGACATCAGACAAAGAGAAGAATGCTGACATTGCTCACAAGAAAAGGAAGAAGCCCGAACCTTCTGAGTCTGATGACAGTGCTTAAAGGTTGGTGGAGTTGCTGGTTGGTGGAGTTGCTGTTTCCTGGTGGAGTTTGCAAAGTGTGTTCAGTTTTTTTTTGTTTTGTTGCTTTTACTTTTGGGATGACTGTATAACTTTTAAGAACATGTATCTTTGGCCCATTTGTGGCTAAAGAGGGGGAGATATATTTTGGTAGACTTTATTAGACATTCTATTTTTCTGCAGTCATATTTATTCTGCTGCTATCTATCTCTGATTGCTTAGGGGCTTTAGCCAAAAATCTGCCAAAGGGGGAGTTTGTAGTTGTTTAGTTATTGGCATGCATTTTTGGTAAAACCAGGTGTGTGAATGTCATGACTGATGTCATAACATTCTAGTTTATTAGGTACTGATTCATTAGGTACCTTTGCAGAAAAATATTGTCATACAGGTGCTGCTGTTTATGAGTGTGTATCTGAGCATTTTGCAAAAAGATCACATTTACCAAAATCAGTAGACAGGATTTCAGATGTCATAACAAATGTTAAGACATCCTGTTCTGAACTAACAATTATGCAGTTTGGGTAATTCTGAGTTTTTTCAGGAAAATGACTCAGTCTTTCCAGAATAGAAAATCTCGTGGACTTGGGGTTAACCTAGCTCAACTCTAACCTGGTTGATAAAGTCCTGTGACCAAGTCTTAAGGTCAAACGGAATTAACCCTAGCTTTTTGTGGAAACTTTGAAGATGCAGCTGCTATATATTCAACAGGGCTGCTATTTGGAATAAAACCCTTTGCTGACAGAAGATCATTTAGAAGCTGTATAGTTTTAACTATTGTAATCTAAGCAAGTATCATTGTGATAAGTGACTTGGAATAGGTTTTAATTGTAACGGTTGTGTATCACTCAAAGCTTTGAAGCAAGAGTGTTTTTGTGTCTCTTGACTAAAGCTTTGAAGCAAAGTCAAGTTAGGTTTACGTATCACTCAAAGCTGTGAAGCAAGAGTGTTTGTGTTGCTTGATTAAAAAGCTGTGAAGCATAATCAAGTGTATGTTTTGAAGAGTGTCTTCATCAATTCATTAGTCAAATTGTTTTAAGTATCACTGCTGTGATTGAGGGGGAGTGAGTAGGAACTCAGGTTTAAGTTGTACTTAGATTGAAGTTGCATTGGGTAGGTCTTAAGTGAAGGAGATAAACTGGTTGGTTTATTCCTGAATTAATATCTCTTATAGTGGATTTCCTCCCTGGCTTGGTAGCCCCCAGAGTAGGTGTTGTTGCACACTGAACTGGGTAAACAATTGACTGTGTTCTTTACTGTTTTTGTATTTACTGTTTTATAGAAAGTCAGATACGGTGTCATAACATTGAACGTGACATTGAGTATCTGCAGCCAGAATTTCATGAAGTTTCAATCCAAGATTTCTCCGGTGAATTTTTCATTCGGTCTAATGGAAGTTCTTTTTCCCGAGAAGTTGGTACCATAATCACTCTTGAAGAGTGCAGGTCCCTGGTATCGCTAGTGAAGAACGTATTGTGGTTTTCCCTTTGAAGATGTGGTGTTAATATCCCCAATGAAGTAGGCCTGAATTCCCCAATGAATGTTTTGATGATTTGGTGTCCATCTTCTTTACTTGAGACTGGTTTTGCAATCCCTAGTAGAAGTGTTACTTTTGAAAACGTTTGTTTCCCCGGTGAAGCCTGGAGAAGGATGTTCTATCCCTGTATCTGTATTATTTTATCATTTTGATTTTTTTACTTCCGGATTGTGTTTCTCCCTAGTAAGGCTAAAGCAGGCGGTAGGTTTCATTTCCTTAGTTTGCATTTACTTTTTCTTAGAATGATCATCCTGGATGCGGTTTAGCAGAGTGTTGTTTGTGCCAGAGTTAGTTTTGCTTGGTTACTCCCAGGGTTGTGTATCTGTTTTGTCAGCATACACACGATAACACTCACACATTCATACATATGTCTTGCATAGCTAAAATTGGCAAATCATTGTTCATTAACATTTGTTAATATCTTTTGTTGACATGTCACCCTGTTTTGCAGAGTTATGCCGTCCTCTCTTTAATAGAGTGTTGGCCCTAAGCAGAAAGTGTATATTCTTTCAATTTCCCCACTGGGTTGTCCCTCGTGGAAGATTTTTTCTTTAGCCTTCCTATACAACTCCTTGTTTGGATGATTTGGTTTTCCCTCTTGAGTTTATTTCACAAAGGATGTATTTTGGTTGACTGTTTCATTCTAGTTTATTTCTGGTTTGAATCTGTGGTTCCACAACAATATTATTTACTTTGGATTTCTGAAAGCTTCGAGTTTTGGTTTGTGCATTTATTTTGTACAAGAAGACTTTATCTCCTCAGCAAGAATATCATGGCATTTCCCTTGGAAGTCATATTTCTTTCCCCAGGAAGCCATATTTTTATCCCCAAAAATTCATTTATTTTTACAATTCTCCATAACAACAAGTAGAAGGTCTCTCTATTTGAGCAACTTGTGCTTCCCTATAAAAGTCGACGTAACCTTTTTTTCTATATCCTCTATGAGTGGATAGTTTGCAGTCCATCGTCAATTTACGCCAGTGGAGGGCAAGACCTTTAAATTAACAGAAACAACTCGTTATGAAATCTTTGCAAGTGGAAGTCTCTTTATTCGAGAAAACTTACATATTACCCTTTCCAGGCGGATTGCCTCGGTTAAAGAAGAAGTTGGTGATTGTTATCTTTTTGCTAACCTCAGTAAACGTTGGTAGTTCATCGTTAGTGAACAGCGATGCTATGATATATTCTCTTTCTACCTTCAGTGAAAGTTGGTAGATCACCATCAGTGAAAGTTTGTGATTGTTATCTTTTTGCTACCCTCAGTGAACATTGGTAGTTCATTGTCAGTGAATGGCGATGCTATGATATATTCTCTTTCTACCTTCAGTGAAAGTTGGTAGATCACCATCAGTGAATGTTGTTGATTGTCATCTTTTTGCTACCCTCAGTGAATGTTGGTAGTTCATCGTCAGTGAACGACGATGCTATTATATTTCTTTTCCTTCTACCTTCAGTGAACGTTGGTAGCTCACCGTCAGTGAACGTCGGTGTTGTTTTTTCTTTTCCTTCTACCTTCAGTGAACATTGGTAGCTTTACCTCCAGTAGGAGTTGGTGTATCCTTTGACCATTTTACCATCCTCTCTGGCTCAGGTCTTTTGATCCACCAGTGATTTATTTTCCTGGTCGGGTCGCTCTCTTGTTTCTTAATTATTGTTACATCCCCAGTGGTGTTTTGCGTCCCTTTGGATTTGTCCATGTGCACTCATATTCATAAGCATTGCATGGCATATTAGGGCCAAAAATAGGGTTTGTTTTATATTTAAGTATCTTCGATCGCGTCGACACAAATATTTTTAACCTTCGTATCTCCGGATAGAAGAAACTTAAATAAGGGAAGTTGTTGTACCCCAATTTTTGCCCCTAAGATCCCTTCACCATACCATATTGATTCAATCACAACAAGACCACATTAGGGCTTTTGGTTCTCCTCCCTATCTTTAGCTTTGCTCTTTGAGGAATCACCAAGCACCTTGACTTGTTTTTTCTTGTGTAATCATTCATGTTTTGTTTTGACTTTCCTTTTAATTAATAAAATGCAATGTTGGTTTGTCTTACTTGTCAACAATGTAGGTAAAGGCAATAGGGCTTAGCAAATTGATCCATGGGTTCATGAGTTTATTTCCATGACCTAGTCAATGAAGCTTGATAAGTTGAAACCTCACCATGGAAGTTGTTTTGGAAGGGATGGCATGGCAAGGTTATTTTGGTTCACTACATTTCCAAGTTATCAAGATTGATTCAAAAGTGCAAGGGGTTTATTGAAGAAGTTGTCATGCTTGGACAAGGACTTGTTCCTATCAATCACAAGTGCATATTTCTCTCAATTCTCAAGATATAGAAGTGGTTGTGGTTTCTATGAGTTCTAATTATAATCCTCAACAAATTATATTTATAAAGCATTTGTTTTGGTACAAGAAGTTTGTTCAAAATTGTCAACGTTCCTCAAGGCATGTTCCTTAATCTAGGAGCTAGGGTTTTAAACTTCAAAGGAGTATATCTTGCTAATATTTTGGTATTTTTGAGTGATTCCAAAGACATCCTTCTCTTTAAAGGGTTATAAACAAATCACTTCAAAAGTTATAAGTAGTTTTCATTAGGAAGAAACTTGATGAGGAAGAAAGATTACAAGTCCTCTAGATGAATCCCCAATTTTCCATGTGTGACTTCAAATGATCATAACTTGGTCAATTTTTATCACCTTGGTCCCATTCTGTTTCCATAATGATCTTGAGGATGTGAACTTTATAGGTCATTTCATGATTTCATGATGTGAACTTTATGGATGGAAATTTCCTTAAGGATACAAAAGATTATAGGTCATTTCATGATTTTTTGCCAACTTAAACAATTCATAACTCTCTCAATTTTTGGATATTTTGAATGGTTCAAGTCCCAAAATTTCATTAAAGAGATCTAATTCATTTCATCTTTTTTGGTCAAGAGCGAATTCCAAGTGGAAGGCTAGGTTTGGATGCAAGACATTATAGGTCACTTTTGAAATTGTTTTTGAGATATTTCTAAGTATGGAAAGTCAACATTTTTTCTCCATCTTTGACTCAACACAACTTTCAGCTCAAGCATCCATTTGATTCCATTATTTTTCCATTGTAAGGCTTGTAACCTCATCTTTATGAAGCATCAAGAATCATGCCCTAAGACCCCTTGAGTTGAGAATGCCATTGGTCAGAAGTTAGCACTTTGAAACTGAATTTTTCACCAAGTCAGAAGTTTGAAATCTTTGTTTTGGATTCTAATCACAAGATTTACATGCGTTTTTCATTCAAACTTGATTAACAAACTTGCCAGAAGTATTTAGCACCTCAAAACGCAAGGATTGAATGAGTTTTGGTGAAAATTAGATCACATTTCACTCGTGTATCAGGTTTGCACGAATTCCCTCCAAAATGCATCATTCGCCCTTCCTTTTGATCACATTTGCTTCTCCTATAAATACTTGAACTATCCCATTCATTTTCTCAAGCTTGGATAACCAGAATCACCCTACCAAACTTGTTCCATAACTCAGAATTCAGCAACTTCGAAACCCATATACAAGCCTTTTTCAATCCAATTTTTTCATCAATTCACCTTCCTTGATCTTCCCTGAAGCTAACCATATAATTACATTTAAGAATAGTGCCCTATATTGCTCCATAGAAGTCCAGTTTCAGAGCTCTGCAACTCAACTTCAATAGGTAGATTGCTTCACCAATTCTTCAAAACTTTGATATTATTGTGATGCTCTCATTTCCCTGGTTCTAGTCGCAACACTTGCTTTTTATTGGAAACACGTTTTGACCATGAAATTTCAAATCCCTTTTCAAAACTTTCTTTCCAAATTGCTTGAGCTACAATTTATATAAATTTGGCGCGAGGGTGTGGTTGTCTTTGTCTTGAAGAGACGAAGCGAATGGCATAGGTCTGAGCTTCTGATTTTACAGTTTGAGAGACATGCAATTCACGTTGGCTGGAGGTTGAAGATGACCGACGTGTCATCTTCCAACCAATGATGGTATGCCACTTTTTATTTTTGAATTCTGATTTAATAATTGATTCAGTGCTTTATTCACTAATGACCATGATATGCACATCGTGCCAGATCCCATGGATTTGATTACTAATGCGTTTTGACTCTCATCCAATGGTCCACATATTTTTGACTTTTTTTTCTTCTGATTTTTTATATTTAATTGTTTTAAACTTCAGAAAATCATAGAAAATTCATTTTAAGTCCAAAAAACTGAAAAAATCATGAAAAATATTTTTGATTATTCTCTTTCTGATTTTTATTTTTTCATAATTTAATTTTGTGTTTTGGTATTTTTTATAAATTTACACTTTATTTTATATGTTTTAAATGTTTAAAAATACTTTTATGCATTTTTAAATTCTCAAAAAATTATGGAATGATCCAATGATATCGTGACAAATATTTGTAACCTTATTTTATTTTTGTTTCCGACTTTGCTATTATTTTTATCATTTTCGGTTTATTTTACCCCTTTCTTTTAATTTTAAAAATAGTTTCGGACTTTAAAAAATTTCCAAAAAATTTATAAAATTATTTTAGTTCATTTCTGATTTTTCTATGGTCTTACTTTTAATTTCTTGATTAATTTGAACATAGTTGATATTTTTCTCTTTTATTTCTATTTTTAAACATTATTTTTAAACCTTTTTGTATATATATTAAAATGTAATACTATTTTGTGATTATTTTTTGGCTGATCTTGGGTTAAATTTTTGATCATGAACTTTATTAACATCATTGGATCCATGGTGTTGAGTCTAACTCCACAAAAATGGATGAATGATTTTAATAATAGTTTGATTAAATTTAATTCAAAAGTGGTTTGTATATTCTCTCACATCCCTCTTTATCTCATCCCTTTCTTATTGCACTAAATGTTGTTGGAGCATGATCTCTATATCATGTCTCAAAACAAATGGTGCATAGATTGCTATTGACCGACCTCAAAATAGGTGCGACTTCTATATAAGTCCACTTACCATTGCTTAACACATCGCTAAATTTTGTCCCGATTCGAATAAATGATCATTCGTGGCCCAAACCTATGTTTGCAAGCCCAAGTATGTTAATTTGATCTCTTTGATCCAATAACCTTGAGATTCATTGTGTGGAGGCTTTGGTTCTACTAATCCTCTAATGGATCTACAACACTTTTGGTCAACGCGGATCACTTAAACATCGTTGATCATTAAATGGCACTTATGAGGATTCCAAATGGATGATATACTTGACAAAAAGCAAATGCAACTTATTATGTGGAGGATTTGGTTCTACCAATCCTCTAATGAGTTCCAAATGCAAGTTTCAAGATGGTCATCCAACTAACCACTAATCACTAATAATTGACTTTATCCTTTATTCTTTTATTTTTATGCACTATTTACTTTTAGCATTTACATTTCATGCCATTTTCATCTTTTCTCATTTGAGCATTTACTTTCTTATCATTTTTATTTTGCTCACTTGAGCTTTTCTTTTCTTTTCTTAAGATACTTAATAATCAACTTAAACCCTGGAAATCTTTAATGATACTTGGACTATTTGGTTACTATCCTTGGTATTATGGAGCATTGGACTTTTTTTGGACTTAGGATTAGAAACCTTGGCCTATGATTGGAGACCTTGTGATCTTATCTGATTATTTTGTCTGGAGCTCTTTAGGTTTACCTCAAGACATTGGGTTGTTTGTTTGTTTTGTGTGCAGGTTATTGTGATTACACCTTTTGTTTGTAATCTGGAATTCACCTATATACAGCCGTTACTCTGCCCAATTTTTGTGAAGACTTAATACACTTGAAGTTTGGTTCTCTCAAGAGGTCTAATATTTTTGCTTGTTTTGTTCCAATCCAAAGAAATGGAATTCTATCTTGGCTCATAGTGTCAAGTATTGGCTTCTTGTTGGTTAGATGGTTCTTATCCCTAGCTTTTACCTTATGCTTTAGGATAGTTTCTTCTTCTCCTCCCATTTTCTTTAATTTCAAAAATCTTCTCCCTCCTTTTGAAAACTCTTCTTGTTTTAAACTTGGACCACTTTCATAATAACCTTGGACTTAGGTCCATGCATTTTCAAATATTTTCATAAATAAACTTCAATAAACTTAATAATACTTTGACATTTTTGTGAGAAGACTAAAAGTCAATCAATCTCATTTCAAACTATCTTGCCACTTTGGCTTTTATCTTTAAACTTTTTTCAAAAGATTGAACTCTTGTCAATCCTTGTAGTGATGCAAATAACTATACTTCTGCAATATGTAGTGAAGAGAGATATTTTCCACTTGGGTGTTGAGTGAGGCATTATTAATTTTAAAATCCAAGCCATATCCTCCACTTTGAGATGATGCAAATTCTCCTTTCTCATGATTGTGGGTAGTAGGTATGTTTTCCACACGGACAATGACGATGATCTTTTATCTCATAAAATTTACCAACACATTTGTGTTTTAAATTTTTTAAAAGAGGAACTACGTGTACCTTGATCCCCTATTGCACGAAAAGGTGGTACGTAGGCACTAAAAGTTCCCAACCATGGAGGGTGCAAAAATCATAAAAAATATATTTCTTTTCTCACCTCCACCATCCATTTTTTATTTTATATATAGAACATTTTTTATAGCCAAAATATACAGATTTTTACAAAGAGGTTCCTGCGGAGTACCGCAGATGTTTAGGGTGCTAATACCTTCCCTTTGCATAACCAACCCCCTTACCTAGAATCTTTCCCCTTATTTTGGGTTATTCGCTCTTTTATCATTCCTTTGGAAACAATAAAGCACGGCGGCGATTTTGATTTTGATTTGTATAAGTCTAGTCAATCCAATGGCTTAGTCTTAAACGTTTCTACCGCTACAGAAAAATGGCGACTTCACTGGGGAAATATTGACCTTTTGCTGGTCCATCCCTAAGTGGGTTAAGCCTATCTTTGTTTTATATCTGTATATGTGTTATTATTGTTTTTGTGTTATATGTTATATATATGTTTGTCTGGATTTTCCTGGTTTTCAGGGTGCTTGGTGATTACTCATAAGTCCTATACCCGTACTTGGGCAAACTTTAAGATAGGACGGGCGATATAGTCATGTTAACTTTGAGGGTGTAATCCCAAAAAAGAAGGCATGAGATCCCCCACTCAGTGAAGGCCCCTTTGACTGTAGTGTCGTTTACCGAGTAATCGGGAAAACATGCTGCTTTCGACCTGGGAGACTGTTGAAGCTGAGGACCGTAGAATACCAAACCCATCTTGGCCTTTTAGGTGTAGTGCGGAAGCTATGACGGAGTAATTCGGAAATAGTTGTCACGTGATACTACGCTCGGACGAGTTTTTCTTGAGAATATTACTAATTATCGAGTTAATCGGGAAGTTGGTAATATCTGAAGGAAGGATGTAGACTCTGGGAACCTCTAGAACCTTGTTCGGCAGGTGATAACTTTTAGACCAACACCTTATGGGTAGTACCTTCGACCTCATGCTCGTGACGTTGAACCTATGAACCCTATATGTGTGATCTTGTGTGTGATTGCTGCATCATGCATCCATGCACTCATAAGCATCTTTTGAAGAAATCTTATTTCAAGGGATTTAAAAAGTTGACCATTTTTGAATATCTCGGGTACTTTTTAACCATGGATTCTGGAAATAGAAATATCGGGAAGTACAGTTTCAAGGATCCTAAGATAGATGAGTTGATCAGTCTAATTCGCGAGATCGAGTGTTCTGCAGACTTTCGAAAGAAGTATGGATCCATTATTCCTCTCATGAAGCTGAAGATGAAGGAGGGTATTCTCTCGACCTTGGTCCAGTTCTATGATCAAATGTATCATTGTTTTACTTTTCTCGACTATCAGTTGATGCCTACACTGGAGGAGTATTCTTATCTGTTGGATTTACCTGTTACCGATCGTGTTCCTTTTACTAGTTTGGAGGGTGAGCCAAAACCACATGAGATTTCTGCTTTGATTCATTTGGGGAAGTCTGAGGTGGAATCCCATATGACTACTAAAGGAGGTATTAGAGGATTACCAGCTCAGTTCTTATTGGAGAAAGCTCGTTACTTTTCCAGGATGAAGAGTACAATCGCTTTTGAGGCCATCTTTGCTCTATTTGCTTACAGGATGTTCTTATTTCCTAATATGGACAAGTTTGTTGACATTAATGATATCAGGATCTTCATGATTGGAAACCCAATTCCTACCTTGTTGGGTGATGCTTATTACTCTATTCATCTTTGGAATTCTCATCATGGTGGGATGATTATCTGTTGCACGCCTCTGTTGTACCAGTGGTTTATCTCTCATATGCCTCAATCTGATGCTTTTTGGGATGTCAAGAAGGAACCCCATTGGGCTCCTAAGATCATGGAACTTACTCACTCGGATATTGATTGGTATCATCGATCTTACTAGAATATAGAGATTGTTGACAGTTGTGGTAGTTTCCCCAATGTACCTCTTCTTGGTACAAAGGGAGGAATTAACTATAACCCTGTTCTTGCACGACAACAACTTGGTTATCCGATGGGGGATAAACCAAATAGTATTCATTTGAGTAGTTTCTTTCTGAAGGAAGGAGAAGACCATAGGGAAGCTAGGGAGCAGATTGCGAAGGCCTGGCGTCACATTCATAAGAAGAGTAGGAAGGATTTAGGACCTAGGGGTGCTGTTTCTTTGGAGACATATCTTCAGTGGGTCCAAACGAAAGCTATTCAGTTGAAAATGCCATATTCCTAGGAAACACCTATGCCTGATCTATTTGTGAAGACCACTCTTCCCTTATTAGATGATCTAGAAGAGCTGCAGCTTGCTTTGGTCAGGATACAACAGGAAAAGGACGCTTGGAAGAACAAGTTCTAAACTTTAGAGATTTCCTATAGAGCAGACTTGAAGGAGAAAGACGACTTGATTGAGATCCTTGAGAGTCGAGCGATAGAGTCTATGGAGAGGCAAGGGGATTTATTTTCTCCTAATCCTCAATCAGATAATGATCATCCTCTTCCTATTTCAGGTGATTAGAAGGAGGTTGCCATAAGACATACAGAAGAAAACCAGAGGTTGAAAGCTCAGATTTCCAGGCTCATGGGGAAGCGCCAGCATATAGAGTGATTGTGATACGGTGGGAGAACTGACTAGTGTTTTGCGTTCGTATTCGCACTTGTGCGGTTAGCAAGAGTCGCCACCTACTTTTTACTTTATCCTAAAGGAAAGGTTAAAAAAGCACAGCAAAAACCTTTTGAGATATTTCGTGGGTTCGGGGGGTAGATTATGAAAAGGGAAGGTATTAGCACCCTTTTCATCCATGGTTATCCATGGGCTCTTAGGTACTTGCTTAGATCAATCCTGCCTTGGTTTTCAATTGTGTGAAATGGTGCTTTGTGGATTGTTTTGAAAATGTTTTGAAAAGATGCCTTGCGCTAGGCTAACCTTGTAACAATTCTTTACTCGAATGTTTTACAAAAGGTGTTTTATCTTTTAAAAAGATGTTTCAAGAGTTTGAAAAGTTTGATTTTTGAAAAGTGTTTGTGAAGTGGGTTTTGAAATTAGGCAAGTGTTTTCTTTGCGAATTGACAAGTACTTAAGAGTTTATCTACCCTAAAGCTTTCTCAAAAGATTTTCGTCGTGTTTTAACCCCTTTGACAATTTTGTTCTACCATTGAAATTGATAGGCAATCTTGTATTTGGGAAGTTTATTCGGGACAGGCGCGGGTCATCGCATAGACCATGAATGCAATGGTGCCAAGTGTCTTTGGCAATTTGCTTGAAGGGACTTGATCATTTTGATAGGCGACTTTTGAAAGCGTCATCGAGGGACTTATGATCATTTGATTTTGTTTTGCCAAAGACGTTCGACGTGCAAGCATGGCCCATTTGGAA
Organism: Vicia faba; assembly: GCA_948472305.1. Taxonomy (NCBI): domain Eukaryota; kingdom Viridiplantae; phylum Streptophyta; class Magnoliopsida; order Fabales; family Fabaceae; genus Vicia; species Vicia faba. Next base: position 1,433,097,048 of record OX451741.1, on the reverse strand, counting down.
GGCAACATGTGGGATTACCCTAGGGGGTGCAAGTGTGATTGTGTATTGATTACATGTATTTTGTCTTGTATTAGGTTATCTAGCGTTTTGATTTTATGTACATACAAACCCTAGGTCTAACCATGGTATAATTGGAAAAACTGTAAATTGCGGAATGTAAATCTACGCTATTACACAATAATATCCAGGAGTGGGGGTATAAATATACAAGGGGATGAGACTTATAGTGTTTACAACCAAATCGAATGTCACAATCAAAATATAAATGTCGAATGTACAAATATAAGATAAAATGTGTGTAGAGCAGTATATTGTGTAAGTGCAAATGTATATGTATTGTGTAAGTGTAAATATGTACAAGTGCGAAATGTGAAATTGAGCCGTATTAGGGTTTTGACCTAGATGAATGTTTTTTAGATGAATCTTGATTTTGTATGTTTAATTATGTACAAAATGTATATTAACTAAAGAATTTCAATTTTAATTATGTATATAAAAAAAGAAAAGAAAAGATAACATATACAAATGTATTTCAAAAATGTTTTTTTTTTAGTTAATTGTGTATAAAAAGTATTTAGATTAAGAAAAAGTATTTTCAATTTAATTATGAAAAAGTTTATTATTTTTATGTACAAATCTACTTAAAAAAAAAAAAAGGGTGTTTTAACTTATATGATAAAAATGCAATTTAATTAAATTAGTATTTTACAAAAAAATAAAAAACATTGTTTAGAGAATAAAGTTAGTAAAAGAAATAAATATTGTTTATGAAAATAAATAATAAAAGAAGGTTAGTGTTAAGAAGTAAAAACAAAGAAAAGGAAGGGTTAGTATTTGTTAGAAGAAGTTAGTGGGCTTTAAGCAGAAAACGGGTCAGGCCCTTATCAAGTTTGAAATGAAATTAGGGTTAGGCGTGTTGGTTCAGTTGGGAACGACGGCTAGGGCTTGAACGGCGCCGCTCACTGAGTTCCGTCTCCTTCCTCGTTCATTCTTGAGTGCTTCTCTTTGCTTCGAGGCCACCAGCGCTACTCCTACGTCTCCTCCTCCTTCCAACTCGAGTTCAAAGGCCTCAATACAGAAAGGTTCGCTTTAGATGTTTTCTGATTCTTTTCTCTTTTATGAATTGCATGCATTATTTGATTCGAATTTGATTCTTAAGTTTGTGTTGCTATGGAGGTGATGGATAAGAAAAAGGGAGAAACAAACTGACTACCTGACTTGGAGGAGGAAGAAGGATGTGGCGCTCAGGAGGCTCGATGGCGGAGATGGACTTGATGAGTCTTTGCTTCTGATGACCCTGGTAACTTCGTTCTTTGCTTATGTTAGGGCTTTGATGATGATGCGTTCTGAGAAGTTCTTTTTTGATCCACCTCTTTATCTTCTTCTTCTTACTGTATATTTGCGTGCTTGTTGCTTATGTATGGTTGCCTGAGATGCCCAGTGATGATCTCTACGATCTGAGGGCCTATGTTGCCTGAATACTTTTGTTTTCCTCTGAGCCCTTGATGCCTATGCTTCTGAACTAGTCTTGAATGTTCTTTGAACAGCTGTTGCCTATGCTTGTTACTTTCTTCTATATCCCTGAGTTGCTTCTTTTTTCTTCTTCTCTCGAGCGGCTATATGCTTATTTGTGTTGCCCAGGGATGTTCTACTGAGGGCTTAGGCTTGACAGTAGTGGTTTGATAGGCATGGTCTGATGCTAGCTTTTTATGGTGAGGCTTTTGAGTTTGTATGCCAAAGTTTGGGTGTTTGAACAGGGTAATGGTAGTTCTGGTTATGACAGGGTATGAGTTTGGGCTATGTTTCGTGACTGATGCTTGGCTTGAGGTTGTTCAGGTTATGGTGTTTTTGAAGGTTGAGGCAGGGTATTGGTGTTTGATAGGTTGCAAGTTATGGTTCTTTGTTATGACAGTAGTGGTGTTGGGGTTTGTATGATTATGGCATTGTGTTTCTGGTTATGTTATGCTGTGTGGTTCACAGTTTGAAGCTTGGTTTTGTGACTTTTGAGGTTGTTGATGGGTTTGGTTATGGTACTGGTGCTTATGCTGGTTCAGTTTTGTATATCAGGTTTTTAGGCTTTGGCTTTAGATGTGCTATGTCTTTTCTTTCACACTGGACAGTAGGCTTTGGCTGGGGTTTTGTATATTTTCTTTCTTTTCTTCTTTTGGCGCCCAATCTTTTTTCAAAGCTTTGGTCTTCTCTTTGACCCAAGTCTGCTGGATATTTTCACAAGGTTTCATGGCATTTTTCCCATTTCGGTAATTGGCTATGCTGTGTAATTTTTAAACAATGCCGAATTATCCTCTTTTTGTACATCTTTTCTGCCTCTACTGTCTATGCCTGCTGAACCTGAACTATGCCTAAACCCTGCTTGCTTTATCTCTCCTTACTTCTCTCTTTACAGTACAATTTAAGAATTTTATATGATTATTATTTGTACTTTTCTGAAGGGGCTATGATGGGAAGTGATGATTAGCTTGCATAATATGTTTTCTGCATTTCTTCTTCAGCTTTTGCGCCTTGCTCTTTTCCTTGATATCTTGGCAAAGGTCCCTTTGACAGCTTGTAGGCTTTGATAGCAACTTGTACCATTTTGACTTCTTTGATATCTTTGGCATTCTGACAGTAGCCTTTGCTTTTGGATAGAAAGTTTGGATTGGATTTTTCAGTTTGGATTTGAACTATATGGTTTTGAATGGGAAATTGAGATTCTTATGTAACTTGAATTTTATAACTTATGCATTTGCATTTCATGAAATGAAAATCTTCCCTCTTTGTGAACCGGGAGAAATCCCGTGATTTGCAGAGAGGGCAACTGATCCCAGTCAGTGGCCCCTAATGATGAGCACTTTTTATCTGTCCTTTCCAATTTAATGCTTTCTGACTTTTCTTGTTTCTTTTTGCAGATGAGAAATGGAATACCGGAGCGGGATGAAGAACGAAGAACATTAGAAAATAGGATAGTTTTTTTTTTCATTCTATGTAATATTTAAATTAAATGTAAACTATTGTCTGTAATAAACAACAATCTGTACAAATAATTCAAATATCAATAAAAGTTTAAATTATCCAATTAATTCTAATTTCCTTATTATTTATTTATTTATTTAAAATTCTTAGAATTAAAACAATTGAAAAATAAATTCAATCATTTTAATTTCAGAATAATAAATAACTAAAATAAAACAACATTGATCCAATAAACCTGTCTTATCCCACATTCAAAGCAAAGCAGCAATTAACCCAGATAGACTGATCAAACACATGAACACTGTGAATCCAATACTGCATCTTGCATATGACCGGCCCAATCAAAACGTACTGAATTCAAAACCATTGTCTCTTTTATTGATTAAACCAAGATAATGCGAATTTTAATCCGAATCTTGAAATAAACCGCAAAATGCTGTGGAATCCAAATCCTTCTGAGAACATGCCCATAAAACCCTAATTCCTGATTAAATGCCAAATCACGCTTGCTTGATCAAAATTGAACCAACAATCAATCAAACCCTAGGCCCATTGTATGAAACAAATCAGAGCTCTGAAAATCAGTAAAAACCCTAGTTTTGCTTGACTGTCAAGAAAAGTCCGTTTGTCCGATTCTTGAGCCAGTTTGGAGAAGTCAGGCAATGCTTGAAGCTGAGATTTCTTGGGGAAAAATGCGAGGGCAAATTTTGGGGTACAACAGTTGCCCCTGTTCAATCTTCTTTGACTTGAAGAGTTAGATTGGCAAGTTTGCCTTTCGCGACTTGAAGGTAAAAGGAGATTGGACACTAGAGTGCCCGAAAATTTGCACTTATCAAAGTACTGGATGCGGGAATGGGCTTAGAGATGCCATTTGGAGATGGGCTTAACGATGCCATCTAGGGGAGTTGACAGAAACTTGTCCGGGATGGGCTTAAAGATGCCATCTGGAAGGGAACATTAGGAAAGCGTCCGAGCTTTAGACCATTTCTGAACTGGGGGTCTGAACAGGCAATAGGTTGACATCCGCGGTTGGGAAGAATTCATGAACTGTTTTCAGAAATCTTGAGGTTGAATCTGAACAAGTGATAGGTTAACATCCGTTTACTTGGAGAACCTGTGAACTGTTTTCAGAAATCCTGAAGTTAAATTAGCAATAGAGCAGCATCCGTTGTTGGGAAGCTTCCGTAAACTGAATTCGAAGGTTGCATCTGAACAAGCTGATAGATTAACATCCGTTACTTGGGAAGAATCCATGAACTGTTTTCAGAAGTCTTGAGAAGAATCCGAACAAGTGATAGGTTAACATCCGTTTACTTGGAGAACCCGTGAACTGTTTTCAGAAGTCTTGAAGTTGAATTAGCAGTAGAGCAACATCCGTTGTTGGGAAGCGTCCGTAAACTAAATTCGAAGGTTGCATCTGAACAAGCTGATAGATTAACATCCGTTACTTGGGAAGAATCCATGAACTGTTTTCAGAAGTCTTGAGAAGAATCCGAACAAGTGATAGGTTAACATCCGTTTACTTGGAGAACCCGTGAACTGTTTTCAGAAGTCTTGAAGTTGAATTAGTTTACTCTGTCGACTGATCTTGCCTGAAAAAGGCAAAAAGTTAGTTGGATGCAATGCTATGATGCATGATACAATGTACATCATGGTTTTATGAATGTAAATGGATGTGCATGTAAGCTGGAGATAGAGGTATCTTGACTGCTGCTGGGGAAAATAAATCCTGGGTCATTGCTGGGGAGCTTGGAGCTTGGATTGTATACCAATCTTCTGGGGGATTTCTGAAGTCTTCTACTGGGGAGCGTTAAACTAGTAGATTTAATGTTGGGGAGGCCAGATTGAGAATCTTCAACTGGGAGAGATGTATCTCTGAAGACTGACTCTACTGGGGAATGCTAGATTTTCTTCTAAACAATCTGTGGGGAGAAGATTAAAAGTCTGACTTCGCTGGGGATTGACCCTTTGAAGCTTTTGATCTGCTGGGGATACCGAATCTTGAACTCTGAGGAAAAATGATCTCCGGAAGATTCTTTGGCTGGGGATAAACTTCTCCGGGGATGGTACTGATAAGTTATTGTTGGGAGAATCTTGAGGAACTCCGCTGGGGATGGGAAGAATTCTGGCGGGTGTGACCTCTCCTGACGGTTAGTCGAGGATAAACCAGTTATACGCCTTTGTGAGAATAACTTTGCATAAAACTTGGAAGGGACGTCCGTACTCTGCGGGGATTATCTTTCGGAATCTTACGGGGATAAGCTCCAAGGGTCTGCTGGAGATAGACCTCAAGGTTTGTGGATTACAGTTCTCGAGGGATTTCCTTTGGAAGGGTGTCGAAATATTCGTCTGTACTTTCATCCTATCAGTAATCCTTCTCTTAGGTTCAATTAGGAAGTGATCATGTTTCAAATGCATATGCCTATTTAACAAAACATTGGACGTTTCTCAAAATAAAACAAATAGTGCAAGAGAAAAAGGAAAAGGGAAATGACACAAATTTTGGGAAGAGTATTTGTATTGATTTTCTTTGGGTATATTTATACAAAGGAGACAATCATCCTAGTAAGAGGATCTTGTCGTAATATTTGAAAAAATTTATACAAAACAAAGATGGCTATGTGAAATAATTCCATGGGATTCCACTCTGCTGTAGCTTTCACAACTCCGAACATCTGTCCATTCAATGCTTCGTTTGACGATGGCTGGATTGATCAGAAACCTGGGACCGGTTGATGAAGAGACTTTCTTTGAAGTGATCTGGCGAGACATAGTCATACGCTTAAATTCCCTAACTTTTGCCTGAATCGCCCTTTCGGGTTTTCGATCCACCGGGAAACCCCTTTTTGCCCAAGCCGCCCTTTCGGGTTTTCGACTTGCCGGGTGTACAGATTTTTTGTTTTATCCCTAATTTTTGCCTGAACCGCCCTTTCGGGTTTTCGGTTCACCGGGATGCCCATTTTTGCCCAAGCCGCCCTTTCGGGTTTTCGACTTGTCGGGTTATTTTATGCGTAGTATCTTTTGACTATGTCTGCGTTCGCAGGGTGCGGCAAATCGTCGCCGTCCATGGTGGTCAGAATCATCGCACCACCAGAAAATACGCTCTTGATTACAAACGGCCCTTCGTATGTAGGAGTCCATTTGCCCCTGGGATCACTTTGCGGTAAGATAATCCGCTTGACTACTAGATCTCCGACTTGATACACTTGACGTCTGACTTTCTTATTGAAGGCCTTGATCATCCGTTTTTGATACGCTTGACCATGGCATATAGCAGCGAGTCGCTTTTCGTCGATCAGATTGAGTTGATCAAGTCGGGTCTGCATCCACTCATCTTCATTCAAACCTGCGTCTTTCATAATTCTTAGAGACGGGATCTGAACTTCCATAGGCAAAATGGCTTCCATGCCATAAACCAAAGAAAACGGGGTTGCCCCAGTTGAGGTACGTATCGTCGTACGGTATCCATGCAGCGCAAACGGTAACATCTCATGCCAGTCTTTGTAAGTGACTGTCATTTTCTGAATAATCTTCTTGATATTTTTGTTCGCAGCTTCAACAGCACCGTTCATCTTCGGTCTATAGGGAGATGAATTGTGATGATAAATCTTGAACTGTTCGCATAATGCAGTGATCATTGTATTATTCAGATTGGTACCGTTGTCTGTGATGATTCTGTCTGGAACACCATACCGACATATGAGATTTTGCTTGATAAAGCGGGCAACCACATTTTTGGTGACGGAGGCGAAGGAAGCTGCTTCGACCCATTTAGTGAAGTAGTCAATGGCAACCAGGATGAAGCGATGTCCGTTGGAAGCCGTGGGTTTGATCTCTCCAATCATATCAATGCCCCACATTGCAAAGGGCCATGGAGCAGTTAGAACGTTGAGAGGAACCGGAGGGACATGAAATTTGTCAGCATAGACTTGACATTTATAACAAGTACGGGAATGTTGATGACAATCAGCCTCCATGGTAGACCAATAATAGCCTGCCCTTAGGATCTTCTTAGCCATTGTATGCCCGCTTAGGTGAGTGCCAAATGTGCCGCTGTGTATATCAGTCATGATTAACTCTGCTTCAGCCTTATCAACACATCGGAGTAATACACAATCATGGCTTCGTTTGTAGAGGATGTCGTTGCTCAGGAAGAACTTAGCGGCGAATTTCCTTAAGAACTTCTTGTCATTCACGGAAGCTCCTTCAGGATAATCTTGGGTCTCGAGATACCTTTTGACCTCATGGAACCAAGGTTGTTCCACTACTTCTTCGGTGTTAATCTCGTGACAATGCGCTGGTTCATCCATTCGCTCGATGGTGATTTGGGGAGCCTCGTTATCCCAGTTGAGTTTAAACATGGAGGACATTGTGGCTAGAGCATCTGCTAGCTGATTCTCTTCTCGCGGAAAGTGCTCGAAGGTAATTTGCTCGAAATGAGGCAACAATGTCAGAACATGTTCTTTGTATGGAATAAGATTAGGATGCTTGGTATCCCAGTCTCCTTTGATTTGGCTAATGACCAAAGCCGAGTCCCCGAATACAATCAGAGATTTGATCCCCAAGTCTATGGCAGCCTTGAGACCAAAGATGCAGGCTTCATACTCCGCCATATTGTTTGTGCAGCTGAAACAAAGTCGGGCCGTGAAAGGAGTGTGGCATCCTTCCGGAGAAATAAGTACCGCGCCAATGCCGTTTCCAAGTGCATTTGAGGCACCATCAAAGTACAGGGTCCATCGGGATCCCTTTTCGGGTCCGTCATACGGTCCGTCACCTTTAATGTTGTCCAAACTCATGATGTCCTCGTCTGGGAAATCAAATTTCATGGGTTGATAGTCTTTGATAGCCTGATGAGCCAGATGGTCCGCTAGCACACTCCCTTTTATAGCCTTTTGGGTGGTGTATTGGATGTCATACTCGGTCAAGATCATTTGCCATCTGGCTATCCTTCCTGATAAAGCGGGCTTTTCGAAGATATACTTGATAGGGTCCATTTTGGATATCAACAAGGTAGTATGAGTCAACATATACTGTCTTAGTCGGCGAGCAGCCCATACCAAAGCGCAACAAGTTTTCTCGAGCAGTGAGTAGCGAGTCTCACAGTCGGTAAACTTTTTGCTAAGGTAATAAATAGCATGCTCTTTTCGACCAGACTCGTCATGCTGGCCCAAAACACACCCCATTGAATTGTCCAAAACGGTCAAATACATGATCAATGGTCTTCCTTCGACGGGTGGCATCAGAATAGGAGGTTCTAGCAAATATTCCTTGATTCTATCGAAAGCAGCTTGGCAGTCGTCGTTCCATTCAATTATCTGATCTTTCTTCAAGAGTTTGAAAATTGGCTCACAGGTAGAAGTCAGATGTGAAATGAATCTGGCAATATAGTTTATGCGCCCCAAGAAACCTCTAACTTCCTTTTCAGTACGAGGGGTAGGCATCTCTTGTATTGCTTTTACTTTTGCCGGGTCAACTTCAATGCCTTTGTTGCTTACGATGAATCCCAGGAGTTTACCGGACCTAACTCCAAAAGTGCATTTACTTGGATTTAGCCTGAGTTTGTATACTTTTAATCTGGCAAACAGCTTTTCCAGATGTTCAAGGTGCTCCTCCTCTGTTTGTGACCGGGCTATCATATCGTCTACGTAAACTTCAATCTCATGATGTATCATGTCATGAAATAGAGCTACCATGGCGCGTTGATAAGTTGCTCCTGCGTTCTTCAGCCCGAACGGCATCACTTTGTAACAGAAAGTGCCCCATTGCGTGACAAAAGTTGTTTTCTCCATGTCCTCGGGGGCCATTTTGATTTGATTGTAGCCTGAGAATCCATCCATGAAAGAAAACACCTTATGCTGAGCTGTATTGTCAATTAGGATGTCAATATGAGGTAGCGGAAAATCATCCTTAGGACTGGCCCTATTCAAATCCCTGTAGTCCACACACATTCTGACTTTGCCGTCCTTCTTAGGTACTGGCACAATATTAGCGACCCATTGGGGATAGGACGTGACAGCCAGAAAGCCAGCATTGAACTGCTTCATCACTTCTGCTTTGATTTTTTCGGACATGTCAGGCCTCATTCGGCGAACTTTTTGTTTGATCGGTGGACAGTCTTCTCTTGTGGGGAGACGGTGAACCACGATGTCGGTGTCTAGGCCCGGCATGTCTTCATAGGACCAAGCGAAGATTTCAACATACTCATTCAATAACTGTACCAAGCGTTTCTTGACTTCTGGTTCCAGATTGGCACCCATTTGTACCTCCTTCCGATTTTCCTCGGTTCCCAAGTTGATAGTTTCCAACGGCTCTTTATGCGGTAAGATGGCCCTCTCCTCTTGTTGCAGGAGCCTGGCTAGTTCCCCTGGTACTTCACAACCCTCGTCGTCCTCATACTCGGCTAGATTGACCAGGTCTTCAGAGTTATTGAAAGATACAGCAGAATAGTCACCCATGGAATCCAGAGTGGATGGGTACCTGCATTGGTGAGTGTGGGTGTGTGTAAGGGGTAGCCATCCTTAAACAAAAATGCAGAAGGAAAGAAAATGAACACAAGCAGTTTATCAAATGAAAAACGTCCAATGAATCATTAAACATGGCATATGAATATGAAAAATAGTCAAAACCCTTACAAGTGGACCTACATGCCCCGGGTAAGGCAGGAGGCGGAAAGATAGTGTACTGATTGTTTGAAAGTAAAATATTACAGACCGAAATAGAAAATGTTTGATAGATAAATTACTGAGGAATAAAAGTGACAGGGACAAAGTCTTTAGCCTCCCAATTGTTCAGCCCTTCTCTGACCGTCGGATGAATCCACTCTTCAAAGTTGCTTTCTTCATCTTCATCTTCCAGGGCGTTGACTTGGTAAGGAGAAATCTTGACTGGCGCTCTCTCAATCTTTGACCGGCGCATGGCCTTCTGACCAGCGGTGGTGAAACCTAAACCAAGCTTATCAACCTTATGCGGAAAATCGAGTAACTGCCCCCACGCTGAGTCCTTTCCTTCTTTAACTGCAGCCCTTGCATCCTCCAGAGATGCCATCCTGGCCATCTGCCTTGGTGTCTCAGCTGCCAACTTCGCCACTGCTATCTGAGGGAGTACTTCTTCGAAATGTTGAAATGGTGTCTCGATGAACTCCCCTTCGACTTCCACGTACCGGAAGGAATTTAAATGGCTAATCATGTACTCTTCCTCGCCATGGACAGTAATGATTTTACCCTTTACAGGATATTTCAGCATTTGGTGCAAGGAGGAGGTGACTGCCCCAGCATGGTGTATCCAAGGTCTACCCAGCAGGCAGGAGTATGATGGACGGATGTCCATTACATAGAAAGTGGATTTGAACACCTCGGTACCTATCTTGACAGGAATTTCAACTTCTCCATGGACCATTCTTTTCGACCCATCAAAGGCTCTGACGACGATATCACTCGGTTTCAATTCCAACCCTTCGCAATCTAGCCGGTCCAAGGCCTTCTTAGGTAAAACATTCAGCGATGAACCGGTATCAACCAAAACATGCGCAAGGGTGGTTCCGCGACACTCAATTGAAATATGCAACGCATCATTGTGATTTCGGCCTTTAGGGGTCAGGTCGGCATCAGAAAAGCCTAATCCATTGTCTGCAGTCAGGCTAGCCACGCAATGTTGAAATTGATCTGCAGAGGTTTCTTGGGGCACATGGGCTGCCTTTAGAAACTTAATCAAAGCTTGAGCGTGCGCTTCTGAGCAAAGCAACAGTGCCAACATGGAGATCTTGGAGGGGGTTTGCCCCAACTGTTCCACCACATCATAATCACTTTTCTTGATTATCCTCAAAATTTCGTCCATCTCTTTCTTGGAAGCTTCCGGAATCACCAAGGGTTGAGTCCTCGTCCTGACGGGCTCATCTTGTATTCCTTTTCCTTTATCGGCGATGGTAGGAGAGACAGCACTAGGAACGAAAATTTCTTTGATCAAAGGAGTTCTGGCAGAGAGCCTTGCTGGAGCAGGGATGATTTCTTTTACTGATGAGGGTCCAAAGACTGCTTTTGGAGGAGCAATCTCTGGAGAAAATATCCTCCCACTTCTGGTGATTTTGCTGGTGCCCGCAATGTTACTGATGCTGGCTTCATCGTTATCTGAATCTTCTTCAATTATTTCAACTTGCTTGATACCATGGTAGTAGATGTCACCACCATAGTTCCAAGGTATCGACTTCTCGGAGACATAGGGAACCGGCCCCGGCCTTGTTATCTTCAACGGTATGGTCTTTGTAGCTGGCGTAATCTTAACTGGCTTTTTGACGGCCTCGGAAAGATTGGCGTGAATGGTTATGATTGAGATATTTTCAACGTGAACTGGAACAACAGGAACTTTTTCGAACAAAATTTGTCGGCTATCTATGAGGCCTTGGATGCCTTCCTTTAGTAGCGGACAACCCAACGGCAGAGAGTGACAACAGTAACAGTCTCTATTACATCCCGGGAAGATCCCGGCCCTTAACAAATTTAGCTTAACGGTTAACAGTGGAGTAGTTAGATCACTAACGTCAGTAACATATCGATCCTCCTCAATGGCGTTGACATTCCGACCGTGCTTCGGCATAGGTGCAGAGATCACATTGGGTTTTTCTGGAGCGTCAAACTCTACCTCCTTGGCGTCTATCAAGTCCTGGATCTTATGCTTGAGGGCCCAGCAATCGTTGGTGTCATGCCCAACACTGTCTGAATGATAGGCGCACTTAGCATTGGCATGGTAGTGTGGAGAGGATGTATTTACATTCTTTGGCGCTTCTTTGATAGAGGCCAGATTCAATTTCAAAAGATGGGGAAGCACCTGCGCTGGGGTCATATTGATACGAGTGAACTGCCGTTGTGGCCTTTCCACCCGTTGCTGGTTCGGTCTGGATTGGTTGTAGCGAGGCTGCTCGCTTGGAGCGTTTTGAATCATTACGGCCCCCACAGTCGGCCGACGCTCCGTCTTTCCTGCTCTCCTTTGAGAATATACCATAGCTGTCTCCTTCTTAAACGGCTTCTTCTCCGTACTTGCGGCGACACCCTTCTGAATTTTTCCTGACTTGATGCCAGCCTCGATTCTCTCGCCCGTTAAGATCAAATCAGTAAATCCCGCGGAAGAGTTACCGATTAAATGATTGAAAAATGGCCCAGATAGGGTCCCGAGAAACATATCAACGAGCTCACGATCGGTTAAAGGAGGCTGCACCCTGCCAGCCAAATCCCTCCACTTTTGTGCGTATTCTTTGAATCCCTCACTTGTTCCTAGTGACATACCCTGAAGTTGGGTACGGGTAGGAGCAAGATCGGAATTATACTGGTATTGTTTATAGAAAGCGGTGGCCAAATCTTCCCAATTCCTGACACTGGTTCCTTCTAACTGATAAAACCATTCCAACAAGGCTCCCGACAGACTGTCTTGAAAGAAATGAATCCAGAGATTTTTATCAGCTGTATAGGGCTGAATCTTTCTCACATAGGACCTGAGGTGCATTTTAGGACAGGACAGCCCGTCATACCTTACAAACGCCGGCACCTTGAACTTTGGAGGAATCACAATTCCAGCGACCAAGCCCATGTCTTCAAAATCCAGACCCGGCACCCTCTGCAATTCCATTGCAGCCAATCTGTCCTCTAAACCCTTGTACTTGTCATCAGCGGGAGGATACTGCTGGTCTGAATAATCCTCGTCCTCTTCCACGTCTTCCTCTTCTGCATCAGACTCGGAAGGCACTACAACCCGATCTCTTTTACTAGTCCCCTCATCAGAAGTAGGAGGAAATTCGAGCACCCTCCGAGCTTCTCTGTCAAATCTCCTCCCTAAAGTAGCCACTCCGATCCTCTTTTTCTTCTTCACTGGGTCCTTGCTCTCTAGATGAGCCTTGATATCCTCTTGACTCTTGACTAAGGTCATCAAGAGTTGCTGGAATTGTGCATTCTGGGCTTGTAGGTCTTTGACCGTTTGCTCGAGATCCATCCTACTGAAATAAACAGCAGATAGATAAGGAAACCTGGAGTGAGACCTGTTTATGCACATGATGAATGGGATGCTGATGTATGCAATGCATTCAAAGATTTAGGACATTCAAAATTGCTTCAGACAAGGAAGAACGCACGTCATATTAATAAGAAGAAATTTGTTAGTACATAAATGCCCCATGGGCCAAATATTACAACATAAACTTCTCAAGGTAGAAAGACATTGCGCATCCTCTTCGGTGCGATGTAGGTGTTGAGGGCCTCTTGCTCGTGGAGTCGGCGGGTAAGCTCCAGAACCTTCTTTTCACTGGCGTAGTAGCTAGCTTCAAAAGTGTTCCGTTCCTCCTTGAGCTGAATCCAACTCCTTTGCATTTCCTCCCACGATGTAGGCATGTCTGGATGTAGGATGGTGTAGGGGACCTCTCCTTCATTGACGGGCTCCTTGATCATTGGGAGTACATGGGGATAAGGCATCATCAGACTTTGAGCACGGGCTCGTACCCACTTGAGGTAGGGCTCAAGAGGGATGGAGTTCTTGTGTCCCAGGGTCTTGCTATCAATCTTGTTGAGTTTTCCCCAAGCTCTGATGAACCTTTGGCGAAGTCCTTGCACATCGTCGTCGAAGTCAAAAACTAGGCTAGGAATCAGCATGTCATGAGGGCCGTCCCTCCGTGCGTACCCAAATTGCCTCAAAGCTAGGCAAGGGTTGTAGGTGATACCTCCCCTAATTCCAAGTAAGGGGACATTGGGAAATTCTCCGCAACGATCGACGATGATGATATTTTCTCTAGACCGAGAACACCAATGTATATCAGCATGAGTGAGAGTCATCAATCGCTGGGACCACCTTATACCTTGATCATTCTTCAAGACAGATTGTGGAAGGTGCGAAATAAACCACCTTGCGAGGATAGGAGTGCAGCACATGAGAACACCCCTCCTTCTCATTGTTCGTGTGTAAAATGAGTGAAGGATGTCTCCAAGCAATGTTGGTATTGGATTTCTAGACAAGAAGATTTTGACGGCGTTGACATCTACCAATTGGTCAGGATTTGGGAATAGGACCAACCCATAGATAAGGAGTGCCACAATTTCTTCAAATGCTTGCAGGTCCGATGAGTTCCAACATTCTTGCGCCTTCTCAAACAAGAACTTTGCTAAGAATCCTTTGACACCGCTTCTGGTTTCCCAATGCCCCTTGATTTCAGATGGTTGTAGATGTAATGCTCGAGCAACATCATCAGGCTTCGGTTCCTTCTCCGTACCGTTGAAGGGTAGTTGATTAAGGATAGGGATTCTTAGGAGTTGAGAAAACTCCTCCAAAGTGGGCACCAACTGATAATCCGGGAAAGTGAAGCAATGGTGAAGGGGGTCAAAGAACTGAAATAGAACTTTCATCATGTCTTCTTCGATGTTGGTGTTGACTAGGTTGAGCAGTCTACCATGTCTTTCACTGAAGGATGAATTTTCCGGAATTCTTGAGGTGAGCTCCTTGAGTTGAGGAGAGATTCTCACAAGGTTGACTTGAATGGTATTTCGGCGAGGTATTTCCATGACCTGCAAAACAAGAACAATGATGAAGGTCCAAACCCTTGAAATGGTTAGTAAATGCATATGATGCTTCATGATGTTTATGATGTATGCATAAAACATGTGCACAAGCAAATCACACCAAACCCTAGTTTCAGGCTTGCATGGGGTTTCATAGGTAAGTACCCTTTTGAGTGTAGTTGGCTTAAAAACCTGTCCTATAAATAGTAACCGGGTTCTAAGGAGATCAATATCACTGGATTGCTTTCATTGTTCATTGTTTTGGTTTAGCCACTTAACTGGCGACCAAAATATTCCACGAAAACAACCCTCAATGAGTGTAGTATCGAGTATCTACCAACTTCGGACTGCACCAAAGCCGGTCATCTCACTACTCCTAATAAAAGGCCAAGATGGTCAAGTAAGGTTCTAGGTCATTAGTGCTTAGTGACATCGCTCAGCGGCCCCGTACTCTCCTTGATTGAACTCAAAGGTTACCGGTACCCACAAATATGTCGCACTAATATAGCTATTGCTTAGACCGTGTCGGTATACCCCGCACAGTTTCCACAACGTATTGCTATCTATGAATGTTTCCCAAAATCCGGGCGGAGGATTATAAACCCAAACAATAGAACCAAGGTATAAAGCAAGCAAACCAACCAATTAGTCATGCAAGAAGGTGATCTAAGCCCTTAGGTAACCCCACTTAAAAAGTTTATCCCCAGCAGAGTCGCCAGTTCTGTGATACGGTGGGAGAACTGACTAGTGTTTTGCGTTCGTATTCGCACTTGTGCGGTTAGCAAGAGTCGCCACCGACTTTTTACTTTATCCTAAAGGAAAGGTTAAAAAAGCACAGCAAAAACCTTTTGAGATATTTCGTGGGTTCGGGGGGTAGATTATGAAAAGGGAAGGTATTAGCACCCTTTTCATCCATGGTTATCCATGGGCTCTTAGGTACTTGCTTAGATCAATCCTGCCTTGGTTTTCAATTGTGTGAAATGGTGCTTTGTGGATTGTTTTGAAAATGTTTTGAAAAGATGCCTTGCGCTAGGCTAACCTTGTAACAATTCTTTACTCGAATGTTTTACAAAAGGTGTTTTATCTTTTAAAAAGATGTTTCAAGAGTTTGAAAAGTTTGATTTTTGAAAAGTGTTTGTGAAGTGGGTTTTGAAATTAGGCAAGTGTTTTCTTTGCGAATTGACAAGTACTTAAGAGTTTATCTACCCTAAAGCTTTCTCAAAAGATTTTCGTCGTGTTTTAACCCCTTTGACAATTTTGTTCTACCATTGAAATTGATAGGCAATCTTGTATTTGGGAAGTTTATTCGGGACAGGCGCGGGTCATCGCATAGACCATGAATGCAATGGTGCCAAGTGTCTTTGGCAATTTGCTTGAAGGGACTTGATCATTTTGATAGGCGACTTTTGAAAGCGTCATCGAGGGACTTATGATCATTTGATTTTGTTTTGCCAAAGACGTTCGACGTGCAAGCATGGCCCATTTGGAAGGCAACATGTGGGATTACCCTAGGGGGTGCAAGTGTGATTGTGTATTGATTACATGTATTTTGTCTTGTATTAGGTTATCTAGCGTTTTGATTTTATGTACATACAAACCCTAGGTCTAACCATGGTATAATTGGAAAAACTGTAAATTGCGGAATGTAAATCTACGCTATTACACAATAATATCCAGGAGTGGGGGTATAAATATACAAGGGGATGAGACTTATAGTGTTTACAACCAAATCGAATGTCACAATCAAAATATAAATGTCGAATGTACAAATATAAGATAAAATGTGTGTAGAGCAGTATATTGTGTAAGTGCAAATGTATATGTATTGTGTAAGTGTAAATATGTACAAGTGCGAAATGTGAAATTGAGCCGTATTAGGGTTTTGACCTAGATGAATGTTTTTTAGATGAATCTTGATTTTGTATGTTTAATTATGTACAAAATGTATATTAACTAAAGAATTTCAATTTTAATTATGTATATAAAAAAAGAAAAGAAAAGATAACATATACAAATGTATTTCAAAAATGTTTTTTTTTTAGTTAATTGTGTATAAAAAGTATTTAGATTAAGAAAAAGTATTTTCAATTTAATTATGAAAAAGTTTATTATTTTTATGTACAAATCTACTTAAAAAAAAAAAAAGGGTGTTTTAACTTATATGATAAAAATGCAATTTAATTAAATTAGTATTTTACAAAAAAATAAAAAACATTGTTTAGAGAATAAAGTTAGTAAAAGAAATAAATATTGTTTATGAAAATAAATAATAAAAGAAGGTTAGTGTTAAGAAGTAAAAACAAAGAAAAGGAAGGGTTAGTATTTGTTAGAAGAAGTTAGTGGGCTTTAAGCAGAAAACGGGTCAGGCCCTTATCAAGTTTGAAATGAAATTAGGGTTAGGCGTGTTGGTTCAGTTGGGAACGACGGCTAGGGCTTGAACGGCGCCGCTCACTGAGTTCCGTCTCCTTCCTCGTTCATTCTTGAGTGCTTCTCTTTGCTTCGAGGCCACCAGCGCTACTCCTACGTCTCCTCCTCCTTCCAACTCGAGTTCAAAGGCCTCAATACAGAAAGGTTCGCTTTAGATGTTTTCTGATTCTTTTCTCTTTTATGAATTGCATGCATTATTTGATTCGAATTTGATTCTTAAGTTTGTGTTGCTATGGAGGTGATGGATAAGAAAAAGGGAGAAACAAACTGACTACCTGACTTGGAGGAGGAAGAAGGATGTGGCGCTCAGGAGGCTCGATGGCGGAGATGGACTTGATGAGTCTTTGCTTCTGATGACCCTGGTAACTTCGTTCTTTGCTTATGTTAGGGCTTTGATGATGATGCGTTCTGAGAAGTTCTTTTTTGATCCACCTCTTTATCTTCTTCTTCTTACTGTATATTTGCGTGCTTGTTGCTTATGTATGGTTGCCTGAGATGCCCAGTGATGATCTCTACGATCTGAGGGCCTATGTTGCCTGAATACTTTTGTTTTCCTCTGAGCCCTTGATGCCTATGCTTCTGAACTAGTCTTGAATGTTCTTTGAACAGCTGTTGCCTATGCTTGTTACTTTCTTCTATATCCCTGAGTTGCTTCTTTTTTCTTCTTCTCTCGAGCGGCTATATGCTTATTTGTGTTGCCCAGGGATGTTCTACTGAGGGCTTAGGCTTGACAGTAGTGGTTTGATAGGCATGGTCTGATGCTAGCTTTTTATGGTGAGGCTTTTGAGTTTGTATGCCAAAGTTTGGGTGTTTGAACAGGGTAATGGTAGTTCTGGTTATGACAGGGTATGAGTTTGGGCTATGTTTCGTGACTGATGCTTGGCTTGAGGTTGTTCAGGTTATGGTGTTTTTGAAGGTTGAGGCAGGGTATTGGTGTTTGATAGGTTGCAAGTTATGGTTCTTTGTTATGACAGTAGTGGTGTTGGGGTTTGTATGATTATGGCATTGTGTTTCTGGTTATGTTATGCTGTGTGGTTCACAGTTTGAAGCTTGGTTTTGTGACTTTTGAGGTTGTTGATGGGTTTGGTTATGGTACTGGTGCTTATGCTGGTTCAGTTTTGTATATCAGGTTTTTAGGCTTTGGCTTTAGATGTGCTATGTCTTTTCTTTCACACTGGACAGTAGGCTTTGGCTGGGGTTTTGTATATTTTCTTTCTTTTCTTCTTTTGGCGCCCAATCTTTTTTCAAAGCTTTGGTCTTCTCTTTGACCCAAGTCTGCTGGATATTTTCACAAGGTTTCATGGCATTTTTCCCATTTCGGTAATTGGCTATGCTGTGTAATTTTTAAACAATGCCGAATTATCCTCTTTTTGTACATCTTTTCTGCCTCTACTGTCTATGCTTGCTGAACCTGAACTATGCCTAAACCCTGCTTGCTTTATCTCTCCTTACTTCTCTCTTTACAGTACAATTTAAGAATTTTATATGATTATTATTTGTACTTTTCTGAAGGGGCTATGATGGGAAGTGATGATTAGCTTGCATAATATGTTTTCTGCATTTCTTCTTCAGCTTTTGCGCCTTGCTCTTTTCCTTGATATCTTGGCAAAGGTCCCTTTGACAGCTTGTAGGCTTTGATAGCAACTTGTACCATTTTGACTTCTTTGATATCTTTGGCATTCTGACAGTAGCCTTTGCTTTTGGATAGAAAGTTTGGATTGGATTTTTCAGTTTGGATTTGAACTATATGGTTTTGAATGGGAAATTGAGATTCTTATGTAACTTGAATTTTATAACTTATGCATTTGCATTTCATGAAATGAAAATCTTCCCTCTTTGTGAACCGGGAGAAATCCCGTGATTTGCAGAGAGGGCAACTGATCCCAGTCAGTGGCCCCTAATGATGAGCACTTTTTATCTGTCCTTTCCAATTTAATGCTTTCTGACTTTTCTTGTTTCTTTTTGCAGATGAGAAATGGAATACCGGAGCGGGATGAAGAACGAAGAACATTAGAAAATAGGATAGTTTTTTTTTTCATTCTATGTAATATTTAAATTAAATGTAAACTATTGTCTGTAATAAACAACAATCTGTACAAATAATTCAAATATCAATAAAAGTTTAAATTATCCAATTAATTCTAATTTCCTTATTATTTATTTATTTATTTAAAATTCTTAGAATTAAAACAATTGAAAAATAAATTCAATCATTTTAATTTCAGAATAATAAATAACTAAAATAAAACAACATTGATCCAATAAACCTGTCTTATCCCACATTCAAAGCAAAGCAGCAATTAACCCAGATAGACTGATCAAACACATGAACACTGTGAATCCAATACTGCATCTTGCATATGACCGGCCCAATCAAAACGTACTGAATTCAAAACCATTGTCTCTTTTATTGATTAAACCAAGATAATGCGAATTTTAATCCGAATCTTGAAATAAACCGCAAAATGCTGTGGAATCCAAATCCTTCTGAGAACATGCCCATAAAACCCTAATTCCTGATTAAATGCCAAATCACGCTTGCTTGATCAAAATTGAACCAACAATCAATCAAACCCTAGGCCCATTGTATGAAACAAATCAGAGCTCTGAAAATCAGTAAAAACCCTAGTTTTGCTTGACTGTCAAGAAAAGTCCGTTTGTCCGATTCTTGAGCCAGTTTGGAGAAGTCAGGCAATGCTTGAAGCTGAGATTTCTTGGGGAAAAATGCGAGGGCAAATTTTTGGGTACAACAGTGATCTCTATCCGTTTTACTTCTCAGGGTTTTTGATTTTATTTCATCTTGTACTTGGGATCATTGAAACTTGTAATCCATTTTGGAATTGTTATAATAAATTTTTATAGTATTTCAAATGCATTATTACTTTGATATTTGCAATATGTCCATAAATTTTAAATCCCTTGAAATATTAAATAAAATCATGTGCATTACATATCATGCATCATATTGCACATATTTCTTGCATTTGTTATGCATATCCAAGTGTCTTACCAAGCTTCTTTACTTCGTTTAGCAAGGTGACTCACCACTACAACACTCGGGATAATATCATAAAGAAGATGGACAACCTAGAACAAGAGAATTGCAAGTTGCGCGAGGAGGTTTATGCTTTGAAGGACGGCATGGCCAATCTGACTACTCTGATGGAAGCTCTGGTGACTGCTCAGAATCAGCCACCGAGTGTTCAACCTCAACCGACAAGGGCAACTACTGAAGCTCCGACTGTTCCCATATCTGCTACTCAGCTGTTATTAAGAATCGCATGCCTCAAGGTTATCCATGGGGAATGCCAGAGAATTTTGCACCTGAATGTTTTAATCTTGGTCCTCAAGATACTCCGATTGTTCAGACTATTGTTACTCTAGTACCTCCTGTGGTGCATGCTGCTCCTACTGTGCCTCTGTCGTTGAATATGGTTCAGTTTGTTAATGACGATGTGTGTCGTCCTTTCCCTCCACCGAGTGAAGAGTTGGGTCTTTATGATATAATGGATGATTTTCAAGAGCTGTTTGATAAGATGCAAAGAGAGATGAAGGCCCTCAGGGGAAAAGAGCTATTTGGGCAGAATGTGAATGAGCTATACTTGGTCCCGAATGTTAATATACATGCTAAGTTTAAGGTCCCGGAGTTTGATAAGTACAAGGGAAACACTTTCCCTCGTGATCATCTGGTAATATACGTGAGGAGAATGTCTACCCATACTGATGATCAGTGTCTGCTGATTCACTTTTTTCAAGATAGTTTGACCGGTGCTGCGCTGAAGTGGTATATGAGTTTGGACAGCGCCAATATCCATACTTTCAATGATTTAGGAAATAATTCATCAAATAATACAAGTACAACATGGACATGGCACCTGACCGTGATCAACTTAGGGCCATGGTTCAGAAAGACAGGGAATCATTCAAAGAATATGCACAGAGATGGCGTGAGGTAGCCGCCCAAGTGATTTCTCCCATCGAAGAGAAGGAGATGACTAAGATTTTCTTGAAAACACTGGGTACTGTCTACTACGAGAGGATGGTAGCAAGTACGCCAAGTGACTTTACTGAAATGGTAGGAATGGGTATCCTCTTAGAAGAGGCTGTAAGAGAAGGCCGTTTAACGAAGAATGAAAGTTCTGGAGGTGTGAAAAAACCATCTTATGGGTTTAACAAGAAGAAGGAAGGGGATGAAAATGTTATTATGCAAGAGAGGAGGGTTAATACTCCTAGAAGGAATTATCAGCGTCATCAACAAGTCGCATCAGTTACTCCAGTTGTGGGTGCAGCTCCGACTACCGTTGCTTATCAGAGAGCGTCCCAACAGGGGAATCAAGGGTATAATCATAGAAAGGAGAGTTATGACCCTATTCCTATGAGCTATACAGAGTTACTACCAACATTGATTCAGAAGAAGTTGGTCCAAACCCGACCACCTCCCGCTATACCATCACCATTGCCTTGGTATTACAAGGCAGACCAAACATGTTCTTTTCATTAGGGAGCACCAGTGCATAATGTTTAGAATTATTATCCTTTGAAGACTGAGGTGCAGAAATGGGTGAAGTCCGGTATTCTATCTTTCAAGGATGTGGGACCTAATGTGAAAGACAATCCTCTACCCAAGTATGAGGGAGTAAATGTTGTGAATATGGTGGTCGGTTGTCCAGGCGACTTCTGGATTTTTGATATTAATCTGGTTAGAGGAGATTTGGTGAAGATGCATTTAGACCTCTGTGAATTTAGCTACTATACGCATGACCATGCTGGTTGTGCTATTTGCAGTACAGACATACAGGGTTACGATGAGATAACGACTGGTTTACAGGAGATGATGGATGAGGGCCTAATCCACATAATCAGGCCTAAGGTAGAGTATGAAGAAGAGGTGAATATGGTTTCTCGATGTCCTGGAGAATTCAGAATTTTTGATGTAGAATATATGAATGAGGACCTTGTGCAATTGCATGTTACTTTCTGCCACATGTCTGGTCAGGTGGAACACCAATATGGATCTTGCCGAGTTTGCTGTCGAGATTCCCGAGGATGTTTAATCGTGAAGAATGGTATTCAGTTTTTGTTGGATAATGGAACCATCAAGGTGACGGGTCAAAGGGATGATTACCATGAAGTTGATATGGTTGAGGTTTGTTTGATGGCAGAAGAGTCAGATGAAGAGTATGTCTCCGTAGATGAGTATTTCTCCTCAGATGAGGATTTGTTTTCCAGAAATGACTCAATAATGACTGATTATGTTGAAGAAGGGGTAAACGTCATTGTACCTTGTTTTGGGGCACCTTCCCATCTTGAAGTTGAGTATTATAACAAGCCAGTTGTTACCCCATTGGTGATTAATTTGCCGGGTCCTATCCCCTACAAGTCAGATAAGGTTGTGCCTTACAAATACGACGCTACAATCTTAGAGGATGGAGTGGAAGTTCCCATCCAGCCAATTCCTGATGTTGGGAATATTGCTGAAAATAGCTGGGTGACCCACAACGGTCATGTGTTTGCACCAGTTGTTCGAAGAGATGTTAGTGCTGGA
The DNA here is from genome assembly GCA_948472305.1 of Vicia faba. Lineage (NCBI taxonomy): Eukaryota > Viridiplantae > Streptophyta > Magnoliopsida > Fabales > Fabaceae > Vicia > Vicia faba. The sequence goes on along the minus strand of OX451741.1, from coordinate 1,433,074,578 downwards.
AAGAAAATTGCTGAGAATGTTGAACCCAAGAAGGCTACATGTAAGACTAGTGGGGATGCGTTAGAGAAAGAAGTGGATGATATTTTGAAGATAATCAAGATGAGCGACTACAGAATTGTAGATCAGCTACTGCAGACTCCTTCAAAAATATCTTTCTTGGCTTTATTGATGAACTCCTCTGCTCACAGAGAATCCTTGATGAGGGTACTGGACCAAGATTTTATGGAGAGTGATATGCCAATAGACAAATTCAGCAGTGTAATAGGGAACATTACATCATGTAATAACTTGAGTTTCTGCGATGATGAATTGTCGGATGAAGGAAGGAATCATAACCTGGCCCTCCACATCTGTATGAACTGCAAGAATGATTCACTATCCAATGTGCTGATTGATAATGGATCTGCTTTTAATGTTATACTGAGGAGCACTCTTATGAAGTTGAAATATCAAGGAACGCCTATGCGACCGAGTGGCATCATTGTGAAAGCATTTGATGGATCAAGGAAATCTGTTATTGGTGAAGTGGACTTGCCTATTCATATAGGAACACATTTGTTTCAGATAACCTTCCAGGTCATGGATATTGTACCCGCTTATAGTTGTTTGCTAGGAAGACCTTGGATACATGAGACAGGGGCTGTCACTTCAAATTTACACCAGAAACTGAAGTTTGTACGTGAAGGGAAAGTGGTGATCATCAATAGGGAACATAAATTATTGATATCTCATTTGTCCTCTTTCAGCATTGTGGAGGCGAATGAAGCTGCTGTTGGAACCCAGTTCCAAGTCTTATCCATTGACAATATAAGAGGAAATGAGAATTCCATGGTTTCGCTTAAGGATGCGCAACAGATTGTGCGTAAGGGTCATAGTGAAGTGTGGGGACAGATTGTGGATCCACCTGTGAACAAGAACAGAGCTGGCTTGGGGTTCTCTTCGAAGAATGACAAAGGTAAGGGCATGAAGCCAAAGTCTGCTGCGAGTAAGTATCAAGACATCTTCTGTAGCGGGGGTTATCTTCATCCAAATGTTTCCAGGATTAACGCCATTGTGGAAGATGAAGCAAAGCAGGAAAGGCCGAATTATGTGACGTACGGAGTTACGGTTCAGAACTGGATCACCATTGATGTTCCCTCTTGCATACATGTTTCAAAGTAATTTGTTTTGTTAATCTTTTTGAAAAGATTTCACTCTGCCCAAGGTGGAAGTATTATTGTTGTAGGGATTATCTGTTTGCTGTGACTTTTAAAATCAATAATAAAAGGTGTCTTTGTTTCCCAAATTGTATCTTTATTTTCTGCTTTTTTTGGAAAATGGTAATAAAAAAATAAAACCATTTTAAAATAAATAATAACTGAAATTCAATCTGCAGGATCACTTGTTATATGTGTCAGTTTCTAAAAGCAATCATAAATCATATGTGCAGATTAATTAAAAAACCATTGAATACAATGAACCTGCACCCTCTCCCAACTTTGAATGTCCTGTGTATAGGGCTGAAGAAGAAGATTATGATGAGATTCCAGAAGAGGTCTCACGGTTGCTCGAGCACGAGGAAAATACCATTCTGCCATATAAAGAGCCATTGGAAGTGATCAATTTGGGTTCAGAAGAAGATCCGAAGGAAGTCAAGATTGGAGCATTGTTGCATCCTGATGTGAAGAGCAGGTTGATTAAGCTGTTGAAAGAGTATGTGGATATTTTTGCTTGGTCTTACCAAGATATGCCTAGTCTAGATACATATATTATAGAGCACCGTTTGCTGTTGAAGCCAGAGTGTCCACTAATTAAACAAAAGTTGAGAAGAACTCACCCAGATATGGCAGTGAAAATCAAAGAGGAGGTTCTAAAGCAGAATAATGCTGGTTTTCTTGTGACGTCAGTGTATCCTCAATGGATTTCCAATATTGTCCCAGTACCAAAAAAATACGAAAAAGTTTTCATGTGCGTAGATTACATAGATCTAAATAAAGTTAGTCCAAAAGATGATTTTCCATTGCCACACATTGATATGTTAGTGTATAACACAACAAAATTAAAAGTATTCTCGTTCATGGACAGATTTTTCGGGTATAATCAAATAATAATGGCGCCTGAGGACATGGAAAAAACAACGTTAATCACACCCTGGGGAACATTTTGTTACAGAGTGATGCCCTTCGGGTTGAAGAACGCTGGTGCAACGTACCAGAGGGCTATGACAACCTTATTTCATGATCTGATGCACAAATAAATCTAAGTATATGTTGATGATATGATTTCCAAATCCCAAACTGAAGAAGGGCATGTAGAAGATTTATTGAAGTTGTTTCAACGTTTGAGGAAGTATCGTCTCCGCTTGAATCCAAATAAATGCACCTTCGGTGTTCGACCAGAGAAATTGTTGGGTTTCATTGTTAGCCAGAAAGGAATTGAAGTTGACCCTGATAAAGTCAAAGAAATTCAAGAGATGCCAGCGCCAAGGACTGGAAAGCAAGTCAGAGGTTTCCTCGGGCGTTTGAATTATATTTCCATATTCATTTCCCACATGACTGCAACATATGAACCGATCTTTAAGTTGTTAAAGAAAGATCAAGGTTGTGTATGGACGGATGACTGCCAAAGGGAATTTGAAAGTATTAAAGAATATCTGCTTGAACCTCCTATCTTGCTCCCTCCTGTCTAAGGAAGACCGTTGATCATGTATCAGACAGTGTTAGATAATTCCATGGGTTGTATTCTGGGACAACATGATGAAACAAGGAAGAAAAAGTTCGCCATTTATTACCTTAGTAAAAAGTTCACTGATTGTGAGTCGTGGTATTACATGCTGGAAAAGACATGTTGGGCTTTGGCCTGAGCGGCAAAACGTTTGCGGCAGTATATGTTGAATCACACTACTTGGTTGATCTTTAAAATGGATCCAATCAAGTAAATTTTTGAAAAGCCTGCTCTTATTGGGAGAATTGCCCGCTGGCAGATGTTGCTATCTGAATATGTTATCGAATACCACACTTAAAAAGCTATTAAAAGCAGTGTGTTGGCAGATTATCTTGCTCACCAACCAGTGGAGGATCATCAGTCTGTAGAGTATGAATTCCCCAATGAGGATGTGATGTTCCTAAAAGTGAAAGATTGTGATGAACCATTTCCTGAGGAAGGTCCGGACCCTAAATCTTGTTGGAGTATGATATTTGATGGAGCTGTGAATGCTTATGGTAAAGGAATTGGTGTCGTGATTGTAACTCCCCATGGATCACACATTCCTTTTACCACAAGGTTAACATTTGATTGTACTAATAATATGGTAGAATACGAGGCTTGCATCATGGGTCTCGAAGAAGCTATTGATCTCAGAATTAAAATTCTAGATATGTATGGTGATTCAGCTTTGGTAATAAATCAGATTAAAAGAGAATGAGATACTTGTCATCCAGGCTTGATCCCTTACAAAGATTATGCTATAAGATTGTTACCCTTCTTTAATAAAGTTGAATTCCGTCACATTCCTAGAAATGAAAATCAAATGGCGGACGCTCTGGCAAATCTGGCTTCTATGTACGAAGTAAATACTTGGAATGATATACCTTGAATTATGGTTCGGAGACTGGATAGGCCCGCTCATGTGTTTACAACAGAGGAGGTAGCAAATGAAAAACCTTGGTATCATGACATCAAGCATTTTCTTCAGACTCAGGAATACCCGATTGGTGCTTCAAAGAAATATAGAAAGTCATTGAGAAGATTGGCAGGCAGTTTCTTCCTCAGTGAAAGTGTGTTGTATAAAAGAAATTATGACATGGTCTTGCTCAGATGCATGGATAGACACGAAGAACACATGTTGATGCATGAGATTCATGAAGGTTCATTTGGCACTCATGCCAATGGACATTCGATGGCTAAAAAGATGCTAAGGGCAGGTTACTATTGGCTGACAATGGAATCCGATTATTATAAATTTTCAAAGAAGTGTCATAAATGCCAGATTTATGCAGATAAGGTCCATGTGCCTCTGACACTTCTCAATGTGATCTCTTCCCCATGGCCTTTCTCGATGTGGGGTATTGACATTATTAGGATGATAGAACCCAAAGCTTCGAATGGACACCGTTTCATCTTGGTAGTAATTGATTACTTCACCAAATGGGTAAAGGCTGCATCATATGCCAATGTTACTAAGCAGGTGGTTGTGCGTTTCATCAAGAATAATATTATATGCCGGTATGGTGTGCCGAGCAGAATTATCACTGACAATGGCTCGAATTTGAACAATAAAATGATGACAGAACTGTGCGAAGAATTCAAGATTGTTCATCATAATTCATCTCCATACAGGCCAAAGATGAATGGGGCTGTTGAAGCTGCTAATAAGAATATCAAGAAAATTATCCAGAAAATGGTTGTTTCTTATAAGGATTAGCATGAAATGCTCCCTTTTGCTCTACATGGATATCAAACATCTGTCCGCACTTCAACAAGAGAAACCCCGTTCTCCCTGGTGTATGGAATGGAATATGTACTCCCAATCGAGGTTAAGATTCCCTCTTTGCATTAGATAATGGAAGCCAAGTTGTCAGAGGCTGAATGGGTCCAAAACCAGTTTGACCAATTGAATTTGATTGAGGAGAAGAGGATGACGAATTTGTGTCATAGCCAGTTATATCAGAAAAGGATGAAGAAAGCTTTTGATAAGAAGGTCAAACCTCGTGAATTCAGAGAAGGCAACCTCGTGCTCAGGAAGATCATGTCTTTCAACACTGATTCTAGGGGCAAGTGGACTCCCAATTTTGAAGGCCCATATGTTGTCAAGAAAGCCTTCTTCGGCGGTGTATTAATTCTTGAAACTATGGTTGGAGAGGAGTTGCCACGTCCCATAAATGCTGATGCAGTCAAGAAATACTTCACCTAAAGGAATAAAAGAACAACTCGCTAAGTTGAAAACCCGAAAGGGCGGCTTAGGTAAAAAAGAGCGTCTCGGTAGGCCGAAAACCCGAAAGGGCAGTCTAGGCAAAAGTTAGAGACATGAACAGAATAAATTTCCCGCTAAACTTAAAACCCGCAAGGGCAGCTTAGGAAAAAGTTAGGGACTTTGTTGGCAAGTGAAATTCTGGCTGCAGATACTCAATGTCACGTTCAATGTTATGACACCGTATATGACTTTCTATAAGACAGTAAATACAAAAAACAGTAAAGAACACAGTCAATTGTTTACCCAGTTCAGTGTGCAACAACACCTACTCTGGGGGCTACCAAGCCAGGGAGGAAATCCACTATAAGAGATATTAATTCAGGAATAAACCAACCAGTTTATCTCCTTCACTTAAGACCTACCCAATGCAACTTCAATCTAAGTACAACTTAAACCTGAGTTCCTACTCACTCCATCTCAATCACAGCAGTGATACTTAAAACAATTTGACTAATGAATTGATGAAGACACTCTTCAAAACATACACTTGATTATGCTTCACAGCTTTTTAATCAAGCAACACAAACACTCTTGCTTCACAGCTTTGAGTGATACACAAATCTAACTTGACTTTGCTTCAAAGCTTTATTCAAGAGACACAAAAACACTCTTGCTTCAAAGCTTTGAGTGGTACACAACCCTTACAATTAAAACCTATTCCAAGTCACTTATCACAATGATACTTGCTTGGATTACAATAGTTAAAACTATACAGCTTCTAAATGATCTTCTGTCAAAAAGGGGTTAATTCCAAAACAGCAGCTCTGTTGAATATATAGCAGCTGCATCTTCAGTTAGGGTTTCCACAAAAAGCTAGGGTTAATTCCGTTTGACCTTAAGACTAGGTCACAGGACTTTATCAACCAGGTTAGGGTTGAGCTAGGTTAACCCAAAGTCCACGAGATTTTCTATTCTGGAAAGACTGAGTCATTTTCCTGAAAAAAACTCAGAATTACCCAAACTGCATAACTGTTAGTTCAGAACAGGATGTCTTAACATTTGTTATGACATCTGAAAACCTGTCTACTGATTTAGGTAAATGTGATCTTTTTGCAAAATGCTCAGATACACACTTATAAACAGCAGCACCTGTATGACAATATTTTTCTACAAAGGTATCTAATGAATCAGTACCTAATAAACTAGAATGTTATGACATCAGTCATGACATTCATTCACACACCTGGTTTTACCAAAAATGCATGCCAATAACTAAACAACTACAAACTCCCCCTTTGGCAGATTTTTGGCTAAAGACCCTAAGCAATCAGAGATAGATAGCAGCAGAATAAATATGACTGCAGAAAAATAGAATGTCTAATAAAGTCTGCCAAAATATATCTCCCCCTCTTTAGCCACAAATGGGCCAAAGATACATGTTCTTAAAATTTATACAGTCATCTAGAAAAAGTAACACACTTTGCAAACTCCACCAGGAAACAACAACTCCACCAACCAGCAACTCCACCAACCTTTAAGCATTGTCATCAGACTCATAGGAGCTAGTTTCTTCAGTATTGAGATGATCTTCAGCTTCTACACCCTCTTCCCTTCTGTTTCCTTCAGCTTCCTCCTTTTCTAACCTGGCAATTAGGTTTTCTAGGGTCTTTTTCCTTGCTTCCAGCTCTTTGCAGGTCTCTTTCAATACAGCTATAACATCAGATGTTTTGGAATGAGTCTTCACAGAAGATGTCTCAGCTGATGTTATGACAATATCAAGAGCATGAGATCCCTGAAACAGCTTGTAGTGTAACCCAAGAGCAGGAGCTCTTTTGCAAGCAGTATCTCTTGCCACCAGGATATCAGGGTATTGTGCAAGGATAATTCCACAAAGGAGGGAGGGAAAGGCAATTGGGCCTTTGACAGCATAACTACCAGCATGTTTTAAAGTTTGTTCAAAAATATGCCTGCCATAGTCAAAAACAGTCTTGGTTCCCACATCATAAATAAATCTCCCCAATCCTGTGGAGATAGTTGATTTATGGTTTGTAGGGACCCAGTTGGCTGCACCAATCTTGTGCAAGATGGCAAATTTCATGCTAAGTTTGCTGGCATTCAGCTTGCCTTTCAAGGGCCAGCACTTCACTTGTCTTGCTGTGATGGTTTGACAAACTTCATTGTCAGTGACTTCCAGTTCAGGACAATCCTTATTTGATCTTCCAAGAAATTTGTTAATTTCTGATGGAGAGAAATTAACCCTTCTTCCTCTAATATAAACACTTTCAAAGTCAGCTGACCTTCCATCAGCACATTCATTAGACAAGTTAACTATGAACTCCTTGACCAGATTTTCATAACACTTGGTAAATTTTACCACTGTCTTCATCAGTCCAGCATTCTTAATCAGGTCCATGATGTCCTTGCACTCCATGGCATCATTGTTTAGCTCTCTTTCTAAAGCTATTCTCTTCAAGCAAACATACTTCCATCTGTTTGCATTGTCAGGATGGTGAAAAGAGATGTTGTCTGTTGGGACTTCAGGAACTCTAGCAATTTTGCTGGAGGGGAGTTTCCTTCTGATAGGAATTTCTTCAGCATCAATCTCAAACTCTGATTCCTCATTAGAATCAGAAGATTCAGGTTCTTTTCTCTTCTTTGTAATTGGTTGTCTACCAGTATACACCTGGGCTTTCACCTTCCCTTTGGACTGACCAGTTTTCACAGATTCTACCCCAGCCTTGCCTTCAGCCTTGGATTTCTTAACAGCAGGTTTATCTTTGGTCATACATTTTGCATCATTCTGATTACCCTTTCTTTTCATCATTCTCCTAGCTATGCTAGGGTTTACATTGGCAATCAGATCATTATCTGAGTATTCCTCATCCACATCAATGATAGGTGGATCAACAGTCTTTTCTGAAGGGTTCTGAATGTTGTCATTTTGTGTCACAACATTCTCAGAGACATCTACATTCTCAGGGACATCCATATTTGGGCTTGCTGATTCTTGATTTAATGGGACAGAAATCCCCGGTACATATTGGTTTTCGCTTAGTATTCTTGTCACAAGCCTAGCAATTGCTTGATGAACTTGAGCTGATCCTTCCCTATTTGGAACAGAGGAAGAATGATGAGAAGGATTACCAAAAGCAGTAGCTTGAGCTCTTCCTGCATGCCTAGTTCTCAGCTTTTTGACTTTGGAGGGGTCAGTTGCCATTTCTCTGAGAGGAGTGATCTCCAGGACATCAGAATCTATGCATGTGGTGATTGCTCGAGAATCTTGGTCAGATGATGAAGATGAAGTGGTCGCCTTGGTTGAAGATGATGTTTGAGACATTTTGATTGACTTAGAGCACCAGTAGCAATTTGAGAGAAAACTTTGGTTGAGAGAAAGGAATAGGTTGCAAAGACGAGAGAGGTAGGAGGCAAATGAGAGTCTATTCAACTTCTTAATAATTTTGAAAGAATTGGAAAGACATATGATTAACCTACTAAAAATAGACTCAACACAAATAACTCCTTCAACCCTTGTTTTAAGCAAAATTAATTGCTATAATTTTTCACGTCGGCAAATACCCATTTTGCCCCTCAAGTTTTCAAGTTGATTTCCAACAGGAGCCTTGGTAGAAGAATCAGCTAGCTGAAGCTTGATGACACCATGTTCCAGTTTAATTGTCTTCTTCTCTACAAGGTTAATGTGCTTGGTCCTGCTATGCTGAATAGGGTTCTTGGAAATATTGATTGTATTCAGATTGTCACAATACAATGTCACAACATCTTGTGAGACATTATACTCAGTGAGCATCTGTTTTGTCCAGATATCTTGAGAACAGCTACTACCAGCTGCAACTATTTCAGCACAGAGTTGGGAAGGCATTCTTTTGACATGAATCATAGCTCTGGCAGATTCCTGTATGTTCCTATTTTTCTTTTTGTCAACTCCATTTTGATGATGAGTTATAGGAGAAGAGACTTCATGACTCATTTTTTCTGGGAAACAAAATTTATTAAACTTGTTGTTTCCAAATTTTTTGTCATGATTACTTCTGGTTCTGACAACACATCCTTCTTCAAGATTGTTCACCACATCATAGACATGTCTCTTTTTACCAAGCATTTCAATTTGAAGTTCACCACAAACCCTCCTTTTATCAATTTGCAGTCTTGGAATCCTTCTGACTGCTTCCATAGAGATAGTTCTTTTCATTCTTCTTAGATGAAGATGGCCAAGCTTATGGTGCCACAGTTTCATCTCTTTTTCTTCTTTGGTAATGGAACACATAATGGAGTTATTAGTGTTCTCAGGCTGCCACAAGTAACAGTTGTCTTTAGATCTGACTCCTTTCATTACAATTTCTTGTTTTTCATTAATTACAAGACATTCAGATTTTGAGAAATTGACCTTGAATCCTAGATCACACAGTTGACTGATACTAATGAGATTAGCAGTCAGCCCTTTTACCAGCAGTACTTCATTCAGACTTGGAACTCCAGGGCAGTTCAAATTACCAACTCCTTCGATTTCACCTTTAGCACCATCTCCAAAGGTCACAAAACTGGTGGTGTGAGGTTTAACATTATTGAGGAGGTTCTTGATTCCAGTCATGTGTCTGGAACACCCACTGTCAAAGTACCAGTCTTCCTTTGCAGAGACCCTCAGGGAAGTGTGGGCTATCAGGGCAATAACCTTTTTCTTCCATTTAGGAGCATGTGGTACCTTTTTAGACTTAGGTTTGACACCTGAGTTCTGATTAGGGTATCCATGCAATATGAAGCAGAAAGGCTTTATGTGGCCATATCTCCCACAATGATGACATCTCCATCTTTGGTACCTTTTCTTCATATGTCTCTGTTCCTGATGTTGAGAGTTATGTTAAGACATTTGCTTATCAGGTCTGATCTTCTTATCTGTACCAGATTTCTTTGCTTCCACAAATCCTAGTCCAAATTTATTTCCCATATTTTGTCCAACCTGAAAGATCTCTTCCAATTTGTCTGTTCCATTAGTCAGCATCTTGACAGATTTGGTCATTTGATTCAGTTGTGAGTTCAACAATTGAACTTCCCCTTCTAGATGACTTATAGTTTCAAGGTTTGCCCTTTTTTCAGCCTCCAGCTTTATGATGAGTTTTGATTGTTTCTCATTCTGCACACAGACTTCAGTACTTCTGATACACAATTTCTTGTAAGTATCAGCCAGTTCTTCAAATGTCACCTCTTCATCACTAGTGTCACTTTCAGAGGTACAAACACCAGTTAGAGCAGTAACTAGTTTGGCAGATTCTTCTTCAGAATTACTTTCTGAATCACAGTCAGACCAAGTAACAGTCATTCCTTTCTTTTGTTTCTTAAGAAAGGTAGGACATTCAGCTCGAATATGCCCATATCCTTCACAACCATGGCATTGAATTCCTCTGCCTTGATTTCCCTTCTCTTCTAACCTTGGTCTTCTGCTGGAACTGTCAATGTCAGAGGGAATGTTATGAACATTAGACCTTGACTTTGGATCTATTCTTTTGATGAGTTTGTTGAACTATCTTCCAAGCATGGCTATAGCTTCTGAAATATTTTCTTCTTCATCCTCCTTGTTTTCAACATCAGTGTTGGATACAAGTGCTCTGCTCTTGTTCTTCTTGTCACCATTTTCAGTGATCCCCATCTCAAAAGTCTGAAGAGACCCAATAAGTTCATCCACTTTCAACTTGCTGATGTCCTGGGCTTCTTCTATGGCAGTTACCTTCATTGCAAATCTTTTAGGCAAGGATCTGAGGATCTTTCTCACCAATTTTTCTTCTGACATCTTTTCTCCCAGTGCTCCTGAGGTGTTGGCAATCTCCAAGATGTTCATGTGAAACTCATGAATGGTTTCATCTTCCATCATTTTTAGATTCTCAAACTTGGTAGTCAACATCTGAAGCCTTGACATTTTTACTTTGGAAGTGCCCTCATGGGTAGTTTTGAGAGTGTCCCAAACTTCCTTGGCCAGTTCATATTGATGTACTAGTCTGAAAATGTTTCTATCAATTCCATTAAACAAGGCATTTAAAGCTTTGGAATTTCCCAGGGCTAACTCATCTTCTTCTTTACTCCAATCTTCCTCAGGCTTCAGACTGATTGTCCCATCTTTCTCAATTATGGTGGGATGGTTCCATCCTTTGTCAGCAGCTCTCCAAGCCTTTTTGTCCAGAGATTTTAAGAAGGCAATCATACGAGGTTTCCAGTAGTCATAATTAGTTCCATCCAGAATGGGTGGTCTATTTCCAAAAACTCCTTCTTTGTCCATAGTGCCAGAAAGTGATATCCCTAGATCTCACCCAGTAATACAGGCAGGGTGCCTGCTCTGATGCCAATTGAAATTCTGGCTGCAGATACTCAATGTCACGTTCAATGTTATGACACCGTATCTGACTTTCTATAAGACAGTAAATACAAAAAACAGTAAAGAACACAGTCAATTGTTTACCCAGTTCAGTGTGCAACAACACCTACTCTGGGGGCTACCAAGCCAGGGAGGAAATCCACTATAAGAGATATTAATTCAGGAATAAACCAACCAGTTTATCTCCTTCACTTAAGACCTACCCAATGCAACTTCAATCTAAGTACAACTTAAACCTGAGTTCCTACTCACTCCCCCTCAATCACAGCAGTGATACTTAAAACAATTTGACTAATGAATTGATGAAGACACTCTTCAAAACATACACTTGATTATGCTTCACAGCTTTTTAATCAAGAAACACAAACACTCTTGCTTCACAGCTTTGAGTGATACACAAATCTAACTTGACTTTGCTTCAAAGCTTTAGTCAAGAGACACAAAAACACTCTTGCTTCAAAGCTTTGAGTGGTACACAACCCTTACAATTAAAACCTATTCCAAGTCACTTATCACAATGATACTTGCTTGGATTACAATAGTTAAAACTATACAACTTCTAAATGATCTTCTGTCAAAAAGGGGTTAATTCCAAAACAACAGCTCTGTTGAATATATAGCAGCTGCATCTTCAGTTAGGGTTTCCACAAAAAGCTAGGGTTAATTCCGTTTGACCTTAAGACTAGGTCACATGACTTTATCAACCAGGTTAGGGTTGAGCTAGGTTAACCCAAAGTACACGAGATTTTCTGTTCTGGAAAGACTGAGTCATTTTCCTGAAAAAACTCAGAATTACCCAAACTGCATAACTGTTAGTTCAGAACAGGATGTCTTAACATTTGTTATGACATCTGAAAACCTGTCTACTGATTTAGGTAAATGTGATCTTTTTGCAAAATGCTCAGATACACACTTATAAACAGCAACACCTGTATGACAATATTTTCCTGCAAAGGTATCTAATGAATCAGTACCTAATAAACTAGAATGTTATGACATCAGTCATGACATTCATTCACACACCTGGTTTTACCAAAAATGCATGCCAATAACTAAACAACTACAGCAAGTAACTACATCAGACAAGACTTGACCATTGGAAGCAACAATCTTCTCGGATTCTCATCACACTTCAACAGAAGTTGCTGCTCAGGATTTCAAAAGTTGTTAGAGGGGATAGTGGTCATTGTATCTCAATGTATCTTTTCCATTATATATTACCATTTTCTGAACTTTGTAATTATCCATGGAGTCTCGCCATTCGTAGACTACCATTATATTAATGAAATTTGAGCTTTTACCCAATTATTTGTGTTTCTTATTTTATTTAGCTTGCAAAGACTCCATTTATTATTGATGATAACTTTCAAACCAAAAAGATTAAATAGCAAAATCGATTTTTCAAAAGAATTTACAATTTGCTTTTACTTTAGAATTTGTGATGCGAAAAAACAACAACAACAAAATGGTGATCCCAGGAATGGACAAACTCCAGTTTATTTTAAGAAAGTTTTTGTTCCCCTCGGAAGGTTTACTCAGGATGATTCACCATATTGGGTTCGTGACTACGGTATCCTCGATCATGTTTGGATTCATTTCTCCTTTTTTCTGATTTTTCATGATGTGAAGTTTCAATCCAAGGTTTCTCCGGTGAAGTTTTCGTTCGGTCTAATGAAAGTTCTTTTTCCCGAGAAGTTGGTACCATAATCACTCTTGAAGAGTGAAGGTCCCTGGTTTCTCTACTGAAGAACGTATTGTGGTTTTCCCTTTGAAGATGTGGTGTTAATCTCCCCAATGAAGTAGGCCTGAATTCCCCAGTGAATGTTTTGATGATTTGGTGTCCATCTGCTTTACTTGAGACTGGTTTTGCAATCCCCAGTAGAAGTGTTACTTTTGAAAACTTTTGTTTCCCCGGTGAAGCCTTGAGAAGGATGTTCTATCTCTGTATCTGTACAATTTTATCATTTTGATTTGTTTACTTCCAGATTGTGTTTCTCCCCAGTAAGGCTTAAGAAGGCGATAAGTTTTGTTTCCTCAGTTGGCATTTACTTTTTCTTGGAATGATCATCCTGGATGCAGTTTAGCAGAGTGTTGTTTGTGCCAGAGTTGGTTTTGCTTGGTTACTCCCAGGGTTGTGTACCTGTTTTGTCAGCATACGCACGATAACACTCATACATTCATACATACGTCTTGCATAGATAAAATTGGTAAATCATTGTTCATTAACATTTGTTAATATCTTTTGTTTACATATCACCCTATTTTGCAGAGTTACGTTGTCCTCTCTTTAATAGAGTGTTAGCCCTAAGCAGAAAGCGTATATTCTTTCAATTTCTCCACTGAGTTGTCCCTCGTGGAAGATTTTTTCTTTAGCCTTCCTATACAACTCCTTGTTTGGATGGATTTGGTTTTCCCTCATGAGTTTATTTCTCAAAGGATGTATTTTGATTGAATGTTTCATTCCAGTTTATTTCTGGTTTGAATATGTGGTTCCACAATAATATTATTTACTTTGGATTTCTGAAAGCTTCGAGTTTTGGTTTGTGCATTTATTTTGCACAAGAAGACTTTATCTCCTCAACAAGAATATCATGGCATTTCCCCTAGAAGTCATATTTCTTTCCCCAGGAAGCCATATTTTTATCCCCAGAAAGTCATTTATTTTTACAATTCTCCATAACAACAAGTAATGGGTCTCGTTATTTGAGCAACTTGTGCTTCCCTGTAAAAGTTGACGTAACCTTTTTTGCTATCTCCTCTATGAGTGGACAGTTTGTAGTCCTTCGTCAATTTACGCTAGTGGAGGGCAAGACCTTTAAATTCACAGAAACAACTCATTGTGAAATCTTTGCAAGTGGAAGTCTCTTTATTCGAGACAACTTACATATTACCCTTTCCAGGCGGATTGCCTCGGTTAAAGAAGAAGTTGGTGATTGTTATCTTTTTGCTACCCTCGGTGAACGTTGGTAGTTCATCGTTAGTGAACGACGATGCTATGATATATTCTCTTTCTACCTTCAGTGAAAGTTGGTAGATCACCATCAGTGAAATTTGGTGATTGTTATCTATTTGCTACCCTCAGTGAACATTGGTAGTTCATCGTCAGTGAATGGCGATGCTATGATATATTCTCTTTCTACCTTCAGTGAAAGTTGGTAGATCACCATCAGTGAAAGTTGGTGATTGTTATCTTTTTTCTACCCTCAGTGAATGTTGGTAGTTCATCGTCAGTGAACGGCAATGCTATTATATTTATTTTCCTTCTACCTTCAGTGAATGTTGGTAGCTACCGTCAGTGAACGTCGGTGTTGTTTTTTCTTTTCCTTCTACCTTCAGTGAACGTTGGTAGCTTTACCTCCAGTAGGAGTTGGTGTATCCTTTGACCATTTTACCATCCTCTCTGGCTCAGGTCTTTTGATCCACCAGTGATTTATTTTCCTGGTCGGGTCGCTCTCTTGTTTCTTAATTATTGTTACATCCCCAGTGGTGTTTCGCGTCCCTTTGGATTTGTACATCTGCACTCATATTCATAAGCATTGCAGGGCATCTTAGGGCCAAAAATAGGGTTTGTTTTATATTTAAGTATCTTCGATCGCGTCGACATGAATATTTTTAACCTTCGTATCTCCGAATAGAAGAAACTTAAATAAGGGAAGTTGTTGTACCCCAATTTTCGCCCCTAAGATCCCTTCACCATACCATATTGATTCAATCACAACAAGATCACATTAGGGCTTTTGGTGCTCCTCCCTATCTTTAGCTTTGCTCTTTGAGGAATCACCAAGCACCTTGACTTGTTTTTTCTTGTTTAATCATTCATGTTTTTTTTACTTTCCTTTTAATTAATAAAATACAATGTTGGTTTGTCTTACTTGTCAACAATGTAGGTAAAGGCAATAGGGCTTAGCAAATTGATCCATGGGTTCATGAGTTTATTTCCATGACCTAGTCAATGAAGCTTGATAAGTTGAAACCTCACCATGGAAGTTGTTTTGGAAGGGATGGCATGGCAAGGTTATTTTGGTTCACTACATTTCCAAGTTATCAAGATTGATTCAAAAGTGCAAGGGGTTGAATGAAGAAGTTGTCATGCTTGGACAAGGCCTTGTTCCCATTAATCACAAGTGCATATTTCTCTCAATTCTCAAGATATAGAAGTGTTTGTGGTTTCTATGAGTTCTCATTATCATCCTCAACAACTTATATTTACAAAGCATTTGTTTTGGTACAAGAAGTTTGTTCAAAATTGTCAAAGTTCCTCAAGGCATGTTCCTTAATCTAGGAGCTAGGGTTTTGAACTTCAAAGAGTATATCTTGCTCATATTTTGGTATTTTTGAGTGATTCCAAAGACATCCTTCTCTTTAAAGGGTTATCAATAAATCACTTCAAAATTTCCAAGGAGTTTTCATGAGGAAGAAACTTGATGAGGAAGAAAGATTACAAGTCCTCTAGATGAATCCCCAATTTTCCATGTGTGACTTCAAATGATCATAACTTGGTCAATTTTTATCACCTTGATCCCATTATTTTTCCATAATGATCTTGAGTATGTGAACTTTATAGGAAATTTCATGATTTCATTATGTGAACTTTATGGATGGAAATTTCCTTAAGGATACAAAAGATTATAGGTCATTTCATGATTTTTTGCCAACTTCAACAATTCATAACTCTCTCAATTTTTGGATATTTTCAATGGTTCAAGTCCCAAAACGTCATTAAAGAGATCTACTTGATTCCATATTTTTTAGTCAAGAGAAAATTCCAAGTGGAAGGCTAGGTTTGGATGCAAGACATTATAGGTCACTTTTGAAGAAAAATTTGAAATATTTCTAAATATGGAAAGTCAACATTTTTCTCCATCTTTGACTCAACACAACTTTCAGCTCAAGCATCCATTTGATTCCATTATTTTTCCATTGCAAGGCTTGTAACCTCGTCTTTCTGAAGCATCAAGAATCATGCCCTAAGACCCCTTGAGCTGAGAATGCCATTGGTCAGAAGTTGGCACTTTGAAAATGAATTTTTCACCAAGTCAGAAGTTTAAAATCTTTGTTTTGGCTTCTAATCACAAGATTTACATGCGTTTTTGATTTAAACTTGATTAACAAACTTGCTAGAAGTGTTTAGCACCTCAAAACGCAAGTATTGATGAGTTTTGGTGAAAATTAGATCACACTTCACTCGTGTATCAGGTTTGCACGAATTCCCTCAAAAATGCATCATTCGCCATTCCTTTTGATCCCATTTGCTTCTCCTATAAATACTTGAACTATCCCATTCATTTTCTCAAGCTTGGATAACCAGAATCACCCTGCCAAACTTGTTCCTTAACTCAGAATTCAGCAACTTCGAAACCCATATACAAGCCTATTTCAATCCAATTTTTTCATCAATTCACCTTCCTTGATCTTCCCTGAAGCTAACCATATAATTACATTCAAGAATAGTGCCCTATATTGCTCCATAGAAGTCCAGTTTCAGAGCTCTGCAACTCAACTTCAATAGGTAGATTCCTTCATCAATTCTTCAAAACTTTGATATTATTGTGATGCTCTCATTTCCATGGTTCTAGTTGCAACACTTACTTTTTACTGGAAACACGTTTTGACCATGAAATTTCAAATCCCTTTTCAAAACTCTCTTTCCAAATTGCTTGAGCTACAGTTTATATAAAGTTGGCGCGAGGGTGTGGTTGTCTTCGTCTTGAAGAGACGGAGCGAATGACATAGGTCTGAGCTTCTGATTTTACAGTTTGAGAGACCTGCAATTCACGTTGGCTGGAGGTTGAAGATGACCAACGTGTCATATTCCAACCAATGATGGCACGCCACTTGTTATTTTTGAATTCTGATTTAATAATTGATTCAGTGCTTTATTCACTAATGACCATGATATGCACAGCGCGCCAGATCCCTTGGATTTGATTACTAACGCGTTTTGACTCTCATCCAATGGTCCACATATTTTTGACTTTTTTTCTTCTTCTCATTTTTTATATTTAATTGTTTTAAACTTCAAAAAATCATAGAAAATTCATTTTAAGTCCAAAAAACTGAAAAAATCATGAAAAATATTTTTGATTATTCTCTTTCTGATTTTTATTTTTTCATAATTTAATTTTGCGTTTGGTATTTTTTATAAATTTACACTTTATTTGATTTGTTTTAAATGTTTAAAAATACTTTTATGCATTTTTAAATTTTGAAAAAATTATGGAATGATCCAATGATATTGTGACAAATATTGGTAACCTTATTTTATTTTTGTTTCTGACTTTGCTATTTTTTATCATGTTTTGTTTATTTGACCCCTTTCTTTTAATTTTAAAAATAGTTTCTGACTTTAAAAAATTTCCAAAAAATTTGTAAAATTATTTTAGTTCATTTCTGATTTTTCTATGGCCTTACTTTTTCTTTCTAGATTAATTTGAACATAGTTGATATTTTTCACTTTTATTTCTATTTTTAAACATTATTTTTAAACTTTTTTGTATATATTAAAAAGTAATATTAATTTGTGACTATTTTTTGGCCTTCTTGGGTTAAATTTTGGTGACCTTATTTTTTAATACTAACGTGTTTTGACACTCATCCAATGGTCCACATATTTTTGACTTTTATTTTCTTTTTCTAATTTTTTATATTTAATTGTTTTAAACTTCAAAAAATCATAGAAAATTCATTTCAAGTCCAAAAAATCTGAAAAAATCATGAAAAATATTTTTGATTATTTTCTTTATAATTTTTATTTTTTTCATAATTTAATTTTGCGTTTGGTATTTTTTATAAATTTACACTTTATTTGATTTGTTTTAAATGTTTAAAAATACTTTTATGCATTTTTAAATTCTGAAAAAATTATGGAATGATCCAATGATATTGTGACAAATATTGGCGACCTTATTTTGTTTCTGTTTCTTACTTTGCTATTTTTTATCATGTTTTATTTATTTTACCCCTTTCTTTTAATTTTAAAAATAGTTTCTGACTTAAAAAAATTTCCAAAAAATTTGCAAAATTATTTTAGTTCATTTCTAATTTTTCTATGGTCTTACGTTTTATTTCTTGATTAATTTGAACATAGTTGATATTTTTCTCTTTTATTTCTATTTTTAAACATTATTTTTAAACCTTTTTGTATATATTAAAATGTAATATTATTTTGTGACTATTTTTGGCTGATCTTGGATTAAATTTTTGATCATGAACTTTATTAATATCATTGGATCCATAGTGTTGAGTCTAACTCCGCAAAAATGAATGGATAATTTTGATAATAAGTTGATTAAATTTAATTCAAAAGTGGTTTGTATATTCTCTCCCATCCCTCTTCATCTCATCCCCTTCTTATTTCACTAAATGTTGTTGGGAGCATGATCTCTATATCATGTCTCAAAACAAATGATGCATAGATTGCTATTGACCGACCTCAAAATAGGTGCGACTTCTATATAAGTTCACTTACGATTGCTTAACATAGCGCTAAATTTTGTCCCGATTCGAATAAATGACCATTCGTGGCCCAAACCTATATTTGTAAGCGCAAGTATGTTAATTTGATCTCTTTGATCCAATAACCTTGAGATTCATTGTATGGATGCTTTAATTCTACCAATCCTCTAATGGATCTACCAGATTTTTGGTCAACGCGGATCACTTAAACATCGTTGATCATTAAATGACACTTATGAGGATTCCAAATGGATGATATACTTGACAAAAAGAAAATGAAACTTGTTTTGTGAAGGCTTTAGTTCTACCAATCCTCTAATGAGTTCTAAATGTTAGTTTCAAGATGGTCATCCAACTAACCACTAATCAATAATAATTAACTTTATCCTTTATTCATTTATTTATATGCCCTTTTATTTTTATGCACTATTTACTTTTAGCATTTACATTTCATGCCATTTTCATCTTTGCTCATTTGAGCATTTACTTTCTTGTCATTTTTATTTTGTTCACTTGAGCTTTTCTTTTCTTTTCTTAAGATACTTGATAATCAACATAAACCCTGAAAATCTTTAATGATACTTGGACTATTTGGTTACTATCCTTGGCATTATGGAGCATTAGACTTTTTTTGGACTTAGGATTAGAAACCTTGGCCTATGATTGGAGACCTTGTGATCTTATCTGATTATTTTGTCTGGAGCTCTTGAGGTTTACCTCAAGACATTGGGTTGTTTGTTTATTTTGTGTGCAGGTTATTGTGATTACACCCTTTGTTTGTAATCTGGAATTCACCCGTATACAACCGTTACTCTGTCCAATTTTTGTGAAGACTTAATACACTTGAAGTTTGGTTCTCTCAAGAGGTCTAATATTTTTGCTTGTTTGGTTCCAATCCAGAGAATGATAATTCTATCTTGGCTCATAGTGTCAAGTATTGGCTTCTTGTTGGTTAGATGGTTCTTATCCCTAGCTTTTACCTTATGCTTTAAGATAGTCTCTTCTTCTCCTCCCATCTTCTTTAATTTCAAAAATCTTCTCCCTCCTTTTGAAAACTCTTCTTGTTTTAAACTTGGACCACTTTCATAATAAACTTGGACTTAGGTCCATACATTTTCAAATATTTTCATAAATAAACTTCAATAAACTTAATAATACTTTGACATTTTTGTGAGAAGACTAAAAGTCAATCAATCTCATTTCAAACCATCTTGCCACTTTGGCTTTTATCTTTAAACTTTTCTCAAAAGATTAAACTCTTGTCAATCCTTGTAGTGATGCAAACAACTATACTTCTGCAATATGTAGTGAAGAGAGATATTTTCCACTTGGGTGTTGCGTGAGGCATTGTTGATTTTAAAATCCAAGCCATATCCTCCACTTTGAGATGATGCAAATTCTCCTTTCTCATGAGTGGGTAGTAGGTATGTTTTCCACACGGGCAATGATGATGATGTTTTATCTCATAAAATTGACCAACACATTTGTGTTTTAAAATTTTTAAAAGAGGAACTACGTGTACCCTGATCCCCTATTGCACGAAAAGGTGGTACATAGGCACTAAAGGTTCGCAACTGCGGCGGGTGCCAAAATCATAAAAAATATATTTCTTTTCTCACCTCCACCATCCATTTTTTTATATATACACCATTTTTTATAGCCAAAATATACAAATTTTTACAAAGAGGTTCCTATGGAGTACCGTAGATGTTTAGGGTGCTAATACCTTCCCTTTACATAACCAACCCCCTTACCTAGAATCTTTCCTCCTCTTTTGGGTTATTCGTTCTTTTCCCATTCCTTTGGAAACAATAAAGCGTGGTGGCGATTTTGATTTTGATTTGTATAAGTCTAATAAATCCAATGGCTTAGTCTTAAACATTTCTACCGCTACAATAACATGGTCATAAAATACACACCCCTAAATTTACATTTAACATATGGACACACACATGACATAAAATACACTAGTGAATCTCATTCTGTGAACTCTTATAAGCCAAAACTCAATCAGAATTTTGGAAAGTCTAACAAACAAGGACCCAAAAAGATATGCGTACCAAAGGATAAAATGATCTATGTTGCAGATGTCTTTAACAACAAGATTGAAACACCGATATTGGCACCTGGACTCTGGATGCTCTCAACACACGACAGAAATAAAGCATATGTTCCAAAGCCTTGAACTTAAAACAGGAGGATACAAAGGTTTCAGAGGCAATCAGAAAGGAAACATTATTGGCTCTAGAACCATTAGTAACGATCATCTGAACAAGTTTGATTCTAAAGAAAAAGTGTTTCATGTTAGGATAATCTGAATGTTCAAAAGGTTATAGAGTATATAACACAAAAACACGAATTGTGGAAGAATCTATTAGTGTCAGATTTGATGATAAGCTTGGCTCTCAAAAGTCAAAGCAGGGTGAATCTTTTGCAAATATAGAAGTTCTAATTACACGTACTGAAGACAAATCTTCAGAAAATAAAAGTTCATAACTTTAGCCAAATACAGAAGAAGACATCATAAATATTGCAACATCTTTCGAAGAATTTATCCAGAAAAGACAATCCAAAAGCAGCTTAGCACATCCTGAAAACATGTTTTTGGGAAAGAAAGATGAACCAATCAGAACAAGATCTACATGCAGAAATATTGAGGATTCTTTCATGGGAGTAGTATCTCTGATCGAACCTACGCACATCAAAGTAAGTATGATAAAAAACTTCTGAAGAATTTTGATATGTCAGAAAGTAAGCCATCTAAAACTCCTATGCATCCTACACGCATTCTGAAAAAGGAAGAGGTAAGTAAGAAATAAGAATATAATCTCTACAAAGGTATGATTGTCTCTATCATATTTAATCCTCACAACTTTTTAATTTGTTTTTGTGAACACCTGAACAATAGTTCTTCAGAAGTGAGAAGGAAAATTATATCAGAAACTATCCAGAAGATCTGAACATTTTCCAAAAATGCTTCATTTTAAAGATAGATGCAAGCAGTTCACTATATCAACATTTGTCAAACCTAAATGCTAAGTCACTTTCTGAGGTTAAACACATATTCAAAATCTGAAGGGTTGAAACAGTTGAGTTGATGCATTGAGGTGCGAGTCACATCGGTAACAGTTCAAAATCTTCAAGCCACCTTTTTTTTCTTCAGAAATCATTAATGTTGTTAATCATTTTGTTTATTTTATTAATTGAAATTAAAATTTATGTTTTCTCCCCATTGGCTATTTATACCTCACTTTCTCACAAATGCTCTCACACCTTCACTCTCACTCACCCTATTCTCTCTATATCTGCTCTTTTCTTTTTTGTGTACTCCCAAACCCTAAGTCTGTGAACAATGACTTCTTTTCAACAACAACAAAAATCTCAAGATTCTCAAATCAACATTCCTGGTTTATCATCTACTCTAAATTAAGAAAGGTATATTGAACCTTCAAGAACTCTCCTCACTCCGGTTGATTCTCTGGAAGTTCTTTGTGAACTCATAGTTGATTTTGAAAGCATGAAAGACAATGGGTATGACCTTATGCCTAGTGTTGAGTTTCAAGGGTATACAAAATATTTTGATCGATTAACTTGTCCAGTTTTTACCAAACTGGTTAAAGAATTTTGGATTCATGCTACTGCATCATATTATCAAGTAACTTCTTATGTAATGGGAAAGAAGATCGACATCACCAAAGATCTCATTGTAAACTTATTGGTCACGACGGAAGCAATATAAGATCCAGTGAAATGGCAGAAAAAGGTTATGACCTAACCATCATATCCAAAGAAATCTTCTCCTCTGGACAACCCTCAAACAAGATCAAAGATCTGAAGGACTATCTCTGAATTTGGTCTAGAATAATTCTGGGGTGCATCAATCATAAAAAACTAACTAGTTCTCCTGACTACATCAATATTGATCAACATCACCTGCTGTACTTCATCGCAACTAAAGCCAAAGTCCACCTCCCTCATATCCTATTCAATCATATAAAGACCAGTGTTAAGGAAACAAGGGAAGAAGAAAGAACCAAAAGAGATTGGATTCTGTTGGGAAGGCTTATTTGATATATTCTGACAGAGAATAAACTGATAAAACATCTGAGTGAGGCTCAACAAGCGAGTGTTCTAGAACCATGTGCTGGAAAGCCTCTCAATACCAAAAATCTCAAGAAGATGAGAATTATAGAAACTATTAATAAGGATCCTACACTTACTGCAAATTAAGTCATCACCACCAGAAGAGTCCCTCTGAAGGATTTTCCTCTCTTCACTTAAGCAGGCTCATCTCCAGAATTTGTCCTCAAATATATGGAAGCCTGCAAAAGTGATGGTACGATTCCAGATGTAAATATCCTAGATCTCAGGCAATAAACTCTAGAAGTTGCTACCAGAAAGTCAAGGAAAAGGAAAGCTGCTAAAGAAGGAACTTCTCAGAAAACTCCTAAAGCTGCCAAGAAGAAAGGTAACTCTTCTTTTGTTTCTGTTGTCGAATAAATTTTCTTATCAACATCTGAACCCTCCTTATCTCCAAAACCTACTAATAATCCCTTACCACAAACTATTTATGACTTTGACATTGACATTGATACCACTATACCCACTGACCATCCTATGATTAATTCTCCCTCTACCCAATTTTCTCAAACTCGGCCAGAACTTGCACAAGTTCTCTCTAATATTGATCAATTTGATCCATTTTTTGAAGCTCACCAAAGAGAAAATCTAAATAATGCCTCTGAACAAATCATGAAACCACAACAACCATTCTAGGAATCAGCTGCCCTCTTAATACCTCTCAACCACCAAATACCTCCACCAATCCATCACAAGTTTTTTCTCTTCTAGATCTTCCATCTCCTTATGATTCAACACCTCCTAACACTCCTATCATCATCTCTGACTCTCCAACTCCCACTGACTACCCAGAATATTGTCTCAGAACCATAATTAATCTAGAATCCTGGGACAAACTTGTCAAATCTTTTCAGAAAATAGACATTCCAATACCAACACCAAAACCATCCAAATCAGATGTTGGTAAATCTATGCTGGTTTTCAAAATAAAAATACAGGAATGAGTTAACTCTTTGAAGCAAGCTTGCATTTATAATGTTAATCCAACTAATTCTGATTATCTCTTGACTTAGTTCAGAAAATGGTTCAATTCTGAATCTCTGAAGACGAAAGAAATCAGTTATGAAATTTCTCAATAAAACTTCTGCGATCACCTAAATATCTTCAAGGATCCAGTTCTACATTTTTTGGTAAGGAAACCTCTTCGTCTTCAGGACATCACTCCTTGGGAAGCTCCACATGAATCAGAATTCTAGGAACCATCTCCTGAACCTCAACCTCAACCTCTGGTCATTTTTAAAGACAAAGGCAAGTCAGTTTAAGAAATTCCTGAGAAAGAATCTGCTGCAGTAACTTCTGAGAATATGGCTTCTATTGTTGAAACAACTCCATCTTCTATTGTGTTGAAAACTCTGGATGATTTAAAGAAAGAGAATGCAAAGGTTAAGGAAAAGTTGGAAAAACATGATGAAACAAACAAAGAAGTTAAGGGGATGCTAGGGAAGCAAGAAGAATCAAACAATCAGATCAAAAGTCTCTTGGAAACTTTGTTCACATGACTTCCACCTCCTCCACAACCTTAGTTATGATCTTTTGCTTGTTTCTTCTATGTTTGTTTCTTGTTTGAACTTATATTTATCTGCCTCTATCTGTATTAATCTTTGTTAAATGCATAACCTTTTTTTCTCTTTAAGTGTTTGTATTGCTTTTTGATTTATGACAAAAAGGGGGAGAACGTAAGATATTTTGAATATAACAGTGTCAGGACTTAGTCTCAAACATTTTGAATATCATAACCTCTGTTTCACTTTTTGAAAGGAAACAAAAAAAGTCTCTTGAAAGTAACTTCTGTCAAATGGACTTATCAGAACTTCCATCAAAAGCTCTAATCAAACATCTTTAGGGAAATATCTAAAAAAATTTCTTTATCTGAGTATTCAACTCAGGGGAAAACCCTAATACTTTATGTTCTTACTTGTTCATCAAAATATACAAGTTTTTTTCATCATCAAAAAGGGGGAGATTGTTAGAACATAGTTTGGTTCTACATCTTAGTAATAGTTTTGATGATAACAAATACATCATATATAAAGAACAAATATGCTCTCTAATAAATTATTTATATATGCAGAGAAGTTATGATAAAGAAGCATAGAAGTTGTAAAACAATTTGCACTAAAGAATATTTGATAAAAGAGTATATAAGATGATGAGTGCATTTTCATTTTGAAGTTCTGATTAAACGAAGTGTACAGACTTAGAAGCAAAACTGTATAAACACGCTCAATAGAAGAAGTTATAATGTTATTACTTATGAAGCATTAAAGGTGCAAGCTAAAATTTGATACTCTAATAAGTGAAGTTCTGGAAGAACAAAATAAGTCTCAACACACTCATCTATACTAAAGTTCTAAGACTCAGCATTTAAGCCTAAGCTATACTCTGACAAGTGAATATTATGAAAGTATAAATAAGCTTTAACGTGTCTGTCTCATCCAAGTTATGATCATATGAATCTCAATAAACTATGATGATATAAAGTCTCAATGTTAATATTCTTATTCTAATCAAATTTCAAAGAAGCAAAGTTATGATGCGTTATAATTCATTCATTATAAATCAAAGAGTATCGGCTAGAACAAGATAATATCTGTATTTTTGGAAAGTGCATTAACAAACATTTTGTCAACCTTCCAAATATAGTTTCTTATGCCTCCAACAGTTCAATTCACTTATTTTATATAAAGATACTATGAAGATGAATCAAGTGGCAGTGCATACAATAGAAAGAACTTACATGCTCATATCTGTAATATCAAGCTTCTCAATGAACTTTATTTTGATGAAGACAAACCATAATGGCAAGAAGGCAAAGATATTGATCAAGCTAAAGCATCAACGGATAAAAGTCTTTAATTCAAGCTCTTGGAAAATTTCACAAGGTATAATAACAAATCTTGCTATGAACTTAAGTTTTAGATGCTCAATGATCAAAAGAAGTGTTTAAAACTTGTCCAAACTTTTTCTCAAGTTTTCTAAGCAAAAAAAAAATCCATTTTTTACTTCTGTGCAATCGATTTACATGTTGGTGCAATCGATTGCATGACTCACATTTTCAGCTGTTTTGCTTCTGTTTCTTAGTGCAATCAATTTACAAAAGAGTGCAATCGATTGCTCTCTGGTTAAAAATGCTTATGTTTTAAAGTGTAATCGATTTTCATGTTTGTGCAATCGATTGCTCACTGAAAATATTTGAATTTTTTGGCTGTTAGAACCCGTGCAATCGATTTGCATCAAGGGTGTAATCGATTGCTTGCTGAACATCTTTGAAAAACAATAGCTTTGAACATACCTTTTCATAACACCACTTCATGGAATATTTTCATTTAATATTGGAAATTGTTCATGATTAATTTACATAAACTTATGCTGTTTCAAAGGTGTGCTATGGACATATAAATACTAAAATTTCAAAATAAAAAATAATCTCTTCCAATCAATATTTTTCTGAATTTTCAAATATTTAACTCAAGCCTTTTTCACTTTCGTTCAAAAAGTTTTATGCATATTTTTATATCTTGTATAACATAAAACTTTGAGCAATCTAAGTCTTGAGTCATTGTATATCACTGTTATTGGAAGAGAAGATTAAGTTATTTATAAAATCACTCAAAGTGATTATTGCTCTACAAACTCACTCAATCAAAATATTATTGTACACTTTCTTATTTTTCAGGATTGTTGAAAATAAGATTAGTGGTTTTTTGTAATATTGTTTTCCAGGATTGTTGGAAACAAGTAAGGTCACCTTGAGAGGATTGTTCTCACTGTTGACATAGTGAAAATCCAAGAGGATTGTTCTTGGTCCAAGAGGATTGTTCTTGGTTTTGGTAGTTCTTGTTTAAGTTTGCCATTTATAAGGAAATCTCTTTCATGTTGAAAGGGGACTGGAGTACTCTCGGACTGTGAGGGGAACTAGGATATCTTGCTTGTGTCTCTTTATTTTTATGCACTTTACTCTTTCATAAACTCACCATAAACCAGAAAAATAATATCCATCATTACTAAAACCAGAAAAATTTTAAAGTGCCTAATTCACCCCTCTCTTTGGCGCACTTCGTACTTACAATTGGTATCAGAGAAGGTTATAGGTAACCTGTTCCTAGAGATCCAGAATGGCTTTCGCAAATCAAAATCCTATTTTCAGAGATGGTGGTAGTAACAACAAGCCTCCTCTATCA
Source organism: Vicia faba (assembly GCA_948472305.1). Taxonomy (NCBI): domain Eukaryota; kingdom Viridiplantae; phylum Streptophyta; class Magnoliopsida; order Fabales; family Fabaceae; genus Vicia; species Vicia faba. The sequence continues at coordinate 1,433,047,532 of OX451741.1, read as the reverse complement.
TGTGGTGAATATTTTGAATTCTAGAAAATACACATGAAGGCAAATCTAGATGCACAAGGAGAAGAAATATGGGATGCCATCGAAAATGGTCCATTTATTCCTATACCGATGATCAACAGGGCTGATTCATCAAAGCCTAAAACTGCATGGGATGAAGATGATAAGAAAAAGGTCCTCTATGATAAAAAGGTAATCAATCTTCTTCAAGGTGCACTTAGCATGGATGAATTCTTTCGTGTCTCGGTATGCAAAACGATGAAAGAAATATGGGATACCTTGGCACAAACTCATGAAGGAACCGTTGAAGTTAAACAATCAAGATTAAATACTTTAAGTCAAGAATATGATTTATTTCGAATGAAGCCCGAAGAATCCATCCTTGAATTACAGAAAAGACTCATTCACTTGAAAAATCATCTAAGTGCTCTTGGTAAGACTTTAACAAATGATGAACTAAATCTGAAAGTGCTTAGATCTTTAACTAGGGAATGACAACCAAAAGTAACGACAATTTCTGAAAAGAAAAGTCTTTCTACAATGACGTCTGCAACGTTGTTTGGGAAACTTCAAGAATATGAAACAGAACTCGAAAGACTTGAAAAGCATGAAAATCAAGAGAAGAAATCCAAGAATATTGCTGTAAAGATTGATTCCAAGGAAGTTAAAAAGGAAGACAATCCGGAAGAAGATGAAAATTTCATGCTTCTTGTTAAAAGGCTTGGTAAGTTCTTTGGTAGAAATGACAAATCCTTTTCTCATGAAAAAAGAAAGAAACAATTCAAGAAAAAGGAAGCTTCCACATCAACACAAGAAGTCACATGTTATGAATGCGGTAAGCAAGGTCATATAAAGCCGGATTGTCCGAAACTCTCCAAGAAATGTGGCTACAAAGGCAAAAAGGAATTTAAGAACAAAAAGGCCTATTTTGCATGAGAGGATAATGAGATAAGTTCTTCGTCTGATTCTGATAGTGATGAAAGTGAAAATCTAGCATTGATGGCCTCACACCATTCCGATAGTGAAGATGACGAGGTTAGTAATGAATTTTCTCTTTTTGATAATGATGCACAAGGTGCTATATATGAACTACTAAATGAATGCAAAATAATATACAAAACTATTTCATCTCAAAAGAAACAAATTTCATCTTTAGAAGAAAAATGTGAATCTATGGAAAAATTCAAAGATGAAAAACAAAAATTTAGTGAGCAAAAGCAGAATTTTGTATGCAAAAATTATGAATCACTCTCTTTCCAAATTGTCCAATTAAAAAGAGTTATTGAGAGATATGAAAAAGGTCAAAATAGATTGGAAGGTGTTCTTAGCCAACAAAGATATTCCAATGATAAAAGTGGACTTGGATATTCAAAGTTTTAAAAACCAAGTTCTAATAAAACTATCTTTGTTAAGGCTAGTGATCAATCATCTAAAGAGAAAGTGAACAAACCTAAAGTGGTTCATCATTATCCTAAAAAGAAAAAATTTCCTAAGAAGAAATCTTATCCTTCTAGATATAGAAGTAACTTTGGACCTACTTGTTTTTATTATGGTATTAAAGGCCACACACCTAATGCTTGCTATGTTAGAAACTTTAGTGTGGAAATTGGGCATTCTGTGTGGGTAAAGAATGGTACTAATTATGAAGGATCCAATGAAACTTGGGTACCTAACAAAACCTAATTTGTTTTATAGGTATGCTTGAAGACCACATGCAATCTATTGTATCTTGATAGTGGTTTTTCAAAGCATATGACGGGAGACATAAACCAATTTTCAAATCTAGTGCTAAAGGCCAAGGGTTTTGTCACTTATGGAGACAACAATAAGGAAAGAATTCTTGGCAAAGGAAAAGTTGGTGCTCCACCTTTCACATCCATTGAAGATTTTATTTATGTTGAAGGAATAAAGCACAATCTTCTTAGTATTATCCAGCTTTGTGACAAAGGCTTCAAGATCAAGTTCACCAAAGGTGAGTGCTTGATAGAAGACGAAGTCACACATGAGGTTATACTTAAAGGTAAAATAATTAATAATATATTTATGATTTCCCTTGATGATCCATCTTTTAAGGTAAAATGTCTCATGGCGAACAACGATGATTCATGGCTTTTGCACAAAAGAATTGCTCATACTTACATGGAACACTTGAATAAATTAATCAAGCATGATCTTGTCATTGGGTTGCCTAAGAGAATTTTTGTCAAAGATAGACTTTGTGATGCATGTCAAAAAGGGAAACAAAAAAAAAACGACTTTCAAATCTAATAATGTGGTGTCTACTACAAGGCCACTACAATTGTTGCATATGGACTTATTTGGTCCATCAAGAAAAAGAAGTTTCAGAGGTAATGTATATGCCTTGGTTATTGTTGAAGATTTCTCTAGATATACTTGGACATTGTTTTTAGTGCATAAAAGTGATGCATTCAAGGCTTTCAAGAAGTATGCTAAGCAAATTCAAAATGAGAAGTCTTTAACAATTTCCTCCATAAGAAGTGATCATGGCAGAGAATTTCGAAATGCTCTCTTTGAAGAATTTTGTGGAGAACATGGAATCTCTCAAAAATTCTCGGCACCAAGGACTCCTCAACAAAGTGGAGTGGTGGAAATAAAGAATAGATCTCTTGTAGAACTTGCAAGAACAATGCTTAGCGATTCAAATCTTCCAAAATATTTTTGGGCGGGTGCGGTAAGCACGACATGTTTTGTTAGCAATAGAGTTAACATAAGACCAATCTTGAAGAAAACTCCGCATGAAATTTTCAAAGGGAGGAAATCAAACATTGCTTTCTTTCACATTTTCGGTTGCAAATGCTTTGTCTTAAACAACGACAAAGATAACCTTGGTAAGTTTGATGAAAAATCTGATGAAGGTATTTTTCTTGGCTACTCTCTTACTAGTAAGGCATATAAAAAATATAAAAAAAGAACTTTAACAATTGAAGAATCAATGCATGTATCTTTTGATGAATCTAACCCCTCCAAGGAGGATAATGTTGTTTGTAATGATGATGATGATGAAATATTAGAAGTTCCTCAAGAAAATACTTCCAAATATGTCAATAAGGATCAACCGATTTAACAAGAAGAAGTATCTCAACAAGAATCAAATATCATTGATCTACCAAAGGAATGGAGAACTCATAGAGATCATCCTATTGATAAAGTAAATGGTGATATAAGTCAAGGTGTGGCAACAAGATTAAATCTTAAAGATGCTTATCTAAACACGGCGTTTGTCTCTCAAATTGAACCTTCCAAAGTTGATGAAGCCTTAGGCGATGGCCAATGGATTATTGTTATGCAAGAAGAGTTAAACCAATTTCAAAGGAATCAAGTTTGGGAACTTGTCCCTAGGCCAAGCAATAATAACATCATTGGAACAAGATGGGTGTTTAAGAACAAACTTGACGAGAACGACATAATTGTTCGGAACAAAGAAAGGTTGGTAGCATAAGGCTACAATCAAGAAGAAGGAATCGATTTTGAAAAAACTTTTGCTCTGGTTGCAAGGTTAGAAGCTATTCGTATTTTACTTGCATATGCTTGTTCATTAAATTTTCAGCTTTTCCAAATGGATTTCAAGAGCGAATTCTTGAATGGATATATAAACGAAGAAGTCTATGTTAAGAAACCCCCGGGGTTCGAAGATTTCAAGAATCCATCTCATGTATTTAAATTGAGAAAAGCTCTCCATGGTTTGAAACAAGCACCAAGGGCATGGTACGATCGACTAAGTAATTTCTTATGCAAAAAAGGCTTTGAAAAAGGTAAAGTTGACAAGACTTTGTTTATAAAGAAAATAAAAGGTAACACTTTGCTAGTTCAAGTCTATGTTGACGATATCATCTTCGGTTCGTCAAACAAAGAAATATATGATGAATTTTCAGCAATAATGCAAGGAGAATTTGAGATGTCCATGATGGGTAAAATGAATTATTTTCTCGGACTTCAAATCAAGCAATTAAAGGATGGCATCTTCATCAACCAATCAAAGTATTGCAAGGAATTGTTCAAAATATTTGACATGGGTAATTGTAAAGCCATGACTACTCCAATGGGTTCTGGTACATATGTTGATCAAGATGAATCAAGTGTCTCTATAGATATTACAAAATTTTGAGTATGATTGGATCTTTATTGTATTTGATGGCAAGTCGTCCTGACATAATGTTTAGTGTGTGTCTCTGTGCTTGCTTTCAAGAAAATCCAAAGGAACCACATCTCATAGCGGTAAAACGAATCATGAAGTATCTCAAAGGAACAACAAATGTTGGATTATGGTATCCTAAAGATATTGTTTTCAATTTACTTGGTTATTCTGACGCAGATTATGTAGGTTGTAAAACTGATAGAAAAATAAAAAATGGTAGTTGTCACATCCTTGGAAATGCATTAGTATCACGGGCTTGCAAGAAACAAGCATGCGTTGCTCTTAGCACGGCCGAAGCAGAATATATTGCATCGGGTAGTAGTTATGCACAAATATTATGGCTCAAGCAAAAACTTCTTGACTACGGACTCGATCTAAGATGCATTCCTCTACGGTGCGACAATACAAGTGCGATAAATATTACAAAGAATCCGGTCATGCACTCAAGAACCAAAAACATCGACATACGACATCATTTTATTCGTGATCATGTAATTCAAGGAGATGTCGAAGTCACATTTGTAGATACTCATAATCAAATTGTCGATATCTTCACAAAATCTTTGGCAAGAGAACCGTTTTACAAAATTCAACGAGAACTTGGTATTTTGGATGAACATGATGTCTAAGGTTCATTCTATCCTTTCTTAATGCTTTCAAATTTATATTCATGTTTATATGTGAAAAATTCATGTCTATATGTTGATTCGAGAATTCTGTGCAAAAAGGATTCGAAGTCTAGGAGGTGTTGTTCCCTCAAGAGACTCTTGGAGTGCAGGTAATTTTTATATTGATGATAGGCTATTTCACTATTTTATGATATACATTATGTTTCCATGGGTTGGAAATCATTGCACTGTGACAGATCTTGAGATGCAACTATTATATGCTAGAAAAAGAGGAATAAGTGTCAATTGGGCTCATCTTATCATGACTCATATGCTGAGGTTTGATGCAAAATGAAAGTTCCTGCCATATGCTTATTTTATTACTCTTATTATTGAGAATTATGGAATTGATGTTGAAATGGATGCAAATCTGCATAAGATTTCAATCAAAAACGTTGATTCGAGAATGGGTGTTCATTACAATCCGAAATCGAAAACTATAACGTACATTGGTGAAGATGTGGTTGGTGATGAAGGAAACGATCAAGAAGATGAAGGTGGTGAAGTTGTACCTCCTCCACCTGCTCTTGTTGGTCCAAGAAATCAAGATGTAATTAACTTCATGACTTAACAGTTTGCTACACTCAACACCAACATCAACAACCAATGGAATGCTATCAACGACTCCACAACGACCCGGATCAATGATTTTCGCACAAATGTGAATCAACAGTTTTCTTACCTTTACTCTAATCTCCACATACCTCCATATGATCCCAACAACCCAGCTGTCCCTCCTCCACAATACACCGGTCCTCCATTTCAATAATAATTTCCCAATCAAGGACCATTTTTCTATAACAACCCCGACATGAACCAACCATGAATTCTTCCCATTTGTGTTATTTTTATTGTGTTTATCATTATGTCTTTGTTCTCTCTTGTGACTATGTTTTGTTTTATGAACATTATTGTTTAAGTTTTCAATATTATTACATGTACATTATCCATCTTTTCTGCATCTTTCCCTTCTTTTTGATAATGTCAAAGGGGGAGAAGGATGTTACACTTTATGCTTGTGTATTTACTTGTCTTAAACTTTTAAGGTGCAAATAATCCTTCAAGATGAGAAAATACAAATGATTACAAAGCTTCTCATACACAGGGGAAGTTATACATCTTAGGGGGAGAAGTCTCTTTCTGGAAATAATAAAGCTTCAAGAAAGATTGTTTGTCATCATAAAAAAGGGGGAGAATGTAATATCAAGCTTCTCAATGAACTTTATTTTGATGAAGACAAACCATAATGGCAAGAAGGAAAAGATATTGATTAAGCTAAAGCATCCATGGATAAAAGTATTTGATTCAAGCTCTTGGAAAATTTCACAAGGTATAATAACAAATCTTTCTATGAACTTAAGTCTTAGATGCTTAATGATAAAAGAAGTGTTTAAAACTTGTCCAAACTTTTTCTCAAGTTTTCTAAGCAAAAAATCCATTTTTACTTCTGTGCAATCGATTTACATGTTGGTGTAATCGTTTGCATGACTCACATTTTCAGCTATATTGCTTCTGTTTCTTAGTGCAATCGATTTACACAAGAGTGCAATCAATTGCTCTCTGGTTAAAAATGATTATGTTTTAAAGTGAAATCGATTTGCATGTTTGTGCAATCGATTGCTCATTGAAAATATTTGAATTTTCTGGTTGTTAGAACTCGTGCAATCGATTTGCATCAAGGGTGTAATCGATTGTTTGCTGAACGATTTTGAAAAACAGCAGCTTTGGACATACCTTTTCATAACACCACTTCATGGAATCTTTTCATTTAATCTTGGCAATTGTTCATGATTAATTTATAGAAACTTATGTTGTTTCAAAGGGGTACTATGAACATATAAATACTGAAATTTCAAAATAAAAAATAATCTCTTCCAATCAATATTTTTCTGAATTTTCAAATATCCAACTCAAGTGTTTTTCACTTTCATTAAAAAAGTTTTATGCATATTTTCATATTTTGTATAACAGAAAACATTGAGCAATCTAAGTCTTGAGTCATTATATATCATTGTTATTGGAACTCGTGCAAAATTAGCTTAATGCTAGTGGGAACAATGGAACTCTTGCTCTGGAGAGTTTCTAGAGGAACCATCCACCTACATACAATGGGAAGCATGATCCTGAAGGAGCACAAGAATGGATCAAAGAAATTGAGAGGATCTTTTGAGTCATGGACTATTTTGATGCACAAAAGGTGCTTTTTGGTACGCACATGCTGGCAAAGGAGGCTGATGACCAGTGGGTTGCTACTCACTAGAGATTGGAGGGTATAAGTGAGGCTATTACTTGGGCTGTGTTTCGTAGGGAATTTTTGGAGAAGCCCTAGAGGACGTGCGTGGGAAGAAGGAGATCGAGTATCTGGAACTCAAACAAGGAGATTTGTTAGTAACAGAGCATGTTGCCAAATTCGTGAAGTTGGAAAACTTTTATCCTTATTACACTGTAGGGACAACTGAGTTCCCTAAGTATATCAAGTTTGAGAATGGCTTGCGTTATGAGATCAAGAAGGCCTTTGGGTACCAGAAAATCTGTAAGTTCTCTGATTTGGTGAGTAGTTGTAGAATATATGAAGAGGATAGTAAGGCTCACTACAAGATGGTTAATGAGAAGAGAAACAAGCAACAACATAATTGTGGGAAGCCTTACAATGCTCCAGCTGGAAATGGCAAATAGAGAGCAGTTGATGGCAGAAGGCCATGTGGGGGAGATGCTCCTATTAGCCTTAGATGCTACAAATATGGAAGAACCATGCATAAAATCAGTGAATGCACAAGTGAAGCCAAGAGGTGTTTCCATTTTGGCAAGAACGATCATGAGGTAACTGAATGTGAGCACAAGGTAGTGATATGTTTCAACTATGGCGAAGAAGGACACATCAGTACCCAGTGTCAGAAATCGAAGAAGGCTTAAGCCAGAGGAAATGTATTTGCTTTGGCTGGAACTTAGACATCAAGCAGAGGTCATTTGATCAGAGGTATAAGTTTCATTAATAGTACTCCTTTATTTACTATTATTGATACTAGTGCTACACATTTTTTTATTGGTGCTGATTGTGTGAAAAAGTTGGGTCTTGTTTTATCTTCTATGGATGAAGAGATGGTCGTCTATATTCCAGCTAAGGGATTGATGAATACTTCTCTTGCATGTTTGAAGTATCCTTTGTCAGTCTATGACATATATTTTGTTGTGGATATAATTTTTTTACCGTTGAGTGGCCTGGATGTAATTTTCAGTATGAACTGGTTAGAATATAACTATGTTCATATTAACTGTTATAACAAGTCGGTGTGGTTTTCTACTCCTGAAGAGGAAGAGGAAGCTGGTTTCTTATCAGCTAGACAATTGAAGGAGTTAATGCAGGATGAAGCTCAATTATTTTCTTTAATGGCTTTATTGTCTGTGGAGAATCAAACTACTATTGATGAGTTGCAAGTTGTGTGCAACTTCCCTGGAGTTTTTTCGGGTGATATTCCAGATGTGCCGCCCAAAAGAGAAGTGGAATTTTCGATCGATCTTGTAGTTAGTACCAAGCGTATTTCTGTGGCACCATACAAGATGTCAACATCTGAATTGTAAGAATTGAAGAAGAAATTAGAAGAGTTACTTAAAAATAAGTTTGTGAGACCAAGTGTGTCGCCTTGGGGAGCTCCGGTGTTGCTTGTGAAAAAGAAAGATGGGAGTATGGGACTGTGTGTTGATTACCGACAATTTAATAAAGTGACAATCAAAAATAGGTATCCACTTTCGAGAATAGACGACTTGATGGATCAATTGGTGGGTACGCGTGTGTTTAGCAAGATTGACTTGAGATTGGGTTATCACCTGATTCAGGTAAAGGATGAGGATATTCAGAAGATAACTTTTAGAACTCGGGATGGACATTACGAGTATTTAGTGATGCCTTTCGGTGCTACCAATGCGCCGGGAGTGTTTATGGAATATATGAACTGTATCTTTAACACTTATCTAGATCAGTTTGTTGTGGTATTTATCTTTGATTTATCTTCTATGGATGAAGAGATGGTCGTCTATATTCCAGCTAAGGGATTGATGACTACTTCTCTTGCATGTTTGAAGTATCCTTTGTCAGTCTATGACAGAGATTTTGTTGTGGATATAATTTGTTTACTGTTGAGTGGCCTGGATGTAATTTTCAGTATGAACTGGTTGGAATATAACTATGTTCATATTAACTGTTATAACAAGTCAGTACGGTTTTCTACTCCTGAAGAGGAAGAGGAAGATGGTTTCTTATCAGCTAGACAGTTGAAGGAGTTAATGCAGGATGAAGCTCAATTATTTTCTTTAATGGCTTTATTTTCTGTGGATAATCAAACTACTATTGATGAGTTGCAAGTTGTGTGCAAATTCCCTAAAGTTTTTCCTGGTGATATTCCAGATGTGCCACCCGAAAGAGAAGTGGAATTTTTGATCGATCTTGTAGCTGGTACCAAGCATATTTATGTGGCACTATACAAGATGTCAACATCTGAATTGTCAGAATTGAAGAAGAAATTAGAAGAGTTACTTGAAAAGAAGTTAGTGAGACTAAGTGTGCCGCCTTGGGGAGCTCTGGTGTTGCTTGTGAAAAAGAAAGATGGGAGTATAGGACTGTGTGTTGATTACTGACAATTGAATAAAGTGACAATCAAAAATAGGTATCCACTTTCGAGAATAGATGACTTGATGGATCAATTGGTGGGTACGCGTGTGTTTAGCAAGATTGACTTGAGATTGGGTTATCACCTGATTCGGGTAAAGGATGAGGATATTCAGAAGACAACTTTCAGAACTCAGGATGGACATTACGAGTATTTAGTGATGCCTTTCGGTGCTACCAATGCGCCGGGAGTGTTTATGGAATATATGAACTGTATCTTTAACACTTATCTAGATCATTTTGTTGTGGTATTTATCAATGACATCTTGATTTATCCCAAATCTGAAGAAGAGCATGTGAATATTTGCGGAGTGTATTGCAAGTGTTGAAAGAGAAGAATTTATATGCAAAGTTGTCGAAATGTGAGTTCTGGTTGACAAAAGTCAGTTTTCTTGGTCATGTTATTCCAAGTGATGGTATTGCTGTAGATCCATCTAAAGTAGATGCAGTGTTACAGTGGGAAGCTCCAAAATCAGTTATGGAGATTAGAAGCTTTTTAGGTTTGGCTGGTTATTATAGGAGGTTTATCGAAGGCTTTTCTAAATTGGCACTTCCGTTAACTCAGCTAACTTGTAAAGGCTGAGCATTTGTGCGGGACATCCAATGTGAAGAGAGTTTTGTTGAGTTAAAGAAGAGATTGACGACGACTCCGATCTTGATATTACCTAATCCTGAGGAATCATTTATGGTTTATTATGATGCTTCTAAATTGGGTTTAGGTGGTGTGCTCATGCAGAATGATAAAGTAGTCGCTTATGCAAGTGGTTTGGGGAGGAGCTTCCAGAGAGAATGCGACATGGGAATTAGAAAGCAAGATGCGGGAAGCTTACCCAGAGTTGTTCACTTGTGGTAATTTTCAAGGACGAAAATCTTTTAAGTGGGGGAGAGTTATAACACTCGATTTAATTAAGGTTATTTTTAATTAAAAATAATTAGATGAGATGATATGTTTACAGTGATGATTTGTTTTACAATGTGATGAGATGCTATTTGGGAAATTGGAGGTTGAATTGTTGGGCGTGTTTGACTAAAAGCGTAGAGACCATGAGGTGAATGGGGGATATGAGCATTATTAGTATCAAGATTTATATTCATTATTAATATTATTAGTATTATAGATACAATTTATTTATAATATTACTAATTAAATAATTAATTAAAAATAAGAAGGGCAAGGTGGGAATATGAATTTAGGGGTCTAAGATATGTTATTAGAAAACAAAAGTGAGAACATGATAAAATAGATCGTAGACGTGAGAAATAGAAGAGAAGAGGAAGAACCTAGGGCTAAAGGGAAGACTCTATTGGAGTAGGGAAGAGAACTCAAAACCTAAGGTAAGGTCGGGGTTCTAACTCTATAAGGGCTTATATGATGATGGGTTATGGTAGAGTTAGGTTAAGTAATAGTTTAATCATTCTTTATGTGAAATTGGTGTGTATGTGATTTGTATATGTGATAATTTGAGATGTTGAATTTATGTGCATAAACTCTTGATTTTGAAGATGTAAAGTAACCCCATTAATGATTATGATGTATGCCTATTTGGCATGATGAATTGCTGTTATTTCATGTGAAAATTTGGTGTTTTGGAGTTTTGAAAAGATGGGAATCGTAACCTATAAATTGCATATTTTTGGAAAAATAGAAGTGGTAACCAGTTACCACCCGGGGGAAATCGGTTACCGTATGCAAAAAACTTGAGTTATAAGAAAAATTGTGAGGAGGTAACCGGTTACCGTTATAGGATAACCGGGTACCAAAGACTTTGGCGGAATGGATGTTTTTGTGAAAATAGCAGTAACCGGTTACCACCCGGAGGAAACCGGTTACCACGAGAATTCTTTAAAATATAGAGTTATTGTTTTAGCAGTAACCAGTTACCGCTGGAAGGTAACTGGTTACCACTGAGACAGAATGGCCAATTTTCTGAAAAGTTTTAAAAACTCATAACTTTTTACTCGGGTGTCTGTTTGACATGCCGTTCGAACCTACGAAAAGATAAAAATATTTTCTATCCAATAAAAATGAATTGAACATAGTATGAGAAGATTTTTGGGGTTTGTTTTATGTCTATGTTTGTTGTAATTGCAAAGTTGCGAATATGACGATGAATGTGAAGAGATTTCATGACGTAGTAACATTACGACGATGTATGAACAACAATGTGTGATTAGCCAGTTGTATTGGCTTGGTTTGTTAATGTGTGTTGTGTCGTTGCATTTGTTGTCATAACATGTCAGTGTTGCATGCATGTTCATAAGTGATGATGTGGCCTTAATGGCAAGTGATGGTGTAGCCTTAATGGCAAGTGACGGTGTAGCCTTAATGGCAAGTGACGGTGTAGCCTTAATGGCAAAGAGACGTTATTATGGTACCGCATGCATATATTTAGGGAAGTTGGTCTTATTGCATTATGACGTTGTTGTTGAAGAGATGTGATCTATTGTTTGTTGGGTGTGATTGTTGAAATGATGTTGTGTATTAGCGTTGATGCATGAAGTATGAGATTATGATTATGTATGCCATGCTTTATTTATTCATTATCATACATTCATTTATATTGTTATGATATCTCACCCCTTATGTTTGAATATTGCCTTTACGTGGGTAACGCACATGTGACAAAGATTATACAGCTTGAGGTATGGAGTTGCACCTCGTATTGCATAGATTGAGTCGGGTCTTGCTCTGATATGTAACACCAGGGATGAACGCTTGTTTTATTTAATTTATGTTTTCTTTGAAGATTTTTTTGGGCAGCTTTGTAAACTCTCTTTTAATTGAGAATTGTTGGTCATATGATGAATTGATGATGTTGGAATTAAATTATGAATTCTTTTCCATTGCGCTAATGAAGTCGAGGAATTGAGAACTATGATGATGATGTTGTCGGTTCATTCGAAATGCGTGTTATGTGTCAAATTGTTAACTATTGAGCAAATTACATGATGATGAATGATGTGACATCCTATTTTGTTGTGACGAAAAGTTTTAATTTACCATGATTTATTTAAATATGTGATGGGGGAAAGTAGGGTGTTATAGTTTCTAGCACAATAGTCTTTTTAAAATCAACCTTTTTGAAGGATTTTCTCATGTTAAAACATAACTTGTGAGGAAGGAGGGGCATTTACTGAAGGCTACCTTGCTTGTAACGACTGGTTCTTAAAAGAGGAAGAGTTACCTTATTTGTAATGAAAACTTGCTTCTAAAGACATACCAATCATTGAGAATGCTTTTAGAAGGAGATGAAATCATCCTTATTAACAGTGTACCCCTCACTATAGGAGAGAGGCACTTTCTTTGTTAATATTTTTCTCTTTCCAAGCTTTGACTACAGGAGAAATGTTACAACATTTGAAATGACATTCTATATGTAATTGAAAAGTGTTTCTTATAAATTTGCACACATCACTAGATGAAGAGATAATGTAGGCACACTGACATTCTTTGTCCATACAGTGACTATTGTAATTCTTCAGCAGTGCAAATTCCCAAATCACACTTCACATTCTCAAAATATCTTGCACCTCAAACCTTGGTAAATATCATTTCTAAAGCTTCTAAGACAAACCAAGCTTAGGAGTTACTATTTTTGCCTGTAGCAAGACTTCTGACACAAAGATGATTAGTACCAATGACTTTGTCCCAAAAATCATCAGAAAAAGTCTCAATTAATCTGACATAAGTTCAGAATTAGACATCACATCTCATAAATTTAAGATGATCTCTTCATACTGATTTCCCTTGAAAGATCTTTTTGAACAGAAAAAGGAACTTTGTTAGCTTGAGAGCTCTTTGATTCAATTGCTGCCAGCTCTTTAAAGTTTGCCTCATTTTCTAGAAAATCAACTTACTGAGATGATGTTCCAATATCTGCTTGGACACTATTCCCTTTCTAAATGACCTTGGTTCTGGAGTTAACATCTCTATATGACATGCTCTTTGGAAGAGAACTCTCACATGTTGTGATCGGTGGATCTGGACCTGACTGTTTAACGCTGGTTCGCGAAATGTCGCGGAAGCAAGAGTCGCCACCGTCTTTTATTTTCTCCAAATGGAAAGGACAAAAGCACAGAAAAATTCCTTATAGAGATTGCTCTCGGTTCGGGAGGTAGGTTATAGAAAGGGAAGATGTTAGCACCCTTTCTATCCATGGTTATCCATGGGCTCTTAGATACTTGCTCACTTGTGTTTTCAAAATTGTTTTGCTTTTCAATTGTGGGTTTTAAAAAGTTTCGTTTAAAGATTTCAGATCGACTCTTGTGTCAGAGTGTTTGAAAAATTGTTTTGAAAGCTTTTGAAAAGTGTCGGTGTGAAAAGATTTTTGATTTGTTTGAATTTAGAGCAAGTATTTAGAGTCGTCTACCTACCCTAAGGAATTCGTCTGTGTAAATTTCCTTTAAAGTAGTGCCATCCCACCATTGAGAGGTAGGTAGCACCACCGTTGGAGGTGTTCGGGTCAATTCGAGTTTGTAGGGACATGGTGATCACCAGAGCAATGGGAAGACACCTTAGAAGCTACCCTCATGCCAGGTTCCCGGATCATGAGGACTTACTAAGACATCCTCTACTCGACGATCACCTTTCGAGGCAAGGCAACAGTGAGGCGTACCCTAGGGGTGGTGTGTGCGATTCGTGTGTCGTTTTCATTTGTATTTGTCTTGTCATGTTAAAGTGTTCTACGCTTGTTTTTATTATGGCCATTCATTCTTGCATGCTTTGTTTAATAGTTAAGATATTTGCGGGAAAAGTAAATCTAAAGCTATTACAAATGGCGCGGGTCCACATCGCCAAAATTAAACCGGACCCGATTTGACGGAAAATAAAGAAAATTAAAAGTGCGAGAAGTGATTTTTACATGGCTTTGGGAGAGGTACATAAATAATTAAATGAAATAAAATAAATATGCGAAATTAAATCGAAACGAGGGCGTTGGACCCTTTTGCAAAAATTAAATTAATAAGGAATTAAAATTAAAATTAAAAGAAAATGTTTTTTTTTTGGTATTTTTATGTTTTTTAAGATTTAATAGAAAAAGAATTAATTAAAACTAAAATAAAATGTTAAACCTAGTTCTAACTATTTTTTAAGTTATTAAGAAAAATATTAAAGTTTTTTAACCTAAATGAAACCTAAGTTATTTTCATGCAAATTTAATTATATAAAAAAATAAAATAAATATTATTATTGTGAAAAAGAAATATTAAAAAAGAATAAAAATTAACTAAACCTAATTCTACATTTTTTTAGATTTTTTTATCAAAAGAATTAATATTGCAACCTAAATTAAAACTAAATTTATTTACATACAATTTATTTGTAAGAAAATATTAAAATAAAATACTTATTATATTTTTGTCTTTTCTGATTTTTTTATGATGTTTTCGTATTTTGTTAAAAAATAATTAGTTAAATCAAAACAATAAAGTAAATAAAATAACAATTGAAAACAAAATAAAAAAAAGAAAATTGCAAACCAGGGGGGGTGGAAGTCCCAATATGGAGGTTTTGATTGTGAAATTCTGGCCCAGCAAGCTTTGATCCATTTGACTTTTCTGAATAGCACGTTGAAGCGTGGACCAGGGTACAACGTGCTCTTTAGATCTGCGCCTTTGGTTTGATCTTCAGGGGCACGTGGACGTCTTGATTATGGTGGTGTATCATGCGCTCCACCTTTGAAATTGCATAGGAACATGTTTTGCAAAATATTATAGAAATAAACGTAGACCTGGGACTCGAACCCAGGTCATGAACATTGCAAGCGTGTGTACCTGCCACTGAGCCATTCCAATTTCATTTAATATATAATAGCAACTAAATAATATAAAAGGAAACCAAGGAGTTAGTTGGTAGCGCGCGAAATTTCAAACCGTCCAACCATTGATGGCCACGAGTTCGTCTTCTTCACTTTTCCTGAAACATAAATAATGAGCAACGGTTTTCTATGCGTTGCCTAAGACATGCTATTAGAAAATAGCGATTAGGTCATGTGGCCTTATAAATTAGGCGCGAATACGTTAATCTCTTCGTCCAAGCTCCCTGAATCCATCCATGGCATTGTGGTGGTCGAATTTTACGTTATTAGGAAACCCCTAATTGGGAGCCCAAGAAACCCTAGACTGCATCAATGGCAAAATCACGTATATAGCACAAAAACGCAATTAATTTGCATGGTTAGTTTCAGAAGCTCATAACAAACATGAATCAATGAATAAAAATTGCAAAGTATGCATAAATCATGATGCACGATTCTGAAAATTTCTTGACACAGTTTGCATTCGTGTTACCAATTCTTGGAGTTTGAATGAATGTTTTTGATTGGAATACGTCAAGTGATGCTTGAGGAAGCTATTGAAATCGTTTTTGTGCCTTGAATCGCCCTGTAAAGATGATTTCAGTTTTGACTTTTTTCACCAAAATTTCAAGTTTGTTCTTTTTTCTTCTGCGCAGCTTAGTGTCTATCATCATTAGGGTTATGATCATGCTTATATACTGAGTGCATTAGGTCAAAAAATTCAATCAAATCTCTTGTAATTCATTGTTTTGAATATTGGATTTCTTAAGATCTTTTCCATATCTTTTTCACATGTTTTTTGTATCAATTAGCATCCAATCAAGCCAAATCTTTCCATAATTGTACAAGCACGAAATATTGAGTCCAAAACATGTATAAAAAGATTGGTTAGGGTGGATTAAATATTTTTCATATATTTTAAATGATTTAAGTGAATTAATATGAATAAAAATTCAAATAAATAAATAAAAAATGAGAAAATACTTCCCTTTGGGCCAAGTGGTCGTGCACATGCTTGGAATGATGAATCATGGAAGAAAAATGGGCCCATTAGCATTTTTAGGTCATTTGAATCAATGTTGACTTTTCAAAATATCCAAAAATTTCCAAACTTCCACAAGGCATAACTTGCTCAATGTTTAAGCTTTTCTCATGTTCTTGGACATTTGGGAAAGGTCTTTGAGTCCTCTAACCAATGTCTTTGGTCCCATGTCATTTTGATTTACCAATCTCAAGTTATGGCCTTTGACTTAAAGTCCCTTTTTGTTGACTTTTGAAAATGACCTATAATGTTGAAATTGATAACTTTTTGTGAGAGCATTTATTGGACTTGAAGTATGAAGATGAGTTGTAGGAAATGTCTTTCTCTTCAAAATGAGATTTGGATGGAATTTTTCTGATAATCCATGTGAAAGTTATGCCCTGGTCAATTTCAGTTGACTTTTTCAACTGTCCAAATAAGGAAACTTTTGCATCTTGATGATTTTCTGAGCCAAATTTTGAGAATCATGATCAAGCATTGATAAAATGATGTTTGTGGATTCAAAATGATATGTTGACCAAAAATTTGAACTTTTGACTGCCAAATGACCATTTTGCCCCTACAGTTGACTGTAGTGCAATTTAGGGTTTTGACTGTGCAATTTTGAGCTGAATGCCTTGAAACTTGATATGAGGATACTTGACCATATTTGTAGGCATATGAGACTTGATTGGGCCTTTGAAAACTTCCTTTCCTTGATCAGCACACAAACCCTAGTTTTGACTGTATAGGGGACCTTTGCATTGTGTAACCCTTGGGGAATTTTGCAGCTTGACTTGGCAATTTCTTGGAGAATATGGGAGGGCAAATTTTGGGGTGCAACAGTTGCCCCTGTTCAATCTTCTTAGACCTGAGGATGCAGATTGGCTGACGTGCCTTTCGTAATCCGAGGGTAGAAGATGATTGAACACTAGAGTGCCCAGAAATTTGCACTCACATGGTAGCAGTGTGGTGGAATGGGCTTATAGATGCCATTTAGAGATGGATGAATAGGATGATGGGCTTATAGATGCCATCTGGATGTTGATCGCGTAAGAGATTCCTTAGCGAGAACCTGCATACCTGCAAAAGAAAAAAAATGAGTACCTGACACGTTGCAGGAGCTGATTTTAGATGCTCGGTATAGATGTGTCCTGACTGGTTACAGGAGCTGAGTCTGGAGCTTCAAACGGCGATGAATGAACCAGGGATGGTTATTGCCTTAGCATGAATGGTAAGAGAACCTTGGGCGACTTTAACTTCAACAATGCTCGTTGAGAAAAATCTTGGGTGTCTTCTACTGGGATAAGAATCAGGGAGATCTTAGGGTCGATCTGACTGAACCAGAGGAGGCCTTTGACTGGATAAGCATCAGGAAAATATTAGGGTCGATTTAACTGAACCGGACAAGGTCTTGAAATATCTTCAACTGGATAAGCATCAGGGAGATCTTAGGGTCGATCTGACTGAACCAGAGAAGGCCTTTGACTGGGTAAGCATCAGGAAAATCTTAGGGTTGATTTAACTGAACCGGACAAGGTCTTGGAATATCTTCAGCTGGACAAGAATCAGGGAGATCTTAGGGTCGATCTGACTGAACCAGAGAAGGCCTTTGACTGGATAAGCATCAGGAAAATCTTAGGGTCGATTTAACTGAACCGGACAAGGTCTTGAAATATCTTCAACTGGATAAGCATCAGGGAGATCTTAGGGTCGATCTGACTGAACCAGAGAAGGCCTTTGACTGGGTAAGCATCAGGAAAATCTTAGGGTTGATTTAACTGAACCGGACAAGGTCTTGGAATATCTTCAGCTGGACAAGAATCAGGGAGATCTTAGGGTCGATCTGACTGAACCAGAGAAGGCCTTTGACTGGATAAGCATCAGGAAAATCTTAGGGTCGATTTAACTGAACCGGACAAGGTCTTGAAATATCTTCAACTGGATAAGCATCAGGGAGATCTTAGGGTCGATCTGACTGAACCAGAGAAGGCCTTTGACTGGATAAGCATCAGGAAAATCTTAGGGTCGATTTAACTGAACCGGACAAGGTCTTGAAATATCTTCAACTGGATAAGCATCAGGGAGATCTTAGGGTCGATCTGACTGAACCAGAGAAGGCCTTTGACTGGATAAGCATCAGGAAAATCTTAGGGTCGATTTAACTGAACCGGTCTAGGTCTTGAAATATGGTTGAGAATTTCAACTGCATCTTTCCTGAAAGGTAAAGGTCAGTCATATGCAATGCATGATATGGATCAAGCAATGATGTTCTCAACATAAATGAGATTTGTATGATATGATGTGTCTATGCATGTTATAATGATGTATGTGATATTTTATGTATGTTTTTTTTGTCTAGGAAAGTGAGTCCTTGACGGGTGCCGGGAAGTCGTATCCTGGGCTGATGTTGAAGAATAGATTTTGCTTCCGCTGGGGATGATAACTGCAAGAATACCGGTAGGAGAAGATGACTCCGTTGCGGAATAAACTTGGCGAATGGGAGATTCTGCGGGGAGAAAAGATACTCTAGCGACCATGCTGGGAAGTGATACTCTGTGGGGAGAGGGACGCTTTGCTGAGTGTTGATAATAGTTTGCTGGGGATATCTTTGTCGACGACGCTCTTTCCGTGGCTTTTGGCTAAGGATAACCCAGTTATATCCTGTTAAGGAAATAACTCTTTAAATCAAGCCGGACGGCGCGTTCGTGCTCTGTGAGGGGATAAGCTTCCAGAATCTACTGGGGATAAGCTTACTGCTTGGGGATATATGAATTCCCTCTTCTTGGGGAAACTAGATTAGACTCTTCTGGGGGAGTTTTGATATGCCGGGGAAGTGATCCCTTTGAATATCGATATACCACCGGGGAACAATCTTTCGACCAAGACTGTCGGGGATGCTTGTTAAGAATATATGTACTGCTGCTGGGGAATGTTGATATCTGCTGGAGGATACCCAACTTCCTTGAGATTTTGCTTGGAGAAGAATGCGCTGTTTTACTGAACTACTCTCTGGGGAATTAAGGTATCTGGTTATGTTCTTTAGCTGAACCTACCTTGGTACCTTGGAGGATAGAACAATTAGACTGCTCAGACAACTCTTTATTGCCCCTGTTTCTAGTGTCACCTACAATTAATTCCTTTGTTTCGTATGCAAATATTTATGAGTTAGCAAATTATTGTCAATGCATATATCACAAATTGAACCTTGGACGTTCTTCGCAAAACAAAACAGAAAAAGAAAAACACTTGGCACGTTTAACTGAAAATATATTTGTATTGATTTTGAATGGCCTGAAAATAGGCATTTTGTGTACAAGAGGCTGACGTCCTAGTAAGAGGAACGTCGCCGAACAAAAGAGTTTATACAAATTTTGTACAAAAGAAAATAAAACAGCTGTGTGAAGTGAATGATCCCACTGGGTTTCAACTCTGCTATTGCCTTTATAACTCCGAGCGTCTCATCACTTGATGACCTTGGTTGATGGTGAAGCTGACTGATCGATGTCGTCTGAACTTGATGTAGATACCGGATTCTGGATGCAAAGTGATCAATGAGACATAGTATTACGCTTTATCCCTAATTTTTGCCTGGACCGCCCTTTCGGGTTTTCAGTCCACCGGGATACCCATTTTTGCCCAAGCCGCCTTTTCAGGTTTTCGACTTGCCGGGTGTACAGATTTTTTTCATTTCATCCCTTCATTTTGCCCGAACCCTTTTGGTTCGACGGGAAGCCCTAATTTTTGCCTAGGCATGTCAGCCTAGCGGGTCTTTTTTATGCGTAGTATCTTTTTACTATGTCTGCATTGGCGGGGTGAGGAAGGTCGTCACCATCCATATTGGTTAATATCATTGCTCCTCCTGAGAACACATGTTTAACCAAAAATGGCCCTTCGTACGTAGGGGTCCATTTGCCCCTTGGATCACTCTGAGGAAGGATGATTCTCTTGATTACCAGATCCCCAACTTGATATTCCTGTGGTCTGACCTTTTTGTTAAATGCCCTGATCATTCGTTTCTGATATGTTTGACCATGGCAGATAGCAGCAAGTCTCTTTTCATCAATGAGGTTGAGTTGATCAAGTCGTGTCTGGATCCAATCATCTTCGTTCAGATTTGCATCCTTCATTATCCGGAGAGAGGGTATTTGTACTTCGATCGGCAAGACTGCTTCCATGCCATAAACCAGAGAGAAAGGAGTTGCCCCGGTTGACGTCCTAGCTGAGGTACGGTACCCATGTAGAGCGAACGGTAACATCTCGTGCCAATCTTTATAAGTCACGGTCATTTTCTGCACGATCTTCTTGATGTTCTTATTTGCTGCTTCTACAGCCCCATTCATCTTCGGTCTGTAAGGAGAAGAATTGTGGTGCTGTATCTTGAACTGTTCGCAGAGCTCAGCGATCATCTTGTTGTTCAGATTGGTACCGTTGTCTGTAATAATTCGCTCAGGGACGCCGTATCGACAGATCAGGTTATGCCGAATGAACCGTGCCACAACAGTCTTGGTTACCGTAGCATAGGAAGCTGCTTCGACCCACTTCGTAAAATAATCAATCGCCACTAGGATGAAGCGATGTCCATTAGATGCTGTAGGTTTAATCTCGCCGATCATGTCTATGCCCCACATTGCAAACGGCCAAGGTGCAGTCAGAACATTCAGGGGAACCGGAGGAACATGCACCTTATCTGCATAGATCTGGCACTTGTGGCATGTCCTGGAGTGTTGATAGCAGTCAGCTTCCATTGTGGACCAGTAATATCCTGCCCGTAGGATCTTCTTAGCCATAGTGTGTCCACTGGAATGCGTACCAAAGGTCCCTTCATGTAGCTCTTCCATGATCCTTTCTGCTTCAGTCTTATCCACACAACGCAGTAAGGTTGAATCATGGTTTCGCTTGTACAAGATGCCGTTGCTAAGGAAGAACTTGGCTGCAAACCTCCTCAGGAATTTCTTATCATTGATAGAGGCACCTTCAGGGTATTCCTGAGCTTCCAGATATCTCTTCACTTCGTGGTACCAAGGCTTCTCAGTCACCAATTCAGTTTCGAGATCACAACAGTATGCCGGTTCGTCCAGTTTCCAGATGATTATCCGGGGAGCCTCATTATCCCATTTAACTTTGAACATAGAAGACATTGTAGCTAACGCGTCCGCTAACTGATTCTCTTCCCTTGGAAAGTGCTCAAAGGTTATCTCTGTGAAGTGGGGGATCAGGGTCAACACACATTCTCTGTAAGGGATCAGGTTTGGATGTTTCGTATCCCACTCTCCTTTGATCTGATTGATCACAAGAGCGGAATCTCCGAAGACACTTAGAAATTTGATCCTTAGGTCGATCACAGCTTGAAGACCCATGATGCACGCCTCATACTCCGCCATGTTGTTGGTACAGTTGAAACATAGCCGGGCAGTGAGTGGAGTATGAGTACCTTGTGGAGATATGATTATGGCGCCGATACCATTACCCAAAGCATTGGAGGCTCCGTCAAAGTGCATAGACCATCGGGATCCTGGTTCGGGTCCTTCATCTGGTCCAGGCACTTCACAATCTGTTACTATCATGATGCTTTCATCCGGAAACTCGAAGTTCATTGATTGATAGTCATCTACAGCTTGATGTGCCAGGTGGTCTGCCAATACACTTCCCTTGATGGCTTTCTGGGTTGTGTACTGAATGTCGTATTCCGTCAAGATCATCTGCCATCTTGCAATCCTCCCAGACAGAGCAGGCTTTTTGAATATGTACTTTATGGGATCCATCTTTGAGATCAACAAGGTAGTATGAGTCAGCATATACTGTCTCAGCCGGCGAGTGGCCCATACCAAAGCGCAGCAAGTTTTCTCAAGAAGTGAGTATCGGGTCTCACAGTCGGTAAACTTTTTGCTAAGGTAATAAATGGCATGCTCTTTTCGGCCAGACTCGTCATGCTGCCCCAGCACACACCCCATTGAACTGTCAAGCACTGTCAGGTATAGTATCAGAGGTCTCCCTTCAACCGGTGGCATAAGGATAGGTGGTTCTTGGAGATACTCTTTGATTCTATCGAAAGCAGCCTGACATTCGTCGTTCCAACGTACTACCTGATCTTTCTTCAGCAGCTTGAAGATTGGCTCACAGGTAGCAGTCAGATGTGAGATGAATCGAGTGATGTAATTCAGGCGTCCTAAAAAGCCTCTGACTTCCTTCTCTGTCCTAGGAACTGGCATCTCTTGAATAGCTTTGACCTTAGCAGGGTCCACTTGAATTCCTTTATCACTGACCACGAAGCCTAGCAACTTCCCAGATCTTACCCCGAAGGTGCACTTGTTCGGGTTCAATCTCAGCTTGTATAGTTTCAACCGGTCAAACAACTTTTGCAGATGATCTAGATGCTCTTCCTCAGTCTGGGACCTCGCGATCATGTCGTCCACATACACTTCTATCTCATGATGGATCATGTCATGAAATAAGGCAACCATGGCACGTTGGTAGGTTGCCCCAGCGTTCTTTAATCCAAAAGGCATGACCTTGTAACAGAAGGTGCCCCACTGAGTGACAAATGTAGTCTTTTCCATGTCTTCAGGTGCCATCTTGATCTGATTGTAACCTGAGAAACCATCCATGAAAGAGAACACTTTGTGCTGAGCTGTGTTATCAACAAGGACATCAATGTGAGGTAAGGGGAAATCATCTTTGGGGCTGGCCCTGTTCAGATCCCTATAATCGACGCACATTCTGACCTTACCGTCCTTCTTAGGTACCGACACTACATTAGCAACCCACTGGGGGTAAGAAGTAACTGCAAGGAACCCCACATCAAACTGTTTCATAACCTCGGCTTTAATCTTCTCGGACATCTCTGGACGCATCCGACGGACCTTTTGCTTAACTGGAGGGCAGTCTTCCTTAGTTGGCAAATGATGGACCACAATGTCGGTATCCAACCCGGGCATGTCTTCGTAGGACCAAGCAAAGATCTCCATATAATCATGCAACATCTTGGTTAACCGTCGCTTCACGCTGAGCTCTAGGTTGGCACCAATCTTTACCTCTTTCCTGTCTGTCTCAGTACCCAAGTTTATTGTTTCCACTGGCTCTTCATGGGGTTGAATTGCCCTCTCTTCCTGAAGCAACAGTCTTGCAAGCTCGCCAGGCACTTCGCAATCATCTTCACCTTCGTCTTCGGCTAAGTTGATCGGATTTTCGAAGTCATAATTGGCAGTAGCAGAGTTGTTATCAGTGAAATCCAGAGTGGATTGGAACCTGTATGAGTGAGTGTGTGTGTAAATACAACTGTTTTGAAAATTATGTGAAGGAAAAGAAAGACAGAAAAGGAACACAATATTTGCAATGCGAAAAATACGTCCAAGATTTTCATTCATGATATATGAAATGACAGTTTGTATGCCCTCACAAATAGAACCACGGTGCCTCGGGTAAGACACCGGGCCATAGAGTTTATCATTGTTTATTACAAAATAACGAAACAAAGAAATTTATTACTGCGTCACAAAGGTAACAGGAGTATGATCCTTAGCAATCCAGTTGTTCAATCCGCCTTCGGTCGTCGGATAGATCCAGCTATTAAATTCCGCTTCATCCACTTCGTTGTCTTCCCCGACCGCATTCACTCCTGAACTTTTAATAAATACCGGAGGTCTTCCGATCTTCGCTTTCCTCATATCTCTCTGACCTTCTGTGGTAAAACCCAGCCCAAGTTTATCAGTCTTCTGAGTAAAGTCTGGAAGTCTGCCCCAGTCGGCACATTCACCCTTCTGAACCACAGCCCGGGCATCCTTCAGGGAAGCCATCTTCAAAGGACCACTTTCTTCTGTTGCTGTTGCTGCAATTGGAAACACCTCCTCGAAATGTTGAAAGGGAGTTTCAATAAACTCCCCATCCATCTCAATGTACCTGAAGGAGTTCAGGTGGCTCACCATATATTCCTCCTCTCCTTGCACAGTGACAATCTTCCCTCTGACGGGGTACTTCAGCTTCTGATGCAAGGTAGAGGTCACTGCCCCAGCCTTATGTATCCACGGTCGACCCAATAGACAAGAGTAAGATGGACGGATATCCATCACGTAAAAAGTGGAATCGAACACTTGAGAGCCCACACGAATCGGAATGTCAACCTCTCCATGAACCATCCTCTTTGAACCATCAAAGGCCCTGACGATGATATTGCTGGGTTTTAATTCCAGTCCTTCACAATCTAGACGGTCCAGAGCCTTCTTGGGTAGCACATTCAAAGATGACCCAGTATCCACCAACACATGTGCCAAGGTAGTGCCTCTGCATTCAATAGAGACATGCAGAGCATCATTATGGTCTCTTCCCTTTGCGGTCAAGTCAGCGTCTGAGAAACCCAAGCCATTGTCTGCCGTTAGACTTGCCACGCAATCAGTGAACTGGACTGCAGAGGTTTCATGTGGCACATGGGCCGTCTTGAGGAACGAGATCAAGGCCTTAGCATGGGCCTCAGAACACAGCAATAAAGAGAGCATGGAGATTTTGGAGGGCGTGTGCCCAAGCTGTTCCACAACATTAAAGTCGCTCTTCTTTATAATCTTCAGGATCTCCTCCATCTCTTGTGGGGAGGCCTCAGCAGCTATGGGTACGGGTGCCTCCATCTGGGCAGGCTCAACTTCAATTCCTTTGCCCCGAGCATTGGATGACTCGGCAGCAGGAGAAACAATCGGATCAGCAGCAGGAACAGGTATACTTGCAGGGGTTATGAGAAGTGGTCTTCGGGCAGCAGGCGGTGCAATATCAGGCGAGAAGAGCCTGCCACTGCGGGTAACCTTGGCCGGGCCAGTGATGTCACAAATGCTAGCGCCAGCGTTGAATTCTTGTTTAATCCCGTTTACATATACATCTGCCCCATAATGCCAGGGGACAGCTTTATCAGATACATAGGGCAGGGGCCCCGGAACAGTGATGATAACAGGTGCAACGGTCATGATTTGAACGGGCTTCTTCGGGAGAGCCGGGATTGGATTATTGAAGATAGTTACCACAGAAACTTCTTCCATCGGAACCAACTGAACAGCAGACTTCTTAAACAGGATCTCCTTGCTATCCATTAGGCTTTGGATGCCTAATTTTAGCAAGGGACAACCAGATAGAGACACAGCACAGAACAGGCAACCCTCACTGCAACCCGTAAATAAACCGGCCAGCAGCAGGTTCTTTTTGACAGTCTTCAGAGGAGTGGCTAGATCATCCACAGAAATGGCATAAACATCTTCATCTATAGCATTTACCCCATGCTGAGGCATAGGAGCAGTAACTACATTCGGCTTCGCAGGCATTTCGAACTGTATCTCCTTTGCGTCGATAAGGTCTTGCACCTTATTCTTTAACGCCCAACAGTCATCAGTAGAGTGCCCCGGGCTATCTGAATGGTAAGCACAACGAGCATTCGGGTTGTACTTGGGGGATGCAATATTGGGGAACTTAGGAGCCTCCCTGACAGTCACCAAGTTGGTCGAGAGCAACTGTGGCAGGATCTGCGACAAAGTCATGCTTACGAGGGTGAATTCTCTCCGGGGTCTTTCAACCTTCTGAGGATTGTTTGGCCGAGGAGCGGCAGCAGGTTTAGCAATCATTACCGCACTGACAGATTGGCGGTGCTCATGTCTATCTGATTTCCTGGAACCATATACGGCACTAGACTCCTTCTTGAAGGGTTTCTTCTCAGAACTAGATGACGCACCCTTCGGAATTTTTCCAGATTTTAACCCAGCTTCAATCCTTTCTCCAGTCAAGATTAGATCAGTGAACCCAGCAGAAGAATTCCCAATGAGATGGTTGAAAAACGGCCCAGATAGGGTCCCCAAGAACATGTCTACCAACTCCCGATCAGTCAATGGTGGATGTACCCTGCCAGCCAGGTCTCTCCACTTCTGAGCGTACTCCTTAAAACCTTCGCTTGCACCTAACGACATACCCTGAAGTTGGGTACGTGTGGGGGCAAGGTCGGCATTATATTGATACTGCTTATAGAAAGCAGTAGCCAACTCCTCCCAGTTACGAACCTTGGTCCCATCCAGCTGATAGAACCATTCGAGATGAGTCCCTGAAAGACTCTCCTGGAAGAAGTGGATCCATAAATTCTTATACGCAGAGTACGGCTGAATTTTCCGAACATAGGACCTTAGATGCAGCTTGGGACAAGATGCCCCGTCATACTTAGAGAAGGAGGGTGCTTTGAACTTGTGAGGGATGATCACACCAGTTGACAAACCCAGATCTCCGAAATCCAGCCCAGGTACCTGTTGAACCTCCATAGCCTTCAACCTGTCCTCCAATTGCTTATATCTGTCGTCTGCAGGAGGGTACTGCTCTTCATCAAAATCTGTCTCGTTGTCGGAGATTACCGGACTAGGGACCTTTACTTCTGCCTGAGAAGGACTCTTGCCAACAGAAGAACCAGCCTCTTCATGCTGCAGAGTATTGCCAAACCTTCGGCCCGAGTTGAACAGAACAGTTCTTCTCTTCTTCTTCTTCTCCTTCTTCAGGAGCATAACCTTCAGTTCTTCTTGGCCTTGAGCTAGACCCTTGATTAATTCTTGAAACTGCGCATTCTGCGCCTGAAGAGCCTTGATTGATGTCTCGGTTGATGCAGATTCGGGATTCATGATGCTGAAATAAACAGCGAAGAACTGTAAGCAACCTGAAAAGGGGAAAAACCTGCTATGCACATGATGTATGAAATGCGTATGCAATGCATTCAAGGGTTCGAAAGTTCAAATTTGTTGTAGACAAAAAGGAACACACGTTATCATTAAGGAAATCATTGTTTAATACATCAAGGCCTCATGGGCAAAAGTACAAAAGTCAAATCAATCCCAAAATACACTGCGCATCCTCTTCGGAGCTATGTAGGTGTTGAGATTCCTCTCCTCATGCAACAGGCGGGTGAGCTCCAAGACCTTCTTTTCACTGGCATGCAGACTAGTCTCAAGAGAATTCCTTTCCTCCTTAAGCTGGATCCAGCTCTTCTGCATCTCTTCCCAGGATGTGGGCATATCAGGGTGCTGAATAATGTGGGACACTTCCCCTTCCAAGACTGGTTCTTTGATTACTGGGAGCATGTGAGGATAAGGCATCACTAACTTCTGAGAGCGGGCGCGTACCCACTTGAGATAAGGCTCCAAAGGGATGGAGTTCCTGTGCCCCAGTGTCTTGCTGTCTATCCTACTGGGCATCCTCCAAGCTCTGATAAATCTCTGGCGAAGTCCTTGAGTATCATTGTCGAAGTCAAAAACTATGTCAGGAATTAACATGTCATGAGGACCATCCCTCCGAGCATAACCAAACTGTCTCCAAGCCAGGAATGGGCTATAAGTAATACCTCCTCTGATTCCAAGTAAAGGAACATTAGGGTACTCCCCGCAACGATCAATGATAGTGACATCTTCTCTGGACCTAGGGCACCAATGTATATCTGCATGTGTAAGAGTCATCAACCGTTGTGACCATCTCAAACCCCGCTCATTCTTCAAAACTGATTGTGGAAGATGCGAAATAAACCACCTTCCCAGGAGAGGAGTGCAACACATAAGGACACCTCTTTTTCTCATGGTTCGAGTGTAACATGAGTGAAGGATGTCCCCCAGCAATGTAGGTATGGGATTCCTGGACATAAAGATCTGGACAACACTGATATCAATAAGCTGATCTGGGTTAGGGAACAACACCAAACCATAGACAAGGAGGGCCACAATCTCTTCAAAAGCTTGCAAGTCAAGGGAGTTCCAACATTCATGGGCCTTTTCAAACAGAAACCTGGCTAAGAACCCTTTGATACCACTCCTAACTTCCCAATGTCCCTTGAGGTCAGATGACTGTAGGTGCAAGGCTTTAGCAATATCTTCAAGCTTAGGTTCCTTTTCTGTACCGTTGAAGGGTAGCTGATCAAGGATAGGGATCTTCAGGAGCCGGGAGAACTCCTCCAATGTAGGTACCAACTGATAGTCCAAGAAGGTAAAACAGTGATGCAGAGGATCAAAGAACTGG
The DNA here is from genome assembly GCA_948472305.1 of Vicia faba. Lineage (NCBI taxonomy): Eukaryota > Viridiplantae > Streptophyta > Magnoliopsida > Fabales > Fabaceae > Vicia > Vicia faba. Next base: position 1,433,019,220 of record OX451741.1, on the reverse strand, counting down.
AACAGGACCTTTATCATATCTTCCTCAATGTTGGTGTTGACCAAGCTGATGAGGCTTCCATGTCTTTCACTGAATGAAGAGTTCTTAGGAATCCTGGATATAAGCTCCTTAAGCTGAGGAGGTACCCTTACAAGACTGACTTGAATTGTCTTTCTACGAACAGTTTCCATGTCCTACAAAACAAGAACAAAGATGAAAATTCGAACCCCTGAAATGGTTAGTCAATGCATATGATGCTGGATGATGTCATGATGCTATGATTAAACACACCACAGATATTTACAAAGACAAACATGTAAGGCACACAAGGCACACAAGACAAGCCCTTAAGGTTTAAGGCCAGCATGGGGTCTGGGTAGTACCCTCTTGAAGTTGGTGGGTTCAACCTGTCCTAATCAAAGTAACCGGGTTCTAAGGTTCCCAATATCACGGGATTGCTTTCATTGTTCATCGTTTCGATTTAGCCACTGAACTGGCGACCGAAATATTCCAGGAAAGCAACCCTCAATTGAGTGTAGTATCGAGTATCAACCAACCTCGGACTGCACCAAAGTCAGTTATCTCACTACTCTAAAGAGGCCAAGATAGTTCAATTAAGGTTCCTAAGGTCTGTTGATGCTTCACGACACCACGCGGAGGCCCCGTACTCTCCTTGACTGAACTCAAGGGTTACCGGTACACACCAAAGTGCCACATCAATGTAGCAGACTGTTTCAACCATGTCGGTATACCCCGCACAGTTCCCTCACAGCCTTGTTGCTACTTTCTAAGAAAGGTATCCCCAGATCCGGGTTAGGATCTATAGAACTCCCAAGACAGTACCCACAATAATAAAGCAAGCAAGGAAGACAATTGAAAACACAGTGATCTTAATCCTAAGGTACACCCCACTTTATAAGTTTAGTCCCCAGCAGAGTCGCCAGTTCTGTGATCGGTGGATCTGGAACTGAATGTTTAACGCTGGTTCGCGAAATGTCGCAGAAGCAAGAGTCGCCACCGTCTTTTATTTTCTCCAAATGGAAAGGACAAAAGCACAGAAAAATTCCTTATAGAGATTGCTCTCGGTTCGGGAGGTAGGTTATAGAAAGGGAAGGTGTTAGCACCCTTTCTATCCATGGTTATCCATGGGCTCTTAGATACTTGCTCACTTGTGTTTTCAAAATTGTTTTGCTTTTCAATTGTGGGTTTTAAAAAGTTTCGTTTAAAGATTTCAGATCGACTCTTGTGTCAGAGTGTTTGAAAAATTGTTTTGAAAGCTTTTGAAAAGTGTCGGTGTGAAAAGATTTTTGATTTGTTTGAATTTAGAGCAAGTATTTAGAGTCGTCTACCTACCCTAAGGAATTCGTCTGTGTAAATGTCCTTTAAAGTAGTGCCATCCCACCATTGAGAGGTAGGTAGCACCAACGTTGGAGGTGTTCGGGTCAATTCGAGTTTGTAGGGACATGGTGATCACCAGAGCAATGGGAAGACACCTTAGAAGCTACCCTCATGCCAGGTTCCCGGATCATGAGGACTTACTAAGACATCCTCTACTCGACGATCACCTTTCGAGGCAAGGCAACAGTGAGGCGTACCCTAGGGGTGGTGTGTGCGATTCGTGTGTCGTTTTCATTTGTATTTGTCTTGTCATGTTAAAGTGTTCTACGCTTGTTTTTATTATGGCCATTCATTCTTGCATGCTTTGTTTAACAGTTAAGATATTTGCGGGAAAAGTAAATCTAAAGCTATTACAAATGGCGCGGGTCCACATCGCCAAAATTAAACCGGACCCGATTTGACGGAAAATAAAGAAAATTAAAAGTGCGAGAAGTGATTTTTACATGGCTTTGGGAGAGGTACATAAATAATTAAATGAAATAAAATAAATATGCGAAATTAAATCGAAACGAGGGCGTTGGACCCTTTTGCAAAAATTAAATTAATAAGGAATTAAAATTAAAATTAAAAGAAAATGTTTTTTTTTGGTATTTTTATGTTTTTTAAGATTTAATAGAAAAAGAATTAATTAAAACTAAAATAAAATGTTAAACCTAGTTCTAACTATTTTTTAAGTTATTAAGAAAAATATTAAAGTTTTTTAACCTAAATGAAACCTAAGTTATTTTCATGCAAATTTAATTATATAAAAAAATAAAATAAATATTATTATTGTGAAAAAGAAATATTAAAAAAGAATAAAAATTAACTAAACCTAATTCTACATTTTTTTAGATTTTTTTATCAAAAGAATTAATATTGCAACCTAAATTAAAACTAAATTTATTTACATACAATTTATTTGTAAGAAAATATTAAAATAAAATACTTATTATATTTTTGTCTTTTCTGATTTTTTTATGATGTTTTCGTATTTTGTTAAAAAATAATTAGTTAAATCAAAACAATAAAGTAAATAAAATAACAATTGAAAACAAAATAAAAAAAGAAAATTGCAAACCAGGGGGGGTGGAAGTCCCAATATGGAGGTTTTGATTGTGAAATTCTGGCCCAGCAAGCTTTGATCCATTTGACTTTTCTGAATAGCACGTTGAAGCGTGGACCAGGGTACAACGTGCTCTTTAGATCTGCGCCTTTGGTTTGATCTTCAGGGGCACGTGGACGTCTTGATTATGGTGGTGTATCATGCGCTCCACCTTTGAAATTGCATAGGAACATGTTTTGCAAAATATTATAGAAATAAACGTAGACCTGGGACTCGAACCCAGGTCATGAACATTGCAAGCGTGTGTACCTGCCACTGAGCCATTCCAATTTCATTTAATATATAATAGCAACTAAATAATATAAAAGGAAACCAAGGAGTTAGTTGGTAGCGCGCGAAATTTCAAACCGTCCAACCATTGATGGCCACGAGTTCGTCTTCTTCACTTTTCCTGAAACATAAACAATGAGCAACGGTTTTCTATGCGTTGCCTAAGACATGCTATTAGAAAATAGCGATTAGGTCATGTGGCCTTATAAATTAGGCGCGAATACGTTAATCTCTTCGTCCAAGCTCCCTGAATCCATCCATGGCATTGTGGTGGTCGAATTTTACGTTATTAGGAAACCCCTAATTGGGAGCCCAAGAAACCCTAGACTGCATCAATGGCAAAATCACGTATATAGCACAAAAACGCAATTAATTTGCATGGTTAGTTTCAGAAGCTCATAACAAACATGAATCAATGAATAAAAATTGCAAAGTATGCATAAATCATGATGCACGATTCTGAAAATTTCTTGACACAGTTTGCATTCGTGTTACCAATTCTTGGAGTTTGAATGAATGTTTTTGATTGGAATACGTCAAGTGATGCTTGAGGAAGCTATTGAAATCGTTTTTGTGCCTTGAATCGCCCTGTAAAGATGATTTCAGTTTTGACTTTTTTCACCAAAATTTCAAGTTTGTTCTTTTTTCTTCTGCGCAGCTTAGTGTCTATCATCATTAGGGTTATGATCATGCTTATATACTGAGTGCATTAGGTCAAAAAATTCAATCAAATCTCTTGTAATTCATTGTTTTGAATATTGGATTTCTTAAGATCTTTTCCATATCTTTTTCACATGTTTTTTGTATCAATTAGCATCCAATCAAGCCAAATCTTTCCATAATTGTACAAGCATGAAATATTGAGTCCAAAACATGTATAAAAAGATTGGTTAGGGTGGATTAAATATTTTTCATATATTTTAAATGATTTAAGTGAATTAATATGAATAAAAATTCAAATAAATAAATAAAAAATGAGAAAATACTTCCCTTTGGGCCAAGTGGTCGTGCACATGCTTGGAATGATGAATCATGGAAGAAAAATGGGCCCATTAGCATTTTTAGGTCATTTGAATCAATGTTGACTTTTCAAAATATCCAAAAATTTCCCAACTTCCACAAGGCATAACTTGCTCAAGTTTTAAGCGTTTCTCATGTTCTTTGACATTTTGGAAAGGTCTTTGAGTCCTCTAACCAATGTCTTTGGTCCCATGTCATTTTGATTTACCAATCTCAAGTTATGGCCTTTGACTTAAAGTCCCTTTTTGTTGACTTTTGAAAATGACCTATAATGTTGAAATTGATAACTTTTTATGAGAGCATTTATTGGACTTGAAGTATGAAGATGAGTTGTAGGAAATGTCTTTCTCTTCAAAATGAGCTTTGGATGGAATTTTTCTGATAATCCATGTGAAAGTTATGCCCTGGTCAATTTCAGTTGACTTTTTCAGCTGTCCAAATAAGGAAACTTTTGCATCTTGATGATTTTCTGAGCCAAATTTTGAGAATCATGATCAAGCATTGATCAAATGATGTTTGTGGCTTCAAAATGATATGTTGACCAAAAATTTGAACTTTTGACTGCCAAATGACCATTTTGCCCCTACAGTTGACTGTAGTGCAATTTAGGGTTTTGACTGTGCAATTTTGAGCTGAATGCCTTGAAACTTGATATGAGGATACTTGACCATATTTGTAGGCATATGAGACTTGATTGGGCCTTTGAAAACTTCCTTTCCTTGATCAGCACACAAACCCTAGTTTTGACTGTATAGGGGACCTTTGCATTGTGTAACCCTTGGGGAATTTTGCAGCTTGACTTGGCAATTTCTTGGAGAATATGGGAGGGAAAATTTTGGGGTGCAACACATGTCTATACATCATATTTGAAATTCCTGAAGAAGCTGATATATATTTTTGAAGACTCCACAAACATCTTATTTTTTCTTTTTCTATAGATATCCCAGGATATTTTAGAAAACAAAATCATCAATAACACATACATGCCTCTATCCACTAAGACCCTTACCAACACTAGCTTTAAAAGTTACATAAAAGGAAGTTCTAGACTAAGTCAATAGTCAGATGTTGCAGCTTCTAGTGTGACATATTTACTTCATCTTCCTTGAACATCAAGCATGAGGATAAAAAAATAAATACTTGTGGTATCCACATATATCAATTATTCTAAAATCCCCTCATTAGAACTTCACCCCTCTCAATGGGGAACAAAAATTCTTTCTTATTACATTTTACCTTCAGACCTTGATCACACAGTTGACTTATGTTTATAACAATAGTCATCAGTCATTTAGTAAGAGGGATATGATCAGAACATAAGGAATCATGTATACTTCAGTTTTCCAAAACTCATAATCTCATATTTTGACACCATAATCATAGATGATAGGGTGATACATTAATTCCACCAGAGTTACCTTTACTCCAGTTATATGTCTAGAACAACCAATGCCAAAATATTAAACTTCTTAGTTGGAGTTTTAAAAAAGATAAGAGAAATAAGGCAATTATCACCTCCTTGAGTTTTAACCACTGCTTGGTTAACCACTGCTGAGTTGAACCTTTGGAATAGCCATCCAAATAGACACAAAAAAGCCTGTTATGATCAACAATTTTTAGAAGAAACATTTTCAGTGCAAGTATTTACCTTTAGCTTGAGTATTATGATGTCTGACACAATGTTGAGACATTTAGATTGATATCCTTGATTTAACTTTCCTTTTGATAGAAAAATCCTTTTGTCACTTGATTTTTCTCTTGCTAGTTAGCTTGAAAACCCTATCCCTTTAGGCTTCCAATCATCTTCTCTCTTGAGAAAAACTCCTCCAGTAGATCTGAACTAACCTTACAGACTTGATCATGATACCAAGTTTGTAAATCAACTAAAATACCTCATATTGTAGGTTATAAATGGTAGATAAACATCCTTCCTATATAGACAGTAGGTAAGAAGTAGTTACCTCCTATGTCCTTCCTTTTTGACAGTCTTCTTCAATTTTGGTGAACAATACCTTGCAAGAAGTAGTTAGCACATTATGAGATAGTTCTTCACTACATGAGTCTACAATAGAATCTCACCTTCCTATTTTTGACAGGATTACTCCCCTCATTAAACCAAGACATAGAAAACCCTTTCAGATGGTTCTTGAGATAAATAAGACATTTCAAAAAAATCAAAGACCTTCACATCATTTATGGATTTTTCTTGAGCATCATAGAACTTGTTGATGTCAGAATGAATGTTTTGGACATTTTTTATAGACATTCTGTCTATTCTCCTCAAGACCTGAATAAATTGCCTCCCAGGAAATTGAGAAACCCTTCATCAGAAATCTGAAAACAAGTTCCTAAAATTTGGAAACAAAAGTCATGCTTTTGTTTTTCTTCAATAGTTGTAAATCCCATGTCAAATCTCTTGAATAAAGACCTTAAAATCTTCTTCTTGATCAACCTTTCTTCTGATCTCTTTTATTACAAAACACTTAGATGTGCCTTTATGAGTGGACTTGATAATTTCCCAAGTATCTTTGGCTACAATACAAGTGATAATGATTCTGAACAAAAACTTATTAATTCCATTGATTATGGTATTGACAACTTCAAAGTTATAGAGAACCAACTCATACTCTTCCCTTAAATCTCCTTAGCACTAGGATTCTGTCAATCCTGACAAATTTCAAAGTCCTGCTATCCATTGACATCAAGAATGCTATCATTTTGTCCTTCCAAAATACTAGTAGTACCATAAAGTTCTCCTTGAAACTCACTTAATAATAGACCAGGGTGCCTGCTCTGATGCCAATTGAAATTCTGGCACTTACAACACATGTTAATACTGATGACTCAACATCAGAACATAATGTCAAGATAGATCTTACGACATTTGTTCCTGATACATTAATATTAAACTATAAAATAAATTGCAGAATGATAAATAACACAACAGATTGTTAACCCAGTTTGATGCAACGTCACCTATATGTGGGCTACCAAGCCAGAAAGGAAATTCACTATGATAATATTAGTTCAAAGTATAAACAGTCTCAGTTTATAACTTCTCGCCTAATCCTTACCTTGTTAAACTTCTACCTAGAAATCACCATCTAGATATGAGATCCCCCTCTCACTTCCAATCACAACAATGATACCTACAGTCACAAACCTTGTGACTAGAATAAAAACCAAATAGAAGATTACACTTCTAATATAATAATACTTAGTCTTGCTTAAAAGCTTCAACCAATAACAATACTAAACTCTATCCTTAAAATCTTAAAGAGTAAGAACAATAACTTGATAAACAATCAAGTAACAATCAGTCTACCACAATATATCAAAAGATATATGGGTGACTTACAAAAACACAAGAGACTCTCAAAACCTAAGACTTGAGACTTCCTCTAATTTTACAATAGTGAAAAGTTAAATTACATTAGGTCTAGGGTTCTCTTTAAATACTCCTCAGTAATCCATGGGCTTCGAAATCTTCACCAATATATTTCTTGATCCACAAACTGAAGGCTGCACCAATTATGCAGAAAAATCTCCTTAAATCTTGGAACAAATCTTCAAGTTTCCTAAATTGTGTCAACATCCAATTTTAGAAACTTTACTGTTGTTGGAGATTTGATTTACTTGTTCTAGATTAAATCTTCTTGACCTGCGTAAATATCTGTAATATGGCTAGCTGTAATTTCGATGCTCCAACAAATTGAGGATTCGAGGTGAATCCGAAGGACCAATGTTGGGATAATGAGACTTATTCCAAGATGAAGTGATAAAAGGAACTTTTAGACCGAGTCTCCACTAAGTTAAAGCAATTCAAGGAGAAAGACTTAGCAATCTTTCTAAAGATACTCGAGGAGAGTTTGACAAAAATTTAAATAAGGCTATAACTGATTTTAGCGCTCATTTTATCTTTGAAAAAGAGACACGTGGAAGCCTGTGAAATGCTAAAGACATGCAAACAAGGACGTGTCATCCTCTAAGAAGAAGACCGTTCATGGTAGTTAGTTTAGAATTATTATATAAAGGAGTTTTTATGTTAGAATTTTGTGTGTTCACTTCTTTGTACAAATTACTCAAAATAACTCAAAGTACCAAGTGTTCGAGAAACGAGTTACTAAGAATGTACGTATGAAGCACCAGTTTTACGTTCAATGTTATTCCTTTTTAATTGAAATCCTTTACATTTCTTTTAAGTTTAAATCGAAATTGCTTTACATTCCAATCTTTATTTTAAAGAACTTTATTACTACTTTCAAAATCACAATCTCTGTCGAAGAGATTGATGTCCAGAAAACATAGAAAACAAAATATACACTATTGTCCTAGGATCAATCTAGTCGATCCTGTAAGTAACCAGAATCTCTAGGATTCAGAAGACTAGCGGCTGTTTACTAAATTTCACAATAAAAATATTGGAACACCTAGTGGGACTCAATGTCTATTTTGTTAAAAAAAATATTTTGAAAATTTGTCACTATTTTTTCATACAAATAGTTTCTTCGTTAACATTGATGCATGAGATTAAGAAGTTGTAGAATAGCCATAACTAATGAATTATTATCAAAAGAAAATACGTTATAAAAATGGTGAACCCACCAAGCAATAATGGAGAACAACCAACCCCTTCGAGAGGGGAAATACGACTGCAGCTTCTATAACTTAATCGATACATGTTCAAGCAAGTACGACAGGAATACCGACGAACACTTATAGCAGACCAGTTATGTCCCTAGTGCAAACACAAGGTTCCCTAGCGACCCCAAGACCACCAGGGACGAACAATTTCAAATATTTTGCATCCGGATTCATAATGCCAATGGATGGTCGTGAACAGATTTATGGCATGCCAACAACAATGATGGCAAGTCTAAACAATAGTACATCAATGTTCCCTGATCCACGAGTGTCAACGTTTTGGCCACTACAAGGATCAGGATCAAGTATCAATAATAAGGGACAAAATTTCCCACACCTAGGATTCACTGCCCAATTACCTACCATTAAAATGAATTTTGTAGTGCCGTTTCAACAACAGATGGATGAAAGAAATCATGAAATGGTTGGTGTCTTAGCCAAACAAATGGGTACAATTTTCAACTCTCTGATCCAAAGTGCTACCCAAACTAACCAACAGAATGCACAGAAGAATAAGCAACTAGCAGCGCTAATGGCGCAAATTAGATATTTCTTTGGGGCCCTCTAGGCCCCAGTTCGACAAACTCGTCGAAAATGGTTGAGAGAAAACTAGGAGATGGTTGTCGAAAAAGATCCGACCATTAACCAAGCGCAGCCAGTAGAGCAAAATATGGGCGAAGTGAACCAAGGGCAAAGAGTCGAACAACCTAGGATCGAACAAGAAATACCAAGGGAAGTTCAAGCCCAAGGGTAGTAATGGTTAATAGAAACCAGGATGCAAACGAAGTCCTTCATCGTGTTCGACATGATGAATTTGTAGGAGAAAATAATCTGGCAGCCATGGTCGAAAGGATAAGGGCTCAAAATAGGGTAAATATAGGCCTTCAAAGGCCAAACTATACTCCCCCCTTATTTGAATACGTTTTACAGACTGAATTACCAAGTGGATGGAAAGTCCTAAAATTCACCAAATTTTCTAGTGATACTAGTGAATCCATTGTCGAACTCATAGCCATGTATTTGACCGAGGCTGGGGATATAACAAATAATGAAAACCTAAGGATAAAATATTTTCTTAGTTCACTTACCAAAAATGATTTCACTTGGTTCACAAACCTCGCCGCAAGTTCTATCCATGATTGGACTCGTTTAGAAAGACTTTTCCAAGAACAGTTTTACATGGGTCAGTCGAAGATTAGTTTTAAAGAATTGGCTTGTATTAAGACTTTTCCAATTATTGAAGGCAAGGTGTTTCATTCAAGTTCAAGAAGAAGAATTAGTTGAAATGGCTGCGGGTGGATTAGACTACTCCATTAGAAAGATATTAGATACCCAATACATAAGAGACATGGCCTAGTTGGCAGACAGACTTCGACAGGTTGAGCATTTGAAGGCTGAAAAACCTAGGGCTAGCAAAAATAATAGAAGTGAAAGGGTAGCCTATGTCTAGATGGATGAAGATGAACCAGATGTGTAAAGTGACCCTCTAGGCTTCGACAAAAATGAAACATATTTGGCCGAATTAAAACAAGGGCCACCCTATTCATGCAAAGTTCTTGCTCCTTAAAATGGGAAAAATCCCGTCGAACAAGAAAAGAATGATAAGTTCCCAAAGAGAACAAACATATTCAATGTAATGAAGTGTGAAAAGATATTCGAATTGTTAGTCAAAGATGTACAAATGATAGTGCCACCTGCCGCTAAAATTCCTCCGTTAGAACAACGAAAGAAAAGAGGATTTTGTAAGTATCATAAATGTTTAGTCCATAAAACGTCATAATGTTTTCTTTTCAGGTATTTGGTGCAAATGAAATCTGAGATGGAAGACTTAAGTTCATGGAAAAGAACAAAGTGCAAATGAAAATTGATTCTGACCCGCTTCAAGTGGCTGACGCCCACTACACGTAAGCATCAAATATCAACATGATCGAAGTTGATGAAGACTTTGAAGACCATTCCACCAAGAATGAAACCACTAAGGGGGTTTCAATCAGAATGTCGAAGCAACAAAGAATAATGAAAGCCTCGGGTTGAAGTTGCACAGGTGCAGGGACACTGATGGTCCCAAGGTCGAAATCAACATGGTTGAACTTAGTGGGGAAGCAGTCATAGATGTTGATGAAGAAAGCATTCGAAGGGAAGAAAACCAAATGAAAGTGGCCTATCCCAAGGCCAATGAGAATCTACTGGATTTCCTTCTTCGTTGTGAAAAGAAGAATTATGAATCCCTAATGTGTCCAAGATGCAGTTCAATGTACGACAGAAAAGCAACTGAGAACATAGAGAGGGTTCGAATGGTTAGTCGGAAAGGGAACTAGAAAAATGATGGAGGCAGATTTTTGTTTGATAATAGAGGAATCCCTAAAAGATAACAGCAAGGAGGAAGGGACCTCCGGGAAAATAAACAAGCTTTATTCAAGCCTACTGCAGACACTTCAACAAATAAATGGGTAAAGCCTATAGAAAATAGAGCTCTTGGACAGGGAAAATGGCGAAGCTTTGAATTCGGGCGAGGCTCTCCGATTTCCTATCGAAAGGAGTTTTAAGTATCCTGACAACATGCTTATAAGTCTAAGAATTACAAGGGGAAGAACCCCATGTCAAGGTCTCTGGAGAAGATTCCAACAAAGGAAGAAAGTAGAGAGAAAAGCAACGGAGGCAGGAATGGTTGAATCCAACACCAACTAGCTTCCATCCACTGACAGGGTCGAAGAGAAAAAACTAGTGGGAAGGAAAATATTATCTCATAAGTGAGAAAATTCCAAAGGAAAGATGCCAGAGCAACCTCTTGATGAAGAGGATATGTTGACGGATGATTTCAACTCAGGTTCTGAGTCATCCCTCAATATCAATTATAATATTGTTTCCGTGTTGCCTTATGAGTATGATCGGGTGACTGAAGTCGAAGAGACTGAGGAAACTGATGAATCTAAAATGGCCAAACATAGGCTAGTATGAACAACGAAGTTGTCGAAGAACAAAATGATTTCATCGAAAGGCCATATGAGGGGATTAAGAACCATTTAAAGCCTCTATTTATAAGGGACAAAGTGGATGGTACTGGGGTCGACAAGATCCTAGTGGATGGTGGAGCAAAAATTAATTTAATGTCTCAGTTCATGTTAAAAAGAATAGGAATGTTCGATACAGACTTGAAGCCGCACAACATGGTATTATCGAATTATGAAGGGAAAATTGGCCACACCTTAGGTGTCATTCAGGTCAATCTAACAGTGGGTACAATCATCAGACCAACTATGTTTATGGTGATAGCTTTGAGAGCCAACTACAACTTACTCCTTGGAAGGGAGTGGATCCATGGCATCAGAGCAGTGCCATCCTCACACCACCAAAATATATCAATCTGGAGGGAAGGAATTATGGAAAACATCAGAGCATATCAAAGTTATTACATGGCTAAAGTTAACCATGTAGATAGACGTCACTTTGACATGAATTTGGAGAATATAGGGCCTTGCGGCTATGTAGATCATGTCTATTTGCCATCGAACAAAGCCCTTTATTTCCTCGACTTACACCCGACCCATGGGTTCCAATAGGACATGGAAATTATGGGAGAGGAAGAAGATATATAAGGTGTACCAGAACTTCAGCCAACTGGCTAGGGGGACGAAGATGATGATCATGTCTGAGTCCAACTTCGTGAAAAAGATTTCAGCTTATATGACTGAAAACAAACTAAAAGAGGCCTTTAAGGCTGAAGTAAAGTACATGGATGTCAAAGACAAATAAACTACAGTGCATCTAGAGGGACCTGATGTGGACTTTGATCCCAATCCACCCGAAAGATCATACATCGACGCAAAAAGCCCAAGGCTCGACGCCATTTATGACGACAAACGTTTAGGTTTCAAAAATGATCTGGTAGAAACTAATATCAAAATTCTAGCACATAATCCACTCAAAGAAATCAACTTGGGAGATGGAGAAGTGAAGAGGCCAACTCACATAAGTGCCAACCTTAATCCAAAACTCAAGATCGAAGTGATCTAATTGCTGAAGGAGTACATGGACTGCTTCGCATGGGATTATGATGAAATGCCTAGTTTAAACAGAGAATTAGTAGAACTGAAGCTGCCTAGCAAGCTTGGGAAGAAGCCCATCAAGAAAACTCAAAGGTGCTTCACACCAAAGATTTTGTTGATGGGCATGTTAAGTGTAAATTCATACGCACCACCAGGCATGTCAAATGGATTGCCAATATAGTTCATGTGATTAAAAAAAATGGAACTTTGAGGGTTTGCATTGACTTTCGAGACTTGAATGCTGCAACCCCAAAGGATGAATACCCTATCCCAATGGCTAAAATGTTGATAGATTCGTCTGCAGGCTTCGAATACCTTAGTATGCTTGGCGAGTATTCCGGGTATAATCAAATATTTATTGCTAACGAAGATATGCCAAAAATGGAATTTCATGGTCCAGGTTCCATCAGAACTTACAAATGGGTAGTCATGCCTTTCAGTTTAATAAATGCTAGGGAAACCTATCAAAGGGCGGTGAACTCTATTTTCCACGACTTCATCCAAACATTTATGCAGATTTATATTGATGATATTGTTATTAAGTTTGTATCAAGGAAGAATCATTTAGACCCCCTTCGACAATGATTCCAAAGAATGAGAAGGCATGGTTTGAAAATGAACCCCTTTAAATGTGCATTTTGTGTGTAGGCTGGGGACTTCTTAAGATTTCTAGTCCATAAGAAAGGAATTGAAATCAACCAAAATGGGACCAAAGCCATCATGGAGATGAAAGCTCCATCAACAAAAAAGGAATTGCAATCTTTGCTAGGAAATATCAACTTCTTGGGGAGGTTCATCTCAAACTTAAGCGACAAGGTTTAAGCCTTCTCTCCTCTTCTTAGAAAAAATAAGGAAGGTTTCAAATTGGGACAAGCGTAACAAGAAGATTTTGACAAAATTAAATACTATCTTGTACACCCCCCAATTCTTTCACCACCTTGTAGAAGTAGGAATATGAGACTGTACGTCTCTGCATCTGAAGCCACTATAGGGAGCATGCTTGCTCAAGAAGATAAAAATGGTGGCAAAAGAGCCATTTATTATATTAGTCGTGTCTTAAATGATGTAGGAACTAGATATAGTATGGTCGAAAAACTATGCATATGCTTATATTTCTCTTGTACAAAATTGAAGCATTATATAAAACCAGTTGATGTTTATGTTTCGTCTAATTTTGACATAGTTAAACATATGCTTTCAAAACCCATCTTGCATAGTAGAATTGGAAAATATGCATTAGCCTTAACTGAATATTCTCTGATTTACATGCCCTTAAAAGATATGAAAGGAAAAGTGCTTACAAATTTTATAGTTGACCATGTTATGGTCGAAGTTCCCTACAATTTGGTGGAACTCGAATTCTGGAGATTGTACTTTGATGGTTCAACACATAAAGATGGTACTGGAGTTAGAGTTTTAATTATTTCTCCTAACAAAATTCCAACAAAATTCAAGTATAAGATATATGGTCTCCCTTGCTCGAACAATGAGGCTGAACATAAGGCTTTGATAACCGACCTTAAAATCTTGTTGGAATTGGGGGCAACTAGGATCGAAATAAGAGGAGACTAAGTTGGTAGTTAAAAAAATAACCAAGGAGTACAAATGTGTCAAGGAAAATTTAATCATCTACTTCATTGTACAAACAGGTTGCTGTGAAAATTCTAGTACGTGAACATCAAACACGTTCCTCAACTCAAGAATCAAGAGGCTAATGATTTAGCCCAGATAGCATCAGAGTATAAGGTGTTGAAAGAGAATTTAGAGGACCTGATCAAAGTTCGAGAGAGAATGATGGCAACAAGACTATCTCTATCTGAACTAGAGATGTTAAAGTTGGGTTACACAGAAGAGGAAAATTTCAAAGTTTTTGTGATTGACAGTCAGACAAAAACAGATTGGAGGAAGCCGATAGTGGATTATTTGGAAAATCCCACAACATATGCAGAACAAAAAATTAGGTACTGTGCTTTAATTTATACTCTTATGGGTAATGAATTGTTCAAAAAGTCTCCTGAGAATTTTGCTCAAATTCCTTAGTGAAAGTGAGGCATATTTGGCTCTCTCGAATGTTCACATTGGGGCATATAGAGCCCATCAAGTTGGACATAAGATGAAATGGCTACTTTTTATACAAGGTATGTATTGGCTAACAATGCTAAAAGATTTCATTGAATTTTCTAAGGGTTGTCAAGAATGCCAGGTTCATGCAAGTATTCATCATGTTCCTACAGGTGAACTACATTATATTATCAAGCCTTGGCCCTTTAGATGTTGGGCTTTGGATCTGGTTATAGGGATTGATTATTTCACTAAATGGATCAAAGATGTTCCTTTGGAAAATATAGATCAGGAAGTAGTAATCGAGTTTATCCAAAGGAAGATAATATATAGGTTTGTAATTCCTTAGACTATAACAACTAATCAAAGGTCAGTAATTACTGGTCGGAAAATGCAGGACTTTGCCAAAGAGGTGGGAATTAAACTACTAAAATCCACACCGTATTATGCCTAAGAAAATGGCCAGGTTGAAATGGAAATTAAAGTAGTGATTGGTTTAATAAAGAAACATGTGGGAAAGAAGCCAAAGAATTGGCATAGGACCCCAGATCAAATCCTTGGGGCTTGCAGAACATCTCCTAAAGAGGCTACCAACACTACACCCTTTCGACTGATTGTTTACCGTGGTTTTTGGTAAACAACCACTGATCCTCCAAAAAGGAAAGTCCTTTTGGTTACTCGCGGGATTGATCCCATAACATATGTTAATTTTTATGTTGGTTTGATGTGAAAATAGATGTCTAGGAAGAACGCACGTTCGACCAAAGATAAGATGCTTGTGGTTTTAGAAAGTAAGGAAGTTAATAGAAATGAAGGTAAATATGTAGGAAAAGTAACTTTGCAAAATAAGATCAAAGCAGTGTAAAAAGACTTTATTAATGAAAAGTGGTGTTTCCAACGTACATTTCTCAGTTTATCCTTTCACACACAGTGGGTACTTGGACAATATTTGAGTAACTAGCACAATAGGTTGAACACCCGGAAAAACTACACAGACTTCCTATTTTATACTACGTAACCGTCGAGGGGTGGATTTTCTCTAAGATGAAGACAAGTGTCCTCTGCATGTCCCTCGACCTCTATCTTCCAGCCACGTCACTTTCCTTTAAATGCTGGAGAAACCGTCTTTCCCTCCAACAATTCAAATTCAAATATCCTTCGTCTTTGGTATTGACACGAAGGTATGTTCTTCTAGTCAAAGGTCATATGACCTTCTTAGTCAAAATATTGATGGTGATGCCTGGTCGAGGACCAATGTGTAACTCAGATATTTTCTCTAAGTTTTTTCCATCCGTCGAAATATTTTCCAGCTTGACTTTATTTGTTCTATTTTTGGCCTATAAGGCCAATATATAGTAGGTGCCGAATTCAGGAGCCAAAAAATTGCCCCCCAATAATGTCTATTTGATGCTAAAAGAAATAGTCATTCTTTGATCTTCTATTCGACACCAGTCCCCCCTGTTGTCCACGAAAGGCTTAACGTGCGCTTTTCGTCTTCCAACGGCTGCCACTCTCAAAAACCATCATTACTCTTTTCCCAAGACGTCTTTTCAATCAGCCATTACCATGCTGCCATTATGACCATTACTCCTAGAACCTAGGCAAGCATGTCAAACGTTTCCCATCATCTGCACGATTATTGCTTTGCAGCATGCCACATGCCCCACTATGTCCATAGCATTAAATGGCTTTGACGAGACACACTTCCCTTTAGACACTATAAATAGTCTTGAGCCTCTTCATTTGGAACTTTCAAAACACTTAGCATTTTCAACTCTTCTGCAGAAAACATCCTACATTGTCATCTTCGCTCCTTACTAACTTGCAACAATGGCTTTCCTCTCTAATGCACCCAACAACCCCAAACCTAAGAATGTCGCTGATGTACACCGCCAACCAGAAATCTTCCCTACAAGACCTTCTCCTGCCTCGACTGAGGGGCCACGGTTCATTTCTGAACCCACGACTAGAGAAAGGCGTGAGGCGTATGATTCCCAGCTTCTGATTCCTATCAGGTACTCTGAAGATATATACGCTATGTCTATCCCTCTGTCCACATGCATCGAGAATCCTATGAAGAATCATGCTTTCTTCCCCACTCACCCAAGACTCAAACCTATAGGCTATGAGAAGAAACCAAGGGAAGATCCTGAGGATGCGACTCCAGCTAACCAGCAACACGCTCAGACTAAGGAGGACATTAACCTTCAATTCATGAACAAAGGGAACATGATCTTTCGATCGTGCCCTAATCTCTCTTCTGAGTATTCATACTGGCTGAATAAGACGGAGAAGGCGCAAACCCTAGTTTGGAAGGAAATGGGGATTTAAGATTTGGTGATGCTGTCGAAGACATGATTATCTTATTGTCCTCTTATGTTAGCGTCTTCGCTATACTTCTAGGATAGCGCCCACTTCACGTTCCATCTTCCCTGTGGAATGGTAACCCCAACCCTCTTCGATATAGCAGCGATCACCGGTCTTCGACCGACTGGCGATTATTTTGACCCAGAGGATCTATCCGAAGATGTCATTGGGTTTTCAGCTACCAAACCCACATACACCACCTTCATCAACCATTTCCATGATAAATCCTCCAGCACTATGTCAGAGGTGGAACATATAGCTTTTCTGGCTATATGGTTATCCCGTTTCGTCTTCTGCACCAAGTCGCTTCAAGTGAATAAAAAGATCTCACACTCGCAACGCAACTTCATCATGGCTACCCCCTCTGGCTGGTTGAATTGATTTTGGCCAATCTATATGAGTCCATCAGCAACGGTGTGACTCAACTTAAGGTCATAGGAGATAGGGCAAGCTTGCTTCTTTCTGGCCTTTTCTAGCTTCTTCAACTTTGGCTCAACGCCACCTTTGAATCTTTTCTTCCTCAGAAGAACAAGATCAACGAAGCGGCCCCAGAAATCCTGAACAGGAGGGTCGAAGGTACCAGACTTGCTTTGCTGACTCCGACTGACGAGGGTCAACAATTTCAAAAGGCCTTCACAAGCTTTATGATGATGTTTGCAGAGCGCAAACATTTTGTTTCGACCATGGCTCCTTTTGCCAGTCGAAAAGTCGGCCCAGAATGGTTTACTAGACCATTTCCTTCGACTGATGAGGAGGACTTGGAGGATGAATACGTGGGCATCTGGGAGTCGTTTCTTCGACCCAGAATCATGCCACTGAGATTCAAGAGCTCGAAGAATCAATTAAGTTTGATTTCTTACCAACCAAATCTTGTTTCTCGACAATTTGGCATTATCCAGTCACTCCCACCACCCATCTATTCTCGAGAGAAACTGCTATTATTTTACAACGCATATTACTCAAAAGATGTTGCTACCAAGCATATTGGTAGGTACGTTGGTCGGACCGTACTAACCATGTTCGACTTCAATCTTAATTTTTTGTGTTCTAGCAATTTTTAAGGGTGGTGGAGGCAGTATTATAATGAGGAGTTCTTCGATGAGAAGGATTTCGCCCACCACCTTCGCGAGGCATTTAAATTGGTCCTTGAAAAGATCAAGAAAGGTATTATTTTCTTCCCTTTTTCCTCTTTGTATTAGATTTAATCATTCGACGCTCGATTTATCTTTGTTTCTTGTATAGCTGTCAAGAGGACCAACACAAAGAAGGCTGCTGAAAGCACCAAAGGGGGAGACCCTTCTGTTGATCCTTCGCCAAAGGTATTTACTTTCTACTGTACCTTTATCATTTTCTATTTTCTGATACAAATGCTGATATCTTCGACTCTTATCTTTTTGGATGTTCAGAAAACCACTCCCAAGAAAAGGAAGGTTCAGGAAATCGAAATCTCTAGTGATGAAGAAGAGGAGTCTCCTCCTGTTCCTCTGAAGAGACAAAAATTTAAGAAAGCAGTTCCCGCACCTGAGCCTCGTCCCAAAACAAAAATTAAAATTACAGCTACCAAATCAAGGCCTCCTCCTATAGTTATTAGAGAGCCTACTGAGCAAGAAGTAGCTTCCAGGCTAAATAATCCCAATGAGAGCGACAATTCCAGCCCCGGTGCCGAAGTTCCAATTCCAGTATTTGCTTCGACAGCCAATCACTTACTTATTGAACTAACCCTTTTCTCTATAAAAATTCTTAGAATAAAAACTTCTTTTAATCTCCAGGACACTGCCGACACCTCTAAACAAGTTCCTACTCTTGTTGAAGGATCCGCCACTCTATTAAATAGTGAGGGAGATCCCACTTATAGGCCTTCTTCAGCAAAAGGCTCTTTTGTGAGCTCAGTTGATGAGGTGAACCAAGTTTCTGAGCCTAAGTATGAGACCATAGAGGAAGTCAATGAAGAAGGCCCTATAGGAGACCATGAAGAAAATAGGGCTCCACTGGTTGACATACAAGAAGTGGAAGAAGAGGAGGAGGCCACTGATGCCGTAACTGTAACTGAAAGGGAGAATATGCTGGAGGGGAAAAATCAGGATGAAAGAATTCCAGATGTTGATGGCATCGAAGGCTCTACTAAAGGGGCCCAAAACCCGACGAACGCTGAAACTGCCCATATTCCCATACAAGTGGTTAATGTGACTGCTGCCACTAATGAGGGTGCCCCTTCGACAGGGTCTCAAACCAAAGAATCTTTGGCCTTGATGAAATAGAAAAATCCTCTGGGCTACTTGACTGCCATCCTCGAAGGGCGAGAAAGTTCTTCTGACCACAGTGTCTCAACTGCATCTGGAAAGTCTACTTCGACCTCTCCTCTTGATGAGGCACTTCAGAAGGTTAAAGCACAAATTTTCAAAAGAGACTTAATGCTAACCTTGGAGGGAGAACCTAGTGCTCCTTCCTTTCTGAAGACCACCTTGAGGGTTGTTGATCTCTTTATTGCTTCTCCAGATGTAGCCAGCGTCATTCTAGATTTAACTTCCATTATTGACCAAGTGTTAGCGGACTACAATCGTCTAAGGACTCTTGTTCGCAAGATCGAAGAGGCCAACAACCATGTAGCTGCTGCTTGGCATGCTGCTACTGAATTAGCTTCCAAAGTAAAATAACTGTCGAAGGCTCAAGAAGCTAGGAAGAAAGAAGCTGAGGAGATCGATCGAGACACGGCTAGAATGAAGGCGCAGATCAGAGAATTGGAGGCTAAAATTTCCGCCAATGATAAAAGGAAGGAAGAACTTCTTGCCACTAATACTGAGTCTGAGAGCCAGGAGGATCTTGCTGAAGGGTTGAAGCATGCTGATCGAGCCTAAACGCTTGATGCTAAACTTGAAACCCTTCATCAGTCGAAGGCTCTTTGCGAACGGCGTCTGGAATTGCAAAGGATTAAATACCTCCAGATCAAGGCCAATCTCCCCTTTTGAATCCTGTTTCTATATTTGTATAATCACTCATTGTAATGACGTTAAGGCCATTTTGGCTATTTTTAATGAAATTTAAATTTTTATTTTGGCATTTTCTTTATTCGACTGTGACTAACGTTGGATATTTTAACCTCTTGAAGCATAGGTCTATACCTTTTCAAGTATTTACCATTTACTCTCAGAAGTCTTTGATCTTCATCTAACTCCTCGATCTCATAGGCTCCACTAGAGAAAGTTTGAATAATTTTGAAAGGTCCTTCCCACTTAGGGGACCATTTTCCCATAGTTCTATCTTTTCGATCCATTGGAAGAATTACCTTCTAAACTAAAGCTTCAGGCAAAAATGCCTTAGGCTTTACTTTTCGATTATAGGATTTCTCGATCCGTTTCTTTTGTAATATTAAGAGGTCTAAGGCTTTCAATCTTTCCTCATCCAAATCCACCAATTGTCTAACATCATATTCCAGTAAACTTCAGAAGGAATATCCTTATGTTTTTGAACCATCGTCGACTGTAGACAAATTTCTACTGGCAATACTGCATCATGACCATAATTTAGGCGAAATGGTGTTGTTCCTGTGGCCTCTTTAGGCGAGGTTCGACAAGCCCATAGAACTTGATCCAACGTCTTATGCCAATTTCTTGGTTTCTTTCCCACGCGTTTCTTTATTAAACTGATTACTACCTTGTTTGCTGCTTCGACTTGGCCGTTAGCTTGTGCATAATAAGGTGTAGATGTTAACAATTTGAATCCCATTTCTGTAGCAAATTCTTGCATTTTTCGACCAGTAAAGACTGATCCTTGATCTGTCGTTATTGTCTCAGGGGTTCCAAATCTATATATAATGTACTTTTGAATAAATTCAATGACATCTTATTGGTCTACATTGACTAAAGGAATTGCTTCGATCCATTTAGTAAAATAATCAATGCCTACCAATATGTATTTTTGGCTTTTAGAGGATGCTGGTCGAATCTCTCCAATAAGATCTAAATCCCAGCCTCTAAAAGGCCAAGGTTTCACAATCAAATGAAGTTCGCTTGCCGGTACATGCTGGATGCATGTGTGCACTTGACATTCCTAACATCCTTTTGCAAACTCAATACAATCTTTTAACATAGTTGGCCAATACAGTCCTTGTAGAAACAATAACCATTTCATCTTATGGCCTGCTTGATGTGCTCCACATGCCCCAGAGTGTGTATTCGAAAATGCTATGTATGCTTCTGTTTCGCTTAGGCATTTCAGCAACACACCTTCAGGTGTTTTCTTGAACAATTCATTTCCCATTAGTATATATCTTAGTGCCCTATACTTTATCTTTCTCTCTGTCGAAGCCACTGGATTTTGTAAATAATCCACTATAGGCTTTCTCCAATCTTGTTCTGTTAGATTGTCTATGAACGAAATCTCAAAGTTTTCGTGATCAGTGTATCCCAACGTTGTTGTTTCCAAATCTATTGGAGACAACTTAGTGGATGCTACTCTTCCTCTAACTTCGATTGCTTGTTGTAGTTTCTCTTTCAAAACTTTATACCCGAAAGTGATATGTGCTAAATCATTAGCCACTTGATTTTCCAATATGGGTATATATCGAGTGTTAACCACTTCGAAACTCTTCAACAAACGCCTAGTTATTACGAAATACATGATAAGATTTTCTCTTATGCATTTGTATTATTTCCTAACTTGTTTTAGGACTAACTCTGAGTCTCCCATTATTTCGACTCGAGTTGCCCCCAATTCCAACAAGATTTCAAGACCTACGATTAATGCTTCGTACTCAGTCTCATTATTTGAACAATCTCCTTCGATCTTGTACTTAAATGTTGTTGGAGTTTTGTTTGGAGAAATAATGAGAACCCCTACTCCAATTCCGTCTTTATGACTAGAACCGTCGAAGTATAACTTCCAAGGTTCAATCTCCAAATAATTTATTGATTCTTTTGTTATTGAGTGGTCAACTATAAAGTGTGCTACCACTTGACCTTTCACAGCCTTGAGAGGCATAAAGGTTAATGAATAATCAGCTAATGCAAGTGCCCATTTTCCAATTCTGCTGTGCAAAATGGGTTTCGAAAACATATATTTGAAAATATCAAAATGAGACAAAACGTAAACATTAACTAGTTTAATATATTGCTTGAGTTTTATACATGAAAAGTAAATACATAAACATAGTTTTTCAACTTCGTTATATCTAGTTTTCGCATCATTTAAAACTCTACTAAGGTAGTAAATGGGTCTTTCGACACCATTCTCATCCTCTTGAGCTAATATGCTCCCTAAGGTTTTGACAGATGCGGCTATGTACAATCTCATACTCCTATCTCTACAAGGAGGTACCAGAATTGGTGGCTTGATGAGGTACTCTTTGATTTTGTCGAAGGCCTCTTGCTGTTCTCGCCCCCATTCAAATCCTCCTTTGCTGAGTCGAAGTAGTGGTGAGAAGGATTGCGTTTTCCCACTGAGGTTGGATATAAATCTCCTTAGGAAATTTATCTTCCCAAGTAGAGACTGCAATTCCTTCTTGTTGGTTGGCGCTTTGGCTTCCAAGATAGCTTTGGTCTTTTTCTAGTTTATCTTGATTCCCTTTTTATGGACCACAAAGCCCAAGAAATCCCCTGCTTCGACACCAAAAGCGCACTTCAGAGGATTCATTTTCAGACCATAGCGCCCCATCCTCTCAAAGGATTGTCGAAGATGGTCCATGTGAGCCTGCTCTGAAACAGATTTGACAACAATATCATCAATGTAAATCTGCATAAACGTCTCTATGAAATCATGGAAGATAGAGTTCATTGCTCTTTGATATGTTGCCCCTGCATTTTTTAGGCCAAAAGGCATCACTACCCATTCGTAAGTTCCTAAGGCCCAAGGGCAACAGAAAGCTGTCTTCGACACATCTCGAGCCTTCAACAACTCCTTTATTCCGTTTCAGGCCTTCAGTGACCTTTTTGTTTGAGCCTTGGGCAGCTCCTTTGTTCAGGTTTAGGCCTTCAGTGGCCTTCCTCACTCCTTCGAAAGTTTTCCTGGATATGTTTCCAGTAAAACTACCGAAGATGGGCTTGTTAATGAAATCTTTGGAAACTTCCACCATATGAATGCCGACTGGCTCAGCATAATGTGCCTCCATCTGTAGTGGGTTTAAGGTCAATTTTCATCGCTGGCTTATCAACAAACTTAAGCCTTCCTTCTTTAAGTGCTTGTTGAACAAGATCCATGAAAAGAAAACATTGTGAGGTTTTATGGCCCATGAAATTATGGTATTTACAAAAACCTCTCTTATTTCTTTGTTCTAAGGGAGGTAACTTTACCCCTGGTGGCACTATCATTTGGCCATCTTTGACTAATAAATCAAATATTTCATCACATTTGGATATGTAAAAACTATATGTTTTGTTAGGGAATTTTTCGCTGTTTCTTTCAGACTCTACAGGATTTTTCCCATTTGACGGCACTAGCAATTTACAATAATATAGTGGTCCTTGTTTTAATTCTGCTAAGTCTATCTCGCCTTCTTCGACATCTATAGGATCACTAGATGTCTCTAGATCGTCATCATCTATTTCGACATAGGCTACTCTTTCTCTTCGATGAGTTTTGGTAGCTTTAGCCTTTTCGGCTTTAAGGTGTTCTACCTGTCGAACTCTATCGGCCAATTGGGCCATGTCTCTCAAGTATTGAGTATCTAACTTTTTCCTAATTGAATAACCTAGGCCCCCAGCTGCCATTTCGACCAATTCATGTTCAGGCACTTGGGTAAAGCATCTGGCTTTAAGTAATCGAAACCTATTTAGATACTCATCTATTAGTTCAGTGAATCTTCTCTTCACACTAGCCAATTCTTTTAGACTTATTTTGGTCTGTCCCATTTAAAATTGTTCATGGAACAATCTTTCCAATTGATTCCAATTGTGGATCGAATTGCCTGGGAGGGTAGTGAACCAAGTAAAAGCATTCTTTGTTAGAGAACTTGGGAAATATTTAATCCTAGATTTTCGTTGTTTGCTATTTCCCCAGCCTCTATCAAATATCTTGCCACATGTTCGACAGTAGATTCTGTCGTATCCCCTAAAAATTTGGTAAACTTGGGGACTTTTCCCCTAGGGGGTAAGTCTGTTTGTAGAATATATTCTGACAATGGGGATGTGAAGTTTGGTCTGTGAAAACCAACGTTCATCCCATTCTAAATCATAATCCTTTCGATCATGGCAGTCATATTATTGCCTGTCCCATAATTCTGGTGTCGAACTTGCTGTATCAATTCATCATCATTTTGGTTCCTATTCACCATAATCACTCCTTGATCGATTTCTCTAGGGATTGGTGGGGGATTTCAAGGTATTTCGACCCTAGGTTGTTCTATTTTTACTCTAGGGATCTGAGGATTTTGATTAACATTCAAATCCTCTTCCACGATTACCCCTTGGTTTACTCTTATTGGTGTTCTTTGGGGTTGTCGAATAATTTGGGGTACCACAAAGAATTCAGCCATGCGCGTCATTTGCACTGCCATTTGTTGATTCGAATGGGTAGTATTTTGAATTAGGGGGTTCAGCACTGCACTTAAAGTTTGTGCCAACATTTGCATCATATCATGGTTGCTTTCGTCCATCTGTTGTCTCAAAATTGTTGTAGAAGCATTTGTGAGGCTTGGTATTGCATTTGATGGTCCTCCTAAAATATGGTTTCTACCCAAATTTGCCATACTGGCTCTAGATCCCTGTAATGGCGATGATGCACTCACCAAAGGTTCTAAAAAAGTAGACGCATTGTTCATAAGGCTAGCCATTTTAGTGGTTGGCATGCCATATGGCTGTTCTCGACCCATCCAGGCTGTCGAGAATCCTGGGGGAATGTATGGTCGAGATCCTGGATTTTCCCTTGGTGGGGGTGTTCCTAATGGACCTCTAGGACCCACATACGAGAGTAAGGGTCCTGTTTGATTTGTGGTTAACGTTGGTACTGAACCAACAAAAGTTGAAATGTTTTCTCCAATGGTAGTCATAACTGTTGTTCCAGTAGTATTTAGTGGAGGTATTTCTCCATGATTTGGCTCATTAGCCATTCTACTTTCGCTATTTCTCTTCCTAACAGTACACTCGTTGGTTATTCTACCACTTCTTAATAACATGCAACACTATATACTTATAAAAGGAAAGCAATAACATGAACAAATAGACGATAAAAACTAGCAAGGTCCCACCAGATGTGCCAATTTGTTTACTGTGGTTTTTGGTAAACAACCGCTGATCCTCCAAAAAGGAAAGTCCTTTTGGTTACTCGGGGGATCGATCAGATTGATCCCAGAACATATGCTAATTTTTATGTTGGTTTGATGTGAAAATAGATGTCTAGGAAGAACGCACGTTCAACCAAAGATAAGATGCTTGTGGTTTTAGAAAGTAAGGAAGTTAATAGAAATGCAGGTAAAGATGCAGGAAAAGTAACTTTACATAATAAGATCAAAGCAGTGTAAAAAAGACTTTATTAATGAAAAGTGGTGTTTCCAACGTACATTTCTCAGTTTATCCTTTCACACATAGCGGTACTTGGACAATATTTGAGTAACTAGCACAATAGGTTGAACACCCGAAAACACTACACAGACTTCCTATTTTATACTAAAACTACGTAACCGTCAAGGGGTGGATTTTCTCTAAGATGAAGACAAGTTTCCTCTGCATGTCCCTCGACCTCTATCTTCCAGCCACGTTGCTTTCCTTTAACTGCTGGCGAAACCTTCTTTCCCTCCAACGATTCAAATTCAAATATCCTTCGTCTTTGGTATTGACACGAAGGTATGTTCTTCTAGTCGAAGGTCATAGGACCTTCTTAGTCGAAATCTTGATGGTGATGCCTGGTCGAAGACAAATGTGTAACTCAAATATTTTCTCTAAGTTTTTTCCATCCGTCGAAATATTTTCCAGCTTGGCTTTATTTGTTCTATTTTTGGCCTATAAGGCCAATGTATAGTTGGTGTCGAATTCAGGAGCCAACACTGACATATGGTCATGATGCAATATTACTAGTCGAAATATGTCTACAATCAACCCGGATGCAAATACAATATGAAATTCCCCTGGAGTCATATTAGAATATGATGTTAGACGAATTGGTTGATTTAGACGAAGAAAGCCTAAAAGTCTTAGAATTATTAAGAAGGTATAAGAAAAGGGTAGAGAAATCCTATAACAAGAAGGTTAAACTCAAGACCTTTTAGATTGGTGATTAGTTTGTAAAGTGATTCTACCCATGGATCGAAAGGATAAGACTTTAGGTAAAAGGTCTCCAAATTGGGAGGGTCCGTTCCAAGTTATTCAAGCCTTTTTAAACAATGCTTATGAAATCGAAGAGCTGGAAGAAGATTAAAGACTTCTAAGAGTAAATAGTAAATATTTGAAAAAATATAAGCCTATACTACAAGAAGTCAAAATAGCAACAAAGTAAATTGGAATGCAATTCGAAAGCCAAAATGGTAAGGTTAAATGCGCCAAAATGGCTTAGTCATGCATTATAGAAAAACATTAAAAATATTCGAATTCATAAAAGACAGAACAACATATTTCAACAAGTTTTGAACTCAGTTGGGAGAGAAGTCTTCATGCTCTTATAATTTGAAGCAGACATCAACAAGCAACGCTCGATCACAGATTGGGTTTTCTTCAAGTCCTCAATCTCGGTCTCCAATTGTTGGGCCTTTTAGATATGTTGGGCAACTTCCTTGATCTCATAACCAAGTTGTTTGCGATCGAGTTTGCGGATCTCGTCCTGATGATCCTTCGCCTTCTGAATGTTCTCCTTCAATTGTTCAATTTACTTCTCCCAAGTTGAGATGTTGTAGGCATAAAGTTTGAGTTCTTCGTCATATTTGGAGAAAGATTTTTCCAATGTTTTGACCTTAGTAGTTGAATTGGTTGCTGCAATCCACTCAGCTGTTTGGGTCCCTGTTTTGCCTATAATATTGTTTGAGACTTCTTACTTTTTGGAATCGTCTGTGGAAATATTGTCGAGGAGAAACCCGAGATCAACGATAATATCCACAACTTCATGCAAAGCATCCAGTATATAAACCTATTTCAAGAATTCTTTAATGACATGGCAGGAATTGATATTACTTTCTAGTACTTGAATCATGTCAACATCGAAGACCTTTTCCTTGATCTGGCGAAGAAGATTGTCAGTAGTTTGGTTAGAGGAACAGCCACCGGAGGCAGTCAAAGAAGTAGTACCTTTCTCAAATGAACTTACCATTGCGCTTGTTATGGCTTTAAGGTATCCCGCAAGATTGGTTACTTTCAAGTCATCTAAATCCTCTTAAGAGAGAGAGGGAGAGAGAGAGAGAGAGAGAGAGAGAGAGAGAGAGAGAGAGAGAGAGAGAGAGAGAGAGAGAGAGAGAGAGAGAGAGAGAGAGAGAGAGAGAGAGAGAGAGAGAGAGAGAGAGAGAGATAGAGAGAGAGAGAGAGGAGTAGGAGTGACATTTAAAGAAGTCCTAAAATATTTAACTGTCCTGAAGGTTTAGTTAGTATCATTTGTATCCTCCACTTGAGCCATTTAGGCTGAGGTGCTCCTTCCTCATGATGTTCTTCGTCATCATTAGGCTCCTTTTCATTTTGAGGGTCTCAGCATTTACCTTATGCATATTTTTGTCAGCTTTTTCACCTTCATTTTATTGGGGAATTATTGGTGAAGAACTTTTGGTTTGGCCCTGGTCTTGGTCATCAGTGTTTGGAACTTCCACGATGATAGGCACTTCTTCATCACTATCAGACTCAATATCTGATGATTCAGTTGAATG
Source organism: Vicia faba (assembly GCA_948472305.1). NCBI lineage: Eukaryota > Viridiplantae > Streptophyta > Magnoliopsida > Fabales > Fabaceae > Vicia > Vicia faba. Next base: position 1,432,991,562 of record OX451741.1, on the reverse strand, counting down.
GGGTGAAGTTGGAGGAGGAACTGGTTGTTGAACTTCAAAAAAGGGACTCACTTCTTGACCCTTTGTTCAATCCTTTATTTGAAATAAGATGAATGAAGTGAGAGTCAGTGTTCCCTGGGACATACTTTATGCTCAAAGATGCGGTGCTAGTCAGGTCACCTTGTGAAGGAAACAAGTTAGTACAATTCGAAATCTAAAAGTGCAACGAAGAAAAAGAAATAAAATCAAGTAAAATACCTTAAGTCTCATAGCTCCAGGGCTAGAATTGTTACTTTCAACAATTTCAGCAGCAATGTTTGTTGTTGTTGTTTCGATATCTAGTGCCCTTTGCACATCCGACTTTGTTGGTAGAATTTTGGTGGTGATCTTTGTTTTGACAAGAGTAGTGGAAGTCTTGGATTTATTTTTCTTGGAGGAATTTTTTGAAAAATCTGAAGACACATATTCAGACCCTGATTCTATTTCAACTATTTATGGTTGAGTTGGTTTATGTTTCTTTGGAGTAGGGGATGGTTTCTTGCTTGTTGTGAAAAACCAAAGGTATTAATAAATTTCGAATATACATGTAATGATACTTGATGATTCGAGTAAGTACCTTTGTGGAAGACTTGGAAATGGTGGTTCCTTCACTTTGTTTGACTTCCTTCTAAGAAGTAGCAACTTTTCTTTCGGCAACTTTGTCCTTAGCACTTTGTCTTCATTCAACTGATAAATAAATAAAAGAAAGCAAGGTTAGAAAAGAAGTTAAGGGAATAATTTTATTGAACCAAGTCGAGAGTTTCACCCAACCCACACCTTCATGTATTTGAGAAAGTATGCGAACATGCTCTACATCGACATGAAGGTAACCTTGGAAACTGTCCAGCATATGCTTAGTCGGAACCAACTGCTTAGCAGGTTTTTGCCAATATTATTGTAAGACCTTCAGGTGAGGACCACATATGAACCATTTTAGGAATAAAGGTATGAATTCCAAGCCGAAATCATCATTTGGCAGTTTTGGGAATCTCGGAGGTTCGAGCTTAAAAGCTAGCTCATATCGGTGTTCAGGTCGAACATATGAAGGAAGGCAAAAGTTGGCAATCTTTTTCATAAACTTATCCTTCAAAGTTACTGCTACATCATGGATGGTTAGACTAATATTATCTAGTCTATACTCAGTTTCAAAGTAGTTTTGGAATACGCAAATCTTCTTTATGTTAGTAGTAATATCTTTCTTGAAGCGATCCTATATGAAGGCAAAAGCACGAGTTAGATGTCTCATAAAATCTGACACATTGCATATTTCATTGGTGTAGTAATCTTTCCACCAAGTGTCAAAATCCTGTGTGCAGTAAAAGGATGGTCGAAAGGGGAAGGGTGTGAGCTTGGTTCTTTTAGCATATTGAGCCATGTGCCCTGTATATCCTTCTTCAGTCGAAAACATGCTACATATGCATAAATGTTTCTTCTTCTCATAAAGTGGCTTAGGCTTTATCTGATTTAAGCAAAATTGTCGAGAGACTAGATTGGAATGATAACAAACAAGGGTATAATGACTCTTATAAGGCCCTAATCTGTTTACAAGTAGTTTGAGGGTAAGGAATGCTTCCCAAATATCCAAGGACTCTTTTTCTTGATCTGGGGAAGGAGCTGGAAATTCTCTAGTAAACCAGTTAGTGCCACATGTCTAATTGATGAAAGGAGCCATTGAGGGAGTGAAGTTGTAACGCTTAGCAAACATCATCACAAATGAAGTGAATGAGTCTGGAAGATACATTCTTCGTCACGAGAATTCAAGAGAGCTAATCTCTTTCCTTCGACGGTTCTGTTCTTTATGATATCATCATCCTCATTAATGGTGTTGTATGTTAGGAGTGATGGTTCGAATTTGGCATTCAGCCATAATTGAAGTAACCATGAGGGTCTTGCAAAAAGGATTTTGTCTCCCAATTTCATAATTCCTCAAATAGTCAACATCTTCTCCAAGGGGTTCATAGAGTGAACCTAGGATCATCTGACTAAGGCATAACTTGCGGCCAGAAGCCAATTGGTTTTCCATGATGAGTACCTGAGATTCATAAATCTCCGTATTCTCTTCAAAAAGGGGAGATTTTGGGACATACTCTTGATTTCCTATTTGTGTGGATTTGGAAATTTTAGAAATTGGCTGAGAAGCATCCTATTGTTGTAGCTTGGAAGTTTTTGCTGGTTTAGGCACCATTGTTGAAGTTCTGAGGATTGAGAACTTGAAGATTTGTTGAAGTTTGAAGAAAAACTTGAGTTATGTTGCAGTTTCAGGAAAGATGGGAGTGTAAAAGTGTTGTAAGGTTGAAGATTATTGGTATTTATAAGAAGACAACAAACTATTTTGTCTTACATTTGAAAGATGAATGTAAAGTGAGTGGGGCACCTGGAGCCTTCTGATGGGATAAAAAGGCGGTTGCATAAGTACCACCTTACTCCTAGTTTATAGGAGTAATCATCATGAGAAGCTACACACGTCTTGATTAGACGTTTGGAAATTGGTCATTATGACCATGAGGTTACAATATTGTTGGCATTCACGTCGAAAAAGTTATTCAAAAAATGTCCTTTTTCTAAAGTTATAAAAAAGAAACATTTTTAGGGGGCAATTTGTCAGCTGCAATTTTGACGCTTTAATGAATTGAGGATTTGAGGTGAATTCGAAGGACCAATGTTGGGATAATGAGAGCTTATTCCAAAATGAAGTGACAGAAGGAACATTACGATCGAGTCTCCACCAAGTTAAAGCAATGCAAGGCGGAAGACTTAGCAATCTTTCTAAAGATACTCGAGGCAGGTTCAACAAATATTCAAATAAGGCTATAACTGATTTTAGCGTTCATTTGATCTTTGAAAAAGAGATACGTGGAATCTTGTGAAAGGCTAGAGACATGCAAACAAGGACATGTCATCCTCTAAAAAGAATACCATTCATGGTAGTTAGTTTCGAATTATTATATATAGGAGTTTTATGTTAGAATTCTGGGTGTTCACTTCTTTGTACAAATTACTCAAAATAACTAAAAGTACCAAGTGTTTGAGAAATGAGTTGCTGAGAATGTACGTATGAAGAACCAATTTTACATTCAATGTTATTCATTTTTAATTGAAATCGTTTACATTTATTTTATGTTTAAATCAAAATTTCTTTACATTCCCGTCTTTATTTTAAAGCACTTTATTACTACATTCAAAATCACAATCTCTATCAAAGAAATTAATGTCCAAAAAACTTAGAAAACAAAATATACACTATCATTTGAGGATCAATCTAGTCGATCCTGTAAGTAACCAAAATCTCTTGGATTCAAAAGACTAGAATATTTTTACAAAATTTCACAGTAAACAAATATATCCAAAAGAAATATCACAAAATCAAATCAAACCTGTCAAGATTTAAAATAGCTTGTACTGATATTCTGGTTCAGCATATCCCGACATGTGGTAAAACATTTGTTTTTCAATGTAAGCTCATACTCTGCTGTATCAATTTGATTAAGATGTTATGAAATCTTGATTAACATCTTTCTAAAACCATGTTTTAGCAAAATTTATTCCAATCCTAAAACCATGGATTTAACATTATCGAAACAAATGCAGGAATGTACAATTTCATAATTTTATCCCTTATGGTAGGTAACAGCTAAAGAGGTTTTAATAGGTATGCATTGATGTCATCAAATGCTCTATGATGCTCTGATTAGCACAAAATATTTTTTCTTCAGACGTAGTTGTGGCAAGAACTCCTTTATTTTTCCAATTAGATTTGATATAAACCTCCTTAGAAAAATTATCTTCCCAAGTAGAGACTGAAGCTTCCTTTTATTCGTTAGAGGCTTTGTATCGAATATGGCCTTCGTCTTTTTTCGGTTATTTCAATTCCTTTCTTGTGTCTCAAGAATCCGAGGAAATCTCATGCATGAACACAAAAAGCATACTTTAATAGATTCATCTTACTACCATGTTTCCTCAACCTTTTATAGGATTGTCAAAGGTGGTCTAAATGGCCACTTTCTGATAAGGATTTGATGGCTATGTCATCTATATAAACCTGCAAAAATATTTCAATAAAATCATGAAACATATAATTTATTACCCTATGATAGGTCACACCAGTGTTCTTTAGGCCAAAAAGGCATTACCACCCATTCATATGTGCCTAAGGCCCTAGGGCGTTGAAAATCCATTTTGGACACATCATCCTTTACTATAAAAATTTGTTATATCCAGAATAAGCATCTAAAAGACTTAAATACTCAAATCCAACTACTGAATTGAATAGCATTTCTGCTACTGGAATTTGATATTGATCTTTTGGAGTGGAGACATTAAAATCTCTAAAGTCGACACATACATTGAGAGTGTCATTTTTCTTAATTACCGGGACACTGTTAGCTAGCCATTCGACATATCTGACAGGTCTGATAAATTTTCTTTTGAGTAGTCGCTCAATCTCTGCTTTGATTGTTGACAAGACCTCTGGAGCAAAGCTTCTGGTGTCTACTTTACTTGTATTTTGTCAGGCCTAATAAGTAGTCTCAATTATACCAAGTCTCGACTAAGCCCAGGCATCTCATTGTAATCTCAGGCGAAGCAATAGTGAAACTCCTTCAAAACCTTGATTACTCGCATTTTTAGGCTTGGGTCGAGCTTGGAACTTAAGTAAGGTGGCCTATTAGCCTTCATATCTCCTAAATCCACTTATTCTATAGGATTTTGAGCTTACATCCTTTGGATTAATGTTACCAGGTATTTCTTGGACCCCAAAGGCTCATCATCATATATACAATCGAGCATGCATCTTTATAAAGTTTTTTCCTGGCCATTAATTATAATTTTTCATGCGTGAACACTTTCAAACAACGTGGCTTCGACCGCCATCATTTCTTGTGATCCGAACTCCAAATCCATAATTATCTTGTTTTCACCCACGTAAGCTGAAATTCGAGCTAGTGTGCTCGATTCAGACATCAACATCTTCTGATTCATACCATCTATTATAGCCCCAATGATTTTGTATTCCCACATAAAGCCATGCATAAGGTGTAGCTTTATAGGGTAATACACTCTGACCCATTGAAAATCAAAACTTGTTCTTGCTGGCGTACATGGCGAAATATTTGCTAAGTGTCGGTCAAAGTTCCTCTTATCAACGTGGTTTACTTTTGCACGGAAAAAACTTTGATTCGCTTCAATATATTCCACAATCTCGTCGGGCTTCGAAATTTTGATTCATTTGTGCATGGAAGAAGGTACACACCTACCCATGTAGCCATTCTTTGCCAAGTAGAAAATTATAATTCGCTTTTATTAGAATTACCATGAAAAGAGTTGGTCTAGTGGTGGTCCTTACAACCATGTCTACTTAGATAATTACCAATGGCTTGTTGTTCTTTCCCTTAGAATTCGACGATACCATATTATACAACTTTAGATCTGTATCATACTTGCAAATTTTTCTGAATAGTGAATATGGCATTACATTAATGTAAGTTATGAAGTCGACCATAACCTTTTTTATTCAGACCCTTTCAACCTTGCCCCTGATGTACAAAGGCTTTAGATGTTTCTACATTGCCATGTCGTGTATTTCGAATATGGCATTATCCTCATCGACAGAGCCATTATTTATCACATAATATCACAAAGGTCTATGGGTCGCTGTTTTCTTGTCCAGTTCACACTCCTCTTCAATCTCTTGAGTGGTTGTGTCATATTCCAATGACAAAACCTATATCATGTTGCAGATTATATCTAATACAGGCTCAGAACAATGTGTTTTAGTCATGAGATTGTTTCCCATGTAGTTCTTAGAGATGTAGGAGTACTTCTTGGAGGTTTGAGAGTTGCCTTGATATGAGGATCTCACACCAACCTTGATTAACTTCCACTTTCCCTTGCCATCTATTGATCCTTGCAGAGGCGATCCACTTCCCAAACGGGACATTGAAAGGAGGGATGTATATATCACCCTAATTTCCGACTTGATGTAAAATAAGATCATTCTATAAATAACTCAAACAATTAAAATATCAAACATGATTCAACATTCATAAAATAACCAATCCAATATATTCTTTTGAATTACACAACGGAAAAACAATTAAATTTGACTTAAAGGTCTCATAAATCGCAAAATGATAAAGTTGGTTTAACAACTCCAAAATGACATAAAACATGTAATAAGAAATATGGAAAAACCAGTCCCCAATGATACATATAAGAGTGACTCCATTAAAGAACTGAATGATAAAGTAACCAAGGAGGCATCAACGCCATCCTTCTTAAGCAACTACTCCTTAACCTAATCATTTGTACCTCAAAGGAGCGCATACACCATTACCAACAAAAAAGGGTGAGAATACGCTCAAATATATTAGTGGTGCAAAACTTAGGAAGGGTAGCATATTCACACAATTACCATTCATATTAGTTTTTCATAATTCAATCACGATCATCACCAATACAATCATAACTATCACCAATTATATTCATAATTATCACCAATTGCAATCATAATCATCACCATTTACAATTATAAACAACACCAGATAATGCAATGTATATGCAATGTTCTTATCACCTTATCACCATATACTTGTGGTACCAATCCTACTCATCGATTTGGATGTCATACTTATAGTACTGAACAATCCCATCACCAATATTTTGGAAAATCATAGTTATATTATTGATTAAGTCCCATCACCAATTCGTCACCAAAACCTAGACTCCAAAATACATGATTCATTAAAATGCCACAACAATGTCACATGAGATTCATCACCAATGATCCTTATTAGAACCACATACTTCACCATAATACATCACCAATGATAACTTTCCAATATATAGTATAATACTATACATCACTAATACAACACGACAAAATTCATCACCAAAGAGCATTTAGCAAATCACAACAAGTAAAGTCCTACCATCATTATTAACCATTCATAACATTAAACATTAATAAAAAAAATTTATTCAAGCCCTTAAATGCACATTTAGTGTCTTAGGGCATCAACATGAGATAGTACTACGCGTTAACTTTCCAACGCTTCAAACCGCATTTCAAACAAAGTCGCAGAACTCAAGTTATGATGAAAATGAATTTTGAATCGAAAATGCTCTTGTGATTCGAATCATGTGCAATCCCTGATTTGAATCAATCCAGGAAGGATTTTTATTCTAAAATTTTCCCATGACCCGAATCATGTTAAAACTATGATCTAATTCAATCTGAGTAACACTGAAAAACACAGTTTTCTTCTTAAAACCCATTTTTTCACCCTAAATCTATTCCATCCAAATTTTAATGTGAATTATAATAACATATCACCTATACCATTGATTTAACCCATAAATCATCAATTATCATTATCATCAATTATCATTATCACCAATCATTAATTCCACATATAATCACCATCATGTTCATCAATTAATCATGAATCTAATTTCATGACCAAGGAAATTATAAAACTTATAAAATCATTTTTTCTTTCTTTTCTATAATGGTGGTGTCTTAAGACCTTTAGGGATTACAATTGGGCCATCAGAGACTAAAATATCAAATATTGTGTCACACTTAATTATATCAACATGCATGTTTTCGTGACAAACTTCTCATTTTTAGGCTCGACATTATTTTCCATGTACAAAGGCTTTAGCAATTTACATACATAAGGAAGCCTTGATTTTAAATCCGCCTTGTTAACCTCATTTACTTCGACATAGTTTTAATCCATTTCAGACAATTTTTTTTCCTCGTCTTCTTCGACATAGGAAACTTTCTCTTTTTTTTGGTATTTGCTCGACCTAACTTTTTAAACTTTTAAGCGTTCGACCTAAAGAACTTTGTATGCTAATTGAGCCATGTGTCTTAAGTTTTGGGTATCCAGTTTCTTCCTAATGGAATAGTCTAGACCCTCTACGGACAACTCGACTAATTCATCACTACTACAAATAAAACTTGTAACATCAGATACGAAATGCGTTTGATGTCGGTAACAAAAACAAGGTAAATAAGATCGTCATAAAGGGTTACTCCTTATCACCTCAGATATTAAAACACCGAGGGGTCAAGTTAAATGCACGTGGGTTTGATTCCCAACATCAAAAATTTTATTATTTTCAGAACTGAATGGCGTGCCCCATATTAGCACTCAGTGTTTTGTAGAACCGGGGCAACATATCAATATTCTTACCTCAGTTTATTCTGGAAACCGAGGAGTTAAGATTTAATTTTTTTCCTACTTTGGTCCGCATCTGAATTACAGAACCATATTATAGGATACATAACCATATTTTGCAGATTCTTGAAACAAAGACATTGTACATTTTGCCAATTCCTCAATCTAAAACAGAAATATTCATTGATTACACCAAAATGCAAACCCAAAATGGCACACACTTCATAATTTTACATTAAAACTAAAACAAATGATTAAGAAACAAAAGCAATAAACCATTTAATTACTAGTTTTCCCATATGCCCTCTTCACGATCACGACGAATTACACGCACATCATCTAAATCATTTTCTTTAGATGATTGACGTACACATATTGCTAAACAAGGAGTTGAATAATAGAAAACACAAGAAAAAGGGGTTTGAATTGGGGTTTTAAAAAAATAAAACAATATGACTCGTTTGGTTATCCTGGTTCTTTTGAACTCAAACTACTCTAGTCCACCCGCCAAGGTGATTTCGCTTCTCTCAAACGAGGTCTTAATCCACTAATCAAAACTTGATTATAATTCACGAAGACAACTTTTAACGTCCTCTTGAGATCAAACCACAACTTGGTTTCTCAAGGAATTACAACTTTTCTAACAGAAATTAACTGTTTAACAAATGCTTCTAAAAAGCTATATCACAATTGTGATGTTTACACTATATTAAAGCACAATGTGCATGCTTCTTTTTTTTATTCATCTTCATAGTCTCTTTATATAGAAGAAGTGAATTGGATAATTGGAGACATAATAAACTATCTTTGGATGGTTGATAAAGCGTTGTTAATTCACTTTCCAAAATTATAGATCTTGTCTTATTCCAGTCGTTACTCTTTGATTTATAATGAATGAATTGTAACGCATCAGAACTTTCTTCTTTAGAATATGTTAAAGCTTCCTTGAGATCTTATCAGAATGAGAATATTACCGTTGAGACTTTGGATCCTTAGAGTTTCTTGATATCCACATGATTAGAACTTTGGAGAGACAGGCACGTTGAAGTTTCTTTTCACTTTTCAGAACACTTACTTATCAGAGTATAGCTTGAGCTTAAGCGACGAGTTTTTAGAACTTTAGTTGAGAATTCTTTTATTTTTCCAGAATTTCTCTTATCAAAGTATCATAATTTTACTTGTAGCGTTGGTGCTTTAGAAGATATAACTGTAGAACTTCTTCTATTTGGGCATGTTACATGGATTTGCTTCTAGGTATGTACGTCTCGTCAGAGCTTCAAAATGCTATTCTCTCATCATCTACTATGCTCTCTTATCAGAACTTCTCTGCATATTTAAATACATTATTAGAGAGCATATTATATATATATATATATATATATATATATATATATATATATATATATATATATATATATATATATATATATATATATATATATATATATATATATATATATATATATATATATATATATATATCATGTATTTTTTATTATCAAAACTATTACAAGATGTAGAACCAAACTATGTTCTAACAATCTCTCCCTTTTGGATGATGACAAAAACTTATATATTTTGATGAATCACTTAATAACAAAAAGATTTAGGGTCTCCCCCTGAGTTGAATACTCAGATACAAAATAATAGATACTTCCTTGAAGATGTTTTGATTAGAGCTTTGTGATGGAAGTTCTAATAAGTCCATTTGACCAGAGCTTTGATAAGAGCTTTAAAGAGATTTTTCCTGTTAGCTTTCAAAAGATGAAACAGGGGTTATGATATTCAAAATGTTTGAGACTAAGTCTCGGCACTGTTATATTCAAAATATCTTATTTTCTCTCCCTTTTTGTCAAAAATCAAAAAGAAACAAAATACACGTAAAGATAACAAAATGGATTTTGCATTTAAATTGGATTAATACACATATAGAAGTAGATAAATATAAGTTCTTAAAACAAGAAACAAAAATAGCAGAAACAAAACATTATATCAGAACTAAGGTTGAGGAGGCCGAAGTCGTGTGAACAAGGCTTCCAATAGACTCTTGATCTGATTGTTTGATTCTCTTGTTTCCCAAGCATGCCCTTAATTTATTTTTTCATTTCATCCTATTTGTCTAGCCTTTCCTTAACAGCTGCGTTTTCTTTCTTCAACTCCTCCAGTGTTTTCAACACAAGAGAAGAGGAGGTTATATCAACAAAAGAACCCACATTCTTAGAAATCACTGCAGTAGATTCTTGTTGAGGAGATTCTTTAACTCTCTTGCCTTTGTCTTTAAACACAACTAGAGGAAAAGGTTGAGGTTTAGGAGATGGTTCATTACATTCTAATTACTAAGAGACTCCCCAAGAAGTGTTGTCTAGAAGAAGGAGGGGTTTCTTTATCCAGTGACATAGAACTTGATCCTTGAAGATTTTCAGGTGATCGCAGAAGTTTTGTTGAGAAATTTCATAAATGAGTTCCTTCAACTTCATAGATTCAGAATTAAACCATTTTATGAACTAATTCTAGTGAGAATCAGAAGCAGCTGGGTTAAGATTCTCCATGCAATCTTTCTTTAAGGAGTTAACCCATTACTGTATTTCTGTTATAAAACCAGTAGTGATTTACCAACATCTGATTTGGAGTGTTTTGGTGATGGTTTTGGAACAATTATTTTCATAGAAGTTGTGACAAGATTTTCCCAAGCTTCTAGTTTAGTTATGGTTCTGAGGGGATCTTCTGAGTAGTCAGTTGGAGTGGGACAGTCAGAGAGAATTATAGGAGAGTTAGGTGGTGTTGAATTATAGAGGGATGGAATTTCTGGGAGAGAGAAGTCTTGTGATGCTATAGTGGAGATTATTGGTGTTTGAAAGGTGTTGAGTGGGAAAGTGATGCCAATAGTAGTTGATGTGGTATCAGAGACAATATTTTGATTTTTGGTTTGGGGAGCTTCAAATAATGGATCAAATTAATCAATGTCAGAAAGAACTTGTGCAAGTTCTGGCTGAGTTTGATCAAATTGGGTAGAAGGTGAATTAATCAGAGGATTATTTGTGGGTATAGAGGTATCAATATATATGGCAAAATCATAAAGGGTTTGAGGTGATGGATCTTCATCGGGTTTTAGATATGAGGGGGTTTCAGATGTTGATAAAAATATTGATTCAATAACAGAAACAAATGACGAGTTACCTTTATTTTTGGTAGCTTTGAGTGTTAGATCCTTCTTAATGGTTTCAATTATCTTCATTTTCTTTAGATTCTTGGCATTGAGAGGCTTTCTAGCACATGGTTCTAGAACATTTGCTTGTTGAGCCTCAGTAGTCATGAGATCAGAAATAACTCAAAGTATTTATGTGATTTTTTTCATAATTTTTGGATAAAAAATAAAAGAGTTATGAATTTTTGAAAATTTAATCAATAAAAATATAAAATCAGAAAATAAAATAAAACCAAAAAGATGTGGACCATCAGATCAAAGTCAAAACGCGTTAGTAAGCTGATCCAGTGGACCAGACGTGCTGTGCTTGATATGGACCTTAGTGAGATACACATAGGATCAGAAAAAGGGCAACTAATGAAATTAAAACATTTGGCACGCTATCATTGGCTGAGACGAGACATGTCATCATCTTCAACCTCCAGACACCCTGCAATGGGGATTTTGTGAGATCCTTCAAATGTAAAAATTAGAATCCCAGGCTAGTATCATTGAAATCATCTCTTCAAGACGATTCTAACACCACCATCACGCCAAATTTATATAAGGTGTGGAGAGAGATATGAATCAAAAACCCAGAAAATAGCGAGCACCTTCAATTTGAGATTTCTCTGTCAATTCTCAATGGATTTAAAAATTGTAAGCAACATTAGAATCAGGAGAAGGAGTAGAATAGATTAGTGCTTGATTTGGATCCAAATGGTGGAGAATTCTAACTTTTCAAAGTTCAAGGAATAAGCTCTGAAACTGGGCTTCTATAGCTTGAATTATGGCTCGTTTTGATTGGTTTAAGTGCTGGAGAGTTTGTATGATGCTTAAGGATGATGAATGCGCAAATAATTTTGGAAAAGGGAGCTTAAATCTCAGAAACTGAATAAAAACAAGATGGGTTCGTGTGAGGTTTTGGCAGGGTGTTTTTGGCTCTCAAATCTTGAAGAAATGGATGGGGGATGACCCTCTATTTATAGGGAAGTGAATGGGAATGAAAATTTGAAGAAACAAGGAAGTTTGGAGGGAAATTGGATGAAGGTCGAGCACGAGTGAAGTGTGACTTCATTTCCATCAAAACTCAACAAAATCTTGCTTTTTAGGGTGCTAATCACTTCTGGCTAGTTTTCTAATCAAGTTTAAATCAAAAACGCGAATAAATCTTATGTTTAGAAGTCACATTATGGATTTCAAAATTCCGACTTTGTGAAAAATTCAGTTTCAAGTTACCAAATTCAAATCCATGGCATTTACAACTCAAGGGGTCTTAGGGCATGATTCTTGATGCTTTAGAAATATGAGGTTACAAGCTTTGCAATTGAAAAAGAATGGAATCAAATGGATGCTTGAGCTGAAAGTTGCATTGAGTCAAAGTTGAAGAAAAAGGGTTGACTTTCCATACTTAGAAATATTTCAAATTCTTTATCAAAAATGACCTATAAGGTCTTGCATCTAAACATGACCTTCCACTTGGAATTTGCTTTTGATCAAAATATATGGCATGAAGTAGATCTCTTGAATGACATTTTGAAACTTGAACCACTCAAAATCTCCAAAAATTGAGCAAGTTATAATTTGTTGAAGTTGGCCAAAAATCATGAAATGACCTATAATATTTTTCATATTTAAGGCAACCTCCATCCATTTTCCCACTTTGCACATAAAATGAGGCAAAAAGTTCACATCTTCAAGATCATTATGGAAAAAGAATGGGCTCAGGGTGATAAAAATTGACCAAGTTATGATCATTTGAAGTCACACATGAAAAATTGGGGATTCATCTGAAAGACTTGTAATCTTTCTTCTTCATCAAGTTTCTTCCACATGAAAAATCCTTGGAAATTTTGAAGTGATTTGTTGATAACCATTTGAAGAAAAGGATGTCTTTGTAATAATTCAAAAATACCAAAATATGAGCAAGATATACTCCTTTGAAGTTCAAAACCCTAGCTTCTAGATCAAGAAAATGCCTTGAGGAACTTTGACAAGTTTGAACAAACTTCTTATACCAATATTCTTCCTTTGTGAATAGAAGTTGTTGAGGATGATAATGAGGACTCATAGCCACCAAAACCATTTCCATACATTGAAATTTGAGAGAAATATGCTCTTGTGACCAATAAGAACAAAGCCTTGTCCAAACATGACAACTTCTCCAATCAACCCCTTGTACTTTTGAGTCAAATCTAATAACCTTGAAATGTGATGAACCAAAGAAACCTTGCCATGCCAATTCTCCAAAAAACAATCCCATGGCAAGGTTTTAACTTCTCAATCTTTTATTGGCTAGGGCATGGAAATAAAATCAAGAACCCATAGAGTAATTTGTTAAATCTCATCCCCCTTCACCTACATGTATAACAAGCAAGACAAACCAACATTGCATTTTATTAGTTAAATGAAGAAAACAAAACAATATTAATGATCACAAAAAAGAACATAAGTCAAGGTGCTTGGTAATCCCTCAAAAGGATCAAAACTCAAAGTAGGGAGGGGAACCAAGAATCCTAGTGTGATCTTGTTGTAAGTGAATCAACATGGTATGATGAAGGGATCTTAGGGGCAAAAATTGGGATACAACAGCTGCCCTTATTTAAGTTTCTTATATCCAGAGATACGAAGGCTAAAAATCTTCGTGTCGACGCGATCGAAGATACTTAAATATAAAACAAACCCTATTTTTGGCCCTAAGATACCATGCAAATGCTTATGATCATGAATGCATATGTACAGGTCGAAAGAGACGCAAAAAATAACACTGGGGACGCAACAATATAAAGAGAACTGAATCAGAGAGGATGGTATGATGGTCAAAGGACACACGAACTTTTACTGAAGGCGAAGCTACCGACGTTTACTGAAGGCAGAGAGAAAGATAACACACATTGACGTTCACTGTCGATGGTCTACCAACTTTCACTGAAGGTAGAGGGAGAATATATCATGGCACCGCCGTTCACTGACAATGAACTATCAATATTCACTGAATATAGCAAAAATATAACAAACATCAACGTTCACTGCCGATGGTCTACCAACTTTCATTGAAGGTAGAGAGAGAAAATATCATATGACCGCCGTTTACTGACGATGAACTATCAACGTTCACTGAAGATAGCAAAAAGATAACAAACATCGACGTTCACTGCTGATGGTCTACCAACTTTCATTGAAGGTAGAGACAAAGATAACATATCACCGCCGTTCACTGACGATGAACTACCAACATTCACTGAAGATAGCAAAAAGATAACAAACATCGATTTTCAGTGCCGATGGTCTACCAACTTTCATTGAAGGTAGAAAGAGAAAATATCATATCATCGTCGTTTACTGACGATGAACTATCAATGCTCACTGAAGATAGCAAAAAGATAACAAATATCGATGTTCACTACCGATGGTATACCAACTTTCACTGTAGGTAGAGAGAAAGATAACAAACATCGACGTTCACTGCCAATGGTCTACCAACTTTCACTGAAGGTAGAAAGAGAAAATATCATATCACCGCCGTTTACTGATGATGAACTATCAACGTTCACTGAAGATAGCAAAGAGATAACAAGTTTACCCAACATTCTGGTGTTTCGCCTGAAACGGGTCTCAAATTCTTCTTTAACTGAGGCACTCTGCCTGGAAAGGATAATACACGAGCTTTCTCAAATAAAGATAACTTGCTATTTGCAGTCACGGAGGATTGTAAAAGGAAATTAATTTTTGGGGCAAGAGGTATGACTTCCTGGGGAGATTCCATGATATTCTCGCTAAGGGGATAAAGTCTTCTTGTGAAAAATAAATGCACCAACCAAAGCTTGGAGTTTTTTCAGATTTCCAAAGTAAATAATATTGTCGGGGAGCCACAGACCCAAACCAGAAATAAACTGGAAATGAAACAGTCAACCAGAATACATCCTTTGAGAAATAAACTCAAAAGGGAAAACAAGATCCGTCCAAACAAGGAACTGTATCGTAAAGTTTAAAGCAAAAATCTTCTATGAGGGACAACTCAATAGAGAAATTGAAAGAGTGTGCGTTTTCTGCTTAAGACCGACGCTCTAATGAAAAGAGGGTAACTTAACTCTTCAAGACAGGGTAATATGTCAACAAAAATATTAACAAATGCCAATGAACAATAATTTGTCAATTTTAGCTATGCATGATGTATGCATGAATGCATGAGCGTTATCGTGTGTATGCTGACAAAACATACACACAACATGGGGAACAACCAGGCAAAAATGCCTCGGGCACTAACAACACTCAACTAAGCTTCAACCAAGATGATCATTTGAAGAAAGGTAGGGGCCAGCTGTGGAAACCAAACCTACTGCATGCTTTTAACTTTACCGAGGAGAAACATAATCCGGAGGTGGACGAATCAAACAGATACCGGGGTAGAACATCCTTCTTCAGGATTCATCGAGAAAACCAGTGTTTGTTTTTTTTAAAAGTAACATGTCTACTGGAGATTGCAAGACCAGTCTCAAATAAAGCAGACTGACACCGAAACAATCAAACTTCACTGGGGAATTCAGACCCACTTCACTGGAGAAAAACGCGGATTGAAACTTCACATCATGAAAACTCAGAAGAAAGGAGAAATGAATCCAAACTTGACCGAGGATACCGGAATCATAAACCTCATGCGGAGAAAACATCCCGAGTAGACATTCCGAGGGGAACAAAAGCTTCTCAAAACAACTAGAGTTTGTCCATTCCTGGGGTCACCATTTTTGTTTTTCTCTTGAATCACAAAATCCAAAGTAAAAGTAAATTGTAAATTCTTTTTGAAAAACAATTTTGTTATTTAATCTTTTTGCTTTGAAAATTATTATCAGAAATAAATGGAGTCTTTGCAAGCTAAATAAAATAAGAAACACAAAGAATTGGGTAAAAGCTTAAATTTTATTAATAGAATGGTAGTCTGCGAATGGCGAGACTCCATAGATGAATACAAAGTTTGGGAAATGGTAATACATAATGGAAAAGATACATTGAGATACAATGACCACTATCCCCCCTAACAACTTTTTAAATCCTGAGCAGCAGCTTTTATTGAAGTATGGTGAGGATCCGAGAAGATTGTTGCTTCAACGATCAAGTCTTGTCTGACGTAGTTACTTCCCAAGAAAATCCCTAACTTTTTCCTAAGCTGCCCTTGCGGGTTTTCAACTTAGCGGGAAATTTATTCTGTTTATGTCTCTAATTTTTGCCTAGACCGCCCTTTCGGGTTTTCGGCCTACCGATACGCTCCTTTTTGCCTAAGCCGCCCTTTCAGGTTTTCAACTTAGCGAGCTATTCTTTTATTTATTTAGGCGAAGTATTTCTTGACTGCGTCAGCATTCATGGGACGTGGGAACTCCTCGCCATCCATAGTTTCAAGAATTAATGCACCACCAGAGAAGGCTTTCTTGACAACATATGGGCCTTCAAAATTAGGAGTTCACTTGCCCCTAGAATCAGTGTTGAAAAACATGATCTTCCTGAGCATGAGGTCGCCTTCACTGAATTCATGGGGTTTGAGCTTTTTATCAAAAGCTTTCTTCATTCTTCTCTGATATAACTGACCATGACACAACGCTATCATTCTCTTTTCTATAATCAAATTCAATTGGTCAAACCTGTTCTGGACCCATTCAGCCTCCGTCAACTTGGTTTCCATTATCACACGTAAAGAGGGAATCTCTACCTCGACTGGGAGTGAAGCTTCCATTCCATATACTAAGGATAACGGGGTTGCTCCTGTTGAATTGTGGACAGATGTTCGATATCTATGCAGAGCAAAAGGAAGCATTTCATGCCAACCCTTATAAGTAACAACCATCTTCTGGATAATTCTCTTGATATTCTTATTAGTAGCTTCAACAACCCCATTCATCTTTGGCCTGTATGGAGATGAATTGTGATGGACAATCTTGAATTCTTCACACAGTTTTGTCATTATCTTGTTGTTTAAATTCGAGCCACTATCAGTGATAATTCTGCTCGGCACACCATACCGGCATATAAGATTATTCTTAATGAAGCGCACAACCACCTGCTTAGTAACATTGGCATATGAAGCAGCCTCCACCCACTTGGTGAATTAATCAATTGCTACCAAGATAAAACGGTGCCCATTCTAAGCTTTGGGTTCTATCATCCCAATCATGTAAATACTCCACATAGAGAAAGGCAACGGGGAGGAAATCACATTGAGAAGTGTCGGAGGCACATGGACCTTGTCTGCATAAATTTGGCATTTATGGCACTTCTTTGCGAATTTGTAACAGTCAGATTCCATTGTCAGCCAATAGTAACCTGCCCTTAGCATCTTTTTAGCCATCGAATGTCCGTTGGCATGAGTGCCAAATGACCCTTCATGAATCTCATGCATCAACATGTCTGCTTCGTGTATATCCACGCATATAAGCAAGACCATGTCATAATTTCTCTTGTATAACACATTTTCACTGAGGAAGAAACTACCTACCAATCTTCTCAATGTCTTTCTATCTTTCCTCGATGCACCAATCCGGTATTCCTGAGTCTGAAGAAAATGCTTGATATCATAATACCAGGGTTTTCCATCTATTACCTCCTTTGCTGTAAACACATGAGCAGGCCTATCCAACCATCAAACCGCAATTCGGGGTATACCATTCCAAGTATTCACTTGGTACATAGAAGCCAGAGTTGCCAGAGCATCCGCCATTTGATTTTCGTCTCTAGGGATGTGATGGAATTCAACTTTATTGAAGAATGGTAATAATCTTCTAGCATAATCTTTGTAAGGGATCAAGCCAGGGTGACGAGTGTCCCATTCTCCTTTAATCTGATTTATTACCAAAGCTCAATCACCATACACATCAAGAATTTTAATTCTGAGATCAATAGCTTCTTCGAGACCCATGATGCAAGCCTCGTATTATGCCATATTATTAGTGCAATATAATGTTAACCTTGCAGTAAAAGGAATGTGTGATCCACAAGGAGTGAAAATCACAACACCAATTCCTTTACCATAAGCATTCACAGCTCCATCAAATATCATACTCCAACGAGATTTAGGGTCAGGACCTTCCTCAGGTAATGGTTCATCATAATCTTTCACTTTCAGGAACATCACATCCTCATCAGGGAATTCATATTCTGCAGACAGGTGATTTTCCACTGGTTGGTGAGCAAGATAATCTGCCAACACACTACTTTTAATGGCCTTTTGAGTGCAGTATTCGATATCATATTCAGATAACAACATCTGCCAGCAGGTAATTCTCCCAATAAGAGCCGGCTTTTAAAAAATGTACTTGATTAGATTCATTTTGGAGATCAACCAAGTAGTGTGCTTCAACATATACTTCCGCAAACGCTTTGCCGCCCAGGTCAGAGCACAACATGTTTTTTCCAGCATGGAATACTGCGACTCACAATCAGTGAATTTTTTACTGAGATAATAGATGGAGAACTCCTTCTTCCCTGTTTCATCCCGTTGTCCCAGAATACAACCTATGGATTTATCTAACACTGTCAGATACATAATCAACGGTCTTCCTTCTACGGGAGGGAGCAAGATAGGAGGTTCAAGCAGATATTCTTTAATACTTTCAAATGCCCTTTGGCAGTCATCCGTCCACACACAACCTTGATATTTCTTTAACAACTTAAAGATCGGTTCACATGTTGCGGTCATGTGGGAAATGAATATGGAAATATAATTCAAACGCCCGAGGAAACCTCTGACTTGCTTTCCAGTCCTTGGCGCTGGAATCACTTGAATTGCTTTGACTTTATCAGGGTCAACTTCAATTCCTTTCTGGCTAACAATGAAACCCAACAATTTCTCTGATCGAACACTGAAGGTGCATTTATTTGGATTCAGGCGGAGACGATACTTCCTCTAATGCTGAAACAACTTCAACAAATCTTCTATATGCCCTGCTTCAGTCTGGGATTTGGAAATCATATCATCAACATATACTTCAATTTCCTTGTGCATCAGATCATGGAATAGGGTTGTCATAGCCCTCTAGTATGTTGCACCAGCGTTCTTCAACCCTAAGGGCATCACTCTGTAACAGAATGTTCCCCAGGGTGTGATAAACGTTTTTTTTCCATGTCCTCTAGAGCCATTCTTATTTGATTATACCCGGAAAATCCATCCATGAACGAGAATACTTTGAATTTTGCTGTGTTATCCACTAACATGTCGATGTGCGGCAATGGAAAATCATCTTTTGGAATAGATTTATTTAGATCTCTGTAATCTACGCACATGCAGACTTTTCCGTCTTTTTTCGGTACTGGGACAATATTGGCAATCCATTGAGGATACACTGACGTCACAAGAAAACCAGCATTAATCTGCTTTAGAACCTCCTCTTTGATTTTTACTGCCATATATGGGTGAGTTCTTCTCAACTTTTGTTTAATTGGCGGACACTCTGGCTTCAACGACAAACGGTGCTCGACAATATCTGTATCTAGACCAGGAATATCTTGGTAAGACCAAGCAAAGATATCCACATACTCCTTCATTAACTCAATCAACTTTCTCTTTACATCGGGATGCAGCGATGCTCCAATCTTGACTTCCTTCGGATCTTCTTCTGAACCCAAATTGATCACTTCCAAAGGCTCTTTATATGGTTGAATGGTATTTTCCTCGTGCTCAAGCATCCGTGAGACCTCTTCTAGAATCTCATCATAATCTTCTTCTTCAGCCCCAAACACAGGACATTCAAAGTTGAGAGAGGGTGTAGGGTCATTGTATTCAACGGGTATTTTAATTAATCTGCACATATGATTTATGATTACTTTTAGAAACTGACACATATAACAAGTGATCATGCAAATTGAATTTCAGTTATTATTTATTTTGAAAGGTTTTTTTTATTACCATTTCCAAGAAAAAGCAAAAAAATAAAACATAATTTGGGAAACAAAGTCAACTTTTATTAATGATCTTAACAGTCACAGCAAACAGATAAGCCCTACAACATTAATACTTCCTCTTTGGGCAGAGTAAAAGCTTTTCAAGAAAAAAAGATTAATCAAATCAAATTACTTTGAAATATGTGTGCAAGAGGGAATATCAATGGTTACCTAGTTCTGAACCCTGACTCCATGCGTCACATAATTCGGCATTTCCTGCTCTGCTTCATCCTCTTCGAATGCATTAATTCCAGAATCAGTCGGATGGAGGTAACCTCCGTTGCGGAAAACATCATGATAGCTGCTCATAATAGACTTTGACTTAAAACTTTCGACTCTGCCATTCTTCGAAGAGAAACCCAAACCAATTCTATTCTTGTTCACGGGTGGATCCACAATTCTCCCCCAGACTTCATTATGACCCTTACGCACAACCTACTGCGCATCCTTCAGCGAGACCATGGAATTCTCATTTCTCCTTATGTTGTCAATGGATAGGGCTTGGAACTGGATTCCAATAGCAGCCTCATCTGCTTCTACAATATTGAAGGAGGACAAATGAGATATCAACAATGTCTGCTCCCCACTTATGATCACTACCTTCCCTTCACGCACAAACTTTAGCTTCTGATGTAAGGTTGAAGTGACAACCCCTACTTCATGTATCCATGGCCTTCCTAACAAACAACTATATGCGGGAATAATGTCCATGACCTGGAAGGTTATCTGGAACAAATGTGGTCCTATATGGATGGGTAAGTCCACTTCACCGATGACAGATTTCCACGACCCATCAAATGCTTTCACAATGATGCCACTCGGGCGCATAGGTGTTCTTTTATATTTCAACTTCATGAGAGTACTCATCGGTATAACATTCAGCGCGAATCCATTATCAATTAGCATATTGGATAGCGAATCATTCTTACAGTTCATAGATATGTGGAGGTCCGGGTTGTGATTCCTCCCTTCATCTGGTAATTCATCATCGCACAAACTCAAGTTATTACATGACATAATGTCTCCAATTACGCTGCTGAATTGATCTATTGGAATGTCACTCTCCATAAAAGCTTGGTCCAGTACTCTCATCAGGGATTCTCTATGAGCAGAGGAGTTCATCAATAAAGCTAAGATAGATATTTTTGAAGGAGTCTGTAGCAGCTGATCTACAATTTTGTAGTCGCTCATCTTAATTATCTTCAAAATATCACCCACTTCTTTCTCTAGCGTAACTCCACTGGTCTCTCCTGTAGCCTTCTTAGGTTCATCATTCTCAACAATTTTCTTTCCAGCAGCAACATCCCTCTGAACAACCGGCGCAAACACACGATCGCTACGGGTCACCCTTCTATTTTCAACTATATTCTCAACATCGGGCATTGGCTGGATAGGAATTTCCACCCCATCTTCTAAGATTGTAGCGTTATATTTGTAAGGCACAACCTTATCTGATTTGTAGGGGGTAGGACCTGGCAAACTAATTACCAATGGGGTAACAACTGGCTTGCTATGGAAATCCACTTCAAAATGAGCGGGTGCACCAAAACAAGTCACAATGACGTTTACCCCTTCTTCAACACAACCAGTCATCAATAAGTCATTTATGGAAAAAAAATCTTCATCTGAAGAAAAATACTCATCCGCAGAAGTATACTCTTCCTTTGACTCTTCTTCCGTTAAACCAACTTCAACCATATCAACCTCATGATAATCATCCCTCTGACCCGTGATCTTGATAGTTCCATTCTCTAATAACAACTGAACACCCTCCTTCTCGATTGAACATCCTCGGGGATCTCGACAGCAAACTAGGCAAGATCCATATTGGTGCTCCACCTGACCTGCCGTATGGCAGAAGGTAGCGTGCAACTGCATGAGGTCCTCATTCAAATGCTCCACATCAAAAATTCTGAATTCACCAAGACATCCAGAAACCATATTCACTTCCTCTTTATACTTTTCCCTAGGCCTGATTATGTCGATGAGGCCCTCATCCATCATCTCCTATAAATCAACCTTTATCTTATCGCAACCTTGTATATTTATACTACAAATAGCACAACCGGAATGGTCATGCGTGTAGTAGCTAAATTCACAGAGGTCTGAGTGCATCCTCACCAAATCTCTTCTAACCAGATTAATGTCAAAAATCCGGAAGTCGCCCGGACAACCGGCCACCATATTTACAACATTTACTCCCCCATGCTTGGGTAAAAGATTATCTTTCACATTAGGTCCCATGTCCTTGAAAGATAGAACACCGGACTTTACCAATTTCTGCACCCCATTTTTCATAGGATAAGAATTCTCAACACTATTCCCTGGTGCTCCCTGATGAAAAGCACATGTTTGGTCTGCTTTGTAATACCAAGGCAATGGTGACGGTACGGGCGGAGGGTGGTCGTGACTGGAGCAACTTTTTATGAATCAAGGACGGTAGCAACTCTGTATAGGTCATGGGAATAGGGTTATAACTCTCCCTTCTCTGATTATACCCTTGATTCCACTGCTGGGATGGTCTCTGATAAGCAACGGTAGTTGGAGCTGTACTTACAACAGGAGTAACTGAGGCGACTTGCTGATGACGCTGATAATTCCTTCTTGGAGAGTTTACCCTCCTCTCTTGTATAACAGCATTTGCATCCCCTTCTTTATTCTTGGTAAACTCATAAGATGGCTTTTTACACCTCCATATCCTTCACTCTTTGTTAAACGGCCTTCTCTTACAGCCTCTTCCAAGCGGATACCCATTCCTACCATCTCACTAAAGTCACTTGGTGCGCTTGCTACCATCCTTTCGTAGTAGAAAGCACCCAGCGTCTTCAAGAAAATCTTAGTCATCTCCTTCTTTTGCATGGGAGGAATCACTTGGGCGGCTACCTCACGCCATCTCTATGCATACTCTTTGAACGATTCTCTATCTTTCTGAACCATGGCCCTAAGTTGATCACAGTCAGGCACCATGTCCATTTTATACTTGTATTGTTTGATGAAAGCTTCTCCCAAATAATTAAAAGTATGGATATTGGCGCTATCCAAACTCATATACCACTTCATCGTAGCACCAGTCAAACTATCCTGAAAAAAGTGAATCAGCAGACGCTGATCATCAATATGGGTAGATATTCTCCTCACGTACATCACCAGATGAGCACGAGGGCAAGTGTTGCCCTTATACTTCTCAAACTCCGGGGACCTTAAACTTAGCAGGTATCTTAACATTTGGGACCAAGCATAGCTCATTCACATTCTGCCCAAATATCTCTTTCCCCCCTGAGGGCCTTCATCTCTCTCTGCATCTTGTCAAACTGCTCTTGAAAATCATCCATTCTATCATAAAGACCTAAGTTTTCACTTGGTGGAGGGAAAGGACGCCACACATCATCATTAAAAAATGAAACCATATTCACCGAAGGAGGTGCAGTAGGAACAGCATGCACCACAGGAGGTGCTGGAGTAACAATAGTATGAACCACTGGAGTATCTTGAGGACCAAGATTGAAACCTCTAGGCGCAAAATTCTCTGGCATTTCCCATGGATAACCTTGAGGCATGCGATTTTGAACAATGGCCGGAGTAGTAGATAATGGAATAGTCGGAGCTTCAGTAGTTTCCCTTTTGGTTGAGGTTGAACACTCGGTGGCTAATTCTGAGCAGCCACCAAAGCTTCCATCAGAGCAGTCAGATTGGCCATGCCGACCTTCAAAGCAGAAACTTCTTCGCGCAGCTCACGTTTCTCTTGTTCTAATCAATATGAGTATATCCGGGTTCTGAAAGCAAGATATAGCTCACGTTTCTCTTCTTCACACATACATTCTCAACAATTCTTTCTCACACGCTGGGTACTCGAATCTATATGAGTGACTTTGTATATAATTGTGAACACACGCGAGAAACTGCGTGAACTACTACTATTTATACTAAAACATCCCAAGTAACCGTCGGGCAGTTACACTGCTTCGAGATGACTCCACTTGGCACGTTCTCAGCGTTCGACGCCCCAGATCTTTGCACGTTGCACTTGGTAACCGCTGGAAACCGTTTTCCCTCCAAACGCTTGAATTTCAAACCGTTCCACTCTGAACCATCGAACACCTTCGTCGAGAAGCATCTTCGACGAGAAACACCTTCGACGTCGAAGGCAACCAACTTCTCCCTTGGAAGAAATCCTCTAAGTACATTGCCATCTTTCGATGGGCATTTCGACAGACCCAGCTGGTCGAAAACATCCTTCAGCTTTAATGGCTGACATTAATAAAACAAGGGTGTCGAATTTAGGAGCCAACAAATTGCCCCCCAAGAATGCCTTATTTCGACTCTTGAAAGAAAAAGGCATTCTTTGAAATTCCATTCGACACCTGTCTTTTCATTCTTAGTCACAAATTAAATTGTGCACTTTTTGTTGTCTTCTACCAACCACTGACAATCCCAAGGAAAAGCCATCATTCATCCGTACCTAAGACGTCACTTCAGTACGGCGTGCAGTGTGCCAAACGTCTTTTCATAAATTGTCATCATGACAATTCCCAAAAACGAGGGCGCACGCTGCACCCTTCCATTTCTGCAGAACGGCTAAAACAACAGGGAGACGCCACGTGTCTCACTACCTTCTACAACATTAAATGGCATTTAATGTCCTCGAATTTGGGGATTTCCCCAACTACTATAAATAGCAGTAAGTACCCATTGTGGGACTTTTTTTTACGCTACCTTGCTTTCAGAATTCCTCATTTGCATACAAACTCTTGTCAACTTTGCAAACCCCCTGTTCTTCACTTCGTCTTCAACCTTAGTACCAACAATGGCATCTGGTTCTTCCAACGCTCCTAGCGCCAACACTCCCTCTGGAAATGTCAAACCTAGGATTTTCTCCATCGCTCCCATAGTGACTCCCACGGGCCAACGAAGGGTTCCTGAGCCTTTGGACATTGCTGTACGTGATGCTTATTCACGCCACCTCATGATTCCGGTTGGATATTCCAACCAAATCTTTGCTATGTCTGGCCCATTATACCCAAGCATTGCTGAAGCCATGAAGATCAAAAGTTACTTTCCGGTACTTGAGAGACTCAAACCGGTTGGATGCTCCAAGAAAGATGCAGAGGATAATGAAGATCCTGCTAAGGAGAAAATCGACCTCCGTTTCTTCAATAAAGGTGTTAGGGCTTTCAGGTCTGGCCCTAGCCTCACTCCTGATTATAGTGCTTGGCTGGAAAAAATGGAGAAACGCCAGGCTTCGATCTGGAAAGACATGGGGATATTCGATCTGGTTATGCTGTCGAAGACAGGTCTTAACTATTCCCCAGAGATGTTGATAGCTTCTTTACTCTTCTGGGATTACACCCATTTCACCTTCCATCTTCCCTGTGGAATGCTGACTCCCACGCTCTTCGATGTGGCCGCCATCACTGGCCTTCGACCCACTGGGGACTACTTCGACCTGGAGGAAATGTCGGAGGATCAGATTGGATTCTCTGCCACAAAACCAACCTACACCACCTTCATCAATCACTACCACGATAAGTCGACAGATGCTGTGTCGGATGTCGAACATATTGCGTTTCTAGCCTTATGGCTGACACGCTTTGTGTTTTGCTCCAAGTCTTTACAGGTGACCAAGAAGATGGTCACTCTCGCCACTCAACTCCACCATGGCCAAAATATCTGTTTGGCAGAATTGATTTTGGTGAGTCTGTACGAGTCGATTAGCAACGGAGCGACTCTTCTGAAGATCATCGAGAACAGAGCCAGTCTGCTGCTTGCTGGACCTTTTTGGCTGCTTCAGTTGTGGCTCAATGCCACCTTCGAGTCTTTCTTGCCTAAGAAGATTCAAATAAATGAGCAGGCTCCAGAAATAGCCAACAGGCGCATCGAAGGCACCAGATTGGCTCTGTTGACCCCAACGGAAGATGGGCTGGAGCTTCAACAAACTTTTACAAACTTCGTCCGGATGTTTGCGAAAAGTAAAGAGTTTGCTTCGACCATGGCTCCGTTTGCTCGACGAAAGGTTGGCCCAGAGTGGTTCACAAGGCCACATCCTAGGACGTCGAGTAGTCCTCAGGTCGACGAACATACAACAGTGTGGGAGGCATTTCTCACACCAAGAATAATGCCCCTGCGATTCAAGAGCTCCAAGACTCACTTGAGTCTAATCGCGTATCAACCAAACCTGGTGTCTCGCCAGTTTGGTATTATCCAAACACTACCTTCTCCAATTTTTCCCAGGGAGAAGTCTATGTTATACTTCTGCAACGACTACACTGAAGAAGCTGCCACTAAGCATATCGGCAGATATGCTGGTCGAACAGTTCTTTCGTTGTTTGACTATCAGCTTAACTTTCTCTGCTCACCATCCTTCGAGGAGTGGTGGAAAAGTTACTACACTGAGGAGTTTTTCGACGAGAAGGACTTCGTGGAAGAACTTCAGAAGTCTTTTGTCCTTGTCTTGGACAAAATAAAGAAATGTAAGTTCATCCTTTCGAATTACTTTGTCTTTCCCTTTCGACTGGTAGCCTGTTAATTATTTTGTCTACTCTCAGTTATTCGAAAGCCTGCAGCCAAGAAGGCTGCAGAGGGCCAACAGGGAGGAGGCCCCTTAACAAAACCTCCACCACCGGCGAAGACTATAGCGCCGGCGAAGACCACAACAAACCAACAGGGGGAAGGCCCTTCGAAAAAGCCTTCTGCATCGGTAACCAGACTTTCATTATTTTTTCTGGCTTTAACTTTCTGACTTTCGATGCAACTACTAAATCGAACTCCAATTGATTTTTTCAGGCACCTTCACCCAAGAAACGGCCAGCACTGATGGTCGAATCTGGGAGTGATGAAGAAGATGATTCTCCCCCTGCTCCTCTTAAGAGGCGAAAGCTGAAGAAGGACGTTCCTCTTCCTGAGGCTCGAACAATCAGGATAAAGGTTGCTGGGAGAAAGTCCAGGCCACCTCCAGTAATCATTGAAGAGCCAACTGAGGAGGAACTAAATGTTCTTCTTAATAAACCTGTCGAAAGCGACAATTCCAGCCCTGGGGCTGAAGCTCCTATGCAGGTAATCTCTTTGATCCCTTTGTAACTCAGGTGTCGATACCTACGTTCGATTATGTCTCTTTCGAATTTAGAAGATTCTTCTTCTTCTCTTTTCAGGACACCACTGAAAGCTCAGCGCCAAGGACTTCTGAAACATTGGATTCTGCTGAACTCAGCAGGCCACAAGAAAAAGATTTGGTGAACGATGAAGCCAATACTGAAATAAATGAAGCCAATGCTGAGACAACAGAAAAACCAACAGAAGATCCACAAACAGAAGAGCAACAACCAAAAGAGACTCAGGTGGTGGATCTGTCGGAAGAAAATCGTGACGAAGGGAACCGCGGTGACGCTGGCGAAGAGGATCAAGGTGACACTGGCGAAGGGGACCATGATGATGCTGGTACTGCCGCAGTCCAAGTCGAAGAGAGTCAAGTCGAGGCAAATGCTACTCAACATCCTCAAACCCAAGACAACGGTGTTGCAAAGGCTGTCACCTCAACAAAGCATAGGTCGAAAGAAGACTTAGAACTCCTGAAGCAAACTGATCCTGTTGGCTATCTGAATGCCATCATCGAGAGCAAAAGTTCGTCTGATGTTAGTCAGGAGGCTCCTACTCTGTCGGGGAAGTCCACTGAAACTTCTCCTCTCGATGAGGCTTTGACGAAGGTTAAGGCTCAGTTTTTCAAGAAGGACTTGATGAAAGCTTTGGAGGGGGACCCTACTGCTCCATCATATTTGGGGGCTGTTTTGAATGCCCTAGACTTGTTAGCTGTGCCTCCAGAAGTTTCAGGCTTTATCATGGAGTTACACTCCATTATTGATCAAGTCTCAGCAGATTATCGACGACAAAGGGGCTTTAATAGCCAGCTTGAAGTGTTATATGGCAAAAGCTCTTCTACATGGACTGCTGTAGCAGAGACAACTTCTCGAATTGCGGAGTTGTCGAAGCAAAAAGCATCTAAATAAGAAGAAGTTGATGCCATCGATCGAGAGAATGCTTCCCTCAAGGCGCAAATCGAAGAAATAAAGGCTAAGATAAATGCCAATACTAAACGCAAGGAGGAACTTCTCTCGACTGTTCCAGACACCGAAAGTCAAGCTGAAATCACACAAGGCCTAGAATTTGCTGAGAAAGCTCAAGCCTTCGACGATCAAATTGCCAAGCTTGCGCAGGCGAATGCCTTGTGAAACAAAAGATTGGAGCTGCAGCAAACCAAATACCTTCGACTCAAGGACTCCATCCCCTTCTGATTGTTTCAGCCCTTTAACCATATATTGTAATATGTATTCGACAATATTGCCATTTTGGCTAATTTATAAAAAATTTCCATTTTGGCTTATTTATGGTTAATTTAGTCGTTACTTGTTATTTATTTTTATCTCTTGGAGTGTAGGTTTATACTTTTTCAAATATTTACCATTTACTCTCAAGAGCCTTTTATCTTCACCTAGCTCTTCGACTTCATAAGCTCCACCAGAAAAAGTCTGGATAACTCTGAATGGTCCTTCCCATTTGGGTGACCATTTTCCCATGCTTCGATCCCTTCGATCCATGGGAAGAATCACCTTCCAGACTAGTTCTCCAGGCGAAAATGCCTTAGGTTTCACCTTTTTATTATAAGAGTCTTCTACTCTTTTCTTCTGAAGCCTGAGTAGGTCAAGAGCGCGCAATCTTTCTTCGTCTAAATCCACTAGTTCGTCTAACATCATATCCCAATAAATTTCAGAGGGAATATCATAATGTCTTTGAACCCTTGCAGATTGAAGACAAATTTCTGCTGGCAACACTGCGTCATGGCCAAAAGTTAGCCTATATGGTGTTGTACCTATGGCTTCTTTTGGGGACGTTCGACAAGCCCACAAAATCTGGTCTAACGTCTTATGCCAATTTTTGGGCTTCTTCCCAACATGCTTTTTTATCAAGCCAATCACTACTTTGTTCGCTGCTTCGACTTGACCATTTGCCTGTGCATAATAAGGCGTTGATGTTAGGAGTTTGAAACCTGTTTCCTGAGCGAATTCCTGCATCTTTCGACCGGTGAAAACTGATCCTTGATCAGTTGTTATAGTCTCAGGGATTCCATATCTAAAGATAATGTTCTTTTGAATAAATTCAATGACATTTTCTTGGTCCACATTGACTAAAGGGATAGCTTCGATCCACTTAGTAAAATAATTAATGCCTACCAATATATACTTCTGACTCTTTGATGATGCTGGTCGAATCTCTCCAATGAGGTCCAACGCCCATCCTCTAAAGGGCCAAGGTTTCACTATCGAGTGAAGTTCGCTTGCTGGTACATGTTGGATGCCTGTATGGACTTGACATTCTTGGCAACCTTTAGCGAACTCGACACAATCTTTTAGCATAATGGGCCAGTATAGTCCTTGTCGAAACAACAACCATTTCATCTTATGGCCTACTTGGTGAGCCCCACATGCTCCAGCGTGCGTAGTCGAAAGGGCTATGTATGCCTCAGTTTCACTTAAACATTTTAGCAATACCCCTTCAGGCGTCTTTTTAAATAACTCATTACCCATGAGTACATAACTCAACGCCCTGTACTTTGTTTTTCGTTCTGTCGAAGCTACTGGATTTTGAAGATAATCCACAATGGGCTTCCTCCAATCTTGCTCTGACAAATTATCTATGAACGAAATTTCGAAGTTACTTTGATCAGCATATCCTAGTCTTGTCGATTCCAAGTCTGTTGGTGATAGACAAGTTGCTTTTATCTTTTCTCGAACTTCGATTGCTCTTTGTAATCTCGTTTTTGAAATCTTGTACCCAGATGCAATTTGTGCCAAGTCGTTGGCTATTTGATTTTCCAATCTGGGTATGTGTCGAATATTGACCATTTCAAATTTTTTCAATAAACGATTTGCTATCACAAAGTACATAATGAGATTTTCTCTTATGCATTTATATTCTTTTGTGACTTGCTTAATCACTAACTCTGAGTCTCCCATTATTTCGACTCGAGTTGCCCCCAATTCCAATAATATTTCAAGGCCAGTAATTAGAGCTTCATACTCAGCCTCATTGTTCGAACAAGAACTTGATATCTTGTACTTGAATGTTGTTGGAATTTTTTCTGGAGAAATGATCAAGACTCCTACTCCTGTTCCATCTTTATGGCTGGAACCATCGAAGTAGAATTTCCAAGGTTCTATCTCCACATAATTAATATCCTCAACTTGAATTGAGTGGTCGACTATAAAGTCTGCAACCACTTGTCCTTTTACTGCCTTAAGAGGCATAAAGGTTAAGGAGTATTCAGTTAATGCTAGTGCCCACTTGCCAATTCGACTGTGCAAGATGGGTTTCGACAACATGTACTTGAAAACATCAAAATGAGACGAAACATACACATCAACTGGTTTTATATATTGCTTGAGTTTTGTACAAGAGAAATACAGACATAGACACAATTTTTCAACTTCGCTATATCTAGTTTCTGCATCGTTCAAAACTCTACTAAGATAGTAGATGGGTCTTTCGACTCCATTCTCATCTTCTTGGGCTAACATGCTTCCCAAAGTTTTGTCGGATGCAGCTATGTACAATCTCATACTCCTATTGCTACAAGGAGGCACCAAAATAGGTGGCTTGGTGAGGTACCCTTTGATTTTGTCGAAGGCTTCTTGTTGCTCTTGCCCCCATTCGAATCCCTCTTTATTCAGTCGAAGTAAGGGTGAAAAGGCTTGAGCTTTCCCACTTAGGTTAGATATGAATCTCCTTAAGAAATTTATCTTGCCTAACAGAGATTGCAATTCCTTCTTATTCGATGGCGCTTTCGCTTCCAGAATAGCCTTCGTCTTGTTCTGGTTGATTTCGATTCCTTTCTTGTTGACAACGAAGCCCAAGAAATCTCCAGCTTTCACACAGAATGCACACTTCAAAGGGTTCATCTTCAGACCATGTTCTCTCATTCTTTCGAATGATTGTCGAAGGTGGTCAATATGATTCTTCCTGGAAACAGATTTTATAACAATGTCATCAATATATACTTGCATAAAAGTGTTAATAAAATCATGGAAGATAGAATTCATTGCTCGCTGGTATGTTGCTCCAGCGTTCTTTAGGCCAAAAGGCATCACTACCCATTCGTAAGTGCCTAGAGCCCCAGGGCATCGAAAAGCTGTTTTCGACACATCCTCTTCAGTAATGAATATTTGATTATATCCTGAATAACCATCGAGCATACTCAGGTATTCATAGCCAGCGGCAGAATCGACTAGCATTTCCGCCACAGGCATAGGATATTCATCTTTGGGCGTAGCAGCATTCAAATCTCTGAAATCTATGCACACCCTCAATGTACCATTTTTCTTAATTACTGGCACAATGTTTGCAATCCATTCGACATACCTTGTAACGCGTATGAATTTGCACTTCAGCAGTCTTTCGACTTCCCTTTTGATCTTCGACAGTATTTCTGGAGCGAAGCGTCTTGGACTTTGCTTGATTGGCTTCTTCCCAGGTTTGATTGGCAACTGAAGTTCTACCAATCCTCTGTCGAGACCAGGCATTTCGTCGTAATCCCATGCAAAACAGTCCTTGAACTCTTTCAACAATTGGATTACTTCCAACCTAAGTTCTGGGTCAATTTTGGCGCTGATGTAAGTTGGCTTTTTCTCTGACCCTTCACCTAAGTTGATTTCTTCTAAAGGATCTTGCGCTAACATTTTAATGTTGTTCGCCAAAGGGTCCTTTTCGAAGCCCAAAGGCTCATCGTCATAGATGGCGTCGAGCCTCTGTTCCTGCATTCCTTCTGGCATGATATCAGGAGGTTCTGGATCGAAATCCTTTCCTGGACCTGCAGCAGATAACTGTTGATCATTGGCCTGTGTGGCCATGTACTTTACTTCGGCTTCGAGAGCCGTTATCATCTTTGTTTCGGCTACATAAGCCGAAATTCGCTTCAATGATTGTGACTCAGTCATTATCACTGAATTCACTTCCCCAACCAGTTGGTTGGATATCAGTTAACCCACTGAAGTCTATGTGGGACAAGTCTTCTCTGTCCCATTGAAAACCATGCTCAGGGTGCAGGTATAGGGAACAAAAAGTATTTGGCGCTGGCGCCAAGTCGAAGTCAGGTGTTGGACATGGCCCTATGTGAGCCAAGTTCTTGTCGAAATCTGCCAGCCCTAGGTGATTCACTTCGCCCAGGTAATAGCTTTGATCTGCCTCTATGTTTTCGACCATCCCATCTGGACGCCATAGCAGCAACCTCTGGTGCATTGATGATGGCACAGCCCCAACACCATGAATCCATTCACGGCCCAACAAAAGATTATAGTTAGGTTTGGCCGATATGACCATAAACATTGTTGGTCGAAGGATAGATCCTACCTTGATATCCAGTTGGATCACTCCCATAGTGGTCCCTATGCCGCCCTCATAGTTCGACAGGACCATGTTGTGAGGCTTGATGTCCTCATCCCTTTTGCCAATTTTCCTTAGCATAGAGTGAGGAATAATGTTGATGGTTGCCCCACAATCCACCAAGATTTTATTCACTGTAGTTTCTTCGAGTTTAGCCCTTATAAATAAAGGCTTGAGGTGATTTTTCATCGCCTCTGTAGGTGGTTCGAAGAACCCATTTTGTTCCTCAGTAGTGCCATTGTCTATGACGAAATAGCACACTGGCCTATGTTTGGCCATTTCTTGCTCCACTTCCCAATCACTTGCTTCGACCTCCACCTGTCGGTCGAACTCTCTGGGCAGCACTGAGACTATATTCACCATGATGTCCAAAGTATCATCAGACTCAGAACCATCTTCGTCCTCAATTTCACCTTGGTTAGGCCAAACTAGCCTGTTGGTTACTGGCTCTCTTTCCAGAGGTTTCCTTTGCTTCCTTAGAGGAACATTTGAACTGGTTTCTGCCTTTGGTTCATTGGCAGCCTCCCTCTCAGCTTTTTGTCTCCTTTGGTATCTCCTCCATTGAGATCGAGACATGGGGTTTTTCCCTTTGTAGTTGCTTGACACCTGTGTAACTTTAGGGGCAGCAACTTGAGGCTCTTTCTTTTGTGTTAAAGATGAACCCCTTGGCACATCGAAAGAGTGCCATTTCTCCTCGCTTGGCCTCTTTCGACCAGATGTCTTGTACCAGGTATCTACCGGCACATTAGTTGGAGGCCTGAAAGTCAATGGCCTCTTTTCTTGGTTTGAACCTCTTTGGGAAGCTCTTCTGGGGTCATGTCGAAGATCAACATTTTCCCTTCTCTTATTTGCTGCTCTTACGCCTTGAATATGCTCAGCAACTTTTTTGTCAAAGATCGAACTGCATCTTAGACACAGCATCACTTCTGACTTCTTTTTCTGGCATCTTTGCAGGAAATCTGCCAGATTTTCATTTTCCCGAGGGAAAGCAGTCTTGTTAGCTTGTTCTTGCCTCATGGACTCCTCTGATGCTTTTGGGTCAGAGACTTCGACCATGTTGACATTCATGGTATCTTTGTTGGCAAGAGTCAACTGCTTCATTTGAATCTCCAAGTCCTCTATCTGGCCTTGAACTGTGGCCAAGTGAGAACTGGGTTTTGGTCCAGTTTTTTGGGCTCCAACTGTCTCCAGCTTTGGGCTTTCGACCGCTTTCTGAACCGCTTCAATTGTTTTTCTGGATAAATTCCCAGAAAAACTGCCAAAGATTGGCATGTTGATATGGTCCTTTGAGACTTCGACCATTGTAATTCCTGGCCTCTTCGACTGGCTTCTGGATCCCTCGATCACGTTCACCTCTGAAGGTTCAGCATATTGGGCTTCAGCCTGCAACGGATTGGAATCCACAGCCATGGGGGTCTTGTCAGCAAACTTCAACCTCCCTTCTTCGATAGCGTCTTGCACAAGATTCCTGAAAAGAAAACATTGAGACGTTTTATGGCCCAGAAAATTATGATATTTACAAAAGCCTCTCTTCTTTATTTGATCAAGAGGAGGAACTTTTACCCCTGGGGGTATTATCATTTGGCCATCTTTTACAAGCAAGTCAAAGATCTCATCACATTTTGTAATATCAAAACTATAAGTCTTTTTGGGGAACCTATCGTTGGTCCTTTCTGGACCAGTGGGATTTTTCCCACTTGGGGGGACTAACAGTTTGCAAGAGTATGGTGGCCCTTGTTTTAGTTTCGCTAAATCGACTTCTCCTTCTTCGACAGTTATAGTATCGTCGAAGGATTCTGGATCTTCGTCATCCATCTCAACATACGCTATCCTCTCTCTCTTATGAGTTTTCGTTGCCTTTGCTTTTTCAGCTTTGAGGCATTCTACCTGTCGAACTCTATCGGCCAGTTGGGCCATGTCTCTCAGGTATTGAGTGTCTAACTTCTTCCTAATGGAATAATCTAAACCGCCTGCGGCTATTTCGACTAACTCATGTTCCGGCACTTGTGTAAAACATCTTGCCTTGAGCAACCTAAACCTATTTAGATATTCGTCTATAGGTTCAGTGAAACGTCTCTTTACACTGGCCAATTCTTTCAGGCTTATCTTGGTTTTCCCCATGTAGAATTGTTCATGGAACAATCTTTCCAACTGGGTCCAATGATGGATCGAATTGGGGGGAAGAGTTGTAAACCAAGTAAAAGCGTTCTTTGTTAAAGAACTTGGGAAGTACTTAATCCTCAGGTTTTCGTTGTTCGAAATATCTCCTGCTTCGATCAAGTATCTCGCCACATGTTCAACAGTAGATTCTGTCGTGTCCCCAGAGAACTTAGTGAATTTGGGGACTTTACATCTAGGAGGTAAGTCTGTTTGTAACACGTATTCTGACAGCGGGGATGTAAAGTTGGGCCTTAGAAAGCCCATGTTCATCCCATTTTGAGTCATGATCCTTTCGATCATGGTTGCCAGATTATTTTCCAAACCCATGTTTTGGTATTGGATATGCTGAACTACTTCGTCAGCATTTTGGTTTCTGTTAACTAACCTTACCTCTGGGGTTATTACCCTAGGTTCCTTGACAGGTTGCTCCAATCGTGCCCTAAGGTTTTCTTCGACAGGTTGTTGGACCTGGTTGATAGTGGTTTCTTCCTCTAAGAATACACCCTGGTTTCCCCTTATTTGCGCCCTTTGGGGCTGTCGAACAGGTTGGGGTACTCCAAAGAAATCAGCCAAACGCGTCATTTGCGCTGTCATCTGCTGATTCGATTGGGTAGTGTTTTGTATTAGAGGGTTCAGCATTGTACTTAAAGTTTGTGCCAACATTTGAACCATATCATGGTTGCTTTCGTCCATTTGTTGCCTCAAGACTGCTGTCGAGGCATTTGTAAGGCCATGTGCTACTTGGGACGTTCCTCCTAAGAGTTGGGTCCTATTTCTATTCGCCATACCTACTCCAGAACCTTGGAGTGGCGAAGAGGCACTCACTAAAGGGTCTGAAAAAGTGGACGCAGCATTCGTCAGGCTAGCCAAGTCAGAAGTTGGCATGCCATAGAGTGGTTCTCGATTATGACCGCCTGTCATAAATCCTGGGGGAACATAAGGCCTTGTGCCTAAATTTCCCCTTGGTGGGGGAGTTCCCAAAGGCACTCTGGGGCCTGTGAACGGAGGTAATGGCCCCGTTGTTGTGACCGTTACTGCTGGTGTTGAACCAGCGGTTATCGCTTCACTTACGGTCGGGATAACCGTTGCTCCCACACTCGTTTGTGGGATTTCGTTATTGTTTGGCGGATTCGCCATCTCTTCCCTTCTTCTGGCAGTATTGGTATCGTTAGTGTATATTCTACCACTTCTCAATAACATACAACACTCCTCGAAAAAGATGAGATTATGTTTAAAAGGTTAAACTTCAACAGTCAACACACAGTCCCACCGGGTGTGCCAATTTGTTTACCGTGGTTATTGGTAAACAACCGCTGATCCTCCAAATGGTTACTTATTTGGTTACTCGCAGGATCGATCAGATTGATCCTAAGACATAGGTTGATTTTGAGGTTTTGATTAAGTTGGATAAAGGTTAAATGACGAGAAAATGAAGAGGCTTTAAGTAAATTGCATGAAGAAATGCGCTTAACAAAATAAATGAAGGCTTGAAATAAAAGGCTTCGACAGGAAAAGTAAAGAAGAAAGCAAGTAAAGTTTCTTGAAAGTAAATGACTTTGATTAATAAAAGTGGTGTTTCACACATACATTCTCAACAATTCTTTCTCACACACTGAGTACACGAATCTATATGAGTGACTTTGTATATAATTGTGAACACACGCGAGAAACTGCGTGAACTACTACTATTTATACTAAAACATCCCAAGTAACCATCGGGCAGTTACACTGCTTCGAGATGACTCCACTTGGCACGTTCTCAGCGTTCGACGCCCCAGATCTTTGCACGTTGCACTTGGTAACCGCTGGAAACCATTTTCCCTCCAAACGCTTGAATTTCAAACCGTTCCACTCTGAACCATCGAACATCTTCGTCGAGAAGCATCTTCGACGAGAAACACCTTCGACGTCGAAGGCAACCAACTTCTCCCTTGGAAGAAATCCTCTAAGTACATTGCCATCTTTCGATGGGCATTTCGACAGACCCAGCTGGTCGAAAACATCCTTCAGCTTTAATGGCTGACATTAATAAAACAAGGGTGTCGAATTTAGGAGCCAACAGTGATCAACACCTGATTGAGGCTTAGGAGAAAATAAATCCCCTTGCCTCTTCATAAACCCTATCGCCCGACTCTCAAGGATCTCAATCAAGTCGTCTTTCTCCTTCAAGTCTGCTTTATAGGAACTCTCTAAAGTTTGGAACTTGTTCTTACAAGCATCCTTTTCCTGTTGCATCCTACCCAAAGCAAGTTACACCTCTTCTAGATCATCTAATAAGGGAGGAGTGGTCTTCATAAACAGATCATGCATAGGTGTCTCCCGGGTATACGGCATCTTTAACTAAATGGCTCTTGATTGGATCCACTGAAGATATGGCTCCAGAGAAACAACACCCCTAGGTCCCAAATCCTTCCTACCCTTCTTATGAATGTGACGCCAGGCCTTCGCAATCTGCTCCCTAGCTTCCCCATGGTCTTTCCCTTCCTTCAGAAAGAAACTACTCAAATGAATACTATTCGGTGTATCCCTCATTGGATAACCAAGTCGTCGCCGTGCAAGAATAAGGTTATAGTTAATTCCTCCTTTTGTACCAAGAAGAGGTACATTGGGGAAACTACCACAACTGTCAATAATCTCTATATCCTGGTAAGCTCGATGATACCAATAAATATCCGAGTGAGTAAGTTTCATGATCTTAGAAGCCCAACGGGGTTCCTTCTTGACATCCCAAAAAGCATCGGACTGAGGCATATGAGAGATAAACCACATGTACAAAAGAGGCGTGCAATAGATAATCATCCCCCCATGATAAGAAATCCGAAGATGAATAGAGTAATAAGTATCACCCAACAGTGTAGGAACTGGGTTTCCAATCATGAAAATCCTGATAGCATTAATGTCGACAAACTTGTCCACATTAGGAAATAAGAACAACCCATAAGCAAGTAGAACAAAGATGACCTCAAAAGCAACTGTACTTTTCATTCTGGCAAAGTAACAAGCTTTATCCAATAAGAACTAAGCTGGTAATCCTCTAATCCCTCCTTTAGTAGTCATATGGGCTTCCATATCAGACTTCCCCAGATGAATCAAAGTAGCAATCTCATGTGGTTTTGGCTCACCCTCCAAACCAGTAAAAGGAAAACGATCGATAACAGGTAAATCCAATAGATAAGAATACTCCTCCAGTGTAGGCATCAACTAATAGTCGGGAAAAGTAAAGCAATGATACATCAGATTATAGAACTGGACCATGGTCGAGAGAATACCCTCCTTCATCTTCAGCTTCATGAGAGGAATAATGGACCCATACTTCTTCCGAAAGTCTGCAAAACACTCGATCTCGGGAAATAGACTGATCAACTCATCTATCTTGGCATCCTTAAAACTGTGTTTGACGGTCTTTCTCTTTTCAGAATCCATGGTTAGAAAGTTACTGAGATATTCACAAATAGTCAACCTTTAAATCCCTCTAAATATGGCTTCTTCAAAAGATGCTTATGAGTGCATGGATGCATGATACATAAATCACACACAAGATCACACATATAGGGTTCATAGGTTCAACGTCACTAGCATGAGGTCCAAGGTACTACCTATAATGTGTCGGTCTATAAGTTATCACCTGCCGAACAAGGTTCTAGAGGTTCCCAGAGTCTACATCCTTCCTTCGGATATTACCAACTTCCTGATTAACTCGGTAATTAGTAATATTCTCAAGAAAGACTCGTCCGAGTGTAGTATCGCGTGACAACTATTTCCGAATTACTCTGTCGTAGCTTCTGCACTACACCTAAAAGGCCAAGATGGGTTTGGTAATCTACGGTCCTCAGTTTCAGCAGGCTCCCAGGTCGAAAGCAATACGTCTTCCCAATTACTCGGTAAACGACACTACAATCAAAGGGGCCTCCACTGAGTGGGGGATCTCATGCCTCCTTTGTTGGGATTACTCCCTCAAAGTTAACATGACTATACCGCCCATCCTATCTTAAAGTTTGCCCAAGTCCGGGTATAGGACTTATGAGTAATCACCAAGCACCCTGAAAACCAGGAAAATCCAGACAAACATACATATAACATATAACACAAAAAACAATAATAACACATATACAGATATAAATAAAGATAGGCTTAACCCACTTAGGGATGTACCAGCAAGAAGTCAATATTTCCCCAGTGAAGTCGCCATTTTTCTGTAGCGGTAGAAATGTTCAAGACTAAGACATTGGATTGAGTAGACTTTATACAAATCAAAATAAAAATTGCCACCGTGTTTTATTGTTTTCAAAGGAATGGGAAAAGATCGAATAACCCAAAAAAGAGGGGGAAATATTCAAGATAAGGGGGTTGGTTATGTAAAGGGAAGGTATTAGCACCCTAAACATCTACGGTACTCCGCAGGAACCTCTTTGTAAAATCTGTATATTTTGGCTATAAAATGTTGTATGTAAAATAGATGGTAGAGGTGAGAAAAAGAAATATATTTTTTATGATTTTTGCACCCACCGCGGTTGCGAACCTTTAGTGCCTACGTACTATCTTTCGTGCAATAGGGGATCAGGGTACACGTAGTTCCTCTTTTAAAAAATTTAAAACACAAGTGTGTTGGTTAATTTTATGAGATAAGACATCATCGTCATTGTTCGGGTAGAAAACATACTTACTATCCACAATCATGAGATATAAGAATTTGCATCATCTCAAAGTGAGGGATATGGCTTGAATTTTAAAATCAACAATGCCTCACTCAACACCCAAGTGGAAAATATCTCTCTTCACTACATATTGTAGAAGTATAGTTGTTTGCATCACTACAAAGATTGACAAGAGTCCAATATTTTGAGAAATGTTTAAAGGTAAAAGCCAAAGTGGAAAAATGGTTTGAAATGAGATTGATTGACTTTTAGTCTTCTAAAAAAAGGTCAAGGTATTATTAAGTTGATTGGAGTTTATTTATGAAAATATTTTGAAAATATATGGACATAAGTCTAAATTTATTATGAAAATGATTCAAATTTAAAACAAGAAGAGTTTTCAAAAGGAGGGAGAAGAGTTTTGAAATTAAAGAAGATGGGAGGAGAAGAAGAGACTATCCTAAAGCATAAGGTAAAAGCTAGGGATAAGAACCATCTAACCAACAAGAAGCCAATACTTGGTGTGATCGGTAAATCTGGAACTGACTGTTTAAAGCTGGTTCGCGAAATGTCGCGGTAAGCAAGAGTCGCCACCGTCTTTTATTTTCTCCAAATGGAAAGGACAAAAGCACAGAAAAATTCCTTAAAGAGATTGCTCTCGGTTCGGGAGGTAGGTTATAGAAAGGGAAGGTGTTAGCACCCTTTCTATCCATGGTTATCCATGGGCTCTTAGATACTTGCTCATTGTGTTTTCAAAATTGTTTGTTTGCTTTTCAATTGTGGGTTTTAGAAAGTTTCTTTGAAAATTTCAGTTCGACTCTTGTATCGGTCCTCAAGAGTGTTTGAAAAATTGCTTTCGAAAGCTTTTGAAAAGGTGTCGGTGTGAAAAGTATTTTTGAATTTTGTTTGAAATTTAGAGCAAGTATCTAGAGTCGTCTACCTACCCTAAGGAATTCGTCTGTGTAAATGTCCTTTAAAGCAGTACCATCCCACCATTGAGAGGTAGGTAGCACCACCGTTGGAGGTGTTCGGGTCAATTCGAGTTTAGGGACATGGTGATCACCAGAGCAATAGGAAGACACCTTAGAAGCTACCCTCATGCCAGGTTCCCGGATCATGAGGACTTACTAAGACATCCTCTACTCGACGATCACCTTTCGAGGCAAGGCAACAGTGAGGCGTACCCTAGGGGTGGTGTGTGATTTGTGTGTCATGTTCATTTGCATTTATCTTGTCATGTTATTGGTGTTCTACGCTTGTTTTTATTTTTTGTCCATTCATTCTTGCATGCATTTGTTAACAGTTAAAAATTGCGAGAAAGATAAAATTCTAAACTATTACAAAAGGCGCGGGTCCACATCGCCAAAATTTCCAGAACCCGATTTGACAGAAAATAAATAGAGATAAAGTAAAAGTGCGAGAAATAAAATGTCCGAGTTTACAAGGCTTTGGGAGAATTACATTAATATTATAAGAAATAAAATAAAATGCGCGAATTGGAATTAAAATTGGAAGCGAGGGCGTTGGACCCTTTTTAATGAAATTGAAATTAAAAATTAATTAATTATTTATTGAAATAAAAGAAGTGTTTTTTTAGGTTTTTTTGTATTTATGAAATAAGAAAATTAAAATTAAAATTAAAAGAAACTCTAATTCTAAGTTATTTTTAATTATTTGAGAAAAATGTTAAAGTTTAACTTAATTTACTAAAGAATTTATGTACATGTTTATTTACAAAATAAATTAGTAGTTAATAATAATGATAATGATGAGAAAATTATTTATTAAAAAAATGATGAAAAAGTTAAAAACCCTAATTTCTACATATTTAATTTATTAAGAAAAATATTAAAGTTTTGAAACCTAAATTAATCTAATTAATTGTTTAAAGTTTATTTACAAAAATAATAATAGTAAAATTAATATTAATAAAATAAAATTTTTTTTGATTTTTCTGTATTTTATATTTATTATGAAAATTATTTTATGGAATTAAAAGAAAACAATTAAAAAACAATTAAAAGAATAAAAAGGAAAAACAAATAAAAATTAAAAATTGAGCAAACCATAGGGGGTGTCTGGCCCAAGGGGAGGTTTTTTTGAAGTATTGACTCCTGAGTACCGTGATCTGCATTCTTTGGCCATTGGATTGAGTTTCATGCATAAGTTGTTCTACTTTGGCCATTTGGCTTTTGGCTTTTGGCCATTTGTGTTCTGGCTTCAACGTTCCCTTAATGTCTGGCTTAATGTCTGCCTCGCCATGTATTGGGGTCATGTGTAAAATATTCTGTTTTGGCCATTTGGCTTCTGGCCTTTTGGCCATTTGGCTTTTGGCCATTTGGCTTTTGGCCTCAACGTTCCTTAATGAACCTGGGATCCTGTCTAAATCTGCAGTTGAATCTCACGAACACATTAAATAAAATCATAAAAATTCAAATAAAACCAACATATGAAGAAATTTAATGTTTAGGCACAATATGGCATGTATGAATGATTATACCCTTTTGATCATGGAGATCAAATCAACCTTACCCTTACTGGAAAAGTAGTGACATGAATGCTTTTATGCCCTTTGGATCATGGAGATCAAGCCAGTCTTACCCTTACTGAAGAAGTAATAAGATGTTGGTTTGTAACTGAGATGACTTTGTTTGTAATGAGAGAGGGATTTGTAATAAGGATTTCAAGGTTTTAGGGTTCTTGAAAGAGTTTGATATTCCAACAGTGTTGTGGCAAGGTTTTTTCTCTCTTTTCCTCTCCTTTCTCCTTTTTTTCTCCCCTGGTTTGTGTGAAAAGAAGGTGATTATATAATGAAAATTAGGGTAAAGCAAATGGGCTTTGAATGTGCAATTGGGCCTCCAATATTCACTTGAATTCGTCACTTTCCAGGCTAAATCGCAGGGACTTAAGTGCATTTTTTGAAGTTGAAATGTGAAGACAAAATGTAGCCGGCATCGAGAACTAACTCCTGTCCGAAAATCGACTCAATCGGATAAACGGTGAATTAGTTATGAATTTTTGAAGTTTCAGCTCAGACAAACTTATTTTGGGCTCCAGTGTCGACTCTGACACGTTCTTCAATAAAAAACTGGTATTGATCGGTGCATAATTTGGTCTCGACTTTTGAAGCAAAGTTGTAGATCTATGAGTCAGGGACCTTGTGTAAAAATATGAGCCCAATCCGATAAAAATTGACTGAGTTATGAATTTTCGAAGTTTCGGCCCAGATGAAATAATATTCAGCATTCAGGATTTTCAGCGTGTCACGCACTCTGAGCAAAAAACGAAGGCCTTTTGAATACCTTTTGAACTCGATACCTTCTGTGAAAATGTAGCCAACTCAATTTGTGAAATTTTGGCACCGGAACCAGCTCGATACGATGAAAATCGACCAAGTTATGATTTTTTGAACATGACGCAAATAAACTTCTGTCACAAATTTCTGCACGAAAATACTTGATAAATCCACATTTTTGAAGACCTTCTGATCGAAATTGGCTTCCAGCCGTGAGAGATGAAAACATAGATAATGTCAAGACGGAATTTTGGCCACCGGAACGGGTTCAAAACGAGTCACGATCTTCAAGTTATGAATTTTTTAGCGCGTAAAAACTGCACTTTCAGCACACTTTTTCACTATATTTCTTCAAGAAAACTCACACATTCGGATACCTTCTTTAAAGAATTGACTCTTGAGCCGAACCTGAATTTGAGAATACGTTATCAGAGATATCTTGGCGAAAGAATACCTGAATATGATGCGCCAGGTTGGACTTGTGAATTTTTCTTGAAATGTTTTTTTGAGAAATATGGGAGGGCAAATTTTGGGGTACAACAGTTGCCCCTGTTCAATCTTCTTAGACCTGAGGATGCAGATTGGCTGACGTGCCTTTCGTAATCCGAAGGTAGAAGATGATTGGATACTAGAGTGCCCAGAAATTTGCGCTCACATAGTAGCAATGTGGTGAAATGGGCTTATAGATGCCATTTAGCGGTTGCTGGATAGGATGATGGGCTTATAGATGCCATCTGGATGTTGATCGCGTAAGAGATTCCTTAGCGAGAACTTGCGTACCTGCAAAAGAAAAAAGAGTACCTGACATGTTGTAGGAGCTGGTTTTCAGATGCTTGGTATAGGTATGTCCTGACTGGTCACAGGAGTTGAATCTGGATCTTCAAAAGATGATGAATGAACCAGGGATGGTTGCTACCTTAGCATGAATGGTAAGAGAACCTTGAGTGATTTTAACTTCAACAACGCTCATTGAGAAAAATCTTGATGGGGATTACCATCTTCGCAGGATCGGGAAGAGAACCATATGCAATTATAATCTGAAAGGGAATTGTCACCTCACTCACCGTCGGAGAGGAAACCATAAGAAAAGGAATTATCACCTCACTCACCATCGGAGAGGGAACCATAAGAGATTATCACCTCACTCACTGTCGGAGAGGGAAACATCTGAAAAGGACTTACCACCTCACTCATCGTCGGAGAGGGAACCATAGGAGACTATCACCTCACACTCACCGTCGGAGAGGGAAACATCTGAAAAGGACTTACCACCTCACTCACCGTCGGAGAGGGAACCATAGGAGACTATCACCTCACACTCACCGTCGGAGAGGGAAACATCTGAAAAGGACTTACCACCTCACTCACCGTTGGAGAGGGAACCATAGGAGACTATCACCTCACACTCACCGTCGGAGAGGGAAACATCTGAAAAGGACTTACCACCTCACTCACCGTCGGAGAGGGAACCATAGGAGACTATCACCTCACACTCACCGTCGGAGAGGGAAACATCTGAAAAGGACTTACCACCTCACTCACCGTTGGAGAGGGAACCATAGGAGACTATCACCTCACACTCACCGTCGGAGAGGGAAACATCTGAAAAGGAC
This sequence comes from Vicia faba, assembly GCA_948472305.1. Classification (NCBI taxonomy): domain Eukaryota; kingdom Viridiplantae; phylum Streptophyta; class Magnoliopsida; order Fabales; family Fabaceae; genus Vicia; species Vicia faba. The sequence continues at coordinate 1,432,947,127 of OX451741.1, read as the reverse complement.
TTACCACCTCACTCACCGTTGGAGAGGGAACCATAGGAGACTATCACCTCACACTCACCGTCGGAGAGGGAAACATCTGAAAAGAACTTACCACCTCACTCACCGTCGGAGAGGGAACCATAGGAGACTATCACCTCACACTCACCGTCGGAGAGGGAAACATCTGAAAAGGACTTACCACCTCACTCACCGTCGGAGAGGGGACCATAAGAGACTATCACCTCACACTCACCGTCGGAGAGGGAAACATCTGAAAAAGGAATTACCACCTCACTCACCGTCGGAGAGGGGACCATAAGAGACTATCACCTCACACTCACCGTCGGAGAGGGAAACATCTGAAAAAGGAATTACCACCTCACTCACCGTCGGAGAGGGGACCATAAGAGACTATCACCTCACACTCACCGTCGGAGAGGGAAACATCTGAAAAAGGAATTACCACCTCACTCACCGTCGGAGAGGGGACCATCTGGGATAACTTCTACTGAGTCTTTATCAGAAAAATCTGTTGGGAGTCGATTTAGCTGGACTAGAGAAGGCCTGGGACTGGATAAGAAATCTTTGGAACCGATTAACTGAATCGGTCTAGGTCTTGAAATATGATTGAGAATTTCAACTGCATCTTTCCTGAAAGGTAAAGGTCAGTCATATGCAATGCATGATATGGATCAAGCAATGATGTTCTTAACATAAATGAGATTTGTATGATATAATGCATCTATGCATGCTATAATGATGTATGTGATGTTTTATGTATGGTTTTGTCTAGGAAAGTAAATCCTTGACGGATGCCGGGAAATCATATCCTGGGCTGATGTTGAAGAATAAGCTTTTGCTTCCGCTGGGGATGATAGTCGCAAGAATACCGGTAGGAGGAGATGACTCCGTTGCGGAATAAACTTGGCAAATGGAAGATTCTGCAGGGAGAAAAGATACTCTAGCGATCATGCTGGGAAGCAATACTCTGTGGGAAGAGGGATGCCTTGCTGAGTGTTGATAATAATTTGCTGAGGATATCTTTGTTGTATTGGAAGTGCTGATAGACTTCGCTGGGGATAAGAAAGAACTGTGTTGACGACGACTTTTCCGTGGCTTTTGGCTGAGGATAACCCAGTTATATCCCGTTAAGGAAATAACTCTTTAAATAAAGTCGGTCGACGCGTTCGCGCTTTGCGAGGGATAAGCTTCCAGAATCTACTGGGGATAAGCTTACTGCTTGGGGGAGATGGATTCCAACTTTCCTTGGGAAACTGGATTGGACTTTCTGGGGAATTAAGATGTACTGGTCATGTTCTTTAGCTGAACCTACCTTGGTACCTTGGAGGACAGAGCGGTTAGATTGTTTGGGACAACTCCTTATTGCCCCTGTTTCTATGGGAGATGAAGACCTGTGAGGTACTGATAGTTGTTGAGGGTCAAACCTTCTTCTGGTAGGCAGGTGATAAGATGACAAGACATAGTCGTACGCTTTGATCCCTAACTTTTGCCTGGACCGCCCTTTCGGGTTTTCAGTCCACCGGGATACCCATTTTTGCCCAAGCCGCCTTTTCAGGTTTTCGACTTGCCGGGTGTACAGATTTTTTCATTTCATCCCTTCATTTTGCCCGAACCCTTTTGGTTCGCCGGGAAGCCCTTATTTTTGCCTAGGTATGTCAACCTAGCGGGTCTTTGATTTTGCGTAGTATTTTTTCGACTATGTCCGTGCTTTTAGAATGTAGGGAGGTGCCCCTGTTAGAAGTGTTTTGCCATGCCACCAGAAGGTGTTTGACCAGGCAAGATTTATTGTTGAAATGCCCCAGGTAGCTCATGCGGAGATTTGCCCCGGGCTATTTGAGTTTTGAGAGATTCTCCGAATCTTGATTGGATTGCCCCAGATGATGGACCATGGTCATGCCATGCCCCTTGATTGGAAGTGCTTTTGTTCACTAGGTATTCCTCGTGCGAATTTCCCTGCTGTTCAAACAAAAAGTCATATGCAAACAAAGTTATGTTAAAAAATGCAAAGCCTATGTCTGTCTTGAAGGTTTTTTTAAAAATGCATTCTTTTTTCATAAAACAATTAGATGTTTGTAAAACGTGATGTCAACTCCGTATTTACCATAGGCCTTAAGGAGTCAGGATACCTTTCGTAACAGTATGCTTTCGAACTAACCCATGCTTCAGCTAGGACTTTTAAGGGTTATAACGTGGCTTGGTTCATGGTTTAAGAAACAAAGGATAAAGGCTCAAATTATTTGTACCCACCCGCTCTTCGTGATGTTCTTCAAACCTAAGCTCAGTTGATCATACGCTAGACCTTGTTTGAGCCTTTGTTCTGATATACTAGTGATGATTCGGATATTGAACGTTTATTTGAGTAGGCAGTCATCTCCTTTTTTGCTTGATTTTTGTTATCCCTTTCTTTTTTTGCCTGAACTGTTTCCCTTTTTGGAATTACAGTCAGCGGGATGCCCCAGTTTCGTAAGTCTCCTTCATGGGTTTGGACTTAATGGGTTTTTTATTTTTTGAGATAATGACTGCCTTTCTTTATTGATTATTCGGAACCATCACTGTCTTTCTTCGTTTTGTAAGGATCTCTTTGGTGCCATTCGTTATGCACTTGGATCAACTGAGACTACCCTGCCCCAGGTTATGATTAAGGGTTTTAAATTTCGAAAAGAAAAACTCCTACTTCTTTGGCTCAGAGGGGTTGACGAGGGATTATCATCCTTATAACTCTAGTGTTTAGGAATTGAAACAATGCCTGTACTTCATCAGCGGGGTCTGTTCAAAAGCATACTGTAAAGATCGCGATATCGTTTTCGTCATCCTCCCTCAAGAGGCTTAGAATTCTTAATCGAGAGTTAACATCAGAAAAAATATGAAAATAATTTGCATATAGTGAATACGAATATATTGTTTCAAAATAGACATAAGCGATGCATTAATGTGATAACAATGTTTAACATGAATAAAGGTTTGAACAAAAGAAAATTGCAACTTGAACATTCGAATGAACAAAAATTTCCTAATCTCAGGGCTTTGTCACTTCAAATGGTGTCTCCTGTAGGGATGATAGAAGCACTCAGCCTGGCCATCTTGGGTGAATTCCACAGCTCCTTCCTCAATCAGATCCTGTATTTTATTCTTCAAATTCCAACAATCCTCTGTAGCATGCCCCAGGCTGTCAGAATGATAAGCGCAGTGAGCATTGGGGTTATACCTTGAAGGTGTCTTGTTGGGATTCTTAGGAGGATCCTTTCGAGTTACCAGTTTCAAACTCAGTAGTTGTTGTAAGGCTTGAGGCAGTGACACGTTGAGCTCGGTGAATTGCCTTTGGGGCTTGTCTGGTTGAAGCTGGTGAGGTTGATACTGAATTGGTGATACTGGAGCCATATGAGGAGCTTTCTCCTTGCCTCTTTGTCTCAAAGATGGTCGAACGATGACTGGCTTTTTACCCTTAGATGTTTGCCCCAGTTGGTTATTCTGAAGCAGTTGGTTGACGAGAAACCGGAGCTCATCTTGTCTTTGAGCTAAACCTTGAATGGCATTCCTCTGCCCCAGCATTTGGGCTTTCATTGCATCCATTTCAGCTTGCAAGTGTTTCAGCCTTTCATCCTCAGCACTGTTCTTGACAAAAGTCTCCATGAGAAGTGTCCTTAGCTCCTCCTGCCCCTTGGATAGATTCAGGAGGATTTCCTCGAACCGAGCCCCTTGAGCAAGAAGGTCCTGGTTATCTTGTTGGGAAGCCATGGCTGAAATAAACAGCAGGGAGGGTAAGTGACCTGCAACAAGGATACCTGTTATACAATGATGAGTATGACATGCATGTAATGTTTTCAAGGACCTCGCGGGGTAAACAAGAAAATTTGTTAGCGTTTGGATCCGGTAGCTTGATTGAAAGAAACTTCATATTTGTTGAGAGTCTCTCTTCCAAGGGTCAAAGGCTCACCATATCTAGTGGGTCATGGCCCCTGACTTTAATCATCATGTCTGGTTTTGATTTCCAAACAACCTTGGTTAGGGGAACCTTCTTCAGGAGTCAGAGCTCACCATATCAAGTGGGTCATAGCCCTTGACAACCTTGGCTAGAGGAAAATAAATCCTCTTTGCCCCTTGCTGGACAGTTGGTTCATCATGACCTGCATCACAAGCCCTTGAGATCCTTGAAATGGGTTAGTCCTTATGTAGGATGCATGCAATGGTATGATGTTATGCTATGCATGGAGTAATGTAGGTAAACCCTGTTATGAGTCCAGATTAAGGACTGCAAACCAAAACCTGCAAGAAACTAGTCTGCAAGAAACTCAGTACACTCTGTTATAAGCCCTAATTAAGGACTATAAACAAAACCTGCAAGAAACTCAATACGCTCCGTTATGAGTCCTAATTAAGGACTATAAACAAAACCTGCAAGAAACTTAGTAAGCCCTGTCATGTGTCCCAATTAAGGACTAAAACAAAACCTGCACGTAGTTCATGTGTCAGATAAAGCATGCAAGCAGTCAAGTACGAAGGCACACAAGTCACACAAGAGAAAGCCCTTAGAGTTTAGGCCAGCATGAGGTCTGGGTATTACCCTCTTGAAGTTGGTGGGTTCAACCTGTCCTATTAGAAGTAACCGGGTTCTAAGGGTCCCAATATCACGGGATTGCTTTCATTATTCATCGTTTCGATTTAGCCACTGAACTGGCGACCGAAATATTCCAGGAAAGCAACCCTCTATTGAGTGTAGTATCGAGTATCAACCAACCTCGGACTGCACCAAAGTCAGTTATCTCACTACCCTAAAGAGGCCAAGATAGTTCAATTAAGGTTCCTAAGGTCTGTTGATGCTTCACGACACCACGCGGAGGCCCCGTACTCTCCTTGACTGAACTCAAGGGTTACCGGTACACACCAAAGTGCCACATCAACGTAGAAGACTGTTTCAACCATGTCGGTATACCCCGCACAGTTCCCTCACAGCCTTGTTGCTACTTTCTAAGAAGGTATCCCCAGATCCGGGTTAGGATCTATAGAACTCCCAAGCAACCCACAATAATAAAGCAAGCAAAGAAGACAATTGAAAACACAGTGATCTTAATCCTAAGGTACACCCCACTTTATAAGATGATCCCCAGCAGAGTCGCCAGTTCTGTGATCGGTGGATCTGGAACTGACTGTTTAAAGCTGGTTCGCGAAATGTCGCGGTAAGCAAGAGTCGCCACCGTCTTTTATTTTCTCCAAATGGAAAGGACAAAAGCACAGAAAAATTCCTTAAAGAGATTGCTCTCAGTTCGGGAGGTAGGTTATAGAAAGGGAAGGTGTTAGCACCCTTTCTATCCATGGTTATCCATGGGCTCTTAGATACTTGCTCATTGTGTTTTCAAAATTGTTTGTTTGCTTTTCAATTGTGGGTTTTAGAAAGTTTCTTTGAAAATTTCAGTTCGACTCTTGTATCGGTCCTCAAGAGTGTTTGAAAAATTGCTTTCGAAAGCTTTTGAAAAGGTGTCGGTGTGAAAAGTATTTTTGAATTTTGTTTGAAATTTAGAGCAAGTATCTAGAGTCGTCTACCTACCCTAAGGAATTCGTCTGTGTAAATATCCTTTAAAGCAGTACCATCCCACCATTGAGAGGTAGGTAGCACCACCGTTGGAGGTGTTCGGGTCAATTCGAGTTTAGGGACATGGTGATCACCAGAGCAATAGGAAGACACCTTAGAAGCTACCCTCATGCCAGGTTCCCGGATCATGAGGACTTACTAAGACATCCTCTACTCGACGATCACCTTTCGAGGCAAGGCAACAGTGAGGCGTACCCTAGGGGTGGTGTGTGATTTGTGTGTCATGTTCATTTGCATTTATCTTGTCATGTTATTGGTGTTCCACATCGCCAAAATTTCCAGAACCCGATTTGACAGAAAATAAATAGAGATAAAGTAAAAGTGCGAGAAATAAAATGTCCGAGTTTACAAGGCTTTGGGAGAATTACATTAATATTATAAGAAATAAAATAAAATGCGCGAATTGGAATTAAAATTGGAAGCGAGGGCGTTGGACCCTTTTTAATGAAATTGAAATTAAAAATTAATTAATTATTTATTGAAATAAAAGAAGTGTTTTTTTAGGTTTTTTTGTATTTATGAAATAAGAAAATTAAAATTAAAATTAAAAGAAACTCTAATTCTAAGTTATTTTTAATTATTTGAGAAAAATGTTAAAGTTTAACTTAATTTACTAAAGAATTTATGTACATGTTTATTTACAAAATAAATTAGTAGTTAATAATAATGATAATGATGAGAAAATTATTTATTAAAAAAATGATGAAAAAGTTAAAAACCCTAATTTCTACATATTTAATTTATTAAGAAAAATATTAAAGTTTTGAAACCTAAATTAATCTAATTAATTGTTTAAAGTTTATTTACAAAAATAATAATAGTAAAATTAATATTAATAAAATAAACATTTTTTTGATTTTTCTGTATTTTATATTTATTATGAAAATTATTTTATGGAATTAAAAGAAAACAATTAAAAAACAATTAAAAGAATAAAAAGGAAAAACAAATAAAAATTAAAAATTGAGCAAACCATAGGGGGTGTCTGGCCCAAGGGGAGGTTTTTTTGAAGTATTGACTCCTGAGTACCGTGGTCTGCATTCTTTGGCCATTGGATTGAGTTTCATGCATAAGTTGTTCTACTTTGGCCATTTGGCTTTTGGCTTTTGGCCATTTGTGTTCTGGCTTCAACGTTCCCTTAATGTCTGGCTTAATGTCTGCCTCGCCATGTATTGGGGTCATGTGTAAAATGTTATGTTTTGGCCATTTGGCTTCTGGCCTTTTGGCCATTTGGCTTTTGGCCATTTGGCTTTTGGCCTCAACGTTCCTTAATGAACCTGAGATCCTGTCTAAATCTGCAGTTGAATCTCACGAACACATTAAATAAAATCATAAAAATTCAAATAAAACCAACATATGAAGAAATTTAATGTTTAGGCACAATATGACATGTATGAATGATTATACCCTTTTGATCATGGAGATCAAATCAACCTTACCCTTACTGGAAAAGTAGTGACATGAATGCTTTTATGCTCTTTGGATCATGGAGATCAAGCCAGCCTTACCCTTACTGAAGAAGTAATAAGATGTTGGTTTGTAACTGAGATGGCTTTGTTTGTAGTGAGAGAGGGATTTGTAATAAGGATTTCAAGGTTTTAGGGTTCTTGAAAGAGTTTGATATTCCAACAGTGTTGTGGCAAGGTTTTTTCTCTCTTTTCCTCTCCTTTCTCCTTTTTTTCTCCCCTGGTTTGTGTGAAAAGAAGGTGATTATATAATGAAAATTAGGGTAAAGCAAATGGGCTTTGAATGTGCAATTGGGCCTCCAATATTCACTTGAATTCGTCACTTTCCAGGCTAAATCGCAGGGACTTAAGTGCATTTTTTGAAGTTGAAATGTGAAGACAAAATGTAGCCGGCATCGAGAACTAACTCCTGTCCGAAAATCGACTCAATTGGATAAACGGTGAATTAGTTATGAATTTTTGAAGTTTCAGCTCAGACAAACTTATTTTGGGCTCCAGTGTCGATTCTGACACGTTCTTCAATAAAAAACTGGTATTGATCGGTGCATAATTTGGTCTCGACTTTTGAAGCAAAGTTGTAGATCTATGAGTCAGGGACCTTGTGTAAAAATATGAGCCCAATCCGATAAAAATTGACTGAGTTATGAATTTTCGAAGTTTCGGCCCAGATGAAATAATATTCAGCATTCAGGATTTTCAGCGTGTCACGCACTCTGAGCAAAGAACGAAGGCCTTTTGAATACCTTTTGAACTCGACACCTTCTGTGAAAATGTAGCCAACTCAATTTGTGAAATTTTGGCACCGGAACCAGCTCGATACGATGAAAATCGACCAAGTTATGATTTTTTGAACATGACGCAAATAAACTTCTGTCACAAATTTCTGCACGAAAATACTTGATAAATCCACATTTTTGAAGACCTTCTGATCGAAATTGGCTTCCAGCCGTGAGAGATGAAAACGTAGATAATGTCAAGACGGAATTTTGGCCACCGGAACGGGTTCAAAAAGAGTCACGATCTTCAAGTTATGAATTTTTTAGCGCGTAAAAACTGCACTTTCAGCACACTTTTTCACTATATTTCTTCAAGAAAACTCACACATTCAGATACCTTCTTTAAAGAATTGACTCTTGAGCCGAACCTGAATTTGAGAATACGTTATCAGAGATATTTTGGCGAAAGAATACCTGAATATGATGCGCCAGGTTGGACTTGTGAATTTTTCTTGAAATGTTTTTTTGAGAAATATGGGAGGGCAAATTTTGGGGTACAACACTTGGCATTATGAGCCAAGATAGAATTCCCATTCTTTGGATTGAAACCAAGCAAGCAAAAATACTAGACCTCTTAAGAGAATCCAAACTTCAAGTGTATTAAGTCTTCATAAAAATTTGGGCAGAGTAACGGCTGTATACGGGTGAATTCCAGATTACAAACAAAGGGTGTAATCACAATAACCTACACACAAAACAAACAGACAACCCAATGCCTTGAGGTAAACCTCAAGAGCTCCAGACAAAATAATAAGATAAGATCACAAGGTCTCCAAGATAGGCTAAGGTTTCTAATCCTAAGTCCAAGAAAAAAAGTCCCATGCTCCATAATGCCAAGGATAGTAACCAAATAGTCCAAGTACCATTAAAGATTTTTTAGGGTTTATGTTGATTATTAAGTATCTTAAGAAAGGAAAAGAAAAGCTCAAGTGAGCAAAGTATAAAATGGCAAGAAAATAAATGCTCAAATGAGCAAAGATGAAAATGGCATGAAATGTAAATGCTAAAAGTAAATAGTACATAAAGCATAAAAAATAATAAAAGCATAAGGTAAAACAAGTCAATAATTAGTGGTTAGTTGGATGACAATCTTGAAACTTGCATTTGGAACTCATTAGAGGATTGGTAGAACCAAAGCCTCCACACAACAAGTTACATTTTCTTTTTGTCAAGTATATCATCCACTTAGAATTCTCATAAGTACCATTTAATGATCAACAATGTTTAAGTGATTCGCGTTGATCAAAGGTGTTGTAGATCCATTAGAGGATTGGTAGAACCAAAGCCTCCACACAATGAATCTCAAGGTTATTGGATCAAAGAGATCAAATTAACATACTTGGGCTTGCAATCATAAGTTTGGGCCACGAATGATCATTTATTCGAATCGGGACAAAATTTAGCGCTATGTTATACAATCGTAAGTGGACTTATATAGAAGTTGCACCTATTTTGAGGCCGGTCAATAGCAATTTATACACCATTTGTTTTGAGACATGATATAGAGATCATGCTCCAATAACACCTAGTGCAATAAGAAGGGGATGAGATGAAAAGGGATAGGAAAAAAAATATACAAACCACATTTGAATTAAATATTAATCAAACTATTATTAAAATTATTCATCCATTTTTGTGGAGTTAAACTCAACACCATGGATCCAGTGATGTTAATAAAGTTCATGATCCAAAATCTAACCCAAGATCAACCAGAAAATAGTCACAAAATAATATCACATTTTAATATATAGAAAAGGGTAAAAAAATGTTTAAAAATAGAAAATAAAAAGGAAAATATCAACTATATTCAAATTAATCAAAAAAATAAAAGTAAGACCATAGAAAAATCAGAAATGGATCCAAATATTTTTATAAATTTTTTGGTAGTTTTTAAAAGTCAGAAACTATTTTTAAACTATTAAAAATTGCTCAAACAAATAGAAAATAGGTCAAAAATAGTAAACCTCAATATAAAATTCCATAAGATTTTCAGAAAGTCAAAAATATGCAACATAATATTTATGAATTTTTTCAGAATTAAAAAATGTCAGAAAGTATTTTTTTAAGTAATTAAAAGAAAGAAAAAGATTAAAAAATAAAAAAAATCAGATATCAAAATAAAAATATGAAAAAATAGTCATGAGATCAGAAATAATTCAAAGTATTTTTGTGAATTTTTTCATAATTTTTGGATAAGAAATAAAAGAGTTATGAATTTTTGAAAATTTAATCAATAAAAATATAAAATCAGAAAATAAAATAAAACCAAAAAGATGTGGACCATCATATCAAAGTCAAAACGCATTAGTAAGCTGATCCAATGGACCAAACGTGATGTGCTTGCTATGGACCTTAGTGAGATACGCATAGGATCAGAAAAAGGGCAACCAATAAAATTAAAATGTTTGGCACGCTATCATTGGCTGAGACGAGACATGTGTCGTCCTTAACCTCGAGATACCCTGTAATGGGGATTTTGTGAGATCCTTCAAATGGAAAAAATTAGAATCCCAGGCTAGTATCATTGAACTCGTCTCTTCAAGACGATTCCAACACCACCATCGCGCCAAATTTATATAAGGTGTGGAGAGAGATATGAATAAAAAACCCAGAAAATAGCGAGCACCTTCAATTTGAGATTTCTGTCTCAATTCTCAATGGATTTAAAAATTGTAAGCAGCATTAGAATCAGGAGAAGGAGTAGAATAGATTAGTGCTTAATTTGGATCCAAATGGTGGAGAATTCTACCTTTTCGAAGTTCAAGGAAGAAGCTCTGAAACTGGACTTCTGTAGCTTGAATTATGGCTCGTTTTGATTGGTTTAAGTGCTGGAGAGTTTGTATGATGCTTAAGGATGATGAATGCGCAAAGAATTTTGGAAAAGGGAGCTTAAATCTCAGAAACTGAATTCAAAAAAGATGGGTTCGTGTGAGGTTTTGGTAGGGTGTTTTTGGCTCTCAAAGCTTGAAGAAATGGATGGGGGATGGCCCTCTATTTATAGGGAAGTGAATGGGAATGAAAATTGGAAGAAACAAGGAAGTTTTGAGGGAAATTGGATGAAGGTCGAGCACGAGTGAAGTGTGACTTCATTTCCTTCAAAAACTCAACCAAATCTTGCATTTTGGGGTGCTAATCACTTATGGCAAGTTTGTTAATCAAGTTTAAATAAAAAACGCACATAAATCTTATGTTTAGAAGTCACATTATGGATTTCAAAATTCTGACTTTGTGAAAAAATCAGTTTCAAGTTACCAAATTCAAATCCATGGCATTTCCAACTCAAGGGGTCTTAGGGCATGATTCTTGATTCTTTATAAAGATGTGGTTACAAGCTTTACAATGGAAAAAGAATGGAATCAAATGGATGCTTGATCTGAAAGTTGCATTGAGTCAAAGTTGAAGAAAAAGGGTTGACTTTCCATACTTAGAAATATTTCAAATTCTTCATAAAAAATGACCTATAATGCCTTGCATCTAAACATGGCCTTCCACTTGGAATATGCTCTTGATCAAAAAAGAAGGCATGAAGTAGATCTCTTGAATGACATTTTGCAACTTGAACCACTCAAAATATCCAAAAATTGAGCAAGTTATGACTTGTTGAAGTTGGACAAAAATCATGAAATGACCTATAATCTTTTGCATATTTAAGGCAACCTCCATCCATTTTCCCACTTTGCACATAAAAGAAGGCATAAAGTTCACATCTTCAAGATCATTATGGAAAAATAATAGGCTCAAGGTGATAAAAATTTACCAAGTTATGATCATTTGAAGTCACACATGGAAAATTGGGGATTCATCTGAAGGACTTGTAATCTTTCTTCTTCATCAAGTTTCTTCCACATGAAAAATCCTTGGAACTTTTGAAGTGATTTGTTGATAACCCTTTGAAGAAAAGGATGTCTTTGTAATCATTCAAAAATACCAAAAGATGAGCAAGATATACTCCTTTGAAGTTCAAAACCCTAGCTTCTAGATCAAGAAAATGCTTTGAGGAACTTTGACAAGTTTGAACAAACTTCTTGTACCAATATTCTTGCTTTATGAATAGAAGTTGTTGAGGATGATAATGAGGACTCATAGCCACCAAAACCATTTCCATACCTTGACATTTGAGAGAACTATGCTCTTGTGACCAATTGGAACAAGGCCTTGTGCAAACACGACAATTTCTCCAATCAACCCCTTGTACTTTTGAGTCAAATCTAATAACCTTGAAATGTGATGAACCAAAGCAACCTTGTCATGCCAATTCTCCCAAAACCAATGCCATGGTGAGGTTTTAAATTCTCAAGCTTTTATTGGCTAGGGTATGGAAATAAACTCATGAACCCATGGAGTAATTTGTTAAATCTCATCCCCTTTCACCTACATGTATAATAAGCAAGACAAACCAACATTGCATTTTATTAGTTAAATGAAGAAAACAAAACAATATTAATGATCACAAAGAGGAACATAAGTCAAGGTGCTTGGTAATCCCTCAAAAGGAGAAAAACTCAAAGTAGGGAGGGGAACCAAGAATCCTAGTGTGATCTTGTTGTGAGTGAATCAACATGGTATGATGAAGGAATCTTAGGGGCAAAAATTGGGGTACAAAAGTCACTGCCACATCTTGTGGGACTTCTTCAAAGTTCTAGAATGGAGTTTGAATAAATTCACCATCTAACTCCATATATTTGAAGGAATTGAGATGGCTGATCATATACTTTTCTTCTCCATGAACGGTGATGATCTTTCCTTGAATCGGGTATTTCAGCATTTGGTGCAACGTAGAAGTAACAGCGCCAGCATTGTGAATCCACGGCCGGCCTAGCAAGCAGGAATATGAAGGGAGAATATCCATTACGTAAAAAGTTGAATCAAATGTTTGGGTTACAACCTTTATGGGGATATCCACTTCCCCATGCACCATCCTTTTTGAGCCATCAAAGGCTCTCACTACAATGTTGCATGGTTTATATGTCAATCCCTCATAGTTAAGCCTATCAAGAGCCTTTTTAGGCAATACATTCAGAGACGATCCAGTGTCCACCAAGACATCAGCCAAGGTTGTGCCCCTGCATTCCACCGAGACATGTAATTCCTTATTATGCTTCCTTCCTCTTGGCGTTAAATCCGCATCCGAAAAACCTAAACCATTATTTGTAGTCAAGCTGGCTACGTAGTCTTGGAACTGATCGACAAATGTTTCTTGGGGTACATGGGCAGTTTTCAGGAATTTTACCAAGGCCTTTGCATGCGCCTTGGAACATAGTAATAAAGCCAGCATGGAAATTTTAGATGGAGTTTTCCCCAGTTGCTCAACTACATTGTAGTCGCTTATTTTTATGATCTTTAGAATTTCTTCCATCTCTTTCTGATAGTTCTCATGGACAACCACTGATTGTGCCTTTGTTCGGACAGGCTCAACCAGAATACCTTTACCTCGAGTCTCGGTTGACTCGACAACAGGAATGTCTGTAGGGATCGTAACAGCTTTGTCAGCAAGAGTATTAATAGAGATGATTATAGGACTGGGAAAAACCTTTGGAGGAGCAACAACTATAAGAATGATTACGGGTCCAGAAACTACTTTTGGGGGAGAAATTTCTGGAGAGAATATCCTTTCTCTTCGGGTAATCTTGTTAGTCCCTGCAATATTACTGATATTGGAGTCAACCTTCTCAAAACTTGAATCTTCGGCAGCTGGCCAATCTTGCTTGATACCGTGGTAGTAGACATCCCCTCCATAATTCCATGGTACGATTTTGTCTGACGAATACAGGATTGGTCCAGGAATTGTAATTATCAAAGGAGCTACTTTTATAACTGATGCAATTCTAACGGGTATTTTGGTGGAGACCATGGATGAATTGTCAGAAATGGTAACGATTGAAACATTATTATAAGAAACAGTTGGAACAGAAGTCTTTTCGAACAAAATTTGCTTGTTATCTATTAGGCATTGAACGTCTGTTTTCAACAAAGGACAGTTGGTTGGTGAGGACAAACATAAATGACAACTTTCATCACAGCCTGTGAATACACTGACATTCAATAAGTTCCTTTTGATAGTTAGGAGTGGGGTCATAAGTTCATCAACTGAAGTAACAAACATATCTTCTTCAATGGCATTGGCATTATGGTCGTGCTTGGGCATAGGGGAAGAAATGATATTGGGATTTTCTGGTGCATCGAATTCAATCTCTTTGGCTTCAAGGAGGTCTTGTACTTTGTTCTTCAGGGCCCAACAGTTGTTAGTGTCATGGACAGGACTCTCATAGTGGTATGCACAGCGGGCATTAGGATGATAGTGATGAGAGGTTGTGTTAGGGTTCTTTGGAGCTTCTTTCAAAGTCACTAGGTTGGATCTTAACAAATGTGGAAATACTTGAGAGTGTCATGTTAATTCTGGTGAGCTGTCTGACTGGTCTTTCCATTCTTGGTTGGTTGTTTCTTTGCTGATCAGGCGCAGGTTTATGAATCATAACAGCCCCCACCATTGGACGGAGTTTGGCCCTTTCTTGATTTCTATGAGGATATACAACAACCACTTCTTTCATTCCGATGAATGGCTTCCTTACAGCAGCAAAGGATGCATCTTTTTGAATCTTTCCATTCGTTATCCCAGCTTCTAACCTTTCTCTGGTCAATATCAATTCAGTAAAACCTGCTGATGAACTCCCAATTAAGTGATTGAAGAAGGGACCAGACAAGGTGCCCAAACATATGTCTACTAACTCTCTTTCAGATAGGGAAGTTTGAACTCTTCTAGCCAAGTCCCTCCATTTTTGCACATAGTCCTTGAAGCCTTCACTTGAAACCATGTCCATACTCTGGAGTTGAGTACGGGTAGGCGCAAGATCAACGTTGTATTGGTATTGTTTATAAAAAGCTGCAGCAAGATTTTCCCAGTTATGAACATTGGCTCTTTCTAACTGACAAAACCAATCAAGTTGAGTTCCAGACAGACTGTCTTAGAAGAAGTGTACCCATAAATCTTTGTCAGCGGTATGGGGCTGGATTTTCCTAACATAGGACTGGAGATGCATTTTGGGGCATGAGACTCTGTCATATTTTGCGAACACAAGTACTTTGAATTTTGGAGGAATGACAATTCCCGATACCAGTCCCAACTCCTCAAAGTCTAATCCATGCACTTTTTGGATTTCCATTACACTCGACAGTTCTTCTAGATGCTTATACTTGTCGTTGGCTGGAGGGTATTGTTCTTCAGAATAGTCTTCTTCTTCCTCTTCCTCTTATGACTCTGACTGGACAACTATTTCCTTGATTTTCCCATCTTAATTGTCTTTCTCACCAGATGTCGTTGCAAAGTCTAAAGCCCTTCTTGTTTGCCCTTGGAATCTTCTTCCCATGTTTAGAACTCCAGTTATCTTCTTCGTCTTCTTTTTCTTCTCCTCAGCCAGCAAGGTCTTCAACTCTTCTTGCCCTTTGGCTAGAGTTAAGAATAATTGTTGAAACTATGCATTCTGAGCTTGGAGGTCCTTCACTGTTTACTCGAGATCCATCTTACTGAAATAAACAGTAGAGAGATTAGGAGACTTGTTGTAAGAAACCTGCTTATGTTATGATGAATGATAAATGTGTATGCAATAATTTCAAGGATCTTAAGATTCAAATTTGTTTTAGACAAAAAGGAAACACACGTTATATTAATAAATTAAAGCTTTGAGTACATCAATGCCTTCTTGGGAAAAATAAGACAAAAACTCTAAGATAAAAAGGTAGTACGCATCCTCTTTGGTGCGATGTAGGCATTCAGAGTCTGCTCCTCATGAAGTTGCTTAGTGAGTTCCAAAACCTTCTTCTCACTTGCGTAGAGTTAGGCTTCGAAAGTATCTCGCTCCCCCTTGAGTTGTATCCAATCTCTTTGTAAGTCTTCAAGAGAGGTGGGCATGTCAGGATGTAGGATAGTGTATGGAACATGTCCTTCCTTAACAGGCTCAATGATTACCGGGAGAACGGAGGGATAAGGCATCATCAGACTTTGAGCACGATTTAGTACCCATTTGAGGTAAGGCTCAAGAGGGATGGAATTATTTTTCCCTAAAGTCTTGCTATCTACCTTGTTCAACATCCTCCAAGCTCGGATAAATCTCTGGCGAAGACCTTGATCGTCGTTGTCGTAGTCAAATACCAAACCTAGAATCAGCATCTCGTGCGGGCCATCCCTTTGGGCATAACTAAATTGTCTTAAGGCTAAGCAGGGGTTGTAGGTGATACCTCCCCTAATACCAAGTAAATGGACATTAGGGAATTCTCCACAACGGTCGATAATAGTAACATTCTCTATGGATCGGGAGCACCAATGAATGTCTGAATGTTTAAGCGTCATCATCCTTTGTGACCACCTTTAACCTTGCTTGTTCTTTAATATAGATTGGGGAAAATGATAAATAAACCATCTTGCCAAGAGAGGGGTACAACACATAAGGACACCTCTTTTCCTCATAGTGCGAGTGTGAAAAGAATGTGGGATGTCCCCTAGCAATGTAGGCACTGGGTTGCGGGATATGAAGATTTTGACGGTGTTCAGATCTATGAGTTGGTAAGGATTTGGAAATAAAACCATCCCATAGATGAGGAAAACCAAAATTTCCTCAAAGGCTTGCAAATCCAAGGAGTTCCAACAGTTTTGGGCTTTCTCAAACAAGAACTTTTCTAGGAAACCCTTGACACCACTCCTTGTTTCCCAATGAGTTGTGACATCAGATGAGTGCAAGTGTAGAGCTTGAGAAATCTCTTCTGGCTTTGGGTCTCTTTCCGTACCTTTGAAAGGTAGTTGATTGAGAATAGGAATCCTCAAGAATCGGGAGAATTCTTCCAAAGTAGGAACAAGTTGATAATCGGGAAATGTGAAGCAATGGTGTAAAGGATCAAAGAACTGAAAGAGCACCTTCATCATGTCCTCATCTGTGTTAGAGGTGACCAAGTTGAGTAGGCGACCATGTCTCTCGGTGAATGGAGAGTTTTCTGGAATCCTTGAAGCTAGTTCCTTAAGTTGTGGAGGGATCCTTACAAGGTTGACTTGAATAGTTTTCCTGCGAAGAGAATCCATATGCTACAAAACAGAACAAAGATAAATCCCAAGATAAACCTAAACAAAGAACCATAATGTAAAGCATATAAGTCAAACAATGCAAGAAAGTAAATGTGGTCTAACCCTAAGGTAACCCTACTTTTAGAATTTTCCCCAGCAGAGTCACCAATTCTGTGATATGGTGGGAGAACTGACTTGAAGCTTTTGCGTTTTATTGCAGATGTAGCGGTTAGCAAGAGTCGCCACCGACTTTTATTTTATCCAAAAGGAAAGGTGAAAAAGCACATGAAGTACCTTTGAGATTTTTTTCTTGAGTTCGGGGGGTAGATTATGAAAAGGGAAGGTATTAGCACCCTTTTCATCCATGGTTTTCCATGGACTCTTAGTTACTTGCTAGATCACTTGCTTTTTTTGTTTGAAATTGTGCTTGGTGTGGTTTTTTGAAAGTATTTTGTAAAGAGGCCATTGTTTAGACAATCTTTGTAATGATTCTTATTTATAAGAATGTATACAAATATGTTTGATCTTTTGAAAATGTTTTAAAGTTTGTAAGATGTTTGAAAGTGTAAGTGTTTGTTTTGAAAATAGCAAGGATGTTTGTTTGAAATTGAGCAAGTAATTAGGAGCATTCTACCTACTCAAAAGTCTTTCTTGTTCATTTTCCTTTTCCTTTGACATTGTTATCTTACCATTGATTTGGTAAGTAACCCTATCTTTGGATGTAAACGGGATGGGCGTGGGTCATCGTATAACCATGATTAACAATGTTGAAAGGTATCTTAGCATTCTCTTTTAGGGACTAAGATCATTTGAAAGGCAACTTAGATAGCATCATCGACGGACTATGATCTTGTATTTGCTTGTTTTTGCTAAGATACCTTACATGCGTAATATGGCCATTTTGTATAAGGCAACCAAGTGGAATAACCCTAGGGGTATTTGTGTGCAAGTGTATTATTTTTATGCTTGTTTTTATCTTGAATTAGGTTTTTCTAAGTATTGGTTTTAGTCTTTCAATACCAACCCTAATTACTAGCATTTGTATATAAAAGCGATTAAATTGCAGAATTTAAAGTTACTATGCTATTACAACATTTGTGAGAGTGGGTGTACAAATTGAATGTGGATTGAAAGAATGTAAACCTAGTTAGTCTATTACAACCATATTGAATTGGTATCAATGTACAAAGAAATAAGTAAATACACAGTACAAAATGAATAAATGTACAAAAATGCAAAATGTAAAGAAAATGGATCTTTGTTTAGTTTACATAAGAGAAAGGGAAATTGTATTAACCTAATTAATTAAAGAAAATAATTAATTAAACTTAAATTTATTAAGAAAATATTTTAAATGAAACCCTAGTTCTATTAATTAATCAAAAGAAAATGAGTTTAAGAAAAGTATTTTTTTTGGTATTTTTGTCTTGAAAATATTTATATTTTTATAAAATATTTTTAGTCTTTTTTATATCAAAACTAATATATTTTAATTAGTGTGAAAGAAAATAACTAATAACCTAGTTTTAATTAAATTTACAAGATGATAAGTAAGAGTAAATAAATTATAGTTAATAAAAATATTTTTTGTGAGAAAAATAAAAATAAAATAAGCCAAAATATAAATCTATCATTTTTTTATTTTTATGATTTTTTAGTATTTAGAAAATATATTAAGGAAATCAATAAAATAAAAATAAGAAAATAAAATAAATTGGGCCAGGGGTACAAACAGCCTGCAAGGGGGTTAGTAAGCAAAAAAAAACAATACAAGCCCAAAAAGGCCCAGACGCTTGCAAAAAAGTCAGGAATGCAAAACATGTAAAAAATGCAAAAGGGTGCCACTGGGGCTTGAACCCAGCTCCCAAAGGTTACAGGCGCACGCTTCTACCACTGGGATAGCTATACATCCGTTAACATAGGCAAATAAATAAATATACAAGGCAAAACGCGTCCTGATGACTTCATCTTCAACCTCCAGCCAGACCAACTGTAACTTGCTCATTTCTCATCAAAAATGAAAACTGTAAACATGAAACTTGTAGCAAATTTTCTCACGGTTTCAAAATGTAAAGCATTAAAAATATAGATCAAAGATAAGCATGAATTTTAATGGCCCTAAAATGAACCCTAAAAATCTCAGAAATTTCAGTTTCAAAATTCTCTAAGCTCAAGCAAAATTAATGGAAACTATGGACATGGTTAGCTTTAGGGCAATGATATCTACATGTTTTATTCACAAATAAATCATTGATGATGCCTGTATGAAGAGTTCCAAAGTTAGAAAACTTACCTCAAAACTGGAAATCGTGTTTTGAGTTTGAGCTTGTTTCAAGTGATGGTGATGATCAGGTTAGCTTCTTTGAGGTCCCAGAAAGCTAATGCAATGATTAGCTTGAGCAATGGATGACTGAAATGGTATGGAGAAGTCAATGTGCAAAGCTCTGTTTTTGAAAATGGAAGATGGTGGTAATGGTGTTACAGTTCTATAACAGGGTGTGGGATCAACTCTATATGATGTTTAGAAACTTTAGAAACCAAAAGGCTTGAAAACGCACGAGGGAGTTATGAGTTTCAAGTTTTTGGTCAGTTTATGTGAAAATGGAGGTATGGAATGTGATTCTGAGTTCTAGCTATTTTCAGGGAATGAGCATTTGTGTCTTTGTGTCGAATGGTTTATGTATGTATAAACAAAAGTGTTTGAGAGCTTTGGACCATCAGAAGTACAAGTTTCTAGCTTTTGGCTAGGTTACTTGATTTTGAAGAAAAGAGGGAAGCAAGTTTCAAGGAGAGGTACAAGCATGGGATGGGTGATTGTAAGTGTTTGAAACATTTATCATGAGTTATAGGACCTGTTTGATCAGAATAGAACAAGTGCAAGGCTCAAGAGCAAGTTTTGTACAAAAAGTCACTTTATTAAAATGGCAATGTAACCTTTCTTCCAAAAATGGATATAAAGCATGTCCATGCATTTTATGCTTGAAGTGAGGCCTCTAACAGCTATGCAAGCCATTAATTACGGAGTGCTTAACAAGTTTGAGGCCTGAAAAGTAGATTTTATGCAGCATAGTTTGAATTTTGAACTTGGTTCATCACAAAATGACTTGTAATTCAAGTGATAAAACCCTAACTTCATTTCTTCGATTCTCCCTACTCAAAAATGATCTCAAGGAGTTCCTTGACATTTTAGAAAGCTTTTAATGTGCTCTACAATCCATATTTTAATTTCTTTTGAATATTCCTCTTGGAACTATATGAAAAAGTGCCATGAAGTTGGGTCAAAATCCTGACCAAATTAGGGCAAAATTTCACTAAGTGTTTTGTTTCATGACCACATGTTCATAAAATTATAACTTGAGATCCAAACACTTTTGGAAGGAGTTGTGTAAAGAAAATTTGTAGATTTCATGGATATCTACAACTTTCATGTTGGAAGTTTCTCTTGAATCATCTTGCATCATGGTGAAAAATTTGTTCAAAGTTGTGAAAAAACATGAAATTTCCAACACTTAGAAAAATTTCTAAGTTTAGAAATTTTGACTTTTCAAAATGAAATCTTGACTTTTTGATTTATTGATGAATAATTTTCATATTTTGAAATGTTTTGATGAATTATGATCTTTGGCACTTGAATTTGACCAAAAAGTCAAAGTTTGACTTTTCAGTATACAATTGACTTTTGATTAGTTGACTGCAAAATTCATTTGTCAATCTAATGGATTTGCAATATTTTGAACCATGTCATTAGGTCAAAATGATGAAATTAGACTCTTGAGATCATGCCTTAAACCAATTGATCATTTTCTAGGTCAAAAATCAGAAATTGCCCTTTCTCAGTCAAAACCCTAATTTTGACCATTTTGCCCTTTTAGAGATTTGATCAAACTTCTTGAGGAATTGTGGTCTAAACTTGACCAAATGATACATATGAGTTTAAAAATGTTAATGGGTATAAAAAATTATGAAGTTTGACTGTAAATTGACCATAGTTGACTTTTTCCCTAATACAACTGATTTTTAAGTCAACTGCTCAATTGATTGATAAAAAATGTGACCAAATGCCTAAAACTTTACATGAGTAATCTTGGGGGTCCATAATGATCCATGAAAGTCATATGGGGAATTGGAAGTTCAAAAATCCTTGTGCAATCTCAAACCCTAATTTTGGTCATCAGTGCTCAAGAAGGTGTCTTGAGCTGATCAACCCTAGTGCAGTCTTGAGCCAAATGAGATCTTGTGAGAAAAATTATTGATAAGTGAGAGGGAAAATTTTGGGGTACAACAACACGTATAAGTTATTTCTATTGTGTGCGCTTATTTTTTTATTCATATTCATAGACTCTTTATATAGAAGAAGTGAATTGGATCGTTGGAGACATAAGAAACTATCTTTGGAAGGTTAATAAAGTGTTATTAATGCAGTTTCCAAAAATACAAATCTTGTCTTGTTCCAGCTGTTACTTTTTTAATTGTAATGAATGAATTGTAATGCATTAGAACTTTCTTCTTTGGAATATTTTAAAGCTTCCTTGAGATCTTATCAGAATGAGAATATTACCGTTGAGACTTTGGATCCTCAAAGTTTCTTGATATCCACATGATTAAAACTTTGGAGAGACAGACACGTTGAAGTTTCTTTGCACTTTCTAGAACATTTACTTATCAGAGTATAGATTGAGCTTAGGTGATGATTGTTTAGAACTTTAGTTGAGACTTCTTTTATTCTTCCAAAACATCTCTTATCTGAGTATCCTAATTTTACTTGCAGCGTTGGTGCTTTAGAAGATATACTATAACACTTCTTCTATTTGAGCGTGTTACATGGATTTGCTTCTAGGTCAGTACGTCTTGCCAGAGCTTCAAAATTCTATTCTCTCATCATCTACTATTCTCTTTTATCCAGAACTTCTCTGCCTACTATATATCATGTAATTGTTATCATCAAAACTATTACAAGATGTAGAACCAAACTATATTCTAACAGGAGTCTCATAGTTAAAATCTTGATTTTCATCAGTACAATCGGTAAGATGTATTTCTTGAAGAAAAATTGAAAATCTAGTGTTAGATGGATCAATGGCCTAAAAAAATTATTTTTTTTGGTTTTCCATGATGAATGGTTCGTTGTTATAAGTTTCCTTTCAAAGATCAACCCTTGTGAATCCTAATTCATCGGTTTCTACCCCAGTTTTACTGTCAATCCACTACACATAAATAAAGGCACTTTAAAAGAAACATAGTTAATCTCCAAAATCTCCTCAATGATCCCAAATTATGCTCTAAATGCTAGTACTTGATTGTTATCTCTAGAACTAGAAAAGTATATGGATTCAGCCTTAACCATAACAACACTATTTTGCATGGTGCTACAATCATCCTTTGATTTTGTGTTGAACAAATACTTACTAATGTTGTATGCACTCCAAGTAGTTACATTAAACTTAGACAAACATGACAACCATTTGCAATCATCTGATGCACCACTCTCTTTAGAAATACTTTCATTAAACCAATCTATGAAAGTTTTGTTATGCTCCATTAACAACCGTTTTTCATTCATTCGTGGGTATTTTTCCTTTATAAGAGATTTGTACGCGGTCAAGTAAGGATCAACTTCACTAAGGTTATTCAATATATACAAATGTGCTTGAAGAACTACTTATCGACTAAATGTCTTAACATTTAAACCTTGAATACCTCTACCATCATAAAAGCCATCATGACGAGACTCGACAACTCCTATACCGTTCACATCTGACAAATAGTTTGTATAAAACTCAATATCTTCTTCTGTGTTGTACCTTTTTGTGATCAAAGCTTATGGATGGTGATGATTCTTTGTATATCTTTTGAAAATCTTCATTTAATTCTCTACCGGATACATGCACCGCAAATAAAATGGACCATAAATTCTAATCTCCCTTACTAGATGAACAACTAAGTCAACTATAATGTCAAAGAATGACGGAGGTAAAAACATCTCTAATTGGCACGAGATAATTATAGCTTTTTGTTCCAATTCATCTAAATTTACAGGATCTATAACTTTACTACATATATAATTGAAGAATAAGCACAATCTGGTTATAGTCACCCTTACTTTTCTTGGTAAGATGTCACAGATAGCCACTGGTAGAAGTTATTGCATTAAGACATGACAATCATGAGATTTTAAGCCAATTAATTTGTGATCATTCTCTTACACAAGTTTCTTCATATTTGATGAGTACCATTATGGAACTTTGATAACCTGCAAATAATCACAATTTTTTTCTTTTTTAGCCAGAGTGTGATATGCTGGGGACAAATAGGTTCAATTTCCTACTTCTTTTGGGGCTAATTATTTCCGTATACCCATCACAACCATATCTTCGCAGGATTTCTTAGTATCTTTTGTCCTGCCTTTAATGTTTTGAAGTGTTCCAATCAAACTATCATATACATTTTTCTCCACCTATATCACATTAAGACAATGTCTTACATCAAGACTGGACAAGTATGGAAGATCAAAGAACACCGACCTCTTTTTTAAAGAATTTTTGTCCATGGGCTTTTTTTGTTTCTTTCCAAAAATAACTTTAATTTTTTGTGGTCTTCTATAAACTTCCTTCCCGGTTAAGGGTTTTGGAGCAATACCAAACTCTTGATCTCCATTAAAAGCCTTACGCAATCTATGATATGTATGATTAGGTCTTAGAAATCTTTTATTCCCAAGATACACTATATTTTTTCCTTTTTTAATTGGTGGTGGCATGTATCAACTTCATATATAGGACACACTTTATGACCCTTGATGTTGTACCCAAACAAATTATCGTATCCAGGAAAGTCATTGATTATGCAAAATAATACGGCACACAACTTAAAATTATCACCTGTATAAGCATTATCAACATCCGCACCTTCCTCCCACAAAAGTCTTAAATCTTCAATCAATGGCGATAAATAAACATCTATGTCGTTTCGTGGTTATTTGGGACCCAAAATCATCATCAATAGCATCATATACATGTGCTTCATGCGCAACCATGGAGATAGGTTGTAAATCAAGAGAAGAACACGCCATGACGTATGGTTAGTACTCAAATTACCAAAAGGTTTCATTCCATCGGTTGTAAGTCCAAGCCTAAGGCTTCTCGGTTCAAGGGGAAAATGTAGAAACAAGGAATCAATTTTCTTTCATTGCAATGAATCAGCTACATGGAGAATTTTCCATCACACACTCTTTCATATGCATTCCATCTCGTATTCTTTGCGTCACTAACATTAGTAAATAATCTCTTGAACCTTGGAATTTTTGGTAGGTACCACATCATCTTGATAAGAACACCCTTGCTAGTTGCACCATCGTCCTCATCAACATTATTGTCCTTCTGTTTGTAGCGCCACACGCCACACCTCAGGCACTCGTTCAATTTTTTAAACTCTTTCATATATAAGATGAAATCATTATGACAAGAATGTATTTAGACATAGTCCAAACCCATTGGACACAATATCCTCTTAGCCTCATAAGTATGGTTTTCGTCAATGTGTTACCTTTAGGAAGTATTTCTTTCAACATTTCAAGAAATTAAGTGAAACTTTTATCTGTCCACCCACCTCTTGCCTTAAGATTAAATAGTCTTAGCATAACTGACAATCTTATAAAACCTCTACATCCATGATACAAAAAATCTTCCATGTCTCTTCACAAAGTATCTACCAAACTAGCTTTCTTGAAAGCATCTAAACCAATATGAAAAATGATGTCTTCTAGATTATCAGTCAGACATTCATCATCTTCAATTGTTTGTGACAAAGGTCTCTTTTTTGTCCCTTCATCATGCCATACACATTTCGTGTAATTTTGAATAATTCCATCACAGCCACAATGATTGAATATAACATCCCTTGAATGTTTATTCGTATTATAACATTTCATACAAGGACACCAAAAAATCCCATTGTTGTCGAAAAGGTTTTTTCCCGTGAAATCAAGAAATTGAAACAATCCATTCTCATACTCGCTACTTAATTTATTGTATTTCATCCAACTACGATCCATAATCACATAAAGCTTCTGAAAATAAAATAAAAATAATACACATTATTACATCAAACTATGCATAAGAAGTGAAAAAGAAATTGGAAAACATATAGATCTTTCCAACTTCCAAGAGAAGAAAACATATAGAATTAAAGAACCAATAATGAGAAAAATTGACATCTTTTGGCTTTTAGACTTTGAGGAACGGAGAAGATGAAATATCAAAAGAAATAATATAAATGAAAATTTCCTCTTTGAACCAAAACACCAAAAGAACTTTTTCCAAAGAAATTAGAGAAGAAGAAGAATCAAAATGAGTACTTCTGTTAAAGCTTTCAACAATGTTGTTGTGAAAAACTCTACTTAGAATCAAGAAGTGGAAATAAGCCTCTCTTGTGCAACCATAATATTGAGACTCTTGAGAGCTCCCATGAAGAGGAGTTCAATAAGAAGAAGAAAGGAGAAAATGCCAGTCATCATCGATTCTGACGATGAGGATGAGCAGTTTATACTTGGTCAAACTATCTCTCAGCCAGAGGATTTAGATATAATTATTAGCTTTTAAGAAAGGATTATCTGATGAAAGTTTTATTCAGCTTAAGTTTTATTCAGCTTAACTCTTAGTATGATGTACCAAAATGAAATAACCCACAATAATGATTCGCAACAACAAGAACAATAGTAATGGAGAACAACAGTAATAACATACCTGAGAATAATGGTAAGAGAGTTTTTTCATTCACTATGGCTCCTTGGAGAAGAAGTGTTCTTTCGCTAGGGCTCAAAAAGAAAATGAAAGAGACACCAAGGGGTAAAAGTTATAAAGAGTATTTATCTCGGTTTTATTTAAAAGTGAGGTAACATATCCGACGTAAAATATATACAAAATAAAGGTGCCTTTTGTTTGCAAAAAAAGTAAGATCAGGGAGTTTTTATCTCGGATTTACTGTGAAACCAAGGTAACATATCCAACGTAAAATCTTTAAAAAATAAAGGTGACTTTTTAGTTCCATATAAAACATTAAATAGAAGGAGTTGGGAATCAAACCTTAAACCTTGAGCATATATTTATGTCAGTTTTATAAATAACCGAGGTGACAAATTTATCATTATTATTTTTTAAATAAAACAATGTGCTCCGTTCACATGTACCCGCGGTTTTGTTTGTACATTGTGAAATTATCGTCATGAAAAGCGTTAGTGTTGTAGTGCATGTTCAGGCACTTGGGTAAAACAGATTGGCTTTATTATCCTAAACTTGTCAAGATAGTCATCTATTGATTCAGCCACTTTTCACTTCACGTTGGCTAGTTTCTTGAGGCTAATCTTCGATTGGCCCATATAAAACTGCTTGTGGTACGCTCTTTATAATTTTCTCTAATTAAATATGGAATATGGAGGAAACATGGTAAACCATATAAAGGCGTTCTTGGTTAGAGAATTTGGGAACAATTCATCTTTACATTCTTGTTATTTCCTATGTCTCCTGCCTCTGACTAGTATCACACTACATGTTGGATAATGGACTCATTAGTATCCCCTAAAAACTTAGTAAACTTAGGGATTTTCTAACCCCTTGATAATTCAGTCTACAACACATACTTGGATAGAGCAGAGACAAAATTTGGCTTATGTAAATCAATATTTAGGCCATTTTGAACTAGAATTTGTTCAACCATATTATCTTTTTTTTTTCCTACAAAATTATTCTGTTGGACGTTTCTAACGAATTGGTCGGCATCATGGTTCATATTTACCATAACTACTTCTGGACCATTGTGGTTGTGTTGTCCTCGACTATCCTAATTTTGATACGGTGGGAAAACTAACTTGGATGTTTTGCGTTTTATCGTAATTGTTGCGGATAGCAAGATTCACCACTGACTTTTCTTTTATCCAATAAAGGAAAGGGTGAAAAGAAAAGGAAAGACCTTTTGAGAATTTTCTTGAGTTCGGGGGGTAGGTTATGAAAAGGGAAGGTGTTAACACCCTTTTCATCTGTAGTTATCTACGAGCTCATAGTTGCTAGCTCACTTTGAAATTATTTTGTGAACGTGTTTGTGTTTGTTTTGAAAGTATTTTTGAAAAGTGCCTTAGTTTAGGATAACTTTGTAATGTTTCTCGTTTCAGCAAAAATGTATACAAAGCGTTGAATTTTGAAAATATTTCAAGAAGGTGTTGGTGTGTTTTTAAAGATTTTTGTTTTGAAATGTTTGTGAGCAAGCAACTACAAGCATTCTACCTACTCAAAAGAAACTCTTTGTTCTTTTCCTCATCCTTTAGATAGTGTTATCTTACCATTAGTTAGTAAGAAACCATATCATTGGATCTGAAGGGACAGGCGTGGGTCATTATACAGTCATAGACGGCAACATTGTATGATACCTTAGCAATTTGTCATAAGGGACTAATATTGTTTACCAAAGGCAACATCGAAGGGTCATCGAGGGACTACGATCTTGTAATCGAGGGTCTTTGCTAAAGTATTCCACGTTCGAGGGACATGATTTTTTTATCCGAAGGCAACAAGTATGGGTTACCCTAGATGTGCAAGTGTGCAAAAATTGATTGTTTTCATGTGTTTATCTTGAATTAGGGTTGTCTAATATTGGTTTTAAGATATTGCCATACAAACCCTAATTACTAGCAATAATATGAAAAGCGATAAATTGCGAAAATTTAAAGTCCTACGCTATTACATCATTTTAGGGGATGGGGAACAAAAATTTACAAATGGGGTGACAAGTAAAATAAACCCTAATTTCTAATACAAGGATTTGACAATTACATAATTTATAATGCAAAATAGTGAAATGCGCAAGAAAAATGTTAAGTGAAAACGAATTGTTTTTTTGGGTCTTTTGATAGGAAAGGTTTTGTAGTTTCAATTACTTGAAGAAAAACCTAGGTCTAAGTTAACATGAAAGAACACTAATTGTTTAGAAAAAATGTTTTTGATGTTTCACTTTAGAAAAACAGTTTTATGGTGTTAGGTCATCTTCAAGCAAGACAATATGTCCAAAAATAAACTTTAAAAAACTCAAAATTAGGAATTTTGGTGCATGATCTGACAAGGGCCGTGTCAATGGACACGAGCACCCGTGTCAGGACATGTTCCTCGATTCTTCTTCATATTTTTGTTCCAGCCAAATTGACACGGGCCATGTCGTGTGAAACAGGCTCCCGTGTCAGCCCCTGCGTGTCTGTTTTTGCACGTGTCTGAACCAGTTGAGTTGACACATGCTATGTCGGGTGACATGGGCACCCGTGTCAAGACCTGCCCTGCATTTTTTGTTAAGTTTTCAAACCAGCTGAGTTGACATGGGCCATGTTGTGTGACACGGGCACCCGTGTCAACCCCTGACTTGGCTTTTTGCTAAGTTATGGCTCTGATCTGTCCTGTTGTATCCTTTGAAAGCAAAAGCAAATGATGTACAGATAAAGATATTACAGTTTGATAAAGTTTACCTCTTGAAGTGAAAACTTTTGAACACGTACGAACGTTTCCGGGCGCGAAGCAGTGATTGATCGAGCTCCTTTGGACCTTCTTGAAGTTGTTTTGATCCTCACTTTGTGCTGAAAGTTACTGGATCACCCCAACATAGTCAAGTTGTAAAGTACTATTTTTGAGTTTGGAAGATGGTGATAGTGATTTTAAAGAAGTTGCTCTTGTGTTTGAACAACTTTTATATTATGTATATGAAGTATTTGGATGGTTTCTTTGGGAAATTCTGTTTGTTTTTTAGAGTATAGGAGTTTTGAGGGCTTGTTCATCTATTTTTATCTTTCAAATGATCTCTATATTTATAGGCAAAAGGTTTTAAGACAAGGGTTGATCAGATTTTCAAGATCACATGTTGTGTCTAGGTTGGATTGTACATGAAGGAAGCTTGAAGATCATAGTTACAATGCTTTGTACTTTGCTTCATAGTGTTGTTGGACACTTTAAGCATGCTTGTCTGATTTTTTGTGTTGAGTGTGTGTAGAAGGAACAAGTTAGAGGCTCAAGAAGAGCTGACTTTGTGATTAAAGCTACTCTGCAAGAACGACAATGTCAACTTTGTGCCAAAAATGAAAAGATCACTTGGACAATTCTTAAATCAAATGAACCATAACTCAAAGGTTTGTGTAAGCATTAAATTATGGTGATATTTTCAAGTTAGAAGGCCTGCAACACAAGATTATGCAACATATCATGTAGATTGAATTATTTGTTCTTCACCAAAATGACTTGTAATTCAAGAATGGATGGCCAACTTCATGCCTTTGAATCTCCTAGATCAGGTATGATAAATTCATGCTCTTGGATGTTTTGGAAATCTTGAAACATTTTCTACAACTTTCATGTTGACCACTTTAGATAAATCAAACTGGAAATTGATGAAAATTGGCCAAGAAGTTGGGACAAAAACCTGACCAAAATCTGTTGAAAATTTCTCTAAGTATTAGATAAAAATGTCATGACTTCATGGGCTTATATCTTCAAATCTAAGCATTTTTTGGAGATCAACCCACTAATACCAAGTTGTAAAATTCATCAAGATTTACAACTTTCATGTTTAAAGCTTTCTTTGAATCATCTTGCATCTTGGTGAAAAATTGTCATGAAGTAATGAAATTATACACTTAGAATCTTCATAAGTCTTGGAAATCTTGACTTTTTGTTGACTTTCTTGACTTTCTTAATTCATGATGATCAAGTTTGATAGTTTTGAAGGTATTGATGAATTTTGATCTTTGAAATTTAATGTTGACCAAAAAGTCAAGGTTTGACTTTTTGTGTATCAGTTGACTTTTCGTTAGTTGATCTAAATTTCAACTATCAAATTTTTAATCCCGAGAAATAATTTGAGCAATGAAATTAAGTAAACATTTTGCATTTGATTCCTTGAGATTATGTTTCAAGCCATTAGGTCATGTATCAGGTCAAAAGTCGGTAATCCGTTATTCTTCGCCAAAACCCTAATTTCGAGGCTCAGTGCTTTAGAGGTGATCTTGTCTGACCAAACTCTTGAGAATCCTTTAGAATTTGAGATCTTTGGTGAGAAGATGTCCCTGTTCAATCTTCTTAAACTTGAAGAGTTAAATTGGTATGTTCTCCATTTGTAACTTGAAGGTGGAAGATGAATGAACACTAAAGTACCTAGAAATTTGCACTCGCTGGTGCACGAAGAAATGTTGTTGGTTGATTATGTCGAGAATGGGCTTAAAGATGCCATTTAGAGAGGTAATGAAGAATTGTCAGAGATGGGCTTATAGAGGCCATCGAAAATGACTGTTGGTAAGTCTAGTGCTTGACTTGATCTTTAAGAGATGTATCTGGAAAAAAGCCTACACGGGACTACAACTTTGACAGGTAGTAAAGGAATCTATGACGACTACTCCTTCAACTGGTAATGAAGGAATCTATGACGACTACTACTTCAACAAGTAATGAAGGAATCTATGATGACTACTACTTCAGCAGGTAGAAGGAATCTATGACGACTACTACTTCAACGAGTAATGAAAGAATATATGATGACTACTACTTCGACAGGTAACGAAAGAGTCTGTGATGACTACTACTTCAACAAGTAATGAAGGAATCTCTGATGACTACTACTTCGACAGGTAATGAAGGAATTTGTGACAACTACTACTTCAACAGGTAATGAAGGAATCTGTGACGACTACTACTTCAACAGGTAATGAAGGAGTCTATGGCGACTACTACTTCAACAGGTAATGAAGGAATCTGTAACGACTACTACTTCAATGGATGCTGAAGGAATCTATGATGACTACTACTTCTACAGGTAATGAAGGAATTTGAAAGGAATACTACTTTAACAGGTAATGAAGGAATCTATGACGAT
Source organism: Vicia faba (assembly GCA_948472305.1). Lineage (NCBI taxonomy): Eukaryota > Viridiplantae > Streptophyta > Magnoliopsida > Fabales > Fabaceae > Vicia > Vicia faba. Next base: position 1,432,916,362 of record OX451741.1, on the reverse strand, counting down.
TTCCTCTCGGAGAGATGTCCTTTAAAATGACTCCCTGGGACAAGTCTTTGATGAAAATACTTGTCGGATTTTAGTCTTTGGAGAAATTTGTCTGATTATATAGATGGTTGATGATATTTATTTGTTGATTGATCTTTCCTGAAAAGGTAAAGAGTTAGTTGTATGTAATGTCATGATACATGAAATGCATTGCTTAATGATGTTCTCAAAATAAATGAGATAATGCTGTATGCATATGTCATGATGTATGAATGTTATTGCAATGTATCAATGTATATCTTCAACTTTGTCTAGAATACTTCCACTGGGGATTCCTATTTGCTATTTGAGGAAACTCTGTAGGGGATGTTGATTTCTGCTTGGGGAATATAGTTCGAGAACCTTAGTCGTTCGTTGCTCTACTGGGGAATTTAATTCTCATATACCATGACTATGGATAAAAGAGATGATTAAACTTTCGGTTTGTTTGGAGAGAGTAAAGTTAACCGGTATTCTGGTTGGACTCTAGGTTTTATAGAAACTCTCTGGGGATGGTATCAACTCTATTGGAGAAGATAAGTTTTGTCAGTGATATGTAGTAGTCTGAGGAATAGACTCAAACTAGGGAGATTATAGTCTGTTGGGGAAATAAGCCCTATTGAGGAATATATTATGGCAATTTCACTGGGGAAACAAATTCTTTTGGGGAAGAACTTTGTAAGGTTTCTCTTTCAGTTTTGGAAGACCAAACTCGGTTGGGAACGGGAATTTCTAGGAGATTTATTGATTGGAACTCCGTAAGGAAATTTTGTATGAATTTACTCTGTGGGGATTAATCTCATAGAGGTGGCTCTGGAGACTTTACTGGGGATCTCCTTATGAAATGGATTCTATGGGGATTTATGAACAACTTGAGTGTCATCTCAATTCCTAGAGTTCTGAGCAAATGTTTATTCTTGTTCTTATGTATATAGTTGTTAATAGTTAATCATGTTCATATGCATACGTTCACTCAATTTTAATCATTGGACATTTTTGCAATCAAAACAGAAAAAACAAAAAGTTTGCACTTCAGAGTATATTTGTATTGATAATTTGCCTATAAACAGGCATTTTTGTACAAAGAGACGGAAATTCTAGTAAGAGGAAGTCGTCGTGAAATGAAAAAGAATACAAAGTGAAAAAAAATATATATAGCCATGTGGAAGTGATCTCAGTGGGTTCCAACTCTGCTATTTCCCCTATGTCTTCGAACATCTCATCCTTTCCTGTTAGAAGAAGTTGATTGAACTGATCTTGTATCATTTGAACTTTTGACCTTGGTAATAAAGCTGGTTATAGTGATCCAACGGGACATAGTCGTACACTTTAATCCTTAACTTTTTCCTGGAATTCCCTTTCGGATTTTCAGTCCACCGGGATACCCTTTTTTTCCTAAGCCGCCCTTGCGGATTTTTAACTTATCGGGTGTACAATCTTTTGTATATATCCCTGATTTTTACCCGAACCCTTTTGGTTCGCCAGGATGCCCTTATTTTTGCCTAGATATGTCAACCTAGCGGGTCATTCTTTATGTCTAGTATTCTTTTTACTATGTCCGCACTCACAGGGTGTGGGAAATCTTCATCGTCCATTGTGGTTAACATCATAGCACCGCCAGAGAAAACTTTCTTGACAAAAAATGGCCCTTCGTAGGTGGGAGTCCATTTGCCCATGGGATCTCCTTGTGGTAGAATGATGCATTTTATTACCAAGTCACCAGCCTAGTATACTCGGGGCTTAATCTTCTTCTTAAATTCCTTGATCATATTCTTTTGATAAATTTGACCATGACACACAATAGCCAGTCTCTTTTTATCGATCAAGTTCAACTGATCTAGCCTAGTCTGAATCCATTCATCTTCGCCTAATTCTTCTTCTTTCATAATCCTTAGAGAAGGGATTTGAACTTCGATAGACAGGACATCCTCCATGCCATAGACTAAAGAGAATGGGGTTTCCCCAGTTGATGTTCGTGCCGAAGTTCGATAGCCATGAAGAGAAAATGGTAGCATCTTATGCCAATCTTTATAGGTCACCACCATCTTTTGCATAATCTTCATTATGTTCTTATTGGAAACTTCCACCGTTCCATTCATCTTAGGTCTGTATGGAGAAGAATTATGATGCTTGATCTTGAATGCATGCAGAGTTTGGTAATCATAGCATTGTTGAAGTTGTACCATTGTCAGTGATGATCCTTTCAGGGATGTTATATCGACAGATAAGGTTATGCTTGATGAACCGGGCTACAACATTCTTGTTAATTGAGGCAAACGAAGCCACTTCGACCCATTTGATGAAATAGTCAATGGAGATTGGGATGAAATGATATCCATTAGATGTAGTGGGCTTGATTTCTCTGATCATGTTAATTCCCCACATTGCAAATGGCCAAGGAGCAGTCATGACATTTAAAGGTATTGGAGGCACATGCACCTTGTCAGCATAAATCTGACACTTATGGCAGGTCCTCAAGTCGTGGTAACAATCAGTTTTTATAGTAGACCAATTGTAACCAGCTCTCAAAATCTCTTGGCCATAGTATGTCCACTAGAGTGAGTTCCAAAGATACCGTCATGCATGTCCTCCATGATCTTCTCTGCTTCCTTCTTATCCACACGACGAAGTAGAGTTGAATCATGGTTACACTTGTATAAAATCCCATTGCTTAGGAAGAACATGGCTGAGAACCTCTGCAGGAATTTCTTGTCATTAATTGAAGCTCCCTCAGGATACTCATGTGCTTTAAGGTACCTTTTTACCTCATGGAACCAAGGCTCCTCCTCATCAGTATCAATCTTACAATGATGTCCTGGTTCATCAAATCTTTCGATAGTAATTCTGGGAGCTTCGTTGTCCCAATTGACCTTGAACATAGATGAGATAGTTGCTAAAGCATCTGCCAACTAATTTTATTTCCTCGGGATATGTTCGACAGGTGATCTCTTCAAAGTACGGGATCAGAGTTAGCACAAGGTCTTTGTAAGGGATCAGGTTTGGATGTTTGGTATCCCACTCTCCTTTAACTTTACTGATTACCAAGGCCCAATCTCCATATACGTTTAAGAATTTTATTCTTAGGTCAATGGAAGCCTTTAGACCCAAGATGCATGCTTCATATTCGGCCATGTTGTTTTTACATTCAAAGCAGAGTCTGGCGGTGAAAGGTGTATGGTAACCTTCAGGAGAAATGATCATAGCACCAATTCCGTTACCCAATGCATTAGAAGCTCCATCAAAAACCATAGTCCATTGAGATCCTTATTTAGCTCCTTCATACGGTCTAGGCTTTTCACATTTGGTTATCAGCATGATATTCTCGTCCGGGTGTTGTGACTGATTTCTAAATCAGAGCCGCCACTATTAGTTTTTATCCTAGGGAAGGGCATCTAATAGGAAACCCTAATTCGCAGACAAAGGTTCTAGGTTTCAAACTCGGTTCTAGACGAAAGGAAGGTGTTAGGCACCTTTCATCTACCTTGTTCACAAGGATACTAGGTTTTAGGTTTAAGTTTCGGGTTAAATAGGGTTTTAAGTTTTAATAGGGGAAGGGTTTTAATTTTTAATAGGGGAACTCTCCACGATTTTTATCATATGCCTACGTATCCTCTTATCAGGAATCAGAGTCCCAATTCGTAGTTCGTTTGGGGTTGGTATTTTTTAGGGGTTGCAAATGTATTTTGAATCGCCTCGCATTTGGCCGGGAGTAATGATTGTGGAGATTTTAGCTACAATGCGCGATTAGTCAAAATCTATTTGTAACCCTTTTGCAAAAACAGTTGTTTAGATTAGTTTGTTGCGAAAAATAGTTTGATGTTGGTTGAGTATTTTTAGTTGTATTAATTACAAAATATCTTGTTAATGCATGATTAAAATATATTTAATGCAAAATATATAAAATAATTTAAGAAAACACTATTCATGGGCTTTTGAATAAAAAATAATTTGGATGATAATATAATATAAAAATAAAATATAAAAATTAATAATAATAACAATTATGAATATAAATAATAATAATAAAAATAATGATTATTATATAAAAAAATGATAATAATATAATATAATATAATAATAATAATAATAATAATAATAATAATAATAATAAAAAGATAGAAAATAAATAATTATCAGGGGGTGTATTATCAGTTATAGAGTAAAAAGAGATGGGTGCTGAAAGTAGCTTGGGTTAGGCCCATTGTAGTTCAGATAGGGGGTGTGATTCATTTTGATGTTTAGCAATTAACTGAAAAGGGGGCGTGGAAAGCACTAGGCTTAGGCCCAACACGCTTGGGAAGAGATCTGCTGGATCATATGTGACGCGGAGCACGACTTCACCATGGAACTTGGCCTAACGGCTATTTGATTGTTATCAAATGGATGATGATGAGGGAACGTGTTAATTATCATGGACGCACGTACACCAGATCAAACGGATTGATATGTTATTTTAATTCATTCTCAGTGTTTTAGTTTACAACAACCACTCCCTTCCTCTCTCACAATACGACCCAAAACTCTTCTTCCCTAACCTTCCAAACCCTAACCCTTCCTCTCTCTCTCTCTCTCTCTCTCTCTCCACTCTCTCTCTCTCTCTCCTCTCTCTCTCTCTCCTCTCTCCTCTCTCTCTCTCTCTCTCTCTCTCTCTCCTCTCTCTCTCTCTCTCTCTCTCTCTCTCTCTCCTCTCTCTCTCTCTCTCTCTCTCTCTCTCTCTCTCTCTCTCTCCTCTCTCTCTCTCTCTCGCCGCACCTTACAGTGTCCGCGGCGGCTCAACCATCCCCTTCCCATTGTTAACCGAACCCCCACACAACCCCAATACAAGAAGAGCAACAACAAAATTCTAAGGTTAAATTTACCCCTTTCGCAATATTGTTTTTGATTCTGAGCTTCGACACTAATTTCTATCCTTTTCGTTTTGTTTGTCAGTTCGCGAAGCTTGAGGACAATGGTAGTGGTCGAAGATGGTGGCACTGGTGGCAGAGACAATGGCTCACACGGTTAGGGTTTCAGAAGTTGAAACCCCAACCGTCCTCTTTCAAACTTCGAGCAATTCCGGGCGCGGCTTCAACGGTGATTCTCGGTTCTTCTCAAATCGACCCCTCCGTAATTGTCTTCTTCTTCTGTCTTTTTCCCATTTTGTACTATTATTCTGTAGCTTTTATAGGCTTAACCTTTTGGGATTTAGAAATTTGTTAGAGATTAGCTTAGATTTTAGGATGATTGGAATCAATTTAGGGATTTATTGATGTTATTGATTCGGTAATTTTGATGTTTGAGGATTTATTTGTGATATAGATTTGATTATCTTTGTAATTTTTGGATTTAGTTGCTTGGAACAGAGATTTAATTTAGCCATATACCGTAATATGATCTTGTACGTTGAATTGTAATTGACCCTGTTTTTGATTTTGTTCTGTTTAAAACATTCCAGATTTGATACAATTTTGCTTTGTATTGTATAGATTTGGGCTTAGGCTGTATAATTTTGTTATAATCTTAGATGAAGATTTGATTTGGTGTAATAGTCATACTGAAGATTTGATTCTGTGTTGTTTAGAAGAAGATTTAATTTGTAAAAATCTGTACAGTAAATGTTTATTTCCTGGAACACGCGCATTCTCCGTTTAATTGGCACAATTTTTGTTTTAGTTTGGACTGGCAAATATGGGCCCTGCGTTATTCCATCCTGCAATGTTATTATTTTTATTACAGCAAAAAACAATTTTTATAATTTAATTGGGCCACTTGACCTTTTTTAGCAACAATAAAACTTAAATAATAAAGATAATTTTAACAAAAAAGATTTATTAGCAATATTATGTTTTTTCCTTGCCAAAGAAATTCATTTATTATTTATTATAAAATAACAAACAATTTTAATACTTAATTCCTCTTAATATTTTAATAAACTGAAAACAAATAAAATTTCATGAATTAGTAAAACAACAAATATATTTGTTCTATCCATATCTTAATGGGCTTGCAACTAGTAAATACACCTCCCGCTTGCTATTTTCCAACATGAAATGAAATGGGCCAACATGAACTATTCTTAAATGGATTAATAAATTAAAGACTTAATAATTACTATTCTTTTGAAATAATTTCCATTTTTAAAATCGCATGGGCCACTGGCCAACATGCTTCGTGAGGGAGTTTATGAGTCTTTATGATTTAGAAAGCCCCACTTTTATGAATTAAAAATATACCCCCTAGTCTTGGATAAAGATGGGCCATCAGATACTGTTGTACCATCTTTAATTAAATATTTCTTCTATTTTAAATCTTGAAATTATGATCGTAAGGGTAGGGAAAATTTGGGGTACGACACCGGGAATTTAAAGTTCATAGATTGGTAGCCATCAACATCTTGATGGGCCAAATGATCTTCCAATATGCTTCTTTGATTGCTTTTTATGTAGTGTATTGGATGTCATATTCAATCAAGATCATTTTCCATCTGGCTATTCGTCCGGAGAGATTTGGCTTCTCGAAGATGTACTTGATGGGATCCATCTTAGAGATTAAGAGAGTAGTATGAGTCAACATATACGGTCTTAGTCGGTGAGCATCCCATGCCAAAACGGAGCATGTTTTCTCGAGCAGTGAATATCTTATTTTATAGTCGGTGAAATTTTTGCTAAGGTAGTATATTGCATGCTCTTTTCGACCAGACTCATCATGTTGGCCCAGCACACACCCCATTGAATTCTCTAATATGGTCAGGTACATGATCAGAGGTCTTCCTTCAACTGGAGGCATTATGATTGGAGGTTCTTGTAAATACTCCTTGATTTTGTCAAAAGCTATTTGGCAGTCGTCATTCCATCTGACTACTTGATCTTTCTTCAGTAGTTTGAAGATTAGCTCACAAGTAGCAGTTAAGTGAGAGATGAATCTGGAAATGTAGTTAAGTTAACCTAGAAACCTATGACCTCCTTCTCAGTACAAGGAGTCGACATTTCTTGTATTTCTTTGACTTTTGCAGGATCGACCTCAATACCTTTTCCACTAATGACGAAGCCTAGGAGTTTTCCAGATCTCACCCCGAAAGTTCATTTGTTGGGATTTAGCCTCAACTTGTATTTCTTAAACCTTTCAAATAGCTTGTGCAAATGATTGAGGTTTATTCCTCAGTTTGTGATCTTGCTATCATGTCATCAACATAGGTTTCTATATCATGATGGATCATGTCATGAAATATATCTACCATAGCTCGTTGATAAGTTGCAACTGCATTCTTCAAACAGAAAGGCATGACTTATAGCCGAAGGTGCCCCACTGCATGACAAAAGTGGTTTTCTCCATATCTTCAGGTGCCATTTTGATCTGGTTGTAACCGAAGAAGCCATCCATGAAGGAGAACACTTTATGTTGAGTCGTATTGTCAACCAAGACGTCAATATATGGTAGTGGGAAATCATCTTTGGGGCTTGCCCTATTTAAATCTATGTAGTCTACACACATACGGACCTTTCCATCTTTCTTCGGCACTAGGACCACATTTACAACCCATTGGGGATATGATGTCACTTCCAGAAAACATGCATTAAATTTTTTCGTTACTCCAGCCTTGATTTTCTCAGACATGTCTGGCCTCATGTGACGAACCTTTTGTTTGATAGAAGCACAACCTTCCTTCATCGACAAACGATGAACTATAATGTCAGTAACAAGTCCCGACATATCTTCATATGACCAAGAAAATACCTTAACATAGTCGTGCAACATCTGAACCAATCTACTCTTGACATTATCTTCTAGGTTAGCTCCAATCTTGACTTCCTTCTTATCTACATTAGTACCCAGGTTTATCACTTCAACTGGTTCTTCGTGCGGTTGAATGACCTTCTCCTCTTGTATCAGGAGTCTGTCGAGTTCCCCAGGTATTTCAAAATCTTCTTCACCTTCGTCTTCGGCTTGATAGATTGGATTTTTAAAGTCATAGATGGCAATAACATAATTATTGTCAATGAGATCTGGAGTGGATGTGGATCTGCAAATGTGTATGTGTGCATGTAAGGTCACATGGCTATTTGAAAATGAAGTAAAGTAAAAGAAAGACAAAGAGTGCAATTTGAATGCAAAATAGTGCAATGTTTTTTATTAAAATGAGCATATGACATATGAAAATGACAGACCCTTAACAAATGGACCATTGTGCCCCAGGCAAGGCACATGGTTTAAAGTCACTGTTTTAATGGAAATTGCAGACAAATTTCTCAAAATAATAAAGACATGAAATGGCATTTACTCCTAGCTGAAGGAGATTGGGATGAAGTCCTTGGTCTTCCAGTTTTTGAGTCCTCTGTCAGCAGTTGGGTAGATCCAATCGTCCGAGTCACATTCACTATCAAAGTCTCCGAGAGCATTAACTTCATTGTTGCTAATATTGAGAGGCAGTTTTCCAACACGAGCACGTCGAACCTGTTTTTGAGCCTTGTAAGTGAAGCCCAACCCAAACTTGTCTGACTTGTATGGGATATCAGTAAGTTGTCCCCAAATGATGCAACCTTCGTCTTCAACAACAGCACTAGCATCTTTGATAGAAGCCATCCTTGGTGTATCTTTAGCAACTTTTGGAGTGCCAGGTGTGGCTTTGGCAACAACAAACATTGGAGAGACCACTTCGAATGCTTGACAAGGGGTCTCGATGAACTCGCCATCCATTTCAATGTACTTGAATGAATTCAGATGACTGATCATAAACTCTTCCTCCCCACAGACGGTGATAATTTTCCCTTTGACCGGGTACTTCAGCTTTTGATGTAGTGTGGAGGTAACCACACCTACCCCATGAATCCACAGGTGTCCGAGTAGGCAAGAATAAGTCAGACGAATATCCATCATGTAGAATGTTAAGTTGAATACTTGAGACCCGAACTTGATAGGGAGATCTACCTCTCCTTGGAACATTCTCTTTGATCCGTCAAAAGCTCTTACCACGATGTCACTAGGTTTCAGCACAAAACCTTCATAGTCCAACCTATCCATAGCACCTTTTAGTAAGAAATTCTGGGAGGACCCAGTATCAACTAACGCATGTGCTAAAGTGGTGCCTTTACACTCGATGGAAACATGCAGAGCTTTATTATGATTCTTCCCCGTCGGGGTTAAATCTGCATTCAAAAACCCCAAACCATTGTCAGCAGTCAGGCTTGCTACACATTTTTCAAATTGGTCAGCGTAGTTTCTTGTGAAACATATGCACTTTTCAGGAATTTTAATAGGGCTTGGGCATGTTCCTCGGAGCATAGAAACAAAGACAACATGGAAATCTTCGAGGGTGTCTACCCCAACTGCTCCACTATCTTATAGTCACTTTTTCAGATAATTTTTTAGAATCTCCTCCATCTCTTGGGTAGATGGATCCTCAACTGTAATATCTTTTGAGGTCGCCTCCGTCTGGGCAGGTTCAGTCATTTTTTCCTTTCCTCGAGTATCAACAACAGGTTTAATAGCAGTAATATGAAAGGGTGTAGTAGTGGTTGTCGGAGGTGAGATCTCTAGAGAGAAGATCCTTCCTGTCCTAGTAACTTTACTTGATCCAACAATGTTTGTAACTTCAACGTCCTCATTCTCGGTGATCCACGGTTCTTGTTTGATACCATGGTAATACACTTCCTCCCCATAGTTCCAGGGCACAACATTATCAGAAGAGTAGGGGACTGGCCCCGGTGTGGTGATAATTAGTGATGTTATTCTTGGTTCAGCAGAAATCTTAATAGGACCTTTGGAGGTGATCCTAATAGGATTTTTTGAAATGGTAATGATGGAAACGTCTTCAAACTCTTGAGATACACTTTGGGTCAAACTTTTCACAGATGGAGTTTTCACAAATAGAATTTCATGGCTATCTATCAGGTGTTAGACACCTTTCTTCAGCCATTCACAACCATTAATTTGTACAACACAATGGTAGCAGTCTTCAAAATAACCTGGAAATATACCGGCTTTCAGCGAATTCTTTTTAACAGTCTTCAAAGGAGTGGTCAAATCTTTGATGGAGGAAACATAAGATACACTTCGGGTCAATCTTTTCACAGATGGAGTTTTTTCAAATAGAATCTTATGGATATCCATCAGGTGTTGGACACCTTTCTTCAGCCATTCACAACCATTAATTTGTACAGTACAACGGTAGCAGTCTTCAAAACAACTTGGAAATAAACCGACTTTCATCAAATTCTTTTTAACATACTTCAAATGAGTGGTCAAATATTTGATGGAGGAAACAAAAGAGGCATCTCCAATAGAATTGAAACCCTTACCATGATTAGGCATGGGTGCGGTGATCACATTGGGAGTTGGTGGAGGATCGAATTCAATAGTCTTGTTATCAATCAGGTCTTATATTTTGTTCTTCAGAGACCAACAATCATTGGTATCATGTCCGAGACTGTTTGAATGGTAAGCACATTTTGCATTGGGATTGTATTTAGGAGAGGAGGTATCAGGGTTTTGGGGAGAATCCCTTAACGTAACCATATCCTCTTTTAGTAAGTGATGCAATGCTTGAGACAATGACATATTGATCTTAGTATACTTCCTTTCTTGAAACTTTGTCCTACGCCTATTCCCCTGTTGTTGTTAAGTAGGTGTAGGATTGGAAATTAATATTCCCCTATTGTATGATGACAATCATTATTAGTAAGAATTCTTGATCCTTATATAGAATTAGTCTCTTTTTTACCAATAAAAGGTTTTTTCACAGCATTTTGAGGTGTAGGCCATGGGTATCTTTCTGCCTTTAATCCCGCTTTCAACCCTCTCATCAGTCAAGATCAATTCAGTAAATCCGGATGATGAACTTCCAATCAACAAGTTGAAAAATGGACCATTCAATGTTCCCATAAACATGTCTACCAATTCTCTATCAGTTAGAGGTGGTTGCACCCTGCCATCCAGGTCTCTCCATTTTTGGGTGTACTCTTTGAAGCCCTCATTTGAACCCATGGTCATGCCTTGTAGTTGCATCCCAGTTGGCGCGAGTTCAGTGTTATATTGATATTGGCGGTAAAAGGAAGCAACCAAATCCTCTCAGGTATGGATATTGTTCCCTTCCAATTGGTAAGACCACTCCAACTGCGTTCCAGATAGGCTTTCTTGAAAAAAGTGCACCCATAGTTTCCTATTGGCAGTATGCGGATGGATCTTACGGATATAGGATTTTAGATTAAGCTTCGGACAGGAGATCCCATCATACTTGGCAAAAACAGAGATCTTGAATTTGTGGGGATGACTACCCCAGGTACTAAACCCAAGTCTCCAAAGTCCAAGCCAGACACAACTTGGATCTCTACAGCCTTTAGTCTATCTTTTAGCTGCTTCTATTTTTCGTCGGCCAGTGGGTATTGCTAATCAGAATAATCCTCGTCTTTAGAGATTTGATTGTTTCAACTCCCAACACGGGTGCTTCTAGCATCTTCATCTTAATTATCACCCTCCTCAGAGGAAACCTCTTCAATTTGAACTTGTCGGGCAGGGCCTTTGAATCTCTTCCCCATGTTGATTACAACTTTCTTCTTGGTCTTCTTCTTCGTGACAAGAAGCACCATCATTTCTTGTTGCCCCTTTGCTAAGTTGAGCAGAGTCTCTTGGAATTGAGAGTGTTGAGTCTGCAAGTCCTTGACGGTTTTTTCGAGATCCATCTTATACTGAAATAAATATTGGAAAGATGAGGAAACCTATGTTGGAAAACTTGCTTATGATATGATGCATGTTATGCGAATGCAATGTTTTCAAGGACCTTTAAAAGATTTAAATTTGCTTAGCCAAAGAGGAAACCAAAACAAAAATTGCATTAATGAGTTCAAAGGTTACAATTTCCCTTTGGGCTTACAATGAAATAACGAAATGGTCTCAAAGAGACAACAAAATGAAATCCTAAAACAAAAGACTCAGGTCTCCTACGGACACATCCTCTTTGGTGCAATGTAAACATTCAGGCTTCGTTCCTCGTGAAGTTTCCTTGTAAGCTCCAAAAAATTATTCTCGCTTGTATAGAATCGAGCCTCAAAGGTGTCTCATTCCCCCTTAAGCTAGATCCACAATCTCTGTAATTCCTCGAGGTCGGTAGGCATGGTAGGATGGATAATGGTATGAGGAACATCCCCTTCGGCAATGGGCTCCACAACTATTGGTAGAGTAGCAGGATATAGCATTATGAGACTTTGAGCATGAACTCTTACCTATTTGAGATAAGGTTCAAGAGCGATGGAATTCTTATGCCCCAAAGTCTCACTATCAACCTTGCTCACCATGCCTCAAGCATGCATAAATCTTCGATGATTACCTTGGACATTATTCTCATAGTCAAACATAATACCTTGAATGAGTGCGTCATGGGGACCATCCCTTTGTGCGTAGCCAAACTTTCATAGAGATGGAGAAGTCTTATAAGTAATACCTCCCCTAATTCCCAAGAGTGGAACATTAGGGAACTCCCCGCAATGATAAATGATAGTAAAGTCTTCTTGAGATCGAGAGCACCATGGATATCTGAATGAGAAAGTGACATCAACATTTGAGACCAACTTAAGCCTTGCTCAGTCTTCAATATTGATCGAGGAAGGTGAGAAATAAACTGCCTAGCCAGCAAAGGCAAGCAACACAAAAGGGTCCCTCGCTTCCTCATAGTGCGAGTATGAAGAGAGTGCAAAATATCCCCAAGCAATGTAGGCACCGGATTGCGAGTAAGGAATATTTTGACAGTGTTCACATCTATGAGTTGGTTAGGGTTAGGAAAGAGAACCAAACCATAGATTATAAGGGCCAACATTTCTTCAAAAGTTTGTAAATCCAAAACATCCAAAAACGAACGAGCCTTCTCCATCAGGAATTTAGCCAAAAAGCCTTTGGCCCTGTTTCTTGTTTCCCAATTAGCTATAATGTCAGAACTCTTCAAATGTACGGCCTTAGTGATAACTTTAGGCTTTGGAGTTTCCTCTAAACCGGTTAATGGTATTTGGTCAAGGACTGGTATTGCCAACAGTTTAGAGAATTCTTCCATTGTGGGCACTAATTGATAATCGGGAAAGGTGAAACAATGGTGTATAGGGTTGAAGAACTGAAAAAGAACCTTCATCATGTCTTCTTCAAAGCTTGAGGTAACCAGATTGAGAAGTCGACTATATCTTTTGGTGAACGGAGAATTTTTAGGAACCCTTGATGCTAACTCTTTGAGTTGAGGAGGCACTCTTACGAAGTTGATTTGGATGGTATTTCTGCGAGCGGAAGCCATATCCTAAAAAACTGAACAAAGATAAATCCCTAGGTCCTTGAAATGGTTAGTAAAATGCTATGGCATGATGTTATGATGTCATGAGAAAATGATCACACACAAACAAAGCATACAATGCCTTAGGTTTAGGCTTGCATGGGGTTTATTGGTAAGTACCCTCTTGAAGTTTAGTTGGTTCAACCTATCCTAAAAAGTAACCGGGTTCTAGGAGCCTCAATATCACTGATCTTTTTTTATCGTGCATTGTTTTAGCTCAATCATCTAAACTGCGGCCAAAATATCCTGAAAGTCCGATCTCAATGAGTGTAGTATCGAGTATCAACCAACTTCAGTCTACACCAAATCCGGCTACCTCACTACTTTTTAATGGCCAAGTTGTTCAACTAAGGTTCTAAGGCCAGTTAGTGCTTCATGACACCACACAGTGGCCCCGTATTCTCTTGACTGGACGTAAGGGATACCGGTACCAACAAATGTGTCACACTAACATAGCCATCGCTTCAACCATGTTAGTATACCCCTCACAATCCCCATGAGCTATTGCTACTTACCTAATATGCCCCAAATCCGGGTATAGGATTTTTACAAGTAAAACCCAAGCATAACCCATAAATATAAAGCAAACAAGTAAAGCAATAAAGGTGATCTAGCTCTTAAGGTAACCCCACTTTTAAGTTTTATTCCCAGCAGAGTCGCATGTTCTGTGATATGGTGGGAGAACTGACTTGGGTGTTTTGAATTTTATCGCAATTGTTGCAGATAGCAAAAGTCGCCACCGACTTTTCTTTTATCCAATAAAAGAAAGGGTGAAAAGAATAGGAAAGACCTTTTGAGAATTTTCTTGAGTTCGGGGGGTAGGTTATGAAAAGGGAAGGTGTTAGAACCCTTTTCATCCGTAGTTATCAACGGGCTTTTAGTTGCTAGCTCACTTTGAAATGCTTTTGGGAATGTGTTTGTGTTTGTTTTGAAAGTATTTTTGAAAATTTCCTTCGTTTAGGAGGACTTTGTAATGTTTCTCGTTTCGGAGAAAACGTATACAAAGCGTTGACTTTTGAAAATATTTCATGAAGATGTTAGTGTGTTTTGAAAGATGTTTGTTTTGAAATGTTTGTGATCAAGAAACTATGAGCGTTCTACCTACTCAAAAGAAAGTCTTTGTTATTTTCCTCCTTTAAATAGTGTTATCTTATCATTAGTTAGTAAGAAACCATATCATTGAATGTGAAGGGACATGCTTGGGTCATCGTACATTCATAGAAGGCAACATTGTAGGATACCTTAGCAATTTGTCGTAAGGGACTAAGATCGTTTACCGAAGGCAACATCGAAGGGTCATCGAGGGACTACGATCTTGTAATCGAGGGTCTTTGCTAAAGTATCCCATGTTCGAGGGACATGACTATTTTTATCTGAAGGCAACAAGTATGAGTTACCTTAGAGGTGCAAGTGTGCAAAAATATATTGTTTTCATGTTTTTTTCTAGAATTAGGGTTGTCTAGTATTGATTTTAAGATCTTGCCATACAAACCCTAATTACTAGTAATAATATGGAAAGCGATAAATTGCAGAAATTTAAAGTCCTACGCTATTACATCATTTTAGGGGATGGGGAACACAAATTTACAAATGGGGATGAAAATTAAAATAAACCCTAATTACTATTACGAGGCTTTGACGATTACATAATTTATAATGCAAAATAGTAAAATGAGCAAGAAAATGTAAAGTGAAAAGGAATTGTTTTTTGGGTTTTTTGATAGGAAAGGTTTCGTAGTTTCAATTACTTGAAGAAAAACCTAGGTCTAAGTTAACATAACAGAACACTAATTGTATAGAAAAATGTTTTTTATGTTTCACTTAATAAAAACGGTTTTATGGTGTTAGGTCATCTTCAAGCAAGACAACATGTCCAAAAATAAACTAAAGAAAACTCAAAATTAGGATTTTTGGTGCCTGAGTTGACACGGGCCGTGTCAATGGACACAGGCACCCGTGTCAGGACCTGTTCCTGGCTTCTTCTTCACATTTTTTTCCAGCCAAATTAACATGTTTAAACCAAATTAAAATGACACGGGCAGTGTCGTGTGACACGGGCGCCCGTGTCAGCCCCTTCCTGTTTATTTTTGCATGTGTCTGAACCAGTTGAGTTGACACAGGCCATGTCATGTGACATAGGCACCCGTGTCAAGACCTGCCCTGCATTTTTTGTTAAGTTTTAAAACCAGCTGAGCTGACACGGGAATTCGTTTCAGCCCCTGGCCTGGGTTTTTGCTAAGTTATGGCTTTGATTTGTCTTGTTGTATCCTTTTGAAAGAAAAATCAAATGATGTATGGATAAAGATATTACAGTTTGAGAAAATTTACCTCTTGAAGTGAAAATTTTAGAACACGTACGGTCGTTTCTAGGCGCAAAGCGGTGATTGATCGAGCTCCTTTGGACCTTCTTAATGTTGTTCTGATCCTCACTTTATGCTGAAAGTTGCTGGATCACTCCAACCAAGTTAAGTTGCAAAGTACTGTTTTTGAGTTTGGAAGATGGTGATAGTGATTTTACAGAAGTTGTTCTTGTATTTGAACAACTTCTATATGATGTATATGAAGTATTTGGATGGTTTGTTTGGGAAAAACTTGCAAGGTGTGAGAGGTTCAATGATTTGGACTTCAAAGCTTAAAGGTGGAGGTTTTATGGACAATTCTGGTTTTTTGAGAGTATAGGAGTTTTGAGGGCTTGCTCATCTCTTTTTATCTTGCAAATGATCTCTCTATTTATAGGCAAGAGGTTTTAAGACAAGGGTTGATCAGACTTTCAAGATCACATGTCTTAAAACCTCTTGCCTATAAATAGAGAGATCATTTGCAAGATAAAAGGAGATGAACAAGCCCTCAAAACTGATATACTCTCAAAAAACCAAAATTGTCCACAAAACCTCCACTTTTGAGCTTTGAAGCCCAAATATTTGAACCTCTCACGCCTTGCAAGTTTTTCCCAAACAAACCATCCAAATACTTCATATACATCATATAGAAGTTGTTCAAACACAAGAGCAACTTCTGTAAAACCACTATCTCCATCTTCCGAACTCAAAAACGGTACTTTACAACTTGACTTGTTTGGAGTGATTCAGCTACTTTCAGCACAAAGGTAGGATTGGAACAACTTAAAGAAGGTCCAAAGGAGCTCGATCAATCACCACTTTACACCCGGAAACTTCTGTATGTGTTCTGAAGTCTTCGTTACAAGGGGTAAAATTTCTCAAACTATAATATTTTTATCCATACATCATTTTCTTTCATTTTCAAAAGGATACAACAAGACAGATCAAAGTCATAACTTAACAAAAATCTAGGCCATGGCTGACATGGGTGCCCGTGTCACACGACACGACCCATGTCAGCTCAGCTGGGTTGAAAACATAACAAAAAATGCAGGGTACATCTTGACATGGGTGCCCATGTCACACGACACGGCTCATGTTAACTCAACTAGTTCAGACACGTGCAAAAACAGGCAGGCAGGGGTTGACACGGGCGCCCGTGTCACACGACATGGCCCGTGTCATTTTGGATGGAACAAAATATGAAGAAGAATCCAGGAATAGGTCCTGACATAGGTGCACGTGTCCACTGAAATGGCTTGTGTCAGCTCAGGCATCAAATTTCCTAATTTTGAGTTTTTTTGTTTATTTTTGGATATATTGCCTTGCTTGGAGATGACCTAACACCATAAAACCGTTTTTTCTAATTGAAACACCAAAAACATCTTTCTAAACAATTAGTTTTTTTAGTTAACTTAAACCTAGGTTTTTTTCTTCAATCAAATGAACTACAAAAAACCATTATATAAAAAAAACCTAAAAACAATTTCTTTTCACTTTACATTTTCTTGCGAATTTTTACATTATGAATTATGTAATTGTTAAAGCCTTGTAATAGTAATTAGGGTTTATTTTTACTTGTCATACCCATTTGTAAGTTTGTATCCCCCATCCCCCAATATATTGTAATAGCGTAGGACATTTAAATTATGCAATTTATCGCTTTCCATATCATTGCTAGTAGTTAGGGTTTGTATGGCAAGATCTTAAAATCAATACTAGATAACCCTAATTCAAGATAAAAATGCATGAAAATAAAAACACTTTGCACACTCGCACTCTAGGATAACCCAAACTTGTTGCCTCAAATATAAATAGTCATGTCCCTCGAACGTGGGATACTTTAGCAAAGACCCTTGAGTACAAGATTGTTATCCCTCAATGACCCTTCGACGTTGCCTTAGATAAACGATCTTAGACTCTTACAATAAATTGCTAAGGTATCCTACAATGTTACCTTATATGGCTGTACAATGACCCATACCCATCCATTCACATCCAATGATAAGGTTTCTTACTAACTAATGGTAAGATAACACTATTTAAAGGAGGAGGAAAAGAACAAAGACTTTCTTTTGAGCAGGTAGAACTCTCGTAGTTGCTTGCTCACAAACATTTCAAAACAAACATCTTTTAAAACACACCAAGACTTTCATGAAATATTTTGAAAAGTCAACACTTTGTATACATTCTTATAGAGACGATAATCATTACAAAGTTTTCCTAAAGAAGGCACTTTTCAAAAATACTTTCAAACAAACACATTCACAAAAGCATTTCAAAATGAGCCAGCAACTAAGAGCCCGTAGATAACTACGGATGAAAAGGGTGCTAACACCTTCCCTTTTCATAACCTACCCCCCGAACTCAAGAAAATTCTCTAAAGGTATTTCTTGTTCTTTTTACCTTTTCCTTTATTGGATAAAATAAAAGTCATTGGCGACTCTTGCTATCCGCAACAATTGCAATAAAACGCATAACACTCAAGTCAGTTCTCCCATCGTATTATAGTGTGATCTTGATGTATTGATAATATGAGATGATGAGAGAACTTAGGGGCAAAAATTAGGGTATAACAACTTCCCTTATTTAAGTGGCTTCTATCCGGAGATACGAAGGCTAAAATCTTCGTCTCCATGTGATTGAAGATACTTAAATACAATACAAATCCTATTTTTGGCCCTAAGATGCCATGCATGATTATGATTAGGAATGCAAATGACAACTTCGTAGGTGACACAGAACACCACTAGGGAAGTAGAAAATAAAACCAACTGACCAAAAAGAGAGTTCGACTAGGAAAATAAATTGTTAGGGAATAACACGACTCTGGGGATGACTATAAATAGGTAAATCCAAAATCATGATTATAGAAACCAAATGCATAGTAAGATTTCAACAACATAAACTCTTAACAATGCAAGCAACAAACTATCAAGGAGTTAACCATTAAGAAAGGATTACCGACTCGATTGGAGGAAAGAAACTCAACTCCATTGGAGGAAAATCAACTCCGTTAGGGAAAAGAAGACTCAACTCTACTGGGGTAAAACCCATAGAGGAGACAAAGTATCATCAACTCAAAAAGAAAAAAAAGAGGAAAAAGCAATGGGTAACAACTACCTATAGACAACTGTGAACTACCCACTAATATAGGAGATAGAAAAAAGAGAATAACATCGACTCACAGGGGATTGTAAACTACCAACCCAAAGGAAGCAAATAAAGACAGTAAGATAATATCGGCTCAGAGATGATGGTAAACATCAACCTCGAAACTAGTAAGCGAATGATTGACATTAGTAATTATGACTAGAAACAAATAATTGACATCAGGGATTATAATTGGGAACAAAGGATGACATCAACACTTATGGCTGGGAACAAAGGTTTGACATCAACACTTATGGCTGGTAGCAAAGGGTTCACATCAGCACTTATGGCTGGAAACAAAGATTGACATCAACATTTATGGATGGGAACAATTGGTTGACATCAACACTTATGGCTAGGAATAAAGGTTGACATCAGCACTTATGGTTGGGAACAAGGTTTGGCATCAACACTTATGGCTGGGAACAAAGGTTGACATCAGCACTTATGGCTGAGAACAATTGGTTGACATCAACGCTTATGGCTGGGATCAAAGGTTGACATCAACATTTATGGCTGGGAACAAAGGTTTGACATCAACACTTATGGCTGGGAACAAAGGTTTGACATTAGCACTTATGACTGGGAACAACTCAACTATATTAGGGTAAATTCCAATGAGGAGAAAGAGATAAATGTCGACTAACAAATGACGATGAACTACCAACTCAAGGATGAAGGTAGAAAAAATAGAACAATAACAAGTTTCCCAAAATTCTGGCGTTCCACCTAGAACGGGTCTTAACTTCTTCTTTAACCAAGGCATTCTGCCTGTAAAGCGTAACAAACTTTACTAACTTTTGGATTTCATCAAGAATGGTAACAATTTCTTGTTTAATCAAGATATCACTTGAAAAGGGTAACAATAACTGCTGTAAGATCTTTCAACAAATTGTCTTTATCATCGAAGTACAACCAATCTTAACAATAAATTATCTCCCATAACATAGAGACTACCATTCATCTTCGTAAAAGCACCTTCTCTGGCATTAACTTACCTATTGGGGAAGTACAGGTTGCTCAAATAAAGAGACCACCACTGTTGCTACGAAAAGGATTGTGATAACACTGCTGGGAAATGAATTTTGCTAGGGAAATACCAACACATTCCTGCTGAGGGGATAAAATCTTCACGTGCAAAATAAATGAACATTCTCAATCCATGGCTCACAGGCTATAGGGATCGAAATAAGACTGTTGTCGGGGACCAAAAATTCAAATCAGGAACAAACCATAGTGAACAGTCAAACAAGACACCATCCAATGAGGAATAAAGTCAAATGGGGATCAAATTCTATCCAGATAATGAGCTGGGTAGGAAGGCTAAAGAAAAATATTCCACGAGGGATAACTCAATAGGGAAATTGAAAGGATATACACTTTCTGCTTAAGGTTGACATTGTATTGGAGAGAGGATAACATAACTCTGCAAAGAGGATGCCAACAAAAACATCAATGAATGCAAATGAGAAATGAGTTTTAATTCAGTTGTGCATGATGTATGTATGAATGTATTAATGTATGAATGTTATCATGTATATCCTGACAAAACAGACATACTGCACTGGAGATAACCAGAGGAAACTAACATGGGTAAGGATAACACTCGGCTAAATCATATCCAGGATGAATAATTCCATAAGAGAGTAAGCACCAACTGAGGAAACAAAATCCTACTTCAAGTCTTAACTTCACTGGAAAGAAACATGGCTTGAAAATAATCAAAACACAATTTGATAGCAGTAAACAAATATAATTGCGAGGATATAATAAACTTCTTCACGCTTCACCAGGAATATCATACAGACTTCGCTTGGGAAGATAATGTGACATCGTCTAGACTTCAACTGGGGATACCGTACTGACTTCACTAGGGAAGACAATGCCACATCGTCAAGGGGAGCCCAAATACATTCTTCAATATCAAGGGTATTGGTTGTGCAAACTTCTCTAGGGAAAATTTATGAACCTTCATATGGATAACAACTTTAGAGGGAAGCATCATCCTTGGTTCATCCGAAGAAGTTAAGAAATTAACATCACAACAAGAAGTCAAAATTATGGGGATTATAAATCAAACTCAACACTTGGCGAGAGAAAACCCAAAAAGTTGACAGTTGTCTCAGCACTTCTTAGAAAACGATATTACTTTTGTTTGGCTACTTGGGGAGCACACGACAACAATGTCATAACTGGAGAGGGCAATTATTTGTAAGTGATTCTACATCAATTCTCAACACAAAGGAAGAATGACTCCAACAAATGAGTAAAGGCTTCATAACTTTACAATATTTGCTTGATCACAACCCAGCTGAGGAAAGAATCACACTCAGCTAGAGAAATCTGCATCAAGACCTTACTAGGGAACATGGGATAGAGGTATCAAACCACCCAAACCCAAAACCATATAACAACTTAGAGAAAATTTGAACCAAGACTTAAATGGGGAAAAATGGGACCAAAAACCCAACACCACCCCACATTCCAACTAGTATGAGATTCAACTATCCAAGGAACAATCACAGATGGACTATGCGCATATCAGTAAGAGTAACCCGTGAATACTTCTTGGGGAATCTTTTTAAAACTTTGAAGTTCGTTCATCCTTGGAACCACTAATTTTGTCCCACTTGAATCACAGAATTGAAGTAAAAAGTAATTTGTAAACTCTTTTCAGAAACATGTTTTTATTATTAAGTATTTTTGTTTTGAAAATTACTCTCAATAATAAATGAATTTTTTGTAAACAAAATAAAATAAGAACTACGGAGAATTGGATAAAGGCTTCAAACTTTATTAATAGAATGTTAGTCTGCAAATGACGTGACTCCATGGATGATTACAAAGTTTTGGAAAATGGTAAATACATGGAAAAGATACATTGAAACACAATGACCACTATTCTTTCAAACAAATTTGAACTTTTGGGCATAGGCTTCAATTAAAGTGTGATGAGAATATGAGAAGATTATTGCTTCAATGATCAAGTCTTGACTGACGTAGTTACTTGCCAGGAAATCCCTAACTTTTACCTAGGTTGCCCTTGCGGGTTTTCAACCTACCCGGAAAATTTATTCTGTTTATATATCTAACTTTTTCTTAGACCTCCCTTTCGGGTTTTCAGCCTACTGAGATGCTCTTTTTTTCCTAAGCCTCCCTTTCAGGTTTTCAACTTAGTGAGCTATTCTTTTATTTTTAGGTGGAATATTTCTTGACTGCGTCAGCATTCATGGGACGTGGGAACTCCTCACCATCCATAGTTTTAAGAATCAATGCACCACGAAATAGACTATCTCTGATTACAGATTTCTTGAAGAGATTTATCGAATCTCGACGTGATTGCCCCAGGATGATGGCAACTTAAAGGGATTTATCGACATGATTGCCCCTGATTAAGCATAACTTGAAGAGATTTATCAACGTGATGGCCTCTGATTGATGACAACTTTGAATGGATTTATCGGTGCAATTTCCCCAGATTGACTGAACTCTTACTCAGTGGAGTATTCATATACTT
The DNA here is from genome assembly GCA_948472305.1 of Vicia faba. Taxonomy (NCBI): domain Eukaryota; kingdom Viridiplantae; phylum Streptophyta; class Magnoliopsida; order Fabales; family Fabaceae; genus Vicia; species Vicia faba. The sequence continues at coordinate 1,432,894,053 of OX451741.1, read as the reverse complement.
CATCCCCTTGGGGTAATCAAATTCTGATACTTTACTTCTGTCTAAGAGAGTACTACCATTGAAAATAAATTCCCATGCTCAACGGAGTCTTGGATGACAACATACCCTTAGGGTTGTCGACTTACGTTCTGAAAGCAGGCTATACCCAACCATACTTCTCAACTTGAGCTGCTTTGTGCTCAAACAGAAACTTGAAACAATCTTCCCCTTAGGGCCAACTGAAAGTGATGCACCACTGCTCAACAAAGACTTTCGGGCAACCAAAGCTTTCACACAAACATCAAGATCTCAAGTGATCTGCTTCTGATAATTTCTCAAACTTGTCTTCTATTACTCAATGGAGTCACTATAAAGTATACCCCAGAATAAGATCATTCTTCAATATGATTTGCTTTTCGGCAGATTTGTCCCTCGGGATAATCAAACTCTTCATCCGATGCTCGTTATGCAAGCACATTTTATGTTTAAGCACTTTTCCATATGCAAAGAATGTTTTTCTAAGAATGATAATTCTAATGCAAATCCTATGCTTGTCTTGAAGTTAGAAAACATTTGTTGAAAAGACGTCAAAACATCGAATTTTTGTGTACGCAAGATAGTAAAATATGGAGTGATACCAAATAAAAAGTTTTAGCAAGCCTCCCTAGGAGTCAGGTTACCGTACTCTCGTTAAAAATTTTCTTTTGAATTAACCCATGCTTAAGTTAGAACTTTTCAGGTTTGTAACATGTCCTAGTTCACGATTTTAGAAAAAAGGATTTAAAGCTCAAAGTTATTTGGTGCCCACCCATTTTCCATGATTTTCTCCAGTCCTAAATTCAGCTAATTTGAAACAAGCACTCATCTCTCAAGAGGAGTTCATGATGGTTGAGGAATTACTGACGTTTCTTTGACATGACAGTCACTCACCTTTTTGTTTTTGGTATCTGATCACATGACTTTTTTCTTTTGAAGAGGATTTTTTTTTGGAAATCCTTCTTTTTCCTTTCAGGCTTTTCATTATTTTGTTCTCCCTAACTTTTTCCTGGACAAATTCTTTTGAATTTTGATTTTGAAGTCCAGCGGGATGCCCTAACTTTTGCCTAAGAGACTTGTTTTCAAGTTTCAACTTAGCGGGCTTTCTTTCTTTTTCATTTCGATTCTTTTTCTTATGAATAAATTGTATGACCTTGGATGGTTTTGGATTTTTTTTTGCAAGGGTTGTGACTTCCGTATTCATCGGTTGATGAGGGATAACCATTATGGTATCACGTCTATCTATACCTCTTGATGCAAGGAAATAACCATTGTGGTTTTGATCTTTTTTTCGACCTCCTAATGTGAGGGATAAGGTGTGGTGATCCTCAGATGTTCACATCCTTTTGAGATTTGAATGCTCGGTCTAGTTATCTGAAAAACTACCTGACCCCGGTTTAAAAATGAGGGTTTTTTCTGAACAGAAAATAAACTCCTACTTCAAGGCTCAAAGGGGTTGATGCGGGTCTATCTCCCTTATATATCCGGTGTTTGGGGGTTTGAAATAATTCATGGACATCGTCATCATGGTTTTTTACTTGAAAGCATACCATTTGAGATTCTAGGTAAATTATTCGTCATCCTCCCTCCAGAGGTGTTTCTTTATTAACAAGAGTTGAGTATCAAAAAGCACAGTAAAACAAACAAGAGTGATAAATAATGAATTAATTCAAGACAAACATATTTGATGCATTATGATTAATATTCAAAAGATGAACAAGTTTGGCATACAAAAAAGTACTTGAACAAAAACAAGAAAGATTACAAACGAGAATGCAAATGAAATTTGAAATTCCCATGTTTAGGAAACTTCTTCATGCTTGAATTATTTGAGGGGATGCTCTTCATAGTCTTGGCACCTGTCTGAGCAGGGTACTTCATTTTATGCGCAGACCGCTTAGAGTGAATGATATCATTTTAGAGTCAATGAGGTCTTGGACTCTGATCATCATTGCTCTACAATTTTCAGTCGTATGGCCTGGGGCCCATGAATGAAACTCACAACGAGCATCAATATCATATTCCTTTGGAAGATTTTTGGAGGAGGGCCGAGTCCTCGCAACTCAATTAACTAATTGGCAAGAAATTGAGGAAGAAGTTGATCATATGGAATGGGAATTGGATCAATCCTTCTTTTGGGACCCCTCCGCCTTTGTTGTCCTTGTTGATGATGGTTTTGTTGTTGGCGTAGATTCGGGAATTGATTATGTCTTGGCACATGGTTCTTCTGACCTGGATGAGGCATAAGCAATGGCTGCGGGCGTGGAGGTTCTGGAACCCAAGGTTGTAAATGATAGACATGAGGTAGCTCGTGACCTGAAGTGCGACCTGGTTGATAGGAATGATTGACCATTTCTACTGCAATAGTTGGTGCGAGATTTCCTCCCTTCTTTAATAGTGTTTGTAGGACCTCCTTAATCAGCCCCATTTGAGTCTTCAATTGATTTACCTTTGTCCTAAACAATTCTTTCTCACGTCGAAATTCATCCATGGTCACGTGTCCCCCATTAGAAGAAGAGGAGGGAGCAGTAGTACTAGAAAACTTAGCATCATTCTGTCTGGGTTCCTCTTGTCCCAAAATAACAACATGGAGAGTCTCGAGAAGTTGATTCATTTTGGCATCTATAGTATCCATGTCCTGATGGAGAGCATTCTGATTTTGTTCAAAGAGACCCATTAGTCTTTGTTGGTTGCTTCTAGTGTGGTACAAATGTAGTGAAGTCGTTGTCGTTGATTATGAACTCCGAATGAAAAGAAGGGCCCCAATAAGCTTCTGATATGAACAATGAAATGCATGATATTATGTGTTGTACCCCAAAATTTACCCTCTTCATTTCGACCCTTTTGGCTTATATTTAATCATTACATGCATACATATCATTAGTTCTATGGTTATGGGATCAAGGTATCTCTAGAAAGCCTTTTCAGATTATAGGTGATGTTTATTTCGTTAATGGACATTCTCAGAGTATTTTCCATGCTGAAGATCGGTTCGCCGTTTCGTAACGATTCAGGGTTCAAAGATTCACAAGTCCAACCCAATGCGTCATGTTCAGGTGTTCTTTCACCAATATATCCCTGGTGACGTATTCTTAAATTTAGGTTCGGCTCGAGAGCCAATTCTTTAAAGAAGGTCTCTGAATGTGCTAGTTTTCTCGAAGAAATATGGTGAAAAGTGTGCTAAAAGTGCAGTTTTTACACACTAAAAAATTCATAACTTGAAGCCCGTGGCTCATTTTGAATCCGTTTTGGTGTCTAAAATTCCGTGTTGACATCATCAACGTTTTTATCTCTCACGGCCAGAAGCCAATTCCATTCAGAAAGTCTCCAAAAATATGGATTTATCAAGTGTTTTCATACAGGAAAATTGGGACATATGTTTATCTTCTCCGTATTTAAAAAATCATAACTCAGTCTATTTTTATCGTATCAAGCTGGTTCTAGTGGCATTGTCTCACAAATTAAGTTAGTCAAATTTTGGTTTTTATTTTCAAAAGCAAACGGTACCCTGAAGGATTCCGTTTTTGACCCAAATCGCATGCAACTCATTGAAAATTCTGAAGCTGGAAATTAAGTTGTCTGAGGAGAATCTTCAAAAATTCATAACTAATTCACCGTTTATCTGATTGAGCCCATTTTCGGACAGGTGGTTGTTCTCGTTGTCGGTTACATTCTGATTTCACATTTCAACTTAAAAAATGGAACTAAGGTCCCTGTGATTTTTCCTGAAACGTGTCAGACTCAAGTGAATAAGAATCTGCACTATTGCTTGTAGTTATTGGAGGCACAATTGCACATCCAAGGCCCATATATTTGCCCTAATTTCCATTATATAATCTCATTATTTTCATACAAACAAAAAAACACTTGCCATAACCTTGTCAAAATATCAAATTCTTTCAAGAACCCTAGAAATCTTGAGATCCTTATTACAAACCCACATCTCACTACAAACAAGCCATCTCATTCACTTCCAGAAACTCAGTAGGGTAAGGCTGGTTTGATCTTCATGATCAAAAGGGTGTAGAAGCATTCATACATGCCATATCGATTTTAACATTACAAAATTTCATATATTTGTTTTCTTTGTATTTAATGGTATACTAATTTGTTTAATGTGTTCATGAGATTCAGCACTACAGGTTTGGACCATTGTAATGGTCCCATGCAAGTTTATTACAAAACGCGTTGAGGCCATATCATAACACCAACCAATGCATGGAAAAGGCTAGAAGGGCGTGGGTTCAACACCCACCCCTACTGGTTTTGGTTTTCTTCCATTTTATTTATCCTTTTATCTATTTTCCTTCTTTCTGTTTAAAACCTTTTTCATAAAATCTAACATTTTTCACAAACCTTTGATTTTTCATAATAAACTCAAATAATTAATTTTAGGTTTTAATTTAATTTTAGGTTTTAATTTAATTTTAGGTTTTTTAATAAAATCAACTTAGATTTTAGGGTTTTATTTAAATTAATTACCTAACTTTTTCTATTAACTAAAATCAATTAGGTTTTAGGTTAATCATCAAAATTTTTTTTATCAAAAAATCAAAACAAATTTTCTCTTTTCTTTTCCTTTTTAAATTAGGATTTTATTCGCTTGATATTTTTTCTCCAATTTTATGGTTTTGTACCCCTTCCCGAAGCGATGTAATAGCGTATGACATGTCTTTCTGCTTTATTGTTTTATTATTACTGATAATTCTTAGATTAATATGATTCTATGACAAGACATAAAAGAAATAATTAGCTAACTCTAATTGCAAGATAAATGAATTGAATCAAGCACACTTTGCACACTTCACGTCTAGGGTGGCGAATCTTGCTAACTGCAACATTTGCGATAAAACACAAAACAAACCAAAAGTCAGTTCTCCCACCGTATTACAGAAATGGCGACTCTGATGGAGATTGTACCTAAAAAGAGGGGTTACCTTAAGAGCTTAGGTCACATTTACTTGCTTTAAACTGTTTGTTTTGATTTCTTTACATTTGAGGGTTTTGTTCGGGTATTTTCTTGTAAATATCCTACACCCGGATCGGGGAACACCATTAGCTAAGTAGCAGTAAATCATGGAGGTTGTACGGTGTAGACCGATATGGATGATATGATAGCTACATTAGTGTGATACTCTGGCTTGTACTAATGTTCCTTGAGTCAGTCAAGGATAACATTAGGCTTCCACATAATGTCATTAAGCACTAACTAACCTTTAGAACCTTAAATTAAATAATCTTGGCAATTAGAAAGTAGTGAGATGGTTGGCTTTGGTGCAGACTGAAGTTGGTTAATACTCGATGCTACACTCATTGAGATTAGACTTTCGGGATATTTCAGTCGCAATTCAGATGCTTGAGCTAAAATAATGCCTGAGAGAAAGATCAATGATATGAGATCCCTAGAACCCGATTACTATTTCTAGGACAGGTTGAGCCAACTAAACTTCAAAAGGATACTTACCTATAGACCTCATGCAAGCCTTTAAACCTAACTTCTTTGTGTGACTTGTTTATGTTTTCAATTTTGTTTTAAGCATGAACATAACCTCATAAACATCATAACATAGCATTTGCACTAACCATTTCAAGGACCTAGGTATTTATCTCTTCTCTGTTTTGTAGGTTATGGCTTCTTCTCGCAGAAATACCATTCAGATCAACTTCGTAGGGATACCTACCAAGCTTAGAGAGTTGGTCTTGAGAGTTCCTAAAAGTTCTCAGTTCAATAGAAGATATGGTCATTTGCTCAGTTTGGTTACTGCCGGTTTTGACGAGGGTATGATGAGCGTCCTATTCCAGTTCTTCGATCCTAGACAGTATTGCTTCACTTTCCCTGATTATTAGTTGGTGCCCATGTTGGAAGAATTATCTAAGCTACTTGGAGTGCCTATACTAGAAGAGATACCCTTCACCAGTTTAGAACAAGATCCAAAGCCTGAAGATGTTTCCACAACTTTACACCTAAAACCATATGACATTGAATCTAATTGGAAAAGGAGAAGTGGGGTTAAAGGTCTTCTTCCAGAATTTCATATAGAGAGAGCTCAGTTGTTCTTAGACGCCATGAGGTTCCATGATTTTGAGGATATCTTGGCGCTCCTGATCTATGGTTTGGTATTATTCCCTAATCCAGACCAACTTATAGATGTAAGCGCCATCAAGATTTTCCTTACTCACAATACAGTGCCTATATTGCTCAGAGATATTCTACATTCTCTTCACACCCGTACTATGAATAAATGAGGAACTCTTATGTGTTGTATACCTCGACTCTATAGGTGGTTTCTTTCGCACCTTCCTCAATCAATAATAATGAATGAAGTAGGCTTAAGATGGTCTCAAAGGTTGATGTCTCTCTCGCACTATGATATTTATTGGTGTTCTCACTCTCAAGAAGACCTCTCTATTATTGATCGATGTGGAGAATTTCCTAATGTGCCACTCCTTGGCATTAGAAGAGGCATGACTTACAACCCTTCTCTAGCTTTACATTGGTTTGGTTACGCACGAAGAAACAATCCTCTTGACATGATAATCCAAGGTATTGTGTTCGACTATGACAATGATCTGCAAGGCTATTGTCAGAGGTTCATACGCGCTTGGGGCATGGTAAAAAAGATTGATGGTAAGACTTTGGGTCACATGAATTCCATCCCTTTGGAACCTTACCTCAAATGGGTGTGAACTCGTGCTCAAAGTCTTATGATGCCATATCCCACCATCTTACCGGTGATCTTAGAGTCTATTGTTCAAGGGGACGAGTCTTGCATTATTCTTCATCCTGATATGCCAACAAACTTTGAAGAGCTGCAAAGGTATTGGATTCAACTCAAGGAAGAACGAGACACCTTTGAGACCCAATAAATATGTCATGCATATCATTACATAAGCATGTACTTCAAGACAGGTTTCTTATATTTTTGTTGTTTATTTCAGCAAAAAGAAATGGCTCTTGAACAAATCGTTAAGGATCTTCAAACACAGAACGCTCAATTCCAACAGATGCTTCTGACTCTGGCTAAAGGACAAGAAGATCTACAAGCTCTCATTACTAAATAGAAGAAGAAGAAGGAGCTTAAAGGTTTGTTCTCCGTGCTCGTGCTGGAAGACCACCACTACACATCAGCAACCATGCAGTCAATGTTGTGGAGGATGTTGACAGTGACTGTGACCTGGATAGTTGGATCTTCCCTACTACCAATGGTGGACTCAATAATTAGATGGCTAGAGACTTTGTACCAATCTCTTTTATCCAGGAGTAATTGTTCTTTTCTATTTTTGGGATATGTAACTTTTGAACAAATTAAATTCTAAGCCTTGTGGCTTACCCGAGGCACAATGGTCTATTTGTGAGGGTTATCATACTTCATTTTCATATGTCATTTTAATAAATTATTGGATGTTTTGCATTCAAATTTTAGGATCTTTGTCTTTCTTTTTGATTTATTTTTCAAAATAGCTATGTGCTTTTCCATACACCCACATATCAAATTACAGGTCTACATCCACCCCGGATCCCATTGATAACAGTTCTGCTATTGCCAGTTATGAATTTGAAAATCCGATCTACCAAGCCGAAGACGAAGGTGAGGAAGATTATGAAGTACCAGGAGAGCATGCTAGACTATTACAGCAAGAGTAAAGAGCAATACAGCCTCATGAAGAGTCGGTCGAGGCGGTAAACTTAGGTACTGAGGAGAATAAAAAGGAAGTCAAGATAGGTGTAATCTTGGAGAACAATGTCAAAGAACGGTTAATTCAGATGTTACATGACTATGCTGAGATCTTTGCTTGGTCATACAAAGACATGTCAGGGCTTGATATTGATATTGTGGTTCATCGTCTGCCAACAAAAGAAGATTTCCCTCCAATGAAGCAAAATGTTCGTCGTATGCATCCTGAAATGTCAGAAAAGATCAAAGCTTAAGTCATGAAACAGTTTAATGTCGGGTTTTTAGCTGTTACTTCCTACCCATAATGGGTTGCAAACATGGTGCCAGTACCTAAGAAGGACGGTAAGGTACGCATGTGTGTGGACTACAGGGATTTGAATAGGGCGATCCCCAAATATGACTTTCCACTTCCTCATATTGACGTTTTGGTTGGCAACACCGCTCAGCATAAGATATTCTCCTTCATGGATGGCTTCTCCAGTTATTATCAGATCAAAATGGAACCTGAGGACATGGAGAAGACTACCTTCGTTACACAGTGGGGCACCTTCTGTTACAAGGTTATTCCATTTGGGTTGAAGAACGTGGGGGAAACCTATCAACATGCTATGGTAGCATTGTTCCATGATATGATCCATCACGAGATAGAGATCTATATTGACGACATGATAGCCAGGTCCCAGACTGAAGAAGAGCACCTTGATCACTTGCAAAAACTGTTTGATAGGCTGAAGAAGTACAAGTTAAGAATGAACTCGAACAAGTGCACCTTTGGAGTAAGATCTGGTAAACTCCTAGGTTTCGTCGTCTGTGGCAAAGGTATTTAGGTAGATCCTGCAAAAGTTAAAGCTATTCAAGAGATGCCAACTCCACACACTGAGAAGGAAATTAGAGGTTTCTTGGGACGTCTAAACTACATTTCCGGATTCATTTCCCACCTAGCCGCTAGTTGTGAACCAATCTTCAAGCTACTGAAGAAAGATCAATTAGTGAAATGGAACGACGGATGTCAGATAGCCTTTGACATAATCAAGGAATATCTTCAAGAACCACTAATTCTGATTCCACCAGTTGAAGGAAGACCTCTGATCATGTACTTAACAGTGTTAGAGAATTCAATGGGGCGTGTGTTGGGGAAACATAACGAGTCTGGTCAAAAAGAGCACACAATATACTACCTTAAAAAAAAGTTTACCGATTGTGAAACAAGATACTCACTTCTCGAGAAAAATTGTTGTGCTTTGGCATGGGCTACTTGTCAACTAAGACAATATATGTTGGCTCATACTACCTTATTGATCTCTAAAATGGATCCTATCAAATACATATTCAAGAAGCCCGCTTCATCCAACAGAATAACAAGATGGAAAACGGTCCTGACAGAATACGACATTCAGTACACCACTCAAAAGGCAATCAAAGGAAGTGTATTGGCAGATCATTTGACTCATCAGACTGTAGACGACTACCATTCTATGAATTTTGAATTACTGGACGAGAATATCATGTTAGTAACTGACTATGAAGAACCTGGACCAGATGAAGGATCTGAAAAAGAATCCCAATGGAATATGATTTTTGACCGAGCTTCCAACGCGCTCGGCAATGGCATTGGTGCTGTGATTATCTCTCCCAAAGGTTTCCATACACCTTTCACTATCGGACTATGTTTTGATTGTACCAACAATATGGCCGAGTACGAAGCATGAATTATATGTATTAAAGCTGCTGTTGACATGAGAATCAAGTTCTTGCAAGTATACGGAGACTCCGCCTTGGTAATCATTCAAATTAAGGGAGATTATGATATGAATCTTCCTAATCTCATTCCTTACCGAGAGCATGTATTGACATTGATCCCATATTTTGAAGAGATTACCTTTGAACATGTTCCACGAGAAGAAAATCAGTTGGTGAATACGCTAGCTACCACGTATTCCATGTTCAAGGTCAGATGGGATAACGAAGCCCCTCGGATCACTATTAAAAGATTAGAAGAACCGACAACTGTTATGAGGTTGACACTGATGGAGTAGAGGAAAAACCTTGGTTCCTTGTGGTCAAAAGATACTTTGAAGCCAAAGAATACCCTTAGGGGGCATCTATAAATGACAAGAAGTTTATAAGAAGGTTCTCTTCCAAGTTCTTCATGAGTAACAAAATATTATATAAGCGCAATCATGATTCAACTTTGATTCGTTGTGTGGATAAGAAGAAAGTTGAGAATATCATGGAGGATATGCACGAGGGTATCTTTGGTACTCATTCTAGTGGGTACACAATGGCTAAGAAGATTCTGAGGGAAGGTTATTATTGGTCCACTATAGAAACAAATTGCCATCATCACTCCCGGACTTGTCACAAATGCCAAATCTATGCTGACAAAGTACACGTGCCTCCGGTTCCTTTAAACGTCTTGACTGCTCCTTGGCCATTTGCAATGTGGGGGAATTGACATGATTTGATATATTAGACCTAGCGCTTCCAATGGAAATCGCTTCATCCTTGTCTCCATTGATTACTTCACGAAGTGGGTAGAGGCAGCCTCGTTTGCTTCTGTTACCAAGAACATTGTAGGTGGGTTCATCAGGCATAATCTTATCTGTCGGTATGGTATCTCAGAAATAATTATCATAGATAGTGGTACCAAACTCAACAATACTATGATCACCAAGCTTTGTACACAATTTAAGGTCCAGCGTCATAACTTTTCTCCTTACCGGCCGAAGATGATTGGCGTTGTGGAGGTCGCCGATAAGAATATAAAGAAGATTATAAAAAAGATGACAGTAACATATAAAGATTGACATGAGATGTTACCATTTTCTCTTCATGGTTACCGTACCTGGGTGCGTACGTCAACAGGGGAAACCCAATTTACTCTCGTCTAAGGTATGGAAGTTTTCATACCCTTCGAAGTCCAGATTCCTTCCCTGAAAATTATGAAGGATGCAGGATTAAATAAAGACGAACAAGTTCAGGCTCGACTTGACCAATTGAACCTGATTGACGAGAAGAGACTCACGGCTGTTTTTCGTGGTCAGATGTACCAGAAACGTATGATCAAAGCTTTTAACAAGAAGGTCAGACGTCAGGTATATCAGGTTGGTGACCTGGTAATCAAGCGCATCATCCTGCCACAAGGTGATCCCAGTGGCAAATGGACTCCTACATACGAAGGACCATTTGGGATCAAAAACATATATTTCGATGGAGCCATGATATTGACCACCATGGATGGTGACGGCCTTCCATACCCTGTAAACGGGGACATAGTTAAAAGATTCTACACATGAAAAAAAAAAGACCTGCTAGGTTGACTGACCTAGACAAAAATAAGGGCATCCCGGTGAACCAATAGGGTTCGTGCAAAAATTAGGGATATATACATGAAAAAATATTTGTACACCCGGGAAGTCGAAAACCTGAAAAGGCGGCTTGGGCGAAAAAGGGTATCCTGGTGGACTAAAAACTCGAAAGGGCAATTGTGATACGGTGGGAGAATTGACTTGAAGGTTTTACGTTTTATCGCAAATGTTGCAGTTAGAAAGAGTCGCCACCGACTTTTCTTTTATCCAAAGTAAAGGTGAAAAAGCACAGGAAAGACCTTTGAGATTATTTCGTGAGTTCGGGGGGTAGATTATGAAAAGGGAAGATATTAGCACCCTTTTCATCCATGGTTTTGCATGGGCTCTTAGTTACTTGCTAGATCACTTGCTTTTATTTGAAAATGTGCTTTGTGTGGTTTTTGAAAGTATTTTGTAAAAAGAGGCCATTGCTTAGGCAATCTTTATAATGATTTTCGTTCGTAATAATGTATACAAATATGTTGATCTTTTGAAGAATGTTTTCAATTTTGTAAGATGTTTGGAAATGTGTGTGTTTGTTTTGAAAATAGCAAGGATATTTGTTTTGAAATGGAGCAAGTAACTAAAAGTAATCTACCTACTCAAATGTCTTTCTTGTTCATTTTCTTCTCCTTTGACATTGTTGTCTTACCATTGATTTGGTAAGCAACCCTATCTTTGTATGTAAACGGGACAGACGTGGGTCATCGCATAGCCATGATTAGCAATGTTGCAAGGTATCTTAGATTTTTGAGGGACTAAGATCATTTGGTAAGGCAACTTCAAATAGCATCATTGAGGGACTATGATCTTGTATTCGTTTGTTTTTGCTAAGACACCTTACATGCGTAATATGACCATTTTTGTATAAGGCAACCAAGTGGGATAACCCTAGGGGTGTTTTGTGTGGAAGTGTGTCATTTTCATGCTTGATTTTGTCTTAGATTATGGTTTTCTATTTGATTGGTTTTATCTTTCCATATAAACCCTAGTTACTAGCATGTTATATAAAAGCGATAAATTGTGAAATTTAAAGTTACTACGCTATTACAACATTTGTGGGAGGGGGTATACAATTTATGAATGGGGATTGCAATAATATAAACCTAATTAATCTATTACAACCAAATTGAATATGTACAAATATTGGAATAAATAATATACAAGATGAATTAAATATGCAAAGGTATATAAATGCAAAGAAGATTTTTGTTTGGTTTTTTATGTGAATAAAAGTTTTAACCTAAACCTAATAAATAAATCAAGATTAACTTAAATAAATTAAGAAAAGAAATTATTTTTTTAGAAAAGATTTTTGAATAAACCCTAATTCTATTTGATTAAAAAGAAAATAAATTTCTTTAAGAAAACGTATGTATTTTTGTATTTTTTGCCTTGAAAATAATATATGGCATTATGAGGTATTTTGGTCCTTTCATATTAAAATAAATATTTAATGGGTATAAAGAAAAAATAAATATTAAACTAATTATAATTTAATTTACAAGTTTATTTAATAAAAATAGATAATATATAACTAAAATAAAAATATTTTATGTGAGAAAAATAAAATAAAATAAAACAAGTCAAAATATAAATCTATCATTTTCATATTTTTTGTGATTTTTAATATTAATAAAAATATATTTAATAAAATAAAATGAAAGTAAAATAAATAAATAAAATTATGTTGGGCCAGGGGTGTTAAGAGTAAGCAGGAGGTAGGATGTTAGAAAAAACACAAGGCCCAAGAATCAGAAGCCCAATGCGCTGCAAACAAAAAAAAGGAAAATATATGAAAAAATTGCAAAAGGCAGCGCGCTAAGGCTCGAACCCATGACCTATAGCATTTACACGCGCTGCCTTACCACTGGGGTGGCTGTACATTCGTTTATATAAACACAACCATAAATATATATTAAAAAATGCCCCCTGAAGGCAACTTCATCTTCAACCTTGAGCCATGGCCGGAGCACGTGTATCTCTCTCATTTCTCCATAAAAATGGAAAGTCCAAACATGAAAATTATGGTGTTTCTTCCCACGAGTTCAACCATATAATTTATGTAAACTAAAAGTCAAAGATCAGAGCTAATTTTACTTGCCCTAATTTGAAACCTAATTTTTACAGAAATTTCAAATCCAAAATTCTCTATACACATTTAATATAAATGAAAACTATGAACATGGTTAGCTTTAGGGCAAGGATATCTACATTTTGCTTTCATAAATCAGGACCAAATGATGCTTGTATGAAGAGATATAAGTTTGAGTTTTTACCTCTTTCAGCTGGGATCGTGAATGGAGTTTGAGCAAGTTTTGAGAAGGCCTGAGGATCTGTTTAGCTTTCCTGGACCTCTCTGAGTGTATTCCAATCCTTACTTTGTCTTGAAAGTCCCTGAATCTCCCTACTCAAGTTAACCTGCAAGCTTGATATTTGAAAATGGTGGATCGAGGAGGAGGAGTTACAGTGAGAGAACAAGGGTCTGGATCACTTAGATATGAGGTATATTAAGTGTTTAGGTGGTTAAAACTCAAAACACACGAGTGGTTTTGGAGATGGCTGTGTAAGGTTCAAAAATGTTAAGCTATGGCAGATTCTGAGTTGCATAGTGTTTGGGAGTGTTTTGTAGTCTTAGCATTCGTGTGTTATGTTGAAATACATTTGTGTATATGTATGGAAAAGGTTAGAGATCAACTCCACTCCAGGTTTCTGAGTTATAGCCTTTTGGCTCTATAACTTGCTTTTGAAGAAAAGTGAGGAGACTAGTCTCTAAGTTTGTACAAGCATGATCTGAGTTGGTAAAGACCTTAGACAAGTTGCTTTTGTTTTTTACTTTTATTGTGTGCATAGAAAACAATTTAGAGGCTCAAGAAGTTGACAAAGGCAAAAGTAATGCTTTATCAAAATGGAAATGGCATCTTTGTGCCAAAAATGGAATTGTTCTTGTATAATGCATTCAATGCTTGGCTTAAAGCTTCCAACATCTGTGAAAACATTTAATTATGGATTGAGAAACAAGTTTTAGGCCTGCAAAGCAAAGATCATACGGCCTAGGCTTGGATTTCAATTTTTCTTCATCATGAAATGGCTTGAAATCAAAGTGATAAATCACCAACTTCATCTCTTCGATTCTCCCTACTCAAGAATGATATCAAGGAGTTCTTGGACATTTTGGAAAGCTTGCAATGTTCTCTACAAATCATCTTTGAATTTATTTTGAAAATTCCCTTTGGAACTATGTGAAGAAATGGCATGAATTTAGGTCAAAAATCTGCCTAACTAGGGCATAATTTCACTAAGTTATTTTAGGTCATGAGCATGTATTCACAAAATTATATCTTGAGATCCAAGCATTTTTAGGAGAAAATATGTGATGCAAAGTTGTAGATTTCATGGATATCTACAACTTTCATGTTGGAAGTTTCTTTTGAATCATCTTACATCATGGTGAAAATTTGGCTCAAAGTTGAGAAAAAATAAGAAATTTTCTATACTTAGAAAAATTTCTAAGTTAAGAAATTTCAAATTTTCAAAACAAAATCTTAAATCCTTGATTTCTTGATGAACAAGTTTCACATTTTGACATGTTTTGATGAATTATGATCTTTGACACTTGATTTTGACCAAAAAGTCAGAGTTTGACTTTTCAGTATATAGTTGACTTTTGATCAGTTGATTGCAAAATTCATATGTCAATCCAATGGACTTGCAATGTTTTGAGCCATGTTATTAGGTCAAAATGATGCAATTGAACTCTCGAAATCATGATTCAAACCAATTGATCATTTTCTAGGTCAAAAATCAGAAATTGCCCCTTCCTAGTCAAAAACCCTAATTTTGACCAATTTGCCCTTTTGATGATTTGATCAAATTTCTTGAGGAATTGTAGTCCAAACTTGATCAAATAATACATATGAGCCTAAGATATTTATGTGGATCAAAAATTATGAAGTTTGACTGTAAATTGGCCATGGTTGACTTTTTCCCAATACAATTGATTTTTATGTCAACTGTCCAATTGACTGATCAAAAATGTGATTCAAGGCTTGAAACTTGACATGAGTAATCTTGGGGGTCCCTAATGATACTTGAAAGTCATATGAAGCATTGATAGTCCAGAAATCCTTGTGCAAACTCAAACCCTAATTTTGGTCATCAGTGCATGAGGAGATGTCTTGAGCTGGTCAAACCCAAATCCAGTCTTGAGTCAAAAAGATCTTGTGAAAAAATTCTTGATAAGTGAGAGGGCAAATTTTGGGGTACAACAGCTGCCCCTGTTCAATATTCTTAAACCTGAAGAGTTAGATTGGCGAGTTTTTCCATTCGTGACTCGAAGGTGTAAGATGATTGGACATTAGAGTGCCCAGAAATTTGCACTCGATGATGTGATGGCAGAAGGAATGGGCTTAAAGATGCCATTTGGAGAGGTGATAAAAAGTTATGGGAGATGGGCTTAAAGATTCCATCCAGAAGTAATTTGTTGAATTGTAATTTGTAAGCTGGAAGAATGAGTATCAGAATGGCGTCTACGTCTGGAGCGTATCTGAACTGTATCTTGAAGTTGAGATCTGATTGAGTATCAGAATGGCATCCAGGTTTGGAGCGTATCTGAACTGTATCTGAAATTTGAATCTGAATGAGTATCAGAATGGCACCTGGGTCTAGAAAGTATCTGAAATGTATCTGAAATTTGAATCTAAATGAGTATCAGGATGGCATCCGTGTCTGGAGCGCATCTGAACTATATCTGAAATTTGAATCTGAATGAGTATCAGGATGGCATCCGTGTCTGGAGCATATCTGAACTGTATCTGAAATTTGAATCTGAATGAGTATTAGGATAACATCCGTGTCTGGAGCGTATCTGAACTGTATCAAGTTTTGAATATTGTTAATGGTAGCTGTTAATCTTATCCTGAAAAGGGTAAAATGTTAGATAAAATGCAAAGCCATGTTACATTAAATGTATGATGTGATGTATTTGCTTTATCAATGTTTATGATATAAGGATGCCATGTATGCATATGTGAGCTAGTTTGCTGCACTGCTGTTGGATTGGGGAAAATAAATCCCTGACTGCTGCTGAAGACATGTAAGTCTTTACGTCTTTGAAGTTGAAGTATTGACGAATTTCTGTCGAAAGAAATAAACTCTTTTGTAATGGAAATTCCATGTACTGCTTGTAAAATCTTTTGGTAAATCCTGAGAAATTTGATGACTTCTACTGGGGATCAATAATTTGAAACTTTGTTCCGTTGGGGATTTAAACGACGTACTGCAGGGGGTTACTTATGGGATAGCCTAGAGGTATTTCCCTATCCTTTCAACCTATCCGTAATTGCCTCTTTTCATTTTGTTTATTTGTAAACAGTAATTATGTTCAAATGCATATGCTCAACAAGGAATCGTTGGACGTTTTTGTAAACAAAACAAGCGTAAAGAAAAGACAAATAGTTTTTGCACTTTCAAAGGAATATTTTGTATTGACTTTGAATAAGTATTTTTTGTACAAGGAGACAAACATTCTAGTAAGAGAATGCTGTCGTAAAAGAGAAAATTTTGATATAAAGGAAAGATAGATATGTGTAATAATCCTATGGGGTTTCCATTCTGCTATAGCCTTCGTATCTCTGAGCATCTTGTATATTTGTTGCCTCGTTCGAAGATGATTGAATTGATCAGAACCTCTGAGTTTGTCAGTGGAAGCCAAAGTTTGTCCATGAAGTGATCCAACGGGACATAGTCGTACGCCTTAATTCCCTAAATTTTGCCTGGACCGCCCTTTCAGGTTTTCAGTCCACCGGGAAGCCCTTTTTTTCCCAAGTTGCCATTTCGGGTTTTCAACTTGCCAGGTGTACAGATTTTTTTGTTTTATCCCTAAATTTTGCCTGAACCTTTTTGGTTCGCCGGGATGACCTTGTTTTGCCTAGGCATGTCAACCTAGCGGGTCTCTTATGCATAGTATCTTTTGACTATGTCCGCTTTCGTAGGGTGTGGCAGGTCGTCAATATCCATGGTGGTCAAGATCATTGCCCCACCGGAGAATATGTTTTTGATTACAAATGGTCCTTCATAGGTAGGAGTCCATTTGCCCCTGGGATCACCTTGTGGTAAGATGATGCGTTTGATCACTAGATCGCCAACTTGATACACTTGGTGTTTGACTTTCTTGTTGAAAGCCTTGATCATCCGTTTTTGATACATTTGACCATGGCAAACAACAGTAAGTCTCTTCTCATCAATCAAGTTCAGTTTATCAAGTCGAGTCTGGATCCAATCGTATTCGTTCAACCCTACATCATTCATAATCCTCAGAGAGGAGATCTGAACCTCGATAGGCAAGACAGCCTCCATGCCATAAACCAGAGAATAGGGTGTTGCCCCGGTTGATGTGGGGGATGTGGTACGACAACCGTGGAGAGCGAATGGTAGCATCTCATGTCAATCTTTGTATGTGACCGTCATTTTCTGTATGATCTTTTTAATTTTTTTATTTGCAGCTTTAACAGCACCATTCATCTTTGGCTGATAGGGGGAAGAATTGTGATGTTGAATCTTGAATTGCTCGTACAAGGCGGTGATCATAGTGTTGTTGAGATTTGTACCATTGTCAGTGGTGATCCTTTCCGGGATACCGTACCGGAAAATAAGGTTTTGCTTGATGAAATGGGCAACAACATTCTTGGTAACGGAGGTGAAGGAGGCTGCTTCAACCCACTTTGTAAAATAGTCAATGGCCACTAGGATGAAGCGGTGTCCATTAGAGGCTATCGGCTTGATTTCCCCAATCATATCAATCTCCCACATAGAAAAGGGCCAAGGAGATGTCAAGACATTCAGAGGAACCGGGGGTACATGCACTTTGTCAGCATAAATTTGGCATTTATGGCAAGTTTGAGAGTGCTGATAGCAATCTGCTTCCATGGTAAACCAGTAATAGCCTGCCCGTAGGATTTACTTTGCCATCGTGTGCCCACTGGAATGGGTGGCAAAAGTGCCTTCGTGTAATTCAGCCATGATCCTTTCAGCTTCAACCTTATCTACGCACCGAAGTAACACAGAGTCATGATTACGTTTGTACAGGATGTCGTTACTAAGGAAGAATTTAGCAGAGAATCTCCTTAAGAATTTTTTATCATTGATTGAAGCTCCTTCTGGATATTCTTGAGCCTCGAGATATCTCTTGACTTCGTGAAACCAAGTCTGGTCCACTACTTCTTCAGTATTAATCTCGTGACAGTGTGCTGGTTCATCCATTCTTTCAATGGTGATCTGGGGAGCCTCGTCATCCCAATTAAGTTTAAACATAGATGACATTGTGGTTAGTGCGTCTGCTAGCTGATTTTCTTCTCACGGGAAATGCTCGAAGGTAATCTTCTCAAAGTGTGGTAGTAATGTCAACACATGTTCTTTATAAGGGATAAGGTTTGGGTGTTTGGTGTCCCATTCCCCTTTGATCTGACTGATGACCAAGGCTGAATCTCCGAATACATCCAATGATTTGATCCCCAAGTCTATGGTAGCTCTGGGACCGAAGATGCACAGTTCGTATTCTGCCATGTTGTTTGTATAGTTGAAGTAAAGTCTGATAGTAAAGGGAGTATGACAAACTTCTGGATATACGAGTACAACACCAATACCATTTCCGAGTGCATTGGAGGCTCCATCAAAGAATAGGGTCCATCGGGATCCTTGTTCAAGTCTGTCATGTGGCCTAAATTCTTCACAGTTGTCTAATGTCATGATGTCTTCATCCGGGAATTCGAACTTCATGGACTGGTAGTCTTTTACAGCTTGGTGAGCGAGGTGATCAGCTAGTATACTGCCCTTTATAGATTTCTAGGTAGTATAATGTATGTCATATTCTGTCAGGATCATCTGCCATCTCGCTATTCTCCCAGAAAGAGCAGGCTTCTCGAAGATGTATTTTATCGGATCCATCTTAGATATCAACAAGGTAGTATGAGTTAGCATATACTGTCTTAGCCGGCGAGAAGCCCATGCCAGAGTGCAACAAGTTTTCTCGAGCAGTGAATATCTTGTTTCACAATCGGTAAACTTTTTTCTCAGGTAGTAAATAGCGTGCTCTTTTCTGCCAGACTCGTCATGCCACCCCAATACACACCCCATTGAGTTTTCTAAAATAGTCAGATACACGATCAATAGTCTTCCCTCGACTGGCGGAATCAACACAGGAGACTCTTGTAAGTATTCTTTGGTTTTTTCAAAAGCAACTTGGCACTCATCATTCCATTTGACTACTTGATATTTCTTCAATAGCTTGAAGATTGGCTCACAAGTAGCTGTTAGGTGAGAAATAAATCTGGCAATATAGTTCAAATGTCCCAAGAACCCTCTGACTTCCTTTTCAGTGCGAGGAGCAGGCATCTCTTATATTTCTTTAACTTTGGCAGGATCAACCTCGATACCTTTGTTGCTGACGATAAAGCCTAGGAGCTTACCAGACCGTACCCCTAATGTGCACTTGTTTGGATTCAACCTCAGCTTGTACTTCTTCAGTCTCTCAAACAGCTTTTGTAAGTGATCAAGATGCTCTTCTTCTGTTTGCGATCTGGCTATCATATCATCCACGTAGACTTTTATTTCATGATGTATCATGTCGTGAAATAAAGCTACCATGGAGCGTTGATAGGTTGCCCCAGCATTCTTCATTCCGAACGGCATTACCTTGTAGCAGAATGTGCCCCACTGTGTGACAAATGTTGTTTTCTCCATGTCCTCAGGCACCATTTTGATTTGGTTGTAACCTGAGAATCCATCCATGAAGCAAAACACTTTCTGTTGTGTCGTATTGTCAGTTAGGATATCAATGTGGGGAAGTGGAAAGTCATCCTTAGGGCTTTCCCTATTCATATCTCTGTAGTCCACACACATTCGCACCTTGCCGTCTTTTTTGGGCACGGGAACAACATTGGCAACCCATTGAGGGTAGGAGGTGACAGCTAATGTTGTACCCCAAAATTTGCCCTCTCATTTCATCAATATTTTCTCACCACAAGACCCTTGGAGCTCAAGATCAAGTTAGGGTTTGCTCTGCTCAAGACTCCTCCTTGCACTGTTGACCCAAATTAGGGTTTGAGTTTGCACAAAGATGTTTTGACCTAAAATGCCCAAAGTGACTTTCATGCTTCATTTTGGACTCACAAGTTTATCCATACCAAGTTTCAAGCCTTGATTCCAATCTTTGCCTAGTCAATTGGACAGTTGACCTATAAATCAACTGTATTGGGGAAAAAGTCAACTGTGGCCAATTGATAGTCAAACCTCGTGAAATTTGACCCACATCAACATTATGAACTCATATGAACCATTTGGTCAAGTTTGGATCACAATTCCCCAAGAAATTTGATCAGATCACCAAAAGGGCAAAATGGTCATTTTTAGGGTTTTGAATGCACAAAGGCAATTTTTGACTGTTTGACCTAACCAATGGCAAACCAAGCTCACATATGGACTCAAGAACTCAATGGCATTGTCTTGATCCATTCAACAAGTTCAAAAGATCCCAAATGCACAAGATTGACAGATGAATTTTCTAGTCAACTGATCAAAATTTGACTGTATACTAAAAAGTCAAACTTTGACTTTTTGGTCAAAATCAAGTGCCAAGATTCATTTTTCATCAAGACATGCCAAATTATGAAACTTGTTCATCAAGAAACCCAAAATTGCAAATTAGGGTTTAAAATGAGAAAATTTCACAACTTAGAATTTTTCTAAGTTATGAAACTTCCTTATTTTTTCCTAACTTTGCCCCACTTTTTCATCAAGATACAATTGGATTCAAGCAAAACTCAAAACATTAAAGTTGTAGTCCATTGCAAAATCTAAAACTTGGATTCACAAAGTTTCCTCAAAAGAAGCTTGTAGCTCAAGTTATGATTTTTGGAACAAGGGTGCAAAACATTCTTAACTTAGAAAATTTTTGACCTATTCTAGGCAGGATTTTTGTCCAATTTCATGGCCACTTTTCACATGCTTCCACTTATAGTTTCAATTTTCATTACAAAGATGGATTGTAGTATACATTCCAAGCTTTCCAAATTGTCCAAGAACTCATCAAACACCCTTGTGGTTAGGGAGAATCGAATTGGCAAAGTTGGGCAAAAGTCACTTTTGTTCATAACCAAATACATGTTCATACATTGGCATTTTTCAAGTCAGCTTGTACAAGCTAGATTACAGGCCTCTAATCCTCCTCACACTCAATAATTAAATGCCAAACCATTGTGTGCAAGCATTATTTTGATCATTTGGTCATTACATGCAAGATTAATCCATAAATGGAAAAAGCATATTTGCCATTTTGATAAAGAAGTGCTTTGTGTCAAATTCACAATCCAAGAGGTACAAGCAAAATCTCTGAGGCACAAGTTTGTGGACAAATCCCACTGATCAAGAGAGAGTGTTGCAGCATGCTTGAGGGACCTGCATTGTCCTATAACCCAACTTGACTATCTTTGCTTACTTGAGAAGAAACTTGGCAAACTCATAACACGCTCTCATTCCTGAAAACATCAACCAAAGAAAACTTTGTAGACACTTTCCATACACAAAACTAATCCTAAAGCACGACCAAACTACTCTTGATACCTCCTCATTCATCAAAACACCATTTTTCTGCAAGAAACAGGGCATTCCTGCAGTTTGACTTGGCCAGCATCATTCACTCGTGCGTTTTTGTCCAAACAAGTTCCAATACACTCTATACCATCCATTGAAGTTATCCCAAGCCTTAGATACAAGCTGTAACATCCATAGCCAAGTTTGCCATTTTCACTTTTCAGTTTTGCAGGTTGACTTCCATAGCTTGATTCAGAGAGATTCAAAGCAAGCTAAGCATAGGGGAAGCATCCTTGGACTTCAGGCAAGCTGTACCAAAGTTCAAACTCCATTGAAGATACCTCCATTGATGTACACGACTCAAGCTGAACAGGTAAAAATATGAACTTCTATCTCTCTATCCATGCATAGTTAGGCTTAAGTTTGTGAAGAAAGTATGTCCTACTCATAGCCCTGAAGCCATCCATGTAGTTACTTTTCATTTATATTGTGTGTGCTATGAGAATTTTGGACCTGAACATGGAAGAAAACTTAGGTCAGAAATTGGGGATGGAGAAATTCCGCCTCGTTTCTGAGAGTTAGAACAACTTTTTTATATGTTTGAAATCGTGACTTGATGCTCTACATTATTGATGTTGTAAGTTTTTGTTAAAAGTCAAAGAATCAGAAGTTAGTAGGATGAGCAAGGAACGCGCGTTTTTTGTTTCAAACAGAAGATGGAGGAAGAAGATGATGTCTTGGGCTGGGCCTGAGCTATCCTTGCTTTTTGCACCTCTTTTCTCATTTTGCACCCCCCTGGCCCATTGTGTGATATTTTATTTATTTTTGATATTTTATTTTTTCTTCTGACTTATTATTTTTTGTCAAAACATAAAAAACTATAAAAATATTTTTTCACCCATTTTTGCATTTATTTGCCATTAGTTTGTTTTATTTAAGCATATATATATAAACAAACATATTTCTTTTGATCCAAAATATTAAACAAAAATACAAAATACATTTTTTAAGTTATTATTTTTTGTTTACATTTTGAAAACATTTTCTAAAATATATACTTTTTTTTGTAAATAATTATTATTTTTTTATTTTTGCATATATTTAGTATATTTAACATATAATATAAATACTTATACATATTTTATTAAATATTTAGGATAAAAAAATATATAAATAATACCTTTTTATTTTTATTAATATTTGACATCAAAAATACTTTTTACAATATACTTCTCTTTTATTTATTTTTTGTATAAATAAATATATAAATATTGTATATAATTAGTAAATAATTGCTATTTTATTAAAAATTAGGGTTTTGCCCTAAAACCATAAAAATACTCTAAAATTGATCTTTTTATTTTTGTTTATATTTCACATTGAAAAATACTTTCTCATACATAAAAAATCATTTTTGTGTATAATACATTTTGCATTTTACATTTGTTTAAATATTGTACAATTTATTATTTTGTCTATTCAATATGGATGTAATAGCTTAGATTTAAATTTCTTGCTAAATATCCCCCATTCAAACATTTGTACCCCCATCCCCATAATCATGTTGTAATAATCTAGGACTTTAAAATTCCGTATTTAAAAGCTTTCTAATTATGCCATGATAGACCTAGGGTTTGTATCAAATAACAAATAGCTTGACCTAATTCAAAGACCAAAAGCATGAAAATGGACAACACCAATCACACTTGCACCCTTAGGGTTCCTCCACTTGTTGCCTTCAAAATGGGCCATGCTTGCATGTTGAGTTTCTTTGGCAAAACAAAACAAATCAAATGATCATAGTCCCTCGATGACGCTTTCGAAGTTGCCTAAACAAAATGATCATAGTCCCTCAAGCAAATTGCTAAAGACACTTGGCACCATTGCATTCATGGTCTAAACGATGACCCGCGCCCGTCTCGTTAACATCCTAACACAAGATTGTCCACCAAATACAATGGTGGAACGATATTGTTAAAAGGGTTAAAACATAGGAAAAATATTTGAGTAAATTTAGGGGTAGACAACTTTTAGTTACTTGATCAAACTTGCAAAACAAACTTCACAAACACAACTTTCAAAACCTTGAAACATCTTTTCAAAAAGACAAACACCTTTTGTAAAACATTCGAGTAAAGAATTGTTACAAGGGTTGCCTAGACAAGGCATCTTTTTCAAAACATTTTCAAAACCACACACACAAAGCACCATTTCAAACAATTGAAAAGCAAAGGCAAGTGATCTAAACAAGTAACTAAGAGCCCATGGATAACCATGGATAGAAAGGGTGTTAATACCTTCCCTTTCTATAATTTACTCCCCGAACCCAAGAAAACATCTCAAAGGTTTTTGCTGTGCTTTTTAACCTTTCCTTAGGATAAAATAAAAAGTCGGTGGCGACTCTTGCTAAACCGAAACATTTGCGAAAACAAACGCAAAACCTCAAGTCAGTTCTCCCACCGTATCACAGAACTGGCGACTCTGCTGGGGATCGATTTTAAAAGTGGAGTAACCTTAGGGCCTAGATCACCCTTTTGCATGACTAATTGTTTGCTTTGTTTGCTTTACATTTTGCTTCTCTTGTTTGGGCTTGAAATCCTACACCCAGATTTGGGGAAACATTCATAGATAGCAATACGTTGTGGAAACTGTGCGCGGTATACCGACACGGTTGAAGCAATAGCTATATTAGTGCAACATATTTGTGAGTACCGGTAACCCTTGAGTTCAATCAAGGAGAGTACGGGGCTGCTGAGTGATGTCACTAAGCACTAATGACCTAGAACCTTACTTGACCATCTTGGCCTTTTATTAGGGGTAGTGAGATGACCGGCTTTGGTGCAGTCTGAAGTTGGTAGATACTCGATACTACACTCATTGAGGGTTATTTTCTTGGAATATTTTTGTCGCTAGTTAAGTGGCTAAACCAAAACAATGAACATGGAAAACAATCCAATGATATTGAGCTCCTTAGAACCCGGTTACTATTTATAGGACAGGTTTTTAAGCCAACTTCACTCAAGAGGGTACTTACCTATGAAACCTCATGCAAGCCTGAAACTAGGGTTTTGTGTGACTTGCTTGTACATATGTTTGTGCATACATCATGAACATCATAAAGCATCATATGCATCCACTAACCATTTCAAGGGTTTGGATCTTCATCTTTGTTCTTGTTTTGTAGGTCATGGAAATTCTTCGCAGGAAAACTATCCAAGTCAACCTTGTGAGAATCCCTCCTCAACTCAAGGAGCTTACATCCAGAATTCCAGAAAACTCTCTCTTCAGTGAAAGACATGGTAGACTGCTCAGCCTAGTTAACACCAACATTCAAGAAGACATGGTGAAAGTGTTGTTCCAGTTCTTTGACCCCCTTCACCACTGTTTCACATTCCCCGACTACCAATTGGTGCCTACTTTGGAGGAATTTTCTCAACTCCTGAGAATTCCTATTCTTAATCAACTACCCTACAACGGTACGGAAAAAGAACCAAAGCCTGAAGATGTTGCTCAAGCACTACACTTGCAACCATCTGACATCAAGGGGCATTGGGAGACTAGAAGTGGTGTCAAAGGCTTCTTGGCAAAATTCTTGTTTGAGAAGGCACAAGAGTGTTGGAATTCTTTGGATCTGCAAGCCTTTGAAGAGATTGTGGCACTCCTCATTTATGGGTTGGTCTTGTTCCCAAATCCTGACCAACTTATAGATGTCAACGCTGTCAAGATTTTCCTATCCAAGAATCCCATACCTACATTGCTTGGGGACATCCTTCACTCATTTTACACACGAACAACGAGGAAGAGAGGTGTTCTCATGTGCTGTACTCCTCTCCTTGCAAGGTGGTTTATTTCGCACCTTCCACAATCTGTTTTGAAGAATGAACAAGGCTTAAGGTAGTCACAACGGTTGATGACCCTCACACACTCTGACGTACATTGGTGTTCTCGGTCCAGAGAAAATGTCATCATCATCGATCATTGTGGTGAGTTCCCTAATGTTCCATTACTTGGTATTAGAGGGGGCATTACCTACAACCCTTGTCTAGCTTTGAGACAATTTGGATATGCACGGAGGGATGGTCCACATGACATGCTGATTCCTGACCTAGTATTTGACTTCGACAACAATGCGCAAGGACTTCGCCAAAGATTCATCAGAGCTTGGAGGATGCCTAACAAGGTAGATAGCAAGACACTGGGGCACAAGAACTCCATCCCTCTTGAGCCTTATCTCAAGTGGGTGTGAGCCCGCACTCAGAGTCTTATGATGCCTTACCCTCACATTCTCCCTTTGATTAAAGAGCCTGTTGAGGAAGGAGAGGTTTCATACACCATCCTACATCCTGACATGCCAACATCATGGGAAGAGATGCAAAAGAGTTGGACCAACTCAAGGAGGAACGGAATACTTTTGAAGCCAGCTTCTACGCCAGTGAGAAGAAGGTTTTGGAGCTCACCTGCCGACTTCACGAGGAGGAGAACCTCAACACTTACATTGCACCAAAGAGGATGCACAACGTCTTTTTACCTTAAGAAGTTTTTGTAATATTTGGCCCACGGGGCATTTATGTACTGACAAAATTTCTTCTTATTAATATGACGTGTGTTCTTTTTGTTTGCAACAATTTTGAATTTCTAAATCCTTGAATGCATTGCATGAATAAACATATCATTCATCATGTGCATCAACAGGTCTTCACACCAGGATTCCTTATCTTTCTGTTGTTTATTTCAGTAAGATGGATCTTGAACAGACGGTCAGAGATCTGTAGGGACAAAACTCGCAGTTTCAACAACTCCTAATGACCTTGGCAAAGGGTCAGGAGGATCTAAAAGCACTGCTTGGGAACAAAGAGCAAGAAAAAGTGAAAAAGAAGAAGAAAAGAGTCGGGGTAGCTACACTGGGAAGAAGGTTTGAGAATGAAGCTAGAAGAGTGCTTGAATTTCCCTCCGCATCTGATGAGGGAACCAGTAAAGGAAAAGGAGTTGCACTACCTTCTGAGTCCGAAGCCGAAGAGGAAGAGGTTGAGGAAGATGAAGACTACTCAGAGCAGCAATACCCGCCAGCGGACGACAAGTACAAAAACCTGGAGGATAGACTGGCAGCTATGGAGCTGCAAAGGGTTCCTGGGTTAGATTTTGAAGAATTGGGTTTGATTGCTGGAATTGTGATCCCTCCAAAGTTTAAGGTGCCAATTTTTGCAAAATATGACGGGCTGTCTTGCCCGAAGATGCACCTGAGGTCATATGTCAGAAAAATTCAACCTCTTACATCCGACAGAAATCTTTGGGTACACTTCTTTCAGGATAGCTTGTCCGGTACACAACTAGACTGGTTTTACCAGCTTGAGAGATCAGAAGTGCATAACTGGGAAGACTTGGCTGCTGCCTTTTATCGCCAGTATCAATATAACGTTGATTTGGCGCCAACCCGTACTCAGTTACAAAGTATGGGGATGGCCTCAAATGAGGGATTCAAAGAATACGTCCAGAAATGGCGCGACTTGGCCGGAAGAGTGCAGTCACCTCTTTCAGATAGGGAACTAGTTGATATGTTCTTGGGGACCCTATCTGGCCCGTTCTTCAACCACTTGATCGGGAGCTCTTCCGCAGGATTTACTGAATTGATTCTGACTGGCGAACGGGTGGAAGCTGGTATTAAGAATGGGAAGATTCAAAGGGATGCCTCCGCCTCTACAACTGCTAAGAAATCATTTCCGGCCAAGAAGGAAACAGCTGTTATATACTCTCAGAAAAGATCGGGAAGAACTGAGCGTCGGCCTACTGTAGGGGCCGTGATGATACAAAATTCGTCAAATGATCAGCCTCGTAACAATCAGTCCAGACCTAAACAGCAACGGGTAGAACGGCCACAACGGCAGTTCACTCGCATCAATATGACGCCTGCACAAGTTCTTCCCCATTTGTTGAAGCTAAATCTCACCACTATCAGAGAAGCGCCAAAGGTTGTGAATACCGCTTCCCCACATTATCATCCCAATGCTAAATGTGCCTATCATTCTGACAGTGTCGGGCATGACACCAACGATTGTTGGGCGCTGAAGAATAAAATTCAAGACTTGATAGATGCAAAAGAGGTTGAGTTCGATGCTCCCGAGAAGCCGAACATGATATCCGCTCCGATGCTGAAGCATGGGCGCAATGTCCATGCTATCGAAGAAGATCTGTATGTTTCTGCTGTTGATGACCTGATGACCCCACTGTTGACAATCAAGGTGAATCTGTTGAAGGCTGGGATTTTCCCAGGATGTAAAGAAGACTGCTACTGTTGTTCCTCTCTACCAATCGACTGTCCATTGCTGAAGATAGGCATCCAAGGCCTAATGGACAGTCAACAAATTCTTTTCGAAAAGATTCCTGCTACTCCAACCCCTATCGAAGATGTTTCAATAATCACCATTTCCACCAATCTTTCCAAGGTCCCTAAAAAGCCTGTTAAGATTACATCCGCTACGAAGTTTGTTCCTCTGAAAATAACCATGCCCGGGCTTGTCCCCTACATTTATGACAAATCAATACCATGGAATTATGGTGGAGAAATCTACTACCATGGTGTTAAACAAGTTGAGATAACTGAAGAGAGCTCTGACGAAGAAGATGCCGACATTGGAAACATTGCCAGTATGAGCAAGATTACCTGAAGTGGGAGAATTTTCTCTCCAGAGATTGCCCCTCCAAAGGCAATCTTTGGACCCTCAGTTGCTGCCAAAGTTACTCCGGTACCGATAAAACTTTCTGCAAGAACTCAGTTAATTGAAGAAGCTGTTACTCATGTGGTAGTCCCTCCTACTTCTGCTGATAAGAGGAAATGGATCCAAGATGAGCTCGTCAGGACGAGGGCTCAACCATTGGTCATCTCCGAAACCTCTAAGAAAGAAATGGAGGAGATTCTGAAAATAATTAAGAAGAGTGATTATGACGTTGTAGAGAAACTGGGGCAAACCCCCTCGAAGATCTCCATGTTAGCATTGCTGCTTTGTTCTGAGGCTCATGCCAAAGCATTGATAAGGTTTTTGAAGACAGCCCATGTACCCCAGGAAACCTTAGCCGATCAATTCCAGGATTGTGTAGCCAGCCTTACTGCCGACAACGGCCTGGGTTTCTCTGATGCTGACCTGACTCCGAAAGGAAGAAAGCATGATGACGCATTACATGTGTCAGTTGAATGCCGAGGAACTACTCTTTCCCATGTTTTGGTCGACACTGGTTCTTCTTTAAATGTGCTGCCTAAGAAAGCTCTCGACCGGTTGGATTGTGAAGGCTTGGAGATGAAACCAAGTAATATCATTGTCAGGGCCTTTGACGGATCTAAAAGAATGGTGCATGGGGAGGTCGACATCCCTATCAAGGTAGGCACTGAAGTATTCCACTCAACTTTCTATGTGATGGACATCCGTCCGTCATACTCTTTCTTGCTAGGAAGACCATGGATACATAATGTTGGGGCAGTCACTTCCTCCCTACATCAGATGTTGAAATACCCTGTCACGGGAAAGATCATAATTGTACACGGTGAAGAGGAATATATGATCAGTCACCTGAACTCCTTTCGGTATGTGGAAGTGGAGGGCGAATTCATTGAAACACCGTTCCAACACTTCGAGGAAATTGCTCCCGAAGTTGCAGTAGCAAAGGCAGTAGCTGAGGAGCCCAAGCAGGTGGCCAGGATGGCATCTCTGAAAGACGCAAAGGCTGCACTGAAGGAGGGAAAGAGCTCAACATGGGGACAGTTGCCTGACTTTCCTTACAAAACAGACAAGTTTGGGTTGGGATCTACCGCTGCGGGGAAAAAAGCTATGCGTCGCTCAAAAATTGAAAGGACACCCATCAAGATTTCTCCTCATGGGATCAATGCTTTGGAAGACGAAGACGAAGAGGATAACATTGAAGACTGGATCTTCCCAACCATCGAAGGGGGACTGCACAACTGGGAGGCGAAAGACTTCGTCCCCATCACTTTCATTAATCAGTAATTTATCTTTCGAACATTTTCTGTTGGTCTGTAATAATTACTCTTGAACAATCTGCACACTACTTTTTCACCTCATGCCTTGCCCGGGGTATGTAGGTCCATTTGTAAGGGTTTTGATTCTCTTCATATCCATATGCCATGTTTAATGAATCATTGGACGTTTTTCATTTATAAACTACTGTGTTCATTTTCTTTCCTTTTGCATTTTTGTTTGTTTAAGGATGGTTATCCCTTACACACACCCACACTCACAAATGCAGGTACCCATCCACTCTAGATTCTATGGGTGACTATTTTGTTGTATCCTTCAATAACTCTAAAGATTTGGTCAATCAGGCTGAATACGAAGATGACGAAGATTGTGAAGTACCAAGGGAGCTAGCCAGACTTCTACAACAAGAAGAAAAGGCCATCTTACCTCATGAAGAGTTGTTGGAAACAGTCAACTTAGGAACAAAGGAAGACAGGAAAGAAGTACAAGTGGGTGCCAATTTGGGGCCAAGTGTCAAGGAGCGTCTGATACAACTGTTGAATGAGTACGTTGAAATCTTCGCCTGGTCTTATAAAGACATGCCGGGTCTAGACACGGATATCGTGGTTCACCGTCTCCCTACAAGAGAGGACTATCCCCCGATCAAACAAAAAGTCCGCCGAATGAGGCCCGACATGTCTGAAAAGATTAAAGCATAAGTAATGAAGCAATTCAACACTGGCTTTCTGGATGTTACATCCTATCCATAATGGGTTGCTAACATTGTGCCAATACCTAAAAAAGACGGCAAGGTCGGGATGTGTGTGGAATACAGGGATTTGAACAGGGCTAGCCCTAAAGATGATTTTCCGCTACCGCATATCGATATTTTGATTGACAACACAGCTCAGCACAAGGTGTTTTCCTTCATGGATGGATTCTCGGGCTACAACCAGATCAAAATGGCCCCCGAGGACATGGAGAAAACAACCTTTGTTACACAATGGGGTACCTTCTACTACAAGGTGATGCCGTTCGGACTGAAGAACGCAGGGGCAACTTATCAGCGCGCCATGGTAGCTTTGTTTCATGATATGATACATCATGAGATCGAAGTTTACGTAGACGACATGATAGCTCGATCACAAACAGAGGAGGAACACCTTGAACATCTGCAAAAGCTGTTTGCCAGGTTGAAAGAGTACAAACTCAGGCTGAATCCAAGTAAGTGCACTTTTGGAGTTAGGTCTGGTAAACTTCTAGGATTTATTGTCAGCAACAAAGGCATTGAGGTCGATCCAGCAAAAGTGAAAGCAATACAAGAAATGCCTGCTCCCCGTACTGAAAAGGAGGTTAGAGGGTTCTTGGGGCGCTTGAACTATATTGCCAGATTCATCTCTCATCTGACGTCTACCTGTGAGCCAATTTTCAAACTATTGAAGAAAGATCAGGTAGTCGAATGGAACGACGATTGCCAAGTTGCTTTTGATAAGATCAAGGAGTATTTGCTAGAACCTCCTATTCTGATGCCACCCGTCGAAGGAAGACCGTTGATCATGTATCTGACCGTCTTGGATAACTCAATGGGGTGTGTGTTGGGCCAGTATGACGAGTCTGGTCGAAAAGAGCATGCCATTTATTACCTTAGCAAAAAGTTTACCGACTGTGAGACTTGCTACTCACTGCTCGAGAAAACTTGTTGCGCTTTGGTATGGACTGCTCGCCGACTAAGACAGTATATGCTGACTCATACCACTTTATTGATTTCCAAAATGGATCCTATCAAGTATATCTTCGAGAAGCCTGCTTTATCTGGGAGAATAGCTAGATGGCAAATGATCCTAACTGAGTATGACATCCAGTATACTACCCAAAAAGCTATAAAAGGGAGTGTACTAGCTGATCATCTAGCTCATCAAGCTATCGAAGATTATCAACCCATGAGATTTGACTTCCCAGACGAGGACATCATGAATTTGGACAACATTGAAGGTAACATACCGTATGGCGGACCTGAAAAAGGATCCCGATGGACCCTGTACTTTGATGGTGCTTCAAATGCACTTGGAAACGGAATCGGTGTGGTACTCATTTCCCCGGAAGGTTGTCACACGCATTTCACGGCCCGACTTTGCTTCAGCTGTACCAACAACATGGCTGAATATGAAGCTTGCATTTTTGGTCTCAAGGCTGTTATAGACTTGGGGATCAAATCTTTGATCGTATTTGGGGACTCGGCTTTGGTTATCAGTCAAATCAAAGGAGAGTGGGATACCAAACATCCTAATCTTATCCCATACAAAGAACATGTCCTGACATTGTTGCCTCATTTCGAGCAAATTGAAGAAGTGAAAAACACAAGAAGGGGGGGTTGAATTGTAAAACTGAAAATCAATGCAATGAACAAGATATTTTTATCCTGGTTCATTTGATCTCAAACTACTCCAGTCCACCCGTCAAGGTGATTTCGCCTCTCTCCAACGAGGTCTTAATCCACTATATTCAACTGAATATTACAATCTGCTTTAACAACTGCTAAAGCCTTCTTGATGCAAACCACAAACCGGTTTGTCAAGGAAACACTTTCTTACAAAGAAGAGAAATCTAGGTGTGTGAATATTTTCTACAAAACTGTTTATCACAACTGTGATATTACACAATTTAAGCTTATTGAAACTAGATTGCTAAAATACTGAGTAAAGAAATATGAAGCGTTTAGTAAACTGAGAGAAGGAAGATGATGATTAGCATTTAGGCGTGTAATGTGATGTAGAGCATTAGCCAATTCAATCTTCATTGTCTTGTTTATATAGCACTGAAATTGTTGAACGTTGGAGCAATAATCTTGATTCAATGCCAATAACAAACTTTCCTTATTAAGCAGATCTTGTCTGGAATGATGCCGTTGGTAATAATTCGCTTTGAATGCACAGTACCGTTGCTACTTAAAGCGTGTTCTGGCTTTGGCTCATTCTGACTCTGCTTAAATGCTGATGAACTATTGTTGTCTTTATCAGAGTGTTGAGCGCAGTTCTGTTCATCAAGCTTCAGCATACGCGTGAATTTTTCTTCTGATTCTGGTATTCTGATATAGCATCTTCTGATGCTGACGTTGATAACCAATATTCTGATGCTGATTAAGATGTACTTTTGCTGATACCTATCAGAGTTTCTGCAAAACAGAAGGTAATATTTTAGGTAGCAAATAGTTATTATATGAATCACATAATTAATATATCCTTTAATTTTGTTATCATTAAAACTTAAACTTAGGGTAGTAGATTCAAACTTTGTTCTAACAATCTCCCCCTTTTTGATGATGACAAAAACTAGATATTTTTAATTGAAAATAACGTGAAAAAGTATCAGAGATAACTAAATGATAAGATGTATCAGAGTAAGAGGTTATCAAAGATAAGGGATAAAGAGATATCAGAGTTGAGAGATACTCCCCCTGAATTTATTACTTCCCTTTTTAATTCCAAGAGTTCTTCAGGATCAGATCTTTATTGCCTTTCTTTGAACATCGGAATATCAGAGTTTTGACTATCAGAAGCTTTAGATCAGAATGTCAGAGCAGAGCTTCAGATCAGAGTATCAGAGCTTTGCTTCGGGTCAGAGTGTCAGAGCTTTAGTCTTCAGAATATCAGAGAGCATTCTTGTACCTGTAGACTTAAGAAAAAACAGAAAACATATTCAAGTATATCAGAGTTAGAATGTTTGAGATTTTCTGTCTTAGTAATCCGTTATTGAAAAATATCATTCTTGTTCTCCCCCTTTTTGTCAGCAATCAAAAAGTGTAAGTGATGTGCTAAAACATTTAGATCAGAAAAACTTGTCATATTAAAATAGTCAGAGCCAGACAAAACAGTACAGAAGATATGCAAAGAAAACATGAAAATGGCATGAATGAAAATCTAAGGTTGGGGAGGAAGGCGTGCGAACAGAGTCTCCAGCATTGCTTTAATCTGATCAGCAGTCTCATTCTGCTTGTGCACCATGCTGACTACTGTGTCTATCTTGCTATCCTGCACATCCATCCTTTCCTTCATCTGCTGGTCATTTTCATCCATCCTTTGCTGCAGACGGATATCATTCAGCTTCAGCTCTTCTAGAGTCTGCCTGTCCAAGGCAGCTTGAGAAACATCAGAAGCAGGGAGCTTCTGAGAGCTTTCTGCAACATCTTTAGCTTGACTGGCTTCATCTTGAATAGTCTGATCTTCTTCTGGCTGCACCTTTGAAGCTGGACGCTTCTCAGACCATGGCTCACTATCCAGAAGGAGCACGTCTTCTTTCAGCAGCTGACTTCCAACTTCATTCAGAAGCTTGCTGAAATTCTGTTGTGCTTGCTCATAGTTGATGTCTTGCAATTTTAGAGCTTCAGCACGTACCCAAATTCTGAATTGTGACCAGAGCTGGTCAGAGGCAGCTGGATCAATCATTCCAGGACAGACTTGCTTCAGAGAAGCAATCCACTGCTGCAAACCTGTTTCAAAATTCATAATACCAGAGCCAACATCTGGCTGTTTTGGTTTTGGAATGGCTATTTTATTTTTCAGATCAGCAAGACGGTCAAGGATTGTTAAATCTATGAAGGTCCTGCTGGGGTCTTCTGTGGTTTGCTTGGGAGCTGTTTGTTTGGGAGATGGAGTGGGAGAATCAGAAATAATGGTTGGACTGTTTGGGGTTTTGGGAGAGTATGGTGGTGTGGTTTCAAGCGAGGATGGCAGCTGGGAAATTGTTATTGTTGTTCCACATGGCAGCTGGATTGCCAGAGGTTGTGGCTCAGAGGATTGAGGAGAATGAGGTTCAGAAGGTGGAGGAGATGGAGTTTCAGAATGATGAAACTCAGGTTGAGGTGATGGTTGAGGTGATGGTGGATGAATTTCTGGTTGAGGAGAGGGAGAAGGAATTGCTGGTTGTGGAGAAGGAGGAGGAATTTCTGGTTGTTCAGGAATATGTGGTTCTTCTGGAATGGGTGAGAGAGGTTGTTCTGGTTGAGGATATGTGGCAATATCTGGTTCAGTGTTTGGATTATTGGGAAGGTTATCAGAAGCACGTTGATCAATGTCAGACAGAACTTTGTCAAGTGCTGATGTTGTTGAAATTGTCGGTTTGGGATGTTTGGTGCGGGGTGTTCTGAGTTGTAGTTCCTCAGAAGAGTCATCTTCTGGTTCGGCTTCATCTATTGTTGGGATGGGGATTGGGATTCTATGAGAAGCTGGAGTTGGGATTGATGTTGGAATAGCAGAAGAATTTAAAATAGAAGCAGCAGATAAATTACCTCTTTTCTTAGGTGTCTGCTGGGATGTTCCTTCTGAAGGGGCCTTCCTTTTCTTCGTCTTCTTCAGTGTAACTTCTGGTTGAGGTTGGTGCAGATCTTTGATATTCAGCTTGGGATCTGTACCATCAGCCTTGCACGCGTCTAGGTATCTGAGAACCACCACTGGTTTAGATTCTATCTCAGAAAATAAAGGAAAGTCACTCAGTGGGACTCTTCTGCTGGTGATGTCAGCAATAGGAGTAACGCTGAGTTCCTTTCTGATATTCTCTATTAACTTCATTTTCTTCAGATTCTTCGCGTTCAGAGGCTTGCCAACAGTTGGTTCAATGGTGCTTAACTCTTGAGCTTCTATCAGGTGCTCTATCAGCCTATTCTCAGTCAGAATATCTGATATTAACCTTCCAAAGGGTATCCAATCCCTCTTTGTTCTTTCTTCTTCCCTGGTCTCCTTCACGCTTGTTCTGAGGTGATTAAACAGAAGATGAGCCAAGTTGATTTTTACCTTCTGATTGATAAAATAGATCAGAAACTGCTGATCTATATTTATGTAATCAGGGGAACTAGTTGGCTTCCTATGATCAAAACACCC
This sequence comes from Vicia faba, assembly GCA_948472305.1. Classification (NCBI taxonomy): domain Eukaryota; kingdom Viridiplantae; phylum Streptophyta; class Magnoliopsida; order Fabales; family Fabaceae; genus Vicia; species Vicia faba. Next base: position 1,432,858,591 of record OX451741.1, on the reverse strand, counting down.
CAGAATTATCTTCGCCCAAACTCTGTGGTGATCCTTTAGATCTCTGGTCTTGCTGCTGGGCACCCCATGGGTGAAAATCCTTTCTGCTATGACACCCACGTCAGAGCATCTCTCAGCCATATCAATACAGTGGACGCCACCGCCACTGTAACCAATCAACTTTTCTATGTGATCCTCAGTGATCACAATTTTCTTTCCCATTATGTAGGAGGTGACTTGATGCGTTGAAGCAGTCGCATGAATCCAGAACTCCTTGACTAACATTGGGAATGTTGGTCCAACCAACCTGTCAAAATACCTTTCCCATTTCTGTGCCCTAACTTCTTCTGTCAAGTCAAAGCCATTCTCTTTCAGACTGCCAAAATCAATAATCAGTTCAGATAACACTTCAAGATTCTTCACTGGAGTAAGGAGTGTTCTGAATGGAACTTGGTACTGTTCAGAGGAAGCTTTCTTCTGAGAACCTGCAGAAGCACTGATGGAGGTTGCCATGTTCACACTTAGGGTTTTTCTGAGAAAACTGAGAAAAAGGGTTTAAGATTGAAAGAGATGAACACAGAGAGAATGCAGAAAATATTTGAGAGATAATGAGAAACTGTAAAAGATTAATGTGAGAATTTAACGTTCTTAAATAGATTTCAGAATATTTTGAAAGAGTAAACGTTTTCAAGAAAGAGAAATAAAATCATGATTACGTTTTAAAAAAATTATTACTTTCATTTAATGCTTGCTGATTTTGGGGGATTTGAGAAAGATACTTGAAACGGTTACCAGACATGTGTCTCAATGCACCCAATCAGCATTTTGCCTTCTCAGAAGCGTGCACGCGTTCTGCTTCATAGATTTGCTGATGATTGGATGACACTTGTTTGATTTAGTGATCAGCACGTCTATCCTTGAGCTGAAACGCTCAGATCTTTAAGACTAGCATCTGATACAATCTGCATGTTCTATCTTTCTGAAAAGAGATTGATCAGAAGTTCACAGTAAAACAAATACATTCTGAAGATAAATATATGGAATTAAAACATTTTCACTCTGGGCAGATTTTCATGCTGAGATGTTTCAGAATGAAATTGAACCTATCTTCAGAAAGGGGTTTAGTGAAGATATCAGCCCATTGATGGTCCGTATCTATAAATTTTAAGTTCAAAATTCCTTTCTGAATATAGTCCCTAATGAAGTGATGTTTTATTTCTATATGCTTAGCTCTAGAATGTAAAATGGGATTCTTACTTAAGCTAATAGCAGAAGTATTGTCACAGAGTATAGGGATGTTACTCTCAAAAATCTGGAAGTCTTCAAGCTGACTTTTCATCCAGAGCATTTGTGTGCTACATCCTGCTGCTGCTATGTACTCAGCTTCTGCTGTTGATAGCGCAATTGTGGATTGCCTTTTGTTGGACCAAGAGATCAGATTTTCTCCCAGAAACTGGCAGCTTCCAGAAGTACTTTTACGCTCTACTCTGTCTCCAGCAAAGTCAGCATCGCAGTAGCCTACTAAACTGTAATCACTAGATTTTCTATAAAATAAACCCAGATTAGTAGTACCTTTCAGATACTTGAAAATTCGCTTAACAACTGTTAAGTGAGATTCTCTAGGATCTGATTGGAATCTAGCACAAATACATACGCTGAATAATATATCAGGTCTTGAAGCTGTCAGATAAAGGAGAGAACCAATCATACCTCTGTAGACTTTCTGTTCTACATTTTTGCTTACCTCTTCTCTTTCCATAATACACGTGGGATGCATTGGAATCTTTGATGGCTTACATTCTGATAGGTCAAATTTCTTCAGAAGATCTCTGATGTATTTGCTCTGATGAATGTAAGTTCCCTCTGGAGTTTGATTGATCTGAATTCCTAGAAAGAATTTCAGTTCCCTCATGAGGCTCATCTCAAATTCTGCCTGCATACACTTAGCAAATTTTCTTCCAAGAGAAGGATTAGTAGAATAAAAAATAATATCATCAACATAAATTTGACAGACTAAGATGTCATTCTTAAATGATTTACAGAATAAGGTAGTGTCCACCTTCCCTCTGGTGAATTCATTTTCTAACAGAAAGTTACTTAGTCTTTCATACCAAGCTCTGGGAGCTTGTTTCAGACCATATAGTGACTTCTTTAGTTTGAAAACATGTTCTGGATGTTTTGTATTTTCAAAACCAGGGGGTTGGTGCACATAAACCTCTTCTTCTATATAACAATTTAAGAATGCACTTTTGACATCCATCTGATACAGAGTGATGCCTCTGTTAACAGCAAATGAAATTAAAAGTCTGATAGATTCTAACCTGGCGACTGGAGCAAAGGTTTCTGTATAGTCCATCCCCTCTTGCTGAATATAACCTTGTGCAACCAGTCGTGCTTTGTTTCTGATGACTTCACCTTGTTCATTTAGCTTGTTTCTGAAGACCCATCTTATTCCAATGACGTTGAATCCTTTTGGTCTGGGAACAAGATCCCATACGTCATTTCTGGTGAATTGATTCAGCTCTTCTTGCATTGCCAGAATCCAGTCATTATCCAGAAGTGCTTCATCAATAGAAGAAGGTTCAATCAGAGACACAAGTCCCATGAGGGTTTCTTCAGAGTTTCTGAAGCTTGCTCTTGTTCTGATTGGATCTTCCTTTCTTCCTAAGATAGTCTCTTCTGGGTGATCCAAGCTGCTCTGGGTAATCTCTTCTGTGGTTGATCAGCAGCTGTTGTAGGATTGCTAGCAGTGCTCCTTTCAGACGTTGAAGGAGTGTCTGTGTTGAGAGCTTCTGATGACTTGTCTTCAGAACCTGTAAATTCAATTTCCATACCTGCAAAAACTTCATTCTGCTTTGACTTTTCAGAGTCAAGCTTATCATCAAAACGAACACTGATTGATTCTTCCACAATCTGATTTTCTGTATTGTATACTCTGTACCCTCTTGAGCGTTCAGAGTATCCTAACATGATACACTTCTGTGCTTTAGAGTCAAACTTGTTCAAATAATTCTTTGTATTTAACATAAAACAGGTACATCCAAATGGATGAAAATATGAAATGTTGGGCTTTCTGTTCTTCCACAATTCATATGGAGTCTTTTCCAGAATAGGTCTTATTGAGATTCTATTCTGAATGTAGCACGCTGTGTTTATTGCCTCTGCCCAGAAGATCTTAGCAACGTTTGTCTCATTGATCATGGTTCTGGCCATTTCTTGCAATGTTCTGTTCTTTCGTTCTACAACTCCATTTTGTTGGGGAGTTCTAGGACAAGAGAAATCATGCAGAATGCCTCTGTCATTAAAGAATGACTCAAAATCTTTGTTTTCAAATTCTCCACCATGATCACTTCTGACTTTAACGATTCTAAGATCCTTTTCATTCTGAACTTGGTTACAGAAGGTAACAAACACAGAGTGTGACTCGTCCTTGTGTCTTAAGAACTTTACCCATGTCCATCTGCTATAGTCATCTACGATTACTAACCCATACTTCTTGCCACTGACTGAAGCAGTTTTAACTGGTCCAAATAAGTCAATGTGCAGAAGTTCTAATGGCTTAGAGGTAGAAACAACATTTTTAGATTTAAAAGAAGGTTTTGCAAGCTTGCCTTTCTGACATGCTTCACACAGAGCATCTGAATTGAACTTCAAATTAGGAAGTCCTCTGACCAGATTGAGTTTGTTAATCTGAGATATTCTTCTCATACTAACATGCCTCAATCTTCTGTGCCAGATCCACTGCTCGTTGTTAACAGACAGAAGGCACTTTACATTCTGACTTTTCAGTTCAGAAAGTTTGATTTTGTAAATGTTGTTTTTCCTCTTTCCATTAAACAGGATAGTCCCATCTTTCTGACTAACAACTTTACATGATTTTTGATTAAAGATTATATCATAACCGTTATCACTTAATTGACTTATGGATAACAGATTATGCATTAATCCATCTACTAGCAGAACATTATTAATAGAGGGAAGATTTCCATTACCTACAGTTCCAGAGGCAATTATCTTTCCCCTCTGATTGCCTCCAAAGCCAACGTGGCCTCCAGGCTTAAGTTCTAGGCTTTGGAACATATGCCTTCTTCCCGTCATGTGTCGCGGGAAGCCAGGGTCCAGGTACCATGACTGGTGTTTCTGATTTGCTGCTAAAGATATCTGCAACATGTATTATTTTATCCTTAGGTACCCAGATTTTCTTGGGTCCTGATTTGTTAGATTTACCAAAACTCTGGTTGAATTTTGGTTTCACAGAGTACTTACTGCTAGTGTATTTAATATCATGTGTGTGACCATACACAAAATGTGAATTCAGAGGAGTGTGTTTAATGGTTAAATCCATGACATTCTTTGGTGTAGGAACCTTACCTTGGTATCCTATTCCCTTCCTGCCGTTTCTGCTAACTCCATAGATCATTGAAGCCATTTTGCTTCTATCTATGCTTTTAGCAAGGAACTTCTGGAAACTGTGATCATACTCCTTGATGATCTCATCAGCGTTGCTGGGAGTTTCAGAAATTGGTTCCTTCTAAGAGTTTTGTAAAGTATTTTCTAATTTTGAAATTTTAATTCTCAGCTCAGAATTCTCCAATTTAAGACTCTCAGTCTTATTAGAGTCAGATTCAAGATTCCTTTTCAGGTTTCTGAATTTAACTCTAATCTGCTGATACCTTTCCAGGATTTCATTAAGGCTTTCAGCAAGTTCAGCCTTGGTAAAATTAACTGCAAAGTCAGGAAATACCTCTTCAGTATCTGATTCTGAGTCTGATTCAGAAGCTTCACTATCTTCTGAAATGTTGGCCATGAGAGCTATGTTGGCTCTCTCATCATCTGATTCTGAGTCAGCTTCAGACGAGTCAGAGTCATCCCATGTAGCCATGAGACTTTTCTTCTTTTCTCTTCCAAACTTCTTTTTGGGCTTTTCCCTCTGAAGCTTTGGGCAGTCACTCTTGTAGTGTCCTTGCTCATTGCACTCATAGCAGATGATGTCCTTGGTGTTTGGCTTTCTGCTACCTGAGGAGCCTTCAGATCTTCTGTATCCAGAAGAAGAATCTGTCCTTCTGTATCTGGAAGAAGACTCGTTCTGATCAGATCTTCTGGGATTCCTGAACTTCCTTTGCCTCTGCTTCCACAGTTGATTCACTCTTCTGGAGAGGAGGGAGAGTTCGTCTTCTTCTGATGAGGATCCATCAGATGTTTCTTCAACTGCCTGCAAAACTTTAGACTCAGATTTTTTGTTAGATTTTAATGCTAAAGGCTTACCTTGCTTCTGGGGTTCATCATCTTCTAGCTCTATCTCATGACTTCTGAGGGAGCTAATAAGTTCCTCCAGAGAAATTTTGTTGAGATCTTTTGCTAGCTTCAGAGCTGTAACCATTGGCCTCCACTGCTTGGGTAAGCTTCTGATGATTTTCTTGACGTGATCAGCAGTAGAGTAACCTTTGTCCAGAACCTTGAGACCAGCTACCAGAATCTGGAATCTTGAGAACATTGTTTCAATGGATTCACTTTCTTCCATTTTGAATGCCTCATACTTATGAATGAGCGCCAGAGCTTTAGTTTCTTTGACCTGAACGTTGCCCTCATGCGTCATTCTGAGTGAGTCAAACATGTTCTTTGCTGTGTCTCTGTTGGAGATTTTTTCATATTCAGCATACGAGATGGCGCTGAGAAGGATGGTTCTGGCCTTGTGGTGATTCTTGAAGTCACACTTTTGTTGGTCAGACATTGTTTTCCTATCAATCTTCTGACCGCTTGCATTCACAGGGTGCGTGTATCCATCTGTCACCATATCCCACAGATCAGCATCATGTGCCAGAAAGAAGCTTTCAATTCTGTCTTTCCAGTAATCAAAGTTTTCTCCATCAAAGACTGGAGGTTTCCCGCTGAATCTGTCTCTGTCCTCATGGTTGTCATTGCTGGTGTGAGAATAATTTCCTGCCATTGTGTTTTTCTGACGCTGGATCTTGTACTGACACGGTTAAGTGTTTTAGCTCAGAACCAGGCGCTCTGATGCCAATTGAAGAAGTGAAAAACACAAGAAGGGGGGGTTGAATTGTAAAAATGAAAATCAATGCAATGAACAAGATATTTTTATCCTGGTTCGTTTGATCTCAAACTACTGCAGTCCACCCGTCAAGGTGATTTCGCCTCTCTCCAACGAGGTCTTAATCCACTATATTCAACTGAATATTACAATCTGCTTTAACAACTGCTAAAGCCTTCTTGATGCAAACCACAAACCGGTTTGTCAAGGAAACACTTTCTTACAAAGAAGAGAAATCTAGGTGTGTGAATGTTTTCTACAAAACTGTTTATCACAACTGTGATATTACACAATTTAAGCTTATTGAAACTAGATTGCTAAAATACTGAGTAAAGAAATATGAAGCGTTTAGCAAACTGAGAGAAGGAAGATGATGATTAGATTTTAAGCGTGTAATATGATGTAGAGCATTAGCCAATTCAATCTTCATTGTCTTGTTTATATAGCACTGAAATTGTTGAACGTTGGAGCAATAATCTTGATTCAATGCCAATAACAAACTTTCCTTATTAAGCAGATCTTGTCTGGAATGATGTCGTTGGTAATAATTCGCTTTGAATGCACAGTATCGTTGCTACTTAAAGCGTGTCCTGGCTTTGCCTCATTCTGACTCTGCTTAAGTGCTGATGAACTGTTGTTGTCTTTATCAGAGTGTTGAGCGCAGTTCTGTTCATCAAGCTTCAGCATACGCGTGAATTGTTCTTTTGATTCTGGTATTCTGATATAGCATCTTCTGATGCTGACGTTGATAACCAATATTCTGATGCTGATTAAGATGTACTTTTGCTGATACCTATCAGAGTTTCTGCAAAACAGAAGGTAATATTTTAGGTAGCAAATAGTTCTTATATGAATCACATAATTAATATATCCTTTCATTTTGTTATCATCAAAACTTAAACTTAGGGTAGTAGATTCAAACTTTGTTCTAACACAAATCACCTTCGAGCATTTCCCGCGAGAAGAGAATCAACTTGCAGATGCTCTGGCAACAATGTCTTCCATGTTTAAACTCAACTGGGATAATGAGGCTCCCCAAATCACCATCGAGCGAATGGATGAACCTGCACATTGTCATGAGATTAATACCGAAGAAATAGTGGAACAACCTTGGTTCCACGAAATCAAAAGGTATCTCCAGACTAGAGAATATCCCGAAGGAGCTTCCGTAAATGACAAGAAGTTCCTAAGGAAATTTGCTGCCAAGTTCTTCCTGAGCAATGGCTTCCTCTATAAACGCATCCATGATTGTGTTTTACTCCGATGTGTAGACAAAGCTGAAGCAGAGTTAATCATGACAGAGATACACAGCGGTCCATTTGGCACCCACTTGAGCGGGCATACAATGGCCAAGAAGATTCTAAGGCAGGCTATTACTGGTCTACCATGGAAGCAGATTGCCATCAACATTCCCGTACTTGCCACAAATGTCAAGTCTATGCTGACAAGATTCATATTCCTCCGGTTCCTCTCAACGTTCTGACAGCTCCTTGGCCATTCGCAATGTGGGGCATTGACATGATTGGAGAGATCAAGCCCACATCATCTAATGGACATCGCTTCATCCTGGTCGCCATCGATTATTTCACCAAATGGGTCGAAGCAGCTTCCTTCGCCTCTGTTACAAAGAATGTGGTTGCCTGCTTCATCAAGCAAAAACTCATATGCCGGTATGGTGTTCCCGACAGGATCATCATAGACAACGGTACAAATCTGAATAATACTATAATCACCGCTCTATGCGAACAGTTCAAGATTTATCATCACAATTCATCTCCCTATCAGCCGAAGATGAACGGTGATGTTGAAGCTGCGAACAAAAACATTAAGAAGATCATTCAGAAAATGATAGTCACTTACAAGGACTGGCATGAGATATTACTGTTTGCCCTGCATGGATACCGTACCACGGCACGTACTTCAACAGGGGCAACCCCATTTTCTTTGGTATATGGCATGGAAGTTGTCTTACCCATGGAAGTTCAGATTCCTTCTTTAAGGATTATGAAGGACGCTGGTTTGAATGAAGACGATTGGATTCAGACCCGACTTGACCAACTCAATTTGATCGACAAGAAGCGACTCGCTACTGTTTGCCATGGTCAAACGTATCAAAAACGGATGATCAAGGCTTTCAACAAGAAAGTCAGACGTCAGGTATATCAAGTCGGAGATCTCGTAATCAAGCGGATTATCTTGCCGCAAAGCGATCCCAGGGGCAAATGGACTCCTACATACGAAGGACCATTTGTGATCAAGAGCATATTTTCTGGTGGTGCAATGATTCTGACCACCATGGACGGCAACGATTTGCCACACCCTGCGAACGCAGACATAGTCAAAAGATACTACGCATAAAGTCACCCGACAAGTCGAAAACCCGAAAGGGCGGCTTGGGCAAAAATGGGCATCCCGGTGAACCGAAAACCCGAAAAGGCGGTTCAGGAAAAAATTAGGGATAAAACAAAAAAAATCTGTACACCCGGCAAGTCGAAAACCCGAAAGGGCGGCTTGGGCAAAAAGGGGTTTCCCAGTGGATTGAAAACCCGAAAGGGAGATCCAGGCAAAAGTTAGGGAATTAAAGTGTATGATTATGTCTCGTCGGATCACTTTAAAGAACAATCTCTTCATCAACCAGCTCTGAGCTTCTAATCAATCCAGTCATCAGCGTATAAAGCATTTGAATGGACAAGATATTCAGAGTTGTGAAGGCTATAACATAATGGGATCCCATAGAATTGTTGCACATAGCCATCTTTCTTTTGTAAAAAAATTTCAATTCTTTACGACAACATCCTCTTACTAGGGTGTATGTCTCCTTTGTACAAAAATACTCATAAAAAGTTAATACAAATACTTTTTCCAAATACAGAAGTTTGCTTTGTCTTCTTTTTGCTTTTCTACACTTATGTTTTAGTTTGAGAAACGTCCAATGTTTTGTTAAATAGGCATATGCATTTGAACATAATCATTCCCTTACAAATCAAGAAAGATGATTGCTGATAGGGTGAAGGTACATATAGATATCTTGATACCCTTTCATAAGAAATTCCCCGCAGATTTAAACTCCAAACTCCTCGACAAAGTCAAAATCCAGAACTTAATTCCCCAAACAGAGTTAAACTTCAGGATCCTCGGCAGAAAAAGCTTTCTCAAAACTGATTTCCCCAGCCAGAGAGCCTTCCAGAACTCAATTCCCCTCAAAGTTAAGTTTCAGTATCCCCAGTGGAGCCTTAAAATCTGAAAATACTATCCCCAGCAAAGTCAAAGTTGTTAAACCCCAGCAGAGCTAAAACTTCCAATTGTCAATCCCCAGCGGAACCAGACTAGTGAACCTTCTCCCCACAGAGATACTTCCCGTCAGATTGAAGATTCCCAATTTTACTCCTCCAGCATGAGCCTCCCAGGTTCTGGACTCCCCAGTAGAGATCTTCAGAATTCTCACTTCCCACAGGTCACCAAGGATTTTCTATCCCCAACAGTGGTCCTAAGGTCCCTCTAACAACTAAAGATCTTTCTCCCCAAGCAATCAGCAGTCAGCAAGAGTTCTCACCCTCAGTAATCAAAGGATTTTCAAGCCCCAACTTCGGTTATGGGTTTATTTCCCCAACATTGGTCAAGGATTTATTCTCCAAAGCAGATTATGTTTCAAATTGACCGGTCGTTCAAAATTCCTTCATCACCTGTTGGAAGTTACGATCATCAAAGATCAATTTCTCACAAAATTCAAGTTATGAAGCCCGTATTTAACCGGATAGTATCTTGATCTCTACAGCATATTGTGAAGCCCGGGGTACGACCGGATGACAATGCCAGATTACCGCCAAGCCTGGATTACGACCAGATAAGTGGTATCCCTAAAAGCAAGCTATGAAGCCCGGACTCGACCGAATATTAGTTTAATCCCTAGCAAGCTATTGTGAAGCCTGGATTACGACCAGATGACAATATAAGTTTCTGTGAAGCCTGGATTACGACCAGACAACATTCAAGAATACTATGAAGCCTGGAGTCGACCAGATAGTGGTATATCTTCAACACAAGCCGTGAAGCTCGGATTTGACCGGATAACAGCTTAACAAGCTATTGTGAAGCCTGGATTATGACCAGATGACAATACAAGTTTCTGTGAAGCCTGGATTATGACCAGACAGCAGTCAAGAATACTACAAAGCCTGGAGTTGACCAGATAGTGGTATATCTTCAACACAAGCCGTGAAGCCCGGATTTGACCGGATAACAGCTTAACAAGCTATTGTGAAGCCTGGATTACGACCAGATGACAATTCAAGTTTCTGTGAAGCCTGGATTACGACCAGACAACAGTCAAGAATACTATGAAGCCTGGAGTCGACCAGATAGTGGTATATCTTCAACACAAGTCGTGAAGCCCGGATTTGACCGGATAACAGCTTAACAAGTTATTGCAAAGCCTGGATTACGACCAAATGACAATACAAGTTTCTGTGAAAGCCTGGAGATCGACCGGATAACAGTTAACCTTTAACAGAATGAAGACTCTCGCCCTGGAAACCCCAGTAGATTGGCATACAACCCAAGCTCCTGATTCCCCAATAGTGGTCCCGGGACTCCTCATTTTCAACGATCAAAAAGATTCTTGCAATCCCCTGCAGCAGTCAAGGATTCATTTTCCCCGGCAGCAGTCAAGATTCTTTTATCTCCGGCTATCCAGGATTCATCTATCCTCAGCAAGACAGCTCATCAGCTTACATGCGCATTCATTACATTCATATCATAAACATTGATATAACATACATTGCATCATACATTTCATGCAACATAACTTTGTGTTTCAGCTAATATTTTACCATTTTCAGGATAAGATTAATAAGCTTTAACTTCAACTTTTGAATCAAGTTCACGGACGCTTCCCAACATGGATGCTGATCTATTGCTTGTTCATCTCCAAGACCTCTGAAAACAGTTTACGGGTTCTCCAGACACGGATGTTAACCTATCGCTTGTTCAGATTCTTCAACTTCTGAAAACAGTTTACGGATTCTCCAGACACGGATGTTAATCTATCGCTTGTTCAGATTCAACTTTTGAAAACAGTTTACGCATTCTCCAGACACGGGTGTTAATCTATCGCTTATTCAGACTCAACTTCTGAAAACGGTTTACGGATGCTTCCAGATACGGACGTCAATCTATTACTTATTCAGACCCTCAGTTCAGAGATGTTCCAAAACATGGATACCTTTCTGATACTCGTCCACTCACCAATGACATACGGTTCAACAAACATTTCCAGATGGCATCTCTAAGTCCATCCTCCTACCAACAACTTCCAGATGGCATCTCTAAGCCCATCCCCCGACAAGATTCTATCACATCCCTAGATGGCATCTCTAAGCCCATCACCAAATGGCATCTTTAAGCCCATTCCCTCTACCATCACATCACCGAGTGCAAATTTTTTGGGCACTCTAGTGTCCAATCTCCTTTTACCCTCGAGCTGCGAAAGGCAAACCTGCCAATCTAACTCTTCAGGTGCAAGAAGATTGAACAGGGGCAACTGTTGTACCCCAAAATTTTCCCTCTCATTTCATCAATATTTTCTCACCACAAGACCCTTGGAACTCAAGATCAAGTTAGGGTTTGCTCTGCTCAAGACTCCTCTTTACACTATTGACCCAAATTAGGGTTTGAGTTTGCACAAAGATGTTTTGACCTAAAATGCCCAAAGTGACTTTCATGCTTCATGTTGGACTCACAAGTTTATCCATAGCAAGTTTCAAGCCTTGATTCCAATCTTTGCCCAGTCAATTGGACAGTTGACCTAGAAATCAGCTGTATTGGGGAAAAAGTCAATTGTGGCCAATTGATAGTCAAACCTCATGAAATTTGACCCACATCAACATTATGAACTCATATGAACCATTTGGTCAAGTTTGGATCACAATTCCCCAAGAAATTTAATCAGATCACCAAAAGGGCAAAATGGTCATTTTTAGGGTTTTGACTGCACAAAGGCAATTTTTGACTGTTTGACCTAACCAATGGCAAACCAAGCTCACATATGGACTCAAGAACTCAATGGCATTGTCTTGATCCATTCAACAAGTTCAAAAGATCCCAAATGCACAAGATTGACAGATGAATTTTCCAGTCAACTGATCAAAATTTGACTGTATACTGAAAAGTCAAACTTTGACTTTTTGGTCAAAATCAAGTGCCAATATTCATTTTTCATCAAGACATGCCAAATTATGAAACTTGTTCATCGAGAAACCCAAAATTGCAAATTAGGGTTTAAAATGAGAAAATTTCATAACTTAGAATTTTTCTAAGTTATGAAACTTCCTTATTTTTTCCTAACTTTGCCCCACTTTTTCATCAAGATACAATTGGATTCAAGCAAAACTCAAAACATAAAAGTTGTAGTCCATTGCAAAATCTACAACTTTTATTCATAAAGTTTCCTCAAAAGAAGCTTGTAGCTCAAGTTATGATTTTTGGAACAAGGGTGCAAAACATTCTTAACTTAGAAAAATTTTGACCTATTCTAGGCAGGATTTTTGTCCAACTTCATGGCCACTTTTCGCATGCTTCCACTTAGAGTTTCAATTTGCATTACAAATATGGATTTTAGTATACATTCCAAGCTTTCCAAATTATCAAAGAACTCATCAAACACCCTTGTGGTTAGGGAGAATCGAATTGGCAAAGTTGGGCAAAAGTCACTTTTGTTCATAACCAAATACATGTTTATACATTGGCATTTTTCAAGTCAGCTTGTACAAGCTAGATTACAGGCCTCTAATCCTCTTCACACTCAATAACTAAATTCCAAACCATTGTGTGCAAGAATTATTTTTATCATTTGGTCATTACATGCAAGATTAATCCATAAATGGAAAAAGCATATTTGCCATTTTGATAAAGAAGTGCTTTATGTCAAATTCACAATCCAAGAGGTACAAGCAAAATCTCTGAGGCACAAGTTTGTGGACAAATCCCACTGATCAAGAGAGAGTGTTGCAGCATGCTTGAGGGACCTGCATTGGCCTATAACCCAACTTGACTATCTTTGCTTACTTGAGAAGAAACTTGGCAAACTCATAACAGGGTCTCATTCCTGAAAACATCAACTAAAGCAAACTTTGTAGACACTTTCCATACACAAAACTAAGCCTAAAGCACGACCAAACTACTCTTGATACCTCCTCATTCATCAAAACACCATTTTTCTGCAAGAAACAGGGCATTCCTGCAGTTTGACTTGGCCAGCATCATTCACTCGTGCGTTTTTGCCCAAACAAGTTCCAATACACTCCATACCATCCATTGAAGCTATCCCAAGCCTTAGATACAAGCTGTAACATCCATAGCCAAGTTTGCCATTTTCACTTTTCAGTTTTGCAGGTTGACTTCCATAGCTTGATTCAGAGAGATTCAAAGCAAGCTAAGCATAGGGGAAGCATCCTTGGACTTCAGGCAAGCTGTACCAAAGTTCAAACTCCATTGAAGATACCTCCATTGATGTACACGACTCAAGCTGAACAGGTAAAAATATGAACTTCTATCTCTCTATCCATGCATAGTTAGGCTTAAGTTTGTGAAGAAAGCATGTCCTACTCATAGCCCTGAAGCCATCCATGTAGTTACTTTCATTTATATTGTGTGTGCTATGAGAATTTTGGACCTGAAAATGGAAGAAAACTTAGGTCAGAAATTGGGGATGGAGAAATTCCGCCTCGTTTCTGAGAGTTAGAACAACTTTTTTATATGTTTGAAATCGTGACTTGATGCTCTACATTATTGATGTTGTAAGTTTTTGTTAAAAGTCAAAGAATCAGAAGTTAGTAGGATGAGCAAGGAACGCGCGTTTTTTGTTTCAAACAGAAGATGGAGGAAGAAGATGATGTCTTAGGCTGGGCCTGAGCTATCCTTGCTTTTTGCACCTCTTTTCTCATTTTGCACCCCTCTGGCCCATTGTGTGATATTTTATTTATTTTTGATATTTTATTTTTTCTTCTGACTTATTATTTTTTGTCAAAACATAAAAAACAATAAAAATATTTTTTCACCCATTTTTGCATTTTTTGGCATTTTTTTGTTTTATTTAAGCATATATATATATATATATATATATATATATATATATATATATATATATATATATATATATATATATATATATATATATATATATATATATATATATATATATATATATATATATATATATATATATATATATATAAACAAACATATTTCTTTTGATCCAAAATATTAAACAAAAATACAAAATACATTTTTTAAGTTATTATTTTTTATTTACATTTTGAAAACATTTTCTAAAAATATATACTTTTTTTGTAAATAATTATTATTTTTTTATTTTTGCATATATTTAGTATATTTAACATATAATATAAATACTTATACATATTTTATTAAATATTTAGGATAAAAAAATATATAAACAATACCTTTTTATTTTTATTAATATTTGACATCAAAAATACTTTTTACAATATACTTCTCTTTTATTTATTTTTTGTATAAATAAATATATAAATATTGTATATAATTCGTAAATAATTGCTATTTTATTAAAAATTAGGGTTTTGCCCTAAAACCATAAAAATACTCCAAAATTGATCTTTTTATTTTTGTTTATATTTCACATTGAAAAATACTTTCTCATACATAAAAAATCATTTTTGTGCATAATACATTTTGCATTTTACATTTGTGTAAATATTGTACAATTTATTATTTTGTCTATTCAATATGGATGTAATAGTTTAGATTTAAATTTCTTGCTAAATATCCCCCATTCAAACATTTGTACCCCCATCCCCATAATCATGTTGTAATAATCTAGGACTTTAAAATTCCGCATTTAAAAGCTTTCTAATTATGCCATGATAGACCTAAGGTTTGTATGCAAAAATCAAATAACAAATAGCTTGACCTAATTCAAAGACAAAAAGCATGAAAATGGACAACACCAATCACACTTGCACCCTTAGGGTTCCTCCACTTGTTACCTTCAAAATGGGCCATGCTTGCATGTTGAGTTTCTTTGGCAAAACAAAACAAATCAAATGATCATAGTCCCTCGATGACGCTTTCGAAGTTGCCTAAACAAAATGATCATAGTCCCTCAAGCAAATTGCCAAAGACGCTTGGCACCATTGCATTCATGGTCTAAACGATGACCCGCGCCCGTCCCGTTAACATCCTAACACAAGATTGTCCACCAAATACAATGGTGGAACTATATTGTTAAAAGGGTTAAAACATAGGAAAAATCTTTGAGTAAATTTAGGGGTAGACAACTCTTAGTTACTTGATCAAACTTGAAAAACACACTTCACAAACACAACTTTCAAAACCTTGAAACATCTTTTCAAAAAGACAAACACCTTTTGTAAAACATTCGAGTAAAGAATTGTTACAAGGGTTGCCTAGATAAGGCATCTTTTTCAAAACATTTTCAAAACCACACACACAAAGTATCATTTCAAACAATTGAAAAGCAAAGGCAAGTGATCTAAGCAAGTAACTAAGAGCCCATGGATAACCATGGATAGAAAGGGTGCTAATACCTTCCCTTTCTATAATCTACTCCCCGAACCCAAGAAAACATCTCAAAGGTTTTTGCTGTGCTTTTTAACCTTTCCTTAGGATAAAATAAAAAGTCGGTGGCGACTCTTGCTAAACCGAAACATTTACGAAAACAAACGCAAAACCTCAAGTCAGTTCTCCCACCGTATCACAGCTAAGAATCCAACGTTGAATTGCTTCATGACTTCTGCTTTAATCTTTTCTGACATATCAGGCCTCATGCAGCGAACCTTTTGCTTTACTGGCGGACAATCCTCTCTTGTAGGCAGACGATGTACCACAATATATGTATCAAGTCCCGACATGTCTTCATATGACCAAGCAAAGACTTCAACATAATCGTGTAACAACTGAATCAGACGCTCCTTAACCCTAGCTTCCATATTGGCACCCGCTTTGACCTCCTTTCTATCCTCTTCGGTACCCAGGTTGATTGTATCCACGGGTTCCTCGTGGGGCTGAATGGTTCTCTCTTCTTGCTGTAGCAATCTGGCAAGTTCCCCTGGTGCTTCACAATCTTCCTCATCTTCGTCTTCGGCTTGGTAGATCAGATTCTCAGAGTCACAAAAGGCCATAGCAGTATCGTTACCCATGGGATCCCGAATGGATGTATACCTGCATTGTGAGTGTGGGTGTGTGTAAGGGTATAGCTATCTTTGAAAGAAAGTAAAATGTAAAAGAAAAAACAATGAGCACGAAAGTTTGTATGCGAAAAACGTTCATGATTCATTGATGTCATATGAAGATGAAATAATAACCCTTACAAATGGACCATTGTGCCTCGAGTAAGACACAAGGTTTTAAGAGTGCAAATTGTTTTAAATATTACAGATCCAACAAAATTTAAAGACAAATTACTGAGGGATGAAAGTGATCGGGACAAAGTCTATAGCCTCCCAATTGTTGAGCTCTCCATTGACAGTAGGGAAGATCCATTCCTCCAGGTTGCAACCATCTTCACAATCTTCTGTTGTGTTGACTTCATGGTTGCTGATCTTCAAGGGTGGCCCTCCAGCATGGGCACGTTGTACAGCCTTTTGAGCACTTGAAGTTAAACCTAGGCCAAATTTGTCAGACTTATATGGGATATCTGGGAGTTGTCCCCAGATAGTGCATCCTCCTTCTTCTACCACTGCTCTGGCATCCTTTAGTGACGACATCCGGAGTGGAGGCCTGGTAATCTTGGGAACAGCCTTAGTCAATGCCACCTCTTGAGGGACCTCTTCAAAGTGTTGAAATGGAGTTTCAATGAATTCACCATCCAATTCCACATATCTGAAGGAATTGAGATGGTTTATCATGTATTCTTCCTCTCCATGAACGGTGATAATCTTCCCTTGAACTGAATACTTCAGCATTTGGTGCAACGTAGAAGTAACAGCGCCAGCGTTATGGATCCATGGCCGGCCTAGCAGGCAGGATTGTAAAGTGCGGATGTCCATTACATAAAAGGTTGAATTGAAAGTTTGGGTTCCAACCTTTATGGGGTATATCCACTTCCTCGTGCACCATCCTCTTCGAGCCGTCAAAATCCCTTACTACTATGTTGCTTGGCTTTAATGTCAGTCCCTCACAGTCAAGTCTATCAAGAGCCTTTTTGGGTAATACATTCAAAGATGAGCCTGTGTCCACTAAAACATGGGCCAGAGTTGTGCCCCTACATTCCACAGAGACATGTAATGCCTCATTATGCTTTCTTCCTGTTGTACCCCAAAATTTGCCCTCTCATTTGTCAAGTATTTGCTCATAAGATATTCTACGACGTCAAGTTTGCAGCACTGATACATCAATTTAGGCTTGAAATTGGCACAAGGGCAAAATGGTAAATTGCATACTGGAAAGTCAAACTTTGAATTTTTGGTCAACATTAAGTTTCAAATATCACAATTCATCAAGACATTTAAGAATATCAAGCTTAATCATCAAGAAGTCAAGAAAGTCAAAAGTCAACTTAAAAAGTCAAGATTTCCAAGACTTAGAAATTTTCTAAGTGTTTTTATACATGATAATTTCATCACTTCATGCCATTCTTTCACCAAGATGCAAGACGGTTCAAGGGAAACTTTCAACATAAAAGTTGTAGATTTCCATGATATCTACAACATTTCTTTACACAACTTCTCCTAAATATGCTTGGATCTCACGTTATAAATTCATGAAATCATGACATTTTCATTTAACACTTAGAGAAATTTTCAACAGATTTTGTGCAGGATTTTATCCCAACTTCTTGGCATTTTTTCACATAGTTCCAAGATGATTTTATAAAAATGGCCAACATGAAAGTTATAGAGGGTGTTTCAAGCTTTCCAAATCCAAGAGCATGAATTTATCATACTTGATCTAGGAGATTCAAGGGCATGAAGTTGGGCATCCACCCTTGATTTGCAACTCATTATATTGAAGAACACACAACAAAACCCTTATGCTATGCTGCATAATCTTACTTTTCAGGCCTTATGACTTGCAAATCTTTACATAATTTAATGTTTACACAAGAGCTTGAGCTATTACCCAAGTGTTTGAGCCATTGTCCAAAAGATCTTTCCATTTATGGCATAAAGGCACCATTGCTATTCTTGAAAAGCAAGCTTTTCGTACAAAGTTTGTCTTGAGCCCATACCTTGCTTGATTCTGATTTCACTCCACCATAAAACATGGAAATTAACCCCTCTAAACCAGCAACTTTGGTACTTCATCTTGGGACCATGGAGTACTTGACATAGTTTGATACTTACATCCCAACCAAACCATAACATGTTGTCTTGCAAACTTAGTCAGCTAATATGCACAAACCTCTTGCCTATATATAGAAGAAGCATTTGCAAGAGAAGGAGGTTGGAAAAAGGTTAGAACAAGTCAGAAAAAATAGAAAGAAAACCAGAAATCTTGTTGTAAACTAACCATCAAAAGCCATAACAGTCTACAAAACTTCCACTCTTGAGTTTTAAAGTCCAAACTTTTGAACCTCTCATACCTTGCAAATTCTGTCCAACCATCTAAACACTCCACATACATCATATAGAAATTGTTCAAACACAAGAAAAACTTTTGTAACATTACTATCATCACTTCCCAAGTTCAATAACAACTCATACAGCAGCTCAAACTCAAAGCACAAATTTCAGTTTCAAGGTAAGTTTTCTTGGCTTTAAACTCTTCATTTCAATCATCATCATTTGGTTCATTTTTTAGGCTAAAATGCAGTGACCTTTGATGAAAAGGTTTGTAAAAAATCATGAACAATTTCCAAGATTGAGTGAGAAGTTTTCCATGAAATAGTATCATGAACAGGCAGATGTAAGGCAGCTGTTTTTCAAAATCATACAGTGTGCAATCGATTGCACAACCATGTGTTTACAGTGATTTCTGGTAAACAACCGCTAGTCCTCCAAACTATCAAATAATCTTAATGACTGTTATTTAATCTCTCTGGTAACTTGCAGGATCGACTAGATTGATCCTAAGATGTATTGGTCATTTGGATAATTCTCATTATAGAACTGATATTCATGGTTGGTATTTAGAATGTTGTGTAGGTGTTTAACTTACTTCGATTAATCTATTAAAGATCTAAAGGCGTGATCAAGTAAATGCGCGCGAAACTAAATTGCATGAATAAAGTTCAATTGTAAAGACATGTAAAAACTGCATAAAAGACAAGTAAATGACTTCGAAGCATAAAAACATGTAATGTAAAAGCGTTTCTGGAATGTAAAAGATTCGAAATATGAAGAAAGCGTTTAAATGCAAGAAATCAGTAAAATGACTTTGAATGAAAAAGGTATTCGAATGATAAAAGCATGAAGATAAAGGCATGAAATATACAAAAGTTTCTGAAATGTAACAGATTTGAAATGGAAAGAAAAAATTTAAATGTAAGACATCAGTAAAAAGGCTTCGAATGAAAATATTTTAATGTAAAGGCTTTTGAATGATATTGACATGAAGATAGAGGAAAAGAAACTAGAAATGATAAAGAGTTTTATTGAATCATAAATACTTGGTGTTATCATACATACTTGTTCGTGCATTCGTTTCCCTAGCCATGTGGTATTTTGAATGGTTACTGAATTTTTGTACAATAGATATGACACACGAAATCCTAATGCTAAGACTTCTATTTATACTACTTCGACCATAACGGTCTTACTATAAGATTCTGCCACGTTCAGAACATGCAAAGCAATGCCCCTCTCTAGCTTCCACGCGTCTTCGAATGCTCCAGCGCATATATTTTAAATTTCGAACATCCCGCTTGCGTTTGAATTTCAAATGTTTTGGCACTCTTCGTTTCGAACTTATTTCTTGGGCACAACCTTGCTACCATTTCGAGACTTCTTTGAATACATCCCCATAACTGTCACTTGAAGCTCAGAGTTTTGACATGCTCATTCGAAGCACTGCTTCTACCATTTCGAAACATAACATCTTGCTTTATTCCAATCGAAACATCCAACTTGCTTCACTTCGAACAATATCATCAAAATCTTCAGCCAACAAAATGCCCCTTTAAAATATGTATTTCGATTCCTTTGAGAAATACTTATTTTAAACATATACACAAGATTTTGATGCGACCTTTGAATCATTGTAACATTTATTGCATATGACTCCAGTCACGTCAATCATGACGCTTTTCAGATTCCTTAACCGCCTTGAACCATTTCACAGCATGGTGTGGTTACAAAACAATGATTATTATTTAATCACGCCTATTACCAATATCAACTTTACGCCACCTCCTTCTCAAACCAACCCACGATTACCACGTATCACAATCTTACTCAGTGGATGTTTAAACTTCCACACTATAAAAACCCATCAACTTAGTCTTTTATTTTTTCTTCCCACACTCTGAATCTTTTCTTCCTCTCTTCTCACCGAAACCCTAAAACTTCCAACACTCTTCAAACAATGTCTTCTTCAACTTCATCTCAACTAAAAAAAGCTTCCAAAAAGAAAGGAAAGAACACAGGAACCATAATGGAAATCAAGGTTGGCACCTATCAAGGTCAGTCTGTTCTTATTCCCCAGATGATCTCCAAAGAGAAGGAAATGCTTTACGCATCTCAGGTACTAATTCCTACTAACGCCGCTGGAAAGAGGTTAGCTTTAATGGGCCCTCTTACAGTCTTTGAAATCTTAAAAGATACCAGAAAAATTTTCCCTGTTTGTTATAATTTTAAACCTTTGTTTAATAAAATGGATACCCCTAAGACAGGGGAGTCTTCTGATTTGACCACCGTGGAAAATCCAATCATTCCCCCTAAGGACCCTTTTGTGCTAGATTATGTGAAGAGTAACTTCAAACCATTTCGATCTTGCCCCACCTCTGACACAGCCTACCACAACTGGTTTACTAAAGTAGAAGCCAAGAAATCCCAGCAATGGGAAGAATTAGGCATTTACAACTTGATTAAACTATCGAAACCAGGCTTTACCTATAGCCACCCATTATTATTCGCGTCCTTATATTTCTGGGACAGTACTTACAATACCTTCCATCTCCCTGGTGGAATGATTACACCCACCTTTTTTGACATAGCAGCCATTACTGGGTTATCACCAATAGGAGACACCTACATTCCTGACAATGAAGAGCATTCGAGTATTATTGACTTCGAAGTCAAGCTAGCCAGCTTTTCAAAGTTCATCAGCCACTATCACACTGAAGGAGACAGTGTGTCAGATGTGGAACACATTGCTTTCCTTACCTTATGGTTATCAAGGTATGTCTTTTGCAGCAGGTCCCTACAGGTAGCCAACAGGTTTATTCCTCTAGCTAGAGATTTACATGAGAATCGGAGGGTGTGTTTAAGCGAACTGCTACTTGTTGATCTTTACGAAAGTCTAAGATTAGTTGTTTCGAGTTTGAAATCCCACACCTCCAAAATCATCCTGCTAGTTGGCCCCTTCTGGTTACTCCAGTTATGGCTCAATGCCATGTTTGAACCTTCACTATCAACTGCCAACACTATTGTTGAACAGGATCCAGAAATAGCAGATAGAATCATCGAAGGCACTAGGCTGCGAAGACTTACCCCAAACGATGATAAGGATGACTTCAAAGTTCTCTTCTCCAAATACATAATGATCTTCTCCAAGAGACACAAATTCGAAGAGACCATGGCGCCCTTTGCCTCAAGGACTCATGGGCCATCGTGGTTCACCATGGCTCTCTCAGAAGCAATCAAAAGCAAAGAAATTCAAGATGTATGGAAAGCCTTTTTGCTTCCCAGATTAATCTCCTCACGAATTACTCCTGCTAAGAATCAAATCTTCCTTTTTGCTTATCAACCCAACTTCGTTTCGAGACAATTTGGCTTGTGCCAACTAATCCCTGAACCCCTATTCCAAACAGAAAGTGCCATCACCTCTGGGCGAACCTTCAAGGCAAGAGAAGCCAAACTACAACAGGAACAATACCAAGGCTTCGCCCACTTTGAACTGATATCTTTCGAACCTACACATCTCACAATAAAGGGTTTTCTGGAATGGTGGACAAAGTTCTATCAGTCTTATATGTTCGATACCCTCACTATTCAACAGAAACTAACTGATTCGTTTGATGTGCAGGTACAATCCAAGAAATGTATGTTCACTCATGCCAAAGAGATTAGGGCTTTTCAAAATTATTTCGAAACTACTTATGATCCCACACACTTGGAATCCACTGTGCATCAAGCGGCTGAGACCTTGAAGGAAAAATTCAAAGAAAAAATTTCTAAGTTAAAACTTCCTTCAGGGTTGTCACCTGAGGATAGGTATAGGTTGGCATTCGAAATGCATCCACCTAAATTTCCTAGATTGCCTACCTCAGAACTGGCTCTGGCTTGGTTTCCTCCATACTCTTGGTGGTTCACTTGCAAAGAAATGTTCAAATATCTTCAAAAGAAACCAAAGCCATCTGAGACTGTGACATGGGCTCGACATTGGCTCCACGATTTCCCAGGACATCTTCGCTATGACCTTTCTGCCGTGTCGATTAAATCTGATCAAGGCGCAGGTGCGAATGCTTGGGAAAATCCCAAATGTTTCTCACTTTCTACATTTTTAACTTTTGCCTTAATTGTTTCAATTTTCAGCCATCAGGATAAAGACTGCTGCTTCAAAGTCAAAAGAGGGAAGCGCCTCTCAGGCATCTGTCGAAACCATTGATAATGTGACTCTATCCAAACCAACAACAACTGTTGCAACAACAACAACACCAGTAATAACTACTGCTCCAACTCCACAGGTAATCACTTAGCCTTGATGTTTCGAATACACTAATGTTTCATGATATGTATCTAACTTATTGTTTAAATCTTTTCAGACTAACAAACTCCCGCCAACCACTCCAAAGAAAAGAAAAACAAACACTACTGGGAAGGATCCCAATGCTGGAGGGAATTCACCAGTTGCTTCGAAGAAGAAGCAGAAGAAGGAAATTTCCAAAAGTGTTGTACCAACTAGTGTCTCTGGACTCGATTCCAGAGATGCTGCTCCCTCAACTAAATCCAAAAATCCACCTTCGACCTCCAACGTAATGTTGGAACGTATAGATAGCAACCTCTCTTCTGAGAGTCCACAGGTAAATCGAACTCTAATTCTTAACAAATTGATTATTCATTACCTTGGTGCATGCCCTTAATACTCTTTGCCTCTGTAGGACATTTTGAACCCAGCTCTTACCACTTCGACTTCTCCATCGAAAACTGCTGCTCCCATCAACTCTTCTCCTTATGGGGATTCCAGCAACCTAGTGCAGAACAAAGGGTCCTCCAATATGGCGGTCCTGACTGGGGCTTCAGAGCAGCAAGATGACCAGAGTACTTCTCCTCCTCTAAAAGAAACAAATGAAGCAACGCTTCATGAATCTACAGAGACTTTACAAAAGACTTATCTTCATAAGTCCTCTCTTGAAACCCTTCAAGAGGATCCAAAGGATATTCACGCTGAGGGAGAGAAAGCTGATTCTGATCAAGGAAACGAAGAATCTGCAGAGGAAGGGTCTGAGGAAGAAGATGCCAACGATGGTTCGATTGCTGGGACAGAGTCAGATGCAAATAGCAGTGAGAACGAAGATGTCGAAGTGGTGGATCTGGACGATAATGAAGAAGGCAATGAGCATGAAACGAGTGAAGGTGATGGTGACGCGACCAATAAACCCATGGAAGTCGAATGGATGTGACTCCCTTGCACGTGGAACTCCCTCAACCGTCTCTATCCCAAATGACTGAAGAGGAGCTTGCTCTCCTGAGACGAAATGACCCTATTGGGTACATGAAGGCGAAGCTAGCTCAAAGGGATATTCCACCTGCTAGGGCTGGTACAAGTTCGACTAGCAATCCGTTGCCCACAGATGATAGAATTGTACTCCTTAACAGGATTAGGAGAACAATTCTTGATGTGGATTTGTTCGAAGTGCTCAAACAGGATAGTACAGCTTGCTATACTATGAAAGAGCTACTTACAAAAGTCAACCTTGCTACCTGCTCTTTGCCAGTTAGCACTATCTTGTTCGATCTTCAATCTCTGCTAGACAACGTGACTGGGTGCCTTCTCCAAGATGAATTTGCTACCAGAAAGGTCCAAGAAAAACGAATTGCAATGGATGCTGCTTATGAGCATGCTTCGAAACTCTCTCAAGAAGCTGAGGATCAAGCCATGCATCTAAAGCAAGCAAAAACGGATTATGAAGCTCGAGTTGAGTCTATCCTTCTCTGGGAAAGGCAAATTCAGGAACTTCAACAGAAGGTTAAGGAGGCTCAAGAACAACAATTAGCCTACGAAACCAATACTGCTGGCAACCAATTCGAAGAGCTCCTCAACAAAGGGCTTGCAGAAATGGAAACCGCAGAACAACTCAAGGGAGAAGTGGCTACCTTAGAGGGAGCAAGACGTTTTACTCAACAAAGGCTTGAGTCTTTTCGAAGTACCTTTAACAGATTGAAGAATAATGTCTATTTTTAAATCTTAGTGTTGATTAGTTTTGAAATTTGGTTTTTTGTATGTAATACCTGAACAACGCCATTTTGGCAATCCCATATTACCATTTTGGCATTCCTATGATTATTTTGATTACGTTGTTATTATTCGAATCTCCTGCAGGCGTGGCTTATATATCTTTAAATCTTTCCCATTAACCTTTAGGATACGTTTATCATCCATCAACTCTTCGATTTCATATGCATTGTTTGAAAATACCTTTGTTATTCAAAAAGGTCCTTCCCAATGAGGTGACCATTTACCTAATGTTTTATTTTTCTTGTCCATGGGCAATATGACTTTCCAGACTAAGTCATTAATAGTGAATGCTTTTCCCTTCTCCCTTTTGTTATATTCCCTAGCCACTCTTTCCTTTTGTCTCATCAGGATTTCCAATGCATGCAATCTAACTTCGTCCAATTCTACTAACTCATTCATCATCATCTCCCAATATAATGCAGCTGGAATTTCGTTTTGTCTTTGAATTCGAACTGATTGTAGATGAATTTCTACTGGCAGAACTGCATCATGACCAAATGTGAGTTGGAAAGGTGTGGTGTTAGTAGCTTCTTTAGGAGATGTTCTACAGGCCCATAGTATTTGGTCCAGAGTTTTGTTCCAGTTCCTTGGCTTTTTTCTAATATGTTTCTTGATTAACCCTATTATCACTTTATTAGCTGCTTCGACCTGACCATCTGCTTGAGCATAATATGGCGTTGATGTCAGTAATTTGAACCTCATCTCTTGAGAAAACTCTTGTATCTTCCTACCAGTAAACACGGAACCTTGGTCTGTGGTTATGCTCTCTGGAAATCCGAACCTATAGATAATTTGTTTCTGTATGAACTCAATAATAACATCTTGATCAGCAACTATCAATGGTATTACTTCAATCCACTTGGTAAAATAATCTATTCCTACCAAGATATATTTATGTCCTTTAGACGAAGCAGGATTTATTTCTCCTATTAAATCCAATGCCCATCCTCTAAAGGGCCATGGTTTAATGATTGAATGCAACTCACTTGCAGGGGCATGTTGAATCCCTGCATGCTTCTAGCATTCTTCACACCCTTTAGCAAAGTCTATACAATCTTTGAGCATACTGGGCCAATACATGCCATATCGAAATAACAACCATTTCATTTTATGACCTGCTTGATGTGCCCCACATGCCCCATTGTGGACTTCTGACAATGCTAAGTATGCCTCACTTTCTCCTAGGCATTTCAGTAATACGCCTTCTTGGGTCTTTTTGAACAATTCGTTCCCCATGAGGACATATGACAATGCTCTATATTTTATCTTCCTATCAACATTCGAAGTTGGATTTATTAAATAGCTCACAAGTGGACTTCGCCAATCTGCATCTGATAAGGTGTCTATGGCTAGTACTTCGAATCCCTGTTTCTCAGTATACCCTAACTTTATATTGTCTAGATCTGATGGTATGAATCTAGTAGCCATAACTCTACCTCTTAATTCGACCAGATCCTCAAAGTTTTTGGCAGAAACTTTATAACCTAAAGCTAACTGTGCTAAGTCATTTGCTTCTTGGTTTTCTATTCTTGGTATATGTTGAATATCCATGTATTCAAATTTTCTAAGTAGCCTGTTAACTATGACGAAGTATATCATCAGATTTTCCTTTATGCATTTGTACTCCTTTGTTATCTGCTTGACCACTAACTCTGAGTCTCCTTTAATTTCGACTCTAGTTGCCCCCAATTCTAACAAAGCTTCAAGTCCAACAATAAGCGCTTCGTACTCAGCTTCGTTGTTCGAGCAACGAGGACCATCTAATTTATACTTGAATTTTGTTGGAATTCCTTCAGGAGAAATTATAAGGACCCCAACACCACTACCATTCCTGTGGGTCGAACCATCAAAGTATAATTTCCATGGTTGCATTTCGACATAACTCATGACAGTCTGTTCAACCAATGAATGGTCCACAATGAAATCAGAAATCACTTGGCCTTTCACAGCTTTTCAAGGCATGAAAGTCAAAGAATATTTTGTTAAGGCTAAAGCCCATTTACCAACTCTGCTATGCATTATTGGTTTCGAAAGCATGTGTTTGATAACATCGAAATGAGATGAAACATAAACATCAACAGGCTTTATATAATACTTGAGTTTCATACAAGAAAAGTACAAACAGAGACATAGCTTTTCTATATTGCTATATCTAGTCTCTGCATCATTCAATACTCTACTTAAATAGTATATGGCTCTTTCGATGCCATTGCTATCTTCTTGTGCTAACATACTACCTATACTAACTTCAGAGGCAGATATGTACAATCTCATGGGCTTTCCCCATGAAGGTGGAGACAAGATGGGAGGCTGAGAGAGATAGCTTTTTATCTTGTCAAATGCCTCCTGCTGGGCTTCGTTCCACTCGAAGGCTTGGCCTTGCTTCAAACGAAGCAACGGAGAGAAAGCTTGGGTTCTTCCACTCAGATTCGAAATGAACCTTCTGAGAAAGTTAATCTTCCCTAGCAAAGATTGCAACTCCCTTTTTGACGTAGGTGCTTTCGTCTCCATTATGGCTTTGGTTTTATTTTGGTTGATCTCAATTCCTTTTTTATGAACCACGAAGCCAAGGAAATCTCTAGCCTGCACAAAAAATGCACATTTAAGGGGATTCATCTTTAAGCCATGTTTTCTCATTCGTTCGAATGATTGGCTCAAATGATGCAAATGGGTTTCTGCAGATATAGATTTGATGACTATATCATCAATATACACCTGCATAAAAGTTTCAATGAAATCATGGAAAATCGAATTCATTGCCCTTTGATAAGTTGCCCCAGCGTTTTTTAAACCAAAAGGCATCACCACCCATTCGTAGGTGCCTAAGGCTCCTGGGCAACGAAATGTTGTCTTGGCAACATCTTCTTCAGTAATAAAAATCTGATTATACCTAGAGTATCCATCTAACATACTTAAATATTTGAATCCTGCAGCAGAGTCTACTAAAATTTCTGCCACAGGCATGGAGTACTCATCTTTAGGGGTTGCAGTATTTAAATCCCTAAAATCTATGCAGATTCTCAAAGAACCATTTTTCTTAATAACAGGCATTATATTTGCTAACCATTCGACATACCTTGTGGTTCTGATGAATCTGCAACGCAACAACCTTTCGATCTCAGCTTTGATCTTTGTGAGAACCGCTGGTGCAAATCTTCTAGGAGTTTGCTTGATGGGCTTCTTGCCATCCTTGATGGGAAGTCTGTGTTCCACTAACTCCCTCTTTAAACCAGGCATTTCGTCATAATCCCACGCGAAGCAATCTTTGTTTTTCTTGAGGACTTCGATCACTTCCTGCTTGAGGCCTGGGTTAAGTTTTGCACTTATGTAGGTTATTCTTTTCGTGTTCTCATCCCCTAAGTTCACTTCTTCGAGTGGATCCTGCGCCAACATTTTGGCACCTGAGTCTATGGGGTCCCTCTCGAAACCTAAGGGTTCTTTTTCATAGATGGCGTCCAGCCTTTGATCTATTTCAAATTCTTCAAAGGGTGAGCCTTTCGAGCTACCCCCATTTATTTCGTTCATCTTTACAGCCAGTTTATTTATTTCAGCCTCTAAGGCCGCCTTTGATTCGTTCTCAGCCATATAGGCCGAAATCCTTTCGAAAAAGGAGGACTCAGTCATAAGTAAGGTTGTCGAATTCCCAGCCTGTTGGCCGTCTTTGTATAGTACCATCGACTCCTTCATCTTCACTGATTATTCTTCTATCCCAATATATGCCATCATGGCGAAGGGTCATATAGTAGTGTGCATTTCTGGTTTCGTTGATTTCATCATTTGGGACACAAGGAGCAATCCTTGCCAGATGTTTGTCATAATTCCTCTTGTCAACTAAGTTGACTGCTGACATGAAGTAACTCTGGTCCGCTTCAATGTTTTCCACGATCCCATCTTCTCTCCATAAAACTAATCGTTGGTGCATTGACGAAGGAACTGCTCCTACGCCATGGATCCACTACCTTCCCAGCAACAAGTTGTAGTTGGCCTTGGCTTCGATCACCATGAACATGGTGGGCCTATAGCTTGAGCCTATCGTCAAGTCCAATTGAACCACCCCCAATGTTTTGCCTACTTTTCCTTCATAATTGGATAGAACCATGTTGTGTGGCTTGATGTCTCCTTCGTGTATTTCTAACCTTTTCAGCATGAAATGGGGTATTAAGTTAACTGCATCGCCCCCATCCACTAAAACCTTATTTACACCATAGGCACCAACCTTTGCCCGAATAAATAATGGCTTCAGATGATTCTTCATAGCTGGTTATGGACGCTCGAAGAATGCATTCTGCTCCTCGACAGCTCCGTTATCCATCACGTAGTAGCACACAGGCCTATGCTTCATGAGATCTATGGTATCTTCGTCCTCATACTCGTCAATTTCAGTTTCCTGTCCAAACTCACAAGGAAGCACAGATACCACGTTGCAATTGATATTGAACGAAGACTCCCCCTCTGATTCGAAATTGTCCGTTAGCATATCTTCGTCTTCTTCTGGACCTGGAGTGTATTCCTTTGGTTCATTTGGTTGCACTTCAGAGAAGAGCCTCCTACTAACTGGGGGTTTGTCTTCAGTTTTATTTTTTGGTGTGGGTTTGTTGGTGCTAGATTCACCTTGCTTTTTTATTGAAGTTGCCCCTTTATTTGCCACAACTTCCCTTTCATCCTTTCGAATTCTCTGTTGCCTTCGCCATTGAGATCTTGACATGGGGTTTCTTCCTTTGTAGTTCTCTAATCTCACTTCTTCCCTCTTCGCTATGTTGAACTGCCTTCTATATGTCATAGCATGGCGTGCGTTTCGTTCATTGTTTCTCCATTTGTCTTTGCCTTTGTCATTTCTGACTTGCAGCCATTTGTCTGTTGGCACTTCAGCAGGAATTTTGAACGTCACTCTTCGAGCGCCCTTGGGATGAGGACTATCAGGCCTTTGTTGATTGTATTTGCTATCGAAACTTGGGCCCATCTGAACATTCTCTTGGTGGTTCCAGCAAGGGGCTAAAGGGATTGTTTCGAAGGCTCTGGCCATGCTTTGATCATACACAGCAGAACACCTTGGGCATATCAAGCATTTGGTTGCCCCTTTGTAGCAGCGAAGCACAAATTCCAACAAACTTTCTCCAGCCTTAGGATAACACTTGAATAACTGGTTATCCTGGCGCCAGTTGTTGCCAGTTCTCGCCCTTTGTACCCTCTCGAAGTTTGCAGCGATTCTCTGGTTGCAGAGGATGCTGCACCTAGGGCATAGTATCATTCCTGTATCTCCTTTGTGGCACATCATGAGGTAATCCTTAAGACTAGCATCTCCAGCATGATTATCCTCCATTTTATACTTTTATTTTTCTAAGTATCTCTCCACCTCCTCCATTTCAGAACGAGGTCTCTCCATATCCACCATGTTTACCTCAACATCCTCCCCCTTAGTGTCATCATCTCCCCATCCTGTAGGTTTTATATCTTCAATTTGGATTTTTGAACTCTCTGGGGCAGAATATTTGACCAAGTAGTCAAACTTTCCACTGGGCTCCCCTAAAGTATCCCATATTTCTTTTTGAGGGGAAGTTGGCTTCGTGATCTGGACTTTCTCCAATTCTAGCCTCAGGCCTTCAGTAACCTGTGTCAACTCTTGGTTTTGGTTTTCCTGGCCTTCAGTAGCCTGGATTTCTTTTGCAACAGCTAAAGGTGCTGCTTCGATCGAAGTCTCTGGTTTCTTGTGGACGTCTTCAGTGACCCCCTTATTGACTTCGACTATCACCCGGCTTTCATTTTCAGTACCTTTCTCTCCTACTGGAGCGTCACTTTGGTCAGCTTCCACCATGTTAATTTCCCCAATGCATGCAGGCTCGGAGTAATTGGTGTCCGCGACATCCAAAGGATCTTCATCTACTTTCATTTTTGCTTTATCAGCGAACTTCAGTCTGCCATCTTTAATTGCATTCTGAATTAGGTCCCTGAAAAGAAAACACTGTGAGGTTTTGTGGCCTAGGAAACTATGATACTTGCAAAATCCTCTTTTCTTCCTTTGATCTAAAGGAGGTATTTTGACATTTGATGGCACAATGAGTTGGCCATCTTTGACAAGTAAATCAAAAATCTCGTCACACTTAGTTACATCGAAGGTATAAACCTTCTTTGGGAATTTGTCACTTTTCTCATTTTCAACAATTTCTTTCCCTTTTGTGGGAATTAATAATTTGCAGGAGTAAGGTGGTTCCTGTTTTAATTCAGCGAGGTCGATTTCGACCTCTTCGAATTCGAATTCAGGATAATCTTTTGTTTCCTCATCTCCAACATAGGAGACTCTTTCCTTCTTGTTATTTTTAAAAACTCTGGCCTTTTCGGCCTTTAGCCTTTCGACCTGTCGAACCCTATCGACTAATTGAGCCATATCCCTCAAGTATTGAGTGTCTAATTTCTTTCGAATAGAGTAATCCAGGCCGCCAGCAGCCATTTCGACTAACTCATGTTCAGGAACTACTGTAAAGCATCTAGATTTCAAGATCCTGAATCTATTCAGATAATCATCTATGGGTTCAGTAAACTTCCTCTTGACACTGGCTAGTTCCTTCAGACTTATTTTTGATTGCCCCATGTAGAACTGCTCATGGAATAATCTCTCCAAAATAGCCCAAGTATCAATGGACCCAGGAGGCAAAGTGGTGAACCATGTGAAAGCGTTCTTAGTGAGGGAACTTGGGAAATATTTGATCCTAAGGTCTTCATTATTGGCTATATTTCCTGCTTCGGTTAGATACCTGGCTATATGTTCGACTGTTGATTCATTGGTATCCCCAGCAAACTTCGTAAACTTAGGGACTTTATATCCCCTTGGTAAATCAGTGTGCATTATGTAATCTAATATAGGAGAGGCATAATTTGGCCTTCGAATTCCTGTGTTGAGGCCATTCTGGGCCATGATTCTCTCTATCATGGTGGTTAAATTATTTTCTGCCAAGATGTTATCGTTTCGAATTCTGTGAATGACTGCATCAGCATCTTGATTTCGACCCACCATGACAACCCCTCTAGGTTGTTCTTCTCGAAACTCTGGGACTTCTAGCCTTTCGACCCTTACCCCTGGTTCCATAATTTCCCTTTGTGGGCCTTGAATCATTGGGGCTTCTAACCTTTGAGCCCTTGCCCCCAAATTAGCCTCCTCTCTGGCTGGTCTATAGGGTGGGTCGTTAGCAACTTATTCTATGATAGGTACGTTTGCTCGAACTCCCGCCTGATTCTGCCTACGCCTTTCTGGGGGAGCGAAAAAATCTGCTATTCGACTCATGTTATCTGCGTTTTCTCTGTTTGTCACAGTTACATTTTGTACTATTGGAGCAAAGATCTCCTGCATAGTTTGTGCTAATACTCCTATCATATTATGGTTACTGTCATCCATTAATTGCCTAAAGGCCAACTGATTTTATGTGGTTAAGATAGGCATTGCACTATAACCCACTGACCCTTGGTTATTTGTCATAAATTGATTTGCCCCAGACCCAGACCCTAATTGTGGTGATGAATTCGATGTGGAATTGTGTAAGCCTGCCATAAAAAATGTTGGCATTCCATAAGAGGAATTTCTGGTTCTATTACCATCGAAACCGGGTGGTCTAGTTAGTGGGGTGGCGAAATGGGTTTGTGTCCCTGGTGGTGGGACGAATCCCCCAGGATAACCTATGGTTCTAGTATTTCCTAGTATCAAACTGTTAGTTGATATGCCACTTGTTCCATTAGTGGCTACGCTACTGGTAGAGGATGCAACAGACTGTGCGTTCGAAGGGATTGCATTAGATGTTCCCATCGAAGCGGACATATTAGTGCCTGTTGTATGTGGGATATTTTGTTCCCCTTGTTCATTGTCTGGATTAGACATCTTGTTTAAACGTTTTCTTCTGGGTAAGGGTTGGTTGCTATTGGTTATTCTATCACTTCTAAGGTTCATATAACAACAAACTTATCACTCAGAGAGTATTTCTACAATGGTTACGTCTCAACAATTTTTTACTTTGTTCTAAATTTCGTAATGACCAATGACTCGTCCCACCAGGTGTGCCAATTTGTTTACAGTGATTTCTAGTAAACAACCGTTAGTCCTCCAAACTATCAAATAATCTTAATGACTATTATTTAATCTCTCTGGTAACTTGCAGGATCGACTAGATTGATCCTAGGATGTATTGGTCATTTGGATAATTCTCATTATAGAACTGATATTCATGGTTGGTATTTAGAATGTTGTGTAGGTGTTTAACTTACTTCGATTAATCTATTAAAGATCTAAAGGCGTGATCAAGTAAATGCGCGCGAAACTAAATTGCATGAATAAAGTTCAATTGTAAAGACATGTAAAAACTGTAGAAAAGACAAGTAAATGACTTCAAAGCATAAAAACATGTAATGTAAAAGCGTTTCTGGAATGTAAAAGATTCGAAATATGAAGAAAGCGTTTAAATGCAAGAAATCAGTAAAATGACTTTGAATGAAAAAGGTATTCGAATGATAAAAGCATGAAGATAAAGGCATGAAATATACAAAAGTTTCTGAAATGTAACAGATTTGAAATGGAAAGAAAACATTTAAATGTAAGACATCAGTAAAAAGGCTTCGAATGAAAATATTTTAATGTAAAGGCTTTTGAATGATATTGACATGAAGATAGAGGAAAAGAAACTGGAAATGATAAAGAGTTTTATTGAATCATAAATACTTGGTGTTATCATATGTACATTTTTCGTGCATTCGTTTCCCTAGCCATGTGGTATTTTGAATGTTTCCTGAATTTTTGTACAATAGATATGACACACAAAATCCTAATGCTAAGACTTCTATTTATACTACTTCGACCATAACGGTCTTACTATAAGATTCTGCCACGTTCAGAACATGCAAAGCAATGCCCCTCTCTAGCTTCCACGCGTCTTCGAATGCTCCAGCGCATATATTTTAAATTTCGAACATCCCGCTTGCGTTTGAATTTCAAATGTTTTGGCACTCTTCGTTTCGAACTCATTTCTTGGGCACAGCCTTGCTACCATTTCGAGACTTCTTTGAATATATCCCCATAACTGTCACTCGAAGCTCAGAGTTTTGACATGCTCATTCGAAGCACTGCTTCTACCATTTTGAAACATAACATCTTGCTTTATTCCAATCGAAACATCCAACTTGCTTCGCTTCGAACAATATCATCAAAATCTTCAGCCAACACCTTGCAAATCGATTGCACGGGGTTCCAGTAGCCAAATTTCCAATTATTTACAGTGTGCAATCGATTGCACAACCATGCAAATCGATTGCACGGGGTTCCAGTAGCCAAATTTCCAAAATTTTTGAGTGTGCAATCGATTGCACAACCATGCAAATCGATTGCACTGGAAGTCAGTAGCCAATGTTTTGAAAAACTGAAGCATGCAATTGATTGCACTAACATGAAAATCGATTGCACACAAGTAAAAATTGATTTTTTACTTTGAAAGAACATGAATAAAGGGTTGAACCATATAAAAATGTTTCTTTTGATCATTGAGCATCTATATCTTAAGTTCAAGGTACATATTATCATTATACCTTGAAATTTGCTAAGGACTTGAACCAAAGACTTCATCCAAAGAGGCTTTTATCTTGATCAATAATTGTTGCCTTCTTTATCAATCATGATTTGTCTTCATCAAAACAAGAGTGCATTTGAGAAGCTTGATTTTACGGCATGTGTTGACACATAATGATCCAAAATGTTTTCTTTTCCTTTCATTATCTTTGTGTGCTTCATATATTTTCTTCATGGCTATTCAATATGGTTGTAATAGATAATTAGGACTTTAATTTCTCGCAATCCCCATTTGTAAATCGTACACCCCATCCCCAAATGATTGTAATAGTGTAGGATATTTACTTTCCGCAATTTACCGCTTTACATATAACATGTTAATAATTAGGGTTTGTATGGCAAGATAAAACCAATCAAATAGAAAACCCTAATTCAAGACAAAATCAAGCATGAAAATGACACACTTGCACACAAACACCCCCTAGGGTTACTCCACTTTGTTGTCTATCGAAAAATAGTCATGTCCCTCGAACATGGGCATTTTAGCAAAAGACCCTCGATAAAAGATCGTAGTCCCCCGATGACCCTCGATGTTGCCTTCGATAAACGATCTAGTCCCTAAAACTACATTGTTAAAACGTTTCATGGGTTGCCTTCTATGAATATAAAAAAAAATTCTTGTGCCCGTCCCTTCACATCCAACGATGGGGCTTCTTACCAAATCAATGGTAAGATAGCAACATCTAAAGGAGGAGGAAAAGAACATCTAAGACCTTTTGAGTAGGTAGGTTCGCTCCTAGTTACTTGCTTGCTCACAACAAACATTTTTACACCAACACTCTCATTTGAAACATTTTCAAAAGACAACACTTTGTATGCGTTCTTATAGAGACCAGAATCATCACAAAGACACCTTTTCAAAATCACTTCCAAAAACACATCTCACAAACACCTCTTTGAACTATTTTCGAAACAAACACTTTGTATGCGTTCTTATAGAGACGAGAACCATTACGAAGTTACATTTTAAAAAATACTTTCAAAAACCACACACAAAGCACAATTTCAAACAAAAGCATGTGATCTAGCAAGTAACTAAGAGCCCATGGAAAACCATGGATGAAAAGGGTGCTAATACCTTCCCTTTTCATAATCTACCCCCCGAATTCAAGAAACAAATCTCAAAGGACTTTCCTGTGCTTTTTCACCTTTCCTTTTGGATAAAAGAAAATTCGGTGGCGACTCTTGCTAACCGCAACATTTGTGATCAAACGCAAAACACCCAAGTCAGTTCTCCCACCGTATCACAGAACTGGCGACTCTGCTGGGGAAAATTTTAAAGTTGGGGTTACCTTAGGGTTAGATAACATTTACTTGCTTACATTGTTTGACTTGCATGCTTTACATTATGGGTTCTTTGTTTAGGTTTATTTTGATCCTCTACCCGGATCTGGGGCACCTTTTTAGGTAAGTAGCAATAGATTATGGAAACTGTGTGGGGTATATCGACATGGTCTAAGCAATAGCTACTTTAGTGTGACGCATTTGTTGGTACTGGTATCCCTTGTGTTGAAACGAGGAGAATACGGGGCCGTTGAGCAGCGCCATGAAGCACTAACTGACCTTAGAACCTTACTTGACCAACTTGGCCATTAGGAAGTAGTGAGATAATCGGCTTTGGTGCAGTCCGAAGTTGGTTGATACTCGATACTACACTCATTAAGATCAGACTTTTGGGATATCTCGGCTGCAAGAAAAGATTGATTGAGCTGAGACATTGCCTAAAAGAAAGGTCAGTGATATTGAGATCCCTTAGAACCCGATTACTATTAACTAGGATAGGTTGAGCCAACTAAACTTAAATAGGGTACTTACATACAAAATCCATGCAAGCCTAAACCTAAGGACTTGTCTGCTTTGTGTGAATATAATTATTTGTATATACACTTGCTTACTTTGCATACTTGTACATGACATCATAACATCATACCATAGCATTTTCAATAACCATTTCAAGAATCTCGAGGGCCTATGATGCAGGGTCACGTTGAACCAAGATGTCTATCAAGGGACAAGAGGATTTATTTTCCTCTAACCAAATGTCGTTGAAGATCGAATACAACAACTTGAGTCAAGGGCTATGACCCACTCGATATGGTGAGCTTGACTCTTGAAGAAGGACTCTCCACGACACGAAGTTTCTTCAATCAAGCTGCAATCAAATTCTAACAGTTTCTTGTTTACCCGCGAGAACCTTGAAAACATGCATCCACATATCATGCATCATATCATGACAGGTTTCTCCCATACAAGTCTCCTTATCTTCCTACTGTTTATTTCAGTAGAGATGGCTCTAGAGCAGACTATCAAGGACATCCAGGCTCGAAACTCTCAACTCCAAGAGATGTTCTTGAACTTATCCAAGGGGAAAGAAGATGTGAAAGCTCTCCTCACAAGGGGCATGGTCATGGGGAATCTGGAGGGAACCAAGGATGATCAGTTGGAAAGGCTAGAAACTGAAATAGCCATAATGAGGGTCCAAATGATGGGACAGATGGTGGGCCAGATGGCTCTTATCCAAAATCTAGCTCAAGGACAAGAAGAGCTGAAAGTTCTTGTCAACCAACTTCGTCAAGACGGTTACAACCGTATGGGGAAAACAATCAGGATTGGAAATCAAGTCACTGCTCATCCTCTCATGAGACAAGAAGACGGAAGACCTTCCCAATTTGCTGCCACATCGCGAGCCCAACAACAACAAAGGAATCGGTGCAAGGAGGTCACACCTAAGAGACAATTTACCAGGGTTGGCATGTCGCTAGCTCAGGTGCTACAACACTTGTTGAAGGCGGAGCTAATTACCTTAAAGGCTCTTCCCCGAAATCCCAACACTGCTGCTCCTAGTTACTGTCCCAATGAGAGGCGTGCATACCATTCTAATGGTCCTGGGCACGACACGAACAATTGTTGGGCTCTGAAGAACAGGATTCAAGACCTAATTGAGGAAGGAGTGTTGGAGTTTACACAAGACGATCAACTGGAACTTTTCTATCACCCCTCAAGGGCATCCACATAAAGCAACGATATGGGCAAGGAAATTTTCTGTTCATTTGAATTTTCAATTGTAATTCCTTTTATTATGCAAACAATTATCTATTAATGTCAAACTTTGTTTTATTAATGCATTGCATATGTTTGTCTTGAATTCATTCATTCGCTTTCACTATATTTAAGCTATGTGTTGTACCCCAAAATTTGCACTCCCATATTCTTCAAGATTTGCCAAGTCAAAGCTTCAAAATCTCCCCAAGGGTTGCACAGTTCAAGGGCCTCCTAACAGTCAAAAATTAGGGTTTTGGTTCTGACAAAGAAAATGAAGTTTCCAAGGGTCCAATCAAGTCCCACATGCCTACAAACATGGTCAAGCATCCTCATACCAAGTTTCAAGACTTACAGCACAAAATTGCACAGTCAAAAACCCTAATTGCACTACAGTCAACTGCAGGGGCAAAATGGTCATTTGACAGTCAAAAGTTCAAATTTTTGGTCAACATCTTATTTTGAAGCCACAAACATCATTCGATCAATTCTTGATCATGATTTTCAAGGTATGGCTCAAAAAGTCTCAAGATGCAAAAGTTTCCATATTTGGACAGTTGAAAAAGTCAATTGTAACTTGACCAAGGCATAACTTCCACATGGATTATCAGAAAAATTCCATCCAAAGCTCATTTTGAAGAGAAAGACATTTCCTACAACTCCTATTCACACTTCAAGTCCAAGAAATGCTCTCACAAAAAGTTATCAATTTCAACATTATAGGTCATTTTCAAAAGTCAACAAAAAGGGACTTTAAGTCAAAGGCCATAACTTAAGATTGGTAAAACAAAATAACACGGGACCAAAGATATTGGTTAGAGGACTTCAAGACCTCTCCAAAATGTCCAAGAAAATGAGCAAAGCTTAAAAATTGAGCAAGATATGCCTTGTGGAAGTTGGGAAATTTTTGGGTATTTTGAAAAGTCAACTTTGCTTCAAATGCCTTAAAATTGCTAATGGGCCACATTTTCTTCCAAGAATCATCATCCAAAGCATGTGTACGACCATTTGGCCCAAAGGGAAGTTTTTCATCATTTTTATTTATTTATTTGAATTTTTAATTGCTAATAATTCATTTAATTAATTAAAATATATGAAAAATACCAAACCTAAGTTTTTAAATCTTTTTATGCATGAAATACACTCAATATTTCGTGCATGATCAGATTTGGAAAGAATCAAGGTAATTGAACATGATTTGTATCAAATTTGCATGAAAAAAGATTTGAAAAGATTATGCAAAATCACAAAATCAAAAGCATTGATTCCATGGATATTTGGCTTATTTTGTTGACCTAAAACACTCACACATATATATATATATACATGATAACCCTAAGGCCAAGAACCTCTAAGCTGCACAAGAACACCATAACCAAGTTTGCATTTTTTCAAGAAAACTCAAATACTGAAAACCACCTTCCAGTGCGATTCAAGGCCAAATAATCATTCCATTGTGTTGCTGAGACATCAAGGAAGGTGTTTGAATAAAAATCATCAACTCTAACGCCCAGAATTGGTATACAGAATTCAAGATTGTTCACATTTTATCCATATTCGTATTTCAATATTCAAGCATTTCCATTGCATTTTTTTATGGATTTACACTAATTGGATCATTCTAAAGCTAACCATGTAGTTTGATTGAGTTTTTATACACCATACGCGAAATTGCCATTGTTGTCTTTTAGGGTTACAGAGGTCACGAATTGGGGTTTTCTTATTCTGGAACAATTGAGACTTGAGACCTATATCATTGAAATCAGCATGCTTGGACGACTTAAACACACACCTCGCGTCTAATTTATGATGCAGGGATTTCTAATCGCTATTTTTTCACATTGCATATAGTGGGGGTTTGAAACCCCCGCAATCTGGTTTGTTTTATTTCAGGAAAAAATGCAACAAGGAAGAAGAAGACTAGGTGGCGAATGATGGTTGGATCATTTGAATTCCACGCGCGTTTTTCTATTTTTTAGGCCACTAACCCAGTTTTCTCTTATCTTATTTATTTGTCATTACATATTCAGAACGCACGTTTGGTACGAGTGGTAAAGGCATTGTCTCATAAGGCTTTGGGACCTGGGTTCGATTCCCAGGTCCCTTCACTTTATTCATGTATTTTGTTCCAATCTGATCCCATGCAATTCAGGCTTCAGCGTCCACAATGAGCTCACAATCTCAGCTTGCCACGCATCCCATGATCACAATCCAATGGTCAGGATTCACAGCCTATGATGGGCGTCAGTCAACGAAGCCACACGCTGGCATGAAAAGTCAAATAAGGCCAAGGCTTAATGGGCCAGAATTACTGATGATACCTCCAATTGGGGACAGAACCCCCCAGGGTTTGCCTTTCATTCTTTTTTTCATATTTTGTCTATTTTATTTATTTTAATTAGTTTTAATATAATTCTTTCAATTAATTTATTTTCATCAAATATAAAATAACAAAAAAATCAGAAAAGACAAAATTCAAAATATATTTTATTTAACTAATATTTTTGTAAATAAATCTCATTAATTTAATCTAGCTTTTTAAATTTAGGTTTAATTCAAATATTTTTCTTAATAAATTAAAAAACTTGTAGAATTAGGTTTTAATTATCTTAATTACTTTTTTTTTATTTTCTCATCACTAATAATTAATTATTTATTTTTATAAATCAAATTGCATTAATTAATTAGGTTTAATTTTAGGTAATTTTCATATTTTCTTAATAAATTAAAAAATAGCTAGAATTAGGTTTAAATTTCATTTAATTCTCATAAAAAACCATAAATACAAAAAACCCTCAAAAATAATTTCTTTTTCATTTTAATTTAATTAATTTGTTCATAATAATTTAATTTCATTAAAAAGGGTCCAACGCCCTCGCTTTCAATTTTAATTCAATTCGCGCATTTCATTCTTATTCTTTTAATGTAATTCTCCCAAATCCATGTAATTCAGACATTTTATATTTCTCGCACTTTATTTCTTTATTTTATGTCAAATCGGGTCCTGGATTAAATTTGGCGATGTGGACCCGCGCCTTTGTAATAGTTTAGGAACTTTATATTTCCCGCAAACTTTTTAACTGCTAATTAAATCGCATGCAAGAATGAATGACAAAATAAAAACAAACGCGTAGATCACCCATGACATGAACAAGACAAAAATAAATGAATCTGACACACAAATCACACACCACCCCTAGGGTACGCCTCACTGTTTCCTTGCCTCTCGAAAGGTGATCGTCGAGTAGAGGATGTCTTAGTAAGTCCTCATGATCCGGGAACCTGGCATGAGGGTAGCTTCTAAGGTGTCTTCCTATTACTCTGGTGATCACCATGTCCCGAACCTCGAATTGACCCGAACACCTCCAACGGTGGTGCTACCTACCTCTCAATGGTGGGATGGCACTACTTTGAAGGACATTTACACAGACGAATTCCTTAGGGTAGGTAGACGACTCTAGATACTTGCTCTAATTTCAAAACAAATCAAAAATACTTTTCACACCGACACTTTTCAAAAGCTTTCGAAAGCAATTTTTCAAACACTCTTGAGGACCGATACAAGAGTCGAACTAGAATTTTCAAAGAAACTTTTTAAAAACCCACAGTTGAAAAGCAAACAAACCATTTTTGAAAACACAAATGAGCAAGTATCTAAGAGCCCATGGATAACCATGGATAGAAAGGGTGCTAACACCTTCCCTTTCTATAATCTACCTCCCGAACCGAGAGCAATCTCTATAAGGAATTTTTCTGTGCTTTTGTCCTTTCCATTTGGAGAAAATAAAAGATGGTGGCAACTCTTGCTTCCACGACATTTCGCGAACCAGCATTAAACAGTCAGTTCCAGATCCACCGATCACAGAACTGGCGACTCTGCTGGGGATAATTATAAAAGTGAGGTGTACCTTAGGACTAAGATCACTTGTGTTTTCAATTGTCTGAATTGCTTGCTTTATTATTGTGGGTACTGTCTTGGGAGTTCTATAGATCCTAACCCGGATCTGGGGGATACCTTCTTAGAAAGTAGCAACAAGGCTGTGAGGGAACTGTGCAGGGTATACCGACATGGTTGAAACAGTCTGCTACGTTGATGTGGCACTTTGGTGTGTACCGGTAACCCTTGAGTTCAGTCAAGGAGAGAACGGGGCCTCCGCGTGGTGTCATGAAGCATCAACAGACCTTAGGAACCTTAATTGAACTATCTTGGCCTCTTTAGGGTAGTGAGATAACTGACTTTGGTGCAGTCCGAGGTTGGTTGATACTCGATACTACACTCAATTGAGGGTTGCTTTCCTGGAATATTTCGGTCGCCAATTAAGTGGCTAAATTGAAACGATGAACAATGAAAGCAATCCAGTGATATTGGGACCCTTAGAACCCGGTTACTTCTAATAGGATAGGTTGAGCCCACCAACTTCAAGAGGGTACTACCCAGACCTCATGCTGGCCTAAACTCTAAGGGTTTCTCTTGTGTGACTTGTGTGCCTTTGTACTTGCCTACTTGCATGCTTGTTAGCTGACACATGAACTACTTGCAGGTTTTGTTTATAGTCCTTAATTAGGACTCATAACAAGGTTTACCGAGTTTCTTGCAGGTTTTGTTTTAGTCCTTAATTGGGACTCATGACAGGTTTTACTTGAGTTTCTTGCAGGTTTTGGTTTACAGTCCTTAATTGGGACTCATAACAGGGTTACTTACATTACCCC
Organism: Vicia faba; assembly: GCA_948472305.1. Lineage (NCBI taxonomy): Eukaryota > Viridiplantae > Streptophyta > Magnoliopsida > Fabales > Fabaceae > Vicia > Vicia faba. The sequence continues at coordinate 1,432,816,601 of OX451741.1, read as the reverse complement.
ATGCATACCATAACATCATACCATTGCATACATCTTAACCCATTTCAAGGATCTCAAGGGCTTGTGATGCAGGTCATGATGAATCAAACGTCTAGCAAGGGGGCAAAGAGGATTTATTTTCCTCTAGCCAAGGTTGTTAGAGGCTATGACCCACTTGATATGGTGAGCCTTTGACCCTTGAAGAAGGACTCTCAACAATATGCAGTTCCTTCAATCAAGTCACAAATTCAGATGCTAACAATTTTCTTGTTTACCACGCGAGATCCTTGAAAACATTGCATATATATACATACATATCATTGCATTACAGGTATCCCTTTTGACAGGTCACTTACCTTCTCTGCTGTTTATTTCAGCATCATCATGTCTTCTACAACATCCAACGAACAATCCATCAAGGCCCTCCAGGATCAGAACGCCCAGTTCCAAGAGCTGATCATGAATTTGGCCCAGGGGCAGCAAGATCTGAAAACCCTGCTTTTGAAAAAGAAGAAGAAGAGGACTGTGTGGTTCAACCCTAGACGCAAACCTGGGAATGGCACACAACATGAAGCTGAGAGGACTACTCCATATGTTGGGGAAGGCAGTCATCAAGAGGAAATGGTTCCCAGCCCAGTGGTCTCTGACAACGAGACATATTTCAATGATGAGCAATACCCTCCTGCTGAAGACAAGTACAAGCAGTTGGAAGACAGGCTAAATGCAATGAAAATTCAACAAGTGCCTGGTTTAGATTTCGGAGACTTGGGTCTAACTTCTGGTGTGGTGATCCCACACAAATTCAAAGCACCCTCTTTTGCTAAGTACGATGGGGCATCCTGTCCCAGGCTGCATCTCAGGTCTTATGTGCGGAAGATTCAACCGTATACTATGGACAAGAACTTGTGGATCCACTTCTTCCAGGAGAGTCTTTCAGGGACTCATCTCGAATGGTTCTATCAGCTGGATGGAACCAAGGTTCGTAACTGGGAGGAGTTGGCTACTGCTTTTTACAAGCAGTATCAGTACAATGCCGACCTCGCTCCTACGCGTACCCAACTCCAGGGTATGTCGCTAGGATCGGGAGAAGGTTTTAAAGAGTATGCGCAGAAATGGAGAGACCTGGCCGGTAGGGTACAACCACCGCTGACTGACCGCGAACTTGTGGACATGTTCTTGGGGACCCTGTCTGGTCCATTCTACAACCAGCTGATTGGGAATTCGTCTGCTGGATTCACAGATCTTATCTTGACTGGGGAGAGAATAGAAGTTGGCATCAGGTCGGGAAAGATTCAAGAGGCTGCACCTTCTTATAAAAGGCCTCATCATGGAAAGCAAGAGTCCAATGTTGTGCACGGTAAAAAGAGCCGTCATGAGGTAGGGGTAACCCAGATCTCCAATCCTAGACCGGCTCAACAGGGACAGGGGCAGCAGCGCAAGGAGATCGCACCCAAACGACAGTTCACCAAGATCAACATGTCGCTGGATCAAGCACTACAACAAATGTTGAAGGCGGGGCTGATCACCTTAAGGGCTCCTCTTAGGAATCCGAACACTTCGGCTCCGAACTACCATCCTAATGAGAGGTGTGCCTACCACTCTGATAGCCCGGGGCATACTACGGACAACTGCTGGCCTCTCAAGAACAAGATTCAAGACATGATCGACGCCGGGGAGATTCAGTTTGAAGTACCTGAGACTCCGAACATAATCACTGCTCCGTTGCCCAATCATTGAAGACCTTTTGTTTATTTGAATTTCCGAGTTGTATTTTTCTTTGCTTATACAAACAATTAATGTCATAGCAAACCCTTTTATTCTATTAAAGCATCGCATATGTCTGTTTTGGGAATTAATACAATTGTTTTCATTATATTCAAAATTGTTTTCATTTTTTCTGCGATGATCAACTCTCGATTAATAATTCTAAGCCTCTTGAGGGAGGATGACGAAAACGATACCACGATCCTTACAGTATGCTTTTGAACAGACCCCGCTGATGAGGTACAGGCATTGTTTCAAATCCTAAACACTGGAGTTATAAGGAAGATAATCCCTCGTCAACCCCTCTGAGCCAAAGAAGTAGGAGTTTTTCTTTTCGAAAATTAAAACCCTTTATCATAACCTGGGGCGGGGTAGTTCTCTCAGTTGATCCAAGTGCATAACAAATAGCACCAAAGAGGTCCTTACAGAAAAAAGAAGACAGTGATGATTCCGAATAATCATAAGGATAGGCAGTCATTATATCTCAAAAATAAAAACCCAATAAGTCAAAACCTACGAAGGAGACTTACGAAACTGGGGCATCCCGCTGACTGTAATCACAAAAAAGAACAGTTCAGGCAAAAAAAATAGGGATAACGCAATCAAAAGAAAAGAGGTCCTACAAACCCTCAACACAAAAAGAAATGACCGCCTATTCGAAATAAATTGTCAGTATCTGAACCATCATTGGAATATCAGGACAAAGACTCAAACAAGGTCTAATGCACGATCAGTTGAGTTTAGGTTTGAAGAACATCACGAAGAGCGGGTGGGTACAAATAAAATTTGAGCCTTTATCCTTTGTTTCTTAAACCGTGAACCAGGCCACGTTATAACCCTCAAAAGTCCTAGATGAAGCATGGGTTAGTTCGAAAGCATACTGTTACGAAAGGTATCCTGACTCCTTAAGGCTCGCGGTGAAATCTTGAGTTGACATCACAGTTTACAAAAAAAGGTTTCATTTGTTTTACAAAAAATGTTTTTTTCAAATTCAAGACAGACATAGGCTTTTGCATTCTTAAAATAATATTGTTTGCACATGATCATTTGTTTGAACAGCAGAGAAATTCGCATGACGGAAGTCTAATGAACAAGAGTATCTCCAATCAAGGGGCATGGCATGATTATTGTCCATCATCTGGGGCAATCAAGTCAAGATTCGGAGAATCTCTCAAAGACCAAATAGCCTGGGGCAAATCTCCGCTTGGGTCACTTGGGGCACTCCAGCAACGAATCTTGCCTGATTAAACATCTTCTGGGGTATGACAAAACATTTCTAACAGGGGCAGTTCCCTACATCCTGAGAGCGTGGACATAGTCGAAAAATACTACGCATAATCAAAGACCCGCTAGGTTGACACACCTAGGCAAAAATAAGGGCTTCCCGGCGAACCAAAAGGGTTAGGGCAAAATGAAGGGATGAAATGTAAAATCTGTACACCCGGCAAGTCAAAAACCTGAAAAGGCGGCTTGGGCAAAAATGGGTATCCCAGTGGACTGAAAATCCGAAAGGGCGGTCCAGGAAAAAGTTAGGGATTAAAGCGTACGACTATGCCCTGTCATCTCGTCACTTGCCTACCAGAAGAAGGTTTGTCCATCAACAACTACCAAGCACCTCCACAAGTATCTTCCTCTCCCACATCAGAAACAAGGGCAATAAAGAGTTGTCTAAGCAATCTGATTGTTATGTCCTCCAAGGTATCAAGGTAGGTTCCGTTGAAGAACATAATCAATACAGTTCAATACTTCCCCAGGAGAGTCCAATCCAGTTTCCCCAAGAAAGTTGGAATCCATCTCCCCAAGCAGTAAGCTTATCCCTAGTAGATTCTGGAAGCTTATCCCCGCGGAGCACGAACGCGTCCCCCGGCCTTTATTCAAAGAGTTATTTCCCTACCAAGATATAACTGGGTTATCCTCAGCCAATAGCCATGAGAAGATCGTCCTCGGTAAAGTCTTCTTACCCCCAGCAGAGTCTATTAGCACTTCCAACATAACAATGGTATCCCCAGCGGAGTTATCATCAACCTCAGCGAAGTATTCCTCTCCCCACAGAGTATTCCCCGCAGAGTAATCTATTCGCCAAGTTTGTTCCCCAATGGAGTCATCTTCTCCTGCCGGTATTCTTGCAACTATCATCCCCAGCGGAAACAACAAAGCATTGTTCTCCAACATCAGCCCAGGATAAGCTCCTGGCATTCGTCAAGGATTTATTTTCCCAAAACGGAAATGCATTCATAAACATCACATCTTCATACATTATAGCATGCATATGCATCATACTACACGAATCTCATCAATTTTGAGGACATCCTGAAATCATGCAGTTCATGCATCATGATCTTGCATACAACTGATGCTTTACCTTTTCAGGAAAGGTAAATACAAAGATGATTACTATCAACTATCGCAACTCTTTCTAGATATAGTTCAGATGTGAACCAGATATGGCGACGTTCTGATACTTCTTCCAGACTTTTTCTAGATATAGTTCAGATGTGAACCAGATATGGCGATGTTCTGATACTTCTTCCAGATTTCCTTCTAGATATAGTTCATATGTGAACCGGATATGGCGACGTTCTGATACTTCTTCCAGATTTCCTTCTAGATATAGTTCAGATGTGAACCGGATATGGCGACGTTCTGATACTTCTTCCAGATTTCCTTCTAGATATAGTTCAGATGTGAACCAGATATGGCGATGTTCTGATACTTCTTCCAGATTTCCTTCTAGATATAGTTCAGATGTGAACCAGATATGGCGACGTTCTGATACTTCTTCCAGATTTCCTTCTAGATATAGTTCAGATGTGAACCAGATATGGCAACGTTCTGATACTTCTTCCAGATTTCCTTTCAGATATAGCTTAGAAATGCTCCAGATATGGATGCTGTTCTGTTGCTTATTCAACACTCCTTCTAGATATGGTTCGGATGTGACCCAGGCATGGTGACATTCTAACACTTATTCCAGATCCCCCTCAGATAACTTAGAGATGCTCCGGACACGGAAGCTGTTCTATTGTTTATTCAGAGATCACCTTTCTAGAGATGGTTCAGATGTGACCCAGATATGGCTACCTTCTGATACTTATTCCAAAGTCATTCAGATATAGATTGGAAATGCTCCAGATATGGATGTTGTTCTTCGGCTTGTTCAAGTTTCTTCTCAAAGATGGCTCAGATATACTCCAGAACCGGATGATATTTTATCCCTTATTCACAGTTTCTTCTCAAACAACTTAGAGATGCTCCAGACCCGGAGACTATTCTATTGTCTAGTCCAGATTCATTCTAAAGACTATTCCAGATTCTGTTTCTTATCCAGTCAAAGGCCTTCTCTAGTCTAGTTAAATCGACCCCTAACAGATTTTCCTGATAAACACTCGGTAGAAGTCGCCCAAGATTCTCTCAGTGTTACTGTTGAGGTTGAAGTCGCCCAAAATTCTCTCAATGATACTGTTGAGGTTGAAGTCGTCCAAGATTCTCTCAATGATTACTGTTGAGGTTGAAGTCGCCCAAGATTCTCTCAATGATTACTGTTGAGGTTGAAGTCGCCCAAAATTCTCTCAATGATACTGTTGAGGTTGAAGTCGCCCAAGATTCTCTCAATGATTACTGTTGAGGTTGAAGTCGCCCAAAATTCTCTCAATGATACTGTTGAGGTTGAAGTCGCCTATGGTTCTCTCCCCGTTACTGCGGAGATAGTAATCGTCCCCAAATTCTCTCAGTGTTCCTGTTGAGGTAATAATCGTCCAAGGTTCTCTCAGCGTTCCTGTTGAGGTAGTAATCTTCCAAGGTTCTCTCAGCGTTCTTGTTGAGGTAGTAACTATCCCTGGTTCATTCATCACCTTTTGAAAATCCAAGCTCCTGTAACCAGTCAGGACACATCTATACAAAGAATCTGAAGACTAGTTCCTGTAACAGGTCAGGTAATCATTTTCTTTTGCAGGTACGCAAGTTCTCGCTAAGGAATCTCTTACGCGACCAACCTCCAGATGGCATCTATAAGCCCATCCACCTCCCATCATCTCTTAGCATGGCATCTATAATCCCATCATCCTATCCATCAATCTCCAAATGTCATCTATAAACCCATTCCCATCATCACACTATTATGTGAGCGCAAATTTCTGGGCACTCTAGTGTTCAATCATCTTCCACCTTCGGATTACGAAAGGCACGTCAGCCAATCTGCATCCTCAGGTTTAAGAAGATTGAACAGGGGCAACTGCTGTACCCCAAAATTTGCCCTCCCATATTCTTCAAGATTTGCCAAGTCAAAGCTTCAAAATCTCCCCAAGGGTTGCATAGTTCAAGGGCCTCCTAACAGTCAAAAATTAGGGTTTTGGTTCTGACAAAGAAAATGAAGTTTCCAAGGGTCCAATCAAGTCCCACATGCCTACAAACATGGTCAAGCATCCTCATACCAAGTTTCAAGACTTACAGCACAAAATTGCACAATCAAAAACCCTAATTGCACTACAGTCAACTGCAGGGGCAAAATGGTCATTTGACAGTCAAAAGTTCAAATTTTTGGTCAACATCTTATTTTGAAGCCATAAACATCATTTGATCAATTCTTGATCATGATTTTCAAGGTATGGCTCAAAAAGTCTCAAGATGCAAAAGTTTCCATATTTGGACAGTTGAAAAAGTCAACTGTAACTTGACCAAGGCATAACTTCCACATGGATTATCAGAAAAATTCCATCCAAAGCTCATTTTGAAGAGAAAGACATTTCCTACAACTCCTCTTCACACTTCAAGTCCAAGAAATGCTCTCACAAAAAGTTATCAATTTCAACATTATAGGTCATTTTCAAAAGTCAACAAAAAGGGACTTTAAGTCAAAGGCCATAACTTGAGATTGGTAAATCAAAATGACACGGGACCAAATATATTGGTTAGAGGACTTCAAGACCTCTCCAAAATGTCTAAGAACATGAGCAAAGCTTAATAATTGAGCAAGATATGCCTTGTGGAAGTTGGGAAATTTTTGGGTATTTTGAAAAGTCAACTTTGCTTCAAATGCCTTAAAATTGCTAATGGGCCACATTTTCTTCCAAGAATCATCATCCAAAGCATGTGCACGACCATTTGGCCCAAAGGGAAGTTTTTCATCATTTTTATATATTTATTTGAATTTTTAATTGCTAATAATTCATTTAATTAATTAAAATATATGAAAAATACCAAACCTAAGTTTTTAAATCTTTTTATGCATGAAATACACTAAATATTTCGTGCATGATCAGATTTGGAAAGAATCAAGGTAATTGAACATGATTTGTATCAAATTTGCATGAAAAAAGATTTGAAAAGATTATGCAAAATCACAAAATCAAAAGCATTGATTCCATGGATATTTGGCTTATTTTGTTGACCTAAAACACTCACACATATATATATATACATGATAACCCTAATGCCAAGAACCTCTAAGCTGCGCAAGAACACCATAACCAAGTTTGCATTTTTTCAAGAAAACTCAAATACTGAAAACCACCTTCCAGTGCGATTCAAGGCCAAATAATCATTCCATTGTGTTGCTGAGACATCAAGGAAGGTGTTTGAATAAAAATCATCAACTCTAACGCCCAGAATTGGTATACAGAATTCAAGATTGTTCACATTTTATCCATATTCGTATTTCAATATTCAAGCATTTCCATTGCATTTTTTTTATGGATTTACACTAATTGGATCATTCTAAAGCTAACCATGTAGTTTGATTGAGTTTTTATACACCATACGCAAAATTGCCATTGTTGTCTTTTAGGGTTACAGAGGTCACGAATTGGGGTTTTCTTATTCTGGAATAATTGAGACTTGAGACCTATATCATTGAAATCAGCATGCTTGGACGACTTGAACACACACCTCGCGCCTAATTTATGATGCAGGGATTTCTAATCGCTATTTTTTCACATTGCATATAGTGGGGGTTTAAAGCCCCCGCAATCTTGTTTGTTTTGTTTCAGGAAAAAATGCAACAAGGAAGAAGAAGACTAGGTGGCGAATGATGGTTGGATCATTTGAATTCCAAGCGCGTTTTTCTATTTTTTAGGCCACTAACCCAGTTTTCTCTTATCTTATTTATTTGTCATTACATATTCAGAACGCGCGTTTGGTACGAGTGGTAAAGGCATTGTCTCATAAGGCTTTGGGACCTGGGTTCGATTCCCAGGTCCCTTCACTTTATTCATGTATTTTGTTCCAATCTGATCCCATGCAATTCAGGCTTCAGCGTCCACAATGAGCTCACAATCTCAGCTTGCCACGCATCCCATGATCACAATCCAATGGTCAGGATTCACAGCCTATGATGGGCGTCAGTCAACGAAGCCACACGCTGGCATGAAAAGTCAAATAAGGCCAAGGCTTAATGGGCCAGAATTACTGATGATACCTCCAATTGGGGACAGAACCCCCCAGGGTTTGCCTTTCATTCTTTTTTTCATATTTTTTCTATTTTATTTATTTTAATTAGTTTTAATATAATTCTTTCAATTAATTTATTTTCATCAAATATAAAATAACAAAAAAATCAGAAAAGACAAAATTCAAAATATATTTTATTTAACTAATATTTTTATAAATAAATCTCATTAATTTAATCTAGCTTTTTAAATTTAGGTTTAATTCAAATATTTTTCTTAATAAATTAAAAAACTTGTAGAATTAGGTTTTAATTACCTTAATTACTTTTTTTTTTATTTTCTCATCACTAATAATTAATTATTTATTTTTATAAATGAAATTGCTATTTTTTTTTTTTGTTTTTTTTTTTGGATGCTATTCTATCCCTTATTCACAGTTTCTTCTCAAACAACTTAGAGATGCTCCAGACCCGGAGACTATTCTATTGTCTAGTCCAGATTCATTCGAAAGACTATTCCAGATTCTGTTTCTTATCCAGTCAAAGGCCTTCTCTAGTCTAGTTAAATCGACCCCTAACAGATTTTCCTGATAAAGACTCGGTAGAAGTCGCCCAAGATTCTCTCAGCGTTACTGTTGAGGTTGAAGTCGCCCAAAATTCTCTCAATGATACTGTTGAGGTTGAAGTCGTCCAAGATTCTCTCAATGATTACTGTTGAGGTTGAAGTCGCCCAAGATTCTCTCAATGATTACTGTTGAGGTTGAAGTCGCCCAAAATTCTCTCAATGATACTGTTGAGGTTCAAGTCGCCCAAGATTCTCTCAATGATTACTGTTGAGGTTGAAGTCGCCCAAAATTCTCTCAATGATACTGTTGAGGTTGAAGTCGCCTATGGTTCTCTCCCCGTTACTGCAGAGATAGTAATCGTCCCCAGATTCTCTCAGCGTTCCTGTTGAGGTAGTAATCGTCCAAGGTTCTCTCAGCGTTCCTGTTGAGGTAGTAATCATCCAAGGTTCTCTCAGCGTTCCTGTTGAGGTAGTAACTATCCCTGGTTCATTCATCACCTTTTGAAAATCCAAGCTCCTGTAACCAGTCAGGACACATCTATACAAAGAATCTGAAGACTAGTTCCTTAGCAGGTCAGGTAATCATTTTCTTTTGCAGGTACGCAAGTTCTCGCTAAGGAATCTCTTACGCGACCAACCTCCAGATGGCATCTATAAGCCCATCCACCTCCCATCATCTCTTAGCATGGCATCTATAAGCCCATCATCCTATCCATCAATCTCCAAATGACATCTATAAGCCCATTCCCATCATCACACTATTATGTGAGCGCAAATTTCTGGGCACTCTAGTGTTCAATCATCTTCCACCTTCGGATTACGAAAGGCACGTCAGCCAATCTGCATCCTCAGGTTTAAGAAGATTGAACAGGGGCAACTGTTGTACCCCAAAATTTTCCCTCCCATATTCTTCAATATTTGCCAAGTCAAAGCTTCAAAATCTCCCCAAGGGTTGCACAGTTCAAGGGCCTCCTAACAGTCAAAAATTAGGGTTTTGGTTCTGAAAAAGAAAATGAAGTTTCCAAGGGTCCAATCAAGTCCCACATGCCTACAAACATGGTCAAGCATCCTCATACCAAGTTTCAAGACTTACAGCACAAAATTGCACAGTCAAAAACCCTAATTGCACTACAGTCAACTGCAGGGGCAAAATGGTCATTTGACAGTCAAAAGTTCAAATTTTTGGTCAACATCTTATTTTGAAGCCACAAACATCATTTGATAAATTCTTGATCATGATTTTCAAGGTATGGCTCAAAAAGTCTCAAGATGCAAAAGTTTCCATATTTGGACAGTTGAAAAAGTCAACTATAACTTGACCAAGGCATAACTTCCACATGGATTATCAGAAAAATTCCATCCAAAGCTCATTTTGAAGAGAAAGACATTTCCTACAACTCCCCTTCACACTTCAAGTCCAAGAAATGCTCTCACAAAAAGTTATCAATTTCAACATTATAGGTCATTTTCAAAAGTCAACAAAAAGGGACTTTAAGTCAAAGGACATAACTTGAGATTGGTAAATCAAAATGACATGGGACCAAAGATATTGGTTAGAGGACTTCAAGACCTCTCCAAAATGTCCAAGAACATGAGCAAAGCTTAAATATTGAGCAAGATATGCCTTGTGGAAGTTGGGAAATTTTGGGTATTTTGAAAAGTCAACTTTGCTTCAAATGCCTTAAAATTGCTAATGGGCCACATTTTCTTCCAAGAATCATCATCCAAAGCATGTGCACGACCATTTGGCCCAAAGGGAAGTTTTTCATCATTTTTATTTATTTATTTGAATTTTTAATTGCTAATAATTCATTTAATTAATTAAAATATATGAAAAATACCAAACCTAAGTTTTTAAATCTTTTTATGCATGAAATACACTCAATATTTCGTGCATGATCAGATTTGGAAAGAATCAAGGTAATTGAACATGATTTGTATCAAATTTGCATGAAAAAAGATTTGAAAAGATTATGCAAAATCACAAAATCAAAAGCATTGATTCCATGGATATTTGGCTTATTTTGTTGACCTAAAACACTCACACATATATATACATGATAACCCTAATGCCAAGAACCTCTAAGCTGCGCAAGAACACCATAACCAAGTTTGCATTTTTTCAAGAAAACTCAAATACTGAAAACCACCTTCCAGTGCGATTCAAGGCCAAATAATCATTCCATTGTGTTGCTGAGACATCAAGGAAGGTGTTTGAATAAAAATCATCAACTCTAACGCCCAGAATTGGTATACAGAATTCAAGATTGTTCACATTTTATCCATATTCGTATTTCAATATTCAAGCATTTCCATTGCATTTTTTTTATGGATTTACACTAATTGGATCATTCTAAAGCTAACCATGTAGTTTGATTGAGTTTTTATACACCATACGCGAAATTGCCATTGTTGTCTTTTAGGGTTACAGAGGTCACGAATTGGGGTTTTCTTATTCTGGAACAATTGAGACTTGAGACCTATATCATTGAAATCAGCATGCTTGGACGACTTGAACACACACCTCGCGCCTAATTTATGATGCAGGGATTTCTAATCGCTATTTTTTCACATTGCATATAGTGGGGGTTTAAAGCCCCCGCAATCTGGTTTGTTTTGTTTCAGGAAAAAATGCAACAAGGAAGAAGAAGACTAGGTGGCGAATGATGGTTGGATCATTTGAATTCCAAGCGCGTTTTTCTATTTTTTAGGCCACTAACCCAGTTTTCTCTTATCTTATTTATTTGTCATTACATATTCAGAACGTGCGTTTGGTACGAGTGGTAAAGGCATTGTCTCATAAGGCTTTGGGACCTGGGTTCGATTCCCAGGTCCCTTCACTTTATTCATGTATTTTGTTCCAATCTGATCCCATGCAATTCAGGCTTCAGCGTCCATAATGAGCTCACAATCTCAGCTTGCCACGCATCCCATGATCACAATCCAATGGTCAGGATTCACAGCCTATGATGGGCGTCAGTCAACGAAGCCACACGCTGGCATGAAAAGTCAAATAAGGCCAAGGCTTAATGGGCCAGAATTACTGATGATACCTCCAATTGGGGACAGAACCCCCCAGGGTTTGCCTTTCATTCTTTTTTTCATATTTTTTCTATTTTATTTATTTTAATTAGTTTTAATATAATTCTTTCAATTAATTTATTTTCATCAAATATAAAATAACAAAAAAATCAGAAAAGACAAAATTCAAAATATATTTTATTTAACTAATATTTTTGTAAATAAATCTCATTAATTTATCTAGCTTTTTAAATTTAGGTTTAATTCAAATATTTTTCTTCATAAATTAAAAAACTTGTAGAATTAGGTTTTAATTATCTTAATTACTTTTTTTTTATTTTCTCATCACTAATAATTAATTATTTATTTTTATAAATCAAATTGCAATTTTTTTTTTGTTTTTTTTTTGGATGTTATTCTATCCCTTATTCACAGTTTCTTCTCAAACAACTTAGAGATGCTCCAGACCCGGAGACTATTCTATTGTCTAGTCCAGATTCATTCGAAAGACTATTCCAGATTCTGTTTCTTATCCAGTCAAAGGCCTTCTCTAGTCTAGTTAAATCGACCCCTAACAGATTTTCCTAATAAAGACTCGGTAGAAGTCGCCCAAGATTCTCTCAGCGTTACTGTTGAGGTTGAAGTCGCCCAAAATTCTCTCAATGATACTGTTGAGGTTGAAGTCGTCCAAGATTCTCTCAATGATTACTGTTGAGGTTGAAGTCGCCCAAGATTCTCTCAATGATTACTGTTGAGGTTGAAGTCGCCCAAAATTCTCTCAATGATACTGTTGAGGTTGAAGTCGCCCAAGATTCTCTCAATGTTTACTGTTGAGGTTGAAGTCGCCCAAAATTCTCTCAATGATACTGTTGAGGTTGAAGTCGCCTATGGTTCTCTCCCCGTTACTACAGAGATAGTAATCGTCCCCAGATTCTCTCAGCGTTCCTGTTGAGGTAGTAATCGTCCAAGGTTCTCTCAGCGTTCCTGTTGAGGTAGTAATTATCCAAGGTTCTCTCAGCGTTCCTGTTGAGGTAGTAACTATCCCTGGTTCATTCATCACCTTTTGAAAATCCAAGCTCCTGTAACCAGTCAGGACACATCTATACAAAGAATCTGAAGACTAGTTCCTTAACAGGTCAGGTAATCATTTTCTTTTGCAGGTACGCAAGTTCTCGCTAAGGAATCTCTTACGCGACCAACCTCCAGATGGCATCTATAAGCCCATCCACCTCCCATCATCTCTTAGCATGGCATCTATAAGCCCATCATCCTATCCATCAATCTCCAAATGGCATCTATAAGCCCATTCCCATCATCACACTATTATGTGAGCGCAAATTTCTGGGCACTCTAGTGTTCAATCATCTTCCACCTTCGGATTACGAAAGGCACGTCAGCCAATCTGCATCCTCAGGTTTAAGAAGATTGAACAGGGGCAACTGTTGTACCCCAAAATTTTCCCTCCCATATTCTTCAAGATTTGCCAAGTCAAAGCTTCAAAATCTCCCCAAGGGTTGCACAGTTCAAGGGCCTCCTAACAGTCAAAAATTAGAGTTTTGGTTCTGACAAAGAAAATGAAGTTTCCAAGGGTCCAATCAAGTCCCACATGCCTACAAACATGGTCAAGCATCCTCATACCAAGTTTCAAGACTTACAGCACAAAATTGCACAGTCAAAAACCCTAATTGCACTACAGTCAACTGCAGGGGCAAAATGGTCATTTGACAGTCAAAAGTTCAAATTTTTGGTCAACATCTTATTTTTAAGCCACAAACATCATTTGATCAATTCTTGATCATGATTTTCAAGGTATGGCTCAAAAAGTCTCAAGATGCAAAAGTTTCCATATTTGGACAGTTGAAAAAGTCAACTGTAACTTGACCAAGGCATAACTTCCACATGGATTATCAGAAAAATTCCATCCAAAGCTCATTTTGAAGAGAAAGACATTTCCTACAACTCCTCTGCACACTTCAAGTCCAAGAAATGCTCTCACAAAAAGTTATCAATTTCAACATTATAGGTCATTTTCAAAAGTCAACAAAAAGGGACTTTAAGTCAAAGGCCATAACTTGAGATTGGTAAATCAAAATGACACGGGACCAAAGATATTGGTTAGAGGACTTCAAGACCTCTCCAAAATGTCTAAGAACATGAGCAAAGCTTAAAAATTGAGCAAGATATGCCTTGTGGAAGTTGGGAAATTTTTGGGTATTTTGAAAAGTCAGCTTTGCTTCAAATGCCTTAAAATTGCTAATGGGCCACATTTTCTTCCAAGAATCATCATCCAAAGCATGTGCACGACCATTTGGCCCAAAGGGAAGTTTTTCATCATTTTTATTTATTTATTTGAATTTTTAATTGCTAATAATTCATTTAATTAATTAAAATATATGAAAAATACCAAACCTAAGTTTTTAAATCTTTTTATGCATGAAATACACTCAATATTTCGTGCATGATCAGATTTGGAAAGAATCAAGGTAATTGAACATGATTTGTATCAAATTTGCATGAAAAAAGATTTGAAAAGATTATGCAAAATCACAAAATCAAAAGCATTGATTCCATGGATATTTGGCTTATTTTGTTGACCTAAAACACTCACACATATATATACATGATAACCCTAATGCCAAGAACCTCTAAGCTGCGCAAGAACACCATAACCAAGTTTGCATTTTTTTCAAGAAAACTCAAATACTGAAAACCACCTTCCAGTGCGATTCAAGGCCAAATAATCATTCCATTGTGTTGCTGAGACATCAAGGAAGGTGTTTGAATAAAAATCATCAACTCTAACGCCCAGAATTGGTATACAGAATTCAAGAATGTTCACATTTTATCCATATTCGTATTTCAATATTCAAGCATTTCCATTGCATTTTTTTTATGGATTTACACTAATTGGATCATTCTAAAGCTAACCATGTAGTTTGATTGAGTTTTTATACACCATACGCGAAATTGCCATTGTTGTCTTTTAGGGTTACAGAGGTCACGAATTGGGGTTTTCTTATTCTGGAACAATTGAGACTTGAGACCTATATCATTGAAATCAGCATGCTTGGACGACTTGAACACACACCTCGCGTCTAATTTATGATGCAGGGATTTCTAATCGCTATTTTTTCACATTGCATATAGTGGGGGTTTAAAACCCCCGCAATCTGGTTTGTTTTGTTTCAGGAAAAAATGCAACAAGGAAGAAGAAGACTAGGTGGCGAATGATGGTTGGATCATTTGAATTCCACGCGCGTTTTTCTATTTTTTAGGCCACTAACCCAGTTTTCTCTTATCTTATTTATTTGTCATTACATATTCAGAACGCGCGTTTGGTACGAGTGGTAAAGGCATTGTCTCATAAGGCTTTGGGACCTGGGTTCGATTCCCAGGTCCCTTCACTTTATTCATGTATTTTGTTCCAATCTGATCCCATGCAATTCAGGCTTCAGCGTCCACAATAAGCTCACAATCTCAGCTTGCCACGCATCCCATGATCACAATCCAATGGTCAGGATTCACAGCCTATGATGGGCATCAGTCAACGAAGCCACACGCTGGCATGAAAAGTCAAATAAGGCCAAGGCTTAATGGGCCAGAATTACTGATGATACCTCCAATTGGGGACAGAACCCCCCAGGGTTTGCCTTTCATTCTTTTTTTCATATTTTTTCTATTTTATTTATTTTAATTAGTTTTAATATAATTCTTTCAATTAATTTATTTTCATCAAATATAAAATAACAAAAAAATCAGAAAAGACAAAATTCAAAATATATTTTATTTAACTAATATTTTTGTAAATAAATCTCATTAATTTAATCTAGCTTTTTAAATTTAGGTTTAATTCAAATATTTTTCTTAATAAATTAAAAAACTTGTAGAATTAGGTTTTAATTATCTTAATTACTTTTTTTTATTTTCTCATCACTAATAATTAATTATTTATTTTTATAAATCAAATTGCATTAATTAATTAGGTTTAATTTTAGGTAATTTTCATATTTTCTTAATAAATTAAAAAATAGCTAGAATTAGGTTTAAATTTCATTTAATTCTCATAAAAAACCATAAATACAAAAAACCCTCAAAAATAATTTCTTTTTCATTTTAATTTAATTAATTTGTTCATCATAATTTAATTTCATTAAAAAGGGTCCAACGCCCTCGTTTTCCATTTTAATTCAATTCGCGCATTTTATTCTTATTCTTTTAATGTAATTCTCCCAAATCCATGTAATTCAGACATTTTATATTTCTCGCACTTTATTTCTTTATTTTATGTCAAATCGGGTCCTGGATTAAATTTGGCGATGTGGACCCGCGCCTTTGTAATAGTTTAGGAACTTTATATTTCCCGCAAACTTTTTAACTGCTAATTAAATCGCATGCAAGAATGAATGACAAAATAAAAACAAACGCGTAGATCACCCATGACATGAACAAGACAAAAATAAATGAATCTGACACACAAATCACACACCACCCCTAGGGTACGCCTCACTGTTGCCTTGCCTCTCGAAAGGTGATCGTCGAGTAGAGGATGTCTTAGTAAGTCCTCATGATCCGGGAACCTGGCATGAGGGTAGCTTCTAAGGTGTCTTCCTATTACTCTGGTGATCACCATGTCCCGAACCTCGAATTGACCCGAACACCTCCAACGGTGGTGCTACCTACCTCTCAATGGTGGGATGGCACTACTTTAAAGGACATTTACACAGACGAATTCCTTAGGGTAGGTAGACGACTCTAGATACTTGCTCTAATTTCAAAACAAATCAAAAATACTTTTCACACCGACACTTCTCAAAAGCTTTCGAAAGCAATTTTTCAAACACTCTTGAGGACCGATACAAGAGTCGAACTGGAATTTTCAAAGAAACTTTTTAAAAACCCACAGTTGAAAAGCAAACAAACCATTTTTGAAAACACAAATAAGCAAGTATCTAAGAGCCCATGGATAACCATGGATAGAAAGGGTGCTAACACCTTCCCTTTCTATAATCTACCTCCCGAACCGAGAGCAATCTCTATAAGGAATTTTTCTGTGCTTTTGTCCTTTCCATTTGGAGAAAATAAAAGACGGTGGCGACTCTTGCTTCCGCGACATTTTGCGAACCAGCGTTAAACAGTCAGTTCCAGATCCACCGATCACACTATGCTTATATTCTCTTAATGACTTTCAACTCTTGCTAAAAGTTACAAGCCTTTAGAGGGAGGATGACGAAAACAATGCCATAATCTCATACTGTATGCTTTTGAACAGACCTTGCTGACGATGTACAGGAATTCTTTCAAATCCTAAACACTGGAGTTACAAGGAAGATAATCCCTAGTCAACCCCTTCGAGCCAAAGAAGTAGAAGTTTTTATTTTTCACAAATTGAAACCTTTAATCAAAACCTTACGGCAGGGTAGTCTCTCAGTTAATTCAAACGCGCATTTAACTGCAAGCTCTCATCTCGTAATACAACGAATGATATCAAAAAAATCAAAAGACGGTGATGGTTCCCTACCAAATAGGCAGTCATTATCTCTCAAAAAGAAAAGCCCACTAAGTCAAAACCTACAAAGGAGACTTAAGAAAACTGGGGCATCCCGCTGATTGTAATCTCAAAACAAGAACGGTCAGGAAAAAATTAGGGATAACAAATCAATCAAAAGAGGTTACTACAAATCCTCATCAAAATGAAAAATGTTGCAGAAAATGACGGCCTTCCGACAAACTTAACATGTCTAAACCATCACCAAAACGTCATTCCAGACTCAATTGGAGTTCAAACGCACAACTAACTGAGCTTAGGATTGAAGAACATCACGAAGAACGGGTGCGTACAAATACACTTTGAGCCTTTATCCTTTGTTTCTTAAACCGTGAACCAAGCCACGTTACAACCCTTCAAAAGTCCTAATTGAAGCATGGGTTAGTTCGAAAGCATACTCTTACAAAAGGTATCCTTACTCCTGTAAGGCTTTTCTCTAAATCCTGAGATTGAATTTTCTTACAAAATTCCTTTACTTACAAAAACGCATTTTTTAAAACTTCAAGACAAGCATACACTTTGCATTATTTGAATATCGTTGTTTGCATATGGCTATTTGTTTGACAGCAGAGAAATTCACACAAAGAATTTCCAGTGAACGAAAGCTCTCTCGGTGAACAAAATCACTTCGAGTGGGATGACACTTACAATGACAAATCTCCTATCAATAAGGGGGCATGAAATGTCACTATCCAACACACCTGGGGCCGTCTAGTCAAGATTTCAAGAAATCTCTCAAGAATTGCGGAGTAACAGGGGAAAGTCACCTCTCCAAATAGATCGACGACATGGTTTATTTCCCCAACAACACCAGGATTCCCCAGCTTGAGTTTGTCTCTCCGACTACTACAAATCAAAGGACCACAACTCCTCTTCCCCAGTAGATTATTCTATAATCCCCGACAAGTTACTGTGAAACCTGGACTCAGCCAGATATTAGTTCAACTTTGAATCCCCAGTAAGAGCAACAGACAATCGAGACTCCTAAACTCTTTCCCCAAGCAGGAATAAACATACTCCCCATAGATTTTTCAATATTTTCCAGCGGAGTTCTCCTCAAACAACAAAATAGGAATCCCCGGTGGAAACATTCTAAGCAAAGTTTTAAGACACACATACTCTTCAACAGCAGTCCAGGATTTAACAAACTCCCCGACATTTGTCAAGGATTTATTTTCCCAGACGAAAATACATTCATAAAATTTTCACATTTCATACCTCTTATTTACATACATGATAAAGTGCATACGACACAATCTCATTTATTTTTGAGAATATCATGACATCATGCATTTCATACATCATGACATTGCATACAACTAACATTTTACCTTTTTCAGAAAAAAAAAGGTCAATCAACAGATGGCTATCAGCAACCTTTTCAAGTTCCAGATTAATACCTGTAGCAAGCCAAGAAAACTATTTGTGGACGACTGATTGTAGATTAATACCTGTAACAAGCCAGGAAAACTATCTACATGAAGAGATTGAAGATTAATACCTGTAGCAAGCCAGGAAAACTATCTTTCTTTCTCAGGTCAGAGATTAATACCTGAAACCAGACAGGACAACTATCTCGTCGACCAACCTTTTCAAGTTCCATATTAACACCTATAACAAGCCAGGAAAACTATCTATATGAAGAGATTGAAGATTAATACCTATAGCAAGCCAGGAAAACTATCTTTCTTTCTCAGGTCAGAGATTAATACCTGAAACCAGACAGGACAACTATCTCGTCGACCAACCTTTTCAAATTCCAGATTAACACATGTAACAAGCCAGGAAAACTATCTTTCTCAAGTCAAGGATTAATACCTGAAACCAGACCGGACAATTATCTCGTCGACTAACCTTTTCAAGTTCCATATTAACACCTGTAACAAGCCAGGAAAACTATCTTTATCAAGTCAAGGATTAATACCTAAAACTAAACAGGACAAATATCTACTCGACCACGCCAAACAACCCAACCTTTCAGATACAGTTCAGATACGCTCTAGATACGGATGCCATCCTGATACTCATTCAGATCCAGCTTTCAGATACAGTTCAGATATGCTCTGGATACGGATGCCATCCTGATACTCATTCAGATTCAGCTTTCAGATACAGTTCAGATACACTCCAGACATGGACGCAATTCTGATACTCATTCTTTCAGCTTACAAATTACAATTCAACATGCATTCTTGGATGGCATCTACAAGCCAATCTCCAACAAGATTTTATCACCTCTCCAAATGGCATATTTAAGCCCATTCCTCCTATCATCGCATCGTCGAGTGCAAATTTATGGGCACTCTAGTGTCTAATCGTCTTCCACCTTCGAGTCACGAATGGCAAAACTCGCCAATCTAACTCTTCAGATTTAAGAAGATTGAACAGGGGCAGTTGTTGTACCCCAAAATTTTCCTTGTCATTTGTCAAGTATTTGCTCATAAGATATTTTACGACGTCAAGTTTGCAGCACTGATACATCAATTTTGGCTTGAAATTGGTACAAGGGCAAAATGGTAAATTGCATACTGGAAAGTCAAACTTTGACTTTTTGGTCAACATTAAGTTTCAAATATCACAATTCATCAAGACATTCAAGAAAATCAAGCTTAATCATCAAGAAGTCAAGAAAGACAAAAGTCAACTTGAAAAGTCAAGATTTCCAAGACTTAGAAATTTTCTAAGTGTTTTTATACATGATAATTTCATCACTTCATGCCATTCTTTCACCAAGATGCAAGATGGTTCAAGGGAAACTTTCAACATAAAAGTTGTAGATTTCCATGATATCTACAACATTGCTTTACACAACTTCTCCTAAATATGCTTGGATATCAAGTTATAAATTCATGAAATCATGACATTTTCATTTAACACTTAGAGAAATTTTCAACAGATTTTGTGCTGGATTTTATCCCAACTTCTTGGCATTTTTTCACATAGTTCCAAGATGATTTTGTCAAAATGGACATCATGAAAGTTATAGAGGGTGTTTCAATCTTTCCAAAACATCCAAGAGCATGAATTTATCATACTTGAGCTAGGAGATTCAAGGGCATGAAGTTGGGCATCCACCCTTGATTTGCAAGTCATTCTATTGAAGAACACACAACAAAAACCTTATGCTATGCTGCATAATATTAGTTTGCGGGACTTGTGACTTGAAAATCTTTACATAATTTAATGTTTACACAAGATCTTGAGCTATTACCCAAGTGTTTGATCCATTGTCCAATAGATCTTTCCATTTATGGAATAAAGGCACCATTGCTATTCTTGAAAAGCAAGCATTTTGTACAAAGTTTGTCTTGAGCCCATACCTTGCTTGATTCTGATTTCACTCCACCATAAAACATGGAAATCAACCCCTCTAAACCAGTAACATTGGTACTTCATCTTGGGACCATGGAGTACTTGACATAGTTTGATACTTACATCCCAACCAAACCATAACATGCTGTCTTGCAAACTTAGTCAGCTCATATGCACAAACCTCTTGCCTATAAATAGAAGAAGCATTTGCAAGAGAAGGAGGTTGGAAAAAGGTTAGAACAAGTTAGAAAAAATAGAAAGAAAACCAGAAGTCTTGTTGTAAACTAACCATCAAAAGCCATAACAGTCTACAAAACCTCCACTCTTGAGTTTTAAAGTCCAAACCTTTGAACCTCTCATACCTTGCAAATTCTGTCCAACCGTCTAAACACTCCACATACATTATATAGAAATTGTTCAAACACAAGAAAAACTTCTGTAACATTACTATCATCACTTCCCAAGTTCAATAACAGCTCATACAGCAGCTCAAACTCAAAGCACAAATTCCAGTTTCAAGGTAAGTTTTCTTGGCTTTAAACTCTTCATTTCAATCATCATCATTTGGTTCATTTTTAGGCTAAAATGCAGTGACCTTTGAAGAAAAGGTTTGTAAGAAATCATGAACAATTGCTAATATTGAGTGAGAAGTTTTCCATGAAATAGTATCATGAACAGGCAGGTGTAAGGCAGCTGTTTTTCAAAATCATACAGTGTGCAATTGATTGCACAAGCATGCAAATCGATTGCACGGGGTTCCAGTAGCCAAATTTCCAATTATTTACAGTGTGCAATCGAATGCACAACCATGCAAATCGATTGCATGGGGTTCCATTATCCAAATTTCCAATTTTTTTTACTGTGCAATCGATTGCACAACCATGCAAATTGATTGCACTGGAAGTCAGTAGCCAATGTTTTGAAAAACTGAAGCGTACAATCGATTGCACTAACATGCAAATTGATTGCACATAAATAAAAATTGATTTTTTACTTTGAAAAAACTTGAATAAAGGGTTGGACCATATAAAAATGTTTCTTTTGATCATTGAGCATCTATATCTTAAGTTCAAGGTACATATTATCATTATACCTTGAAATTTGCTAAGGACTTGAACCAAAGACTTCATCCAAAGAGGCTTTTAGCATGATCAATAATTTTTGCCTTCATTATCAATCATGATTTGTCTTCATCAAAACAAGAGTGCATTCGAGAAGCTTGTGTTTACGGAATGTGTTGACACATAATGATCCAAAATGTTTTCTTTTCCTTTCATTATCTTTATGTGCTTCATATATTTTCTTCACGGCTATTCAATATGGTTGTAATAAATAATTAGGACTTTAATTTCTTGCAATCCCCATTTGTAAATTATACACCCCATCCCCAAATGATTGTAATAGAGTAGGATATTTACTTTCCGCAATTTACCGCTTTACATATAACATGTTAATAATTAGGGTTTGTATGGCAAGATAAAACCAATCAAATAGAAAACCCTAATTCAAGACAAAATCAAGCATGAAAATGACACACTTGCACACAAACACGCCCTAGGGTTACTCCACTTTGTTGTCTATCGGAAAATAGTCATGTCCCTCGAACATGGGCGTTTTAGCAAAAGACCCTCGATAAAAGATCGTAGTCCCCCGATGACCCTCGATGTTGCCTTCGATAAATGATCTAGTCCCTAAAACTACATTGCTAAAACATTCCATGGGTTGCCTTCTATGACTATACAAAAAAAGTCCTGCGTCCGTCCCTTCACATCCAACGATAGGGCTTCTTACCAAATCAATGGTAAGATAGCAACATCTAAAGGAGGAGGAAAAGAACATCTAAAACCTTTTGAGTAGGTAGGTTCGCTCCTAGTTTCTCGCTTGATCACAACAAAACATTTTTACACCAACACTCTCATTTGAAACATTTTCAAAAGACAACACTTTGTATGTGTTCTTATAGAGATGAGAATCATCACAAAGACACCTTTTCAAAATCACTTTCAAAAACACATCTCACAAACACCTCTTTGAACTATTTTCGAAACAAACACTTTGTATGCGTTCTTATAGAGACGAGAACCATTACGAAGTTCCATTTTCAAAAATACTTTAAAAAACCACACACAAAGCATAACTTCAAACAAAAGCAAGGGATCTAGCAAGTAACTAAGAGCCCATGGAAAACCATGGATGAAAAGGGTGCTAATACATTCCCTTTTCATAATCTACCCCCCGAACTCAAGAAAAAAATCTCAAAGGCCTTTCTTGTGCTTTTTCACCTATCCTTTTAGATAAAAGAAAAGTCGGTGGTGACTCTTGCTAACCGCAACATTTGCGATCAAACGCAAAACACCCAAGTCAGTTCTCCTATCATATCACACTTCCCCTTGGTGTTAGATCAGCATCTAAAAAACCTAGGCCATTATCCGCTGCCAAGCTGGCTACGCAGTCTTGGAATTGATCAACAGACGTCTCTTGAGGTACATGGGCTGTTTTTAAGAACTTCACTAAGGCTTTTGCATGCGCCTCAGAACATAGTAGTAATGCGAGCATGGAGATTTTAGAGGGATTTTGTCCCAATTTTTCAACTACATCATAGTCGTTTATAATTTTTAGGATCTCCTCCATTTCTTTCTTGGATGTGTCAGGGATAGTCAATGACTGGGCCTTCGTCCGGACAGGCTCGACCAAAATACTTTTTCCTCAAGTTTCAGCAGCAGGAGTGTTGGTAGGAATGGTATCAGGGGTTGTAACAACTTTGTCAATAGGAGTACTTGCAAAGATGATTATGGGTACATGATCAAACTTTGGAGAAGCCACATGGATGATCACGGGTCCAGAAACTGCTTTTGGGGGAGCAATTTCTAGAGAAAAGATCCTACCACTTCGGGTAGTTTTGCTAGTTCCGGCAATATTACTGATGTCAGAGTCTTCTTTCTCGGAATATATCTCTTTGGCGTCCGACCAATCTTGCTTGATGCCATGGTAGTAAATGCCCCCTTTGTAATTCCACGGCACGGTTTTGTCTGATTCATACGGGACTGGCCCAGGCATTGTGATTATTAAAGGAGTTTCTTTCGGAACTAATGTAATTCTAACGGGTCTTTTGGTGGAGACCCTAGAAGAATTGGCGGAAATGGTAATGATAGAAACATCTTCAACAAGAATAGGTGAGACATGAGTCTTTTCAAACAAAATCTCTTTGTTATCTATCAGGCACTGAATTCCTGTCTTCAACAAAGGACAACCAGTTGTTAAGGATAAGTAGAGATGGAAAACTTTATTACAGCCCGGGAACACACCAACTTTCAACAAGTTTATCTTAATAGTCGAAAGTGGGGTCATGAGTTCGTCAACTAAGGTAACAAACAAATCTTCTTCAATGGCATTGGTATTGTGACCATGTCTGGGCATAGGAGCAGAAATGACATTTCGCTTCTCGGGCGCATCAAAATCAATTCCTTTTGCTTCAATGAGGTCTTGTATTTTGTTCTTCAAGGCCGAACAGTTATTAGTATCGTGACCAGGCCTTTCAGAGTGATATGCGCAACGGGCATTGGGATGATAATGAGGGGACGTTGTATTAGGGTTTTTCGGAGCTTCTTTAAAGGTTACCAAGTTGGATCTCAGAAGATACGGTAGTACTTGAGACAAGGTCATGTTAATTTTGGTGAATTGCCTGACTGGCCTTTCCACCCTTGGTTGATTACTTCTTTGTTGAGCAGATGCATGTTTTGGGATCATAATAGCCCCCACCATTGGTCGACGTTCGGCCCTATCTTGATTTCTCTGCGGATATACGGCATCCACCTCTTTCTTTCTGATAAAGGGCTTCCTTACAGCTGTAGAAGAGGATGTGTCTTTCTGAATCTTTCCATTCTTTATACCGGCTTCTATCCTCTCTCCGATCAATATTAGTTCAGTAAAACCTGCAGATGAACTTCTGATTAAATGATTGAAGAAGGGACCAGATAAGGTGCCTAAGAACATGTCTACCAATTCTCTCTTAGAGAGAGGGGGTTGAACTCTTCCGGCCAAATCTCTCCATTTTTGTGCATAGTCCTTGAAACCTTCATTGGAGGCCATGACCATACTCTGAAGTTGAGTACGAGTAGGCGCCAAATCAGCATTGTATTGATATTTCTTGTAGAAAGTTGCGGCAAGATCTTCCCAATTGTGAATGTTGGCTCTTTCTAGTTGGTAGAACCAGTCAAGTTGAGTTCCAGACAGGTTATCTTGGAAGAAGTGTACCCACAAGTCTTTATCAGCGGTATGGGGTTGGATTTTATTCACATATGATCGGAGATGCATTTTAGGGCATGACACTCCATCATATTTGGCAAACATAGGTACTTTGAATTTTGGAGGAATCACAATCCCTGACACTAGTCCCAATTCCTCAAAGTCCAAGTCTGGCACCTTTTAGATTTCCATTGCGCTCAACCGCTCTTCAAGATGTTTATACTTGTCATCAGCTGGAGGGTACTGTTCCTCAGAGTAGTCTTCTTATTCCTCTTCCTCTTCTGATTCTGACGGGACAACTGTTTCCTTGCCTTTCCCCTCTCCTTCACCAGATGTTGTTGCAAAGTCCAAAGTCCTTCTTGTCTGCCCATGAAATCTTCTTCCCATGTTTAAGACTCTGGTTACCTTCTTTGTTTTCTTTTTCCTCTCTTCAGCCAGCAGAGTCTTTAACTCTTCTTGCCCCTTGGCTAGAGTCATGAGCAACTGTTGAAACTGCGTATTCTGAGCTTGGAGATCTTTCACTGTTTGCTCGAGATCCATCTTACTGAAATAAACAGTAGAGAGATGAGGAGACTCGTCACAAAAGACCTGTTTATATTATGATGAATGGTATATGCATATGCAATGTTTTCAAGGATTTCAAAGATTCAGATTTGTTTTAGACAAAAAGGAAACACACATTATATTAATTAGATAAAGCTTGAGTACATCAATGCCCCTTGGGAAAAATAATACAAAAACTCTAAGATAGAAAGGTAGTGTGCATCCTCTTTGGTGTAATGTAGGCGTTCAGAGTGTGATCCTCATGAAGTACCTAGTGAGTTCCAAAACCTTCTTCTCTCTTGCGTAGAATTGGGCTTCGAAAGTATCTCGCTCTCCCTTGAGCTGTATCCAATCCCTTTGTAAGTCTTCAAGAGATGTGGGCATGTCATGATGTAGGATAGTGTATGGAACATCTCCCTCCATGACAGGCTCAATGATTACCGGGAGAATGGAGGGGTAAGGCATCATAAGACTCTGAGCGCGAGTTCGTACCCATTTGAGGTAAGGCTCAAGAGGGATGGAATTTTTGTGCCCCAAAGTCTTACTATCCACCTTGTTTAACTTCCTCCAAGCTCGGATAAATCTCTGGCGAAGACCTTGATCGTCGTTGTCGTAGTCAAATACCAATCCTTGAATCAGCATCTCGTGCGGGCCATCCCTTCGAGCATAACCAAACTATCTTAAGGCTAAGCAAGGGTTGTAGGTGATTCCTCCCCTAATGCCAAGTAAAGGGACATTAGGAAATTCTCCACAACGGTCGATAATGATAACATTCTCTTTGGATCGGGAACACCAATGAATGTCTAAATGTTTGAGCGTCATCAACCTTTGTGACCACCTTGATCCTTGCTCATTCTTTAATACAGATTGGGGAAGATGAGAAATAAACCATCTTGCCAAGATAGGAGTGCAACATATAACAACACCTCTTTTCCTCATTGTGTGAGTGTGAAAAGAGTGTAGGATATCTCCTAGCAATGTAGGCACCAGGTTACGTGATATGAAGATTTTGACGGTGTTGACATCTATGACTTGGTCAGGATTTGGAAACAAAACCATCCCATAGATGAGGAGAGCCATAATTTCCTCAAAGGCTTGCAAGTCTAAGGAATTCCAACAGCTTTGGGCTTTCTCAAACAGGGACTTTCTAAGAAGCCTTTGACACCACTCCTTGTTTCCAAATGGGTTGTGACATCAGATGAGTGCAAGTGTAGAGCTTGAGCAATCTCTTCTGGCTTTGGATCTCTTTCCGTACCGTTGAAAGGTAGTTGATTGAGAATTGGAATCCTCAAGAGTTTAGAGAATTCTTCCAAAGTAGGCACAATTTGATAGTCAGGAAAGGTGAAGCAATAGTGTAAAGGATCAAAGAACTGAAAGAGCACCTTCATCATGTCTTCATTTGTGTTGGAGGTGACCAAGTTGAGCAAGAGACCATGTCTCTTGGTGAATGGAGAGTTTTCAGGAATCCTTGAAGCTAGCTCCTTTAATTATAGAGGGATTCTCACAAGGTTGTCTTGAATAGTTTTCCTGCAAAGTGAATCCATACCCTACAAAACAAGAACAAAGATGAATCCCAAAATCTTTGAAATGGTTAGTGGATGTATATGATATTCATGATGTTCATGATGTTATGTACAAGTATGCATATACAAGCAAAGCAAACAAATCCTTATTTAGTCTTGCATGGGGTTTTATAAGTAAGTACCCTCTTGAAGTTTAGTTGGCTTAAACCTGTCCTAGTAATAGTAACCGGGTTCTAAGGAGCTCAATATCATTGGATTGTTTCCTTGGTCATTGTTTCAGCTCAAGCCTCTTTAATAGTGACCGAAATATCCCAAGAAACCAAACCTCAATGAGTGTAGTATCGAGTATCTACCAACTTCAGACTGCACCAAAGTCGGTCATCTCACTATATCCTAAAGGCTATATTGGTCAAGTAAAAGTTCTAGAAGTTCATTAGTGCTTTATGACATCACTCAGCGGCCCTGTATTCTCTTTGATTAACTCAAAGGCTACCGGTACCCACAAATATGTCGCACTAACGTAGCTATTGCTTAGACCATATCGGTATACCCCGCACAGTTTCCACAATGTATTGCTACTTACCTATAATGTATCCCAAATCCGGATAGAGGATTCAAACCCAAACAAAGAACCATAATGTAAAGCACACAAGTCAAACAATGTAAGCAAGTAAATGTGATCTAAACCCTAAGGTAACCCCACTTTTAGAGTAATCCCCAGTAGAGTCGCCAGTTTTGTGATACGGTGGGAGAACTGACTTGAAGGTTTTGCGTTTTATCGCAAATGTTGTGGTTAGCAAGAGTCGCCACCGACTTTTCTTTTATCCAAAAGGAAAGGTGAAAAGGCACAGGAAAGACCTTTGAGATTATTTCTTGAGTTTGGGGGTACATTATGAAAAGGGAAGGTATTAGCATCCTTTTCATCCATGGTTTTCCATGGGCTCTTAGTTACTTGCTAGATCACATGCTTTTATTTGAAAATGTGCTTTGTGTGGTTTTTGAAAGTATTTTGTAAAAAGAGGTCATTGCTTAAGCAATCTTTGTAATGATTCTCGTTCGTAAGAATGTATACAAATATGTTGATCTTTTGAAGAATGTTTTCAATTTTGTAAGATGTTTGGAAATGTGTGTGTTTGTTTTGAAAATAGCAGGGATATTTGTTTTGAAATGGAGCAAGTAACTAAAAGTAATCTACCTACTCAAATGTCTTTCTTGTTCATTTTCTTCTTCTTTGACATTGTTGTCTTACCATTAATTTGTTAAGCAACCCTATCTTTGGATGTAAACGGGACGGGCGTGGGTCATCTCATAGCCATGATTAGCAATGTTGCAAGGTATCTTAGCTTTTTGAGGGACTAAGATCATTTGGTAAGGCAACTTTAAATAGCGTCATCGAGGGATTATGATCTTGTATTCGTTTATTTTTGCTAAGACACCTTACATGCGTAATATAGTCATTTTTGTATAAGGCAACCAAGTGGGATAACCCTAGGGGTGTTTTGTGTGCAAGTGTATCATTTTCATGCTTGATTTTTTCTTAGATTAGGGTTTTCTATTTGATTGGTTTTATCTTGCCATACAAACCCTAGTTACTAGCATGTTATGTAAAAGCGATAAATTGCGAAATTTAAAGTTACAACGCTATTACAACATTTGTGGGAGGGGGTATATAATTTATGAATGGGGGTTGAAATAATATAAACCTAATTAATCTATTACAACCAAATTGAATATGTACAGATATTGGAATAAATAATATACAATATGAATTAAATATGCAAAGGTATATAAATGCAAAGAAGATTTTTGTTTGGTTTTTTATGTGAAAAAAAGTTTTAACCTAAACCTAATAAATAAATAAAGATTAACTTAAATCAATTAAGAAAAGAAATTATTTTTTTAGAAAAGGTTTTTGAATAAACCCTAATTCTATTTGATTAAAAAGAAAATAAATTTCTTTAAGAAAAAGTAAGTATTTTTGTATTTTTTGCCTTGAAAATAATATATGGCATTATGAGGTATTTTGGTCCTTTCATATTAAAATGCATATTTAATGGGTATAAAGAAAAAATAAATATTAAACTAGTTATAATTTAATTTACAAGTTTATTTAATAAAAATAGATAATATATAACTAAAATAAAAATATTTTATGTGAGAAAAATAAAATAAAATAAGTCAAAATATAAATCTATCATTTTCATATTTTTTGTGATTTTTAATATTAAGAAAAATATATTTAATAAAATAAAATGAAAGTAAAATAAATAAATAAAATTATGTTGGGCCAGGGGTGTTAAGAGTAAACAGGATGTAGGATGTTAGAAAAAACACAAGCCCCAAGAATCAGAAGCCCAATGCGCTGCAAACAACAAAAAATGGAAAAATATGAAAAAATTGCAAAAGGCAGCGCGCTAAGGCTCGAACCCGTGACCTATAGCATTTACGCGCGCTGCCTTGCCACTAGGATAGCTGTACATCCGTTTATATAAACACAACCATACATATATATTAGAAAATACCCCCTGAAGGAAACTTCATCTTCAACCTTGAGCCATGGCCGGAGCACTTGTATCTCTCTCATTTCTCCATAAAAATGGAAAGTCCAAGCATGAAAATTATGGTGTTCCTTCCCACGAGTTCAACCATATAATTTATGTAAACTAAAATTCAAAGATCAAAGCTAATTTTACTTGCCCTAATTTGAAACCTAATTTTTACAGAAATTTCAAATCCAAAATTCTCTATACACAGTTAATATAAATGAAAACTATGAACATGGTTAGCTTTAGGGCAAGGATATCTACATTTTACTTTCACAAATCAGGACCAAATGATGCTTGTATGAAGAGATAGAAGTTTGATTTTTTACCTCTTTTAGCTGGGATCGTGAATGGAGTTTGAGCAAGTTTTGAGAAGGCCTGAGGATCTGTTTAGCTTGCCTGGACCTCCCTGAGTGTATTCTAATCCTTACTTTGTCTTGAAAGTCCCTGAATCTCCCTACTCAAGTCAACCTGCAAGCTTGATATTTGAAAATGGTGGATGGAGGAGGAGGAGTTACAGTGAGAGAACAGGGGTCTGGATCACTTAGATATGAGGTATATTAAGTGTTTAGGTGGTTAAAACTCAAAACACACGAGTGGTTTTGGAGATGGTTGTGTAAGGTTCAAAAATGTCAAGCTATGGAAGATTCTGAGTTGCAGAGTGTTTGGGAGTGTTTTGGAGTCTTAGCATTTGTGTGTTATGTTGCAATACATTTGTGTATATGTATGGAAAAGGTTAGAGATCAACTCCACTCCAGGTTTCTAATTTATAGCCTTTTGGCTCTATAACTTGCTTTTGAAGAAAAGTGAGGAGACAAGTCTCTAAGTTTGTACAAGCATTATCTGAGTTGGTAGATACCTTAGACAAGTTGATTTTGTTTTTGACTTTGCTTGTGTGCATAGAAAACAATTGAGAGGCTCAAGAAGTTGACAAAGGCAAAAGTAATGCTTTATCAAAATGGAAATGGCAACTTTGTGCCAAAAATGGAATTGTTCTTGTACAATGCATTCAATGCTTGGCTTAAAGCTTCCAACATCTGTGAAAACATTTAAATATGGAGTGAGAAACAAGTTTGAGGCCTGCAAAGTAAAGATCATACGGCCTAGGCTTGGATTTGAATTTTTGTTCATCATGAAATGGCTTGAAATCAAAGTGATAAATCACCAACTTCATCTCTTTGATTCTCCCTACTCAAGAATGATATCAAGGAGTTTTTGGACATTTTGGAAAGCTTGAAGTGTGCTTTACAAATCATCTTTGAATTGATTTAGAAAATTCCCATTGGAACTATCTGAAAAATTGGCATGAAGTTAGGTCAAAAATCTGCCTAACTAGGGCAAAATTTCACTAAGTTATTTTAGTTCATGAGCATGTATTCACAAATTTATATCTTGAGATCCAAGATTTTTAGGAGAAATTGTGTGAATCAAAGTCGTAGATTTAATGGAGATATACAACTTTCATGTTGGAAGTTTCTTTTGAATCATCTTGCATCATGGTGAAAATTTGGCTCAAAGTTGAGAAAAAATAAGAAATTTTCTATACTTAGAAAAATTTCTAAGTTAAGAAATTTCAACTTTTCAAAACAAAATCTTAAATCCTTTATTTCTTGATGAACAAGTTTCACATTTTTACATGTTTTTATGAATTATGACCTTTGGCACTTGATTTTGACCAAAAAGTCAGAGTTTGACTTTTTAGTATACAATTGACTTTTGATCAGTTGACTACAAAATTCATTTGTCAATCCAATGTACTTGCAATGTTTTGAGCCATGTTATTAGGTCAAAATGATGCAATTGAACTCTTTAAATCATGCTTCAAACCAATTGATCATTTTCTAGGTCAAAAATCAGAAATTTCCCCTTCCCAGTCAGAAACCCTAATTTTGACCAATTTGCCCTTTTGATGATTTGATCAAATTTCTTGAGGAATTGTAGTCCAAACTTGATCAAATGATACATATGAGCCTAAGATGTTGATGTGGATAAAAAATTATGAAGTTTGACTGTAAATTGGCCATGGTTGTTAGAACAAGATTGGTTCTGATCATATCTCAGAGTTTTGATGATAATAGTAAAATATATTTTATATAATTGATACTCTGATGAGCATATTTATTTGTTTCAGATAATGTTCTGACTGAAGTATTTTCCTAGATGAAAATCATTTTGACATGTTGAGCTTAAAATAAATGAAGAAGTTATTTAATGAAAGAACTATTTGTTTTAGCGCAAGTTTTGATGTTGACTTTGATAAGAAACTATTTTAATGAATCTTCTAAACGCTAGCAAGTTTCCATGTAAACTATGTTCAGAAGTACTTTGAAAGCTAGCGTTGATAAGAAGTTATTTGCAAGCATATTCTGAAGCAAGATATGAAGCTAGTTCTGATAGAATAAAGAAGCTAACAAGTCTTGTCAAGTTTCAGGAAACATGCTCTGACAAGTTTCGTTTGTTCATTTAATGCAAAGACGGCTACATGCACTCAAGTGTCTACGCTAGTTCATTGGAAAATGCAATATTGCAAGCAAACACGCAAACATTAATTGCTCTCCACTTCTGAAGGCAGCAACGGTCGTTTTCTTCATGCTATAAATAGAAGATCATTTGTTGCAAGCCAAACCCAACTATGTGAAAATATTCTGCTGCTCACAAATTATTTTACAAACACTTTGTGCAAAACTAATCTTAGTGAAAAATCACAGTTTGTGATATAGCTTTCTAAGAAGCAATTTGTTTCACTATCTGTAAATATTTAATTCTTGTATTTATTCCTTGAGAGACCAAGCTTGGTCAGATTTCTCAAGAAGGCTAGGACTAGTTTGAGTCTTAGTGGTGTTAGTCACTTGTAAGTTTACTTATGCTTTGAATTGTTAGTCACAACAGTTTGGTTGTGTGATTGTAATCTATTTGATTATAGTGAATTAAGTCCTTGTTGAGAAAGGAAAAATCACCTTGGCGGGTGGACTGGAGTAGTTTGAGTTCAAATGAACCAGGATAAAAATAACTGTGTCTTTCCATTATTGTTGAGCCTTTAAGAAAAAGAAAAATAGAAACTTATTCAACCCCCCTTCTAAGTGTTTTCTCACCCTTCAATTGGTATCTGAGCTTGACTCTGAGCACAAACACTTAACCGTGTCAGGAAAAGATCCAGAAAGAAAACACAATGGCAGCTGAACACAACAACAATAACTACACCAAACCTCCAGTGTTTGATGGAGAAGATTTTGATTATTGGAAAGATAGACTAGAAAGTTTCTTTCTAGGTCATGATAGTGATTTATGGGATATAGTCTTGGATGGTTACACACATCCTATAGACTCAGAAGGAAACAAGATTGGTAGAAAAAATATGGATAGACAACAAAAAGCTGATTTCAGAAATCACCACAGAATTAGAAATATTTTTCTAAATCCTATCTCTAAAATGGAATATGAGAAGATCACAAATAGAGATACAACACATGATATGTTTGAGTCTCTCAAAATGAATCATGAAGGAAACGCTCAAGCGAATGAGTCTAAAGCTCTGGCTCTCATCCAGAAGTATGAAGCCTTTAAAGTAGAATAAAGTGAATTTATATAAGCTATGTTCTCAAGGTTCCAAACTCGGATTGCTGGCCTGAGAGTTCTGAACAAGGGATACACTAAGGCAGGCCACGTTAAGAAGATCATCAGAAGTTTACCCAGAAGATGGGCACCTATGGTAACTGCTTTCAAAGTATCAAAAGATCTTAACAACGTGTCTCTTGAAGAACTCATCAGCGCTCTAAGAAGTCATGATATAGAACTTGATGAGCACGAGCCTCAGAAGAAAGGTAAGTCTGTTGCCCTAAAAAAAATGAAACTAACGCTTTTTAGGCTGAAGAAGGAAACTCTGAAGAATCTGTGACAGAAGAAGATGAACTATCCTTGCTCTCCAGAAGGATCAACCAAATATGGAAGCATAGACAAAAGAAGTTCAGGAACTTCAAGAAGTCAGAAGATAAACAAGAATCTTATGGACACAAAAAGTCAAACATAAGAGAGATAATTTGTTATGAATGTAAAGAACTTGGACACTAAAAGAGTGATTGTCCAAAACATCAAAGAGGAAGACCAAAGAAAAAGTTTGGTAAAAAGAAAGGCATGATGACCACCTGGGACGATTCAGAATCCTCTGAAGATGAATCTGATTCTGAAGATGAGAACGCCAACCTAGCTCTGATGGATACCACAGCAAATGACTCAGACTGTGAGTCAGAACAAAAAGAGGTATTCTCTGAATTTACTAGAGCTGAACTTGCTGAAAGTTTATCAGAACTTCTGGAAAACTATAGTCAACTCAAAATCAAATACAAGAAACTCAAATAGAGTCTTGCATCTGATCTTGAGAAACATAAAACAGAAAAATCAGAACTCAAAGAAAATAATTTTAAACATAAAGAGGAAATTCAAAAGTTCAAAAAATTTCTAGTTCAGATTCTGTGTCAAGTTCAAAAGATATTCTTAAAGAATATGACTGTAGCTTTCAAACTTTTCTTGCTAAAAGCATAGATAGAAGCAAAATGGTTTCAATGATCTATGGAGTTAGTGGGAACAACAGAAGAGGAATTGGATATGAAACTCCCAAAGGGAAGGAGACATATATACCAAAACATGTTGCTAAGATGACTTTCACATATAAACCTCTGAACAAACAATTTAAATTTGGACACACACATGATATTAAATATACATCACACTCTGGAAACTATTATGCTAATCCAAAGTTCAAACAGAACTTTAAATACTCTAACCCAAGAGGACCCAAAAAGATATGGGTACCTAAGGAGAAAATAATATTTGTTGTGGATGTCCTTAACAGCTCAATTGAGACACCAGTCATGGTATCTGGAGTCTGGGTGCTCACGACACATGACGAGAAGAAAGTCTATGTTCCAAAACCTGGAATTTAAAGCTGGAGGAGAGTCAAGTTTGGAGGTAATCAGAAAGGAAAGATTATTGGTTTTGGAACCATTGGAAATGGTAATCTTCCTTCTATCTCTAATGTTTTATTAGTAGAAGGATTATCGCATAACCTGCTGTCCATAAGTCAATTAAGTGACAACAGTTATGGCATTATCTTTAGTCCAAATTCCTGTAGAGCTGTTAGCAAAAAAGATGGAACAATCCTCTTTTCTAGCAAGAGAAAGAACAACATCTACAAAATTGATTTGTCAGATCTTAAAACTCAGAATGTTAAATGCCTTTTCTCTGTTAGCGATGAGCAATGGGTATGGCACAGAAGATTGGGACATGTCAGCTTAAGAAAAATCTCTCAATTAAATAAACTAAATTTAGTCAGAGGACTTCCCAATCTGAAGTACAACTCAGAAGCTCTGTGCGAAGCATGTCAAAAAGGAAAACTTTCAAAACCTTCTTTTAAATCAAAAAATGTTGTTTCTTCCTCTAGGCCATTAGAACTACTTCATATTGATTTGTTTGGGCCAGTTAAAACTGCATCCATCAGAAGCAAGAAGTATGGATTGGTCATTGTTAATGACTACAGCAGATGGACATGGGTTAAGTTTTTAAAACACAAGGATGAGTCACATTCTGTGTTCGTTGACTTCTGTAACCAAGTACAAAACGAAAAAGATTTTAGAATTATAAAAGTCAGAAGTGATCATGGAGGAGAATTTGAAAACCATTATTTTGAAAAATATTTTAAAGAAAATGGTATTGTTCATAATTTCTCTTGTCCTAGAACTCCCCAACAAAATGGAGTTGTAGAACGAAAGAATAGAACGTTACAAGAAATGGCCAGAACCATGATCAATGAAATAAATATGGCTAAGCACTTTTGGGCAGAAGTTGTGAACACAACATGTTATATTCAGAATAGAATCTCTATAAGACCTATTCTTGAAAAGACTCCCTATGAATTGTGGAAAATTAGAATAGAATCTCTATAAGACCAATCAGAAGTTATGAATTTTTAGGTGCTCGCGAAACAGCGGACCAACAATTAAATTAAGTACACTGTCTTCAAAGAATTAAAATTCTCGGAGGTCTTCTTCACAAAATTAGCCTTCAATCCGAACACGAGAAATAATAATAAAATCAAGACGATATCAATGCTCGAAGAATCAATGAAAAATACTGAATCAGATGAAAGTTACGAATTTACAAACACTCGTGAAACAGATAACCAGTCATTAAATTCAAATACCGTTCCAGAGAAATCAAATTCTTTGGAGACTTTCTTCACAAAATTGGCTTCTGTTCTGAAAAGATGAAATGAAGAAAATACTGAGGCGGTTCTAATGCATGAGGAACCATTTCAATTCAGTATCCCGATTGCAAGTTGCGAATTTCTTAAGCTCAAACTAGCAAAAACACTGTTCCTGGATCACACCGTCTCAAATTCACTGAAACATCTTATTCCTCCACAATTCAGAGTGTGCTGACATACATGAGAACTTGACATGATGACGGCCTAATTGATTATTGCTTTGATAGCTTGCGAAACATGAAGAATATCTTAAAACCTTGAAAAATCAGAGTTTTTCCTTGTTATACTGTCCGATGGAACAATTTTTTTAGTGTAATTTTTGGAAAGAAATACCGTGATTCCATGACATTTACAAAGTAGTGATGCATGCAATGCCAAATGATCTAATGATGAGTATATACATGAACAATGCGAGATGTATAAGTCAGACGATTCTTATAGAGGGTGGGACAAATTCGAGATATGGCACATCTTTAACCACTTTATACTTGACTTTAATTGTTGACATTAAAAACTAATTATCATCATTAAAAACATACATCCTTCGTTCACTATTATTATAAGTTTAGTTTTTTTTTTTTGATACATTTGATAAATTTACTTATAATAACCTACAAAACATGATTGATTCCATAAAATGATCATCAACAAAATAATGAATATTCTTCAAGTAGGTTTTATTATGAAAATTCTCTCTCCAACTTAATTGCCCATAAGAAAAGCATTGCCAGCATAATTACTATTTCTAAGTGCTTTTAGCTTTTTTAGATTTTCCTCTCTCCCCAAACAAAACTATGGTTACATTTCACTCACTATCATTACACACTCGACAATTAATAAATGTATGTAAGAAGAGATTTTTTATGGATGTAAATTTGTTAGGCCAAGCTCATATATCCCAATCTTATGTTTGATGGTTAATTGTGGCAATTTGTGGGGTCAAATTTACCATGCACTTTGCCTACCATCATGCCACCATGCTATAACAAGATAATAAGATAAGCCCCGGCTTTCAAAAACGCACTTATGAGTTATGAGGATCTTAAACTTTTTTCCCTCAATGCTCAAAGCATCGCATCCAATTTGTGCATGAAATAATGGACTATATCTATCTAGTTTATCAATCATAACTATTTTGTCGCTTTATCTTTATTTTATGGTGTCAATGCTGCCCAAACGGGGTACTCAATACTAACAAATTTTGTTTATTTTTATTTTTGAAGTGATGTGTTTTTTTTTCTTTATAGAAAGAGGCAATGCCAAGCACAATAGAAAACAATAAGCCTTTAGAAAAATGACACCTCTCAAGTCTCCTATGCCTTTTAAACTCCATTAATAAAATTGAGATTGAAGAATGTTAAATCATTTTTATAAAGTTGATTTGTAAGATGAATGATTTCATTTTATATATATTTTTTTGTAGGATTATAAGACTCTGATTTTATATTAGAGTTTGATTTAAATCATTTTTACGAAATCAATTTGTAAGGTGAAATATGTCACTCTATATAAATTATTTCAATGTTCTATCTTTAATCAGTGTGAGATTTGAGATTTTTCTAAAACATCTTTATCATGTTTGGATTTGGTGTGTGGATATTAATGGTGGTTGTTGTTGGAAATCTCTCAAAACCTATGATGAATTTCTATCAATCTTGATCAACAAGATTGTTATCACTACACAATAACGATGAAAAAGGGAAATTTAAAGAAGAAAAAGGATTAGGGTTTCTGCAGAGTGTCTCTCTATCCACAAACTGTGGAAAAACTTTATTCACTTGCAACTGCAAATACTGTAATGAATGAATACAAGAATAAGAGTTACTCCCTCTATTTATAGTTTTACGTTAGCTTGCTCTCTAAGTCAAAAAGCTCAAAACTATAAAAGCCCAAAATACCTATTTTGGAACTAAATCAAATATGTGTGAAACAACTGCTTCGACATACTATCTAGACTAATTTGACACACATACATACTGGTTGTTTTGACACACCTTGTACCGAGCAACATCTTGCTTCGACACAAGGAATTACACTTTAACACACCACCTAATTCATTATGTCTAAGCTATATATATTCATCATAGCTCTTAGTCTTCTAAATACTTCGACCTACACACCCTTCGTCATGATGTCTGCAATCTGATTCTCAATTCTGCAGTATTCCAAGTTCATCTTTTCTTCTTCTACCTGCTCTCGAAGATAATGGAACCACATCTCGTGTGCTTGCTTCGACCATGTGCTATCGGATTCTTCGCCAGATTGATAACTGATATGCTGTCGATCTTCATGGTAATTGCTCCATGATCTTTACCTGTAATCTCTTCGACCAAGTTCACCATCCATGTTGCTTGACATGCACAAAGATAATCAGCTATGTATTATGCTTCATATGATGATAATGCCACTACTGGTTCTTTTCTCAAACTCCAAGAAACTGGTGCACAACCTAGCATGACTACACCAACTTGAATTAGTGTATCCGACTAACTTGCATTATTTTCCTTTATCAACTGCAGGAAAAAAAATTCCATAGTCAAGAGTTCCTTTCAGATACCTCGGTATTCTCTTCATCGCTGCTAGGTGTGATACCTTTGGCTTCTGCGTGAATCTACTTAACATACCTACATTGTATGCTAAGTCAGCCTTATATGACAAAGGTATCTCAATGACCCAATAAGTCTTCTGTATTGGATTGAGTCGACATCAT
Source organism: Vicia faba (assembly GCA_948472305.1). NCBI lineage: Eukaryota > Viridiplantae > Streptophyta > Magnoliopsida > Fabales > Fabaceae > Vicia > Vicia faba. The sequence continues at coordinate 1,432,778,210 of OX451741.1, read as the reverse complement.
CTTCTTCTGCATCTTTCAACAGTTGCAGTCTTGGTTCTGCAGGTGTCGAAGTCGAGTTGCATTCTTCCATCTCAAATCTCTTGAGAACTTCATTTGCATATCTTCTTTGATGCATCATTAAACCTCTATTGCTCTTGTAGAATTTGATGCCAAGGAAATATGAAATGTCACCCACATCAGACATTTCAAATTCTTTGATGAGATCACATTTGAAGTCTTCGATCTCACTTTTGCAGCTACTTGTTATCAACAAACCATCGACATAGAGACATAATATAAGCAATTCACTATTTCTTATTCTTACATATACTCCATGTTTAGTTGTTCACTTCACAAACTCCTTCTCTCTTAGAGAGCTATATGTCGTCTTATTCCAAGCTCTTGGAGCTTGCTTCAATCCATACATAGCTTTATGAAACCTGTACACCTTGCTCTCTTTGCCATGCTTCACAAACCCAACTGGTTGTGCAACATAGACTTCTTTGTCTAAGGTTCCATTCAGTAATACACACTTCACGTCCATCTTACATATGTGCCAATTCTTCATTTCTGCTAGACCAATAACCAACCTGATTATTTTGATCCTAGACACAGGTGAAAATACTTCATCGAAGTCATTTCCTTCTGAAGAAACCCTTTTGCCACAAGTCTTGCCTTGTGTAGGGTTACTTCCCCTTTGGGATTTAACTTCACCTTGTATACCCACTTCACATTGAATTCCTTCTTGCCTTGAGGTGATTCGATAAGTGACCAAGTGTTTTTATCTTTGATAGACTTCACTTCTTCATTCATTATTTTCACCAACTTCGAATACTTTAATGCTTCAACTGCATTGAATGGTTCGACATTTGCATATAAAGCATAATGTATCAGATCACCTTCATCATCGACAATAGTATCTGATGTAATCACATAATCTTGCAACCTTGTAGGCATGTGTCTTGTTCTCCGAGGTCTGCTTGTACTTGGTTGATCTATAACTTCCTCTTGTCGAACTTCTCTTTCGACTTGAGTTTCTGGTTCTTCAAGTAATATTCTCACTGAATCCTTCTTGACATTTTCAGTCCAGTCCCATTCCTTAAGCTCATCTATGATCACGTCCCTGCTGATCAAAATCTGCTTGTTCACTGGGTCGAACAACTTGTAACCTCCTGTCGAATGATATCCAACTAGGATCATCTGACTCGACTTGTCATTAAGTTTTCTTCTCAATTAATCTGGCACATGCTTATGTGTTATAGATCCAAACACTTTCGGATGAATCAATCTAGGTTTAACACCAGACCAATATTCTTCTAGAGTAATTCCTTCTAGCTTCTTTGTCGAACATCTGTTCAAAATATATGTTATTGTTGACACGACTTCTCCCCACAATTCTTTAGGTAGATGCTTGTCATTCAACATACTTCTCACCATATTCACGATGGTTTGATTTTTCCTTTCTGCCGTGGAGTGTAGGGTGGAACCACCTCATGCATAATCCCTTCTTTTTCACACAATGTATCAAAGTCTTTCGAAACATACTCTTCACCACCATCAGTTCTCAAAACTTTGAGATTTAGACCACTTTGCCTTTAGACCATAGATTTAAACTTGCAAAATACTTCAATCACTTCACTTTTCTTCTTGATCAGGTAAGTCCACAGTTTTTGACTAAAATCATCTATGAATGTGACAAAGTGTTTGTTACCTCCCATCGAATCCACCTGGATTGACCCACATACATAAGAGTATATGACTTCAAGGATTTCCTTATACTTTCTTCTTGCATCCTTGCTGAAGCTATTCTTGTGTTGCTTCGACTACACACATTCCTCACACACCTCGTTTGGAATTTCGATTTCTGAAATCCTGAAACCATATTTTTCTCTTCAAATCTTTGATGTCTTTAAGTTGAGATGGCAAGGTCGATAATGCCATATCACTCATCTCTGCTAGTTGCAGTTGCAAGGCATTTATTCTCCATCATATCAAGTTCAATCTTGAAGGTTATATTCTGAGACATTGGATCCTTCAAGGTTAACCTTCCTTTTGCATCGACGACTCTCATTATCTTGTCTTCGACAAACACTTGATAATTCTTTTCGACCAACTGCCTTATGTTGAGAAAGTTGCTTTTCATGCCTGGTATGTACAACACATTGGAAATTATTGACCTTTTACCATCCTTCCTCGTAATCAGAACATCACCAATATCTTCAGTTGCTAGAGTACTGTCATTTACAAATTTCACCTTGTTCTCCGTTGAGGGTTTTAGGTTGACAAACCAATCTTTCCTTCCAAACATGTGTGATGAGCATCCCGAATCCAAGTACCACTGGTCCTTAAATCTTTCTCCATCTCTTGTTGTAACCATCAACATCATCTCTTCTTCTTCAGAATTTGCGAATTTTGCATCACTTTCTTGATTCTTTCTCTTTTCTGGACAATCACTAAAATAGTGACCATACTTCTGACAATTGTAACACTGAATGTGATTTTTGTCAGGCTTTCGACTACCACCTCTTCCTCTACCTCCAGCACCACCTCTTTGGTTGCCTTGGTAATGGGGTCTTCTTTGATTCAACAATTCCTTCATGTCGGTTTCCTCTTCCAGTCGAATTGTTGTATCTACCTTTACCTTTATCGAACCACTTTCCTTTTTCTTTGCTTTCTTTTGTTGATTGTGCATGCAAAGCCACATCACTCTTTGGCTTACCTGCAAATCTTTCATCCATTCGTTGTTCATGAGATTCAAGCTGTTGTACCCCAAAATTTGCCCTCTCTTTCTTCAGGAAATCATCTTGGATTCTCAGAGTCCCTCTGAAACAAATCCAAGTCCTGAATTGTCATTTTTGCCCAAGCAAACCATTTATAAGAGCAAAATGATCACAGAAGATCTAAAGACAACGCTTTTATCTTGAGAAAAATTAAATTCTAAGCATTTGGAATTTTTCTCTAAAAAATGGGTGTTCAAGAAGAATGTAGCGCTTCAGAACTTCTGGACCAAACTCCAGATGGAAACGGTCAGAAGTTGCAAGCTTGGCTCAACACGGCCAGAATTTGGCTTTTCAGCAGCTACATCCACTCAATCAGAAGTTGCAAACGTGGTTCAATACGTAAGCCTCAGACAGAACATGACTCTTTCAGCAGTTACGCAAGCTCAGCCAGAATTTGCTAAAGGAATGCAAAAGAAGCAAGGAAGTCTGAAGGCTCCTTCAGAACATGCTGAAATCAGAAGATGAAAAGGTCAGAAGAGTAGATGTTACACTAATACAGAATCTCTAAATCCAGGATTTCCAGAAGCAAATCCAAGGAATGTGTCAGAAGGTCAGGAGAATCCCCAGAATTTGCTAAGACAACAGGAGGCCAAGACCAGAGCATGGTTTACGTTGTTCTTGGTAAAACAGAACTGCTGGTTCAAAGTTTTGTTTCTACTACCAGAATGTTGGTATTGATAAGTCTTATCACTATTTAATGCTCATTAATGCTCCCAACCACTCCTGAACATTCATCCAAGTAATCCCTTCACGTGTGGCTTGGAAAACGCCTTTATGCAGGTTATGGCATGGGTCTACGTGCCACCGTCCACCTAAGAAGTCACTTCTCTCCAATCCACGCCTGCTGTTCCAGCCTAGGCTGAAAGGCTATCTGTTATCACAACTTCCTAGGAATTTCTTTCAAAGAACAACTCAGCCTCTGTTGGCGCTTTAATGTTCAAGAAATCCACAAGAGCTTTGCCTATAAATAGAGAACCATTGTCCACTGAAAGAGGGCGTCCAAGAAACAGAAAAATTGCTAGAAGAGAAACAGAAATCTTTAGCAAAAAAGTGCTTTGAAACTCTGCCAAAATCTCCAGTGTTTCATAACTTTGAAGTTCTTACCTTCAAACTTCATCAAATACCCAGTTTTCTTTGTGAACTAAAGAACACCCTTTTCAACTTCTGACCATGTATACGCATACACCTTCATCTACCCTTTTCAAAAAGAACCTGTCCAGAACACCATCAGAGCCAAAAGCTAGCTCTCATCCACAAACTTTCCCAACAGCCAGGTAAGCACCTGCTGACCTTCATCACGCTGCTGAGCATCATCAGCTTTGCATGCTCAAATAAACATAATGTAAATATCATGTTGTTGCTGTTTGTGTTCTGAGGATCTTCATACCTCAGAACGTTTTTGAGTCAGCCTAGAACCTGCCTGTGACCTTGTTGGTTCCGTCCTCTGAAACACTTTGACATTTGCTGGAGCTGCTCCAAATATGTTTTCTGTTTTGTGGAAAAATAACAAAATTGCAGATGTTCTGATTAGCACAGGGAGAAGCCAAGTGCTGACTTTGACATTAGCACATCTAAAGCCTGTTTTACTGTCAATAATATCAGAACTTCTGAGAGTCATTGTATTTCCAGGGGGGTCAAAACTTTTGATTTCCCCACTAACAGGTTTCTGCTTTGCAGGTGCCAGAGTCAGAAGTTCTGACTCATACAGTTTAACCAAAAGGTTGATCATCTGGCAGCGGACCTGAGTCAGAACTTCTGATGACCTCTCAGCAGTGCACTGGCTCCCTCTCTCTTTCTCTCTATCTTGTTTTTTGCTATTTTCTTTTTTGTCTATTTTTCTCGTTGAACCACCCCATGTACAAATGTGTATCCCCACTCCCTAATTGTTGTAATAGCGTAGGATTTTATATTTTCGCTTTTTTATTGCTAGTAATTAGGATGGGTATGGCAAGATAAAATCAATGAAATAGAAAATCCTAATTCAAAGATAAACTCTTGTATGCAATAAAACACACTTGCACACTAACACCCCTAGGGTTACACCCACTTGTTGCCTTCAAAAAAATGGGCCATGTTACGCATGCAAAGTATCTTGGTAAAACAAACAAAATCAAAAGATCATAGTCCCTCGATGACGCTTTCGAAAGTTTCCTTACAAAAATGATCTTAGTCCCTCAAAAGAAATACTAAGATACTTTGCAACATTACTATCGTGGTCTATACAATGACCCGCGCCCGTCCCGTTTACATCCTAACACAGGGTTGTTCACCAAATGCAATGGTGAAACAACACTGTTAAAAGGGTTAAAAAACATAAGAAAGATCTTTGAGTAAAATAGGGTAGACAACTCTTAGTTACTTGATCAAAAATCTTGCAAAACGTCCTTGCTATTTTTCAAAACACACTCTACAACACACTTTTCAAAATAACTTTCAAAATATTAAAAACTTTTCAAAAAGACAAACACCTTTGTATACATTCAAACAAGAATCATTACAAAGGTTGCCACAACGATGGCCTCTTTTCAAAACATCTTTCAAACACCCACACAAAGCACCATTTCAAACAATTGAAAATGCAAAGCAAGTGATCTAAGCAAGTAACTAAGAGCCCATGGATAACCATGGATAGAAAGGGCGTTAATACCTTCCCTTTCTATAATCTACTCCCCGACCCAAGAAAACATCTCAAAGGTTTTTGCTGTGCTTTTTAAATCTTTCCTTAGGATAAAATAAAAAGTCGGTGGCGACTCTTGCTAAACCGAAACATTTGCGAATACAAACGCAAAGCCCAAGTCAGTTCTCCCACCGTATCACACAAGTGTTCCTTGAAGCTCTTCTTTTGTTAACTTTGACAAATCCTACAATTCTTCTATGGCTACCACCACGTCGTCGAACTTAGGAGGAAAAGACCTCAAGATATTTGAAACAATAGCTTTTGTTGTTAACGCTTCTCCGCATATCTTGATTTGATTCACTAGTTTTGTAACCCTAATGAAGAAATCAGATATGCTCTCACTATCTTCCATCTAAAGCAATTCACACGTTCTTTTGTGAGTCTGTAACCACGCCTCTTTCACCTTTTCTGCACCTTCAAAAGACTTCTCAAGGATCTCCTAAGCTTCTTTAGCATATTCTGAATCACTCACTTTTTGAAATTTTATGAACTCAGACATTGATGAATTATAAGAGTGTTTTATAACTCTTCTTCTCCGATTCTATGTGTTCTTTCTTTTCTTCTTCTAAAGCGTCTTCTCCAAGCGCTTCTAATCCATCCTCTACAAGATCCCAAAGACCTTGACACGTGAATATAACTTTCATCTGTTTGCACCAATTCTCATAGTTATCTACTTTCAGAATTGGAAGACTTGTTAGATAATTCTCATTCCCATAATTCACCGCCATCATGATTTCTTCTTCTTTCCTTAATCGTTATTCCCTTGAATCTATCAACCGGAGCTCTTGATACCAGATGTTGGAAATCCATCAAAACCTAGGATGAATTTCTATCAATATTGATGAACAAGATTGTTATCACTCACACATTACAATGAAAATAGGAAATTTAAAGAAGAAAATGGATTAGGGTTTTTGTCCACAAACTGTGGAAAAACTTTATTCACTTGCAACTGCAAATACTGTGAATGAATGAATACAAGAATAAGATTTACTCCCTATATTTATAGCTTTAGGTTAGCTTGATCTCTAAGTCAAAAAACCAAAAACTATAAAAGCCCAAAATATCTATTTTAGAACTAAATCAAATAAGTGTGAAAAAACTGCTTCGACGCAATATCTAGACTAATTCGACACAGATACACTCTGGGTGTTTCGACACACCTTGTGCCGAGCAATATCCTGCTTCGAGACAAGAAATTACACATTTAACAATTAGCACAAAGTCCTATCGACAGACTATGATATTATATTAGAGTTTGATCTAAATCATTCTTATAAAATCAAATTATAAGATAAAAGATGTTATTCTATATAAATTCTTTCAATACTTTATCTCTAATCAATATGAAACTTGAGATTTTTTCAATAGTACTTCATATATTTGTTAGCAATATATATATGTTCTTGTTGAAGTGTGTCGGTACTTAATAGATCATTTGTCAGCCCAAAACATTCTTACATATTATTTTAAAATAATTATCATTAAACAATACTTTTTAATAAAGTAACAATATATATTAATTAAGTTTAAATATTTTATTTTGTGTGAATATAGTGTAAACAGTAAGAAATAATAGTATTTTTTTCAGGTACACGTTATTTTCCTTTTGGAAGAATTGATTCATTATATTTTTTCAATAGAAAAGTTAACTTATTTTTCTTAGCAACATATTCAATGTACTAAGAATCTTATTTAATTATTTTTGTTAAATTGAATTAACACTAATACATGAATGATATCCTTTTTGAGACAAGATGAAATGATAATAATAATAATTTTGACAGTGTTGCTCTTTTACCTATCAATTATCATCACATGCAATGCAATGCAGCTGGATGATACTCAACACACAGTGTGTCCAGGTTTTGTTAGTAAAAAGCCAAAAACACACTCCAAAAGGGACAACACAAAAAATAAAAAAAAGTGAAAACAAGTATTACTTACAGGCAGCAATGACATGCACACAGGTAAGTACTTGAATAACGTGTGAAATGCTTGTCTTAATCGGACCAAAGACTTTTGTTGCAGACAACATGAATCTTCAAAAACAATTCTCTTGACCCCATCATGGATTTTACTTCAACATCATTAACTCCACTCTATGCCTATCCTTTCAATTTTACATTGCTACCCTTTAAAAACAAAAACAAAAAATTCTGATTATGTGAGATTCTGATCAACTCGAAATTTGTTTGTCCAAACATTTAAAATTTCAATTTTGGAAAATTATTTCTATTACAATAAAATTAAAATTAAAATTTACCAAAAGTAATAAATAAATATTTTTTAATAATTATGTTTGTTTATTAGGGATGAATATGTTGGATTATTAAGGGAAGCAAGCACATTGGATTAAGATCAACATACAAATGAAAGAGACATTACATATTCATCCAAAACATTAAGATAATAGATGTATGAGTCATTTCACTTATAAAGTGTTCAATTTCTACTTTTTCAAGCAATATGGGACTAACAAGTCACACCTGTGCACAATCTCCCCCTCAAGTGTGAGTCTATCCACTATGCTCCTCCTCAAACGAAAGCTCTTTCATCCATATACACTTGTACCGTCTTTCATCCACATACACTTATACCGCCATTGCGGATACTACAACGGAACACGATGTCTGACCACAACCATATCAGGAAGACTTTCGATACAAAGAGTCGGTCCCTTAGTTGAACCATCAACTCTGATACCATTGTTGGGTCATCACAGAGAGCATCTACGTTGGATCAAGAGCAACACACAAGTTAAAGAGACACCACATATTCATCCAAAACCTTAAGGTGATAGGTGTATGGGTCTTCTCACATATAAAGTGTTCAACCTCCACTATTCTAAGCAATGTGAGACTTCCAACTCACACTTGTACACAATAATCTCCCCCTCAAGTGTGAGTCCATCCACTATGCTCCTCCTCAAGCAGAAACTCTTTCATCCACATACACTTGTACAGTCGTTGCAGGCACTACAATGGAACATGCCGCCTGACCACCATATTGTAAAGAAGGAAGAGTTTCGATACAAGGAGTCGGTCCCTTAATTAAACCATCAATATGGTATTTCACATGACTCTAATGGAAAATTAAGACAAAATAACAGAATAAGACGACAAATTGAACAAATGAAGACACAAAGAACATCGATATTTTTAACGTGGAAAATCTTCCAATGTGAGAGTAAAAATCACGAGTTGTTCAGACCAAATAAATAACTCCACTATAATCAATTGAGTTTACAAGAGAGTATTAAAGTGATTCACAAAATAGTGATAACAACTGCAAATCACAAAGCAAACTACCTTACAAATAAGAATCCAAAAAGCTGAAAAATTACTCAAATCTGCAGCTTCAGTGTGAAACAATTATCTCTCAGCTCAGACTTTGTTTTGAAGATCCCAACAGCTAAAAGTTAGATATAGGTGTAGGGAATATTTCCTCCAAATTTTAGTTTGATCTAATGGCTAACGAATCGGGGATCGTCGATTTAGTGAGACTGGTGCAGAAAAAACGAAAAAGATTTTCTCTCTTTTGAATCCTTAGTTTCTCTATACTTCTCTTAACTCTAAATTGAAACTCTCCACTTAAATAAGTGAGACAAATAGACTATTCATATTTGGCTCTTTCTCCACATATGAAGAGAACCAAAGCCCAACAAAACTGCCCCTCACAATTATGTGGAGGAAATCGCCAAACCGACGATCGCAACAAGCTTTAAATTTCCCTCTTGTTAACGCTTTAGTCATCATATCAGAACCATTAACATTTGTATAAACTTTAGCTAACTCCAACAATTTAGCATCCAAAACATCACGTATTCAATGATATCTCGCATCAATGTGTTTGGACCTATTATGAAAAGTTGAATTCTTACCAAGATGAATAACACTTTGACTATAAACAAATAACACATATTTGTCTTGAACAAAACCAATCTCCTGCAAAAATTTCTTCAAGCATAGTAATGAAGGTGTGAGAAACACAAGAAATAGGGGTTTGAATTAGGTTTCACCAAAATAAATTTTGAATCTTTTTCTTTGATGAAAGACCAAGTTTACTTAGAACATAAAAATAAATGAACACAATTATTTTTATCTTGGTTCACTGTTAACTAAGCTACTCCAATCCACCCCTTAAGATGATTTTTCTTCAACAAAGACTTAATCCACTATAACCAAATCGATTACAGACAATCCATAAGTCAAATCAACCTTATTGGCACCCCCAATAAGTCAGTCGGTCCTTATTGCAAATCTACTCAAACCGCAACAAAAGTCTTCTTGAGATCAGATCTTCACTTGGTCTCTCAAGGAATCAACAACAGTTGAATACTTTCGATGTATTACAGTTTGATTATTCTAAGCAAATTACACAGACCTTTCAGTATAAATAAAAACACCTAAGTGTTTTACAACAAGATACGAGCAACAACTCCTTTCTTATTTACAAAACTATACATAAAAGATTTTTCTAAAGAGTTTGCACAATGCTTTGGTGTAGTTTTGCTTGAGCTTGATTTAATCTAATATATTTATATAATGTTGATTCTTACTTTTCTTCAGCTTCCAAGTCTTCCTTTTATAGCTTGTAAAAGAGATCCTTGAAAGGGTAGAAAGGTAATCAGAAAATAAAGTTGTTTGTTCTCAACGATCATAATGAGAGTTGTCACAGTATAGTACGAAAGAACTGTCCTTACGCCATCCTAGAGGATAGAGGTCACAAAGCACTTTTTGTACCTTTTGTACACCATCACACGTTAACCATTTAGAACTTCTTCTTATCTTCAGAGGCTTCAGATAACTTGAATGTTTAAAGCTTGTTATAGAAGAATCACTCTTAAGTCTTAGAACCTAAGTCTTGGAGTCTTCAGAATCTTGTCCTATCAGATTCTCGTCTTCAGAGTATTCAGCACTTGGTTGTAAGAACTTGCTTTTCTTTAGATCATCAGAACTTGTTCAGCAGAACCTTGTCTTCATAATCTTCAGAACTTGTAACACACAGAAGCAAAGCTTTAGAAGGCCTCCAAAGCTTAACTATAAAGTCACTATCATAACTTCTTGTACTAACGTTCCTAAGACCCGTTGCATAAGATGAATTCTAGAATCTTGATTTCAACTGTAACACGTAACCACATATTTTCATCCAGTAGTGTTTATGTTCATAACCTGACGACCTCACACGCCTTGATACCAAATTTAGAATATTACAGCAGAAACTACAAACTAGAACGAAACCATTAGAATATAAAATTATTCTTAATGATATCATGTAAAGTTATCATCAAAACCTTAAGGTAATATGTAGAAACACTTCTTGTTCTTACAAGTAACTCTTTGCATGTTTCGGTAATGGTAATGAACTCAGCCTTAGTAGTAAACAATGCTACACACTTTTGCAATCTGGACTGCCAAGTCACAGACCCCTCTGCAAATTTAACCGTGTAGCTCGAAATAGACTTTCTGGAATCAATGTCTCCTGCCATATCAGAGTCAGAGTACTCCACTAGAGTAGGCTTATATCCTCTAAAGCAAAGCCTCATAGAAGTAGTACCGCTAATATATCTTAAAATTCATTTTAAAGCATTTTAATGCTATCTACCTGGATTTGACAAAATTCTACTAACAGTACCAACAACATGTGCTATATCTGGTCTTGTACACACTATTGAATACATCAAACTACTCACAACAGACGCATAAGGAACACGTTTCTTATCAAACTCTTCATCTTCACTTCAAGGACTTTGATTAAAACTCAATTTGAAATAAGTAGCAAGAGGAATGCTTACCACCATATAACTTTCCATTTGGAATCTTCGTAGCACTCTTTCAATATAATATTCTTGTGACATCCAAAGTTTCTTCTCTTTTCTGTCACGCATGATTCTAATATCAAGAATTTGTTTAGCTTCTCCCATTTATTTCATGGAAAATGACTCTCCCAACTACTTCTTTAACATGTTAATGTTAGAAATATTTTCCCTACAATAAGTATATCATCAACATATAACAACAGGACAATAAAGTCATCATTAGAAAATTTTCTAAACAAAGATGCAATGATCTGAAGTAGTATTCTGGTATCCTTGATCACATATAAGAGACTCAAACTTCTTGTACCATTTCCTTGGAGATTGCCTCAACCCATATAGTCTCTTTCTTAATCTACACACATGATCTTATTTTCCTTTAAATTGAAAACCAATGGGTTATTTCATGTAGATCTCTTCCTCCAAATTTCCATGTAGGAAAGTCGTTTTCACATCCATTTTCTCAACCTCTAAATCAAGAGTAGCAACTAAGCTCAACACGGTTCTGATTAATGACATCTTTTCAACAGGTGATAAAATCTCATAAAATCAACACCCTTTCTTTGAGGGAAACCTTTCACCACTAATTTGGCTTTATATCTTGGAGACTTAGAGTTTCTCTCATGTTTAACTCTGTAAATCCACTTGTTTTCCAAAGCCCTTTTACCTTTATACAACTTCACTAAATCATAAGTGTGATTATCATGCAATGATTTCATCTCCTCATACATTGCTTCCAACCACTTTTGATTTTCATCACTTTTCATGGCCTCTTAAAAACACCCAGGTTCACCACTATCAGTCAAGGTCACATACTCATTGGAATTATACTTTGTAGAAGGTTTATTCTACCTGATAGACCTCCTACATTGAACTCGAGATAATTCTGGAGCTTCATCGGGATTATCACCCTGTGACATATCATTTTCTCATTCATCATTATTAGTTGGAATATTCACTTCATCTCCAAGTGGTTGATCATCAAAATTATCATATGCCTCACCATTTTGACCATCACCACCAATAACATTTATATCATGACTAGGTAACCGAACTGGATCAATATTAGACAAACTGATATCTTTCTTGGGTGGAGTCTTCTCTACCTTATCAATGTATTCAATATTTTGGTCTTCCATGAATACTACATCGCGACTTCGGATAAGCTTCTTCCCTACAAGATCATATAACATGTAACCAAACTCATCTTTCCCATAGCCGATAAATATAGATTGTTTTGAATTTGCATCCAACTTGAATCTTTCATCCTTTGGAATATGCATAAAAGCCTTACAACAAAAAACTCTCAAATGATCATACTTGACATTCTTTCCAACCAAATATTGTCTGGAACATCACTGTTCAAAGTAATAATAGGAGTGAGATTAGGAACATGTACGACTGTGTAAAGTTCCTCACCCCATTATTTGGAAACTTAGATTCAAAGAGAATACACCTTAATCTCTCAATTAGTGTTTGATTCATCTTCTATAATAAACCATTCAATTGAGGAGTTTTAGAAGGAGTCTTTTCATGTGTAATATCGTGATGCTTGCAATAGGCATCAAATGGTCCACAGTACTCGCCACTATTATCATAATGAACACATTTCAGCTTCTCACATGTCTGCTTCTCTACCAAAGCATGAAATTCTTTAAACTTCTCCAACACTTGGTATTTTGTCTTCAAGACATAAACTCATAGTTTACTAGAACAATCATCAATAAAGGTAACAAAATAAAGTCCACCACTAAAAGATTTTATCTTTAATGGCCCACAAACATCAAAATAAATCAATTGAAGCAACTTTGACATCCTTGTGGGAGGATGTCTCTTGAAAGATACTCTAGTCTGTTTACCAGTCATGCAATGAGAACACTTCTCCAAATATGCATTCTTTAACCCATGAACATATCCTTTTTGGCCAAAACATTCATCCCCTTTTCACTAATATGACTAAGTCTTCGGTGCCACAAAGATGCTTCCATGTCGATAGCATTCACACTATCCCTAGAAACCAAAGCTTTTGTCTAATACAATTTAAAAATCTTCTCCCTATAGACACAACCAAGTTACCTTTGTTGAGTTTCCACTTTTCAGAACCAAAGTGATTGTCATAACCATAATCATCAAGCATATGCACAAAGATCAAATTAAAGCGTACATTTGGAGCATGTTTGACACCTCTAAGCAACAATTACATTCCCATCTTGGTTTGCAAGCAAACATCACCAACACCAAATACCTTATATACACCATCATTACCCATATTTAACACTCCAAAGTCACCAGAAGTATAAGATGTGAAGAAATCCTTCCTTGGTGTAACAAGCAATGTAGAACCACTGTCAATTATCCATATACTTTCATTTGATACGAGATTAACGGACTCATGATCATGTAGAATAACAAGATCATTACAAGTAGCAGTAGTAACACGATCATCATCATGATCTCTGTGTTTAGACTTATCTTTCTTTCCTTTGTTATCCATTTTTCACTGATAACAATACTTTTGTATATGTCCTATTTTGTGACAACAACGATACTCCAGATTCTCGTATCGTGGTTTGGACTTGCTTATGTTATCCTTCCTACCACACTTCAGTTCCTTCTTCTGACTTCTCCCCTATTTTCAGTGATAAGTACCTGGGTTGAGATGAATAACCTTGTGCCTTCTTTCTCATCTCTTCATTAAGAATACCACCCTTAGCCATTTCTAAAGAAACAACACCTATAGGAGTAGAACTTGTGTTAGAAACCCGGAACGTCTCCCAAGACTCTGGTAAAGATAGAAATAGAAGTAGTCCCAAAAGTTCATCATCAAATTTAATGCTCATTCCTAACATCTGATTAAGGAGCCCTTGAAATTAACTTAAATGATCTGGAATATAAGTCCCCTCTTTATACTTCAAACTTATGAAGCTATTCAACTAGAATAATTTATTATTATATGATTTAGAGGTATATAAGGACTTTATCTTCTCCCACAAAGTTTTTGCATGTGTCTCATTAGAAATATGATTATAAATATTATCTTCTACATATTGTTGAATAAAGAATTTTCACATTATCTTCACACAATCATAATCCACCATAAAAAGTATATTCACTTGAAGCTACACCACTCCAAGAATTTTCACATTGTCTTCACCGACAATCATACTCCATCATAAAAATATAGTTACTTTAAGCTACACCACTCCATGAATTTTCACATTGTCTTCACTGACAATCATACTCCACCATAAAGAGTATAGTCACTTAAAGCTACACCACTCCAAGAATTTTAACATTGTCTTCAATGACAATCATAGTTCAAAAACTGTCATACCCTACCATGACGAATTATTTCACTTGAAGATAAACCACTTAAAGAATTTCATGTTGGCATCACTGACACTCATATATTCTATCATTAAGAATATATTTCAATCGAAGCTAAACAACTCTAATAACTTCACATGTTGAAAACCAGGTTGAGAACTTATGATGCAACTTCCATGTTGATAGGAATCCCCTCAACCACCGACATAATCTCATACCTTGTGTAATGTTGATTGTATCAACACATATTTGACTTGAACTTTCTATAAGTCAAAAACAATTCTTTCATCAATTTTCTCTATCCCAAACTCTACAGCAGGACCAGATGCTGCAACTTAACAACTCTTTCACAACACTACTCTTATTTTCTGAGGTGGAAGATCAAACAAAGTTGTAACTACAACACACTAAGAACTCATATCCATGGATCAAACCAAAAGCTCTAATGTCAATTGTTGGGAAAAATCGACATAGAGAAAATAAAATAACACAATCACAACACAAGGACATAATATAGAAACTCCAAAACCAGAGAAAAAATCATTGTCATTGTCAAATGAAAACTAGATAAAAGTACTATGTGAAAATTGTTACAACATATAATTTACCCTCAACCACCCTAGGCCCTCATTACACTCACACCCCCAAAAAGAAAATACTTAACTATATCTCACAATACTCTAACACAAGAGTATAAGAGAATAAAAAAATCAAATACAAGTTTAAAATGCTTTTGACTAGTGCATCTTGTAATAAAGAACGTGAATCCTTTATATAGTCATAGACTCCCCTTACTTTACAAAACTAAAAGAAGTTGGACTTCTTCAAATTGTATATTTTCAACCAACCCCAACAATGTTTTCCACAAAGTGGACATGTAGGTCAATGTCATGATGTGTAGCTCCCACTACCACGACTTCAAAAATGATTGAAGTCGCTCCTACGACGAGAGTTGGGGAAGTTACCATGTGAATTGCATGCTTTTTAACTTGTCTGGGCAATATTTGCATATACATATAGGTGACTACTAGTTCTTGCTTGAGAATGTCCAACCGAGCTCCTTGGACATAGAGAAATGCTTCTACATCACAAAGAGTTGAGAATTGTGTGCTCACGTACATCTGCAAAACAAATGGATTATATTATTTGTGTAATCCACCGAGTATGGAATCAATTTTATCTTGTTCCAAAGTCGAGTCTCCAACAGCAAGAAGATAATTAGAGACGACTTTAATTTGAAGCATAAACTTCATAATCAAATGATTTCCTTTCTTGGTTGATTTCATTTATACCTCTTAATTGACGAACTCTTGCTTTCATTTGCGCAGTAAAGTATTTGTGAATTTTATTCCAAAATTCATACAAATGTTTACACAATGGAACCATAGGTAAAACAAATTAAGAGATTATAGACAGAAGTCAAATAAATAATTATTGATCTTGAACGATTCATGACTCGTATTCACTAGATACATTATCGTTTTGCTAATCTTGGTTAGTCTTGACTTCTAACCGATTTAGTTCTAGTTCTA
Organism: Vicia faba; assembly: GCA_948472305.1. NCBI lineage: Eukaryota > Viridiplantae > Streptophyta > Magnoliopsida > Fabales > Fabaceae > Vicia > Vicia faba. Next base: position 1,432,762,097 of record OX451741.1, on the reverse strand, counting down.
GCTGATAAAAAACTGTTTTTATACAAAATCAATTAGCGGTAATTCTAATATAAGCTTAAATACTAGGCTTAAATGTAGTTTTGGATTCCAAATTTCTCGATTGCTTGATTTTAGTCTCTCATGTTTGAATTGCTTGATTTTGGTCCTCTAAATTTTCTAATTGCTTGAATTTAGCCCCTTAAGTTTCAATTGCTTGATTTTAACCCCTCAAATTTATTCCCTTTTGTATTTGATAGCACCCTAATGATATGTAGATTAAACTTCTCTTCTTTTTTTTTTACTTTTTTTTTTATTTTCTTCTTTATAATTCTATTTTTATCCTCTTTTTAATAGTTAACCTTTGAATGTAATATCTTGAAAATCTTAAATATTTCATTCAATATATGTCTAATGACAAGTTATTTTGACAACAAAAAAGATAGACCACTAACTAATTAAAATAATAAACTCTTTGTTGTCTATCTTTTTTGGCTAAAGAGTATATTATTTTAATTCGTTATTTAATTAGTTAGTAGTTTATCTTTTTTGTTGTCAAAATAATTTTCTATTCAGTACATGTTTAATGAAATAATTAATAATTAAGATTTTAAAGATATTTTGTTCAAAGCTTAACTTTAAAAATAGAAGAAAATATAATTGTAGAGAAGGAAATTATAAAAAATAAAGTAAAAAAAGAGAAAAAGTTATCAAAAATAATTTAGTTTACATGTTACTAAGAGACTATCAAATACAAAAGAGGACAAATTTAAAGAGCTCAAATCAAATAATTGACAAATTTCAAAGGCCAAAATCAAACAATTAAAATTTAAAGGACCAATGTTAAACAATTGGAAAATTTGAGAGATTAAAATCAAACAATTGAAATTTGAAAAGTCAAAATCAGACAATTGAAATATTTAGGGGATCAACTCTACATTTAAGCCTAAATACTAATAGAATTTCAACTAAGCTAAGCTAAACAATAAGATAACAAGATAAGCTTAATCAACTTAATCAACTTTAATAAGCTTGAATAACTAAAAATTTACAACTTTGTTGTTAATTCAAGGCCACACATAATCATAATTTATAGCTTAATAACAAACTTACTTCCAATAGGGTGTAAAAATATAATTGTAAAAGTAGTAGGTGAAATGAACCATCTAATTAATTTCCTATGTCAATAAAAAGTCACATCCTCACATATATTTCCACTGTCTAGGTTTGTTTTTTTCAATCAGTGGGAAGAGGTTTTCTGAATCAGAAATATTGTCAGTAACATCTTAATAAAGTGTACGGTTAAATAATGCAATTGATTTGATATTAAAAAGAATGAAAAAAATATTATCATTGTAAAGTTTTATTTATATATGATATATCCATAAGAAAACATTTATATATGGATATATTATTAAGCATGCATATGATAGATAGATAGATACCACTATCCAAGTCATGTCTTGTGTGTGCTCAATGGAATCCATTCATTCATATTTTTTACTATTAATTTCATTCAATCTTGTCAACTATATAGCACTATATAACTTTGTGTCATATTTCAAAAAGCTAGAATCAAACATGATGAATTATTGAGATTATGATTCTTTACATTTCAATGGACCCATGATTTAGTGATTTTTTTTTTTTAAGATTTGTTTAGTTTTGAATTGATTGATTTTGCTTTATTAATTGGGTAGTGAAAGTGTAGAGTGTACGTGATATGGTACAAGAAGAGGGAATGTTAGCCACTTGGAATGCACTAGCATTGGGTGTGTCAAAAAAAGAGCTTTTGGTACATAATCACTTTCTGTAAAGCTAATTAGTTTCAGACGCATGAATACAATACAACACATAAGTTAAATCTTAGCTATTTGCATATGTTTGATTCGAATAAAGTACAAAGTGTTGGTTCTTAAATTTGTATTTCATCGCAATTCAATGTGTGAAGATCTTACTTGTTCAATTTCTCCTTTGTATTTAGATTTAAGTTATTAGAATAATCATTTTTTATACATCTATATTTAAATAATGCGGTTCTTATATAATCCGTTTAAAGTGCCTTTTGAATATAATCATGAGATATAGTGCAGATTTTGGTTGGCATCAAGTTTATGGTAGGATAGTTATCTTATAAAATATTGAAATGTTCATAAAAAATTTATGGTGTTTGTTTATGCTTGGGAATCAGAATGATTGAGGTGATAGGGAGATAAAATATCATGATACGAAGATAGATTTAGAAGATTAACACTTTAATATTTAAGGTTGTGAGAGAATAGAAATTGATTTAAGAATATAGATATATTTGAATACTTAAAATGATGTGTCTGTTTTCTTATATAGTGTGAGCGGTTAAAAACATTCTCATGAGATGAAATACATTATGATCGGCGTGTCTGAAGCACCAAATCATATGTCTTTGGTGGGATAAATAACCACCTATTCCATGTGCTTTTTTCGTTTGATTTCGCTCTTTGGCCTCTTGCTACGGGCCTCGTGAACGGTAGTAAAAAGTTTCCTCAAAAACATTTGTCTCAACTTCGTAGGATGAGGCATTTGCCACATACGCTCCTAGAATGAGTACTGGCAAGAGCAAATGAAGAGTATTGATGAGACGTCAGTATCTTTGGAAATAGGCACATTAAATGTCTTTTCTGTAATAAGTGATGTTTCACATAGAGCTTTTGGCATGTCCTTACGCTAGTTAGTAATGATATCTCTTTTATCTTAGAATGCTTGAGTACCTCGAACGATTACCGATGAGATCCTGACCGTTGATGGCATGGTTTTAAATTGTGGTTGCAATCGTAAATGTGATTGCAGGTGTTACAGTTGCGGTCAATCGATTCTTATGATGTGTATTGCGGTCGTTGCAACATGAATTTTAATTGGGAGGTGTTTGAAATATACCTTTAAAGACACTTGATGTTAAGATTTTTCAATAAAAAGGAATTAAATTGAATTTTTGGTTCTGAAATTTTGAGTTTTGATGAAAATACTTGAAGAAACATGAACGAAATTGTTTGACGTGATTTTTAATGGTGGTCGAACGCATGATTTTTATTCACATCACAATTGCAGTTTGAACGGTTACAGAGACTACCACATCCGCAATATTACAACCACAATTGTGGTTGCACTCTGCAATTTAAAATCATGATGATGTGATTTGAGCTTCCTAGTACAGTAGATCATACGATCCCCTGTGGTACTTCGTTTGACGGTGTCGAGACACGTGGACAATCAACTTTGTTCCTTTTAGGTTAAATTTGTATTTTCCTTTATTTCTATTTTTTCTTTCTTTATTTGGGTTTATGTGAAGAATATGATTTTGGGGTCTGAAAGAGATACTAACTTTGTTGGTGATTCATCAGAAGGTGATACATGTACATTATGTTATTAGTATGTTCTAACAGAAATGTTGAACTTAACCCGTGAATAGATATCATGTTCCTTCTTCATATTTGTCTTTTATGTATTGACAATATTTATCATAATGGAGATTCCCCTACCAAAATCCACAATGCAAAGGAGAGTATCTCGTCGATTTAGGCGGATTAGGAGACGATGAACCTCGCCTCTACTCTTGTTTGTGAGGGCAGCTTGGATCATACTTTTATTGAGATGGAACCTTCCTCCAATTGAAGAATGGTTGTCTCCGACAAAGATAAGAGATTACATAACAAGTATGACGGATGAATCATTCCTCTTCACGAATACTTATTAATGAAAAACTATATATATATATATATATATATATATATATATATATATATATATATATATATATATATATATATATATATATATATATATATATATATATATATATATATTGGGGTTCAACTTACTCCAAGAGTAAGATTTTTTAGTTTACTCTAAATAATAGTCTCTAAAATGAATCTAATATAATAGTTAATTAAGTAAAAATGCTAATTAACCATTAAATTAGATTCAATTAAATGCTATGATTTAGAGTAAACTAAAAAAACGTACTCTTGAAGTATATATATATATATATATATATATATATATATATATATATATATATATATATGACGTCTCAAGTTTTTGGAGGTTCTGTGTAGGCTAGTTACAATTTAGCAATGACAAAACAAATAGAGGTCCTATATAATCACGATTTAAGCTGAAAAATATTTGGCAATTTCTTATCCACCTTATAGTTTTCTAGTGCATCACACGAAATTCCGTAAATGTCTCTTAAAATTGAAAATATATTTTCGGTGCACACTATGCTAGAAATAAATTTTATGAAAAAGTGAAAGCAAACCGAAAATATATTTTCGATTGCACCCCAAACACAATTGTAGTCTAGGAATCCAAGCTACAAGTAATATATAAATCGGAAATACAATTATGGTATAAATCGAAAATATATTTCCGATTTTTAGACAACATTTAATAGAAAAAAGTATGCAACTGAAATATATTTATGATTTTCAGGGATATATGAGAAAATGCATAAGATATTTCTTTAAACAATAGAGTGGATAGAGAAATTTTCAAATATTTTATGAAGTGTCATTTAATCATAAATTAATCTTAAAAATTTTAAAATCTCGTACGGTAAACCTCCTTACACGCCCTTAAAGACGGTTATATATATATATATATATATATATATATATATATATATATATATATATATATATATATATATATATATATATATATATATATATATATATATAAAATAACACTAACTTATTTTTAGAAACCTTTAACTAAAAATAGTTAAATATATCTTAAAGTATGTTAATAAAACACTCCTTCTAAAAAAGTAGTTGTAAGCTTTTACTAAAATACTTTTAATTATTTTTTAAAATGAGTGTGTGTCAATAAATACATCTTAAGATACATCCATGTTGTTAAAATATATTTTCGTAAAATCTATTGAACTAATCAATTGTTAAATCTATAAAACAAATAAGAGTTGAGATACACAACATTAAATAAGAGTGTAATCTATAAATAAAGGTGATGTTATAATTTGTAACCCATGTAAACAAATCAAGCCAATAAGCAAGATACAAAATCTTCTTTCAAATATTCATTGCTCTTCAATTCCTCCCAAAGACTCGTTAAAACCTTGTCATTTTTTTCAACAAAGTGGTGTTTATCAGAGCTTATGTTATGTGAGTGTTACAGAGCAAATATTCCACTCATTGTATCACAAATTCAATCATATTGTTGTGATGATTGAGGAAACCAAATATTTTGTATACTATAACGATAACAACTTAAAGGACCATTGCAAGCTTATGAGACGAAGAAGAATAAACAAACATTGAGAAATTCCTCAAGATTAAATTAATAGAGAATGGAAAAAAAAAAAAGAGAATCTAATAGAGTCGAGGTAAATGCCACAATTGAAGATATTTTAGACATGACAACGGAGGAAGATGTTCAAATTAAAGGAAGCAAAGAAAACTCAATGTACATTAACACTTGTGCAAGCAATCATACGTGTAAAAAAGAGAGCGTAACTACTGCAAAAAGTATATATCATCACAATTGGGAAAAGAGTTTCACTATGACTGGCTATCCATGATAATGAAAGGTGTGATAGAAAGTGTACTACTTTTTACTTCAGAGAGTTAGAATCACTAATACCTCTGGTATCCTCCAGCGTGGAGGATTGTGCACTCCTAGCAACCATGATTGGAAACAAATAGGTCTAGGAGTGGAGGTTTCAGTGAGTATCTAACAGGTGAAGGTAACGAAAGGTGTGACCTAGATTAGTTTTGTAGAGGCCCCATGATGGGCGTCACTATACTTGTCAAAAAGTATAGAATGTGGGGCACCCCTATGTTGGTAGGGGTGGCTAGAGGCCTTAGCAATTTTTTATGCGTTAGGGCTTGCTCACGGTATTGAGAGATCCTGTTTGATGGTGCTTACAGTGATGAGAGAGCAAGCTCGCGTGGGTGAGAATCTTTGTAGATTTAAGGGTATTATCGTGTGTATTATGATCTGTCCCCCTCAACTCTAAGGTTGAGGCATTTATAGAGGAATATGAGCCTATGGTTCAAGGAACTCCTAAGAAGTGGTAACCACTCCTTCTTGACTGGGGAGAGTTGTTGGTTTCCTATTTCTCAAGAGTCATGGGCATGACTTTTTCACATTTAGTTATGGGTGTGAGAAACACTATTATCCATGTTTTCCCTTAGGTAAAAACCCCTGCCACGTGAGGGTTCCACTCTAGGTCACACATCATGGGGAGGGAACCTAGTGAGGTACGTATGCCACCCCATTTGGAAGCCCTCACAAATATATCACTACACAGTCTCTTAAGCACAGGGACTATTAAAGGGCGAAGTGTTTTAACCATTATGATTCCTTTGGTAGAACCATGTGGTTCGAGGGAGTCCCTTAGTTAGAGACGAGCCATTCACTTAGAGGTGAGTCCCTCACTTAGAGTTGAGTCCCTCAGTTAAGGGAGAGTCTCTCAGTTAGAGGAAAGTTCCTCAAATGATGGTGAGTCGCCACCTCCTTTCCAGGTACCTCATGAGTAACTTATGTGTCAAACATCTATCAAATGACCTTAGAGACATCAAAACATCAGTCAATTATGGAAGAGGGTACATAGAAGTGTGTGGGGCATTTGATGCATCTCGTGATGATTTTCCTTACACGTGTCCTTAACGCGTGGAAAGCCCGTTAGTTCCCTGCAACAGTTACTATGTTAGGCGGATACATAGCTTGTGCTATTGAATTTTTATTTCTATAAAGGGCCCTTATACATTTTCTAGGAAAACCTTTTCACCTTCCTTCCCTTTTAGAACTTTCATTTTGTTTACTCAGAGAAAATTTATAGACATGGGAGAGGTTATTTGGATTTAGATAAGAAGAAGAGATTATGGAGTTCATCATTCTCCCAAGGATACAAACTGTTGTACCCCGAAATTTTCCCTCTCTTTTCTCGAGACATTTCTCACAAAGATTTTCAAAAGCTCAAGTTTGCACAAGTACAATTGGACTTTTAATGCCCCATATAGTTTCCATGGATCATATTGGACTCTTAAGCATCAGGTCTAAGATCGAACTTCTGAATCTTCGAAAGGAGGAAGAGGAAATTGTCGAAAGGGCAAAGCGGATAATAAAAAAAGTGTGCAGTTACAGATAACCATGTCGAATTCAAAATCTGGTTCAGGGTGTTCGAACCACATGACTGATCGAAAGGAGTGATTGGAAAATTTTGACAAGTCGAATAAGAGCAAGCTTGCTTCGATCCCCAAGCTTTGACTGGGCAATGGCTTCCTTCGAGCAACCTGCTTCGATCCACCTCTAAAACCTTTGACACACATAGTTTCGACACTATAGATTACAAGTCTATTTTCATGCTTGCTTTGATCCCCAAGCTCCGACTGGGCAATGGCTTCCTTCGAGCAACCTGCTTCGATCCACCTCAAAACCCTTCGACACATATAGTTTCGACACTATAGATTACAAGTCTATCTTCATGCTTGCTTCAATCCACAAGCTTCGACTGGGCAATGGCTTCCTTCGAGCAACTTGCTTCGATCCACCTCTAAACCCTTAGATACACATAGTTTCTACACTATGAATTACAATTTGAGTTTTGGACATTTGAACTTTCGACCACTTAATCAACTGATGGTTACTGGTAGGAAAGCAATCTAGAAATTCTTTCGTTTTGAGTATGCCAATGAGATCATCTTGCATACTCAAAGTGGTACATTCAGATGAATGTGGTCCATTCGAAGAACATACAATTGGTGGAAATAAATATTGTTTCGTCTGTTGATTGAGTTTGGTCGAAGGTTGTGGATCTATGTGATCAAAACGAAAGGAAGAAGTAAGTGGTACATTTAGATGAATGTGGTCCATTCAAAGAACATACAATTGGTGGAGACAAATATTGTTTTGTTTGTTGATTAGTTTAGGTGAAGGTTGAGGATCTATGTCATCAAAACGAAAGGATGAAGTATTCGACACCTTTTAGAAATTCAAGATGCTTGTTGAACAAAGTCCTATATGCTTCCAAGCTCAAGCTTGTTGTACTGTCCATATAACAACCTAAAACCATGTCAAAAAACATTATGTTGTACTACTATGAAACAGCCATGCACCAAGCTGCCACAACACTCCAAAACAGCTGCAAAACAGTCCTGCTATGCTGCTCCTAAACCAGTTCAAGCCTGAATTATCTCAATCCCATATTTGCACTAAATTAGCATATAAGAGCTGCACCTCAAAAGCTATGAAAAGAGCATACCCAAACAGTTCAAATTTTATTTGTTTTTCCCCCCAAAACCCCAGCAAGACTCTTCTGTAAATAAGATGTTTCACAACACATAAAGGGGGATATTAGCAAGGAAAAAGGAGGAGAAAAGAAAAAAGAGAAAGGAGAGAACACGAATGCTGAAGCCTTAAAACACTCTTAAACCCAGAACCAAAAAACAACACCTCTGTTTTCTTTTGAACTCAGGAACATTCAAGGCAACAACTCAAGTTTGAAACACAAATTCCAGCCTTAAGGTAAGTCTTCTTGACTTTAAACCATACATTTCAAGCATCATTGATGATTCATCTTCGAAGATAACATGTAATAACCATTGCCTTCGAAGCTAACATTTTGTTTGTTTTCCTTTCTTGTCAATTATATGTTAAGAACTAACCTGTACAGACCATAAAACAATGTTAGAGTGAAAAATTATGGCATGATTTGACACAAAGCCTTAGGCTTTGACACATACTGCTTTACAGGCCCAAACATAAGGGAAAGAGGGTGTGTGATTCGACACATAAAATTATGCTTCGACTCATACTGAGTTCGATTAGGAATTACAGGTTCGAAAGAAGGACATGTTCGATGCATATAAGCATGCTTCGACACATGCTTCGACACATGATGTCAAAAGATTTGTTTTTTTTATCTCTTTTGTGCTTTTTTTTTTGTTTTTTTTAATATTTCATATATTTGCTTCATAGCTATTCAATATGGTTTGTAATAGATAATTAGGTTTAATTTCTTGCAATCCCCATTTGTACATTTGTATCCCCCATCCCTCAAATGATGTAATAACGTAGAACATTTATTTTCCGCAATTTTATCGCTTTCATAAATGTTAGTAATTAGGGTGTGTATGACAAGATAAAAAGTAAACCTTATAAAATCCTAATCCAAGACAAGACAATGCATGAAAAATACACACTTTTCATACACACACCTCTAGGGTAACCTCGCTCATTGCTTTCGAAAAAATAAAGTCATATCCCTCGAATATGGGATACTTTAGCAAAGACCCTTCGATAAAAAAGATCATAGTCCCTCAATGTACCTCGATGTTGCATTCGGTAAAATGATCTAGTCGCTTATGAAAATTGCTAAAGCGTCTCACAAGTTGCCTTCGATGATTGTACGATTGACCTGCACCTTTCCCTTCACATCCAACGATGGGGTTTCTTACCAAATCAATGGTAAGATAGCAACATCTAAAGGAGGAGGAAAAGAACAAAGACATTTTGAGTAGGTAGGACGCTCGTAGTTGCTTGCTCACAAATTAAAACCATTTCTACACTTACACTTTCAAAACATTTTCAAAAACAAACATCTCTTTGAACTATTTTCAAAACCAACACCCTGTATACATTCTTATAGAGACGAGAATCATTACAAATTTTGCCGAAACAAGGGCGTTTTCAAAATATTTTCAAACTTACACCCATCATAAAACACATTTTCAAACAAAGTATTTTCAAGTGATCTAGCAAGCAACTAAGAGCCCGTAGATAACTACGGATGAAAATGGTGCTAACACCTTCCCTTTTCATAATCTACCCCCCGAACTCAAGAAAATATCTCACAAGATCTTTCCTGTTCTTTTCACCCTTTCCTTTATTAGATAAAAGAAAAGCCGATGGTGACTCTTGCTATCCGCAATATTGTGATCAAATGCAAAACACCCAAGTCAGTTCTCCCATCGTATTAAATAACTGGCGACTCTGTTGGGGATGATCCTTAAAAGTGGGGTTAACTTAGAGATAAATCACATTTAATTGCTTTTATTGTTTAATTTACATTTTGTGCTTTTGTTTGGGTTTGTCTTGATCCTCTACCCAGATCGGAGAACACCATTAGGTAAGTAGCAATAGATCGTGAAAACTGTGCGGGGTATACCGACATGGTTGAAGCGGTGGCTACGTTAGTGTGACACATTAGTTGGTACATGTAGCCCTTGAGTTTAGTCACGGAGAATACGGGGCCGCTGTGTGGTGTCATGAAGCACTAACTGAGCTTAGAACCTTTAATTGAACAACTTGGCCATTAGAAAGTAGTGAGATAGCCGACTTTGGTGCAGTCTGAAGTTGGTTGACACTTGATACTATGCTCATTGAGATCGGACTTTCGGGATATTTCGGTCGCCAATAAAGAGGCTTGCACTGAAACAATGCATGGTGAAGAAAGATCAGTGATATTGAGATTCCCTAGAACCCGATTATTTTCTAGGATAGGTTGAACCAACTAAACTTCAAGAGGGTACTTACCTATAAACTCCATGCAAACCTAAACCTAAGGACTTGTTTGCTTTGCTTGTATATGATTATTTGTACATAACATCATGACATCATACCATAGCATTTTCAATAACCATTTCAAGGATATCAAGGGTCTGTGATGCAGGGGTATATTAAACCAAATGTTTATCAAGGGGCAAGAGGATTTATTTTCCTCTAAATAAACACCGTCAAAAACCAAAACGCGATACCTTGAGTCAAAGTCTATGACCCACTTGATATGGTGAGCTTGATTCTCGTGGAAGGACATCCAACGATACAAAGTTCTCCAATCAAAGTTGTGATCAAAGTTCAACTTCTAACATCTTCTTGTGTTTACCCTGCGAGATCCTTGAAAACATTGCATTTTTACGTATCATGCATGTCATTACATAACAAGTATTCTCAAGACAGGTTTCTCATTTTTCTCGCTGTTTATTTCAGTAAGAAAATGGCTCTAGAACAAACAGTTAAAGATCTCCAATCCCAGAATGTCCAGTTCCAACAAGTGCTCTTGAACATAGCCAAGGGAAGAGAAGATCTGAAAGCACTCTTCACCAAAGGGAGCAAGAAGAAGACTAAGAAGAAGGCTATCATCCTCAACATGGGAAGAAGGTTCAAGGGGCCTGCCCAACTAGCTCAAAAAGAAGATGTTTCTTTTGAGGAATAAGACAATCAAGAAGAGGAAGCTAGAAGAACTAGAGATAGGGATAAACAAGCTACTGAGGACGAAGACTATTTTGAGGAGCAGTACCCGCCGGTCGATGACAGATACAAACAGCTTGAAGACAGACTAAAAGTTGTGGAGATCCAAGTTGTGTCGGGCTTGGACTTTGGAGACTTGGGTTTGATTCCTGGGGTGGTCATTCCCCACAAATTCAAGATTCCTGCTTTTTCCAAGTATGATGGGGTCTCCTGTCCGAAGCTTCATCAAAAATCCTATGTCCGTAAGATTCATCCGCACACCATCGATAGGAAACTATGGGTGCACTTCTTCCAAGAGAGCCTATATGGGACACAGTTGGAGTGGTTTTACCAATTGGAAGGGACCAATATCCACACCTGGGAGGATCTACCTGCTGCTTTCTACAAGCAGTACCAATACAACTCTGATCTTGCACTAACTCGTATGCAGTTGTAGAATATGACCATGGGTTCAAATGAAGGCTTTAAAGAGTACGCCAAAAATTGGAGAGACCTGGCTGGCAGAGTGCAGCTACCCTTAACTGACAGGGAGTTGGTTGATATCTTTATGGGAAATTTGATAGGACCTTTCTTGAATCACCTAATCAGAAGCTCCTTGGTCGGGTTCACCGAGTTGATTCTAACTGGGGAACGAGTTGAAAATGGAATAAGCGGAAAGATCCAAGGGGCTACATCCTCCGATATTCAGAAGAAGTCGTACAATGGGAAGAAAGAGTCCAATGCTGTGTACGGCCAAAAGGGTCGTAACAAGAGTAACCACGACTAATATGTGGGGGCAATCCTGATCTCTAGTCCTGCATCAGTGCAAAAACAACAACGGGGAAACCAACGAAGGCAAGACGAGCCCAAGAGACAGTTTACGAAAATCAACATGCCAATGTCTCAAGCATTGCAACACATGTTGGGGATGAATCTGATTACGTTGATAGGACCTCATCTAAATCCCAAGACTTCTTCTCCTAACTACAATCCCGATGCAATATGTGCCTATCATTCCGGCAGTCCTGGGCATGATACTAACGATTGTTGGGCTCTTAAATACAAGATTCAAAATATGATTGATGCCAAGGAGATTGAATTCGGCTCTCCTGAGACTACCAACGTGATCACTGCTCCCATGCCAAATAATTGAGAGCGTCCAGTTCATTTTGAATTTTCAATTGTAATTTCTTTATTTGTTTAAACACTTATCTTTATGTTAGACTTTGGTTACTTTCATTAATTCATTACATATGTTTGTCTTGAATTAATCCATTAGTTTTCACTATATTTAAACTGTGCTTTTATTACCTCTTTTTCGTGATACTCAACTCTCGTTAAAAGTTGCAAGCCTTTAGAGGTAGGATAACGAAAATAATACCATAATCTCATACAATATGCTTTTGGATAGACCTTATTGACGATGTACATGCGTTGTTTCAAATTCCTAAACACTGGAGTTATAAGGAAGATAATCTCTAGTCAACCCCTTTGAGCCAAAGAAGTAGGAGTTTTCTTTTTCACACAAACTGAAACTTTTAATCAGAACCTGGGGCAGGGTAGTTTCTCAGTTAATTCAAATGCGCGTTTAGTCGTAAGCTTTCACTTCATACACAACGAATGACATCAAAATATCCTTCTGAATCAAAGGTGATGGTTCCCCGTAAAATAGGCGGTCATTATCTCTCAAAAGAAAATCACACTGAGTCAAAACCTGTGAAGGAGACTTAAGAAAAAATAGGGCATCCCGCTGGCTGTAATCTGAAAACAAGAACAATCAGGCAAAAATTAGGGACAGTAAATCAAAAAGAGGGCGCTACAAATCCTCGACAAACCTGAAAAATGTTGCAAAAATGACTGCCTTCACCAATAAACTTTCAGTATCCGAACCATCACCAAAACGTTATTCCAGACTCAATTGGAATTCAAAATGCACAATTAACTGAGTATAGAGCTGAAGAACATCATGGAGAACGGGCGGGTAAAAATAAACTTTGAGCCTTATCTTTTATTTCTTAAAACTGTGAAGCAAGCCACGTTACGACCCCTTAAAAGTCCTAATTGAAGCATGGGTTGGTTCGGAAGCATACTATTACAAAAGGTATCCTGACTCCTGTAAGGCTTACTGTAAATCCTGAGTTGAATTCATATTCTTACAAAACTCTTTTATTTGTTATAACTGCATTTTCAAAACTTCAAGACAAACATAAACTTTCCATTGTTTGAATAGTGTTGTTTGCATATAGCTAATTGTTTGATAAAAAGAGAAATTCGCACGACGAATATCCAATGAAGGAAAATTCTCTCAAGAAGCAGAATCACTTTAAATGGGAAGACACTTCCAATGACAAATATCCCATAATCAAGGGGTCATGACATGTTATAGTCCAACCCATCTGTGGTAGTCAAGTCGAGATTCCAAAAAATCTATCAAGAAGTGCTGAATAACCAGGGGCAGGTCTGCATCTGAATCACTTGGGGAAATTGAACATGAATTCCAGCAATGGGTCACGTATAGCCAAACACACATTGTCTGACAGCGCTATAACACTTACTACTATGGACAACGACAAATCCCCACAAAATATCTTTCATAAGGTGATCCCTATTGAAATCACCAAAGCCACCTCTATAAGGTTATCCCCACAAAATAATCTTCACAGATAAGGGTATAAACCCCACAAGGCAAAATTCATGGATATCTCCACAAAGTTGGATCCATGCAATCCCCAGTCAGAGTTTCGACCTCCGGAAGACCTCTCCCCAGCTGAATTGGTCTTAAGAGGAAGCCTTAAAGAGTTTTGCGAGAAGAAAACACCTCCTCAACAGATTGTCAAATGGGTTTATTTCCCCAACAAACTACGAATCCCCCAGACCAATACAAATCAACAGACAAAACCCTTTAATCCCCAGTAAAGTCATTGATATCCCCAATGGAGTCTTTACTATCCCCAAAAGTTACTAAAGCCTAGACCCGACTAGATAGTAGTTTAACTTCTTCAAATTACTGAAAACTGGACACTAACCTCAAGATCAAAATTGCTGAAACTTGGACCCGACCAGATAACCGTTCGAGTTACTACGAAACCTGGACCCAACCAGATAATAGTTTAACTTCTTTAAATCACTAACAAAACTCCTCTTCCTCGGTAGAGTTTTCCACTATCCCAAGTGAGTTGCTGTAAAGCCTGGAATCCGACCAGATAATAATTAACTTCTTTATCCCCAGCAAGTTGGCGTGAAACCTGGAATCCGACCAGATAACAAACTAACTTTCAAGAGGTAATTCCCCACTAAAGAAACGTACGACTAGAACTCCTGAACTCTTTCCCTTCAAGCAAAGTCAACATTCCCCAACAGAGTTCTCCTCAAACAACAAAATAGGAATCCCCAGTGGAAACATTCTAAAACAAGGTCTGAAGAGGTGCATACTCTTCATCACCAACAGCAGTCTGGGATTTAATTTCCTAAGGCTCACCAGCATTTGTCAAGGATTTATTTTCCCAGACAAAGATGCACTTCAATAACATTTCACATTTCACACATCATAGCATATGTATACGAAGCGCATATAACACAACCTCATATTTGAGAGCATTATTACGCAATGCATTCCATACCTAATGACATTGCATATAATTAACTCTTTACCTTTACAGGAAAGATCAATCAACAGATAATTATCAATAATTTTCAACAGGTCCAACATTAGTTCCTGAAACAAGACAGAGCAACTATCTACATGACCAGCTGAAGCAATCTTACATGTGTTCCTTCTAATTTCCAGATGTAGCTTCACACTGGCTCATCATGAAGAAATCTTACACGGGTTCCTTCTAAATTCCGGATGCAGCTTCACACGGGCTCATCATAAAGCAATCTTACACGGGTTCCTTCTAATTTCCAGATGAAGTTTCACACGGACTCATCCTGAAGAAGCCATACACAGGCTCTTTATCATGTATTTCCAGATGAAGTTTCACACAGACTCATCCCAAAGAAGCCCTACCCAGGCTCCTTCTCATATATTTCTAGATGCAGTTTCACATAGACTCATCTTGAAGCAATCTTACACAGGTTTCTTCTCATACATCTCCAGATGAAGTTTCACACGGACTCATCCCGAAGTAGCCCTACTCATGCTCCTTCTCATACATTTCCAGATGCACTTTCACACTGACTCATCTCAAGGAAATCTTACACATATTTCTTCGCATACATTTCCAGATGAAGTTTCACACGGACTCATTCTGAAGCAGCCCTACCCAGGCTCCTTCTCATACATTTCCAGATGCAGTTTCACACAGAATCATCCCGAAGCAGCCCTACACAAGTTCCTCCTCATATTTCCAGATAAAGTTTCACACGGGCTCATCCCGAAGCATCCCTACCCAGGCTCTTTCTCATATATTTCTAAATGAGGTTTCACATGGACTCATCCTGAAGCAGCCCTACCCAGGCTCTTTCTCATAAATTTTCAGATGTAGTTTCACACGGACTCATCCCGAAGCAGCTCTACCCAGGCTCCTTCTCATATATTTCCAGATGAAGTTTCACACGGACTCATCCCGAAGCAGCCCTACCCAGAAAACGTATAAAATAATTAGTAAAAGCGCTGCTAAACATATGACCTTAGACAGCGCTTTTAAAAAGTGATGCTAAAGGATTGCTTTAGAAAGCGCTTTATCATAAGCGCTGGCAAAGGGCCACTTTAGACAGCGCTTTAATAAAGTGTTGTCTAAAGTCATAAAAAATTTATAAAAAAAATAGAAAAGCGCTGCTAAAGGTCACTATTAGTCAGCGCTTTTCAAAAGCGCTGTCTAAGGTCCATATTAGCCAGCGCTTTTAGAAAGCGTTGTCTAAACCCTTATAAGTAAGAATTAAAAAACAGAACATTTGTATTCACGGTATCACTATCACACGCAAACAGAAACCATTTCCCTCGCGAAACCCATTTCCATCTCCGTCTCAAATCGTCCTCCACCGTTCGTCGTCGTACCATCCTCCACTGTCTCGCTCCGTTTTCCTCCACCCACACCGGTCGGTTCTCAAGGTATGTTCTTTATTGAAAATGTGTTCTTTAGCATTTTTAGAATTTAGCATTTTTGGATATATAACAGCATTTGGTAGGGCTTGATATACAACAACATTTAGCATTTTTAGCATTTGGTAGGGCTTGATATATAACAGCAACATTTTTAGCACTTAGCATTTTTAGCATTTTTTGGATTCTTGGTTCTATGTTTTGGAATATAAAACATGATATATGATGGTGAAACATGATATAAAACATGATATTTTGGTTCTATTTTTTGGATTCTTGGTTCTGACTCGCTTTTATATTGGGTTTATGTTTATGTTTATTACAGGTTATTAGATGGCTACTAACGACGATCACCCACGTGATGATTCTGTGCATGATGGAGATAAGGCCATTAGTAAAATGAAAATGGAATATAGAAGAGGAATAACAATAATGAAGAGAATAATATGGGATAGAGACCAAGGCATAAAGTATGAAGTGCATTGGAGCCAAGAAGGCCAACTCATTAAGCCTAACGGTTCAATGTTGACAAGTTATCTCGGTTCCGTGGTAAGAAGAGAAATTCCAATCACATATGAAGATTGGAGAGCAAGAGTGTTGGATGACGCTAAAGATAAAATATAGAGTGAGATACAGGTACCATATGTGATGTTAATTGTTTTTAATGATGATTATGTCTCTAAATTACTTATACTAACGCACTTTGTTTATGATTTTCATAGAGGTCGTTCATCATTGAGGATACAAGGAGAGATTATATTCTTAAATTGGCCGGGAAACTACATAGAGGCTTTAGATCTTTCTTGTCAAACAAGTTTCTAAGGGATGCAGATAAAAAATTTGTTGATGCAGAGCTTCCAAAGAAATATGCTGATTTGATTACAGCTGAAGAATGGGAAACTTTTAAATCGAAAAGAAGTACCCAAAATTTTGAGAGCTTAAGTGTCGTAAATCGACAACGAGCTTCAAGTCCAGCATATCCATACAGAAAAGGCCGTATGGGATATGCACGATTACAACAATCTATTGTAAGTATCTATAAATTGCAAAGTATCTTTAATATATACACGCTTATATTTAATCATGTTTTTTTGGCTTAATGTTTAGCTAACAAAAGAGAATAGTTCTGAAACATCTCTTCCGGAACACATTTTATGGAAGGAAGCACGTGTGTGTAAGGATGGAGATGTTGAAGAAAAAGTTCAACAAATTTTCGAGAGATGTGTAAGTATAACATTATTTATTTAATTACATCATACTTTTATTTATTTAATTACATCATTCTTTTATTAACATATCATTCTTTAATTACAATATTTATATGAATTTCAGGAGAGTCTTTCCCAGTCTATACCTCCAGACGAAGATACTGATTGTAGGAGAATACTCTCATGAGCATTAGATATTCGAGAGTATTCTGGTCGGATGAGGGGTAAGGGATTTGAGATCACTCCAACATTCTTGAAATAAAAAAACGAAGACAAAATCTCCAAGCAATAAAGAACTGCAGGAGAAGTTGGAAAAGTTACAACAAGAAGTCTATGAGTTGAGAAAGGAAAAGGAAATCGATCAAGCTACAGGCTTTAAAGATACTAGTGACAAAGCTAGTATCAATGGTAACTTTGGACAAAATATTCCCGGGGTAATTATATACCATCTTTATAAATTATAAAACCATGTTTATTAACTATATAACCATGTTTATTAATTATATAACCATATTTATTAAATTATAGGGCATTTCTCGATGTCAACTCTATTTGTCTACATCGACTTATCGGATGGTTGGCAAGGGAAAAATGTATAACATATCGGGAGAAATGCTTCACCATAGACCCCTCCCAGAGGGATTTTTGAAAGTATCGGTCGACGTCATTTTAGAGGGGGTGCGTTGTTACCACTACCTAACGATGTGGCGGATGCAACATTGGTTGCGGAGGCAATAGGATCGTTTGTTGCATGTCCATCAAGCCTCGTTTACGTAGATAATCAGGTATGCTTAAAATTGTTTACTATTCAAATTTTTATGGAAATTATACTTACATTTTGTTTACATGGTAATGTTAGACTCCCACTAAATCCATTCCAAAAAATAAGGGGATTAGGCGGGATACCGAGTCAATTGCATCATTTGAGGTAACACAATTATATGACATTATGCTATGAGAAATGCTAATTTATGATTTTATATTTTCCCTAACTAATTATATGATAACTAGATTCATGCTAAAGAGACTGCACAACTCAGTAGGGGTAAGGTGCCTGAAATTAGCAACATTTCAACACAAAAAAAAGAATGTTGCTAAGAAGACTGTGGCACACAAAAAAACTACTGCTCAGTTCAGGTCGTGCCTTCGGACATATTTAGGAATTAAAGATATTCCAGATGGTGGTACCCGGCTTATATCTATGAGTGCAGATATCTTTGGTTTTGAATATTTTGAAGCAATTGGTAGAGAGGACATGGAGCAAGTTTTTAGGCATTTGGAATTAGGCCTCGGTGTTATCGGTATATACATCAGGTATACTCCGATCAACTTTGTTTAATTAAATGAACAATTTAATCCCTCATGTCAATGAATATAGTATAATGTTAATCATGTTTTAATTTAAGGTTTATGTATGACAACATTATGCGTTCGCGTGGATTGGAAGCAAGATTTTGCTTCTTAACTCCCAACACTGTCAATTCCGGGTTGATTGTAACGAGACCAGATGATGTCATATCATATGTACTAGGTTTATTCGTGGCCAGTAAACATACCGAGAAGTTGTTCGTTTTTCCATATAATACTGGCAACGGGTTAGAATTTCATCCTAACTTAATCTATTATAATTTTCCGTTTTTGTACATTGTTTACTTTGTTTAATCTTACAGTGGACACTGGTTATTGGTTGCGATTAATCCTATGAGAGAAACTGTGTATTATCTGGATTCGTTATACAATGATTGGTCAACATATCCAGATTTGAAACAGATGATTGACACTTAAGTGTTTCTCTCCCAAAGAGATATTCAAGTTTATGTTTATGTTTATGGTCAACATATCTGGATTTGTGTTTATGTTTATGATTTTATAGCGTTCTACTTGCTTTTCGCTCCCAATGAGATATTCAAGTATCAAAAAGTAGAGCAAACAACGTTACATGGATCAGAGTGGAGGTATATTTTCACAAAGAGATATTCAATTTTGCTTACTTTAGTGATGATACTTGATAAAACAATTTAAGGGGTATATCCTGATATATATTCGTACTTGATAAATTAAATTCGAATAAAGTGCAACGTTAATATTATCATGTTATGAATTTCGATCATTTGATTTTTTTTCCAGGTATATAGGTACATATGTGTAGAAGATAGAGCTAATATATTCATGTTGTTGTTATTTCATGAGAATTCTCGAAGATAGAAAGATGTATAGATGTAAATTCAATTTTGAATATTTTAGGCATTTTACCTAGTAGAATTTTAACTTGTATCATAAATTTTGTAAATGTTGTTGTCTATATCTTGTAGAATTTTAACTTGTATCATAACTTGTAAAAAGATGTATAAATGTTGTTGTTGTTGTTGTCTTTATTGGAATGAAGCTACCAAATATGGAGCATAAAAGATAATTCTGAAAACCTGGATCAAAATATTGGAATGAAGCTACCAAATATTGGAATGAAGCTACCAAATATGATAAAAATTCTGATTAAAATAGATAATTTATTTTTAAAAAATTGTAAACAATAAACAGCGCTTTAGCAAAAAAGCGCTGTAAAAACTTTAAAAAAAAGTGCTGCCTAAAGTCTGAAAGCGCTGTCTAAAGTGGGGGAATAGACAGCGCTTTCAAAGGAAAGCGTTGTCTAAAGCCCAAGCGTTGTCTAAAGTGGACATAAGGCAGCGCTTTTACGTTGAAAAAAAGCACTGTCTTTTCTTTTAGCAGCGCTGCTTTAGGCAGCACTTTAAAGCGTTGTTAAAGGCCAAAAAAAGCGCTGTCTTTTCCCTTTTTGGTAGTAGTGAAAGATCCCTTTGCTAAAGAAGGCTTGTGAGTAGGATTGCCTTTGTTGTTTATTGGGGTAGTCGAATATTCTGCAGGTTTAGAAGCATGTCTAGAAGTGCCAGCAGTATCCTGAAGATTAAGAGATTGTTATTAGAATTATGGCAAAATGATTCAAAAAGAGGTCTTCGATGGTCGAAAATATTACCTTAGGAGAAACTTCAATACCAGGGCTCGAATTGTCGCTCTCACTTGGATCATTCATCCTGGAATCTATTAACTGCTCAGTTGATTCTTGGATGATGATGTGAGCAGGTCTACACTTGCTAGCTGTAACCTTAACTTTGGTTTTTGGACGAGATTCAAGGATGGGAGTTGTTTTCTTTAACTTTTGCTTCTTAAGAGGAATAGGAGGAGTGTCTTCATCATCACTAGAAAGTTCAATTTCTTGGACTTTCCTCTTTGTTAGGGTGGATTTCTTAGTATCCTAAAGGGAAGAAGTCGAAAACGTCAGCATTAGTGTTTATGGTTTAAAAGGAAATTTATGGTGAAAAGTATTTACCTGTAGTGAAGGTTTCATAGAAGTTTCTCCTCCCTTTGAGATTTCGGTGACCTTCTTGGAAACTGGTTTGGGAATGGTTCTCTTAACAGCTGAAAAAACAAACAAACAAACAAATGTGAGCCAGATATTGTAAGATTAAATTAAAACTGAATAAGGCATTTTCTTTGGAAGAAAGAGTACCTTTCTTGATTTTGTCAGAAACTAACAGGAAAGCATCCTGAAATTGGTTGGAGAAATCTTAGGCGTCGAAGAACTCTTCGTCGTAGTATTGCCTCCACCAGTCTTCGAAGATGATTGAGCATAAAAAGTTGGGTTTGAAATCGAACAAAGTCAAAATAGTTCGACCAGCGTATCTACTAATTTGTTTGGTGGAAGCCTTTTCAGAATAGTCTGCATTATAATATAGCAAGGACTTTTATCGGGCATAGATGGGGTTTGGAAGCGATTGAATAATGCCAAACTGGCGAGAAACAAGGTTTGGCTGGTAAGAGATCAAGTTGCGTTGATTCTTGGAACATTTGAATCTCAGTGGCATAATCCTTGGGTGCAAAAAAGACTCCTAAATAGCCATATATTCCTTGACAACACCGTCCTCAACATGATTGTCGGTTGAGGGATATGGTCGAGTAAACCATGTTGGACCCACCTTTCGATTAGAAAATGGAGCCATGGTCGAAACAAACTCGTTTCGCTTTGCAAACATCCTTACAAAGCTAGTAAAGGCCTTTTGAAATTGTTGGCCTTCATTTGTCGAAGTCAATAAGACCAATCTGGTTCCTTCGATCTTCCTGTTAAGAATTTTTGAAGCCTCTCATTAATTGTGTTCTCCTGAGGAAGAAATGATTTAAAGGTGGCATTAAGCCAAAGTTGGAGAAGTCAGAAAGGACCAGAAAGAAGCAAGCATGCTATATCACCTATGATTTGAGTCACACCATTACTGATGGACTCATAAAGATTGGCTAAAATTAATTCATCCAAACAAAATTTGTAGCCATGATGAAGTTGAGTGGCTAGAGTGAGCATTTTCTTTGTCACTTGGAGTGACTTAGTGCAGAAAACAAAGCGAGACTACCACAAAGCTAAGAAAGCTATGTGTTCCACCTCAGAGACAACATCAGTTGATTTGTCATGAAATTTATTGATGAAGGTGGTATACGTGGGTTTCGTGGCTGAAAACCCAATGGTGTCTTCAGACATATCCTCAGGGTCGAAGTAATAACCAGTTGGTCGAAGGCCAGTGATAGCTGTGATATCAAAAAGAGTGGGTGTCACTATTCCACAAGGTAAATGGAAGGTGTAATGTGTGTTGTCCTAGAAATACAAAGAAGGTGTTAGAACATAGTTTGATTCTACAACCCTTGATTAGAGTTATTATGATAACAAAATACAAAGAATAAATAAATCCAAAGAATATATACAAAGAACAAATATGATCCTTAAAAATATGTTCTATGTATGCAGAAGTTCTGAAGGGATCAACATCAGAAGATAAGCAGAAGTATTACACGCTGAAAGCAAAACAGGTTTTAAGCTGAAGTTTGATGACCAGAATCTGTGCTTTAAACAAGTACACTCTGACTCTGAAACAAAGACATCTTAACCAAGTCATCAACACTCTGAAGCGTTATCAACAGTTAAAGCAAAGAAGACTCTGAAGCGTTACTAGTTATTCAAGACAGAATTAAATGCCAACGGCTTTCTTCAGACAAGATCTTCTACAAAAGGAAAGTGTGTTATTAACATTAAACTTGCTTTATGGACAACATCTCTTGCTTGCCTATATAAACAAGTCTGCTTGTGAAAGAAGCACGTACGTATGCACACATCAATTTGCAGAGAATTCCAAACCACGCATATTCAAGCTCTAGCAAATTTATTCTATTCTAAGCTTAATCTGTGTAATTATCACAGTTGTGATATACTGTTTTGTTAGAAAACAACAACACACTCTTGTTCAATTATTTGTAAAAGATTTCCTTGAGATAAATTGGTTTGTGGTTATACTCAAGAAGACTTTAACAATTGTTAAAGTAGCTGTTGTAATCCTTTGAAGATTAGTGGATTAAGACCTCGTTGGAGAGAGGCGAAATCACCTTGACGGGTGGACTGGAGTAGTTTGAGATCAAACGAACCAGGATAAAAATATTGTGTCATTAAGTTGTTTTGATCCAAGTTTTTCAATTCAACCCCCCCTTCTTGTGTTTTTCACATCTTCAATTGGCATCAGAGCGCCTGGTTCTGAGCTTAAACACTTAACTGTGTTAGTACAAGATCCAGCGTCAGAAAAACACAATGGCAGGACCAAGTTAAAACATCAGCAATGACAACAATGAAGAAAGGGACAGATTCAGTGGCAAACCTCCAGTCTTTGATGGAGAGAACTTTGACTACTGGAAAGACAGAATTGAGAGTTTCTTTCTGGCCCATGATGCTGATCTGTGGGACATGGTGACTGATGGATACACGCACCCAGTGGATGGACGTGGTCAGAAGATTGACAGGAAAATGATGGCTGATCAGCAAAAGTGTGAGTTCAGAAATCATCACAAGGCCAGAACAATTCTTCTCAGCACCATCTCATATTCAGAATATGAGAAAATATCAAACAGAGAAACTGCCAAGAATATGTTTGATTCTCTGAGAATGACGCATGAAGGCAACATTCAAGTTAAAGAAACCAAAGCCCTTGCGCTCATTCAGAAGTATGAGGCATTCAAGATGGAAGATAGTGAATCAATAGAAGCTATGTTTTCAAGATTCCAAATTCTTGTTGCTGGTCTAAAAGTTCTTGACAAAGGGTATTCCACTGCTGATCACGTTAAGAAGATCATCATAAGCTTTCCAAAATAGTGGAGGCCAATGGTCGAAGCGCTTAAGCTAGCCAAGGATCTCAAAAAAATCTCTCTGGAGAAACTTGTCAGCTCCCTCGGAAGTCACGAGATAGAGCTAGAAGCAGATGAACCTCAAAAGCAAGGTAAACCATTAGCTTTAAAATCTAATAGAAAATCTGACTCCAAAGTTTTGCAGGCTGTGGAAGAAACCTCTTATGGATCCTCATCAGAAGAAGATGAATTGTCTCTCCTCTCCAGAAGGGTGAACCAACTGTGGAAGAAGAGGCAAATGAAGTTCAGGAATCCCAGAAGATCAGAAAATCAGAATGAATCTTCCTCCAGATACAGAAGGTCAGAATCCTGCTCTGGACACAGAAGATCTGAAGGTTCTTCAGGATACAGAAAGCCAAACAACAAAGACATCATATGCTATGAATGTAACGAGCAAGGGCACTATAAAAGTGATTGCCCAAAGCTTCAGAAGGAGAAGCCCAAAAAGAAGTTTGGCAAGGAAAAGAAGAAAAGTCTCATGGCTACATGGGATGATTCTGACACATCTGAAGCTGACTCAGAATCAGATGATGAAAGAGAAAACATAGCCCTCATGCCAAACGTATCTGAAGACAGTGAAGCTTCTGATTCAGAATCTGAATTAGATACAGAAGAGGTATTCCCTGACTTTACTATAAACTTTACTAAGGCTGAACTAGCTGAAAGCCTTAATGAAATTCTGGAAAGGTATCAGCAGATCAGAGTCAAATTCAGAAACCTGAAAAGGAATCTTGCTTCTGACTCTGATAAGACTGAGAGTCTCAGATTGGAGAATTCTGAGTTAAAAGAAAAAAATTCAAAATTAGAAAACCAGTTGCAAAACTCTCAGAAGGAAACAATCCCTGAAACTCCCAGCAATGCTGATGAGATCATCAAAGAGTATGATCACAGCTTTCAGAAGTTTCTTGCTAAAAACATAGACAGAAGCAAGATGGCTTCAATGATCTATGGAGTTAGCAGAAATGGAAGAAAAGGGATAAGATATCAAGGTAAGGTTCCTACACCAAAAAATGCCACGGACTTAGTTATAAAACACACTCCACTTGATTCACACTTTATATATGGGCACACACATGACATAAAATATACAAGTATTGATTATTCTGTCAAACCAAAATTCAACTAGAGTTTTGGTAAAACTAATAAATCAGGACCCAAGAAAATGTGGGTACCTAAGGATAAAATAATACATGTGGCAGATATCTTTAGCAGGAAAGAAAAGACACCGATCATGGTACTTGGACTCTGGCTGCTCACGACACGTGACGGGAAGAAGGCATATGTTCCAAAGCCTGGAACTTAAGCCTTGAGGCCACGTAGGCTTTGGAGGTAATCAGAGAGGAAAGATCATTGGCTCTGGAATAGTAGGTAATGGAAATTGTTCTGGACTGGGCAGGGCTGGCCCAAGAGCAAGGATGAAGGCCCAATCCAAATGGCTTTGCAGAGGGTCGTGCCGACCAAGAAGCTACAGTCGTGTCCGCCACCGTCTGCGAGCGCGACATCCTCGACTCCATGCAGTCTAGCTCGACCTCAGCTCGAGCACCCCTCGTAGGGCAGACTATGACCATTACACCATCACCTGGATTCCGAAAAGACCGCGTCCCCATCCGTCCGTACTTCTCGCAGAACACCCAGGAAGGAGACCACGTGCGGGTCCCCACTACACACGTAGAACCTGGCAGTTCCTTCATTGGGCAAAACCTGCCCGGCCCAATGAAGGGACCTTGGCCCAGCGCTGGGGGCTATAAATACCCTCTGTTCCCAGAGGGTCAGGTATTCATTCTTTTACCATACACACAATTTCTTGCCTGCTCGTACTGCCACTTACTTTAGCATCAGAGTGCCTTGTAGGTACCCCCCCATCTCGTTCAACTTTAGCTCGGAGCCAGTCGTGACGGTCCAGGTCTGATCCGGTAAGATCAGTGGCGCCGTCTGTGGGAAACTAGCTTCCCCGTCTTGCAAAAACTCAAAGACCAAAGCTCAACTCAACTATCACTGTCATGGCTGACCAAGTTCGTGATGAACAAAACGTCTGCGCCGTCGACACCAACAACGGCCTCGCGGATAAAAATGGACATCTTGATAACACCGGTAACCCCGGTCACAACACCATCACTGTGTCAACGGCCCCAGGGCCTTCAATCCACTGAGACGGAGCTACCGCTTCATCCTCCTAGGTCCCTCCGCCACTCGAAGAAGATGATGCAGCTCTCGCGAACTATCGAGCTGCTCAGTTTCAGGAAGTCCCCGTCCCCGCCGGGGCAGATGCCACAACCCGAGTGCTGTTCGTGGCGATCAATCAGACGAATTACCTCATCTTCGCCCAAGGGGAAAGATTGAGGGCACTTGAAGACGATCGAAGACCCTCGAGGAGGCACCGGAGGCCCCAGACTCCACCTCCTCGAGTGACTGAAGTTCATTCCCCGTCTCCCCCGCGAAGACATTACAGAGATACCTCTCGAAGCACGTCGCCCCGCCCATCAGGGAAACGGCCCCCTTTGGAGAGGCAACCCATCATCGAAGCCGGAGGACGCGGCCGCGCCCCCGCGAGACAGGAAAGAAGACACTCCGGAGACGGGCGTGGAAGAATCAACCAACGAGCACCACGCTCAAGAGATGCCCAGCACGACCAGGACCGTCGTGCCCGACAGTATTACAGATCCCCATCTCTGTCCCCGGAACGGAGCGACGAGGACGACCCCCGCGGTCCCCTATCGCAAGCTATCATTGAGGCGCCCATCCCCCCGGGCATGGAGAAGCCTCCACAGTTGAAGGAATACGATGGAGTCGCGGACCTGGTCGACCACATAGACGGGTTGGAGGCTATGCTGCACTATCACAACGTCGGGGGGCCCATCAAATGCCGGTTGTTCCCCACGACCCTCAGGAAGGCGGCAATGGACTGGTACAAAGGACTCGCCCCGGGGTCAATCACCTCATGGCGGAACCTGAAGAACCAGTTCATCAGTTCATTCACAGCATCTCGGCGACACCCAAAGACTGAGGCGGCTCTCGAGGCCATCATCTAGAGACAGGATGAAACCTTGAGAGAGTTCATCAATCACTTCAACTGTGAAGCCATACAGGTCCCCTGCGCGGACCACATGAAGAGATATCTGCTGGAGAGGGGGCTCCTCCCCGGCACGGAATTCAGAAAGGCCGTGGACATCGAGCCACCTAGAACATTCGATGCCCTCCTCGAAAAGGCTCGGGCGTACATGGATTATGAGGAGAGAGAAGCGGCCAACAGAGCCCGAGACCCCAGGACTCGCGGGTCCAACAGCAACCCGCACCAGGAACCTCCTCCTCCTCGGCGAACCGGGGAGAAAAGAAAAGAAGACAGACCCCGGGAAGTCCGAGAGCAAAGGGGACCCTCGGGGCGTTTTACCGAGTACACTCCGCTCACAGCTTCCCGCGAGCGCATTTTGGCGGAGTGTGCCAGCACGGACTTCAAGGACGGCGACGTCAAACGTCCCCGACCTGCTCCTACCAAGCCCGGAGCAGACAAGAACAAGTATTGTCAGTACCATAGGAGCCATGGTCATTTGACTGAAGATTGCGTCCACCTCAAGGACGCCATCGAAACCCTCATCAAGGGAGGAAGGCTCGCACAATACCGGCGAAACAACGCTCCTTGTCGTGACGCCCGGGAGACAAGAGAGCCGGAGGAAGACGCCAGACCATCTGATGAGTCGGTCCCCATCCAGACCGCCTTCTCCGTGACCAGACCCGAGGACTTCGACGTCCCCGAACACCTGCGGGAGCCGCTCACAACACACAGCAGGTGGGAATATTTCCCCTCCGCCATGGTCATCAATGACGGAGGATTCAACGACTTGACCATTAATTCAGCTAAGAGGAAGCTGGATGAGCTGGTCGACGCGGCTCCCCCGCAAATAGTGACATTTGAAAGGGTGAAGGGCAGGTCAGAACCCATCACCTTTTACCTAGAAGAGCTCCCCGGGGGAGCCCCCAACGCGGTCATCCCCTTGCTAGTAAGGGCAAGAATGGCCAACTTTGATGTGCATCACATCCTCGTCGACGAAGGAAGTTCCGTCGATCTAATGTACAACCAATTGTTCCTAACTCTGCAGTTGGACGACTCACATCTCTCGCCATATGTAGGGTCGTACTTACAGGGTTTCAACGGCTCGACCTCCAAACCTTGGGGATATGTCGAGATCCTGGTTACATTCAGCGAGGGAACAGCGACAAGACAAGTCAAAGTATGCTTCCTCATCATCGACTGCCCGTCCCTCTACAACTGCATCCTGGGAAGACCAACACTGGCAGAACTGACAGCGGTGCCCTCCACCGTCCACCTGAAGATGAAATTCTACACCAAAAGGGCACGGGTAGCTACTATCCAGGGAGACCTAGCCGCTACTCGGAGATGTTTCAACGCTGCATCTAAGGGACGCGACACTGTCGACATAGGGACAAGGCCCGCCAAAAGGCCAGCAACGACGCGACAGGAGCCCGACAAACAAGAGTCCGCCAAGGAAGAAGTCCAGAAAGCTCCACCAAAGGTCGACTATATAGCTCTGGATGCTCGTTTCGATCAGGATGATCCTCCCAACGGCGAGCAAGTTCCACTCCGACCAATACCGGACGGGGATTTTGAGCTCGTCCCCCTCGGCACAGACCCGGGCAAACGAGTAAAGATTGGCAAGGATCTCCCCGACCTGGAAAGGAAGCAAATCAAAGCCTGCTTGCGCAAGAATGTTGACCTATTTGCCTGGAGCGCCGCGGAGATGCCCGGACTCGACCCGGAGGTCGCCTGTCACCATCTCGCCATAGATCCTGCCGCTAGGGCCGTAGTACAATGTAGGCGTAGGTAGTCTCCAGAGAAAATGGAGGCTGCTGAAAAAGCTGTAAAAGACCTCCTAGAGGCGAATTTTATTTCCGAGGCCCGGTATTCCACCTGGATGTCGGACGTTGTACTTGTTAAAAAGAATAATGGAAAATGGAGGATGTGTGTTGACTATACCGATCTCAACCGGGCTTGCCCGAAATATGCTTTCCCTATACCGAACATAGACATGCTGGTTGACAACTCAGCCGGCTACAAAACATTGTCGTTCATGGATGCTTACTTGGGCTATAACCAAATCCCGATGGCCGTGGGCGACAAACACTGCACAGCTTTCATGGCCAGCTCGGGCAACTATTACTACAACGTAATTCCCTTTGGACTAAAAAACACCGGGGCAACTTACCAACGCATGATGAACAGGGTTTTCCACAAGCAGATTGGGGACATGCTCGAGGTTTACATGGACGACATGATCGTCAAATCCCGAGCAGACACCGACCATGCAGCACACCTCAAGGCAGTCTTTTCCTAAGCAAGACAAAGTAAAATGAGATTCAACCCCGAGAAATGCACGTTCGGAGTCAAGGCAGGAAAATTCCTCGGATTCTACCTAACAGAACGAGGAATTGAAGCCAACCCCGACAAGTGTCGAGCGTTCTCTGACCTCCTGACACCGACGTCAAAGAAGTCAATACAAATCATGAACGGCATGCTCACATCATTGTCCCGCTTCGTCGCGAGGTCCGCTCAGTACGCCCTCCCCTTCTTCAAACTCCTTCGTAAAGAAGCAGCCTTCGAATGGAACGAGGAGTGTGAACGGGCATTGTGATAACGCGAAATCATATCATATATTTACCATAAAATTTATCCGTTTTATGTCATATTCACCCGATTAACTCTCGAATATTCCAAGTGATGTATGGTTTTATGCAGGTACAACATATCTCAGCTCAAACTAAGAAGAAACATGAAATGCGCAAGATTGCGGCCAAAGACCAAAGAGAAAAGATAAATCTGTCAAGAAATCCATTTTCTGCTGATGTTACGATCGTCACACCGCTGCCACGACCGTAAGATGCTTCAGAAGAGTGTGACGGTCGTCACACCCCTGCCACGACCGTAACACGCTATTTCATGCAAATTGCGTGTAACGCCCCAGCCACGCCCGTAACAAGCTTATATGTATTAAATTTTGAACGTGGTCAAGCAACAGAACGTGGTAAAGCAAAATGAAGTGGTCAAGCAAAGCATGCATACGTGCCTAAATTCTCTCCAACTTCCGAGGCCACTTTCTCCTCATTTTTCTCAGTAAGACCAAGAATCTAGGAACTCAAATATTTTTCCAACCGTACTTTTACTCTCTATATATAGCTTAGACTTAGAAAGAAAAAGGAGGAGAGTTGAGCTCACAAAAACCTTGCGGAAGCTCTGCCGACTTTTAGTCTCGATTTTATTTCCGAACTTCGTCCATTTAAATTCTTATTCCGAAGTCCCAATCTTGCCGGCTTGTGGAAGAAGGATCTCGGATTTTATTTCTTTTCAGGTTTTTATTGTATTTGACATAATTGCAATTTTATTTATTTATGTTATATTTCTATTCTTTATTTATGATGCATGCGCTATTGTTTTCTGAATTTATTTCCTGCTTTTTAATTCCTAGTACTATGAGTAGCTAAATACCCGTAGTCGGGGTGTGATGAAATAACCGAATAAATTAATGTTTTTTCTAAGCTAAAACCTTAATCAACTTAATTTCTGGCCGTGACTTTTTATAATTAAAATTAAGCTTTTTATTACGAGAGTAAAGAAAGTGAAATAGGGAGAAATCAAGACCACGAGAGTGTGAGGTTTTAACCGGATAGCTAAAGTTAGGCATTCGATTTAAATACAGCGAGAGCGCTTTAAAACGAATTAGACTTATTTAGTTTAAAAAAAAGATGCTTTCTAAACACTTATGGACTAGCGAGAGCAGACATTTGACTTTAGGAGTATGATCCGAGGTAAGACCACGAGAGTGTGAATCGAGGGTTTTTAAACTGATAAGTACTACAGAACAATTAAGTTAAATATTTTTATATGCTTAGGTACAACTTAATTCACATAGGTTCAAATCATTACACTCCGACCACTTTAATATTAATTCCCTTAATTGAATTTAGTTTCCCTTTAGTTTTAAACTTCTAAAAAAAACCAACGTGACAAATTTCCGCCTTAGCTAAACTAACCTGTTTTACAACACTAGAGTGATTACGAAGTCCCTGTGGGTTCGACATCCTTTTATTACTACCGCGATAGATTGTGCACTTGCAGTTAAGATACCGTTAGACATTAGGTCGATCGCAGACACATCAAGTTTTTGGCGCCGTTGCCGGGGACTTTAGTTTAGTCACTAGTGTAATCTGAAAACAACACTGTCTAGACTAAGGCAACTTTTTATATTTCCCTCTGTTGTATGCCAAACACTCGTTCTCAAAACAAGCCTTTGCATCTACAAATCTTGTCCCAGTTACTATGTATCACCCAAATTATTTCTACAACCCCCACTCTGAGTATTTCGAGGAATCACAAGAATTCTATAAATCCGACCTCGAAATACTATTGGAGAATTTCAATGCATCACAGACTCATTCTCACCCGAATTACCTTTCCAACCACCAATCCCAATGTTTTGAAGAATCGCAAGAATATTATAATTCCAACCAAACTTATCCTCAACCAAATTTCCCCTACAATCACTACACCCAATATTTCGAGGAGACGCAAGTATCCTATAAATCCGACCTCGAAATATTAATGGGAAATTTTAATGAAATATCAATGATGACAAAGCGCTTTACGGAAACACAAAATGCGACTCTAACTCAATTTGAAGAATCAGAAGAATCGCATGATTTCAACTTCGAAACATCAATGGAGGATTCCGACGCGACGCTAATTCACTCTAGGTTAGAATCTCTGATGGAGCACTTTGTAGAGACACAAACTGTCCAGAACGAAGAGTTTAGAATACAAAGTCTTCAAAACAGTGAAAACCTTAGGCAACTGACCACTGTGGTTGACTCGCTCGCGACCCACAACATAGCCTTAGAGACCCAAATCTCCCAGCTTGAACAAAACCCTCTAGGACCCTTCCCTGAGGAAAAATTGGATGTTGTAATAACCATTAGTGAAAAACAAGTTGAAAATCCTAAGGAGAGTGATAATGAGGCTAAAGAGAGTACTAATGAGGTTGAGGAGAGTGATAATGAGGTTGAGGAGAGTGATGATGTGGATGAGGAGAGTTCAGACAAGGAAAGAGTGGAGATTAAGAAAATCCCTCCAACACCATCTAAAAGGGAGGTCGTAGAAGAGGTAGAGAAGGAAGAACCTATTGTTGTTCCTCATCCATATACCCCACTAATTCCTTTCTCAAAAAGTTTTATGGAAGCTCAGATAGACTCCCAATCTAAGACATATGTGGAGGTATTGGAAAATATCCACACTAATGCACCCTTGTTGGAAGTCTCGCGTAAAAAGAGAAAATTAGAGGACTGTGAAACTAGGGATATAATTACTGTTAAGAAGGCAAGGTTAACCTTTGAGGTGGTGGATGAAATCACTAACCCCAAACTTGAAAAGTTGATACTTAGGATAGATCCAGAACCACCACCACAAGTTCAGAAGAATGAACCACCCCACAGAAGAAAGAAAAGAAAAGGTGAGGGATATGTGAGATGGCTTGATAAGTGGCCATGGAAAACGATGATTACTAAAAGTTTCAACCGAGGAGTCATTCTCGAGAGAACCACCATGAGTGCTTGGACTCCTGAGCTGTCAGGCTTTTGACGTTAAAAACAGCACTAAGTGGGAGGCAACCCACCTATTTGTTAATTGTTATTTGTTTTTATTTATTTATTTATTTATTATACATTTCGTTTTCGCATTTATTCCCATTTAAATTTTATTTCCTTTGTTCTAATTCCTATAAAACTGCTGCTGATTTCAAAATAATTTTAATTGCCACAGGATTTCTGAAAAGTTTTTGTTTCTCTTCTACCTTCTCTTCTGACTAGTTTCCCTAACAATAACCATGGAACCAAAGCCACATAATTTCTTAGAAAGCACCTTTAGGGGTATAAACCAAAAGAGAAAATTCGAGAAATTATCAAAAAGAAACATCGGTTTGACACTTTATTATGATTAACTGATATAACCGTGGCGCAATTTTATCACATTCATAATTCACTCGAACACATAAAAGCAAAGCTTGGATGAATTCACAAATGGCAGCTCCAGTTTTATATTTCATTTCGTTTTGTTTCTAGGAAGTTTCCCATTTTTGCACACTTTCAGTTTCGTTTTAAATTTAGAACAAATTTATCTTTATGTAGTTTTTGAGTTTCTGGTGTTGAACAAGCAAATTTGCGAAATCACAGTTTCAGTCATTTAATACTGGTTTGCTAGATTCCTCTGCACGAATTATAATGCTTTAAATAAATTGCGGGCTTTTACTCTAATTGCTGATGGTGTGATGTTTTGGAACATATATGCTTGCATTTTCTTGGTATACCATTGAATTTATATTGCTATTAAAATGCCTCTGTGTAGAGATAGAATGTTGCAGACTTGATACAACACAGTCTGTTAAGAAATTGCACATTTTGCAGTTGTTATGACCGTCACAACCCTCTTACGTTCGCCACACGCCTTTTAGCGTGTTACGATCGTCATCCCTGTGTTACGACCGTAACATGGGTTACATCAGTGACCCTTGTAGCAGACATTAGCGCTTCTTCTGCAACCTTCCCTCTATTTCAAAACCTTCCCACTCCCTCCATCAATCCCCACTCACACCACTTAACACACC
The DNA here is from genome assembly GCA_948472305.1 of Vicia faba. NCBI lineage: Eukaryota > Viridiplantae > Streptophyta > Magnoliopsida > Fabales > Fabaceae > Vicia > Vicia faba. The sequence continues at coordinate 1,432,728,756 of OX451741.1, read as the reverse complement.
TTCATTCTACATTAATTTTCATCCTTCCCAATATTTTCCCTCATCATTATCTACATCTCACAACTGATACCTCACAAACTCCATCCCACAACCCAAACCCACTATCTCTAACGCTTTAGCATTCTAAAATGGCAAACATCAACCAACAAATCCCAGGCATCTACTTACGCGATGGTGAAGCAGGTGAAACCCAGCGCATGAGGTTCCTCAAGTTCCAACGCCGAGGCATCCATCCCACGAGGTTCGTCGATATTGGCTGCCTCCGAGACCTCGGATTACTTGAAAGTGTCCAACATCTCCTACAGAATGTCAACCTTTGGACCCTCTGTAGCCAGCCCCAACCAACGTACGAGAATCTCACCTTCGAGTTCCTCAGTTCATGCTGCTACATCACTCCGAATGGTCCAAGAAATCAACTTACCTGTGTGGTACGGTTCCGCATTTTTGGCACCGAATACGACTTCTCTCAGAATGCATTCGGTCGCCTACTCGACTTCTGTACTGATGAAGGCGCTCACCTCCGTGTGCCTGACACCTTCCATGAGGAATCCTTTAACCTTTGGCATAGGTTGACCAACAATCGGGCTAACTCCTACGATCACCTCAATGCTACCCAAATCCATAACCCCGCCATTCGCTACTTCCATCGCATCTTATCCAACACCATTTTCGCAAGGGATAGTAACCACAAGCTTAACTCCAAAGAGTTGTTCTTCATGCAATGTGCGTTTACCAATCAGAAAATCAATGCCGCACCATTCCTCTTGGCCCATATTCATTCTATTTGCACTCGCGGCGGCAAACCCTTCTATTTCGGAGGGCTTGTCACTTCTATTGCGTTGACCCTGAATCATGGCGACACCCTTGCCCATCTGCCCTCCAGAGCACCGGTCTTGCTTACCTTAGACCATTGCAAATCGACTCATCTCATTCACCAACGGGACGACGATCGGTTCCATCCAGTGATCCGTAACGTTATTTATTCTAACATTGTTTTGCCTTGCAGGGACCGTATCGATCCGCATAACCGAGCCAATTGGCTATTTGATGCCCCTGACGGCCATGCTCCCGTGCATGATGCCCAGCCAAATGCTCCAACTGACGAGATCCAGGAGGAATTGGACCGCGAAACACCTGCTCCCGACATTCATGAGTCCTCTTCTGCACCACCTCCTTTTACTATGGAGGACATCCTCAGAGCCCTCCATCAGCAAAATCAGATGGCTGTAGCTCTTGAAAGGAAGCATCAGGAGAAGTATGACACTCTACATGCGCAAAACGTCCAAATCCTGAGCAGCCAGCGCAACGTCAACGAGAAGCTGGACGAGGTTTTCTCCGAGCTAAACGCCTTACACATGGACGTCACCGCTCTTGGCTCGCATGATACCGACCTCGAGGCCACACCTACCCGACGCTCCCGCACCCGAAGCAGAGGCAGAGGCCACCAGTAGTTTTCTTTTGTTTTTGTTTCTGTATTCCATTCATTTACCTTTCCGTCAGTTTTTCTATTTGTATTCCTTCCTAACTTATATCATGCCATTGAGTCAATGTCTGATATAGTGTGGGAGAGACGTTATATTTTCTTCATGTTATAGTAAAGTTATGGTAACTTTATGATATTTTCAAGTTTTTCAAGTTTTCCCCGTATTTTAAGCCATACCAAAAAAATTTCTCTGCTAGCCCAGCTCGACATACCTGCCTTAAAACGGAAACCTAGTTAGGTAGACGAGAACGAGTAAACAAAATCAATACGACTATGACACCGTGAACATCCTACTTATGCAACCCGTCTAAACGAGACGTTATATGTACACCTCGATTTTTAAGTTCTGAAGTAACCCCTAGTAGTTTATACTAGCAGTCAGCACCGTCTGGACACAAACCACGTGGGGAGCCGATGAATATAAGTGTTTGATGCCTAATCTTCTCATCTCGATGCTAAACAAAGAAAATCTTGTGCCACAAGACAAAGATCGCATACGAGACATAAGTATAAGAGAAGTAGTCCATTGAAGGTTGGTTCAGAGGTATCTGGTTCTGAACTTGGTAGGGCGTGCTACGGCTCGATCCCCCGCAACCTCCAATTTGGATAAATCCAGCGTAACCACATCCGTGTACCAGACCCCGCGACAAAAATAGGATCAAAGTCACTAACCGGCTACTCCACTATGCGCATGAAAAGACAAAGGGCTTAATGTGTTTGCGCCAGAATGAAACCGGACGAAAAAGCACGCGAGGATCGAGGTTTAAATATGACGAAACGATTAAGCGGTTTGTTAAGATGGAAATACGCGACTCAATTGTGTCATTGGCATATCACTGACGTTTTTCTCAAGTACCGACCGACTGATGATTGGTTTCCTGTGTTTTATCTTGAAAACAAAAGGGTATGTCGTGCACGTGCGCCTGGCGAACACTTGTCCGAATTTTTTTACCACTATTCGCTTGAGGACAAGCAAAGGTTTAAGTATGGGAGGATTTGATAACGCGAAATCATATCATATATTTACCATAAAATTTATCTGTTTTATGTCGTATTCACCCGATTAACTCTCGAATATTCCGAGTTCTATATGGTTTTATGCAGGTACAACATATCTCAGCTCAAACTAAGAAGAAACATGAAATGCGCGAGATTACGGCCAAAGACCAAAGAGAAAAGATAAATCTGTCAAGAAATCCATTTTCTGCTGATGTTACGGTCGTCACACCACTGCCACGACCGTAAGACGCTTCAGAAGAGTGTGACGGTCGTCACACCCCTGCCACGACCGTAACACGCTATTTCATGCAAATTGTGCGTAATGCCCCAGCCACGCCCGTAACAAGCTTATATGTATTAAATTTTGAACGTGGTCAAGCAACAGAACATGGTAAAGCAAAATGAAGTGGTCAAGCAAAGCATGCATACGTGCCTAAATTCTCTCCAACTTCCGAGGCCACTTTCTCCTCATTTTTCTCAGTAAGACCAAGAATCTAGGAACTCAAATATTTTTCCAATCGTACTTTTACTCTCTATATATAGCTTAGACTTAGAAAGAAAAAGGAGGAGAGTTGAGTTCACAAAAACCTTGCGGAAGCTCTGCTGACTTTTAGTCTCGATTTTATTTCCGAACTTCGTCCATTTAAATTCTTATTCCGACGTCCCAATCTTGCCGGCTTGTGGAAGAAGGATCTCGGATTTTATTGCTTTTCAGGTTTTTATTGTATTTGACATAATTGCAATTTTATTTATTTATGTTATATTTCTATTCTTTATTTATGATGCATGCGCTATTGTTTTCTGAATTTATTTTCTGCTTTTTAATTCCTAGTACTATGAGTAGCTAAATACCCGTAGTCGGGGTGTGATGAAATAAACGAATAAATTAATGTTTTTTCTAAGCTAAAACCTTAATCAACTTAATTTCTGGCCGTGACTTTTTATAATTAAAATTAAGCTTTTTATTACGAGAGTAAAGAAAGTGAAATAGGGAGAAATCAAGACCACGAGAGTGTGAGGTTTTAACCGGATAGCTAAAGTTAGGCATTCGATTTAAATACAGCGAGAGCGCTTTAAAACGAATTAGACTTATTTAGTTTTCAAAAAGATGCTTTCTAAACACTTATGGACTAGCGAGAGCAGACATTTGGCTTTAGGAGTATGATCCGAGGTAAGACCACGAGAGTGTGAATCGAGGGTTTTTAAACTGATAAGTACTAAAGAACAATTAAGTTAAATATTTTTATATGCTTAGGTACAACTTAATTCACATAGGTTCAAATCATTACACTCCGACCACTTTAATATTAATTCCCTTAATTGAATTTAGTTTCCCTTTAGTTTTAAACTTCTAAAAAAAAACCAACGTGACAAATTTCCGCCTTAGCTAAACTAACCTGTTTTACAACACTAGAGTGATTACGAAGTCCCTGTGGGTTCGACATCCTTTTATTACTACCACGATAGACTGTGCACTTGCAGTTAAGATACCGTTAGACATTAGGTCGATCGCAGACACATCACACTGCGCCACCTAAAGCAAAGTCTATCTCAACCACCCGTATTATCTCGACCATCCGACGGGGAGCCACTGTTCCTATACTTGGCCGTCTCAAACGAAGCCATCAGCGCGAATCTCATCCGTGAGACCACCGACGGACAGAAACTTGTCTACTTCACGAGCAAAGCCCTACAAGGACCCGGAAGCAGGTACCAACAGATAGAAAAGGTAGCTCTAGCCCTTGTCAATGCGGCGAGGAGACTCAGACACTATTTTCTGGCCCACACAATCATCGTGTGAACCGACCAACCAGTGAGGCAACTCCTGGGTCGGCCCGACATGGCAGGCAGAATGTTGAAATGGTCCTTGGAGATCTCCGAATTCGACATTCAGTACGAGAGTAGGAAAGCCCTGAAAGCACAAGCCCTGGCCGACTTTGTCGCGGAAATGACCGCTCGTGACCCACCCGCTGAGAAGGAACACAAATGGACCATCTTCGTCGACGGGGCCTCCAGCTCGTCTGGAAGTGGCGCGGGAATCCTCCTAGAGAACGAGGAAGGCGTAGTGGTCGAACACTCGTTAGCTCTCTCCTTCCCGACGTCGAACAACCAAGCAGAGTACGAGGCCCTGCTCCCAGGACTGAGGCTAGCCGAGGACCTGGGAGCTCGCAAAATACAAATCTTCACAGACTCCCAACTCGTTGCCTCCCAAGTCCAGGGAAGTTACCAAGCCAAGAACGACAACCTCGTCGAATACTTAAACTTAGTTAAAAAATACATGACAAAGTTTGAACGAGCAGAGATTTCACATGTCCCCCGCGAGCAAAACACAAGGGCAGACATATTGTCCAAACTCGCGAGCACGAGAAAGAAGGGCGGAAACAAATCTGTCATATAAGAATCCCTAGAACACCCGAGCATCGAAAGATCCTCGACACTAGTCGAAGTCCACGCCATAGGAGATGCCTCGTCCTGGATGACCCCGGTGTACGATTTCCTGACGAAAGGTGAACTCCCCTTGAACCAGACGGATGCGACCACCACAAAGTGACGAGCATGCTCCTACGTGGTGCTCGAGCACAAACTATACCGCAGGGGATTCTCCATCCCCCTCCTGAAGTGCATCGATGAATCCACAGTCACCGAGGTACTGCGGGAGATACACGAAGGGATCAACGCCCAGCACATGGGCGGTAAGTCCCTGGCGAGGAAAGCCCTTCTAGCGGGGTATTATTGGCCAACGATGCAGCAGGACGCCAAGGAACACGTCAAGAGGTGTGACAAGTGCCAGAGGCACGGTGACATGCACCTCGCCCCCCCTCACGAACTGAGCATACTGTCGTCTCCGTGGCCATTCGCATGGTGGGGTATGGATATCCTCGGTCCCTTCGTGCAAGGGACTTACCAAAATAAATTTCTCATCGTGGCCGTGGATTACTTCACGAAATGGATAGAAGTCGAGGCTCTCGCGAAGATTACCTCGCACAACATCCTTCGTTTCTACAAGAGAAACATCCTCGCCAGATTTGGAATCCCGAGGGCACTGGTGACCAATAACGGCACCCAATTCACCGACCACGGGTTCCAGGAATTCGTCACCAAACTAGGAATAAAACAACACTTCACCTCGGTCGAGCACCCTCAAACCAATGGGCAAGCGGAAGCTGCGAACAGAGTCATTCTCCGGGGACTCAAACGCTGACTCGGCGAAGCAAAGAGGGGTTGGGTCGAGGATCTGCACAGCGTCTTGTGAGCATACCGCACCACGCCTCACTCGACGATGGGCGAGACCCCCTTCCGACTAACATACAGCACCGAGGCCGTCATCCCGGTAGAAATCAGGGAACCCTCTAAACGGACAAAGAATCCCCTCGATGAAGAAATGAACGACGAGGCACTCAGGGACGAGCTCGACTTAGTCAAGGAAATCCGATCGGGGGAGGCCCTACGCGAAGCCACCTTAAAACAACGAGTGGCTCTGCGCCACAACGACAAGGTCATCAAACGCGAGTTCGAAATCGGCAGCCTGGTGTTACGAAGGAACTAGAAAGACTCCCGCGAAGGGAAATTGGCCGCAAACTGGGAAGGGCCTTACCGCGTCCATGGCACCACTGGTACCGGGGCATATTACCTCGAGCAACTGGACGGAGAACCACTACCACGACCCTGGAACGCTGCTAAACTAAAGCAGTACTATAGTTAAAAACCCTTAACACCGAGGACTCTCGCCGTCGACACCCACGTCCGGCCAGCGAAGAAAAACGTCTGACCCCGTAGAAAGGCCAAGGTACATGCCCAACCTACGCCCAAACGGCATAGCGTCGTTCAGCAGACGAGCATGAACGATAGTGCCCGATGTAGACACCTCGATCGAGCTCCACCGTCGAAGTACCTGTAGGGAAGAACACCCAGCTCGCGATGGGCAGTTCACGCCACGAGTGAATAACCCCGATCCGGACCATACGCCCGAACAAGCGGCTTCGCTCCGCACGCCCGACGAATCTCGAAGAACGTCAGACCATCCAAAGGGTCGAAAAAGAATCTCTCCTCGAGGTCGTTACTTAGGCGAATTTCGCCACCGAATAGAAAGTCGAGCACAAGCATGTCCCGAACAAAAGACTTAGGCAAATTTACCAACAAAGTCACAATTACACACGGGCAAGACTCGGGGCCATAACTTAGACAAGTTCTATCGCAAAATATCAAAACATAAACACGGGCAAACAATCAAAGTCGAAACAAACATTCATTCAAAAAGCTCGTGGGCAACAAAACAAATAGAAATAAACCGACCAAGAAGGTCGGCGATGTTCGGAAAGTACAAGAGCGGGCACGCAGGCCCAAAAAGTAAAACATGCACGGGCACGCAGGCCCCAAAAACAACCATCAAACAAAAGAAAAGGCGCACAGGCCCGACTAAGATCTCGCAGCTAGATTTCCCCGGGGCTATCACCGCCGACAATAGGAGACTCGGGCGGGGGCACGACCTGGTCGTCAATTATCTGAGACATGTAGCCCACTCCTTCAGTATCCAGATTGGGATTCAACATAGTGAGCTGGCCAACCGCGGCTTCAAAGCCATCCGCCAAAGCACCGACACAATCCGCCTCGAGGAGTTGAATACGAGCAACCAGTTACGACTGACTCCGCAAAGGAGCTGTCTCCTTTGACTCATCCTCGGCAGGGAGCATGGCGGCCTTTAGTTCCTCGACCTCTTTGGCGAGGCGCCCGTTGTCAGCTTCCAAGCATTCCCGGTCCTCACGGAAGTACTCCCTCTCCTCGGCAATCTTCCCCGAGTTCTCTTTCTCCGCGGCCAGCAGCTCGGTTTGCTCGTGGAACATCTCCTCGGAGTGCTCTAGAGCAGCCTTCAACTTTCGTGAGCTCGCAGTAAGGGAAGCTTTCTCCTGTTCCAGCTCCTTGATGCGATCAGAATCTGCCCCTCCTCGGTCAGGACAACGGCCATCTCGGCCATTTTGACCATCCCGACCATGTTGGCGGCCAGATGCTTTATCCGATTTTCCTTGCTCAGCCGCCTAATGGTATCAGCTTCGACAGCACTTACGGACAAGGGAAACCCCTCGAAGAAACTCTCCTCTTTAAAACAGGGGGGCAACCCGAAGGACCTCACCGCACCAGATTCCTCGCCGACCTCCGGTTGGATCTCCACCCGGTTCCTCTTCCTCGGTATCAGGTCAGTATGCGGCTCAACATCCTGAGCATCCGGGGACCCTCCAGAAGCATCGCCCGGGCTAGTTAGAGGGCCCATCCTCGTCGCCTGAGGAGCTCACACCACTCTCTTGTTGACTTTATTATCCTGTGTCAGCTTCAGGAGCCTCTCCTTTCGTCCAGCCATGCGACCTGCATAAAAGAATCTCGGGTTAGTGACGAGCAAATAACAAGCGAAGAAATTCAAACAAGGCAACAAAATAATGACCTAGCAGGTTCGCGGCCTGCCCGAAGGACTGGCACTCCACGAGCGCATTCGTATCGATAGGCCGGGCCTCAAAGGTCGGATAACCATCTTCGTCGAGAATATCCTTTCCCTCCCTCGTGGCCCACCGGGCAGGGAAGAAACTATCGATATATCTGCAGAGGGTACCATAGGCCTCCTCATCTTCGGTGCTCATCCCACCCGCGGGCGTATGGTAGTGCCCGGTGCTGTGCTCGTAGTGACGCGAGGTCCAATGCAAAGGAAACTTGGCCACACGCCCCAACATCGGGCGTCCCTCATCGTCTAGAAGAGCCTCCCCGTGATCGTCGGTCACCACCGTTTCTTCCTCGTATACAGACTCCAGACCAGTTTTGGTAACCGGCCGCACGATGTACCATTTGTCCTTGAACCCCCGGACAGAATCCATATACATCCTGAACAGTCTCTTCGATTGTTTCAGGGAAACCTAACTGTGCCTACCTCCCTGAGACTGGCGCTGTAAATGGAAGACTCTGAAGAAGAGAGGTATGGTCGCCCCAATCCTTAAAAAGCGACACGTCAGTTCGAACGCTCGGAGGAAAGCAATCGAGTTGGGGTGAAGTTGCGACGGGGCCAGCTCCTGATGACTAAAGACCCCGACCTGAAAATCACTAAAGGGGAGTTGTAGTCCAAGGTCCTTGAAAGCGATCTCATACATGGGAAACCCGTACTCGGGGAACTCCGAGCAGATCCGCGCGATAAGAGTCGTTCTGGTGACAACGAAGTTTTTCTGAAAGTCGGGCTGACTACCGCCCTGCTCGACGATAGTATACGCACTTCGACTGCGCCGACTATAGGCATAAGCAATCCCTCTGGGCTCGGCGCCCACCCACTCCAGCAGAAGATCGTCGATGGTATCGACCAGATTCACATTCTCCTCGGTGCTTTGATCTTCCACCTCATTGCGCCCTGAGGAACACGGTTCATCCGCCATTGTAACCTGCAAAGCACAGGAAACCGGTCAATTGGGGAGAAAATCCACACGCTCGCCATAACTGGCGGGAAAAAGGGCACGACAAACCGAGTCACACTCCACACACGATTAAAAAGTTGAAGTTTCAAACAAAAGAGTGGAGCCACCTCCCCGACGCCAAGATACCGCGACAAGTCTTCCTACAGATTGCCTAAATGGGCCAACATCCCGGCCAGTCACGAATATGTCGACCTAGGCTATGGACATGGCGAGCGATATCATAAATCCTAAAACTAGAACTATGAATTTACCGGGCACTATCACGAATTAGGCGCCCTGAATCATGAAGATCCCGGGCAGCATTGCGAGTCAAATACCTAAACTATGCGTTTACCGGGCACAAACATGCGTTTGCCGAGCATAAACATGGATTTGCCGAGCGAAAATACGAATCAACCGGGGCTAATCCCAGACGCACAGTCTCTAACGTGTAAAACAATGGAAAATATCATATACCACAGAGGAAAAGCAAAAGGGACAAGATGCTTACTTGAAATCAGGAAAGAGGTACGGCGGCGGAGAAGAGAATCAGCGGCGGAGAGCACGGCGGTCCTATGAAAATCTGGAAACAACAGCAGCAGCAGAGGCAGAGGAAGGAGGAAAAGCGCGAAGAGAAAAAACATGTTCTGGGGCCCAAGGACCCTATTTATAGTGATGATGTGGAATACAAAACGTCGCCCCGGGGAACCACGAACTTCCCTCCTTGACGCATAGCTCCCCTAGGCAATGATGACCCTATCTTCAATAGGGCGGTGACACGGTTCCCAAGAGATGCCTCGTGTGCTCAACAAACACAGCCCGTCAAGAGTCCCCCGAGCACTCCTCGAAAGGAATTATCTCACGAGCGCGACACATGGGAAACTCCTCGAGTGACCACGGGGAACTAAATCTCTTGTCCGAGCACGGGACCTCGTGACAGAGGCGAACTAAGATCAAGCCATGGCTCCTACTCCAGGAACCACGAATTGGGGGGCTCCTGTTCTGGATTGGGCCGGGCTGGCCCAAGAGCAAGGATGAAGGCCCAATCCAAACGGCTTTGCAGAGGGTCGCGCCGACCAAGAAGCTACAGTCGTGTCATCCACCGTCCGCGAGCGCGACATCCTCGACTCCATGCAGTCTAGCTCGACCTCAACTCGAGCACCCCTCGTAGGGCAGACTATGACCATTACACCATCACCTGGATTCCGAAAAGACCGCGTCCCCGTCCGTCCGTACTTCTCGCAGAACACCCAGGAAGGAGACCACGTGCGGGTCCCCACTACACACGTAGAACCTGGCAGTTCCTTCATTGGGCCAAACCTGCCCGGCCCAATGAAGGGACCTTGGCCCAGCGCTGGGGGCTATAAATACCCTTTATTCCCAGAGGGTCAGGTATTCATTCTTTTACCATACACACACTTTCTTGCCTGCTCGTACTGCCACTTACTTTAGCATCAGAGTGCCTTGCAGGTACCCCCCCCCCCATCTCGTTCAACTTCTGCTCGAAGCCAGTCGTGACGGTCCAGGTCTGATCCGGTAAGATCATAAATCTTCCCTCTATAAGTAATGTTTTATTAGTTGATGAATTAATGCATAACCTGTTATCCATAAGTCAATTAAGTGATAACGGTTATGATATAATCTTCAATCAAAATTCATGTAAAGCTGTTAGTCAGAAAGATGGGACTATCCTATTTAATGGAAAGAGGAAAAACAACATTTATAAAACCAAACTTTCTGAACTGAAAAGTCAGAATGTAAAATGTCTTCTGTCTGTTAACAACGAGCAATGGATCTGGCACAGAAGATTGGGACATGTTAGTATGAGAAGAATATCTCAGATTAACAAACTCAATCTGGTCAGAGGACTTCCTAACTTGAAGTTCAATTCAGATGCTCTGTGTGAAGCATGTCAGAAAGGCAAGTTTACAAAACCTGCTTTCAAATCCAAAAATGTTGTTTCCACCTCTAAGCCATTAGAACTTTTGCACATTGACTTATTTGGACCAGAAAAAACTGCTTCAGTCAGTTGCAAGAAGTATGGGTTAGTAATCATAGATGACTATAGCAGATGGACATGGGTAAAGTTCTTAAGGCACAAGGACGAGTCACACTCTATGTTTGTTACCTTCTGCAACCAAGTTCAGAATGAAAAGGATCTTAGAATCGTCAAAGTCAGAAGTGATCATGGTGGAGAATTTGAAAATAAATTTTTTTAGTTATTCTTTAATGAAAAAGGCATTCTGCATGATTTCTCTTGTACTAGAACTCCCCAGCAAAATGGATCTGTAGAACGAAAGAACAGAACATTGCAAGAAATGGCCAGAACCATGATCAACGAGACTAACGTTGCTAAGATCTTCTGGGCAGAGGAAATAAACACAGCGTGTTATATTCAGAATAGAATCTCCATAAGACCTATTCTGGAAAAGACTCCATATGAATTGTGGAAGAACAGAAAGCCCAACATTTCTTATTTCCATCCATTTGGATGTACATGTTTTATTTTGAATATAAAAAATTATTTGAACAAGTTTGACTCTAAAGCACAAAAGTGTATTATGTTAGGATACTCTGAACGCTCAAGAGGGTATAGAGTATACAATACAGAAACACATATTGTTGAAGAGTCAATCAGTGTTCAGTTTGATGATAAGATTGACTCTCAAAAGTCAAAGCAGAATGGATTCCTTACAGGTATGGAAGTTGAACTCACAGGTACTGAAGACAACTCATCATAGGATCTCAATAGAGACACTCCCTCAACATCAGAAAGAGTCGCTGCAAGCAATCCAGCACCTTCTGTTGATCAACTCCAAAAAAGACCATCCAGAAGCAACATTGATCACCCAGAAGAAACAATTTTAGGAAGGAAGGAAGATCCAATCAGAACAAGATCTACTTTCAGAAACTCTGAAGAATCTCTCATGGGACTGGTTTCTCTGATTGAACTAACAACAATTGATGAAGCACTTCTGGACAATGACTGGATTCTGGAAATGCAAGAGGGGCTAAATCAATTCACCAGAAATGACGTATGGGATCTGGTTCCCAAACCAAAAGGATTCAACATAATTGGTACAAAATGGGTGTTCAGAAACAAACTGAACGAACAAGGTGAAGTCATCAGAAACAAAGCACGACTAGTAGCACAAGGTTATAGTCAGAAAGAAGGGATAGACTATACAGAAACCTTTTCTCCAGTCGCCAGGTTAGAATCTATCAGACTTTTAATATCATTTGTTGTTAATAAAGGCATCACTCTCTATCAGATGAATGTCAATTGCATTCTTAAATGGCTATATAGAAGAAGAGGTATATGTGAACCAACCCCCTGGTTTTGAAAGTTCCAAAAATCCAGAATATGTTTTCAAACTAAAGAAGTCACTCTATGGTCTGAAACAAGCTCCCAGAGCTTGGTATGAAAGACTAAGTAACTTCCTGTTGGAAAAGGAAATCACCAGGGGGAAAGTGGACACAACCTTGTTCTGTAAGACAGTTAAGAATGACATTTTAGTATGTCAGATTTATGTTGATGACATCATATTTGGATCCACTAAACCCTCTATGGGAAGAGAGTTTGCTAAATGTATGCAGGCAAAATTTGAGATGAGCCTAATGGGGGAACTAAAATTCTTTCTGGGCATTCAGATTAATCAAACTCCATAAGGAACTTACATTCATCAGAGCAAATATGTCAGAGAAATTCTGAAGAAATTTTATCTCTCAGAATGTAAGCCATCAAGGATTCCAATGCATCCCACGTGCATTCTGGAAAAAGAAGAGGTAAGTAAAAAGGTAGAACATAAGGTCTATAGAGGTATGATTGGTTCTCTTCTCTATCTGACGGCTTCAAGGCCTGACATTCTATTCAGTGTTTGCATTTGTGCTAGATTCCAATCAGATCCTAGAGAATCTCACTTAACAACAGTTAAGCGAATTTTCAAGTATCTGAAAGGTACTGCTAATCTGGGTTTGTTTTATAGAAAATCAAGTGATTACAGCTTAGTAGGATACTGTGATGCTGATTTTGCTGGAGACAGAGTAGAACGTAAAAGCACTTCTGGAAGCTGCCAGTTTCTGGGAGAAAATCTGATCTCATGGTCCAGCAAAAGACAATTCACAATAGCTCTATCAATAGCAGAAGCTAAATACATAGCAGTAGCTGGATGCAGCACACAAATGCTCTGGATGAAGAGTCAACTTGAGGACTTCAATATATTTGAGAGTAACATCCATATCCTCTGTGACAATACTTCTGCTATTTGTCTAAGTAAAAATCCTATTTTGCATTCTAGGGCTAAGCATATAGAAATAAAACATCATTTTATTAGGGACTATATTCAGAAAGGGATTCTCAATTTAAAATTCATTGACACAGACTATCAATGGGCTGATGTCTTTACAAAACCTCTTTCTGAAGATAGGTGTAACTTCATTCTGAAACATCTCAGCATGAAGCTTTGCCCAGAATAAATTGGTTTATTTACATATCTTAACCTTCAGAATTTTGGTTATTTTCTGTGAACTGCTGATCAACCTGCCTTCAGATTTTTAGAAGTACAGATTGTATCAGAATCTATCCATGAAGATCTGAGCGTTTCATTTCAAGGATAGAAGTGTGTTGTTCATGTAAGCAAACAGTTGTCATCCATTCATCAGCTACCTTCTGAGGCTGAACACGCCTTCACTTTTCTGAAAGGTCAAAAGCGCTGATTGGGTGCATTGAGACACATGTCATGGGTAACCGTTCCAAATATCATTCTGAATCCCCTAAAATCAGTTGTCATTAATGCTTATAATCATTACAAATTATTTCTCTCTCTTGCAGTTTATGTTTTCAAAATCTATTTAAACGCATTTTTTACTCTTTTTACTCTTTCACTTTCACTTTCTCTACAATCTAATTGTTTCCAGTCTGCATTTTCAAAAACCCCTTCATTTTCTTCTCAAATTTTCTGTGTGAACATGGCTTCCTCAAGCATCCCAAATACCAGTACTCAGAGAACTGAATCCATTGAACAATATGAAGAACCGTTCAGAACTCTTCTCACTCCCATTGACAACCTAGAAGTGCTTTCAGAACTGATTGTAGATTTTGAAAGTCTTCAATAAAATGGATTTAATCTTTCTGAAGAAGTAAAGGCTCGAGGATGGAACAGGTATTTTGACTGTCTTCTAGGTCCAACGTTTTCAATCCTTGTGAAGGAATTCTAAATTCATGCTTCATCCTCCAACCATCAAGTCACTTCGTATGTAATGGGGAAGAAGATAGTAATTACTGAAGACCTAATTGCAAGACTGATAGGTTACAGTGGTGGTGGCGTAAGGTGTATAGACATGGCTGAAAGATGTGCTGATGTTGCTTCAATTGCAAGAGAAATTTTCACTCTGGGTCTTCCCTCCAGCAAGATAAGGGATCTGAAGGATCATCACAGAATATTGGCTAAGATAATTCTGGGATGCATAAACCACAGGAAGCCAACCAGCTTTCCTGACTACATAAACATTGATCAGCAGTTTCTAATCTACTTTATCTCCCAAAAGACTAAGGTGAATCTGGCTCACTTGCTATTCAATCATCTGAGGACTAGTGTTAAGGAGAATAGAGAAGATGAGCGCACCAAAAGGGACTGGATACCCCTTGGAAGGCTCATATCAGATATTCTAACAGAGAATAGGCTGATAGAGCATCTAACAGAAGCACAGGAAATCAGCTCTCTAGAGGCAACTGCTGGGAAGCCTTTGAATGCAAAGAATCTGAAAAAGATGAAGATTATCGAGAACATCAAGAAGGAACCCAGTGTTACTTCTTTTGCAACCATCACCTCCAGAAGAATTCCTCTGGATGATTTTCCTATGTTCTCAGAAATTGATTCCAAGCCTGAGATTATCGTCAGATATTTGGATGCATGCAAGGAAGATGGCACTGCACCAGATTTAAATATTCAGGACTTGTAATAGAAGGCTCCAGAAGTTGTGTTGAAGAAGAACAAGAAAAGGAAGGCAGCAACAGAAGGATCATCCCAGCGGACTCCTAAAGATGCTAAAAAGAAAGGTAATCCTTCTACTGTTAATGTTTTAGAATCAATATCTCTATCAACATCTGGACCCTTACCTACCCATTCAGAAATTCCTACCCCTCAAACTTTTGATGATTTTGACATAGGTTTTGACCCCTCAGAAACTCTAAGTCTTAGAGAAACTCACTCCCTACCTATAAATCCAAATACTGAATCAACTCAACCAGAACTTGCAAAAGTTGTCAGATATTGAAACTGTTGACCAGAATATTTCTGCTCCCACACCAGAAAATCCAAACTCCGAAACCATTTCAGAAGCACCACAACCAGATATTCCCCTCTCTCCACAACCAGAAATACCACTACCTCCATCTCCTCAACCAGATATTCATCCACCATCTCCACAACCTGAACAACCACAACTAGAAGTTCAAACTTCTGAGAACCATCCAGCTGAAACCTGTGAACCAGAACCTCATAATGTTCAATCCAACCAATCTGAAGAACCCACTTCAGATTCAGATACTATTCCTATTCCAGGAATCACTGAACCTATGGCCATCCGTGTGCCCCTCACCATTCTGGACATTCCCCAAATTCCCTCTTCACTAGAATCAACTCTACCAAATTCCCCAACTAGTCCAATAATTATACCAGACTCTCCCACTCCCTCACCAAAGAGCAATCCAGATGACAACGTTAAACTTGTCATTGATCTAACTGTTTTTGAATGCCTTGCTGCCATAACTCACAAAACAGCCATTCCAAAACCAAAACCATCTGAACCCACACCAGATGTTGGTACTAGTTTATTGATGTTTGAAACAGAAATGCAGAAATGGATAACCTCCCTGAAGCAAGCTAGTCTTGAGATGATTAATCCTGCTGCTTCAGATTATCTTTGGACAAGTTTCAGAAAATGGATAAGCTCTGAAATTCATAAGATGCAAGAACAGAGCTACGGACATGTTCAACAGAATTTCAGTAATCTGCTAAAGGTAATTGAATACCAAGTTCTGAGCCAACTGCTCAAGGAAGACATTCTCCCTCTGGACAATGCTCCCTGGTCAGAACATCGTCCAGTAGACAAAGTTCAACCAGAGTCAGAAGGTCTCACTCTGACTGCTGCTTCAGATGAGATGATTTCTGCAGAGGATTTGGTTCAAAAAGATCATGTTGCAGAATGCTCTGAGAAGCATCTAGTTACTGAAGATACTCCAGCTTCCTCCTATGACAGGCAGACTCTGGAAGAACTGAAGAGAGCGGATATTGTCATTCAGGAAAGGATGGATAAACAGGATGATAAAATTCAGGAAATCAAGAGCATGTTAAGCAAACAAGAGGAAACCAACACCCAGATCAAGGGCTTGTTGGAAGCTTTGTTCACGCGCCTTCCTCCTCCATCTTAGATTTTCCTTTGTTTTTAAAATATGTTTATCTGTAATATTTGTTCTACATTGCTGTTGTTCTGAACTTCTTATCATTGCTTCCTAGTTTTTAATATAAATCCTTTTTAGCTCTGATTATATGTTCTTTTTTATAACTGACAAAAAGGGGGAGAAAGAATAAGATATTTTCAATAACGGATTACTGAGACATACGTCTCAAACATTCTTATCTACTTAATTTCTTTCTTCTGAAAAGCTTGAACAGGTACAAAACTCTGATGAAAGACGTCGTCAAATTCTGATGCTCAAGGACTCAAAGAATTTAAGGGAAGTAATCAACTCAGGGGAGTTTTTCTTCTTAATTCTATATTTTTTATTCTTTATTTTTAATTGAAAATTTTGGTTTTTTTCATCATCAAAAAGGGGGAGATTGTTAGAACATAGTTTGATTCTACAACCCTTGATTAGAGTTTTGATGATAACAAAATACAAAGAATGAATAAATCCAAAGAATATATACAAAGAACAAATATTCTCCTTAAAAATATGTTCTATGTATGCAGAAGTTCTGATGGGATCAGCATCAGAAGATAAGTTAAAGTATTACACACTGAAAGCAAAACAGGTTTTACGCTGAAGTTTGATGACCAGAATCTGCGCTTTAAACAAGTACACCCTGAATCTGAAACAAAGACATCTCAACTAAGTCATCAACACTCTGAAGTGTTATCAGTAGTTAAAGCAAAGAAGACTCTGAAGCGTTACTGGTTATTCAAGACAGAATTAAATGCCAACGGCTTTCTTCAGACAAGATCTTCTACAAAAGGAAAGTGTGTTATTAACATTAAACTTGCTTTATGGACAACGTCTCTTGCTTGCCTATATAAACAAGTTTGCTTGTGAAAGAAGCACGTACGTACGCACACATCAATTTGCAGAGAATTCCAAACACGCATATTCAAACTCTAGCAAATTTATTCTATTCTAAGCTTAATCTGTGTAATTATCACAGTTGTGATATATTGTTTTGTTAGAAAACAACAACACACTCTTGTTCAATTATTTGTAAAAGATTTCCTTGAGATAAACCAGTTTGTGGTTATACTCAAGAAGACTTTAACAGTTGTTAAAGTAGCTGTTGTAATCCTTTGAAGATTAGTGGATTAAGACCTCGTTGGAGAGAGGCGAAATTACCTTGACGGGTGGACTGGAGTAGTTTGAGATCAAACGAACCAGGATAAAAATATTGTGTCATTAAGTTGTTTTGATCCAAGTTTTTCAATACAACCCCCCCTTCTTGTGTTTTTCACATCTTCAGAAGACACCAGCATAAGAGGGAAATAAGCTAACCCAGTCTTCGACAACAAGACTAGGTTATATATACCTATTTTTCCCCAGATTTAGGATTGAGCTGCTTCCATCTTCGACAGCCATTCTGAGTATTCTGAGGTCAAGCTAGGGCAAGACCTAAATATTTTATTCCCTTTGTTCATAAAATGAAGGTTTATATCCTCCTTCGTCTTGGAATGTTGTTGGTTAGCAGGTGTTGCATCTTCAGGTTCGTTCCTAGGTTTCTTTGCGCACCCTATGGGTTTTAGTCTTGGGTGAGTTGGGAAAAAACGTTGTTTTGTTGAGGGTTTTCAAGACACACAGACAATGGACCAGGCATGGCATACATTTGTCCATAATATCTAACAGGAATGAGAACCTGTGAGTTGTATGCATCACGTTCTTCTTTGGTCATAGGTTCAGGAACGAACCTCCGTTCCCCAGACGAAGAAGGAACAGATTTAGTTGGGAAAGCTTCTATTTATTGTCATGAATCAGAGGCATCTTTCGTCTTTGGGTTGTTTGGAGTATTTTAGAGAAAATCCATGGTTTTTGTTGTTAGAAAGTTTATGAAATAGATGAAGTTTTTAAGGATGGTTTTTTGAATGCAAAGAGACGAGAAATATCAGATGGTTGGGAAAAATTCCAAAGGGGATGTTTGTGGCTATTTATAGAGGCCATGGAAGAGTGTTTTCCCTCAAAATAATTTAATTCTGCAGAGTTAGTGGGACACGTGGTGATCTTTGGAGAAATCATACAGGCGAATGATGGGAACGTTTGCCATGCTTTCCTAGGTTATAGGGATAATGGTTATCATGGAAGCATGTAACAGTTGACTGATAGTGACATATTGGAAAAAGTGTAATGATGGCTCTGATGTCAACAATAGTTGGTAGAAGACGAAAAGTCCAGTATGAACTTGTGTAACCAAAAGATAGACAGGTGTCGAATAGAAATCTCAAAGAATGGTTATTTCTCCTTGTGTCGAAACTGACATTCTTGAGGGGAAATTTGTTAGCTCCTAAATTCGACATCCACATATATTGGCCTTATTGGCTAAAAATAGATTGAAGAAATCTAATTTGAAGATAACACTTCGACAGAAGAGCCTATAAAAGGGGTAGTATCGAAGTCTTCCTTACTAAGAAGGAGAAAACACTTAAAGAATTTTCTAAGTTAAAGCTGGTCTTTGACTGAGAGGTCTTGTGGTCTTCGACCGAAAGGTTCTTGTATCAGCAAGCAAGTGAATTTGAATTTGAAGAAAGGAGGGAAAAGAAGTTCACTTGGCAGTTAGGAAAAGCAATGTGGCATGAAGATAGGGATCGAATGACATGCAGAGGACACTTGTCCTCATCCTGGATCGAAGCAACCGTTTGACGGTTATTTACTACTAGTATAAATATAGGAAATTTGTGTAAAATTATGTGTGTTCAACTTATTAGTACAAGTCACTCAAATTTATTCAAGTACCCGCTGTGTGAGAAAGAATTTTGAGAATGTACGTTTGAATCACCATATTTTAATTATAGTCAAACCTTTACATTTCTTTATAATCCTAGCCATTTAACATTCTGCAAACTTTACCATTACAGTCCTTTTAAATTACTGCAACTTTACTTTATCTTTCACTTTACTTGTAACTTTACTTACAATTTTATCAAGTTTTTTTACCTTCATCCTGCCTTTACTGCGTTTTTACCAAGTTCTATCTTCATCATGCCTTCACTCTTAGTATTTTGTCGAACCTTTTCATTTAAAACTTATCCAAACTCATGAGAAACTTAGCATATGTCCTAGGATCAAACTGATCGATCCTGCAAGTAACCAAAATAACCTTTTTTGGAAGATCAACGGTTGTTTACCAATTTTCACGGTAAACAGGGGGTAAAATCAGACAAATTTTACTTAAAGTCTAGTTATTCTAATAACGACTAATAAATAACGTAATTTTAATAAACTACTATATTTTTTCATGTTTTTAACAAACACCACAATTTTAACACTGGCCTTATATAACATGTCATTACATGACATCAAAGACACTAGATGAAACCACGGAATGTGATCGGAAAAATAGAAAGTGTACTATTTTTCCTCTATAGTAGTAACAGGGAAATTCCTCTAATGTTGATCTCAAGGACTGCGTATACGTATCGAATTCAATTTGTGGTTCAATTAAACAAAAATTGTGGTTTGGTTTGGTTTGTTATTAGTAAAAATACGTACACATAAAAGTGAACAAGAACTTAGATTGGATTTAATAAATAGGAGTAACCTGTTAGGGAAGGTGTGCGATTTACCCTATAACTCCTATGAATTAACATTACAATAACATATTTTACACAATTAATTATCGGGTCTTAAGAGTGTTTGCTCCTAAGTTCTTAGTGAGAAAACCTTTAATCATTCATCTTAAACCCTGTGTTCATAGAAACTTACGGATGAAATTAAGAATCATGAAATTAAGAACAATCCGGTTATTATAGGGTATCCCTAGTCCCAGGTGATATCTATTATAACATATTCTCATGAAATCATTACCAATGGTGGTCCATCCTAATCGATAATCATACATCGATTTCATTTTGTGTGAAAGAAAAAGCGTTAAGAACATCAAGAGAATAAATTAGTCATGAAGAATAACTTGTCATTGCAACAGGAAAATCAAAGTCATTACAAATGCAAATCAAGGACATCCCCCTAGCATTGGGGGTTTAACTACTCATAATATTCAAAGAAAATATAATATAAATTTGAGACATTACAAGTATTTGGATCAATTTGAATCTTCAATCCTTTCCGTTCATGAAGATTTGCCACCACCAAAACCCTTGAATCCTCCAATCTTTTCTTTAGGTCTTCTCTCTTTGGTTGTAAAAAAAATACCTTCCTTTATCGTACAAACTCTCTATAATCGTGAAAATTCATTGGTCTTAGTCAGAAATACCCAAAACGCTCATACGGGTCAAAATTACTGAAAAATACAAAAACATACAAAATCAACGTCAATGGCCAACACGGCCCGTCTCAGGTGACACGACCACCCGTGTTGGACCTTGAAATTCCAATTTGCGTTTTAAGGTTTCAAGAGGTGCAATGCGGCTCGTGTCAGGTGACACAGCCACCCGTGTTGGCCCCCAGACTTTCCACTTTCTCCAAAGCTTTCCCCCTGGCACAGCCACCCGTGTCAGGCCTCCTGTAGCATAATTTTTTCACTTCCTCCAAAATTCTGAATTTTGCACTTTTTCGTCCTGATTTAGTCTGATTTATTTATTTGAACCTACAAACAGTAAAACACACGACCAACACATAAAATATAATAAAATAAAATAAAACGCTCGACAATAAATAAAAAGACAACTCAAATCAACACTAAATAACATTATAAAAACTATTAATCAGAATCCATTATCGTCCAACATATTTGAAAACTATTTCAAACTCACTATTATTTTCTACTATTTTCTAATATTATTACATGATATTTATTTCAAATAATTTTTAAAATATTTAAATATAATCTTTGTAGGATCACTTGCTACTAATTTAATGGTGTATTACACGTGTTTTATCTAGAAAAGAAAGAGAGTTACTAGTACAAATTATCAACAATCTAGAGACACCAATGTAGTTACTTTGAAGAAAAATTAAAGTAAATGAGATAGAGCATCAAATGTCGGTAGTGCTCAATCTGTCTCGAAATAAATGGTTTATTTGTAAAAATAATTTGTTATAAAATAAATATTTCTTTTCAATCTTTTTTAATTGTACATTATAATTAGTACTACTTAACCACTTCTAACTCAACGTCTTTAAATTTGTATTTATGGTAAATATAAATGCACAATACATGATATTAATAGTTTAAGTAAGAATATTAATAGTTTAATTTAAAATAAATGATTCAGATTTAATAATTTTTTCTTTTTCTCAATAAAAATAAAAGATCATGTAATAAAATATTAAATCTCAACTATCTATTTTAAATTAAATAATTATTATCTTTTTTTCTCATTTTCGTATAAAATCATTTTTGTTCACTATATATATATATATATATATATATATATATATATATATATATATATATATATATATATATATATATATATATATATATATATATATATATATATATATATATATATATATATATATATATATATATATATATATATATATATATATATATAATCTTGAGGTTGATTAGAATTTGGAGAGTGGTTAAAGGATGATCTTCAGTCGGGTAGAGGAGAGAGGAGGTGTACCTGTAAGGTACTCCAATGATCAAGTAAGAGTGAGAGTAAGGTGGTAATAGCAAAATATCAGGTAGTAAATAGTGAATATGTGATACCTGGCCCTCATAGGTGTGAGGTTTATATAATGCTCCTGACGCGTGGCCATTGGTTCCTGATTTCACGCCTAGATATGCGGGTCCAGAAAATCAGGTAACTGCCAGGACTTGGTCAAACCGGACAGATGTGCACGTAACTAGTCGTTGGTCCCAGGGGAGGGCTGGTTACCGGCATCCCCCTAGTCGGTTCCTGGAGGCCCGCACGATGTTGGTGTCGGGCAGGCTGAGGAGATGCTCAGAGGGCATCTTGGATTGGTGCTGGACCAGAAAGGCAAGAGGGGAGGCATTTCCCGACACGTGCGAGCAGCCTGGGCAACGACCAGCGGTTGGCACTCATGAGATTTTTTAGACTGGGCCCAATCAAGTTGTCGGGCCAGTCCAAAACAGTAGCCCCCAAGTCGTTGCTTTTTAGCGCAGGAGCGATGACTTTGAAGTCTACTCGAGGGACGGGGAAATGGGAGTTTGCACGTTATACTTCTCTGTCGGGGAGGCGAAACGTTTGTCGTTGGGACTTTTGAGTTTGGAGAGGTAGCGTGTTTCGGGAAATGTTCCGGTCGAGCGGCGCGAATGATGGCCTAAGGTTAGGGTGTCATAATGACGACCCTAGGGTTCTTAAGGCATGTGTTTCATACGCGCGGGTCGTTTCGTCTATAAATACGAGAGGAACAGGGTGATTAGTATTTTTCGCCTTCTCCTTTAACTTCTCGTATCAACTCGACAGTCAACCAACAACATTTATCAGTTTTCTTTGTTCGCGGTCATCCAGCTTCGCCTCTTCTTCTTTTATTGGTGAGTTTTCGTTCCTCCATTATTGCATGTTCTAGTGCTTTCATTTTTTTGCCTCTTAGATATGCATGCGATTAGGATTTAGGGTTCTGTTGGGGAGAAAATCGTTAGAGACCCTAGGCAGTCGACGTCGCTCTCGCGGTGCATGGCTGCTGGAGATGTCGTGGGGCTCCATCGGGGGCCTGGCGCTGTGTTATAGGTGATTCATTAGGGTTTGATTTTTTCTGTGGACTCGTGCCCATTAGAGTATCTCATGGGACTTCTGGGCTCTTCCTGCGATTTCAGCCTGTTAGTGTGCCTTAGTGAGGGATTAGGGATTTCTCCCGCGTCTTGTGCCATCAGCGTACCTCAGTGAGGGTTCTGGTCGGGGATGTGATCCTCGTCTCCCAGCACCCTTTCACTTGTTTAGTGGTGGAAGGGTGGTTCTGGCATTGATGTCGAGCTCATCTATTTCCTCTGCTTTTTAGGTGCTATGGCTGACGGCGCACAGGTTATTATTTTTAGTGAGTCCACAGATTCCTCCCGGAGTTCTTTGAGTGAGACTAGTGGTAGCTCGTCGAGCATATTGGCAATCTCCGGGGAACAGCAAGACGTGGCGAATTAACAGGTGGGGGAGCCTGACATGGGGGAGACTTCTTCGGCTTGGGGAGGCCTGTTTTCTCCTCGAGATGACGAGGATCCTCGAGATTGGGTAGCTAAAGACCCTTGGGAGTGGCGGTCATACTTTTATGAGCACGGGGAAGACGTTTTCACCGACGTTTATGTTCACGAGGAAGGAGCCCAGGGGGAGTGGTTGTTGTACATCCCCAGGAAAGATAACAAGATTTGCTCAAGATACGATAGGAGGCGGATTCCCATGTACGATATAGTTTTCCGAGAGATGGGTCTCCGCCTTCCTTTTTCTGATTTTGAAGTGGTCATTTTCTGGCACCTGCATGTGGCCCCTTCTCAGTTGCACCTGAACGAGATTGCATTTCTGCGGGTGTTCTAGATAGTGTGCGACTATCTGAAGATTAGGGCTACAATCCTGTTGTTATTCTATTTCTTTCATATCCAGAGGAGCAGGACTGACGAACGGTGGGGATGGGTTTCCCTCAAACAGGGCAACGGGAAACTGTTCAAAGCCTACTTGGAGTTCGTGTGCCATTTTAAGGACAAGTACATTTTGGTGTAGCCTACATCGACGAAGGCGTTGCTGAATGTTTTTAGGAGCCGGGCGTCTCTCAACGAGGACGAGACTCCTCTTATTAACGATTTGGGGGAGCCTACAACGACGATGGTCGCCAAGTTCCCGCTCCAGTGGACTAGCAGACATTTCGAGAAGGAGCTGGGCTCCTATGTATGGAGAGAGGGGGAGCTTGGGGATGGGGATCTGTCGAGCTTCACCACTTTGACCTTGTTTGTTGCTCGAATTCCTCTGATCCAGCGAGTTGGTCGAGGAGGTAGGCTAGTGTTGGACAGAAACAGGGAGCCCGTGTTTGAGTCGACTCTCATAAACATCCGAGAGCTTCTTGGGAGTGAGGATCCCATTAGATATCTGAGAACAAATTTTCTTTTTCCAGTATGTGGTCCTCCTTTGTTTGACCCGTCGCTTTATTGACTCTTGTTTTTTCTTTGTTTTACAAAAAATATGAATCCTGCTCAAGAACGCCTGGCCAAGACACTCGCTGCTCAGGCAAGAAAGGCCAAGAAGAAAGCTCAGACTGGCGCGAGGCTGGTTCCTGCTCCTAGATTAGATGGGTCATCTTCGACCCCGTCTACCGCTGCTTTATCTTCGTCTGTTGTTTCCTCTAAGGCGAAGAGGCCTCAACCTGAGGGGAGCGTCGACCTTACCGGGGAGACGGGAAAAAGGGTTTATGATTTGCCTATTTGCTGGCTGGAGAGGTCTTTTTTTCGAGAGCGCTGCACTTCGTCTTCCCAGGGCCGAATCTCTCCTCATCGAGGGAACGAGTCGTTTGGAAAAGAGGGCGACGCTGGCCCAAGATGCGGGCGACTTGATGGGGATCCTGAAAATGGACGTGGCGTATACCGAGGGGAGTTCATCCCAGGAGATGGAAATTAAGAACCTCCGAGCCAAGTTGGCGGCGGCCGAGAAGGCCTTGGTCGATAAAGACAAAGCCCTAAAGCTGGCCGAGGTAGAGTCAGGGAAGTTGGCCGAGGAGCACAGCGCTTTCATGCTCAAGAGCGAGAGTCTTGAAGGGAAGGTGACGGCCTTGAATTCTGAGCTTGCGCCGCTAAGGAAGAGCTAGAGGACACCAAGGATCTGAAGCCTCGAGTTGAGCTAGTAGCCCATTTTCAACTTGCAGTGAACGATGCTCAGGCTGCTTCCGAGGGGAGCTTCGACAATGCGGTGAATCAGATACGTGTGTTGAATCCCAGCGTTGAGCTCAACACTTTGGGCATGGGGGTCAACTACTATGTGGTTGACGGCCAGATTTTGGTTCCTGGCTACTTGAGGGATTTCATCGACCAACCGGATAGGGATCCTGCCCGACTGTCGCCTATCGTTGAAGGAGAAACGGAGGGGTGACCGTCCATTTGTTTCGGCCTGCATGCCGTTTTTTTATAATATTTGTTGTTTCCTGGGCTATTGCCCGTTTATGTAATATTCGCACAATTTTGGCCCAAGTGGTCGTTTTATTTATTTTCCGGCCATTGGTTGTTTTGCTTTGAATATTTAATGTGTTATTTGCATGATTGTTGACAAGTTAGTCCGATTAGGACTTTCATATTCTGCAAAGTTTATATTGGGGATGTGCTTGTTTTGTATGCTCGTTGGTGCAGGGAATTTGATCGAGCTTCCAGGGTGAATGTCGGGCGAGGGCCGAATCCAGGTATCGTTTTTGAGGCCCGGGTTCGACGACGTGAACTTCCCATCGTGAGTCAGGAATTCTATCATCGTGGCACAAAGACTGTGGAGCTCGGTCGAGTTGTCCACGTCGGGATGAGAGTACGCTTGTCAACATAGCGGAACCTCGCCCCTTCTAAATACATTTGGGTGATACGCTTGTGCCTAGGCGCGCACGCGTGGTCGGGTTCAGACGGGTCTGTCTTGTCGATCGAACCTGCTGACAACTTAGTGTTTTCAACTGTAGTATTGTTTTAGCTTTTCTACATTCCATGATCGAATGAGTTGTTCCCCTTGTAAATTTTCTAGGTAATACGCTCTGATTCCCGTTTTGGCGTAGACGTGATAAGGACCTTCCCAGTTTGCCACGAGCTTTCCCTTGTGAGATTCTTTGTGATTTCTCTTCAGAACAAGGCTACTGACTTCGAACTCTTGATATATCACCCTGGCATCATAGCGCATGGCTAATTTTTGTTTGAGCGAGGCATCTCGCAGGGCCGCTCCCGTTCTGATTTCTTCCACCAGGTCGAGCTATTCTCTGAGGGCGACATCATTCATCTCCTTGTCGAGAGGTGCCTCGGTTCATCTGGAAGGTTCCCAAATCTCCACGGGGATAACGTCTTATGTCCCGTATGCTAGCTAGAATGGAGATTCCCCGGTAGATGATTGAGTGGTCATTGGATATGCCCAGAACATATTGTGCAACTCCTCGACCTATCGCTTCTTGGTTTCGTCCAACCTTCGATTGAGGCCTCTGAGTATCACCCTATTGGCAGCCTCGGCCTGGCCGTTGGTCTGGGGGTGATCGACGGATACGAAATGTTTGGTCGTACCAAGCTTTGTGACGAATTCGTGGAAGGTGTGATCTGTGAAATGGATCCCGTTGTCAGCGACTATCGCTTGTGGGATGCCGAAACGAGCCAAAATATTTCTCTTGTAGAAGCGATGGATGTTCTGGGAAGTGATTTTAGCCAGGGCTTCAGCCTCTATCCACTTAGTGAAGTAGTCGACCGCTACAATCAGATATTTGTTCTGATTGGTTCCGACCACGAATGGGTCGAGGAGGTCTATTCCCCACCAGGAAAAGGGCCAGGGAGAGGAGAGGGATTTCAGCTCGCTAGGAGGCTCTAAATGCATGTCCTCGTGTCTTTTGCATTTATCGCATTTCTTCATGTGTTCTCTTGACTCGTGCTGCATGGTGAGCCAGTAGTATCCTGCCTACAAGGCTTTCCTCGCGAGGGATCTTCCACCCAGATGCTGACTGCCGATACCCTCGTAGATTTCGTGTAGTATGCGTTTTGATGCGCTTCGGTCGACACACTTGAGGAGTGGGATGAAAAAGCCTCTTATGTAGAGTTTTCCCTCGATCAATACGTACGAGCAGGCCCTTCGTCTAACGATGATCGACTCTTTTAGGTCGTGGGGGAGTTTTCCTCTAGTGAGGTAATCGTGTACGGGGGTCATCCAGCAATCGCTGTCCCCGATGGCGAATATTCCTAGGGTGGCAGATGGTTTATGGGTGCTCGATCGAGGTAGTACCTCTTGTATTACAAATTTATTTCCTCCCTTCTTCTTTTTGCTCGCTATTTTGGATAAAACATCTGCGCAGGCATTGTGCTCGCGAGGAACATGTTGAACGTCCACATACCTGAATTTCTTCATCGCCTCCTGGACCAGGGCCCAATATTCGGCGAGTTGGCCATTTTTGACCTGATATTCTCCTCGGACTTGCGAGGCGACCAGCTGAGAATCAGTGAAGATTTTTACTTCCTCGGCTCCTAGATCTTCGGCTAGCCGTAATCCTGCAAGGAGTGCCTCGTATTCGGCTTGATTGTTGGAGGTCGAGAAAGACAGGTCAAGGGAAACTTTGACCAGGGTCCCTTCCTCATTCTCTAATATGATGCCTACGCCGCTTTCGGCCGTACTAGAGGCGCCATCGACGAAGATCGTCCAGCGACACGAGCCTTTCGGATCCCTAGGTAAGGTCATTTCTGCTACGAATTCGGCCAAGGCTTAAGCCTTAAGGGATTTCCTGCTTCCATATTGGAAATAAAATTTGAAGAGTTCCATAGACCATTTCAGTATTCTTTCGGCCATGTCTGGTCTTCTGAGCAGCTGTTTTATTGGCTGATCCGTCCTGACCACCATGGTATGGGCCAGGAAGTAGTGTCTTAACCTCCTCGCGGTGTTAACGAGGGCCAGGGCTACTTTCTCGATTTGCTGATACCTTGCTTCCGGGCCTTGCAGGGATTTGCTCGTGAAGTAAATTAGCCTTTGTCCCTCCGGGGTTTCCCTTATTAGTGTCGCGCTTATTTCCTCAGAGGCGACATCTAGATAAAGATAGAGTACTTCTTATTTCCCGGGCCGGGGTAAGACGGGCGGCTGTGAGAGCGCTCTTTTCAAGTGGGTGAGGGCTTGCTCGCATTCGGGCGTCCACTCGAAAGCGGCTTCCTTGCACATGAGTTTGAACAAGGGGAGCGCGTGCTGGGCGGATTTTACCACAAATTGGGAAAGAGAAGTGAGCATGTCGTTTAAGATATGGATAGATTTCTTCGAGGTGGGTGTCGGAAACTCAGAGAAGGCCCGAAATTTGTCGAGGTTTACCTCGATGCCTCGTTCTGTCAGATAGAACCCGAGGAACTTTCCTGCCCATACGCCGAAGGTGCATTTTTCCAGATTGAATCGCATCCGGAACTTTGGGGCTTGATCGAACACCTTTTTTAAATGGGCGGCATGGTCGATCTCTTCGGTGGACTTGACGATCATGTCGTCCATATAGACTTCAAGCATGTCGCCTATTTCGTTGCAAAAGACTTTGTTCATCATGCGCTGGTAGGTAGCGCCCGCGTTCTTCAGGCCGAAGGGCATTACGTTGTAGTAATAATTGCCCGACTCAGTCATGAAGGCGGTATATTATTTGTCCGTTTTCGCCATGGGAATGTGGTTGTAACCAGAGTATGCGTCCATGAAAGATAATAGTTTGAAACTGGCTGAATTATCGACCAGTTTGTCAATATTGGAGAGGGGATAAGCATCTTTCGGGCAAGCCCGGTTGAGATCAGTATAGTCGATGCATATTCGCCATTTTCTATTATATTTTTTAACGAGGACTACATTGGAGAGCCAGGTTGTGTACTGGGCTTCAGAAATAGAATGTGCCTCTAGAAGGTCTTTTACAGCTAATTCAGCAGCGTGTGACTTCTCGGTCGACTGCTTTCTTCTGTGTTGCGCGACCGCCTTGATGGTGGGATCATTAGTCAGGTGATGGCATGCGACCTCATGGTCTAAACCGGGAATCTCGGTCGTACTCCAGGAAAAGAGACCAACATTCTCCCACAGGCAAGCTTTGAGTTGCCTTTTAGCCAAGTCGGGGAGGTCCGCTCTGATATTTACTCCCCTGGTGCGATCTTGTTGGGTCTTAAATTCGACACCCACGTTCTATTATCATATAGATCATTAATTATGAGTTAGAAGAGTTTCCTACACAAGAAGGCTTCGATCAGCTGATCACATCGAAGGCTTATCAAAGAATGACAAGATACTTAGAGAAATTTCTCTAAGTTGGAATCATGTTGTTTTCAACGTCGAATGAGCAACCTTTCGACCAAGGTCTCTGATGCCCAAGATCGAACGGTTTTGAATTCCGACTTGTTGGAGGGAAAACGGTTCCCAGCAGTTACCAAGCGCAATGTGGCGTGGAAGTAGGCGTCGAGGGTTGTGAGCATGCCATGTGGTGTCACCTCGAAGCGATGTAACTACCCAGCGGTTACTTAGGATTTTTAGTATAAATACTAAGTGTTCACATAGTTATTAAGGGTTTTCATCATTATATACAAGTCACTCATTTAGATTCAAGTACCCAGCGTGAGAGAAAGAATCATTGAGAATGTATGTGTGAAACACCATTTACCTTAATCGAAATCTTTTACATTCAAGCAATTTATCGCTTTCACTTATTTATCTCAGTCGAAGTCATTTATTTAACAAGCCTTTAATGCTTTTATTTACTTTATCAAGCTTTTCTCCATGCAATTTACTTAAAGTGTCTCTACCTTACTTGCGTTAATCACCATTAGGATTAGTCTAAACTCTCTATTTTAAAGCATTTAAACTCTCTAAAATCAGCCATATCTTAGGATCAATCTGATCGATCCTGCGAGTCACCAAATAAGTTACATTTTGGAAGATCAGCGGTTGTTTACCATTTTTCACGGTAAACAAATTGGCACGCCCAGTGGGACCTTGTGTTGATTTTACGGGTTCAATCGTTTTTATAAAATATACTCCTTCTTCGAGAGTATTGCATGTTATTGAGAAGTGGTAGAATATACACCAACGAAACCAATACTAGGAGAAGAAGTAGAGAAATGGCGAATCCGCCAAACAATGGAGAAAACCCACCAACAAACGTGGGAGCGACGGTTATCCCAACCGTAAGCGAAGTGGTAACCGCTGGTCCAATGCCAGCAGTAGCGGTTACACAAACGGGGCCAATGCCTTCATTTACAGGCCCCAAAATGCCTTTGGGAACTCCCCCACCAAGGGGAAACCAAGGAGCCAGACCATATGTTCCCCCAGGTTTTTCGACAGCATGGATAAATCGAGAACCACCCTACGGCATGCCAACTTCTGAATTGACTAGCCTGACGAACGCTGCGTCCACCTTTTCAGAACCTTTAGTGAGCGCCTCTTCGCCACTCCAAGGCTCTGGAGTTGGTATGGCGAACATGGGTAGGAACCAACTCTTAGGAGGAACGTCCCACGTAATGCCTGGCCTTACGAATGCCTCGACAGCAGTCTTGAGGCAACAAATGGACGAAAGCAACCACGACATGGTTCAAATGTTGGCGCAAACTTTAAGTACAGTGCTAAATCCTCTAATACAGAATACCACCCAGTCGAATCAGCAAATGACAGCGCAAATGTCGCGTCTGGCTGACTTTTTTGGGGTACCCCAACCCATTCGACAGCCCCAAAGGGCACAGATAAGGGGAAACCAAGGCATACTTCTAGAGGAAGAAACCACTATTAACCAAGTCCAGCAGCCTGTCGAAGAGAACCTTAGGGTACAAATAGAACAACCCGGGGTCGAAGAGCCGAGAGTCGTAGCCCCGGAAATAAGGATGGTTAATAGAAACCAAAACGCTGACGAAGTAGTTCAGCAAATCCAATACCAGAATGTTGGTTTGGAGAATAACTTGACAACCATGATCGAAAGAATCATGATGCAAAACGGGATGAATACGGGCTTCCGTAGGCCCAACTTCACATCCCCGCTGTCGGAATATGTGTTACAAACGGACTTGCCTCCTAGATGCAAAGTCCCTAAGTTCACTAAGTTTTCAGGGGACACGACAGAATCCACTGTCGAACAAGTGGCAAGATATTTAATCGAAGCGGGAGAAATCTCAAACAATGAGAACCTAAGGATTAAATATTTCCCAAGTTCCCTAACAAATAATGCGTTTACTTGGTTCACAACTCTCCCCCCCAATTCGATCCACCATTGGACCCAGTTGGAGAGATTGTTCCATGAGCAATTCTACATGGGACAAACCAAGATAAGCTTGAAAGAGTTGGCTAGTGTAAAGAGGAGATTCACCGAGCCTATAGACGAATACCTAAATAGGTTTAGATTGCTCAAGGCAAGATGCTTTACGCAAGTGCCAGAGCACGAGTTAGTCGAAATAGCTGCCGGAGGTCTAGATTACTCCATTAGGAAGAAACTAGACACTCAGTACCTGAGGGACATGGCCCAATTGGCCGATAGGGTTCGACAGGTAGAACGCCTTAAAGCTGAAAAAGCTAGGGCGACGAAAACTCATAAAAGAGAAAAGATAGCATATGTCGAAATGGACGATGAAGATCCAGAAAAATTCGACGAACTTATAGCCGTCGAGGAGAGTGAGGTTGATTTAGCTGAGTTAAAACAAGGGCCACCATACTCTTGCAAATTACTAGTCCCATCAAGTGGAAAAAACCCCATTGAGTCTGAAAAGGCCAATGATAGGTTCCCTAAAAAGACTTACAGTTTCGATATTACGAAATGTGATGAAATTTTTGATTTACTTGTAAAAGATGGCCAAATGATAATACCCCCAGGGGTAAAAGTGCCTCCTCTTGATCAAAGAAAGAAAAGAGGCTATTGTAAATATCATAACTTTCTGGGCCATAAAACATCTCAATGTTTTCTTTTCAGGGATCTCGTGCAAAATGCTATCAAAGAAGGGAGGCTGAAGTTCGCTGACAAGGCCCCCGTGAATATGGATTCGAGCCCTTTGCAGGCGGAAGCCCACTATGCTGAACCCTCAGGGGTAAATGTGATCGAAGCTTCCAGGAGTCAGGTGAAAAGGCCAGGGATAACTATGGTCGAAGTCACCAAAGATCATATCAATATGCCAATATTTGGCAGTATTTCTAGGAACCTTTCTAGAAAAACAATCGAAACAGTCCAAAAGGCCGCTGAGGGCCCAAAACTGGAAACAGGTGGAGTCCCAAAATGTGGAACTAAACCCACTTCCTACTTGGCTGCGATGCAAGGCCAAACAAAAGACCTGGAGGATCAAATGAAGCAAATGACTCTTGCTACTAAAGACAACATGAATGTCAACATGATCGAAATCTCTGAATCAAAAGTTTCAGAGGAAGCCATCAGGCAAGAGCAAGCAAACAGAACAACGTTCCCCCGAGAGAACGAAAATCTGGCAGAATTCTTGTAACGATGCCAGAAGAAAAAATTAGAAGTAATGTTGTGTCCTCGATGCAGCTCTATTTTTGACAAGAAATCTGCTGAACACATCGAAGGTGTGAGAGCAGCAAACAAAAAATGGAGCAGAAATTCCCAAACAAGTGCAGGCTCTGATGTTTGACACGATCCTAGAAGAACCTATCAAAAGGGTTCAAGTCAGGAAAAGAGGCCACTAACTTTTAGGCCTCCAGCCAATGTGCCAGTCGATACATGGCTCAAAACATCGAGTCGAAAGAGACCCAACGAAGAAAGGTGGCATTCCTTTGAAGTGCCAAGAGGTTCATCTTTGACACTCAAGAAAGAACCTCATGTAGGTGCCACCAAAGTTGCTCAAGTATCGAGTAACTACAAGGGAAAGAACCCAATGTCTCGATCCCAGTGGAGAAGGTACCAAAGGCGGCACAAGGCTGAGAGAGAGGCTGCCAGCGAACCAAAACCAGAGTCGAGCTCAAATGTCCCCCAGCGAAAGCAAAGAAAACCTTTGGAGAGGGAACCAGTGGCTAATAGATTGGTATGGCCTGATCAAGACAAAGCTGGTGACAAAGATAGCTCCGAGTCCGACGACACTTTAGACATCATGATAAATGTAGTTTCGGTCTTGCCAAGAGAATTCGACCGCCAAACGAAAGTCGAAGCAAACGACTGAGAAGTCGAACAAGAGATGGCCAAGCATAGGCCAGTATGCTACTTTGTCATGGGTAAGGGTTGCACTGAAGAGCAAAACGGTTTCTTCGAACCACCAACTGAGGCGATGAAAAGTCACCTCAAGCCTTTATTCATAAGGGCAAAGCTCGAAGAGGCCACTGTAAACAAAATCTTGGTGGACTGTGGGGCGACTATCAAAATAATTCCCCACTTCATGCTAAGAAAAGTAGGCAAGAATGATGAAGACATTAAGCCTCATAATATGGTCCTATCGAACTACGAAGGCGGAATAGGGACCACCATGGGTGTGATTCAACTAGACCTCAAAGTGGGATCCATCCTTCGACCAACCATGTTCATGGTCATATCGGCTAAACCAAATTACAACCTACTGTTAGGCCGAGAATGGATACATGGTGCCGGAGCAGTACCATCGTCGATGCACCAAAGGGTGATATTATAGCGGCCTGATGGGATTGTCGAGAATACAGAAGCAGATCAGAGCTACTACTTAGGCGAAGTTAATCACCTAGGGAGAGATGACTTCGACAAAAATTTGGCTCACATTGGGCCATGTCCAGCACCTGACTTCGACATGGCGCCAGCGCCAAATGCTTTTTGTTCCTTGTACCTGCATCCTGATCATGGGTTTCAATGGGATAAAGAAGACTTGTCTCACATTGATTTCATTGGGCTAACTGACATCCAGCCAACTGGTTGGGGAAGCGAATTTAGTGATAATGACTGAGTCGCAAGCGTTACAGCGAATTTCGGCTTACGTAGCCGAAACAAGAATGATAGCGGCTCTCAAAGCGAAGTAAAATATATGGCCACCAAGGCCAATGACCAAGTACTACCTTCTGCAGGTCCTGGAAAAGATTTCGACCCAGAGCCACCTGATATAGGTCCTGGAAAAGATTTCGACCCAGAACCTCCTGATATCTCGACAGAAGGAATGCAGGAACAGAGGCTCGACGCCATCTACGACGATGAGCCTTTGGGTTTCTAAAAGGACCCCCTGGCGAACAACATCAAAATGTTAGCACAGGATCCTTTAGAAGAAATCGACTTGGGCGAAGGGTTAGATAAAAGACCCACTTACATCAGTGCCAAAATAGACCCAGAGCTCAGGGTCGAAGTGATCCAATTACTGAAGGAGTTCAAGGACTGCTTTGCATGGGATTACGACGAGATGCCTGGTCTCGACAGAAGATTGGTAGAACTTTAGTTGCCAATCAAACCTGGGAAAAGCCTGTCAAACAAACTCCAAGATGCTTCGCTCCATAAATACTGGAGAAGATCAAAACGGAAGTCGAAAGACTGCTGAAGTGCAAATTCATACGAACTACGAGGTACGTCGAATGGATTGCAAACATTATGCCGGTTATTAAGAAAAATGGTACATTGAGGGTGTGCATAGATTTCAGAGATCTGAATGCTGCAACACCCAAAGATGAATATCCTATGCCTGTGGCGGAAATGCTTGTCGACTCTGCCGCTGGCTACGAGTACCTGAGCATGCTCGACGATTACTCAGGATACAATTAAATTTTCATTACTGAAGAAGATGTGTCGAAAACATCTTTTCGATGCCCTGGGGCCTTAGGCACTTACGAATGGGTAGTAATGCCTTTTGGCCTAAAAAACGCTGGGGCAACATATCAGCGAGCAATGAACTCTATCTTCCATGATTTTATTAACACTTTCATGCAAGTATATATTGACGATATTGTTGTAAAATTTGTTTCCAGGAAGAACCATATAGACCACCTTCGACAATCATTCGAAAGAATGAGAAAGTATGGTCTGAAGATGAACCCTTTGAAGTGTGCATTCTGTGTGAAAGCTGGAGATTTCTTGGGCTTCGTCGTCCACAAGAAAGGAATCGAAATCAACCAGAACAAGACGAAGGCAATCTTGGAAGCGAAAGCGCCAACGAACAAGAAGGAATTGCAATCTCTGCTGGGCAAGATAAACTTCTTAAGGAGATTTATATCTAACCTAAGTGGAAAAGCGCAAGCCTTCTCACCCTTACTTAGATTGAATAAGGAAAGGTTCGAGTGGGGGCAAGAGCAATAAGAAGCCTTCGACAAGATCAAATGGTACCTCACCAAGCCACCTATTTTGGTGCCTCCTTGTAGAAATAGGAGTATGAGATTGTACATAGCTGCATCCGACAAAACTTTGGGAAGCATGTTAGCCCAAGAGGATGAAAATGGAGTCGAAAGACCCATTTACTACCTTAGCAGAGTTTTGAACGATGCAGAAACTAGATATAGCGAAGTTGAAAAATTATGTCTATGTCTTTATTTCTCTTGTACAAAGCTCAAACAATATATAAAACCAGTTGATGTGTATGTTTCGTCCCATTTTGATGTTTTCAAATACATGTTGACGAAACCCATCTTGCACATTCGAATTGGCAAGTGGGCACTAGCATTAACTGAGTATTCGTTAACCTTTATGCCTCTCAAGGCAGTAAAAGGACAAGTGGTAGCAGACTTTATAGTCGACCACTCAATTCAGGTTCAAAATATAAATTACTTGGAGATAGAACCCTGGAAATTTTACTTCGATGGTTCCAGCCATAAAGATGGAACGGGAGTAGGGGTCTTAATTATTTCTCCAGAAAAAAATCCAACAACATTCAAGTACAAGATAGAAGGTACTTGTTCGAACAATGACGCTGAATATGAAGCTCTAATTACTCGCCTTGAAATATTGTTGGAATTGGGGGAAACTCGAGTCGAAATAATGGGAGACTCAGAGTTAGTCATTAAGCAAATCACAAAAGAGTACAAATGTATAAGAGAAAATCTCATTAAGTACTTTGTGATAGCAAATCGTTTATTGAAAAAATTCGAAGTGGTTAATATTCGACACATACCTAGATTGGAAAACCAAATAGCCAATGATTTGGCACAAATTGCATCTGGGTATATGATTTCAAAAACGAGATTACAAAGAGCAATCGAAATCCGAGAAAAAATGACAGCAACCAGCTTTTCTCCAACTGATTTGGAATCGACAAGACTAGGATATGCCGATCAAAGGGATTTCGAAATTTCGTTCATAGACAATTTATCGGAGCAAGATTGGAGGAAACCCATTGTAGATTATCTACAAAATCCAGCAGCTTTGACAGAACGAAAAATAAAATATAGGGCATTAAGTTACGTACTCATGGGGAATGAGTAGTTTATAAAGACGCCTGAAGGGGTATTATTAAAATGCTTAAGCGAAACCGAAGCATACATAGCCCTTTCGACTATGCATGCTGGAGCATGTGGGGCTCACCAAGTAGGTCATAAGATGAAATGGTTGTTGTTTCGACAAGGACTATATTGGCCCACTATCTTGAAAGATTGTGTTGAGTTCGCGAAGGGTTGCCAGGAATGCCAAGTCCATACTGGTATCCAACATGTACCAGTAAGCGAGCTTCACTCAGTAGTGAAACCTTGTCCTTTTAGAGGATGGGCGTTGGATCTTATTGGAGAGATTCGACCAGCATCATCGAAGAGCCAGAAGTATATACTGGTAGGCATTGATTATTTCACTAAATGGATCGAAGCTATCCCTTTAGTCAACGCAGACCAAGAAAATGTCATTGAATTTATTCAAAAGAACATTATCTACAAATTTGGAATCCCTGAGACTATAACAACTGATCAAGGGTCAGTGTTCATTGGTCGAAAGATGCAGGAATTCGCGCAAGAAACAGGCTTCAGACTCCTAACATAAACGCCTTATTACGCGCAGGCAAATGGTCAAGTCGAAGCGGCGAATAAAATAGTGATTGGCCTGATAAAAAAGCATGTAGGAAAGAAGCCAAAAAATTGGCATAAAACGTTAGACCATATCTTGTGGGCTTGTTGAATGTCCCCAAAGGAAGCCACAGGTACAACACCATATCGGCTAACTTATGGTCATGACGCAGTACTGCCAGCAGAAATTTGTCTTCAATCAGCAAGGGTTCAAAGACATCAAGATATTCCCCCTGAGGTTTATTGGGATATGATGTTAGACGAATTGGTAGATTTAGACGAAGAAAGACTACGAGCTCTCGACCTACTGAGAATTCAGAAGAAAAGAGTGGAAGACTCTTACAATAAGAAAGTAAAACTGAAGGCATTCTCGCCTGAAGAACTAGTTTGGAAGGTAATTCTTCCCATGGATCGAAAAGATCGAAGCATGGGAAAATGGTCACCTAAATGGGAAGGACCCTTCAAAATTATTCAAACTTTTTCTGGTGGAGCATATGAGGTCGAAGAGTTAAGCGAAGATAAAAGACTCTTGAGAGTAAACGACAAATATTTGAAAAAATATAAACCTATGCTCCAAGAGATCAAAATAAATAACAATTAATGATTAAGTTAAAAATAAAGCCAAAATGGAAAATAACATTGATAAGCCAAAATGGCTACATGAATTATAGAATATTCGAGTACATGGTTCATGAAGTACAGAGCAAATTAAAAAGGGACAGAAGCCTTGAGACGTAGATATTTTGCTCGCTGTAACTCCAGTCGTTTGTTGCACAAGGCATTCGCCTGAGAGACTTTGGCAATCTGGTCATCTAGAGCCTGGGCCCTTTCAGCAAACTCTTGGCCTCGAGCAACTTCATCTTGGCTCTCCGCGTCTGAAACAGTCGAAAGAAGTTCTTCCTTGCGCTTAGTATTAGCGTTTAACCTGGCTTCCAACTCCTTGATTTGCGCCCATATAGAGGCATTATCCTGATCGATGGCTTCGATTTCTTATTGCTTGGACGTTCTCTGTTTCGACAACTCTTTGATTCGAGAGGTCGATTCAGCTACTTCAGTCCAAGCAGCAGAACTCTTGCCATGCAGCGTTTCGAGTTGGTTGTTGAACCCCCTTCGACGATTGTAATCCGCAGAGGCTTGGTCAATAATGGAGTATAACTCCAAGATGAAGCCGAAAATCTCTGGAGAAACAACAAGCAAATCGACTGCACCCAAGACAGCCCCCAAACAAGATTGGGCAGTAGGATCCCCCTCCAAATCCTTTATTAGGTCCCTCTTGAAGAATTGAGCCTTAACTTTCTTCAATGCCTCATCGAGAGGAGAAGTCGAAGTAGACTTCCCTGATGCAGTAGAAGCATCATGACTAGGGTCAGATGAATTTTCCCTGCTCTCGACGATGGCGTTCAGATAGCCAATTGGATCATTTTACTTCAAGAGAGCCAAGTCCTCTTTAGACCTGGGCTTTGTCGAGGTAACCTTTTCTGCGGCAATGTTGGCTTGGGGTTGAACATTTTCAGCAGCATCAAAGTCAACATGACCCTCTTCATCATGTTGCTCTTCTATCTCGTTGACCACTCGAACCTCCTCCTGGTGGTGCTCCTCAGGGGCACCCCCTGTCTCAGCAGGAAGCTCATCATCCACTAGTTCCTCTTCGTGTTGTCTGCTATGGTCAGCAGAGTCCTGTGTAACGCCCGAATTTAACTAATTGGTTAATTAAATTATTTAAGAATTTAATTATTGGATTTTGACGGTTTAATCGCAAAAATAATATTAAGAATAATATTATTTATTTATTGGTGTAATTTAATTGAGTTGGGCCAAGTAGCATTAAAATGCAGTTAATTGGAGGGGTGTGGATAGTAGGCCCATTTGGATTAATTAATTGTTGGAATAATATTGATACTATTATTATTATTATTTGGAGGAAAATTAATAAAAGATAAGTCAGCAGAGAAAATAAGGTTTTTGGAGAGAAAACAGAAGTTACGTGAAAACGGTGCAAAGAGGCAAGGTTGAAGACGGCGGAAAAGTCATCGAAGAGGCGATTGCGATTAGAGAATCGAAGAACCGTCAATCCCAGGTAAGGGTGGAGTTCTGATTCTATAATCGGATGCATGATAGATGATATGTAGGATGGGATTTATCGAATTGCCCTATGTTTGGTGTGTTTTGATTATTGATGTGGGATTGATCCTATTGTATGCCTTAGATCATTGCTATATGGTAGGAATTCGATTTTGATGGTTTTAGGATGTTTGGGGATGATTAGGAATGGGTTGGGGTGATTTTGGAAAGCATAAAAACGTGAAATATGGTGTTGCAGAGTCATCAACACGGGCCGTGTTGATGCACACGGGCACCCGTGTTGATCTTCTGTGTTGATGCTCGGGTAGGTTTTCCCAAAAATCGTTTCGGCCATAACTTTTGAACCGTAACTCCGATTTAGGCGCCGTTTGATGCGTTGGAAAGCTAGTGAAATTTTCTATATGATTATGAGGAATTAAGTAGCTTTAAGAGCTTATTTTAATAAGTGATTATTGGAGAAAGTGTTTATGTTTATAAGTGAATTTGGTTGTTATGTATTTTAGTGAGGTGTTTGGAGATATTTGGGATTGGAGCTCTGAAGAACGGCGGACAATCGCTCAAGAGTTCGAAGCTGCAATTTGATAAGGTAAGGGGGGCTACTACTCAATTTATATTTGCTTATGGGTTTAGATGCAATTGGTTGGGTAATCGTAGGATAATCCCATTTCCTCTGATAT
This sequence comes from Vicia faba, assembly GCA_948472305.1. Lineage (NCBI taxonomy): Eukaryota > Viridiplantae > Streptophyta > Magnoliopsida > Fabales > Fabaceae > Vicia > Vicia faba. The sequence goes on along the minus strand of OX451741.1, from coordinate 1,432,689,208 downwards.
TCTTAGTGATCGATAACTTTAGGGTCGAATTTCGTTAGAAAGGATTAGGTTCCCTAAAGGTTGTGAATCGATTAAGAAATTAATCCCCATTGTTGATTTAGATCGAAATTGTATGATCGCGAGTTTACCTTAGGTGTTCTAGGGATAACCTCAATGTTGTTAGGATTTCCCTAAAGGACGGGTAATATGTAACTTAAGGTCAATTTTAATAAAACTTGTTGTTGATGATAGGATTGTTGATAAAATAGGATGTTTTAAAAATGAAAATTCTGAGTTTTGATTGATTTTGGAAAATGAGACCTTAAGTGAAATAATGTTGTCCTTAAGATTGGAAATTGACTAACGTAGAAGGGAATTGTGTTCCAATTGATGTGTTGTTTTGAGTTATGCATAATTGATGTTGTTATGTACCGAAATGTGCGTTTTGGCTGGCATTTTCCGCGTTTGGCTGCTGTTCTGAGCTGCTGCAGGTACAGGAAAAATCTGGCTCGCACTCATCAACACGGGCCGTGTTGATTCACACGGGCACCCGTGTTGATTCACTGTATTGCTAAAAAATGTGTTTTCTGGGCACATTTCAACACGGGCAGTGTTGATTCACACGAGCACCCGTGTTAAACCTCCTGTGTTGGGTTCTAAACTCTGTTTTCTGTGCATGCTGTTATGTACGGATTGATCCTGTTTTGATGTGCAGTGTTTGACATGTTTTGAATATGTGTTTATTGATTTCCTAGTGTTGATTGATGCTTGTATCGAATAACGATTGTATGTTATGATACCAACACTATATGGATTTTATTGTCATGCTTTTAGATGATGTATCAAGCATGAATTGTGATATAACTTGATATGATTGATGTTTAATAGTATGCTGAGTGATTACATGCTATCCATATCCTGTTATGATTGATGTTGTTGATGTTGCATGATATGTTGATTGATGTCAATAGTATGCTGAGTGTTACATACTTTACATATCATGTTGCATTTGTGAATTCCCATTGTGTGGAATTAACATGGTGGCCAATATACGTGTCTGCGATTTAATGGAACGTTGAGGTGGTAGCCGTGTCCGCGATATAATGGAACGGTGAGTTATCCGTGACCCGAGATTTAATGGGGCGGTAAAATGGTACCACATGCATGGGTGTGTTGCATTATATTGAATATAACATGAATGGATGACCTTCCAATGTTGTATTTAATTGATTGTATGCATGTATTGCTGCTAAATTGTTAATGATGTTGGATGTTAATTATAAGTATGAAAAGTGATATATTATGAATATATGAATTGTAAAGGTTTTCGTAAACTATGAAACATGCTAACTGTTTGGGTGATGCTTATGATTTTCTGAATTTATTGTTATGAACGTATAATCAAATGTATAGTTGAGATGCTCACCCTTACTGTTGAATATTTCAGATTGAGGAGCTTCGTTCAGGTGCTTAGCGAAGGCTTGTTGTTTCTAGTTATTTCCGTTTAAGTATTGTCCGGGTCATGCTCTGATAGTTGTAACTCCGGGAACGTTTGTTTGTCGAGCTGCTTTAGTCAGACTCGTTTATTTCCTTACGTTGTTATAATATGATGTTGATATTTTCCAGGTGTTAATCCCTGATGATTTTGAAAATATTATAACATTGGTTTTGTTAATTAAATTATTCCGCTGTGTAAACATGTATGAGTTGCTTCTATGTTATGCATGACAGGAACTTGTTTTTATTAAAAGAGATTTGTGACATCCTCGTTGATACATGTACTCTGAAATTATAATTTTAATTATTCGTGAAAATTTATTCGGGGTTTTTAGAGGGTGTTACAATAGTGGTATCAGAGCATGGTCGGTCTGTCCGGCCAAGTTGTTATGTCAGTGTCATTACCCTTGGTACGCAATAAGTGTTTGAAAACACTGTTGGTACTTCTTTGTTTTGGATCACTTGATTGCAGGGATAAGATTGCGATAAGTGGGGGAGAAGCTTTTCTTCTCGGATGCGCTTCAGTTGTGATATGCCGGTTCAGAGTGTTGCTGACGGCGACAATGCAAATGTTGTTGAAGTTTGGATGATTCCTGAATGCGAAGGTGATATAGATTCAAGAATTTTGGTATGCTAGTGAACTCGTATGGGAAATTGGATTAAACTGCGTTGAAGAGATGCCGTCATGCAAAAATCCCTTTCTGTCTCGTACAGTTCGCGGCGCCAACTAGTGGTCGCGGCGCGTACTGTGTGGTTTTGTGGAAAATGGCTAAAATATGTTTTGATCTCTAATGGTCGGAAAGTGGAACTGAACCTTAGTTGATTACCTTGAGGAATATTTTGGATACTATTAGTGTAGTAATTGGACTAATCTCCTATGGTAGCATGCCACTAAATGTCAATGTATGTTGTTATGTTCGAAGAATTGTGTTGAAAACTTGGTGTGCGAGTTATTCTGGATGGTTGTAATTTACACTATTTCATCAAGTATCATGAAGTTGTTGAAGGCGACGTTGATTGGAAGAGTGCAAAGGTCATTGAGTCGCTGTTGTTTCGAACCGGCGAGAGTATGGACTCATGAATCTGTATCGGTCAAGTTGAAAATGTGGGTAGGTTTTTAGACGGTGAATTTAAGACAATTGAGAATACAGTCTATTCCAAAGAAAATGATAAGTTGAAGGGATTAACTCGTCGGATCGTATGTCTTTAGTATAGTTGGATTAATATCGGATGATTTTCGTAGTTGGATAAAAAGAAAGGATGTGGGAGAATTTTGGAAGAAAGAGAGAAAGATGGAACTTATGTTCATCAATCTCAAATTCAGATTTTTGTAATTTTGGAGCAGCTGTTAGTAAAAATGGTATAACTTTTTACTCGTGATTCCGATCAAAGCGGTTATTGACTTTTTGGAAAACTTACGAAATTCCATATAGTTTGCATATAAGATTTGTCTTCGGAAAGTTCGTGAAGAAGGAGAAAAATGCATTTTAATATTTGGGTCTGATGCTGAATTTTGGAAAATTCTGCATGCGGGAATTATGAACCAGTCCCGTTGCAAAGATGATAACTTTTTGCTCGTAACTTGGATTTGAGCGATTCATGAAGTTATAGAATTTACAAGTAATTACCTTCATTATAGAATATAGTTTTATGCTTGGGAGGCAAGTATCGAAGGAAATAATTGTGTTGGACGTTGAGTGTTTCTTGTTGAAAAATTGAAAGAGTGAAGAAGGATGTAAAGTATGGATAAAGGAATTTTATTCCGATGTTGTCGAAAGATGTGTTGTAGTAGGTTGTTGTATGACGTTAGTGTTCGTATTTTCGGATAACTTTGGGATCCGTATCTTGTGTTTGGATTGTTGGATTGATGTTCTGTTTGAACCTGCAAGGAGATAAAAGTATATTTCCTTTATATGAAAATGTTTCCAAGTGTGGTAGAAGTATTCTCATAGGAAGAGACTTTGAAGTCGGTTGAGGAATTATAAACTTTTGGACATGGGTGGTTGTTATTGCAGTTGTTGAGACGAGTTCAATCGAAAAATGTTGTTTGGAAATGAGTTGAGAGACATGTTGTTCTGCATGGAAGGATGCGAAAGTGCCAGAGGTGGATCTTATGATGATTGGTAATTGTTGGATTATGATGTTGTGAATGATTTGAGAAAGAGTTCGGAAGGAACACTATTATAGTTTGGTAACGATGGTTTATGCTCCGTTATGGTTTTCGTCTATCTATTGGCAAATTGAGGAACTGATCACCCTTAATCTATTGTTGATAGTAGACGGAATCATAGTTGATGGATAGATGTGTTGTGTCGACTAGTATAGTGCATTCTGAAGAATATGTTGTTATTTTTGTTTCTTGTTGCTATTTAAAAGAAGTGAAATTATAAGTTTGTTTATTAAAGTGCGAGTTTGGTTGGAAGAAGATGAGTCGTCTTGTTGGAATTAATTGGATCCATGTACTGTATGTGGTTGTAATGTGGTTATGTTTTTAAGACGATTTTGAGGATTATGTTACTAAAAAGATGATAAAGTCGTAGTTATGTTTTATGACAATTGGGAATTCATGGAAGTATATGAATGTTTCATCCAAGAGTGGCAATTGGAGTAAACTTGGTAGAGTTGATACTTTATAAGTAATCGGAGTTGCGCATCTGAAGCGTGATGTGCCAGAGTATGTTGGTTTATTATAAATGTCAATTGATTTAATAAGGATATTAATGTGGTTGTTGGTTTATGGAGAGTTGTATATAATTTTTGGATTAAGACCCGTAAGCAGATGTTATGAGAATTTTGTTTTCGTTGTTGTGATGTCAGTGTTGATTACTGAAAGGAATGGTAATATTTCAGATTGTGTTAAAGGTGATTTGGTCGGTTATGTGGATGTCACTATAAGAGTGATATGACGAGAGTAATCAAGTTGTAAGTATTTGGTTGATAATTGGAATTCGTATATTAAGGAATGAATTGGCGCGTGAGTTTGTATTAAGAATGTTGTCAAGATGATAATATGATGGTTGTATGTTCAAGTATAAGTAGTTTGCGGATGTTATTACTTCATAAGCGATGTATCAAGATGGTGTTGAGGGTGTCGATGAGCTAATATCGGGTATATCGTTATGATTAGTTGTGTATGTTTTGGTGTCGATATGGTCGCTAAGTTGATCATGTAATATTGTTAAGACGAAAAGACGACGTTGTGTGCCTGAGTGCAACAGTTTTTGGTTGATAATACGTTGAGTGTTTGGTATGTCCAGAATTGGTGTTGAGAGTGGTTGTGTCGATTGGATTTTCGAGGACGAAAATATCCTAAGTGGGGGAGAGTTGTAACGCCCGAATTTAACTAATTGGTTAATTAAATTATTTAAGAATTTAATTATTGGATTTTGTCGGTTTAATCGCAAAAATAATATTAAGAATAATATTATTTATTTATTGGTGTAATTTAATTGAGTTGGGCCAAGTAGCATTAAAATGCAGTTAATTGGAGGGGTGTGGATAGTAGGCCCATTTGGATTAATTAATTGTTGGAATAATATTGATACTATTATTATTATTATTTGGAGGAAAATTAATAAAAGATAAGTCAGCAGAGAAAATAAGGTTTTTGGAGAGAAAACAGAAGTTACGTGAAAACGGTGCAAAGAGGCAAGGTTGAAGACGGCGGAAAAGTCATCGAAGAGGCGATTGCGATTAGAGAATCGAAGAACCGTCAATCCCAGGTAAGGGTGGAGTTCTGATTCTATAATCGGATGCATGATAGATGATATGTAGGATGGGATTTATCGAATTGCCCTATGTTTGGTGTGTTTTGATTATTGATGTGGGATTGATCCTATTGTATGCCTTAGATCATTGCTATATGGTAGGAATTCGATTTTGATGGTTTTAGGATGTTTGGGGATGATTAGGAATGGGTTGGGGTGATTTTGGGAAGCATAAAAACGTGAAATATGGTGTTGCAGAGTCATCAACACGGGCCGTGTTGATGCACACGGGCACCCGTGTTGATCTTCTGTGTTGATGCCCGGGTAGGTTTTCCCAAAAATCGTTTCGGCCATAACTTTTGAATCGTAACTCCGATTTAGGCGCCGTTTGATGCGTTGGAAAGCTAGTGAAATTTTCTATATGATTATGAGGAATTAAGTAGCTTTAAGAGCTTATTTTAATAAGTGATTATTGGAGAAAGTGTTTATGTTTATAAGTGAATTTGGTTGTTATGTATTTTAGTGAGGTGTTTGGAGATATTTGGGATTGGAGCTCTGAAGAACGACGGACAATCGCTCAAGAGTTCGAAGCTGCAATTTGATAAGGTAAGGGGGGCTACTACTCAATTTATATTTGCTTATGGGTTTAGATGCAATTGGTTGGGTAATCGTAGGATAATCCCATTTCCTCTGATATTCTTAGTGATCGATAACTTTAGGGTCGAATTTCGTTAGAAAGGATTAGGTTCCCTAAAGGTTGTGAATCGATTAAGAAATTAATCCCCATTGTTGATTTAGATCGAAATTGTATGATCGCGAGTTTACCTTAGGTGTTCTAGGGATAACCTCAATGTTGTTAGGATTTCCCTAAAGGACGGGTAATATGTAACTTAAGGTCAATTTTAATAAAACTTGTTGTTGATGATAGGATTGTTGATAAAATAGGATGTTTTAAAAATGAAAATTCTGAGTTTTGATTGATTTTGGAAAATGAGACCTTAAGTGAAATAATGCTGTCCTTAAGATTGGAAATTGACTAACGTAGAAGGGAATTGTGTTCCAATTGATGTGTTGTTTTGAGTTATGCATAATTGATGTTGTTATGTACCGAAATGTGCGTTTTGGCTGGCATTTTCCGCGTTTGGCTGCTGTTCTGAGCTGCTGCAGGTACAGGAAAAATCTGGCTCGCACTCATCAACACGGGCCGTGTTGATTCACACGGGCACCCGTGTTGATTCACTGTATTGCTAAAAAATGTGTTTTCTGGGCACATTTCAACACGGGCAGTGTTGATTCACACGGGCACCCGTGTTAAACCTCCTGTGTTGGGTTCTAAACTCTGTTTTCTGTGCATGCTGTTATGTACGGATTGATCCTGTTTTGATGTGCAGTGTTTGACATGTTTTGAATATGTGTTTATTGATTTCCTAGTGTTGATTGATGCTTGTATCGAATAACGATTGTATGTTATGATACCAACACTATATGGATTTTATTGTCATGCTTTTAGATGATGTATCAAGCATGAATTGTGATATAACTTGATATGATTGATGTTTAATAGTATGCTGAGTGATTACATGCTATCCATATCCTGTTATGATTGATGTTGTTGATGTTGCATGATATGTTGATTGATGTCAATAGTATGCTGAGTGTTACATACTTTACATATCATGTTGCATTTGTGAATTCCCATTGTGTGGAATTAACATGGTGGCCAATATACGTGTCCGCGATTTAATGGAACATTGAGGTGGTAGCCGTGTCCGCGATATAATGGAACGGTGAGTTATCCGTGACCCGAGATTTAATGGGGCGGTAAAATGGTACCACATGCATGGGTGTGTTGCATTATATTGAATATAACATGAATGGATGACCTTCCAATGTTGTATTTAATTGATTGTATGCATGTATTGCTGCTAAATTGTTAATGATGTTGGATGTTAATTATAAGTATGAAAAGTGATATATTATGAATATATGAATTGTAAAGGTTTTCGTAAACTATGAAACATGCTAACTGTTTGGGTGATGCTTATGATTTTCTGAATTTATTGTTATGAACGTATAATCAAATGTATAGTTGAGATGCTCACCCTTACTGTTGAATATTTCAGATTGAGGAGCTTCGTTCAGGTGCTTAGCGAAGGCTTGTTGTTTCTAGTTATTTCCGTTTAAGTATTGTCCGGGTCATGCTCTGATAGTTGTAACTCCGGGAACGTTTGTTTGTCGAGCTGCTTTAGTCAGACTCGTTTATTTCCTTACGTTGTTATAATATGATGTTGATATTTTCCAGGTGTTAATCCCTGATGATTTTGAAAATATTATAACATTGGTTTTGTTAATTAAATTATTCCGCTGTGTAAACATGTATGAGTTGCTTCTATGTTATGCATGACAGGAACTTGTTTTTATTAAAAGAGATTTGTGACATCCTCGTTGATACATGTACTCTGAAATTATAATTTTAATTATTCGTGAAAATTTATTCGGGGTTTTTAGAGGGTGTTACATCCTGCGATTCCGAAGTTTGATTCACTTCGTTAGCAGAACTGACAAAAGAAGAAGGATTGCAGGTGGGTTCCCCTGCGCTATTTACGAAGGCACCGGATCCTTCGACAGGATGCCCAGCTGGCACTGAAGTGCCAGCCGTTTCCTGAAAGTAAAAAAAAAACTCTGATTAGAGAGATGCACAATCGAAGGTGATCATCAACACTTAAGTTAAAAGTGGTCGGAGACATTACCTGTAAAGGAACCTCATCCCCAGGGCTAGAGTTGTCGCTCTCAACAGGATTACTGAGCAAGACATTTAGCTCCTCCTTTGTGGGTTCTTCGATAATCACAGGGGGCGGCCTGGGTTTATTCCCTGTGACTTTAGTTCTTATCACAGGTCGAGGTTCAGGAGCAGGAGCAGCCTTTTTTAGCTTTCTCCGTTTGAGAGGAACATGAGGAGATTCCTCCTCTTCGCCACTCGAAGTTTCGACCGTTAATATGGGTCGCTTCTTAGGCGCAGGTTTCTGAAAATCCCAAACGGAGTCGATTTAAAACACAACATCGAAAACCAGGATGTTTAAAACCAAAGAGGGAAACAAGGAAAAATTGTTACCTGTACTGGAGGTTTTGCAGAGGGACCTTCACCCTGATTGCTGTCTATGGCCTTCTTAGCCACAGGTTTTCGAACAACTGAAAGAGAAACGTTCACAAGTTATAATTGACAGATATAAGTCAAAATGAAAAGACAAATATCATTTAAAGAGGGAACGTACATTTCTTTATTTTATCGAGGACCATGACGAAGGACTTCTTGAGTTCGTCTGTAAAGTCCTTCTCGTCGAAGAACTGTTCGACGTAATATCTCTTCCACCAGTCTTCAAAGGCTGGTGAATAGAGGAAGTTGAGTTGGTAGTCGAACAATGATAGTACGGTCCGAGCAACGTACCTACTAATATGTCTAGTAACGGCATCTTCAGAGTAGTCATTAGAAAAGAACAACAATGATTTCTCCTGAGGATAAATCGGAGAAGGAAGCGATTGAATAATTCCAAATTGTCGAGAGATAAGATTCGGCTGGTAGGCAATCAGGCTCAGCTGATTTTTCAAACTCTTGAAACGCAACGGCATTATCCTTGGGGTGAGAAACGCTTCCCACATTGTTATATGCTCTTCGAAGTGAGGATCCTCTGGTGATTTAGGATGGGGCCTGGTAAACCATCCTGGACCACACTTTCGACCGGCAAAAGGGGCCATGGTCGAAGTGAATTCCTTCCTCCCCGCAAACATCTGAACGAAGTTTGCGAAGGTCTTTTGTAGTTCCAGCCCATCCTCAGTAGGAGTCAATAAGGCGAGCCTGGTGCCTTCAACGTGCCTTTTGGCTATATCAGGAGCCTTTCCATTTATTTGAGTCTTCTGGGGTAGAAAAGACTCGAAAGTGGCATTCAGCCAGAGTTGAAGTAGCCAGAAGGGACCAGCAAGCAGCAGGCTGGCTCTATTTTCGATTACTTTTAATTGAGCCGCTCCATTGCTTATCGACTCGTACAAGTTCACCAATATTAATTCGGCCAAATAGATGTTTTGGTCGTGATGAAGCTGAGTAGCGAGGGTGACCATCTTCTTCGTCACCTGCAGAGATTTCGTGCAGAACACGAAGCACGACAGCCAAAGGGATAGAAACGCGATGTGCTCCACATCAGTCACCGCAGCCGTTGATTTGTCGTGGTAATGACTGGTGTAAGTGGTGTAGGTAGGTTTGGTAGCAGAAAAACTAATCTGGTCTTCAGACATTTCCTCTGGGTCGAAGTAGTCCCCAGTTGGTCGAAGACCAGCAATTGCGTCCACATTGAAGAGAGTGGGCGTAACCATTCCACAAGGCAAGTGGAAGGTATAGTGAGTGTAGTCCCAAAACAGCAATGAAGCTACCAGCATGTCGGGACAATAGTTAAGACCAGTTTTGGACAACATGACCAGGTCATAAATGCACATGCCTTTCCAAATCGAAGCCTGACACTCCTCCATCCTGTTGAGCCAAGCGGTATATTCTGGTGTAAGGCTAGGGCTAGATCGAAAAGCCCTAACCCCCCTGTTAAAAAACCGAAGATCTATTTTCTATTTCGCAGGATCTTCAGTATCATATTTCGCCTTCTTTGAGCACCCAATGGGTTTGAGTGCCTCATGCGCGGGGAAGAAACCCTCAATTTTTGTAGGGTCGGTAATGCACGTTGAAAGAGGGCCTGACATGGCAAAAACCTGGTTGGAATACCCAACGGGAATCAGCAGTTGGGAGCCATAGGTTTTGCGCTCATCATCACCCATGGGTTCAGGAACCCTTCGCATTCCCATAGAATTAACTACCGGAGAAGTTGAGAAGGTTTCTGGTTGAGCAGTCTTGGAGAGAATGCTAGCTCTTGGGGCATTGGGAGCACGAGTACATGAAGCCATTTTTGGTTTAAATGAGGGTGAATGAAGAATAAAGATTACTGGGTTTGGAGAGGAAGAAGCAAAGGGCTGTTTGCAGAAAATTTCGTTCGATCGAAGGTTCGGATGCGAGAAAGCGTAAAGAGTCCAAATGAAGCACTTAGTGCTATTTATAGTGATTGGAAAATCACAGGGCTTAAGGTCATTTAATGCCACAGACGGAAGTGGGGCACGTGGCACACATTGGCGCTGTAGCCGTTCTGAAAAACGGAAACGTTGCAGCATGCTTCCTCGATTTCAGAGAATGGTCATAATGACAGCGTATGAAAGGCCATCGTGCGTGCGAAGTGCCTTACTGAAGTGACATCTTGGGAAAATTTGAAATGATAATTTTTTGAGATTGTTAGATGGTTGGTAGGAGACGAGAAGCACACAAACTAATTTGTGGCTGAGAGTGAAGGACAAGTGTCGAATGGAATATCAAAGAATGCCTCTTTCTTCTAAGTGTCGAAATAAGACATTCTTGGGGGGAAATTTGTTGGATCCTAAATTCGACACCCACGTTCTATTATCATATAGATCATTAATTATGAGTTAGAAGAGTTTCCTACACAAGAAGGCTTCGATCAGCTGATCACATCGAAGGCTTATCAAAGAATGACAAGATACTTAGAGAAATTTCTCTAAGTTGGAATCATGTTGTTTTCAACGTCGAAGGAGCAACCTTTCAACCAAGGTCCCTGATGCCCAAGATCGAACGGTTTTGAATTCCGAATTGTTGGAGGGAAAACGGTTCCCAGCAGTTACCAATCGCAACGTGGCGTGGAAGTAGGCATCGAGGGTTGTGAGCGTGCCATATGGTGTCACCTCGAAGCGATGTAACTACCCAGCGGTTACTTAGGATTTTTAGTATAAATACTAAGTGTTCACGTAGTTATTAAGGGTGTTCATCATTATATACAAGTCACTCATTTAAATTCAAGTACCCAGCGTGAGAGAAAGAATCATTGAGAATGTATGTGTGAAACACCATTTACCTTAATCGAAATCTTTTACATTCAAGCAATTTATCACTTTCACTTATTTATCTCAGTCGAAGTCATTTATTTAACAATCCTTTAATGCTTTTATTTACTTTATCAAGCTTTTCTCCATGCAATTTACTTAAAGTGTCTCTACCTTACTTGCGTTAATCACCATTAGGATTAGTCGAAACTCTCTATTTTAAAGCATTTAAACTCTCTAAAATCAGCCATGTCTTAGGCTCAATCTGATCGATCCTGTGAGTCACCAAATAAGTTACCTTTTGGAAGATCAGCGGTTGTTTACCATTTTTCACGGTAAACAGGTCTTCACCAAGGGGAACCAGCTTGAAGTCGCTATCTGAGATAGGCCGTGGGTGACTTGAGATCTCGTTGTGGCCAGCAGAGGAGTTTGAAACTTCGTCTTCGACCATAGGCTTCTTCCCCTTATTCCTTTGCTCAACCTTGTCCTCCATGGAGAAGCGATTGTCGAGGTCCATGGTGTTGACCCTTGGCAGTGGCCTGGATTCCTCGGAGCTAGAGGGCAACGTGGCTCGAGTGGTTGTTCGAGGTTGGGCGTTGATGGAGCTGAGGCCCTTCGCAGAAGCTTCGAAGCATCTCCTGGATACTTGGATGTCCCCGTGAAGAGTGGCGACTAAACCTTCGATCATGTAGTATTTCATCTTGAGATGAACGGTGGAGGGGACCACGATGAGCTCAGTGAGAGTGGGTCTCCTGAAGATGCATTGATAGGGGGATGGGCAGTCCACCACCAAGAATTAGGTCTTGATCGCTCTGGCCGTTATCCCCCTCCCAAAGGTGACAATAAGCTCCACGTACACCCATGGCTTCGTGCTGGCCCCGTTGAAACCTTGAAGATCAAATCCCACGTAAGGGGTTAGGTGGCTCTCGTTCAGCTGCAAAGTGTTGAACAATTGGGCGTAATAATGTCAACCGAACTTCCATGGTCGACCAAAATGCGACGCACGTCAAAGTTAGCCATCCGAGCTCTCACGAGTAGTGGGATGCTCGAATTCGGGGCTCCTCCCGATAACTCTTACTTGTAGAATGCGAGGGGTTGAGATCCTTCTCGAAACTTGTCGAGCATGGCTTCCATCTCAGAGTTGGCCTCAATGAGTTGGTCGAACCTTCTCTTCACTGATCTGATTGTATGCCTGTTGAACCCCCCACCGGAAATGGCCATGGTTGTGGGTAAGGATTCCCACGGATTGTGGGTGGAGAAGTACAGGGAGATGTCCTCCATGTCCGGAAAGTAGAAGTATTCCGGCCGTGAGATGCTCAAGGCGACCGGAATGGTGTCGAGGTCGGGAGATTTCTTCCCTTCTTCGACATTCTTTGTCTCTGGTGCTTCGTCATGGGCGGCCTCTTTTTTCTTATACTACTTGAGGTGCCCATCTCTGATTAATATTTTGATTGCATCCTTGAGATGGATGCAATCCTCTGTGTTATGGTCGTGACTCTTGTGGAACCTGCAGTACTTGTTCTTGTCGATTCTTGGCTTTGACGGTGTTTGTCGGGGGAAGCGCACCCCGGCTTGCTTGAACTCTGAATTATCATATTTAGAAAGAATACGCTCTCTTGAGGTTGTCAGGGGGGTGTAGTCGTGGAAACGACCAGCCAACCCCTTGTAGTCTTTAGGATCACGGGACCTGTCTCCCGTTTCCTCTCCCCTCAACGGGATGTCGAGGGTTCGTCATTCTTTGAGGGTCTGACACTCTCCCTGTGCTTGGATTCCCTGGCGCTGTTGGCTATCTCCTTCTCCTTGTACTGTATCTACGCCTGGGCCTTTAGGAGAAGGGAATCGAGCGTGGCTGGTGTTTTTATGCCTACAGCCTTGGCGAAGTCGCTACAGGGACGGAGCCCACGCTAGAGTAGGTATTTCTTCATGTTTTCTGTTGTCGCTACCTGGACCGCTTCTTTATTGAAACATTCAATATATGCCCGCAGAGATTCATATCTGCCCTGTATGATCGCTTCGAGTGAAGCTTCTGATTTATCGTGTCGGCGGGAGGTAGTGAAATGTCTTGAGAACATTCTTCCGAGTTGTTTCCACAAGGTGATGGATTTGTCAAACAAGCTTTTGTACCACACCATCACCCCCTTCCTGGGAGTGGTTGGGAAGAGTCTGCACTTGATGGCGCCCTTGACCCTTCTGTAGTCGAGGAGGGCATCGATGTTCTCGATGTGCTCGTTAGGGTCTGTAGTGTCGCCATAGGTCCCTAGAGTGGGAGGCTTCTCTACGCCGACAATAAGTGGAGCTTCGGTGATCTCCCTCGATAATGGTCTGTGGGGCTCGTCATCTTCACTATTGACGGGAGATGGAGAAGGAGAGTGGTAGTTTCTCCCCCGTCGATCGCCGCGGTCCCACCGAAGGGAGGGGCTCCTTCGCTTTTGCTTTGGCTCGGGAGAGGGCAATCGAGCGCGGTCGATCTTTCTGTTGTCCTTTCTCCTCTTGAACGAAGGGGAGTCTTGATCTCGGGTAAGAGGTGTGCGATTGCGTTTCTTGAAGAAAGAAACGTCGCGCCTTTCCTTTTTGGGTGGTGGACCACGCCTGGGTGGTGATGCACTGGGGGAACTTCGTCTTCGGGCTCTCCGGGGAGGAGATCTTGAACCCCTATTTTCCAAGGCCCATATCCTCTGATTTTTTTGAAGGATGAGGGCGTTGGTCTGATTTAGGGCAGTGAGTAGTGTTGCCATGTCCGGATCGGCGTTGACAGGGATAAGGACCGGTTGCGAGATTTCTGGGAGTTCCTCAGCAGGATTCTTGGAACGCCCTTCATCCAAGAGTTGATCGTTACCACGCCGAGCATCAGCGAAATCAGGGGACGCAATTTCTCCGTCACGGGGGCCCAGATTGTCCTCAAGGAGAGGGTGTTCCTGGCCTTCATCAGTCTTGCGAGCAGGGGAAATGATGGTCTTTTAGGACATGAATAAATCATTATAATCGGTCATGATATGAGAGATGGATCTTGAAAGAAGAGTTGCTTTGATCTTAGGTTCCGAGGGAAGAAAGATGGGGATAGCAGCTTCCCACAGACGGCGCCACTGATCTTGGGGTTGATCAGAACCTGGAGAGTGGCCGGAGGATGATCTTCAGTCGGGCAAAGGAGAGAGGGGGTTGTACCTGCAAGGTACTCCAACGATCAAGTAAGAATGGGAGCAAGGAGGTACTAGCAAAATATCAGGTAGTGAGTAGTGAATATGTGATACCTGGCCCTCACAGGTGTGAGGGTTTATATAATGTCCCTGGTGCGTGGCCATTGGTTCCTAATTTCACGCCTAGATATGCGGGTCTGGAAAATCAGGTAACTGTCAAGACTTGGTCAAACCGGACAGATGTGCACGTAACTAGCCGTTGGTCTCGGGGGAAGGCTGATTACGGCCATCCCCCTGATCGGTTCTTCGAGGCCCACACGACGTTGATGTCGGGCAGACTGAGGAGATGCTCGAATGGCATCTTGGGTTGGTGCTGGGCCAGAAGGGCAAGAGGGGAGACATTGTCCGACACGTGCGAGCCGCCTGAACAACAGCCAGCGGTTGACACTCATGAGTTTTTTTAGATTGAACCCAATCAAACTGTCGGGTCAGTCCATAACAAATATATATATATATATATATATATATATATATATATATATATATATATATATATATATATATATATATATATATATATATATATATATATATATATATATATATATATATATATATATATATATATATATATATATATATATATATATATATATATATATATATATATATATATATATATATATATATATATATATATAGAAGTCTCTTTTAAAACTTATAAAAAGGGAAGAGATTGTCATTTGAAACAAAACATCTAAACTAACAAACAAGAAACAACATCTTCTTTCAAATGTTCTTGCCTCCTTAATTGCTCACAAAATCTCCCCCCACAAACTTCTCTCTTTTTTCAACAATAACTTGTAAAATACCCCATAAGTAAAAAATTAAAATTACACTTAATAAAAAAAGTAAAATATAATAATTTGATTTTTTAAAATATTTTTTTAGAATAAATTTTATAAAAAGATGTAAAAACTGTTTTAATTGATTATTGGTTAATAAAAATAAGAGAGTAAATTAAATATAATTTTTATTTTATTTTATGTTTTAAAAAGTAAAAATTTATTTATAATATTAAAAAAATTAATTTTTTTTCTTTTATATTTTAGGTCGGAGGGAGTATATATTTTGAGCAGCCATTAGAATAGTGAAACATGGAACTGTAGTAGAAGTAGATGTTTCTTTGTATTACTATTGTTATTGACTTAATTAATGCAATAAGCTAAGCAGCATGTACATTAGAGAAAATGAAGTGACCAGTCCCAATCAGTCAACCGTAGTGGAATTTAACTAAAAGTCTATACTCTATTTTTTTTTCTCCAAAGAGCACCTACAATGGCTCATTATATTTTACACTAGAATAGGTTTCATTATTTACATATGTAGCTATCAAAATCAACTATCTATGTCCAAAAAGTGGAGACATTCATGAATCTCTAGTAGGTAGTAGATAACCAAATGTGGTAACCAACTTAACCATTAAGGTTTTATACATAGTACATGAATTTAAGTCAAACTCAACTTAACTTATTTTCTGCTATAAATGGAAAGACTTCCATTATGTATTGGAAGACTTTGAGTTTATGAAGAAAATTTAACAAGTGCGATGCATAGTGGAATTTGACTTTGAGCATTCAAATTTATTTTTTATTTATTTTTATTCATTATATTTCATTTTTATATTTAAATTCTATTTTATTAGTTTCTAACTTAACTCAAACTCAAGATATTAGTTTTAATGAGTTAGGTAGGATATGATAAATTTTATAATTAATTTATTATATTTTAATGTTTCATCAAATACTGAATTGAACTGTTTTTTTAATTGATTCGTCATAAAAGTTTTAACTAAGTTTTTTTGTTAACTTATTGTATTATAATATCTCATCAATCAAATAAAATATGATAGGATTATTCTGTTATGTCTTTTATCATGAATATTAAACGAGTCTCAAAAGTCATAAGCCGGGCTATAAATATCTACAAAATGGTTATATAATAGGATTCAATTTTTTTCACTGTTAATCCATATCAAAATAGGATGTTCGAACAAATTTATCTTAGTGAAATTAGAATTGATAAAATAGATTGTGTTCCGTTTTATTTTAAATCTATTAAAAAAGTTGAGTCAAATAAAATTAGATTTAAAAATCTAATCTACTCTACAAAATAATGTTATTAGACGGCAGATTTACTCACCTATTTTTTAGTTATTTATTTAATAAATTAAGACTTTTTAAATTTTCATTAAACTTTTCATATATTTTTTAAAATATTTTTTTAATAAATTTTACTTAAAAAATGTTGCATTCAAAAATAATAAATGTATAAAATAAAATCATTAACAATTGTTAATAAAACAGTTTTTTTTTAAAAAATGGAATGACTTTGGCGGGACACCCTGGTCCGTTACGTCTTTATCTCGCGGGGTTTTTTATTTTGACAGCACGGATTGAGTGGGTAGGAGGATCTAAAATCACAAGTCAATTTGCTATTTTTTGGCAGGTGAGTGGATCGGCCTGGTGGACCATTGTCTATTTTGACATCACTAAGTGAAATGGTAGATTTTTTTTGTTTTCACCACCCGTATCTGATCGACTGGATCGAATAATCTGGTTTGAGGATCAGTTCTAGCATCAAGTGACTTTAGTCTCCTCCTGATCGCAGTTGAGGAGGATTGAACCGTGTCCCTACCAAGTTCAGCAACAATCACCACTAAATCAACTAACGATTGACAATATCTTTAATATTCCAAAAGATATTATAAGATATATATTTATAATATTCTAAAAGATATTATAAGATATATTATAATATTATAAGATATTAATAATATATTTTATTCTAATAATTAATGAGATATTGTTCTAGACTGGCTCAATGACTAGAACTGGTCCAATTTGCTCCTACCTCCAATATGATCCATCAAGCGTTGGCTTAATAACTATGGCCCTGGGTCGGGCACATCTGATCGACTATCACGTGGAATTGTGAGACCAACAATGCTGAAATCATGCTCCTGCCCGTAACGACAGTTTTCTCTTTGATCTGTTTGCTATACGTCGAGCAGACAACTAGACTAGCGCTCATAACACGTTTTCCCGTCATCTCATCCCTGCTCGGAGCAACGGCTTGTTACGGGAACGGCTGCCTGTTTTGACCAGGTTCTGAAAGTTACCTATTTTCACAGAACCTAATATCTAGGCCCAAAAATAGAGACCAATGGCTATGCATCGGGGGCATTATATAAACCCTCACACTTGTAAGGACCAGGTATCAAATATTCACTCATAAAATTCTAATCTCTTTCTTGTATCTTTCTGCACTCTTTCTCACTAGATCGTCGGAGTGCCTTGTTGGTACACTCTCCTGCTCAAGGCACTGGCGTACATCCAGTACGAAGAAAGGGAGATAGCTAACCACGCGATGTGTAACACCCCGATTTAATCAGGATTATTTTATTGAAAATAAAATAGATGATATGATGTGCTTATATATGTTGATGATCTTATGATCCATTTTGATGAAATTGTTGAAAGGTTAGAAGTAGTGATAATTGAAGAAGTTAGGGGTGTATGGCTAAAAGAGTAGGACATGGGGTGAATGAAGAATATTAGCAATAATAATAATAATATTATTATTATTATTATTATTATTATTATTATTATTATTATTATTATCATCATTATAAGAGGTAAATAGTATTTTTATAATATTAATAATTAAATAATTAAAAAAAATAAGAAAGGCAAGGTGGGAATATTGATTTAGGAGTCCAATTTAAGTTATTAGAAAATAAGAAGTGAGAACACGAGGAATAAAGGTTATTATTTCCAATTGATCGTAGAAGTGAGAGGCAGAAGAGAAGAGGAAAAACCTAGGGTTGAAGGGAAGACTCCATTAGAGCAGGGAATAGAACTCAAAACCTACGGTAAGAGTGAGGTTCTAACTCTATAAGGGTTTGTATGATGATGGGTTATGGTAGAGTTAGGTTGAGTAATCATTTAATCATTCTTTGTGTGAAATTGGTGTGTATGTGATTTGTATATGTGATGAGGTGAGATGTTGAATTGATGTGTGTAAACCCTTGATTTTGAAGATGTAAAGTAATCTCATTGATGATTATTATGTGTGCCTATTTAGTATGGTGAATTGCTGCTATTTCATGTGAAAATTTGGTGTTTTGGGGTTTTGAAAAGATGGGGATCGTAACCTATAAATTGCAGATTTTTGGAAAAATAGCAGTGGTAACTGGTTACCACTATAAGGCAACCGGTTATCGCGTGTAAAAATCAGATTTTTGGGAAAAATTGTGAAGGGTAACCATAAGTGGGTAACCAGGTACCCAAAGCCTTTACAGAATGGATGTTTTCTGGAAAAAGTAGTAACCGATCACCGCTAGAGGGAAACCGGTTACCGCATGCAATTTTTGAAAAAACTGAGTTACTGTTTTAGCAGTAACCGATTACCACTGGAGGGTAACCGGTTACCACTGAGACAGAATGGCCAATTTTCTGAAAAACTTTGAAAAATCATAACTTTTACCTCGGGTGTCTGTTTGACGCACCGTTTGAACCGTTGGAAAGTTAAAAATATTTTCTATAATATGAAACTAATATTTATAACAGTGGTCACCATTGCGATGAATGTGTATGTTGGATGAGTTATAACACCAAATGTTGTGATAAGCTGTGTTTTTGTCGTACCCATGTGTGATACGGTGGCCAGAACCAGGACGTGTTTCCCTTTTTTAAGGAATTGCTGGTTTGCGTTTTGAGTTTGTGTTCGCAAAATGTCACGGTAAGTAAGAGTCGTCACCGTCTTTTATTTTATCCAACTATGAAAGAAAAAAAGCACAGAAAAATTCCTTTTTCGAGATATTTCTGAGTACGGGGGGTAGATTATAGAAAGGGAAGGTATTAGCACCCTTTCTATCCGTTGTTATCTACGGGATCTTAGGTACTTGCTCATCATTTTCAAAATTGTTTTCTTTGTGTTTGCGTGATTTGAAAAGCTTTTGTTTTGACTTCGATTTAACTCTTGCTTCTGTCTTCAAGAGTGTAATGAAGCGTTTTTGAAAACTTTGTTTGTAAAGGGGTGTAAGTGTAAAAAAAATGTTTTGTTTTTTGATTGAGCAAGTACTTAAGAACTAATCTACCTACTCGAAAAAAGAATTGTTCTATGTTCGTTTCCTTTAGACAGCGTTATCCCACTATTAGTGAGTAGGTAGCACCGTCGTTGGAGTTTGAGGGTCAATTCGAAAAGGGACGTACGGTCACTAAAGCAATGTTAGGACGTCTTAGTAGTAACCCTAATGTCTTAGATCAATTAATCCAAGGCAACAATATCCGAGGCAACCATTTCGAGGCAACTATGATCTTTGGACAAAAGGACGACCACTAAAGCACCATATACTCAATGACCGTTTACCGAAGGAAATCAAGTGGGAGTGTACCCTAGGAGTGCGCATGTGCGAGTGATTCAATTTCAGATTATTTATCTTTGCACATGTTTAGAGTTATCTAACTGTTTTAAAATTAGTCATACATTCTTGTCATGCATCCTATGTCATACATCTAACAGTTAAATATTTGCGGAATTTAAAGTGCGGAATTTAAACTAAGCTATTACAAGGCTTCGGGTATTTACATAACCAAAAACAAACCCTTTGAAAATAAAGCGATAAACGTAAATAAATGTCATAATTAAACTATTACAAACTGTGGGCAGTTACAATAATATGGATAAAAATAAAATAATAAAACGCGCGATGAAAGTTAGAAACGGGAAGAAATTAGGGTTTTGACCCTTCTATCCTAATTAAAAGAGAAAATGTTTTTGTTGTTTTAATATTTTTTTTTTAAGAAAAGAATTAGGTTTTAGAATTAAATATACAAAATTTATTAGTGATTAATAAAAAATAATTACATGACCTATTTTTGGTTTCTTTGTTATTTTAGGAAAAAATAAAATATAATTAAGTTAGTAATAAAACCTATTTATTCTAATTAATTTAATTATTTACAAAAAAGAAATCAAAGTTATCTAAATTAATCAAACCTAATTAAATTAATTAATTTTTTAATAGAAATAAACATCTTAAATTTAATTGGATAGAAAAATATTTTTTGTGATTTTTTAATAAAAAGAAAATTAATTTAATTTGTTAGTAAATTAAAATAAATAAGTTAAATAAAATGTAAAAAGAATATAGAAAAAGAAATGGGCTTGAGAATTATGGGGTGTGTGAATATCAATCTCGGCCCAATGATTGGAAGTCCACGTTGACTTCTGAGATCCAGCACATTGCCTTGACTGAGGTCCATCATGGTCATCATGTCATAGCCATCAGATCTGGCTTCTTGGATTCCTGAATGGTTGGATCTTTAGGGAGTATGATAGGCCTTGGATTTATATACACATGTGATTGCCTGAAATAAATTATGAAAAAATACAAATGTTGGAGGCAGGGGTCGAACCCCTGACCTCAAGCACTCTCACGCCTTAACACCAATCTGGCTACCACTGGGCCATCTGCTTCTGTTTGTACATGTAATGAATAATAATAATAATATATAAAAAAACAAGAATTAGTGGAGAATAAAAAAACGCGCGCCAGGTTTGAATAGGCCAATGGAACGGTGACAACTGGTCATCTTCTTCCTCTCTCCGTGGGTAAAAGTCTCAGACTTTTACCTACGGAAGTTCGTCCGTAGCTACAAGCAGAGCTCGTTCCAAAATCTTCTATGGGCCATATAAATGACACCTAACGCCATGGTTGGATTCGTCTCATCATTCTGAACATGAGGGTACCCTTCATCAAGGCTATTTTTCCCTGTAAACAAAAACCCTAATTCGAAGCTAGAAACCCTAACAATGGCACATTCCAATACAGGCTATATAAATGAAATTAAACAACACAGAAAGCTTGCAAATGTTCTATAGATCAAGAATATGTGATTAATTCATCCTAACAATGCCTAAATCATGCTATTCGAATTCAAGAAATATTGGGTATCGTGACTGACTTACAGTGCAATACAGGGCTCGAAAATGCTTGGTTTTGATTGCTTTGGCTTGTTGAGAGTCCCAGGAAGCAAATGGAATGGTCAAGAAGTCTTGAATTAGCCTGGAACAATGAAATAGATCTTGCACTTTTTCTTGATTTTTTCAAATGTTGCTATGCTTGCTGCGCCTGCCTCTCACCTTGTTTTTGATCTGCATTGCTTCTATATGTATTGAGGAGTGAATTAGGTTTGAAAACTTGGCATCAATCTTCCTCCATCAATGAATTTTGATTTGATTCACCTTTAAGATCTTTCCAAACATGGCCTAAATCCAATCTTTTTGTGCACACATGCCTTTACACGAGTTTGAATACTTGCTAGCTGTATAATAAAACCTGAAACAAGCATAAAATCTTTTGTTTTCAATATTTTTGATTTTATATGATTTGTTTTGATTTAAATTGAATTAATTCAAATAAAAATCAAAATAAATAATAAAAACATGATAAGGACAAGTGGCAAGGGCTAGAGCTCGTGGACTATGTTGCCAACTCAAAACAAGTGGAAAAGATTGGGCCCATTTGGCAAAATTTGAAGTTTTAGGCATAGTTGACTTTTGGCAATTTTGCAAAAAAGGTCAACTTCACCAATGCATAATTTCCTCAATTTTGACTCTTTAGAGGTGTTCTTGGACTTTTTAGAAAGCTTGAGATGTCCTATAATCAACCCTTTTGGTCTCATATCAATTTGATATTCCATGCTCAAGTATGAAGCTTTGACAAAAAAGGTGTTTTTGTTGACTTTTCAAAATGACCTATAATGTCCAAATTCATAACTTCTTGTGAGTGCATTTTGAACTTGGGAGATGAAGATGGATTGTAGGGAATTGAATCCTATTCAAAATGAGCTTTGTATTGGTCATTTCTCATAAAGAATGAGAAAGTTATGCTTGGTCAAAGTTGAGTTGACTTTTCCTACAAAACCCTAATTTAGCAACTTTTGAGTCTTGATGAATTATGAGCAATCCTTGACGAATCATGATCAAACCTTGATCAAATGATGAAATAACCTTCAAAATGAGAATGTTGACTAAAAATCTTGAAGTTTGACTGTATGTGGGCCACAGTTGACTTTTGCCCTAGCACTGTCAATTTTCAGGCCTTTGAGCAATTGACTGAGCAAACTTCCTCTGCAAGGCTTAAAACTTGACATGGATGATCTTGAGAACATATTAGGACATTGGTGAGAATTTAGGATCACTTGGACTCAAGTATCTTGATGCAACATGAAACCCTAATTTTAGGTAGACTGCCTTAGGAGAGAGCTTGTCTGGCCAACCCTTGGACTACCTTGAGCAACTTGAGGATCTTTCTTGAAATGTTTTGAGAAATATGGGAGGGCAAATTTTGGGGTACAACACCATGATGTGAAAAGAATTTATAGGTGATGTTGCGGTACTAAGAAGGTGATGTTGGCCTGAAAGTCGGCTTGATGTTGATGGTATGCTTGGGATTGCATAATTATGGTTGTAGCATGTCGCATTTCATGCATCGTTGAGGGCTTATGCCCTGGCATGTGTTGCCAACTTGTTGAGGGCTTATGCTCTGGTATGTATTGGCAATTGTTAAGGGCTTATGCCCTGGTCTATATGGAAATTTGTTGGGAGAGGGCTTATGCCCTGATGGTACCACATGCATCTGCATTAGAGTCAGTTGCATTTCATTCGTGGAATTGTTGAATTATGGACTTGTTGGAGTGGTATAACTAATAATTGTCGAACTTGAAATCTTGCATGATTTACATGTTGTTTACTTCTAATTATATAACCTATTATATTGTTATGATATCCCACCTCTTCTGTTTGAATGTTGCCTCCACGTAGATAACATGCAGATAACCAGGAGTGGTGCGAAATTGCAGAGTCCAGAAGAGGTAGCTCTTCTTATTTTGAGTGGTGTCATTGCTCTGATACGTAACACCGGAGGATGAACGCTTGATTGTTTTATTTTAGTTGATGTTTTCTTTGAGGAATTTTGGGAGTGTTGTAGACTCTATTTTTAATTGATTAATTTGTTGATTTTATGACGAGTTGAAGATTTTGGAATAATTATGAAATTCTTTCTGTTGCATTAATAAAGTTGAAATTTGAAAACTTTGTTGAAATGTAGTCGGTTCACCCGAAATGTGTGTTATTTATCTTTTTTATCTTAATTGAGAAAACTTTAAAATGATTGAACGATGTGACATCCTATTTTGGAGTTTTATTTTACTTTGATTTTTATTAAAATTAACATTGGGGAATAGGGTGTTACACGATAGACTCGCAGCATGGGGAGAATGCGAAAGTCACAAAGAACGATGAGCCCTCGATATCCCGTCGAGGGGGAGAAAAATGAAGGGAAGCCAAGTCTTGGGATTCCATAAACTATAAGGGACTATCTAGTCATTTCACGACTACATCCCCCTCACTGCTTCATGCGAGCATATCCTTACTGACTGCGCCAACGCAAAATTCAAAATCAACGGAGTCCGTTTTCCCCGACAAATAGCATCCAAGCCAGGGGCAGATAAAAGCAAGTACTGCAAATTCCACAAAAGTCATGGGCACATGATGGAAGACTGCATCCATATTAAAGATGCCATCGAGATCCTCATCCGGGATGGACATCTCAAATACAATAAGAAGAAAGATACTCCCCGGGAAGATGCTCCCGAATCAAAGAAGGTCGAGGAAGAAAATCCCTCCCCCGACAAAGCTCTCATGCTTGTCACCATGAGCATCACCAGACCAGAGGATTTATGCTTCCTCGGCATGGAGGTAGTCCCCCTGTACTTTACGTTTCACAACCCTTGGGAATCCTTCCCATCAGCAATGGTCATCTCCGACGGGGGATTCAACAAGTGCACGGTGGGCTCAATAAAGAGGAGGTTCGAGCAACTGATAGAATCCAACTCTGGCATGAGCGCCACCCTCGAAAAATTCAGAGGAGGCTCCCACCCTCTCGAGTTCTATCGGGAAGAGCTGCTAGGAGGAGCTCCCAACTCCAACATCCCTTTGCTCGTTCGAGCGCACATGGCAAACTTTGACGTCAGGCGCATCCTGGTCGACCAAGGCAGCTCGGTGGATATAATGTACACCCAATTTTTCAACATTCTACAGATGAATGAGACCCATCTAACCCCATACGTGGGCTCGGATCTCTAGGGATTTAATGGTTTTGTCACAAAACCCTAGGGATATATCGATCATCACCTTCGGGGCGGGTGAAACATCCAGAGCCATCAAGACCCAATTTTTGGTAGTGGACTGCCCTCCACTCTACCAATGCATCTTTAGGAGACCCACTTTGATCGAGTTGATACTGGTGCCCTCCACCGTGCATCTGAAAATGAAGTACTACATCGTAGAAGTACTAGTCACCACCCTCCACGGGGATGTCCAGGCTGCAAGAAGGTGTTTCAAAGTAGCTGCCAAAGGTTTGAGCTCCATCAGCACTCAACCTAGGGCAGTCAGCAGGCCCACTTTCCCCATCAACTCCGAGGACTCGAAGCTGCTACCACACATCGACACGGTCGACCTGGACAACCACTTTAAAAAAGAGGATCTCAGAGAGCAGAAGAAGAAGAGGAAATAGCCCATGATGGACGCTGAAGTTCCCTCATTGTCAAAAAGCAGCGAGGATCCCACACACCCGATGCGGCTAATTATGAATGAGGAGTTCAAAATTATCCCCCTCGGAAGCGACCCCTCTAGAGGAGTTAGAATTAGCACCTATCTCCCTGACATAGCGAAGATAAAGCTCAAACCATGCCTGAAGGAGAATGCAGACTTGCTCGCTTGGAGCACAACAAAGATGTCCAGCTTAGATCCTGAGATAGCTTTTCATCATCTAACAATAGATCATACCCTTAAGGTAGTTGCTCAGCATAGGCGCGAGTAGTCTCTGGGGAAAAAAGAGGTTTTCGAGCAGGCTGTAAAAGACCTCATAGAGGAAAATTTTATATGTGAAGCCCAGTACACAACCTGGCTCTCTAATGTGGTCCTCGTTAAAAAATCTAATGGAAAATGGCGCATGTGTGTTGATTATACCGATCTTAATAGGGCTTGCCCTAAAGACGCTTATCTTTTACCCAACATAAATCAATTGGTAGACAATTCTGCAGGTTTCAAATTACTCTCATTCATGGATGCGTACTATGGCTACAACCATATCCCTATGGATAAAATGACCAAAAAGTATACGGCCTTCATGACTGAATCAGGCAACTATTACTATAATGTAATGCCCTTCGGCCTGAAGAACGCCGACACCACATATCAGTGAATGATGAACAATGTTTTTAGAGGAGAAATTGGGGACATGCTCGAAGTCTACGTGGACGACATGATTGTAAAATCCCATGAGGAAACCGATCACACACTCTACCTTAGAAAGGTGTTCGATCAGGCAAGAAGAGTCAAAATGTGATTCAATCCTGACAAGTGCACCTTCGAAGTACGAGCAGGAAAATTCCCTGGCTTCTACCTCACAAAATGGGGAATCAAAGGCAACCCCAAAAAATGTTGAGCATTCTCTGAACTCCCAATGCCTAACTCAAAAAATCAATCTAGGCCCTGAACGGGATGCTCACCTCGTTATCCCATTTTGTGGCAAAATCTGCCCAACACGCGCTGCCCTTTTTCAAGCTTCTCTGCAAAGAAGCCACTTTTGAGTGGACCGAGGAGTGCGAGTGCGCCCTCCTCCATCTTAAACGAGCATTATCTCAATGTTCGGACCTGTCGAGGCCAGATAAGGGAGAGACTATCTACCTCTATTTGGCCGTAGCTTCCGAGGCCATTAGAGTCACTCTCACTCGGGAAACCCCTGAAGGGAGGAAGCCCATCTACTTCATAAGTAAAGCCCTACAAGACCCTGATGTAAGATACCAACAGATAAAAAAAGTGACCCTTGCAGTCAATAATACAGCTAGAAGGCTGAGATACTACTTCCTAGCATACAACACCGTAGTCCGAATCGACCAACCAGTAAAGAAATTATTTGGTTTCCCCAACATGGAGGGAAGGATGCTTAAATGGTCACTAGAACTCTCTGAGTTCGATATAAAATATGAGAGCAGAAAATCCTTTAAAGTGAAAGTATTGGTCGACTTTATAGCAAAGATGACCTCTCCAGCCTCCACAAGTGGTACACACAAGTGGACCATATTCGTGGACGAAGCTTCCAGCTCCACCAGAAGCGGGGCAGGGATCATCTTGGAAAACAAGAAAGAGATATTGTTCGAAGTATCACTGGTGCTATCTTTCCCAACCTCAAACAACCAGGCAGAATATGAAGCTCTCCTCGTAGGACTCTGCCTGGCCAAAGACTTGGAGGCCGAGGAAGTGAAGATATTCACAGACTCCCAACTCATTGCCTCTCAAGTACGAGGAGAATACCAGGTCAAAAATGACCAACTCTGGGAATATTGTACTCTAGTCCAAGAGAAAAATGAATAAATTCAACTCTACGGAGGTACAACATGTTCCCCCCGAGCACAATTTCCAAGCAGATGACTTGTCAAAGTTGGCCAACACGAAGAAGAAAGGAGGGGAAAAAACGGTAATACAAGAAATGCTTCCTCGATCGAGCATCAAAAAACCCTCCTAAGTTTTAGGCGTGCTCACCATCATCGACAACAACTGATGGATGACCCTAGTATACAATTAACTCACAAAGGGGGAGCTACCAACCGATCAGAAGGAAGCCAACATAGTCAAATAGAGAGTCTGCTCCTACATTCTAGTCGAAGGGAATTTACATAGAAGAGGATTCTCCATCCATCTCCTCAAATGCATCGACAAAAGCAAAGTCGCCCACATCCTACATGAGATCTACAATGGAATAAACGCCCAACACATGGGCGTAAAGTCCCTCTCCAGGAAAGCATTGCGAGCAGGATACTACTAACCCACCATACAACATGACGCTAGGGAGCATGTGAAAAAGTATGAAAAATGCCAAATTCACGGGGATATGCACTTAGCACCTCTAAACAAGCTCAAAACCCTTTCATCCCTATGGCCCTTAGCTTGGTGTGGCATGGATCTCCTTGGACCATTTATGGTCAGAACCAACTAAAACAAATACTTGATAGTAGTCGTCGACTACTTCACCAAGTGGATAGAGGCAGAAGCGTTAGCCAGAATCACGGTGCAAAACATCCTCCGTTTCTAAAAGAAACATCCTCGCCAGATTCGGTATGCCACAAGCCATTGTCACCGATAACGGAACACAATTCACGGACAAGAAATTCCAAGAATTCTCTACAAAGTTAGGCAACGTCCAGTACTTTGCCTCCGTCGAACATCCTCAAACTAACGGGCATGCTGAGGCTACGAACTGGGTAATCATACGAGGTCTCAAACGAATACTAGACGAAACTAATAAGATATGGGTCGAAGAGTTACACACCGTACTCTGGGGCTACCGAACAACATCTCACTCATCAACCAGGGAGACCCCTTTCTGACTAGTGTACAGAACTGAGGCTATCATCCCTGTCGAAATCAGAGAACCCTCAAGAGGGACTGAAGCGCCCCTCGACATAGAAATGAATGAAAAGGCCTACAGGAGGAGCTCGACCTTGTCGAGGAAGTCCGGACTAGGGCAGTCTTACGAGAGCCTTCCCTCATAAGATACGATGCCAGAGTCATACGGTGAGAGTTTGAAGTCGGTAGCCTGGTCCTTAAGAGAAATCACAAAGTATATCGCGAGGGAAAGCTAGCCGCGAACTAGGAAGGCCCATACCACGTCCATGCAAAAATAGGGATCGAGGCCTACTACTTAGAAAACTTAAATGGGGAACAACTCGCTCGAACATGGAACACCGAAAAACTTAAACAAGATTATAGTTAAGGAAATAAAACAGTCGGCATAATCCATTGAAACGACGAGCACATCAGTCTCGACCATACGTGCATGCCCAGGTACAAGCATAGCACTCCAAATTAAACGAAAAGGTAAGTCTCCACTCTTTTTGAGGAGCAGATTCTTGGCCCAACATGGAAAACTTAAACGAGCTCCATTGTTGTTGTACCACAATAGAAGAACACCCAGCTCGTGATGGGAAGTTCACTCCGCTGAACTCGGGCCCTAAATGAGATCCGAGTTACGACCCTTGCCTGGTATTAACCCTAGTCGTTCGAACAATTCCCCTCACTAGCAAACCATAATGATTAACGAGCAAAACCCCCTTAAAAACTCTTAAGCAAAACAGTCTCAAGAAGATGGGCATACAAACATGCTATCATAACGAACAATAAATCATGCACAAGAAAAGTTAAAAACACTTAAACAATGCAGATTAAAACAGAATGACCACCACGATCAGAAATTTTAAAATACGACCACAAGGGCCGCAATTGTACAAAGCATTACATAAGAGAGGCCCAAGTCCCCCATTCAAGTAAGTGAACTTGTGGCCATGAGGGCTACGATTGTATGAAACTTACATAAAAATGGGAAAATCCCCAGGAAAATAAATTACGATAATATGGCATGCAGGCCGAAACAAAAAGAGCAACAACAAACTGATCAAACACTGGGCTAAAGTCCCTCCTCATTTGCATCAACCTCGGGAGCAGGCTCCACGTAAGAAAGCTCCTCGACCAGAACATCCCCATCGATCTGAAGGAACTCAGGAATTAATATCTTACCATCTAACACATAGTAATGAAGCCTCATTCCAACCGTGTTGAACTCGATATCAGGATTCAAAATCCAGAGTTGTGTCACCGCATTATCAAAACTCCCATCAGTGTTGGCCAGACCATCATCCACGGCCAGTTGGAGACGGGAAACCAAGTCGGTGGGTATTCAGACCTCTGACCTCTTCCAGATCATCCTCGACGGGATTCTATTTGGCCCTCAGAGACGCCATCAACTCCTCAGAAGCTCTCTTCTCGAGCATAAGGGTATCGCACTCCTCGGTCACCTTTGCTAAGCTCTCAACCGCTGCCCTTCAGACAGCCTTCCCACTAGAGCGTTCCTTCTCAAAATTCTCCAACTTGGCCTATAATTTTCTCATCTCAAACTCCTGAGAAGTACCTCCCTCGATATACGCAACACCCATATCCAAGACCCTCATGACGACACCAACATCTCAAGCCAATGTCGGCCTCTTGCTCAGACGATCCAACTCCTTGAAGAAGGAATTGTTATGCCAACAAGGAGGAAGATCGAACCACTTGTTATCCTTTTCGCCCGTCAGATCAACCGTTCCCTCTAGGCGTTTCCTTTTGAAACTCGAAGACACCTGCTCGAGAGAGAGAGCCACGGTCTCTAGACCAATTAACGATGTGTCTGAACCCGACTATAGAGTTGTCTCCGCATCACCTGGCGAGGGTCTGACATACTTTTGCACCTTCTTCACCTTCATGATAGCTGCTTTAGCCATGCGCTCGGCATCAGGATTCATTTTTTCTGGAAGAAACAATAAATTGAGTTCAACATACATGAATGATAAGCCATGCATACAAATTTAATTGAAATACAAGATAACTACCTAGGTATGCAACTGGATCCTCGCTCTAGAGGATCTCCTTAAATCCTATCAAGCCAGGCTCATAAACCAATTTTTTGTTGTAATACGGTGGGAGAACTGACTTGGGTGTTTTGCGTTTTATTAAAAATGTTGTGGATAGCAAGAGCCGCCACCGACTTTTCTTTTATCCAATAAAGGAAAGGGTGAAAAGAACAAGAAAGATCTTTTCAGAATTTTCATGAGTTCGGGGGGGGGGGGGGGGGGGGGGAGGTTATGAAAAGGGAAGGTGTTAGCACCCTTTTCATCCGTATTTATCTACGGGCTCTTAATTTCTAGCTCACTTCTTGAAATGCCTTTGTGTTTGTGTGTGTGTTTGAAAATATTTTGAAAATGCCTAAGTACGACAATTTTTTATAATGATTCTCGTATCATTGAGAATGTATACAAAAATGTTTATTTTGAAAATATTTGTTGAAAAGGAGTGTTTGGAAAGATGTTTTGAAAATGCCAATGTAAGGCAATTTTGTAATTATTCTCGTATCGTTGAGAATGTATACAAAAATGTTTATTTTGAAAAGTGTTTTGAAAGTGTGAAGAGTAGAGATTGTTTTAGTTTGTGAGCAAGCAATTACGAGCGATCTACTTACTCAAAAAGTCTTTGTTCTTTTCCTCTTCCTTTAGATAATACTTTCATACCATTAGTTAGTAGGAAGCCCCATCATTGGATGTGAGGGACAGGTGTGGGTCATTGTACAGTCATAGAAGGCAACTTGTAAAATGCTTTAGGAATTGTCGTAATGGACTAAGATCGTTTACCGAAGGCAACATATAAGGGTCATCAAGGGACTACAATCTTTTAATCAAGGGTCTTTACTAAAGCATCCCACATTTGAGGGACATGACTGTTTATATCCGAGGCAACAAGTGAGGTTAACCATAGAGGTGCATGTGTGCAAAGTGTTTTGTTTTCATGTATTTTATCTTGAATTAGGGTTCTCTAATGCTTTCTTTTAGTCTTGTCATACAAACCCTAATGACTAACAATGATAAGGAAAGTGATAAATTGCGGAATTTAAATGTCCTTTGCTATTAAATGCTTTGAGAGTTGGGGGTACAAGTTTGTGAATGAGGGGAGGAAAGAAATAAAGCCCTAATTATCTATTACAATCCATAAGTAATTACATGACTATAATGATGAGAGAAATAAACGAAGGCGTGGAGATAGAAATATGTTTTTTAAGAAACCCTAAGTAAGTTCTAAGTATTTGAGAAAAATAATTTGTTATTTCTTTGTTTAGAAAATGTTTGCAATGTGAGGTAAAAGTTAGACCTAATTTTATCTATAATTTAATTATACAAAATAAAATAAGGTGTAGTAAAATTAGTCTATTTATATCTATGAAAATTAGATTAATTAACTAAAACCTAAAATAATCTAAGTATTTTAGAAAATATTTTGTATTTGTTTTTAGAAAAATAAAAGAAGTACATAAAACCTAATTTTAATGAAATCAAGATGAAAAAATAATTTTTATTTGTCAAAAATTAAATTAATTGGTTTAAAAGACTAAGTCTAATTTTTTATGATTTTTATTGTTTTGATTAAAAAATAAATGATTAAAAGGAAAATAATTAAAATAAAATAAAATAAAAAAGAAAATAAATTGGTTCAGTGTTGTAAAAGTAAAATGGGGGTTGAAAAGAAAAACAAAACGTTGGGGCCCAAATGAGCCTTTTTTGTTTGAATCAGAAATAAATAAATAAAAGAAAATGGGCCTGGTTGTTATGAGAAGTTTGGGGGGTGAGAAATAATAAAAAAAATACACGCCCAAAAATAGAAGTTCAGTGCCTGTAATGATCATGTGCGGCCATCTTTTGAGAGTGTATCATGGACTTGCTCATGTGTAGCGCTGGATTTGATGGTTGGCAGATCTGATGGTGTTGGTGAAGGATGCATGGTACACGCCTCAAGCTGGCATGTATTAAATCTGAAAGAACAAATTAAGTGAAAAACAAAAGGGTATTATTAGGGCTCGAACCCAGGTCCCTATAGATAAATGACTTAGCGCGCGCTTCTTTACCACTGGGGTGGCTGTTTCATCCGGTTACGAAACAGCCACCAATAAATATAATATGAACTCATTTTCAATTTCTGAATTTATCTTCTTTCTTGCATGCGTTTCACAGCAATGACAAAAACATTGTACAAATTTGCAAAATATTCATTTCTCAACCAAATTGAAAAATATAAACATCAAAGTTGTTCCAAATTTTACCACGAATTCAGCCATGTAAATAACTTAAACTATAAATCAAAGATAAGCATGAATTTTGTTTGGTACCAAATTAAAACCTAATTTTTATGAAACTTCAACTTCAAAATTCGCATCACTCGGACAAGATAAATTAAAACTAAAGGCATGGTTAGCTTCAGGGAAATGATGTCTACATTTTTTATTCACAAAGTAATCATTAATGATGCTTGTTATTGTACCCCAAAATTTTCCCTCTCATTTCACAAGGGATCATCCTGGATCCCAGGTTTGCTTCTATCAAGTTTCCAAGCCTTGAACTGCAAAGTTTCCAAGAAAATCACTCACAAGGGAAAAATGGTCATTTGCACAATGAGAAGTCTAACCTTGACTTTTAGATCAACATCAAATCTCAAAAATCATATTTCATCAAGACATGTTGGAATATGAAGACTGTTTCATCATGAAATTTAAAAGTCAAATTTTGCTTTGGAGAGGTCAAATTCTAAGTACTTAGAAATTTTTCTAAGTGTTTAAGAATTATGGCAATATCAGAAACTTCTGACCAGATTATCACCATAACGCTCAGCAAATTCTGGATATTCTCAAGACAGAGTTTGGTCAGAACTTCTGGGCAAGCCATCCACAAAAGCTTCAGTCAGAGTTTGCCAAGGTAAATCAAAAAAGATTAAGAAGCGTGCTGCAAGCTTTCTAGAAAGTCTGAAAGCTCCTTCAGGGCATGCTGGAGTCAGAAGATAAGAGGATCAGAAGATGAGATGCTAGCCTGAAGCAGAACTTCTAATCCAGAGTCAAGCAAGGAAGCATAGTTTCACATGGCAGGATTTCTGATCGTCATTTAATGCTCACAACCACTTGTGAGTTGTTATCTAAAGGATTTCCCCCACGTGTACCCCTACTGTCTTGGGAAGACAAACTCCTGTGAAAAAGTATGCTAGACACATGCGCTGCTTCTACTTTCCTTAATTCACGCTGCCAAATCCAGCTTAGGCGCTATTAACCATCCAACTTGATGCATTGAACCACACTTGTTTAAGCTTACTTCAAGAGTAAGTCAGCATCTGGCATATGATGTAGGTGCCACTTGACCGCCCCAAACTGCAAAACCTTTGCCTATAAATAGAACAACTTTGGCCATTGAAAAGAGGTCAGAAAAATTTGAGAGAAAGGTGTGAAATTTGAGAAAGAAAATCCTTGAACCCCTGCAAAAATTCCAAGAATCCAAAAAGATTACAAACACAAAAATACAAAACCTTAGCATTTGATTCTTGCATTAAAGCTCCATTTTTCTCAAAGTCGTTTCTTGAACAAAACCACCCATACAGTTCCTAATACATATTCAAAAGCCATCCAAAATTCTGTAATCAAACAGTAACACATTCTCCACCAATATCCATTTAAAAGGATCAGAACTTTATCCCTTGGTTGTTCCAGAATCTTCTAATCATTTACAATCCAAGCTGAAAGTTTCCAACCTGCTGAAAACGTGAGGAAGTTGTTCAGAACACCACAAGTGGTCAGAATCAGATTCCAGCTCCCATAATATTTCCCAGCTGCAAGGTAAGTTCCTACTGACTCTCATTATATTATTTAAGCATTGTCAGATTTTTGCATATTTAACACAATGTAGATATTATGATTCTGATGGTGTACATATTATGAGATTTCATGCATCTGTCTGCCTAAATAGATGGAATTCCAGTTCAGAGTTTTCATAAATAAATTAGGACTAATAATTAGGATTAACAAATTCATGTTGCTTCTGATTTGTGTTTCTGATATTTCTTGAAACTTGTCATAACTGTCATGTATGCAACTTCTATTCTGTTAAAGAAATGACTAAGCTGCAGATGTTCTGACTGGTATGGAGAGAGGCAAAGTTCTGACAGTTGCATTAGAACTTCTGAAAAACTTCTGAATTCTCAGAAGATCCAGAACTTCTGAACTTCCATATTTTTACTAACATGTTTCTGTTTGTACAACACGTCAGAGTCAGAACTTCTGACCTCTTCTATTCTCATGCATTTGTGCTGATTTTGGTTTTCTTTCTCTTTTATTATTTTTGCCATCATATTTATTTTTCATTAATCAAAAATACCAAACTATTTCATATTCACATATTATATTTTATTTTCTTTTAACATGAAAAGACAAAAAAATATTTTCTTAAACAAAACTTATTTCTTTTCTTAAATAAATAAGCATTTTATATTTCCTGTACATTCTTATCTATTCGAATATGGTTGTAATAGTAACTTAGAATTTCAATTTGCAACCTCCATCCCCCTAAATATTGTAATAGTGTAGGACTTTACATTTCCGCACTGTTATTGCTTTCAATATATGCTAGTAATTAGGGTGTGCATGACAAGATATGAAAATTGACAAATAAATCACCCTAATCAGGACAAAATTATGCATGCAATCAAATACACTTGCACACGAGCACCCCTAGGGTGATTCCACTTGTTGCCTTACGAAAATGGCCATGTTATGCATGTGGGATGTCTTAGCACAAACGATCGAAATACAAGATCATAGTCCCTCGATGACGCTATAAATGTTGCCTTTCAAAATGATCTTTGTCCCTAAAAGAAAAGTGTTAAGTCATCTCACAACATTGCTATCATGGTCATACGATGACCCAATGCCCGTCCCTTCATATCCATCGACGGGGCTTCTTACCAAAACAATGGTAAGATAGCAACGTCTAAAGGAGGATGAAAAGAACATCTAAGACCTTCTGAGTAGGTAGATTACTTTTAGTTGCTTTCTCAATTTCAAAACAAACATCCTTGCTATTTTAAAAAACAATCACATACACTTTCAAAACACTTCCCAAACGTGAAATATTTTCAAAAGCTCAACACTTTGTATACGTTCTTACGAACGAGAACTATTACAAAGTTTGCCTAAACGATGACACCTTTTCAAAATACATTCAAAAACCACACAAAGCACATTTTTCAAAGAAAAGCAAGTGATCTAGCAAGTAACTAAGAGCCCATGGAAAACCATGGATGAAAAGGGTGCTAATACCTTCCCTTTTCATAATCTACCCCCGAACTCAAGAAAATATCTCGAAAGGTCTTTCCTGTGCTTTTTCACATTTCCTTATTGGATAAAAGAAAAGTCGGTGGCGACTCTTGCTCAACCGCAACATTTGCGATAAAACGCAAAACAATCAAGTCAGCTCTCCCACCGTATCACAGAATTGGCGACTCTCCTGGGGATTTAGTTAAAAGTGGGGTTACCTTAAGGTTAGATCACATTTACTGGCTTACACTTGTTTGATTTGTTGCTTTACATTTTGGTTCCTTGTTTGGGTTTGTTATTAAATCCTACACCCGGATTTGGGGACACCTTTTAGGTAAGTAGCAAAAAGCTGTGAGGGAACTGTGTGGGGTATACCGACACGGTTGAAGCAGTAGTTACGTTGATGTGGCACTTTGGTTGGTACCGGTAATCCTTGAGTAGTCAAGGAGAGTACGAGGCCGCCGCGTGGTATCGTGAAGCATCAACTGACCATAGAACCTTACTTGACCAACTTGGCCATTAGGACGTAGTGATATGACCGGCTTTGGTGCAGTTCGAAGTTGGTCGATACTCGATACTACACTCATTGAGATTTGGCTCCCGAGATTTGTTTGGTGGCAAGTCAGTTGTCAATTGAAACGAAGTTTGTGAGAAAGATCAGTGATATTGAGATCCCTTAGAACCCGGTTACTATTAACTAGGACAGGTTGAGCCAACTAAACTTCAAGAGGGTACTTACCTATGAAACTCCATACAAGCTTAAACCTAAGGACTTGTTTGCTCTATATATATACTTGTACATAAAATCATAAACATCATAAGCATCATAAAAATCACTAACCATTTCAAGGATTTTTGGATTTATCTTTGTTCTGTTTTGTAGGACATGGATTCCACTCGTAGGAACACTATCTAAGTCAGTCTCGTGAGGATACCTCCACAACTCAAGGATTTAGTATCAAGGGTCCCTGAAGATTCTCCATTCACCAAAAGACATGGTCGACTCCTTAGTTTGGTTACCTCATGTATTGAAGAAGATATGGTAAAGGTGCTTATCCAATTCTTCGACCCTTTGCATCATTGCTTCACTTTTCCTGATTTCCAACTTGTGCCCACTTTGGAAGAATTTTCTCAACTCATGGGGATACCTATTCTTGATCAGTTACCTTTCAAAGGTATTGAAAGAGACCCTAAACCTGAGGAAATTGCTCGAGCTCTACATTTGCAACCATCTGACATAGTAGCAAATTGGGTAACAAGGAGTGGTATCAAAGGGTTCCTAGCAAATGTTTTGTTGGAAAAGGCTCAAGAGTGTTGGAATACTTTGGATCTACAAGCCTTTAAGGAAATTTTGGCTCTTCTAGTCTATGGGTTGGTACTATTTCCCAATTCTGACCAACTTATAAATATAAATGCGATCAAAGTTTTCATATCTCGTAATCCGGTGCCTACATTGCTTGGAGACATCTTGCATTCTCTTCACTCTCGCACTTTGAAGAAAATAGGGACTTTCATGTGTTGCACACCCATTCTGGCTAGGTGGTTTCTTTTGAACCTACCTCGACCCATGGTGAGGAATGAACAAGGTATGAGGTGGTCTAAAAGATTGATGTCACATTCACATGCTAATATCCGTTGGTATTATCGCTCTTTGGAAGACATTACCATCATTGATCACTGTGGGGAATTCCCTAATGTCCCTCTACTTGGCATTAGGGGAGGCATTACTTACAACCCGTGTTTAGCTTTGCGACAATTTGGATACTCTAGAAGAGATGGTCCTCATGAGGTACTCATCCAAGGAATTGCATTTGACTACAAAAGTGATACCCAAGGTTACCGTCAAAGATTTATACGAGCTTGGGGTATGGTTAACAAAATTGATAGCAAGACGTTGGGACACAAGAATTCCATTCCTTTGGAACCTTATCTTAAATGGGTGTGGGCTCGCGCTCAAAGTCTTAAGATTCCTTATGAAGCTGTCTTACCTGTTATCATGGAGCCAATAGTTGAGGGAGACGTTCCACATACTATCCTCTATCCTGATATGCCTACTTCTCTTGAAGATTTGAAAAATGCTTGGATTCAGTTAAGAGGAGAGCGAGACACCTTTGAAGCTAAGTTCTATGAGGGCGAGAAGAAAATATTAGAGCTTACAAGGGAGCTTCATGAAGAAAGGAGTTTAAACACCTACATTGCGCCAAAGAGGATGCGCATAACTTTTTTATCTTAGGAGTTTACTTTATGCTTATTGTTGTAAGCCCAAAAGGCGTGTTTGTATTCAAATCAGAACTCTTTAATGCAAGTTAACATTTGTTCACTCTTTGTCTATACAAATTTAAATCCTTTAAATCCTTGAAATCATTTGCATATACATATTCATGCATCATATCATAAGTAAGCATTTCATAAACAGGTTTCCTCATCCTTCTATTGTTTATTTCAGTAAGAATGGATCTCGAACAGACAGTGAAGGACTTGCAAGCTCAGAACATTCAGTTCCAAGCCACCTTGATGACCTTGGCCAAAGGACATCAAGAGCTAATGACATCATTGACAACTAAAAAGAAGAAAAAGAAGGCCCTCATCAACATGGGGAAGAGATTCAAAGAACCAAGTACAAGTAGTCGAAAACTCATCTGAGGAGGATGAGAACCAAGCAGAAGAGGCAAGAAGCACCCGTGCTGAGGGTGTGATTGATCAAGCTTCTGAAGATGAGGATCACTTTGATGAACAATACCCGCCTGCTGGTGAGGAAAAGTACAAAGAATTGGAGGATAGGCTAAAGGCAGTTGAAATTCAAGTTGTGCCTGGCTTGGATTTTAGTGATTTGGGCCTAGTTCCTGGGGTCGTCATTCCTTATAAGTTCAAGGCACCAGTCTTCGCCAAGTATGATGGGGTATCCTGCCCCAAACTACATGTAAGAGCTTATGTGCGCAAAATACAACCACACATTACTGACAGAAAACTGTGGATTCACTTTTTCCAAGAGAGTCTAGTTGGAACTCAGCTAGAGTGGTTTTATCAATTAGAAGGTTCCCACATCCATACGTGGGAGGATTTGGCCACTGCCTTCTATCACCAGTATCAATACAACACCGACTTGGCACCAACGAGAGTTCAACTTCAGAATATGACCATGGGAAGTAATTAAGGATTTAAAGTATATGCCCATAAGTGGAGGGACCTGGTCAGTAGGGTCCAGCCACCTTTGACCGCAAGAGAGCTAGTTGATATGTTTATGGGTACGTTAACTGGTCCATTCTTCAACCTGTTAAGCAGTATTAGAAGCGGAAAAATTCCTATGGCATCTGGTTCCACATCCAACTCCGTCAGAAGGCCCGTCACTGGGAAAAAGGAAACAAATGTTGTGTATGGGGCAAGAGCCCGTACCAAGAAGGACCATGATTCATCTGTAAACATTGTGTTAATTTCCAACCCTCAACCTACTCAAAGGAAACCCTCCAATAATCAGAGACCTGAAGTTCCCCGACGATAATTTACAAGAATAAGCATGTCATTATCACAAGCCTTACAACATCTGCTAAATGCCAATTTGGTGACTCTGTGCAAACCACCATCCAACCCTGATGTTTCCTCACCTAATTACAAACCGAATGCGAAATGCGCATACCATTCCAACAGCCCCGACCATGAGACCGATCAGTGTTGGGCCTTGAAAAACAAAATTCAAGATTTGATAGATAACAAGACAATTGAGTTTGATCCACCCGCTACTCCAAACGTGATAACCGCGCCAATGCCAAAACATGACAAAGGGGTTAATGGCATTGATGAAGTTACTGTATCACCTCTGTCGAAGACTTAACAACTCCCTTGACCATTGTGAAAGCTAATTTGCTAAAAGCAAGTGTGTTTCCTGGATGTTCCAAAAATTGTGCCTGTTGTTATCAACGAGAAAATGGATGCGAGCTACTGAAGAAAGGTGTGCAACACTAGATAAATAGCCATGAGATTCTATTCGAAAAGATTCCCACCATCAAAAATTCAGTCGGCAATGCTGAAGATTTGGCCATCATAACAATTTCAAACAAACCTCTCAGGATCTCATCCAAAGGTCCTATCAGGATTTCGAACGAACCAATCATTGCTCCTCTCATGATCACTACTGTCGGACCTGTTCCATACACCTCTGATAAAGCAGTACCATGTAATCACGGAGCCGAGGTTTATTACCATGGGGTAAAACAAGATTTTTGGATTGATAATAATGAAGCCAGTGTTATTAATATTACTGGTTCTAGTAACGTCACAAGAACAAGAAGGGTCTTTTCTCCTGTTATCTCACCACCAACCACTACCATAGTTCCAGTCCACATAACCAATGACAATTCTGGTGCCAGTACCAAAGGGAAAGGGAAAGAAGGTGAGCCTTCTAGGAAAGAGGCACCTGCTAAAAAGTTTGTCATGTAAGAACCATCCACTCAAGAGATGGAAGAGATTCTGAAGATCATCAAGAAAAGCGACTTCAAAATAGTAGAGCAGTTGGGGCAAACCCCTTCTAAAATATCAATGTTGTCCTTATTGCTATGTTCTGACGTCCATGCATAAGCTTTGATTAAGTTTTTGAAAAAGGCTCATGTGCCTCAAGAAACCACAACCGACCAATTTGAGAACTGCGTAGCAAGTCTCACAGCTGACAACGGTCTGGGGTTCTCCGACGCAGATTTGACTCCCATGGGAAAAAATCACAATAAAACCATGCACGTTTCTGTTGAATGTAAGGGGACCACTCTGGCACATGTTTTGGTTGACACAGGCTCATCTCTGAATGTATTACCCAAAGGCGCTTTAGATCGGCTAGACTGTGAAGGTTTAGTTCTGAAGCCAAGCGATATTGTCGTGAGGGCATTTGATGGGTCGCAAAGGATGGTTCATGGAGAGGTGGATCTCCCAATTAAGGTTGGTTCACAGATTTTCAACTCCACATTCTATGTAGTGGACATACGGCCTGTGTATTCTTGCTTGCTTGGGCACCCATGGATCTATGGATCAGGTGCGGTCACTTCTACTCTCCACCAGAAGTTAAAATATCTAGTTCAAGGGAAGGTTGTCACTGTTTGCGGCGAGGAAGAATTTATGGTAAGCCATCTCAATTCTTTCAAGTACGTAGAAATGGATGGAGAATTCATAGAAACTCCTTGCCAGACATTTGAAGTTGTGGCCGCCACCAATGTAACACCCCTTCTAATAAACCCCGAATTGAACGATATAATTAAAATCAGAGAAAATAAAATTTGCACGGAAGGAGTGTCACAACATCAATTCACATATTCAAGAAAAACGGACATGACATATTCGTCACTTTAATCATTTAATCACATAATACATACATGGCATATACTTTCTTTTTCGTGCAAACGCAACAGAATCATAATAACTTCATCTCTAAAGGAGGAATCAAAATATAAAATTCAAGGCATTAAGCCATACGATTCATACACCAAACATATTATCAAGTCATAATATACATACATCAACATATTATCAAAACAATGGATTATATACAAGTATAATCCATATACAAAATATACGAGTTCGAATGCGGATACCTAACCCCCAAGTGTTACAACCAGAGCATCAAATCGATAAACCAAAATAAAACGGATTACAATCCAAATGCAT
The DNA here is from genome assembly GCA_948472305.1 of Vicia faba. Taxonomy (NCBI): domain Eukaryota; kingdom Viridiplantae; phylum Streptophyta; class Magnoliopsida; order Fabales; family Fabaceae; genus Vicia; species Vicia faba. The sequence continues at coordinate 1,432,648,484 of OX451741.1, read as the reverse complement.
CTGCTAAGCTAGTGCCTCGCACTACCGTCTTCGGTACCTGAACAATGCCGTAGCAAGCATTTTCCAACAGAAGGGTAAGAATTCCAACAAACATAAGGTATGTAATTTAAAGCAAATGAAAGGCATTAAATAAAGGAATCTTACTCTTTTTCCAACTCTTGCATAAACCACATAATATATTCATTTGATCCAATTCCCATATTCAACAACTCAAGAAATCAAACACAATCAATTTCATTTACCAATTAGCACATAATGCATAATATTCAACAAAACATCAGCTTAACAAAGTGTGTATGTGCGACTCGACTCAACGACACGACTCATGCATGTGGTACCAATCGTCTATTATCCTTCGGATTTACCGATTGTCTATCCCTCAGACGGATAATCACAAAGCACATTCCCTAAGCTTTCAAACCCCCACTCTGAATTTGGGACGAGCCACTAACCTCCACGAGACTAACGAACATCGCTTCTTGACACGACTTATGATGCGGTGTGCAATTCAAAAACAACAATTATACAAATGAAGACATCCCTCTATCTCAATTACAAGTTTTGTACCCCAAAATTTGCCCTCGCAATTTTCTCAAGAAATCTCAGCTTCAGGCGTTTCCTGATTTTTCAAACTGACTCAAGAATCGGACAAACGGACTTTTCTCGTCAGTCAAACAAAAATTAGGGTTTTACTGGTTTTCATGGCTCTAGAACAGTTCACAAGTTGGCTTAGGGTTTTGGTTGATTTTGGCTCAATTTTGGTCAGGCGAACGTTATTTGGCATTTAATCAGGAATTAAGGGTTTTATGGGCATATTCTCAGAAAGATTAAAATTCCACAGCACTTTGCAAGTTACTCCGAGATTCGGGTCAAATTCGCATTGTTTTTAATTTAATCAGTAAGAGGAGGCAGTTGGTTTGAATTCACCAGTCAAAGGATATGCGCAGTTTGGAATTACAGTGTTTGTTGAAAATCAGTGAAAAGAGAGAACGCGCCTGATCAGTGTTTTGATTAACTATTGATTCGCTTTGAAGATACCAGGTTTAATTGATCAATGTGCTAAAGTATTGTTTATTTAAATTATTTATTATTCTAAATTAAGTGATTGAAATTTATTTTTTCAATTATTTTAATTCAAAGAGTTTTAAATAAATAAATAAACAATAAAGAAAGAGGAAATAGAATTGGTTGGATAATAAAGACTTTTATTGATATTTGAATTATTTGTACAATTATTGTTTATAATTTAATTACAAACAATGGTTTACATTAATTTAAATATTAAATAAAAAGAAAACTATCCTATTTTTTCTAATTCTTCAGTCTTCATTTAGTACCCCTCCATCCATTTTTATCTGCAAAAGAAGAAAAGTCAGTGACTGATAATTAATTAAAGACAGATAAAATTGCAATCATCATTAAGGGCCACTGATTGGGATCAGTTAACCCTCTCTGCAAATCACGGGATTTCTCCCGGTTCACAAAGAGGGAAAAATTTTATTCATTTAATCATGAATGCAAAATGTCAAATGCATAAGTTCAAAATGTCAAACTGCATAGTTCAAGTTCAACCAAACTGAAGAAATTCAATTTCCTGCTTTATGTCAAAAAGGCCAAGTTACAACTTTCTATCAAAATCCAAAAAAAGTACAGTTTGCTGTCAAAAATGCCAAAGTCTACTCAAAGCTGTCATAAAGAGGATTTGGCAAAGATATGGAAGGTTCACAAAATACAAAAGCTGTCAAAGAAGAGATAAAGAATGCAGAGGAAAGCATGATATGCAAGCAAACTCTTTTATCATCATTTCCCATCAGTAGCCACTTTCAGAATTAAGTACAAAAAGCATAATATTATAATGCAACTGTACTAGAAGAGAGAGAGAGATAAAGTAAGCAGATGCAGGTTTTCAGGTTTAGGCAGGCAGAGATAGGAAAAAGATATAACAAGAAGAACAACACAGTTCAAAGGGAGAACTTTCACCAAAACACAAAGGAAAAACCTACAAACTGATAAACCTGTAAGCAAAGGAAAAACCTACAAACTGATAAACCTGTAAGCATAGAAAAACCTACAAACTGATAAACCTGTAAGCATAGAAAACCTGCTAAGTCTCAAACCTGAAGCATAGAAAACCTGCTCAAGTTCATAAACAACCTGCTGAAGCAAACTAAAACCTAAAGCCCAACCTCAAACCTGCTGAACCACTACAAACACATAACCTCAAAACCTGAAACCAAAATGCTAATGGCCTGTACCATAAAACATCAAACACCTCCAAACTCAAACTAGTTTCTCAGCCATTAAACCTGCTGAACCTAAACCAACAAGACCAACCTGTCACAAACACATAAACTGAAGCATAAACAAATCAATGTCAAAACTGAACCAAACATCAAGCATAAACCAGTAAACCCTCATCCTGTCAATAACAAATCCAGCAATGACCAACATAACCTAAAAGCATTCAACCTGCTAGGCCTCCAGCCTGAAACCTCACAAACCCTTACCTACTGTCAACACAGAAACAAGTTCAAGGCACAAACCCTGTCAAAACCCTCAAGCCCCTCAGTGAAAAAAGATCATTGAGCAAAAGTATCCAACTCATAACCAACAGAAGCATCTCAACAGGAAAATCAATAGGCAACAAACATTTTCAAAAAAAGGTAACATCAAAGCATACTATATTCCAAACCCACGAGTCCCTCAGAAGGATATCATCATAGGGTGGAAAAGAGTCAACATAAGCATATTCAAAGGCAACTCAAGCCCTCAGAACCCTAAGTTCTTCATTGGGCCAGCAAGCAGAACAATACAGGCATCTCAAAGCGACAACTCAAAGCATACAGAAGGAGGAGAAGAAAGAAATGTTCCAACAGGCAAGTTCAAGGCAACTAAACCCTAGGCCTCAGAAGCTCTTCATCATAGGCAAACACGTATAAGGCAACCAGCAGTTCAAAGGCAAAGAGAAGAGGTAAAGAAGTGAATCTTTTTAAAAGAGGGTTTTTCAGTGCAACTCATCATTAAACCCAATAAACAAAAGAAATATACAAAGATACCAGGGTCTCAAAGCAAGCTAGCGTCTTCACCGTCCCTCCATCGTCAAAGGCCCTCCAAACGCCTCCTAATCACCTCCTCCAACGAAGGTAACTCGTTCTATCTTTCTCTTCGTCCCTCGAACAAAAAAAGAACGAATAATCAGAATCCGTGACATAAAGCTAAACATGCAAGACAAATTATTGAAACCCTAAAGACCAAAGAGATAAAAAACGAAATTTAAACCTTGAATGAATCGTCACGCGCTTAACCTTGGAGAGAAGGTGTTGATGGCGTTGGTGGCCTGAGCGAGTGAGACTCAGGAGCATTTGGGCATGAGAAAGACGAACAAAGAAGACGAAGAAGAAAAGTATGAACGGCGCGCCTCACAAACCCTAACGCTTTGTCCCCAATCGAAACGAAAACAAAACCCTAAAACTGATCATTCAGTTATGGGCCTAATGCATTCCTAAAACACCTAAAGCCCAAGCATTTTAATACACCTCCCCCTCTTTGAGCCCATTGCCAACCTATTCCAAACCTTTTATTTATCATCATATTAACATAAATCCTTTTTTTACTTAAAAACATTTTTTTCATACAATCTATTTGTTTTCTAACTTAGCATATTCTTTACAATATTACATTAATACTAAAACATATTAAAACACTTTTTATCTAAAATATCTAATTTAAATTTTATTTGTACATAAATAATAAAATACTTTTTTTTATCATATAATTAAAATTGAAAATACTTTTCTATTCTTTTAATTAAGATACATTTTTATACATAATATGATTAAATTAAAAACATTTTCTTTTCACTTACTTTTGTACATAACAATATAAAATTACACTTCTTCTTTTTAATATACATAATTCAATTCTTGACATTTAATACTTTTTGTATATAATAATAAAGATACATTTTATACCCAATATAGTTAAATTGAAAACATTTTCTTTTCATTAAAACATTCTTTTCATACATATCAAAATACAAAATTACAAGACCAATTAATTAAATAGACGTTTAATTTTTCTTTAGGTCAAAACAAATACCCTAATACGCATTAAATTCACATTCCGCACATGTAAATAATCGCATACGCATATACTTGTACACTTACAATACATTTCACATTATACACTTACACAATACAAATACATTTACATTACTCCTATACACATTTGTTTATCTTATTGATATTCGTCATTTACATTTGATCGCAAATTCGATTTGGTTGTAACTTATTGGATACTATAAGTCTCATCCCCATTCGTAAATTTGTACCCCCACTCCCGGATACTATTTTGTAATAGCGTAGATTTTACATTTTTTGCAATTTACCGCTTTCAATTATACCATGGTTAGACCTAGGGTTTGCATGTACATAAAATCAAATGCTAGATAACCTAATACAAGACAAATACATAGAATCAATACACAATCACACTTGCACCCTCTAGGGTAATCCCACATGTTGCCTCCCAAAATGGGCCATGCTTGCACGTCGAGTATCTTTGGCAAAACAAATTCAAATGATCATAAGTCCCTCAAAATGTTGCCTAAACAAATGATCAAGTCCTTCAAAGCAAATTGCCAAAGACACTTGGCATCATTGTATTCATGGTCCATACGATGACCCGCGCCCGTCCCGAACAAACTTCCTAAACGCAAGATTGTCCACCAAATTCAATGGTGGAACAAAATTGTTAAGAAGGGTTAAAACATAACAAAAACCTTTGAGTACAATAGGGTAGATAAAACTCTTAGTTACTTGAGATTGACTTGCAAAAACACTTGCCTTCTTTTCAAAAACCACCAATCCACAACACTTTCAAAAACATTTGAAACATCTTTTCGAAAAGATCCACACTTTTGTAAAACACTCAAACACGAGTCAAATACATTGGTCGCCTAAGACAAGGCATCTCTTCAAAAACATTTTTCAAAACACACACACACACACACACACACACCATTTTCAAGCAATCGAAAATCAAGGCAAGTGATCTAAAAAACCAAGTAACTAAGAGCCCATGGATAACCATGGATGAAAAGGGTGCTAATACCTTCCCTTTTCATAATCTACCCCCCGAACCCAAGAAAACATCTCAAAAGGTTTTTGCTGTGCTTTTCTAACCTTTACTTTAGGATAAAATAAAAAGTCGGTGGCGACTCTTGCTCAACCGAAACATTTGCGAAAACAAACGCAAAAACTCAAGTCAGTTCTCCCACCGTATCACAGAACTGGCGACTCTGCTGGGGATTACTACTCAAAGTGGGGTTACCTTAGGGTTTAGATCACCTATTGTTTTCAATTGATTGCTTTGTTTGCTTTTACATTTGTGGGCTTTGTATCGGAGTTTCATAGATCCTAACCCGGATCTGGGGGAAACCTTTTTAGGTAGCATAATCTGCGAGGGACCTGTCCGGGGTATACCGACATGGGTGAAGCAGTGGCTACGTTGGTGTGGCGCTTTGGTCTGTACCGATATCCCTCGTGTTGAAACGGGGAGAATATGGGTCTTCCAAGGAGTCATTAAGCACCAACCAACCTTAGAACCCTAAATTAACCCAACTTGGCCAATAGAACAGTAGCAGTATGCTACACTCATTGAGGCTAAACTCTCGCGATGGTTCCGGCCGCGAGAAAAGGTTGCGATGCTGGAGTTATGACCGATTGAGGGTAGCCAATGATTTGAGATCCTCTAGAACCCGGTTACTTTTAATAGAACAGGTTTTAACCAACGAACTGAAAGAGGGTAGTACCTGAACCTCATGCAAGCCTAAACCTAAGGACTTGTTTGCTTTGTGTGAATATGTTTGCCTGTATATACACTCACTTGCTTGTGCATACATGTACATAACATCATGACATCATACCATATCATTTTCAATAACCATTTCAAGGATCTCGAGGGTTCTTTTGATGCAGGGTTACATTGAACCAGACGTCTACTAAGGGGCAGGGGGTTTCTCCTCTAACCAATGCAATCAAAGATCAAGTGCAACAACTTGAATCAGTGGCTATGACCCACTCGACATGGTGAGCTTGATTCTCGTGGAAAGACATCCACCGATACAAAGTTCTCCAAACAAAGATCAAGTGCAACAACTTGAATCAGTGGCTATGACCCACTCGACATGGTGAGCTTGATTCTCGTGGAAAGACATCCACCGATACAAAGTTCTCCAAACAAAGTTCAAGTGCAACAACTTGAATCAGTGGCTATGACCCACTTGACATGGTGAGCGTGATTCTCATGGAAAGACGTCCGCCGGTGCAAAGTTCTCCAAATCCAAGAGCAGAGTTCAACCTCTAACATTTTCTTGTGTTTACCCCAAGAGATCCTTGAAAGCATGCATCCACATATCATGCATTGCATTTTGACAGTCTTTCCTTTTTCAGGTTTCCTTACTCTCCTGCTGTTTATTTCAGCAAGAGATGGCCCTAGAAAGGTCTGTCAAAGACATTCAAGACCAGACTGCTCAGCTGCAGGAGATGTTCCTGAACTTGTCTCTGGGGCAAGAAGAGATGAAAGCTCTCCTCACAAAGGGCTTGGAGAATTCCAACAATGCCAGGAGTGACCAGTTTGCGGAGCTGCAGTTTGATCTGACAACCTTGAGGACTCAAATGATGGGACAGTTGGTGGGCCAGATGGCTCTCATCCAAGACCTATCTCAAAGACAAGAGGAACTCAGAGTTCTGGTCCGCCGACTGCTTCCAAACAACCAACTGGGGCAAACATATGAGGTCGAAGAGAAAGTCACCGCTCAGCCTCCATCCACTCAAGAAGACAAGGGGAAAGCTCCTTTGCTAGCTTCAGGGTCACAAGCCCATCAACAACCTCGCCAGCGTCAACGGGGTAATCGGCGTAAGCAAGAAAAGTCAGGAAGACAGTTTACGGAGACTGAAATACCATCATTCTTTATACTGAAGCGTCTGTTGGAGGTCAACTTGCTTACTGTAAAGGACCCTCCTCAGAAGCTCAATACCTCCTCTCCTCACTATCATCCCGACGCATTCTGTGTTTACCACTCCTACAGCCCGGGACACGGCACCAACGACTGTTGGGCCTTGAAGAACAAGATTCAAGATCTGATCGACATTGGGGTGCTGGAATTCATGCCAGACGGCGAGATGAAGATCTTTCGTTAAAGGGTTCTCCACTTGAAGTGACGAAGCTCGAGCTGAAAGACTTTTGCTTCTTTTTGAATTTTCAAAGTTGTAATTTCTTTTGCTGTCAAACAATTATTTGTTGATGTTAAACTCTGTTTTCATTAATGCATTGCATATGTTTGTCTTGAATTCATCCATTCGTTTCACTACTCTTATGCTTTTCTTTATGATATTTGACTCTTGATAAAAAGATGTAAGCCTTTAGAGGAAGGATGACGAAACAATACCATGATCTTATACAGTATGCTTTTGAACAGACCTTGCTGATGATGTACAAGCGTTTCTTTCAATTCCCAAACACTGGAGTTATAAGGAAGTTAATCCCTAGTCAACCCCTTCGAGCCAAAGAAGTAGGAGTTTTCTGTTCTAAACAATCAAAACCCTTGATATCAACCCGGGGCAGGGTAGTTTCTCAATTAATTCAAAATAAAATGCGCATTAAAGTCGCAAACTCTCAGTTCGTAATACAACGAACGATGTCAAAAAAAAGAAGGGAAAGCATTCCTTTGGAATCAAAAGACAAGGGTGGTTCCCTATCACATAGACAGTCAATCTCTCAAAAGAGAAAAGCCCGCCAAGCCAAAACCTATAAAGGAGGCTTAAGAAAGTTGGGGCATCCCGCTGACAGTAATCCCAGAAAACGGTAACAGTCAGGCAAAAGTTAGGGATAACAAATCAAAATCAAAATAGTGAGGTCATTACAAAATCCTCAACAACATGAAAAGTGTTGAAAAAGAAAAAGGAGATGATGACTGTCTCCCAAAATTCAATTAGTGAACCATCGCCCAAAAGCCGTTCCAAACTCAAAACAGAGTATGACGCACAATTAACTGAGCTTAGGTGGAAGAACATCACGAAGAGCGGGTGGGTACAAATATACTTTGAGCCTTTATCCTTTGTTTCTTAAACCGTGAACCAAGCCACGTTACAACCCTTCGAAAGTCCTAATTGAAGCATGGGTTAGTTCGAAAGCATACTGTTACAAAAGGTATCCTGACTCCTGTAGGGCTTTGCTCTAAATCTTGTGTTGACTTGTCTTATGAAAAGTTTTCTGCTAAAAACGCATTTCTCAAAAACTTCGAGACAAACATAAACTTTGCATTATTTGAATATCACTGTCTGCATTTGACCTTTTTGTTTGACAGCGAAGAAATTCATACAGCGAATGTTCGGAGGAACGAAAACTCTCTCAGTAAGTCAAAATCACTTCAAGAGGATAACACTACCATCAAATCCCCTATCAACAAGGGGAATGGCATGTCACAATTCAATTAACCTGGGGCAGTCCAGTCAAGGTCCAACAGATCTTTCAAAGTTTAGTTAACCTGGGGCAGTCCAGTCAAGATTTCAAGAAATCTCTCAATACGCAGAGTAATCTGATTCAAGACTCCTTCTTCACCACTTGGGGCATTCAAATGTCAAAAGTGTTCAACAAATCAACTATTACATTTCCAGATTCGACTCCTGTATCCAGCCAGGGCATATCTGTCAACCATTTCCAGACTCGATTCCTGTATCTAGCCAGGGCACGTTTGAAGAGTTTGAAGATTCGATTCCTGTATCCAGCCAGGGCATGTTTATCAACTATCACATTTCCAGATTCGACTCCTGTATCCAGCCAGGGCATATCTGTCAACCATTTCCAAACTCGATTCCTGTATCTAGCCAGGGCACGTTTGAAGAGTTTGAAGATTCGATTCCTGTATCCAGCCAGGGCATGTCTATCAACTATCACAATTCCAGATTCGACTCCTGTATCCAGCCAGGGCATATCTGTTGACCACATTTCCAGACTCGATTCCTGTATCTAGCCAGGGCACGTCTGAAGAGTTTGAAGATTCGATTCCTGTATCCAGCCAGGGCATATCTATCAACTATTACAATTCCAGATTCGACTCCTGTATCCAGCCAGGGCATATCTGTTGACCATATTTCCAGACTCGATTCCTGTATCTAGCCAGGGCACGTCTGAAGAGTTTGAAGATTCGACTCCTGTATCCAGCCAGGGCATATCTGTTGACCACATTTCCAGACTCGATTCCTGTATCCAGCCAGGGCACGTCTGAAGAATTCCAGATCAACACCTGTAACAACCCAGGAAAACATCTGTGAACGACCGATTGTAGACCAACACCTGTAATAAGCCAGGAATTTATCTACATCACAACTTGGGGCATTCGAATGTCAAAAGTGTTAAAAAAAACCGATGCAGTTTTACACAAGCTCATCATCAGGAAACCCTACACCGGTTCCTCTTCAAGACGTCTGAAAACAGTTTACGGATTCTTCCCAACAACGGATGTTAATCTACCAACTCGTTCAGACTCTTCTCAACCGTTGAAAACAGTTTACTGACGCTTCCCAACAACGGACGCGGCTCTATTGCTGATTCAACTTCAAGACTTCTGAAAACAGTTTATGGATTCTTCCCAACAACAGATGTTAATCTATCAGCTTGTTCAGAAGCAACCTTTGAAATTAGTTTACGGACGCTTCCCAACAACGAATGCTGCTCTATTGCTTATTCAATCTCAAGATTTCTGAAAACAGTTCACGGGTTCTCCAAGTAATGGATGTTAACCTATCGCTTGTTCAGATTCTTCTGAAGCTAACTCCACTCAGAGTCAAGCTTCATTATCTCCAGCAAAGTCAAACTTCAAATTATCAATCCCTAGCGGAGCCAGACCATTGAGCCTTCTCCCCACAGAGTTTTGAGAGGGCAAATCTTGAGTTCCCCAGTGAAGTCGCCAGAGTTACTTCCCACCAAGCTGAAGATTCTCAATCTTACCTCCCCAGCATGAGTCTACTAGTTTGGAACTCCCCAGTAGAGGTCATCAGGAATTCTCTTCCCCAGCAGCAGCCAATGATTTATTTTCCCCGGCAGCAGTCAAGATGCTTTTATCTTCAGCCATCTCGGATTCATTTATCCTCAGCAAGATTAGCTCATCAGCTTACATGCGCAATCATCACATTCATGTCATAAACATTGATGTCACATACATTGCATCATAACATTGCATACGGCTAACCCTTTACTTTTCAGGTAAGAGCAGTCGACAGACACAGATCATCTCCCGAGATTCATCCAGAAATAGTTCAGATGTGACCCGGACACGGCGACGTTCTGATACTTATCCCGGATCCATTCAAACGCATCATCAGGAAACCCTACACCGTTTCCTCTTCAACTTCAAGACTTCTGAAAACAGTTTACAGATTCTTCCCTACAACGGATGTCAATCTACCAACTTGTTCAGACTCTTCTCAAAACAGTTTACAGATTCTTCCCTACAACGGATGTCAATCTACCAACTTGTTCAGACTCTTCTCAACTTTTGAAAACAGTTTACGGACGCTTCCCAACAACGGACGTTGCTCTATTGCTTATTCAATCCCAACTCCTGAAAATAGTTTACGGATTCTCCAGACATGGACGTCAATCTGTTGCTTATTCGGACCCCTAATTCAGAGATGTTCCAAAAACATGGATACCCTTCTGATACTTGCCCACTCACTTTTGACATACAGTCCAACATGTCCAAATGGCATCTATAAGCCCATCCTCCTACCAGCAGTCACCAGATGGCATCTCTAAGCCCATCCCCCGACAAAATTCTATCGCACCAGATGGCATCTTTAAGCCCATCACCAAATGGCATCTTTAAGCCCATTCACCTCCACCATCATATCGCCGAGTGCAAATTTTCTGGGCACTTTAGTGTCCAATCTTCTTTTACCTTCAAGTCGCGAAAGGCAAAATTGCCAATCTAACTCTTCAGGTCCAAGAAGATTGAACAGGGGTAACTGTTGTACCCCAAAATTTGCCCTCGCAATTTTCTCAAGAAATCTCAACTTCAGGCGTTTCCTGATTTTTTAAACTGACTCAAGAATCGGACAAACGGACTTTTCTCGTCAGTCAAACAAAAATTAGGGTTTTACTGGTTTTCATGGCTCTAGAACAGTTCACAAGTTGGCTTAGGGTTTTGGTTGATTTTGGCTCAATTTTGGTCAGGCGAACGTTATTTGGCATTTAATCAGGAATTAAGGGTTTTATGGGCATATTCTCAGAAAGATTAAAATTCCACAGCACTTTGCAAGTTACTCCGAGATTCGGGTCAAATTCGCATTGTTTTTAATTTAATCAGTAAGAGGAGGCAGTTGGTTTGAATTCACCAGTCAAAGGATATGCGCAGTTTGGAATTACAGTGTTTGTTGAAAATCAGTGAAAAGAGAGAACGCGCCTGATTAGTGTTTTGATTAACTATTGATTCGCTTTGAAGATACCAGGTTTAATTGATCAATGTGCTAAAGTATTGTTTATTTAAATTATTTATTATTCTAAATTAAGTGATTGAAATTTATTTTTTCAATTATTTTAATTCAAAGAGTTTTAAATAAATAAATAAACAATAAAGAAAGAGGAAATAGAATTGGTTGGATAATAAAGACTTTTATTGATATTTGAATTATTTGTACAATTATTGTTTATAATTTAATTACAAACAATGGTTTACATTAATTTAAATATTAAATAAAAAGAAAACTATCCTATTTTTTCTAATTCTTCAGTCTTCATTTAGTACCCCTCCATCCATTTTTATCTGCAAAAGAAGAAAAGTCAGTGACTGATAATTAATTAAAGACAGATAAAATTGCAATCATCATTAAGGGCCACTGATTGGGATCAGTTAACCCTCTCTGCAAATCACGGGATTTCTCCCGGTTCACAAAGAGGGAAGAATTTTATTCATTTAATCATGAATGCAAAATGTCAAATGCATAAGTTCAAAATGTCAAACTGCATAGTTCAAGTTCAACCAAACTGAAGAAATTCAATTTCCTGCTTTATGTCAAAAAGGCCAAGTTACAACTTTCTATCAAAATCCAAAAAAAGTACAGTTTGCTGTCAAAAATGCCAAAGTCTACTCAAAGCTGTCATAAAGAGGATTTGGCAAAGATATGGAAGGTTCACAAAATACAAAAGCTGTCAAAGAAGAGATAAAGAATGCAGAGGAAAGCATGATATGCAAGCAAACTCTTTTATCATCATTTCCCATCAGTAGCCACTTTCAGAATTAAGTACAAAAAGCATAATATTATAATGCAACTGTACTAGAAGAGAGAGAGATAAAGTAAGCAGATGCAGGTTTTCAGGTTTAGGCAGGCAGAGATAGGAAAAAGATATAACAAGAAGAACAACACAGTTCAAAGGGAGAACTTTCACCAAAACACAAAGGAAAAACCTACAAACTGATAAACCTGTAAGCAAAGGAAAAACCTACAAACTGATAAACCTGTAAGCATAGAAAAACCTACAAACTGATAAACCTGTAAGCATAGAAAACCTGCTAAGTCTCAAACCTGAAGCATAGAAAACCTGCTCAAGTTCATAAACAACCTGCTGAAGCAAACTAAAACCTAAAGCCCAACCTCAAACCTGCTGAACCACTACAAACACATAACCTCAAAACCTGAAACCAAAATGCTAATGGCCTGTACCATAAAACATCAAACACCTCCAAACTCAAACTAGTTTCTCAGCCATTAAACCTGCTGAACCTAAACCAACAAGACCAACCTGTCACAAACACATAAACTGAAGCATAAACAAATCAATGCCAAAACTGAACCAAACATCAAGCATAAACCAGTAAACCCTCATCCTGTCAATAACAAATCCAGCAATGACCAGCATAACCTAAAAGCATTCAACCTGCTAGGCCTCCAGCCTGAAACCTCACAAACCCTTACCTACTGTCAACACAGAAACAAGTTCAAGGCACAAACCCTGTCAAAACCCTCAAGCCCCTCAGTGAAAAAAGATCATTGAGCAAAAGTATCCAACTCATAACCAACAGAAGCATCTCAACAGGAAAATCAATAGGCAACAAACATTTTCAAAAAAAGGTAACATCAAAGCATACTATATTCCAAACCCACGAGTCCCTCAGAAGGATATCATCATAGGGTGGAAAAGAGGCAACATAAGCATATTCAAAGGCAACTCAAGCCCTCAGAACCCTAAGTTCTTCATTGGGCCAGCAAGCAGAACAATACAGACATCTCAAAGCGACAACTCAAAGCATACAGAAGGAGGAGAAGAAAGAAATGTTCCAACAGGCAAGTTCAAGGCAACTAAACCCTAGGCCTCAGAAGCTCTTCATCATAGGCAAACACGTATAAGGAAACCAGCAGTTCAAAGGCAAAGAGAAGAGGTAAAGAAGTGAATCTTTTTAAAAGAGGGTTTTTCAGTGCAACTCATCATTAAACCCAATAAACAAAAGAAATATACAAAGATACCAGGGTCTCAAAGCAAGCTAGCGTCTTCACCGTCCCTCCATCGTCAAAGGCCCTCCAAACGCCTCCTAATCACCTCCTCCAACGAAGGTAACTCGTTCTATCTTTCTCTTCGTCCCTCGAACAAAAAAAGAACGAATAATCAGAATCCGTGACATAAAGCTAAACATGCAAGACAAATTATTGAAACCCTAAAAACCAAAGAGATAAAAAACGAAATTTAAACCTTGAATGAATCGTCACGCGCTTAACCTTGGAGAGAAGGTGTTGATGGCGTTGGTGGCCTGAGCGAGTGAGACTCAGGAGCATTTGGGCATGAGAAAGACGAACAAAGAAGACGAAGAAGAAAAGTATGAACGGCGCGCCTCATAAACCCTAACGCTTTGTCCCCAATCGAAACGAAAACAAAACCCTAAAACTGATCGTTCAGTTATGGGCCTAATGCATTCCTAAAACACCTAAAGCCCAAGCATTTTAATACACCCCCCCCCCCCCCTCTTTGAGCCCATTGCCAACCTATTCCAAACCTTTTATTTATCATCATATTAACATAAATCCTTTTTTTACTTAAAAACATTTTTTTCATACAATCTATTTGTTTTCTAACTTAGCATATTCTTTACAATATTACATTAATACTAAAACATATTAAAACACTTTTTATCTAAAATATCTAATTTAAATTTTATTTGTACATAAATAATAAAATACTTTTTTTTATCATATAATTAAAATTGAAAATACTTTTCTATTCTTTTAATTAAGATACATTTTTATACATAATATGATTAAATTAAAAACATTTTCTTTTCACTTACTTTTGTACATAACAATATAAAATTACACTTCTTCTTTTTAATATACATAATTCAATTCTTGACATTTAATACTTTTTGTATATAATAATAAAGATACATTTTATACCCAATATAGTTAAATTGAAAACATTTTCTTTTCATTAAAACATTCTTTTCATACATATCAAAATACAAAATTACAAGACCAATTAATTAAATAGACGTTTAATTTTTCTTTAGGTCAAAACAAATACCCTAATACGCATTAAATTCACATTCCGCACATGTAAATAATCACATACGCATATACTTGTACACTTACAATACATTTCACATTATACACTTACACAATACAAATACATTTACATTACTCCTATACACATTTGTTTATCTTATTGATATTCATCATTTACATTTGATCGCAAATTCGATTTGGTTGTAACTTATTGGATACTATAAGTCTCATCCCCATTCGTAAATTTGTACCCCCACTCCCGGATACTATTTTGTAATAGCGTAGATTTTACATTTTTCGCAATTTACCGCTTTCAATTATACCATGGTTAGACCTAGGGTTTACATGTACATAAAATCAAACGCTAGATAACCTAATACAAGACAAATACATAAAATCAATACACAATCACACTTGCACCCTCTAGGGTAATCCCACATGTTGCCTCCCAAAATGGGCCATGCTTGCACGTCGAGTATCTTTGGCAAAACAAATTCAAATGATCATAAGTCCCTCAAAATGTTGCCTAAACAAATGATCAAGTCCTTCAAAGCAAATTGCCAAAGACACTTGGCATCATTGTATTCATGGTCCATACGATGACCCACGCCCGTCCCGAACAAACTTCCTAAACGCAAGATTGTCCACCAAATTCAATGGTGGAACAAAATTGTTAAGAAGGGTTAAAACATAACAAAAACCTTTGAGTACAATAGGGTAGATAAAACTCTTAGTTACTTGAGATTGACTTGCAAAAACACTTGCCTTCTTTTCAAAAACCACCAATCCACAACACTTTCAAACAAACTCTCAAAAACATTTGAAACATCTTTTCGAAAAGATCCACACTTTTGTAAAACACTCAAACACGAGTCAAATACATTGGTCGCCTAAGACAAGGCATCTCTTCAAAAACATTTTTCAAAACACACACACACACACACACACCATTTTCAAGCAATCGAAAATCAAGGCAAGTGATCTAAAAAACCAAGTAACTAAGAGCCCATGGATAACCATGGATGAAAAGGGTGCTAATACCTTCCCTTTTCATAATCTACCCCCCGAACCCAAGAAAACATCTCAAAAGGTTTTTGCTGTGCTTTTCTAACCTTTCCTTTAGGATAAAATAAAAAGTCGGTGGCGACTCTTGCTCAACCGAAACATTTGCGAAAACAAACACAAAAACTCAAGTCAGTTCTCCCACCGTATCACAACAAGCATACATCACCATAATTCAACCCTATGAATTAATCTCACAACATTGCACAACAAACATCATTTATTTCATTTCAACAATTATCACACAACTACAAAATATTTATAAACCAAACACATCATTTCCGGAATCGGAAATTAACCAAATATCTCGAAAATACAACACACCTACAATTTAATTAATCTCCGGTCGAACTCAAAATATTAAGTTTTACCCATTAATCGTAACCGGTTATATTAATTAATCACACAACAACATAATATTTATAAACCGAACATGTTATTTCCGGAATCGATATTGCACAACACATTTCCAATACACCACACGTCTATAATTTAATTCATCTCTGATCGAATCCAAAATATCAAGTTTTATCGATAAATCGTAACCGATTATATAATTAATCACACTGTTAATTATAATATATATTAATATATTAACTAAACTATTTTACTTTTATATATATATATATATATATATATATATATATATATATATATATATATATATATATATATATATATATATATATATATATATATATATATATATATATATATATATATATATATATATATATATATATATATATATATATATATAAAATGAAAATTAATATTTTATTAAACTAATTTAATATAATTAAATAAATATTATAATAACATTCTCCATTTTTCCTTTACCATTTTCCGGTTTCAAAAAAATAACTCCACCATAATTACCTACGCATTTAACTTAGTTACCCCGTTAAATTTCATTAATTTTCGGATAACTAATTTTACCGTCTAAACCGGCTAATTCGAAACAAACATGATTCCGATCGGTCTCCGAAAATGTCGCAATCTCAAAAAATGACTCAATCTTAATTACCTATGCGTTTAACTTAGTTACCCAATCAAATTTCGTTAATTTCCGGATAACTAATTTTATCGTCTAAACCAGAAAAAAACGAAATCAAATGCAATAAAAACATACTAGATGTTTAGAGGAAGTCTAACCCTTACCAATTAGTCTCCGGAACGAGCTTTTCGGTTGATTCCGACAACTTTTCGGTTAATTTATCTTATTTAATTAAACTAACTTAATAAAATTAAATAAATACTAATATAATTCAATTATCACCAATTAATTAATTAACACACACTAAAATACAATATTATCATATAAAAATAATCATTTTCCGATAAATCGAATAAATCAAAATAATCAGCTATCGGACTGAATAACCAACTAAATAAATATCGATTGACCAAAATAAATATCAACCGGTCATTTTATAAAATAATAATATATATAATATTAATTAAAACTATTGGAAATCACATACCGGACCGAGTAGTATACTACCGATTAAGTAAATATAATTTATCAAGACAAATATTATTATATCGAATCTTATTTCTCGGTCAAACCGATTAAATCCGACTTTATCTCAAACGGTCAAATTTCAATAATAATATTATTGCTCCGGTAACTGACTCGCATTAAATCTCCGGTTAACCGAATAAAATTCAACTCTACTTGATAATCCGATAGCACTTCTCAAACGATACTGACGATCTGATTAATTACCAAACTTCATCTAAATTAAATAATTAATCCTTATTTAATTTAATTAACTAATTAATTAAATTCGTGTTGTTACAACTCTCCCCCACTTACAGATTTTCGCCCTTAAAAATATGACTGAGACAAACCACACTGAACCTGCTCTTGTATCCGTCCACCCAACTCGCACTTTCACCAAGTAACATACGAAAGACACCAAAAGACGCAGACATCTTCTTAACATCAAGATCCAACAAAACACAATGTCGAGGTGCAAGGCCCATACCATGCACTCGTCAATAAACTGACGACACCAAGAATAATCAAGTCGAGAACACACTGGTTCACCCGAGATTCCAGACACAACAAGGTCGTTACCATCATCACGGTAGCACCCCCTTCGATTACTCATCTAGTGTAATTAATCAAAACCTCAAATCGTCCAAATAATCACATCCGAAACATATAACTATCATGATACATCACAACCTTTGATCCATCAATTCTAAAATCTTCTCTTTAATTTTGATTCATCAACATCCATTGGTCCCTAAAGATACGGCAGTATCCTACTTTCTCAAATCTTGTCCACAATCACTTAGGACTTCCAACCTCAAAAGCTTAACTCTGGAGAAACCTCCTCATTATGTCCCAGTCAATTCTCACACCACCGTATCGACAACTGCACAAACTTTTCATTTTCAAGACGTCAACTATCACCTTCAACTTACCAAACAGGAACCCAATCCAAAAATCACTTTCTCGAAAATATTAACCATCGTCGCAGTCTCATACCCTATTCCTTTGGAATTAACGGTAACTCATACTCTTGCAATAACCAAACAGTTCAAGTCTAGAACCATGACGTCATACTTCTCGAGTCCAACACGAATGCTATCACAAGTACAATACTCTTCCTCATAAACCATATATCATCTTAAAGTACGCGAGGCTACCAAGCCGTCCCAAGATACTTCACCGCCAAAACTTATCTTAATCGCAATCCAGTAATCCACCATGGTTATCAATAACCGACAAAATCCATATTGTAGAAGTACATGATTTCACTTCGATTCTCTAAACTTACATCTCAGTAAGTACTTCCAAAATGACTCTGAATTCACCTTCTTAAATCCATTGATTCCTCAAACCAGATTTTTCTGACTTTCTTTAGTATCATCTACGATACTCTTAATGATCCTAACAATTAGATACAGTCTCTTCACAAACCGTACTCAACTTCGAATCGTTTCTAACAATTCAAATCTCGATCTCTCATAGTCCCTACATACATACAACTAAAATCTTCATGATTCCAAACGAATGCAACCACATCAAACTTTAACTCAAACGTCCGACAAAATCTTCTCATGAAAGCCCTGCTGTTCCAAGTTACAATTTACACTTATCAGCTCTACGCTAAAACACTCCTTAAGTCCAAAATGAAACATCTCGGTACACTGCACCGAACTAAGCATGACCAAAATATATGCGTTCCTTAATCTCTTTATAACTCATAATAATCCACTTCACACTGCGAAGTCCAAATAACAACTCGACCTCTCTAGTCAACAATATCCATAACAAAACCAACTTATGAAAGGTCTTCAATCGAATTCAATATAAAAAACCATCCAAAACAAGGAAACTTCTATTTCTCATAAATAACCTCTCGGAGCTTCCACAAGGTGCAAATCAAATCTTCACAGCTACTCATAATGTCGCCAATCCATAATGCTTATTCCAGAATCAATTATCCATAGACACAATTGTAGCTCTTACAGCTACTCATGAGAACACTGTTTATATATTCCATAATCATGCACGATGTATTAGTCATCCTACCGATATAACCGAATACTCGTCACAACTATACCTTATCCCAACCATCCTTCTGAATATTCTCCAGCCTTCACACGAACTGTCGATAAACAACCTTAAAATCAAACTCACTAAATACAACAACTCTCAACAACTGATTCCTCCAAATATCACTCCCCAAGAGTAGATTCTTATCCTCAACATTCATTCCGATCCTTCATTTGAAGTGACCAACAACCTCGGCAATTTCGTTCTCCACGAACAACACAACAGGCGCATTCCACGGCGACTCATTCGGACGAAGAAACTTCTCCTCAAACAAATCCTCAAGTTGACTCTTCAACTTTCTCAATCTAGAAGCAGACCTCTTATAGGCATCCTTGAATTCAAACTAGTTCTAGTAACAAAACCCATTAAGACTTCACCTTGCACTCTCACACTGTTCCACTTACTTCATCACGAAACACTTCATAAAAAAAATTACATGCAATAGGTCACATGCCTTTATCTTTCTCTCACCAAGATCTAAATCTCTCGTTACGCAATCCATAACGCTTTTCTCTTCTTGCCGACTCAACTAATTTCACACACTGTCAAGCTGGCACAATAAGTCCATCCCATCCAACACGATCCCGACTACTATCAACAAGAGATTAAGGGTGATCAGTTCCTCAATTTGTCAATAGATAGTCAACAATCATGAGGTGGCATCAACCATCATTACCAAACCACAATAGCATCTTCAATCTTACCCTTCAAGCTACTTAAACATAACCATGCTTGAAGCATCAACTACTTGGAAATACATATATCTTACAATCGGCGGTATACTGAACCAACCTCTTGCACAACACTTCGGAGAAGAAACTTCTCCCCCACTTATTTCACACGTACCTCTGCAGACAACGAAAAGGAAACAATCAAGTACCGACAGTGTTTCACACACATGTCACATACCAAAAGGGAGTAAACACATAAACAACCTGGCCGGTAGACCGACCTGCTCTGATACCACTATTGTAACACCCCTTCTAATAAACCCCGAATTAAACGATATAATTAAAATCAGATAAAATAAAATTTGCACGGAAGGAGTGTAACAACATCAATTCACATATTCAAGAAAAACGGACATGACATATTCGTCACTTTATTCAGTTAATCACATAATACATTCATGGCATATACTTTCTTTTTTGTGCAAACGCAACGGAATCATAATAACTTCATCTCTAAAGGAGGAATCAAAATATAAAATTCAAGGCATTAAGCCATACAGTTCATACACCAAACATGTTATCAAGTCATAATATACATACATCAACATATAATCAAAATAATGGATTATATACAAGTATAATCCATATACAAAATATACGAGTTCGAATGCGGACACCTAACCCTCAAGTGTTACAACCATAGCATCGACTCGATAAACCAAAATAAAATGGATTACAATCCAAATGCATCCGCTAAGCTAGTGCCTCACACTACCGTCTTCGGTACCTGAACAATGCCGTAGCAAGCATTTTCCAACATAAGGGTAAGAATTCCAACAAACATAAGGTATGTAATTTAAAGTAAATGAAAGGCATTAAATAAAGGAATCTTACTCTTTTTCCAACTCTTGCATAAACCACATAATATATTTATTTGATCCAATTCCCATATTCAACAACTCAAGAAATCAAACACAATCAATTTCATTTACCAATTAGCACATAATGCATAATATTCAACAAAACATCAGCTTAACAAAGTGTGTATGTGCGACTCGACACAACGACACGACTCATGCATGTGGTACCAATCGTCTATTATCCTTCGGATTTACCGATTGTCTATCCCTCAGACGGATAATCACAAAGCACATTCCCTAAGCTTTCAAACCCCCACTCTGAATTTGGGACGAGCCACTAACCTCCACGAGACTAAATAAATATCGATTGACCAAAATAAATATCAACCGGTCATTTTATAAAATAATAATATATATAATATTAATTAAAACTATTGGAAATCACATACCGGACCGAGTAGTATACTACCGATTAAGTAAATATAATTTATCAAGACAAATATTATTATATCGAATCCTATTTCTCGGTCAAACCGATTAAATCCGACTTTATCTCAAACGGTCAAATTTCAATAATAATATTATTGCTCCGGTAACTGACTCGCATTAAATCTCTGGTTAACCGAATAAAATTCAACTCTACTTGATAATCCGATAGCACTTCTCAAACGATACTGACGATCTGATTAATTACCAAACTTCATCTAAATTAAATAATTAATCCTTATTTAATTTAATTAACTAATTAATTAAATTCGTGTTGTTACAACTCTCCCCCACTTACAGATTTTCGCCCTTAAAAATATGACTGAGACAAACCACACTGAACCTGCTCTTGTATCCGTCCACCCAACTCGCACTTTCACCAAGTAACATACGAAAGACACCAAAAGACGCAGACATCTTCTTAACATCAAGATCCAACAAAACACAATGTCGAGGTGCAAGGCCCATACCATGCACTCGTCAATAAACTGACGACACCAAGAATAATCAAGTCGAGAACACACTGGTTCACCCGAGATTCCAGACACAACAAGGTCGTTACCATCATCACGGTAGCACCCCCTTCGATTACTCATCTAGTGTAATTAATCAAAACCTCAAATCGTCCAAATAATCACATCCGAAACATATAACTATCATGATACATCACAACCTTTGATCCATCAATTCTAAAATCTTCTCTTTAATTTTGATTCATCAACATCCATTGGTCCCTAAAGATACGGCAGTATCCTACTTTCTCAAATCTTGTCCACAATCACTTAGGACTTCCAACCTCAAAAGCTTAACTCTGGAGAAACCTCCTCATTATGTCCCAGTCAATTCTCACACCACCGTATCGACAACTGCACAAACTTTTCATTTTCAAGACGTCAACTATCACCTTCAACTTACCAAACAGGAACCCAATCCAAAAATCACTTTCTCGAAAATATTAACCATCGTCGCAGTCTCATACCCTATTCCTTTGGAATTAACGGTAACTCATACTCTTGCAATAACCAAACAGTTCAAGTCTAGAACCATGACGTCATACTTCTCGAGTCCAACACGAATGCTATCACAAGTACAATACTCTTCCTCATAAACCATATATCATCTTAAAGTACGTGAGGCTACCAAGCCGTCCCAAGATACTTCACCGCCAAAACTTATCTTAATCGCAATCCAGTAATCCACCATGGTTATCAATAACCGACAAAATCCATATTGTAGAAGTACATGATTTCACTTCGATTCTCTAAACTTACATCTCAGTAAGTACTTCCAAAATGACTCTGAATTCACCTTCTTAAATCCATTGATTCCTCAAACCAGATTTTTCTGACTTTCTTTAGTATCATCTACGATACTCTTAATGATCCTAACAATTAGATACAGTCTCTTCACAAACCGTACTCAACTTCGAATCGTTTCTAACAATTCAAATCTCGATCTCTCATAGTCCCTACATACATACAACTAAAATCTTCATGATTCCAAACGAATGCAACCACATCAAACTTTAACTCAAACGTCCGACAAAATCTTCTCATGAAAGCCCTGCTGTTCCAAGTCACAATTTACACTTATCAGCTCTACGCTAAAACACTCCTTAAGTCCAAAATGAAACATCTCGGTACACTGCACCGAACTAAGCATGACCAAAATATATGCGTTCCTTAATCTCTTTATAACTCATAATAATCCACTTCACACTGCGAAGTCCAAATAACAACTCGACCTCTCTAGTCAACAATATCCATAACAAAACCAACTTATGAAAGGTCTTCAATCGAATTCAATATAAAAAACCATCCAAAACAAGGAAACTTCTATTTCTCATAAATAACCTCTCGGAGCTTCCACAAGGTGCAAATCAAATCTTCACAGCTACTCATAATGTCGCCAATCCATAATGCTTATTCCAGAATCAATTATCCATAGACACAATTGTAGCTCTTACAGCTACTCATGAGAACACTGTTTATATATTCCATAATCATGCACGATGTATTAGTCATCCTACCGATATAACCGAATACTCGTCACAACTATACCTTATCCCAACCATCCTTCTGAATATTCTCCAGCCTTCACACGAACTGTCGATAAACAACCTTAAAATCAAACTCACTAAATACAACAGCTCTCAACAACTGATTCCTCCAAATATCACTCCCCAAGAGTAGATTCTTATCCTCAACATTCATTCCGATCCTTCATTTGAAGTGACCAACAACCTCGGCAATTTCGTTCTCCACGAACAACACAACAGGCGCATTCCACGGCGACTCATTCGGACGAAGAAACTTCTCCTCAAACAAATCCTCAAGTTGACTCTTCAACTTTCTCAATCTAGAAGCAGACCTCTTATAGGCATCCTTGAATTCGAACTAGTTCTAGTAACAAAACCCATTAAGACTTCACCTTGCACTCTCACACTGTTCCACTTACTTCATCACGAAACACTTCATAAAAAAAATTACATGCAATAGGTCACATGCCTTTATCTTTCTCTCACCAAGATCTAAATCTCTCGTTACGCAATCCATAACGCTTTTCTCTTCTTGCCGACTCAACTAATTTCACACACTGTCAAGCTGGCACAATAAGTCCATCCCATCCAACACGATCCCGACTACTATCAACAAGAGATTAAGGGTGATCAGTTCCTCAATTTGTCAATAGATAGTCAACAATCATGAGGTGGCATCAACCATCATTACCAAACCACAATAGCATCTTCAATCTTACCCTTCAAGCTACTTAAACATAACCATGCTTGAAGCATCAACTACTTGGAAATACATATATCTTACAATCGGCGGTATACTGAACCAACCTCTTGCACAACACTTCGGAGAAGAAACTTCTCCCCCACTTATTTCACACGTACCTCTGCAGACAACGAAAAGGAAACAATCAAGTACCAAAAGGGAGTAAACACATAAACAACCTGGCCGGTAGACCGACCTGCTCTGATACCACTATTGTAACACCCCTTCTAATAAACCCCGAATTAAACGATATAATTAAAATCAGATAAAATAAAATTTGCACGGAAGGAGTGTAACAACATCAATTCACATATTCAAGAAAAACGGACATGACATATTCGTCACTTTATTCAGTTAATCACATAATACATTCATGGCATATACTTTCTTTTTTGTGCAAACGCAACGGAATCATAATAACTTCATCTCCAAAGGAGGAATCAAAATATAAAATTCAAGGCATTAAGCCATACAGTTCATACACCAAACATGTTATCAAGTCATAATATACATACATCAACATATAATCAAAATAATGGATTATATACAAGTATAATCCATATACAAAATATACGAGTTCGAATGCGGACACCTAACCCTCAAGTGTTACAACCATAGCATCGACTCGATAAACCAAAATAAAATGGATTACAATCCAAATGCATCCGCTAAGCTAGTGCCTCACACTACCGTCTTCGGTACCTGAACAATGCCGTAGCAAGCATTTTCCAACATAAGGGTAAGAATTCCAACAAACATAAGGTATGTAATTTAAAGTAAATGAAAGGCATTAAATAAAGGAATCTTACTCTTTTTCCAACTCTTGCATAAACCACATAATATATTTATTTGATCCAATTCCCATATTCAACAACTCAAGAAATCAAACACAATCAATTTCATTTACCAATTAGCACATAATGCATAATATTCAACAAAACATCAGCTTAACAAAGTGTGTATGTGCGACTCGACACAACGACACGACTCATGCATGTGGTACCAATCGTCTATTATCCTTCGGATTTACCGATTGTCTATCCCTCAGACGGATAATCACAAAGCACATTCCCTAAGCTTTCAAACCCCCACTCTGAATTTGGGACGAGCCACTAACCTCCACGAGACTAACGAACATCGCCTCTTGACACGACTTATGATGCGGTGTGCAATTCAACAACAACAATTATACAAATCAAGACATCCCTCTATCTCAATTACAAGCATACATCACCATAATTCAACCCTATGAATTAATCTCACAATATTGCACAACAAACATCATTTATATCATTTCAACAATTATCACACAACACCAAAATATTTATAAACCAAACACATTATTTCCAGAATCGGTATTTAACCAAATATCTCGAAAATACAACACACCTACAATTTAATTAATCTCCGGTTGAACTCAAAATATTAAGTTTTACCCATTAATCGTAACCGGTTATATTAATTAATCACACAACAACATAACATTTATAAACATAACATGTTATTTCCGGAATCGGTATTTCACAACACATTTCCAATATACCACACGTCTACAATTTAATTCATCTCCGATCGAATTCAAAATATCAAGTTTTATCGATAAACCGTAACCGGTTATATAATTAATCACACTGTTAATTATAATATATATTAATATATTAACTAAATTATTTTACTTATATATATAATATAAAACTATATATATATATATATATATATATATATATATATATATATATATATATATATATATATATATATATATATATATATATATATATATATATATATATATATATATAATGAAAATTAATATTTTATTAAACTAATTTAATATAATTAAATAGATACTATAATAACATTCTCCATTTCTCTTTTATCATTTTTCGGTCTCAAAAAAATAACTCCACTATAATTACCTACGCGTTTAACTTAGTTACCCCGTCAAATTTCATTAATTTCTGGATAACTAATTTTACCGTTTAAACCGGCTAATTCGAAACAAACACGATTCCAATCGGTCTCCGAAAACGTCACAATCTCAAAAAATGACTCAACCATAATTACCTATGCGTTTAACTTAGTTACCCCGTCAAATTTCATTAAATTCCGGATAACTAATTTTACCGTCTAAACCGCAAAAAAAAACGAAATCAAATGCAATAAAAACATACTAGATGTTTAGAGGAAGTCTAACCCTTACCGATTAGTCTCCGGAACGAGCTTTTCGATTGATTCCGACAACTTTTTCCCTTCTCCCAAACTTTAAGTTTCCACTTCTCTTCTCTTCTTACCACTTCCCTTTCCTTCTGTTTCTATTCTTCTGATATTCTAACTTAACATATAATATATATATATATATATATATATATATATATATATATATATATATATATATATATATATATATATATATTATAAAAAATAACAGATATATATGTTACTGAAACGTAACATATCATATATATATATATATATATATATATATATATATATATATATATATATATATATATATATATATATATATATAAAATATATTTTATTTAATAAAATTAATTTATCTTATTTAATTAAACTAACTTAATAAAATTAAATAAATACTAATATAATTTAATTATCACTAATTAATTAATTAACACACACTAAAATACAATATTATCATATAAAAATAATTATTTTTTGATAAATTGAATAAACCAAAATAATCAACTATCGGACCGAATAACCAACTAAATAAATATCGATTGATCAAAATAAATATCAACCGGTCATTTTTAGAAAATAATAATATAGATAATATTAATTAAAACTATTGAAAATCACATACCGGACCGAGTAGTATACTACCGATTAAGTAAATATAATTTATCAAGACAAATATTATTATATCGAATCCTATTTCCCGGTCAAACCGATTAAATCCGACTTTATCTCAAACGGTCAAATTCCAATAATAATATTATTTCTAATATTATTACTCCGGTAACTGACTCCCATTAAATCTTCGGTTAACCGAATAAAATTCAACTCTACTTGATAATCCAATAGCACTTCTCTAACGATACCGACGATCTGATTAATTACCAAACTTCATCTAAATTAAATAATTAATCCTTATTTAATTTAATTAACTAATAAATTAAATTCGGGTTGTTACAACCAAAATCTCCTCCGACGCTCCAAGAGCTGATAAAGTTATCCCCAAGATAGTTTCTCTTAAGGATGCCCGTGCTGTTGTAGAAGAAGGAAACAATGTTACGTGGGGTCAACTCCTCGATATCCCGTCCAAGGCAGACAAGTTTGGATTAGGTTTCACCTCCCAAGCTCAGAAAGAATTTAGAAGGGCTCGTGCTGGAAAGTCGCCTCTCCACCTCAAAAATCATGAAGTGAACGTTGTAGAAGACTTCGATGATGAGTGTGCTTTTGAAAACTGGATCTACCCAACAACCAAAGGAAAGCCCAACAATTGGCATGCAAAGGATTTCACTCCTGTTTCTTTCATTGAGGAGTAATTACTGTTTACTTTTTCATGTCAATTCAAGAACTTTATGTCTGTAATATTATTTCCAAACAACGACTTTTAAGCCATGTGCCATGCCTGAGGCACTTTGGTCCATTTGTTAAGGGTTTTGCTCATTTTTCATCTACCATATGATCATTTAATATAAACCATTGGACCTCTTTGCATTCAAACTTTATGTTCATTGTCTTTCATTTCCTTTATTACATTTTTCAATAACCATGTATCTTACATGCGCGCACACACACACACATTTGCAGATCATCATCAACTCTGGATCTTATTGCCAATAACTCTACTATTGCCGACTATAAATTTGAATATCCTATCAACCAAGCCAATAAGAAGGTGAGGAAGATTGTGATATACTAGGAGAACTAGCCAGACTTCTATTATAAGAGGAAAAAGCTATTCAAACACATGAAGAGTCAGTAGAGGTTATCAACTTGGGTACTGAGTCGGATAAGAAGGAAATCAGGATCAGCGCTAATTTGGAAAGCAGTGTTAAGAACATATTGGTTCAGATGTTGTGCAATTATGGGGAAGTATTTTCTTGGTCTTATGAAGATATGCTTGAGTTAGATACCGACATCGTGGTTCATCGTCTGCCAGCTAAAGAAGACAACCCTCCTGTTAAACAAAAAGTTCGTCGCATGAGGCCTGATATGTCTGAAAAGATCAAAGCCGGAGTAATGAAACAGTTTGATGCAGGGTTCCTAGCTGTAACGTCCTATCCTCAATGGGTGGCCAATATAGTGACAGTGCCAAAGAAAGACGGGAAAGTTCGCATGTGTGTAGACTATAGGGATCTGAATAGGGCAAGCCCCAAGGATGACTTCCCTCTGCCACACATTGACGTCTTAGTCGATAATACTGCTCAACATAAGGTCTTCTCATTCATGGATGGCTTCTCAGGCTATAACCAAATAAGGATGGCTCCCGAAGATATGGAAAAGACTACTTTCGTTATGCAATGGGGCACCTTCTTCTACAAGGTCATGCCGTTCAGATTAATGAATGCATGGGAAACATATCAAAGGGCTATGGTTGCTTTATTTCATGACATGATTCATCATGAGATAGAGGTATATGTAGATGATATGATTTCCAGATCACAAACCGAAGAAGAACATCTCGGTCACCTGCACAAATTATTCGAAAGACTAAAGAGGTACAAGCTGAGGTTAAACCCTAATAAGTGTACATTTGGAGTACGCTCTGGAAAGCTTCTAGGTGTTGTTGTCAGCAATAAAGGCATTGAAGTTGATCCTGCCAAGGTAAAGGCCATCCAAGAAATGCCAGTTCCCCATTCTGAAAAACAAGTCAGAGGATTCTTGGGTCGTCTCAATTGCATTACCCGTTTCATATCACACTTAACTGCTACTTGTGAGCCACTCTTCAAACTCTTGAAGAAAGATCAGGTAGTCAGGTGGAACAATGAATGCCAGAATGCCTTTGAAAAGATCAAAGAATACCTACAAGAACCTCATATTCTCATGCCTCCCGTTGAAGGAAGACCCTTAATCATGTACTTGACAGTACTAGAGAATTCTATGGGGTGTGTCTTGGGCCAACATGACGAGTTTGGCAGAAAAGAGCATGCTATTTATTACCTGAGCAAAAAGTTTACCGACTGTGAAACCAGATATTCACTGCTCGAGAAAACTTGCCGCGCTCTGGCATGGGCTGCTCGCTGGCTAAGACAGTATATGTTGACTCATACCACTCTATTGATTTCTAAGATGGATCCAATCAAGTACATATTCGAGAAACCTGCCCTTTCCGGACGGACAGCCAGATGGAAAATGATCTTAACCGAGTACGAAATCCAATACACGACTAAAAAAGCCATCAAAGGAAGTATACTAGCAGATCATTTGGCCCATCAAGCCATGGATGATTATCAATCAATGAATTTCAACTTCCCTGATGAGAACATCATGCTGGTAACTGACTGTGCGAAATCTGGACCGTATGACGGACCTGAGCAAGGATCCCGATGGACTATGGTATTCGATGGGGCTTCCAACACTTTAGGTAACGGGATTGGTGTCGTGATCATCTCTCCTGAAGGTTGTCACACTCCTTTCACTTCCATACTATGTTTCAATTGCACAAACAATATGGCCGAGTATGAAGCATGCATCTTAGGTCTGAAAGCTGCTATCGACTTAAGGATCAAACATTTGGATGTGCTCGGGGACTCCGCCTTAGTGATCAACCAAGTAAAAGGAAATTGGGACACTAAACACCCTAATATTATCCCTTATAAGGAACTTGTGCTATCCCTGATTCCTCACTTTGAAGAGATCACTTTTGAGCACCTCTCTAGGGAAGAAAACCAGTTGGCTGACGCCTTGGCAACCATGTCTTCAATGTTCAAGGTCAGATGGGATAACGAAGCCTCTATGATAACAATTGAAATATTCGATGAACCTGCACATTGTTATGAGCTCGATACTAATGCGGAAAATCCATGGTACCATAAGGTGATGAGATACCTTGAAACACAAGAGTATCCAGAAGGGGCATCTATCAATGACAAAAAGTTCTTACGAAGATTTGCAGCCAAATTCTTCCTAAGTAACGGGATATTGTATAAGCGCAACCATGATTCAACTCTACTCTGATGTGTAGATAAGAGGGAGGCAGAGAAAATCATGGAAGACATGCACGATGGTCTCTTCGGTACTCACTCAAGTGGACATACGATGGTTAAGAAAATCTTAAGAGTAGATTACTATTGGTCAACGATGGAGACTGATTGCCATTAACATTCAAGAACCTGTCACAAATTCCAAATCTACGCTAACAAGGTCCATGTGCCTCTTATCCCTCTGAATTTCATGACCGCTCCATGGCCATTTGCAATGTGGGGCATTAACATGATTGGAGAGATCAAGCCTATGGCTTCCAACGGACATCGCTTCATTCTGGTCGCTATCGACTATTTTACCAAATGGGTCGAAGCTGCCTCGTTTGCCTCTGTCACCAAGAATGTGGTAGCCAGATTCATCAGACACAATCTCATCTGCCGTTATGGTATCCCCGAAAGGATCATCACTAAAAATGGGACTAACCTCAATAATGCTATGATTACTGAGCTTTGCACTCAGTTTAAGATTAAGCATCACAATTCTTCTCCATATAGACCAAAAATGAATGGTGCGGTCGAAGCGGCCAACAAAAATATCAAGAAGATTATGCAGAAGATGGTAGTAACCTATAAAGATTGGCATGAGATGTTGCCATTTGCTCTACACAATTACTGTACTTCAGCTAGAACCTCGACTGGAGCAACTCCCTTTTCTCTAGTATATGGCATGGAAGTTGTCCTGCCAGTGGAAGTTTAGATTCCCTTGCTGAGGATTATGATTGAGGAAGGCTTAGGCGAAGACGAGTAGATTCAAACGAGATTGGATCAACTGAACTTGATTGACCAAAAATGATTAGCTGCTATTTTCCATGGTCAGACGTATCAAAAACGGATGGTTAAGGATTTTAACAAAAAGATCAAGCCTCGAGTATATCAAGCTGGTGACTTGGTGATAAAACGCATCATTTTACCACAAGGTGACCCCAGAGGAAAATGGACTCCCACCTATGAAGGGCCGTTTGTTTTCAAAATAGTTTTTTCTGGCGGTGCCATGATACTAACCACCATGGACGGTGAAGATTTCCCACATCCTATAAACGCGTACATAGTTAAAAAACACTACGCATAAGAGACCCGTTAGGTTGAAACACCTAAGCAAAATAAGGGCATCCCGGCAAACCAAAAGGTTTGGGAAAAATTAGAGATATATGCAAAAGATTGTACACCCGGCAAGTAGAAAACCCGAAAGGGCGACTTGGGCAAAAAAAGGGTATCCTGGTGGACCAAAAACCCGAAAGGGCGGTTCAGGCAAAAATTAAGGATTAAAAGCGTACGACTATGTCCCGTGAAATCAACACAGTCAATTCTATCACCAAGGTCCAAGTTCAAATGGTCCAGGATCAATCCAATCACTTTCGATCAATGACAAAGGATGTTCGAAGACATTGGGGCAATAGTAGAGTTGGAAGGCAATGAGATCATTTCACATGGCTATTTGTTTTCATTCTCAATTTTGTTTTCCTTTTGGCGATTTCCTCTTACTAGGATCTCCGTCTCTATGTACAAAAATGCCTATTCATGGGCAAAATAGCAATACAAATATACTTTGAAGTTGCAAAATTTTGTGTCTTTATTTTGAATGCAAACTTGTCCGATGACTAAAATTGAATGAACATATGCATATGAACATAATTAAAACCATTTGGCACACATGTCCTACTAAGCAACAACATCAACAACAGAGCATCAACACACATCAACATTAAACATCCCTTTAATATATATGAAATAGCCCCACAGAGTTATCTCATCATCATCATCATCCCCACAAGGATGGCAACAACAAACCCTTCCCCAACAAAGTTGCCCACAGAGTCTCTTTGCATAGGAAAGTCCCTGACCAAAGTCTCAACCTCTTGGCCGCTTTCTCCCCAGCTAAGTCAATTTTGACAAGATTGAAGCCTAGGGAATTCTTTCCTAAAGGAAATTCACCTCCCCAACAGGGTTTATTCCCCAACAGAGTTATTTCCCCAGCCGAGTTCAAAGGCCTCAACATACAACAATCAAGACACCACAAATTTTCCGGCTAAACCCATCATCCTCAGCTGAATCTTTCATCCCCGACTGAGTATGTCTTCTCCGGCTGAACCCATCATCCTCAGTTGAATCCATCATCCCCAACTGAGTATGTCTTCTCCAGTTGAGCCCAAATTCCCCAGTTGAGCCCATCATTCCCAGCTGAATCCATTTTTCCCAGCTGAGTACATCTTCTCCAACCAAGGCTATTTTCTCCAAACAGAATCTATCCTCCCCATATGAGCCCATCATCCCCAGATGAGCCCATCATCCCCAGATGAGCCCATCATCCCCAATTGAGCCCATCATCCCCAGATGAGCCCATCATCCCAGATGAGCCCATCATCCCCAATTGAGCCCATCATCCCCAGATGAGCCCATCATCCCTAGCTGAGCCCATCATCCCCAACTGAGCCCATCATCCCCAATTGGGTGTATCCTCCCCAAGCTGAGTCTACCTTACCCGACTGAGTCTATACTCTCCAGTTTGAATACTGCAAATCACAGGGCTATAACCCCTAATCCCCAATAAAGCTGTCAGCAAAGCCTTTACTATTTCCAAAATGCTATGAAGCCTGGATCCGACTAGATATTAGCACCATTTTCATGTTATTACTGAAACCTGGACCCGACCAGATAACAGTTTGAATTGTTGAAGCCTGGACCCGACCATATAACAGTTTGAGTTACTGAAGCCTGGACCCGACCGGATAATAGATGATCTCAAAATGCTATAAAACCTGGACCCGACCAGATAATAGCCTAGCTCTTCAAGCATATAGAAGAACCTGAACTCAATCCGACCAAGTTTTAACCTCTTTTCCCCAGTAGAGTTGCCTCCATATCCCCAATAAATTGTTGAGAAACCTGGACCCGACCAGATATCAATTTTCATTTCCATCTTCTGAAATGATTTATTGTGAAACCTGGACCCGACCAGATAGCAATCATCCTCAGAAAGACGTTGTGAAGCCTGGATCCGACCAGATAGAAACCACCCTTAAAGATTCGTTGTGAAACCTGGAAACCGACCAGATAACAACGAAATCCCCAAGCAGTTTATTGTGAAACCTGGACCCGACCAGATAATAATTGACCGCATCAACCCTCAGAAATCTGCAAAGCCTGGACCCGACCAGATAATAGTTTTCAAGCAGTTTATTGTGAAACCTGGACCTGACCAGATAACAATTAACTATGATTCTCAGAAAGACACCATGAAGCCCGGACTCGACCAGATAATAGTACAGCTTTCCAAAAACCATGAAGCCTGGATCCGACCAGATAGTAGTTGCCATTCTAAGTTACTGCGAAGCTTGGATCCGACCAGATAACAATTAACTTATGTATCCCCAGCAAGTTATTATGAAGCCTGGATCCGACCAAATAACTATTCAATTTCAAGGAATTTTCTGTAAAGCCTGGGATCCGACCAGATAACAGTTAATTCGTCTCATCCTCCAGTAACTGGTTGTGAAACCTGGACCCGACCAGATAGCAGTCGACTACTTCATCATCGACAACTGTGAAGCCTGGATCCGACCAGATAACAGTTGACATTGGAGCGATCTTCCCCAGCAAAAGCATCATTTCAACAAAATCTGAAGATATGCATATCCTTCATCTCCAACAGGCGATCAGGGATTAAATCTCCCAGAATTTCCTCAACAGTAGTCAGGGATTTATTTTCCCGGACAAAAACATACACTTCACATTCATACATCATAACATGTACATACCATACGCATTTGGCATGATACCACATCTGGTGAACATCGTGTAAACATCTGCATTTTACTAACCCTTTTCTCACAGGTAGAACATCAAGTTTTAGTGTGAATCAACAAGAAGATTTGTGCCAATACCTCTTCCAGCATTTACCAACACTCCTCTAAATGGCATCTATAAGCCCATTCATCATCCATCTTCGAGTGCAAATTTCAGGACACTTTTGTGTTCAAATCATCTTTCACCTTCAAGTCACGAATGGCAGATCCGCCAAATCTAACTCTTCAGGTTTAAGAAGTTTGAACAGGGGCAACTATTGTACCCCAAAATTTCCCCTCTCATTTCACAAGGGATCACCCTGGATCCCAGGTTTGCTTCTATCAAGTTTCCAAGCCTTGAACTGCAAAGTTTCCAAGAAAATCACTCACAAGGGCAAAATGGTCATTTGCATAATGAGAAGTTTAACCTTGACTTTTAGATCAACATCAAATCTCAAAAATCATATTTCATCAAGACATGTTAGAATATGAAGACTGTTTCATCATGAAATTTAAAAGTCAAATTTTACTTTGGAGAGGTCAAATTCTAAGTACTTAGAAATTTTTCTAAGTGTTTAAGAATTATGGCAATTTCAGAAACTTTTAACCAGATTATCACCATAACACTCAACAAATTTTGGATATTCTCAAGACATAGTTTGGTCAGAACTTCTGGGCAAGCCATCCACAACAGCTTCAGTCAGAGTTTTCCAGGGTAAATCAAAGAAGATTAAGAAGCGTGCTGCAAGCTTTCCAGAAAGTCTGAAAGCTCCTTCAGAACATGCTGGAGTCAAAAGATAAGAGAATCAGAAGATGAGATGCTAGCCTGAAGCAGAGCTTC
The DNA here is from genome assembly GCA_948472305.1 of Vicia faba. Lineage (NCBI taxonomy): Eukaryota > Viridiplantae > Streptophyta > Magnoliopsida > Fabales > Fabaceae > Vicia > Vicia faba. The sequence goes on along the minus strand of OX451741.1, from coordinate 1,432,613,697 downwards.
TAATCCAGAATCAAGCAAGGATGCAGAGTCACATGGCAGGATTTTTGATTGTCATTTAATGCTCACAACCACTTGTGAGTTGTTATCCAAAGGATTTCCACCACGTGTACCCCTACTGTCTTGGGAAGACAAACTTCTGTGTAAAAGTATGCTAGACCCATGCGCTGCTTCTACTTTTCCTTAATTCATGCTGCCAAATCCAGCTTAGGCGCTATTAACCATCCAACTTGATGCATTGAACCACACTTGTTTAAGCTTACTTCAAGAGTAAGTCAGCATCTGGCATATGATGTTGGTGCCACTTGACCGCCACAAACTGCAAAACCTTTTCCTATAAATAGAACAACTTTGGCCATTGAAAAAAGGTCGAAAAAATTTGAGAGAAAGGTGTGAAATTTGAGAAAGAAAAGCCTTGAACCCCTGCAAAAATTCCAAGAATCCAAAAAGATTACAAACACAAAAATACAAAACCTTAACATTTGATTCTTGCATTAAAGATCCATTTTTCTCAAAGTCGTTTCCTGAACAAAACCACCCATACAGTTCCTAATACATATTCAAAAGCCATCCAAAATTATGTAATCAAACAGTAACACATTCTCCACCAATATCCATTTAAAAGGATTAGAACTTTATCCCTTGGTTGTTCCAGAATCTTCTAATAATTTACAATCCAAGCTGAAAGTTTCCAACCTGCTGAAAACGCGAGGAAGCTGTTCAGAACACCACAAGTGGTCAGAATCATATTCCAGCTCCCAGAATATTTCCCAGCTGCAAGGTAAGTTCCTGCTGACTCTCATCATATTATTTAAGCATTGTCAGATTTTTGCATATTTAACACAATGTAGACATTTTGATTCTGATGGTGTATATATTCTGAGATTTCATGCATCTGTCTGCCTAAATAGAGGGAATTCCAGTTCAGAGTTTCATAAAGAAATTAGGACTCAGAATTAGGATTAACAAATTCATGTTGCGTCTGATTTATGTTTATGATATTTCTTGAAACTTGTCATAACTGTCATGTATGCAACTTCTGTTCTATTAAAGAAATGACTAAGCTGCAGATGTTCTGACTGGCATGGAGAGAGGCAAAGTTCTGACAATTGCATCAGAACTTCTGAAAAACTTCTGAATTCTCAGAAGATCCAGAACTTCTGAACTTCCATATTTTTACTAACATGTTTCTGTTTGTTCAACACGTCAGAATCCGAACTTCTGACCTCTTCTATTCTCATGCATTTGCGCTGATTTTGGTTTTCTTTCTCTTTTATTATTTTTGCCATCATCTTTATTTTTCATTAATAAAAAATACCAAACTATTTCATATTCACATATTATATTTTATTTTCTTTTAACATGAAAAGACAAAAAAATATTTTCTTAAACAAAACTTATTTCTTTTCTTAAATAAATAAGCATTTTACATTTCCTGTACATTCTTATCTATTCCAATATGGTTGTAATAGTCACTTAGAATTTCAATTTGTAACCTCCACCCCCCTAAATATTGTAATAGTGTAGGACTTTACATTTCCGCATTGTTATTGCTTTCAATATATGCTAGTAATTAGGGTGTGTATGACAAGATATGAAAATTGACAAATAGATCATCCTAATCAGGACAAAATTATGCATGCAATCAAATACACTTGCACACGAGCACCCCTATGGTGGTTCCACTTGTTGCCTTACGAAAATGGCCATGTTATGCATGTGGGATGTCTTAGCACAAACGATCAAAATACAAGATCATAGTCCCTTGATGACGCTATAAATGTTGCCTTTCAAAATGATCTTAGTCCCTAAAAGAAAAGTGTTAAGTCATCTCACAACATTGCTATCATGGTCATACGATGACCCAATGCCCGTCCCTTCACATCCATCGATGGGGCTTCTTACCAAAACAATAGTAAGATAGCAACGTCTAAAGGAGGAGGAAAAGAATATCTAAGACCTTTTGAGTAGGTAGATTACTTTTAGTTACTTGCTCAATTTCAAAACAAACATCCTTGCTATTTTCAAAAACAATCACATACACTTTCAAAACACTTTCCAAACGTGAAATATTTTCAAAAGCTCAACACTTTGTATACGTTCTTACGAACAAGAACTATTACAAAGTTTTCCTAAACGATGGCACCTTTTCAAAATACTTTAAAAACCACACAAAGCACATTTTTCAAACAAAAGCAAGTGATCTAGAAAGTAACTAAGAGCCCATGGAAAACCATGGATGAAAAGGGTGCTAATACCTTCCCTTTTCATAATCTACCCCCGAACTCAAGAAAATATCTCGAAAGGTCTTTCCTGTGCTTTTTCACCTTTTCTTATTGGATAAAAGAAAAGTCGGTGGCGACTCTTGCTCAACCGCAACATTTGCGATAAAACACAAAACAATCAATTTAGTTCTCCCACTGTATCACACTTGTATAAGAAGTTCAAAGTTAAGAAAACTTACCTCAAAAGTGGAAATCGTATTTGAAGTTGGAGCATTCCTGGAGATGTTTAGATGATCTGGATAGCTTCACTAAACTCCTAGGAAGCTATTGCAATGCTTACTTTGAGCTAAAAGTGTCTGAAACTTTCTGGAGAAGTCAAGTTGCAGGTTGCTATTTTTGGAAATGGAGGATGGTGCAAATGGTGTTATAGTGATGAAACAGGGCTTGAGATAGGTTCTAAATGAGTTATGGAAGATTTGTGATTGATTAAAAATGAAAACACACGAAGGGATTAAATGTTTGAGGTTCAAGTCTTGTCTGACATAGTTACTTGCCAAGAAAATCCCTAACTTTTGCCTAAGCTGCCCTTGCGGGTTTTCAACTTAGCGGAAAATTTATTCTGTTTATGTCTCTAATTTTTGCCTATACCGCCCTTCTGGGTTTTCGGCCTACCGAGACGCTCCTTTTTTGCTTAAGATGCCCTTTCAAGTTTTCAACTTAGCAAGTTGTTCTTTTATTTCTTTAGGCGAAGTATTTCTTGACTGCTTCAGTGTTCATGGGACGTGGGAACTCCTCGCCATCCATAGTTTCAAGAATTAATGCACCACCAGAGAAGGCTTTCTTGACAACATATGGGCCTTCAAAGTTGGGAGTCCACTTTCCCCTAGAATCGGTGTTGAAAGACATGATCTTCCTGAGGACGAGGTCACCTTCTCTGAGTTCACGAGGTTTGACCTTTTTATCAAAAACTTTCTTAATTATTTTTTGATATAACTAGCCATGAAACAAGATTGTCATTCTCTTCTCCTCAATCAAATTCAATTGGTCAAACATGTTCTGGACCCATTCAGCCTCCGTCAACTTGGTTTCCATTATCACACGCAACGAGGGAATCTCTACCTCGACTGGGAGTACAACTTCCATTCCATACACTAAGGAGAACAAGGTTGCTCCTGTTGAAGTGCAGACAGATGTTCGATATCCATGCAGAGCAAAAGGAAGCATTTCATGCCAATCCTTATAAGTAACAACCATTTTCTGGATAATTCTCTTGATATTCTTATTAGCAGCTTCAACAACCCCATTCATCTTTGGCCTGTATGGAGATTAATTGTGATGGACAATCTTGAATTCTTCATACAGTTCTGTCATCATCTTGTTGTTTCAAATTCGAGCCATTGTTAGTGATGATTCTGCTCGGCACACCATACCGGCATATAAGATTATTCTTGATGAAACCTACAACCACCTGTTTAGTAACATTAGCATATGAAGCATCCTCAACCCATTTGGTAAAGTAATCAATTGCTAAGAAGATAAAACGGTACCCAATCAAAGCTTTGGGTTCTATCATCCCAATCATGTCAATACCCCACATAGAGAAAGGCCACAGGGAGGAAATCACATTGAGGAGTGTCGGAGGCACATGGACCTTGTCTGCGTAAATCTGGCATTTATGGCACTTCTTTGCAAATTTGTAACAGTCAGATTCCATTGTCAGCTAATAATAACCTGCCCTTAGCATCTTTTTAGCCATCAAATGTCCATTGGCATGAGTTCCAAATGAACCTTCATGAATCTCATGCATCAACATGTCTGCTTCGTGTCTATCCACGCATCTGAGCAAGATTATGTCATAATTTCTCTTGTATAACACATTTTCACTGAGGAAGAAACTACTTGCCAATCTTCTCAACGTTTTTCTATCTTTCTTCGACGCATCAATCGGGTATTCTTGAGTTTGAAGAAAATGCTTGATATCATAATACCAAGGTTTTTCATCTGCTACCTCCTCTGTTATAAACACATGAGTGGGCCCATCCAACCGTCGAACCGTAATTCGGGGTATATCATTCCAAGTATTCACTTAGTACATAGAAGCCAGAGTTTCCAGAGCATCTACCATTTGATTTTCATCTCTAGGGATGTGATGGAATTCAACTTTATTGAAGAATGGTAATAATCTTCTAGCATAATCTTTGTAAGGGATCAAGCCAGGGTGACGAGTATCCCATTCTCCTTTAATCTGATTTATTACCAAAGCTGAATCACCATACATATCTCAAATTTTGATTCTAAGATCAATTGCTTCCTCGAGACCCATGATGCAAGCCTCATATTCTGCCATATTATTAGTGCAATCAAATGTTAACCTTGCAGTAAAAGGAATGTGTGATCCATGAGGAGTGACAATCACAACACCAATTCCTTTACCATAAACATTCACAGCTCCATCAAATTTCATACTCCAACGAGATTCAGGATCAGGACCTTCCTCAGGTAATGGTTCATCACAATCCTTCACTTTCAGGAACATCACATCCTCATCGGGGAATTCATATTCTGCAGACTGGTGATCCTCCACTGGTTTGTGAGCAAGATAATCTGCCAACACACTACTTTTAATAGCTTTTTGAGTGCGGTATTTAATATCATATTCAGATAACAACATCTGCCAGCGGAAAATTCTCCCAGTAAGAGTAGGTTTTTCAAAAATGTACTTGATTGGATCCATTTTGGAGATCAACCAAGTGGTGTGATTCAACATATACTGCCGCAAACGCTTTGCTGCCCAGGCCAAAGCACAACATATTTTTTCCAGCATGGAATACCGCGACTCATAATCAGTGAATTTTTTACTGAGATAATAAATGACGAACTCCTTCTTCCCTGTTTCATCCTGTTGTCCCAGAATACAACCCATGGATTTATCTAACACTGTTAGATACATAATCAATGGTCTTCCTTCTACGGGAGGGAGCAAGATAGGAGGTTCAAGCAGATATTCTTTAATACTTTCAAATGCCCTTTGGAAGTAATCCATCCACACACAACCTTGATCTTTCTTTAACAACTTAATGATCGGTTCACATGTTGCAGTCATATGGGAAATGAATCTGGAAATATAATTCAAATGCCCGAGGAAACATCTGACTTGCTTTTCAGTTCTTGGTGTTGGCATTTCTTGAATTTCTTTGACTTTATCAGGGTCAACTTCAATTCCTTTCTGGCTAACAATGAAACCCAACAACTTCCCCGATCAAACGCCGAAGGTGCATTTATTTGGATTCAAGCAGAGACGATACTTCCTCAAATGCTGAAACAGCTTCAACAAATCTTCTATATGCCCTTCTTCAGTCTGGGAATTGGCAATCATATCATCAATATATACTTCAATTTCCTTGTGCATCAGATCATGGAATAGGGTTGTCATAGCCCTCTGGTACGTTGCACCAGCGTTCTTCAACCCGGAAGGCATCACTCTGTAACAGAATGTTCCCCAGGGTGTGATAAACGTTATTTTTTCCATGTCCTCTAGAGCCATTCTTATTTGATTATACCCGGAAAATCCGTCCATGAACGAGAATACTTTGAATTTTGTTGTGCTATCCACTAACATGTCGATATGCGGCAATGGAAAATCATCTTTTGGACTGGCATTATTTAGATCTCTGTAATCTACGCACATGCGGACTTTTCTGTCTTTTTTTGGTATTGAGACAATATTGGCAATCCATTGAGGATACACTGACGTCACGAGAAAACCAACATTAATCTGCTTTAGAACCTCCTCTTTGATCTTTACTGCCATATCTGGGTGAGTTCTTCTCAACTTTTGTTTAATTGGTGGACACTCTAGCTTCAACGGCAAATGATGCTCGACAATATCTGTATCTAGACCAGGCATATCTTGGTAAGACCAAGCAAAGATATCAACATACCCCTTCAACAACTCAATCAACTTTCTCTTTACATCGGGATGCAACGATGCTCCAATCTTGACCTCCTTTGGATCTTCTTCTGAACCCAAATTGATCACTTCCAAAGGCTCTTTATATGGCTGAATGGTATTTTACTCGTGCTCAAGCAACCGTGAGACCTCTTCTAGAATCTCATCGTAATCTTCTTCTTCAGCCCCAAACACAGGACATTCAAAGTTGGGAGAGGGTGCAGGGTCATTGTATTCAACGGGTTTTTTAGTTAATCTGCACATATGATTTATGATTGCTTTTAGAAATTGACACATGTAACAAGTGATTATGCAGATTGAATTTCAGTTATTATTTATTTTGAAAGGTTTTTTTATTACCATTTTCCAAGAAAAAGCAGAAAATAAAGACATAATTCGGGAAGAAAAGACAACTTTTATTAATGATCTTAAAAGTCACAGCAAACAGATAAGCCCCACAACATTAATACTTCCACCTTGGGCAGAGCGAAAGCTTTTCAAGAAAAAAAGATTAACAAATCAAATTACTTTGAAACATGTATGCAAGAGGGAACATCAATGGTGACCCAGTTCTGAACCTTGATTTTGTGCGTCACATAATTTGGCATTTTCTGCTCTGCTTCATCCTCCTCAACAACATTAACTCCATAATCAGTTGGATGGAGATAACCTCCAATGTGGAAAACATTATGATAGCTGCTCATAGTAGACTTTGACTTCAAACTTTCGCCTTTTCTATTCTTTGAAGAGAACCCCAAGCCAGTTCTGTTCTTGTTCATGGGTGGATCCACAATTCGTCCCCATACTTCATTATGATCCTTACGCACAACCTGCTGCGCATCCTTCAGCGAGACCATGGAATTCTCATTTCTCCTTATGTTGTCAATGGATAAGGCTTGGAACTGGGTTTCAATAGCAGCTTCATCCGCTTCTACAATGCTGAAAGAGGATAAATGAGATATCAACAATGCTTGCTCCCCATTTATGATCACTACCTTCCCTTCACGCACAAACTTTAGCTTCTGATGTAAAGTTGAAGTGACGGCCCCTGCTTCATGTATCCACGACTGTCCTAGCAGAAAATTATAAGCGGGAATAATGTCTATGACCTGGAAGGTTATCTGGAACAAATTGGTCCTATATGGATAAGTAAGTCCACTTCACCGATGGCAAATTTCCTTGACCCATCAAACGCCTTCACAATGATGCCACTCGGGCGCATAGGTGTTCCTTGATATTTCAAATTCATGAGAGTACTCCTTGGTATAACATTCAATGTAGATCCATTATCAATTAGCACATTCGATAGTGAATCATTCTTACAGTTCATAGAGATGTGGAGGGCCAGGTTGTGATTCCTCCCTTCATCTGGCAATTCATCATTGCAGAAACTCAAGTTATTACATGACGTAATGTTTCCTATTACGCTGCTGAATTGATCTATTGGCATATCACTCTCCATAAAAGATTGGTCAGTACCCTCATCAAGGATTCTCTATGAGCAGAGTATTTCATCAATAAAGCTAAGATTGATATTTTTGAAGGAGTCTGCAGTAGCTGATCTACAATTCTGTAGTCGCTCATCTTAATTATCTTCAAAATATCATCCACTTCTTTCTCTAACGTAGCTCCACTAGTCTCTCTTGTAGCCTTCTTAGGTTCATCATTCTTAGCAATTTTCTTTCCAGAATCCATGGTTAGAAAGTACCTGAGATATTCACAAATAGTCAACCTTTAAATCCCTTGAAATATGGTTTCTTCAAAAGATGCTTATGAGTGCATGGATGCATGATGCAACAATCACACACAAGATCACACATATAGGGTTCATAGGTTCAACGTCACGAGCATGAGGTCGAAGGTACTACCCATAAGGTATTGCTCTAAAAAGTTATCACCTGCCAAACAAGGTTCTAGAGGTTCCCGTAGTCTACATCCTTCCTTCAGATATTACCAACCTCCCGATTAACTCGATAATTAGTAATATTCTCAAGAAAGACTCGTCCCAGCGTAGTATCGCACGATAACTATTTCCCGATTACTCCGTCATAACTTCCGCACTACACCTAAAAGGCCAAGATGGGTTTGGTACTCTACGGTCCTCAGTTTCAGCAGGCTCCCAGGTCGAAAGCAGTATGTCTTCCCGATTACTCGGTAAATGACACTACAGTCAAAGGGATGAGATGAAGAGGGATGGGAAAATATACAAACCACATTTGAATTAAATTTTAATCAAACTATCATTAAAATCATTCATCCATTTTTGTGGAGTTAAACTCAATACCATGAATCCAATGATGTTAATAAAGTTCATGATCCGAAATCTAACCCAAGATCAGCCAAAAAATAATCACAAAATAATATCACATTTAATGTACATAAAAAAGGATTTTTAAAAATGTTTTAAAAATAGAAAATAATGAGAAAAATATCAACTATGTTCAAATTAATCAAGAAATGAAAAGTAAGACCATAGAAAAATCAGAAAAAGGCCCAAGTAATTTTACAATTTTTTTGGTAATTTTTTAAAGTTAGAAACTATTTTTAAAATTAAAATAAATGGGTCAAATAAACAAAAAATGGTAAAAAATAGTAAAGTCAGAAACAAAAATAAAATGAGGTCACCATTATTTGTCACAATATCATTGGATCATTCTATAATTTTTTCAAAATTTAAAAATGTATAAAAGTATTTTTAAACATTTAAAACAAATCAAATAAGTGTAAAATTTGTAAAAAATACCAAAACACAAAATTAAATTGTGAAAAAATAAAAATCAGAAAGAGAATAATCAAAAGTATTTTTCATAATTTTTTCAGATTTTTTGGACTAAAAATGAATTTTCTATGATTTTTTGAAATTTAAAACAATAAAAATATAAAAATCAGAAAAAGAAAATAAAAGTAAAATATGTGGACCATTGGATGAAAGTCAAAACACGTTAGTAATCAAATCCAAGGGATCTGGCGCGTTGTGCATATCATGGTCCTTAGTGAATATTGTACAGAATCATTAATTAAATCAGAATTTGAAAAATACAGATGGCGCGCCTTCATTGGTTAGAAGATGACACGTTGGTCATCTTCAACCTCCAGCCATCATGAATTGTAGGTCTCTCAAACTGTAAAATCAGAAGCTCAGACATATGCCATTCGCTTCATCTTTTCAAGACAAAGACAACCACACCCTCGCGCCAAATTTATATAAACTGTAGCTCAAGCAATTTAGAAGGAAAGTTTTGAAAAGGGATTTGAAATTTCATGGTCAAAACGTGTTTCCAGTAAAAGATAAGTGTTGTGACTAGAACCAGGGAAATGAGAGCAACACAATGATATCAGAGTTTTGAAGAATTGATGAAGGAATCTACCTATTGAAGTTGAGTTGCAGAGCTCTGAAACTGGACTTTTATGGAGCAGTATAGGGCACGATTCTTGAATGTAATTATATGGTTAGCTTCAGGGAAGATCAAGGAAGGTGAATTGATGGAAAAATTGGATTGAAAAAGGGTCGAGAATTGAGTTTGAAGTTACAGAAAATTGAGTTATGGAGCAAGTTTGGCAAGGTGATTCTGGCTGTCCAAGCTTGGGAAGATGAATGGGATAGTTCATGTATTTATAGGAGAAGCAAATGGGATCAAAAGGAAGAGTGGATGATGCGTTTTGGAGGGAATTCGTGCAAATCTGATGCACGAGTGAAGTGTGATCCAAACTTCACCAAAACTCATCCAATTCTTGTGTTTTGATGCACTAATCCACTTGGGAAAGTTGTCTAATCATGTTTAGACCCAAAACGCGTGTTAATTTGAGGTTTAGAGGTTGTAACATGAAATTCAAATTCTGACTTGCAAGGAAACTTCAATTCCAAGTTACCATTTTTGAAACAATGGCATTCTCAACTCAAGGGGTCTTAAGGAATGATTCTTGATGCTTTAGAAAGATGAGATTACAAGATTTGCAATGGAAAAAGAATGGAGTTAAATGGATGCTTGAGATGAAAGTTGCATTGAGTCAAAGTTGAAGAAAAAGGGTTGACTTTCCATACTTAGAAATATTTCACATTCTTCTTCAAAAATGACCTATAATGTCTTGCATCTAAACATGGCCTTCTACTTGGAATTTTCTCTTGACCAAAAAATATGGCATGAAGTAGACCTCTTGAATGACACTTTGAAACTTGGATCATTCAAAATCTCAAAAATTTGAGCAAGTTATGACTTGTTGAAGTTGGCAAAAAATCATGAAATGACCTATAATCCTTTGTTTCCTTAAGGCAACTTCCATCCATTTTCTCACTTTGCACATAAAAGAAGGCATAAATTTCACATCCTCAAGATAATTTTGGAAAAATAATGGGCTCAAGGTGATAAAAATTGACCAAGCTATGATCATTTGAAGTCACTCATGTAAAATTGTGGATTCATCTGGATGACTTGTAATCTTTCTTCTTCACCAAGTTCCTTCCACATGAAAACTCCTTGGAACTTTTGAAGTGATTTGTTGATAAACCTTTGAATAGGAGGATATCTTTGGAATCACTCAAAAATACCAAAAGGTGAGCAAAAATACCAAAAGGTGAAAATTGGGTGAATCAACATGGTATGATGAAGGGATCTTAGGGGCAAAAATTGGGGTACAATAGTGTTCTCTTGAGCTTATTGGCTTGCTTGCTTGATTTCATCTTTGTGTGCATGTTTTGAGATGAAATACCCTCGGCATTTTCCCTTAGGAGCTCTCGATTCAACTATAGATGATGATTCGAGATAGACATAGTTTTAGGTGATACACCTTTTCTATGCTCCTTTAGGACTTCTTGATTCATCTATAGATGATGATTTCAGATAGACATTCGGATTGTTATCCAAGTATGTTAACTTAGGATAGATATTTCCCTTCAAAACTCAACCTTAAGATTAATCATTGTATGATAACATTAGGGATAGATCTAGGTTAGTCTCCCTTAGATGATTTTTCTTTCTTTTGCATCCTTTGCATAATAAAACAAAAACCTTTCTTTTCTTTTTTATTTGCAAAACACTTAAAACTTTCAAATCCTTTTCTCAAGGTAAAAAATACAAACCAACACCTTTCTTTTTACGAATCAACATTTCTTTTCTAATAACATGTTAGTTCCCTTCCGCTACAGGTCGTAAGTCTCCAAAGATCGAGCCGTGGTGGATTGATTCGAACCTAACATTGTTCAATTGAAAAATACAAACCAACAAAAACATTTGAAGCCGAACTACGGCTGCTATGATTCCTTAAAAGGGATACGTAGGCATTGGGGTAGGGCCTGAGCAAGCACAACTTTATTATTCCCTACATTCTTTTCTCCTTTCTTTTGCACGCATTCCCTGTACAATTTAGATATAGATTTTTACACACCCTTAGACTAGAAAAACAAGAGCGGATACCTTAGAATACTACGGGCGTGTGGGGTGCTAATACATTCCCCTTGCGTAACAGACTCCCTTACCTGTATCTCTTGGTTGTTCGACCTTGATTTCAGCCTTCTCAGGTTTACTAGATGTTTACCTTTCCCTTCATGTGGGATAAAAAACATTCGGTGGCGACTTCATTGATTTCATTATCAGTTGATTATTCAGCTGGTTATTTCACTTATCTATGGACCTCATGCAAGACTTTAAACCTAAGGCTCTTGTGTGATTTGTTTTTGTTTGCTACTTGTTTAAACATGAACATAACATCATAATATCATGACACCATAACATTTTCACTAACCCTGTAAAGGACCCAAGGATTTTTCTTTATCCTTTGTTACAGGTCATGGCTTCCGCTCGCAGAAATAATATTTGAATCAAATTTTTAATGGTGTCTTCCAAGCTTAAGGAGTTAGTCTCAAAGTTTCCCGAAAACTCTCAATTCACCAAAAGTCATGGCTATCTACTCAGTTTTGTTACCCCCGGTTTTGAAGAAGACATGATGAGTGTTCTGTTCCAGTTCTTTGATCCTAAGCATCAGTGTTATACCTTCCCAGATTATCAGTTAGTGCACACAATGGAAGAGTTCTATAAACTACTTGGAGTTCCTATTCTTGATCATACACCCTTCACCGGTCTAGAGAAAGTTCCAAAACCCGAAGATATTGCAGCAGCCTTACATTTGAAGCGGCCAGACATTGTATCTAATTGGGAAACAAGAAGTGGATTTAAAGGTCTTCTTGCTAAATTTGTAATAGAGAAGGCTCAGTTGTTTCTATATGCCATGAGTTTTCATGCTTTTGAAGATATTTTGGCTTTACCGATCTATGGTTTAGTATTATTCCCTAATCCAGACTAACTCATAGATGTGAACGCCAAAATATTTCTTAGTCATAATCATGTGCCTACTTTTCTTGGAGATATTATGTATTCTCTTCACACTCGTACTATGAGGAAGCAAGGGACTCTCGTGTGTTACATACCTTTACTTTCCAGGTGGTTCATTTTGCACCTTCCCCGATCAGTGATGAAGAATGAATAAGGTTTAAGGTGGTCTCAAAGGTTGATGTCACTTGCTCATTTAGATATCTATTAGTGTTCCCGGTCTCAAGAGGATATCACTATTATTGACCGCTTGTTCACAGTGATTTCTGGTGAACAACCGCTAGTCTTCCAAACTATCAAATAAACTTAATTACTGTTATTCAATCTCTCTGGTAACTTACAGGATCGACTAGATTGATCCTATGGAACATAGTTGTTTGGCTAAGTCTAATTGTAAAACTGACATTTGTATTTAGGATTTCGAATTAGAGTTGTTCCAAAGATATCCAATCCGCTTCGATTACTATACTGAATGGTTCAAAGGATAACTTCTATATGGTATTAGGAATATTCATGAGAAAAGTTTAAAGACTTGAAATCGGATAAATGGCAGGATCAAATGGGTGGATGTAAAAGTTACGAAATGTTTAGAGGTTTCGACCATAAGAAAAGTATTTAAATGCAGAAAAGAATAAATGACTTCGAGTACAAAGGCTTTAATGTAAAGGCATAAACATAAAATTGTTTGAAACACAAATGAAACAGAAGTGAAAGATAAAATTGGAAAATGTAAAGAGTTTTCATTGAATTGTAAATGCTGGTGTTATCATACGTACATCTTTCGAGCATTCGTTTCCCTATCCATGTGGTATTTTGAATGTTTATTGAATTTGTACAACATATATGACACACTAAATCCTAACAATAAGACTTCTATTTATACTATTCGACCATAACGGTCTTGCTATCAGAATCTGCCACGTTCGAAGCATGCAGAACATCGCTTCCCTCTAGCCTCCACGCGTCTTCGAACACTCTTATGCTTGTGTATTTGAATATCCAATATCCCGCTCACGTTTGAATTTCAAATGTTTTGGGAACTTTTCGTTTCGAGTTTGTTCATAGGTTATTTCCAAAAATGACCTTCACAAATAATCTCTTATGATTATTTCGAACAAGGCTTTGGACTCACACTCCACAACTTATCATTCGAAACCTTGAACTCTAATATTTCCATTCGAAACAAACATTCTCTTCCATTCCGAATTATCAAATTTTCTTTATTCAAACAAAGCTCAACCATAGTGATTTCATTTCGAATCACAGTATCAAAATCTTCAGCCAACAAAATGCCCCTTTAAAATATGTATTTCAAACCCTTTGAGAAGTACTTATTTTAAATAGATTCACAAGATTTTGATAACCCTTTTTGAAGAATCATGACACTTACTGCGCGTGATTTTACCCACGTCAATCAAGACGCCTTTTTGAGTACTCAACCATCTTGGACCAGTTACCACAACATGGTGCGGTTTAAAAATAATGATTATTATTAATCCCACTTATTATCAACCCTGGATCTTACGCCACCTCCCTCTGAATCCAATCAACAACTTCCACGTACTCCTAGTCCTTTTAGTGGGTGCTTACATTCACTCTATAAAACCTATCAGTTTAGTCTTTTCTTCTTTTTCTCCAAAATTTCTGAAATCCCCCTCCTCTTCGCTAAACCTCAAAACTTCCAGCAATCTTAACAATGTCTTCATCAACATCATCACAACTGAAGAAATTATCAAAGAAGAAGAACAAGAAAACCAACACGGAAACCATCATGGAGAGCAAAGTGAGTATTTATCAGAACCAATCTGTACTCAATCCTCAAATGATCTCCAAGGAGAAAGAAATGCTGTACGCCTCTCAGGTATTAATCCCTACCACTGTTGCTAGAAAAAGGTTTGCCCTAATGGGTCCTTTAACAGTTTTTGAAATTCTGAAAGATACTAGGAAAATTTTCCGTGTTTGCTATAAATTCAAACCCCTTTTCAACAAAATGGATGCCCCTAGGGCAGGAACTGAAGACCTGAGCGAATCATCTGATTCGAAAACAACTGAAACTCCGGCCTTACCTCCAAAAGACCCTTTTATCTTAGATTATATCAAAAGCAATTTCAAACCCTTTCGATCCTGCCCCACTTCAGACATAGCGTACCAAAACTGGTTCACCAAGGTGGAATCCAAAAAGTCTCAACAATGGGAAAAATTAGGGATTTATAACCTAATCAAACTGTCGAAACCAGGCTTTACCTATAGTCACCCATTGCTATTCGCTTCATTGTACTTATGGGACAGTACTTACAACACTTTCCATCTTCCAGGCGGAATGATAACACCCACATTCTTTGATATAGCTGCCATCACTGGTCTCTCACCAGTGGGGGAAATTTACATTCCTAACAACGAAGAACATTCCAGAATTATTGACTTCGATTTCAAACTGGCTAGCTTCTCAAAATTTATCAGCCATTATCACACTGAAGGGGATGAGGTCTCAGATGTAGAACATATCGCTTTCCTCACCCTGTGGCTATCACGATATGTGTTTTGTAGTAGATCCTTGCAAGTAGCAAGTAGGTTCATTCCCCTAGCCAGGGATTTCCATGAAAATAGGAAAGTCTGTCTGAGTTAACTGTTACTTGTCGACCTTTATGAGAGTTTAAGGTCAGCAGTTTCTAGTTTAAAATCCCATACTCCAAAAAACATTCTTCTGGTTGGACCCTTTTGGTTGCTCCAATTATGGCTTAATGCCATGTTCGAATCTTCTTTATCAACCACTGATACCATCATTGAACAAGATCCAGAAATAGCTGACAGGAGCATCGAAGGCACGAGACTTCGAAAGCTCACCCCGAATGATGACAAGGATGATTTCAAAATCCAATTTTCTAAATACATCATGATCTTCTCCAAAAGACACAAGTTTGAAGAGTCCATGGCACCTTTTGCTCAAAGGACTTGTGGACCTTCATGGTTCACAATGCCTCTCTCAAAAGATGCCAAGAGCAAAGAGATGCAAAATATCTGGAAAGCGTTTCTTCTTCCTAGGTTAATCTCCTCAAGAATTACCCCAAACAAGAATCAGATTTTCCTTTTAGCTTATCAACCCAATTTTGTTTCTAGACAATTTGGCCTGTGCCAATTAATCCCTGAACCTTTGTTCTAAACACAAAGTGCCACCACCTCAGGCAAAACATTCAAAGCAAGAGAGGCCAAGTTGCAACAGGAATAATACCAAGATTTCGCTCAGTTCGAGCTTTTACCTTTCGAGCCAACATACTTCACAGCGAAAGGATTTCTCGAATGGTGGACTAAGTTCTACCAGACCTATATGTTTGTCACACTCACCATTCAACAAAAGATAACTGACGCGTTCAATGTGCAGGTACACTCCAAGAAAGGTATGTTCACTCACGTCAAAGAAATTAGGGCTTTTCAAAATTATTTCGAAACCACTTATGACCCCACACACTTGGAAACCACTGTACATCAAGCGGCCAAGACCTTGAAGGAAAAATTTAAAGAAAAAATTTCTAAGCTCAAACTTCCTTCAGGGTTGTCACCTGAGGATAGGTATAGGCTGGCACTCGAAATGCATCCACATAAATTTCCTAGGTTGCCTACCTCAGAACTGGCTCTGGCTTGGTTTCCTCCATACCCTTGGTGGTTCACTTGCAAAGAAATGTTCAAATACCAGCCTCAAAAGAAACCAAAGCCATCTGAGACTGTGACATGGGCCCGTTACTGGCTTCATAATTTCCCAGGACATCTTTGCTATGACCTTCCTGCCATTTCGATTACATCTAATCAAGGCACAGGTGCAAATGCTTGGGAAAATCCCAATTGTATCCTAATTCCCTAATCTTTAACACTTTAACTTAATTGTTTCACTTTTCATCTATTAGGTTAAAGAGTGTTACTTCAAAATCCAAGGAAGGCAACACTTCTCAACAGGCTATTGAAGTCAGTGATGATGCAACTCTAACAATACCAACAACAACAACAACAACTACTACAACAACAACACCGACTGCAGCAGAAATTTCCATTCCAAAGGTAATCAACTAACCCTGTTGTTTCGAGTAAACTGAAGTTTATGAATTAGATCTAACTTTTGTTTAACCCTTTTCAGACTAGCAAACTTCCGCCAACAACTCCCAAGAAACGGAAACAAGGCCCTACTGACAAGGACCCCAAAACTGGTGAAAACTCTCCAACAGCTTCTAAGAAGAAGAAGAAGAAAGAAAGCTCCAAAGGCCATGAGCCTACTAACATTCTTGGGCTTGATCCCAAAGACGTTGCTCCCTCAACAACATCCAAAATTCCACCTTCGACCTCCAATGTAACGTTGGAACATATTGACAGCAACATTCCTTCCGATAACCCACAGGTAATTAAATTCGAATTCACAACAAAGATAGTTATTCATACCTTAGTGCATACTCTTAATTAATTTTGTTTATGCAGGACACTTCGAATGCAAACCCCACTGCTTCAAATCCTCCAACCGGGATTCATGCTCCAATCACTTCCTCTATTCATGGGGACTCCAGCAACTATGTGCAAAACAAAGGATCCTCCAACATGGCGGTCCTGACTGGAGCTTCGGAGGCACACGATGACCAAGGCACCTCTCCCCCTTTGAAGGAAGCAAACGAAGGGTCATCCCACAAGTCCAAAGAAAATCCACCAGAAACTTCCCTTCTGAAATCTCCTCTTGAAACCCTTCAAGAGACTCCAACAATCACTGAAGCTGAAAAGGACAAGACTGATTCTTCTCAAGAGAGTGAAGAAACTGCAGAAGAAAGTTCTGGTGGAGACGAAACCCAAAGTGGTTCAGCCAGTGGAACGAAATCTGATGCTATTAGCAGCGAGACCAATACCATCGATGTGGTGGATCCGTGTGACAAAGGAGAAAGCGAGGAGCAAGGCAAGGATGAAGATGACGGGGGTAAGACTAAAGAAACTATGGAGGTCGAAATGGACGTGACTCCTTTAAACAAGGAACTTTCCCCAACTTCCCAGCCTCGACTGACTGAAGAGGAACTAGCTCTCCTAAAGCTCAATGACCCAATTGGGTACATGAAAATTAAACTGGCTCAGAAGGACATTCCTCTCACTAGGGTTGGCACAAGTTCACCTAGCAACACAATGTCCCCAGATGCTAGAGCTGAACTTCTTAACCAAGTCAGGAAAACAATCCTTGATGTAGACCTATTCGAAGTTCTTAAAAAGGATAGCACCGCTTGCTATACCATGAAGGAACTTCTTACTCAGGTTAATTCTACAACTTGCTCCTTGCCAATCAGCACTATTCTGTTCGATCTCCAAGTTTTATTGGACGATGTAACTGGATGTCTCCTACAAGATGAATTGGTTGCTGCTAAAGTTCAGGAGAAACGGAACACCATGGATGCTGCTTATGAGCACGCTTCGAAACTTTCTACAGAGGCTGAAGATCAAGCAACGCGTTTAAAACAAGCGAAGGTTGACTATGAAGTTCGAGCACGCTCTATTCTCTTTTGGGAAGGACAAATTCAAGAGCTCCAACAAAAGATCAAAGAAGCTCAACAACAGCAATTGGCTTACGAAACTGGCAGCGTAAGTAACCAATTCGAAGAACTTCTTAACATGGGCCTTTCCGAAACAGAAGCAGCAGAGCGCATCAAAGTGGAAGCAAATACTCTGGAAGGAGCAAGACGTTACACCCAGCAAAGGCTTGAGTCTTTCAGAAGCACCTTCGCAAGACTGAGAAATAACGTTTATTTTTAAACATTTGCTTATCTGAATTGATTTACACTTGGTTTTGTAATATTTAAACAATGCCATTTTGGCAATATATGACACCATTTTGGCATCTCCTTGTGATATTTCGACTATGTTGCTATTATTCGAATCTCTTGCAGGCGAGGTCTATATTTTTTCAAATACTTTCCGTTAACCTTTAAGATTCGTTTGTCATCAGTTAACTCTTCGATTTCATACGCATTGTTTGAGAATCTCTTTAGTATTCGAAAGGGTCCTTCCCAATGAGGTGACCATTTACCTAATGCTTTATTCTTCTTGTCCATGGGCAATATGACTTTCCAAACTAAGTCATTAACAGTGAATGTTTTACCTTTTACCCTTTTGTTGTATGCCCTGGCTACCCTTTCCTTTTGCTTCATCAGGACTTCCAATGCATGCAATCTAACTTCGTCTAACTCAACTAACTCATTCATCATCATCTCTCAGTATAATGCAGATGGGATCTCACTTTGACTTTGAATTCGAACTGACTGCAGATGAATTTCCACTGGTAAAACAGCATCATGGCCAAATGTTAGTTGGAAAGGCGTGGTGTTAGTAGCCTCTTTAGGAGATGTTCTACAAGCCCAGAGTATCTGGTCCAAAGTCTTATGCCAATTTTTTGGCTTCTTACCCACATGTTTTTTGATTAACCCTATTATCACTTTGTTTGCTGCTTCGACCTGACCATTTGCTTGAGCGTAATATGGCGTTGATGTTAATAACTTGAAACCCATCTCCTGAGCAAATTCCTGCATCTTTCTACCAGTAAACACAGAACCTTGGTTTGTGGTTATACTCTCTGGTAATCCGAACCTATAAATTATCTCTTTCTGTATGAACCCAATAATGGCCTCTTGATCAGCAACTATTAATGGTATTGCTTCGATCCATTTGGTGAAACAATCAATTCCCACTAAGATATATTTATGTCCTTTAGACGAAGCAGGATTGACCTCTCCTATTAAATATAATGCCCATCCTCTAAAGGGCCATGGTTTAATGATCGAATGTAACTCACTTGCAGGAGCATGTTGAATTCCTGCATGTTTCTGGCATTCTTCACACCCTTTAGCAAAATTTATACAATCTTTGAGCATGCTGGGCCAATACATGCCATATCGGAATAACAACCATTTCATTTTATGGCCTG
This sequence comes from Vicia faba, assembly GCA_948472305.1. Lineage (NCBI taxonomy): Eukaryota > Viridiplantae > Streptophyta > Magnoliopsida > Fabales > Fabaceae > Vicia > Vicia faba. Next base: position 1,432,594,269 of record OX451741.1, on the reverse strand, counting down.
CTTGGTGTGCCCCACATGCCCCACTATGGACCTCTGATAATGCTAAGTATGCCTCATCTTCTCCTAGGCACTTCAGTAATACGCCTTCCTGGGTTTTCTTGAACAATTCATTTCCCATGAGGACGTATGATAACGCTCTATATTTTATCTTCCTATCAACATTCAGTGTTGGGTTTTTTAAATAACTCACTATTGGACTTCGCCAATCTGCATCTGTCAAAGTGTCTATGGCAAATACTCCGAATTTCTGTTTGTCAGCACAACCTAACTTTACATTCTCTAATTCTGATGGTATGAGTCTAGTAGCCATAACTCTTCCTCTCAATTCAACCAAATCTTCTAATTTTTTGGTGGAAACTTTATATCCTGAAGCCAACTGTGCTAGGTCATTTGCCTCTTGGTTTTCTATTCTTGGAATATGTTTAATATCCATATATTCGAATTTTTTGAGTAGCCTATTAGCTATGACGAAATATGTAATCAAATTGTCTTTTATGCATTTGTATTCCTTTGTTATTTGCTTAACCACTAACTCCGAATCTCCTCTAATTTCGACTCTAGTTGCCCCCAATTCTAACAAAGCTTCAAGTCCAATGATAAGCGCTTCGTACTCAGCTTCGTTGTTCGAGCAACGAGCACCGTCTAACTTATACTTGAATTTTGTTGGAATTCCTTCAGGAGAAACTATAAGAACCCCAACACTACTACCATCTCTATGGGTCGAACCATCAAAGTACAATTTCCAAGGTTGCATTTCAACGTAACCCATGACAGTATCTTCGCTCAGTGAATGATCAACAATGAAATCAGAAATTATTTGACCTTTCACAGCTCTTAAAGGCATGAAAGTCAAAGAATACTCTGTCAAGGCCAAAGCCCATTTACCAATTCTGCTATGCATTATTGGTTTCGAAAGCATGTGCTTGATAACATCGAAATGAGATGAAACATAAACATCAACAGGCTTTATATAATATTTAAGTTTCATACAAGAGAAAAATAAACAGAGACATAGCTTTTCTATGTTGCTATATCTGGTTTCTGCATCATTCAACACCCTACTTAAATAGTACACGGCTCTTTCGATGCCATTGCTATCTTCTTGTGCTAACAAACTACCTATAGTAAATTCAGAGGTGGATATGTACAATCTCATGGGTTTTCCCCACGAAGGTGGAGACAAGATAGGAGGCTGAGTAAGATATCTTTTTATATTGTCAAATGCCTCCTGATGTGCTTCGTTCCATTCGAAAGCTTATCCTTGCTTCAAACGAAGCAACAAAGAGAAAGCCTGGGTTCTTCCACTTAAATTCGAAATGAACCTTCTTAAAAAGTTTATTTTGCCTAGCAAAGACTGCAACTCCTTTTTTGATGTAGGTGCTTTCGTTTCAACAATGGCTTTGGTCTTGTTTTGGTTGATTTCAATGCCTTTCTTGTGAACCACAAAACCAAGAAAATCTCCAGCCTGCACGAAAAACGCACACTTAAGGGGATTCATTTTCAAGCCATATTTTCTCATTCTTTCGAACGATTGGCTCAAATGATGCAAATGAGTTTCTGCAGATACTGACTTGATGACTATATCATCAATGTACACCTGCATAAAAGTCTCAATGAAATCATGAAAAATCGAATTCATTGCCCTTTGATAAGTTGCTCCTGCATTTTTTAAGCCAAAAGGCATTACTACCCATTCGTAGGTGCCTAAGGCTCTTGGGCAACGAAATGCTGTCTTAGCAACATCTTCTTCAGCAATAAAGATCTGGTTATACCCAGAGTATCCATCTAACATACTTAAATACTCAAATCCTGCATCCGAATCTATTAACATTTCTGCCACAGGCATGGAATACTCATCTTTGGGGGTAGCAATATTTAAATCTCTAAAATCTATGCAAATTCTCAGAGAGCCATTCTTCTTAATAACAGGTACTATATTTGCAAACCATTCGACATACCTTGTGGTCCTGATGAATTTGCAGCGCAACAACCTTTCAATTTCAGCTTTGATCTTCGTGAGAACTGCTGGTGCAAACCTTCTAGGGGTCTGCTTGATGGGCTTCTTGCCATCCTTGATTGGAAGTCTGTGTTCCACTAACTCCCTCTTCAAACCATGCATTTCATCATAATCCCACGCGAAATAATCTTTGTTCTTCCTAAGGACTTCGATCACTTTCTGCTTGAGGCTTGAATCGAGTTTTGTGCTTACGTAAGTTATTATTTTTGTTTTTTCATCTCCCAAGTTCACCTCTTCTAACGGATCCTGCGCTAACATTTTAGCACCTGAGTCTGTGGGATTCCTCTCGAAGCCTAAAGGTTCTTTATCATAAATGGCATATAGCCTTTGATCTATATCAACTATTTCTTGTTCTTCTAAGGGTGAGCCTTTTGAGCCATCCCCATCTGTTTTGTTTACTTCTACAACCGTACTATCTACTTCAGCTTCTAAGGCCGCTTTCCATTCGTTCTCAGCCATGTAGGCCGAAATATTTTTGAAGAAAGAAGACTCAGTCATGGGCAGGATTATCGAATTCCCAGCCTGCTGGCCGTCTTTGTGCAGTGCCTTCGACTTCTCCATCTCCCTTGATTATCCTTCGATCCCAATACATTCCATCATGGCGAAGGGTCATGTAATAATGCGCATTCCTGGTCTCATTGATCTTGTCGTTAGGGGTACAAGGAGCAATTTTGGCCAAGTGTTTGTCATAATTTCTCTTATCAACTAAGTTGATTGTTGTCATGAAGTAGCTTTGGTCAGCTTCTATATTCTCAACAATGCCATCTTCTCTCCATAATACTAACCTCTGATGCATTGATGAGGGGACTGCTCCAACGCCATGGATCCATTCTCTGCCCAACAACAAATTATAGTTGGCTTTAGCTTCGATCACCATGAACATAGTGGGTCTGCAGCTTGATCCTACTGTCAAATCCACTTGGATCACCCCCAATGTGTGGCCTACTTTACCTTCATAGTTTGATAGTACCATGTTGTGTGGTTTTATGTCAACATCTTGTATCCCTAACTTCTTCAACATGAAATGAGGCATCAGGTTCACTGCAGCGCCTCCATCCACCAGGACTTTGTTTACGCCATGTGTACCAACTTTTGCTCGAATAAACAATGGCTTTAGGTGATTTTGCATGGTTGGTTCTGGGTATTCGAAGAAGGCATTTTGCTCTTCGACAGCCCCATTATCCATCACATAATAGCATATTGGCCTGTGTTTCGTCAGGTCTATTGCATAATCCTCTTCGTGTTCTTCGACTTCAGTCTCTTGCCCAAATTCACAAGGCAACACAGATACCACATTGCAGTTGATGTTGAGTGAAGATTCCCCTTCTAATTCGAAATTTTTAGTCAGCATATCCTCATTCTCCTCTGGACCTGGCGTATATTCCTTTGATTCATTTTGCTTTGTTTCAAAGAAAAGCCTCCTGCTAACCGGAGGTTGGTCCCCAGGTTGATTGTTTGGTGCAGGTTTGTTGGTGCTTGATTCCTCTTTGTCTTTGCTCGAAACCACTCCTTTGTTTAGCGCATCATCTCTCTCAGCTTTTCGAACTCTTTGTTGCCTTCGCCATTGTGACCTAGACTTAGGGTTCTTTCCCTTGTAGTTTTCCAACCTTACTTCTTCTCTTTTTTCCATATTGAACTGCCTTCTGTACGTCATGGCATGGCGTGTGTTCCTTTCATTATTCCTCCACTTGTCTCTCCCATTGTCAGCTCTAACTTGTAGCCACTTGTTCGTTGGTGCGTCAGCAGGAACTTTAAATGTTACCCTTCGAGCGCCTCTAGGATAAGGGTTGTCAGGTCTCCGTTGGGTGTAGTTGTTCTCGAAACGTTGGCCCATTTGACCAATTTCTCTGTGGTTCCAACATGGGGCGAAAGGGGTTGTTTCGAAGGTTTCAGCCACTTTCTGATCATATACTGCAGAACATCTTGGACACACTAAGCATTTGGTTGCCCCCTTGTGACAACGAACTAAAAACCCCATAAGACTTTCTCCAGCCTTAGGGTAGCATATGAACAGCTGATTATCCTGGCGCCAGTTAACGCCTGTTCGTGCCCTTTGTCTTTTTTCAAAGTCTGCAGCAATTCTCTGATTACAAATGATGCTACATCTGGGACACAACATCATTGCAGCATTCTCTTTGTGGCACAGCATAAGGTAATCTTTGAGACTGGCATCTCTAGCATACCTGTCTTCCATCTTGTATTTTTTTTCTCTAAGTACCCTTCCATTTCTTCCATTTCAGGACAAGGTTGCTCCATGTTTACCATGTTAACATCCACATCTTCTTATTTTATATCAGCATCTCCCCATCCTGTAGGTTTGATGTCTTCAATTCGGGTCTTTAAGATTTCTGGGGCGGAATACCTCACCATGTAATCGAACTTTCCGCTGGGTTCCCCCAAAGTATCCCATATTTCCTTCTAAGGAAGAACTGGCACTGTGATCTGTACTTTCTCCAACTTTTGCCTCAAGCCTTCAGGTAGCCTGTGTCAAATTTTGTTTCTGGTTTTCCTGGCCTTCAGTAGCCTGGATCTTTTTCGAAGCAATCAAAAGAACTACTTCGATCGAAGCCTCTTGTTCTTTATGGAAGTCCTCAGTAACTTCCTTTTCGACCTCCACTAACACGCAGTTCTCATCTTCGGTGTTTTCCTTATCTGATGGAGCGTCACCTTCACCTACTCCAACCATGTTTATCTCTCCAATGTATGCGGGTTCAGAGTAGTTGGTTTCAGCAACATCTAAAGGGTCATCATCCGCCTTCATCTTTGGCTTGTCAGCGAACCTTAGTCTACCATCCTTGATTGCATTCTGAATCAGATCCCTGAAAAGAAAACATTGTGAGGTTTTGTGGCCTAAGAAACTGTGATACTTACAAAATCCTCTTTTCTTTCTTTGATCTAAAGGTGGTAATTTGACATTTGATGGCACTATTAGTTGGCCATCTTTGACAAGCAAATCAAAAATTTCATCACATTTCGTTACGTCAAAGGTATAAACCTTCTTTGGGAACTTGTCACTTTTCTCATTTTCAATAATTTCTTTCCCTTTTGTGGGAACTAGTAATTTACAGGAATAAGGGGGAGCCTGTTTCAATTCAGCGAGATCAATTTCGACCTCTTCGAATTCAGGGTAATCTTCTTCTTCCTCAGTTCCGACATAGAAGACCCTTTCTTTCTTGTTATTTTTAAAAACTATGGCCTTCTCGGCTTTTAGTCTTTCGACTTGTCGAACCCTGTCTGCTAGTTGGGCCATATCCCTCAAGTGTTGTGTATCTAATTTCTTTCGAATGGAGTAGTCTAGGCCACCAGCAGCCATTTTGACTAACTCATGTTCAGGAACTACTGTGAAACATCTAGACTTCAAAAGTCTGAACCTATTCAGATAATCATCTATGGGTTCAGTAAACTTCCTCTTGAAACTGGCTAACTCTTTCAGGCTTATTTTAGATTGTCCCATGTAGAATTGTTCATGGAATAACCTCTCCAACAGAGCCCAAGTATCTATGGACCCAGAAGGCAAAGTGGTGAACCATGTGAAAGCGTTCTTAGTTAGGGAACTTGGGAAATATTTAATCCTAAGGTCTTCATTATTTGCTATATCTCCTGCTTCGGTTAGATACCTAGCTATGTGTTCGACTGTTGACTCATTGGTGTCTCCAGCGAACTTTGTAAATTTAGGGACTTTATATCCCCTTGGTAAATCAGTATGCATCACATAATATATTATGGGAGAAGAATAGTTTGGCCTTCTAATACCTGTATTGAGACCGCTTTGAGCCATAATCCTTTCTATCATGGTGGTTAAATTATTTTCTGCCAAGATGTTGTCATTTCGAATTCTAAATGACTTCATCAGCATCTTGGTGTCGACCCACCATGACAACTCCTCTAGGTTGTTCTTCTCGAAACTCTGGGACTTCAAACCTTTCGACCCCTGGTTCTATAACTCCCCTTTGTGGTTCTCGAATCACTGGGGCTTCTAACATTTGTGCCCTTGCCCCCAAGTTAACCCCCTCTCTGGCTGGTCTATAGGGTGGGTCATTAGCAATTTGTTCTATGATGGGTATGTTCGCTCGAACCCCCGCCTGATTCTGCCTACGCCTTTCTGGCGGAGCGAAAAAATATGCTATTCGACTCATATTGTCCGCGTTTTCTCTGTTGGTCGCAGTTACATTTTGTACTATTGGGGCAAAGATTTCTTGCATAGTCTGCGCTAACACTCCTATCATATTATGGTTACTATCATCCATTAATTGTCTAAAGGCCATCTGATTTTCTGTGGTTAAGATAGGCAATGTATTGTGACCCACTGAACCTTGGGTATTTGTCATAAATTGGTTGGCCCCAGATCCGGATCCAAATTGTGGTGACGAATTTGATGTGGAATTGTGTAAACCTGCCATAAAAGATGTTGGCATTCCATAAGAGGAATTTCTGTGTTTGTTACCATCGAAACCGGGTGGTCTAGTTAGTGGGGTGGCGAAATGGGTTTGTGTCCCTGATGGTGGGACAAATCCCGTAAGATAACCAGCGGTCCCTGTATTTCCTAGGGTCGAACCGTTGGTTGTCATGCCACTTGTTCCATTTGTGGCCACACTACTGGTAGAAGATGCAACAGATTGTGCGTTCGTGGGGATCGCGTTAGACGTCCCTGTCGAAACAGACGCATTGGTGCCTGTTCCATGTGGGATATTTTGTTCCCCTTGTTGATTATTTGGATTAGACATCCCACTACTACGTTTTCTTCTGGGTAAGGGTTGGTTACTATTAGTTGTTTTACCACTTCTAAGGTTCATATAACAGCGAAATCGATATCCAGAAAAGAACTTACGCAACAAGATTATATCCTAAAAAATCTTTATTTTCAACTTTCTTAACAACTGGTCCCACCGGGTGTGCCAATTTGTTCACAGTGATTTCTGGTGAACAACCGCTAGTCTTCCAAACTATCAAATAAACTTAATTACTGTTATTCAATCTCTCTGGTAACTTATAGGATCGACTAGATTGATCCTATGGAACATAGTTGTTTGGCTAAGTCTAATTGTAAAACTGACATTTGTATTTAGGATTTCGAATTAGAGTTATTCCAAAGATATCCAATCCACTTTGATTACTATACTGAATGGTTCGAAGGATAACTTCTATATGGTATTAGGAATATTCATGAGAAAAGTTTAAAGACTTGAAATCGGATAAATGGCAGGATTAAATGGGTGGATGTAAAAGTTATGAAATGTTTAGAGGTTTCGACCATAAGAAAAGTATTTAAATGTAGAAAAGAATAAATGACTTCGAGTACAAAGGCTTTAATGTAAAGGCATAAACATAAAATTGTTTGAAACACAAATGAAACAGAAGTGAAAGATAAAATTGGAAAATGTAAAGAGTTTTCATTGAATTGTAAATGCTGGTGTTATCATACGTACATCTTTCGAGCATTCGTTTCCCTATCCATGCGGTATTTTGAATGTTTATTGAATTTGTACAACAGATATGACACACTAAATCCTAACAATAAGACTTCTATTTATACTATTCGACCATAACGGTCTTGCTATCAGAATCTGCCACGTTCGAAGCATGCAGAACATCGCTTCCCTCTAGCCTCCACGCGTCTTCGAACACTCTTATACTTGTGTATTTGAATATCCAATATCCTGCTCACGTTTGAATTTCAAATGTTTTGGGAACTTTTCGTTTCAAGTTTGTTCATAGGTTATTTCCAAAAATGACCTTCACAAATATCCTCTTATGATTATTTCGAACAAGGCTTTGGACTCACACTCCACAACTTATCATTCGAAACCTTGAACTCTAATATTTCCATTCGAAACAAACATTCTCTTCCATTATGAATTATCAAATTTGCTTTATTCAAACAAAGCTCAACCATAGTGATTTCATTTCGAATCACAGTATCAAAATCTTCAGCCAACACCGCTGTGGGGAATTCCCTAATGTTACACTCCTTGGCATAAGGGGAGGTGTGATTTGGTGGGAGAACTGACTTGATTGTTTTGCGTTTTATCGGAAATGTTGCGGTTAGCAAGAGTCGCCACCGACTTTTCTTTTAATCAAAAGGAAAGGTGAAAAAGCACAGGAAAGACCTTTGAGATTGTTTCTTGAGTTCAGGGGGTAGATTATGAAAGGGAAGGTATTATCACCCTTTTCATCCATGGTTTTCCATGAACTCTTAGTTACTTGCTAGATCACTTGCTTTTGTTTGAAATTGTGCTTTGTGTGGTTTTTGAAAGAATTTTGTAAAAGAGGCCATCGTTTAGGCAATCTTTGTAATGATTCTCGTTCGTAAGAATGTATACAAAGATGTTTGTCTTTTGAAAATGTTTTCAATTTTGTAAAATGTTTGGAAATGTATGTGTTTGTTTTGAAAGTTGCAAGGATATTTGTTTTAAAATGGAGAAAGTAACTAAAAGTAATCTACCTACTCAAATGTCTTTCTTGTTCATTTTCTTTTCCTTTGATATTGTTGTCTTACCATTGATTTAGTAAGCAACCCTATATTTGGATGTAAACGGGACGGGAGTGGGTCATCGTATAACCATGATTAACAATGTTACAAAGTTTCTTAGCATTCTTTTTTAGGGACTAAGATCATTTGAAATGCAACTTAGATAGTGTCATCGAGGGACTATGATCTTATACTTTTTGCTTGTTTTTGCTAAGATACCTCACATGCGTAATATGGCCATTTTGTAAAGGCAACCAAGTGGATTTACCCTAGGGGTGTTTTTGTGCAAGTGTGTCATTTAATGTTTCATTTTATATTGAATTAGGGTTTTCTATTTGATTGGTTTTATCTTGCCATACAAACCCTAATTACTAGCATATTATATAAAAGCGATAAATTACGAAATTTAAAGATTACTACGCTATTACAACACTTTGTGGGAGGGGGGAATACAATTTATGAACAGATTAAGCTATTACGACCAAATTGAATATGTACAAATATTGGAATAAATAATATACAAGATAAATTAAATATGCAAAGATGTATGAATGCAAAGAAGATTTTATTTGGTTTTTTTTTATGTGGAAAAAGTTTTAACCTAAGCCTAATAAATAAATCAAGATTATCTCAAATCAATTAGGAAAAGAAGTTATTTTTTAGAAAAGATTTCTTATAAACCCTAATTCTATTTGATTAAAAGAAAATAAATTTCTTTAAAAGGTAAGTATTTTTGCATTTTTTTGTCATGAAAAATAATATATGGTATTTATGAGGTATCTTGGTATTTTTATGTTAAAAATAATATGCTTAATGAGTGCGAAGAAAGAAAAATAAATATTAAACTAATTTTAAATTAATTTACAAAGTTATTTAATAAAATAGATAATATATATAACTAAAGAAAATATTTTTCATTGGGAAAAATGAAATAAAATAAATCAAAATAAAATCTATCATTTTTATATTTTTTGTGATTTTTTATTATTAAGAAAATATTATTAGGAAAATAAAATGAAAACAAAATAAATAAATAAATGATAATGGATCAGGGGTGCTGCAAGGAAATGGGAGGCAGGTGGTCAGCAAAAAAACATAAGGCCCAAAGTCTGAAGCCCACGCTGCAAAAAAAAACAACAAAAAAAATGGAAAAAGTATGGAAAATTGAAAAAGGAAGCGCCAAGGCTCGAATCCACGACCTATGGCATTTTTGCGCGCTGCCTTACCACTGGGTGGCTGTACATCCGTTCATATAAACAAAGGCATAAATATATATTATAAAACGCCTCCTGAAGGCAACTTCATCTTTAACCTTGAGTCATGGCCGGACCACTTGTATCTCTCTCATTTCTCCATGAAAATGGAAAGTCCAAACATGAAAATTACAGTGTTTCTTCTCACGAGTTCAACCATATATCTTATGTAAACTAAAAGTCAAAGATCAAAGTTAATTTTGCTTGCCCTAATTTAAAACCTAATTTTTACAGAAAATTCAAATCCAAAATTCTCTATACACGATGAATATAAATGAAATCTATGAACATGGTTGGCTTTAGTGCAAGGATATCTACATTTTGTTTTCACAAATAAAGACCAAAGGATGCTTGTATGAAGAGGAGAAGTTTCATTTTTTACCTCTTTCAGTTGAGATCGTGAATGGAGTTTGACCAAGTTTTGAGAAGGCCCGAGGATCTGTTTAGCTTGCCTGGATCTCCCAGAGTGTGTTCCAATCCTTACTTTGCCTTGAAAGTTCCCGAATCTCCCTAGTCAAGTCAACCTGCAAGCTTGAAATATAAAAATGGAATATGGAGGAGGAGGAGGAGGAGTTACAATGAGGGGACAAGGGTCTAGAACACTTAGATATGATGCATATTAAGTGTTTTGATGGTTAAAACTCAAAACGCACGAGTAGTTTTTGAGATTGCTATGCAAGGTGCAAAACTGTAAGTTATGGCAGATTTGTAGTGATAGAGTGTTTGGGAGAGTTTCCGAGCTTTAGCAATCATGTTCTAGGTTGTAATGTATTTGTGTATATGTATAGAAAAGTTTTTTCATCAAGCTTCCTCAAGATTTCTGAGTTATAGCCTTTTGGCTCTATAACTTGCTTTTGAAGAAAAGTGAGGGGACAAGCCTCTATGTGTTTGTACAAGCCTGATCTGAGTTGGTAGAGATTCTAGACACATTGCTTTTGGTTTATAGGGTTTGTGTGTGTAGAAAGAACAAGCGCAAATCTCAAGGAGTTGACAATTGCAAAAGTTGTGCTTTATCAAAATGGAAATGGCAACTTTATGCCATAAATGGAATTGTAGCTTGGACAAAGGCTCTAATGCTTGGATTAAAGGTCTATCAGCTGTGTAAACATTTAATTATGGAGTGAGAAACAAGTTTGAGGCCTTCAAAGCAAATATTATGCAGCCTAGGCTTGAATTTGAATTTTGGTTCATCATGAAATGGCTTGAAATCAAAGTGAGAAATTGCCAACTTCATCTCTTAGATTCTCCTTACTCAAGAATGATATCAAGGAGTTATTGGACATTTTGGAAAGCTTGCAATGTGCTCTACAACCCATATTTAAAATGCTTTTGTAAATTCCCTTTGGAACTATGTGAAAATTTTCCATGAAGTTAGGTCAAAAAACTGCCTAACTAGGGGAAATGAGCATGTATTCACAAAATTATATCTTGAGATCCAAACATCTTTAGGATAAATTGTGTGAGGCAAATTTTTATATTTCATGGAGATCTACAACTTTAATGTTGGGAACTTCCTTTGAATCATCTTGCATCATGGTGATAATTTGGCTCAAAGTTGAGAAAAAAATAAGAAATTTTCTATACTTAGAAAATTTTCGAAGTTAAAATTTTCAACTTTTCAAAACCAAAAATTAAACCCTTGCTTTCTTGATGAAAAATTTTCACATTTTGACATGTTTTGATGAATTGTGATCTTTGGCACTTGATTTTGACCAAAAAAATCAATGTTTGACTTTTCAGTATACAATTGACTTTTGATCAGTTGACTGCAAAATTCATCTGTCAATCCAATGGATTTGCAATGTTTTTGGGCCATGTCATTAGATCAAGATGATGCAATTTAACTCTTGAAATAATGCTTCAAACCATTTGATCATTTTCTAGGTTAAAAATTAGAAATTGCCCTTTCTCAGTCAAAACCCTAATTTTGACCATTTTGCCCTTTTGATGATTTAATCAAATTTCTTGAGGAATTGTGGTCCAAACTTGATCAAATGATACATATGAGTCTAAGATGTTGATGTGGATAAAAAATTATGAAGTTTGACTGTAAATTGGCCATGGTTGACTTTTTCCCCAATACAGTTGATTTTTAGGTCAACTGTCCAATTGACTGATCAAAAATGTGATTCAAGGCTTGAAACTTGGAATGAGTAACCTTGAGGGTCCATAATGATCCTTGAAAGTCATATGAAGAATTGATAGTCCAAAAATCCATGTGAAAACTCAAACCCTAATTTTGGTCATTAGTGCATGAGGAGATGTCTTGAGCTGGTCAAACCCTAATCCAGCCTTGAGTCCAAGAGATCTTGTGAGAAAATTCTTGATAAATGAGAGGGAAAATTTTTGGGTACAACAGCTGCCCCTGTTCAATCTTCTTAAGCCTGAAGAGTTAGGCTGGCGAGTTTTGCCATTCGTGACTCGAAGGTGGAAGATGATTGGACACTAGAGTGCCCATAAATTTGCACTTGATGATGTGATGATAGAGGGAATGGGCTTACAGATGCCATTTGGAGAGGTGATAGAAAGTTGTAGGAGATGGGCTTAAAGATGCCATCCAAGGGTGATTGATGAATTGCAATTTGTAAGCTGAAAGAATGAGTATCAGAATGGCGTCCGTGTCTGAAGCGTATCTGAACTGTATCTGAAAGTTGAGTCTGAATGAGTATCAGAATGGCATCTGTGTCTGGAGCGTATCTGAAATGTATCTAAAAATTGAATCTGAATGAGTATTAGAATGGCATCCGTGTCTGAAGCGTATTTGAACTGTATCTGAAAATTGAATCAGAATGGCATCCGTGTCTGGAGTGTATCTGAACATTGAATCTGAATGAGTATCAGAATGGCATCCGTGTCTGGAGCGTATCTGAACTGTATTTGAAAATTGAATAAGAATTGTATCCGTGTCTAGAGCGTATCTGTACTGTATCTGAAAGTTGAATCTGAATGAGTATCAGGATGGCATCCGTGTCTGGAGCGTATCTGAACTGTATCTGAAAGTTGAAATCTGAATGAATCTGAATGAGTATCAGGATGGCATCCGTGTCTGGAGCGTATCTGAATTGTATATGAAAGTTGAAATCTGAATGAGTATCAGAATAACATCCGTGTCTGGAGCGTATCTGAACTGTATCTGAAAGTTGAATCTGAATGAGTATCAGGATGACATCCGTGTCTGGAGTGTATCTGAACTGTATTAGTTTTTTTAAAATATTGTTAATGATAGTTGTTAATCTTATCCTGAAAAGGGTAAAATGTTAGCTAAAACATAATGTTTATGTTGTATGAAATGCATAGTATAATGCATTCGTGTTATCAATGTTTATGATATATGAATGCGATGTATGCGTATGTGAGCTAATCTGTTGCACTGCTGTTAGATTAGGGAAAATAAATCCCTGGCTGCTACTGAGGATATATAAGTCTTCATGCTTTGAAGTCGAAGTGTTGATGAATTTATGTCGAGATAAATAAAATCTATTGTAAGGGAAATGCCATGTGTTGTTTGTAAAATATTATTGGGGAATCCTAAGACATTTGACGACTTCTACTGGGGATTCACAATTTGAGACTTTGTTCCGCTGGGGATTTAAACGAGGTACTGCAGAGGATTACCTATGGAATAGTCTAGAGACATTTCTCTATCCTTTCAACCTATCAGTAATTGTCTTTCCTATTTTGTTTTATTTGTAAACAATAATTATGTTCAAATGCATATGCTCAACAATGAATCATTGGACGTTTTTGTAAACAAAACACAAGTGTAAAGAAAAGACAAATGTTTTTTGCACTTTCAAAGGAATATTTTTGTATTGACTTTGAGTAAGTATTCTAATACAAGGAGACAAACATTCTAGTAATAGAATGTTGTCGTAAAAAAAGAAAACTTTGATACAAAGAAAAGATAGCTATGTGTGAAAAAATCCCACGGGGTTTCCATTCTGCTATAGCCTTCATATCTTTGAGCATCTTGTCTATGTGTTGCCTTGTCCGAAGCTGCTTGAATTGATCAGAAACTCTGAGTTTGTTAGTGGAAGCCAAAGTTTGTCCATGAAGTGATCCAACGGGACATAGTCATACGCTTTAATTCCCTAACTTTTGCCTGGACCGCCCTTTCGGGTTTTCAGTCCACCGGGAAACCCTTTTTTGCCCAAGTCACCCTTTCGGGTTTTCAACTTGTTGGGTGTACAAATTTTTTTTGTTTTATCCCTAATTTTTTCCCGAACCTTTTTGGTTCGCCGGGATGCCCTTGTTTTTCCTAGGTGTGTCAACCTAGCAGGTCTCTTATGCATAGTATCTTTTAACTATGTCTGCGTTCGCAGGGTGTGGCAGGTCGTCGCCATCCATGGTGGTCAAGATCATTTCCCCACCGGAGAATATGTTTTTGATCATAAATTGTCCTTCATAGGTAGGAGTCCATTTGCCTCTGGGATCACCTTGTGCCAAGATGATGCATTTGATCACTAGATCCCTAACTCGATACACTTGGCGTCTGACTTTCTTTTTGAAAGCTTTAATCATTCGTTTTTGATACATTTGACCATGGAAAACAACAGTAAGTCTTTTCTCATTGATCAAGTTCAACTGATCAAGTCGAGTTTGGATCCAATCATCTTCGTTCAATCCTGCATCCTTCATAATCCTAAGAGAGGGGATCTGAACCTCAATAAGCAAGACAGCCTCCATGCCGTAAACCAAAGAATAGGGTGTTGCCCCGGTTGATGTGCGGGCCGTGGTATGATACCCGTGAAGAGTGAATGGTAACATCCCATGCCAGTCTTTGTATGTGACTGTCATTTTTTGTACGATCTTTTTAATGTTTTTATTTGCAGCTTCTACAGCACCATTCATCTTCGGCTGATAGGGAGAAGAATTGTCATGTTGGATCTTGAATTGCTCGCACAAGGAGGTGATCATAGTGTTGTTGAGATTTGTACTGTTGTCGGTGATGATCCTTTCGGGGATACCATACCGGCAAATGAGATTTTGTTTGATGAAACGGGCAACAACGTTCTTGGTGACGGAAGCGCAGGAGGCTGCTTCCACCCACTTTGTAAAATAGTCAATGGCCACTAGGATGAAGCGGTGTCCATTAGAGGTTGTCGGCTTAATTTCCCCTATCATATTTATTCCCCACATAGCAAAGGGCCAAGGAGCCGTCAAGATATTCAGAGGAACCGGAGGTACATGCACCTTGTCAACATAAATTTGACACTTATGGCAGGTTCGAGAGTGTTGATAGAAATATGCTTCCATAGTAGACCAATAATAGCCCGTCCATAGGATTTTCTTTGCCATCGTATGCCCACTAGAATGGGTGCCAAAGTGCCTTCATGTAATTCAACCATGATTCTTTCAGCTTCAACCTTATCTACGCACCGAAGTAACACAGAGTCATGATTGTGTTTGTACAGGATGCCATTACTAAGGAAGAACTTAGCAGAAAATCTCCTTAAGAACTTCTTATCATTGATTGAAGCTCCTTCTGGATATTCTTGAGCCTTGATATACATCTTGACTTCGTGAAACCAAGGTTGGTCCACTACTTCTTTAGTATTAATCTCGTGATAGTGTGCTGGTTCATCCATTCGTTCGATGCTGATCTGGGGAGCCTCGTTATCCCATTTAAGTTTAAACATAGATGACATTGTGACTAGTGCTTCTGCTAGCTGATTTTCTTCTCGCGGGAAATGCTCGAAGGTAGTCTTCTCAAAATGTGGTAGCAATGTCAAAACATGTTCTTTGTAAGGGATAAGGTTTGGGTGTTTGGTGTCCCATTCGCCTTTGATCTGACTGATGACCAAAGCTGAATCTCCAAACACATTTAAGGATTTGATTACCAGGTCTATGGCAGCTCTGAGACTGAAGATGCACGCTTCGTATTCCGCCATGTTGTTTGTACAATTGAAGCAAAGTCTGGCAGTAAAGGGAGTATGATAACCTTCTGGAGATATGAGTACAACACCAATACCATTTCCGAGTGCATTGGAGGCTCCATCAAAGAACAGGGTCCATCGGGATCCTTGTTCAGGTTCGTCATATGGCCTGAATTCTTCTCAGTTGTCTAATGTCATGATGTCTTCATCCAAAAAATCGAACTTCATGGACTGGTAGTCTTCCACACCTTGGTGAGCAAGTTGATCGGCTAGTACACTGCCCTTTATATTTTTCTGAGTAGTATATTGTATTTCATATTCTGTCAGGATCATCTTCCATCTCGTTATTCTCCCAGAAAGAGCAGGCTTCTCGAAGATGTATTTTATCGGATCCATCTTAGATATCAACAAGGTAGTATGAGTCAGCATATACTGTCTTAGCCGGCGAGCAGCCCATGCCAGAGCGCATCAAGTTTTCTCGAGCAGTGAATATCTGGTTTCAAAGTCGGTAAACATTTTTCTCAGGTAGTAAATAGCGTGCTCTTTTCGGCCAGACTCATCATGCTGCCCCAATACACACCCCATTGAGTTTTCTAAAACAGTCAGGTACATAATCAATGGTCTTCCCTCGACTGGTGGCATCAATACAGGAGGCTCTTGCAAGTACTCTTTAATTTTGTCAAAAGCAACTTAGCATTCATCATTCCATTTGACTACTTGATCTTTCTTCAATAGTTTGAAGATTGGCTCGCAAGTAGCTGTTAGGTGAGAAATGAATCTGGCAATATAGTTCAAATGTCCCAAGAATCCTCTGACTTACTTCTCAGTACGAGGAGGAGACATCTCTTGTATTGCTTTAACTTTGGCAGGATCGACCTCGATACCTTTGTTGCTGACTATAAAGCCTAGTAGTTTACCAGACCGTACCCCGAATGTGCACTTGTTTGGATTCAACCTCAGCTTGTACTTCTTCAGTCTCTCAAACAATTTTTGTAAGTGATCAAGATGCTTTTATTCAGTTTGAGATCTGGCTATCATATCATCCACATAGACCTCTATTTCGTGATGTATCATGTCATGAAATAAAGCTACCATGGCACGTTGATAGGTTGCCCCATCATTCTTCAGTCCGAATGGCATCACCTTGTAACAGAATGTGCCCCACTGTGTGACAAATGTTATTTTTTCCATGTCCTCAGGCGCCATTTTAATTTAGTTGTAACCTGAGAATCCGTCCATGAAGGAGAACACTTTGTGTTGTGCCGTATTGTCAACTAGGATATCTATGTGGGAGAGTGGAAAGTCATCCTTAGGGCTTGCCCTATTCAAATATCGGTAGTCCACACACATTTGCACTTTGCCGTCCTTTTTGGGCACGAGAACAACATTGGAAACCCATTGGGGGTAAGAGGTGATAGCCAAGAATCCAGCGTTAAATTGCTTCATGACCTCTGCTTTAATATTTTCTGACATATTCGGCCTCATGCGACGAACCTTTTGCTTTACTGGCGGACAATCCTCTCTTGTAGGCAGACGATGTACCACAATATCATCAAGTCCTGACATGTCTTCATATGACCAGGAAAAGACTTCGACATAATCATGCAACAGCTGAATCAGACGTTTCTTGACACTGGGTTCCAGATTGGCACCCACTTTGACCTCCTTTTTATCTTCCTCAGTACCTAGGTTGATCATATCCACGAGTTCCTCGTGAGGCTGAATGGTTCTCTCTTCTTGTTGTAGAAATCTGGCAAGTTCCCCTGGTACTTCACAATCTTCCTCACTTTCGTCTTCGGCTTGGTAGATCATATTCTCAGAGTCACAAAAGGCCATAGCAGTATCGTTACCCATGGGATCCAGAATGGATGTATACCTGCATTGTGAGTGTGGGTATGTGTAAGGGTATAACTATCTTTGAAAGAAAGTAAAATGTAAAAGAAAAATAATGAGCACAAAAGTTTGAATGCGAAAACGTCCATGATTCATTGATGTCATATGAAAAATGAGATAATAACCCTTACAAATGGACCATTGTGCCTCGGGTAAGACACAAGGTTTTAAGAGTGCGAATTGTTTTGAATATTACAGATCCAACAAAATGTAAAGAAAAATTACTGAGGGATGAAAGTGATTGCTACGAAGTCTCTAGCTTCCCAATTGTTGAGCCCTCCATTGACAGTCGGAAAGATCCATTCCTCCAAGTTTCAGCCATCTTCACCATCTTCTACCGCGTTGACCTCACGGTTGCTGATCTTCAAGGGTGGCCCTCCAGCACGGGCACGACGTACAGCCTTTTGAGCACTTGAAGTGAAACATAAGCCAAACTTGTCAGATTTATACGGGATATCTGGGAGTTCTCCATAGATAGTGCATCTTCCTTCTTCTACTACTGCTTTAGAATCTTTCAATGACGACATCCGGAGTGGAGGCCTTGTAATCTTGGGAATAGCCTTGGTCACTGCCACCTCTTGGGGGACCTCTTCAAAGTGTTGAAAAGGAGTTTTAATGAATTCACCGTCTAATTCCACATATCTGAAGGAACTGAGATGGATGATCATGTATTCTTCCTCTCCATGTACGGTGATAATCTTCCCTTGAACCGGATACTTCAACATCTGGTGCAGTGTAGAGGTAACAGCGCCAGCATTATGGATCCATGGCCGGCCTAGCAAGCAGGAATATGAAGGGAGGATGTCCATCACATAAAAAGTTGAATTGAAGGTTTGGGTTCCAACCTTTATGGGAATGTCTACCTCCCCATGTACCATCCTCTTCGATCCATCAAATGCCCTTACTACTATGTTGCTCGGCTTCAAATTCAACCCCTCACAGTTAAGTCTGTCAAGAGCTTTTTTGGGTAATACATTCAAAGATGAGCCAGTGTCCACCAAAACATGCGCTAGAGTGGTGCCCCTACATTCGACTGAGACATACAATGCCTCATTATGCTTTCTTCCCCTCAATGTCAGATCAGCATCTGAAAAACCTAAACCATTGTCTGCAGTTAGGCTGGCCACGCAGTCTTGAAATTGATCAGCAGATGTCTCTTGCGGTACATGGGCTGTTTTTAGGAACTTTACCAAAGCTTTCGCATGTGCCTCGGAACACAGTAGTAATGCCAGCATGGAGATTTTAGAGGGAATTTTCCCCAATTGTTCAACTACATCGTAGTCGCTTCTCTTTATAATTTTTAAGATCTCCTCGATTTCCTTCTTGGAGGTCTCGGGGATAGTCAATGACTGAGCCTTTGTTCAGACAGGCTCAACCATAACACCTTTTCCTCGAGTTTTAGCAGTAGGAGTGTTGGTAGGAATGATAATAGGAGTTGTAATGTCTTTGTCAATTGGAGTACTTGCAGAGATGATTATGGATGTAGGAGCAGCTTTTGGAGCAGCCACAAGGATGATTACGGGTCTAGAAATTGCTTTTGGGGGAGCAATTTCTGGAGAAAAGATCCTACCACTTCGGGTAATTTTTCTAGTTCCGGTAATATTGTTGATGTCAGAATCTTCTTCTTCGGAATTTATCTCTTTGGCGGCCGGCCAATCTTTCTTAACACTATGGTAATAAACATCCCCTCCATAATTCCATGGTATGGTTTTGTCTGATGTATATGGGACTGGCCCAGGCATTGTGATTATTAGAGGAGGTTCTTTCGGAACTGATGTAATTCTAACGGGTCTTTTGGTGGAGACCCTGGAAGAATTGGCAGAAATGGTAATGATAGAAACATCTTCAACAGGAATAGGTGAAACAAGAGTCTTTTCAAACAAAATCTCTTTGTTATATATCAGGCACTGAATTCATGACTTTAACAAAGGACAGCTAGTTGGTGATGATAAGCAGAGATGGAAAACTTCATTACAGCCCGGGAACACACCGGCTTTAAACAAGTTTATCTTAATGGTCGGAAGTGGGGTCATGAGTTCATCAACTATGGTAACAAACAAATCTTCTTCAACGACATTGGTAGTGTGACCATGTCTGGGCATAGGGGCAGAAATAACATTTGGCTTCTCGGGCGCATCAAACTCAATTTCTTTTGCTTCAATGAGGTCTTGTATTTTGTTCTTCAAGGCCCAACAATTATTAGTATCGTGACCAGGACTTATAGAGTGATATGCGCAACGGGAATTGGGGTGATAATGAGGAGATGTTGTGTTGGGGTTTTTCGGAGATTCTTTCAAGGTTACCAAGTTAGATCTTAGCAGATGAAGTAATACTTGAGACGGAGTCATGTTGATTCTGGTAAACTTCCTCACTGGCCTTTCTACCCTTGGTTGATTATTTCTTTGTTGATCAGATGTAGGCTTTGGGATCATAACAGCCCCCACCATTGGTCGGCGTTCGACTCTATCTTGGTTTCTTTGCGGATATACAACAACTACCTCTTTCTTCCAGATGAAAGGCTTCCTTACAGCCGTAGAAGAATATGTTTCTTTCTGGATTTTTCCATTCTTAATATCGGCTTCTATCCTCTCTCCGGTTAATATTAGTTCAGTAAACCCTACAGATGAACTTCCGATTAAATGATTGAAGAAAGGACTAGATAAGGTGCCTAAGAACATGTCTACCAATTCTCTCTCAGACAGAGGGGGTTGAAATCTTCCAGCCAAATCTCTTCATTTTTGTGCATAGTCCTTGAAATCTTCATTGGAGACCATGGCCTTACTCTGGAGTTGAGTCCCAGACAGACTGTCTTGGAAGAAGTGCACCCATAAGTCTTTATCAGCGGTATGGGGTTGAATTTTCCTTACATATGATCAGAGATGCATTTTAGGGCATGACACTTCATCATATTTGGAAAATATAGGCACTTTGAATTTCGGAGGAATCACAATCCCCGACACCAGTCCCAATTCCTCAAAGTCCAATCCTGGCACCTTTTAGATTTCCATCGCTCTTCAAGATGTTTATACTTGTCATCAGCTAGAGGGTATTGTTCCTCAGAGTAGTCCTCTTCTTCCGATTCTGACGGGAAAACTGTTTCCTTGCCTTTCCCCTCTCCTTCACCGGATGGTTTTGCAAAGTCCAAAGTCCTTCTTGTCTGCCCATGAAATCTTCTTCCCATGTTTAAGACTCCGATTACCTTCTTTGTTTTCTTTTTCCTCTCTTCAGCCAGCAGAGTCTTAAACTCTTCTTGCCCCTTGGCTAGGGTCATGAGCAACTGTTGAAACTGCATATTCTGAGCTTGGAGATCTTTCACTGTTTGCTCGAGATCCATCTTACTGAAATAAACAGTAGAGAGATGAGGAGACTTGTTGCAAAAGACCTGTTTATGTTATGATGAATGATATGTGCATATGCAATGTTTTCAAGGATTTCAAATATTCAAATGTGTTTTAGACAAAAAGGAAACACACGTTATATTAATAAGATAAAGTTTGAGTACATCAATGCCCTTGGGCAAAATAATACAAAACTCTAAGATAGAAAAGTAGTGTGCATCCTCTTTGGTGCAATGTAGGCATTCAGAGTCTACTCCTCATGAGGTAGCCTAGTGAGTTCCAAAACCTTCTTCTCGCTTGCGTAGAATTGGGCTTCAAAAGTATCTCACTCTCCTTTGAGTTTTATCCAATCCCTTTGGAGGTTTTCAAGAGACGTGGGCATGTCAGGATGTAGGATAGTATATGGAACGTCTCCCTCCATGACAGGCTCAATGATTACCGGGAGAATGGAGGGGTAAGGCATCATAAGACTCTGAGCGCGAGTTTGTACCCATTTGAGGTAAGGCTCAAGAGGGATGGAGTTCTTGTGTCCCAAAGTCTTTCTATCCACCTTGTTTAGCATCCTCCAAGCTCGGATAAATCTCTGGCGAAGACCTTGATTGTTGTTGTCGATGTCGAATACCAAACCTTGAATCAACATCTCGTGCGGGCCATCCCTTCGGGCATAACCAAAATGCCTTAAGGCTAAGCATGGGTTATAGGTGATTCCTCCCCTAATTCCAAGTAAAGGGACATTTGGGAATTCTCCATAACGGTCAACAATGATAACATTCTCTTTGTATCGGGAGCACCAATGAATGTCTGAATGTTTGAGCGTCATCAACCTTTGTGACCACCTTGAACCTTGCTCATTCTTTAAGACTGGTTGGGGAAGATGAGAAATAAATCATCTTGCCAAGAGAGGAGTGCAACACATAAGGACACCTCTTATCCTCATTGTGTGAGTGTGAAAAGAATGTAGGATATCCCCTAGAAATGTAGGCACCGGGTTGTGTGATATGAAGATTTTGATGGCGTTCACATCTATGAGTTGGTCAGGGTTTGGAAACAAAACCATCCTAGATGAGGAGAGCCACAATTTCCTCAAAGTCTTGCAAGTCTAAAGAATTCCAACAACTTTAGGCCTTCTCAAACAGGAACTTTGCTAGGAAACCTTTGACACCACTCCTTGTTTCCCAATAAGTAGTGACATCAGATGAGTGCAAGTGTAGAGCTTGAGCAATCTCTTCTGGCTTTGGATTTATTTCTGTATCGTTGAAAGGTAGTTGATTGAGAATGGGAATCCTCAAGAGTTGGGATAATTCTTCCAAAGTAGGCACAAGTTGATAGTCGGGAAATGTGAAGCAATGGTGCAAAGGATCAAAGAACTGAAAGAGCACCTTCATCATGTCCTCGTCTGTGTTGGAGGTGACCAAGTCGAGTAGACGACCATGTCTCTCGGTGAATGGAGAGTTTTCAGGAATCCTTGAAGCTAGCTCCTTAAGTTGTGGAGGGATTCTCACAAGGTTGACTTGAATAGTTTTCCTGCGAAGTGAATCCATATCCTACAAAACAAGAACAATAATGAATCCCAAAATCCTTGGAATGGTTAGTGGATGTATATGATGTTCATGATGTCCTTGATGTTATGTACAAGTATGCATATACAAGCAAAGCAAACAAGTCCTTAGGTTTAGGCTTGCATGGAGTTTTATAGGTAAGTACCCTCTTAAAATTTAGTTGGCTTAAACCTGTCCTAGTAATAGTAACCGGGTTCTAAGGAGCTCAATATCACCAGATTATTTCCTTGGTCACTGTTTCCTTGGTCATTGTTTCAGCTCAAGCCTCTTTAATGGCGACCGAAATATCCCAAGAAACTAAACCTCAATGAGTGTAGTATCGAGTATCTACCAACTTCGGACTGCACCAAAGTCGGTCATCTCACTACATCCTAAAGGCCAAGTTAGTCAAGTAAAGGTTCTAGAAGTTCATTAGTGCTTCATGACATCACTCAGCGGCCCCGTATTCTCTTTGATTAACTCAAAGGCTACCGGTACCCACAAATATGTCGCAC
Organism: Vicia faba; assembly: GCA_948472305.1. NCBI lineage: Eukaryota > Viridiplantae > Streptophyta > Magnoliopsida > Fabales > Fabaceae > Vicia > Vicia faba. The sequence goes on along the minus strand of OX451741.1, from coordinate 1,432,571,370 downwards.
TAACGTAGCTATCGCTTCGACCATGTCGGTATACCCCACACAGTTTCCACAACGTATTACTACTTACCTATAATGTATCCCAAATCCGGGTAGAGGATTCAAACCCAAACAAAGAACCATAATGTAAAGCATGCAAGTCAAACAATGTAAGCAAGTAAATATGATCTAAACCCTAAGGTAAATCCACTTTTAGAATTTCCCCCAGCAGAGTCGCCGGTTCTGTGATGCGGTGGGAGAACTGACTTGATTGTTTTGCATTTTATTGCAAATGTTGCGGTTAGCAAGAGTCGCCACCGACTTTTCTTTTATCCAAAAGGAAAGGTGAAATAGCACAGGAAAGACCTTTGAGATTGTTTCTTGAGTTCAGGGGGTAGATTATGAAAAGGGAAGGTATTATCACCCTTTTCATCCATGGTTTTCCATGGGCTCTTAGTTACTTGCTAGATCACTTGCTTTTGTTTGAAATTGTACTTTGTGTGGTTTTTGAAAGTATTTTGTAAAAGAGGCCATCATTTAGGCAATATTTATAATGATTCTCATTTGTAAGAATGTATACAAAGATGTTTGTCTTTTGAAAATGTTTTCAATTTTGTAAGATGTTTGGAAATGTGTGTGTTTGTTTTGAAAGTTGCAAGGATATTTGTTTTGAAATTGAGCAAGTAACTAAAAGTAATATACCTACTCAAATGTCTTTCTTGTTCATTTTCTTTTCCTTTGATATTGTTGTCTTACCATTGATTTGGTAAGCAACCCTATCTTTGGATGTAAATGGGACGGGCGTGGGTCATCGTATAACCATGATTAACAATGTTTCAAGGTGTCTTAGCATTATTTTTTAGGGACTAAGATCATTTAAAAGGAAACTTAGATAGCGTCATCGAGGGACTATGATCTTATACTTTTTGCTTGTTTTTGCTAAGATACCTCACATGCATAATATGGCCATTTTGTAAAGGCAACCAAGTGGATTTACCCTAGGGGTGTTTTGTGTGCAAGTGTGTCATTTCATGTTTGATTTTGTCTTGAATTAGGGTTTTCTATTTGATTGGTTTTATCTTGCCATACAAACCCTAATTACTAGCATATTATATAAAAGCGATAAATTGCGAAATTTAAAGATTACTACGCTATTACAACACTTTGTGGGAGGGGGGAATACAATTTATGAACGGATTAAGCTATTACGACCAAATTGAATATGTACAAATATTGGAATAAATAATATACAAGATAAACTAAATATTCAAAGATGTATGAATGCAAAGAAGATTTTGTTTGGTTTTTTTTATGTGGAAAAAGTTTTAATCTAAACCTAATAAATTAATCAATATTATCTCAAATTAATTAGGAAAAGAAGTTATTTTTTAGAAAAGATTTCTTATAAACCCTAATTCTATTTGATTAAACGAAAATAAATTTCTTTAAGAAAAGGTAAGTATTTTTGCTTTTTTTTTTGTCTTGAAAAATAATATATGGTATTTATGAGGTATCTTGGTCTTTTTATGTTAAAAATAATATGCTTAATGAGTGTGAAGAAAGATAAATAAATATTAAACTAATTTTAAATTAATTTACTAAGTTATTTAATAAAATAGATAATATATATAACTAAAGAAAATATTTTTCATTGGGAAAAATGAAATAAAATAAATTAAAATAAAATCTATCATTTTTATCTTTTTTGTGGTTTTTTATTATTAAGAAAATATTATTAGAAAAATAAAATGAAAACAAAATAAATAAATAAATGATAATGGGCCATGGGTGCTGCAAGGAAATGGGAGGCAGGAGGTCAGCAAAAAAACATAAGGCCCAAAGTCTGAAGCCCACGCTGCAAAAAAAACAACAACAAAAAAAGGAAAAAGTATGGAAAATTGCAAAAGGCAGCGCCAAGGCTCGAACCCACGACCTATAGCATTTTTTGCGCGTTGCCTTACCACTGCGGTGGCTGTACATCCGTTCATATAAACAAAGGCATAAATATATATTATAAAATGCCTCCTGAAGGAAACTTCATCTTCAACTTTGAGCCATGGTCAGACCACCTGTATCTCTCTCATTTCTCCATGAAAATTACAGTGTTTCTTCTCACGAGTTCAACCATATATCTTATGTAAACTAAAAGTCAAAGATCAAACTTAATTTTCTTTGCCCTAGTTTAAAACATAATTTTTACAAAAAATTCAAATCCAAAATTCTCTATACACGATGAATATAAATGAAATCTATGAACATGGTTGGCTTTAGTGCAAGGATATCTACATTTTGTTTTCACAAATCAAGACCAAAGGATGCTTGTATGAAGAGATAGAAGTTTGAGTTTTTACTTCTTTCAGTTGAGATCGTGAATGGAGTTTGAGAAAGTTTTGAGAAGGCCTGAGGATCGGTTTAGCTTGCTTGAACCTCCCTGAGTGTGTTCCAATCTTTACTTTGCCTTGAAAGTTCCTGAATCTCCCTAGTCAAGTCAACCTGCAAGCTTGAAATATAAAAATGGAATATGGAGGAGGAGGAGTTACAATGATGGGACAGGGGTCTGGAACACTTAGATATGATGCATATTAAGTGTTTTGGTGGTTAAAACTCAAAACGCACGAGTAGTTTTTGAGATTGCTATGCAAGGTGCAAAACTGCAAGTTATGGCAAATTTTTAGTGATAGAGTGTTTGGAAGAGTTTCTGAGCTTTAGCAAACGTGTTCTAGGTTGTAATGTATTTGTGTATATGTATAGAAATTTTTTTCATCAAGCTTCCTCAAGATTTTTGAGTTATAGCATTTTGGCTCTATAACTTGCTTTTGAAGAAAAGTGAGGGGACAAGCCTCTATGTGTTTGTACAAGCCTGATATGAGTTGGTAGAGATTCTAGACACATTGATTTTGGTTTATAGGGTTTATGTGTGCAGAAAGAACAAGTGCAAGGCTCAAGGAGTTGACAATTGCAAAAGCTGTGCTTTATCAAAATGGAAATGGCAACTTTGTGCCATAAATGGAATTGTAGCTTGGACAAAGGTTCTAATGCTTGGATTAAAGCTCTATCAGATGTGTAAACATTTAATTATGGAGTGAGAAACAAGTTTGAGGCCTGCAAAGCAAAGATTATGCAGCCTAGGCTTGAATTTGAATTTTGGTTCATCATGAAATGGCTTGAAATCAAAGTGAGAAATTGCCAACTTCATCTCTTCGATTCTCCTTACTCAAGAATGATCTCAAGGAGTTATTAGACATTTTGGAAAGCTTTCAATATGCTCTAAAACCCATCTTTGAAATGTTTTTGAAAATTACCTTTGTAACTATTTGAAAAATTGCCATGAAGTTAGGTCAAAAAACTGCCTAACTAGGGCAAAATTTCACTAAGTTATTTTAGTTCATGAGCATGTATTCACAAAATTATATCTTGAGATCCAAGCATCTTTAGGAGAAATTGTGTGAGGCAAAGTTTTAGATTTCATGGAGATCTTCAAATTTCATGTTGGGAACTTCCTTTGAATCATCTTGCATCATGGTGATAATTTGGCTCAAAGTTGAGAAAAAAAAAGAAATTTTCTATACTTAGAAAATTTTCTAAGTTAAAATTTTCAACTTTTCAAAACCAAAACTTAAACCCTTTCTTTCTTGATGAACAATTTTCACATTTTGACATGTTTTGATGAATTATAATCTTTGGCACTTGATTTTGACCGAAAAGTCAAAGTTTGACTTTTTAGTATACAGTTGACTTTTGATCAGTTGACTGCAAAATTCATTTGTCAATCCAATGGATTTGCAATGTTTTTGGGCCATGTCATTAGGTAAAGATGATACAATTGAACTCTTAAAATCATGCTTCAAACCATTTGATCATTTGCTAGGTCAAAAATCAGAAATTGCCCTTTCTCAGTCAAAACCCTAATTTTGACCATTTTGCCCTTTTGATGATTTGATCAAATTTCTTGAGGAATTATGGTCCAAACTTGATCAAATGATACATATGAGTCTAAGATGTTGATTTGGATAAAAAATTATGAAGTTTGACTGTAAATTGGCCATGGTTGACTTTTTTCCCAATACAGCTGATTTTTAGGTCAACTGTCCAATTGACTGATCAAAAATGTGATTCAAGGCTTGAAATTTGGCATGAGTAACCTTGGGGTACATAATGATACTTGAAATTAATATGAAGCATTGATAGTCCAAAAATCCTTGTGCAAACTCAAACCCTAATTTTGGTCATTAGTGCATGAGGAGATGTCTTGAGGTGGTCAAACCCTAATCCAGCCTTGAGTCCAAGAGATCATGTGAGAAAATTCTTGATAAATGAGAGGGAAAATTTTGGGGTACAACAGGAGGTATCACTTACAGCCCTTCTCAAGCTCTACGTCAGTTTGGTTATGCTCGAAGAGACGGTCCTCATGATATGTTTGAGATGAATCAACATGGTATGATGAGGGATCTTAGGGGAAAAAATTGGGGTAAAATAGTGTTCTCTTGAGCTTATTGGCTTGCTTGCTTGATTTCATCTTTGTGTGCATGTTTTGAGATGACATACCCTCGACATGTTCCCTTAGGAGCTCTCGATTCAACTATAGATGATGATTCGAGATAGACATAGTTTTAGGTGATAAACCCTTTCTATGCTCCTTTAGGACTTCTTGATTCATCTATAGATGATGATTTGAGATGGAGATTAGGATTGTTATCCAAGTATGTTAACTTAGGGTAGATATTTCCCTTCAAAACTCAACCTTAAGATTAATCATTGTATGATAACATTAGGGATAGATCTAGGTTAGTCTCCCTTAGATGATTTTTCTTTCTTTTGCATCCTTTGCATAATAAAACAAAAACCTTTCTTTTCTTTTTTATTTGCAAAACACTTAAAACTTTCAAATCCTTTCTCAAGGTAAAAAAGATAAACCAACACCTTTCTTTTTGCGAATCAACATTTCTTTTCTAATAACATGTTAGTTCCCTCCCGCTACATATTGTAAGTCTCCAAAGATCGAGCCGCTGTGGATTGATTCGAACCTAACATTGTTCAATTGAAAAATACAAACCAACAAAAACATTTGAAGCCGAACTACGGCTGCTCTGATTCCTTAAAAGGGATACGTAGGCATTGGGGTAGGGCCTGAGCGAGCACAACTTTATTTTTCCCTACATTCTTTTCTCCTTTCTTTTTCACGCATTCCCTGTACACTTTAGGTATATATTTTTACACACCCTTAGACTAGAAAAACAAGAGTGGATACCTTAGAATACTACGGGCGTGTGGGGTGCTAATACCTTCCCCTTGCGTAACAGACTCCCTTACCTGTATATCTTGGTTGTTCGACCTTGATTTCAGCCTTCTCAGGTTTACTAGATGTTTACCTTTCCCTTCATGTGGGATAAAAAACATTCGGTGGCGACTTCATTGATTTCATTATCAGTTGATTATTCAGTCGGTTGTTTCACTTACCTATGGACCTCATGCAAGCCTTTAAACCTAAGGCTCTTGTGTGATTTGTTTTTTTTTGCTACTTGTTTAAACATGAACATAACATCATGACACCATAAAATTTTCACTAACCCTTTCAAGGACCTAGGGATTTATCTTTGTCCTTTGTTGTAGGTCATGGCTTCCGCTCGCAGAAATAATATTTGAATCAAATTTGTAATGGTATCTTCCAAGCTTAAGGAGTTAGTCTCAAAGGTTCCCAAAAACTCTCAATTCACCAAAAGTCATGGCTATCTACTCAGTTTTGTTACCCCCGGTTTTGAAGAAGACATGATGAGTGTTCTGTTCCAGTTCTTTGATCCTAAGCATCAGTGTTATACCTTCCTAGATTATCAGTTGGTTCCCACAATGGAAGAGTTCTCTAAACTACTTGGAGTGCCTATTCTTGATCAGACACCCTTCACCGGTCTAGAGAAAGTTCTAAAACCTGAAGATATTGCAGCAGCCTTACATATGAAGCGGTAAGACATTGTATCTAATTGGGAAACAAGAAGTGGAGTTAAAGGTCTTCTTGCTAAATTTGTAATAGATAAGGCTCATTTGTTTCTATATGCCATGAGTTTTCATGCTTTTGAAGATATTTTGGCTTTACCAGTCTATGGTTTAGTATTATTCCCTAATCTGGACCAACTCATAGATGTGAACACCATCAAAATATTTCTTACTCATAATCCTGTGCCTACTTTGCTTGGAGATATTCTGCATTCTCTTCACACTCTTACTATGAGGAAGCAAGGGACTCTCGTGTGTTACATACCTTTACTTTCCAGGTGGTTCATTTTGCACCTTCCCCAATCAGTGATGAAGAATGAACAAGGTTTAAGGTGGTCTCAAAGGTTGATGTCACTTGCTCATTCAGATATCTATTAGTGTTCCTGGTTTCAATAGGGCATCACTATTATTGACCTCTGTGGGGAATTCCCTAATGTGACACTCCTTGGCATAAGTGGAGGTATCACTTACAGCCCTTCTCAAGCTCTACGTCAGTTTGGTTATGCTCGAAGAGACGGTCCTCATGATATGTTTATCCAGGGTCTTGTATTCGACTACGAGAATGATCTTCATGGTTATCATCAAAGGTTTATTTGTGCTTAGGGCATGATCAATAAGTTTAATAGCAAGACTTTGGGGCATAAGAACTCCATCCCTTTGGAGCCCTACCTAAGATGGGTGCGGTCTCGTGCTCAAAATATTATAATGATATGTCCTGCTATCCTACCAGTAATTGTGGAGCATGTTGCTGAAGGAGATGGTCCTCATACCATTCTTCATCCTGATATGCCTACTGACTTTGAAGAACTACAGAAGTCCTGGATTCAAATCAAGGAAGAAAGGGATACCTTTGAGACTCAGTTCTATGCTAGTGAGAAAAAATTATTGGAGCTGATGAAACAACTCCATGAAGAGAAGAGCCTAAATGCACATGTCAACACAAAGAGGAAGCGTCCATGGGAGACTTAATGCCTTAGGCCTTAGGAGTTTCATAATTTAACTATCTTGTTTTCATTGTAAGCCTAAAAGGAAGTTATAATTTGAACTTACTACTAAATTTATTTGTTTCCTTTTTTATTAACAAATTTAAATCCCATGAGGTCCTTGAAAACATCGCAGATGCATATACATACCATATCATTGCATAAAAGGTACTCTCAAGACAGGTTTCTCATCTTCTTGCTTTTTATTTCAGCAGAAATGGCTCTTGAACAAACCATCAAAGATCTTTGAGCTCAGAATGCCCAGTTCCAACAAATGTTCCTGAACTTAGCCAAGGGGCAGGAAGAACTGAAGACACTCATCACCAAAGAGAAGAAGAAAAATACAAAGAAACCAGCCGGTATCCTTAACATGGGAAGAAGGCTCATGGGTCCAGTCAAGCGAGTTCAAGATCCCGATACTCCATTAGACGAAGATGACGAACATGATAAAAATGATAAGAGTGGTGAAACTGAAAAAAGAAACCATGGTTGTGATAAACACTCTGATGAAGAGGAAGAAGATCATATAAATGCTATGGAGAACCATAAAGTGCATGGGTTAGATTTCGAGAATTTGGGTTTAGTATTAAGATTTATCATTCCTCATAAGTTCAAAGTCCCTACTTTTGCAAATTATGATATTGTTTCATGCCCAAAGCTTCATTTGAGGTCATATGTTCGAAAGATTCAACCGCACACTACTGACATGAAGTTATGGGTGCATTTTTTTCAAGAGAGCCTGCCTGGAACACATTTGGAATGGTTTTATCAACTAGAAGGGACCAATATCCATACCTGGGAAGATTTGGCTGATGCTTTCTATAAGCAATACCAGTATAATGTTGATCTTGCACCAACCCGTATGCAACTACAGAGTATGACCATGGGATCTAACAAAGGATTTAAAAAGTATGCCCAAAATGGAGAGATCTAGCGGGAAGATTTCAGCCTCCCTTGTCTGATAGGGAATTGGTTGACATGTTTATGGGAACTTTGACAGATCCTTTCTTTAATCATATTATTGGAAGCTCTTCAACCGAGTTCACCGAGTTGATATTAATAGGGGAACATGTTGAAGGTGGAATCAGAAGCGGGAAAATTCAAGTGGCTGCATCTTCAAGTACTGCAAGGAAATCATTTAACCGAAAGAAAGAAGCTAATGTTGTGTACGTCCAGAAAGGTCATAATAAAGGTGACCTCCATCAATCTGTTGAGGAAGTAATGATTTACAATCCCGCACCAATGCAACATCAATAACAAGGCAATCAGCATAGGCCGGATGCACCCAGGAAATAATTCACCAAAATTAATATGTCGTTGTCTCAAGAATTGCAACACCCATTGAAGGTAGAGCTGATTACATTGAGATGTCCTCCTCAGAATCCCAACACTTCCTCTCCCCGGTACAATTCCAATGTAAGATGCGCCTATCATTCCAATAGTCTCAGACATGACACAAATGGTTGCTGGGCTCTGAAAAATAAAATCCAAGATATGATTGACTCTAAAGAGATTGAATTTGATCCTTCTGAAACTCCTAATGTGATTACTTCACCTATGCCTAAACATGACAAGGGCGTTATTTCTATTGATTATGTTTCTGTTGTGGAATATGTTGATAGCGACAATGACCTGGACAAATGGATCTTCCCGACTGGTGACAAAGGGCTCACCAATTGAACAGCTGAAGACTTTGTACCAATATCCTTTAGTCGGGAGTAAATTCCATTTTCTATTTTCTATTTCCAAGTTTTTGGTTATGTAATTTGAACAATAATTTTAAGCCTTGTGCCTTACCCGGGGCACAACGGTCCATTTGTTAGGGTTGTCATGTTTCATTCGCATATTTTCATTTAATAAATCATTAGACGTTTGCATTCAAATTTTGCGATCTAGGTCTTTATTTTACTTTATTGCTTTCAAAATAGATATGTCTTCTTATACACACCCACATAACAAATTGCAGATCCATATCCACCCTAGATCATATTGATAACAATTCTGCTATTGCCAATTATGACTTCAAAAATATGATCTACCAAGCCGAGGATGAAGATGAGGAAGATTGTGAAATACCTGGAGAGCTTGCTAGGCTGTTAATGCAAGAAGAAAGAGCAATATGACCGCATGAAGAACCAGTTGAGATTGTGAACTTAGATACTGAAGAGGACAAGAAAGAAATCAATATAGATTCCAACCTAGAAGACAGTGTCAAAAAGAGGTTAATTCAGATGTTGTGTGACTATGTTGAGATCTTTGATTGGTCGTACGAAGACATGTTAGGGCTTGATAGTGATATTGTGGTTCACCGTCTACCAATGAAGGAGGGTTGTCCTCCTATAAAGCAGAAGGTTCGTCGTATGCGTCCCGAGATGTCTGAAAAGATCAAGGCTGAAGTTATGAAGCAGTTCAATACAGGTTTCTTAGTTGTTACGTCCTATCCTCAGTGGGTTGCAAATGTAGTGCCAGTACCTAAGAAGGACGGTAAGGTGTGTATGTGTATAGACTACAGAGATCTGAATGGGGAAAGCCCTAAAGATGACTTTCCACTTCCACACATTGATGTTCTTATTGACAACTTTACCCAGCACAAAGTATTTTCCCTAATGGATGGTTTCTCTGGCTATAATCAAATCAAGATGGCACCTGAAGACATGGAGAAGACCACTTTTGTCACACAGTGAGGCACTTTCTGTTACAAAACTATGCCTTTTGGTTTGAAGAACGCTGGTGCAACGTATCAGCACGGTAGATTTTTTCCATGATATGATCCATCATGAAATAGAGGTTTATATTGACTACATGATAGTCGGGTCTTAGACTAAAGAGGAGCACCTTGATCACTTGCACAAGTTGTTTGAGAGGTTGAAGAAGTACAGGTTGAGGCTAAATCCAAACAAGTGCATCTTTGGGGTAAGATCTGGTAAACTCCTAGGTTTTGTCGTCAGTGGTAAAGGTATTGAAGTTTATCCGACCAAGGTTAAAGCCATTCAAGAAATGTCGGCTCCCCTTACTGAGAAGGAAGTCAGAGGTTTCTTAGGACGATTGAATTACATTGCTAGATTTATTTCTCATATGACCGCTACTTGTGAGCCAATCTTCAAGTTACTAAAGAAAGATCAAGTAGTGAAGTGGAACGACGATTGTCAGATAGCCTTCGACAAAATCAAGGAGTACCTCTAAGAACCTCTGATTCTAATGCCATCAGTTGAAGGAAGACCTTTGATCATGTATTTAACAGTGTTAGAGAACTCAATGGGGTGTGTATTGGGGCAACATGACGAGTCTGGTCGAAAAGAGCATGCAATATACTACCTTAGCAAAAAATTTACCGACTATGAAACAAGATACTCACTGCTCGGGAAAACTTGTTGCGCTTTGGCATGGGTTTTGTCGCTGACTAAGACAGTATATGTTGACTCATACTACGTTGTTGATCTCTAAGATGGATCCAATAAAATACATATTCGAGAAACCCGCTCTCTCTGGAAGAATAGCAAGATGGAAAATAGTCTTGACCGAATACGACATTCAGCACACTATTCAGAAAGCAATCAAAGTAAGTGTACTAGCAGATCATTTGGCTCATCAAGCTGTAGATGACTACCAACCTATGAATTTTGAGTTCCCAGATGAGAATATTATGCTAATTACTGATTATGAAGAACTTGGACCGTATGAAGGAACGGAGTCGGGATCCCGATGGACTATGGTTTTTGATGGAGCTTCTAACGCGCTTGGTAATGGAATTGGAGTTGTGATTGTCTCTCCTAAGGGTTTCTATGCGCTCTTCACTGCTAGATTATGTTTTAACTGTACCAACAACATGGCAGAATATGAAGCATGCATCAGAGGTATCAAGGCTGCTATCGATATGAGAATTAAATTCCTAAATGTATATGGAGACTTAGCCCTAGTAATCAGTCAGATTAAGGGAGAATGGGATTTGAAGCATCTGAATCTCGTCCCTTATTGGGAGCATGTGTTGACATTAGTTCCATACTTTGAAGAAATCACTTTTGAACACATTCCACAAGATGAGAATCAATTGACATACGCGTTGGCTACCATGTCATCTATGTTCCGAGTCAGATGGGACAATGAAGCTCCTCAAATTACTATTGAGAAGCTAGATGAACCAGAACATTACATCGAAGTTGATACGGATGGAGTAGAAGAAAAGCCTTGGTACCATGAAGTAAAAAAATACCTCGAGACTCAAGAATACCCCGAGGGGGCATCTATTAATGATAAGAAATTCCTAAGGAGATTCTCTGCCAAGTTCTTTCTGAGTAACAAAATTTTGTACAAACGCAACCACGGTTCGACTTTGCTTCATTGCATAGACAAGAAGGAAGATGAGAAGATTATCGAATCTATGCACAAAAGAATCTTTTGTACTCACTCCAGTGGACATACAATGGCTAAGAAGATTCTGAGGGCAGGTTACTATTGGCCTACTAAGGAAACTGATTTCCATCATCATTCTAGAACTTGTCATAAATGCCAGATTCATTATGACAAGGGACACGTACCTCCAGTTCCCTTGAATGTCTTGACTGCTCCTTGGTCGTTCACAATATGGGGAATTGATATGATTGGAGAGATTAAGCCTACCACTTCTAATGGGAATCCTTTCATCCTGGTCGTTATTTATTACTTCCTGAAGTGGGTAGAAGCAGCCTTGTTTGCTTCCGTTACCAATAATGTTGTGGATCGGTTCATCCAGCATAACATTATTTGTCGATATGGTATCCCTGAAAGAATCATCACAGATAATGGTACCAATCTTAACAATATTATGATCATAGAACTCTGTGTGCAGTTCAAGATTAGACACCACAATTCTTCTCTATATCGACCAAAGATGAATGGTGTAGTGGAAGCCGCCAACAAGAATATAGAGAAGATTTTGTAGAAGATGACAGTGACATACAAATATTGGCATGAGATGTTACCATTTACTCTTCATGGTTATCGCACTTAAATATGTACATCAACTGGGGAAACCCCGTTTTCTCTAGTGTACAGTATGGAGGTTATCTTACCTGTTGAAGTCCAGATTCCTTTCCTAAGGTTTATGAAAGATGCAGGTTTTGATGAAGACGAGTGGAATCATACTTGGCTTGACCAGATAAAATTGATTGATGAGAAAAGGCTCGCGGTTGTTTTTCATGGTCAGATGTACCAAAAATTCATGATCAAGGCCTTTAACAAGAAATCCAGACATCAGGTGTACCGGACTGGTGATTTGGTAATAAAGCGCATCATCCTACTACAAGGTGATCCCGGGGGAAAATGGACTCCCACATACGAAGAGCCATTTGTAATCAAAAGGATATTTTTTGGCGATGCTATGATACCTACCACCATGGACGGTGAAGATTTTCCGCACCCTGTGAACGCGAACATAGTAAAAAAAATACTATGCATAAAAGAGAACTGCTAGGTTGACTAGCCTAGGAAAAAATAAGGGAATTTCAGCGAACCAAAAGGGTTCGGGAAAAAATTAGGGATATATTGTTGTACCCCAAAATTTGCCCTCCCTTTTCACAAGAAATCACAACTTCAGGGTTTTCCCTGATTTTTCAAGATTGGCTCAAGAATCGGTTAAATAGACTTTTCTTTATCAGTAAATCCAGAATTAGGGTTTCCACTGATTGTGTTGAGATTGGCTCAGGAATTGATCAGACAGATCTTTCTTTGGCAGTAATCCAGGATTAGGGTTTGCGCTCGCGTTTCTCAGAAGAAATTGAATCCACAGTAATTCAATTGACTGTTACATTATTTTTACGCTTGTTCAAGATTACCGGTTGTTTCTCAAAACCTAAATATCTGGGATATGAGCTGAGGCTTTTGTTTGAAACTTTGAGGCATTGGTTTGATCAGTAGAGTGAAAGGTTTACGGAATGCTTGTTTGTTTAACTGTACAACGCATATGATAATTGGAATACCAGGCGTATTGTGATTAATGCAAGGTTGTGAGACGGCAAAAGTTTGTTGATTATTTATTTCATCTGGATTAAAGTTATTGGGATACATTTCCAGTTATTTTAATTTAAGAGTCTTAAATAATTAAATAGACAATACAAGGAAAAGTTGGAAGATATTTGACAAAGACTTTTTTATTTATTTATTTCAAATGTTGTTACAAATTTTATTCGAATATTGTGAATTTACAATTTACAGTATTTACAGTAATATTTGTTTACAATATATGAAAAACAATATAATAAATCTAAGCCTAAATCTCTTGAGATATTTGACTTCTACTTCTACCGCTTCCTCTATCATCCAACTGTTACTTACCTGCAAAAGACAGAAAAAGAAGTTAGTACAAGAATTTTCAAGCAGAAGCAGATAAAAAGAAAAATCATCATTAAAGTCTGCTGGTCGGAATCAGAAATGCTATGTTCATCATGTTTCATTTTCCTCTCTGCAAATCACAAGATTTCTCTTCTCGGTTCACACAGAGAAAAATTCTTATATATATATATATATATATATATATATATATATATATATATATATATATATATATATATATATATATATATATATATATATATATATATATATATATATATATATATATATATATATATATATATATATATATATATATATATATAATTGCAAGCATACAAGTTATTCAAAATGCAAAGATATAAGGCAGCAAGGCAAAGCAAATTGAATTCCAAACTGCATTAGTCAACCAAAGGCACAAGGCTGCACACAAAGTAAACTGAGCTGCCAAACTAAGTTTCAAAATGCATTAACCAAGCATGTCAAAAAACTAAGTTACAAGAAGCATAGTAACTAGCAAAGTTGTCCAAGAAAGTAAAATGCAGGAAAAATGGAAACAAGTACAACAATGCAGGAAATATGGAAACAAGTACAATAATGCAGGAGATGAACCAAGTTACAAGCAAGAGAGCTTGCCTAGCCCTCATCATGTTCTGGCCAGTATCTTTTCAGAATAAAATAGAATAAGCAATCAAAAGTGCTTTTATGGAGAGAGAAAGAGAGTGAAGTAAGAGTTTGCAGTTTTGGCAGGCTGTAAAAGGCAGTAAGAAAACAAATAGATATAACAGTCTAAGAGTCCAGCAAAAGGGGAGGATATAGAGCAAAAACTTCTAAACCTCCAAAAAAATTCAGAACAGACCAGCAAGCCTGCCTCCAATTGAACCTGCAAAAACTGCAAGCTTAAACTCATCAGCCTGCATACCAAAGTTCAAAAACCTGCATAATCTCCAAAACTCCAAACTTACAAGCCAAATAACCACAAAACAGAACAAAGGCTAAAGCTTGAAAAACTCAAGCAAGCCTGCCTCACAAAACAGCAAGCCTGCCTTCTCAATACAACCAATACTGCAAGTTACAAACCTACATCTCAAACACCAGAAGCAAGCCTGCTTCCAAACCCAAAACATAAACAAAGTGCAAACCTGCAAAACTGCCTCCAAAACTAAAACCTGTTTAAAACTGCATAGCCTGCCTTCCAAAAGCAAACAGAAAACCTGCAAAACTGCTTACAAACACTAAAACCTGCAAAACTGCCTCCAACTCAGCCTGCATAACTGGAAGCTAAAACTACAAGCTCAAAATCCAAACACAAACAGCTCAAGTCTGCTTGCCCAAAATACTCAGGCCAAGCCCGAATCTGCATACATAAACTCAGTTCTGCCTAACAAACAAACCAACAAATCATCCAGCCATCAATAACAAACAAGTTTCAGAGGTGATCATCATTAACATCAGTTAAAAGAGAGAGGAAGAGGAAGAAGCAAGTCTCATAACATTTGTTCATCATCAACGAAAAACCAAAACACAATAGTTTTCAGATTCATCAAAACATCAAAACATCAATATCAAAAAGAAGAGCAAGCAACAAGTTTCAGGTTGTCCATCAACGAAAAAACCAAAACACAATAGTTTTCAGATTCATCATCATTAAATCATCAGGGTCAACAAAGGAGAGAGGAAGAGTTTAGAGGCAAAAACAACAATAAGTATCAGAAAACATTCATCATCAACATAATCATCAGAATATATTCAACATCAACTCGAATCAGAACAACAAGCAAAGAGATGATTCTCAGAATAGTTCATCATCAATAAATCATCAAACGATTCAAAAAGAAGTCAAAAGATACAGAAATACCAGAAGCGAGCAGTCATCATCTTCCTCCGCCTGGCCACCAAGGAGCGCCACCGGTCTCACGCCTCTCTCTTCTTCTGTTTTCAACCTAGAAAAATGCCAAATGTATAGTCTTTTTCTCTCAAACTATCGATGTATCTCACACACAAAACATCAAAGATTAAACATTGCAAAACGATAAACATGCAAGAACCAAATGTTGAAACTGTAAAAAACCTAAACAAGGTAAAATTCATACCGTTCGAGCACAACCAACGTGGATCGTCGTGAAGACGAGAGAGATGGGAGGCAACGCTCTGGTGGTCATGACGTGAAGAACATCAGAAGCTCATTTGGTTGAGAACGAGGAAGAGAAGTGAAGAAGATGAGAGGAGCGGCGCTGCTGTACCAAAACTGAAAACCCTAATTCTGAGTAAAGAAAACTTCAACCCTACAAATTGTTACAACATTCCTAATGGGCCTTCGCCCCAACAAACACTTGAGCCCAAGTGTTTTCCAGCGTGAACACCCCCCTTTTTTCTTTCTAAACCTTATTTCTCTCCTTTCCTTGTCTTGGGCCTGCTCCTTCACAAACTCATAAGGCCCATCATCATTTTTTGTTGAACTAATACCTTTTTTATCAATATTATTTTCATTTTTTTTACAATATAATTCTTTTTCTCTTATTGTTAAAAAATATATTAAATTTTTTGTATAAAATTTTCTTATTAATTTTCCTTAATAATTATTACATTTAATAAACATACATAAATAATAAAACTTTAAGTTAAATAATTTTTCTTTTCTTTAAAAAAACTCTTTATTTACATAATCAATAAAAAACACAAAAAATAAGTAAATACTTAATTTTTATTAGGTTAAATTTTATCTGTTTCATTTATAAATAAATACATACATCTCACAATACTTTTGATTCTCTTTATTTTATGTTTTGTTACAATTTGTCATGATTTTTACATTGCAAATGCGACAGTTCAATTTGGTTGTAATATATACTTGGACATTATTATTCTGATAAGACTCATCCCCATTTGTAAACATTTGTACCCCCATCCCCGGATACTGTTTTGTAATAATTTAGATTTTAAATTCCCGCAATTTATTACTTTCAATATACTGTATAATAATTAGGGTTTGTATGCGAAGATTCAAAATCAATCGCTAGGTGACCTAATACAAGATAAATGCATGAAAATCAATACACAATTCACACTTGCACCTCTAGGGTAACCTCGCTTGTTGCCTCGGATAATGCAATCATGTCCCTCAAGTATGAGACACTCTAGCAAATACCCCTTCGATAAACATAGATCGTAGTCCCTCGATGACCCTCGATGTTGCCTTCGATAAAATGATCTCGTCCCTTACAAAATTGCTAGAGCGTCTCACAAGTTGCCTTCAATGATTGTATGCGATGACCCGCGCATGTCCCGTTTAACATCCTAACACAAGGTTGTTCACCAAATACAATGGTGAAACAACACTGTTAAAAAGGGTTAAAAACATAAGAAAGATCTTTGAGTAAAATAGGGTAGACAACTCTTAGTTACTTGATCAAAAAGCTTGCAAAACATCCTTGCCATTTTCAAACACCCTTCACAACACGACTTCAAAACAACTTCAAAACAACTTTAAAAACATTGAAATATCTTTTCAAAAAGACACACACCTTTGTATATATTCAAACAAGAATCATTACAAAGGTTGCCTAGACAAGGCATATTTTTCAAAACATTTTCAAAACCACACACACAAAGCACCATTTGAAGCAAAAGCAAAGGAAAGTGATCTAAAACAAGTAACTAAGAGCCCATGGATAACCATGGATAGAAAGGGTGCTAATACCTTCCCTTTCTATAATCTACTCCCCGAACCCAAGAAAACATCTCAAAGGTCTTTCCTGTGCTTTTTGACCTTTCCTTAGGATAAAATAAAAAGTCGGTGGCGACTCTTGCTAAACCGAACAAGTGCAAAAACAAACCCAAAACCTCAAGTGAGTTCTCCCACCGTATCACCAGAACTGGCGACTCTGCTGGGGACATTTCTAAAAGTGGGGTTACCTTAGGGTTCTAGATCACCTTTGCATGCTTATCTTGTTTGCCTTGATTGCTTTACTCTTTTGGGCCTTTGCTTGGGTTTGTTTTAAATCCTACACCCGGATTTGGGGACACCTCTTAGGTAAGTAGCAATAAACTGTGAGGGAACTGTGCGGGGTATACTGACATGGTTGAAGCAGTAGCTACGTTAGTGTGACATATTTGTGGGTACCGGTAGCCTTTGAGTTAATCAAAGATAATACGGGGCCGCTGAGTGATGTGATGAAGCACTAACGAACTCTTAGAACCTTACTTGACCATCTTGGCCGTTTTAGGGGTAGTGAGATGACCGACTTTGGTGCAGTCCGAAGTTGGTAGATACTCGAAACTACACTCATTGAGGATTGTTTTCTTGGAATATTTTGGTCGCCAGTTAAGTGGCTAAACCAAAACAATGAACACAGAAAATAATCCAGTGATATTGAGCTTCTTAGAACCCGATTTCTATTTTAGGACAGGTTGAGCCATCTAACTTCAAGAGGGTACTTACCTATGAACCCCATGCAAGCCTAAACCTAAGGAATTGTTTTGCTTTGTGTGAATATAATTACCTGTATATACACTTACATACTTTTGCATACATGTACATAACATCATAACATCATACCATAGCATTTTCAATGACCATTTCAAGGATCTCGAGGGTCTTTTGATGCAGGGTCACGTTGAACCAGACATCTACCAAAGGGCAAGAGGATTTTTCTCTAAACAAACTCCGTCAAAGATCAAGTGCAACAACTTAAATCAGGGGCTATGACCCACTTGACATGGTGAGCTTGATTCTCGTGGAAAGACATCCACCGATACAAATTTCTCCAGTCAAAGATACTGATCAAAGTTCAACCTCTAACATTTTCTTGTGTTTACCCCGAGAGATCCTTGAAAACATGCATCCACATATCATGCATTGTATCATAACAGGTTTTCCTTTTCAGGTTTCCTTATTATCCTACTGTTTATTTCAGTAGAGATGGCTCTAGAGAGGACTGTCGAAGATATCCAGGCTCAAAACGCTCAACTTCAAGATTTGTTCTTGAACTTGTCCCAGGGGCAAGAAGAAGTGAAAGCTCTCCTCACAAGGGGTTTGGTCCTAGGAAATCCAGGCGGCTTCAGGAATGATCAATTGGAAGAGCTACAGATTGAGCTGGTAACAATGAAGATCCAGATGATGGGATAACTGGTGAGCCAGATGGCTCTCATTCAAGACCTGGCTCAGAGATAAGAAGAGCTCAGGGTCCTCGTCAATAAACTGCTTCAAGATAACCAAGTGGGGCAAACAACTAGGGTTGAAGATCAAGTGATCATTCAACCTCCTTTGAGACAAGAAGACAAGGGAAAAACTCCTCAACTTGCTTCAGGGTCACAAGCCCAACAACAACCTCGCCAACGTCAACGGGCTAATCGGCGTAAGCAAAATACGTCTGGAAGACAGTTCACTGAGACCGACATACCATCATCTCTAATACTGGAACTCTTGTTGGAGATCAATCTGACTGCTTTAAAGGATCCTATTCGGAAGCCCAATACCTCTGCTCCTAGCTATCACCCCGACGCGTTTTGTGTATACCACTTCTATAGTCCTGGACATGACACCGACGACTGTTGGGCTTTGAAAAACAAGATCCAAGACTTGATTGACAATGGAGTGCTGAAATTCATGCCGGATGGCGAGATGAAAATCTTTCGCTGAGGGTTCTCTACCTGAAATGACAAGTTCGAACTAAGAGACTTTTGTTTCATTTGAATTTTCAAGTTGTAATTTCTTTTGTTATTCAAACAATTATTTGTTGATGTCAAACTCTGTTTCATTAATGCATTACATATGTTTGTCTTGAATTCATCAATTTGTTTTCACTATTCTTGAATTATGCTTCCTACTTTCTCTATGATATTTAACTCTTGATAAAAGCTACAAGCCTTTAGAGGGAGGATGACGAAACAATGCCATAATCTCATACAGTATGCTTTTGGACAGACCTTGCTGACGATGTACATGCATTTCTTTCAAATCTTAAACACTGGAGTTATAAGGAAGATAATCCCTATTCAACCCCTTCGAGCCAAAGAAGTAGAAGTTTTCTGTTTTAAACACAAATTGAAACCTTTGATCTAAACCTGGGGCAGGGTAGTCACTCAATTAATTCAAAAGATGTGCATTGAGGTCGCAAACTCTCAGTTCGTAATACAACGAATGACATCAAAAACATTCCTTTGGAACCAAAAGACAGTGATGGTTCGTTATCTCATAGGCAGTCATTACCTCTCAAAAGAGAAAAGCCCACTGAGCCAAAACCTACAAAGGAGGCTTAAGAAAGCTGGGGCATCCCGCTGACTGTAATCTCGAAAACAAGAACAGTCAGGCAAAAGTTAGGGATATTAAATAAAAAGAAGGAGGTCATTGCAAATCCTCAACAACATGAAAAATGTTGCAAAAAAATGATGACTGCCTTCCAATAAAATTCAGTTTGTGTGAACCATCACCAAAACGTCGTTCCAAACTCGAATAGAGTTCAACGCACAATTAACTGAGTATAGGATTGAAGGACATCACGAAGAGCGGGTGGGTACAAATATAATTTGAGCCTTTATCCTTTGTTTCTTAAACCGTGAACCAAGCCACGTTACAACCCTTCAAAAGTCCTAATTGAAGCATGGGTTAGTTCGAAAGCATACTGTTACAAAAGGTATCCTGACTCCTGTAAGGCTTTGCTCTAAATCTTGTGTTGAATTTGTCTTATAAAAAGTTTTTTGCTAAAAAACGCATTTTTTTCAAAACTTCTAGACAAGCATAATCTTTGCATTATTTGAATATCGTTGTTTACACATGTTTATTTGTTTGACAGCGAAGAAATTCACAACAGTGAATGTTCAGAGGAACGAAAGCTCTCTCAGTGAATAAAATCACTTCAAGTGGGATGACACTTCCGTTACAAAAATCTCCTATCAACAAGAAGGGGACTTAGTTTGGTATTGTCCAGCAAATCTGGGGCAGTCCAGTCAAGATTTCAACAAACCTTTCATTGTCCAGCAAATCTGGGGCAGTCCAGTCAAGATTTCGAGAAATCTCTCAATTTGCAGATTAACCTGGGGCAAGTCTCCCTCACCATCACTTGGGGCATTTAAACGTCAATCTCATCAAAGGGTTACGAACAGTCCAAGTTTCCTGGAAGTGCCACAAGCATCTGATACTAGGGGCAGTGACGAATCTCTCTGAAATCTTTCTGAAAAGTATTTCAAGCGTCCTCGAGAAATTCATCACCTCTCTAGCAGACCAGCAGTCATTGGTTTATTTACCCAACATTTGTCAAGGATTTATTCTCCAAAACAAAATTACATTTCAAAATTGATCGGTCGTAAAAAATTTCCTTCATCACCTGCTGGAAGTTACGGTCGTCATCAAAATATTCCTTCATCACCTTTTGGAAGTCACGATCGTTAAAAATTTCCTTCATCACCTGCTGGAAGTTACGGTCGTCATAAAAAAATTCCTTAATCACCTGTTGGAAGTCACGGACGTTAAAAATTTCCTTCATTACCTGCTAGAAGTTACGGTCGTCATCAAAGATTCCTTCATCACCAGTTGGAAGTCACGATCGTTAAAAATTTCCTTCATCACCTGCTGGAAGTTACGGTCGTCATCAAAGATTCCTTCATCACCTGTTGGAAGTCACGGTCGTTAAAAATTTCCTTCATCACCTACTGGAAGTTACGGTCGTCATTAAAGATTCCTTCATCACCTGCTGGAAGTCACAGTCGTTAAAAATTTCCTTCATCACCTGCTGGAAGTTATGGTCGTTATCAAAATCCCTTCATCACCTGTTGAAAGTTACGGTCGTCAAAAATTCCTTCATCACCTGTTAGAAGCCACGGTCGTCAAAATTTCCTTCATCACCTGTTGGAAGTTACGGTCGTCATCAAAAATTTCTTCATCACCTGTTGGAAGTTACATCCACCAATAGAATAACGGACAACTGAAGCTCCTAAAAATCTGTTTCTCTCAAGAATGAAGATTCTCATCCTTAAATCCTCAGAAGATTGGTATACTCCCAAGCTTCTGATATCGTTAACAGGATGAATATTCTCATCCTTGAAACCTCAGAAGATTGGTATACTCCCAAGCTCCTGATACCGTTAACAGAATGAAGATTCTCATCCTTGAAACCTCAGAAGATTGGTATACTCCCAAGCTCCTGATACCGTTAATAGAATGAAGACTCTCATTTTGGCTTCCCCAGTAGATTGGTATACACCCGACCTCCTGATATTCCCGACAGAATGAAGATTCTCATTCTCAAAGTGGCGTACAACCTAAACCTGAACTTCTTCCAGACATGAATAAGCTTTCCCCAGAGTCCTGAGTTTTTACTCTCTAACAGGATAGCTACTTTTCAACAGTGTGGCTATCCCCCGTAAAACTCTTATTCCCCAAGCAGAATGAAGACTCTCATTCTCAATTCCTCACAAAGTTTTTCAGATATTCCCCGGCGAAGATCTCCTCAAAGCAGGAATCCCCAATAGATTGGCATACAACCTAAACTCCTGATTTCCCCAACCGCGGTCCCAGGACTTCACGTTTTCAATGATCAAAGGATTTTCAACCCCCGACAGCAGTCAAAGAATTATTTTCCCCGACAGCGGTCAAAGATTTTATTATCTCCAGCTATCCAGGATTTATCTTCCTCAGCAAGACGCCTAATTAGCTTACATACACATTCATTACATTCATATAACACATACATTACATCGTACAACATAACTTTGTGTTTCAGCTAATATTTTACCCTTCGCATGATAAGTTTAGCAAGTTTCGAGCTTCAAAGATTTCTGAAAACAGTTTGTGGATGCCTCCCGACACGGATGTTAATCTGTTTCTTATTTAGACCCCCAGCTCAGAGACGTTCCAAACATGGACACCTTTCTGATACTCACCCACTCACTTACAACATACAGTTCGACAAACATTCCCCGATGGCATCTTTAAGCCCATCCCCGACAAGATTCTGTCACATCTCCAAATGGCATCTTTAAGCCCATTCCCTCAACCATGGTTTGACGAGTGCAAATTTTTGGGCACTCAAGTGTCCAATCATCTTTTACCTTCGAGTCGCAAACGGCAAACTTGCCAATCTAACTCTTCAGGTTCAAGAAGATTGAACAGGGGCAACTGTTGTACCCCAAAATTTGCCCTCCCTTTTTCACAAGAAATCACAACTTCAGGGTTTTCCCTGATTTTTCAAGATTGTGTCAAGAATCGGTCAAATAGACTTTTCTTTATCAGTAAATCCAGAATTAGGGTTTCCACTGATTGTGTTGAGATTGCCTCAGGAATTGATCAGACAGATCTTTCTTTGGCAGTAATCCAGGATTAGGGTTTACGCTCGCATTTCTCAGAAGAAATTGAATCCACAGTAATTCAATTGACTGTTACATTATTTTTACGCTTGTTCAAGATTACCGGTTGTTTCTCAAAACCTAAATATCTGGGATAGGAGCTGAGGCTTTTGTTTGAAACTTTGAGGCATTGGTTTGATCAGTGGAGTGAAAGGTTTACGGAATTCTTGTTTGTTTAACTGTACAACGCATATGATAATTGGAATACCAGGCGTATTGTGATTAATGCAAGGTTGTGAGACGGCAAAAGTTTGTTGATTATTTATTTCATCTGGATTAAAGTTATTGGGATACATTTCCAGTTATTTTAATTTAAGAGTCTTAAATAATTAAATAGACAATACAAGGAAAAGTTGGAAGATATTTGACAAAGACTTTTTTATTTATTTATTTCAAATGTTGTTACAAATTTTATCCGAATATTGTGAATTTACAATTTACAGTATTTACAGTAATATTTGTTTACAATATATGAAAAACAATATAATAAATCTAAACCTAAATCTCTTTAGATCTTTGACTTCTACTTCTACCGCTTCCTCTATCATCCAATTGTTACTTACCTGCAAAAGACAGAAAAAGAAGTTAGTACAAGAATTTTCAAGCAGAAGCAGATAAAAAGAAAAATCATCATTAAAGTCTGCTGGCCGGAATCAGAAATGCTATGTTCATCATGTTTCATTTTCCTCTCTGCAAATCACAAGAAGATTTCTCTTCTCGGTTCACAGAGAGAAAAACACACACACACACACAGATATATATATATATATATATATATATATATATATATATATATATATATATATATATATATATATATATATATATATATATATATATATATATATATATATATATATATATATATATATATATATATATATATATATATATATAAAATTGCAAGCATACAAGTTATTCAAAATGCAAAGATATAAGGCAGCAAGGCAAAGCAAATTGAATTCCAAACTGCATTAGTCAACCAAAGGCACAAGGCTGCACACAAAGTAAACTGAGCTGCCAAACTAAGTTTCAAAATGCATTAACCAAGCATGTCAAAAAAACTAAGTTACAAGAAGCATAGTAACTAGCAAAGCTGTCCAAGAAAGTACAATGCAGGAAATATGGAAACAATTACAACAATGCAGGAAATATGGAAACAAGTACAATAATGCAGGAGATGAACCAAGTTACAAGCAAGAGAGCTTGTCCTAGCCCTCATCATGTTCTGGCCAGTAGCTTTTCAGAATAAAATAGAATAAGCAATTAAAAGTGCTTTTATGGAGAGAGAAAGAGAGTGAAGTAAGAGTTTGCCGTTTTGGCAGGCTGTAAAAGGCAGTAAGAAAACAAATAGATATAACAGTCTAAGAGTCCAGCAGAAGGGGAGGATATAGAGCAAAAACTGCTAAACCTCCAAAAAAATACAGAACAGACCAGCAAGCCTGCCTCCAACTGAACCTGCAAAAATTGCAAGCTTAAACTCATCAGCCTGCATACCAAAGTTCAAAAACATGCATAATCTCCAAAACTCCAAACTTATAAGCCAAATAACCACAAAATAGAACAAAGGCTAAATCTTGAAAAACTCAAGCAAACCCGCCTCACAAAACAGCAAGCCTGCCTTCTCAATATAACCAATACTGCAAGTTACAAACCTACATCTCAAACACCAGAAGCAAGCCTGCTTCCAAACCCAAAACATAAACAAAGTGCAAACCTGCAAAACTGCCTCCAAAACTAAAACCTGTTTAAAACTGCATAGCCTACCTTCCAAAAGAAAACAGAAAACCTGCAAAACTGCTTACAAACACTAAAACCTGCAAAACTGCCTCCAACTCAGCCTGCATAACTGCAAGCTAAAACTTCAAGCTCAAAATCCAAACACAAACAACTCAAGTCTGCTTGCCCAAAACACTCAGGCCAAGCCCAAATCTGCATACACAAACTCAGTTCTGCCTAACAAACAAACTAACAAATCATCCAGCCATCAATAACAAACAAGTTTCAGAGGTGATCATCATTAACATCAGCTAAAAGAGAGAGGAAGAGGAAGAAAAAAGACTCAGAACATTTGTTCATCATCAACGAAAAACCAAAACACAATAGTTTTCAGATTCATCAAAACATCAAAACATCAATATCAAAAAGAAGAGCAAGCAACAAGTTTCAGGTTGTCCATCAACGAAAAAACCAAAACACAATAGTTTTTAGATTCATCATCATTAAATCATCAGGGTCAACAAAGGAGAGATGAAGAGTTTAGAGGCAAAAACAACAATAAGTCTCAGAAAACATTCATCATCAACATAATCATCAGAATATATTCAGCATCAACTCGAATCAGAACAACAAGCAAAGAGACGATTCTCAGAATAGTTCATCATCAATGAATCATCAAACGATTCAAAAAGAAGTCAAAAGATACAGAAATACCAAAAGCGAGCAGTCATCATCTTCCTCCGCCTGGCCACCAAGGAGCGCCACCGGTCTCACGCCTCTCTCTCTTCTTCCGTTTTCAACCCAGAAAAATGCCAAAGGTATAGTCTTTTTCTCTCAAACTATCGCTGTATCTCACACACAAAACATCAAAGATTAAACATTGCAAAACGATAAACATGCAAGAACCAAATGTTGAAACTGTAAAAAACCTAAACAAGATAAAATTCATAGCGTTCGAGCACAGCCAACGTGGATCGCCGTGAAGACGAGAGAGATGGGAGGCAACGATCAGGTGGCCAGGACGTGAAGAACATCAGAAGCTCATTTGGTTGAGAACGAGGAAGAGAAATGAAGACGATGAGAGGAGCGGCACCGCTGTACCAAAACTGAAAACCCTAATTCTGAGTAAAGAAAACTTCAACCCTACAAATTGTTACAACCTTTCTAATGGGCCTTCGCCCCAACAAACACTTGAGCCCAAGCGTTTTCCAGCGTTAACTCCCCCCTTTTTTCTTTCTAAACCTTATTTCTCTCCTTTCCTTGTCTTGTGCCTGCTCCTTCACAAACTCATAAGGCCCATCATCATTTTTTGTTGAACTAATACCTTTTTTATCAATATTATTTTCATTTTTTTATAATATAATTCTTTTTCTCTTATAGTTAAAAAATATATTAAATTTTTTGTATAAAATTTTCTTATTAATTTTCCTTAATAATTATTACATTTAATAAACATACATAAATAATAAAACTTTAACTTAAATAATTTTTCTTTTCTTTAAAAAAACTCTTTATTTACATAATCAATAAAAAACACAAAAAATAAGTAAATACTTAATTTTTATTAGGTTAAATTTTATATGTTTCATTTATAAATAAATACATACATCTCACAATACTTTTGATTCTCTTTATTTTATGTTTTGTTACAATTTGTCATGATTTTTACATTGCAAATGCGACAGTTCAATTTGGTTGTAATATATACTTGGACATTATTATTCTGATAAGACTCATCCCCATTTGTAAACATTTGTACCCCCATCCCCGGATACTGTTTTGTAATAATTTAGACTTTAAATTCCCGCAATTTATTGCTTTCAATATATTGTATAGTAATTAGGGTTTGTATGCGAAGATTCAAAATCAATCGCTAGGTGACCTAATACAAGATAAATGCATGAAAATCAATACACAATTCACACTTGCACCTCTAGGGTAACCTCGCTTGTTGCCTCGGAAAATGCAATCATGTCCCTCGAGTATGAGACACTCTAGCAAATTCCCCTTCGATAAACAAAGATCGTAGTCCCTCGATGACCCTCGATGTTTCCTTCGATAAAACGATCTCGTCCCTTACAAAATTGCTAGAGCGTCTCACAAGTTGCCTTCAATGATTGTATGCGATGACCCGCGCCTGTCCCGTTTAACATCCTAACACAAGGTTGTTCACCAAATACAATGGTGAAACAACACTGTTAAAAAGGGTTAAAAACATAAGAAAGATCTTTGAGTAAAATAGGGTAGACAACTCTTAGTTACTTGATCAAAAAGCTTGCAAAACATCCTTGCCATTTTCAAACACACTTCACAACACGACTTCAAAACAACTTTCAAAACATTGAAATATCTTTTCAAAAATACACCCACCTTTGTATATATTCAAACAAGAATCATTACAAAGGTTTCCTAGACAAGGCATATTTTTCAAAACAATTTCAAAACCACACACATAAAGCACCATTTCAAACAAAAGCAAAGGCAAGTGATCTAAAACAAGTAACTAAGAGCCCATGGATAACCATGGATAGAAAGGGTGCTAATACCTTCCCTTTCTATAATCTACTCCCCGAACCCAAGAAAACATCTCAAAGGTCTTTCCTGTGCTTTTTGACCTTTCCTTAGGATAAAATAAAAAGTCGGTGGCGACTCTTGCTAAACCGAACAAGTGCGAAAACAAACGCAAAACCTCAAGTCAGTTCTCCCACCGTATCACATATATATAAGAATTTCACACCCGGTAAGTCGAAAACCTGAAAAGGCGGCTTGGTAAAAAAAGGGTATCTCGGTGGACTGAAAACCCGAAAGAGCGGTCCAGGAAAAAGTTAGGGATTAAAGCGTATGACTATGCCTCGTTGGATCATCCATCTATTCACAGTCACCATAACTACCGACGTCAAGTTCAAATGGTATAGATCAGTTCAATCAACTTCTTCCGACAGCAAGGGATGTGATGCTTAAAGACATAGGGCAATAGCAGAGTTGAAACTCGATTGGATCATTTTCACATAGCTATTTTTTCTTTGTACCCCTTTTTTCTTTTTACGATAATTTCCTCTCACTAGGATTTTGTCTCCTTTTATAAAACTGCATGTTCATAGGCAAGCTTTCAAAATCAATACAACTTATTCTATTTCAAAATCAAAACTATTTGTTTTTACTAACTCTGTTTTGTGTATGAATACGTCCAATGGTTACTTTGAATGAACATATGCATTTGAATATGATTACCATTTACAAATAGTTGCATAAAAAACAGGATTAGCATTTATCAAAGACTCTAGGATTTGGGATAATTTTTAAGTCATTCATAAATCCCCACAGAGAAATCTCCATGAAACTATCTCTACAGAGCTATCTTCGCAAGCTCATCCCCAACAGAGATATATTCCCCAGCAAGTCTCATACGCCCTCAGGCAGAAATTGGGGCATCTTCCAGCAGTTCACCTCCATATCCCTAATGGATAGATTTACCTAATCATCATCCCCAATAGGTCCCCTAGCGGATAAGGAAGTTTGATCATTTCCCCATCATACAGTGGAGACTTCCTTAGTGCATCCTATAAAATTCCAATCCCCATCAGAGTTTATTTCCTCGACACAGTTTACAGGAATTTAATTCCCAGCGGAGTTTATTACTCCAGCGCCATATGTCCCTAACAAAATTCTCTTCTCCAACAGGGTTTAATCAAAGTTGCTATCCCCAGAAGAGCTGTTACGGTATCTGAAACTTGGACAGATAGCACATCAGAGGAATATCCATCTCTTTTATCCCAAGTCAGGGTACGTAAGAATCAAATCCTTCAACAAAAAGAACGGTGAACGAACGACTCTCCTTGAATGCCTTTGTCCTCAAGAAGAAGTCGAAGATACTCAGCGGAGTTTCCTCAAGTAGAAGTCGAAGATCCCCAGTAGAGTATCCTCAAACAAAAAGCGGGAATCCCCAGCAAAATTATTCCCAGCAGAAATTGAAGAGTCACTTTCTTCATCCCCAGCAATAGTCTGGGATTTATTTTCCCCAGCTAGACATTGTTACAAAGAGCTACCGATATGCTTCAATGACATATTGCGCCCATACATCATCTCACAATACATCATAGCATATGCATACTAAAACGCATAGAAACATTCTCATTTATTTTGAGAGTATCATTATGCAATGCATTACATACATCATGACATTACATAAAGCTAATTTTGTCTTTTCAGGTAAAGTTCGCAAACAGAAAAATATCATCGGCAATTTTTAAACATATCAGAGATTAATTCCTGAAACAGGACGGGGCAACTATCTATATGACCAGACAGTATGAATTCCCGAAATAGGACGGGTTTACCAACAAAAAATAGGTCGTAGATTAATTCCTGAAACAGGACATGGAAACTATCTATATGACCAAGCTGTATGAATTCCCGAAACAGGATAGGTTTACCAACAAAAAATAGGTCACAGATTAATTCCTAAAACAGAACAGGGCAACTATCTATATGACCAAGTGGTCTGAATTCCTGAAACAAGACGTGTTTACCAACAAAAAACAGATTGTAGATCAATTCCCGAAACAGGACGGAGCGACTATCTGCATGACCAAATGATTTCCTCCAGAGATTGGATTCTGACGAGCATTCCCCTTCAGAAGTTTATTCTGAAAAGCATTCCCCCAGAGACTGAATTTTGGCAAGCATTTTCCTTCTGAGAAGCATTCTTCAGATACAGTCAAGTGTAGACTTATTCTGATACTCCTATCAACAGTTACTTTGGATGGCATCTGTAAGCCCATTACGGACGAAACTCTATCAACTTTCTGAATGGCATCTTTAAAGACCATTCAAGCAATACTATCAACCAATAGCGTTACTTTGTGCACCGGCGAGTGCAAATTTCTGGGCACTTAAGTGTTCAATCCTCTTCAACCTTCAGATCACGAATGGCGGACATACCAATCTAACTCTTTAGGTTTAAGAATATTGAACAGGGGAAGTTGTTGTACCCCCAAAATTTACCCTCCCATTTTTTAATACAATTGATTCAATACACCTCCCCATGCTCCTAGGGTTCTCAATTGCTCAAGAACACTCAAGGGTTTGAGCATACAAGCACCTCTTCTAAGCAGTTGACCTACAACTAGGGTTTTGTGTTTCTAAAAGAAAAATGAGTTTCTATTGCCTTAATTGGATTCCATGATTCCTCATATACTTCAAGGTACCCTCATGTCAAGTTTCAAGCCTTGCATCACAAATTTGCTCAGTCAATTTCTCAAATGATTGAAAATCAATTGTATTGGATAAAAAGTCAATTATGGTCAACATACAGTCAAAACTCGAGACTTTTGGTCAACATCAATATTTTTAACTCACATTCATCATTTGATCAAGGGTTGACCATGATTCATCAAGAAAACTCAAGATTAATCAAAAGTCAAAAATTACTAATTAAGATTTTCTTAAGGAGAAGTCAACTAAACTTTGACCAAGCATAACTTTCACATGCTTCATCACAAATTTCTCAACCAAATCCAATTTTGAATAAAATTGAACTCTCTACAACTTTTTCTCTCTAAGCTCAAGGCCAAAAATGCTTCATTTGAGATACATGGATCAAAACATTACAGGTCATTTTAAAAGTCAACAAAAAGATATTCTTTGTCAAAGCAATATACATCAAGTTAAAGACTTCAAATAAAAAAATTACCAACATGAGAGTTGTGGGGGACATCTTGATCTTTCCAAAAAGTTAAAGATCACCTTCATGTGACAAAAATTATGAGAGTTATGGTTCGCACAAGTTGGATAATTTTTGAGAAATGCATGAAACCTCAAATGAGCAATTTTGAATTTTGGACTAATGTGCCTAACTTTTGAGGATCAAACATGTTTATGACATGATAGAAGACCTCTAAGTCCATTGGTACATGGTCATATTTTTTATCCTATTTATTTAAATTTTTATTTAATTTTTGTAAAAGAATTAGATTAAAAATAACAAATAGTTGGATTAATGTTGGACTATGATCATTTGGACATCTTCTAGAAGGCCCAAGACCTCATAAAAGCTTGCCAAAACCGTTAGAGACATGTTTGAGACAAGGATCTTCAAAAATGGAAAGTTAGAAAATATGTTTCATTAATTTTTGGTAACACCAAGATCACTTGATTCTTTCCTTCTTTGGTGACTTAAATCTCCTCCTCTATAAATACTCAAACCCTCACACTACAATGACACGAAAATTTTGCCTTAAGAAAAGTCTCAAAAATCATAAATTTTCAAAGAAAATGCACCATTGAATCTCAGGTTCCAGTTTGATTCAGTCCAAACCACCACCTCAAATCACTTATAAAACATCTCCAAGGTAAGAATATATAACTTTCCATTCCTATTTGTACCTAAAACTTGCATACATGCCATGTCCAGTTTTCATTATCTTTTATTATTCTTATTACAAATTATACGCATTGTTAATTGATTCTAACAATTCAGATCGCTTAGCATGATTGTTTAGAACAACTTTGAAGTCTTACATGCAAGTTTTAACAGGAGGAATACGAGATGCCATTGTTAGGGCATAAAATCCTGTTTGTTTCATGGCACAGTGGTAGTGTTCTTGCTTGGCAAAGGAGAGGGCGTGGATTCGAGCCTGGGCGCTTGTAACCATCTTTTATCTGTTTTTTAATCTTTTCCACTTTCCATTATTTTTACTTATTTTCTTATTTAATTTTCTACTAATCGTTTTAATCAATAAAAACAAAAAAATAGTTTTACGGTTTTTATTAGTTAATCTAATTTTGGACATATTTCTAATTCAATTTTATTAGACTTAGTTTTTTTTTTAATTTTTTAACTTTTTTTAATTAATTTAGAATTAGATAACTAATTATTTTATAAATGCTTAAAACTAACCCAAAATACAAAAAAAAAAATCTGACATTTTAGACATTTAGGTTTTTTTTTTAAATAATTTTTAACATGCACTACAAGAAAAAATGAAATTTGCCAAGGGATTTAGCCAGGGGTTAAACCCCTGAGAAAAAAACAAGGTTGCTTGGGGTATAGCCCCTCGCAAAGCGCAAATTAGGAAGAAAAAAAATTAAAAACCAATTGCGTGGGGTTACCCCTTGCAAAATTAAAAGAGGGAAATTTTGAATTTTAAAATATTGAATTACGAGGGGCACACTCCTGGGAAAAAATGGGTGTGCAAACCCCTGTAATTTGTGACGGGCAACCCCAAGCTAATTGTCAACATGAAAATAGCGAGGGGCTACCCCACGCCAGCTAGAAAGCTTTAGTCTAGGCATAGCAGTGTGCAGACTACGCGTGCAGAGGGCTGTTTCCAATACATAAATTAGCGACGGGCTACCCCATGCGAGCTTTGACTGTTTCTTTTTCGTGGGACTACCTGTGATACGGTGGGAGAACTGACTTGAGGTTTTTGCGTTTTATCGCAAATGTTGCGGTTAGCAAGAGTCACCACCGACTTTTCTTTTATCCAAAAGGAAAGGTGAAAAAGCACAAGAAAGACCTTTAAGATGTTTTCTTGAGTTCGGGGGGTAGATTATGAAAAGGGAAGGTATTAGCACCCTTTTCATCCATGGTTTTCCATGGGCTCTTAGTTACTTGCTTAGATCACTTGCTTTTACTTGTTTGAAATTGTGTTTGGTGTGGTTTTGAAAATATTTTGTAAAAGAGGCCATTCGTTTAGGCAATCTTTGTAATGATTCTAGTTCGTAAGAATGTATACAAAGATGTTTGTCTTTTTGAAAATGTTTTTAATGTTCATAAGATGTTTTTTGAAATATGTGTGTTTGTTTTGAAAAATAGCAAGGATAGTTGTTTGAAGATAGAGCAAGTAACTAGAAGCAACCTACCTACTCAAAAGTCTTTCTTATGCATTTTATATTCCTTTGACATTGTTGTCTTACCATTGATTTGGTAAGCAACCCTATCTTTGGATGTAAACGGGACGGGCGTGGGTCATCGTATAGCCATGATTAGCAATGTTGCAAAGTATCTTAGCATTTTTGAGGGACCAAGATCATTTTTGTAAGGCAACCTTGAATAGCATCATCGAGGGACTATGATCTTATACTAGTTTGTTTTTCCAAGATACTTCGCATGCGTAATATGGCCATTTTTGTTTTAGGCAACCAAGTGGAGAAACCCTAAGGATGCTTGTGTGCAAGTGTATCATTTTCATGCTTTGATTTTATCTTGTATTTAGGGTTTTCTATTTTGCTTTGTTTTGATCTTATCATACAAACCCTAATTACTAATCATGGCATGTAAAGCGGTAAATTGCATAATGTAAATATCACTAAGCTGTTACAACAATTTTATGGGAGGGGGGAATACAAATTTGAATGGGGATTTGCAAAAATGTAAACCTAAATAAATTATTACAACCAAATCGAATTTATACGAATTAGAATAAATAAAATACAATATTTAAAGATGCAATATAATGTACATGTAAGAAAAGATTTTTGTTTTGTTTTTTTATGTGAAAAGAAAATTTTAACCTAATCCTAAAAAATAAAGAAATTAATTCTTAGTAAAGGTTAACCCTAATTTCTATTTTTAAAAGAAAATGAAGTTCATATGTATCATTTTTTATGTATTTTTTATATTAAAATAATAAATAATATTGTATAAAAATATAAAGTTTTATATATGCAAAAATAAATATTTATAAGTATGGAATGAAAAATTAATTAAACTAAACATGTTTTAATTGTATTTTACAAGTTTATTAAGAAAATATATGATATATATTAAAAATAAAATATATTTCTATGTGAAAAATAAACTAAAATAAAGTAAAAATGCAATAGTATGAATTTTACATTTTTTAGGATTTTTATGCATTAAAGAAAATATTTAATAAACTAAAATGAAAATAAAATAAATAAAAATAAAAATGCAAAAATAGTTGGGCAAGGGGGGTGTTCTGAACAATCTAGTGGTGAGAGTTAGAAAAAAGCTAAGCCCAATGTGAGGCCCAAACCTGCAAAAAAGTAGAAAAATGGAAAGAAGGAAAAATGTGAAAAAATCAAAAGTAGCGCCCAAGTTCGAACCCAAGACATGGGTCTCACCAGCACGCTGCTTTGCCACTGGGGTAGCTATACATCCATTGTTTTAAGTGAAACGAAAATAACATAACATGAAACAAGTCCTTGCCCTGTACTTCATCTTCTTCCTCAAGCTTGGCCAGATGTCCTGTAACTCTCTCAATCTTCCATGAAAATGAAAACTCATAACATGAAAGTTGTAGTATTTGATCTCACAATTCTAACAATATAATTTATATGAACTAACAATAAAATGTCAGAAAGAATTTTATCAGCCCTAAATTTAAACCTAATATTTTCATAAACATCAAGTTCTAAATTCTCTCAACTCAAGTAAAATAAATGCAAGATAAAGGTATATACAATTTCGTCGTAATAAGGACTACATTATTTATTCACAAATCGTGGCCAATGGTTGCCTGTACAAGGAGATAGAAGTTGAGATTTTACCTCCTTCAGTTGAAATCATGGATGGAACTGGAGTGAGTTTGATGGAGGCCTGATGCTTGCTTGAGCTTCCTTGAACCTCCCTGAATGTATTCCAACCCTTGCCTTGCTTTGAAAGTGTATGAAACTCCTTGGCCAAGTCAACCTGCAAGCTTTGAAACCAAAAATGGCAGATGATGGAGAAGGGGTTACAGTACAGGGATGAGGGTCTGGATTGGTTAGATATCAAGTAGGTAAGATGTTTTGATGATCAAGACTTGAAACGCACGAGCCAAATGAGAGATTGGTATGCTTATGCCAAAACTGCAAGTTTTGATAGTTTTCTGGTGTTTTTTGAGCTTGGGAGTGTTTCAGCCTTTAAGTCATCGTGTCTTATGTTGTATTATGTTTGTATATTAGTATGGAATTAATTTCTAGTCAGCCCTCCAACAGATGTGCCAGTTCTAGCCTTTTGGCAACCTTTCTTGCTTTTGAAGCAAAGTGAAGGGACAAGGCTTGCCATGCTTGTACTTGCTTTATTAGGGTTGGTATAAACTTGTACAAACTGCTTTAGGCCTGTAAGACTTGTATGTGCAATGGAGACAGGTGCAATGCTCAAGAATTGGAAAGTGGCAAAAGTTGAGCTTTTTCAAAATGGCAATGGTCACTTTATGCCATTTATGGAATTGCAACTTGGATAATGGCTCTAGGGCATGGATCAAAGCTTTGTCAACTGAGTAAGCATTAAATTAAGGAGTTAGGAACAAGTTTTGTACCTGTAAAGCATGGATTAGGCAACATAGGTATTGATTGGAACTTTGTTCTTCATGAAATGGCTTGGACAAAAAGTGAGAAATTGCCAACTTCATCTCTTCGATTCTCTCTACTCAAAAATGATCTTGAGGAGTTCTTGGACATTTTGGAAATCTTGAAATGTGATCTATAATTTATCTTTGAAATTAATTTCAAGATACCTCTTGGAACTAGGTGAAAAATTTCCATGAAGTTGGGTCCAAAACCTGCCTAAATTAGGGCAAAATTTCACTAAGTTATTTAGTTCATGGGCATGTATTCTCAAAATTATATCTTGAGATCCAAGCATATTTAGGGAAAAGTGTGTGAAGAAAAGTTGTAGATTTCATGGAGGTCTACAAATTTCATGTTGGGAACTTTCTTGGAATCATTATGTATCACGGTGAAAAAATGGCTTAAAGTTGAGAGAGAAAAAAAAAAGAAATTTTCTATACTTAGAAAATTTTCTAAGTTAAGAAAAATTTCAAATTCAAACCCTAATCTTCAAACTTGGATTTCTTGATGAACAAGTTTCATATTTTGACATTTTTTGATGAATTGTGACCCTTGGCACTTGATTTTGACCAAAAAGTCAAAGTTTGACTTTTCAGTGTACAGTTGACTTTTGATCAGTTGACTGCAAATTTCATCTGTCAATCCAATGAAATTGCAATGTTTTGAGCCATGTAATTAGGTCAAGATGATGCAATTTAATCCTTGAAATCATTCTTTAACTCAATTGATCATTTGCTAGGTTAAAAATCAGAAATTGCCCTTCCTTAGTCAAAACCCTAATTTTTGACCATTTTGCCCTTTTGGTGATTTGAGAAAATTTCTTGAGGAATTATGATCCAAACTTGACCAAATGATATATATGAGTCTAAAATGTTGATGTGGATAAAAAATTATGAAGTTTGACTGTAAATTGGCCATGGTTGACTTGTTCCTCAATACAGCTGATTTTTAGGTCAACTGTCCAATTGACTGATCAAAAATGTGGTCCAAGGGTTGAAGCTTGTCATGAGTAATCTTGAGGGTCCATAATGATGTTTTAAAGTCACATGAAGCATTGATAGTCCAAAAATCCTTGTGCAACCTCAAACCCTAATTTTGGGTCATCAGTGCATGATGAGATGCCTTGAGCTGACCAAACCCTAATCCAGTCTTGAGTCAAAGAAATCTTGTGAGAAAAGTCTTGATAAATGAGAGGGAAAATTTTGGGTTATAACAGCTGCCCATGTCCAATCTTCATGAACCTGAAGAGTTAGGTTGGCGAGTTTTTCCATTCGTGACTCGAAGGTGAAAGATGATTGGACACTAGAGTGCCCATAAATTTGCACTCAACGGTGTGTAGTTAAGGGAATGGGATTAAAGATGCCATTTGGAGAAGTGATAGAATCTTGTTGGAAATGGGCTTGTAGATTCCATCCAAAAAATGTTTGTTGAACTGTAAGTTGTAAGCTGAAAGAATGAGTATTAGAATGGCATTCGCGTCTGGAGCGTATCTGAGTTGTATATGGACTTGGAATTTGAATGAGTATCAGAATGGCATCCATGTATGGAGCGTATTCGTACTGCATCTGAACTTGAAATCTGAATGAGTATCAGAATGGCATCCGTGTCTACAGCGTATCCATACTATATCTGAACTTGAAATCTGAATAAGTAACAGAATGTCATCCGTGTTTGGAGCATATATGTACTGTATCTGAAAGTTGAATTTGAATAAGCATCAAAATGGCATCCGTGTCTGGAGCGTATCCATACTGTATCTAAAGTCTGAATCTGAATGAGTATCAGAATGGCATCCGTGTCTGGAGCGTATCCGTACTGTATCTGAAAGTTGAATCTGAATAAGCATCAGAATGGCATCCGTGTCTGGAGCGTATCCATACTGTATCTGAAGGTTGAATCTGAATGAGTAACAGAATAGCATCCGTGTCTGGAGTGTATCTGTATTGTATCATGATTGCATATTGTTAATGGTAGCTGTTAATCTCATCCTGAAAAGGGTAAAATGTTAGCTGAAACACAAAATTATGTTGTATGAAATGTCAGGTGCAACATATGTGTTTTATCAATGTTTATGATATATGGATGTAATGTATGTGCATGTAAGCCGATTCGCTGTATTAAGGAAAATAAATCCTTGAATGTTGTTGAAGATAAGTTAAATTTTCATGTCTTGAGGTAGAAGTACTGACAAAATTCTGTTGTGAGAGCAATGCCATATATTGCTTGAAGAATCTTGACAAATTTGACGACCTCTACTGGGGATTAATAATTTAAAGTTTTAGTTCCATTGAGGATCTAAATGATGTACTGTGGGGATTGCTTATGGAATAGCCTAGAGACACTTTCTGGCTCTTTCAACCTATCAGTAATTATCTTTCCCATTTTATTTATTTGTAAACAGTAATTATGTTCAAATGCATATGTTCATTAATGAATCATTGGACGTTTTTGCAAATAAAACCAAGTGTAAGGAAAAAGACAAATAGTTTTATGTACTTTCAAGGAGATATCTTTGTATTTTGACTTTGAATAAGTATTTTGTACAAGGGAGACAAACATTCTAGTAAGAGAATGGCGTCATAAAACAAGAAAAATTTATACAAAGAAAGATAGCTATGTGTAATAATCCCATGGGGTTTCCATTCTGCTATAGCCTTCGTATCTCCGAATATCTTGTCTATTTGTTGTTTCTTCCAAAGATGATTGAATTGATCAGGAACTCCGAGTTTGTCAGTGAAAGTCAAGAGGTTGTCCTCAAAGTAATCCGAAGGGACATAGTCATACGCTTTAATTCCTTAACTTTTGCCTGGACCGCCCTTTCGGGTTTTCAGTCCACCGGGAAACCCCTTTTTTCCCAAGTCGCCCTTTCGGGTTTTCAACTTGTCGGGTGTACAGATTTTTTTATTTTATCCCTAATTTTTTCCCGAACCCTTTTGGTTCGTCGGGATGCCCTTTTTTTTTGCCTAGGTGTATCAACCTAGCGGGTCTCTTATGCATAGTATCTTTTGACTATGTCCGCGTTCGCAGGGTGTGGCGGGTCGTCGCCGTCCATGGTGGTTAAGATCATCTCCCCGCCGAAGAATATGTTCTTGATTACAAATGGCCCTTCATAGGTAGGAGTCCATTTTCCCATGGGATCACTTTGTGGCAAGATGATGCGTTTGATCACTAGATCTCTAACTTGATATACTTGGCATCTGACTTTCTTGTTGAAAGCCTTGATCATCCATTTTTGATACATCTGACCATGGCAAACAGCAGTAAGTCTCTTTTCATCAATTAAGTTTAGTTAATCAAGTCGAGTCTGGATCCAATCATCCTCATTCAAACCTGCATCCTTCATAATTCTCAAAGAGGGGATCTGAACCTCAATAGGCAAGACAACCTCCATGCCATAAACCAAAGAATAGGGTGTTGCCCCAGTTGATGTGTGAGCCGTGGTCTGATACCCGTGGAGAGCAAATGGTAGCATCTCATGCCAGTCCTTGTAGGTGACTGTCATTTTTTGTATGATCTTTTTAATGTTTTTATTTGCAGCTTCAACGGCACCATTCATCTTTGGCCGATAGGGGGATGAATTGTGATGCTGAATCTTGAATTGTTCGCACAAGGAGGTGATCATGGTATTGTTAAGGTTGGTACCATTATCAGTGATGATCCTTTCTGGGATACCGTACCGGCAAATGAGATTCTGCTTGATGAAGCGGGCAACAACATTCTTAGTAACGGATGCGAAGGAAGCTGCTTCGACCTATTTTGTAAAATAGTCAATAGCCACTAGAATGAAGCGGTGTCCATTGGAGGCTGTAAGCTTGACCTCTCCAATCATGTTGATTCCCCACATAGCAAAGGGCCAAGGAGCCATCAAGACATTCATAGGAACCGGAGGTACATGCACCTTGTCGGCATAAATTTGACACTTATGACAGGTCTGAGAGTGTTGATAGCAATTCGCGTCCATGTTATACCAATAATAGCCTGCACGTAGGATTTTCTTCGCCATCGTATGCCCACTGGAGTGAGTGCCAAAAGTACCTTCATGTAATTCAGCCATGATCTTTTCAGCCTCAATATTATCCACACATCAAAGCAGAACGGAGTCATAATTGCATTTGTACAGGATGCCATTACTCAGGAAGAACTTAGCAGAGAATCTCCTTAAGAACTTTTTATCATTGATTGAAGCTCCTTTTGGATATTCTTGAGCCTCGAGATACCTTTTGACTTCATGAAACTAAGGCTGGTCCACTACCTCTTCAGTATTAATCTCGTGAAAGTGTGTCGGTTCATCCATTTGTTCAATGGTGATCTGGGGAGCGTTGTTATCCCAATTAAGTTTAAACATAGATGACATTGTGGCTAGAGCATCTGCTAGCTGATTTTCTTCTTGCGGGAAATGCTCGAAGGTAATCTGCTCAAAATGCGGTAGCAATGTCAAAACATGTTCTTTGTAAGGGATAAGGTTTGGGTGCTTAGTGTCCCATTCTCCTTTGATCTGACTGATAACCAAAGTTGAATCTCCAAACACATCTAAAGATTTGATTCCCAAGTCTATGGCAGCCTTGAGACTAAAGATGCATGCTTCGTATTCTTCCATGTTGTTCGTACAGTTGAAGCAAATTCTGGAAGTAAAGGGAGTGTGACACCCTTCCAGAGATATGAGTACATCACTGATACCATTACCAAGTGCATTGGATGCCCCATCAAAGAACAGGGTCCATCGGGATCCTTGTTCAGGTCCGTCATATAGTCTGATTTCTTCACAGTTGTCTAATGTCATGATGTCTTCATCCGAGAATTCAAATTTCATGGACTAATAATCTTCTACAGCTTGATGAACAAGATGATCAGCTAGCACACTGCCCTTTATAGCTTTTTGGGTAGTGTACTATATGTCATATTATGTTAGGATCATCTGCCATCTAGCTATCCTCCCAGACAGAGCAGTTTTTTCGAAGATGTACTTTATCGGATCCATCTTAGATATCAACAAAGTAGTATGAGTCAACATATACTGTCTTAGCCGGCGAGCAGCCCAAGCCAGAGTGCAGCAAGTTTTCTTGAGCAGTGAATATCTGGTTTCACAATCGGTAAACTTTTTGCTCAGGTAGTAAATAGCGTGCTCTTTTTGGCCAGAATCGTCATGCTTCCCCAATACACACCCTATTGAGTTCTCTAAAACGGTCAGATACATGATCAGTGGTCTTCCCTCGACTAGTGGCATCAAAACAGGAGGCTCTTGTAAGTACTCTTTGATCTTGTCAAAAGCACTATGGCATTCATCATTCCATCTGACTACTTGATCTTTCTTCAATAGTTTGAAGATTGGTTCACAAGTAGTTGTTATGTGAGAAATGAATCTGGCAATATAGTTCAGGCGTCCTAAGAATCCTCTGACTTCCTTCTCAGTATGAGGAGTAGGCATTTCTTATATCGCTTTAACCTTGGCAGGATCAACCTCGATGCCTTTGTTGCTGACAACAAAACCTAAGAGTTTACCGGACCGGACTCCGAATGTGCACTAGTTTGGATTCAACCTTAGTTTGTACTCCTTCAACCTCTCAAACAACTTTTGCAAATGATCGAGGTGCTCTTCTTAAGTTTGTGATCGGGCTATCATGTCATCTACATAGACCTCTATCTCATGATGTATCATATCATGAAATAAAGCTACTATGGCGCGTTGATAGGTTGCCCCAACATTCTTCAGTCCGAATGGACTCACTTTGTAGCAAAATGTGCCCCGCTGTGTGACAAATGTAGTTTTCTCCATGTCCTCAGGTGCCATTTTGATTTGGTTATAAACTGAGAATCCGTCCATGAAGGAAAATACTTTGTGCTGGACTGTATTTTCAACCAGGATATCAATGTGGGGAAGTGGAAAATCATCTTTAGGGCTAACCCTATTTAAATATCTATAATCCACACACATTCGTACTCTGCTATTCTTTTTAGGCACGAGAAAAATGTTGGCAACCCATTGAGGATAGGAAGTGACAGCCAAGAATCCAACATTGAATTGTTTCATGACTTCCACTTTGATCTTCTCTGACATGTCAGGTCTCATGCGGTGGACTTTTTGTTTTACTGGTGGACAGTCTTCTCTTGTGGGCATACGATGTACCACGATGTCTGTGTCAAGTC
Source organism: Vicia faba (assembly GCA_948472305.1). NCBI lineage: Eukaryota > Viridiplantae > Streptophyta > Magnoliopsida > Fabales > Fabaceae > Vicia > Vicia faba. Next base: position 1,432,530,616 of record OX451741.1, on the reverse strand, counting down.
CTGGCATGTCGTCGTATGACCAGGCAAAGATCTCAACATAATCATGCAATAGCTGAATTAGATGCTCCTTGACACTCGGCTCTAGATTGGCACCCACCTTGATTTCCTTTTTATCTTCCTCGGTACCCAAGTTGATTGTATCCAATGGTTCCTCATGAGGTTGAATAGCTCTTTCCTCCAATTGTAGCAGTCTGGCCAACTCCCTGGGTACTTCATAATCTTCCTCACCTTCGTCTTCGGCTTGGTAGATTAGATCTTGAGAGTCACTAAAGGCCATAGCAGTATCGTTACCCATGGGATCCGGAATGGAGGCGTACCTGCATTTGTGAGTGTGGGTGGGTGTAAGGGTATAGCCATCTTTAAACAATAAAATGTAAAAGAAAGACAATGAGCACAAAAGGTTTGTATGTGAAAAAACGTCCATGATTCATTGAATGCCATATGAAGATGAAATAAAAACCCTTACAAATGGACCATTGTGCCTCGGGTAAGACACAAGGTTTTTAATGTGCGAATTGTTTGTGAATATTACAAGTCCAACAGAAACGTAAAAGATAAATTACTGAGAGATGAAAGTTATTGGGACAAAGTCTTTGGCTTCCCAATTGCGAAGTCCTCCATTGACACTAGGAAATATCCAATCCTCCAAATTGCCATCTTCTTCACCATCTTCCACTGTGTTGACCTCTTGGTTGCTAATCTTCAGAGGTGGCCCTCCAGCACGGGCACGACGCACATCCTTCTGAGCATTTGAAGTAAATCCTAAGCCAAACTTGTCATATTTATACGGAATGTCTGGAAGTTGTCCCCAGATGGTGCATCCACCCTCCTCCATTAATTCATTGGCGTCCTTTAGAGATGACATCCGAAGTGGAGGTCTTGTGATCTCGGGGATTTGGGATACCGTCTTGGTTACTGCTACCTCTTGAGATACTTCTTCAAAATTTTGAAAAGGAGTTCCAATGAACTCGCTATCCAACTCTACGTACCGGAAAGAATTTATATGGTTAATCATGTACTCTTCCTCTCCGTGGATAGTGATAATCTTTCCATGGACCGGGTACTTCAGCATCTGGTGTAGTGTAGAGGTGACAATACCAGCATTATGGATCCAGGGTCGTCCTAACAGGCAGGAGTAAGAGGGGAGGATGTCCATTACATAGAAAGTTGAGTTAAATGTCTGAGTTCCCACCTTTATGGGGATGTCCACCTCCCCGTGGACCATCCTCTTTGAGCCATCAAATGCTTTTACGACTATGTTATTGGGTTTCAATGTCAGTCCTTTGCAATCTAATCTGTCGAGAGCTTTCTTCGGTAAAACATTCAAAGATGAGCCAGTGTCCACCAAGACATGGGCCAGAGTTGTTCCTCTACACTTCATAGAGACATGTAATGCCTCGTTGTGCTTTCTCCCTTTTGGTGTCAAATCAGCATCATAGAAGCCTAGGCCGTTATCAGCTATCAAACTGGCCACACAATCTTGGAATTGGTCAGCAGATGTCTCTTGTGGCACATGGGCTGTCTTCAGAAACTTCACCAGAGCTTTCGCATGTGCCTCAGAACACAGCAACAATGCTAGCATGGAGATCTTGGAGGGAGTTTTCCCCAGCTATTCAACCACGTCATAGTCACTCTTTTTTATTATTCTCAGGATCTCCTCCATTTCCTTCTTAGAGGTTTTGGGGATAGTCAGTGGTTGAGCCTTTGTCCGGACAGGGTCTTCTTGAATACTTTTTCCTCGAATTTCAGCAGTAGAAGTGTTGGTAGGGATAACAGCAGGGGTTGTGTCGTCTTTGTCAGTAGGAGCACTTGCAGATATGATTATTGGTATGGAGGTAACCTTTGGAACAGCCACGGGTCCAAAACCTGCCTTTGGAGGGGCAATTTTTGGAGAGAAGATTCTACCGCTACGGGTAATCTTGCTGGTTCCAGAAATATTGCTAATGTCAGAGTCTTCTTCTTCGAAGCTCACTTCTTCGGCGGCCAGCCCATCTTGTTTGATACCATGGTAGTAGATGTCTCCACCGTAATTCCACGATACTGTTTTGTCTGATTCATATGAGACCGACCTGGGCATTGTGATTATAAGAGGCTTAGTTTTTGGAACCGATGTAATCCTAACGGGTCTTTTGGGGACCCCGGAAGGATTGGCGGAGATGGTTATGATCGAAACGTCTTCAGCAGGAATAGGTGAAACAGGAGCATTTTCGAACAGAATCTCTTGGTTGTCTATCAAGCGTTGAATGTCTGTCTTCAACAAAGGGAAAACAATTGGTAAGGATAAGCAAAGATGTCAGTCTTCATTACAACCCAGGAATACACCATCTTTCAACAAGTTTATCTTAATGATTGGGAAAGGAGTCAAGAGTTCATCAACTGTGGTAACAAATAAGTCTTCTTCGATAGCATTGGCGTTGTGACCATGCCTAGGCATAGGAGCGGAAATGACGTTTGGTTTCTTGGGTGCCTCAAACTCAATCTCTTTTGCATCTATATGGTCATGAATTTTGTTTTTCAAGGCCCAACAGTTGTTAGTCTCATGACCCGGGCTTTCAGAATGATATGCGCATCTGGAATTCGGATGATAATGAGGGGACGCCGTGTTGGGATTCTTTTGAGCTTCCTTTAAAGTTGCCAGATTAGATTTCAGAAGATATGGTAAAACCTGGGCTAGAGTCATATTAATTCTGGTGAATTTCCGGACTGGCCTTTCCACTTTCGGTTGATTATTCCTTGGTTGATCAGATGTAAGCTTTGGGATCATAACGGCCCCTACCATTGGTTGGCGTTCAGCTCTCCCTTGGTTCCTTTGTGGATAAACAACAAATATCTCTTTCTTCCCAGTGAAGGGTTTTTTCACAGCTTTAGAGGCAGACGAATCCTTCTGAATCTTTCCACTTTTTATACCAGCTTCCACCCTCTCTCCGGTTAATATTAACTCAGTAAATCCATAAGATGAGCTTCCAATCAAATGGTTGAATAAAGGGCCCGATAGAGTGCCCAAGAACATATCCACCAACTCCCTTTTAGACAGAGGAGGTTGCACTCTTCCAGCTAGATCTCTCCATTTCTGTGCGTAATATTTGAAACCCTCATTTGAAGCCATAGCCATACTCTGAAGTTGAGTACAGGTAGGCGCCAAATCTGCATTATACTGGTATTGTTTATAGAAAGTTGCGGCAAGATCTTCCCAATTGTGGACGTCGGTCCTTTCTAATTGGTAAAACCAATCGAGTTGTGTTCGGGATAAACTATCTTGGAAAAAATGCACCCATATGTCTTTATCGGCGGAGTGCGGCTGAATATTTCTCACGTATGATTGGAGGTGCATTTTAGTACATGACACCCCATCATATTTTGCAAACAACAGCACTTTGAACTTTGGTGGGATCACAATTCCCGACACTAGCCACAATTCTTCAAAGTCTAGACCTGGTACCCTTTGTATTTCCATAGCGCTCAAACGTTCTTCAAGATGTCTGTACTTATCATCAGTCGGAGGGTACTATTCTTCAGAGTAGTCTTCCTGTTCTTCCTCCTCTTCAGATTCTGACGGAACTGTTGTTTCTTTTCCTTTCCCTTCCCTTTCATCATATGTTGTTGCAAAGTTCAAAGTTCTTCTAGTTTTACCTTGAAACCTTCTCCCCATTATTACAACACCAGTTGGTTTCTTCTCTTTATTCTTTTTCTCTTTTGCCAACAAAGTCTTCAGCTCCTCTTGTCCTTTGGCCAAGGTTGTGACTAACTGTTGAAACTGCATGTTTTGAGCTTGAAGATCTTTGACTGTCTGTTCGAGATCCATCTTACTGAAATAAACAGTAGAGAGATGAGGAAACTTGTCGCAAAAGACATGTTTATGTTATGATGAATAATATGTGCATATGTAATGTTTTCAAGGATTTTAAAAGATTCAAGTTCGTTTTAAACAAAAATAAACACACGCTATATTAATAAGATGGAGTTTGAGTACTTCAATGTCCCTTGGGCAAAATAATACAACAATCTAAGATTAAAAAGTAGTGCGCATCCTCTTTGGTGCTATGTAGGTGTTTAGAGTATGCTCCTCATGAAGTAGCCTAGTGAGTTCCAAAACCTTCTTCTCGCTTGCGTAGAATTGGGCTTCGAAAGTATCTCGCTCTCCTTTGAGTTGTATCCAATCCCTTTGTAGGTCTTCAAGAGATGTGGGCATGTCAGGATGTAGGATAGTGTATGGAACTTCTCCTTCCTTAACAGGCTCAATAATCACCAGGAGAATGGAAGGATAAGGCATCATAAGACTTTGAGCGTGGGTTCGTACCCACTTGAGGTAAGGCTCAAGAGGGATGGAATTCTTGTGTCCCAAAGTCTTGCTATCTACCTTGTTCATCATCCTCCAAGCTCGGATGAATCTCTGGCGAAGACCTTGATCGTCGTTGTCATAGTCGAAAACCAAGCCTTGAATCAGCATCTCATGTGGGCCATCCCTTCGGGCATAACCAAACTGTCTTAGAGCCAAGCATGGGTTGTAGGTGATGCCTCTCCTAATGCCAAGTAGAGGGAAATTAGGGAATTCCCCACAACGGTCAACAATGATAACATTCTCTTTGGATCGAGAGCACCAATGAATATCTGAATGTTTGAGCGTCATTAACCTTTGCGACCACCTTAATCCTTGATCATTATTTAAGACTGATTGGGGAAGATTCAGAAATAAACCATCTTTCCAGGAGGGGAGTGTAACACATAAGGACACCTCTTTTCCTCATTGTACGAGTGTTGAAAGAGTGCAGGATATCCCCTAGTAATGTAGGCACCGGATTGCGTGACATGAAGATTTTGACGGCACTCACATCTATGAGTTGGTCAGGATTGGGGAACAAGACCATCCCATATATAAGAAGAGCCACAATTTCCTCAAATGTTTGCAAGTCTAAGGAATTCCAACAGCTTTGATCCTTCTTAAACATAAACTTTGCTAAGAAGCCTTTGACACCACTTCTAGTTTCCCAATGAGTTATGACATCAGATGAGTGCAAGTGTAGAGCTTGAGCAATCTCTTCTGGCTTTGGATCTCTTTCCGTACCATTGAAAGGTAGTTGATTGAGAATGGGAATCCTCAAGAGTTGAGATAATTCTTCCAAAGTGGGCACAATTGATAGTCGGGAAATGTGAAGCAATGATGCAAATGATCAAAGAACTGGAAGAGCACCTTCACCATATCCTCCTCTGTGTTAGAGGTGACCAAGTTGAGTAGACGACCATGCCTCTCGGTGAATGGATAATTCTCAGGGATCCTTGAAGCTAGCTCTTTGAGTTGTGGAGGAATTCTTACAAGATTGATTTGGATAGTTTTCCTGCGAAGTGAATCCATATCCTACAAAACAAGAACAAACATGAATCTCAAAAATCCTTGAAATGGTTAGTGGATGCATATGATGCTCATGATGTCCATGATGTTATGTACAAGTATGCATATACAAGTAAAGCAAACAAGTTCTTAGTTTAGGCTTGCATGGGGTTTTATAGGTAAGTACCCTCTTGAAGTTTAGTTGGCTCAACCTGTCCTAATAATAGTAACTGGGTCCTAAGGAGCTCAATATCACTGGATTGTTTCCTTGGTCACTGTTTCAGCTCAAGCCTCTTTAATGGCGACCAAAATATCCCAAGAAACCAACCCTCAATGAGTGTAGTATCGAGTATCTACCAACTTCGGACTGCACCAAAGCCGGTCATCTCACTACATCCTAAAGGCCAAGTTGGTCAAGTAAAGGGTTCTAGAAGTTCATTAGTGCTTCATGACAACACTCAGCAGCCCCGTATTCTCTTTGATTGACTCAAAGGCTACCGATACCCACAAATATGTCACACTAACATAGCTATTGCTTAGACCATGTCGTTATACCCCACACAGTTTCCACAACGTATTGCTATTTACCTATAATGTTTCCCAAATCTGGGTGGAGGATTCAAACCCAAGCAAAGAACCATAATGTAAAGCAAACAAGTCAAACAATGTAAGAAAATAAATGTGATCACACTAAGGTATACCCCACTTATAATTCCCCAGCAGAGTCGCCAGTTCTGTGATACGGTGGGAGAACTGACTTGAGGTTTTTGCGTTTTATCGCAAATGTTGCGGTTAGCAAGAGTCGTCACCGACTTTTCTTTTATCCAAAAGGAAAGGTGAAAAAGCACAGGAAAGACCTTTGAGATGTTTTCTTGAGTTCGGGGGGAGGGGGGGTAGATTATGAAAAGGGAAGATCTTAGCACCCTTTTCATCCATGGTTTTCCATGGGCTCTTATTTACTTGCTTAAATCACTTGCTTTTTCTTGTTTGAAATTGTGTTTGGTGTGGTTTTGAAAGTATTTTGTAAAAAAGGCCATTCGTTTAGGCAATCTTTGTAATGATTCTCGTTCGTAAGAATGTATACAAAGATGTTTGTCTTTTTGAAAATGTTTTCAAGGTTCATAAGATGTTTTTTGAAATATGTGTGTTTGTTTTGAAAAATAGCAAGGATAGTTGTTTGAAGATAGAGCAAGTAACTAGAAGCAACCTACCTACTCAAAAGTATTTCTTATGCATTTTATATTCCTTTGACATTGTTGTCTTACCATTGATTTGGTAAGCAACCCTATCTTTGGATGTAAACGGGACGGGCGTGGGTCATTGTATAGCCATGATTAGCAATGTTGCAAAGTATCTTAGCATTTTTGAGGGACCAAGATCATTCTTGTAAGGCAACCTTGAATAGCGTCATCGAGGGACTATGATCTTATACTTGTTTGTTTTGCCAAGATAATTCGCATGCGTAATATGGCCATTTTTGTTTTAGGCAACCAAGTGGAGAAACCCTAAGGATGCTTGTGTGCAAGTGTATCATTTTCATGCTTTGATTTTATCTTGTATTTAGGGTTTTCTATTTTGCTTGGTTTTGATCTTATCATACAAACCCTAATTACTAATCATGGCATGTAAAGCGGTAAATTGCGTAATGTAAATATTACTAAGCTATTACAATAATTTTAAGGGAGGGGGAATTACAAATTTGAATGGGGATTTGCAAAAATGTAAACCTAAATAAATTATTACAACCAAATCGAATTTGTACGAATTAAAATAAATAAAATACAATATTTAAAGATGCAATATAATGTACATGTAAGGAAAGATTTTTGTTTTGTTTTTTTATGTGAAAAGAAAATTTTAACCTAATCCTAAAAAATAAAGAAATTAATTCTTAGTAAAGGTTAACCCTAATTTCTATTTTTTTTTTAAAAATGAAGTTCATATGTATCATTTTTTATGTACTTTTTATATTAAAATAATAAATAATATTGTATAAAAATATAAAGTTTTTATATATGCAAAAATAAATATTTATAAGTATGGAATGAAAAATAAATTAAACTAAACATGTTTTAATTGTATTTTACAAGTTTATTAAGAAAATATATGATATATATTAAAAATAAAATATATTTCTATGTGAAAAATAAACTAAAATAAAGTAAAAATGCAATAGTATGAAATTTACATTTTTTAGGATTTTTATGCATTAAAGAAAATATTTAATAAACTAAAATGAAAATAAAATAAATAAAATAAAAATGCAAAAATAGTTGGGCAAGGGGGGTGTTCTGAACAATCTAGTGGCGAGAGTTAGAAAAAAGCTAAGCCCAACGTGAGGCCCAAACCTGCAAAAAAAGTAGAAAAATGGAAAGAAGGAAAAATGTGAAAAAAATCAAAAGTAGCGCCCAGGTTCGAACCCAAGACATGGGTCTCACCAGCGTGCTGCTTTGCCACTGGGGTGGCTATACATCCATTATTTTAAGTGAAACAAAAATAACATAACATGAAACAAGTCATTTCCATGTACTTCATCTTCTTCCTCAAGCTTGGCCACATGTCCTGTAACTCTCTCAATCTTCCATGAAAATGAAAACTCATAACATGAAAGTTGTAGTATTTGATCTCACGATTCTAACCATATAATTTATATGAACTAACAATCAAAGGTCAGAAAGAATTTTAACAGCCCTAAATTTAAACCTAATATTTTCAGAAACTTCAAGTTCTAAATTCTCTCAACTCAAGTAAAATAAATGCAAGATAAAGGTATGTACAGTTTCGTTGTAATGAGGACTACATTATTTATTCACAAATTGTGGCCAATGGTTGCCTGTACAAGGAGATAGAAGTTGAGATTTTATCTCCTTCAGTTGAAATCGTGGATGGAACTGGAGTGAGTTTGATGGAGGCCTGATGCTTGCTTGAGCTTCCTTGAACCTCCCTAAATGTATTCCAACCCTTGCCTTGCTTTGAAAGTGTTTAAAACTCCTTGGCGAAGTCAACCTGCAAGCTTTGAAACCAAAAATGGCAGATGATGGAGAAGGGGTTACAGTACAGGGATGAGGGTCTGGATTGGTTAGATATCAAGTAGGTAAGATGTTTTGATGATCAAGACTTGAAACGCACGAGCCAAATGAGAGATTGGTATGCTTATGCCAAAACTGTAAGTTTTGACATTTTTCTGGTGTTTTTTGAGCTTGGGTGTGTTTCAGCCTTTAAGTCATCGTGTCTTATGTTGTATTATGTTTGTATATTAGTATGGAATTAATTTCTAGTCAGCCCTCCAACAGATGTGCCAGTTCTAGCCTTTTGGCAACCTTTCTTGCTTTTGAAGCAAAGTGAAGGGACAAGGCTTGCCATGCTTGTACTTGTTTTATTAGGGTTGGTATAAACTTGTACAAATTGCTTTAGGCCTGTAAGACTTGTATGTGCAATGGAGACGGGTGCAATGCTCAAGAATTGGAAAGTGGCAAAAGTTGAGCTTTTTCAAAATGGCAATGGTCACTTTATGCCATTTATGGAATTGCAACTTGGATAATGGCTCTAGGGCATGGATCAAAGCTTTGTCAACTGAGTAAGAATTAAATTAAGGAGTGAGGAACAAGTTTGGTACCTGTAAAGCATGGATTAGGCAGCATAGGTACTGATTGGAACTTTGTTCTTCATGAAATGGCTTGGACAAAAAGTGAGAAATTGCCAACTTCATCTCTTTGATTCTCTCTACTAAAAAATGATCTTGAGGAGTTCTTTGACATTTTGGAAATCTTGAAATATGCTCTATAATTTATCTTTGAAATGAATTTCAAGATACCTCTTGGAACTAGGTGAAAAATTTCCATGAAGTTGGATCCAAAACCTGCCTAAATTAGGGCAAAATTTCACTAAGTTATTTAGTTCATGGGCATGTATTCTCAAAATTATATCTTGAGATCCAAGCATCTTTAGGGAAAAGTGTGTCAATAAAAGTTGTAGGTTTCATGGAGGTCTATAAATTTCATGTTGGGAACTTTCTTGGAATCATTATGTATCATGGTGAAAAAATGACTTAAAGTTGAGAGAAAAAAAAAAAGAAATTTTCTATACTTAGAAAATTTTCTAAGTTAAGAAAAATTTCAAATTCAAACCCTAATCTTCAAACTTGGATTTCTTGATGAACAAGTTTCACATTTTGACATGTTTTTATGAATTGTGACCCTTGGCACTTGATTTTGACCAAAAAGTCAAAATTTGACTTTTCAATGTACAGTTGACTTTTGATCAGTTGACTGCAAATTTCATCTGTCAATCCAATGAAATTGCAATGTTTTGAGACATGTAATTAGGTCAATATGATGCAATTGAATACTTGAAATTATGATTTAACTCAATTGATCATTTGCTAGGTTAAAAATCAGAAATTGCCCTTCCTTAGTCAAAACCCTAATTTTTTACCATTTTGCCCTTTTGGTGATTTGATCAAATTTCTTGAGGAATTATGATCCAAACTTGACCAAATGATATATATGAGTCTAAAATGTTGATTTGGATAAAAAATTATGAAGTTTGACTGTAAATTGTCCATGGTTGACTTTTTCCCCAATACAGCTGATTTTTAGGTCAACTGTCCAATTGATTGATCAAAAATGTGGTCCAAGGCCTGAAACTTGTCATGAGTAATCTTGGGGGTCCATAATGATGTTTGAAAGTCACATGAAGCATTGATAGTCCAAAAATCCTTGTGCAACCTCAAACCCTAATTTTGGGTCATCAGTGCATGATGAGACGCCTTCAGCTGACCAAACCCTAATCCAGTCTTGAGTCAAAGAAATCTTGTGAGAAAAGTCTTGATAAATGAGAGGGAAAATTTTGGGGTACAACACTACCCCTCTCTAAAATCAACACCATTCCAGCGCTTCAGTTACTTATTCTTTGTTATAATTTTAAGCGTTTCATTCTTCTTTTCCCTTCTCTCAAGTCAATTACCATTGTTGTTTAAAGTTCCTCTTCTCATTCTTCCCCCCAAATTAAATCTAAAATTTTAATCACAACCTTCACACAAAAAAATTTCAAGTAAATATGTTAAATTATTTTGTTATGTATTTAATTTATTTTCAATGTTACTGTGTAATATAATTTTTGTTTTCAGGTATTAATTGATATATCCAAAGGGAGCTAAGTTTTGGAGAAAACTTCAAGAAATTGTGTTCATCAATTTCAGGTTCTTATTATAAAATTTTCGTTTTGTGATATATTTGTGTATATATTTATTTTGTGATATTTGGTTTATAAACTGAAAATAATTTATTTATTTTTTGAAATAATTTATATATATATAATAATTGAAAAAATATATTATTTTTTTATATATGTGATATGTTATTTATATATTGTCTTTTTTTAAATAACTGAAAAAATAGTGTATATATATTTATATATTTGAAAAAATATATTATTTTGTGATACATATATTAAAAACAGTACATATATTTAAAAACAACAGAATTCGTAATAAATATGTTTGAAAAATAATATTTATAATAAATATGTATGTATAAAAATAGTATGTATAATAATTATTTATAAAAATAGTATATGTATATAAAAAATAATATGTATAATTTTCAATATATATTATATATATTTTTTATTTTTAAAAGGACTGAAAAAATAGTATAAATATTTATATATTTAAGAAACAATATATATATTTAAAAAATGATATATATATATATATATATATATATATATATATATATATATATATATATATATATATATATATATATATATATATATATATATATATATATATATATATATATATATATATATATATATATATATATATATATATATATATATATATATATATATATATATATATATATATATATATATATATATATATATATATATATATATTATAAAAATAGTATGTATATAAAAAACAATATGTATAATTTTGATTATATATTATATATTTTATTTTTTTAAAAGAACTGAAAAAATAGTGTATATATTTATATATTTAAAAAATAATATATATAGTTTCTAAATAAAATATATATAATTTTTAAAATAAAATAATTTTTAAATATATATACATAGTTTCCAAAAATATATATTTTTATATAAATAGTATTTTTTTTTAAATATGTAAATACTTATGTATAAAACAGTAAACATAATTTTTTTGAAATATATATAATTTTCAAAAAATATAGTTTCTAACAATTATATATTTTTATATAAATAGTATATTTATTACTTAAATAAATATTTTATATATTTCTAAATGAAAAGAAGATAGTTTATATTTTGGACTAAAAATTATTAAAAGTTTATTATCAAACAAATATATAATTTAGGATTAAATATGTTTTTGATCCCTATAAATATTTCAAATTTCATTTTTAATCCCTATTAAAAAATGACAAATTTTGGTCCCTAAAATATTTTTGTTCATCCAGTTTTAGTCCTTCTATTTTCTAAAACTTTAAAAACTATTTAATTACCTTTAAACTTTTAAATTTTTGAATAATATTTTTCATACGTGTTTAAAATACTATAAAATATTTATTTATCAAATTTTGGAATTTTTTAAAATGAGAAAAATTAAATATGATTTTTTTAAATTTTGAAAGATATTGATAAAAATAATGAAAACCTCGACTTAGAAATCAAATTTTGAATTTCTTTTTTTCCAAAGAACTTTTTATAACACTCTAAATATGTATACTAAATAATCATTCAAAAATACATATTGGTTTAACAACAGAGACTAAAACTACGTGGATAATAATTTTGTAAGGACTAAAACATGTCATTTTTTTAATAAGGACTAAAAATGAAATTTGAGATATTTATAGGGACCAAAAATATATTTAACCATATAATTTATATGTTCAAGAGTAAGAGAAAGTAAATATATTTTAATAATTAATATGTAGTTTGTTTAGGACCAAAAACAATTAAATATATTTTGAAACTGTGAGAAACTTGGCGAATACTGAGGCAGCAATCCAAGTAGCAGCAAGAAATGCAGAAATTGAAGAGATGAAGAAAAAACAATTAGAGATGTAAAAAAAAATGCAGAGAAGAGAAACAGGGTTGCGGGAAGAAATGAGGAAGCAAACACATGAGTATCAAGAAGCAATGTGGATTGCAAATGAGCGGGTTCAAAGATTTGATCAATTTTTTAGTTCACAAAATTCCGGTGGTGGATTTAGAGGAACTAGTGGATATGGAGGAATTTTTTAAGAAGAATAGCAAGGAGAAGAATAAGATGAACAAGAATAAAATATTTAAATTTGAAATTTTGATGTTGTTTAATTTGTATGAAATAATTTATGTTAACTATTTTGAACTTGAGAACTTTATTTTATTGTAATTTGTATGAAGTTTTATTTTTTAATTTTTATTATGTTTGATTGAATTTTAATTATTATATTAATTTTATTTATAATAATATAATTTTATATAACTATCATTATTGATTTTTAGTCTATTAATATCAATTTTTTTATAAATATTTTGATAATTTGCCAAGGGATAAACTCCAAGGAAAATATCATTGTTTGCAATTTGCCATGGGTTTCTCCCCTCGCAAATGATAAAATGTTTAAATTTTGCCACAGGCTTAACCCCAAACAAATTTTCTGACGCACTCAGCTATCATAGCATGTGCCTACGGCTGCATATTGCAAACTATAAAAAACAAATTGCATTTAGCGAGGGGTTTAATCCCTGACAAAATACCCACGTGTAAAGCCCCTCGCAAATAAATTTGCGACCCCCTGTTTTGCTAGGGGACCAATCCCCTCACAAATTTTCTATTTGTGAGGGGATTTTTTCATTTGTGAGGGGTTAGGCCCCTGGAAAATAACGTTTTTTTTTGTAGTGATGTATTTTTATTTATTTGCTATTTATTTTTAGACAAGTGTATAGGTTGTATAAAAATTGTAATAGATTAGTGTTTAATTTCTCACAAGGTTTTATTAAATATTGTAACTGCCCCGAAGCCATGTAATAGTCCTAGGACTTTACTTTTTGCACTTATATTTTATATACCCGTATATATAACAGTTAGATGTATGCTAATAGGGTTTGTGTGGAAAAACAAAAACAAACGTTAGAAAATCTTAACTCGAGATAATATAAGTGAACTGAATCACCTTTGCACACTTTGCACCTCAAGGGTAACCTCTCTTCATTGCCTTCGGATACATAGTCATGTCCCTCGAAAGTAAGGGTACTTTAACAAAGACCCTCGATTAAATTATCATAGTTCCGCGATGTCCCTCGAGTTGCTTATGAAAATATGATCTAGTTCCTTATTGTCTACGAATAATATGATGACAGTCCCTTCGAATTGCTAAAGTATCCTTACAAGTTTCTTTCTATGACCATACGACGACCCTACATATGTCCCTTCACATCTGTGATACGGTGGGAGAACTGACTTGGTTATTTTGCGTTTGATCGCAATTGTTGCGGTTTAGCAAGAGTCTCCACCGACTTTTCTTTTATCCAATAAGGAAAGGCTAAAAAGAACAGGAAAGACCTTTAGAGATGTTTTCTTGAGTTCGGGGGGTAGATTATGAAAAGGGAAGGTATTAGCACCCTTTTCATCCATGGTTTTCCATGGGCTCTTAGTTTCTTGCTAGATCACTTGCTTTGTTTGAAAGTTATGCTTTTGTGTTGTGAGTTTTGAAAGTATTTTGAAAAAAAACGTCTTTGTAATGGTTCTCGTCTCTATAAGAACGCGTACAAAGTGTTGTCTTTTGAAAATGTTTCAAAACGAGAGTATTGGTGTATAAAATGTTTTTGTTGTGAGCAAGCGAGCAACTAGGAGCGAATCTACCTACTTAAAAGGTCTTAGATGTTCTTTTCCTCCTCCTTTAGATGTTGTTATCTTACCATTGATTTGGTAAGAAGCCTCATCGTTGGATGTGAAGGGACGAGCGTGGGACGTTTGTATAGTCATAGAAGGAAACCTATGGGACGCTTTAGCAATATCGTTTTAGGGACTAGATTGTTTACCGAAGGCAACATTGAGGGTCATCGAGGGACTACGATCTTTTATCGAGGGTCTTTTGCTAAAATGCCCATGTTCGAGGGACATGATTAATTTCTGATAGGCGACAAGTGAGATTACCCTAAGGGTGCATGTGTGTGAAGTGTGTTTGATTGCATGCATTTAGTCTTGATTAGGGTTACCTATTTGTTGATTTCATGTCTTGCCTTACACGCCCTAATTACTAGCATTTATATTTGGAAAGCGATAAATTGCGGGAATATAAAGTCCTACGCTATTACAATATTTTAGGGGTGGGGGTACATATTTACAAATGAAGGATTGCAAGAATTTAAATCCTATGTAACTATTACATCCATATTGAAATGTACAATGCAAGAAAGAAAAAGGACTTGTTTAGAAAATGGTTTTTTGTCTTAATGAATTAAGAAAAAAGAAATTAATTAATTAATAAAATAAAATATTTTTATGTCTTTTTTATATTAATAAAAAGGGGATTAATATTGAAAATGATAAAAAAAAAGGGAAATAATGAGAGATAGAATTAACATGATGCTGAAAGAAACACAAAGGGGGTCAGAAGTTCTGATGTCGAGCGCGTTGTGGTTCAGAAGGAAGCGTCGGAAGTTCTGGATTGATACACTCTGAGGTCCTGCAAGACACGTTAGAGGAAAAACACAGAAGTTATGGGTTGTTATATGCTGAAGTTCTGAATGTGAGAGCAGTGAGAAAAGCTTAGAAGCTCTATACGTGTTAAAACAGTGGGAAGAACTCATAAGTTTTGTACTGTGCTAAGACAGTGAGTAAACATCAGAAGTTTAGTGCGTTATCAACATGTGAAAATCAGAAGTTCTAAGTGTTAAAATAGTGAGTGAAAACATCAGAAGTTCGGTGTGTTTAACAGTAAGGAGAACTCAGAAGTTCTGGATTGTGCTAAAACAATGAATTAAAATCAGAGGTTCTATGCCACATTTCAACTCTTTCCTCATATTAATCATCACATCAGCAATTTATTCAGTTCTTAACAAACAGAAATCAGAAGGATAAAAGCACAACAGTTTATAGAAGTTCTAATCCTAAATCTGAGCCTATCCCTAATCAAGAAGTTATGATCCACAGTTTTTTTACTTATGAAAAGATATGGACAACATTAATACTGTGATATTTACATATTAATGATTTTTTGAATGAAAAGATGCAAAGTCAGAAAGACTTACCTTGAATCTGAAGCGTGTGTTTGGAACTTGAACTGCTGCCTTCAGATGTTTTGGGGTCAGCAAGAGCAACGGAAGAGAAAATGCCAAGTTCTTTGATTCAAAGGGAAGAATAAAGGTTTGGTTTTCTGTTTGGGAATTCTGGATTTTTGGAAAAGGTTTCACAGTTTTATTTTCTCTCCTTTGACGATTCTCTCTCTCCAAAAAAAACGAACCTTTAAACGTGTGATGGAGCAAATTATTTATAGATGGGTTTACTGTGGTTTTGGGGGGGGAAAGCAAATGGGATTCAAACCTTTTTGGTATACTGTTTCATTGCTTTTTAATCATAGTTTTTGTATTCTAATTTGGTGCAAATATAGGGTTTTAGAAAAATATAGGCGTGGACTAGATCAGCAGCAATTTGGAGTGTTGTGGCAGTTGGTTGCAAGACTGTGCTATAGCAGTGCAGCAGGCTGTTCAAATAAGGTTTTGGGGTTTTGTGATGTTCCGATCGAAGAAGACCAGAATGAAACTCGAAGGGTGATGCTCTGATTGAAGCATATTCTAAAGAGTCATGTTCTGATTGAAGAACTATGTTCTGAACCATGTTTGCAACTTCTGACTGCACTTGCATGGAGGCTGGCTCAGAAGTTCTGAAGTATCCTATTCTCTTAACACTTAGAAAATTTTCAAAATGTTTAGAAATTTGATTTTTTTTCAAAGTAATTTCTGACTTCTGATTTTTTGATGAACCAATTTCATGTCTTGATGAAATATAATTGTTGAAACTTGATTTTTGATTTAAAAGTTAAAGTTTGACTTTTCAGTATGCTTTTGACCATTTTCCCTTGTGAATGATTTTCTTGAAAAGTTGTAATTCAAGACTTGAAACTTGATAGGAGAAAACCTGAGGGTCCAGAATGATCCTTTGAGAAATGAGAGGGCAATGTTTGGGGTACAACAGTTGCCCCTTGTTGTACCCCAAAATTTTCTCTCTCATTTATCAAGACTTTTCTCACAAGACTTCTTGGACTCAAGACAGGATTAGGGTTTGGTCAGCTCAAGACACCTCATCTTGCACTGATAACCCAAAATTAGGGTTTGAGTTTGCACAAGGATTTTTGGACCATCAATGCTTCATGTGACTTTCATACACCATCTTGGACCCCTAATATTGCTCATGTTAAGTTTCAAGCCTTGAACCACATTTTTGATCAGTCAATTGGACAGTTGACCTAAAAATCAGCTATATTGGGGGAAAAGTCAACCATGGCCAATTTACAGTAAAATTTCATAATTTTTTATCCACAACAACATTTTAGACTCATATGTACCATTTGATCAAGTTTGGATCACAACTCCTCAAGAAATTTGATCAAATCATCAAAAGGGCAAAATGGTCAAAATTAGGGTTTTGACAGAGATAGGGCAATTTCTGATTTTTAACCTAGCCAATGACCAATTGAGTTCAAACATTATTTCAAGGGTTCAATGGCATCATCTTGACCTAATCACATGGTTCAAAAGATCTCAAGTTCATTGGATTGACAGATGAATTTTGCAGTCAACTAATCAAAAGTCAACTGTACACTGAAAAGTCAAACTTTGACTTTTTGGTCAAAATCAAATGCCAAGGGACATAATTCATCAAGATATGTCAAAATATCAAACTTGTTCACCAAGAAAACTAATTTTGAAAATTAGGGTTTTGAATTTGAAAAATTTCATAACTTAGAATTTTTCTAAGTATGGAAATTTTCTTATTTTTTCCCAACTTTCCACCACTTTTTCACCATGATGCAATTTGATTCAAAGAAAACTTCCAACATGAAAGTTGTAGTCCTACATGAAATCTACAACTTTGATTCACAAAAGATGCTTTGATCTCAAGTTATGAATTTGTAAACATAGGTCCATGAACTAAATAACTTAGTGAAATTTTGCCCTAATTTAGGCAGGTTTTGGACCCAACTTCATGGACATTTTTCACCTAGTTCCAAGAGGTATCTCAAAATTAATTTCAAAGATGTATTATAGATCACATAACAAGCTTTCCAAAATGTCCAAGAACTATCCAAGATCATTTTTGGTTAGGGAGAATCGAAAAAGGGAAGTTGGCATTTTACATGAGATCAAGTTGAAAATCAGATATATGCTGCTTGTACCTTGCTTTACAGGTCCTAAACTCATTCTACACTCCATAATTCCATTTTAGGCAAAAAGCTCACATTGTCATTTTCATAAAGGTGAGCTTTTGTAATTTTGTCAACCTTGAGCCTTGGACATGTCCCTTTAATGCAAACAATTTCCACAGGTCTCAAGCAATGTATAACAACTCTTATCAGCCCTTAAGGTATCCAGTACAAGCATGTTGCATTTGTCATTTCACTTTACTTAAAATACAAGAAAAATTGCAAAAGGTGCTAGAACTTGTACAGCTAGTAGGATTGACCTTTGTGTCATTTCTATACAAATATACCAAGTCATTACAATGCTTAACACGACTGCTTGACATCCAGAACTCACTAAAACTCAAAAACTCCATTTTTCTGTCCAAACATCCAGTTGCTGCAAAATCATATCCATTTCATTTTTGGCTCGTGCATTTTGTGGCTTGACACTTGAAACACTTCATAAACATACTACCAAAGCTATCCAAGCCCTTACCTTACATCTGTAAGCCCTGTTTCAACCATTGGCATTTTCAAACTTGGAGCTTGCAGCTTGACTTGTGCAGAGATTTCTGGCCATCCACAAAGCAAGCTAGGCATTGGAATAGCTTGAAGGAAGTTCAAGGAAGCTCACACGATCCTCAAGCCTCCATAAAAGTCCCTACATTGCTCTATCCAAATCCAACTGAAGGAGGTATTTTTCAAAACTCTATCTCTCTATTTAGGCATCCTCATGCCACGATTTGTGAAGAAAAGATGTAGTCCATAACATGGTAAAGCTGTACATATGCATACTTTCCATTTATATTAACTGTGCTGTGAGAATTCGAAGCTTGAAGTTGCTGAAAAATTAGGTCACGAATTAGGGCTATTGAAATTCTCTCTGGTCTTTTAGAGTTAGGTCACATGATTTATATCATTGAAATCGTGAGATTAAATGCCACAAGTTTCATGTTATAAGTTTTTGTTTTTGTGCAAGCATTAGCAAGTTACAGTTTGAACCATAACACGCGCGCAAAGGAGAAGAAGCTGGAGGACAGGGATGAAGTTCTGGGCCTTTGGCGCCTTGGGCTTTCTGTTTTTGATTTTCACACACCCCCTGACCACTATTTGCACCTCCTGGCATATTATTTTATATTTTTGCATTTTTCTTTATATTTTCATATTTATTGCTTTTAATTATTTTTATGAACATTAAAAAATCATAAAAAATAATTTCTTTATTTTTTCAATTTTTTATTATTTTTTATTATTTTTTTTGCATAAAAAATACTTTGTTAGGATAATAGCTTTTATTTTCTTAAATAAATTTGTAAATACATTTTAAAAATACTATACATTTTAATTATATTATCCATACACATAAAATATTTATTTTTATACATATTTTAATTTTTAATATTTGCACATAATATTATTTATTATTTTCTTGTACAAAAATGGACAAAATAATAATATAGAACATATATTTTCTTTTAATTAAAAACTAGGGTTTTTTACCCTTCCAAAAATAATAATATTTTTTCTCTTATTTCTAGGGCTTAAATAAATTATTTTCTCATACATTAAACAAATACAAAACATTTTTTTTACATAAATACATTGCATTGCATTTTAAATACTTGTTTATTTATTTAATGCGCACAATATTCAATTGGGTTGTAATAGTATTTTTAGGTTTATATTTGTGCAATATCCTCATTCAAAACTTGTATCCCCCCTCCTATAATAATTGTTGTAATAGCTTAGTTTACATTTACGCAATTTATCGCTTTTATACCATGTTTAGTAAACTAGGGTTTGCATGACAAGACCAAAAACAAAACAAATAGAAAAAACCTAATGCAAGACAAAAGCATGAAAAATGACACAAATTGCACACAAACACCCTTAGGGTTTCACCCACTTGGTTGCCTAAATTTAAATGACCATGTTACGCATGCAAGTATCTTGGAAAAATAAACAAAAAATAAGATCATAGCCCCTCGATGACGCTATTCAAAAGGTTACCTAAACAAAATGATCTTGGTCCCTCAAAAATGCTAAGATACTTGGAAACATTGCTATCATGGTCATACGATGACCCACGCCCGTCCCGTTTACATCCAAAGATAGGGTTGTTTACCAAATCAATGGTAAATCAACAATGTCAAAGGAAAAAAATGCACAAGAAAGACATTTGAGTAGGTAGATAGCTTCTAAGTTACTTGCTCCATTTCAAAACAATCCTTGCTATTTTCAAAAACAAACACACACATTTTCAAAACATTTCAAAAACATCTTACAAAACATTGAAACATTTTTCAAAAGACAAACATCTTTGCATACATTCTTACGAACGAGAATCATTACAAAGATTGCCTAAACGAATGGCATCTTTTCAAAATACTTTCAAAACTACACCAAGCACCATTTCAAACAATTTCAAAGCAAAGCAAGTGATCTAAGCAAGTAACTAAGAGCCCATGGAAAACCATGGATGAAAGGGGTGCTAGCACCTTCCCTTTTCATAATCTACTCCCCGAACTCAAGAAAACATCTCAAAGGTCTTTCTTGTGCTTTTTTACCTTTCCTTTTGGATAAAAGAAAAGTCGGTGGAGACTCTTGCTAACCGCGCATTTGCGACGAAACGCAAAACCTCAAGTCAGTTCTCCCACTGTATCACAGAACTGGTGACTCTGCTGGGGAAAATTACAAAAGTGGGGTTACCTTAGGGTTTAGATCACATTTATTTGCTTACCTTGTTTGACTTGTTTGCTTTACATTTTGGATCTATTGTTTGGGTTTGAATCCTCCACCCGGATTTGGGAAACATTATAGGTAAATAGCAATACTTTGTGGAAACTGTGCGGGGTATACCAACACGGTCTAAGAAATAGCTATGTTAGTGTGGCATATTTGTGGGTACCGGTAACCTTTGAGTCAATCAAAGAGAATATGGGCCCGCTGAGTGATGTCATGAAACACTAACTAACTTCTAGAACCTTTACTTGACCAACTTGGTCTTTTAGGATGTAGTGAGATGACTGGCTTTGGTACAGTCCGAAGTTGGTAGATACTTGATACTACACTCATTGAGGGTTGGTGTCTTGGAATATTTCAGTCGCTAGTAAAGAGGCTTGAATTGAAACAACGAATAAGGAAACAATCCAATGATATTGAGCTCCTTAGAACCCGGTTACTATTTCTAGGACAGGTTGAGCCAACTAAACTTCAAGAGGGTACTTACCTATGAAACCCCATGCAAGCCTAAAATAGGAACTTGTGTGATTTGCTTGTACATATATACTTGTGTATAACATCATGGACATCATGAATCATCATTTGCATCCACTAACCATTTCAAGGATTTTGGAAATTCATCTTTGTTCTTGTTTTGTAGGATATGGATTCACTTCGCAGGAAAACTATCCAAGTCAACCTTGTAAGAATTCCTCCACAACTCAAGGAGCTAGCTTCAAGGATTCCTGAGAACTCTCCATTCACCTAGAGACATGGTCGTCTACTCAACTTGGTCACTTCCAACACAGAGGAAGACATGATGAAAGTTCTCTTCTAGTTCTTTGACCCTTTGCATCACTGCTTCACATTTCCTGACTACCAGCTTGTGCCTACTTTGGAATAATTCTCTCAACTCTTGAGGATTCCTATTCTCAATCAACTACCTTTCAACGGTACAGAAAGAGATCCAAAGCCAGAAGAGATTGCTCAAGCCCTGCACTTGCACTCATCTGATGTCACAACCCATTGGGAAACTAGAAGTGGTGTCAAAGGCTTCTTGGCAAAGTTCTTATTTGAGAAGGCCCAAAGCTGCTGGAACTCCTTGGACTTGCAAGCTTTTGAGGAGATTGTAGCTCTTCTCATCTATGGGATGGTCTGGTTCCCTAACCCTGACCAACTCATAGATGTGAGTGCTGTCAAAATCTTCATGTCACTCAATCCGGTGCCTACATTGCTTGGAGATATCTTACACTTTTTCACACTCGTACAATGAGGAAAATAGGTGTTCTTATGTGTTGCACTCCTCTCCTGGAAAGATGGTTTATTTCACATCTTCCCCAATCAGTCTTGAAGAATGAGCAAGGTTTGAGGTGGTCACAAAGGCTGATGACACTTAAACATTCAGATATTCATTGGTGTTCTCGATCCAAAGAGAATGTTATTATTGTCGACCATTGTGGATAATTCCCTAATGTCCATCTACTTGGCATTAGGGGAGGCATCACTTACAACCCATGCTTGGCTCTAAGACAGTTTGGTTATGCCCGAAGGGATGGCCCACATGATATGCTGATTCAAGGCTTGGTTTTCGACTTCGACAATAACGATCGAGCTCTTCGCCAAAGGTTCATCCGAGCTTGGAGGATGCCAAACAAGGTAGATAGTAAGACTCTAGGACACAATAATTCCATCCCTCTCGAGCCTTACCTCAAGTGGGTACGAACCCGTGCCCAAAGTCTTATGATGCCTTACCCCTCTGTTCTCCCAGTGATTCTAGAGCCTGTTAGGGAAGGAGAGGTTCCATACACCATCCTACATCCTGACATGCCGACATCACTCAAAGATCTACAAAGGAGTTGGATACAGCTCAAAGGAGAACGCGATACTTTCGAAGCACAATTATACGCCAGCGAGAAGAAGGTTTTGGAACTCACTCGGTTACTTCATGAAGAGCAGACTCTCAACACCTACATTGCGCCAAAGAGGATGCGCAACGTCTTTTTATCTTATAATTTTGTATTATTTTTCCCTAGGGGCATTGATGTACTCAAATTCTATTTTATTAATATAACGTGTGTTCTTTTTTGTTTGACACAAATTTGAATTTTCAAATCCTTAAAAACATTGCATGAATACATATCATTCATCATGAGCATAAACAGGTCTTTGCAACAAGTTTCCTCATTCTTCTACTGTTTATAGGATCAAGGTGGATCTTGAACAAACAGTCAAAGATTTGCAAGCTCAGAATTCACAATTTCAACAGTTACTCTTGACCTTAGCCAAGGGGTATGAGGAGTTAAAGACTCTGCTAGAAAAAGAGAAAGAGAAAAAGAAGAAGAAGCCAGTTGGTGTGGTTATCATGGGCAGAAGGTTTCAGGGACATGCCAGAAGGACCTTAGATTTTCCAACCACATCTGATGAAGGGGAAAGAAAAGGAAAAGAAACGGAAGTACCATCATATTCTGAAGTAGAAGAAGAGGAGGAAGAGGACTACTCTGAACAACAATACCCTTCGGCCGATGACAAATACAAACACTTGGAAGAGCGTCTAGCTGCTATGGAGATACAGAGAGTACCGGGGCTAGATTTTGAGGAACTGGAGCTGGTGTCAGGAATCATAATACCGCCAAAGTTTAAAGTGCCATTATTTTCCAAGTATGATGGGGTGTCTTGTCCCAAAATGCACCTCAGATCTTATGTCAGGAAAATTCAGCCGCATTCTGCTGACAAAGACTTGTGGGTCCACTCTTTCCAGGACAGTTTATCAGGAACGCAACTTGATTGGTTCTACCAGTTGGAGAGGGCTGATGTCCACAATTGGGAAGACTTGGCAGCAGCCTTCTATAAACAGTATCAATACAACACAGATTTAGAACCAACCCGTACTCAACTCCAGAGTATGGCTATGGTATCAAATGAGGGCTTCAAAGACTACGCCCAAAAGTGGAGGGATTTAGCCGGAAGGGTGCAGCCACCTTTATCTGAAAGGGAGCTAGTGGACATGTTCTTGGGAACTCTATCAGGCCCCTTCTTTAATCATCTGATTGGAAGCTCCTCTATAGGGTTTACCGAATTGATTTTAACTGGCGAAAGGGTGGAAGTCGATATAAGAAGTGGGAAAATTCAGAAAGACGCATCTGCCTCTGCTGATGTAAAAAAGCCCTTCACTGGAAAGAAGGAAGTGTCTATTGTCTATGCACAGAGGAATCAGGGAAGAACCGAGCGCCGACCAATGGTGGGGGCCATTATGATTCAAAAGCCTGCATCAGACCAGCCAAGAAATAACCAGCTGAGAAATAATCAGCAAAGGGTGGAAAGGCCAGTTCAGCGATTCACCAAGATTAACATGACTCCATCTCAAGTCCTACCACATCTTCTGAAGTTGAATCTGGACATGCTAAAAGAGGCCCCTAAAAATCCCAATACTGCGTCTCCTCACTACCATCCGAATGCCAGGTGCGCATACCATTCTGAAAGTCCAGGGCATGACACCGACAACTGTTGGGCTCTGAAGAACAAAATTCAAGACCTGATCGACGTGAAGGAAGTTGAGTTTGAAGCGCCTGAGAAACCGAATGTTATCTCCGCTCCGATGCCTAGGCATGGACACAATGCCAATGCTATCGAGGAAGATCTATTTGTTACCACCGTGGATGAATTGTTGACTCCACTTCCTACCATCAAGTTGAATTTGTTAAAAGCTGGTGTGTTCCCAGGTTGTGACAAAGACTTCCTTGTTTGCTTGTCCTCATCATTTGACTGCCCTCTGTTGAAAAAAAGTATCCAATAACTGATTGATAACCAGGAAATTTTGTTTGAGAAAGCTCCTGTTTCACCCGTTCCAGTTAAAGAAGTTTCAATAATAATCATCTACGCCAATCCTTCCAGGGTCCCTAAAAGACCCATTAGGATTACATCTGCTCCAGTGACTACTCCACTTAAGAAAACAATGCCCGGGCCGACCCCATACAAATCAGATAAAACGGTACAATGGAATTATGGTGGAGAAATCTACTATCATGGTATTAAATAGATTGAACTGACTGCCTAAGAAGAGAGCTCTGAAGAGGAAAATTCTGACATCAGTAACATTGCCGGAACAAGCAAAATTACCCGTAGTGGGAGAATCTTCTCTCCAGAGATTTCCCCTCCAAAGGCAATCTTTGGACCCGTGGCTGTTCTGAAGGTTACCTCTGCACCATTGATTGTACCTGCAAGCATACCTACCAACAAAGAAGACAATACAATTCCTATCCCTACTTCCACTGCTGAGAATAAAGGAAAGAATGTTCAAAAGGAGCCTATCCTGACGAAGGCTCAATCACTAGCTATTCCTGAAGCGTCCAAGAAAGAGATGGAAGAAATCCTGAGGATCATTAAGAAGAGTGATTATGATGTGGTTGAACAACTGGGGCATACCCCCTCCAAAATCTCTATATTAGCCTTGCTGCTGTGCTCTGAGGCACATGCAAAAGCTTTGGTAAAATTTATGAAGACAGCTCATGTGCCGCAAGAGACGTCTGCGAATCAATTCCAAGAGTGTGTGGCCAGTTTGACAGCTGACAATGGCCTGGGTTTATCTGATGCTGACTTGACGCCCAAAGGGAGAAAACACAACGATGCACTACATGTCTCAGTGGAGTATAGAGGAACGACCTTAGCCCATGTCTTGGTAGATACTGGCTCGTCTCTGAACGTCTTGCTAAAGAAAGCCCTGGATAGATTGGACTGTAAGGGATTGACTTTAAAATCCAATAATATAATTGTGAGAGCATTTGACGGCTCTAAAAGGATGGTCCATGGGGAGGTGGACATCCCGATCAAGGTGGGAACCCAGACGTTCAATTCAACTTTCTATGTGATGGACATTCGTCCTTCTTACTCTTGCCCGTTGGGACGTCCCTGGATTCACAATGCCGGTGTTGTCACCTCCACTTTGTATCAGATGCTGAAGTACCCTGTCCA
Organism: Vicia faba; assembly: GCA_948472305.1. NCBI lineage: Eukaryota > Viridiplantae > Streptophyta > Magnoliopsida > Fabales > Fabaceae > Vicia > Vicia faba. Next base: position 1,432,505,215 of record OX451741.1, on the reverse strand, counting down.
AGGGAAGATCATAACTGTCCATGGGGAAGAAGAGTACATGATTAGTCATCTGAATTCTTTCCGATATGTAGAGTTGGATGGCAAATTCATTTAAACCCCTTTCCAACATTTTGAAGAAGTCTCTCCAGAAGTAGCGGCGACCAAGGCGGTATCCTAAATTCCTATGATTACAAGACCTCCACCTAGAATGTCTTCTCTAAAGGATGCAAAGGCAGTAGTGGAAGAGGGGGGATGCACCATCTGGGGGCAGCTTCCATACATCCCGTACAAATCAGATAAGTTTGGCTTGGGATTTACTTCAACTGTTCAGAAGGTTGTGCGCCGCGCCCGTGCCGGAGGTCCACCTGTGAAGATTACCAACCAAGGGGTTAATGCACTAGAGGACAGTGAAGAGGAGGGCAGCTTAGAAGATTGGATATTTCCTACTGTCAGCGGGGGACTACGCAACTGGGAAGCCAAAGACTTCATCCTGATAACTTTCATAGCGCAGTAATTTATCTTTTACATTTCTGTTGGACTTGTAATAATTCATAAACAATTCGTACATTTTCAACCTTGTGTCTTACCTGAGGCACAATGGTCCATTTGTAAGGGTTTCTATTTCATTTTCAGATGTCATTTAATGAATCATGGACGCTTTTTCATATATAAACCTTTTGTGCTCGTTTTCTTTCTTTTACATTTTATTGTTTTAAGATGGCTATACCATTATACACACCCACACTCACAAATGCAGGTATCCTTCCATTCCGGATCCCATGGGTAACGATACTGCTATAGCCTTCAGTGACTCTGAAGATCTGATCTACCAAGCCGAATACGAAGGTGAGGAAGATTGTGAGGTGCCATGGGAATTGGCCAAATTACTACAATAAGAGGAAAGAGCTATTCAACCTCATGAGGAGTTGTTGGATATAATCAACTTGGGTACTGAGGAAGATAAAAAGGAAATCATAGTGGGTGCCAATCTAGAGCCGAGTGTCAAAGCACGCCTAATTCAGTTGTTGCATGATTACGTTGAGATCTTTGCCTGGTCATACAAAGACATGTTGGGACTTGATACAGACATTGTGGTACACCGTCTACCCACAAGAGAAGATTGTCCACCAGTGAAGCAAAAAGTCCGCCGCATGAGACCTGACATGTCAGAGAAGATCAAAGCAGAAGTTATGAAGTAGTTCAATGTTAGATTTCTGGCTGTTACTTCCTATCCACAATTGGTTGCTAACATTGTTCCCGTGCCTAAAAAGGACGGAAAAGTGAGGATGTGTGTGGACTATAGAGATTTAAACAGGGCCAGCCCTAAAGATGACTTTCCACTTCCACACATCGACATCCTGGTTAACAATACAGCTCAGCACAAAGTATTTTCTTTCATGGACGGATTCTCAGGCTATAACCAGATCAAAATGGCACCTGAGGACATGGAGAAAACTACATTTGTCACACAGTAGGGTACGTTCTGCTACAAAGTGATGCCATTCGGACTGAAGAATGTCGGGGCAACCTATCAACGTGCCATAGTAGATTTGTTTCATGATATGATACATCATGAGATAGAGGTCTACGTAGATGACATGATAGCCTGATCACAAACTGAAGAAGAACACCTTGATCACTTACAAAAGTTGTTTGTCAGGTTGAAGGAGTACAAGCTAAGGTTGAATCCAAACAAGTTCACATTCGGAGTCTGGTCCGGTAAGCTCTTAGGTTTCATTGTCATCAACAAAGACATCGAGGTTGATCCTTCCAAAGTCAAAGCAATACAAGAAATGCCTGCTCCTCGCACTGAGAAGGAAGTCAGAGGGTTCTTGGGACGCCTAAACTACATTGTTAGGTTCATTTCTCACCTAACATCTACTTGTGAACCAATCTTCAAACTGCTGAAGAAAGATCAGGTAGTTAGATGGAATGGTGACTGTCAGATTGCTTTTGATAAAATCAAGGAGTATTTACAAGAGCCTCATGTCTTGATGCCGCCAGTCGAGGGGAGACCGCTAATCATGTATCTAACAATCCTAGAGAATTCAATGGGGTGCGTATTGGGGCAGCATGACGAGTCTGGCCGAAAAGAGCATGCCATTTATTACCTGAGCAAAAAGTTTACCGACTGTGAAACCAGATATACACTGCTCAAGAAAACTTGATGCACTCTAGTATGGGCTGCTCGCCGGCTAAGGCAGTACATGTTGACTCATACCACTTTGCTGATATCTAAGATGGATCTGATAAAGTACATCTTCGAGAAGCCTGCTTTGTCTGGAAGGATAGCTAGATGGCAGATGATCCTAACGGAATATGACATACAGTACACGACCCAAAAAGCTATAAAGGGCAGTGTGCTAGCTGATCATCTGGCCCATCAAGCTGTAGAAGATTATCAATCCATGAAGTTTGACTTCCCTGACGAAGACATCATGACATTGGACAATGTTGAAGATTTCAGGCCATATGACGGACCTGAATAAGGATCCCGATGGACCTTGTACTTTGATGGGGAATCCAATGCACTTGGTACCGGTATCGGTGTTGTACTTATATCTCCGGAAGGATGCCATACTCCTTTCACGGCCAGACTTTGCTTCAACTATACGAACAACATGACAGAGTATGAAGCATGCATCTTTGGACTCAAGGCTGCCATAGACTTGGGAATCAAATCTTTAGTTGTGTTTGGGGATTCAGCTTTGGTCATCAGTCATATCAAAGGAGAATGGGATACTAAGCATCCAAACCCCATCCCTTACAAAGAACATGTTCTGACATTGCTACCACATTTCGAGTAGATTACCTTTGAGCACTTCCCGCGAGAAGAAAATCAGCTAGCAGATGCTATAGCTACAATGCCATCCATGTTTAAACTTAATTGGGATAACGAGGCTCCCCAGATCACCATTGAATGGATGGACGAACCAGCACACTGTCACGAGATTAATACCGAAGAAGTAGTGGACCAGCCTTGGTTTCATGAAGTCAAAAGGTATCTCGAGGCTCAAGAATATCCCGAAGGAGCTACAGTCAATGACAAAAAGTTCTTAAGGAGATTCTCAGCTAAGTTCTTCCTAAGTAATGGCATCCTGTACAAACGCAATCATGATTCTATTCTGCTCCGTTGTGTGGACAAGATTGAAGCTGAAAGGATTATGGTTGAATTGCATGAAGGTACCTTTGGCACTCACTCTAGCGGGCATACGATGGCAAAGAAGATTCTACGGGCAGGCTATTACTGGTCTACCATGGAAGCAGACTACTATCAACACTCTCAGACCTGCCATAAATATCAAATCTATGCAGACAAGGTGCACGTGCCCCCGGTTCCTCTAAATGTCTTAACAGCTCCTTGGCCCTTTGCTATGTGGGGAATCGACATGATTGGGGAGATCAAGCCTACAGCATCTAATGGACACTGCTTCATTCTGGTGGTCGTTGATTATTTCATGAAGTGGGTCAAAGCAGCTTCCTTCGCATCTGTTACTAAGAATGTTGTTGCCCGCTTCATCAAGCAGAATCTCATCTGCGGGTACGGTATCCTGGAAAGGACCATCACTGATAATGGTACAAACCTTAATAATACTATGATCACCGCCCTGTGCGAGCAGTTCAAGATTCAACATCACAATTCATCCCCCTATCGGCCAAAGATGAATGGTGCAGTCGAAGCTGCTAATAAAAACATCAAAAAGATCATACAAAAAATTACAGTCACCTACAAGGACTGGCATGAGATGCTACTGTTTGCTCTCTATGGGTATCGTACCACGGCTCGCACATCAACTAAGGCAACACCCTATTCTTTGGTTTATGGCATGGAGGTTGTTTTACCTATTGAGGTTCAGATCCCCTCTTTAAGAATCATGAAGGATGCTGGTTTGAGTGAAGATGATTGGATCCAAACCCGACTTGACCAATTGAACTTAATTGACGAGAAGAGACTTGATGCTATTTGCCATGGTCAGACGTATCAAAAGTGGATGATCAAGGCTTTCAACAAGAAAGTCAGACGCCAAGTGTATCAAGTTGGAGATCTAGTGATCAAGCACATCATCTTGCCACAAAGTGATCCCAGAGGCAAATGGACTCCTACCTATGAAGGACCATTTGTAATCAAGAACATCTTTTCTAGTGGGGCAATGATCTTAACCACCATGGACGGCGACGACCTGCCGCACCCTGCGAACGCAAACATAGTCAAAAGATACTACGCATAAAAGACCCGCTAGGTTAACACACCTAGGAAAAACAAGGGCATCCCGACGAACCAAAAAGGTTCAGGAAAAAATTAGGGATAAAAAAAATCTGTACACCCGGCAAATCTAAAACCCAAAAGGGCGACTTGGGCAAAAAAGAGTTTCCCGGTGAATCGAAAACCCGAAAGGGAGGTTCAGGCAAAAGTTAGGGAATTAAAGTGCATGACTATGTCTCGTCGGATCACTTTGAGGACAATCTCTTCACTAACATACCTGGAGCTTCTGATCAATCCAATCATCTTCAGACGAAGCGAAAAATGGACAAGATATTCGGAGATACGAAGGCTATAGCAGAATGGGAACCCCATGGGATTTTTTACACATAGCTATCTTTCTTTGTATAAATTTTCTTTATTTTTATGACACCATCCTCTTACTAGGATGTCTGTCTCCTTTGTACACAAATACTTATTCAAAGTAAATACAAAGATATCTCTTTAAAGTGTAGAAAACCATTTGTCCTTTTCTTTTTACACTTGTGTTTTATTTGCAAAAACGTCCAATGATTCATTAATGAACATATGCATTTGAACATAATTATTGTTTACAAATAAGCAGGATGAAAAAGAACAATTACTGACAGGTTGAAAGGATAGGAAAACGTCTTTAGGCTATTCCATGAGCAATCCCTACAGTACGTCATTAAGATCCCCAGCGGAGCCAAAACCTTGAACTACAGATCCCCAGCGGAGCTGAAATTTCCAACTATCAATCCCCAGCGGAAACCATTCAGTTGCTCCAACTTCCCTATCAAGTTATTTTGAATCCTGAAAACCAACTAGACAACAACTTCTGATAACTCCCCAACAGTATAGCTTTCTTCCCCACAGAGTTTTCATTGCTCCCCAATAGAATGAAGATTCTCATTCTTAATTCCCAGCATAAGTCATCAAAATTCTCTAGATTCCACCAAGCAGATTACTCAAGCAGTATTTGGCATTACTCTCACAACGGAATTTTTTGTCAATATTCCAACTTCAAGACATGAAGGAACCCTATATCCCCAGAGAAGTCGCCAAGGATTTCTTATCCTCAACAATCAAGGATTTATTGTCCCCGACAGCAGTCAAGGATTTATTTTCCTCAGCAATACAGCAAATCAACTTACATGCGCATAGATTACATCCATATATCATAAACATTTATAAGGCACATTTATTGCATCTTACATTTCATGCAACATAACTTTGTGTTTCAGCTAACATTTTACCCTTTTCAGGATAAGATTAACAGTTACCTTTTACAATGTTCAAAGATTTCAGATACAGTTCAAATACGCTCCAGACAAGGATAATATTCTGATACTCATTCAAATTTCAACTTCAGATATGATACAGATACACTCTAGACACGGATGCCATTCTGACACTCATTCAGATTTCAACATCAAGATACAGTCCAAATACACTCCAGACACGGAAGTCATTCTGTCACTTATTCAGATTCAAGTTCAGATACGCTCCAGACACGGTAGCCATCCTGTGCTTATTCAGATTCAGCTTTCAGATACAGTGCAGATACACTCCAGACACGGAAGTCATTATGTTACTCATTCAGACTCAGCTTTTAGATCTAAATCCAGATACACTCCAGACACGGAAGTCATTCTGTCACTTATTCAGATTACGGTACATATACACTCCATACACGAAAGTCATTCTGTTACTTATTCAGATTCAAGCTCGGATACGCTCCAGACATGGCTGCTATTCCTTTGCTCATACAGATTCAGTCTCCAGATACAGTTCAGATACGTTCCAGACGCGGACACCATTCTGAATACTCATTCTTTTGACTTACAACTTACAACTCAGCAAACATTCTTGGATGGCATCTATAAGCCCATCTCTGACAAGATTCTATCACTTCTCCAAATGGAATCTTTAAGCCCATTCCCTCAACTACACTTTGACGAGTGCAAATTTACGGGCACTCTAGTGTCTAATCATCTTTTACCTTCGAGTCACGAACGGAAAAACTCGCCAATCTAACTCTTTAGTTTCAAGAAGATTGAATAGGGGAAGCTGTTGTACCCCAAAATTTGCCCTCTCATTTATCAAGACTTTTCTCACAAGACTTCTTGGACTCAAGACAAGATTAGGGTTTGGTCAGCTCAAGACACCTCATCTTGCACTGATAACCCAAAATTAGGGTTTGAGTTTTCACAAGGATTTTTTGACCATCAATGCTTCATGTGACTTTCATACATCATCTTGGACCCCTAAGATTGCTCATGTTAAGTTTCAAGCCTTGAACCATATTTTTGATCAGTCAATTGGACAGTTGACCTAAAAATCAGCTGTATTGGGGAAAAAGTCAACCATGGCCAATTTACAATCAAACTTCATAATTTTTATCCACAACAACATTTTAGACTCATATGTACCATTTGATCAAGTTTGGATCACAACTCCTCAAGAAATTTGATCAAATCATCAAAAGGGCAATATGGTCAAAATTAGGGTTTTGACTGAGATATGGCAATTTCTGATTTTTAACCTAGCCAATGACCAATTGAGTTCAAACATGATTTCAAGGGTTCAATGGCATCATCTTGACCTAATCACATGGTTCAAAAGATCTCAAGTTCATTGGATTGACAGATGAATTTTGCAGTCAACTGATCAAAAGTCAATTGTACACTAAAAAGTCAAACTTTAACTTTTTGGTCAAAATCAAATGCCAAGGGTCATAATTCATCAAGATATGTCAAAATATGAAACTTGTTCACCAATAAAACTAATTTTTAAAATTAGGGTTTTGAATTTGAAAATTTTCATAACTGAATTTTTCTAAGTATGGAAATTTTCTTATTTTTTTCTCAACTTTCCACCACTTTTTCACCATGATTCAATTTGATTCAAAGAAAACATCCAACATGAAAGTTGTAGTCCTCCATGAAATATACAACTTTGCTTCACAAACTTTTCCCAAAATATTCTTGGATCTCAAGTTATGAATTTGTAAACATAGGTCCATGAACTAAATAACTTAGTGAAATTTTGCCCTAATTTAGGCAGGTTTTAGACCCAACTTCATGGACATTTTCCACCTAGTTCCAAGAGGTATCTCAAAATGAATTTCAAATATGGATTATATAGCACATAACAAGCTTTCCAAAATGTCCAAGAAATCTCCAATATCATTTTTGGTTAGGGAGAATTGAAGAAGGGAAGTTGGCATTTTATCACTTTTGTTCAAGCCATTTTTACATGAGATCAAGTTGCAAATCAGATATATGCTGCTTGTACCTTGCTTTACATGTCCTAAAACCATTCTACACTCCATAATTAAATGCAAACTAAGAAGTTAAAGACTTTATATTTGCTTTTGGAACTTTACACAAGTTGTAATTCCATTTTAGGCATAAAGCTCACATTGCCATTTTCATAAAGGTGAGCTTTTGCAATTTTGTCAACCTTGAGCCTTGGACCTGTCCTTTTGATGCAAACAATTTCCACAGGTCTCAAAAAATGTATAACAACTCTTATCAGCCCTTGAGGTAACCAGTACAAGCATGTTGCATTTATCATTTCACTTTACTTAAAATACAAGAAAAATTGCAAAAGGTGCTAGAACTTGTACAGCTAGTAAGGACTGACCTTTGTGTCATTTCTATACAAATATACCAATTCATTACAATGCTTAACACGACTGCTTGACATCCAGAACTCACTAAAACTCAAAAACTCCATTTTTCTGTCCAAACATCCAGTTGCTGCAAAATCATAGCCATTTCATTTTTGGCTCGTGCGTTTTGTGGCTTGACACTTGAAACACTTCATAAACATCCTACCAAAGCTATCCAAGCTCTTACCCTGCATCTGTAAGCCCTGTTTCAACCATTGCCATTTTCAAACTTGGAGCTTGCAGCTTGACTTGTGCAGAGAGTTCAGGCCATCCACAAAGCAAGCTAGGCATTGGAATAGTTTGAAGGAAGTTTAAGGAAGCTCACACAATCCTCAGGCCTCCATCAAAGTCCCTACATTGATTTATCCAAATCCAATTGAAGGAGGTATTTTTCAAAACTCTATCTCTCTATTTAGGCATCCTCATGCCACGATTTGTGAAGAAAAGATGTAGTTCATAACATGGTGAAGCTGTACATATGCATACTTTCCATTTATATTAACTGTGCTGTGAGAATTTGAAGCTTGAAGTTGCTGAAAAAATTAGGTCACGAATTAGGGCTATTGAAATTCTCTCTGATCTTTTAGAGTTAGGTCACATAATTTATATCATTGAAATCGTGAGATTAAATGCCACAAGTTTCATGTTATAAGTTTTTGTTTTTGTGCAAGCATTAGCAAGTTACAGTTTGAACCATAACACACGCGCAAAGGAGAAGAAGCTGGAGGACATGGATGAAGTCTGGGCCTTTGGCGCCTTGGGCTTTCTGTTTTTGATTTCACACCCCTGACCACTATTTGCACCCCCTGGCATATTATTTTATATTTTTGCATTTTTCTTTATATTTTCATATTTATTGCTTTTAATTATTTTTCTGAACATTAAAAAATCATAAAAAATAATTACTTTATTTTTGCATTTTTTATTTTTTATTTTTTATTTTTTGCATAAAAAATAGTTTGTTAGGATAATAGCTTTTATTTTCTTAAATAAATTTGTAAATACATTTTAAAAATACTATACATTTTTATTATATTATCCATACACATAAAATATTTATTTTCATACATATTTTAATTTTTAATATTTGCACATAATATTATTTATTATTTTCTTGTACAAAAATGGACAAAATAATAATATAGAACATATATTTTCTTTTAATTAAAAACTAGGGTTTTTCACCCTTCCAAAAATAATAATATTTTTTCTCTTATTTCTAGGGTTTAAATAAATTATTTTCTCATACATTAAACAAATACAAAACATTTTTTACATAAATACATTGCATTGCATTTTAAATACTTGTTTATTTATTTAATGCGCACAATATTCGATTGGGTTGTAATAGTATTTTTAGGTTTATATTTGTGCAATATCCCCATTCAAAACTTGTATCCCCCCTGTGATCGGTGGATCTGGAACTGACTGTTTAACGCTGGTTCGCGAAATGTCGCGGAAGCAAGAGTCGCCACCGTCTTTTATTTTCTCCAAATGGAAAGGACAAAAGCACAGAAAAATTCCTTAAAGAGATTGCTCTCGGTTCGGGAGGTAAGTTATAGAAAGGGAAGGTGTTAGCACCCTTTCTATCCATGGTTATCCATGGGCTCTTAGATACTTGCTCAATGTGTTTTCAAAAATGGTTTGTTTGCTTTTCAACTGTGGGTTTAAAAAAGTTTCTTTGAAAAATTTCAGATCGACTCGTACGTTAGAGTGTTTGAAAAGTTTGCTTTGAAAGCTTTTGAAAATGTGTTGGTGTGAAAAGATTTCAGTTTGTTTTGAAGAGAGCAAGTATCCTTGAGAACCTACCTACCCTAAGGAATTCGTCTGTGTAAATGTCCTTAAAAGTAGTGCCATCCCACCATTGAGAGGTAGGTAGCACCACCGTTGGAGGTGTTCGGGTCAATTCGAGTTTGTAGGGACATGGTGATCACCAGAGCAATGGGAAGACACCTTAGAAGCTACCCTCATGCCAGGTTCCCGGATCATGAGGACTTACTAAGACGTCCTCTACTCGACGACCACCTTTCGAAAGGCAACAGTGAGGCGTACCCTAGGGGTGGTGTGTGCGAATTGTGTGTCATGTTTCAGTTATTTGTCTTGTCATGTTTGTTGTGTTCTACGCTTGATTTTAATCAAGACATTCATTCTTGCATGCTTTTTAACAGTTTAAAAGTTGCGGAAAAATAAATCTAAGCTATTACAAATGGCGCGGGTCCACATCGCCAAAATTAAACCGGACCCGATTTGACGGAAAAATAAATAAAGCGAATAAAAGTGCGAGAAATAAAATTGTTACAAGGCTTTGGGACATGTACATAATTATAATAAGCGACAAAGTAAAATGCGCGAAACAAAATAATTAAAGCGACGGGCGTTGGACCCTTTTGCAAAATATTAAATTAATAAGGAATTAAAATAAAAAATGAAAAAATTAAATGTTCTTGGTATTTTTTTGTGTTTTTTAAGATTTAAAAGAAAAAGAATTAATTAAAACTAAAAAAAAATTGGATGTAAACCCTAATTCTAATGTTTTTTAAGTTATTAAGAAAAAGATTGAATTTTTAACCTAATTTAAATCTAAGTTATTTATATACATTTAATTATAAAAAAAATAAAGTAAATAAATAAATAATTATTACTGAGAAAAAAAGGGAGAAATATGAAAAGGAATCAAAATTGTTAATTAACCTAATTCTACATTTTTATTTTTATTATGAAAAGAATTAACAATAAACCCTAATTTAAATTAACTAATTAACATGCAAATTTTTATGAAAAATAATTGAGATAAAATAAATATTATATTTTTGCCTTTTCTGATTTTTCTATATTTTTTATGTTTTGTAAGAAAATAATAATTAAGTTAAAACAATAAAACAAATAAAGATAATAATTAAAAAAAGATAGGAGGAAAATAAATAAAATTAGCAAACCAGGGTGGGGTGTAGTCCCAATTTGTGAGGTGTAATTTGGAAATCAGGCCCAATAAGCAGTGGATCCATTGACTTTGGCCAGTTGTGTGCTAACGCGTTGACTTGCATTCATGGTACACCTTGACTCTGAGCCCTTTGATGGTCGTCTGGGACACGTGGGCATCTGGATGATGAGGGTACATGGTGAACCTGGATGTTAGCGTAGCATAGGATTTTGTATTGAAAAATAACATTGAAATTTGCCAGACCTGGGACTTGAACCCAGGTCTTGAGGGTTAACCATATCACGTTTTGCCAACTGAGCCACTAACTTTCAATTAATATATTATAGTCAACAAATAACAAAAGGAAAATCCAACGCGTAATGGAGAGCACGCGCGAAATTCAAATGCAACCAATCCCTGCGTGCCACGGAGTCGTCTTCTCCACCATCCCTGTAAACAAAACATATAGGCAACGGTTTTCGTTGCGTTGCCTAAACCCATATATCAAAAAATAGCGAATAGACCCTCGACGCTTATAAATTGAGCGCGAGGGTTGGAATCTCTTCGTCTTCAAGCGCTGAGTCCATTGGTGGTCATTTGGAGTTCTAATTTTGCTTTATTATGAAAGCCCCAATTTGGAAAACCTGTAACCCTAATATTCAAACATGGTAAAATCGCATATGTGGCACAAAAACACAATTGAATACGTTGGTTAGCTTAGAAATATCATTATGAGCATGAATCAATAAAGAAAAATGCAAAAAGATGCTTGAATTATGCTATACGATTTCAAGAATTTTGAGATACAGTCTGAGTTCTTGATACCGATTCTTGGAACTTTGCTTGTTGTTTGTGATTGGAATATGATCAGGAGTCCACGAGCAAGCTTTTGGTATGAGAATTAGGGCTTAAAACCACCTCTAACAACGTTTTCAGATTTGAATTTTATGGCAATTTTTTCAAGTGTGCAATGGAGTTTTCAGCGCAGCTTAGAGTCTAAATGCTTTAGGGTTATGATTCTGAATATGTATAGAAGCTTTTAGGTCAAAAATATCAATCAAATCTTCTTCATTCAATGGTTTTTGCAAATTGATTTTTCAAGATTTTTTCATATCTTTTCCATGTGCAATTTTGTTCAATTATGCCAAATCAAACCAAATCTTGCCTAATTAGGATGTGCACGAAATATTGACCTTAGAATGTGCATAAAAAGATTTTTTTAGGTCAAGTTTATATTTTCTACATATTTAAATGATTTAAATGAATTAATATTAATATAAATTCAAATAAATAATTAAAAAATGAGAAAATACTTCCCCTTGGGCTTAATGGTCGTGTATAGGCTTGGCGTGAAGAAACTTGGAAGAAAAATGGGCCCATTAGCATTTTTGGATCATTTGCACCATTGTTGACTTTCCAAAATTCCCAAAAATTTCCCAACTTCCACAAGGCATAACTTGCTCACTTTTTAAGCTTTTCACATGTGCTTGGATATTTTGGAAAGGTCTTTGAGTCCTTTAACCAATGCCTTTGGTCCCATGTCATTTTGATTCACCAATCTCAAGTTATGGCCTTTGACTTAAAGTCCCTTTTTGTTGACTTTTGAAAATGACCTATAATGCTGAAATTGATAACTTTTTGTGAGAGCATTTCTTGGACTTGAAGTATGAAGATGAATTGTAGGAAATGTCTTTCTCTTAAAAATGAGCTTTGGATGGAATTTTTCTGATAATCCATGTGAAAGTTATGCCCTGGTCAATTTCAGTTGACTTTTTCAGCTGTCCAAATATAGCAACTTTTGCATCTTTGATGATTTCTGAGCCAAATTTTGAGAATCATGATCAAGCATTGATCAAATGATGTTTGTGGCTTCAAAATGATATGTTGACCAAAAATTTGAACTTTTGACTGCCAAATGACCATTTTGCCCCTACAGTTGACTGTAGTGCAATTTAGGGTTTTGACTGTGCAATTTTGAGCTGAATGCCTTGAAACTTGATATGAGGATACTTGACCATATTTGTAGGCATGTGAGACTTGATTGGGCCTTTGAAAACTTCACTTTCTTGATCAGAACCCAAACCCTAGTTTGACTGTATAGGAGACAGTTGAGCTGTGTAACCCTTGGGGAATTTTGTGACTTGACTTGGCAATTTCTTGAAGAATATGGGAGGGCAAATTTTGGGGTACAACAGTTGCCCCTGTTCAATCTTCTTAGACCTGAGGATGCAGATTGGCTGACGTGCCTTTCGTAATCCGAGGGTAGAAGATGATTGAACACTAGAGTGCCCAGAAATTTGCGCTCACATAGTGGCAGTGATGGTGGAATGGGCTTATAGATGCCATTTGGAGATTGCTGGATAGGATGATGGGCTTATAGATGCCATCTGGATGTTGATCGCGTAGGAGATTCCTTAGCGAGAACCTGCATACCTGCAAAAGAGAAAATGAGTACCTGACACGTTGCAGGAGCTGGTTTTAGATGCTTGGTATAGATGTGTCCTGACTGGTTACAGGAGCTGAGTCTGGAGCTTCAAACGCTGATGAATGAACCAGGGATGGTTATTGCCTTAGCATGAATGGTAAGAGAACCTTGGACGATTACTACCCCAACAGGAACGCTGAGAGAATCTTGGGTGTCTTCTACTGGGATAAGAATCAGGGAGATCTTAGGGTCGATCTGACTGAACCAGAGGAGGCCTTTGACTGGATAAGCATCAGGAAAATCTTAGGGTCGATTTAACTGAACCGGACAAGGTCTTGGAATATCTTCAACTGGATAAGCATCAGGGAGATCTTAGGGTCGATCTGACTGAACCAGAGAAGGCCTTTGACTGGATAAGCATCAGGAAAATCTTAGGGTCGACTTAACTGAACCGGACAAGGTCTTGGAGTATCTTCGACTGGATAAGCATCAGGGAGATCTTAGGGTCGATCTGACTGAACCAGAGAAGGCCTTTGACTGGATAAGCATCAGGAAAATCTTAGGGTCGATTTAACTGAACCGGACAAGGTCTTGGAATATCTTCAACTGGGTAAGCATCAGGGAGATCTTAGGGTCGATCTGACTGAACCAGAGAAGGCCTTTGACTGGATAAGCATCAGGAAAATCTTAGGGTCGATTTAACTGAACCGGACAAGGTCTTGGAGTATCTTCGACTGGATAAGCATCAGGGAGATCTTAGGGTCGATCTGACTGAACCAGAGAAGGCCTTTGACTGGATAAGCATCAGGAAATTCTTAGGGTCGATTTAACTGAACCAGGCTAGGTCTTGGAATATCTTCAACTGGATAAGCATCAGGGAGATCTTAGGGTCGATCTGACTGAACCAGAGAAGGCCTTTGACTGGATAAGCATCAGGAAAATCTTAGGGTCGATTTAACTGAACCGGACAAGGTCTTGGAATATCTTCAACTGGATAAGCATCAGGGAGATCTTAGGGTCGATCTGACTGAACCAGAGAAGGCCTTTGACTGGATAAGCATCAGGAAAATCTTAGGGTCGATTTAACTGAACCGGTCTAGGTCTTGAAATATGGTTGAGAATTTCAACTGCATCTTTCCTGAAAGGTAAAGGTCAGTCATATGCAATGCATGATATGGATCAAGCAATGATGTTCTAAATATAAATGAGACTTGTATGATATGATGTGTCTATGCATGTTATAATGATGTATGTGATGTTTTATGTATGTTTTTGTCTAGGAAAGTGAATCCTTGACGGGTGCCGGGAAGTCGTATCCTGGACTGATGTTGAAGAATAGATTTTGCTTTCGCTGGGGATGATAGCTGCAAGAATACCGGTAGGAGAAGATGACTCCGTTGCGGAATAAACTTGGCAAATGGAGGATTCTGCGGGGAGAAAAGATACTCTAGCGACCATGCTGGGAAGCAATACTCTGTGGGGATAGAGATGCTTTGCTTGAATTATTGAGAATGACTTGCTGAGGATACCGTTGTTGTATGAAGTGTTGACGGACTTCGCTGGGGTAAGAAGACTTTGTCGACGACGTTCTTTCCGTGGCTTTTGGCTGAGGATAACCCAGTTATATCCTATTGAGGAAATAACTCTTTGAATAAAGCCGGGCGACGCGTTCGTGTTCTGCGAGGAGGTAAGCTTCCAGAATCTACTGGGGATAAGCTTACTGCTTGGGGAGATATGAATTCCAACTTTCCTGGGGAAACTGGGTTGGACTGGACTTTTTGGGGGAAGTTTTGGACTGCGGGGAAGTGATTCCTTTGAATGTTGGTATGCCGCCGGGGAACAATCTTTAGACCAAGACTACCGGGGATGCTTGTTAAGAATATATGTATTGCTGCTGGGGAATGTCTGAGATCGGCTGGAGGATACTCAATTTCCTTGATATTTGATGACTTGCTTGGAGAAGAATGTATTGTTTTACTCTCTGGGGAACTAATATGTACTGGTTGTGTTCTTTAGCTGAACCTACCTTGGTACCTTGGAGGATAGAACAATTGGATTGTTTAGACAACTCTTTATTGCCCCTGTTTCTAGTGTCACCTGCAACTAATTCCTTTGTTTCGTATGCAAATATTTATGAGTTAGCAAATTATTGTCAATGCATATATCACAAATTGAACCTTGGACGTTCTTCGCAAAACAAAACAGAAAAAAGAAAGACACTTGGCACGTTTAACTGAAAAATATATTTGTATTGATTTTTGAATGGCCTGAATAGGCGTTTTGTGTACAAGAGGCTGACGTCCTAGTAAGAGGTACGCCGCCGATCAAAAGAGTTTATACAAGTTTTGTACAAAAGAAAATAAAACAGCTGTGAGAAAGATGAATGATCCACTGGGTTTCAACTCTGCTATTGCCTTTATAACTCTGAGCGTCTCATCACTTGATGACCTTGGTTGAGGGTGAAGCTGACTGATCGATGCCGTTTGAGCTTGATGCAGATACCGGATTCTGGATGCAAAGTGATCCAATGAGACATAGTATTACGCTTTATCCCTTATTTTTGCCTGGACTGCCCTTTCGGGTTTTCAGTCCACCGGGATACCCATTTTTGCCCAAGCCGCCTTTTCAGGTTTTCGACTTGCCGGGTGTACAGATTTTTTCATTTTCATCCCTTCATTTTGCCCGAACCCTTTTGGTTCGACGGGAAGCCCTAATTTTTGCCTAGGCATGTCAGCCCAGCGGGTCTTTTTCATGCGTAGTATTTTTTAACTATGTCTGCATTGGCGGGGTGAGGAAGGTCGTCACCATCCATGTTGGTTAATATCATTGCTCCTCCTGAGAACACATGCTTAACCACAAATGGCCCTTCGTACGTAGGGGTCCATTTGCCCCTTGGATCACTCTGAGGAAGGATGATTCTCTTGATTACCAGATCCCCAACTTGATATTCCTGTGGTCTGACCTTTTTGTTAAATGCCCTGATCATCCGTTTCTGATACGTCTGACCATGACAGATAGCAGTAAGTCTCTTTTCATCAATGAGGTTGAGTTGATCAAGTCGTGTCTGGATCCAATCATCTTCGTTCAGATTTGCATCCTTCATTATCCGGAGAGAGGGAATTTGTACTTCAATCGGCAAGACTGCCTCCATGCCATAAACCAGAGAGAAGGGAGTTGCCCCGGTTGACGTCCTAGCTGAGGTACGGTACCCATGCAGAGCGAACGGTAACATCTCGTGCCAATCTTTGTAGGTTACTGTCATTTTTTGCACGATCTTCTTGATGTTTTTGTTAGCTGCTTCTACAGCCCCATTCATCTTCGGTCTGTAAGGAGAAGAATTGTGGTGTTGTATCTTGAACTGTTCGCAAAGCTCAGCAATCATCTTGTTGTTCAGATTGGTACCGTTGTCTGTAATAATTCGCTCAGGGACGCCATACCGACAGATCAGATTGTGCCGAATAAACTGTGCCACAACAGTCTTGGTTACTGTAGCATAGGATGCTGCCTCAACCCACTTCGTGAAATAGTCAATCGCCACTAGGATGAAGCGATGTCCATTGGATGCCGTAGGTTTAATCTCGCCGATCATGTCTATGCCCCACATTGCAAACGGCCAAGGCGCAGTCAGAACATTCAGGGGAACCGGAGGAACATGCACCTTGTCTGCATAGATCTGGCACTTGTGGCATGTCCTAGAATGTTGGTAGCAGTCAGCTTCCATTGTGGACCAATAATATCCTGCCCGTAGGATTTTCTTAGCCATAGTGTGCCCACTGGAGTGCGTACCAAAGGTCCCTTCATGTAGCTCTTCCATGATTCTTTCTGCTTCAGTCTTATCTACACAACGCAGTAAGGTTGAATCATGGTTTCTCTTGTATAAGATGCCGTTGCTTAGGAAAAACTTGGCTGCGAACCTCCTCAGGAATTTCTTATCATTGATAGAGGCACCCTCAGGGTATTCCTGAGCTTCCAGATATCTCTTCACTTCGTGGTACCAAGGCTTCTCAGTCACCAATTCAGTTTCGAGATCACAACAGTATGCCGGTTCGTCCAGTTTCCAGATGATGATCCGGGGAGCTTCATTATCCCATTTGACCTTGAACATTGAAGACATTGTAGCTAACGCGTTCGCTAACTGATTCTCTTCTCTTGGAAAGTGCTCAAAGGTTATCTCCGTGAAGTGGGGAATCAGGGTCAACACACATTCCCTGTAGGGAATCAAGTTTGGATGTTTCGTATCCCACTCTCCTTTGATCTGATTGATCACAAGAGAGGAATCTCCGAAAACACTTAGAAATTTGATCCTTAAGTCAATCGCAGCTTGAAGACCCATGATACACGCCTCATACTCCGCCATGTTGTTGGTACAGTTGAAACATAGCCGGGCAGTGAGTGGAGTATGAGTACCTTGAGGGGATATGATGATGGCGCCGATACCATTTCCCAAAGCATTGGAGGCTCCGTCAAAGTGCATAGACCATCGGGATCCTGGTTCAGGTCCTTCATCCGGTCCAGGTACTTCACAATCAGTTACTATCATAATGCTTTCATCTGGAAACTCGAAGTTCATGGACTGATAATCATCTACAGCTTGATGAGCTAAATGGTCTGCCAATACACTCCCCTTGATGGCTTTCTGGGTTGTGTACTGAATGTCGTATTCCGTCAAGATCATTTGCCATCTTGCAATTCTCCCAGACAGAGCAGGCTTTTCGAATATGTACTTTATAGGATCCATCTTTGAGATCAACAAGGTAGTGTGAGTCAGCATATACTGTCTCAGCCGGCGAGTAGCCCATACCAAAGCGCAGCAA
Organism: Vicia faba; assembly: GCA_948472305.1. Classification (NCBI taxonomy): domain Eukaryota; kingdom Viridiplantae; phylum Streptophyta; class Magnoliopsida; order Fabales; family Fabaceae; genus Vicia; species Vicia faba. Next base: position 1,432,487,179 of record OX451741.1, on the reverse strand, counting down.
GTTTTCTCAAGCAGTGAGTATCGGGTCTCACAGTCGGTAAACTTTTTGCTAAGGTAATAAATGGCATGCTCTTTTCGGCCAGACTCGTCATGCTGCCCCAGCACACACCCCATTGAGTTGTCTAACACTGTCAGATATAGTATCAGAGGTCTCCCTTCAACCGGTGGCATAAGGATAGGTGGTTCTTGGAGATACTCTTTAATTTTGTCAAAGGCAGCCTGACATTCATCGTTCCAACGTACTACCTGATCTTTCTTCAGCAGCTTGAAGATTGGCTCACAGGTAGCAGTCAGATGTGAGATGAACCGAGCGATGTAATTCAGACGTCCTAAAAAGCCTCTGACCTCCTTCTCTGTCTTAGGAACTGGCATCTCTTGAATAGCTTTGACCTTAGCAGGGTCCACTTGAATACCTTTATCACTGACCACGAAGCCTAGTAACTTTCCCGATCTTACCCCGAAGGTGCACTTGTTCGGGTTCAATCTCAGCTTGTACAGTTTCAACCGGTCAAACAACTTCTGCAGATGATCTAGGTGCTCTTCCTCAGTCTGGGACCTAGCGATCATGTCGTCCACATACACTTCGATCTCGTGATGGATCATGTCATGAAATAAGGCAACCATGGCACGTTGGTAGGTTGCCCCAGCATTCTTTAATCCAAACGGCATGACCTTGTAACAGAAGGTCCCTCACTGAGTAACAAATGTAGTCTTCTCCATGTCCTCAGGTGCCATCTTTATCTGATTGTAACCTGAAAAGCCATCCATGAAAGAGAATACCTTGTGCTGAGCTGTATTATCAACAAGGACATCAATGTGAGGTAAGGGAAAGTCATCCTTGGGGCTGGCCCTATTCAGATCCCTGTAATCGACACACATTCTGACCTTACCGTCCTTTTTAGGTACCGGCACCACATTAGCAACCCACTGAGGGTAAGAAGTTACTGCAAGGAACCCCGCATCAAACTGTTTTATGACCTCGGCTTTAATCTTCTCGGACATCTCTGGACGCATCCGATGGACCTTTTGTTTAATTGGAGGGCAGTCTTCCCTAGTCGGTAAATGATGGACAACAATATCGGTATCCAACCCGGGCATGTCTTCGTAGGACCAGGCAAAGATCTCCATATAGTCATGTAACATCTTGGTTAACCGTTGCTTCACGCTGAGCTCTAGGTTGGCACCAATCTTTACCTCTTTCTTATCTGCCTCAGTACCCAGGTTTATGGTTTCCACTGGCTCTTCGTGGGGTTGAATTGCCCTCTCTTCCTGAAGTAATAGTCTAGCAAGCTCGCCAGGCACTTCGCAATCATCTTCACCTTCGTCTTCGGCTAAGTTGATCGGATTTTCGAAGTCATAACTGGCATTAGCAGAGCTGTCATCAGTGAGATCCAGAGTGGATTGGAACCTGTATGAGTGAGTGTGTGTGTAAATACAGCTGTTTTGAAAATTATGTAAAGGAAAGGAAAGATAGAAAAGGAACACAATATTTGCAATGCGAAAAATACGTCCAAGATTTTAATTCATGATATATGAAATGACAGTTCGTATGCCCTCACAAATAGAACCACGGTGCCTCGGGTAAGACACCGGGCCATAGAGTTTATCATTGTTTATTACAAAATAACCAAAACAAAGAAATTTATTACTTAGTAACAAAAGAAACAGGGAGATTGTCCTTTGCGCTCCAATTGTTAAGTCCACCATCAGTTGCTGGGTAGATCCAGCTATCGAACTCAGCTTCATCAACTTCCTCTTCATCACCAATAGCATTAACTCCATGAGCAGGCAGGGGAGCTGTCACCACATTAGGCTTGTCAGATGCCTCAAACTGTACCTCCTTAGCGTCAATGAGGTCCTGCAGCTTGTTCTTTAGTGCCCAACAGTCATCGGTAGAGTGCCCCGGGCTTTCTGAATGGTAAGCACAACGAGCATTCGGGTTGTACTTGGGGGATGCAGTATTTGGAAACTTCGGCGCCTCCCTGACAGTCACTAAATTAGTTGAGAGCAACTGTGGCAGGATCTGCGACAAAGTCATGTTTAAACGGGAGAATTCTCTCCGGGGTCTTTCCACCTTCTGAGTGTTGTTTGGCCGGGGAGCGGCAGCAGGCTTAGCAATCATTACCGCACTGACAGATTGGCGGTGTTCATTTCTCTCTGATCTCCTGGAACCATATACGGCGCTAGACTCCTTCTTGAAGGGTTTCTTCTCAGCACTGGATGATGCACCCTTCGGAATTTTTCCAGATTTTAACCCAGCTTCAATCCTCTCTCCAGTCAAGATTAAACCCGTGAAACCAGCAGAAGAATTCCCAATGAGATGGTTGAAAAACGGCCCAGATAGGGTCCCCAAGAACATGTCTACCAGCTCCCTATCAGTCAATGGTGGCTGCACCCTGCCAGCCAGGTCTCTCCACTTCTGAGCGTACTCCTTAAAACCTTCGCTTGCGCCTAACGCCATACCCTGGAGTTGGGTACGTGTGGGGGCAAGGTCGGCATTATACTGATACTGCTTGTAGAAAGCAGTAGCCAGCTCCTCCCAGTTACGAACTTTGGTCCCATCCAGCTGATAGAACCATTCGAGATGAGTCCCTGAAAGACTCTCCTGGAAGAAGTGGATCCATAGATTCTTGTCCGCAGAGTACGGCTGAATTTTCCGAACATAGGACCTTAAGTGCAGCTTGGGACAAGACGCCCCGTCATACTTCGAGAAGGATGGTGCTTTGAATTTATGCGGGATAATCACACCAGTCGACAAACCCAGATCTCCGAAATCCAGCCCAGGTGCCTGTTGCACCTCCATAGCCTTCAACCTGTCCTCCAGTTGTTTGTACCTGTCATCTGAAGGAGGGTACTGCTCTTCATCAAAATCTGTCTCGTTGTCGGAGACGACCGGACTAGGAACCTTTACTTCTGCCTGAGAAGGACTCTTGCCAACAGAAGAACCAGCCTCTTCATGTTGCAGGGTATTGCCGAACCTTCGGCCCGATTTGAACAGAACAGTTCTTCTCTTCTTCTTCTTCTCCTTCTTCAGGAGCATAGCCTTCAGTTCTTCTTGGCCTTTAGCCATCCCCTTGATTAGTTCTTGAAACTGCGCATTCTGCGCCTGGAGAGCCTTGATTGATGTCTCTGTTGATTCAGATCCGGGATTCATGATGCTGAAATAAACAGCGAAGAACTGTAAGCAACCTGAAAAGGGGAAAAACCTGCTATGCACATGATGTATGAAATGCGTATGCAATGCATTCAAGGGTTCGAAAGTTCAAATTTGTTGTAGACAAAAAGGAACACACGTTATCATTAAAGAAATCATTGTTTAATACATCAAGGCTTCATGGGCAAAAGTACAAAAATCAAGTCAATCCCAAAATACACTGCGCATCCTTTTCGGAGCTATGTAGGTGTTGAGATTCCTCTCCTCATGCAACAGGCGAGTGAGCTCCAGGACCTTCTTTTCACTGGCATGCAGACTAGTCTCAAGAGAATTCCGCTCTTCCTTAAGCTGGATCCAGCTCTTCTGCATCTCTTCCCAGGATGTGGACATATCAGGGTGCTGAATAATGTGGGACACTTCCCCTTCCAAGACTGGTTCTTTGATCACCGGGAGCATATGGGGATAAGGCATCACTAGCTTCTGGGAGCGAGCTCGTACCCATTTGAGATAAGGCTCCAAAGGGATGGAGTTCCTATGCCCCAGTGTTTTGCTGTCTATCCTACTGGGCATCCTCCAGGCTCTGATAAATCTCTGACGAAGTCCTTGAGTATCATTGTCGAAGTCAAAAACTATGTCGGGAATTAACATGTCATGGGGACCATCCCTCCGAGCATAACCAAACTGTCTCCAAGCCAGGCATGGGCTATAAGTAATACCTCCTCTGATTCCAAGTAAAGGAACATTAGGGTACTCCCCGCAACGATCAATGATAGTGGCATCTTCTCTAGACCTAGGACACCAATGTATATCTGCATGTGTAAGAGTCATCAACCGTTGTGACCATCTCAAACCCCGCTCATTCTTCAAGACTGATTGCGGAAGGTGCGAAATAAACCACCTTCCCAGGAGAGGAGTGTAACACATAAGGACACCTCTTTTTCTCATGGTTCGAGTGTAACATGAGTGAAGGATGTCCCCCAGCAACGTAGGTATAGGATTCCTGGACATAAAGATCTGAACGGCACTGATATCAATGAGCTGATCTGGGTTAGGGAACAACACCAAACCATAAACAAGGAGGGCCACAACCTCTTCAAAAGCTTGCAAGTCAAGGGAGTTCCAACATTCATGGGCCTTCTCAAACAGAAACCTGGCTAAGAACCCTTTGATACCACTTCTGACTTCCCAATGTCCCTTGAGGTCAGATGACTGTAGGTGCAAGGCTTTAGCAATCTCTTCCAGCTTCGGTTCCTTTTCTGTACCGTTGAAAGGTAGTTGATCAAGGATAGGGATCTTCAGGAGCCGGGAGAACTCCTCCAATGTGGGTACCAACTGATAGTCCAAGAAGGTAAAGCAGTGATGCAGAGGGTCAAAGAATTGGAACAAGACCTTTATCATATCTTCCTCAATGTTGGTGTTGACCAAGCTGATGAGGCTTCCATGCCTTTCACTGAATGAAGAGTTCTCGGGAATCCTGGATATAAGCTCCTTAAGTTGAGGAGGTATCCTTACAAGATTGACCTGAATTGTCTTTCTACGAACAGTTTCCATGTCCTACAAAACAAGAACAAAGATGAAAATTCGAACCCCTGAAATGGTTAGCCAATGCATATGATGCTGGATGATGTCATGATGCTATGATTAAACACACCACAGATATTTACAAAGACAAACATGTAAGGCACACAAGACAAGCCCTTAAGGTTTAAGGCCAGCATGGGGTCTGGGTAGTACCCTCTTGAAGTTGGTGGGTTCAACCTGTCCTAATCAAAGTAACCGGGTTCTAAGGTTCCCAATATCACGGGATTGCTTTCATTGTTCATCGTTTCGATTTAGCCACTGAACTGGCGACCGAAATATTCCAGGAAAGCAACCCTCAATTGAGCGTAGTATCGAGTATCAACCAACCTCGGACTGCACCAAAGTCAGTTATCTCACTACCCTAAAGAGGCCAAGATAGTTCAATTAAGGTTCCTAAGGTCTGTTGATGCTTCACGACACCACGCGGAGGCCCCGTACTCTCCTTGACTGAACTCAAGGGTTACCGGTACACACCAAAGTGCCACATCAACGTAGCAGACTGTTTCAACCATGTCGGTATACCCCGCACAGTTCCCTCACAGCCTTGTTGCTACTTTCTAAGAAGGTATCCCCCAGATCCAGGTTAGGATCTATAGAACTCCCAAGCAACCCACAATTTAAAGCACACAAGGAAAACAATTGAAAACATAGTTATAAGCTAGCCCTAAGGTACACCTCACTTTAAGTATTCCCCAGCAGAGTCGCCAGTTCTGTGATCGGTGGATCTGGAACTGACTATTTAACGCTGGTTTGCGAAATGTCGCGGAAGCAAGAGTCGCCACCGTCTTTTATTTTCTCCAAATGGAAAGGACAAAAGCACAGAAAAATTCCTTAAAGAGATTGCTCTCTGTTCGGGAGGTAAGTTATAGAAAGGGAAGGTGTTAGCACCCTTTCTATCCATGGTTATCCATGGGCTCTTAGATACTTTCTCAATGTGTTTTCAAAAATGGTTTGTTTGCTTTTCAAATGTGGGTTTAAAAAAGTTTCTTTGAAAAATTTCAGATCGACTCGTACGTCAGAGTGTTTGAAAAGTTTGCTTTGAAAGCTTTTGAAAATGTGTTGGTGTGAAAAGATTTCAGTTTGTTTTGAAGAGAGCAAGTATCCTTGAGAACCTACCTACCCTAAGGAATTCATCTGTGTAAATGTCCTTAAAAGTAGTGCCATCCCACCATTGAGAGGTAGGTAGCACCACCGTTGGAGGTGTTCGGGTCAATTCGAGTTTGTAGGGACATGGTGATCACCAGAGCAATGGGAAGACACCTTAGAAGCTACCCTCATGCCAGGTTCCCGGATCATGAGGACTTACTAAGACGTCCTCTACTCGACGACCACCTTTCGAAAGGCAACAGTGAGGCGTACCCTAGGGGTGGTGTGTGCGAATTGTGTGTCATGTTTCAGTTATTTGTCTTGTCATGTTTGTTGTGTTCTACGCTTGATTTTAATCAAGACATTCATTCTTGCATGCTTTTTAACAGTTTAAAAGTTGCGGAAAAATAAATCTAAGCTATTACAAATGGCGCGGGTCCACATCGCCAAAATTAAACCGGACCCGATTTGACGGAAAAATAAATAAAGCGAATAAAAGTGCGAGAAATAAAATTGTTACAAGGCTTTGGGACATGTACATAATTATAATAAGCGACAAAGTAAAATGCGCGAAACAAAATAATTAAAGCGACGGGCGTTGGACCCTTTTGCAAAATATTAAATTAATAAGGAATTAAAATAAAAAATGAAAAAATTAAATGTTCTTGGTATTTTTTTGTGTTTTTTAAGATTTAAAAGAAAAAGAATTAATTAAAACTAAAAAAAAATTGGATGTAAACCCTAATTCTAATGTTTTTTAAGTTATTAAGAAAAAGATTGAATTTTTAACCTAATTTAAATCTAAGTTATTTATATACATTTAATTATAAAAAAAATAAAGTAAATAAATAAATAATTATTACTGAGAAAAAAAGGGAGAAATATGAAAAGGAATCAAAATTGTTAATTAACCTAATTCTACATTTTTATTTTTATTATGAAAAGAATTAACAATAAACCCTAATTTAAATTAACTAATTAACATGCAAATTTTTATGAAAAATAATTGAGATAAAATAAATATTATATTTTTGCCTTTTCTGATTTTTCTATATTTTTTATGTTTTGTAAGAAAATAATAATTAAGTTAAAACAATAAAACAAATAAAGATAATAATTAAAAAAAGATAGGAGGAAAATAAATAAAATTAGCAAACCAGGGTGGGGTGTAGTCCCAATTTGTGAGGTGTAATTTGGAAATCAGGCCCAATAAGCAGTGGATCCATTGACTTTGGCCAGTTGTGTGCTAACGCGTTGACTTGCATTCATGGTACACCTTGACTCTGAGCCCTTTGATGGTCGTCTGGGACACGTGGGCATCTGGATGATGAGGGTACATGGTGAACCTGGATGTTAGCGTAGCATAGGATTTTGTATTGAAAAATAACATTGAAATTTGCCAGACCTGGGACTTGAACCCAGGTCTTGAGGGTTAACCATATCACGTTTTGCCAACTGAGCCACTAACTTTCAATTAATATATTATAGTCAACAAATAACAAAAGGAAAATCCAACGCGTAATGGAGAGCACGCGCGAAATTCAAATGCAACCAATCCCTGCGTGCCACGGAGTCGTCTTCTCCACCATCCCTGTAAACAAAACATATAGGCAACGGTTTTCGTTGCGTTGCCTAAACCCATATATCAAAAAATAGCGAATAGACCCTCGACGCTTATAAATTGAGCGCGAGGGTTGGAATCTCTTCGTCTTCAAGCGCTGAGTCCATTGGTGGTCATTTGGAGTTCTAATTTTGCTTTATTATGAAAGCCCCAATTTGGAAAACCTGTAACCCTAATATTCAAACATGGTAAAATCGCATATGTGGCACAAAAACACAATTGAATACGTTGGTTAGCTTAGAAATATCATTATGAGCATGAATCAATAAAGAAAAATGCAAAAAGATGCTTGAATTATGCTATACGATTTCAAGAATTTTGAGATACAGTCTGAGTTCTTGATACCGATTCTTGGAACTTTGCTTGTTGTTTGTGATTGGAATATGATCAGGAGTCCACGAGCAAGCTTTTGGTATGAGAATTAGGGCTTAAAACCACCTCTAACAACGTTTTCAGATTTGAATTTTATGGCAATTTTTTCAAGTGTGCAATGGAGTTTTCAGCGCAGCTTAGAGTCTAAATGCTTTAGGGTTATGATTCTGAATATGTATAGAAGCTTTTAGGTCAAAAATATCAATCAAATCTTCTTCATTCAATGGTTTTTGCAAATTGATTTTTCAAGATTTTTTCATATCTTTTCCATGTGCAATTTTGTTCAATTATGCCAAATCAAACCAAATCTTGCCTAATTAGGATGTGCACGAAATATTGACCTTAGAATGTGCATAAAAAGATTTTTTTAGGTCAAGTTTATATTTTCTACATATTTAAATGATTTAAATGAATTAATATTAATATAAATTCAAATAAATAATTAAAAAATGAGAAAATACTTCCCCTTGGGCTTAATGGTCGTGTATAGGCTTGGCATGAAGAAACTTGGAAGAAAAATGGGCCCATTAGCATTTTTGGATCATTTGCACCATTGTTGACTTTCCAAAATTCCCAAAAATTTCCCAACTTCCACAAGGCATAACTTGCTCACTTTTTAAGCTTTTCACATGTGCTTGGATATTTTGGAAAGGTCTTTGAGTCCTTTAACCAATGCCTTTGGTCCCATGTCATTTTGATTCACCAATCTCAAGTTATGGCCTTTGACTTAAAGTCCCTTTTTGTTGACTTTTGAAAATGACCTATAATGCTGAAATTGATAACTTTTTGTGAGAGCATTTCTTGGACTTGAAGTATGAAGATGAATTGTAGGAAATGTCTTTCTCTTAAAAATGAGCTTTGGATGGAATTTTTCTGATAATCCATGTGAAAGTTATGCCCTGGTCAATTTCAGTTGACTTTTTCAGCTGTCCAAATATAGCAACTTTTGCATCTTTGATGATTTCTGAGCCAAATTTTGAGAATCATGATCAAGCATTGATCAAATGATGTTTGTGGCTTCAAAATGATATGTTGACCAAAAATTTGAACTTTTGACTGCCAAATGACCATTTTGCCCCTACAGTTGACTGTAGTGCAATTTAGGGTTTTGACTGTGCAATTTTGAGCTGAATGCCTTGAAACTTGATATGAGGATACTTGAACATATTTGTAGGCATGTGAGACTTGATTGGGCCTTTGAAAACTTCACTTTCTTGATCAGAACCCAAACCCTAGTTTGACTGTATAGGAGACAGTTGAGCTGTGTAACCCTTGGGGAATTTTGTGACTTGACTTGGCAATTTCTTGAAGAATATGGGAGGGCAAATTTTGGGGTACAACACCCCCTCCCATAATAATTGTTGTAATAGCTTAGTTTACATTTACGCAATTTATCGCTTTTATACCATGTTTAGTAAACTAGGGTTTGCATGACAAGACCAAAAACAAAACAAATAGAAAAAACCTAATGCAAGACATAAACATGAAAAATGACACACTTTACACACAAACTCCCTTAGGGTTTCACCCACTTGGTTTCCTAAATTTAAATGACCATGTTACGCATGCGAAGTATCTTGGCAAAATAAAAACAAAAAATAAGATCATAGCCCCTTGATGGCGCTATTCAAAAGGTTGCCTAAACAAAATGATCTTGGTCCCTCAAAAATGCTAAGATACTTGGCAACATTGCTATCATGGTCATACGATGACCCACGCCCGTCCCGTTTACATCCAAAGATAGGGTTATTTACCAAATCAATGGTAAATCAACAATGTCAAAGGAATAAAAATGCACAAGAAAGACATTTGAGTAGGTAGATAGCTTCTAAGTTACTTGCTCCATTTCAAAACAATCCTTGATATTTTCAAAAACAAACACACACATTTTCAAAACATTTTAAAAACATCTTACAAAACATTGAAACATTTTTCAAAAGACAAACATCTTTGTATATATTCTTACGAACGAGAATCATTACAAAGATTGCCTAAACGAATGGAATCTTTTCAAAATACTTTCAAAACTACACCAAGCACCATTTCAAACAATTTAAAAGCAAAGCAAGTGATCTAAGCAAGTAACTAAGAGCCCATGGAAAACCATGGATGAAAAGGGTGCTAGCACCTTCCCTTTTCATAATCTCCTCCCCGAACTCAAGAAAACATCTCAAAGGTCTTTCTTGTGCTTTTTTACCTTTCCTTTTGGATAAAAGAAAAGTCGGTGGCGACTCTTTCTAGCCGCGACATTTGCGATGAAACGCAAAACCTCAAGTCAGTTCTCCCACCGTATCACACCCCTGTTCAATCTTCTTACGCCTGAAGAGTTAGATTGGCAGGTCTACAATTCGTGACTTGAAGGTGGAAGTTGATTCAACACTAGAGTGCCTTGAAATTTTCACTCGATGATGTTGTGGTTGATTATGATATCGTGAATGGGCTTACAGATGCCATTCAGAAAAGATCGGTTGCATAAGATATTCCTTGGCAAGAATTCCTGTACCTGTTGTTGAGGAGGACTTCGCCAGGGAATGTTGATTTATGCACTGGGAAGTAGAGTCTAGGAGCTCCGGTTATTCATTACTCTACTGGGGAATTAACTCTTGATTGAGGAGGTGAAAGTGGAATGTATACATGTTCAGGGTCCGGGATGTACAGCGGCTTACTGGGGAAATGTGAAATCGACCGTATCAGGTCGGGTCCAGGCCTTACAGTGTTGTAAACTGTTGTCTGGAGATGAGGGAGAAGGAACCTGGATAGTAGGGTTACTTTGAGATGAAAGCTTGGATAGTAGGGCTATGAGAAAGAACCTGGATAGTAGGTTTACATTGAGATGAAAGCCTGGATAGTAGGGCCATGAGCAAGAACATGGATAGTAGGGTTACTTCAAAATGAAAGCCTGGGTGGTAGGGCCATGAGAAGGAACCTGGGCCGTAGGGTTACTTCGAAATGAAAGCCTGAGTAGTAGGGCCATGAGAAGGAACCTGGGTCGTAGGGTTACTTCGAAATGAAAGCCTGGATAGTAGGGCTTAAAGAAGGAACCTGGGTAGTAGGGTTACTTCGAAATGAAATCCTGGATAGTAGGGCTTAAAGAAGGAACCTGGGTAGTAGGGTTACTTCGAAATGAAAGCCTGGATAGTAGGGCTTAAAGAAGGAACCTGGGTAGTAGGGTTACTTCGAAATGAAATACTGGATAGTAGGGCTTAAAGAAGTAACTTGGGTCGTAGGGTTACTTCGAAATGAAAGCCTGGGTAGTATGGCCATGAGAAGGAACCTGGGTCATAGGGTTACTTCGAAATGAAAGCCTGGGTAGTAGGGCCATGAGAAGAAACATGGGTCATAGGGTTACTTCGAAATGAAATCCTGGATAGTAGGGCTTAAAGAAGGAACCTGGGTAGTAGGGTTACTTCGAAATGAAATCCTGGATAGTAGGGCTTAAAGAAGGAACCTGTGTACTAGGGTTACTTCGAAATTAAAGCCTGGATAGTAGGGTTATGGGAAGGAACTCGGGTCGTAGGGTTACTCCGCTTGATCATGTATATTACTTGACCTGTTTAGTTTCGGGAACTGATTTTTTTCGTTAGCTGTCTGCAGATATGACATGTATAATTGCTGGAATTGTTGGTGATAATTGTCTTCCCTGAAAAGATAGCAGGGTTAATCATATGTGATGCATGAAATGCGTTATGAGATGATGTTCTCAAAATAAATGAGATTATGTTGTATGTGATATGTATGTGCATGTCATGATGTATGAACATGAGATGTTATTTGTGACATATCCAAGTCTGTGAAAATAAATCCCTGACTGCTGCTGGAGAATATAGCATTCCTGACTGTTGTAGAGAACTGTGGTTCTTCTACTTCCGTTGGGGATGGTGAACGGAAATAATTGTGCCGGAGATTTGCTCTTTGTTGTTTGTGAATATTCTGCCAAGGAGAGACTTTGTACGAGAATAGCTCTACGGGGGAATGACTCTGTTAAGCTCTGTTGGGGATTGAGCTTCTGTATCCAGAGAAACAAAACTCTGCTTGGGGAGATAAAAATTTAGGATGATCCGCTCGCGATTATGAAATTCGGCTAGGGGGTATAGACGTCAGGTTTCTGGACGACTCTGGCTAGGGAGATTACTTCCCATTTTGAGAGAACTGGAATTAATTCTTTGATTACCTTTACTTTATGGGGGATACAGATGCTACGAGGTTGTATGCGCTGATGATTATGTTTCGAGGTTGTCTCTGCCCCGGTACCGGCTGGACAGAGTAACTGTCGGGTTTTGACTTTTCTGGTTTTTACCCCTGTTTCTTAAGTTACGAGCAATTGTCTTTTCGTTTCTTACGTAAATATTTATGAGCAGAAATCATAATCAAATGCATATGTCAAGAATAAACCATTGGACGTTCTTTCAAATCAAAACAGAAAAAGAAAAACAAATAGTTTTGTAAAAATGGTTTGTATTAATTTTCGAAGTTGGTATGTAATAGGCATTTTTGTACAAGGAGAATGACGCTCTAGTAAGAGAACACCATCGTAAAATAGAAGCTATACAATATTGTGTAAAAAGAAAACTGTTATGTACAACAATCACATTGGGTTCCAATTCTGCTATTGTCGTTATGTCTTCGAGCATCTCATCACTTTGCTACTTGTCCGAAGCTGACTAGATTGATTGGTGTCGTTCGAGCTTGATAGTTGATACTGAGGTATGATCACAAGGGGATCCAATGGGACATAGTGATACATTTTGCATCCCTAACTTTTGCGCTGACCGCCCTTTCGGGTTTCCAGTCCACCGGGATACCCTTTTTTGCCCAAACTGCCTTTTCAGGTTTTCGACTTGCTGGGTGTACAGATTTTTTTCATTTTCATCCCTTATTTTTTCCCGAACCCTTTTGGTTCGCCGGGAAGCACTTATTTTTGCCTAGGCTAATCAACCTAGTGGGTCTCTTATCATGCGTAGTATCTTTTCACTATGTCCTCATTGACAAGGTGAGGAAGGTCGTCACCATCCATGGTGGTCAGAATCATGGCTCCACCCGAGAAAATGTTTTTAATCACAAACGGCCCTTCATATGTGGGAGTCCATTTGCCCCTGGGATCACCTTGCGACAGTATGATGCGCTTGATTACTAGATCCCCGACTTGATATTCTTGGCGCCTGACTTTTTTGTTGAAAGCCTTTATCATCCGCTTTTGATACGCCTGACCATGATAGACAGCAGTGAGTCTCTTTTTGTCGATCAAATTTAGTTGATCAAGTCGAGTATGGATCCATTCTGTTGTACCCCAATTTTTCCCCCTAAGATCCCTTCATCATACCATATTGTTTCAATCACCACAAAATCACATTAGGGTTTTTGTTTCTTCTACTTATCTTTAGCTTTGCTCTTTGAGAAGTTGCCAAGCACTTTAACTTGTGTTCTCTTGTGTTCTCTTGTGTTCTCTTGTGTTCATGGATATTTTGCTTTGATTTTCTCTCTAATAAACAAAATGCAATATTGGTTTGTCTTATTTGCTAATAATGTAGGTAAAAGCAATGAGGTCTAGCAAGTTGCATCATGGGTTCATGAGTTTATTTCCATGCCCTAGTCAAAGCATGAGAGATTCAAACCTCACCCATGAAGTTGTTTTGAAGTTGGTATGGAAGTAGTTTTTGTGGCCATGATTCCTCATCATCATCCTCAACAATCTCTATTCATAAAGGAAGAACATTGGCATAAAAAGTTTGTTCAAACTTGGCAAAGTTCCACCAAGCTTTCTCTTGATTTAGAGGCTAGGGTTTTGGACTTCAAAGGGGCATATCTTGCTCATCTTTTTGTGTTTTTGAGTGATTCCAAGAACATTCTTCTCTTAAAAGAGCTACCAACAAATCACTTCAAAGTCCCAAGGAGTTTTCATGTAGAAGGAACTTGGTGAAGAAGAAAGATTACAAGTCATCTAGATGAATCCCCAATTTTCCATATGTGACTTCAAATGATCATAACTTGGTCAATTTTTATCACCTTGGGCCCATTAATTTTTCATGATGATCCTAAGGATGTGTACTTCATGCCTTATTTTATGTGCAAAGTGAGAAAATGGATGGAAGTTGCCTTAAGAATGCAAAAGATTATAGGTCATTTCTTGATTTTTGGCCAACTTCAACAAGTCATAACTTGCACAATTTTTGGAGATTTTGAGTGGTTCAATTTGAAATATTCCATTCAATAGATCTACTTCATTCCATCTTTTTTTATCAAGAACAAATTCTAAGTGCAATGCCATGTTTGGAAGCAAGAGATTATAGGTCATTTTTAAAGAAGAATTTGAAATATTTCTAAGTATGGAAAGTCAACTCTTTTTCCTCAACTATGACTCCATGTAACTTTCAGCTCAAGCATCCATTTGATTCCATTCTTTTTCCATTACAAAGCTTGTAACATCATCTTTCTAAAGCATCAAGAATATTTCCCTAAGACCCCTTGAGGTGGAAATGCCATTGGATTAAACCTTGTAACTTGGAACTGAAGTTTCACCATGAGTCGGAATTTGAAATCCATGTTTTGGCCTTTAAACATCAAATTAGCATGTGTTTGTGATCTAAACGTGTTTAACCAAGTTGCCAAAGTGGATTAGAGCCTTGAAACACAAGGATTTGATGAGTTTTGATGCAAATCAGATCACACTTTACTTGTGTATCAGGTTCACACGATTTCCCTCCAATTTGCATCATTCCACACGCTTGAGCATTCCATTTGATTCCCTATAAATAGAGGGTTATCCCCCATTCAAATTCCTAAGCTTAGATATCCAGAATCACCCTACCAAACTTACTTCACAACTCAGAATTCAGCTACTTCGAATCCTATTCTCAATCCTTTTTCAATCCATTTTCTCCATCAATTCACCTTCCTTGATCTTCCCTGAACCTAACCATACATCTACATTCAAGAATCGTGCACTACATTGCTCCATAGAAGTCCAGTTTCAGAGCTCAGCAACTCAACTTCAATAGGTAGATTCCTTCATCAATTCTCCAAAACTTTGGTATCATTATGTTTCTCTCATTGCCCTAGTTCTAGTCGCAACAGTTACTTTCATCTGGAAGCACGTTTTGACCATGAATTTTCAAATCTCCTTTCAAAACTTTCTTTCCAAATTGCTTGAGTTACAGTTTATATAAATTTGTTGCAAAGGTTTGGTTGTCTTCGTCTTGAAGAGACGAAGCGAATGGCATAGGTCCGAGCTTATAATTTTACAGTTGGAGAGACCTGCAATTCTGAGGGCTGGAGGTTGAATATGACCAACGTGTCATCTTCTAACCAATGAAAGCGTGACATTTGTTATTTTCAAATTCTAATTTATTAAATGATTTTATACATTATTCAGTAAAGACCATGATATGCACAGCACGCCAGATCCTTTGGATTTGATTACTAACGCGTTTTGACTCTCATCCAATGATCCACATTTTTTTCTTTTATTTTCTTTTTCTGATTTTTATATTTTAATTGTTTTAAATTTCAAAAAATCAGAGAAAATTCATTTTTAGTCAAAAAAATCTGAAAAAATTATGAAAAATATTTTTGATTATTCTCTTTCTGATTTTTATATTTTCACAATTTATTTTTGTGTTTGGTATTTTTTTAATGAATTTTACACTCATTTGACTTGTTTAAAAGGTTTAAAAATACTTTTACACATTTTTTAATTCTGAAAAAATTATGGGATGATCCAATGACATTATGACAGATATTGGTGACTTTATTTTTTTTTTTTTCTGACTTTACTATTTTTTACCATTTTTGTTTATTTTACCCATTTATTTTAATTTTTAAAAATAGTTTGACTTTTAAAAATCCCCAAAAAATTTATAACAATATTTGGACCCATTTCTGATTTTTCTATGGTTTTATTTTTTTCATTTCTTGATTAATTTGAATATTATTGATATTTTCCCCATTTTTTAGTTTATTTTAATATTTTTCATCCTTTAATACATATATTAAATATTATATCATTTTGTGAACATTTCCTGGCTGTCTTGGGTTGATTTTTTGGTCATGGCTTTATTTACATCATTGGATCCATGGTGTTGAGTCTAACTCCACAAAAATGGATGAATGATTTTAATAATAGTTTGATTAAATATTAATTCAAATGTGGTTTTCTTTTTACCCTAATTCCCCTTCATCTCATTCCCTTCTTCTTGCACTAAATGTTGTTGGAGCATGATCTCTATATCATGTCTCAAAACAAATGGTGCATAGATTGCTATTGACCGGCCTCAAAATAGGTGCGACTTCTATATAAGTCCACTTACGATTGCTTAACATAGCGCTAAATTTTGTCCCGATTCGAATAAATGATCATTCGTGTCCCAAACTTATGATTGCAAGCCCAAGTATGTTAATTTGATCTCTTTGATCCAATAACCTTGAGATTCATTGTGTGGAGTCTTTGGTTCTACCAATCCTCTAATGGATCGACAACACCTTTGGTCAACACGGATCACTTAAACATTGTTGATCATTAAATGGAACTTATGAGAATTCCAAAATGGATGATATACTTGACAAAAAGCAAATGCAACTTGTTGTCTGGAGGCTTTGGTTCTACCAATCCTCTAATGAGTTCCAAATGCAAGTTTCAAGATGGTCATCTAACTAACCACTAATTATTAACTTGCTTTATTTTATGCTTTTTATTATTTTATGCTTTATGTATTATTTATCTTTTAGCATTTTTATATTTCATGTCATTTTCATCTTTGCTCATTTGAGCATTTATTTTCTTGTCATCTTTACTTTGCTCACTTGAGCTTTTCTTTTTCCTTTTTCTAAGATACTCAATAATCAACATAAACCCTAAAAAACTTTTAATGGCACTTAGACTATTTGGTTACTATCCTTGGCATGATGGAGCAGTGGAATTTCTTGGACTTAGGATTAGAAACCTTGGCCTATCTTGGAGACCTTGTGATCTTATCTGATTATTTTGTATGGAGCTCTTGAGGTTTACCTCAAGACATTGGGTTGCTTGTTTGTTTTTGTGTGCAGGTTTTTGTGATTACACTCTTTGTTTTGTAATCTGGAATTCACCCGCATACAGTCGTTACTCTGCCCAATTTTTGAGAAGACTTAATACACTTGAGGAGGTCTAGTATTTTTTGCTTGCTTGGTTTCAATCCAAAGAATGGGAATTTTATCTTGTCTCATAATGTCAAGTTTTGGCTTCTTGTTGGTTAGGTGATCCTTATCTTTACCTTTTACCTTATGCTTTAGGATAGCCTCTTCTTCCTCTCCCATCTTCTTTAATTTCAAAAAACCTTCTCCTCCTTTTGAAAACTCTTCTTGTTTTGGAACTTAAACCGGTTTTATAATAAACTTGACATTTTTGTGAGAAGACTAAAAGTCAACCAATCTCATTTCAAACCATTTTGCCACTTTGGCTTTTATCTCTAAAACTCTTTTCTCAAAAGATTAAGGCTCTTGTCAATCCTTGTAGTGATGCAAACAACTATACTTCTACAATATGTAGTGAAGAGAGATATTTTCCACTTGGGTGTTGAGTGAGGCATTGTTGATTTTAAAATCCAAGCCATATCCTCCACTTTGAGATGATGCAAATTCTCCTTCCTCATGATTGTGGGTAGTAAGTATGTTTTCCACATGGACAATGACGATGATGTCTTATCTCTTACAATCAACCAATACACTTGTGTTTCAAACTTTTAAAAGAGGAACTACGTGTACCCTAATCCCCTATTGCACGAAAGGTGGTACGTAGGCACTAAAGGTTCGCAACCGCGGCGGATGCAAAAATCATAAATAATATATTTCTTTTCTCACCTCCATCATCCATTTCATATATAACACATTTTATAGCCAAAATATACAGATTTTACAAAGAGGCTCCTGCGGAGTACCGTAGATGTTTAGGGTGCTAATACCTTCCCTTTGCATAACCAACCCTCTTACCTTGAATATTTCCCCCCTTTTTTTGGGTTATTCGCTCTTTTCCCATTCCTTTGGAAACAATAAAGTGCGGTGGCGATTTTTGTTTTGATTTGTACAAAGTCTAGTCAACCCAATGGCTTAGTCTTGAACATTTCTACCACTACAGAAAAATGGGAACTTCACTGGGGAAAGATTAACCTCTTGCCAGTCCATCCCTAAGTGGGTTAAGCCTATCTTTGTTTATATATGTATATGTGCTATTGTTGTTTATGTGTTATATGTTGTATATATGTTTGTTTGGATTTTCTTGGTTTTCAGGGTGCTTGGTGATTACTCATAAGTCCTATACCCGTACTTGGGCAAACTTTAAGATAGGACGGGTGATATAGTCATGTTAACTTTGAGGGAGTAATCCCAAAAAAGGAGGCATGAGATCCCCCACTCAGTGGAGGCCCCTTTGACTGTAGTGTTGTTTACCGAGTAATCGGGAGGACATACTGCTTTCGACCTAGGAGCCTGCTGAAATTGAGGACCGTAGAATACCAAACCCATCTTGTCCTTTTAGGTGTAGTGCGGAAGCTATGACAGAGTAATCCAGAAATAGTTGTCACGCGATACTACGCTCGGACGAGTCTTTCTTGAAAATATTACTAATTATCGAGTTAATCGGGAAGTTGGTAATATTCGAAGGAAGGATATAGACTCTGGGAACCTCTAGAACCTTGTTCGGCAGATGATAACTTTTTAGACCAACACCTTATGGGTAGTACCTTCGACCTCATGCTCGTGACGTTGAACCTATGAACCCTATATGTGTGATCTTGTGTGTGATTGTTGCATCATGCATCCATGCACTCATAAGCATCTTTTGAAGATAATATTTCAAGGGATTTAAAGGTTGACTATTTGTGAAAATCTTAGGTACTATTAACCATGGATTCTGGAAAGAGAAAGACCGGGAAATACAGTTTCAAGGATCCTAAGATAGATGAGTTGATCATTCTAATTCCAGAGATTGAGTGTCCTGCAGACTTTCGGAAGAAGTATGGATCCACTATTCCTCTCATGAAGCTGAAGATGAAGGAGGATTTTCTCTCGACCTTGGTCCAGTTCTATGGTCCGGTGTATCACTGTTTTACTTTTCCCGATTATCAGCTGATGCCTGCACTGGAAGAGTATTCCTATCTATTTGATTTACCTGTTACCGATCGTGTTCCTTTTACTGGTTTGGAGGGTGAGCCAAAACCACATGAGATTGCTGCTTTGATTCATATGGGGAAGTCTGAGGTGGAAGCCCATATGACTACTAAAGGAGGGATTAGAGGATTACCAGCTCAGTTCTTATTGGAAAAGGCTCGTTACTTTTCCAGGATGAAGAGTACGGTTTCTTTCGAAGCCATCTTTGCTTTACTTGCTTATGGATTATTCTTATTTCCGAATGTGGACAAGTTTGTCGACATTAACACTATCAGGATTTTCATGATGGGAAACCCAGTTCCTACACTGTTGGGTGATGCTTATTACTCTGTTCATCTTCGGAGTTCTTATCATGGGGGAATGATTATCTGTTGCACGCCTTTGTTGTACCGGTGGTTCATCTCTCATATGCCTCAGTCCGATGCTTTTTGGGATGTCAAGAAGGAACCTCGTTGGGCTCCTAAGATCATGGCACTTACTCACTCGGATATTGATTGGTATCATCGAGCTTATCAGGATATATAGATTATTGACAGTTGTGGTAGTTTCCCCAATGTACCTCTTCTTGGTACAAAGAGAGGAATTAACTATAACTCTGTTCTTGCACGGCGACAGCTTGGTTATCCGATGAGGGATAAACCGAACAGTATTCATTTGAGTAGTTTCTTTCTGAAGGAAGGAGAAGACCACAGGAAATCTAGGGAGAAGATTGCGAAGGCTTGGCGTCACATTCATAAGAAGAGTAGGAAGGATTTGGGACCTAGGGGTGCTGTTTCTTTGGAGACATATCTTTAGTGGGTCTGATCGAGAGACATTCAGTTGAAGATGTCGTATACTCGGGAGACACCCATGCCTGATCTATTTGTGAAGACAACTCCTCCCTTATTAAATGATCTAGAAGAGTTGCAGCTTTCTTTGGTTAGGATGCAATAGGAAAGAGATGCTTGGAAGAACAAGTTCCAGACTTTAGAGAGTTCCTACAGAGTAGACTTGAAGGAGAAAGATGATTTGATCGAGATCCTTGAGAGTCGAGCGGTGGAGTCTATGGAGAGGCAAGGGGATTTATTTTCCCCTAAGCCTCAAACAGGTGTTGATCGTTCACTTTCTGATTCAGATGATTAGAAGGAGGTTACCATCAAACATGTGGAAGAAAACCATAGGTTGAGAGCTCAGATTGCCAGGCTCACAGGGAAGCGCCAACGTATAGATTGATCTCTATCAGTTCCTTTTCTCGAGATTTTAGGTATTCTCGTCTTGTACTTGGGATTTTAGATTGTATGCTCGTCTTGTATTCTCTATCAGTTCCTTTTCTCAGTATTTCAAATGCGTTATTATTTTGATGTTTGCAATATGTCTATAAATGTTAAATCCCTTGAAATATTAAATGATAAAGTAAAAAATAAATCGTATGCATTGCATATCATGCATCATGTTGCACATATTTCTTGAATTTACTGTGCATATCTAGGTGCCTTACCCAGCTTTTTACTTCATTCAGCAAGTTGAGTCATCACTACAACACTCGAGCTAACTTCAAAAAGAAGATGGACAATTTGGAACAGGAGAATCGCGAGCTTCACGAAGAAGTTTCTGCTTTGAAGGTTGGCTTGGCCAATTTGACTACTCTGATGGAAGCTCTAGTGGTTGCTCAGAATCAGCCACCGAGTGTTCAACCTCAACTAACAAGGGCAAATGTTGAAGTTCCTATTGTTTCTATGTCCGCTACTCCGACTGTTGTTCAAAACCGTATGCCTCAGGGTTATCCGTGGGGAATTCCAGAGAATTTCTCGCCTGAAGGTTTCAATTTGGGCCCCTAAGATGCTCCAGTGGTTACAAATGTTGTTACTCCAGTACCTCTTGTGGTGCATATTGTTCCTGTTGCACCTACTTCGGTGAATTTGGTTCTGATTGCTAATGAAGATGTATGTTGTCCTTTCCCTTTGCCAAGTGAAGACTTGGGTCTTTTTGACAGAATGGATAATTTCCAAGAGCATTTTGATAGAATGCAAAGAGAGATGAAGTCTCTTAGGGGAAAAGAGTTATTTGGGCAGAATGTGAATGAGTTGTGTTTGGTTTCGAATGTCAAAGTGCCTGCTAAGTTCAAGGCCCCTGAGTTTGAGAAGTACAAGGGCAACACTTGCCCTCGTGCTCACTTGGTGATGTATGTAAGGAGAATGTCTACCCACACCGATGATCAGCGTCTGCTGATTCACTTTTTCTAGGATAGTCTGACCGGCGCAGCATTGAAATGGTACATGAGTTTAGATAGTGCCAACATCCATACCTTTAATGATTTGGGAGAACCATTCATAAAACAATACAAGTACAATATGGACATGGCGCCTGATCGTGACCAGCTTAGAGCCATGGTTCAGAAAGACAGAGAATCGTTCAAAGAGTATGCGCAGAGATGGCGCGAAGTGGCTGCACAAGTGATTCCCCTATGGAGGAGAAGGAAATGACTAAATTTTTTCTGAATACGCTGAGTGCCTTCTACTACAAAAGAATGGTAGTAAGTGCCCTGAGTGATTTTATAGAGATGGTAGGAATGGGTGTCCTCCTAGAAGAGGCAGTAAGAGAAGGCCATTTGACAAAGGGTGAAGGATCCGGAGGTGTGAAAAAGCCAGCTTATGGGTTTACAAAGAAGAAAGAGGGGGATACCAATATTGTCATACAAGAGAGGAGAGTGAATGCTCCTAGAAGGAATTATCAGCGTCACCAGCAAGTTGCTTCAGTTACTCCTGTTATCAATGTCGCTTCGACTACCGTTGCTTATCAGAGACAGTCCCAGCAGGGGAACCAGGGGAATAATCAGAGAAGGGAGAACTATGACCCTATTCCCATGAGTTATGCAGAGCTACCACCAGCATTGATCCAGAAGAATTTGGTCCAGACACGACCACCTCCAGCAATACCATCTCCATTGCCTTGGTATTACAAAGCAGACCAGACGTGCGCTTTTCATCAGGGAGCACCAGGGCATAGTGTTGAGAATTGTTATCCCTTGAAGACTGAAGTGAAAAAGTTGGTGAAGTCTGGAATTCTATATTTCAAGGACATGGGACCTAATGTGAAAGATAATCCTCTACCCAAGCACGGGGGAGTAAATGCTATAAATATGGTGGCCGGTTGTCCAGGTGACTTCCGGATTTTTGACATTAATCTGGTTAGAGGAGATTTAGTGAAAATGCACGCAGACCTTTGTGAATTCAGTTATTATACGCATGACCACGCCGGTTGTGCTATTTGCAGTACAAATATACAGGGTTGCAAGAAGATAAAGGTTGATTTGCAGGAGATGATGGATGAAGGTTTAATCCATATAATCAGGCCTAAGGCAGAGTATGAAGAGGAAGTGAATATGGTTTCTGGATGTTCTGGTGAATTCAGAATTTTCGATGTGGAGTATTTGAATGAAGATCTCGTACAGTTTCATGCTACCTTTTGTCGTACTGCTGGTCAGGTGGAACACCAATATGGATCTTGCATAGTTTGTTGTCAAAACCCCCGAGGATGTTCTATTGTGAGAGAGGGTGTTCAATTGATGTTAGAAAATAGGACTATCAAGATCACAGGTCAGAGAGATGATTATCACGAGATTGATATGGTTGAAGTTTGTTTGATGGGAGAAGAGTCAGAGGAAGAATATGCCTCTGCAGATGAGTATTTTTCTTCAAACGAAGATTTGTTGGCTGAAAATGGTATTTTGAGGGCCGATTGTGTCGAGGAAGGTGTAAACATCATTGTACCTTGTTTTGGTGCACCCGCTCATCTTGAGGTGGAGTACCATAGCAAACCAGTTGTTACCCCATTGGTAATTAGTCTGCCAGGTCATGTTCCCTATAAATCGAATAAGGTTGTGCCTTCCAAATACAACGCTAAAATCTTGGAAGATGGGGTGGAAGTTCCCATCCAGCCAATGCCAGATGTTGGAAATATAGTTGATAGTAGCAGGGTGACCCGTAGTGGTCGTGTGTTTGCGCCAGTTATTCGAAAAGACGTTGTTGCTGGAAAGAAAATTGCTAAGAATGATGAACCGAAGAAGACTGCAGGAGAGACTAGTGGAGCTACATTGGATAAAGAGGTGGATGATATCTTGAAAATAATTAGAATGAGCGACTACAAAATTGTGGATCAGCTATTGCAGACTCCTTCAAAGATATCCATCCTAGCTTTATTGATGAATTCCTCCGCTCATAGAGAATCACTAATGAGAGTACTAGACCAAGCTTTTGTGGAGAATGACATGTCGTTAGATCAATTCAGCAGCGCAATTGGAAACATTACGTCATGTAACAACTTGAGTTTCTGTGGTGATGAGTTACCAGATGAAGGGAGGAATCACAACTTGGCCCTCCACATTTCTATGAATTGCAAGAATGATTCACTGTCCAATGTGCTAATTGATAACGTATCTGCGTTGAATGTTATACCGAGAAGTGCTCTCATGAAGTTAAAGTATCAGGGAACACCTATGCACCCGAGTGGCATCATTGTGAAGGCTTTTGATGGGTCGAGAAAATCTGTTATCGGTGAAGTGGACTTGCCCATCCATATAGGACCGCACTTGTTCTTGATAACTTTCCAGGTAATGGACATTATTCCTGCATATAGTTGTTTGCTTGGACCGCCATGGATACACGAAGTAGGGGCTGTCACTTCAACTCTGCATCAGAAGCTAAAATTTGTGCGTGAAGGGAAGGTAGTGATCATAAATAGGGAACAGGCGTTGTTGATATCCCATCTATCCTCTTTCAGTATTGTAGAAGCGGATGAGGCTGCTATTGGAACCCAGTTCCAAGCCCTATCCATTGACAACATAATGAAGAATGAGAATTATCTGGTTTCCCTGAAGGATGCGCAGCAGGTGGTGCGCAATGGTCATAATGCAGTTTGGGGACGACTTGTGGATCCACCTGTGAACAAAAACAGAGTTGGTTTGGGTTTCTCCTCAAGGAGTGGCAAAGGCGAAATTCTTAAGTTAAAGTATACTGTAAATAGTTATCAGGATGTTTTCCGCAGCGGAGGTTATCTCCATCTGATTGGTTCTGGAATTAATGTTGTTGAAGAGGATGAAGCGGAGCAGGAAGTACCGAATTATGTGACGCATGGAGTCCGAGTTTAGAATTGGGTCACCATTGATATTCCTTCTTGCATACATGTTTCAAAGTGATTTGTTTTGCTAAATCTGTTTCTTTCTTTTGAAAAACTTTCACTCTGCCTAAAGTGGAAGTATTGATGTTGTAGGGCTTATCTATTTGCTATAACTGTTAAGATCATTAATAAAAGTTGTCTTTGCTTCCAAATTATGTCTTTTATTTTCTGCCTTTTTCTTAGGAATTGGTAAAAAAAAACTTTCAAAATAAATAATAACTGAAAATTAATCTGCATGATCACTTGTTATACGTGTCAGTTTCTAAAAGCAATCATAAATCATATGTGGAGATTAATTAAAAAACCCGTTGAATACAATGACCCTGCACCCTCTCCCAACTTTGAATGTCCTGTGTTTAGGGATGAAAAAGAAGATTACGATGAGATTCCAGAAGAGGTCTCACGGTTGCTTGAGCACGAGGAGAATACCATTCAGCCATATAAGGAGCCTTTGGGAGTGGTTAATTTGGGTTCAGAAGAAGATCTGAAGGAGGTTAAGATTGGAGCATCGTTGCATCCTGATGTAAAGAGCGGGTTGATTGAGTTGTTGAAAGAGTATGTGGATATTTTTGCTTGGTATTATCAAAATATGCCTGGTCTAGATACAGACATCGTCGAGCATCGTTTGCCGTTGAAGCCAGAGTGTCCGCCAGTTAAACAAAAGTTGAGAAGAACCCATCCAGATATGGTAGTAAAGATCAAAGAGGAGGTCCTAAAGCAGATTAATGCTGGTTTTCTTGTGACATCAGTGTATCCTCAATGGATTGCCAATATTGTCACAGTACCGAAAAAAAGACGAAAAAGTCCACATGTGCATAGATTACAGAGATCTAAATAAAGCTAGTCCAAAATATGATTTTCCATTGCCTCACATTGACATGTTAGTGGATAGCACAGGAAAATTCAAGGTATTCTCGTTCATGGACGGATTTTCCGGGTATAATCAAATAAGAATGGCTCTAGAGGACATGGAAAAAACAACGTTTATCACACCCTAGGGAATATTCTGTTACAGAGTGATGCCCTTCGGGTTGAAGAACGCTGGTGCAACATACCAGAGGGCTATGACAACCCTATTCCATGATCTGATGCACAAAGAAATTGAAGTATATGTTGATGATATAATTGCCAAATCCCAAACTGAAGAAGGGCATATAGAAGATTTATTCAAGTAGTTTCAGAGTTTGAGGAAATATCGTCTCCGCTCGAATCCAAATAAATGCACCTTCGGAGTTAGATCGGGGAAATATTGGGTTTTATTGTTAGCCAGAAAGGAATTGAAGTTGACCCTGATAAAGTCAAAGCAATTCAAGAAATTCCAGCACCAAGAACTGAAAAGCAAGTTAGGGGTTTCCTCGGGCATTTAAATTATATCTCCAGATTTATTTCCCACATGACTGCAATATGTGAACCGATCTTTAAGTTGTTAAAGAAAGATCAAAGTTGTGTGTGGATGGATGACTTCCAAGAGGCAGTTGAAAGCATTAAAGAGTATCTGCTTGAACCTCTTATCTTGCTCCCTCCCGTAGAAGGAAGACCGTTAATTATGTATCTAACAGTGTTGGATAAATCCATGGGTTGTATTCTGGGACAACAGGATGAAACGGGAAAGAAAGAGTTCGCCATTTATTATCTCAGCAAGAAGTTCACTGATTGTGAGTTGCGGTATTCTATGCTAGAAAAAACATATTGTGCTTTAGCCTGGGAAGCAAAGCGATTGCGGCAGTATATGTTGAATCATACCACTTGGTTGATCTCCAAAATGGATCCAATCAAGTATATTTTTGAAAAGCCTGCTCTTACTAGGAGAATTTCCCGTTGACAGATGTTGTTGTCTGAATATGATATCGAGTATCGCACTAAAAAAGCTATCAAAAGTAGTGTGTTGGAAGATTACCTTTCTCACCAGCCGGTGGAAGATCATCAGTTTGCAGAATATGAATTCCCCGATGAAGATGTGATGTTCTTGAAAGTGAAATATTGTAATGAACCATTGCCCGAGGAGGGCCCCGACCCTGAATCTCGTTGGAGTATGGTATTTGATGGAGCTGTGAATGCTTATGGTAAAGGAATTGGTGATGTGATTGTTACTCCTCATGGATCGCATATTCCTTTTACTAAGAGGTTAACATTTGATTGCACTAATAATATGGCAGAATATGAGGCTTGCATCATGGGTCTCGAAGAAGCTATTGATCTCAGAATCAAAATTCTAGATGTGTATGGCGATTCAGCATTGGTAATAAATCAGATTAAAGGAGAATGGGATACTCGTCACCCTGGCTTGATCCCTTACAAAGATCATGCTAAAAGATTATTACCCTTCTTCAATAAAGTTGAATTTCATCACATTCCTAGGGATGAAAATCAGATGGCGGATGCTCTGGCAACTCTGGCTTCCATGTACCAAGTGAATACTTGGAATGATATACCCCGAATTACAGTTCGACGGCTCGATAGGCCCGCTCACGTGTTTGTGACAGAGGAGGTAGCAGATGAGAAACCTTGGTATTATGATATCAAGCATTTTCTTCAGACTCAGGAATACCCGTTTGGTGCGTCAAAGAAAGATAGGAAGACACTGAGAAGATTGGCAGATAGTTTCTTTCTCAGTGAAAATGTGTTATACAAGAGGAATTTTGACATGGTCTTGCTCAGATGCATGGATAGACACGAAGCAGACATGTTGATGCATGAGATCCATGAAGGTTCATTTGGCACTCATGCTAATGGACATTCAATGGCTAAAAGGATGCTAAGGGCAGGATATTATTGGTTGACAATGGAATCTGATTGTTACAAGTTTGCAAAGAAGTGCCATAAATGCCAGATTTACACAGATAAGATCCGTGTACCTCCGACACTGCTCAATGTGATTTCCTCCCCGTGGCCTTTCTCTATGTGGGGTATTGACATGATCGGGATGATAGAACCTAAAGCTTCGAATGGACACCGTTTTATCTTGGTAGCAATTGACTACTTTACCAAATGGGTAGAGGCTGCTTCATATGCCAATGTTACCAAACAGGTGGTTGTGCGTTTCATCAAAAACAATCTTATATGCCGGTATGGTGTGCCGAGCAGAATCATCACTGACAACGGCTCGAATTTGAATAACAAGATGATGACATAACTGTACGAAGAATTCAAGATTGTCCATCACAATTCATCTCCATAAAGGCCAAAGATGAATGGGGCTGTTGAAGCTGCTAATAAGAATATTAAGAAGATCATCCAGAAAATGGTTGTCACTTATAAGGATTGGCATGAAATGCTCCCTTTTGCTCTACATGGATATCGAACATTTGTCCGCACTTCAACAGGAGCAACCCCGTTTTCTCTAGTATATGGAATGGAATTTGTACTCCCTGTCGAGGTAGAGATTCCCTCGTTGCATTTGATAATGGAAGCCAAATTGACAGAGGCTGAATGGGTTCAGAACAGGTTTGACCAATTGAATTTGATTGAAGAGAAGAGAATGACAGCTTTGTGTCATGGGAAGTTATATCAGAAAAGAATGAAGAAAGCATTTGATAAAAAGGTCAAACCTCGTGAATTCAGAGAAGGTGATCTCATGCTCAGGAAGATCATGTCTTTCAACACTGATTCTAGGGGCAAGTGGACTCCCAATTTTGAAGGCCCGTATGTTGTCAAGAAAGCCTTCTCTGGTGGTGCATTAATTCTTGAAACTATGGATGGCGAGGAGTTCCCACGTCCCATGAATGCTGATGCAGTCAAGAAATACTTTGCCTAAAGAAATAAAAGAAAAACTCGCTAAGTTGAAAACCCGAAAGGGCGGCTTAGGCAAAAAGGAGCGTCTCGGTAGGCCGAAAACCCGAAAGGGCGATCTAGGCAAAAATTAGATACATAAACAGAATAAATTTCCCGCTAAGTTGAAAACCCGAAAGGGCGGCTTAGGCAAAAAGTTAGGGACTTTCTTGGCAAGTAACTACGTCAGACAAGACCTGATCGTTGAAGCAACAATCTTCTCGGATCCTCACCATACTTCAACGAAAGTTGCTGCTCAGGATTTCAAAAGTTGTTAGGGGGGATAGTGGTCATTGTATCTCGATGTATCTTTTCCATTATGTATTACCATTTCCCAAACTTTGTAATCATCCATGGAGTCTCGCCATTCGCAGACTACCATTCTATTAATGAAATTCAAGCTTTTGCCCAATTCTTTGTGTTCTTATTTTTATTTAGCTTGCAAAGACTTCATTTATTACTGATAATAACTTTTAAAGCAAAGAGATTAAAAAGCAAAATTGACTTTTCAAAAAAAAAGAGATATCTTTACAATTCAATTTACTTTGGAATTGTGATAAATAATGACAACAAGAATGGTGATCCCAGGAATGAACAAACTCCGGTTGTTTTAAGAAAGGTTACTCCCTTCATGAAAGTTTTTCTCAGGTCATTTTGCTGGTAGATGCGCAATCCTTGTGTGCTTCTCAGATGGATAAAGACGATATCAGTGGGTGCAAGGTGCAGTATTAGATTTGTGACCCCACTATCCCCAGTTTACTTCTTGATTTCCCAGGAAGGTTATCCCAGGGCATCTCTTGTTGGTATTGAGTATTCGTGATGAAAGGTTTCTCCAGGGAGGTAGGCTTGAATCCCCCAATGAAGTTTGGTTGTGTCAGTGTCAGTCCGCTTTGTTTGAGGCTGGTCTCGCAATCTCCAGTAGACATGTTGCTTTTGAAGAGCTGTTTTCTCTGATGAAACCGGAAGAAAGATGTTCTATCCCAATATTTTTTTGGCTTGATTACATCCGGATTATGTTTCTCCTTAATAAAGTTAAGCAGGCAATGGATTTGGTTTCCGTCGTTGCTTTTACCCTTTTGGATTGATCTTTCTGGTTGGAGTTAGCCTATTGTTGTTAGTACCTAAGGCGGTTTTGTTTGTTTGTGCTGATTATGTATCCTTTTATCAGCATATGCACGATAACACTCATACATTCATACATGCATCATGCATAACTAAAAATCATCCTTCATTAGCATTGTGTTCTGACCTTCCCTGCAGCGTTCTTGGCTCAGTTGATTTTGGTTGTTCCGCTTGGGTTTATTTCTCAAAGGATGTATCTACACTGGCCGTCTTGCTCCAGTTTATTTTTGAATTGGATTTATGGATCTCTGGAAACTTTGAGTTTTGGTTCGTGCATTTATTTTGCACAGGAATACCCTATCTCCTCAGCAGGAATATCATGGCATGTCCTCGGGAAGTCATATCACTATTCCCAAAAAGTCATTTCTCTTTGCATATTCCCCTTGATAATAAGTGGAAGTCTCTTTATTTGAGACAGATTATGTATTACTCTTTCCACGCAGATTTCCTTGGTTAAAGAGGATGTTGGGACCCGTTCTTGACAAAACACCATAATTTTGGGGAAACTTTATATTTCTCTTTCTACCTTCAGTGAACGTTGGTAGTACATCGGCAGTGAACGTCGGTGTTGGTTATCTTTTTGCTATCTTCAGTGAACGTTGATGGTTCATATTCAGTGAACGGCAGTGATATGTTATGTTTTCTCTTTCTACCTTTAGTGAACATTGGTAGTACATCGGCAGTGAACGTCGGTGTTGATTATCTTTTTGCTATCTTCAGTGAACGTTGATGGTTCATCACCAGTGAATAGTGATATGTTATGTTTTCTCTTTCTACCTTTAGTGAATGTTGGTAGTACATCGGCAGTGAACGTCGGTGTTGGTTATCTTTTTTCTATCTTCAGTGAACATTGATGGTTCATCACCAGTGAACGGAGATGATATGTTATGTTTTCTCTTTCTACCTTCAGTGAATGTTGGTAGTACATCGGCAGTAAACGTCGTTGTTGGTTATCTTTTTGCTATCTTCAGTGAACGTTGATGGTTCATCTTCAGTGAACGGTGATGATATGTTATGTTTTCTCTTTCTACCTTCAGTGAACGTTGGTAGTACATCGGCAGTGAACATCAATGCATGTTATACTCCTCTCTGATTCTTTTCTTGTGGTTTACCAGTGATTTATTTTCCTGGTGGGATTGCTCTTTTGATGTTACATTTCATGTCACATCCTCAATGCTACTTTGCGTCTCTTTTATTCCATTCATATGCATTCATATGCATAATTGTTTTCATGGCATCTTAGGGCCAAAAACATGGTTTGTTTTATATTTAAGTGTCTTCGATCACGTCGACACGAAGATTTTTTAACCTTCGTATCTCCGGATAGAAGAAACTTAAATAAGGGCAGTTGTTATACCCCAATTTTTGCCCCTAAGATCCCTTCATCATACCATATTGTTTCAATCACCACAAAGTCACATTAGGGTTTTTGGTTCTTCTACTTATCTTTAGCTTTGCCCTTTGAGAAGTTGCCAAGCACTTTAACTTGTGTTCTCTTGTGTTCTCTTGTGTTCTCTTGTGTTCATGGATATTTTGCTTTGATTTTATCTCTAATTAACAAATTCAATATTGGTTTGTCTTACTTGCTAATAATGTAGGTAAAAGCAATGAGGTCTAGCAAGTTGCATCATGGGTTCATGAGTTTATTTCCATGCCCTAGTCAAAGCTTAAGATATTCAAACCTCACCCATGAAGTTGTTTTGAAGTTGGTATGGAAGTAGTTTTTGTGGCCATGAGTCCCCATCATCATCCTCAACAATATCTATTCACAAAGGAAGAACATTGGCACAAAAAGTTTGTTCAAACTTGGCAAAGTTCCACCAAGCTTTCTCTTGATTTAGAGGCTAGGGTTTTGGACTTCAAAGGGGCATATCTTGCTCATCTTTTGGTATTTTTGAGTGATTCCAAGAACATTATTCTCTTCAAAGAGTTACCAACAAATCACTTAAAAAGTCCCAAGGAATTTTCATGTAGAAGGAACTTGGTGAAGAAGAAAGATTACAAGTCATCCAGATAAATCCCTAATTTTCCATATGTGACTTCAAATGATCATAACTTGGTTAATTTTTATCACCTTGGGCCCATTCTTTTTTCATGATGATCCTAAGGATGTGCAATTCATGCCTTCTTTTATGTGCAAAGTGAAAAAATGGATGGAAGTTGCCTTAAGAATGCAAAAGATTATAGGTCATTTCTTGATTTTTGGCCAACTTCAACAAGTCATAACTTGATCAATTTTTGGAGATTTTAAGTGGTTTAGATTGCAAAATGCCATTCCAGAGGTCTACTTCATTCCATCTTTTTTGATCAAGAACAAATTCTAAGTGCAAGGCCATGTTTGGAAGCAAGATATTATAGGTCATTTTTAAAGAAGAATTTGAAATATTTCTAAGTATGGAAAGTCAACTCTTTTTCCTCAACTTTGACTCCATGTAACTTTCAACTCAAGCATCCATTTGATTCCATTCTTTTTCCATTACAAAGCTTGTAACATCACATTTCCAAAGCATCAAGAATCTTGCCCTAAGACCCCTTGAGGTGGAAATGCCATTGGATTAAACTTGGTAACTTGGAACTGAAGTTTCACCATGAGTCAGAATTTGAAATCCATGTTTTGGCCTTTAAACATCAAATTAGCACGCGTTTGTGATCTAAACATGTTTAACCAAGTTGCTAAAGTGGATTAGAGCCTTGAAACGCAAGGATTTGATGAGTTTTGATGCAAATCAGATCACACTTTTCTCGTGTATCAGGTTCACACGATTTCCCTCCAATTTGCATCATTCCACACGCTTGAGCATTCCATTTGATTCCCTATAAATATAGGGTCATCCCCCATTCAAATTCCTAAGCTTAGATAGCCAGAATCACCCTGCCAAACTTACTTCACAACTCAGAATTCAGCTACTTCGAATCCTATTCCCAAGCCTTATTCAATCCATTTTCTCCATCAATTCACCTTCCTTGATCTTACCTGAACCTAACCATACATTTACATTCAAGAATCGTGCACTATATTGCTCCATAGAAGTCCAGTTTCAGAGCTCTGCAGCTCAACTTCAATAGGTAGATTCCTTCATCAATTCTCCAAAACTTTGGTATCATTGTGTTTCTCTCATTGCCCTGGTTCTAGTCGCAACAGTTACTTTCATCTGGAAGCACGTTTTGACCATGAATTTTCAAATCCCCTTTCAAAACTTTCTTTCCAAATTGCTTGAGTTACAGTTTATATAAATTTGTCGCGAAGGTTTGGTTGTCTTCGTCTTGAAGAGACGAAGCGAATGGCATAGGTCTGAGCTTCTAATTTTACAGTTGGAGAGACCTGCAATTCTGAGGGCTGGAGGTTGAAGATGACCAACGTGTCATTTTCTAACCAATGAAAGCGTGACATTTGTTATTTTCAAATTCTGATTTATTAAATGATTATGTACATTATTCAGTAAAGACCATGATATGCACAGCGCGCCAGATCCTTTGGATTTGATTACTAACGCGTTTTGACTCTCACTCAATGGTCCACATTTTTTTCTTTTATTTTCTTTTTCTGATTTTTATATTTTAATTGTTTTAAATTTCAAAAAATCATAAAAAATTCATTTTTAGTCAAAAAAACTGAAAAAATTATGAAAAATATTTTTGATTATTCTCTTTCTGATTTTTATTTTTTCACAATTTATTTTTGTGTTTTGATATTTTTTATGAATTTTACACTCATTTGACTTGTTTAAAAGGTTTAAAAATACTTTTACACATTTTTTAATTCAGAAAAAATTATGGGATGATCCAATGACATTATGACAAATATTGGTGACTTTATTTTATTTTTGTTTCTGACTTACTATTTTTTACCATTTTTGTTTATTTTACCCATTTATTTTAATTTTTAAAAATAGTTTCTGACTTTTAAAAATCCCCAAAATTTTTATAACAATATTTGGACCCATTTCTGATTTTTCTATGGTTTTATTTTTTCATTTCTTGATTAATTTGAATATTATTGAT
The DNA here is from genome assembly GCA_948472305.1 of Vicia faba. NCBI lineage: Eukaryota > Viridiplantae > Streptophyta > Magnoliopsida > Fabales > Fabaceae > Vicia > Vicia faba. The sequence continues at coordinate 1,432,454,184 of OX451741.1, read as the reverse complement.
ATTTTCCCCATTTTTTAGTTTATTTTAATATTTTTCATCCTTTAATACATATATTAAATATTATATCATTTTGTGAACATTTCCTGGCTGTCTTGGGTTGAATTTTTGGTCATGGCTTTATTAACATCATTGGATCCATGGTGTTGAGTCTAACTCCACAAAAATGGATGAATGATTTTAATAATAGTTTGGTTAAATATTAATTCAAATGTGGTTTCCTTTTTACCCTAATTCCCCTTCATCTCATTCCCTTCTTCTTGCATTAAATGTTGTTGGAGCATGATCTCTATATCATGTCTCAAGACAAATGGTGCATAGATTGTTATTGACCGGCCTCAAAATAGGTGCGACTTCTATATAAGTCCACTTACGATTGCTTAACATAGCGCTAAATTTTGTCCCGATTCGAATAAATGATCATTCGTGGCCCAAACTTATGATTGCAAGTCCAAGTATGTTAATTTGATCTCTTTGATCCAATAACCTTGAGATTCATTGTGTGGAGGCTTTGGTTCTACCAATTCTCTAATGGATCTACAAAACCTTTGGTCAACATGGATCACTTAAACATCGTTGATCATTAAATGGAACTTATGAGAATTCCAAAATGGATGATATACTTGACAAAAAGCAAATGCAACTTGTTGTGTGGAGGCTTTGGTTCTACAAATCCTGTAATGAGTTCCAAATGCCAGTTTCAAGATGGTCATCCAACTAACCACTAATTATTAACTTGCTTTATTTTATGCTTTATGTGTTATTTATCTTTTAGCATTTTTACATTTCATGCCATTTTCATCTTTGCTCATTTGAGCATTTATTTTCTTGTCATTTTTACTTTGCTCACTTGAGCTTTTCTTTTTCCTATTTCTAAGATACTTAATAATCAACATAAACCCTAAAAAACCTTTAATGGCACTTGGACTATTTGGTTACTATCCTTGGCGTGATGGAGCAGTAGACTTTCTTGGACTAAAGATTAGAAACCTTGGCCTATCTTGGAGACCTTGTGATCTTATCTGATTATTTTGTCTGGAGCTCTTGAGGTTTACCTCAAGACATTAGGTTGCTTGTTTGTTTTTGTGTGCAGGTTTTTGTGATTACACTCTTTGTTTTGTAATCTGGAATTCACCTGCATACAGCCGTTACTCTTCCCAATTTTTTAGAAGACTTAATACACTTGAGGAGGTCTAGTATTTTTTGCTTGCTTGGTTTCAATCCAAAGAATGGTAATTTTATCTTGGCTCATAATGTCAAGTTTTGGCTTCTTGTTGGTTAGGTGATCCTTATATTTAGCTTTTACCTTATGCTTTAGGATAGCCTCTTCTTCCCCTCCCATCTTCTTTAATTTCAAAAAATCTTCTCCCTCCTTTTGAAAACTCTTCTTGTTTTGGAACTTAAACCACTTTAATAATAAACTTGGACTTATGTCCATGCCTTTTCAAAAAATATTTTCATAAATAAACCCCAATCAATTTAATAATACCTTGACATTTTTGTGAGAAGACTAAAAGTCAACCAATCTCATTTCAAACCATTTTGCCACTTTGGCTTTTATCTCTAAAACTCTTTTCTCAAAAGATTAAGGCTCTTGTCAATCCATGTAGTGATGCAAACAACTATACTTCTACAATATGTAGTGAAGAGAGATATTTTCCACTTGGGTGTTGAGTGAGGCATTGTTGATTTTAAAATCCAAGCCATATCCTCCACTTTGAGATGATGCAAATTCTCCTTCCTCATGATTGTGGGTAGTAAGTATGTTTTCCACACGGACAGTGACGATGATGTCTTATCTCTTAAAATCAACCAACACACTTGTGTTTCAAACTTTTAAAAGAGGAACTACGTGTACCCTGATCCTCTATTGCACCAAAGGTGGTACGTAGGCACTAAAGGTTCGCATCCGCGGAGGGTGCAAAAATCATAAATAATATATTTCTTTTCTCACCTCTGAAACAACTCGGTTGAACCTGTCATTTGGATGTAATGAAACATCAATGAAGTCGCCACTGAACGTCTTTTATCCCGCCGAAAGGGAAAGGTAAACATCCAGAAAACCTGAAAAGGGAGAAATCACGGTCTTTCAACCGAGAGATCGGGTAAGGGAGTTTGTTACGCGAGGGGAAGGTATTAGCACCCCACATGCCCGTAGTACTCTACGGTATCCACTCTTGTTGTCTAATCTAATGGGTGTGGTCAAAACCTATGTCTATGGCTTAAAACTGAAAAGGGAATGCATGCGAAAGAAAAAAGAAAACAATGTAGGGAAAAATAAAAGATGTGCTCGATTAGGCCCTACCCCAATGCCTGCGTATCCCTTTTAAGGAATCAGAGCAGCCGTAGTTCGGCTCATATATTTTGGTTGGTTTGTGTTTTTTAGTTAAGGAAACAAAAATAGTTAAGATGGCAAAACATCAAATAAAACAACAAACAAATGAGGTGGTAAAACATCGGCTAAATAATAACAAAGTAACATGTCAAAGATGGCGAAACATCAAATGATAAAACATCACACCTACATTGAGAGTCAAAGTAGGATAACCAACATGTACGATGACGAGACATCAGCTTCAAACAAATGTGCGATGGCGAAACATCGGCTATAAAATAACAAGGAACATGCACTGAGAGTGAAGTCGTGATCTCAATTTCTAAATTGAGTGACTCGTCTATCAAAAGCAAACACAACACATGTATCAAACAAAAACAGAGGGCCTCCTGACATATATCAGCAACAGAGGTTCCATCATGCAACATAGAACTATGAAAATAGAAGAAAGGAAATAGTGTAATACCAAACGGATAACTATCTGTAACAACTGAGCAAGAAAAAAAGAAACCCAGAGAACTTCAAGCAAGCTGGCATCAGCAGATAAATCAAGTCAGAAATTACGCCATCAGGATGTAAGTATTGAGATTTTCAGATATGAACAGATCCCATGGGCAATGTATGGCATTCAAAATCACATATACATATCCTGCATAGACTATCAAATATGCCAAGCACAAGAGTAGTGCCAATATAATAAGTTGTGTTCCACAAATAAAGTGAAACACAGTAGCCTCAAGTCAAAAATGGAAAACTTTTTTCAAAGTACCTCGCACATTCAACAGCCAAGTTAGTATTCCCATAAATTGAATGATGACTCACATGAGGGATGGATGATTACACCATAATGAAATGATAAAACATGATAGCAACTATCAAAACATCAGACATGATAGACAAAAAGAAACAGGCATATGCACAATTTGGTCAAAAGTTAGAGGAATGTTGCTCCTTTCTATCACCATGTTGAGTTGACAATTGAATATCAATCAAGGATCATGGGAGCTTGGGAAGAATACAATCAAAAGACCATAAAGGTCAGTAGCAACCACAATTCAATCATACTCAATTACTTTATCACGGCTCACAAGCATAATAGAAGAGGAATCCCACACAATGCATCAAAAGGTTCAATCACTCAAACATGGGGCATTAAATGAAATGACTTGAGTTTATATGTATAAACAGAACCAACATGATCATTAGGTGCCCATTTATAGGCCTCACTCAAGTTCATTGGCCATCAAGCAAATTGCAACAAGATATGTAACATTAATTGGGTACCTTCACTTCAAAAATACATCAAAAATAGAAACAAGGATCAATAATTCACACAAAATATTTCTTAGCATCTTTGAAGTGTGTAGAAGTCAGAAAGCAAGTCTTAAGTTCATGAATGGTTGAGGAGGGGATCAAATGAGGCCCAAAGTTCAAAACTAGTTGGCCAAACTATCAAAACTAGACAAGTTTTCAAAATAATTTATGGAAAAATATCAAGCCAAGTCAAATAATTCAAGAAAAATGGTTTTCAGATCCTCAATACATCCATGAACCATAATCAAGACCTAAATTCCATTGAAAATCCAGGGCATAATGGTTTTGAAAATGAAACTTGCAATGTAAGCTACAAAATCCTAATTGTTTGAATTTTAATCTTAAATATTAATTAGGTAAGATCAAAATTCAAACAATTCAAACCAAGATCATGCAAACCACAAGGAAACCCTAAATGTTAGAATACATATTTTTTCACATTTTTGAATTAAAGAAAAGTCAAAAATAAAATCAACTTCAAACAATTAATCAATTAAACAAATAATCACATCTCAAAATAAAATTCTAATAAAAAATCAGAAAAATATCCAACCAAAATTATATATAAATATTAGAATACACATCCCTGATTTTTTGTGGAATTTTTGAATTAAAGGAAATATTAAAATAAAAATCAAACAAACAATTAACAATTAAACTATTATTTAAAGGCAAAAATGCAAACCATAACCAAAAGTCACAAAAAGGTCAAAACAAAATTATATTCAGATACTATGATTAAAAACAAACTTATATGATTTTTTTAGGATTTTTGAATTAAAGGAAAATATTAAAATAAAATTCTGAAACAAAAAAATCAAATAAAACTCCCAAATTAATCTTCTAATTAAAAATAGGAAAAAGTACCAAACAAATTTGAGAATTAAATTCTAAATAATTTTAAGAGTTCAAAACATTTTTTGTGGAATTTTTTAGATCAAGGAAATATTAAAACAAAAATAAACATTAAACAAATAATTAAATAATAACACAAATTTTTAAACCAATCAAAAAATTTTCAAAAATTATTTAAAAAATACACAAGGTCAGAAATATTATTTTTAGGTTTCTTGAATTTTTTCATAATTTTTCAACCATTTTTTAGCAAGAAATAAAATCATGAAAATCAATTTATGAAACAAAATTCAAATGAATTAAAAAAACAAATCAGCCAACCAGAGGAGGCCACGCCATCATCTTCAACCTCTGGCTAGGGCAAAAACGCGCGCAAGATCAGATCCACCACCTCATGTTCTAATCAACATAACATGCTCAATTCTACACCATTTTTCAAGAAATTTTGTGCAAATTAAAGCTAACATATCATACTACACTATGCAATTCGAAACACATTAAATAATTAACCATAGATCAAGAACGGATCGCGTGAAAATGACAAAAACTCATTGAGCAGAAAATTTCAGATGCATCATACATGCACATCTCATTAAATCAAAAGCTCTGAAGCTACAGAAACACTTAGTGAACTTCAAACAACATGATTATGAACTCAAATCGCACAATGCACGGCTAGAAATCAAGATCCAAAGTTAAGAATTCTAACCTTTGAGGAAAAAACGAATCTACTGTCTCCTTCACTCCAGTTGCAAACCAAGCCTCGATCTACAATCATTGTCACTTGGAGAAGAGAATGCAAGAAGAAACAACCAAAACGCGCAAGTGAATTGAGAGAATCGAAGAAATTTGCAGAACAAGTAGCTATGGAGTTTTTAGAGCTCAGGGATGAAATGAAACACCAATGAGGCTCAATGAAGCTTGCCTCTCAATATATAGAGCACGAGGAGGAGGTTAGGATAAGCTTTTCACACTGAAAACTGTTAGAAAGAATGAATTCCTCTTTTTGCCAAAATGAAGTGTGCACATGAAACACTCAAATCCCTCGTGCATTCTCCCTGCTTTTACATGAATTTCAATTCTTTTTATCTCAGGAAGAGATTAGCAAAAGATTACGGCTTAAATCCTTGTATTAACCAAGTGTTGGTGATTAGGCATTTTCATGCCACTTTTTGCAAAACCATGAGTTGCCCTTGCATTTACCCATGTGCAGCTCAAACTTTGGCATGATGGGCCTTAGTACATTGCAAACTAGTCATGGGCCAAGTTTGAAGTGAAACAAATGGCCACAAATCAGGTTATCAAGAATTTGCAATTTGCATGGTGTGCATGAATTCAATGAAATGCCTCAAAATTCCAAAGCTCATAACTTGCTCACACTTTTGAATTTGGACACAAATGAGTACAATTTGGAAAGGTATTAAAAATATATACAATCCCTTAGTTTTAAGGTTTTGCAATTGGATCCATTAAGGTCTTCAAAATTTGACATGAAATTCACTAAATTTGGAAAATGACCTATAATTTTAACTTGAGGCATGAACTTCCAAAGACCATAACTCTTGACTCCTTGCCAATTTGGAAATGAGACCAAAAGGAGATAAAAGATCATCCTCTTATATTTCCAAGAATGTTTCATTTGCATTTTTTTTATCAAAGGTGAATAAAATATGAATTTTTGAAGTTAAGTCCTCATTTTCCAAAATTAGAAACTTTTAGGGTTTCTTCATCAACAATTTTCAACCCTAACCTTAATCTTTTTGATCCAATGATCAAAAAGGACTTTAAATATGAAAATTACACCCTTGAATTGATGTTTGACCAAAAGTTCACTTGGTCAACCTTGACTTTGACTGATTTTTACCAAAATGACCACTTTGCCCCTTTGAATCAATTGATCCACTTCCCTTCAAAATTGATGATCAAAACTTCAAACATATGATCTTCAAAATATATAGAGGTCGTGTGCAGAGTTTCACTTCAAAATTCTCAAGAAATCTTGATGAAATCCCAAGCCCTAGTTTTGGTTAACACCTTTAGGAGACTGATGAATCAACTTCAAAACTTCAAATCCTCTGGATATCTTGACCAATTTCTTGTACAAAGACTTTTCAAATACCAAAGAGATGTTGTAGCTTCCAAATCAAGACTTGAACATGCGTCAATAGCCTTGATCAAACAAAACCCTAATTTGACTGGTGAATCAAAAGAGTGATTCTTCTTATAATCAATCTCAAACTTCAATCCTCTGATGATCCTAAGAGATGGATAAAATATCTTGAGATATGCAATAACTTGAGCTTGAAAGATCAAGAGGTTTAGATGACAAGGTTCTACTTGAGAAACTTGTCAATGCAAATAACCTTCAAAGCTTGAGGAGGACTTGATAACCAAAGTACTTTGATCCCATCACAATGTTTGAATGCAATGCAATATGATATTCGTGATGAAACATAAGCCTAAATCAAGAGGGTAAATTTTGGGGTGCAACAACCTCCACCATCCATTTCATATATAACACATTTTATAGCCAAAATATACAGATTTTACAAAGAGGCTCCTGCGGAGTACCATAGATGTTTAGGGTGCTTATACCTTCCCTTTGCATGACCAACCCCCTTACCTTGAATCTTTCCCCCCTTTTTTGGGTTATTCTCTCTTTTCCCATTCCTTTGGAAACAATAAAGCACGGTGGTGATTTTTGTTTTGATTTGTACAAAGTCTAGTCAACCCAATGGCTTAGTCTAGAACATTTATACCGCTACAGAAAAATGGCAACTTCACTGGGGAAAGATTGGCCTCTTGTTGGTCCATCCCTAAGTGGGTTAAGCCTATCTTTATTTATATATGTATATGTGCTATTGTTGTTTATGTGTTATATGTTGTATATATGTTTGTTTGGATTTTCCTGGTTTTCAGGGTGCTTGGTGATTACTCATAAGTCCTATACCCGGACTTGGGCAAACTTTAAGATAGGACGGGCGATATAGTCATGTTAACTTTGAGGGAGTAATCCTAAAAAAGGAGGCATGAGATCCCCCACTAAGTGGAGGCCCCTTTGATTGTAGTGTTGTTTACCGAGTAATCGGGAGGACGTACTGCTTTTGACCTGGGAGCCTGCTGAAACTGAGGACCGTAGAATACCAAACCCATCCTGGCCTTTTAGGTGTAGTGCGGAAGCTATGACGGAGTAATCCGGAAATAGTTGTCACCCGATACTACACTCGGACGAGTCTTTCTTGAGAATATTACTAATTACCGAGTTAATCGGGAAGTTGGTAATTTCCGAAGGAAGGATGTAGACTCTGGGAACCTCTAGAACCTTGTTCGGCAGGTGATAACTTTTTAGACCAACACCTTACGGGTAGTACCTTCGACCTCATGCTCATGACGTTGAACCTATGAACCCTATATGTGTGATATTGTGTGTGATTGCTGCATCATGCATCCATGCACTCATAAGCATCTTTTGAAGATAATATTTCAAGGGATTTAAAGGTTGACTATTTGTGAAAATCTCAGGTACTATTAACCATGGATTCTGGAAAGAGAAAGATCAAGAAATACAATTTCAAGGATCCTAAGATAGATGAGTTGATCAGTCTAATTCCATAGATTGAGTGTCCTGCAGGGAGAAGAGTTATGATGTTGTATCTTGAATTACTTACAGAGTTTGGTGATCATCGTGTTGTTGAGATTCATACCTTTTTCGGTGATAATTCTCTCTGGCACACCATACCAGCAGATCAGGTTATGCTTGATAAACCGCGCCACAACATTCTTGGTAACACTAGCAAAGGAGGCCGCCTCAACCCATTTAGTGAAGTAATCGATGGCCACTAGGATGAAGTGATGCCCATTGGAAGCGGTAGGCCTGATTTCTTCGATCATGTCAATGCCCCACATTGCAAAGGGCCACGGAGCTGTCAAGACATTCAAAGGAACCGGAGGCACGTGCACCTTATCAACATAAAATTGGCACTTATGACAAGTTTGGGAGTGCTGATAACAATCTGCTTCCATAGTGGACCAATAGTATCCTGCCCGTAGGATCTTCTTAGCCATGTAATGTCCATTGGAATGGGTTTCGAAGGTACCTTCATGTAGATCTGTCATGATTCTCTCTGCTTCGCTCTTGTCTACACACCGTAGTAAGGAAGAGTCATGGTTGCGCTTGTAGAGGATTCCATTACTGAGGAAGAATTTTGCAGCGAACCTTCTCAAAAACTTCTTATCATTGACAAATTCCCCTTCGGGATATTCTTGAGCCTCGAGATACCTTTTCACTTCGTGAAACCAGGGTTTGTCTGCTACCTTTTCAGTATCAATCTCGCAGCAGTGTGTTAGTTCACCCAACCTTTCAATGGTGATTCGGGGAGCTTCGTTGTCCCACCTAACGACATGGTAGCTAGCGCGTCCGCTAATTGATTCTCCTTGCATGGGAAATGTTCAAAAGTCACCTCCTCAAAGTGTGGGAGCAATGTCAGTACGTGCTCTTTGTATGGGATGAGATTTGGATGCTTCGTATCCCATTCGCCTTTGATCTGACTTATCACCAAGGCTGAATCCCCGAAGACATTTAGGAACTTGATCCTGAGGTCAATAGCGGCTTTGAGACCCATGATGCAGGCTTCATACTCCGCCATGTTGTTAGTACAGTTGAAACATAATCGGGCAGTGAAAGGAGTATGACGGCCCTTAGGGGATATGATTACAGTGTTGATGCCATTACCAAGTGCGTTCGAAGCTCCATCAAAGACCATAGTACATCGGGATCCTTCTTCAGGTCCTTCATCTGGTCCAGGATCTTCGTAGTCAGTCATCAGCATAATGTTCTCGTCTCGGAACTCAAAATTCATGGACTAGTAGTCATCCACAGCCTGATGAGCCAAATGATCAGCCAATACACTTCCCTTGATTGCTTTTTGGGTTGTATATTGTATATCGTATTCGGTTAAGATCATCTGCCATCTCGCTATTCTTCTGGAGAGTACGGGCTTCTCGAAGATGTATTTGATTGGATCCATCTTAGATATCAACAGAGTAATGTAGGTCAACATATATTGTCTCAGTCGGCGAGCAGCCCATGCCAAAGCGCAGCAAGTTTTCTCGAGCAATGAGTATCTTGTCTCACAGTCGGTAAACTTTTTTCTAAGGTAGTATATTGCGTGCTCTTTTCGACCAGACTCGTCATGCTGCCCCAGCACACACCCCAATGAATTGTCTAGCACCATTAAGTATAATATCAAAGGTCTTTCTTCAACCGGAGGCATCAAAATTGGCGGTTCTTGAAGATACTCTTTGATCCTTTCAAAAGCAGTCTGGCATTCGTTATTCCTCTTTACCACTTGATCTTTCTTCAGAAGCTTGAAGATTGGCTCACAAGTAGCATTCAGATGTGAAATGAACCTTGCGATATAATTCAACCGTCCCAAGAAACCTCTAAATTCCTTCTTAGTACGGGGAGTCGGCATCTCTTGTATGGCTTTTACCTTTGTGGGGTCTACCTGAATACCTTTGTCACTAACGAAGAAACCCAGAAGCTTACCAGACCTTACCCCAAAGTTGCACTTGTTCGGATTCAACCTCGGCTTGTATATCTTCAACCTGTCAAACAACCTTTGTAGATGATCCAGGTGTTCCTCTTCAGTTTGAGACCTAGCTATCATGTCATCAACATAAGCCTCAATCTCATGGTGAATCATATCGTGGAACAAAGCGACCATGGCTCGCTGATAGGTTGCCCCAGTATTCTTCAACCCAAAAGGCATCACCTTGTAACAAAATGTGACCCACTGTGTGACGAAGGTCGTCTTCTCCATTTCTTCAGGAGCCATCTTGATTTGGTTGTAGCCAGAGAAACCATCCATGAAGGAGAAGATTTTATGTTGCATGGTGTTGTCAACCAGAACATCAATGTGGGGAAGCGAGAAGTCATCCTTGGGGCTTGCCCTTTTCAGATCTCTGTAATCCACACACATTTGTACCCTGCCGTCCTTCTTAGGTACCGAAACGATGTTAGCAACCCACTGCGAATAGGAGGTGACAGCTAAGAACCCTGCGTCGAACTGATTCATGACCTATGCCTTGATCTTCTCTGACATTTTAGGGTGCATACGGTGGACCTTCTGTTTAACCGAAGTACAATCCTCTTTAGTTGGCAGACGGTGTACCACGATGTCAGTGTCTAAACCAGGCATGTCTTCATATGACCAGGAAAAAATCTCAATGTAGTCGCGCAACATCTATATCAACTACTGTTTGATCTTAACTTCCAGATTTGCACCAATCTTGACTCTTTTTTGCCCATCTTTGTGCCCAAGTTTATTGTCTCAATTGCCTCTTCATGAAGCTGTATAGCCCTCTCTTCCTATTATAATAGTCTAGCCAGTTCTCTAGGCACCTCACAATCGTTCTCACCTTCGTCCTCGACTCAGTTGATCGGATTTTCGAAGTCATAGCTGGTAATAGCAGGATTGTTACCAATGGGATCCATAGTGGATATGGATCTGCAGTTTGATACGTGCGTGTGTGTAAGAGCATAGCTGTATTAATAAAGTAAAAACAGAAAAGAAAACAGAGAATGCAAAATTGGTATGCAAGGAACATCCAATGATTTATTTATGACATATGAAATGACATATAATAACCCTCACAGATGGAACCATTGTGCCTCGAGTAAAGCACAAGGCCAAAAAGTTTAAAAATTGTTCATTACAAATTCAGAACACAAGTAAGACAACTACTACGGAATAAAACAAACTGGAATAAAATCTCTAGCCATCCAATTATTCGGTCCACCGTTGGTAGTCGGGTAGATCCAGCTGTCAATGTCAGGGTTTTCCTCACTGTCTTTAATAGCGTTGACCCCACGATTGCTGATGCGTAGGGGAGGTCTTCCAGCCCGAGCGCGTCGAACAGCCCTTTGAGCCCTTGAAGTAAATCCCAAACCAAATTTGTCAGTTTTGTGAGTAAAATCAGGTAGCCATCCCCTATTGGTACACCCACCTTCCTCAACCACTGTTCTGCCGTCCTTGAGAGAAGCCATCTTCAGAGGAGGTTTGGTACTGATGGTAGTCTCGGTCGACGCCAAAATCTAGGGAACCTCTTCAAAGTTTTGACAAGGGGTCTCTATGAATTCCCCATCCATCTCCATATACCTGAAGGAGTTCAAGTGGCTCACCATATACTCCTCTTTGCCATGCACAGTGACTATCTTCCCCTTCACCGGATACTTCAATATTTGGTGTAGTGTAGAAGTAACAGCCCCAGCTTCATGGATCCAAGGACGACCCAACAAACAAGAGTACGATGGCCTGATGTCCATCACGTAGAAGGTGGACTTAAAAGTTTAAGATCCTACCTTGAAAGGGATGTCCACCTCTCCATGCACCATTCTCTTTGACCCGTCAAAAGCCCTTACCACAATGTTACTGGGCTTTAGGGCCAAGCCTTCACAATCTAACCGATCAAGAGCCTTCTTAGGCAGCACATTCAGGGAAGACCCAGTATCCACCAGCACATGAGCCATAGTAGTGCCCCTGCATTCCATCGAGACATGCAGAGCATCATTGTGTTTTCTCCCTTTTAGAGTTAAGTCGGCATCTGAAAAACCCAACTTATTGTCAGCAGTCAAGCTGGCCACACAATCTTTGAATTGATCGGTTGAGGTTTCTTGTGGCACATGCGCAGTCTTGAGGAATGCAATCAAAGCCTTCGCATGGGCCTCAGAACATAACAGCAAAGGCAACATCGATATCTTCGAAAGGGTCTGCCCCAGCTGCTCGACCATATTGTAGTCGCTCTTTTTGATTATTTTTAAGATTTCCTCTATCTCTTGCTTAGAGGTTTCTACGATAATCTTTCTAGGTGCCTCTGTCTGGGCAGACTCACCTATAGCTTCTTTGCCTCGAGTCCCAGATGACTCTACGGAAGGAGTAACAATTGAAGTAAGAGGAGGAGTAGCGACGGAAGTACCAGTAGGAACAGCAGATGAAATAACAACAGGCTTAGTAACAGTCTATGGGGAGATCTCAGGAGAGAAAACCCTTCCACTTATAGTAATCCTATTGGTCCTGACAATGTTACTGACATTGGGATCAGCCTCTTCATTCTTCAGGTCTTGTTTAACGCCATGATAGTAGATATCGGCGCCATAATGCCAAGGGACAGCTTTGTCCGAGGTGTACGGAATAGGACCAGGACAGGTAATTATTAACGGAGCAACTCTTGGAGCGGGTGTAACCCTAACAAGTCTTCTCGAGGAGGCCTTGGAAGGATTGGCGGAAATAGTTATAATAGCAACATCTTCGAACGGAACAGTAGGAGTCAAATTTTTCTCGAACAAAATTTCTCTGCTGTCCATCAGGCGCTGGACACCTGTCTTTAGCTGATAGAAACTAGAAGGCATAGATGAACACATGTGGAAGCCTTCACCACAACCCAGAAATAAACCGGCCAGTAACAAATTCTTCTTAACAGTCATAAGGGGGGTAGAAACTTCATCAACTGAGATCACAAATAGATCGGTATCAACGGAGTTAACTCCACGGTTGTGCTTAGGCATGGGAGAAGTTATGACATTGGGCTTCTCCGGAGCGTCGAACTCAATCTCCTTGGCTTCAATCAGATCTTGTACTTTGTTTCTTAGAGCCCAGCAGTCATTCGTATCGTGACCAAGACTCTCAGAATGATAGGCACGCCGAGTATTCGGATTGTACCGATGAGATATGGTATTAGGATTCTTGGGAGCCTCCTTCAAGGTTACCAAATTGGATCTCAGCAGAAGGGGTAGAACCTCTGTCAATGTCATGTTAATCCAGGTGAACTGCCTTTATGGTCTTTCCACCCTTTGTTGATTGTTGCGTTGTGGGGCAGCCGCGGGCATAAGTATCATTACAGCACTTACCGTTGGACGGTATTCCGTTTTTCTCTGGCCTCTTGGACTATAAACGGCACTGGCCTCCTTCTTACCGGTGAAGGGCCTCTTTACTGAACTCGAAGAGGTGTCTTTTTGTATTTTACCGCTCTGGATCCCAGCTTCTACCCTTTCTCCAGTTAATATCAACTCAGTGAAACCAGCTGACAAGCTGCCGATCAAATGGTTGAAGAATGGACTAGACAACGTCCCAAGAAACATGTCAACCAACTCCCTGTCAGATAAAGGAGGTTGAACTCTCCCAGCCAAGTCTCTCCACTTCTGCGCATAGTCCTTAAAGCCTTCACCTGCACCCATGGACATACTCTGGAGTTGAGTACGAGTAGGGGCAAGGTCGGTATTATATTAATACTGCTTGTAAAAAGCAGCAGCCAAATCCTCCTAGTTTAGGACATTGGTTCCCTCCAATTGGTAGAACCATTCAAGCTGAGTCCCTGACAGACTGTCTTGAAAGAAGTGAACCCACAAGTTTCTATCAGCGGTGTGGGGATGGATCCTTCTTACATAGGAACGGAGATGAAGCTTTGGGAAAGACACCCCATCATACTTTGAGAAAATTGGAGCCTTAAATTTCTGCGGGATGACCACTCCCGACACCAATCCCAGTTCTTCGAAGTCCAACCCAGGTATTCTCTGGACTTCCATGGCGCTTAGCCGATCCTCTAACTGCTTGTATCTATCCTTAATGGGAGGATATTGCTCATCATTATAGTCGGTATCATTGTTGGAAACTTCAGGACTGGGGTCCTCTTCCCTTGTCTGCCTCTCTTGATTCTCCCCTTCTTTGGACGAGGAGGTCAGATCAACTGATTGCTTTAGCGGCCCCCCGAATCTTCTGCCCATATTAAGGATACCAGCGGGTTTCTTCTTCTTCTCTTTTAGGATGAGGGCCTTCAGATCCTCCTGTCCTTTTGCCAGAGTTATGAACATCTATTGAAATTGGGCATTTTGTGTCTGAAGATCTTTGAGGCTTTATTCAGAAGACATTTTTGTTGAAATAAACAGCGAAGGAGATGAGAAACCCGTAATGGTACCTACTTATGCAATGCTATGGATGATATGTGTATGCAATGATTTCAAGGATTCTTAAAAGCTCAAATTTGCTTAACCAAAAAAGAAACACACGTTAATTGTATTTAATGAGTTTGAATTGTCACAAAGAATGCCTTTTAGGATTACAGTTTAAACAAAACAAAACTCAAAGCAAAAAGAAACTAGGTCTCCCAAGAGCACATCCTCTTTGGTGCAATGTAGGCGTTTATGTTCCTTTCTTCATGAAGTAGCCCAGTGAGCTCCAGGACCTTCTTATTGATGGCATAGAACTGAGCTTCAAATGTGTCACGCTCCTCTTTAAGTTAAACCCAGGACTTCTGTAACTCCTCATGATCAGTTGGCATGTCAGGATGATGAACAAGGGAAGCAGTATCTCCTTCAGCAACTGGTTCCATAATTATTGGTAGGATAGCAGGGTAAGGCATCATAAGACTTTGAGCGCGGGCTCGTACCCATCGGAGATAGGGATCAAGAGGGATGGAATTCTTGTGCCCCAGTGTCTTGCTATCAATTTTATGTACCATGCCCCAAGCTTTTATGAACCTTTTACGGTAACCCTGAGTATCATTCTCATAGTTGAAAGTGATTCCTTGGATAAGCGTATCATGAGGGTCATTCCTCCTTGTATAACCAAATTATCGCAGTGCCAAACAAGGGTTATAAGTGATTCCTCCCCTAATTCCTAAGAGAGGGACATCAGGGAATTCACCATAACGATCGATGATGGTAACATCTTCCGAGGACCGTGAACACCAATGAATGTCTGAATGTGTAAGGGACATCAGCCTATGAGACCATTTCATACCCTGCTCATTCTTCAAAATAGATCTGGGTAGGTGCGAAATAAACCACCTAGCCAATAGAGGAGTGCAACACAGGAGGGTCCCCCTTCTCCTTAGAGTGTGAGCATACAGAGAGTGCAGAACATCCCCAAGTAATATAGACACCGGATTATGAGACATGAAAACCTTAATCGTATTCACATCTATGAGTTGGTCCGCATTAGGGAAAAGCACCATCCCATAGATGAGGAGTGCCAATACCTCTTCAAAATCTTGTAAATCCAGGGTATCCCAAAAATAGTAAGCCTTCTCGAATAGAAACTTAACCGGGATTCCTTGGACATTTCCTCTAGTTTCCCAATTTGTCACGACATCAGACCGTTGTAAGGACAGAGCTCGAGCAATCTCTTCGGGCTTTGGTCATTCTTCCGTACCGTTGAAAGGTGACTGATCAAGAATAGGTACCCCTAGAAACTGAGAAAATTCCTCCATAGTAGGCACTAGCTGGTAATCCAGGAAGGTGAAGCAGTGGTGCAAAGGGTCAAAGAACTGAAATAGCACTTTTAACAATTCTTCATCAGGTTTTGAAGTGACCAAGTTGAGAAATCGACCATGTTTTTCAGTGAAGGGAGAGCTTTCATGGATCCTTAATGCCAAATCCTTTAGTTGGAGAGGCACTTTCACAAGGTTAATTTGGATAGTGTTCCTGCGGGTGGGTGTCATGTCCTACAAAACAAAGCAAAGATAAGCCATAGAGAATCCTTGAAATGGTTAGTATGACATGCCATGCTTATAACGTCATGATTATGCTAAAAAAATCACATGTATAGCAAGCAACAAACAAGTCACGCCAAGTCCTTGGGTTTAAGGCCTGCATGAGTTTTAAGGTCATACCCTCTTGAAGTTGGGTTGGTTCAACATGTCCTATAAATAGTAACCGGGTTCTAAGGGATCTCAATATCACCGATCTTTCCCCCAAGATTCGTTCAATAGGCGATTGACTCGCAACCAAACAAAACTCAAGAGTCAAATCTTAATTAGTGTAGCATCGAGTATCTGTCGACCTTGGGAATACACCAAAGTCGGCCATCTTGCTACGTCCTACTGGCTAAGTTGTGCAATTTAAAGGTTCTAAGGCCAGTTGATGCTTTATGACACCATGCAGTGGCCCCGTACTCTCCTTGATTGAATCAAGGGTTACCGGTACCAACCAAAGTGCCACATCAACGTAGCTACTGCTTCAACCGTGTCGGTATACCCTCCACAGTTCCCTCACAATTTATTGCTACTTACCTAAAAGGTGTCCCCAAATTCGGGTGTAGGATTTTTAACAGTAACCCAAACAGGAACCCGAAATGTAAAGCATACAAGTCAAACAATGAAAGAAATTAGATGTGATCTAACCCTAAGGTAACCCCACTTTTTTAGAATAGTCCCCAGCAGAGTCGCCAGTTCTGTGATACGGTGGGAGAACTGACTTGGTTGTTTTGCGTTTGATCACAATTGTTGCAGTTTAGCAAGACTCGCCGCCGACTTTTCTTTTATCCAATAAGGAAAGGCTGAAAAGAACAGGAAAGACCTTTAGAGATGTTTTCTTGAGTTCGGGGGGTAGATTATGAAAAGGGAAGGTATTAGCACCCTTTTCATCCATGGTTTTCCATGGGCTCTTAGTTTCTTGCTAGATCACTTTCTTTGTTCGAAATCTATGCTTTTGTGTTGTGAGTTTTGAAAGTATTTTGAAAAAAATATCTTTGTAATGGTTCTCGTATCTATAAGAATGTGTACAAAGTGTTGTCTTTTGAAAATGTTTCAAAATGAGAGTATTGGTGTATAAAATGTTTTTGTTGTGAGCAAGCGAGCAACTAGGAGCGAATCTACCTACTCAAAAGGTCTTAGATGTTCTTTTCCTCCTTCTTTAGATGTTGCTCTCTTACCATTGATTTGGTAAAAAGCTTCATCGTTGGATGTGAAGGGACAAGTGTGGGACGTTTGTATAGTGATAGAAGGCAACCTATGGGACGCTTTAGCAATGTCGTTTTAGAGACTAGATCATTTACCGAAGGCAACATTGACGGTCATCGAGGGACTACGATCTTTTATCGAGGGTCTTTTGCTAAAACGCCCATGTTCGAGGGACATGACTAATTTCTGATAGGCGACAAGTGAGATTACCCTAAGGGTGCATGTGTGAAAAGTGTGTTTGATTGCATGCATTTAGTCTTGATTAGGGTTACCTATTTGTTGATTTCATGTCTTGACATACACGCCCTAATTACTAGCATTTATATTTGGAAAGCAATAAATTGCGGGAATATAAAGTCCTATGATATTACAATATTTTAGGGGTGGGGGTACATATTTACAAATGGGGGGTTGCAAAATTTAAATCCTATGTAACTATTACAGCCATATTGAAATGTACAATGCAAGAAAGAAAAAAGACTTGTTTAGAAAATGGTTTTTTGTCTTAATGAATTAAGAAAAAAGAAATAAATTAATTAATAAAAGAAAATATTTTTATGTCTTTTTTATATTAATAAAAAGGGGATTAATATTGAAAATGATAAAAAAAAGGAAATAATGAGAGACAGAATTAACATGCTGCTGAAAGCAACATAAAGGGGGTCAGAAGTTCTGATGTCGGGCGCGTTGTGGTTCAAAAGGAAGCGTCAGAAGTTCTAGATTGATACACTCTGAGGTCTTGCAAGACACGTTAGAGGGAAAAACACAGAAGTTCTGGGTTGTTATATGCTTAAGTTCTGAATGTGAGAGCAGTGAGAAAATCTTAGAAGCTCTGTACGTGTTAAAATAGTGGGAAGAACTCATAAGTTTTGTATTGTGCTAAGATAGTGAGTAAACATCAGAAGTTCAGTGTGTTATTAGCGTGTGAAAATCAGAAGTTCTAAGTGTTAAACCAGTGAGTGGAAACATCATAAGTTCAGTGTGTTTAACAGTAAGGAGAACTCAGATGTTCTGGATTGTGCTAAAACAGTGAATGAAAATCAGAGGTTCTATGCCACATTTCAACTCTTTCCTCATATTAATCATCACATCAGTAATTTATTCAGTTCTTAACAAACAGCAAATCAGAAGGATAAAAGCACAACGGTTTATAGAAGTTCTAATCCTAAATCTGAGCCTATCCCTAATCAAGAAGTTCTGATCCACAGTTTTTTTTACTTATGCAAAGATATGGACAACATTAATACTGTGATATTTACATATTAATGATGTTCTGAATGAAAAGATGCAAAGTCAGAAAGACTTACCTTGCATCTGAAGCGTGTGTTTGGAACTTGAACTGCTTCCTTCAGATGTTCTGGAGTCAGCAAGAGCAACGGAAGAGAAAATGCCAAGTTCTTTGATTCAAAGGGAAGAATAAAGGTTTGGTTTTCTGTTTGGGAATTCTGGATTTTTGGCAAAGGTTTCACAGTTTTCTTTTCTCTCCTTTGACGATTCTCTCTCTCCAAAAAAAAATGACCCTTTGAACGTGTGATGGAGAAAATTATTTATAGATGGGTTTGCTGCGGTTTTGGGGGGAAAAAACAAATGGGATTCAAACCTTTTTGGTATACTGTTCCATTGCTTTTTAATCACAGTTTTTGCATTCTAATTTGGTGCAAATATAGGGTTTGAGAAAAATGCAGGCATAGACTAGCTCAGCAGCAATTTGGAGTGTTGTGGCAGCTGGTTGCAGGACTGTGCTATAGCAGTGCAGCAGGCTGTTCAAACAAGGTTTTGGGGTTTTGTGATGTTCTGATCGAAGAAGACCAGAATGAAACTCGAAGGGTGATGCTCTGATCGAAGCATATGCTAAATAGTCATGTTATGATTGAAGAACTATGTTCTGAACCATGTTTGCAAATTCTGACTGCACTTGCGTGGAGGCTGGCTCAGAAGTTCTGAAGTATCATATTCTCTGAACATTTAGAAAATTTTCTAAATGTTTAGAAATTTGATTTTTTCAAAGTAATTTCTGACTTCTGATTTTTTGATGAACCAATTTCATGTCTTGATGAAATATAATTGTTGAAACTTGATTTTTAATCTAAAAGTCAAAGTTTGACTTTTCAGTATGCATTTGACCATTTTGCCCTTGTGAATGATTTTCTTGAAAAGTTGTAATTCAAGACTTGAAACTTGATAGGAGCAAACCTGAGGGTCCAGAATCATCCTTTAAGAAATGAGAGGGAAAATTTTGGGGTACAACAGCTGCCCCTGTTCAATCTTCTTACGCCTGAAGAGTTAGATTGGTAGGTCTGACATTCGTGACTTGAAGGTGGAAGATGATTGAACACTAGAGTGCCCAGAAATTTGCACTCGATGATGTTGTGGTTGATTGTGATATCGGGAATGGGCTTACAGATTCCACTCAGAAAAGATCAGTTGCATAAGAGATTCCT
Source organism: Vicia faba (assembly GCA_948472305.1). Taxonomy (NCBI): domain Eukaryota; kingdom Viridiplantae; phylum Streptophyta; class Magnoliopsida; order Fabales; family Fabaceae; genus Vicia; species Vicia faba. The sequence goes on along the minus strand of OX451741.1, from coordinate 1,432,434,507 downwards.
TGGCGAGAATTCATGTACCTGCTATTGAGGAGGACTTCGCGAGGGAATGTTTATTTATGCCCTGGGAAGTAGAGTCTAGGAGCTCCGGTTGTTCATTACTCTACTGGGTAATTAACTCTTGATTGAGAATGTGAAAGTGGAATGTATACCTGGTCAGGGTCCAGGCTGTACAGCGGCTTACTGGAGAAATGTGAAATTGACCGTATCGGGTCAGGTTCGGGCCTTACAGTGTTATAAACTGTTGTCTGGAGATGAGGGAGAAGGAACCTGGGTAGTAGAGTTACTTTGAGATGAAAGCCTGGATAGTAGGGCTATGAGAAAGAACCTGGATAGTAGGGTTACTTTGAGATGAAAGCATGGATAGTAGGGCCATGAGCAAGAACCTGGATAGTAGGGTTACTTCGAAATGAAAGCCTGTGTGGTAGGGCCATGAGAAGGAACCTGGGTCATAGGGTTACTACGAAATGAAAGCCTGGGTAGTAGGGCCATGAGAAGGAACCTGGGTCGTAGGGTTACTTCGAAATGAAAGCCTGTATAGTAGGGCTTAAAGAAGGAACCTGGGTAGTAGGGTTACTTCGAAATGAAAGCCTGGATAGTAGGGCTTAAAGAAGGAACCTGGGTAGTAGGGTTACTTCGAAATGAAAGCCTGGATAGTAGGGCTTAAAGAAGGAACCTGGGTCGTAGGGTTACTTAAAAATGAAAGCCTGGGTAGTAGGGCCATGAGAAGGAACCTGGGTCGTAGGGTTACTTTGAAATGAAAGCTTGGGTAGTAGGGCCATGAGAAGGAACTTGGGTCGTAGGGTTACTTTGAAATGAAATCCTGGATAGTAGGGCTTAAAGAAGGAACCTGGGTAGTAGGGTTACTTCAAAATGAAAGTCTGGATAGTAGGGCTTAAAGAAGGAACCTGTGTAGTAGGGTTACTTCAAAATGAAAGCCTGGATAGTAGGGCTATGGGAAGGAACCCGGGTCGTAGGGTTACTCCGCTTAATCATGTAGATTAGTTGACTCGTTTAGTTTCGGGAACTGATTTTTTCATTAGCTGTCTACATATATGACATGTATAATTGCTGGAATTGTTGGTGATAATTGTCTTCCCTGAAAAGATGACAGGGTTAATCATATGCGATGCATGAAATGCGTTATGAGATGATGTTCTCAAAATAAATGAGATTATGTTGTACATGATACGTATGCGCATGTCATGATGTATGAACATGAGGTGTTATTTGTGACATATCTGAGTCTGGGAAAATAAGTCCCTCACTGCTGCTGGAGAATATAGCGTTCCTGATTGTTGTAAAGAACTGTGGTTCTTCTACTTCTGTTGGGGATGGTGAACGGAAATGACTGTGCCGGAGATTTGCTCTTTGTTGTTTATGAATATTCTGCCAGAGAGAGACTTTATACGAGAGTAGCTCTACGAGGGAATGACTCTGTTAAGATCTGTTGGGGATTGAGCTTATGTATCCAGAGAAACAAAACTCTGCTTGGGAAGATAAAAATTAAGGATGATTCGCTCGCGATTATGAAATTCGGCTAGGGGGTATAGACGTCAAGTTTCTGGACGACTCTGGCTAGGGAGATTACTTCCCGTTTTGAGAGAACTGACATTAATGCTTTGATTACCTTTAATTTGTGGGGGATACAGATGCTACGAGGTCGTATGCGCTGATGATTATGTTTCAAGGTTGTCTCTACCCCGGTATCGGCTGGACAGAGTAAGTGTCAGGTTTTGACTTTTCTGGTTTTTGCCCCTGTTTCTTAAGTTACGAGCAATTGTCTTTTCGTTTCTTATGTAAATATTTATGAGCAGCAATCATATTCAAATTCATATGTCAAGAATAAACCATTGGACGTTCTTGCAAATCAAAACAGAAAAAGAAAAACAAATAGTTTTGTAAAAATGGTTTGTATTAATTTTCGAAGCTGGTTTGTAATAGGTGTTTTTGTACAAGGAGAATGACGCTCTAGTAAGAGAACACCGTCGTAAAATAGAAGCTATACAATATTGTGTAAAAAGAAAACAGTTATTTACAACAATCCCATTGGGTTCCAATTCTACTATTGTCGCTATGTCTTCGAGCGTCTCATCACTTTGCTTCTTGTCCGAAGGTGACTAGATTGATTGGTGTCGTTCGAGCTTCATAGTTGATACTGAGGTCTGATCACAAGGTGATCCAATGGGACATAGTGATACGCTTTTCATCCCTAACTTTTGGCCGGACCGCCCTTTCGGGTTTTCAGTCCACCGGGATACCCTTTTTTGCCCAAGCCGCCTTTTCAGGTTTTCGACTTGCCGGGTGTACAGATTTTTTTCATTTTCATCCCTTATTTTTGCCCGAACCCTTTTGGTTCGCCGGGAAGCCCTGATTTTTTACTAGGCTAGTCAACCTAGCAGGTCTCTTATCATGCGTAGTATCTTTTCACTATGTCCGCATTGACAGGGTGAGGAAGGTCGTCACCGTCCATGGTGGTCAGAATCATGGCTCCACCCGAGAAAATGTTTTTAATCACAAACAGCCCTTCGTATGTGGGAGTCCATTTGCCCCTGGTATCACCTTGCCGCAGTATGATGCGCTTGATTACCAGATCCCCGACTTGATATTCCTGGCGCCTGACTTTTTTGTTGAAATCCTTGATCATCCACTTTTGATACGCCTGACCATGACAGACAGCAGTGAGTCTCTTTTCGTCGATCAGATTTAGTTGATCAAGTCGAGTATGGATCCAGTCATCTTCGTTTAAACCCGCGTCTTTCATAATCCTTAAAGAAGTTATTTGGACCTCAATGGGTAGAACTGCCTCCATGCCATATACCAGAGAGTAGGGTGTTGCCTTTATCGACGTCTGTGCTGAGGTACGGTACCCATGAAGAGCGAATGGTAACATCTCATGACAGTCTTTGTATGTCACCGTCATCTTCTGTATGATCTTTTTTATGTTCTTGTTAGCCGCTTCAACAGCGACATTTATCTTCGGCCGGTAGGGAGAAGAGTTATGATGTTGTATCTTGAATTGCTTACAGAGTTCGGCGATCATCGTGTTGTTGAGATCCGTACCTTTGTCAGTGATAATTCTCTCTGGCACACCATACCGACAGATCAGGTTATGCTTGATAAACCGTGCCACAACATTCTTGGTAACAGTAGCAAAGGAGGTCGCCTCAACCCATTTAGTGAAGTAATTGATGGCCACTAGGATGAAGCGATGCCCATTGGAAGCGGTAGGCCTGATTTCTTCGATCATGTCAATGACCCACATTGCAAAGGGCCACGGAGCTGTCAAGACATTCAAAGGAACCGGAGGCACATGCACCTTATCAGCATAAATTTGGCACTTATGACAAGTTCGGGAATGCTAATAACAATCTGCTTCCATAGTGGACCAATAGTATCCTGCCCGCAGGATCTTCTTAGTTGTGGTATGTCCACTGGAATGGGTTCCGAAGGTACCTTCATGTAGATCTGTCATGATTCTCTCGGCTTCGCTCTTGTCTACACAACATAGTAAGGTAAAGCCATGGTTGCACTTGTAGAGGATTCCATTACTGAGGAAGAATTTTGCAGCGAACCTTCTCAGAAACTTCTTATCATTGGCAGATGCCCCTTCGGGATATTCTTGAGCCTTGAGATACCTTTTCACTTCGTAAAACCAGGGTTTGTCTGCTACCTTTTCAGTATCAATCTCGCAGCAGTGTGCTGGTTTATCCAACCTTTCAATGGTGATTCGGGGAGCTTCGTTGTCCCACCTAACTTTGAACATAGAAGACATGGTAGCTAGTGTGTCCTCTAACTGATTCTCCTCTCGCGGGAAATGTTCAAAAGTCACCTCCTTAAAGTGTGGGAGCAATGTCAGTATGTGCTCTTGGTATGGGATGAGATTTGGATTCTTCATATCCCATTCGCCTTTGATCTGACTTATCACCAAGGCTGAATCCCCAAAGACATTTAGGAACTTGATCCTGAGGTCAATAGCGGCTTTGAGACCCATGATGCAGGCTTCATACTCCTCCATGTTGTTAGTGCAGTTGAAACATAATCGGGAAGTGAAAGGAGTGTGACATCCCTCAAGGGATATGATTACAGTACCGATGCCATTACCAAGTGCATTCGAAGCTCTATCAAAGACCATAGTCCATCGGGATCCTTCTTCAGGTCCTTCATCTGGTTCAGGTTCTTCGTAGTCAGTCACCAGTATAATGTTCTCGTCCGAGAACTCAAAATTCATGGACTGGTAGTCATCCACGGCCTGATGAGCCAAATGATCAGCCAATACACTTCCCTTGATTTCTTTCTGGGTTGTATATTATATATCGTATTCGGTTAAGATCATATGCCATCTCTCTATTCTTCCGGAGAGTGCGGGCTTCTCGAAGATGTATTTGATTGGATCCATCTTAGATATCAACAGAGTAATATGGGTCAACATATATTGTCTCAATCGGCGAGCAGCCCATGCCAAAGCGCAAAAAGTTTTCTCGACCAATGAGTATCTTGTCTCACAGTCGGTAAACTTTTTGCTAAGGTAGTATATTGTGTGCTCTTTTCGACCAGACTCGTCATGCTGCCCCAGCACACACCCCATTGAATTGTCTAGCACCGTTAAGTATAATATCAAAGGTCTTCCTTCAACCGGAGGCATCAGAATTGGCGGTTCTTGAAGATATTCTTTGATCCTTTCGAAATTAGTCTGGCTTTCGTCATTCCACTTTACCACTTGATCTTTCTTCAGAAGCTTGAAGATTGGCTCACAAGTAGCAGTCAGATGTGAAATGAACCTGGCGATATAATTCAAGTGTCCCAAGAAACCTCTAACTTCCTTCTCAGTACGGGGAGTCGGCATCTCTTGTATGGCCTTTACCTTTGCGGTGTCTACCTGAATACCTTTGTCACTGAAGATGAAACCCAGAAGCTTACCAGACCTTACCCTGAAGGTGAAATTGTTCGGATTTAACCTCAGCTTGTATATCTTCAACCTATCGAACAACCTTTATAGATGATCTGGGTGTTCCTCTTCAGTTTGAGACCTAGCTATCATGTCATCTACATAAACCTCGATCTCATGGTGAATCATATCGTGGAACAAAGCGACCATGGCTCACTGATAGGTTTCCCCAGCATTCTTCAAACCAAAAGGCATAACCTTGTAACAGAAGATGCCCCACTGTGTGACGAAGGTCGTCTTCTCTATATCTTCAAAAGCCATCTTGATATGGTTGTAGCCAGAGATACCATCCATGAAGGAGAATATTTGTGATGCACGGTGTTGTCAACCAGAACATCAATGCGGGGAAGCGGGAAGTCATCCTTGGGGCTTGCCCTGTTCAGATCTCTGTAATCCACACACATTCGTACCTTATCGTCCTTCTTAGGTACCGAAACTACGTTATCAACCCACTGTGGATAGGAGGTGACAGCTAAGAACCCTGCGTCGAACTTCTTCATAACCTCTGCCTTGATCTTCTCTGACATTTCAGTTTGCATATGGCGGACCTTCTGTTTAACCGGAGTATAATCCTCTTTAGTTGGAAGACGGTGTACCACGATTTCAGTGTCTAAACCAGACATGTCTTCATATGACCAGGCAAAAATCTCAACGTAGTCACGCAACATCTGTATCAACTGTTGTTTGATCTTAACTTCCAGATTTGCACCGATCTTGACTTCTTTTTTGCCCATCTATGTGCCCAAGTTTATTGTCTCAATTGGATCTTCATGAGGCTGTATAGCCCTTTCTTCCTGTTGTAATAGTCTAGCCAGTTCTCCAGGCACCTCACAATCGTTCTCACCTTTGTCCTCGGCTCGGTTGATCAGATTTTCGAAGTCATAACTGGTAATAGCAGGATTGTTACCAATGGGATCCATAGTGGATATGGATCTGCAGTTTGATACGTGTGTGTGTGTAAGAGCATAGTTGTATTAATAAAGTAAAAACAGAAAAGAAAAACAGAGAACACAAAATTTGTATGCAAGAAACGTCCAATGCTTTATTAAGGACATATGAAATGACATATAATAACCCTCACAGATGGAACCATTGTGCCTCGGGTAAAGCACAAGGAAAAAAAGTTTAAAAATTGTTCATTACAAATTCAGAACACAAGACAATCACTGCGGAATAAAAGAAACTGGAATAAAATCTCTAGTCATCCAGTTATTCGGTCCACCGTTGGTAGTCGGGTAGATCCAGCTGTCAATGTCAGGGTCTTCCTCATTGTCTTCAATAGCGTTGATCCCACGATTGTTGATGCGTAGGGGAGGTCCTCTAGCCCGAGCGCGTCGAATAGCCCTTTGAGCCCCTGAAGTAAAGCCCAAACCCAGTTTGTCTGTTTTGTGAGTAAAATCAGGGAGCCGTCCCCAATTGGTACACCCACCTTCCTCAACCAATGTTTTGGCGTTGAGAGAAGCCATCTTCATAGGAGGTTTGGTACTGGTGGTAGTCTCGGTTGACGCCAAAATCTAGGGAACCTCTTCAAAGTTTTGACAAGGGGTCTCTATGAATTCCCCGTCCATCTCCACATACCTGAAGGAGTTCAGGTGGCTCACCATATACTCCTATTCGCCATGCACAGTGACTATCTTCCCCTTCACCGGATACTTCAACATTTGGTGTAGTGTAGAAGTAACAGCCCCAGCTTCATGGATCCAAGGACGACCCAACAAACAAGAGTACGATGGCCTGATGTCCATCACGTAGAAGGACTTAAAAGTTTGAGAGCCTACCTTGATAGGGATGTCCACCTCCCCATGCACCATTCTCTTCGACCCGTCAAAAGCCCTTACCACAATGTTACTGGGATTTAGGTTCAAGCCTTCATAATCCAACCGATCAAGAGCCTTCTTAGGTAGCACATTCAGGGAAGACCCAGTATCCACCAGCACATAAGCCATAGTAGTGACCCTTCATTCAATCGAGACATGCAGAGCATCATTGTGTTTTCTCCCTTTCGGAGTTAAGTCGGCATCTGAAAAACCCAGCCCATTATCAGCAGTCAAGCTGGCCACACAATCTTTGAATTGATCGGCTGAGGTTTCTTGTGGAACATGCGCAGTCTTGAGGAATGCAATCAAAGCCTTCGCATGGGCCTCGAACATAACAGCAAAGACAACATCGATATCTTCGAAGGGGTCTACCCCAGCTGCTCGACCATATTGTAGTCGCTCTTTTTGATTATTTTTAAGATTTCCTTTATCTCTTGCTTAGAGGTTTCTACGATAACCTTTCTAGGTGCCTCCGTCTGGGCAGGCTCACCTATAGCTTCTTTTCCTCGAGTCCCAGATGACTCTACGGCAGGAATAACAATTGGTGTAAGAAGAGGAGTAGCGACGGAAGTACCGGTAGGAACAGCAGATGAAATAACAACAGGCTTAGTGACAGTCTTTGGTGAGATCTCAGGAGAGAAAACCCTTCCACTTCTAGTAATCCTACTGGTCGCGACAATGTTACTGACATCGGGATCAGCCTCTTCATTCTTCAGGTCTTGTTTAACGCTATGATAGTAGATATCGGTGCCATAATACCAAGGGACAGCTTTGTCCGAGGTGTACGAGATAGGACCAGGACAGGTGATTATTAATGGAGTAACTCTCAGAGCGGGTGTAACCCTAACAGGTATTCTCGAGGAGGCCTTGGAAGTATTGACGGAAATGGTTATAATAGCAACATCTTCGAACAGAACAGCAAGAGTCAAAGTTTTCTCGAACAAAATTTCTCTGTTGTCCATCTGGCGCTGGACACCTGTCTTTAGCAGATAGAAACCAGAAGGCATAGATGAACACATGTGGCAACCTTCACCACAACCCGGAAATAAACCGGCCAGCAACAAATTCTTCTTAACAGTCATAAGGGGAGTAGAAACTTCATCAACTGAGGTCATAAACAGATCGGTATCAACGGTGTTAACTTCACGGTTGTGCTTAGGCATGGGAGCAGTTATGACATTGGGCTTCTCCAGAGTGTCGAACTCAATCTCCTTGGCTTCAATCAGATCTTGTACTTTGTTTCTTAGAGCCCAACAGTCATTCGTATCGTGACCAGGACTCTCAGAATGATAGGCACACCGAGCATTCGGATTGTACCGAGGAGATGTGGTAATAGGATTCTTGGGAGCCTCCTTCAAGGTTTCCAAATTGGATCTCAGTAGATGGGGTAGAACCTCTGTCAATGTCATGTTAATCCGGGTGAACTGCCTTTATGGTCTTTCCACCCTTTGCTGATTGTTGCGTTGGGGGGCAGTCGCGGGCATAAGTATCATTAAAGCATTTACCGTTGGACGGTATTCCATTTTTCTCTGACCTCTCGGACTATAAACGGCAATGGCCTCCTTCTTACCGGTGAAGGGCCTCTTTACTGAACTCGAAGAGGTATCTTTCTGTATTTTACCGCTCCGGATCCCAGCTTCTACCCTTTCTCCAGTTAATATCAGCTCAGTGAAACCAGCTGATGAGCTGCCGATCAAATGGTTGAAGAATGGACCAGACAACGTCCCAAGAAACATGTCAACCAACTCCCTGTTAGATAAAAGGGGTTGAACTCTCCCAGCCAAGTCTCTCCACTTATGTGCATAGTCCTTAAAGCCTTCACCTGCACCCATGGACATACTCTGGAGTTGAGTATGAGTAGGGGCCAGGTCGGCATTGTATTGATACTGCTTGTAAAAAGCAGCAGCCAAATCCTCCCAGTTTCCGACATTGGTTCCCTCTAATTGGTAGAACCATTCGAGCTGAGTTCCTGACAGGCTGTCTTGAAAGAAGTGAACCCACAAGTTTCTATCAGTGGTGTGGGGCTGGATCTTCCTTACATAGGAACAGAGATGAAGCTTTGGGCAAGACACTCCATCATACTTTGCGAAAACTGGAGCCTTAAATTTTTGCGGGATGACCACTCCTGACACCAATCCCAGATCTTCGAAGTCCAACCCAGGTATTCTCTGGACTTCCATGGCGCTCAGCCGATCCTCTAACTGCTTGTATCTATCCTCAATGGGAGGATATTACTCATCATTGTAGTCGGTATCACTGTTTTGACCAGGTCCTGACAGTTAACTATTTTCACGAAACCTAATATCTAGGCCCAAAAATAGGGACCGATGGCTACGCGTCGGGGGCATTATATAAACCCTTACACTTGTGAGGGACAGGTGTCTAATATTCACTCATAAAACCCTAATCTCTTTCTTGTATATTTTTGCATTCTTTCACACTAGATCCTCGGAGTACCTTGCAGATACACCCCCCTCCTCTCCATAAATTTCTAGCCAAGCAGACATTGTCATCTCAGCCCACTTTCAAGTTCTGATCACATGTACGATCATATATGTTTTGATATTTTTTTATGAATTTTTTGGGTTTTAGCAATTATAAATATTTATCTTCTGCTATTATAGTGTGAAAAAATTTTAGAATTTTATCGCTGAAGACAGAAATAAGGGTTTAAGGTTTTTTAGGAAACCTTTGAAGATATCTAAGGGGATTGGGAAATAACTTTAAACACCTTAGATTTGTTGATTACTATATTGAGAGTTGGAGAGATTGTAAAACACTTGAGTATAAAATAGGATTTGTTCTTGAGAACTTGAAAGGTTATTATCTTGTAGGTTGTAACTCACATGTAATCTCTTGTAACAACTTTTAAAGTATAGTGAATTAAAGAATTGTTCTCTCCAACATAGATCATTTGATTGAACTGGGTAAACAAACCTTTTATGTTTCTTGTCTTCTTTTATCTTCATCTACTAAGTTAATTTATTGTATTATTGTATTAAAAGTTATTATTGTAAAGGTAATTTATTTTGGTTGTCATTGTTCTTTGTCCTACACATCAATTTTCTTGGCGTGATTGGACTTTGAATACTTATTTATAAGTGGTTTTAGTTATTCTATTAATTCACAATAAGTGGCGCCTATCATGGAGAAAATGAGTATCGTTTGCAAGTGAGTGTCATGGCTAAAAGAAATATCGAGAAAATTTTCAGAGACAATGATTTTGGATTATGTAAAGTCGAGATGCAAGCCATTTTAACTCAGTAGAAGTGTATTGAAGCTTAGAAAGGTGAGACATTGATGCATGTACGCCTAACAAAAACAGAGAAGACTGAGATGGTAGATAAAGGCGGGATTGTGGTTTCAATGTTGGCAAAACTTAAATCATTGTATTTAGCCAAGTCTTTGGATCACGGGTTGTGACTGAAACAACAACTTTATTTATTTCAAATGGTGGAAATTAAATCCAAAGTGAAGTGGTTGGCCGAATTTCACAAAATTATTGATGATTTTGAGAATATTTAGGTGATGATTGATGATGGGGATAAGGTTCTACTTTTGTTGAGCTCATTACCCAAATACTTTTAGCACTTTAAGGATGTCATTCTTTATAGTAAGGAAGATATTATTACTATTAAGATATTATTTTATTATTATTCAGTAACCATTGTTTTTATTAGTAATATCAATTAGGATATTATTTGGGATAGTATTGTATCAAAAAAAATTTCATATTTAGTGGGGTTGATTAGGAGATTGGGTCATATATATATATATATATATATATATATATATATATATATATATATATATATATATATATATATATATATATATATATATATATATATATATATATATATATATATATATATATATATATATATATATATATATATATATATATATATATATATATATATATATATATATATATATATATATATCTTCATTAGGATATATGAAATAAATTTTCAACATGGTATCTAGAGCTAGGTCTTAAACCCTATTTTTTTCAAAAAAAAAAAAATTCCTCTCATGAGTGTGCAAATCTTCCGTTGTCTCTAATAGTATTTTTCAAATCCGTTGTCGTCTCCAAACAAGTAACACAACCGCCAGTAGTGGTCGGAAGTCTCTGATCTACCACCCACCAAATTCGCATCGTCAAAAGGACTCTCCACGCACCGCAAAGAGCGTTACCTACGTTCCCCCGTGCGCAACACTCTTTGGCATGTGTGATCCACACTCCACCCTACGATCGCATGTTTCTGGTGGTGCTTGTTGCATCTGGGTCGTTATTTCCTTCTGATTCCAGTGGTACCACTTTCAGTTTGTGGGTCTCACATTTTAGGCATGTTTCGGCCAGTTCTTTGCCTCCGACGTATTAGTGTGTTGTTATTTATCTTTGTTCGCATACAATTTATCGACTGTGTGTTGATTCTATAATCCAGAGTTATTTATTTATTGGGGTTGACATCATGACTGAAATTTATAAGGAGAATCCTCCTAAAAAAATGCTTGATTTTGTTTGTGTTTCAAGGAACACCCATTATTACCACGACTAGATTAAATGGTAATAAGAATTATTTGAATTGGTACGCTTCGGTTGAGTTATGGTTTTTAGGACAATGTATGTCAAATCATCTTACTAAAAAGTTTTCAGAAATTGTTAAAGAGATCAACGATGATTGGGAAGCCGCTGGTTATCAACTTGTATCATTGTTGTGGAATTCTATTGAACCAAATCTGATAGCACACTTTCGTGCGTATAGGTCATGTTATGAGGTTTGACAAAAGGCTAAAAACCTTTATGCAATGATATTCAAAGAATGTATGTGTCGGCCCGCAACTTGGCTACTCTTCATATGAATGATCAAGACTTATCAGAATATCTCACACGTGCTCATTCTAATATTGATGACCTCAAACTTATATTAGTTAGTGATGATATTACGAAGGTACTAGGAAAGCTTGACAATATGTTCATGGTGTTTGTTCTTCATGGCCTCTTTAAAGAATATAGCTCGGTAAAAGACCAAGCATTAACAAATACTACCATCCTTACAGTAGAAGAATTAATATATCAGCTTGTTTGAGTATCTGTACCAAGTGATGACACTCATTCTACTCCCAAGTCATTTTCTTTTGTTTCCAAATTTAATAATGTGGGACGTGGTGGACATGGTCGTGGTCAAGGACGTGGTAGATGAGGTAGAGGTAACTTTCATTGCACTCATTCTAAGAAAGATAGGCACATTCAAGATCAGTTCTTTGACTTACATGGCTACCCAAACAAAATTGCTAATGTTGCTCAAGCCACTGCAAGCCGTGATTCAAAGGGTGAACTCGAAACTACTCTCTTTGCCGACGAGTATAAAGAGTATTTGCGATTGAAGTCAGCATAATAAGCCACCTTCTTAGCTACTATTACTTATACTGGTAATTTTATGGTATGTCTTTCTCATGCTACTTCTATTGGATGGGTTATGGATTCTGGTGCTTCAGACCATGTGACCGATAATGCCTCACTTTTATCTAAATTATCACCACCTAAATACCCATATTATATTACTGTTATGGATGGATCAACCCACTCTCTTTGAGTTATGTCCTATTGATTCCTAATTTCCCTTTCAATTTGATTTCTATAAGCAAATTAACCAGTTCTTTAAAATGTGTCATAACATTTAATTCTGATTCCTTTTTGATACAGGACCGGGGTACGAGACAAACGATTGGAGTAGGAATTGAATCTAGTGGTCTTTACTATCTTCAATCGTCCACTTCCGCTATATGTGCTACTATTAAATCTCCTTCTATTCTGCATTGTCGCTTAGGTCATCAGAGTTTATCAAAATTGAATAAAATGGTGCATGGTCTTCCGCATTTAGAGTCCTTACAATGTGAGTCGTGTCAGTTAGGAAAACATGTTAGAGTGTCCTTTTTCAGTCACATTAATAACAAAGCTTTGTCTCTTTTTGATGTCGTTCATTCTGATGTATGGGGTCCTAGTCGGATTCCTTTTATCCTAGGGTATAGGTATTATATTAATTTTATTGATGATTTATCAAGATGTACTTGGATATTTTTAATGAAAGATCGTTCTGACTTGTTCAATATTTTTTAAGAATTGGTATTCTGAAATCTCGACACAGTTTAGCAAAACAATTTGCATTTTACACAGTGACAATGCAAAAGAATATTTTTCTGATCGTTTCAACCTTTCATGCACTCCAAAGGCATTGTTCATCAATCGAGTTGTCCTCATACGTCTCAACAAAATAGTGTTGCTGAAAGAAAATATAGACACGTTGTTAACACTGCTCGTACTTTGTTGCTAAATGCCAATGTACCTCTAAAGTTTTGGGGTAATGTTGTTCTTACTGTCAGGTATTTAATTAAATGGATGCCATCTTCGATGTTGAATGATCAGGTTCCTCATTCTTTAGTGAACCTTGCATATCCCTTATATGTTGTTCCCCCTCGTGTCTTTGGATGTACTTGTTTTGTTCATGAATTGTCCCCGGGTCAGGATAAAATGTATGCTCGTGCTATCAAATCAATTTTCCTGGGATACTCCCGCATCCAAAAGGGATATCGATGTTACTCTCCTTCTACATGTCGTTTCTAACGTCTACAGATGTTACATTCTTTGAGGACGTACCATACTTTCCAAACTCAGGTGTCCCTGAAACTAATTTAGATCACGTTTTTCTTATTCCCAATTTTGAGTCGAGTGAGTCCAGACCCTTATTGTCTAGTCCATTCGTTCTGATAGATGAGTCTCTACCATGTTAAACCGGTATAGCATTACCTATGAGAGAAGGTTGAGACCACATGATTCAGCTCCTACTCCAAGCGCCTTAACCCCTGCTTCAGCTCCGTCTACTGACTTTCCTATTTCTATTCGTAAAGGTAATTTTTCAACTTATAACCCACATCCTATTTATAATTTTGTGTCATATCATTGGTTATCTCATACCTATTGTGATTTTGTTACTACACTTGCATCAGTTTCTATTCATAAAGCTATTCAGGAAGCTTTATCCCATCCAGGGTGGAGACAGACAATACTTGATAAAATGTCACATTTAGAATCTAATCATACTTGGGAGCTTGTTCCTCTCCCACCTGGAAAATTCGTTGTTGGTTGTAAGTGGATATTTAATGTTAAGGTAGGTTCTAATGGACAGATAAATCGGTTGAAAGCTCACTTAGTGGCAAAAGGGTACACTCAAGTCCCCGGTCAAGATTATAGTAATACTTTCTCTCCTGTTACGAAGATGGCTTCTGTTCGCCTCTTTCTAGCCATGGCTGCCATGAAACAATGGCCTTTATTTCAATTTGATATCAAGAATGCATTCTTGCATAGTGACTTGGAAGAGGAGATTTACATGGAGCAACCTTCTAGGTTTGTTGTTCAAGGGGGTCATAATCGGGTATGTAAATGACACAAGTCTTAGTATGGCTTGAAAAAATCACTTCGGGCATGGTTTGTAAGATTTAGTAAAGTGTTGTAATAATTTGGGATGAATCGGTGTGAATCAGATCACTCTGTTTTTACCAAATGATCATCCAATAAATATATTTATCTAATGGTTTATGTCGACGGCATTGTAATTACAGGTGATGATTCTGAGGGTATCAAGGCTTTAAAACAACACTTATTTCAGAATTTTCATACCAAGGATTTAGGTCCTCTTCGGTACTTTCTAGGAATTGAGGTAGCTCAATCAAAGTCAGGTATTGTTATCTCTTAAAGGAAGTATGCTCTTGATATTTTGGAAGAAACAGGTCTTACAGATTGCAAACCAGTTGACACTCATATGGATCCTAATATAAACCTTATTCCTAATCAGGGGGAGCCATATACTGATCCAGGAAGATATCAGAGACTTGTAGCAAATTTTAATTATCTTACCTTGACTAGACCTGATATATCTTTTCTAGTTAGTGTAGTAAGTCAGTTCTTGAATTCTCCTTGAGACAACCATTGGGATGTTGTTATTCGAACCCTTAAGTCTATCAAAGGATCACCTGGAAAAGGACTTGTTTTCTGTGATAAAGCCAACACTGATATCATTGGATATTCAGATGCTAATTGTGCAAGAGATGCAAGTGATAGACGTTCTACATCGGGTTATTGTGTTTTTATTGGTGCAAATTTGATCTCTTGGAAAAGCAAAAAGCAAATGGTTGTTTCTCGATCAAGTATAAAAGTTGAGTATCGAGCCATGGCTCATGCAACATGTGAGCTCTTGTGGTTAAAGTATTTACTATAGGAACTTCATTTTTATGAAGTCGGCCCTAAGAAAATTGCATGTGACAACCAATCAACTTTGCAACTCTCCTCCAATCCAGTTTTTCATGAAAGAACAAAGCATATATAAGTTGATTGTCACTTTCTTAGAGAGAAGATTACCACTGAGACCATCAGAACCATCTTTGTTAATTCCAAGGATCAACTTGTTGACCTCTTTACAAAATCTCTTCGAAGACCTCGGATTACATACATATGTGACAAGATGGATGCTTATGATGTATACGCACCACCTTGGGGGGAAGTGTTAAGATATTACTTTATTACTATTCAGTATCCATTGCTTTTATTAGTAATATTAATTAAGATATTATTTAGGATATTATGGTATCAAATATTATGTGTGTGTGTGCGTGTGCGTGTGTGCGTGCGTGTATTTTTCTCTTCATTATAATATATGAAATACAGTTTCAACAATTACTTTAAGTGAAATCCAGACGAGTGTGATATCTAAAGAATTTTCAAAGGTGAAATATTTGAAGATTGATGATAGTGGCAAAGGATTGAGTGCTCTAAGAAGAGTAAGTGAGAGTAAAGGGATGTTCAAATCAAATAAGTTTGACAAGTCAAAGGTAAAATATTATAATTGTCAAAACACGGGTCACTGCAAGAGGTAATTGTCCCGAGAGGAAAGACAATGATGATTATTTTTCAGGTTACAATTGTCTTAGATAAGGATAGTTATGAAAGTGATGGTATACTATTGGTGTTGAGTTTGGAGGCTAAAGAGAATGGAATCATTGAATCAGGTTGTTCTCATCACATATGTCCAAAAAAAGAATACTTTGAGACTTTAAAGTTGAAGAAAGGGGGAGTAGTTCTCCTTGGTGTCAATAAGGCTTGCAAGGTTCATGATATTGGTCAGTCATACTTAAAGTTTTAGAGTTTCGTGAGTTTCTTCTTCATAACATGAGGTATATTCCAAAAATCATGCGAAATTTATTATCCATAAGCATGTTTGATGATCTAGGCTATTACGCTAGAGTTGAACTTGGGGTGTTAAATATTTTGTAAATTAATGTGATCATAGATAAATGATCTAAAATATGTGGTCTATATATTTTAGAATGTTCAAATGTTGTTATTCATTCATCATCAACTAGTGAGAAATTTCATGACATGAACAAGCTATGGGATTTGAGGTCAAGGCATGATGATTGCATGAAGGTTGTTTCATAACACTTTAATGAATTTTTCAGAAGACAGAGGTTAAAAACGCATGTGACAGCTGAATTGTCATTGAGCTTTTAGAATAAGGCTGGTGCCAAAGCAACTTACTTGGTTGGCATAGAGTCTCGTAAGAGGAATAAGAGAAAAAACCAAAAGATTAACCTTTTAGTAACTATAGCGAAGAAAACTCAATTTGAGACGGAATTTCCTAATATAAATACTAGTAATAATGGGGGGAATGGTTACATAAACATTTAATTATCATTTGACTCGTGATAAAGTAAAGAGAGAGATTATAACATCTCAAAGGGACAATTATACTAGTCATATGTGTTATGCTTTGAATGTGGCTGAAAGATTACAAAACTAAAAAAGAATGACCTTCAGGGTAACATTCAAAAGCAGGTGAGTCAATGATGGTTGAACAACCATGCTTGTAGACTTGTTAGTTTACCTAGGTAAAAAAATGATTAGAAACAAGTGAATGCAACTGACGAGATTAAGGTTCAAGAGTGTCTTGAACTTGATCAAGATTGTTGAACAATATTTCAGCGTGGTAAAGAGCAACAAATGGTTGATGGTTAAATTGACATCACCGCAGTTTCAAATTAAGGTGGAGATTATTGAAATATACCTTAAAATCTTAAGTGATGAAGAGAAAGAAAACATGTTCGAGATTGCCAAAAAATAAGAAGTCAAAAAGCAACAAAAATGTCTAGTACAAACGATTCACAAATATCATATTTGATTGATTTATTTCGTGGATACCTTCATTGATATTAAAATACAAGATATATTTTTTTTTATTAATTTAGCTATACTATAAATTAATATTAAAAAAAATATTATAGAATATTAATAATATATTTTATTCAAATAATTAATGGAATTTCTTTTGAGATTTTTGTATGGATCTATTGAATTTTCACAATTATAAATATGTATCTCCTTTATTATTGTAGTTCGTCAATTTTTTAGAACTTAAGAGCTGAGATAGAAATAAGGATTTATGATTTTTAGAAAAATCTTTGAAGTTATCTAAAGAATTGAGAAATATTTCTAAACATTTTAGATTTGTGTGAATACTATATTAAGAGTTGAGAGATTGAAAAACACTTAGGTAAAAAATATAATTTGTTTTTAAAAATTTTAAAAACTATTCTTTTGTAACTCATTTGTGATCTCTTGTAACAACTTTAAGAGTATTGAAGAGATGTTGTCTCCATAAATTATTTTATCAAATTAGATAAACAAATCTTGTATTTCTTGTATCTTCTTCTGCAAATTAACTCACTATCTTATTGTATTGAAAATTAGTACTGTTGAAGACCGTTTATTTTGATTATCATTATTCTGTCTCACGTCAAATTCGTGTGATTAAACTCTAAATACTACTTTAAAAATGATTTTAATTATTCATACAATTTCACAAGAGATATAACATAACTAAAGGAGGATAGATATAATTTCATTTTAAAAAGTGCACGTCTAATTATAAATCTCTGACAGAATGGATCACAACCAAAATGAGACTCAAATCAACTAAAAATTTAAATTATCATATGAAATGATTTTTACTTGTAGTGTTAGAATTTGATTCCCACTAAAAATGCAATGGACTAGTAGCACTAAAGATTCGAATTCTTAGAAAATGGCTTTTATTCTTCTGTCTTATTTTTACACTTCCATGAATCTCGACTTATAAATCAGTAAACATTGTATATTGACTATCATTTTTTTCAAATGTAATATAAAATTTTATACCATTGAAAAAAATTGACATGTTATGAGAAGCCTCTCCAATCATATGTCAGTAATATTTGGTCCAAAGAAAATTTATACCATATTCCTTCCTTTTTCCAGATTTTGAAGTTTGAGGTTTATGCAAAAAGATTTTTAAAAAACCTACAAAACAGACAAAGTATGAAACCCTTGAAAGACCTGAAATCTGAATGATTGACTAATTAAGTTTAGAGCCATGCAAAGAGAATTGTGAGAATCCCATTTCATTTCTAGAAAGACTCATGGTTTGTGGACTATATTTCATCTCATAACAGTGAAGTGAAATCATGTCCATCTATTTCATTATCTTATCTTATCATATGTACGAATGTGTACTAATGAAAATGGATTCCCTTTGTTTGCCAAAACACAACAACAATCAAATCTTATCAAACTAAATAGAGTCGGCTACATGAATCAACTGACGTCATAACGTTCTATTCAGAACCATATTTCTCTCCAAATCGTTAATCTCTAGATCTTTTTTAATCACATATTATAATCAATAGATAAAATTGAAAAACTCACTTTAAATTTAGTTTTGAATGGATGAAAGTACCTTTACTGCATGAAATAATCAGCTGCATCAATTAGCACTTAACAATATTTGATGACCCTGCTTTAGGATGATTACATTACTAAACACACCGTTAAGACATAAAAATGATGGATTTGGCAAAAACCAATCTTGGGTGAATATAGTTCCCCTTGTGGGGATCAGCAGAATGAAACATGAATATTTACTTGAAAATAATGTTTCAAACCAACCAAACATAACATGTGAGACATTGAATTTATACCATTGAATGAACCAAAGTAAAATATAAGCCATTGGATATAATACACCAAAAATATGAAAGAATATCCTTCCCTGTGATAGCATGTGTTTTACAGTCTGTGATGGAGCCAGAGGCAGAGCCACCCAAACATAATCTTCAGAAAATCACTTTGTTGGGTCACCTCTTTCGGCTTTTTGGGTCCACATCGTGCGTCACTTCAAAATAAGTCAAATGTTATAAAAAGATATGCAGAGACAATAATTTCAATCTGAAATAGACCGTTTGGTGATGGCCTACTCCACTCCAGTTTGGTTGATGTTAAGATCTTAGTGCATCATATCATTTAGGCAGCTGAGTACAGGCTGTACTGCAAATTTTGCTTGCTGTGTACAATGAACTATAGGCAAATAAGTTTTTAAATGTTTACAATAATAACAATTATTGTAAATTATCTTTGTAATATGACATTGCTTATTTAATTTAATACAAAAATAGTGTACACAGACAATCGAAAGTATCAATAAGACAATAATCAGGCGATTATAATTGCTCAACAGCTTATCGTGTGCATGATTAGTATTGCAATCCAAAAATCATTTTACAAGTACGAGAACTCCTGAACCGGATTTCCCTTGTTGATATCTTCGCCAATGAATGCGGATTGTGAAAGTCTTCTTTCAATTATTTAGTGTTTTCTTGGTGCATGAAAAGATGTTTACCAGGCATGTATCACGTTGAATATCCGGTTCCTTCTGAGGTAACTGTCAGTAGTTCGTTCCAAGTGGCTAGTTTTTCCCTAGGCTTGTTCCTTAAACTTCCAAGCTTCCTTTCTTCAGAGTCTATCTTTTCCCAATCATTGAATGAGAAATTTCGTACATTTCTATCGTGCAAAAGACTGAGGAGACCGTCCCTACCTGGTTTTGACGCGGCCGTTGATGAAATCAAAGCTCCTTTCTCAAGGTCTTCTAATATGCTTGAAACCTATCATGTCAATTGTCAGCAGAAAATACAAAAGCAGTAATCACATTCAAGTAATCATATTCTATGTAACATGTCCCAAATTAAGCATTTTGAAGGATAAAATAGGCTTTCACAGTGAACTGTGTGTGACTTGGATGACATAGTTGAAATGAAAATTTGGTTATACAAAAAATTTATCAAATAGTGCCTGAGAAAAATGTGGTTCGTGAAATTTGCGCAATCATAAGTGTGATAGTAATACAAAATTGTAGCTTGACGACAAACAGTTTAATTCTTCTAAGTGTAATGAAGAGCACAGTAGGAAACAGACACAATCAATATCCCCAATATGCATGCTACTGAAATAGAACTCCAAAAGGAAAAAAGAATGTTCCTCACGAAGTGGGACTAAGTCAACATTGAGAAGAAATTATTTAGACTTATCTCATTACATAAGTACTTGTACAAATATTTGACTACACTTGTAAAAATAACTTGACATAGCCATATTTTATATTATTTTAGTAAACTTCTCAGAATAGCTTATACATAAGCATTAATTAACAATCCTAGAATTACTCGTTAAGTTACTATTTAAGTTCTTTACCTAACATGTTCTGAGTAATTGAATGTCAAGGTTAAGGGAGTTGGTTTGGTTAGTTAAATGTGAGATTGGGGAAGTATCTGACTGATGAAAAAGGCGTCATGTGTTCATACTGCTGTGGACTGAAGGAAAGACTTGGACCACTATAATCTATCAGTGATGGTTAGCCAATAGCATTACTGTTCTCATCTTATTATGGCGTTCTCCCTCTGCCTTATTGACCAGAAATTTGCATGCCACCTCTGCCTCGTGGGAATTTTTCAGGCATGGTATTGCAATTGGATAAGCTGAATAACACTTACGAATCATTGAGAGGACCGACTATGATTTGTGTGCTAAACTAGCAAAGAAAGGATCTTATGTAAATTCTTCTTGATGAACCCACCAAGGAAATATTATGGAGAATATGCCCCAGATTCGGGACAGGGAACACAAAATGAGAAAACTAGAGCTTGACCAGGAATTGGGAATCGAGAAATATGGGTTTGAGAGGCTGTTGAAGCAAAGCTTTGATACAATATTAGTAGTTGAGCTAGATCTGACTGGCACTAATGCAGCAGGTTCTTAATATAGACAAAGGAACAATGAAGAACTCCAGCTAAATAACACAAGAAAAAACATTATCTGTTTGATTCAAACCCTTAAAATTCAGGTTACGGTAAATGGGTAACAACCAAACTACTAAAAGCTAACTTTGAGCTCATTTACTCGGACACAACTTTAAGAATTCTGATGAAAACTGTAAGATTTGTAACTTTTGACAGTTTAACTGTTATAGGAATAATATGAATAGAATAGAAAGAGACACATACAGTTTCTTCAGCACAATATAGGTTTGTTGCAACAATCCCAGTTGGTCCTCTCTTCAGCCAACCACATACATACAAGCCTTCTTCAAGAACTGCAGTATCTAAAGTGTCACTCAACACTCGACCTTCATCATTTGGAACTATACCTGAAAGAAATACATCATATATATTATAACTAAGAACTACTGTCAGATGATACATCTTGATGCCCTAAAGTATCATGTTTCTTAATTATTGGCCAATGTCTGAAAATTACAAACGTAATATTTTTTATAATGCATGAGTTATCAGCAAAAGCAGAGAATACAAAGCAGGAAGATTAGAACCCTCCAATCTCTTAATCTACAATGAACAGAGGAAAATAAAAAATAAAAAATTGCACAATCCCAAAACAGCAACCGAATCCATTTATAACTCATACCAAAAGACATTCAAGAAAAAAAATCAGTGAATACACTAGTGCAAGTTGAATCTAAAATTATGACTTTAAGGATTGAAATTTGTGCCATGCACGTACAGTTTTATTGCCACTTAAAAACTTCTGAATCTCTGATCAACTGCTAAGTCTAATATGGTTACAATCAATCAAACAATGTAGTGTTCAAAATCCTGCCATCGACAAGACCACGTGTCCCAAAAATTAAACAAATCACATCCCAGTGAGAAAAAGGCTTTAGAAAGTACCATTTTCCCAAAATCAGCAGAAATTTCTAGAATCAAGCATATTTTGAAATTAACATTGAATAAAAAAGCATGGCTTTGTCACAAGATAATATGTAACATTAATTGACAATAATATGAACTAAAAGTGATTAAACTGGAGCACTCTTTGTTCCTTCACCTTTCTTATGATCAAAAGGTAGGCCATCTACCGGTACGGATTTGTAACCAATGCTCTTAAGAACCATCCTACAAAAAAGCCAGCAAGTCGCAACGTAATCAGTAAATATTCGGACCATTTTGTGATAACAGTGCAGGAATAAATATCGGTGGAGGCTGCAATCAGTCATTTGCAGAGAAATTTGATAATCTCTTTACTCTGTAGGATATATAATATATAATACACTATAACATATCAAGCTTTGAATATAATAATATCAGCAGAAAATACTTCATGCCAAATGATAACAATTTTTACAAATAAAAAACTGTGATTTAAGATTGTTTCTTGGGTATACCCGCATTTTATTTCTTCAAATTCTCCGGTACCAACGGCAATTTGTTTTCCAGGGCCAGCACCTATAAAATCAATTTGGGTAATCAAAAAAGAATATAATGGTAAAAAAGACTCATATCTAATGACACTTCAAACAATCCCAGTAGTGTATATGCATTGGGCTTATCTGTTACCACAATAAATTAAGCCAATTTTAAACTATTGATCGTATTCTATTATATTATATTGTATTATCCATGTTCTAAATTCTAATAGATTAATTTCTTATAAAAATGAAAATTACCTTTAAGAACTGTCTTCTCAAAACGCACACCGGAGACATGGCCAGTACTGTTTTTTGATTCTTGAAAGCTATCTGGCTTACGGAAGAACACAAAACAGAGCTGGCGCTGGTTCAAATCAGCATGTCTTGGTCTTGAGGTAGCTGCCTTGGATAACAACTCAAAAATTCTTCTGTGTATTCGGTTGCTCTTAAGCTCTTCCTTTGCCAAGTGACAACATCAATACATTGATAACATTAGTGAAAAGAAATCTAACTTATTTTTTTATAATTCTAAAAAAAACTTACAGAATAACATATTTAGATTCTAGATAGAAGATGCAAAACAGGAAAAATAGAACTGCAAAATAGCAAGTAGAAAATAGATGCTACTCAGAGAATCTTTATATTTTCATGTTTCCTGGGTGAAGATTGGAAAAATAATGATGAATTAAATAAAATTGGCTCATTTTATACCTCATCAGCTGGGGTTAGAAGTAGATCAGATTCCTGTATTGAAATATCAAGATTGCGAATACCTGTAAATAGATGTCGGAGCTTCAGTTAGTGTAATGTAAGTAGGAATGGTGTAAAACAGTAACTGTGACCAATACAGATAAGGATGATAAACCAATATAATAATATATCAAACGGCAAGCCAAAAACTGAAATCACGGAAATCTATGGAGAATTAGAAACCAACACAACAAGGTATACTAACTATGTAAACTGAGTAGTATCCTTTTACAAAGGAAACATCCATGTCTAACAAAGAAAGTCATTATGTGGTACATCATATAGCCAAAGTGCCTTTTCCAAACAGTTACATAGGACGACACCAAAAAGAATCAAACAAATATGAATAAGAAAACTAAATAGGTAAAATAGATTCGGTATAGGACTTTATGCAAAAATTACCGAGAACTTCACGTAGCTCTTTGGCAGTACAAGCTGCTTGAGCTGGACCACGTCTTCCAACCAAATAAACTACCCTGCAATATTGCTTATATTACTGATAAACAACATGCTGAATAATATCAATAAGAAATCTGGTTGTTTCAAATAATGCAATTGAAACCTGATAGTGCTTTCCTCTAAAGCAGCCAAAGCATGATTGGCAATATCAGTTGTTGCTAACTCTGCAGTAGGTCGTAAAAGAATACGTGCAACATCTAAAGCAACATTCCCCTGAAATTAAATAAAACCGTTTCTCTAGTAAACCTTAATCAAATTTAAAAATTAAATCAATATAAGTCATCTAATTGGTTAGGATTTGAGCTGTGGAATCAACACACCCACAATGGATCAACCCTAATATGTACACCATCATGGTAGGAGTTTAATAGCACCAAGCTGCTTTATATATTTTGAAAAGTCATCTCGCAAGTATGTACTTAACATTTGTTTACTACAAGTATTACTTAACATTCATTTACTGCAAGTATCTTTTCTTATGAACAAAACGTTATAGCATTTGCTCAGCTAAGAGTCGCTGTAAAATTCAGCCATTGTAAGAATACATGAGGTAGAGTTACCTGTCCAAGAATTACAGCTGTATCAGTGCTCTTCAGGTCTGGATCAAGATTTCGTCCATCTGGGTGCCCATTATACCACCAAACGAATTCTCTGGCTGATATTACCCCTTTTAAGTTCTGAGAAGAAAAAATCGTAAACAAGTCATTATAAAGAAAGCAACAAATCATCAGTTAATGCACAACTGAGACTGTCACATGACAAACAATAAAACGTCACTTATACTATGGGAAGTATCAATGAATTCAAATAATCCAGCATCATATCACTATAATTAAGGAAAAAAGAAAAATGAATAAATCAAGCATACTTCTCCTGGAATACCAAGATTTCTGTCGCTTTCAGCACCATATGCAAGGACAACCTGCTCGAATGCATAAAGGAGTCATTGAAAAAGATAGTACAGCTGATCAATATGCACATGGAACATTTTACCATTGGCATAACAAATTCAGAACCAAAGGCTCACCACATCATACAGCTTGCGTAATTCAGAAAGAGATATGCTGGATCCAAGGGTCACGTTTCCAAAAAATGAGCACCGTTCATGTTGTGCCACCCTTGAAAATTGGTTGACGACAATCTGTTGCAAGTTTTCTGGTAAACTAAGCTCCATAGAGTTACTCTCATCAAAGAAAAATATAGAAAACCCTATCCCAACCCCAAACAATAATAACAAATTAACAACCAAACATTTTTCCCACTAGGCAGCAAGTACATGGCTCAAATGACATTATAATGTTCTGCCAAGTACTAAATCCAAAGATAGATTGTTTAATACTGAATCACAATTGATAATTTGACATATAGTTTTCCTTGGTCTCCCCCTATTGCTAATTATAACTAATTTCTATATAATCAACCCTTTACCAGTGTTTGTTTCTACGAATCTTCACACATGTACAAAGTACCTAACACAGAGGCACTGCTTTTTCTCGGGAAAAAGAAACACGCGACTCTACCATCTTCTCTACAAAACAAACTACCCTAATTCCTACAATGATAACCCAAAATGACCATCTCAAACCCAACACCGAAATAGTAAAAGATTAAATTTTTTAATATTTAATCTCAAAACCCTCCCACTTCATCCTTTCTTTTTTTCAAAACCCTCCATTACCCTCCTCTCCCAAGGTTGTCAAAATCGGGATCTTGCATAAAATCGAGAGGGGATAGTAAGATCGTAAAACATAAGATTCTAACTAAAATCGTAAGATACTACCCAATTATTTTTGTAAGATCGCGAGGGGGTAGCGAGATCATAAAACATAAGATCATAGCAAAAAACGTAAGATATTACTGAAAAAAAGAAACATAATACTATAAATTAGAAGTTTTTTACATGATATTTTGGTTGGCAAGTGTATTAGCGGGAAAATTGCCTCCGTTGAACCGTAATTGTTGCATCTCGGCTTGTAATGGTGGTGACCGAAAACGGTCGATTATGGTCGGAACTGGCCAAGATCACACCATAATCAATGGTTTTACGATATTTTTCACAATTTAGTTACAACATCCGATTCTACTTAAGATTGTAATAGTTGGGGGTGAATGGGATCGCAAAATCGTAAGATTTTAAGATCTAGATTGTGAATTTGACAACCTGGTCCTCTCCTAAACTCCCAAACAAAACCTTAAAATAAAAAACATTACATGTTAATTATAAAGAATTCAGCACCACAAATATGGCATGCATTTGTGATCATTCTTCAAACAAGAGTTTATGAAAATAAAGTCAAATTATTTTCACATAACCTATAAGTTGTTTTCATAATCTATAAACATGTTTTCCATAAACTCTCCCAAACATCTCACAAACTCAAATAAACCAATTTAAACCGGAAACTAATAAGAACTACAACAATTGTAACAAAAGTAGACCTTAGTTTCAGGGTGATCAGGCGCAACACCGGACCGAACCAACCCAAAAGGCGTAGGCAACCTATCAATGATATCAACTTGAGCTTGTTGATGCGCCTTCAACAACTAAAACAAATGCAATCCAATTACGAATTTCGTTCCCATTTTCAAATTTCAAATTTCAAAATTCAAAATTAAAAAACCTAAAAAGTTTACAGAGCTAACAAACCTTCTCGGCAGTGTAGCAACCGGCAGGGCCACTTCCAACCACACACACTCGCAAAGGCGCCGAGTGAAGAATGTTGGAGAAGCTTCTACAAAGCCACCTTCGTGAATGGAAAATTCTCGTTCTCAGCATTTTATCAGAACCCAACCTTCATAAATCCTCACACTATTCAAATGGTTGTAACAGAGAGAAAATAAAAAGAACAATCAAGACTGCAATAAAAAAAATAGGAACCGGTAACAGTGTCGGCGGAGCAAAGCTGAGGCGGAAAATGGGTCGTCGGCGGTAATGGTACGGCGGAGAGGTTAACAGGATTCAACTTCTTTTCTTTATTTTTTTAATTAAAAATGGGTAATGTTATTCATAACGGGGTGAAAATAGGGGTAATAAAAGAAATCTTTTAAATCTATCAGCATACTCATTTAAATAATATGAATAATTTTATTATTATATACTATTTATATTTTAAATTAAAATATTTAAATGTTTAAAAGAATTTATGAAAATACGTTAAAAAAAATTTATAAATAATATTATAAATTATTTTTATAAATTCTCTTAAATAAATAGTATTATAAAATATATTAATATATATATTTGAATAAATCAATGTAAATAAGAATTTAGTCTAATTAATTTTTAAAGTGTTAATCTATTTTAATATTAGTTGAAATGTTTATTTCAAAATGCTTAAATAAAATAGAATTTTATGTAGCCTAATAGGTCAATCAGACTTTTGAAAAAACTAAATTCAAATTTAAAAATAAGTCTTTGATAGACCACAGACTAAATTTAGACTTTGAAATTTTTAACAAACTAGACTCAGACTTGACAAAATCTAATTCGGCATAGTCTATTGCCACCCCTAACCTCATATTAAAAATTAAATGTCAAAACTTTGCTTTAAAAATTGTAAATTAATCTTATTAAAAATTAAAAAATTCTACATTCATTTTATTAAAATTTTATAGTTGACTTTTATTGTTTTTCCAACATAATTTTTTCTTTTGTTAGGGTATGTGATACGGTGGGAGAACTGATTTGGGTGTTTTGTGTTTGATCGCAAATATTGCGGTTAGCAAGAGTCGTTACCGACTTTTCTTTTATCCAAAAGGAAAGGTGAAAAAGCACTGGAAAGACCTTTGAGATTATTTCTTGAGTTCAGGGGTAGATTATGAAAAGGGAATGTATTAGCACCATTTTCATCCATCGTTTTCCATGGGCTCTTAGTTACTTGCTAGATCACTTGCTTTTATTTGAAACAATGCTTTGTGTGGTTTTTTGAAAGTATTTTGTAAAGAGACCATTGTTTAGGCAAACTTTGTAATGATTCTCGTTCGTAAGAATGTATACAAAGTGTTTGATCTTTTGAAAATTTTTCAAGTTTGTAAGATGTTTGAAAGTGTAGGTGTTTGTTTTGAAAATAGCAAGGATCTTTTGAAATTGAGCAAGTAATTAGGAGCATTCTACCTACTCAAAAGTCTTTCATGTTCATTTTCTTTTTCCTTTGACATTGTTATCGTACCATTGATTTGGCCAGTAACCCTATCTTTGGATGTAAATGGAGCGGGCGTGGGTCATCGTATAACCATGATTAGCAATGTTGCAAAGTATCTTAGCATTCTTTTTTAGGGACTAAGATCATTTGAAAGGCAACTTAGATAGCGTCATCGAGGGACTATGATCTTATACTTTGCTTGTTTTTGCTAAGATATCCCGCATGCATAATATGGCCATTTTGTAAAGGCAACCAAGTGAATTTACCCTAGGGGTGCTTGTGTGCAAGTGTATTGTTTTCATGCTTGATTTTGTCTTGAATTTGGATTTTCTAAGTATTGGTTTTAGTCTTTCCATACAAACTCTAATTACTAGCATGTTATATATAAAGCGATAAATTGAGGAATTTAAAGTTACTGCATTATTACAATACTTGCGGGAGGGGGTATACAAATTGTAAATGGGGATTGCAAAAAAATAAACCTAATTAACCTATTACAACCATATTGAATTGGTACAAGAATTGAATAAATAAATGTACAAAAATAGATAAATATGCAAGAATGTAAATGCAAAGAAAATAGATATTTGTTTGATTTTTCGTGAGAAAAGGGGTTTTGATTTTAACCTAATTAGCTAGAAAAAATAATTAATTAAAAACAAAACCTAAATTTACTAAGAAAAGATTTTAAATAAAACCCTAAATCTATTAATTGATTAAAAAAGAAATTAAGTTTATAAGAAAAGTATTTTTTTGGTATTTTTGTCTTGAAAATAATTATAGTGTTATAAAATATTATTGGGATTTTTTATATTAAAATAATATATTTTAATTGGTGTAAAAGAAAATAACTAAAACATATTTTTAATTAAATTTACAAAGATAATTAGTAAAATAAATAAAGTATGATTAATAAAATAATTTTTTGTGTGAGAAAAATAAATAAACTATGTCATAATACAAATCTACTATTTTTATATTTTTTATGATTTTTTTAATATTAGAAAAATATTTAAGAAAATAAATAAATAAAAAATAAGAAAAAGAAAATAAAACTGGGTCATGGGTGCGAATAGCCTGCAGGGGGGTTGGCAAGCAAAAACAAAAAAACAACAAGGCCCAAGGAGGCCCAGCGCCTGCAAAAAAAGGTCAGAATGCAAAACAATGTAAAAAAAATCAAAAGGATGCCACTGGAGCTCGAACCTAGGTCCCAAAGGTTACAGGCGCGCGCTTCTACCACTGGGGTGGCTATACATCTGTTAACATAAGCAAAACAATAAATATATGATACAAAGCGTGCCCTGATTTACACTTCATCTTCAACCTCCAACCAGACCAACTATAACTTGTCCATTTCTCAACCATTTACAACAAAGTAAACATGAAACTTGTTGTGATCGGTGGATCTGGAACTGACTGTTTAACGCTGGTTCGCGAAATGTCGCGGAAGCAAGAGTCGCCACCGTCTTTTATTTTCTCCAAATGGAAAGGACAAAAGCACAGAAAAATTCCTTATAGAGATTGCTCTCGGTTCGGGAGGTAGGTTATAGAAAGGGAAGATGTTAGCACCCTTTCTATCCATGGTTATCCATGGGCTCTTAGATACTTGCTCATTTGTGTTTTCAAAAATGGTTTCTTTGCTTTTCAACTGTGGGTTTTAAAAAGTTTCTTTGAAAATTCCAGTTCGACTCTTGTATCGGTCCTCAAGAGTGTTTGAAAAATTGCTTTCGAAAGCTTTTTGAAAAGGTGTCGGTGTGAAAAGTATTTTTGAATTTGTTTTGAAATTAGAGCAAGTATCTAGAGTCGTCTACCTACCCTAAGGAATTCGTCTGTGTAGATGTCCTTAAAGTAGCGCCGTCCCACCATTGAGAGGTAGGTAGCACCACCGTTGGAGGTGTTCGGGTCAATTCGAGGTTCGGGACATGGTGATCACCAGAGCAATGGGAAGACACCTTAGAAGCTACCCTCATGCCAGGTTCCCGGATCATGAGGACTTACTAAGACATCCTCTACTCGACGATCACCTTTCGAGGCAAGGCAACAGTGAGGCGTACCCTAGGGGTGGTGTGTGATTTGTGTGTCAGATTTATTTATTTTTGTCTTGTCAGGTTATGGGTGATCTATGCGTTTGTTTTTATTTTTTTGTCATTCATTCTTGCATGCATTTATTTAACAGTTAAAAAAGATGCGGAAATTGAAAGTTCTAAACTATTACAAAGGCGCGGGTCCACATCGCCAAAATTAAAATCCAGGACCCGATTTGACGGAAAGTAAATAAAGAAATAAAATAAAGTGCGAGAAATTAAGTTTACAAGGCTTTGGGAGAGTTACATAAATATTTAAAAGAAGGAAATAAATAAAAATGCGCGAATAGGAATTAAAATTGGAAACGAGGGCGTTGGACCCTTTTTAATGAAATTAAATTAAATGATTAAACTAATGGAATTAAAGAGAAAAAAGAAATTATTTTTTTTTGAGTTTTTGGTATTTATGTTTTTTTATGTATTTTTATGAGAAAGATTAAATGAAATTAAAATATTAACCCTAATTCTAATTTTTTTTATTTATTAAGAAAAACATGTTAAAATTAAACCTAAAATTAATCTAATTATTTACATGCAATTTTGATTTATAAAAATAAATAATTAATTATTAGTGAAATTTATTTACAAAAAATATTAATTAAATAAATATATTTTGATTTTTATGACTTTTCTGTTTTTTACTATTTTTTATATTTTATGACAATAAGTTAAATTAAAGGAATTAATTAAAAAAAAAAATAATTGAAATAAATAAAATAAGGAAAAGAAAGAAAATACAATACCTTGGGGAGTTTCTGTCCCCTTTTTGGAGGTGAATTGGAGTGGTTTGGTCATTTGTGTTCTGGCCTCATCATGCATAAGTTGTTCTACTTTGGCCATTTGGCTT
Source organism: Vicia faba (assembly GCA_948472305.1). Lineage (NCBI taxonomy): Eukaryota > Viridiplantae > Streptophyta > Magnoliopsida > Fabales > Fabaceae > Vicia > Vicia faba. Next base: position 1,432,403,837 of record OX451741.1, on the reverse strand, counting down.
TTGGCTTTTGGCCATTTGCGTTTTGGCCTCAACGTTTCTTAATCTTCTCAGGATGTCTGTCTCGCCATGTATTGGTGTCATGTGTAAAATGTTCTGTTTTAGCCATTTGGCTTTTGGCTTTTGGCCATTTGTGTCTTGGCCTCAACGTTCCTTGATGAACCTGCATGGGATCCTGTCTAAATCTGCAACCTCATGAACACATTAAATAAAATCATAAAAATTCAAATAAAACCAACATATGAAGAAATTTAGTGTTTAGGCACAATATAGCATGTATGAATGATTATACCCTTTTGATCATGGAGATCAAATCAATCTTACCCTTACTGAAAAACTAGTGACCTGAATGTTTTTATGTCTTACTGGAAAATTAGGATCATGGAGATCAAGCCAGCCTTACCCTTACTGAAGAAGTAGTGAGGTGTTGGTTTGTAACTGTGATGACTTGTTTGTAGTAAGAGAGGGATTTGTAATAAGGATTCAAGGTTTTAGGGTTCTTGAAAGAGTTTGATATTCTAACAGTGTTGTGGCAAGGTTTTTTCTCTCTTTTTCTCCTCCCCGGTTTGTGTGAAAAGAAGGTGATTATATAATGGAAATTAGGGTAAAGCAAATGGGCTTTGAATGTGCAATTGGGCCTCCAATATTCACTTGAATTCGTCACTTTCCAGGCTAAATTGCAGGGACTTAAGTGCATTTTTTGAAGTTGAAATGTGAAAACAAAATGTAGCTGACATCGATAACTAACTCCTGTCCGAAAATCGGCTCAATCGGATAAACAGTGAATTAGTTATGAATTTTTGAAGTTTCAGCTCAGACAAACTTATTTTGGGCTCCAGTGTCGACTCTGACACGTTCTTCAATAAAAAACTGGTATTGATCGGTGCATAATTTGGTCTCGACTTTTGAAGCAAAGTTGTATATCTATGAGTCAGTGACCTTGTGTAAAAATATGAGTCCAATCCGATAAAAATTGACCGAGTTATGAATTTTCGAAGTTTCGGCCCAGATGAAATAATATTCAGCATTCAGGATTTTCAGCGTATCACGCACTCTGAGCAAAAAACGAAGGCCTTTTGAATACCGTTTGAACTCAATACCTTCTGTGAAAATGTAGTCAACTCAATTTGTGAAATTTTGGCGCTGGAACCAGATCGATACGATGAAAATCGACCAAGTTATGATTTTCTGAACATGACGTAAATAAACTTCTGTCACAAATTTTTTGTATGAAAATACTTGATAAATCCACATTTTTGAAGACCTTATGATCGAAATTGACTTCCAGCCGTAAGAGATGAAAACGTAGATAATGTCAAGAAGGAATTTTGGCCACCGGAACGGGTTCAAAACGAGCCACGATCTTCAAGTTATGAATTTTTTAGCGCGTAAAAACTGCACTTTCAGCACACTTTTTCACCATATTTCTTCGAGAAAACTCACACATTCAGATACCTTCTTTAAAGAATTGACTCTTGAGCCGAACCTGAATTTAAGAATATGTTATCAGAGATATCTTGGCGAAAGAACACCTGAATATAACGCGCCGGGTTGGACTTGTGAATTTTCTTGAAATGTTTTGAGAAATATGGGAGGGCAAATTTTGGGGTACAACAGTTGCCCCTGTTCAATCTTCTTAGACCTGAGGATGCAGATTGGCTGACGTGCCTTTCGTAATCCGAAGGTGGAAGATGATTGAACACTAGAGTGCCCATAAATTTGCACTCACATAGTAGTGTGACGGGGGAATGGGCATATAGATGCCATTTAGAGATTGATGGATAGGATGATGGGCTTATAGATGTCATGCTAAGAGATGATGGGTAGGTGGATGGGCTTATAGATGCCATCTGGGTGTCGATCGCGTAAGAGATTCCTTAGCGAAAACTTGCGTACCTGAAAAATAAAAATGATTACCTGACCTGTTACAGGAGCCGGTCTTCAAATTCTTTGTATAGATGTGTCCTGACTGGTTACAGGAGCTGAATCTGGAGCTTCAAACGGCGATGAATGAACCAGGGATGGTTACTATCTCAACAGGAACGGTGAGAGAACCTTGGACGATTACTACCTCAATAGGAACACTAAGAGAATCTTGGATAACTTCAACCTCAACAGCAATCGTTGAGAGAATCCTGGGATGATTACTACCTCCGCAGTATCGGGGAGAGAACCATAGGCAACTACAACCTCAATAGCAATCATTGAGAGAATCTTGGATAACTTCACTTCAACAGCAATCATTGAGCGAAATCTTGGGATTACCACCTCCGCAGTATCGGGGAGAGAACCATAGGCGACTACAACCTCAATAGCAATCATTGAGAGAATCTTGGATAACTTCACTTCAACAGCAATTATTGAGCGAAATCTGGGATTACCACCTCCGCAGTATCGGGGAGAGAACCATAGGCGACTATAACCTCAACAGCAATCATTGAGAGAATCTTGGATAACTTCATTTCAACAGCAATCATTGAGCGAAATCTGGGATTACCACCTCCGCAGTATCGGGGAGAGAACCATAGGCGACTACAACCTCAATAGCAATCATTGAGAGAATCTTGGATAACTTCACTTCAACAGCAATCATTGAGCGAAATCTGGGATTACCACCTCCGCAGTATCGGGGAGAGAACCATAGGCGACTACAACCTCAATAGCAATCATTGAGAGAATCTTGGATAATTTCAACCTCAACAGCAATCATTGAGCGAAATCTGGGATTACCACCTCCGCAGGATCGGGGAGAGAACCATAGGCGACTACAACTTCAACAGCAAACATTGAGAGAATCTTGGATATCTTCTACTAAGTCTTTATTGGGGAAATCTGTTTGGGGTCTATTTAGCTGGACTAGAGAAGGCCTTTGACTGGATAAGAAACAGAAAATCTTAGGGTCGATTAACTGAACCGGTCTAGGTCTTGAAATGTCTTCAACTGGGTCTTTATCAGAAAAATCTGTTTAGGGTCGATTTAACTGGACCAGAGAACGCCTTTGACTGGATAAGAAATCTTTGGAGTCGATTTAACTGAACCGGTCTAGGTCTTGAGTGTCTTCAACTGGGTCTTTATCAGAAAAATCTATTTGGGGTCGATTTAACTGGACCAGAGAAGGCCTTTGACTGGATAAGAAATCTTTGGAGTCGATTTAACTAAACCAGACAAGGTCTTGGAGTCTTCAACTGAGTCTTCAAAAGAAAAACCTTTAGGAGTCGGTTTAACTAGACCAGAGAACGCCTTTGACTGGATAATAACCAGGAAAATCTTTGGAGTCGATTTAACTGAACCAGACAAGGTCTTTGGAGTCTTCAACTGAGTCTTCAAAAGAAAAACCTTTAAGAGTCGGTTTAACTAGACCAGAGAACGCCTTTGACTGGATAATAACCAGGAAAATCTTTGGAGTCGATTTAACTGAACCAGACAAGGTCTTTGGAGTCTTCAACTGAGTCTTCAAAAGAAAAACCTTTAGGAGTCGGTTTAACTAGACCAGAGAACGCCTTTGGCTGGATAATAACCAGGAAAATATTTGGGAGTCGATTTAACTGAACCAGACAAGGTCTTTGGAGTCTTCAACTGAGTCTTCAAAAGAAAAACCTTTAGGAGTCGGTTTAACTAGACCAGAGAACGCCTTTGACTGGATAATAACCAGGAAAATCTTTGGAGTCGATTTAACTGAACCAGACAAGGTCTTTGGAGTCTTCAACTGAGTCTTCAAAAGAAAAACCTTTAGGAGTCGGTTTAAATAGACCAGAGAACGCCTTTGACTGGATAATAACCAGGAAAATCTTTGGAGTCGATTTAACTGAACCAGACAAGGTCTTTGGAGTCTTCAACTGAGTCTTCAAAAGAAAAACCTTTAGGAGTCGGTTTAACTAGACCAGAGAACGTCTTTGACTGGATAATAACCAGGAAAATCTTTGGAGTCGATTTAACTGAACCAGACAAGGTCTTTGGAGTCTTCAACTGAGTCTTCAAAAGAAAAACCTTTAGGAGTCGGTTTAACTAGACCAGAGAACGCCTTTGACTGGATAATAACCAGGAAAATCTTTGGAGTCGATTTAACTGAACCAGACAAGGTCTTTGGAGTCTTCAACTGAGTCTTCAAAAGAAAAACCTTTAGGAGTCGGTTTAACTAGACCAGAGAACGCCTTTGACTGGATAATAACCAGGAAAATCTTTGGAGTCGATTTAACTGAACCAGACAAGGTCTTTGGAGTCTTCAAAAGAAAAACCTTTAGGAGTCGGTTTAACTAGCCCAGAGAACGCCTTTGACTGGATAATAACCAGGAAAATCTTTGGGAGTCGATTTAACTGAACCAGACAAGGTCTTTGGAGTCTTCAACTGAGTCTTCAAAAGAAAAACCTTTAGGAGTCGGTTTAACTAGACCAGAGAACGCCTTTGACTGGATAATAACCAGGAAAATCTTTGGGAGTCGATTTAACTGAACCAGACAAGGTCTTTGGAGTCTTCAACTGAGTCTTCAAAAGAAAAACCTTTAGGAGTCGGTTTAACTAGACCAGAGAACGCCTTTGACTAGATAATAACCAGGAAAATCTTTGGAGTCGATTTAACTGAACCAGACAAGGTCTTTGGAGTCTTCAACTGAGTCTTCAAAAGAAAAACCTTTAGGAGTCGGTTTAACTAGACCAGAGAACGCCTTTGACTGGATAATAACCAGGAAAATCTTTGGAGTCGATTTAACTGAACCAGACAAGGTCTTTGGAGTCTTCAACTGAGTCTTCAAAAGAAAAACCTTTAGGAGTCGGTTTAACTAGACCAGAGAACGCCTTTGACTGGATAATAACCAGGAAAATCTTTGGAGTCGATTTAACTGAACCAGACAAGGTCTTTGGAGTCTTCAACTGAGTCTTCAAAAGAAAAACCTTTAGGAGTCGGTTTAACTAGACCAGAGAACGCATTTGACTGGATAATAACCAGGAAAATCTTTGGAGTCGATTTAACTGAAACAGACAAGGTCTTTGGAGTCTTCAACTGAGTCTTCAAAAGAAAAACCTTTAGGAGTCGGTTTAACTAGACCAGAGAATGCCTTTGACTGGATAATAACCAGGAAAATCTTTGGAGTCGATTTAACTGAACCAGACAAGGTCTTGGATGTAGCTGAGAACTTAACTGAATCTTTCCTGAAAGGTAAAGGTCAGTCATATGCAATGCATGACATGGATCAAGCAGTGATGTTCTCAACATAAATGAGATTGTAAGATATGATGCGTATATGCATGCTATAATGTATGGGAATGCGATGTTTATGAATGTATCTTTTAGTCTAGGAAAATAAATCCTTGACGGGTGCCGGGAAGTCATATCCTGGGCTGATGTTGGCAAGTAGATCTTTGCTTCCGCTGGGGATGATAGTTGCAAGAATACCAGTAGGAGGAGATAACTCTGTTGGGGAATATACTTGGCGAATGGAATATTCTGCGGGGAGAAAAGTACTCTAACGATCTTGCTGGGAAACAAAACTCTGTGGGGAGCGAGGTACTTTGTTGAATTGTTGATAATAACTTGCTGGGGATACCCTTGAAGTGTTGATAGACTTCACTAGGGAATAAGAAGAACTGTGTCGACGATGCTCTTTCCGGGGCTTTTGGCTGAGGATAACCCAGTTATATCCTGGTAAGGAAATAACTCTTTGAATAAAGTCGGAAGACGCGTTCGTGCTCTGCGAGGATAAGCTTCCAGAATCTATTGGGGATAAGCTTACTGCTTGGGGAGATGGATTCCAACTTTCTTGGGGAAACTGGATTGGACTCTCCTGGGGAAGTATTGAACTGTATTAGTTATGTTCTTCAACGGAACCTACCTTGATACCCTGGAGGACAGAACAATCAGATTGCTTAGACCACCCATTATTGCCCCTGTTTCTATGGGGGAGGCACCTGTGGGATGCTGATAATTGTTGAGGGTCAAACCTTCTTCAGGTAGGCAGGTGACAAGATGACAGGACATAGTCGTACGCTTTGATCCCTAACTTTTGCCTGGACTGCCCTTCCGGGTTTTCAGTCCACCGGGATACCCATTTTTGCCCAAGCCGCCTTTTCAGGTTTTCGACTTGCCGGGTGTACAGATTTTTTCTTTTCATCCCTTATTTTTGCCCGAACCCTTTTAGTTCGCCAGGAAGCCCTTATTTTTGCCTAGGTGTGTCAACCTAGCGGGTCTTTGATTGTGCGTAGTATTTTTTTTCCGACTATGTCCACGCTCTCAGAATGTAGGGAGTTGCCCCTGTTAGCAGTGTTTTGTCATGCCACCAGAAGGTATTTGATCAGGCAAGATTCGTTGTTGGAATGCCCCAAGTGACTCAGGCGGAGATCTGCCCCAAGCTGATAGGCTTTTTTGAGAGATTCTCCGAATCTTGACTTAACTGCCCCAGATGATGGACAATAGTCATGCCATGCCCCTTGATTGGAGATACTCTTGTTCATTAGACTTTCATTGTGCGAATTTCCCTGCTGTTCAAACAAAAAGTCATATGCAAACAAAGTTATGTTAAAAATGCAAAGCCTATGTCTGTCTTGAAGATTTTGAAAATGCATTCTTTTCATAAAACAAGTGAATGTTTGTAAAACGTGATGTCAACTTCGTATTTTATCGCAAGCTTTAAGGAGTCAGGATACCTTTCGTACAGTATGCTTTCGAACTAACTCGTGCTTCAGCTAGGACTTTTAAGGGTTATAACGTGGCTTGGTTCACGGTTTAAGAAACAAAGGATAAAGGCTCAAATTTTATTTGTACCCACCCGCTCTTCGTGATGTTCTCCAAACCTAAACTCAGTTCATCATACGTTAGACCTTGTTTGAGTCTTTGCTCTGATTTTCCAGTGATGGTCGGATACTGAACGTTTATGTTGGATAGACAGTCATTCCCTTTTTGTTGAGGGTTTGTATGACCTCTTTCTTTTTTATTTTTGTTATCCCTGTTTTTTTCCTGAGCTGTTTCCTTTTTTGGAATTACAGTCAGCGGGATGCCCCAGTTTCGTAAGTCCCCTTTATAGGTTTTGACTTTTTGGGCTTTTCATTTATGAACTTTTTTGATAATGACTGCCTGTCTTTACGATTGTTCGGAACCATCACTGTCTTTTTTCGTAAGGACCTCCTTTGGTGCCATTCGTTCTGCACTTGGATCAACTGAGAGACTACCCTGCCCCAGGTTATGATTAAGGGTTTTAATTTTTAAAAGAAAAACTCCTACTTCTTTGGCTCGGATGGGTTGACGAGGGATTATCATCCTTATAACTCCAGTGTTTAGGGATTTGAAACAATGCCTGTACCTCATCAGCGTGGTCTGTTCAAAAGCATACTGTAAAGATTGTGGTATCGTTTTCGTCATCCTCCCTCAAGAGGCTTAGAATTATTAATTGAGAGTTGATCATCAGAAAAAATATGAAAATAATTTGCATATAGTGAATACGAATATATTGCTTCAAAACAGACATATGCGATGCATTAATGAAATAACAACGTTCTAACATGAGTAAATGTTTGAACAAAAGAAAATTACAACTTGAACATTCGAATGAACAAAAGTCTTTTCATCTCAGGGCTTGTCACTTCAAATGGTGAGCCTTGGAGGGATGGTAGAAAAATTCTGCCTGACCATCTAGTGTGGACTCTAATGCCCCTTCATCAATCAGGTCCTGGATCTTGTTCTTTAGAGCCCAACACTCATTTGTATCATGTCCTGGACAGGCAGAGTGGTAGGCACACCTTTTATTGGGATCATAAGTAGGATGTGCTGTGTTGGGATTCTGGGGATGAGCCCTTAATGTGATCAAATTCAATCTCAACAGGCGTTGTAAAGCTTGAAACAGCGACATGTTGAGCGGGGTGAATTGCCTCCTGGACTTGTCTGGCTGAAGTCGGTGAGGTTGATGCTGAACTTGTGACACTGGAGCCTTTTGAGAAGCTCTCCCCTTATCTCCTTGTCTCAAAGGCGGTTGAACGATGACTGGCTTTTTACCCTTAGACGTTTGCCCCAGTTGGTTATTCTGAAGCAATTGGTTGATGAGAACTCCGAGCTCTTCTTGTCTTTGAGCTAACCCTTGAATGGCAGTCCCCTGCCCCAACATCTGGGCTTTCAATGCATCTACTTCAGCTGGCAGATGTTTCAGCCGTTCATCCTCAGCGCTGTTCCTAACCAAAGTCTCCATGAGAAGTGTCCTTAGCTCCTCCTGCCCCTTGGATAGATTCAGGAGGATTTCCCCGAACCGAATCTCTTGAGCAAGAAGGTCTTGGTTATCTTGTTGGGAAGCCATTGCCTGAAATAACAGCGGAGATGGTAAGTGACCTGTCCAAAGGGTACCTGTTATGCAATGATATGTATGATATGCATGCGATGTTTTCAAGGACCTCGCAGGGTAAACAAGAAAATTGGTTAGAATTTGGGTCCGGTAGCTTGATTGAAGGAACTGCATATTATTGAGAGTCCTTCTTCCAAGGGTCAAAGGCTCACCATATCAAGTGGGTCATAGCCCCTGACAACCTTGGCTAGAGGAAACTAAATCCTCTTTGCCCCTTGCTGGGATAGTTGATTCACCATGACCTGCATCACAAGCCCTTGAGATCCTTGAAATGGGTTAGGATGTATGCAATGGTATGATGTTATGGTATGCATGGGGTAATGTGAGTAGCCCTGTTATGAGTCCCAATTAAGGACTGCAAACCAAAACCTGCAAGAAACTTAGTAAACCCTGTCATGAGTCCCAATTAAGGACTATAAACGAAACCTGCGAGAAACTCGGTAGACCTTGTTATGAGTCCTAATTAAGGACTACAAACAAAACCTGCAAGGAACTCAAGTGTCAGATAACAAGCATGCAAATAATCAAGTACAAAGGCACACAAGTCACACAAGAGAAACCCTTAGAGTTTAGGCCAGCATTGGGTATTACCCTCTTGAAGTTGGTGGGCTCAACCTGTCCTATCAGAAGTAACCGGGTTCTAAGGGTCCCAATATCACTGGATTGCTTTCATTGTTCATCGTTTCGATTTAGCCACTGAACTGGCGACCGAAATATTCCAGGAAAGCAACCCTCAATTGAGTGTAGTATCGAGTATCAACCAACCTCGGACTGCACCAAAGTCAGTTATCTCACTACCCTAAAGAGGCCAAGATAGTTCAATTAAGGTTCCTAAGGTCTGTTGATGCTTCACGACACCACGCGGAGGCCTCGTACTCTCCTTGACTGAACTCAAGGGTTACCGGTACACACCAAAGTGCCACATCAACGTAGCAGACTGTTTCAACCATGTCAGTATACCCTGCACAGTTCCCTCACAGCCTTGTTGCTACTTTCTAAGAAGGTATCCCCCAGATCCGGGTTAGGATCTATAGAACTCCCAAGACAGTCCCACAATTTAAAGCAAGCAAAGAAAGCAATTGAAAACACAGTTATGAACTATCCCTAAGGTACACCTCACTTTAAGTTTGTGTCCCCAGCAGAGTCGCCAGTTCTGTGATCGGTGGATCTGGAACTGACTGTTTAACGCTGGTTCGCGAAATATCATGGAAGCAAGAGTCGCCACCGTCTTTTATTTTCTCCAAATGGAAAGGACAAAAGCACAGAAAAATTCCTTATAGAGATTGCTCTCGGTTCGGGAGGTAGGTTATAGAAAGGGAAGGTGTTAGCACCCTTTCTATCCATGGTTATCCATGGGCTCTTAGATACTTGTTCATTTGTGTTTTCAAAAATGGTTTGTTTGCTTTTCAACTGTGGGTTTTAAAAAGTTTCTTTGAAAATTCCAGTTCGACTCTTGTATCGGTCCTCAAGAGTGTTTGAAAAATTGCTTTCGAAAGCTTTTTGAAAAGGTGTCGGTGTGAAAAGTATTTTTGAATTTGTTTTGAAATTAGAGAAAGTATCTAGAGTCGTCTACCTACCCTAAGGAATTCGTCTGTGTAGATGTCCTTAAAGTAGCGCCGTCCCACCATTGAGAGGTAGGTAGCACCACCGTTGGAGGTGTTCGGGTCAATTCGAGGTTCGGGATATGGTGATCACCAGAGCAATGGGAAGACACCTTAGAAGCTACCCTCATGCCAGGTTCCCGGATCATGAGGACTTACTAAGACATCCTCTACTCGACGATCACCTTTCGAGGCAAGGCAACAGTGAGGCGTACCCTAGGGGTGGTGTGTGATTTGTGTGTCAGATTCATTTATTTTTGTCTTGTCAGGTTATGGGTGATCTATGCGTTTGTTTTTATTTTTTTGTCATTCATTCTTGCATGCATTTATTTAACAGTTAAAAAAGATGCGGAAATTGAAAGTTCTAAACTATTACAAAGGCGCGGGTCCACATCGCCAAAATTAAAATCCAGGACCCGATTTGACGGAAAGTAAATAAAGAAATAAAATAAAGTGCGAGAAATTAAGTTTACAAGGCTTTGGGAGAGTTACATAAATATTTAAAAGAAGGAAATAAATAAAAATGCGCGAATAAGAATTAAAATTGGAAACGAGGGCGTTGGACCCTTTTTAATGAAATTAAATTAAATGATTAAACTAATGGAATTTAAGAGAAAAAAGAAATTATTTTTTTTTTGAGTTTTTGGTATTTATGTTTTTTATGTATTTTTATGAGAAAGATTAAATGAAATTAAAATATTAACCCTAATTCTAATTTTTTTTATTTATTAAGAAAAACATGTTAAAATTAAACCTAAAATTAATCTAATTATTTACATGCAATTTTGATTTATAAAAATAAATAATTAATTATTAGTGAAATTTATTTACAAAAAATATTAATTAAATAAATATATTTTGATTTTTATGACTTTTCTGTTTTTTACTATTTTTTATATTTTATGACAATAAGTTAAATTAAAGGAATTAATTAAAAAAAGAAATAATTGAAATAAATAAAATAAGGAAAAGAAAGAAAATACAATACCTTGGGGGGTTTCTGTCCCCTTTTTGGAGGTGAATTGGAGTAGTTTGGCCATTTGTGTTCTGGCCTCATCATGCATAAGTTGTTCTACTTTGGCCATTTGGCTTTTGGCTTTTGGCCATTTGCATTTTGGCCTCAACGTTTCTTAATCTTCTCAGGATGTCTGTCTCGCCATGTATTGGTGTCATGTGTAAAATGTTCTGTTTTAGCCATTTGGCTTTTGGCTTTTGGCCATTTGTGTCTTGATGAACCTGCATGGGATCCTGTCTAAATCTGCAACCTCATGAACACATTAAATAAAATCATAAAAATTCAAATAAAACCAACATGTGAAGAAATTTAGTGTTTAGGCATAATATGGCATGTATGAATGATTATACCCTTTTGATCATGGAGATCAAATCAATCTTACCCTTACTGAAAAACTAGTGACCTGAATGCTTTTATGTCTTACTGGAAAATTAGGATCATGGAGATCAAGCCAGCCTTACCCTTACTGAAGAAGTAGTGAGGTGTTGGTTTGTAACTGTGATGGCTTGTTTGTAGTGAGAGAGGGATTTGTAATAAGGATTTCAAGGTTTTAGGGTTCTTGAAAGAGTTTGATATTCTAACAGTGTTGTGGCAAGGTTGTTTCTCTCTTTTTCTCCTCCCCGGTTTGTGTGAAAAGAAGGTGATTATATAATGGAAATTAGGGTAAAGCAAATGGGCTTTGAATGTGCAATTGGGCCTCCAATATTCACTTGAATTCGTTACTTTCCAGGCTAAATCGCAGGGACTTAAGTGCATTTTTTGAAGTTGAAATGTGAAAACAAAATGTAGCTGACATCGATAACTAGCTCCTGTCCGAAAATCGGCTCAATCGGATAAACGGTGAATTAGTTATGAATTTTTGAAGTTTCAGCTCAAACAAACTTATTTTGGGCTCCAGTGTCGACTCTGACACGTTCTTCAATAAAAAACTGGTATTGATCGGTGCATAATTTGGTCTCGACTTTTGAAGCAAAGTTGTATATTTATGAGTCAGTGACCTTGTGTAAAAATATGTGTCCAATCCGATAAAAATTGACCGAGTTATGAATTTTCGAAGTTTCGGCCCAGATGAAATAATATTCAGCATTCAGGATTTTCAGCGTATCACACACTCTGAGCAAAAAACGAAGGCCTTTTGAATACCGTTTGAACTCAATACCTTCTGTGAAAATGTAGTCAACTCAATTTGTGAAATTTTGGCGCCGGAACCAGATCGATACGATGAAAATCGACCGAGTTATGATTTTCTGAACATGACGTAAATAAACTTCTGTCACAAATTTTCTGTATGAAAATACTTGATAAATCCACATTTTTGAAGACCTTATGATCGAAATTGGCTTCCAGCCGTGAGAGATGAAAACGTAGATAATGTCAAGACGGAATTTTGGCCACCGGAACGGGTTCAAAACGAGCCACGATCTTCAAGTTATGAATTTTTTAGCGCGTAAAAACTGCACTTTCAGCACACTTTTTCACCATATTTCTTCGAGAAAACTCACACATTCAGATACATTCTTTAATGAATTGACTCTTGAGCCGAACCTGAATTTGAGAATATGTTATCAGAGATATCTTGGCGAAAGAACACCTGAATATAACGCGCCGGGTTGGACTTGTGAATTTTCTTGAAATGTTTTGAGAAATATGGGAGGGCAAATTTTGGGGTACAACACTTGTGTAAAATTTTACCACGATTCCAGAAATATAAACAACTTAAACTAATTCTCAAGAATGAACATGAATTTGGAATGGTACTAAATTCTGACTTAATTTTTCCAGGATGTTCAGATTCAAAATTCTAACTACTCAAGCAATATAAATGAAATCTAAAAACATGGTTAGCTTCAGAACAACGATGTCTACATTTTTCATTCACAAATTAAACATTAATAATGCTTGTATGAAGAGTTCAAAGTTGAGATAACTTACCTAAAAACTGGAAATCGTGTTCTGCAAATGAGCACTTCTCAAGATGTTGTGATGATCAAAATATCTCCACTGAGGTCCCAGGAAGCTAATGCAATGATTAGCTTGGTTGGAGAGTGGCTGAAATGGCTTGGAGAAGTCAAGATGCAGACTTTGTTTTTTGGTTATGGAGGTTATGATAAATGGTATTACAGTTGTGTAGTAAGGGTTTGGATAGCCTCTATATGAGTTATAGGAGCTTTGTGATTGATTAAAAGTGAAAACGCACGAGTGGATTGTGTATTTGAAGTTCAAGGTCAGAAATGACAAGTAATGGAGGTTTTTGGTGCAAGTTCTAATTTCAAAGTGTTTGAGGGCTTAAGCATTCGTGTCTTTGTGGCCAATGGTTTGTGTATGTATAAACAAAAGAGCTTGAGAGCTTTGGACAATCAGAAGTACCAGTCTCAAGCTAATTGCTAGGTTACTTGATTTTGAAGAAAAGTGAGAAAATCAAGTTTCAAAGTTTGTACCAACAATGTAGAATGGTTGAATCACTTTTATCACATTACTTCTGAATTTGTAGATGAAGTGTGATCAGAGGGAACATGTGAGAGGCTCAAGAATTGACTTTGTGCAAAAAAGCCACTTTTCCAAAATGGCAATGTTGCCTTTCTTCCTAAAATGGTATTAAGCATGGGTAATGCATTGAATGCTTGGATTAAAGCTTCTAACAGCTGTGTAGACATTTAATTATGGAGTGAAATGCAAGTTAGAAGCCTGAAAAATAGGATTTGTACAACATGCTTGAAGATTGGATCAATTGTTCATCACAAAATTGAATTGTAATATAAGAATGAAACCCTAACTTCATGGCTTCGATTCTCTTAGCTCAAATATGATCTGAATGAGTACTTGGACATTTTGGAAAGCTTGCAATGTGCTCTACAACCCATATTTAAATTGCTTTTGAATATTCCCCTTGTAACTATATGGAAAAAGTGCCATGAAGTTGGGTCAAAATCCTGACCAAATTAGGGCAAAATTTCACTAAGTGTTTTGTTTCATGACCATGTATTCTTAAAATTATAACTTGAGATCCAAGCACTTTTGGAAGGAGTTGTGTGAAGCAAATTTGTAGATTTCATGGAGATCTACAACTTTCATGTTGTAAGTTTCTTTTGAATCAGCTTGCATCATGGTGAAAATGTTGCTCAAAGTTATGAAAAAGTAAGAAATTTCCAACACTTAGAAAAATTTCTAAGTTTAGAAATTTTAACTTTTCAAAATGAAATCTTAAATTTTTTATTTCTTGATGAATAAGTTTCATATTTTTACATACTTTGATTAATTGTGATCTTTGGTATTTGATTTTGACCAAAAAGTCAAAGTTTGACTTTTCAGTATACAGTTGACTTTTGATCAATTGACTGCAAAATTCATTTGTCAATCCATTGGACTTGCAATATTTTGAGCCATGTCCTTAGGTAAAAATTATGCAATTGGACTCTTGATATCATTCCTTAAACCAATTGATCATTTGCTATATCAAAAATCAGAAATTGCCCTTTCTCAGTCAAAACCCTAATTTTGACCATTTTGCCCTTTTGATGATTTGACTAAATTTCTTGAGGAATTATGCTCCAAACTTGATCAAATGATACATATAAGTTTATAATGTTGATGTGGATAAAAAATTATGAAGTTTGACTGTAAATTGGTCATAGTTGACTTTTTCCCCAATACAATTGATTTTTAGGTCAACTGCTCAATTGACTGAGCAAAAGTGTGATCCAAGGCTTGAAACTTGACATGAGTAATCTTGGGGGTCCATAATGATCCATGAAAGTCATATGGGGCATTGTAAGTTCAAAAATCCTTGTGCAATCTCAAACCCTAATTTTGGTCATTAGTGCTTAAGGAGGTGTCTTGAGCTGATCAACCCTAGTGCAGTCTTGAGCCAAAGGAGATCTTGTGATCAAAATTCTTGATAAGTGAGAGGGAAAATTTTGGGGTACAACAGCTGCCCCTGTTCAATCTTCTTAAGCTTGAAGAGTTAGATTGGCTAGTTTTGCCATTCGTGACTCGAAGGTGGAAGATGATTGGACACTAGAGTGCCCAGAAATTTGCACTCGGTGATGTGAAGGTTGATTGTATAGAGAATGGGCTTAAAGATGACATTTGGAGAGATAATGGAAAGTTATTGGATATGGGCTTGTAGATGCCATCCAGAAATGATTGTTGAATCATATCTGTAAGTTGAAACTGAATGAGTACCAAAATGGCGTCTGTGTTTGGAGCGTATCTGACCTGTATCTGAAAACTGAATCTGAATGAGTATCAGAATGGCATATGTGTCTAGAGCGTATCTGAGAGTTGAAACCGAATGAGTATCAGAATGGCATCCGTGTCTTGAGTGTATCTGAATTGTATCTGAAAACTAGATCTGAATGAGTATCAGAATGGCATTCGTGTCTGGAGCGTATCTGAACTGTATCTGAAAGTTGAATCTGAATGAGTATCAGGATGGAATTCGTGCCTGAAGCGTATCTGAACTGTATCTGAATATTGAATCTGAATGAGTATCAGAATGGCATCCGTGTCTAGAGTGTATCTGAACTGTATTTGAAAGCTGAGTCTGAATGAGTATCAGAATGGCATCCGTGTCTGGAGCGTATGTGAACTATATCTGAAGATTGAATCTGAATGAGTATCAGAATGGCATCCGTGTCTGGAGCGTATCTGAACTGTATCTGAAAGCTGAGTCTGAATGAGTATCAGAATGGTATCCGTGTCTGGAGCGTATCTGAACTGTATCTGAAAACTTTGAACATTGTTAATGGTAGTTGTTGATTAACCTTAACCTGAAAACGGTAAAATGTTAGCTTATATGCAAAGTCATGTTGTATGAAATGCATGGTATAATGAGATACATGCATTCGTGTTATCGATGTTTACGATATATGGATGCGATGTATGCGTATGTGAGCTAATCTGTTGCACTGCTGTTGGATTTGGGGAAAATAAATCCCTGACTGCTACTGAGAATATGGAGTGTAAGTCTTCATGTTTTGAAGTTGAAGTGTTGATGAATTTTCGCTTAGAGAAATAAACTCTGTTGTAGGGGAAACGTCGTATACTGCTTATAAAATCCTGTTGGGGAATCCTGAGAAATTGGACGACTTCTACTGGGGATTGATAACTGGAAGTTTTAATCTGTTGGGGATTAAACTGCACACAGTGGGGGATTTCATGGAAATAGCTTAGAGAGATTTCCCTATCTCTTAAAGCCATCAGTGAGTGTCTTTCTATTTTGTTTATTTGTAAATAGTAATTATGTTCAAATGCATATGTTCAACAATAAATCATTAGACGTTTTTGTAAATAAAACACAAGAGTAAAGAAAAACAAATAGTTTTGCACTTTCAAAGGGATATCTTTGTATTGACTTTGAGTAAGTATTTTTGTACAATGAGACAAACATTCTAGTAAGAGAATGTCGTCGTAAAAAATGAAAATTTGATACAAAGAAAAGATAGCTATTTGAAATAATCCCATGGGGTTCCTATTCTACTATAGCCTTCGTGTCTCTGAGCATCTTGTCTATTTATTGCCTTGTCCGAAGTTGATTGGATTGATCAAAACTTCTGAGTTTGCCAGTTTGTCCATAAGGTGATCCAACGGGACATATTCATACGCTTTAATTCCCTAACTTTTGTCTGGACCTCCCTTTCGGGTTTTCAGTCCACCGAGATACCCTTTTTTGCCCAAGTCGCCCTTTCGGGTTTTCAACTTGTCGGGTGTACAAATTTTTTGTTTTATCCCTAATTTTTTCCCGAACCTTTTTGGTTCGCCGGGATGCCCTTGGTTTGCCTAGGTGTGTCAACCTAGCAGTCTCTTATGTGTAGTATCTTTTGACTATGTTCGTGTCCACAGGGTGCGGCAGGTCGTCGCCATCCATGGTGGTCAATATCATTGCTCCACCAGAGAAAATGCTTTTGATTACAAATGGTCCTTCGTATGTAGAAGTCCATTTTCCCCCGGGATCACCTTGTGGTAGTATGAAACATTTGATCACCAAATCCCCGACTTGATATACTTGGTGTCTGACCTTTTTGTTGAAAGCCTTGATTATCTGTTTTTGATACATTTGACCATGACAGACAGCAGTAAGCATTTTCTCATCAATCAAGTTTAGTTGATCAAGTCGAGTCTGGATCCAATCGTCTTCATTCATCCCTACATCCTTCATAATTCTCAGAGAGGGGATCTTGCCCTCAATAGGAAAGACAACCTTCATGCCGTATACCAGAGAGTAGGGTGTTGCCCAGGTTGATGTGCATGTTGTGGTACGATAACCGTGAAGAGAAAAAGGTAGCATCTCATGCAAATCTTTGTACGTGACTGTCATTTTCTATATGATCTTTTTAATGTTCTTATTTGTAGCTTCGACAACACCATTCATCTTTGGCCGGTAAGGGGAAGAATTATGATGCTGGATCTTGAATTGCTCGCACAAGGCGGTGATCATAGTATTGTTTAGATTCGTACCATTATATGTGATGATCCTCTCTAGAATACCGTACCGACAAATGAGATTCTGCTTGATGAACCGGGCTACAACGTTCTTAGTAACGGAAGCGAAAGAGGCTGACCCAACCCACTTTGTAAAATAATCAATGGCCACCAAGATGAAGCGGTGCCCATTAGAGGCTGTTGATTTGATTTCCCCGATCATATTGATGCCCCACATAGCAAAGGGCCAAGGAGCCGTCAAGACATTCAGAGGAACCAGAGGTACGTGCACCTTTTTAGCATAGATCTGACACTTATGGCAGGTTCGATAGTGTTGATAGCAATTTGCTTCCATGGTAGACCAGTAATATCCTGCCCTTAGGATCTTCTTTGCCATCGTATGCCCAATGGAATGGGTGCCAAAAGCGCCCTCATGTAGATCAGCCATGATCTTTTCCGCTTCAACCTTATCTATGCATCGAAGTAACACTGAGTCATGGTTGCGTTTGTAGAGAATGCCATTACTAAGGAAGAATTCAGCAGAGAATCTCCTTATGAACTTCTTATCATTGACTGAAGCTCCTTCCGGATATTCTTGAGCCTCGAGATACCTCTTGACTTCGTGAAACCAAAGTTGGTCCACTACTTGCTCAGTATTAATCTCGTGATAGTGAGCTGGTTCATCCATTCGTTCAATGGTGATCTTGGGAGCTTCGTTATCCCATTTAAGTTTAAACATGGATAACATTGTGGCTAGTGCATCTGCTAGCTGATTTTATTCTCGCGGGAAATGTTCGAAGGTAATCTTCTCAAAATGTGGGATCAATGTCAACACATGTTCTTTATAGGGGATAAGGTTAGGGTGTTTGGCATCCCATTCCCCTTTGATATGGCTGATGACCAAAGCAGAACCTCCGAATACATTTAAGGATTTGATCCCCAAATCTATGGCAGCTTTGAGACCAAAAATGCATGCTTCATATTATGCCATGTTATTTGTGCAATTGAAGCAGAGTATTGCCGTAAAGGGAGTATGGCATCCTTCAGGGGATATGAGTACATCACCTATACCATTACCGAGTGTGTTGGACGCCCCATCAAAAACCAGGGTCCATCGGGATCCTTGTTCAGGTTCGTCATATAGTTTGAATTCTTCATAATTGTTTACCATCATGATGTCTTCATCTGGGAATTCGAACTTCATGGACTGGTAGTCTTCCACATCTTGGTGAGCAAGGTGATCAGTTAGTACACTTCCCTTTATTTCTTTCTGGGTAGTATACTATATGTCGTATTCTGTCAAGATCATCTGTCATCTTGCTATTCTCCCAGAGAGGGCAGGTTTCTCGAAGATGTATTTTATTGGATCCATTTTAGATATCAATAAGGTAGTATGGGTCAGCATATACTGTCTTAGCCGGCGAGCAGCCCATGCCAGAGCGCAACAAGTTTTCTCGAGCAGTGAATATCTTGTTTCACAGTCGGTAAAAAAATTTCTCAGGTAATAAATATCATGCTCTTTTCGGCTAGACTTGCCATGCTTCCCTAACACACACCCCATTGAATTTTCCAAAACAGTTAGATACATGATCAATGGTCTTCCCTCGACTGGTGGCATCAAAACAGGAGGCTCTTGTAGATACTCTTTGATCTTATCGAAAGTAGTTTGGCATTCATCATTCCATTTGACTACTTGATCTTTCTTCAGTAATTTGAAGATTGGTTCACAAGTAGCTGTTAGGTGAGAAATAAATCTGGCAATGTAGTTTAAGTGTCCCAAAAATCCTCTGACTTCCTTCTCGGTACGAGGAGAGCATCTCTTGTATCGCTTTCACCTTGGCATGATCCACTTCAATACATTTATTGTTGATTGTTGTACCCCAAAATTTTCCCTCTCACTTATCAAGAATTTTGCTCACAAGATCTCCTTTGGCTCAAGACTGCACTATGATTGATCAGCTCAAGACACCTCTTTAAGCACTGATGACCAAAATTAGGTTTGAAATTGCACAAGGATTTTTGAACTTCCAATTCCTATGACTTTCATGGATCATTATGGACCCCCAAGATTACTCATGTCAAGTTTCAAGCCTTGGATCACAATTTTGCTCAGTCAATTGAGTAGTTGACCTAAAAAATCAGTTGTATTGGGGAAAAAGTCAACTATGGCCAATTTACAGTAAAACTTCATAAATTTTGATCCACATCAACATTTTAAACTCATATGTATCATTTGATCAAGTTTTGACCATAATTCCTCAAGAAATTTGATCAAATCTTCAAAAGGGCAAAATGGTCAAAATTAGGGTTTTGACTAGGAAAGGGCAATTTCTGATTTTTGACCTAGAAAATGATCAATTGGTTTAAGGCATGATCTCAAGAGTCCAACTTCATCATTTTTACCAAATGATATGGCTCAAAACATTTCACAAGTCCAATGGATTGACAGATGAATTTTCAGTCAACTGATCAAAAGTCAACTGTATACTGAAAAGTCAAACTTTGACTTTTTGGTCAAAATCAAATGCCAAAGATCACAATTCATCAAAGCATGTCAAAATATGAAACGTATTCATCAAGAAATCAAAAATTCAAGATTTCATTTTGAAAAGTTAAAATTTCTAAACTTAGAAATTTTTCTAAGTGTTGGAATTTTTTTCCATAACTTTGAGCAAAATTTTCACCATGATGCAAAGTGATTCAAGAGAAACTTCCAACATGAAAGTTGTAGATCTCCATGAAATTTACAACTTTTATTCACACAACTTCTTCTAAAAGTGCTTGGATCTCAAGTTACAATTTTAAGAACATGTGGTCATGAAACAAAACACTTAGTGAAATTTTGCCCTAATTTGGTCAGGATTTTGACCTAACTTCATGGAACTTTTTCATATAGTTCCAAGCGGAATATTCAAAATCAATTCAAAGATGGGTTGTAGAGAACATTGCAAGCTTTCCAAAATGTCCAAGAAATCCTTGAGATCATTCTTCAGTAGGGAGAATCGAAAAGATGAAGTTATAAATTTATCACTTGAATTACAAGGCATTTTGTGATGAACAAGAATTCAATTTCAAACCTATGCTGCACAATCTTGTTTTGCAGACCTCTAAACCTCAATATCTCTCTATAATCAGAAGATTACACTTGCTTTTGAGATATTATCCACTTGATTCAAGCTTTATTCAAGCAAATTTTCCATTTATGGCATAAAGTAACCATTCCATTCTTGTAAAGAGGCTTTAATCACAAAGTCAATGCATAGAGCTCATAACTTGTTCCTTCTAATCACAAGCAATGTCAAAGGAAAAAGCAACATGTCTAGAGCTTCCCATAAACTCAGGCCATACTTGTACTTCATCTTGGAACCATATTGTCACTTTTCTTCAAAATCAAGTAACATAGCCATAAGTCTATATCTTGCTTTTTTTGACCTCCTCAAGTCCTCTAATATTTTCCATATAACCACACAAGTTATTTGCAAGAAGGACACGAATTGACAAGCCTCTAAAACTCCCTGAAAATTAAGATTGCACAAAAAACTCCATCTTGGTGTCATTTCTGATTTTGAACTTCAATCTTCAAAACCACTCGTGCATTTCTTGGCCTTTTTATTTCAAAAGCTTCCTCATACCAAATACAAATCATCCATGTCCCTATTTGCAAACTGTAACTTCATCTTCATCAACTTCCATAGCTAAAAACAGAGCATTGCAGTTGGACTTCTCCAGGCTATTTCAGCCATCCATTGCTCAAGCTAATCATTGCATTAGCTTCCTGGGACCTCAAGGAAGCTAACCTGATCATCACCATCACTTAAAATAAGCTCAAACTCAAAACACGGTTTCCAGTTTTGAGGTAAGTTTTCTTAACTCTGAACTCTTCATACAAGCATCATCAATGGTTTATTTGTGAATAAGAAATGTAGATATCATTGTCCTGAAGCTAACCATGTCCTTAGATTTCATTATTGTTGCTTGAGTAGTTAGAATTTTGAATTTGAACCTCTGAAAATTTTTAGGTCAGGATTTGGTACCATTAGAAATTCATGCTCATTTTTTAGAATTATCTTAAGTTATTTACATATTCATAATCGTGAGAAAATTTCTAACAAGTTTGATGTTGGAAGTTTTATGAATGGTTGAGAAATGATGAAGTTACAGGTCTTTTGGCTGGAGGTTGAAGATGAAGTGTCATCAGGGTGCATTTTGTATTATATATTTATCATTTTGTTTATATCAACGGATGTATAGCCACCCCAGTGGTAAGGCGGCGCGTGTTTCATGCTAAGGGCGTGGATTCAAGCCCCAACGCTGCCATTTTCCCTCATTTTTTCACATTTTTCTTGTTTTTTGTCACACAATAGATGCGCTGGGCCTCAACAGTTGGGCCTTGTTATTTTTGCTGGCCTTCCACCCTCCTGACTGTTTTTAACACCCCTGGCCCAATTTTATTTTCTTTTTTTATTTTCATTTTATTTATTTTCTTAATTATTTTTCTAATATTAAAAAAAAAAGTCACAAAAAATATAAAGAATAGTAGATTTATATTTTTGACTTAGTTTATTTATTTTTCTCACAAAAATTATTTTTTATTTAACTGATCAGTGCATTTTGATGCACATTCCTTTATATTTATACTTATGCATTTCTATGTTTTAGTTTGGTTATTTTTCCTTTTTATTGTATTTTTATAATTTATTTTATTTTTGCACTTATTTATTTTTCGCACTTTATTTTCAGCTTTAGCAGCTTTCGCGAATAAATTCATAACTTGAGCTTTAAGAGTCGGAATGAGGCGTGCTACTAATCGTTGGAAAGCTAAGAGAGAGAGCTACGATTTTCATTCAGAAGTCGGGAGCTGAATCGGACTGTAGCAGGGCCAAAAATTTTGTTGAAGTTGCAGCTTTAGAAATATTTCTTATTTTTGGTCATTTGTAATGGGCTTGGGTTATATTTTTGACCCAGTTGGATTGTAACCGGAAATTCATGTTTCACTATATCCCAAAACAGCCGTGTACTGTGGACTTAATTCACTTTTGACGAGAAAAAATATTGTTCACGAGAAAACTATGGCTTTGTACGAATCATTCATGGAGAACTAAATTCCAAGAATCAATCGGCTGTATTCGAATTCCACTTTGAGGTTTTTATAAATCCCAATTTATTTTGTTTCCTTTGAATCTTTCTTATAATTTCAATTATTTGTTTAATTTGATTGTTGTTATAGGACAAAATTCTTAAATTTGATTGTTGATTGATGATCCTGAATCAAATTCGTAATTAGTGTAGCTTTTGCATTATCGCGTCCGATCATGTTGCGTTTGCTTAATTCGCAATAGTTTTTATCTGTTTTCTTTACTAGGAATTTAGGGACAAACATCGTTCAAATGCTATTGCACTTGTCACTAGCTTTTGGGATCGAATAGGAACGGACTCGTTAGGGAATTGAGATTTTATAGGGATCGATGATAAGTCAAAAGTCGATACAGTAGATTTGTTCGTTTTAGCTTATTTCGAGAATCACTTATTTTAAGCGGTTATTTTGCATTTTCATTTTTGAACCCAAACCAACCCCCCCCCCCCCCCCCCCCCCCCAATTTGATTTACCTTCAGTTAATAAAATCAAGATTCCTTGTGAGAACGATATTAGAGTTACAGTTGTCGCTATATTACCGTTTCGCAAAAACACTCGTTTTGATCTGCGCGCGACAGCGGATCATTAACCATACTTTATTTATTTTACTAATTATTCTTGTAAATTTAATTAAAACTAGGTTATTATTTATTTTCTTTTACACCAATTAAAATATATTATTTTAATATAAAAAAGACCAAAAATATCTTATAATACTATAAATTATTTTTAAGACAAAAAATACCAAAAATACTTTTCTTAAAACTTAATTTCTTTTTTATCAATTAATAGATTTAGGGTTTCTATTTAAAATATTTTCTTAATAAAATTAGGTTTACTTTTATTATTTTAATTAATTATTTTCTTTTAATTAATTAGGTTAAATCAAAAACCCCTTTTTCTCATGAAAAATCAAACAAATATCTATTTTTCTTTGCATTTACATTCTTGCATATTTATCTATTTTTGTACATTTATTTATTCAATTCTTTTACCAATTCAATATGGTTGTAATAGATTAACTAGGTTTATTTTCTTGCAATCCCCATTTAAAATTTGTACACCCCCTCCCACAAGTATTGTAATAGCGTAGTAACTTTAAATTCCACAATTTATTGCTTTATATACAAATGTTAGTAATTAGGGTTTGTATGGCAAGACATAAAATCAATAAGTTAGAAAACCCTAATTCACGACAAAATCAAGCATGAAAACAATACACTTGCACACAAGCACCCCTAGGGTAAATCCACTTGGTTGCCTTTACAAAATGGCCATATTACGCATGTGAGGTATCTTAGCAAAAACAAAGCAAAATACAAGATCATAGTTCCTCAATGACGCTATCTAAGTTGTCTTTCAAATGATCATAGTCCCTAAAGAATGCTAAGATACCTTGCAACATTGCTAATCATGGTTATACGATGATCCACGCCCGTCCCGTTTACATCCAAAGATAGGGTTACTTACCAAATCAATGGTATGATAACAATTTCAAAGGAAAAAGGAAATGAACATGAAAGACTTTTGAGTAGGTAGAATGCTCCTAATTACTTGCTCAATTTCAAACAAAACATCCTTGTTATTTTTAAAACAAACACCTACACTTTCAAAATATCTTACAAACTTGAAAACATTTTCAAAAGAACAAACACTTTGTATACATTCTTACGAATGAGAATCATTACAAAGTTTGCCTAAACAATGGACTTTTTACAAAATACTTTCAAAAACCATAAAAAGCACAATTTCAAACAAAAAGCAAGTGATCTAGCAAGTAACTAAGAGCACATGGAAAACCATGGATGAAAAGGGTGTTAATACCTTCTTTTTTCATAATCTACCCCCCGAACTCAAGAAATAATCTCAAAGGTCTTTCCTGTGCTTTTTCACCTTTCCTTTTGGATAAAAGAAAAGTCGGTGGCGACTCTTGCTAACCGCAATATTTGCGATCAAACGCAAAACACCCAAATCAGTTCTCCCACCGTATCACAGAACTGGCGACTCTGCTGGGGAAATTCTAAAAGTGAGGTTACCTTAGGGTTTAGATCATATTTACTTGCTTTCATTGTTTGACTTGTATGCTTTACATTATGGTTCTTTGTTTGGGTTTGAATCCTCTACCCGGATTTGGGATACCTTATAGGTAAGTAGCAATACATTGTGGAAACTGTGCAGGGTATACCGACATGGTTTAAGCAATAGCTATGTTAGTGCGACATATTTGTGGGTACCGGTAGCCCTTGAGTTAATCAAGGAGAATACGGGGCCGCTGAATGATGTGATAAATCACTAATGAACTTTTGGAACCTTTACTTGACCAACTTAGCCTTTAGAATGTAGTGAGATGACCGACTTTGGTGCAATCCGAAGTTGGTAGATACTCGATACTAAACTCGTTGAGGTTTTGTTTCTTGAGATATTTCGGTCGCCATTAAAGAGGCTTGTGCTGAGACAATTCTCAAGGAAACAAACCAGTGATATTGAGCTCCTTAGAACCCGGTTACTATTACTAGGACAAATTTGAACCAACTAAACTTCAAGAGGGTACTTACCTATGAAACCCCATGCAAGCCTAAACCTAATGACTTGTTTGCTTTATTTGTACATATTTACTTGTACATAACATCATGAACATCATAACATCATACTCATTCACTAACCATTTCAAGGATCTTGGGATTTATCTTTGTTCTGTTTTGTAGGACATGGATTCTATTTGCTGGAAAACCATTCTAGTCAATCTTGTAAGGATCCCTCCACAACTTAAGGAGCTAGCTTCAAGGATTCCTGAAAATTCTACTTTTACCGAGAGACACGGTCGCCTACTAAACTTGGTCACTTCTAACACTAATGAAGACATGATGAAGGTTCTCTTTTAGTTCTTTGATCCCTTACACCATTGCTTCACATTTCCCGATTATCAACTTGTGCCAACTTTGGAAGAATTCTCCCAACTCTTGAGGATTCCCATCCTCAATCAACTACCTTTCAATGGTACGGAAAGAGACCTAAATCTAGAAGAGATTGCTCAAGCTCTACACTTGCAGTCATCTGATGTCACAACCAATTGGGAAACAAGGAGTGGTGTCAAATGTTTCCTAAAAAAGTTCTTGTTTGATAAAGCCCGAAACTGTTGGAACTCCTTGTATTTGCAAGCCTTTGAGGAAATTGTGGCTCTCCTCATCTATGGGATGGTTTTGTTTCCAAATCCTGACCAACTCATAGACGTGAACATCGTCAAGATCTTCATGTCTCGTAACTTGGTTCCTACTTTGCTAGGGGATACATTCTTTTCACACTCGCACTATGAGGAAAAGAGGTGTCCTTATATGTTGCACTCCTCTCTTGGCAAGATGGTTTATTTCGCATCTTCCCCAATCTGTATTGAAGAACGACCAAGGTTCAAGGTGGTCACAAAGGTTGATGACGCTCAAACATTCAGACATTCATTGGTGTTCCCGATCTCTAGAGAATATTACTTTTGTCAACCGTTGTGGATAATTCCCTAATGTCCCCTTACTTGGCATTAGGGGAGGTATCACCTACAACCCCTGCTTAACCTTAAGACAGTTTAGTTACGCCCGAAGGGATGGCCTACATGAGATGCTTATTCAAGGGTTGGTATTTAACTACGAGAATGACGATCAAGGTCATCGCCAGAGATTTATCCGAGCTTGGAGGATGTTGAACAAGGTAGATAGCAAGAAATTGGGGCATAAGAATTCCATCCATCTTGAGCCTTACCTCAAATGGGTACGAACTCGTGCTCAGAGTCTTATGATGCCTTATCCTTCCATTCTCCCGGTAATCATTGAGCCTGTTAAGGAAGGAGATGTTCCATACACTATCCTACATCCTGACATGCCCACCTCTCTTAAAGATTTACAAAAAGATTGGATCCAACTCAAGGGGGAGCGAGACACCTTCGAAGCCCAATTCTACGCTAGAGAGAAGAAGGTTTTAGAGCTCACTAAGCAACTTCATGAAGAGCAGACTCTGGATGCCTACATTTCACCAAAGAGGATGTGTAATACCTTTTTATCTTAGAGTTTTTTGTATTATTTTGCCCAAAGAGGCATTGATGTACTCAAGCTTTAACTTATTAATATAACGTGTGTTTCCTTTTTGTCTAAAACAAATTTAAATCTTGAAAATCCTTGAAATCATTACATATGCATCTACCATTCATCATAACATAAGCAGGTTTCTTGCAACAAGTCTCCTCATCTTTCTACTATTTATTTCAGTAAGATGGATCTCGAGCAAACGGTGAAGGACCTCCAAGCCCAAAATGCTCAGTTTCAACAGATGTTTTTAACTCTAGCCAAAGGACAAGAAGAGTTGAAGACCTTGCTGGTTGAAGAGAAAAAGAAGAAAAAGAAAATAACCGGAGTTCTGAACATGGGAAGAAGATTCCAAGGACAAGCAAGAAGGACTTTAGGCTTTGCTACGTCATCTGGTGAGAAAGACAATCAAGATGGGAAATGCAAGGAAGCAATTGTTCAGCCAGATTCAAAAGGGGAAGAGCAAGAAGAATATTATTTTGAAGAACAATACCCTCCAGCCGACGACAAGTATAAGCCTCTAGAAGAACGGTTAAGTGCAATGGAAATCCAAAAAGTGCCTGGATTGGACTTTGAGGAATTGAGGTTAGTATCTGGGATTGTCATCCCTCCAAAAATCAAAGCACCGGTATTCGCCAAATATGATGGAGTTTCATGTCCCAAAATGCATCTCCGGTCCTATGTGAGGAAAATCCAGCCTCATACCGCTGACAAAGATTTATGGGTACACTTCTTCCAAGACAGTCTGTCTGGAACTCAATTTGATTGGTTTTATCAGTTAGAAATAGCCAATGTTCATAATTGGGAAGATCTGGTTGTTGCCTCTTATAAACAATACCAATACAATGCTGATCTTGTGCCCACCCGTACTCAACTCCAGAGTATGGCCATGGTTTCAAGTGAAGGCTTCAAAGACTACGCGCAAAAGTGGAGGGACTTAGCAGGAAGAGTCCAGCCTCCCCTATTTGAAAGAGAGTTAGTAGACATGTTCTTGGGCACCTTGTCCGGTCCTTTCTTCAACCACTTAATTGGGAGTTCATCGGCAGGTTTTACCGAATTGATATTGACCGGAGAAAGGGTGGAAGCCAGGATAAAGAATGGGAAGATTTAAAATGATGCATCATCTGCTGCTGTAAGGAAACAATTCATCGAAAAAAAGAAGTTGTTGCTGTATATCCTCAGAGAAATCAAGATAGGGCTGAACGCCGTCCAATGGTGGGGGCTGTCATGATTCCTAAACCAGATCCTTCTCAGCAAAGAAACAAACAACCAAGAACCGAAAGACCTGTCAGACAGTTCACCTGAATTAATATGACACTATCTCAAGTATTGCCACATTTGTTAAGGTCCAACCTAGTGACTTTGAAAGAAGCTCCAAAGAATCCTAACACAAGTTCTCCTCACTATCATCCTAATGCCCGATGTGCATGCCATTCTGAGAGTCCCGACCATGACACTAACAACTGTTGGGCTCTGAAGAACAAGGTACAAGACCTTCTTGAAGTCAAAGAGATTGAATTCGACGCGCCAGAAATTCCCAATGTCATCACTACCCCTATGCCCAAGCATAGCTGTAATGTCAACGCCATTGAAGAAGATATGTTTGTTATCTCAGTTGATGAACTTGTGACCCCGCTCCTAAATATCAAAGAGAATTTGTTGAGTGCCGGTGTTTTCCCAGGCTGTGATGAAAGCTGTCATTTTTGTTTATCCTCACCAACCAGCTGTCCGTTGTTAAAAGCAGGCGTTCAATGCCTAATAGACAACAAGGGGATTTTGTTCCAGAAGACTTCAATTCCAACTGTTTCTTATAATGATGTTTCCATTGTGACCATTTCCGACAATTCTTCCAGGGTCTCCACCAAAAGACCCGTTAGAATTACATCAATTCCTAAAGTAGGTTCGTTGATGATTACAATGACTGGACCAATCCCGTATTCGTCAGACAAAACCGTCCCATGGAATTATGGAGGTGATGTCTACTACCACGGTATCAAGCAAGATTGGCTAGCTGCTGAAGATTCAAGTTATGAGAAAGATGACTCCGATATCAGTAACATCGCAGGGACTAGCAAGATAACCCGGAGCGGAAGGGTATTCTCTCTAGAAATTGATCCTCCAAAAGCTATTTATGGACCCGTAATCATTCCTATTATTTTTGCTCCTCCAAAGGCTATTCCCAGTCCTACAATCACCTCTGCTAATACTCTTGTTGACAAAACTGTTACAATCCCTGTTATCACCCCTAATGACATTCCTGCTGCCGAGTCAACCGAGACTCGAGGTAAAGGTATTCTGGTTGAGCCTGTCCGGATGAAGGCACAATCAGTGGCTACCCCTGAGACCTCTCACAAAGAGATGGAGGAAATTCTAAAGATCATAAAAATAAGCGACTACAATGTAGTTGAGCAACTGGGGCAAACTTCATCAAAAATTTCCATGCTGGCTTTATTGTTATGTTCCAAGGCTCATGCAAAGGCCTTGGTAAAATTCCTGAAAACTGCCCATGTACCCCACGAAACATCTGTTGATCAGTTCCAAGACTGCGTAGCCAACTTGACCATAGATAACGGTTTAGGTTTTTTGGATGCTGATTTAATGCCAAGAGGAAGGAAGCATAATGAGGCATTGCATGTCTCAGTGGAATGCAGGGGCACGACCTTGGCTCATGTTTTGGTGGACACTGGTTCGTCTCTGAATGTGTTACCTGAAAAGGCTCTTGATAGGCTTGACTATGAAGGATTGACATTGAAACCGAGCAACATAGTAGTGAGGGCCTTTGACGGCTCAAAAAGGATGGTGCATGGGGAAGTGGACATCCCCATAAAGGTTGGAACCCAAACATTTGATTCAACTTTTTATGTAATGGATATTTTCCCTTCATATCCCTGCTTGTTAGGCCAACCGTGGATTCACAATGCTGGTGTCGTTACTTCTACGTTGCATCAAATGCTTAAATATCCAATTCAAGGGAAAATTATCACCGTTCATGGAGAAAAAGAATATATGGTCAGCCATCTAAATTCCTTCAGATATATGGAATTAGATGGTGAATTTATTGAAACTCCATTCCAGCACTTTGAAGAAGTCCCGCAAGATATGGCAGTAACCAAGGCTGTGTCTCAAGTCTCCAAGATTACAAAGCCTCTGCTCAAGATATC
The DNA here is from genome assembly GCA_948472305.1 of Vicia faba. Lineage (NCBI taxonomy): Eukaryota > Viridiplantae > Streptophyta > Magnoliopsida > Fabales > Fabaceae > Vicia > Vicia faba. Next base: position 1,432,374,124 of record OX451741.1, on the reverse strand, counting down.
ATCTTTGAAGGATTCCAAGGTAGTGATATAAGAAGGTGGGTGCACTATTTGGGGCCAACTTCCAGATATCCCATACAAATATGACAAATTTGGTATGGGTTTCACTTCAGGTGCCCAGAAGGCTGTACGTCACGCTCGTGCCGGAGGACCACCCTTGAAGATCAGCAACCACCAAGTCAGCGCCATGGAGGATGATGAAGACAACTATGACCTGGAGGATTGGATTTATCCAACTGTCAATGGAGGGCTTAACAATTGGGAAGCTAGAGATTTTGTCCCGATCAATTTTATCCCACAGTAATTTGTCTTTACATTTTGTCGGATCTGTAATATTAAAACAATTCAGACTCTTAAAACCTTGTGTCTTACCCGAGGCACAATGGTCCATTTGTAAGGGTTATTATCTTATTTCCATATGACATCAATGAATCATAGACGTTTTTACATACAAAATTTGTGCTCATTATTTTTCTTTTTACATTTTCATTTCTTTCAAAGATAGTTATACTCTTACACACACTCACACTCACAATGTAGGTCTACATCCATTCGGGATCCCATGGGTAACGATTCTGCTATGGCTTTCTGTGACTCTGAAAATCTAATCTACCAAGCCGAAGACGAAGGTGAGGAAGATTATGAAGTACCAGGGGAACTCGCAAGGTTACTGCAACAAGAAGAGAGGACCATTCAGCCCCACGAGGAACCAGTAGACACAATCAACCTAGGCACTGAAGAAGACAAAAGAGAAGTCAAGGTGGGTGCCAATCTGGAACCCAGTGTCAAAGAGCGTCTGATTTAGTTGCTACATGATTATGTTGAAGTCTTTGCATGGTCATACGAAGACATGCCAAGACTTGATACAGATATTGTGGTACATCGTCTACCAACAAAAGAAGATTGCCCATCGGTAAAGCAAAAGGTCTATCGCATGCGACCAGACATGTCAGAGAAGATTAAGGCAGAAGTCATGAAACAATTCAATGCCGGATTCTTGGTCGTCACCTCCTATCTGCAATAGGTTGCCAATGTTGTTCCCGTGCCCAAAAAGGACGAAAAGGTACCAATGTGCGTAGACTACATAGATTTGAATAGGGCAAGCCCTAAGGATGATTTCCCACTTCCCCATTGTGATACGGTGGCAGAACCGAACTGTTTTTTTAGGAAAATGCTGGTTTGCGTTTTTCGTTTGTGTTTGCAAAATGTCGCGGTAAGCAAGAGTCACCACCGACTTTTATTTTATCCAACTGGAAAGGAAAAAAGTACAGAAAAATTCCTTTTTCGAGATTTTGAGTACGGGGGGTAGATTAAAGAAAGGGAAGGTATTAGCACCCTTTCTATCCGTAGTTTTCTACGGGCTCTTAGGTATTTGCTCATCATTTTAAAAATTGCTTCCGTGTTTATGTGTTTTGTTTTAAAAGTTTGTCTTACTTCGTTTTAACCCTTGTATCAGTCCTCAAGAGTTACTAAGTGTTTTTGAAAACTTTATTTGAAAAGTGTTTGGTGTGAAAAGTTTGATTTGAGCAAGTACCTACTAGCATCTAACTACTCGAAAAAAAGATCGTTTCTATTCTTGTTTCCTTTAGAAAGCGCTATCTCACTATTAAAGAGTAGGTAGCACCGTCGTTAGAGTTGTAAGGGTCAATTCGAAAGGGACGTAATGGTCATTGAAGGCAACATGTAGGGATACCTTAGCATTTCGAAGGGACTGTCATCATATATTCATATGCAACATCGAGGGACAAGATCATATACCATAGGCAACTTCGAGGGACATCGAGGGACCATGATCTTTATGATGATTTTAACCGAGGGCCTTTGCTAAGGGTATCCCTATGTTCGATGGACATGGCCATTATTTTCCGAGGCAACCAAGTGAGGTATACCCTAAGAGTGCATATGTGCAAGGTGTGTTATGTTCAGTTATTTTAGTCTTGTGTTAAGTTTGCTAATGTTTGATTATTCTTGCCATACAATCCTATTAGTCATACATCTAGCAGTTAATAATTGCAGTAATTTAAAAGTGAAGAAATATAAAACCTAGCTATTACAAGGCTTCAGGGAGGGGGATTATGTACATATCGAAAACTGGGGGGAAAATAAATAAAAGCGGTAAAGGTCCTACTAATCATCTATTACATCCCAATATACAGTTACAGTAATAAAATGAAGTGCGAAAGAATAATAACGTGCAAATTTGAAAAGACGTCTAAAAATCCTAAGATATAAAAAAATCTTTTTGTTGTTTTTTGTTTTAATTTATAAAAATGGTTTAAGTTAAAAAATAATTGATCTAGATCTATATTTAAAAAAAAAGATAATTATTAAAGAAACATGAAATTTAAATAAAAGAAATTAATTCTATGTTTTTTTGGTATTTTTGTTACGAAAAGGAAAATGAATTAAAATGAAATTAAACCTAAGTTCTATTAATTTTAATTTTTTTAAAAAAAGTTAAAGTGTTTAGTTAATTAATTTACCAAAATTAAAATTTAATTAAGAAAAAATCCTAAATCTAATTTTTATGTGATTTTTATATTTGTTTATTGATAAAAAAAAGGGATTAAAAGAAATAAATGAAATGAATAAAACAAGAAAATAAAGATGGGCCTAGTAGCAAAAGTAAACAGGGGGTGCAATCATCAGAAATCCTTAGGCCTGAATCTTCGAAAGCTTCATGCTCTAACTATGGTGTTTTTTTTATTCTTGTGTGGAACCTATGATTCAACCATCCATAACTGTTCTATATAAACTCAAACAAACATTAGCATACCATAAAATATGATTAAAATTAGAGATTCGAAGTTTAAAATTTTACCAAACCGGTGTTGTCAAATGGGGGCGTGCTAGGCGTGTGATGGATTGCTCTTGGGCCTTGTAAGACTCCTGAGGACTTCAAGAGGATGGTTTGAGGCTTGATGTCAATTGAGAGAGACCGGAATCTCAAGATATGACTTGCACCAATTCTTTGATTTCTGGAGAGCTTTTTGAAGAGCTTTTAGAGAGCTTTTTGAAGAGCTTTTTAGAGAGGAATTTCGTTCCTTTCAAGCTTGTATGGATCTATATTTATAGAGGAGAATGAGGAGACAAGAAAGCATGGAAAGAATCTCCCTCATAATATTGTGTTTTAAGACCATGATCAAGATTTGAAAAAAATGCCATATTTGATGATTTTATGCCATTTTCACATGTGGATGAACCTGGACATATTTGAAGGGTTATTGCACGAAATCAATTGACATAAACCAGCATAAAACTTGCCCAAAATTGATTCACATCAAAATTTACATTATTTCTATTATTTATTTATTTAATTCTAAATTTTAATGAATAAAATATCAAAATAAATAGCATAAATAATATAAAAATGTATGGGTGGGATTAGAGGTCGTGGACCATGTTAGGAATGAGATTCAAACTTGAAAAGATAGGCTCATTTGGAAAAAATCTAAGTTTGGTCAATATTTGCTTCATGCATTTTTTTCCAAAAATTGTCCAACTTTGACAATGCATATCTCTCTCAATTTTAACCTTATGAGGTGTTCTTGGACTTTTTAGAAAGCTTAGGATGTCCCCTAAGCAACCTCTTTAGTTTCATCTCAATTGGATCTTCCATGTTCATGTAAGAAGCTTTTACCCAAAAGGTGTTTTTGTTGACTTTTCAAAATGACTTATAATGTCCAAATTTATATCTTCTTGTGAGTGCATATTTTAAACTTGGGAGATGAAGATGAATTGTAGGGAATTACATCCTATTCAAAATGAGCTTTGGATGGGTCATTTATGATAAAGTATGAGAAAGATATGCTTAGTCAAAGTTGAGTTGACTTTTCCTACAAAACCCTAATTTAGCAACTTTTGGATTTTGATGAATTGTGAGCAATCCTTGAGGAATCATGATCAACCCTTGATCAAATGATGAATAACACTTCAAAATTAGGATGTTGACCAAAAATGTTGAAGTTTGACTGTATGTGGGCCACAATTGACTTTTGCCTTAGCACAATCGACTTTCAGACCTTTGAGCAATTGACTGAGCAAACTTCCTCTACAAGGATTGAAACTTAACATGGATGATCTTGAGAATATATTAGGACAATAGTGAGAAATTGGGACCCTTTGGACTCAAACATCTTGATGCAAAATGAAACCCTAATTTGAGGTAGACTGCCTTTAGGATAGAGTTTGTCTGGTCAACTCTTGGACTTCCTTGGGCAATTTGAAGACCTTACTTGAAATGTATTGAGAAATATGGGAGGGCAAATTTTGGGGTACAACACCCATATTTATATTCTAGTTGACAATACGGCACAACACAAAGTTTTTTCCTTCATGGACAGTTTCTCAGGCTACAACCAAATCAAAATGGCGCTTGGAGACATGGAGAAAACAACCTTTGTCACACAATGGGGCACAATCTGCTATAAGGTTATGCCCTTTGGACTGAAGAATGTTGGGGCAACCTATCAACGTTCCATGGTAGCTCTATTTCACGACATGATACATTACGAAATAGAGGTCTATATGGATGATATGATAGCTAGATCTCAAACAGAAGAAGAGCATCTTAATCATTTACATAAACTGTTTGAGAGACTAAAGAAGTACAAGTTGAGGTTTAACCCAAATAAATGCACATTTAGGGTGAGGTCCGGTAAACTCCTAGGCTTTGTTGTCAGTAATAAAGGTATTGAAGTGGATCTTTCCAAGGTGAAAATGATACAAGAGATGCCTACTCCTCGTACCGAGAAGGAAGTTAGAGGATTTTTGGGACGCTTAAACTACATTGCCATATTCATTTCTCACCTAACAGCTACTTGTGAACCAATCTTCAAATTACTGAAGAAAGATCAAGTAGTCAAATGGAATGATGAGTGCCAAACTGCTTTCGATAAGATCAAAGAGTACTTACAAGAGCCTCCTGTTTTGATGCCACCAGTCGAGGGAAGACCATTGATCATGTATCTAACTGTTTTGGAAAATTCAATGGGGAGTGTGTTGGGGCAGCATGACGAGTCTGGCCGAAAAGAGCATGCTATTTATTACATGAGCAAAAAGTTTACCGACTGTGAAACAAGATATTCACTGGTCGAGAAAACTTGTTGCTCTCTGGCATGGGCTGCTCGCCGGCTAAGACAATATATGCTGACCTATACCACCTTATTGATATCCAAAATGGATCCAATAAAATACATCTTCGAGAAACATGCTCTCTTTTGGAGAATAGCAAGATGGCAGATGATCCTGACAGAATATGACATACAGTATACTACCCAGAAAGCAATAAAGGGCAGTGTACTAGCTGATCACCTTGCTTATCAAGCTGTTGATGACTACCAGTCCATGAAGTTCGAGTTCCCAGATGAAGACATCATGATGGTAAACAACTGTGAAGAATTCAGACCATATGACGGACCTGAATAAGGATCCCGATGGACCCTAGTTTTTGATGGGGCATCTAACGCACTTGGCAATAATATTGGTGTTGTACTCATATCTCCTGAAGGATGTCATACTCCCTTTACGACAAGACTCTACTTCAATTGTACAAATAACATGGCAGAGTATAAAGCATGCATTTTTGGTCTCAAAGCTGCCATAGACTTAGGGATCAAATCCTTAAATGTATTCAGAGATTCAGCTTTGGTCATTAGCCAGATCAAAGGGGAATGTGACACCAAACACCCTAACCTTATCCCCTACAAAGAACATGTGTTGACATTGATCCCACATTTTGAGAATATTACCTTCGAGCATTTCCCGCGAGAAGAAAATTAGCTAGCAGATGCACTAGCCACAATGTCATCCATGTTTAAACTTAAATGGGATAACGAGGCTCCACAGATCACCATTGAACGAATGGATGAACCAGCTCACTGTCACGAGATTAATACTAAAGAAGTAATGGACCAGCCGTGGTCTCACGAAGTCAAGAGGTATCTCGAGGCTCAAGAATATTCGGAAGGAGCTTCAGTCAATGATAAGAAGTTCTTAAGGAGATTCTCTGCTAAATTCTTCCTTAGTAATGATATTCTCTACAAATGCAACCATGACTTTGTTTTGCTCTGTTGCATAGACAAGGTCGAGGCAGAAAAGATCATGGATGATCTACATGAGGGCACTTTTGGCACCCATTCCAGTGGGCATATGATGACAAAGAAAATCCTACGGGCAGGCTATTACTGGTCTACCATGGAAGCAGATTGCTATCAACATTCTCGAACCTGCCACAAGTGTCAGATCTATGCTGACAAGGTGCACGTACCTCCGGTTCCTCTGAATGTCTTGACGGCTCCTTGGCCCTTTGCTATATGGGGGCATCTATATGATTGGGGAAATCAAACCAAGGGTCTCTAATGGACACCGCTTCATCCTAGTGGCCATTGACTATTTTACAAAGTGGGTTGAGGCAGCCTCTTTCGCTTCCGTTACCAAAAATGTTGTAGCCCAGTTCATTAAACAGAATATCATCTGTTGGTATGGTATCCCGAAGAGGATCATCACAAACAATGGTACGAACCTAAACAATACTATGATCACATCCCTGTGCGAGCAATTCAAGATCCAGTATCATAATTCTTCCCCTTACCGGCCAAAGATGAATGGTGTTGTCGAAGCTGCAAATAAGAATATCAAAAAGATCATACAAAAAATGACATTCACATACAAAGATTGGCATGAGATGCTACCATTCTCTCTCCATGGGTATCGTACCACAACTCTCACATCAACCGGGGCAACACCCTACTCTCTAGTATACGACATAGAGGTTGCCTTGCCTATTGAGCTCCAGATCCCCTCTCTGAGAATTATGAAGGATGCAGGTTTGAACGAAGAAGATTGGATCCAGACTCGACTTGATTAACTAAACTTAATTGATGAGAAAAGGCTTACTGCTGTCTGTCATTGTCAAATGTATCAAAAATGAATGATCAAGGCTTTCAACAAAAGGTCAGATGCCAAGAATATCAAGTCGGGAATTTTGTGATCAAACGTATCATACTGCCACAAGGTGATCCTAGGGGAAAATGGACTCCTACATATGAAGGACCATTTGTAATTAAAAGCATTTTCTCTGGTGGAGCAATGATCTTGACCACCATGGATGGCGACGACCTATTGCACCCTGTGAACGCGGACATAGTCAAAAGATACTATGCATAAGAGACCCGCTAGGTTGACACACCTATGTAAAACAAGGGCATCCCGGTGAACCAAAAATGTTCGGGCAAAAATTAGGGATAAAATAAAAAAAATATGTACACCCGACAAGTTGAAAACCCGAAAGGGCGACTTGGGCAAAAAAGGGTATCTCGGTGGACTGAAAACCCGAAAGGGAGGTCCAGGAAAAAATTAGGGATTTAAAGCGTATGACTATGTCCCATTGGATCACCTTACTGACAATCTGACAAACTCAGAGGTTCTGATCAATTCAATCAACTTCGGACAAGGCAACAAGTGGAAAAAATGCTCAGAGACATGAAGGCTATAGCAGAACGGGAACCCCATGGGATTATTTCACATAACTATCTTTTCTTTGTATCAAATTTTCATTTTTTACGACGAAATTCTCTTACTATAATTTTTGTCTCATTGTGCAAAAATACTTACGCAAAGTCAATACAAAGATATCCCTTTGAAAGTGAAAACCTATCTGTTTTCCTTTACTCTTGTGTTTTGTTTACAAAAACGTCCAATGATTTATTGTTGAACATATGCGTTTGAACATAATTACTGTTTACAAATAAACAAAATAGAAAGACAGTCACTGATGGCTTTAAGAGATAGGGAAATCTCTCTGAGCTATTTCCATGAAATCCCCCACAGTATGCAGTTTAGTCCCCAGCAGAATAAAAACTTCCAGTTATCACTCCCCGGTAGAAGTCGCCAAATTTCTCGGGATTCCCCAACAGGATGTTACAAGCAGTATACGACATTCCCCTTACAACAAAGTTTATTTCTCTAAGCAGAAATTTGTCAACACTTCAACTTCAAAACATGAGGACTTATACTCCATATCCTCAGCAGCAGTCAGGGATTTATTTTCCCCAATCCAATAGCAGTGCAACAGATTAGCTGACATACGCATACATCACATCCCTATATCATAAACATCGATAACATGAATGCATGTATCACAATCTCATTACACCAAGCATTTCATACAACATGACTTTGCATATTAGTTAACATTTTACCCTTTTCAGGATAAGGTTAATCAGTAACTACCATTGACAATGTTCAAAGGCCTTTCAGATACAGTTCAGATACGCTCCAGACACGGATGCCATTTTGATACTCATCCAAATTCAGTTTTCAGATACAGTTCAGATACGCTCCAGACACGAATGCCATTCTAATACTCATTCGGATTCAGTTTTCAGATACAGTTCAGATACGCTCTAGACACAGATGCCATTCTAATACTCATTCTGATTCAGTTTTCAGATACAGTTTAGATACGCTCCAGACACAGATGCCATTATGATACTCATTCATATTCAGTTTTCAGATACGCTCCAGACACGGATGCCACTCTGATACTCATTCAGATTCAGTTTTCAGATATAGTTCAGATATGCTCCAGACACGGATGCCATTCTGATACTCATTCAGATTCAGCTTTCAGATATAGTTCAGATACGCTCCAGACACGGATGCCATTCTAATAATCATTCAGACTCAACCTTTGATACAATTCAAATATGCTTCAGACACGGATGCCATTCTGATACTCATTCAGATTCAACTCTCAGATACAGTTCAGATACGCTCCAGACATGAATGTCATTATGATACTTATTCAGATTCAACTCTCAGATATAGTTCAGATACGCTCCAAACACGGACGCAATTATGATGCTCATTTAGTTTCAGCTTCTCAGATACAATTCAGATACGCTCTTGACACGGATGCCATTCTGATACTCATTCAGTTTCAGCTGAAAAATACTATTCAAAAATCATTTCTGGATGGCATCTACAAACCCATCTCCAACAACTTTCCATCATCTCTCCAAATGGCATATTTAAGCCCATTCCCTATACCATCAACCTTCACATCACCGAGTGCAAATTTCTAGGCACTATAGTGTCCAATCATATTCCACCTTCGAGTCACGAATGACAAAACTAGCCAATCTAACTCTTCAGGCTTAAGAAGATTGAATAGGGGCAGATGTTGTACCCCAAAATTTTCCCTCTCACTTATCAAGAATTTTGCTCACAAGATCTCCTTTGGCTCAAGACTGCACTAGGGTTGACCAGCTCAAGACACCTCCTTAAGCACTGATGACCAAAATTAGGGTTTGAGATTGCACAAGTATTTTTGAACTTCCAATGCCCCATATGACTTTCATGGATCATTATGGACCCCAAAAATTACTCATGTCAAGTTTCAAGCCTTGGATCACACTTTTGCTCAGTCAATTGAGCAGTTGACCTAAAAAATCAGTTGTATTGGGGAAAAAGTCAACTATGGCCAATTTATAGTAAAACTTCATAAATTTTGATCCACATCAACATTTTAAACTCATATGTATCATTTGATCAAGTTTGGACCATAATTCCTCAAGAAATTTTATCAAATCTTCAAAAGGGCAAAATGGTCAAAATTAGGGTTTTGACTGGGAAAGGGCAATTTCATATTTTTGACCTAGCAAATGATCAATTGGTTTAAGGCATGATCTCAAGAGTCTAATTGCATCATTTTGACCAAATGATATGGCTAAAAACATTGCTCAAGTCCAATGGATTGACATATGAATTTTCAGTCAACTGATCAAAAGTCAATTGTATACTAAAAAGTCAAACTTTTACTTTTTGGTCAAAATCAAATGCCAAAGATCACAATTCATCAAAGCATGTCAAAATATGAAACTTATTCATCAAGAAATCAAAAATTCAAGATTTCATTTTGAAAAGTTAAAGTTTCTAAACTTAGAAATTTTTCTAAGTGTTGGAAATTTCTTTTTTTTTTCCCCATAACTTTGAGCAAAATTTTCACCATGATGCAAAGTGATTCAAGAGAAACTTCCAACATGAAAGTTGTATATATCCATGAAATATACAATTTTTCTTCACACAACTTCTTCCAAAAGTGCTTGGATCTCAAGTTATAATTGTAAGAACATGTGGTCATGAAACAAAACTCTTAGTGAAATTTTACCCTAATTTGGTCAGGATTTTTACCCAACTTCATGGCACTTTTTCATATAGTTCCATGGGGAATATTCAAAATCAATTCAAAGATGGGTTGTAGATCACATTGCAAGCTTTCCAAAATGTCCAAGAACTCCTTGAGATCATTCTTGAGTAGGGAGAATCAAATAGATGAAGTTAGGGTTTTATCACTTGAATTACAAGGCATTTTGTGATGAACAAGAATTCAATTTCAAACCTATGCTGCACAATCTTGTTTTTCAGGCATCTAAACCTTCAGATCTATCCATAATCATAATATTACACTTGCTTTTGAGCTATTATCCACTTGATTCAAGCTTTATCCAAGCAAATTTTCCATTTATGGCACAAAGTAACCATTCCATTCTTGTAAAGAGGCTTTAATCACAAAGTCAATGCATAGAGCTCCTAACTTGTTCCTTCCGATCACAAGAAATGTCAAAGGAAAAAGCAACATGTCTAGAGCCTCTCATAAACTCAGGCCATGCTTGTACTTCATCTTGGAACCATATTGTCACTTTTATTCAAAATCAAGTAACATAGCCATAAGTCTATATCTTGCTTTTCTGACCTCCTCAAGTCCTCTAATCTTTTTCATATAACCACACAAGTTATTTGCAAGAAGGACACAAATTGACAAGCCTCCAAAACTCCCTGAAAATTGAGATTACACAAAAAACTCCATCTTGGTGTCATTTCTGATTTTGAACTTCAATCTTCAAAACCACTCGTGCATTTCTTGGTCTTTTTGTTTCAAAAGCTTCCTCATACCAAATACAAACCATCCCTGTCCCTATTTGCAAACTGTAACTTCATCTTCATCAACTTCCATAGCCAAAAATAGAGCATTGCAGTTGGACTTCTCCAGGCCATTTCAACCATCCATTGCTCAAGCTAATCATTGCATTAGCTTCTTGGGACCTCAAGGAAGCTAACCTGATCATCTCCATCACTTAAAACAAGCTCAAACTCTAAACACGATTTCCAGTTTTGAGGTAAGTTTTCCTAACTCTGAACTCTTCATACAAGCATCATCAATGGTTTATTTGTGAATAAGAAATGTAGATATCATTGTCCTGAAGCTAACCATGTCCATAGATTTCATTATTGTTGCTTGAGTAGTTAGAATTTTGAATCTGAACCTCTGAAAATATTTAGGTCAGGATTTGGTACCATTAAAAATTCATGCACATTTTTGAGAATTAGCTTAAGTTATTTACATATTCAGAATCGTGAGAAAATTTCTAACAAGTTTGATGTTGGAAGTCTTATGAATGGTTGAGAAATGATGAAGTCACAGGTCCTTTGGCTGTAGGTTGAAGATGAAGTGTAATCAGGGCATATTTTTTATTATATATTTATTGTTTTGATTATATCAACAGATGTATAGCCACCTCAGTGGTAAGGCAGCACACGTTTCATGCTAATGGAGTGGGTTCAAGTCCCAGCGCTGCCATTTTTCCTCATTTTTCCACAGTTTTCTTGTTTTTTTGTCACACAACAGATGCGCTGGGCCTCAACAGTTGGGCCTTGTTATTTTTGCTGGCCTTCCACCTCCTGACTATTTTTAACACCCCTGGCCCAATTTTATTTTCTTTTTTTATTTTCATTTTATTTATTTTCTTAATTATTTTTCTAATATTAAAAAAAAGTCACAAAAAATATAAAAAATAATAGATTTATATTTTGAATTTATTTATTTATTTTTCTCACAAAAAATATATTTTATTTAATCATACTTTATTTATTTTACTAATTATTCTTATAAATTTAATTAAAACTAGGTTATTGTTTATTTTCTTTTACACCAATTAAAATATATTATTCTAATATAAAAAAGGCCAAAAATATCTTATAATACTATAAATTATTTTCAAGACAAAAAATACCAAAAATACTTTTTTTAAAACTTAATTTCTTTTTTATCAATTAATAGATTTAGGGTTTCTATTTAAAATCTTTTCTTAATAAAATTAGGTTTACTTTTATTCTTTTAATTAATTATTTTCTTTTAATTAATTAGGTTAATTCAAAAACCCCTTTTCTCATGAAAAATCAAACAAATATCTACTTTTCTTTGCATTTACATTCTTGCATATTTATCTATTTTTGTACATTTATTTATTTAATTCTTTTACCAATTCAATATGGTTGTAATATATTAACTAGGTTTATTTTCTTGCAATCCTCATTTATAATTTGTACACCCCCTCCCACAAGTATTGTAATAGCGTAGTAACTTTAAATTCCTCAATTTATCGCTTTATATACAAATGTTAGTAATTAGGGTTTGTATGGCAAGACATAAAATTAATAAGTTAGAAAACTCTAATTCAAGACAAAATCAAGCATGAAAATAATACACTTGCACACAAGCACCCCTAGGATAAATCCACTTGGTTGCCTTTACAAAATGGCCATATTACGCATGTGAGGTATCTTAGCAAAAACAAAGCAAAATACAAGATTATTGTCCCTCGATGACGCTATCTAAGTTGCCTTTCAAATGATCTTAGTCCCTAAAGAATGCTAACATACCTTGCAACATTGCTAATCATGGTTATACGATGACCCACGTCCGTCCCGTTTACATCCAAAGATAGGGCTACTTACCAAATAAATGGTAAAATAACAATGTCAAAGGAAAAAAGGAAATGAACATGAAAGAATTTTGAGTAGGTAGAATGCTCCTAATTACTTGCTCAATTTCAAACAAAACATCCTTGCTATTTTTAAAACAAACACCTACACTTTCAAAACATCTTACAAACTTGAAAACATTTTCAAAAGATCAAACACTTTGTATACATTCTTACGAACGAGAATCATTACAAAGTTTGCCTAAACAATGGCCTCTTTACAAAATACTTTCAAAAACCACATAATGCACAATTTAAAATAAAAAGCAAGTGATCTAGCAAGTAACTAAGAGCCCATGGAAAACCATGGATGAAAATGGTTGTAATACCTTCCCTTTTTATAATCTATCCCCCGAACTCAAGAAATAATCTCAAAGGTCTTTCATGTGCTTTTTCACCTTTCCTTTTGGATAAAAGAAAAAGTTAGTGGCGACTCTTGCTAACCGCAACATTTGCGATCAAACACAAAACACCCAAGTCAATTCTCCCACCATATCACACTAACAACAAAGCCTAGGAGTTTACCAGATCTCACCCCAAATGTGCATTTATTTGGGTTCAACCTCAGCTTATATTTCTTTAGCCTCTCTAATAGTTTCTGTAAGTGATCAAGATGCTCTTCTTTTGTTTGAGATCTAGCTATCATGTAGTCCACATAGACCTCTATTTCGTGATGTATCATGTCCTGAAATAGAGCTACCATGGCACGTTGATAGGTTGCCCCAACATTCTTCAGTACGAATGACATAACTTTGTAGCAGAATGTGCCCCACTGTGTGACAAAGGTTGTTTTCTCTATGTCCTCAGGCGCCATTTTGATTTGGTTGTAGCCTGAGAAACCGTCCATGAAGGAAAACACTTTGTATTGTGCTGTATTGCCAACTAGTATATCAATGTGGGGAAGTGGGAAATCATCCTTAGGGCTCGCCCGATTCAAATCTCTGTAGTCCATGCATATTCGTACCTTGCTGTCCTTTTTGGGCACGGGAACAACATTGGCAACCCATTGTGGATAGGAGGTGACGACCAAGAATCTGACATTGAGTTGTTTCATGACTTCTGATTTAATCTTCTTCGACATGTCTGGTCGCATGCGACTGACCTTTTGTTTCACCGGTGGACAATCTTCTTTTGTTGGTAGAAGATGTACCACAATATATGCATCAAGTCCTGGCATGTCTTCATACGACCAGGCAAAGACCTCAACATAATCGTGTAGCAACTGAATTAGACGCACTTTGACACTGGGTTCTAGATTGGCACCCACCTTAACTTCTCTTTTGTCTTCTTCGGTACCTAGGTTAATTGTGTCCACTAGTTCCTCGTGGGGATGAATGGTCCCCTCTTCTTGTTGTAGTAACCTGGCGAGTTCCCCTGGTACTTCACAATCTTCCTCACCTTCGTCTTCGGCTTGGTAGATTAGATTTTCAGAGTCACAGAAAGCCATAGCAGAACCGTTACCCATGGGATCCCGAATGGATGTAGACCTGCATTGTGAGTGTGAGTGTGTGTAAGATTATAGCTATCTTTGAAAGAAATGAAAATGTAAAAAGAAAAACAATGAGCACAAAGTTTGTATGCAAAAACTTCTGTGATTCATTGATGTCATATGGAAATGAGATAATAACCCTTACAAATGGACTATTATGCCTTGGGTAAGACACAAGGTTTTAAGAGTTTGAATTGTTTTAATATTACAAATTCGACAAAATGTAAATACAAATTACTGTTGGATGAAAGTGACCGGGACAAAATCTCTAGCTTCCCAATTGCTGAGTCATCCACTAACAGTTGGGAAAATCCAATCTTCCAGGTCATATCTGTCTTCATCATCCTCCACTGTATTGACTTTGCAGTTGCTGATCTTCAAGGGTGGTCCTCCGACACGAGTGCGGCGTACAACTTTCTGGGCTCCTGAAGTGAAACCCAAACCGAATTTGTCAGATTTGTATGGGATATTTGGGAGTTGAACCCAAATAGTGCACCCACCTTCTTCTATCATTGCCTTGGCATCCTTCAAAGATGACATCTTGAGCGGAGGCCTTGTAATCTTGGGGACTTGAGACACAACCTTGGTTACCGCCATATCTTGCAGGACTTCTTCAAAGTGCTGGAATGGAGTTTCAATAAATTCACCATCTAGTTCCACATATCTGAAGGAATTTAGATGGTTGACCATATACTCCTCTTCTCCATGAACGGTGATGATTTTCCCTTGAATTGGATATTTCAGCATTTGATGCAACGTAGAAGTAACGACACCAGCATTGTGAATCCATGGTCGTCCTAATAAGAAGGAATATGAAGGGCGAATATCCATTACATAAAAAGTTGAATCAAATGTTTGGGTTCCAACTTTTATGGGGATGTCCACTTCCCCATGCACCATACTTTTTGAGTCGTCGAAGGCTCTCACTACTATGTTGCTCGGTTTCAATGTCAATCCTTCACAGTCAAGCCTATCAAGAGCCTTTTTAGGCAACACATTCAGAGACGAATCGGTGTCCACCAAAACATGAGCCAAGGTCATGCCCCTGCATTCCACTGAGACATGTAATGCCTTATTATGCTTCCTTCCTCTTGGCGTTAAATCAGCATCCGAAAAACCTAAACCATTATTTGCGGTTAAGATGGATACGCAGTCTTGGAACTGATCGGTAGATGTTTCTTGGGGTACATGAGCAATTTTAAGGAATTTTACCAAGGCCGTTGCATGAGCCTCGGAACATAATAATAAAGCCAACATGGAAATTTTTGATGGAGTTTACCCCAGTTGCTCGACTATGTTGTAGTCGCTTCTTTTTATGATATTTAGAATTTCCTCCATCTCTTTTCGAGAGGTCTCATGGATAGCTACTGATTGTGCCTTCGTCTAGACAGGCTCAACCATAATACCTTTACCTCGAGTCTCAGTGGACTCGGCAGTAGGAATGTTAGTAGGGGTGATAACAGCTTTGTCAATAGGAGTACTAGCAGAGATGATTGTAGGACTCATAATAGCCTTTGGAGAAGCAACAACAACAAGAATGATTACGGGTCAAGAAATAACTTTTAGAGGAGCAATTTCTGGAGAGAATACCCTTCCGCTTCGGGTTATCTTGCTAGTCTATGCGATGTTACTGATATCAGAGTCATCTTTCTCAGAACTTGAATCTTCAGTAGCTGGCCAATCTTACTTGATACCGTGGTAGTAGACATCACCTCCATAATTCCATGGGATGGTTTTGTCTGACGAATACAGGATTGGTCCAGGCATTGTAATTATCAATGGGGATACTTTAGGAACTGATGTAATTCTAACGGGTCTTTTAGTGGAGACCCTGGAAGAATTGTCGGAAATGGTCACTATGGAAACATCATTATAAGAAATAGTTGGAATAGAAGTCTTCTCGAACAAAATCTCCTTGTTATCTATTAGGCATTGAATGCCTGCTTTTAACAAATGACAGTTGGTTGGTGAGGACAAACAGAAATGACAGCTTTCGTCACAGCCTGGGAATACACCGGCATTCAACAAGTTCTTTTTGATAGTCAGGAGTGGGGTCACAAGTTCATCAACCAAAGTAACAAACATATCCTCCTCAATGGATTTGACATTACGGCCGTGCTTGGGCATAGGGGCAGTGATTACATTAGGAATTTTTGGCGTGTCGAATTCAATCTCTTTGGCTTCAAGAAGGTCTTGTACTTTGTTTTTCAGAGCCCAACAGTTGTTAGTGTCATGGCTGGGACTCCCAGAATGGTATGCACAACGGGCATTATGATGATAGTGAGGAGAGGTTGTGTTAGGGTTCTTTGGAGCTTCTTTCAAACTCACTAGATTGGATCTTAACAAATGTAGCAATACTTGATATAATGTTATATTAATTCGGATGAACTGTCTGACTGGTCTTTCCATTATCGGTTGGTTGCTTCTTTGTTGAGTCAGCACAAGTTTAGGAATCATGACAGCCCCCATCATTGGACGTCGTTCAACCCTATCTTGATTTCTCTGAGGATATACAACAATAACTTCTTTCTTTCCAATGAATGGTTTCCTTACAGCAGCAGAGGATGCATCTTTTTTAATCTTCCCATTCTTTATCCCGGCTTCCACCCTTTCTCTGGTCAATATCAATTCAGTAAAACTTGCCGATGAACTCCCAATTAAGTGATTGAAGAAAGGACCGGACAAGGTTCCCAAGAACATGTCTACTAATTCTATTTCAGATAGGGGAGGATGGACTCTTCCTGCTAAGTCCCTCCATTTTTACGCATAGTCCTTAAAGCCTTCACTTGAAACCATGGCCATACTCTGGAGTTGAGTATGGGTGGACGCAAGATCAGCGTTGTATTGGTATTGTTTGTAAAAGGTAGTAGCCAGATCTTCCCAGTTATGAACATTGGCTCTTTCTAACTGATAAAACTAATCAAGTTGAGTTCCAGACAGACTGTCTTGGAAGAAGTGCACCCATAAATCCTTGTCAGCGGTATGAGGCTGGATTTTCCTCACATAGGACCGGAGATGCATTATGGGACATGAAACTCCATCGTATTTGGCGAACACCGGTGCTTTGAATTTTGGAGGAATGACTATCCCAGATACTAACCCCAACTCCTCAAAGTCCAATCCAAGCACTTTTTGGATTTCCATTACACTTAACCGTTCTTCTAGATGCTTATACTTGTCGTCGGCTAGAGGGTATTATTCTTAAGAATAATATTCTTCTTCCTCTTCCTCTTCTAAATCTAGCTGAACAACTGCTTCCTTGCCTTTCCCATCTTGTTGTCTTTCTCACCAGATGATGTAACAAAGTCTAAAGTCCTTCTTACTTGTCCTTGGAATCTTCTTCCCATGTTCAGAACTCCAGTTATTTTCTTTTTCTTCTTTTTCTCTTCAACCAGCAAGGTCTTCAACTCTTCTTTTCCTTTGGCTAGAGTTAAGAACATCTGTTGAAACTGAGCATTTTGTGCTTGGAGATCCTTCACCGTTTTCTCGAGATCCATCTTACTGAAATAAACAGTATAAAGATGAGGAGACTTGTTGTAAGAAACCTGCTTATGTTATGATGAATGGTAAATGCATATGCAATGATTTCAAGGATTTTAAAGATTTAAATTTGTTTTAGACAAAAAGGAAACACACGTTATATTAATAAACTAAAGCTTGAGTACATCAATGCCTCTTTGGGCAAAATAATACAAAAAACTCTAAGATAAAAAGGTGGTATGCGTCCTCTTTGGTGCAATGTAGGTATTCAGAGTCTGCTCCTTATGAAGTTGCTTAGTGAGCTCCAAAACCTTCTTCTCACTAGCGTAGAATTGAGCTTAGAAGGCGTCTCGCTCCCCTTTGATTTATATCCAATCTCTTTGTAAGTCTTCAAGAGAGGTGGGCATGTTAGGATGTAGGATAGTGTATGGAACATCCCCTTCCATAACAGGCTCAATGATTATCGGGAGATTGGAGGGCAAGGCATCATAAGACTCTGAGCACGAGTTCGTACCCATTTGAGGTAAGGCTCAAGAGGGATGGAATTATTATGCCACAATGTCTTTCTATCTACCTTGTTCAACATCCTCCAAGATCGGATAAACCTCTAGCGAAGACCTTGATCGTTGTTCTCGTAGTCAAATACCAAATCTTGAATAAGCATCTCATGTGGGCCATCCCTTCGGGCGTAACCAAACTGTCTTAAGGCTAAGCATGGTTGTAGGCGATACCTCCTTTAATGCCAAGTAAAGGGACATTAGAGAATTCTCCATAACGGTCGACAATAGTAACATTCTCTAGGGATCGGGAACACCAATGAATATCTGAATGTTTGAGTGTCATCAACCTTTGTGACCACCTTGAACCTTGCTCGTTCTTTAATACAGATTGGGGAAGATGCGAAATAAACCATCTTTCCAAGAGAGGAGTGCAACACATAAGGACACCTCTTTTCCTCATAGTGCGGGTGTGAAAAGAATGTAGAATATCCCCTAGCAAAGTAGGCACCAGGTTACGAGACATGAAGATATTGATGATGTTCACATCTATGAGTTGGTCAGGATTTGGAAACAAAACCATCCCATAGATGAGGAGAGACACAATTTCTTCAAAAGCTTGCAAATCCAAAGAGTTCCAACAGTTTCAGGCTTTCTCAAATAAGAACTTTTCTAGGAAACCTTTGACACCACTCCTTGTTTCCCAATTAGTCGTGACATCAGATGATTGTGAGTGTAAAGCTTGAGCAATATCTTCCGGCTTTGGATCTCTTTCCGTACCGTTGAAAGGTAGTTGATTGAGAATGGGAATCCTTAAGAGTTGGGAGAATTATTCCAAAGTTGGCACAAGTTGATAATCAGGAAATGTGAAGCAATAGTGTAAAGGATCAAAGAACTGAAAGAGCACCTTCACCATGTCTTCATCAGTGTTGGAGGTGACTAAGTTGAGTAGGCGACCATGTCTCTCGGTAAATGGAGATTTTTCAGGAATCCTTGATGCTAGCTCTTTAAGTTGAGGAGGAATCCTTACAAGATTAACTTGAATGGTTTTCTTGTGAATATAATCCATGTCCTACAAAACAGAACAAAGATAAATCCCAAGATCCTTGAAATGGTTAGTGAATGAATATGATGCTATGATGTTCATGATGTTATGTACAAGTAAATATGTACAAACAAAGCAAACAAATCCTTAGGTTTAGGCTTGCATGGAGTCTCATAGGTAAGTACCATCTTGAAGTTTAGTTGGCTCAACCTGTCATAGCAATAGTAATCGGGTTCTAAGGAGCTCAATATCATTGGTTTGTTTCCTTGAGCATTGTCTCAGCACAAGCCTCTTTAATGGCGGCCGAAATATCTCAAAAAACCAAACCTCAATGAGTGTAGTATCAAGTATCTACCAACTTCGGACTGCACCAAAGTCGGTCATATCATTATGTCATAAAGGCCAAGTTGGTCAAGTAAGGTTCTAAAAGTTCATTAGTGCTTCATGACATCACTCAACGGCCCCGTATTCTCCTTGATTAACTCAAGGGCTACCGATACCCACAAATATGTCGCACTAATGTAGCTATTGCTTAGACCATGTCGGTATACCCGGTACAGTTTCCACAACGTATTGCTACTTACCTATGAGGTATCCCAAATCCGGGTAGAGGATTCAAACCCAAACAAAGAACCATAATGTAATGCAAACAAGTCAAACAAAGAAAGCAAGTAAATGTGATCAAACCCTAAGGTAACCCCACTTTTAGAATAATCCCCAGCAGAGTCGCCAATTCTGTGATACTGTGGGAGAACTGACTTGGGTATTTTGCGTTTGATCGCAAATGTTACGGTTAGTAAGAGTCGCCACCGACTTTTCTTTTATCCAAAAGGAAAGGTGAAAAAGCACAGGAAAGACCTTTGAGATTATTTCTTGAGTTCGGGGGGTAGATTATGAAAAGGGAAGGTATTATCACCCTTTTCATCCATGGTTTTCCATGGGCTCTTAGTTACTTGCTAGATCACTTGATTTTATTTTAAATTGTGCTTTGTGTGGTTTTTTGAAAGTATTTTGTAAAGAGGCCATTGTTTAGGCAAACTTTGTAGTGATTCTCGTTCGTAAGAATGTATACAAAGTGTTTGATCTTTTGAAAATGTTTTCGAGTTTGTAAGATGTTTGAAAGTGTAGGTGTTTATTTTGAAAATAGCAAGGATGTTTTGAAATTGATCAAGTAATTAGGAGCATTCTACCTACTCAAAAGTCTTTCATGTTCATTTTCTTTTTCCTTTGACATTGTTATCTTACCATTTATTTGATAAGTAACCCTATCTTTGGATGTAAACGGGACGGGTGTGGGTCATCGTATAACCATAATTAGAAATGTTGCAAGGTATCTTAGCATTATTTTTTAGGGACTAAGATCATTTGATAGGCAAATTAGATAGCGTCATCTAGGGACTATGATCTTATACTTTGCTTGTTTTTGCTAAGATACCTCACATGCGTAATATGGCCATTTTGTAAAGGCAACCAAGTGGATTTACCCTAGGGGTGCTTGTGTGCAAGTGTATTATTTTCATGCTTGATTTTGTCTTGAATTAGGGTTTTCTAAGTATTGGTTTTAGTCTTTCCATACAAACCCTAATTGCTAGCATGTTATATATAAAGTGATAAATTACGGAATTTAAAGTTACTACGTTATTACAATACTTGCGGGAGGGGGTGTACAAATTGTAAATGGGGATTGCAAGAAAATAAACTTAATTAATCTATTACAACCATATTGAATTGGTACAAGAATTGAATAAATAAATGAACAAAAATAGAAAAATATACAAGAATGTAAATGCAAAGAAAATAGATATTTGTTTGATTTTTCATGAGAAAAGGGGTTTTGATTTTAACCTAATTAGCTAGAAGAAAATAATTAATTAATAACAAAACCTAAATTTACTAAGAAAAGATTTTAAATAAAACCCTAAATCTATTAATTGATTAAAAAAGAAATTAAGTTTATAAGAAAAGTATTTTTTTGGTATTTTTGTCTTGAAAATAATTATAGTGTTATAAAATATTTTTCGTCTTTTTTATATTAAAATAATATATTTTAATTGGTGTAAAATAAAATAACTAAAACCTATTTTTAATTAAATTTACAAAGATAATTAGTAAAATAAATAAAGTATGATTAATAAAATAAATTTTTGTGTGAGAAAAATAAATAAACTATGTCAAAATGCAAATCTACTATTTTTATATTTTTTTATGATTTTTTAATATTAGAAAAATATTTAAGAAAACAAATAAATAAAAAATAAGAAAAAGAAAATAAAACTGGGCCAGGGGTGTGAATAGCCTGCAGGGGGGTTGGCAAGCAAAAACAAAAAAACAACAAGGCACAATGAGGCCTAGCGCCTGCAAAAAAAGGTAAGAATGCAAAACAATGTAAAAAAAATCAAAAGGGTACCACTGGGGCTCGAACCTAGGTCCCAAAGGTTACAGGCACGCGCTTCTACCACTGGGGTGGCTATACATCTGTTAACATAAGCAAAACAATAAATATATGATACAAAACGCGCCCTGATTTACACTTCATCTTCAACCTCCAGCCAGACCAACTGTAACTTGTTCATTTCTCAACCATTTGCAACAAAGTAAACATGAAACTTGTGTAAAATTTCACCACGATTCCAGAAATATAAACAAATTAAACTAATTCTCAAGAATGAACATGAATTTTGAAAGGTACCAAATTCTGACCTAATTTTTCCAGGATGTTCAGATTCAAAATTCTAACTACTCAAGCAATATAAATGAAATCTAAAGACATGGTTAGCTTCATAACAATGATATCTACATTTTTCATTCATAAATTAAACATTAATAATGCTTGTATGAAGAGTTCAAAGTTGAGATAACTTACCTCAAAACTGGAAATCGTGTTCTGCAAATGAGCACTTCTCAAGATGTTATGATGATCAGAATAGCTCCACTGAGGTCCCAGGAAGCTAATGCAATGATTTGCTTGGTTGGAGAGTGGCTGAAATGGCCTGGAGAAGTCAAGATGCAAACTCTGTTTTTAGTTATGGAGGTTATGATAAATGGTGTTACAGTTGTGTAGTAAGGGTTTGGATAGCCTTTATATGAGTTATAGGAGTTTTGTGATTGATTAAAAGTGAAAACGCACGAGTGGATTGTGTATTTGAAGTTCAAGGTCAGAAATGACAAGTAATGGAGGTTTTTGGTGCAAGTTCTAATTTCAAAGTGTTTGAGGGCTTAAGCATTCGTGTCTTTATGGCCAATGGTTTGTGTATGTATAAACAAAAAAGCTTGAGAGCTTTGGACAATCAGAAGTACCAGTCTCAAGCTAATTGCTAGGTTACTTGATTTTGAAGAAAAGTGAGAAAATCAAGTTTCAAAGTTTGTACCAATAATGTAGAGTGGTTGAATCACTTTTATCACATTGCTTCTTACTTTTTAGATAAAGTGTGATCAGAGGGAACATGTGAGAGGCTCAAGAATTGACTTTGTGCAAAAAAGCCACTTTTCTAAAATTGCAATGTTGCCTTTCTTCCTAAAATGGTATTAAGCACGGATAATGCACTGAATGCTTGGATTAAAGCTTCTAACATATATGTATACATTTAATTATGGAGTGAAATTTAAGTTAGAATCCTGCAAAGTATGATTTTTAGAGCATGCTTATAGATTGGATCAAGTGTTCATCACAAAATTGACTTGTAATATAAGAATGAAACCCTAACTTCATGGCTTCGATTCTCTTAGCTCAAATATGATCTCAATGAGTTCTTGGAAATTTTGTAAAGCTTTTAATGTTCTATACAACCCATATTTAAATTGATTTTGAATATTCCCCTTGTAACTATATGAAAAAGTGCCATGAAGTTGGGTCAAAATCCTGACCAAATTAGGGCAAAATTTCACTAAGTGTTTTGTTTCATGACCATGTATTCTTAAAATTATAACTTGAGATCCTAGCACTTTTGGAAGGAGTTTTGTGAAGAAAATTTGTAGAATTTCATGGAGATCTACAACTTTCATGTTAGAAGTTTATTTTGAATCAGCTTGCATCATGGTGAAAATTTTGCTCAAAGTTATGAAAAAATAAGAAATTTCCAACACTTAGAAAAATTTCTAAGTTTAGAAATTTTAACTTTTCAAAATGAAATCTTAGATTTTTGATTTCTTGATGAATAAGTTTCCTATTTTGACTTGCTTTGATGAATTGTGATCTTTGGCATTTGATTTTGACCAAAAAGTCAAAGTTTGACTTTTCAGTATATAGTTGACTTTTGATCAGTTGACTGTAAAATTCATCTGTCAATCCATTGGACTTGCAATGTTTTGAGCCATGTCCTTAGGTAAAAAGGATGTAATTGGAATCTTGAGATCATGCCTTAAACCAATTGATCATTTGCTTAATCAAAAATCAGAAATTGCCCTTTCTCAGTCAAAACCCTAATTTTGACCATTTTGCCCTTTTGATGATTTGACCAAATTTCTTGAGGAATTATGGTCCAAACTTGATCAAATGATACATATGAGTTTATAATGTTGACGTGGATAAAAAATTATGAAGTTTGACTGTAAATTGGCCATAATTTACTTTTTCCCCAATACAACTGATTTTTAGGTCAAGTGCTCAATTGACTGAGCAAAAGTGTGATCCAAGGCTTGAAACTTGACATGAGTAATTTTGGGGGTCCATAATGATCCATGGAAGTCATATGGGGCATTGGAAGTTCAAAAATCCTTGTGAAATCTCAAACCCTAATTTTGGTCATTAGTGCTTAAGGAGGTGTCTTGAGCTGATCAACCCTAGTGCAGTCTTGAGCTAAAGGAGATCTTGTGAGCAAAATTCTTGATAAGTGAGAGGGAAAATTTTGGGGTACAACAGGGTACAAGCACAAATTAATATCTATCTAAGTATTTTATTTAATATAAATTCATTGTTGTCATGATGACAATCCTAATCACATGTCATCATGATATTAATTCTTAACAAAAATTTTAACTTTAATTTTATTAATTTGACTATATATTAAGAATAAATAATAATAGTAAATATTATTATAATAATAATATAATATTTAGCGAAAACTATTAATAATAATAGTAATAATAATAATAATATTGATTTTTTGTTAGTTTGTTATTTTATTTTTCTTTCTCATTTTTGTATTGGTTAACATAAATATAACTATTTTTTCATGTCAGTATTTGAAGCCTGAAAGCTCCCTACAACGAATTGTGTGTGCCCCAAATATATCTAAACATGTCTTACGACAAACATAACAAACTTCATCAACAGGAAATAAAGGAATCCTAAAGCGGTATCTTAGGATAGTATGATACTCCACCGGTGACATATGTTGGTCTAGCCCATCAATAGGAAAAGTAAGGAGAAAGTAATGAGCATGTCCACGAATTAGGGGGTGGACATCGGTTCGGTTCAATTCAGTTCAGACTCAAATCAACGAACTGAATCAACCCACAGGTGAAATCAGTAGGCCCTTCTTCCGACCGTTTTTTCTTGGGTTTTTTCGTTTTCAGATTTCTTCGGTTTGGTTAAATTAACCTGCTAATTTTAGATTTTATATCAATGTAAGAAAACAATTATAACATGTAGAAATCAACAAATTTAACACAAAATGGATAACTTGTATCTTTCCAATTCATACCTAAAACACGATGCTCCAAATGCATTTGCAAAATATACAAGATCATCGATGTAGTGAATATTAAATCCAGCAACAAGACTTCGTGTGTAAGTCACTACTTTCTCTTTTCAGAGTGTTATTTAAAAGTCCAAAACCATTGCAGGAAAATTCTTAGGATTATATCAATTAAATATGTTAGGAACAATTTTAAATGAACTAACCAACCAAATAGACATTAGATATCATGAACAAAAAAATATTGAAAAGGTAAAAAATTATCGAGTGTTCCTCTTCTTTAATGTCAACCCCTTCAAAGAAATCACTCAACTCATCCAAACACAAGACATGAATTCATAAGAAAACTACATAGATCATAACATAATTCTAACATATTCCAACAAAAGTATAAAGCAACATTGCCAAACTGAGTAAAAAAACAAAGAGAACTTACATTCCATCTCCTCACTCTCTAGTTTATCTCCTCAAATTCTTCCAAATTCTTCAATGTTTAAAAACATAAATGGTTAAGATTGGTCACAAGTAAATAATTTTAAAATCTCATCAACAACTAATCAAGCAATGGTTACATTTCACATATTTTTAAATAAAAGAACACTATAAAATAATTCAGTTTATATTGATGTAACAAAGTTTTGAGGGACCCCTATCCAATTTCACTATTACAAACAAAACGACAAATTTCTAATCTACCCTCTTATGCCCCACAAAATCACAAAATCAAAAGAGAAAATGTTCTCTCTAACGCTTTTCTCTACCTGAGAATGACACTCAAAATTTTCACAAATATCTCTCACATCTTTCCATATATAAAAGGACACTCCCACTAATGAAAAAATGAAACTCAACTGAAATCTCTTTGTTGCTGTCAGAATAGTAAGCTCTTGAACCTTTTAAAGTTTCATACTTGTTTTTTCGCTGAAACTCCACTGAAATCTCTTCGCTGCAAAAATATCTCACACAAATATCATACTTGTTTCCTTGTTTTATAGTCGTTTTACAGCTTGAATGTCTTGTCATTTCTTGTCTTGATTTGAACAGTTGCTTATGTTGTTTTAGTTTGAGTATTATTTTAGAATCTGAACATTGTTTTTGTTGCTTTCATTTATATTGAGATTAGTGTTTTTCTTAGGGGTCTCAATTTTGGTTTCTTTGTTGGTGATGATTTACAGGTGAGCTTTTAACGGTGAGTTGTTGTTTAGAACTATATTTTTGGGTAAAGTTGGATAACGATTGGGGTTGTTAGTTTGTTTGAACCTGTTATACTTTGCTGTAAAATCAAGCTTCTCAAATGAACTTTTGTTTTGATGAAGACAAACTATGATTGACAAAGAAGGCAAAGATTTATGATCAAGCTCAAAGGCATCTATGGACAAAATCTTCAGTTTAAAGCTCTTAACAACTTTCAAGGTATAATAGTATTATTTACTTTGATCTTAAGATATAGATGCTCAATGGTGAATAAGAAATGTTTTATAAATCATTACTCAAGTTTTTCAAAGTTAAAATTAATTTTTTACTTGAGTGCAATCGATTTGCATATTAGTGCAATCGATTGCATGCTTCAATTTTTTAGATCTTTTGCTTTTGTTTCTCAGTGCAATCGATTTACATTGTTTGTGCGATCGATTGCATACTTAAAATTTTCAAAATGTTTGCTTCTGTTTCTCAGTGCAATCGATTTACATTGCTTGTGCAATCGATTACACTCACTTATTTTTTGCTACTGACTTTACATGCAATCGATTTACATTGCTTGTGCAATCGATTGCACACTTAAAACTTTTGAAAATATAGCTGTTGAAACATTATGCAATCGATTTACACAAAGGGTGCAATCGATTGCATGCTGCACGATTTTGAAAAATAGCAGCTTTTCACATGCCTGTTCATAATACCTTTTCATTGAAACCTTTCACTCAATCTTGACATTTGTTCATGATTCATTTTCAGAACTTTATGATGTTTCAAAAGGGTTTTATGAACATATAAATATTCATTTTCAAAATCATTTTCAACACCTCTTCCAAATATATTTTCTGAATTTTCAAAATACAAACTCAAGCTTTTCTTCATTTTCATACATAAGTTTTCTGCATACTTTCATACATTATTAAATAGAAAAAATTTGAGCAATTATATCTTGAGTCATTGTACAATATTATTATTGGAAGAGAAGAACATTCATTGTTAAATCACTCTAAGTGATCAATACTACTCAACTCACTCAAAATCAAATATTGATAGATACTTACTTATTTTTCCAGGATTGTTGGATATAAGTTTAAGTGGTTTTAAAATCTTGTCTTTCCAGGATCGTTGGATACAAGTGTGTAGTCACTCTGAGAGGATTGTTCTCATTATTGACATAGTGAAAATCCAAGAGGATTGTTCTTGGTCCAAGAGGATTGTTCTTGGTGGTTTTATTGGTTAGAGTCTTGTATAGAAGGACTAGGGTGTCTTGTCTAGAGATCTAACAATAAGGAAATCTCTTTCATGTTGAAAAGGGACTGGAGTACTCTCGGACTGTGAGGGGAACCAGGATACACCTCTGTGTTCTTTACTTTTCCGCATTTACCGCTTTCATCACTAGTCATAAACCAGAAAAGAAAGAAAAACAATTGTAAACTCATGCACTAAACCAGAAAAATAATATCCATCTCACTAAAACGGAATTTTTTTTAAAGTACCTAATTCACCCCCCATCTTAAGCGCACTCTCATACTTACAATTGGTATCAGAGCAGGTTATAGGTAACCTGCTCCTAAAAGATCCAGAATGGCTTCCGCAAATTAAAATCCCATTTTCAGAGATGGTGGTAGTAACAACAAGCCTCTTCTATTTTGTGGTGAATATTTTGACTTCTGGAAAATATGTATGAAAGCACATCTAGAAGCACAACGAGAAGAAATATGGGATGCCGTCGAAAATGGTCCTTTTATTCCTATAACGGTAATCAATGGTGCTAGCTCATCAAAGCCTAAAGCTGCATGGGACAAAGATGATAAGAAGAAGGTTCTCTATGATAAAAAGGCAATAAATCTTCTTCAAGGTGCACTTAGCATGGATGAATTCTTCCGTGTCTCAACATGCAAAACGACGAAAGAAATATGGGATACCTTGGTAGAAACTCATGAAGGAACCGCTGAAGTTAAAAGATCGAGATTAAATACACTGAGTCAAGAATACGAACTATTCAGAATGCAGCCCTGAGAATCAATCCTCGACTTGCAGAAAAGATTTGTACACTTGAAAAATCATTTAAAAGCACTCGGTAAGACTTTAACTAATGATGAACTTAATCTTAAAGTGCTTAGATCTTTATCCAGAGAATGACAACCAAAAGTGACATCAATATTCGAGAAGAAGAATCTATCCACAATGACTTTCGCCACTTTGTTCGGAAAACTTCAAGAATATGAAACGGAAATTGCAAGACTTGAAAAGCATGAAATCCAAGTAAAAGATTCAAAAGACATGGATCTAAATACAAGGATAAAAAATCATGACAGCAATCAATAGGATGAACCCACTAGTTCATCTTCCGATTCCAAAAACAATCAACGTGTTAATCTCACATTGATGGCCTCACACCATTCCGATGATGAAGACAATGAGGTTAGTAATGAATTTTCTCTTTTTGATAGTGATGCACAAGGTGCTATAGATGAACTATTGAATGAATGCAAAATTCTGTATAAAATTATTTCATCACAAAAGAAACAAATTTCATCCTTAGAAGAAAAATGTGAATCTATGGAAAAAGATTTCAAAGAAGAAAAACAAAAATCAAGTGATGAATAAAAACAGAATTTTGTATGCAAAAATTATGAATCACTCTCTTTCTAAATTATCCAATTAAAAAGAGTCACTGAAAGATATGAAAAAGGCCAAATTGGGTTGGAAGGTGTTCTTAGCCAACAAAGATACTCCAATGATAAAAGTGGACTGGTATATTCAAAGTTTTCAAAACCAAGTTCCAATAAAACTATCTTTGTTAAGGCTAGTGATCAATCATCCAAAGAGAAAGTGAACAAACCTAAAATAGTTCATCACTATCCTAAAAAGAAAACATTTCCTAAGAAGAAATCTTATCCTTCTAGATATAGAAGTAACTTTGAACCTACTTGTTTTTATTGTGGTATTAAAGGCCATACACCTAATGCTTGCTATGTTAGAAACTTTGGTGTGGCAAGTTGGCATTATGTGTAGGTTAAGAATGGAAATAACTATGATGGACCCAAATCACATTGGGTACCAAATCAAACTTAATTTGTTTTGTAGGTATGCTTTCAGACTACATGCAATATTTGGTATCTTGATAGTGTTTGTTCAAAGAATATGACGGGAGAGATACACTATCTTTCAAATCTAGTTCAAGTCCAAGGATTATTTCACATATGGGAAATACCTTAAAGGAAGAATTCTTGGCATTGGCAAAGTTGATACACTAACTTTCATATCCATTGAAGATGTACTTCATGTTGAAGAACAAAAGACAACTTCTAAGTACAAGTCAACTTTGTGACAAAGGCTTCGAATTCATCAAGGATGAATGATTTATAAAGTCACTCTTGAGGTGAAACTCATTTGTATAAATTATTTTTACTTTAAATAATTTCTTTATGTATTATAAGGCTTTTCCCATCCTTTTTTTAATGACAAAGGGGGAGAAGATATACATATATATATATATATATATATATATATATATATATATATATATATATATATATATATATGCACGTGTATGCTTGTCTCTAACTATTGCAGCCCAAAGAAAGATGCAAATTCTCTATACCTAAAGGGAGAACTTTGATCAAGAGGGAGTTATCAAAGATAGGGGGAGCATTAACATAAGAGTTTCTCATTCTGCCTAAAAGAGTTAAGCATCTTCAAAATTATGTTTTGATGAAGATAACTACTATATGCATTTATCAAAGGATGAGAAAAAGCGTCATGAAGCAATATGGCTATGGTTAAGCTTTCAATATTATTATATGTATTTTGTCCATTTTTATGCATCTTTCCATTCTTTTTGATAATGTCAAAGGGGAAGAAGGATGTTATACTTTATGCTTGTGTTTTTCCTTACCTTAATTTTTTAAAGGTACTCTCCAACCAAGATGAACAAATACAAAGGATTTCAACCTTCTCATACATATGGGAAGTTTTGCATCTTAGGGGGAGAAAAGCTTATTTTGGAAACTACAACGCATAAAGCAAGATTGTTTGTCATCATCAAAAAGGGGGAGAATGTAAAATTAAGCTTCTCAAATGAACTTTTGTTTTGATGAAGACAAACCATGATTGACAAAGAAGGCAAATATTTATGATCAAGCTCAAAGGCATCTATGGAAAAAATCTCCAGTTCAAAGCTCTTAACAACTTTCAAGGCATAATAGTATTATTTACTTTGATCTTAAGATATAAATGCTCAATGGTGAATAAGAATTGTTTTATAAATCATTACTCAAGTTTTTCAAAGTTCAAATTCATTTTTTACTTGAGTGCAATCGATTTGCATATTAGTGCAATCGATTACATGGTTCAATTTTTCAGATCTTTTGCTTCTAATTCTCAGTGCAATCAATTTATATTGCTTGTGCAATCGATTGCATACTTAAAATTTTCAAAACGTTTGCTTCTGTTTCTCAGTGCAATCGATTTACATTGCTTGTGCAATCGATTACACTCACTTATTTTTTGCTACTGACTTTACATGCAATCGATTTACATTGCTTGTGCAATCGATTGCACACTTAATACTTTTGAAAATATAGCTGTTGAAACATTGTGCAATCGATTTACACAAAGGGTGCAATCGATTGCATGCTGCACGATTTTGAAAAATAATAACTTTTCACATGCCTGTTCATAATACCTTTTCATTGAAACCTTTCACTCAATCTTGACATTTGTTCATGATTCATTTTCAGAACTTTATGATGTTTCAAAAGGGTGTTATGAACATATAAATATTCATTTTCAAAATCATTTTCAACACCTCTTCCAAATATATTTTCTGAATTTTCAAAATACAAACTCAAGCTTTTCTTCATTTTCATACATAAGTTTTCTGCATACTTTCATACATTATTAAATAGAAAAATTTGAGCAATTATATCTTGAGTCATTGTACAATATTATTATTGGAAGAGAAGAACATTCATTGTTTAATCACTCTAAGTGATCAATACTACTCAACTCACTCAAAATCAAATATTGATAGATACTTACTTATTTTTCCAGGATTGTTGGATATAAGTTTAAGTGGTTTTAAAATCTTGTCTTTCCAGGATCGTTGGATACAAGTGTGTAGTCACTCTGAGAGGATTGTTCTCATTATTAACATAGTGAAAATCCAAGAGGATTGTTCTTGGTCCAAGAGAATTGTTCTTGGTGGTTTTATTGGTTAGAGTCTTGTATAGAAGGACTAGGGTGTCTTGTCTAGAGATCTAACAATAAGGAAATCTCTTTCATGTTGAAAAGGGACTGGAGTACTCTCGGACTGTGAGGGGAACCAGGATACATCTCTGTGTTCTTTACTTTTCCGCATTTACCGCTTTCATCACTAGTCATAAACCAGAAAAGAAAGAAAAACAATTGTAAACTCATGCACTAAACCAGAAAAATAATATCCATCTCACTAAAACGGAATTTTTTTTAAAGTACCTAATTCACCCCCCATCTTAAGCGCACTCTCATACTTACAATTGGTATCAGAGCAGGTTATAGGTAACGTGCTCCTAAAAGATCCAGAATGGCTTCTGCAAATTAAAATCCCATTTTCAGAGATGGTGGTAGTAACAACAAGCCTCTTCTATTTTGTGGTGAATATTTTGACTTCTAGAAAATATGTATGAAGGCACATCTAGAAGCACAAGGAGAAGAAATATGGGATGCCGTCGAAAATGGTCCTTTTATTCCTATAACGGTAATCAATGGTGCTAGCTCATCAAAGCCTAAAGCTGCATGGGACGAAGATGATAAGAAGAAGGTTCTCTATGATAAAAAGGCAATAAATCTTCTTCAAGGTGCACTTAGCATGGATGAATTCTTCCGTGTCTCAACATGCAAAACGACGAAAGAAATATGGGATACCTTGGTAGAAACTCATGAAGGAACCGCTGAAGTTAAAAGATCGAGATTAAATACACTGAGTCAAGAATACGAACTATTCAGAATGCAGCCCTGAGAATCAATCCTCGACTTGTAGAAAAGATTTGTACACTTGACAAATCATTTAAAAGCACTCGGTAAGACTTTAAGTAATGATTAACTTAATCTTAAAGTGCTTAGATCTTTATCCAGGGAATGACAACCAAAAGTGACATCAATATCCGAGAAGAAGAATCTATCCACAATGACTTCCGCCACTTTGTTCGGAAAACTTCAAGAATATGAAACGGAAATTGCAAGACTTGAAAAGCATGAAATCCAAGTAAAAGATTCAAAAGACATGGATCTAAATACAAGGATAAAAAATCATGACAGCAATCAATAGGATGAACCCACTAGTTCATCTTCCGATTCCAAAAACAATCAACGTGTTAATCTCACATTGATGGCCTCACACCATTCCGATGATGAAGACAATGAGGTTAGTAATGAATTTTCTCTTTTTGATAGTGATGCACAAGGTGCTATAGATGAACTATTGAATGAATGCAAAATTCTGTATAAAATTATTTCATCACAAAAGAAACAAATTTCATCCTTAGAAGAAAAATGTGAATCTATGGAAAAAGATTTCAAAGAAGAAAAACAAAAATCAAGTGATGAATAAAAACAGAATTTTGTATGCAAAAATTGTGAATCACCCTCTTTCTAAATTATCCAATTAAAAAGAGTCACTGAAAGATATGAAAAAGGCCAAATTGGGTTGGAAGGTGTTCTTAGCCAACAAAGATACTCCAATGATAAAAGTGGACTGGTATATTCAAAGTTTTCAAAACCAAGTTCCAATAAAACTATCTTTGTTAAGGCTAGTGATCAATAATCCAAAGAGAAAGTGAACAAACCTAAAATAGTTCATCACTATCCTAAAAAGAAAACATTTCCTAAGAAGAAATCTTATCCTTCTAGATATAGAAGTAACTTTGAACCTACTTGTTTTTATTGTGGTATTAAAGGCCATACACCTAATGCTTGCTATATTAGAAACTTTGGTGTGGAAAGTTGGCATTATGTGTAGGTTAAGAATGGAAATAACTATGATGGACCCAAAGCACATTGGGTACCAAATCAAACTTAATTTGTTTTGTAGGTATGCTTTCAGACTACATGCAATATTTGGTATCTTGATAGTGTTTGTTCAAAGAATATGACGGGAGAGATACACTATCTTTCAAATCTAGTTCAAGTCCAAGGATTATTTCACATATGGGAAATACCTTAAAGGAAGAATTCTTGGCATTGGCAAAGTTGATACACTAACTTTCATATCCATTGAAGATGTACTTCATGTTGAAGAACAAAAGACAACTTCTAAGTACAAGTCAACTTTGTGACAAAGGCTTCGAATTCATCAAGGATGAATGATTTATAAAGTCACTCTTGACGTGAAACTCATTCGTATAAATTATTTTTACTTTCAATAATTTCTTTATGTATTATAAGGCTTTTCCCATCCTTTTTTTTAATGACAAAGGGGGAGAAGATGTATATATATATATATATATATATATATGCACGTGTATGCTTGTCTCTAACTATTGCAGCCCAAAGAAAGATGCAAATTCTCTATGCCTAAAGGGAGAACTTTGATCAAGAGGGAGTTATCAAAGATAGGGGGAGCATTAACATAAGAGTTTCTCATTCTGCCTAAAAGAGTTAAGCATCTTCAAAATTATGTTTTGATGAAGATAACTACTATATGCATTTATCAAAGGATGAGAAAAAGCGTCATGAAGCAATATGGCTATGGTTAAGCTTTCAATATTATTATATGTATTTTGTCCATTTTTATGCATCTTTCCATTCTTTTTGATAATGTCAAAGGGGAAGAAGGATGTTATACTTTATGCTTGTGTTTTTCCTTACCTTAATTTTTTAAAGGTACTCTCCAACCAAGATGAACAAATACAAAGGATTTCAACCTTCTCATACATAGGGGGAGTTTTGCATCTTAGGTGGAGAAAAGCTCATTTTGGAAACCACAACGCATAAAGCAAGATTGTTTGTCATCATCAAAAAGGGGGAGAATGTAAAATTAAGCTTCTCAAATGAACTTTTGTTTTGATGAAGACAAACCATGATTGACAAAGAAGGCAAAGATTTATGATCAAGCTCAAAGGCATCTATGGAAAAAATCTCCAGTTCAAAGCTCTTAACAATTTTCAAGGTATAATAGTATTATTTACTTTGATCTTAAGATATAAATGCTCAATGGTGAATAAGAAATGTTTTATAAATCATTACTCAAGTTTTTCAAAGTTAAAATTCATTTTTTACTTGAGTGCAACCGATTTGCATATTAGTGCAATCGATTGCATGCTTCAATTTTTCAGATCTTTTGCTTCTGATTCTCAGTGCAATCAATTTACATTGCTTTTGCAATCGATTGCATACTTAAAATTTTCAAAACGTTTGCTTCTGTTTCTCAGTGCAATCGATTTACATTGCTTGTGCAATCGATTACACTCACTTATTTTTTGCTACTGACTTTACATGCAATCGATTTACATTGCTTGTGCAATCTATTGCACACTTAAAACTTTTGAAAATATAGCTGTTGAAACATTGTGCAATCGATTTACACAAAGGGTGCAATCGATTGCATGCTGCACGATTTTGAAAAATAACAGCTTTTCACATGCCTATTCATAATACCTTTTCAATGAAACCTTTCACTCAATCTTGGCATTTGTTCATGATTCATTTTTAGAACTTTATGATGTTTCAAAAGGGTGTTATGAACATATAAATATTCATTTTCAAAATCATTTTCAACACCTCTTCCAAATATATTTTCTGAATTTTCAAAATACAAACTCAAGCTTTTCTTCATTTTCATACATAAGTTTTATGCATACTTTCATACATTATTAAATAGAAAAATTTGAGCAATTATATCTTGAGTCATTGTACAATATTATTATTGGAAGAGAAGAACATTCATTGTTAAATCACTCTAAGTGATCAATACTACTCAACTCACTCAAAATCAAATATTGATAGATACTTACTTATTTTTCCAGGATTGTTGGATATAAGTTTAAGTGGTTTTAAAATCTTGTCTTTCCAGGATCGTTGGATACAAGTGTGTAGTCACTCTGAGAGGATTGTTCTCATTATTGACATAGTGAAAATCCAAGAGGATTGTTCTTGGTCCAAGAGGATTGTTCTTGGTGGTTTTATTGGTTAGAGTCTTGTATAGAAGGACTAGGGTGTCTTGTCTAGAGATCTAACAATAAGGAAATCTCTTTCATGTTGAAAGGGGACTGGAGTACTCTTGGACAGTGAGGGAAACCAGGATACATCTTTGTGTTCTTTACTTTTCCGCATTTACCGCTTTCATCACTGGTCATAAACCATAAAAGAAAGAAACACAATTGTAAACTCATGCACTAAACCAGAAAAATAATATCTATCTCACTAAAATGGCAAAACTTTTAAAGTACCTAATTCACCTCCCCGCTTAGGCGCACTCTTATACTTACATTTGCTTCTTAACATTTATATCATACTTGTTTTCTTGTTTTAGAGTCATTTTAGAGTTTGAATGTCATGTAATTTCTTGTCTTGATTTAAATCGTTGCTTGTGTTGTTTTAGTTTGAGTATTATTTTAAAATCTGAACATTGTTTTCATTGCTTTCATTTACATTTGGATTAGATTTTTTTTTCTTAAGGGTCTCGATTTGGGTTTCTTTGTTGGTGATGACTTAAAGGTGAGCTTTTGACGGTGAGTTGTTGTTTAGAACAATATTTTTGGGTAAAGTTGGTTAACGATTGGGGTTGTTAGTCTGTTTGAACCTTTTATATTTTACTTCTTAACATTTATATCATACTTGTTTCCCTGTTTTAGAGTCGTTTTAGAGCTTGAATGTCTTGTAATTTTTTGTCTTGATTTGAACCATTGCTTGTGTTGTTTTAGTTCGAGTATTATTTTAGAATCTGAACATTATTTTCGTTGCTTTCATTTTTATTGGAATTAGAGTTTTTCTTAGTGGTCTCGATTTAGGTTTCTTTGTTGGTGATGAGTTAAAGGTTTGTTTTCAGAAGAACTTTTGAACTGGAAAACATGGATGCTGATAACGAAGAAGATTTTTTTCAATGACGTGTTCTAAAATGGTCCAAATCCAAATTATTTGAAGGAAAATTTTAGATTAATATTGTGAAGATGATGATCTTATCAAGAAGATTGAAAAGGTTCTACGAAAAGAAAGAAAAAGGGAAGCACCAACAAGGAAGGTTATATGCTTTAAATGTGGAGAAAAGGCACATGTTAAAAGTGAATGTCCTACACTTTAAAAGAAGAAGAAATATTTCAAGAGAAATAAAGATAAAAAGTCAAAGAAAGCATATATAGCATGGGAAAGTTCATCTTCCGATTCCAAAAACAATCAACGTGTTAATCTCGCATTGATGGCCTCACACCATTCCGATGACGAAGACAATGAGGTTAGTAGTGAATTTTCTCTTTTTGATAGTGATGCACAAGGTGCTATAGATTAACTATTGAATGAATGCAAAATTCTGTATAAAATTATTTCATCACAAAAGAAACAAATTTCATCCTTAGAAGAAAAATGTGAATCTATGGAAAAAGATTTCAAAGAAGAAAAACAAAAATCAAGTGATGAATAAAAACAAAATTTTGTATGGAAAAATTGTGAATCACTCTCTTTCTAAATTATCCAATTAAAAAGAGTCACTGAAAGATATGAAAAAGGCCAAATTGGGTTGGAAGGTGTTCTTAGCCAACAAAGATACTCCAATGATAAAAGTGGACTGGTATATTCAAAGTTTTCAAAACCAAGTTCCAATAAAACTATCTTTGTTAAGGCTAGTGATTAATCATCCAAAGAGAAAGTGAACAAACCTAAAATAGTTCATCACTATCCTAAAAAGAAAACATTTCCTAAGAAGAAATCTTATCCTTCTAGATATAGAAGTAACTTTGAACCTACTTGTTTTTATTGTGGTATTAAAGGCCATACACCTAATGCTTGCTATGTTAGAAACTTTAGTGTGGCAAGTGGGCATTATGTGTGGGTTAAGAAATGAAATAACTATGATGGACCCAAAGCACATTGGGTACCAAATCAAACTTAATTTGTTTTGTAGGTATGCTTGAAGACCACATGCAATATTTGGTATCTTGATAGTGTTTGTTCAAAGAATATGACGGGAGAGATACACTATCTTTCAAATCTAGTTCAAGTCCAAGGATTATTTCACATATGGGAAATACCTTAAAGGAAGAATTCATGGTATTGGCAAAGTTGATACACTAACTTTCATATCCATTGAAGATGTACTTCATGTTGAAGAACAAAAGACAACTTCTAAGTACAAGTCAACTTTGTGACAAAGGCTTCGAATTCATCAAGGATGAATGATTTATAAAGTCACTCTTGAGGTGATACTCATTCGTATAAATTATTTTTACTTTCAATAATTTCTTTATGTATTATAAGGCTTTTCCCGTCCTTTTTTTTAATGACAAAGGGGGAGAAGATATATATATATATATATATATATATATATATATATATATATATATATATATATGCACGTGTATGCTTGTCTCTAACTATTGCAGCTCAAAGAAAGATGAAAATTCTCTATGCCTAAAGGGAGAACTTTGATCAAGAGGGAGTTATCAAAGATAGGGGGAGCATTAACATAAGAGTTTCTCATTCTGCCTAAAAGAGTTAAGCATCTTCAAAATTATGTTTTGATGAAGATAACTACTATGTGCATTTATCAAAGGATGAGAAAAAGCGTCATGAAGCAATATGGCTATGGTTAAGCTTTCAATATTATTATATGTATTTTGTCCATTTTTATGCATCTTTCCCTTCTTTTTGATAATGTCAAAGGGGAAGAAGGATGTTATACTTTATGCTTGTGTTTTTCCTTACCTTAATTTTTTAAAGGTACTCTCCAACCAAGATGAACAAATACAAAGGATTTCAACCTTCTCATACATAGGGGGAGTTTTGCATCTTAGGGGGAGAAAAGCTTATTTTGGAAACTACAACGCATAAAGCAAGATTGTTTGTCATCATCAAAAAGGGGGAGAATGTAAAATTAAGCTTCTCAAATGAACTTTTGTTTTGATGAAGACAAACCATGATTGACAAAGAAGGCAAATATTTATGATCAAGCTCAAAGGCATCTATGGAAAAAATCTCCAGTTCAAAGCTCTTAACAACTTTCAAGGTATAATAGTATTATTTACTTTGATCTTAAGATATAAATGCTCAATGGTGAATAAGAAATGTTTTATAAATCATTACTCAAGTTTTTCAAAGTTAAAATTCATTTTTTACTTGAGTGCAATCGATTTGCATATTAGTGCAATCGATTACATGGTTCAATTTTTCAGATCTTTTGCTTCCGATTCTCAGTGCAATCAATTTACATTGCTTGTGCAATCGATTGCATACTTAAAATTTTCAAAACGTTTGCTTCTCTTTCTCAGTGCAATCAATTTACATTGCTTGTGCAATCGATTACACTCACTTATTTTTTGCTACTGACTTTACATGCAATCGATTTACATAGCTTGTGCAATCGATTGCACACTTAATACTTTTGAAAATATAGCTGTTGAAACATTGTGCAATCGATTTACACAAAGGGTGCAATCGATTGCATGCTGCACAATTTTGAAAAATAACAACTTTTCACATGCCTATTCATAATACCTTTTCATTGAAACCTTTCACTCAATCTTGGCATTTGTTCATGATTCATTTTTAGAACTTTATGATGTTTCAAAAGGGTGTTATGAACATATAAATATTCATTTTCAAAATCATTTTCAACACCTCTTCCAAATATATTTTCTGAATTTTCAAAATACAAACTCAAGCTTTTCTTCATTTTCATGCATAAGTTTTCTGCATACTTTCATACATTATTAAATAGAAAAATTTGAGCAATTATATCTTGAGTCATTGTACAATATTATTATTGGAAGAGAAGAACATTCATTGTTAAATCACTCTAAGTGATCAATACTACTCAACTCACTCAAAATCAAATATTGATAGATACTTACTTATTTTTCCAGGATTGTTGGATATAAGTTTAAGTGGTTTTAAAATCTTGTCTTTCCAGGATCGTTGGATACAAGTGTGTAGTCACTCTAAGAGGATTGTTCTCATTGTTGACATAGTGAAAATCCAAGAGGATTGTTCTTGGTCCAAGAGGATTGTTCTTGGTGGTTTTATTGGTTAGAGTCTTGTATAGAAGGACTAGGGTGTCTTGTCTAGAGATCTAACAATAAGGAAATCTCTTTCATGTTAAAAGAGGACTGGAGTACTCTCGGACTGTGAGAGAAACCAAGATACATCTTTGTGTTCTTTACTTTTCCGCATTTACCGCTTTCATCACTAGTCATAAACCAGAAAAGAAAGAAACACAATTGTAAACTCATGCACTAAACCAGAAAAATAATATCCATCTCACTAAAATGACAAAACTTTTAAAGTACCTAATTCACCTCCCCTCTTAAGCGCACTTCATACTTACATTTGCTTCTTAACATTTATATCATACTTGTTTTCTTGTTTTAGAGTCATTTTAGAGTTTGAATGTCATGTAATTTCTTGTCTTGATTTAAATCGTTGCTTGTCTTGTTTTAGTTTGAGTATTATTTTAAAATCTGAACATTGTTTTCGTTGCTTTCATTTACATTGGGATTAGATATTTTTTAAGGGTCTCGATTTGGGTTTCTTTGTTGGTGATGACTTAAAGGTGAGCTTTTGACGGTGAGTTGTTGTTTAGAACAATATTTTTGGGTAAAGTTGGTTAACGATTGGGGTTGTTAGTCTGTTTGAACCTTTTATATTTTACTTAACATTTATATCATACTTGTTTCCTTGTTTTAGAGTCGTTTTAGAGCTTGAATGTCTTGTAATTTTTGTCTTGATTTGAACCATTTCTTGTGTTGTTTTAGTTCGAGTATTATTTTAGAATCTGAACATTATTTTCGTTGCTTTCATTTATATTAGAATTAGAGTTTTTTTTAGTGATCTCGATTTAGGTTTCTTTGTTGGTGATGAGTTAAAGGTTTGTTTTTAGAAGAACTTTTGAACTGGAAAACATGGATGCTGATGACGGAGAAGATTTTTTTCAATGACGTGTTCTAAAAAGGTCCAAATCCAAATTATTTGAAGGAACATTTTAGATTAATATTGTGATGATAGGTTGAATTTTTTTTTCCTTTTAATTTGTTTAAGGCAAATGATAAATCTTTTGTAATTTTTTTCCTTTTGATATAATATTGTAGTTAATAAAAAATAAAATGAAATTTATAATAATATAAATTTAACATGTTATATTATTCATATCAAATACTTTGTTTACATTATTCAAACACAAATTGTACACTTTTAAATTGACTAACTTAGCATAAGAGGAAAGTATAAAGAAAAAGAGAGAATGATTTTCAAAAATATATTAAAAAATATGACAAATAATTAAGTGGCGTGATAAAATAAAGAGAAAGGGTAGTGGTAATTAGTCGGTGAAGTGATTACTTATTATTATTAGTACTTAAAAAATAGTGTTTTTATAAAAAAAGCATAAATAAATAAACAAAAACTATAAAAAAAAATATTACAAAAATACCCGTGCGATCTATACATTTATTTTTAGAAAATAAATAGCAAAAGTAAATACAAAATATTTATAAAATTATTTTTAAAAGTCTTAACATTTAAAAGATTAGAAATTAAATCTTTTGTGTATTTTTGGTTTGATTTGAATTATAAAATAAATAGACTTTAAACCTAAATTAAAAATTTAATTAATTATAAAATAAAACTATGTCTAATTAATTAATTAAGAAAAATATTGTCTAGAAATTAAATTAACCTATTAAAAGTCTAATTCTGATTTATTATATTTTTATGTGATTTTATTGATTAAAGAAAATGATTACAAAGAAAAATTAAATTAATTAGACAAAACGAAAAAGAAAAATAGAAAAGGGTTAAAAAGTATTGAAAAGAAGAAAAGAAAGGTGTATGCGTTAGGTTTGAACCCACACCCTTCTATTTAGAGTCTCCATCCTTTGCCATCTGAACCATGCGCGCTTGGTGTTTGAAAAATGGGACTTGATCATTATATGATAAACCTTCAAAGATTGGGAAATAACAATAAAAATATATCCTGTATTGTTTTACTTCAGAAGATCGTTAGTGGTGGTAGTATGCAATAAAACAAAATGAAAACCGAAAAATGAATTTGCAAGAAATTAAGAAAAACGGCGTAGCATGTATGCTCATTTCATGCTCTTTGGATCATCACAAATGATCCAAACTTAACCTTAAATTCTACTAGAAGTGAATGGAAAGGCTGGTTTGTTTTGATTGTGGCTGCATTCGAACCCATGGACATGTTTTGCAATTGCACACGAGTCGGCACAAGGTCAACATTATATTGATATTGCTTGTAAAAAGCAGCAACCAAGTCTTCCCACGTGTGAATGTTGGTTCCTTCCAGCTGATAGAACCATTCAAGTTGAGTGCTGGACAAGCTTTCTTGAAAGAAATGGACCCATAATTTCCTGTCAGCAGTATGGGGTTGGATTTTTAGAACATACGACCTTAGATGAAGTTTGGGACAAGAGACCCCATCATATTTAGCAAAGACGGGGGGGGGGGGGGGGGGGGGACCTTGAACTTGTGAGGGATGACCACCCCCGGGATCAGACCTAACTCTCCAAAATCCAATTCAGGCACTTTCTAGATTTTTATAGCTTTGAGACGGTCTTCCAACTGCTTGTACTTGTCATCTGCAGGAGGGTACTATTTATCGAAGTAGTCTTCATCTTCAGAACCCGAATTATTTCTACCTTCAGGCTTGATGCTTATACCATCCTCTTCTTGGTTGTCGTCTTCCTATGAGTAAATATCATCCACTTGAACCGGTTGAACATGACCTTTGAATCTTCTCCCCATATTGAGGATAACAACTGGATTTTTAGTATTCTTTTCCTTGGTATCGAGCGCCATCAGATCTTTCGACCCCTATGCCAGATTCAGAAGAGTCTCTTGAAATTGTGCATGTTGAGCTTGGAGGTCCTTAACAGTTTACTCGAGGGCCATCTTATATTAAAATAAACAGTAAGTAGATGAGAAAACATGTATGGTAAACCTGTTATGTAATGGTGCATGATATATAAACACAATGTTTTCAAGGATCTCGGGGGGTAACAAAGAAAATGTTATAAGTTAATGCAGCTTTGACTGAAGAACTTTTAGTCTTTGAACGTCCTTCTATGAGAATCAAGCTCACCATGTCAAGTGGCTCCTAGCTTTTGACTCGAGATAATGTACTTCGTTCTTTAACGACATTTGTTTAGAGGAAAATAAATCCTCTTGCCCCTTTCTAGACACCTGGTTCATAATAAGCCTGCACCACAAACCCTTGAGGTCATTGAAATGGTTAACGAAAATGCTATGGCATGATGTCATGATGTGTATGCTATGCACCAAGCAAAATTATAAGGTGGTGAAAACAAATAAGTCTTGTAAGAAGTCCAATTTATTAGATAGTGAATACAAACAAGCCCTGCAAGGAATTCATGTCGTATACGTTATCTTGTAATAGTTTAGCGTTTAAATTCCCGCAAAGTTGTAAATATTGTAAATCTCCCAAAGCCATGTAATAGCCTTAGGTCTTTACTTTCCAGTATTTTATTTTCTTGCTCCTATATTTTGTATGCCTTGTATGTATATATAACTATTAGCTAAATAGGATTATACGGCAAGATAATAATTAAATGCTAGAAAACCTAATCAAGACAAAAATAGCTGAAAAACAAATCACTTCTTACACACACACACCCCTCTAGGATGACTCCACTTGTTGCCTTTGGAAAACAGTCTTGCCCCTCAAACATATGGATACCATTAGAAAATACCCTCGATTAAAAATCATCATAAAGATCATAGTCCCTCGATGACCCTTCATTGCTTCCTTCGGTAAATGATCTTGTCCCTCGATGTTTCCTAAGAATACATGATGATAGTCCCTTCGAATTGCTAAAGGTATCCCTATATGTTGCCTTTATAACTGTACGATGACTCGCGCCTGTCCCT
The DNA here is from genome assembly GCA_948472305.1 of Vicia faba. Taxonomy (NCBI): domain Eukaryota; kingdom Viridiplantae; phylum Streptophyta; class Magnoliopsida; order Fabales; family Fabaceae; genus Vicia; species Vicia faba. Next base: position 1,432,330,865 of record OX451741.1, on the reverse strand, counting down.
CAAACATCCAACGATAGGGCTTCCTACTAACTAATGGTTGCATAGCACTATCTAAAGGAAAAGTAAAATAACACGAAATACTTTTGAGTAGGTAGATAGCTTTTAATCGCTTTCTCACAAAAACATCTCTTTTCACACAAACACTTTTCGGAAATATTTTCAAAACAAACACTTTGTATGCGTTCTCAACTGATACGAGAATCATTACAAAGATTCTGTACTTAGGCATTTTTAAAATATTTTCAAACTTACACATTCACAAATCATTTTCAAAAGTGAGCTAGCGATTAAGAGCCCGTAGATAACTACAGATGAAAAATGTGCTAATACCTTCCCTTTTCATAACCTACCCCCCTTACTTAAGAAAATTCTCAAAGGTATTTCCTGTTCTTTTCACCCTTTCCTTTATTGGATAAAAGAAAAGTAGGTGGAGAATCTTTTTATCCGTAACATTTGCGATAAAATGCAAAACCAAAAGTCAGTTCTCTCACCGTATTAGAGAACTGGTGACTCTGCTGGGGATAACTAAAAAGTAAGGTTACCTTAGAGTTAGATCACATTAAAATTCTTTACTTGCTTGATTTTTATGCTCTATTTTGTACCCCAAAATTTGCCCTCTCATTTATCAAGTTTTTTCTCACAAGACTTCTTTGACTCAAGACAAGATCAGGGTTTGCTCAGCTCAGGACATCTCATCTTGCACTGATAACCCAAAATTAGGGTTTGAATTTGCACAAGGATTTTTGGACCATCAATGCTTCATGCGACTTTAATACATCATTTTGGACCCCTAAGGTTGCTCATGACAAGTTTCAAGCCCTGAACCACATTTTTGATCAGTCAATTGGACAGTTGACCTAAAAATCTTCTGTATTGGGGAAAAAGTCAACCATGGCCAATTTACAGTCAAACTTCATAATTTTTTATCCACATCAACATTTTAGATTCACATGTATCATTTGGTCAAGTTTGGATCACAATTCCTCAAGAAATTTGATCAAATCATCAAAAGGGCAAAATGGTCAAAATTAGGGTTTTGACTGAGAAAGGGCAATTTCTGATTTTTAACCTAGCCAATGACCAAGTGAGTTCAAGCATGATTTCAAGGATTCAATGGAATCATCTTGACTTAATTACATGGTTCAAAACATCTCAAGTTCATTGGATTGACAGATGAAATTTGCAGTCAACGGATCAAAAGTCAACTGTACACTAAAAAGTCAAACTTTGACTTTTTGGTCAAAATCAAGTACCAAGGGTCATAATTCATCAAAACATTCCCAAATGTGAAACTTGTTCACCAAGAAAACCAAATTTGAAATCTAGGGTTTTAATTTGAAAATTTTCATAACTTAGAATTTTTTAGTATAAATTTTTTCTTATTTTTTCTCAATTTTACACCACTTTTTCACCATGATGAATTTTGATTCAAAGAAAATTCCCAACATGAAAGTTGTAGACCTACATGAAATCTACAACTTTGCTTCACAACCTTTTTCCTAAAGATGCTTGGATCTCAAGATATAAATTTGTGAATACATGGTCATGAACTTCTTAACTTAGTGAAATTTTGCCCTAATTTAGGCAGGTTTTGGACCCAACTTCATGGCAAGTTTTTATCTAGTTCCAAGAGGTATCTCAAAATGCATTTCAAAGATGTATTATAGAGCACATTGTAAGATTTCCAAAATATCCAAGAACTCTCCAAGATCATTTTTGAGTAGGGAGAATCGAAGAGAGGAAATTGGCATTTTCTCACTTTTTTGTTCAAGCAATTTCATGAAGAACCAAGTTGCAAATCAAATCTATGCTGGCTATTTCATGCTGTACAGGTCCTAAACTTGCTACACACTCCTTAATTAAATTCATACTCAGTTCACAAAGCCTCTATCCATGCTTTTGAACTTTTACACAACTTGTAATTCCATTTATGGCCAAAAGGTTCCATTGCCATTTTCATAAAGGGCAACTTTTGCAAACTTTGTAATCTTAAGCATTGGACCTGTCCCCTTGATACATGCAAGTACCACAGACCAAAGGCAACTTGTAGGGAAGAAATACCAACCCTAATCAAGCTGGTACAAGCATGTGAGTTTTGTCTTGTCACTTTGCTTCAAGTACAAGAAAAGTTGCAAAAAGGCTAGGGCTTGCACAGCTGATAGAGAGCTGACTTAAAACCATTTCTATACTAATATGCAAAGGATATACAACACAAAAAACACCAAGCAAAGGCCTGAAACACTTAGAGCAAGAAAATCACGAAAAAAATGTCCAAAACATACAGTTTCTGCACAAACATATCCAACATCCATTTGGCTCGTGCGTTTTGTGTTTAGATCATCCAAACATCTTACATACTTGATATCTAGTCAATCCAAACCATCACCCCTGTTCTGTAACCTCTGTTTCACCATTTGCCATTATTAACTTTGAAGCTTGCAGTTGGACTTGGTCAGAGAGTTCTAGCCACTTTCAGAGCAAGGTAAGGGTTGGAATAGATTCAGGGAAGCTCAAGGAAGCTCAAGCAATCATCAGGCCTCCATCAAAGTCCCTGCATTTCCATACACGATTCCAGCTGAAGGAGGTAATTTTTCAAACTCTATCTCCTTGTACAGTCAACCTCAGGCCACGATCTGTGAATAAAAAATGTAATTCTCATCATAACGAAGTTGTACATATCATTATCTTGCATTTATATTACTTGTGCTAAGAGAATTTGGAGGTTGAAATCTCTGAAAATTTTAGGTTAGGATTTAGGGATTTCAAAATTCTCTTTGATCTTTGATAGTTAGATTACATAATTTATATGGTTGGAATCGTGGGTTCAAATGCTACATTTTCATGTTATAAGTTTTCATTTTTATGCAAGCATGACGAAGTTACAGGTTGAACCGGCCATAGTGTGAGGAAGGAGAAGGCAGGAGAGGGACGAAGCTGTATTGGGCTTTTTGGCTTCCTGGGCTTTTTGTTTTTGCTAGCACTACCACTGATTTGCTATCTCACCCCCTGTTAACTCTTTCATATTTTATTTTTTCATTTTTATATTTAATACTTTAAATTATTTTCTTTGATGATAAAAAACCCTAAAAAATAATTTAATTATTTTTACACTTTTATTTTATTTTATTTATTATTTCTCACATAAAAGTATAGTTTATTTTGATAAAATATAATTTATTTTCTTAATAAACTTATAAATATAATTAAATAAACTTAATATTTTTATTTTACATTTCATACTTTCAAATACCTTTTTTTTTTGCATATATTTAATTTTTAATATTTATATACAATATTATTTATTATTTCATACAAGAAAATGTACAAAAATAATAATATAGAAATTTTATTTTCTCATAAGTAAAATTAGGGTTAAACCCCTTTCAAAAAATTAAATCTTTTTCTTTATACTTTTAGGTTTAAATTAAATGTTTCTTTTACATAAAAATAAGACATCAAAAATCTCTTTACATGTACATTACATTGCATTACATTTTAAATATTGTATTATATTTATTTTAATTCGCGCAAATTCGATTTGGTTGTAATAATGTATTTAGTCTTATATTTGTGCAAATCCCCATTCAAACTTGTATTCTCCCATCCCATAAAATTATTGTAATAGCTTAGTATATTTACATTACGCAATTTATTGCTTTCATATGCCATGATTAATAATTAGGGTTTGTATGACAAGAACGAAACAAAACAAATAGAAAACCCTAAATGCAAGATCAAAAGCATGAAAATGATATACTTTGCACACAAGCATCCTTAGGGTTTCTCCCAGTTGGTTGCCTAAAATAAAATGGCCATGTTACGCATGCGAAGTATCTTGGCAAAACAAAACAAATTTAAGATCATAGTCCCTCGATGACGCTATTCAAAAGTTGCCTTACAAAATGATCTTGGTCCCTCAAAATGCTAAGATACTTTGCAAACATTGCTAATAATGGTTATACGATGACCCACGCCCGTCCCGTTTACATCCAAAGATAGGGTTGCTTACCAATTCAATGGTAAGACAACAATGTCAAAGGAATAGAAAATACATAAGAAAGACATTTGAGTAGGTAGATAGCTTCTAGTTACTTGCTCCATTTCAAACAAAATCCTTGCTATTTTCAAAGCAAACACACACATTTCAAAAACACCTTACAAACATTGAAAACATTTTCAAAAAGACAAACATCTTTGTATACATTCTTACGAACGAGAATCATTACAAAGATTTCCTAAACGAATGGTCTCTTTTACAAAATACTTTAAAAACCACATCAAACACCATTTCAAACAAACCAAAGCAAGTGATCTAAGCAAGTAACTAAGAGCCCATGGAAAACCATGGATGAAGAGGGTGCTAACACCTTCCCTTTTCATAATCTACCCCCCGAACTCAAGAAAACATCTCAAAGGTCTTTCCTGTGCTTTTTCACCTTTCCTTTTGGATAAAAGAAAAGTCGGTGGCGACTCTTGCTAACCGCAACATTTGCGATAAAACGCAAAACCTCAAGTCAGTTCTCCCACCGCATCACAGAACTGGCGACTCTGCTAGAGATTATTATAAAAGTGGGGTTACCTTAGGGTTTAGATCACATTTATTTGCTTACCTTGTTTGACTTGTTTGCTTTACAATTATGGTTCTTTTTTTGGGTTTAAATCCTCCACCCGGATTTGGGAAACATTATAGGTAAATAACAATACGTTGTGGAAATTGTACGGGGTATACCGACATGGTCTAATAAATAGCTATGTTAGTGTGACATATTTGTGGGTACCGGTAGCCTTTGAGTCAATCAAAGAGAATACGGGGCCGCTGAGTGATGTCATGAAGCACTAATGAACTCCTAGAACCCTTTACTTGACCAACTTGGCCTTTTAGGATGTAGTGAGATGACCGGCTTTGGTGCAGTCCGAAGTTGGTAGATACTCGATACTACACTCATTAAGGGTTGGTTTCTTGGGATATTTGGGTCGCCATTAAAGTGGCTTGAGCTGAAACAATGACCAAGGAAACAATCCAGTGATATTGAGCTCCTTAGAACCCGATTACTATTTTTAGGACAGGTTGAGCCAACTAAACTTCAAGAGGGTACTTACCTATGAAACCCCATGCAAACCTAAACTAAGAACTTGCTTGATTTGTTTGTATATGCATGCTTGTACATAACATCATGGACATCATGAACATCATATGCATCCACTAACCATTTCAAGGATTTTGGAGATTCATCTTTATTCTTGTTTTGTAGGATATGGATTCCCTTCGCAGGAAAACTATCCAAATCAACCTTGTAAGAATTCCTCCACAACTCAAGGAGCTAGCTTCAAGGATCCCTGGGAACTCTCCATTCACCGAGAGACATGGTCGTCTACTTAACTTGGTCACCTCCAACACAGAGGAGGTTATGATGAAGGTTCTCTTCCAGTTCTTTGATCCTTTGCATCATTGCTTCACATTTCCTGACTATCAACTTGTGCCTACTTTGGAAGAATTATCTCAACTTTTGAGGATTCCTATTCTCAATCAACTACCTTTCAACGATACGGAAAGAGATCCAAAGCTAGAAGAGATTGCTCAAACCCTTCACTTGCACTCATCTGATGTCACAACTCATTGGGAAACTAGAAGTGGTGTCAAAGGCTTCTTGGCAAAGTTTCTGTTTGAGAAAGCCCAAAGCTGTTGGAATTCCTTAGACTTGTAAGCTTTTGAGGAGATTGTAGCTCTTCTCATCTATGGGATGGTCCTGTTCCCCAATCCTGACCAACTCATAGATGTGAGCGCTGTCAAATTCTTCATGTCACGCAACCCGGTGCCTACATTGCTTGGGGATATCTTACACTCTTTTCACACTCGTACAATGAGGAAAAGAGGTGTTCTTATGTGTTGCACTCCTCTCCTGGCAAGATGATTTATTTCTCATCTTCCCCAATCAGTCTTAAAGAATGAGCAAGGTTTGAGGTGGTCAAAAAGGTTAATGACGCTTAAACATTCATATATTCATTGGTGCTCTCGATCCAAAGAGAATGTTATCATTGTTGACCGTTGTGGGGAATTCCCTAATGTCCCTTTACTTGGAATTAATGGAGGCATCACCTACAACCCGTGCTTAGCTCTAAGACAGTTTGGTTATGCCCGAAGGGATGGCCCACATGATGTGCTGATTCAAGGTTTAGTTTTAGACTACGACAACGACGACCAAGGTCTTCGCCAGAGATTCATCCGAGCTTGGAGGATGCTAAACAAGGAAGATAACAAGACTTTGGGACACAAGAATTCCATCCCTCTTGAGCCTTACCTCAAGTGGGTACGAACCCGCGCTCAAAGTCTAATGATGCCTTATCCTTCCATTCTCCCAATGATTATTGAGCCTGTTAAGGAGGGAGAAGTTCCATACATTATCCTACATCCTGACATGCCTACATCACTCGAAGACCTACAAAGGGATTGGATGCAACTCAAAGGAGAGCGCGATACTTTCGAAGCTCAATTCTACGCAAGCGAGAAGAAGGTTTTGGAACTCACTCAGCTACTTCATGAGGAGCAGACTCTAAATACCTACATTGCACCAAAGAGGATGCACAATGTCTTTTTATCTTAGAATTTTGTATTATTTTGCCCAAGGGGCATTGATGTACTCAAATTCTATCTTATCAATATAACGTGTGTTTCTTTTTGTTTGAAACAAATTTGAATTTTTAAATCCTTGAAAGCATTGCATGAATACATATCATTCATCATAAACATAAACAGGTCTTTGCAACAAATTTCCTCATCTCTCTACTGTTTATTTCAGTAGGAATGATCTTGAACAGACGGTCAAAGACCTTCAAGCTTAAAACACATAATTTCAACAGTTACTCATGACCTTAGCCAAGGGGCAAGAGGAGCTGAAGACTCTGCCAGCAAAAGAGAAAGAGAAAGAGAAAAAGAAGAAAGATAAGAAACCAGCTGGTGTGGTAATCATGGGCAGAAGGTTTCAGGGACAAGCCAAAAGGACCTTAGATTTTCCAGCAACATCTGATGAGGGGGAAAGAAAAGGAAAAGAAACGGCAGTTCTGTCAGACTCTGAAGAAGAGGAGGAAGAGGAGGACTACTCTGAAGAACAGTAACCTCCGGCTGACGATAAGTACAGACACCTGGAAGAGCGTTTTACCGCCATGGAAATACAGAGGGTACCGGGTCTAGATTTTGAAGAATTGGGGTTAGTGTCAGGAATTGTGATCCCACCAAAGTTCAAAGTGCCATTGTTTGCAAAATATGCTGGGGTGTCTTGTCCTAAAATGCACCTCCGATCATATGTCAAAAAGATTCAACCGCACTCTGCCGACAAAGACTTGTGGGTCCATTTATTCCAAGATAGCTTATCTGGAACACAACTTGATTGGTTTTACCAATTGGAAAGGACCGACGTCCACAACTGGGAAGAACTTGCCGCAACTTTCTATAAACAATACCAGTATAATGCCGATTTGGCGCCTACCCGTACTCAACTTCAGAGTATGGCTATGGTTTCAAATGAGGGCTTCAAAGATTACGCGCAAAAGTGGAGAGATCTAGCCGTAAGAGTATAACCCCCTCTGTCTAAAAGGGAGTTTGTGGATATGTTCTTGGGCACCCTATCATGCCCTTTCTTCAACCATCTGATTGGGAGTTCATCTGCTGGGTTTACTGAGCTAATATTAACCGGAGAAAGGGTGGAAGTCGGTATAAAAAGTGGAAAGATTCAGAAGGATGCGTCTGCCTCTACAGCTGTGAGAAAACCTTTCACTGGGAAGAAGGAGGTGTCTACTGTTTATTCACAGAGGAATCAGGGAAGAACTGAACGCCGACCAACAATGGGGGCCGTTATGATTCCAAAGCCTGCATCTGATCAACCAAGAAATAACCAGCCAAGGGTGGAAAGGCCAGTCCGGCAATTCACCAGGATTAATATGACTCTAGGCCAGGTTTTACCACATCTTCTAAAATTGAATCTGGAAACTTTAAAGGAGGCCCCAAAGAATCCCAACATGGCGTCCCCTCATTATCACTCGAATGCCAGATGCGCATACCATTCTGAAAGTCCAGGGCACGACACCAACAACTGTTGGGCATTAAAGAACAAAATTCAAGACCTCATAGATGCCAAAGAAGTTAAGTTTGACGCACCAGAGAAACCAAATGTCATTTCCGCTCCAATGCCTAGGCATGGTCACAATGCCAATGCTATCGAAGAAGATTTGTTTGTTGCTACAGTAGATGGACTCTTGACTCTGCTCCCGATCATCAAAATGAACTTGTTGAAAGTTGGGATATTCCCAGGTTATGATAAAGACTGCCGTATTTGCTTATCCTCGTCAATTGATTGCCCTTTGCTGAAGACAGGTATCCAACGTCTGATTGACAACCAAGAAATTCTATTTGAGAATGCTCTCGTCTTACCCATTCCTGTTAAAGACATTTCAATTATAACCATCTCCGCCAATCCTTCCAGGGTCCCTAAAAGACCCGTTAGGATTACATCTGCTCCAAAGACTACTCCACTTAAGATTACAATGCCTGGGCCGGACCCGTACGAATCAGATAAAACAGTACCATGGAATTACGGTGGAGAAATCTACTACCATGGTATTAAACAAGATGGGTTGACCACCGAAGAAGAGAGCTCCGAAGAAGACAATTCCGACATTAGAAATATTGCCGAAACTAGCAAGATTACCCGTAGTGGTAGAATCTTCTCTCCAGAGATTTCCCCTCCAAAGGAAGTTCTTGGACCCGTGGCCATTCCGAAGATTACCTCTGTACCAGTGATCATACCTACAAGTGTACCTACCGACAAAGACGACGCGATCCCTGTTGTTATCCCTACCAATACTTCTACTATTAAAAATCGAGGAAAAAGCACTCAAGAAGAGCCTGTCCGGACGAAGGCTCAATCACTAGCTATTCCCGAAACATCCAAGAAGGAGACGGAAGAGATCCTAAGGATAATAAAGAAGAGTGAATATGATGTGGTTGAACAGTTGGGGTAAACCCCCTCCAAGATCTCCATGCTAGCATTGATGCTGTGCTCTGAGGCACATGCGAAAGCTCTGGTAAATTTTTTGAAGATAGCCCATGTGCCACAAGAGACGTCTGCTGACCAATTCCAGGATTGTGCGGCCAGTTTGACAGCTGATAATGGCTTGGGTTTCTCTGATGCTGATTTGACACCCAGAGGGAGAAAGCACAATGAGGCTTTGCATGTCTCTGTGGAGTGTAGAGGAACGACTCTGTCCCATGTCTTGGTGGACACAGAATCATCTTTAAATGTCCTACCGAAGAAAGCCCTTGACAGATTGGATTGCAAAGGGCTGGCATTAAAACCCAGTGACATAGTGGTGAGAGCATTTGATGGTTCGAAGAGGATGGTCCACGGGGAGTTGGACATCCCAATAAAGGTGGGAACTCAGATTTTCAACTCAACCTTCTATGTGATGGACATTCTTCCTTCTTATTCCTGTCTGTTAGGACGCCCCTGGATTCACAATGCTGGTGCTATCACTTCCACGCTACACCAGATGCTGAAGTACCCGGTCCAAGGAAAGATCATAATTGTCCATGGAGAAGAGGAGTACATGATTAGTCATCTAAATTCCTTCCGATATGTGGAGTTGGATGGCGAGTTCATTGAAACCCCTTTCCAACATTTTGAAGAAGTCTCTCAAGAAGTAGCGGCAACCAAGGCGGTATCCTCGATTCCTAAGATCACAAGACCTCCACTTCGGATGTCATATCTGAAGGACGCAAAGGCAGTAGTGGAAGAGGGTGGATGCACCATCTGGGGGCAGCTTCCAGACATCCCGTATAAATCAGACAAGTTTGACTTGGGGTTTACTTCAACTGCTCAGAAGACTGTGCGCCGTGCCCGTGCTGGAGGGCCACCTTTGAACATTAGTAACAAAGATGTCAACGTAGTGGAAGATGTTGAAGAAGATTGTAGCTTGGAAGATTGGATATTTCCTACTGTCAACGAAGGACTTAGGAACTGGGAAGCAGAGACTTTGTCCCAATAACTTTCATCTCTCAGTAATTTATCTTTTACATTTCTGTTGGACTTGTAAGATTCACAAACAATTCGCACTTTAAAAACCTTGTGTCTTACCCGAGGCACAATGGTCCATTTGTAAGGGTTTTTATTTCATCTTCATAAGACATTCAATGAATCATGGACGCTTTTTCTCATACAAACCTTTTGTGCTCATTGTCTTTCTTTTACATTTTTATTGTTTAAAGATGGCTATACCCTTACACACACACACACTCACAAATGCAGGTACCCCTCTGTGATACGGTGGGAGAACTGACTTGAGGTTTTGCGTTTGTATTCGCACTTGTTCGGTTTAGCAAGAGTCGCCACCGACTTTTTATTTTATCCTAAAGGAAAGGTTAAAAAACACAGGAAAAACCTTTTGAGATGTTTCGTGGGTTCGGGGGGTAGATTATGAAAAGGGAAGGTATTAGCACCTTTTTCATCCATGGTTATCCATGGGCTCTTAGTTACTTGGTTTTAGATCACTTTCCTTGATTTTCAATTGCTTTGAAATGGTGTGTGTGTGTTTTGAAAATGTTTTGAAAGAGATGCCTTGTTTTAGGCAACCAATGTAATGACTCGTGTTTGAGTGTTTCACAAAGGTGTGTATCTTTTCGAAAAGATGTTTCAAATGTTTTTGAAAGTTTGTTTTGAAAGTGTTTGTGGAGTGTGGTTTGAAAAGTAGGCAAGTGTTTTTGCAAGTTGACTCAAGTAACTAAGAGTTGTCTACCCCTATTGTACTCAAAGGTTTTTTCTCATGTTTTAACCCCTTTTAACAATTTTGTTCCACCATTGTATTTGGTGGACAGTCTTGCGTTTAGGATGTTTAACGGGACAGGCGCGGGTCATCGTATGGACCATGAATGCAATGGTGCCAAGTGTCTTTGGCAATTTGCTTGAAGGGACTATGATCATTTTGATAGGCAACTTTCGAAAGCGTCATCGAGGGACTTATGATCATTTGAATTGTTTTGCCAAAGAAACTCAACGTGCAAGCATGGCCCATTTTGGAAGGCAACATGTGGGATTACCCTAGGGGTGCAAGTGTGATTGTGTATTGATTTCATGTATTTTTCTTGTATTAGGTTATCTAGCGTTTGATTTTATGTACATACAAACCCTAGGTCTAACCATGGTATATTTGAAAGCGGTAAATTGCGGAAATTTAAAGTCTACGCTATTACAAATGAGTATCAGGGAGTGGGGGTACAAATTTACAAATGGGGATGAGACTTTAGGAATTTAGTGTCCAATAATTTACAACCAAATCGAATTGCGATCGCAGAATGTAATAAGTATCAAATGTACAAGATAAGCAAATATGAATGTATCAATGTATAAAGATAATCAAATGTGTATTGTAAAGGTGTATGTGTATGTAATTATTTATAAGTGCGAAAAAAATGTGAATTTAATGTATTTATTAAGTGTTTGTTATGTATTTTGTATTCTTATCTTGTATTTTGTTAATTATATACAAATAAGAAAATTTAATTAAAAGAAAAGAAAATATTTTAAGTTCTATTCTTTTAGGTATTGAAAATAATGTATTTTATTAATTATGTACAAAGCAAAATATTTTAAGAAAAGAAACGTATTTAGAGAAAATTAATATCCTTATGCATTAGTATTTTATATACAAAAGTTAAAAAGAAATGTTTTCAGAAAAATTAATTTTTTACATGTTTATATATAAGCAAATGTTTAGTCAAAAAAGAAATAAAAGAAAAAACAAGTATTTTTTTTTAATAAAAAAGTAATTGATAAAAATAATGAAAAGAATAGTTAGTGGGTTATTTTACTTTACAAGATCTAATTGTGATATAAAAAAGAAGATAAAAGAGTTAGTAAAAATTTAGTGTGTTAGTCTATGTGTAAATCAAAAGAAAATGGGCTAAAGGAAATTCAAAGGCCCAAATAAACACAATGCTGATTGGAACAAAAGAGGGGGGGTGCACCCGGATTTGCAATGGGCTTTGGTGTTTTTAGAAAGGGGCAAGGCCCAACGTTTTGCCAAACAATTGTAAGGGTTTGAGTGTTTCGTTTCAGAAAGGGATTTAGGGTTTGTTACAGAGGCGCGCCGTTCTCCTCATTTCGTTCGTTCCTCTTCATTTTCCTCAACGTAAGGGCCACTGAATCGAGACCCTCCACATAGGGCCACCGCGCCATCATCCCTCCTTCTCCCTCTGTGGTTGGGCAACGCGAAAAATGAGAAAAAAGGTAACGATTTTGAACATTTTTAGGGTTTTTGATTTTTGTCCTTGCATGTTCTGATTTTCGTTTGTTGATTCTGATTAAGTATTGTTGTGGTTATTTTGAGGTGCGTGAAAGAAAAAGAGGGAAGGATACTACCTCTTGGAGACGGAGGAGGGGGGAATTGGGAGGCGCTGTGGCGGCCAGAGGTGAGGGGAAAAAGCTGATGAGCTGGCTTGCTTTGCTGGGAGATCTGATACTCTGTATGCTTTCTTTGCCTTCTTCCGGTTTGATGATGAACAAAACTGAAAACCTAGTTTGATCACTTTTTCCTCTTCTTCTTCTGTCCCTCTTTTCCTCGTATGCTTGACCCTATTTGCTTTTGTATGCTTCGTATATTGCCTTTGTGGATCCTGAGATGATGATTTGCTGATATGCTGAATGCCTTGTATGTTTGCCTATGAGTAACCTTGAATGCTTGATATGTTTTGATATCTTGAATATTTTGATGATGTTATTGTCAACCCAGTGATGAAGCAATTCTGAGGGCTTTCGTTGCCTTGAACGCTTGGGCTTTAGTTTGTGGCTATGGCTCTTGGTTGAAGGCTTTTGAGTTGCAGGTTATGGTTGTTTGAATGGTAAGGCTTGGGTGCTTTAATGGTTTTTGCAGGTGTTTGAATGTTTTGTTATATTTGTTTGGATGAAAGGCTTCTGTTAGGCTTTTTGCAGTACCAGGTTTTAGCAGCTTTGGCTTGAAGGCATATGCAGGTTTTGAAAAGGTTGAGCTTGAGATTTAACACAGGTTATGTGTTTGATAGGCTTGAACCAGTTTAGGCTTATGCTGTTTTTTGAGGCAAAGGCTTATGCAGGTTTTTGAAAAGGTTGAGCTTGACGTTTAACACAGGTTATGTGTTTGATGTTTATTGATGGTTATGTATTTTCTGCCTCCCTCCCTTACTGTGTTATTACAGTCTTGTTTTTATCTCTGTTTCTTCAAGCCTAAAGCCTGTAAGCCCCTTCTTTTCCTCTTCTCTCTCTCTCTCTCTCTCTCTCTCTCTCTCCAGATTTTAAGCATATTATATTGCTTAGATGTACTTATCCTGAAAAGGCACTGGCTTAGAAAATGATGAAATCGAAACTTTGCTTGCAATAGTTGTTTTATTCTGCATACTTTATCTCTTTCTCCAGCTTTCCTGCATCTTGTTGACAATATTTTGCACTTTGATATCTTGAGATATCTTTTGGGCAGCTTGGACAGTTTACAGGTTTTGTACCTTTTTGGCAGCTTGTGGATAGTTTCAAATTGTAACTTTCAGTTTGCCTTTTGGGTTAGGCCTAGTTCAGTTTGCCTTTTGATTATGCAGTATGTTGACAAATTTGAATTTGTGCAATTAAAACTTTTGTGCATTTCAATACTTTTTGCAAGCATTTTTCATCCCTCTTTGTGAACCAGGAGAAATCTCGTGATTTGCAGAGAGGGCAATCTGATTCCGGTCCATTGCTTTTAATGATGAATCCATTTTTTTTATCCGTCTGCTTTTAATTATTTTATCTGCTTTGACTTTTCTTTCTTTTCTTTGTTTTGCAGATAAACAATTAAATGGAGCAAAAGAGGAGGCATTGGATATAAGATGAATAGTTAGGAATTAGGATGAAATTTTATTTCAATTTTTAATCATTGTAATCACTATTAGAATACTTTGTAAATAAATACTTTATTCAAATAACAATTGTAACGAATAATTAAAGATGAAATAAAATCCAATCTTGATCAGTTAATTCTTCTTTCAATTCAATGTTCATTTAATTATTTGAATTTCTTAAATTAAAATAACTGGAAGTATCCACTTATTCTGACTTTAGAAAAATAATTAATAAACATTGTGGCCTTATCATTGAATCAATAATAAACCTGGCGCTTCCAAATAAATAATGCACAGTTAATCAAACCAATATCCAGATATTTATCTTTTTACTGATCAAATCAGACACTGTAGATTCTCAATTTAAGTACCTCAGCCTTTATCTCATCTCAAATCAAATGCCTTAGCCTTTACTGATTAAACAAAACACTGCAAGTTCTTGATTTAAATGCCTCAATCCAAATCTCAGAGTAAACTGAAAAGAACTGTAAGATTAATTCTTTCTGCGTGTACAAACCCTAGTTCTTGATTAAATGTCAAAGAAACGTCCTCCTGATCAAAACCTGAGCCAAAATCAACCAAACCCTAAACAAACTGTGTGAACTGTTCCAGAGCCATGAAAACCCTAATTTTGTCTGACTGACGAGAAAAGTCTGTTTGACCGATTCTTGAACCAGTCTGAAAAATCAGGAAATGCCCGAGGCTGTGATTTCTTGTGGAAAAATACAAGGGCAAATTTTGGGGTACAACAGTTGCCCCTGTTCAATCTTCTTGAACCTGAAGAGTTAGATTGGCAAGTTTGCCTTTCGCGACTTGAAGGTAAAAGGAGATTGGACACTAGAGTGCCCAAAAAATTTGCACTCGGTGATGTGATGGTAGAGGGAATGGGCTTACAGATGCCATTTTGTGATGGGCTTAGAGATGCCATCTGGAGATGTGACAGAATATTATCGGGGGATGGGCTTAGAGATGCCATCTAGAAATGGGCTTAAAGATGCCATTTGGAAATGTTGGTAGGAGGATAGGCTTATAGATGCCATCTGAAGATGATCGTTGAGGAGGATGGGCTTATAGATGCCATCTGGAAATGTTAAACTTCATGTCCTTGGTGAGTGGACGAGTATCAGAAAGGCATCCATGTTTTGGAACATCTCTGAACTGGGGGTCTGAACAAGCAATAGATTGACCTCCATGTTTGGAGAATCCGTAAACCGTTTTCAGAAGTTGGAGTTGAATAAGCGATAGATTAACATCCGTGTTTGGAGAATCCGTAAACTGTTTTCAGAAGTCTTGAAAATGAATAAGCAATAGAGCAGCATCCGTTGTTGGGAAGCGTCCGTAAACTGTTTTCAAAAGTTGAGAAGAATCTGAACAAGTGATAGGTTACCATCCTTTACTGGAGAACCCGTGAACTGTTTTCAGAAGTTGAGAAGAATCTGAACAAGCGATAGGTTAACATCCGTTACTGGAGAACCCGTGAACTGTTTTCAGAAATTGAGAAGAATCTGAACAAGCGATAGGTTAACATCCGTTACTGGAGAACCCGTGAACTATTTTCAGAAGTTGAGAAGAATCTGAACAAGCGATAGGTTAACATCCGTTACTGGAGAACCCGTGAACTGTTTTCAGAAGTCTTGAAGTTGAAGAAGGAACCGGTGTAGGGTTTCCTGATGATGAGTCCGTGTAAAAACTGCATCTGGATGAATCTGGAATAAGTATCAGAATGTCGCCGTGTTTGGGTCACATCTGAACTATTTCTGGGAAGAATCTCGGAAGATGATGATCTTTGTCTGTTGACTGATCTTTCCTGAAAAGGTAAAGAGTTAGTTGTATGCAATGTCATGATGCATGATGCAATGTATGTTACACCAATGTTTATGATGTGAATGTGATGAATGCGCATGTAAGCTGATGAGCTGTCTTGCTGAGGATAGATGAATCCTGGATGACTGGAGACAAAAGAATCTTGACTGCTGCCGGGGAAAATAATTCCTGACTACTGCAGGGGAGGGCAAGAATCTTTTGATCATAAGAAGTCTTGGGACCACTGTCGGGGAATCCGGAGCTTGGGTTGTATGCCAATCTACTGGGGAATTCCTGTCTTGAGGAGATCTTCACTGGGGAATATTCGAATATTCTGTGAGGAACTGAAAATGAGAGTCTTCACTCTGCTTGGGGATTGATAATTGGAAGTCTTAGCTCCGCTGGGGATTGCAAGAATCTTCTGGTGCTGCAGGTGTTGATCTGGAATAAGTTACTGAATGTCGCCATCTCTGGGTCACATCTTGAACTATCTCTAGAAGCAAATCTGGAAAGAGTATCGGAATGTCGCCAAATCTTGGGTCACATCTGAACTATTTTTGGGAGGAAATTCTGAATAAGTTATAGAATGTCGCCAAATCTTGGGTCACATCTTGAACTATACCTAGAAGCAAATCTGAATGAGTTATAGAATGTCGCCAAATCTTGGGTCACATCTTGAACTATATCTGGGAGGAAATCTGAATGAGTTATAGAATGTCGCCAAATCTTGGGTCACATCTTGAACTATATCTGGAAGGAAATTCTGAATAAGTTATAGAATGTCGCCAAATCTTGGGTCACATCTTGAACTATATCTGGAAGCAAATCTGGAATAAGTTATAGAATGTCGCCCAATAAGGGTCACATCTGAAACTATCTCTAGAAGGAAATTCTGAATAAGTTATAGAATGTCGCCAAATCTTGGGTCATATCTTGAACTATATCTGGAAGGAAATCTGGAATAAGTTATAGAATGTCGCCCAATCAGGGTCACATCTGAAACTATCTCTATAAGGAAATTTTGAATAAGTTATAGAATATCGCCAAATCAGGGTCACATCTGAACTATTTCTAGATCTTGATTTTGCTGAGGGTCAGAAATTGGGAGTTTTAATTGCCCGTTATTCTGTTGGTGGTTGTAATTTCCAGCAGGTGATGAAGGAATTGTTGAACACTTTTGGCATTCGAATGCCCTAAGTGATGATGAAGGAGTCTCTTCAGGTTACTCTGCAATTGAGAGATTTTGTTGAAATCTTGACTGGACCGCCCCAGGTTAACTGAACTTTGAAAGATCTGTTGAAACCTTGACTGGACTGCCCCAGGTTAATTGGATGG
Organism: Vicia faba; assembly: GCA_948472305.1. Taxonomy (NCBI): domain Eukaryota; kingdom Viridiplantae; phylum Streptophyta; class Magnoliopsida; order Fabales; family Fabaceae; genus Vicia; species Vicia faba. Next base: position 1,432,313,836 of record OX451741.1, on the reverse strand, counting down.
TGACATGTCATGCCCCTTGTTGATAAGAGACTTGTAATGGAAGTGTCGTCCTTCTGAAGTGATTTTACTCACTGAGAGAGTTTTCGTTCCTCCGAACATTCGCTGCATGAATTTCTTTGCTGTCAAACAAATAGCCAAATGTAAACAGTGATATTCAAGCAATGCAAAGTTTATGTTTGTCTCGAAGTTTTGAAAAATGCGTTTTTTAGCAGAAAACTTTTTATAAGACAATTCAACACAAGATTTTAGAGCAAAGCCTTACAGGAGTCAGGATACCTTTTGAACAGTATGCTTTCGAACTAACCCATGCTTCAATTAGGACTCTTGAAGGGTTGTAACGTGGCTTGGTTCACAGTTTAAGAAACAAAGGATAAAGGCTCAAAGTGTATTTGTACCCACCCGCTCTTCGTGATGTTCTTCAACCCTAAGCTCAGTTAATTGCGCGTCGCACTCTGCTCGAGTTTGGAACGACATTTTGGGTGATGGTTCACCAATTGAATTTGGGAGACAGTCATCATCTCCTTTTTCTTTTGCAACATTTTTCATGTTGTTGAGGATTTGTAATGACCTCTCTATTTTGATTTTGATTTGTTATCCCTAACTTTTGCCTGACTGTCTCTGTTTTTGAGACCACAGTCAGCGGGATGCCCCATCTTTCTTGAGCCTCCTTTACAGGTTTTGGCTTGGTGGGCTTTTCTCTTTTGAGAGATTGACTGCCTATGTGATAGGGAACCACCCTTTTCTTTTGATTCCATAGGAATGTTTTCTTTGGCTGACGCCGCTCGTTGTGTTACGAACTGAGAGTTTGCGACCTCAATGCGCACTTTTTTTTTTGAATTAACTGAGAGACTACCCTGCCCCAGGTTTATATCAAAGGTTTTGATTGTTTAGAACAGAAAACTCCTACTTCTTTGGCTCGAAAGGGTTGACTAGGGATTATCTTCCTTATAACTCCAGTGTTTGGGAATTGAAAGAAATGCCTGTACATCATCAGCAAGGTCTGTTCAAAAGCATACTGTATGAGATTATGGTATTGTTTCGTCATCCTCCCTCTAAAGGCCTGCAGCTTTTTATCGAGAGTTAAATATCATAAAGAAAATCATAAGAGTAGTGAAAACGAATGGATGAATTCAAGACAAACATATGCAATGCATTAATGAAACAAAGTTTGACATTAAAAGACAATAGTTTGAATAACACAAGATTACAACTTTGAAAATTCGAATGAAACAAAAACAATCTCAATGATTTGGCATAGGAGGAGTGATCATGCTAGAGTCTCCGGAGGACCAAACTCAATCTCCTTGGCATCAATCATGTCTTGGATCTTGTTCTTTAGAGGCCAACAGTTGTTGGTGTCATGCCCCGGACTGTCAGAGTGGTATTCACACCTTTCATTGGGATGATAGGTAGGAGCAAAAGTATTTGGGTTCCAGAGAGGAGCCCTCAATGTAATCAGATCCCTCTTCAACAAGTGTTGCAGTGCCTGAGACAGTGACATGTTGATCTTGGTGAACTGTCTCTTAGGTGCGACCTCCTTATGCTGATGCCCCTGTCTTTGTTGAGCAGGCGTAGGACTAGAGATCAAGATTGCTCATACGTGTTGGTCATGATGAACCTTTTGACTGTTCGCAGCATTGGACTCTTTCTTTCCGTTGTAGGGAATTATCTGAGTATCCGAGGATGTAGTTCCTTGGATCTTTCCACTTTTGATGCCAGCTTCGACCCTTTCGCTGGTCAGTATTAGCTCGGTGAACCCGACTGAGGAGCTTCTAATTAAGTGATTGAAGAAAGGCCCGGTCAAAGTTCCCATGAAGATGTCAATTAGCTCCCTATCAGTTAAAGGAGGTTGCACCCTGCCAGCCAAATCTCTCCACTTTTGGGCATATCCCTTGAAGCTCTCGTTAGAACCCATGGTCATGTTCTGCAACTGCACACGAGTTGGTGCAAGATCAGCATTGTACTGATATTGTCTGTAAAAAGCCCCAGCTAAATCCTCCCAGGTGTGGATGAGAGAACTCTCCAATTGATAGAACCACTCGAGTTGAGCTCCTACCAGACTTTCTTGGAAGAAATGGATCCAAAGCTTCGGATCAGTTGTGTATGGTTGAATCTTGCAGACATAAGACTTTAGATGCATCTTAGGGCAAGAGACTCCATCGTACATGGCAAAGGTAGGGACCTTGAACTTTGGAGGAATGACCAATCCAGGAACTAAACCCATGTCTCCCAAATCCAAGCCAGGTATTTGTTGGACCTCCATGGCATTGAGGCGATCCTCCAACTCTTTGTACTTGTCATCAACGAGAGGATATTGTTCCTCAGAGTAGTCAGCTTCCTCTTCATCAATCTCCACATTGTGGTCTTCTTCAAGACTATCCCCTATGTTGGATGAAGTTGCAAGGTCCAGGGTTTTAGGTCTTCTCCTCAAGTTCAGGATGCGGGCTGTTTTCTTGGACTTCTTCTTCTTGTCTTTGAGAAGAAGAGCTGTCAGATCCTCTTGCCCTTTACCCATAGCCAGCAGCATTTGTTGGAATTGAGCATTTTGAGCTTGGAGATCTTTCACCGTTTATTCCATATCCATCTTACTGAAATAAACAGTAGGAAGAATAAGGAAACCTGAAAAGGAGAAACCTGCTATGCAATGATATGTATGATATATATGCAATGTTTTCAAGGATCCCTTGGGGTAAACACAAGAGAATGTTAGAGGTTGAACTTCGATCTTTGATTGGAGAGCTTTGCACCGGTGGATGCCTTTCCACGAGAATCAAGCTCACCATGTCAAGTGGGTCATAGCCCCCAATTCAAGTTGTTGTACTTGATCTTTGGTTGGCATTTGTTTAGAGGAGAAACATCTTGCCCTTTGGTAGGCGTCTGGTTCAACGTAACCCTGCATCAAAAGAACCCTCGAGATCCTTGAAATGGTTATTGAAAATGCTATGGTATGATGTTATGATGTTATGTACATGTATGCGAAAGCAAGTGAGTGTATATACAGGTAATCATATTCACACAAAGCAAACAAGTCCTTAGGTTTAGGCTTGCATGGGGTTGTAGGTAAGTACCCTCTTGAAGTTAGTTGGCTCATCCTGTCCTAAAATAGAAACCGGGTTCTAAGGAGCTCAATATCATGGGATTGTTTTCTGTGTTCATTGTTTTGGTTTAGCCACTTAACTGGCAACCAAAATATTCCAAGAAAACAACCCTCAATGAGTGTAGTATTGAGTATCTACCAACTTTGGACTGCACCAAAGTCGGTCATCTCACTACCCCTAAAAAGGCTAGGATGGTCAATTAAGGTTCTAAGAGTTCGTTAGTGCTTCACGACATCACTCAGCGGCCCCGTACTCTCCTAGACTGAACTCAAGGGTTACCGGTACTCACAAATATGTCACACTAACATAGCTTACTGCTTCAACCATGTCGGTATACCCCGCACAGTTCCCTCACAGTTTTTTTGCTATTTACCTAAGAAGGTGCCCCAAATCCGGGTGTAGGATTTACAACAAAACCAAATAAGGACCCAAAAAAGTAAAGCAATCAAGGCAATCAAGGCAAGAATGTAAAGGGTGATCTAAACCCTAAGGTAACCCCACTTTTAGATTTCTCCCCAGTAGAGTCGCCAGTTCTGTGATACGGTGGGAGAACTGACTTGAGGTTTTGCGTTTGTATTTGCACTTGTTCGGTTTAGCAAGAGTCACCACCGACTTTTTATTTTATCCTAAAGGAAAGGTTAAAAAGCACAGGAAAAACCTTTTGAGATGTTTCGTGGGTTCGGGGGGTAGATTATGAAAAGGGAAGGTATTAGCACCCTTTTCATCCATGGTTATCCATGGGCTCTTAGTTACTTGGTTTTAGATCACTTGCCTTGATTTTCAATTGCTTTGAAATGGTGTATGTGTGTTTTGAAAATGTTTTGAAAGAGATGCCTTGTTTTAGGCAACCAATGTAATGACTCGTGTTTGAGTGTTTCACAAAGGTGTGTATCTTTTCGAAAAGATGTTTCAAATGTTTTTGAAAGTTTGTTTTGAAAGTGTTTGTGGAGTGTGGTTTGAAAAGTAGGCAAGTGTTTTTGCAAGTTGACTCAAGTAACTAAGAGTTGTCTACCCCTATTGTACTCAAAGGTTTTTTCTCATGTTTTAACCCCTTTTAACAATTTTGTTCCACCATTGTATTTGGTGGACAATCTTGCGTTTAGGATGTTTAATGGGACAGGCGCGGGTCATCGTATGGACCATGAATGCAATGGTGCCAAGTGTCTTTGGCAATTTGCTTGAAGGGACTATGATCATTTTGATAGGCAACTTTCGAAAGCGTCATCGAGGGACTTATGATCATTTGAATTGTTTTGCCAAAGAAACTCGACGTGCAAGCATGGCCCATTTTGGAAGGTAACATGTGGGATTACCCTAGGGGTGCAAGTGTGATTATGTATTGATTTCATGTATTTGTCTTGTATTAGGTTATCTAGCGTTTGATTTTATGTACATACAAACCCTAGGTCTAACCATGGTATATTTGAAAGCGGTAAATTGCGGGAATTTAAAGTCTACGCTATTACAAATGAGTATCCGGGAGTGGGGGTACAAATTTACAAATGGGGATGAGACTTTAGGAATTTAGTGTCCAATAATTTACAACCAAATCGAATTGCGATCGCAGAATGTAATAAGTATCAAATGTACAAGATAAGCAAATATGAATGTATCAATGTATAAAGATAATCAAATGTGTATTGTAAAGGTGTATGTGTATGTAATTATTTATAAGTGCGAAAAAAATGTGAATTTAATGTATTTATTAAGTGTTTGTTATGTATTTTGTATTCTTATCTTGTATTTTGTTAATTATATACAAATAAGAAAATTTAATTAAAAGAAAAGAAAATGTTTTAAGTTCTATTCTTTTAGGTATTGAAAATAATGTATTTTATTAATTATGTACAAAGCAAAATATTTTAAGAAAAGAAAAGTATTTAGAGAAAATTAATATTCTTATGCATTAGTATTTTATATACAAAAGTTAAAAAGAAATGTTTTCAAGAAAAAATAATTTTTTACATGTTTATATATAAGCAAATGTTTAGTCAAAAAAGAAATAAAAGAAAAAACAAGTATTTTTTTTTTAATAAAAAAGTAATTGATAAAAATAATGAAAAGAATAGTTAGTGGGTTATTTTACTTTACAAGATCTAATTGTGTTATAAAAAAGAAGATAAAAGAGTTAGTAAAAATTTAGTGTGTTAGTCTATGTGTAAATCAAAAGAAAATGGGCTAAAGGAAATTCAAAGGGCCAAATAAACACAATGCTGATTGGAACAAAAGAGGGGGGGTGCACCCGGATTTGCAATGGGCTTTGGTGTTTTTAGAAAGGGGCAAGACCCAACGTTTTTCCAAACAATTGTAAGGGTTTGAGTGTTTCGTTTCAGAAAGGGATTTAGGGTTTGTTACAGAGGCGCGCCGTTCTCCTCATTTCGTTCGTTCTTCTTCATTTTCCTCAACATAAGGGCCACTGAATCGAGACCCTCCTCCTAGGGCCACCGCGCCATCATCCCTCCTTCTCCCTCAGTGGTTGGGCAACGCGAAAAATGAGAAAAAAGGTAACGATTTTGAACATTTTTAGGGTTTTTGATTTTTGTCCTTGCATGTTCTGATTTTCGTTTGTTGATTCTGATTAAGTATTGTTGTGGTTATTTTGAGGTACGTGAAAGAAAAAGAGGGAAGGATACTACCTCTTGGAGACGGAGGAGGGGGGAATTGGGAGGCGCTGTGGCGGCCAGAGGTGAGGGGAAAAAGCTGATGAGCTGGCTTGCTTTGCTGGGAGATCTGATACTCTGTATGCTTTCTTTGCCTTCTTCCGGTTTGATGATGAACAAAACTGAAAACCTAGTTTGATCACTTTTTCCTCTTCTTCTTCTGTCCCTCTTTGCCTCGTATGCTTGACCCTATTTGCTTCTGTATGCTTCGTATATTACCTTTGTGGATCCTGAGATGATGATTTGCTGATATGCTGAATGCCTTGTATGTTTGCCTATGAGTAGCTTTGAATGCTTGATATGTTTTGATATCTTGAATATTTTGATGATGTTGTTGTCAGCCCAGTGATGAAGCAATTCTGAGGGCTTTCGTTGCCTTGAACGCTTGGGCTTTAGTTTGTGGCTATGGCTCTTGGTTGAAGGCTTTTGAGTTACAGGTTATGGTTGTTTGAATGGTAAGGCTTGGGTGCTTTACTGGTTTTTGCAGGTGTTTGAATGTTTTGTTATATTTGTTTGGATGAAAGGCTTCTGTTAGGCTTTTTGCAGTACCAGGTTTTAGCAGCTTTGGCTTGAAGGCATATGCAGGTTTTGAAAAGGTTGAGCTTGAGATTTAACACAGGTTATGTGTTTGATAGGCTTGAACCAGTTTAGGCTTATGCTGTTTATTGAGGCAAAGGCTTATGCAGGTTTTTGAAAAGGTTGAGCTTGAGGTTTAACACAGGTTATGTGTTTGATGTTTATTGATGGTTATGTATTTTCTGCCTCCCTCCCTTACTGTGTTATTACAGTCTTGTTTTTATCTCTGTTTCTTCAAGCCTAAAGCCTGTAAGCCCCTTCTTTTCCTCTTCTCTCTCTCTCTCTCTCTCTCTCTCCTGATTTTAAGCATATTATATTGCTTAGATGTACTTATCCTGAAAAGGCACTGGCTTAGAAAATGATGAAATCGAAACTTTGCTTGCAATAGTTGTTTTATTCTGCATACTTTATCTCTTTCTCCAGCTTTCCTGCATCTTGTTGACAGTATTTTGTACTTTGATATCTTGAGATATCTTTTGGGTAGCTTGGACAGTTTACAGGTTTTGTACCTTTTTGGCAGCTTGTGGATAGTTTCAAAATTTAACTTTCAGTTTGCCTTTTGGGTTAGGCCTAGTTCAGTTTGCCTTTTGATTATGCAGTATGTTGACAAATTTGAATTTGTGCAATTAAAACTTTTGTGCATTTCAATACTTTTTGCAAGCATTTTTCATCCCTCTTTGTGAACCGGGAGAAATCTCGTGATTTGCAGAGAGGGCAATCTGATTCCGGCCCATTGCTTTTAATGATGAATCCATTTTTTTTATCTGTCTGCTTTTAATTATTTTATCTGCTTTGACTTTTCTTTCTTTTCTTTGTTTTGCAGATAAACAATCAAATGGAGCAAAAGAGGAGGCATTGGATAGAAGATGAAGACTTAGGAATTAGGATGAAATTTTATTTCAATTTTTAATCATTGTAATCATTATTAGAATACTTTGTAAATAAATACTGTATTCAAATAACAATTGTAACGAGTAATTAAAGATGAAATAAAATCCAATCTTGATCAGTTAATTCTTCTTTCAATTCAATGTTCATTTAATTATTTGAATTTCTTAAATTAAAATAACTGGAAGTATCCACTTATTCTGACTTTAGAAAAATAACTAATAAACACTGTGGCCTTATCATTGAATCAATAATAAACCTGGCGCTTCCAATTAAATAATGCACAGTTAATCAAACCAATATCCAGATATTTATCTTTTTACTGATCAAATCAGACACTGTAGATTCTCAATTTAAGTACCTCAGCCTTTATCTCATCTCAAATCAAATGCCTTAGCCTTTACTGATTAAACAAAACACTGCAAGTTCTTGATTTAAATGCCTCAATCCAAATCTCAGAGTAAACTGAAAAGAACTGTAAGATTAATTCTTTCTGCGCGTACAAACCCTAGTTCTTGATTAAATGTCAAAGAAACGTCCGCCTGATCAAAACCTGAGCCAAAATCAACCAAACCCTAAACAAACTGTGTGAACTGTTCCAGAGCCATGAAAACCCTAATTTTGTCTGACTGACGAGAAAAGTCTGTTTGACCGATTCTTGAACCAGTCTGAAAAATCAGGAAACGCCCGAGGCTGTGATTTCTTGTGGAGAAATACAAGGGCAAATTTTGGGGTACAACACCCTCCATTCCGGATCCCATGGGTAACGATACTGCTATAGCCTTCAGTGACTCTGAAGATCTAATCTACCAAGCCGAATACGAAGGTGAGGAAGATTGTGAGGTGCCAGGGGAATTGGCCAGACTACTACAACAAGAGGAAAGAGTTATTCAGCCTCATGAGGAACTGTTGGATACAATCAACTTGGGTACTGAGGGAGATAAAAAGGAAATCAAGGTGGGTGCCAACCTAGAGCCGAGTTTCAAGGAACGTCTAATTCAGCTATTGCATGATTATGTTGAGATCTTTGCCTGGTCATACGAAGACATGCTGGGACTTGATACATACATCGTGGTACATCGTCTACCCACAAGAGAAGACTGTCCACCAGTGAAACAAAAAGTTCGCTGCATGAGACCTAACATGTCAGAGAAGATCAAAGCGGAAGTTATGAAACAGTTCAATGCTAGATTTTTGGCTGTCACTTCTTATCCTCAATGGGTAGCCAACATTGTTCCCGTGCCTAAAAAGGACGGTAAAGTACGAATGTGTGTGGATTATAGAGATTTAGACAGGGCTAGCCCTAAAGATGATTTTCCACTTCCCCACATCGATATCCTGGTTGATAATATAGCCCAGCACAAAGTGTTTTCCTTCATGGATGGATTCTCAGGTTATAACCAAATCAAAATGGCACCTGAGGACATGGAGAAAACTACATTTGTCACACAATGGGGAACGTTCTTCTATAAAGTGATGCCATTCGGACTGAAGAATGCTGAGGAAACCTATCAACGCGCCATGGTAGCTTTGTTCCATGATATGATACATCATGAGATAAAGGTCTATGTAGATGACATGATAGCCCGATCACAAACTGAAGAGGAACACCTTGATGACTTGCAAAAGTTGTTTGTAATGTTGAAGGAGTACAAGTTAAGATTGAATCCAAACAAGTGCACATTCGGAGTCCGGTCCGATAAACTCTTAGGTTTCATTGTCAGCAACAAAGGCATCGAGGTTGATCCTTCCAAGGTCAAAGCGATACAAGAAATGCCTGCTCCTCGTACTGAGAAGGAAGTCAGAGGATTCTTGGGACACCTGAACTATATTTCCAGATTCATTTCTCACCTAACATCTACTTGTGAACCAATCTTCAAACTATTGAAGAAAGATCAAGTAGTTAGATGGAATGATGAATGTCAGATTGATTTTGACAAAATCAAAGAGTATTTACAAGAACCTCTTGTCTTGATGCCACCAGTCGAGGGAAGACCGCTGATCATGTATCTGACCGTTTTAGAGAACTCAATGGGGTGTGTATTGGGGCAACATAACGAGTCTGGCCAAAAAGAGCACGCTATTTACTACCTGAGCAAAAAGTTTACCGACTGTGAAACCAGATATTCACTGCTCGAGAAAACTTGTTGCACTCTGGTATGGGCTGCTCGCCGGCTAAGACAATATATGTTGACTCATACCACTTTGCTGATATCTAAGATGGATCCGATAAAGTACATCTTTGAGAGGCCTGCTCTGTCTGGAAGGATAGCTAGATGGAAGATGATCTTAACAGAATATGACACAGTACACTACCCAAAAAGCTATAAAAGGCAGTATGCTAGCTGATCATCTTGCTCATCAAGCTGTAGAAGATTATCAGTCCATGAAGTTTGAATTCCCGGATGAAGACATCATGACATTAGACAATTGTGAAGAAATCATACCATATGAAGGACCTGGACAAGGATCCCGATGGACCCTGTTCTTTGATGGGGCATCCAATAAACTTGGTAATGGTATCAGCGCTATACTCATATCTCCGGAAGGATGCAATACTCCTTTTACCGCCAGACTTTGCTTCAACTGTACGAACAACATAGTGGAATACGAAGCGTGCATATTTGGTCTCAAGGCTGCCATAGACCTGGGAATCAAATCTTTAGATGTGTTTGGAGATTCAGCTTTGGTCATCAGTCAGATCAAAGGAGAATGGGACACTAAGCATCCAAACCTTATCCCTTACAAAGAACATGTTTTGACATTGTTACCACATTTCGAGCAGATTACCTTCAAGCACTTCCCGCGAGAAGAAAATCAGCTAGCAGACGCTCTAGCCACAATGTCATCTATGTTTAAACTTAATTGGGATAATGAGGCTCCCCAGATCACCATTTAACGAATGGACGAACCAGCACACTGTCACAAGATTAATACTGAAGAAGTAGTGGACCAGCCTTGGTTTCATGAAGTCAAAAGGTATCTCGAGGCTCAAGAATATCCAGAAGGAGCTTCAATCAATGATAAAAAGTTCCTAAGGAGATTCTCCGCTAAGTTCTTCCTAAGTAATGACATCCTGTACAAACGTAATCATGATTCTATTTAGCTCCGTTGTGTGGATAAGATTGAAGCTGAAAAGATCATGGCTGAATTACATGAAGGTGCCTTTGGCACTCACTCTAGTGGGCATACGATGGCAAAGAAAATCCTACGGACAGGTTATTATTGGTCTACTATGGAAGCAGACTGCTATCAACACTCCCGGACTTGTCATAAGTGTCAAATCTATGCAGACAAGGTGCACGTGCCTCTGGTTCCTTTAAATGTCTTAACAACTCCTTGGCCCTTCGCTATGTGGGGAATTGATATGATTGGGGAGATCAAGCCTATAGCCTCTAATGGACACCGTTTCATTCTAGTGGCCATTGACTATTTCACGAAATGGGTCGAAGCAGCTTCCTTCACATCCGTTACTAAGAATGTTATTGCCTGCTTCATCAAGCATAATCTTATTTGTCGGTATGGTATCCCAGAAAGGATCATCACTGATAATGATACAAATCTTAACAATACTATGATCATCGCCTTATGCGAGCAGTTCAAGATTCAACATCACAATTCATCCCCCTATCGGCCAAAGATGAACGGTGCAGTCGAAGCTGCTAATAAAAACATTAAAAAGATCATACAGAAAATGACAGTCACCTACAAGGACTGGCATGAAATGCTACCGTTTTCTCTCCACGGGTACCGTACCACGGCTTGCACATTAACTGGGGCAACACCCTATTCTTTGGTTTATGGCATGGAGGTTGTCTTGCTTATTGAGGTTCAAATCCCCTCTTTGAGAATTATGAAAGATGCAGGTTTGAGTGAGGACGATTGGATCCAGACCCGGCTTGATCAACTGAATTTAATTGATGAAAAGAGGCTTACTGCTGTTTGCCATGGTCAAATGTATCAAAAACGGATGATTAAGGCTTTCAACAAGAAAGTCAGGCGCCAAGTATATCAAGTTGGAGATCTAGTGATCAAACGCATTATCTTGCCACAAAGTGATCCCAGGGGAAAATGGACTCCTACCTATGAAGGACCATTTGTAATCAAGAACATCTTCTCCGGTGGGGCAATGATCTTAACCACCATGGACGGTGACGATTTGCCACACCATGCGAATGCTGACATAGTCAAAAGATATTACGCATAAGAGACCCGCTAGGTTGACACACCTAGGCAAAAAGGGGAATCCCGGTGAACCAAAAAGTTCGGGAAAAAATTAGGGAAAAAATAAAAAAAATCTGTACACCCGGCAAGTCGAAAACCCGAAAGGGCGACTTGGGAAAAAAAGGGTTTCCCGGTGGACTGAAAACCCGAAAGGGAGGTCCAGGAAAAAGTTAGGGAAATAAAGCGTATGACTACGTCTCGTCGGATCACTTTGAGGACAATCTCTTCAACTGATAAACTCTGAGCTTCTGATCAATTCAATCATCTTTGGACGAAGCAACGAATGGACAACATATTCGGAGATACAGAGGCTATAGCAGAATGGGAACCCCATGGGATTATCATATATAGCTATCTTTCTTTGTATAAATTTTTCTTATTTTCATGACACCATCCTCTTACTAGGATGTCTGTCTCTTTTGTACAAAATACTTATTCAAAGTAAATACAAAGATATCTCTTTAAAGTACAGAAAACTATTTGTCTTTTTTCTTTATATTTATGTTTTATTTGCAAAAAACGTCCAATGATTCATTAATGAACATATGCATTTGAACATAATTACTGTTTACAAAAAAACAAAATGAAAAAAGAACAATTACTGACAGGTTGAAAGAATAGGAAAACGTCTTTAGGCTATTCCACGAGCAATCCCTACAGTACGTCATTAAGATCCCTAGCGGAACTGAAACTTCAAACTATTAATCCACAATGGAAACCATCCCGTTTCTCCAAATTCCCCAGAAAGTTGTCTTGAAGACTGAAAATCAACCGAATAATGGCTAACTTCTGTTTCTCCCTAACCTAGGATAACTCCCCAGTAGAGTGGCAGACGACCGAAACTCCTGAACTTTTTCTCAAAACAGGAATAAGCTTTCTTCCCATAGAGTTTTCATCGCTCTCCGACGGAACAAAGATTCCCATTGTTAAAACCCCAGTAGAAGTCATCAAAATTCTCTGGATTCCCCAAGCAGATTACTCAAGCAGTATATGACATTGCTCGCAACAAGAATTTTTGTTAATTACTCCAACTTCAAGACATGAAGAATCCACATACCCTCAACAGCAGTCAAGGATTTATTTTCCTCAGTCAAACAACAATACAGTAAATCCGCTTACATGCGCATACATTACATCCACATATCATAAACATTGATAAAATGCATATATTGCATCATACATTTCATGCAACATAACCTTGTGTTCAGCTAACATTTTACCCTTTTCAGAATAAGATTAAGAAGCTACCAGTAACAATATGCAATCTAGATACAGTACGAATACGCTCTAGACACGGTTTCTATTCTGTTACTCATTCAAATTCATCTATCATGATACAGTACGGATATGCTCTGGACACGGTTGCCATTCTGTTACTCATTCAGATTCAGCTTTCAGATACAGTCCAGATACGCTCCAGACACGGAAGCCATTCTGTTACTCATTCAGATTTAGCTTTCAGATACAGTCCAGATACGCTCCAGACACGGAAGCCATTCTGTTACTCATTCAGATTCAAGTTCAGATACAACTCGGATACGCTCCAGACACGGATGTTATTCTGTGGCTCATACAGATTCAGTCTCCAGATACAGCTCAGATACGTTCCAGATACAGACACCATTCTGATACTTATTCTTTTGACTTACAACTTACAATTAAACAAACATTCTTGGATGGCATCTACAAGCCCATCTCCAACAAGATTCTATCACCTCTCCAAATGGCATCTTTAAGCCCATCCCTTCAACTACACTTTGTCGAGTGCAAATTTATGGGCACTCTAGTGTCCAATCATCTTTTACCTTCGAGTCACGAACGATAAAACTCACCAATCTAACTCTTCAGGTTCAAGAAGATTGAACAGGGGCAGCTGTTGTACCCCAAAATTTTCCCTCTCATTTATCAAGTTTTTTCTCACAAGACTTCTTTGACTCAAGACAAGATCAGGGTTTGCTCAGCTCAGGACATCTCATCTTGCACTTATAACCCAAAATTAAGGTTTGAGTTTGCACAAGGATTTTTGGACCATCAATGCTTCATGTGACTTTCATACATCATTTTGGACCCCTAATGTTGCTCATGACAAGTTTCAAGCCTTGAACCACATTTTTGATCAGTCAATTGGACAATTGACCTAAAAATCTGTTGTATTGGGGAAAAAGTCAACCATGGCCAATTTAAAGTCAAACTTTATAATTTTTTATCCACATCAACATTTTAGATTAACATGTATCATTTGGTCAAGTTTGGATCACAATTCCTCAAGAAATTTGATCAAATCATCAAAAGGGCAAAATGGTCAAAATTAGGGTTTTGATTGAGAAAGGGCAATTTCTGATTTTTAACCTAGACAATGACCAAGTGAGTTCAAGCATGATTTCAAGGATTCAATGGCATCATCTTGACTTAATTACATGGTTCAAAACATCTCAAGTTCATTGGATTGACAGATGAAATTTGCAGTTAACTAATCAAAAGTCAACTGTACACTGAAAAGTCAAACTTTGACTTTTTGGTCAAAATCAAGTACCAAGGGTCATAATTCATCGAAACATTCCCAAATGTGAAACTTGTTCACCAAGAAAACCAAATTTGAAATCTAGGGTTTTAATTTGAAAATTTTCATAACTTAGAATTTTTCTAAGTATAAAAATTTTCTTATTTTTTCTCAACTTTACACCACTTTTTCACTACGATGCATTTTGATTCAAAGAAAAATCCCAACATGAAAGTTGTTTAACTCCATGAAATCTACAAATTTTCTTCACAAACTTTTCCCTAAAGATGCTTGGATCTCAAGATATAAATTTGTGAATACATGGTCATGAACTTCTTAACTTAGTGAATTTTTGCCCTAATTTAGGCAGGTTTTGGACCCAACTTCATGGCAGGTTTTCATCTAGTTCCAAGAGGTATCTCAAAATGCATTTCAAATATGGATTATAGAGCATATTGCAAGCTTTCCAAAATGTCCAAGAACTCTCCAAGATCATTTTTGAGTAGGGATAATCAAAGAGAGGAAATTGGCATTTTCTCACTTTTTTGTTCAAGCAATTTCATGAAGAACCAAGTTGCAAATCAAACCTATGCTGGCTATTTCATGCTGTACATGTCCTAAAGTTGCTACACACTCCTTAATTAAATGCATACTCAGTTGACAAAGCATCTATCCATGCTTTTGAACTTTTACACAACTTGTAATTCCATTTATGGCCAAAAGGTTCCATTGCCATTTTCATAAAGGGAAACTTTTGCAAACTTTGTAATCTTGAGCATTGGACCTGTCCCCTTGATACATGCAAGTACCACAGACCAAAGGCAACTTGTAGGGAAGAAATACCAACCGTAAGCAAGCTGGTACAAGCATGTGAGTTTTGTCTTGTCACTTTGCTTCAAGTACAAGAAAAGTTGCAAAAAGGCTAGGGCTTACACAACTGATAGAGAGCTGACTTAAAACCATTTCTATACTAATATGCAAAGGATATACAACACAAAAAACACCAAGCAAAGGTCTGAAACACTTAGAGTAAGAAAAGCACCAAAAACTGTCCAAAACATACAGTTTCTGCACAAACATATCAAACATCCATTTGGCTCATGCGTTTTGTGTTTAGATCATCCAAACATCTTACATACTTCATACCTAGTCAATCCAAACCATCATCCCTATTCGGTAACCTCTGTTTCACCATTTTCCATTGTTAACTTTGAAGCTTGCAGTTGGACTTGGTCAGGGAGTTCTAGCCACTTTCAGAGCAAGGTAAGGGTTGGAATAGATTCAGGGAAGCTCAAGGAAGCTCAAGCAATCATCAGGCCTCCATCAAAGTCCCTGCATTTCCATACACGATTCCAGCTGAAGGATATAATTTTTCAAACTCTATCTCCTTGTACAGTCAACCTCAGGCCACGATCTATGAATAAAAAATGTAATTCTCATCATAACGATGATGTACATATCATTATCTTGCATTTATATTACTTGTGCTAAGAGAATTTGGAGGTTGAAATCTCTTAAAATTTTAGGTTATGATTTAGAGATTTCAAAATTCTCTTTGATCTTTGATAATTAGATTACATAATTTATATGGTTGGAATCGTGGGTTCAAATGCTACATTTTTCATGTTATAAGTTTTCATTTTTATGCAAACATGAGGAAGTTACATGTTAAACCGGCCATAGCATGAGGAAGGAGAAGGCAGGACAGAGACGAAGCTGTATTGGGCTTTTTGGCTTCCTGGGCTTTTTGTTTTTGCTAGCACTACCACTGATTTGCTATCTCACCCCCTGTTAACTCTTTCATATTTTATTTTTTCATTTTTATATTTAATACTTTAAATTCTTTTCTTTGATGATAAAAAACCCTAAAAAATAATTTAATTATTTTTACACTTTTATTTTATTTTTTTTAATTATTTCTCACATAAAAATATAGTTTATTTTGATAAAATATAATTTATTTTCTTAATAAACTTATAAATATAATTAAATAAACTTAATATTTTTATTTTACATTTCATACTTACAAATACCTTTTTTTTGCATATATTTAATTTTTAATATTTATATACAATATTATTTATTATTTCATACAAGAAAATGTACAAAAATAATAATATAGAAACTTTATTTTCTCATAAATAAAATTAGGGTTAAACCCCTTTTAAAAAATTTAATCTTTTTCTTTATATTTTTAGGTTTAAATTAAATATTCTTTTACATAAAAATAAGACATCAAAAATCTCTTTACATGTACATTACATTGAATTACATTTTAAATATTTATTATATTTATTTTGATTCGCACAAATTCGATTTGGTTGTAATAATGTATTTAGTTTTATATTTGTACAAATCCCCATTCAAACTTGTATTCCCCCCTCCCATAAAATTGTTGTAATAGCTTAGTATATTTACATTACGTGATTTATTGCTTTCATATGCCATGATTAGTAATTAGGGTTTGTATGACAAGAACGAAACAAAACAAATAGGAAACCCTAAATGCAAGATCAAAAGCATGAAAATGATATGCTTTGTACACAAGCACCCTTAGGGTTTCTCCCACTTGGTTTCCTAAAATAAAATGGCCATGTTACGCATGCGAAGTATCTTGGCAAAACAAAACAAATTTAAGATCATAGTCCCTCGATGATGCTATTCAAAAGTTGCCTTACAAAATGATCTTGGTCCCTCAAAATGCTAAGATACTTTGCAAACATTGCTAATAATGGTTATACGATGACCCACGCCCGTTCCGTTTACATCCAAAGATAGGGTTGCTTACCAATTCAATGGTAAGACAACAATGTCAAAGGAATAGAAAATACATAAGAAAGACATTTGAGTAGGTAGATAGCTTATAGTTACTTGCTCCATTTCAAACAAAATCCTTGCTATTTTCAAAGCAAACACACACATTTCAAAAACACCTTACAAACATTGAAAACATTTTCAAAAAGACAAACATCTTTGTATACATTCTTACGAACGAGAATCATTACAAAGATTGCCTAAACGAATGGCCTCTTTTACAAAATACTTTCAAAACCACATCAAACACCATTTCAAACAAACCAAAGCAAGTGATCTAAGAAAGTAACTAAGAGCCCATGGAAAACCGTGGATGAAGAGGGTGCTAGCACCTTCCCTTTTCATAATCTACCCCCGAACTCAAGAAAACATCTCAAAGGTCTTTCCTGTGCTTTTTCAACTTTCCTTTTGGATAAAAGAAAAGTCGGTGGCGACTCTTTCTAACCACAAAATTTGCGATAAAACGTAAAACCTCAAGTCAGTTCTCCCACCGCATCACACTCTACATTTTGGGGTTTTTCTAGGGTTTATTTTTTGTAAAGATCATATACCCGGATCTGGGGGCATTTTAGGTAAGCAACAATAGATCGTGAAAACTGTATGGTGTATACCGATATAGTCTAAGCGATGACTACGTTAGTGTGACACATTGGTTGTTTTGGTGTCCCTTGAGTTATGTAAAGGGAAATGTTGGGTTGCCGCGTGGTGTCATAAAGCACTAACTGGCCGTAGAACCTTAGTTAACAAAACTTAGCCATTAGAAAGTAGTGATATGGCCGGCTTTGGTGCAGACTGAAGTTGGTTGATACTCGATAATACACTCGTTGAGATCAGACTCTCGGGATATTTCTGTCGCAAATTAGATGGTTGTGCTGAAAGAATTCTTGGGAGAAAGATCAGTGATATTGATGCTCCTAGAACTCGGTTACTTTTCTTACGACAGGTTTAGCCAACTAAACTTCAAGAGGTTACTTACCTACAAAATCCATGCAAGCTTGAACCTAAGGCTACTTGTGTGACTTGTTTGCATTCATTATCTAACAACTTGAACTCCTTAAAGGGCTTGCTTGTATCCATTATCTAACTACGTGATTTCCTTGCAGGACTTGTTTGTATCCATTATCCAATAACTTGGACTTCTTGCAAGACTTACTTGTTTTCATTACCTTACCCTTTTTCTTAGTGCATATTGTACACATCATGACATCATACCATAGCATTTTCGTCAACCATTTCAAGGACATCAAGGGCCTGTGATACAGGTTATCATGAACCAGACGCCTAGCAAGGCGCAGTAGAATTTATTTTCCTCTAACCAAAATGGCTCCAAAGTATCATGAACCGACATCTAGCAAGGGGCAAGGAAATTTATTTTCCTCTAATTAAATGTCCCCAAAGAATGAAGTACATTATCTTTAGTCAAAGGCTAGGACCCACTCGGCATGATGAGCTTGATTCTCGTAGAAGGACATTCAACGATACGAAGTTCTTCAATCAAAGCTGCAGTCAGATTCTAACATTTTCTTTTATTACCCCACAAGATCCTTGAAAACATTGCATCTACATATCATGCATCATTTCATAACATGTTTTCCAATACAGGTCTTCTCATCTTCTTGTTGTTTATTTCAATAAAGATGGCTCTAGAACAGACTGTTAAGGAACTCCAAGCACATAACGCCCAATTCCAGGAGACTCTCCTGAGCTTAGCACAAGGACAAAAAGACATAATGGCGCTTATCACAAAGAAAAAGAAGAATCGAAAGTCAGTTGCTATCCTCAATATGAGGAGAAGATTCAAAGATCCTGCTAAATCGGTTCCAACTTGCGATACCTCTTCTGATGAAGACGACAACCAAGAGGAAGATGATAGAAGTGTCAGGGCTAAAGGTGGAAGCAACCAAGGTTCTGGGGCGTTTCCTGAAGATAAAGACTATTCCAATGAATAATACCCTCATGCGGATGAAAGATACCAACAGTTGGAGGATCATCTTAAGGCCATGGAAATCCAGAAAGTGCCTGGACTGGATTTTAAAGAGTTGGGTCTTATTCTGAGGGCTATTATCCCTCACAAATTCAAGACCCACACTTTTTCTAAATATGATGGTGTTTCTTGTCCCAAGCTTCACCTGAGATCTTATGTTCGGAAGATCCAACCCCATACTGACGACAAAAAGTTATGGGTCTACTTCTTTCAGGAATGTTTGTCTGGTACACAACTTGAATGGTTCTATCAACTGGAAGGACCAAATCGTACTTGGGAAGACCTGGATGCTTATTTTTACAAGTAGTATCAATATAATGCTGACCTTGCACCGACTCGTGTACAATTACAAACTATGACTATTGGGTCGAACGAGGGTTTTAAAGATTATGCCCAAAAGTGGTGGGATTTAGCTGGAAGAGTTCAACCTTCTTTGTCCGATATGGAGCTGGTTGATATGTTCATGGGCACTCTGACAAGTCCATTCTTTAACCATCTGATTAGAAGCTCCTCATCTGGTTTTACTGAGCTAATTCTAACTGGGGAACATGTCGAAGGTGGTATCAAGAGTGGAAAGATTCCAGTGGTTGCGTCTTCAAGTGCTATGAAGAAGACATTCGGTGATAAGAATGAAACCAATTCCATTTATGGCAAGAAGGGTCGTGTTAAAAGTAACTACAACCAATCTGTGGGAGTTTTGCTAATCTCCAATCCCGCACCAACGCAACATCAACAACAAGGCAATAAGCATAGGCCGGATGCACCTAGGAGACATTTTACTAAGATCAACATGCCATTGTCCCAGGCACTGCAACACCTGTTGAAGGCAGAGCTGGTAACATTGAAGGATCCTTATTAGAATCCCAACACCTCCTCTCCTTGGTACAATCCTAATGTGAGATCCGCCTATCATTCCAATAGTTCCAGACATAACACAAATAGTTATTAGGATTTGAAAATTAAAATCCAAGATTTAATTGATGCTAAGGAGATTGAGTTCGACCCTCCTGAGACCCCAATGTGATCATTGCTCCCATTCCAAATTATGGCCAAGATTGAGAGCGTCTATTTCATTTGAATTTTCAAATTGTAATTTCTTTTGATTGTTCGAACATTTATTTTATGTCAAAGTTTGTTATTCTATTAATGCATTGCAGATTTTTGGCTTGAAGTAATCCACTCTTTTTGATTATATTTAAACTATGCTTTTACTTCCTTTTTGTGATATTCAACTCTCGATTAAAAGATGTAAGCCTTTAGAGGGAGGATAACTAAAATAATACCATAGTCTCTACGATATGCTTTGGAACAGACCCTGTTGATGATATACAAGCGTTCTTTTAAATCCTAAACAGTGGAGTTATAAGGAAGATAATCCCTAGTCAATCCCTTTGAGCCTAAGGAGTAGAAGTTTTCTTTTTCACATAAATTGAAACCCTTAATCATAACTTGGGGCAGGGTAGTTTCTCAGTTAAATTCAAATGTGCATTCAGTCATAAGCTCTACCTTTATACACAATGAATAGTGTCGAAGATTCTCTTCTAAATAAAAAGACGGGGATGGTTCCCTGTAATCATTAAAACAGGCAGTCATTATCTTTCAAAAGAAAAACTCGCTAAGTAAAAACCTATGAAGGAGACTTAGGAAAAACTGGGGCATCCCGCTGACTATAATCTCAAAACAGTTCAGGTAAAAACTAGGGATAATAACAAAGAGGTCACTACAAATCCTTAATAAAAAATATTACAAAAATGATGACTGCATTCTCAAATAAACTTTCAGTATCTGAACCATCACTGGAATATCAGGGCAAAGATTCCAGACTCAATTGGAATCTAAATGCATAATTAACTGAGTATAGGACTGGAGGACATCACGGAGAACGAGTGGGTACAAATAAATTTCGAGCTTTTATCCTTTGTTTCTTAAATCGTGAACCAGACCACGCTACAACCCTTAAAAGTCCTAGCTGAAGCATGGGTTAGTTTGAAAGCATACTGTTACAAAGGTATCCTGACTCCTGTAAGGCTTACTATAAATCCTGAGTTGAATTCATATTCTTACAAAAAAAATTTGTTTACTAAAAATGAATTTTAAAAACTTCAAGAAAGACATAAACTTTGCATTTTTAAATGCCATTGTTCGCATATGACTAATTGTTTGTTAGTAGAGAAATTCGAACGACGGATATTCAATGAATGCAAATCCTCTCAATGAATAGAACCACCTCAGATGGAAAGACATTTTCAGTAACAGGCCTTTCATAATCAAGGACCATGACATGGTGTCTAACTGATATGGGGCTAGTCGAGTCAAGACTCAAGGAATCTCTCAAATGTGCCGAATAACCAGGGGAAGACCTCCACCTAAATTACTTAGGGCATTGAACATGAGTTCCAGCAAAGGACCACGTGCGATCAAGAAAACATTCTCTGGCACGCTACAACACTTATAGTGAAAATTCTCCGCACCCTATTGTAATACCCCGAATTTTTCCTACCCTTTCACTTTTATCTAGCTTATGCATTTTACACTTTTCTCATGTGTGTTGTACCCCAAAATTTTCACTCCCATATTTCTCAATACATTTCAAGTGAGGTCCTCAAATTGCTCAAGGAAGCCCAAGGGTTAACCAGACAAACTCTCTCCTAAGGCAGTGTACCCCAAATTAGGGTTTCATTTTGCATCAAGATGTTTGAGTCCAAAGGATCACAAATTATCACTATTGTCATAATATGTTCTCAAGATCATCCATGCCAAGTTTCAAGCCTTGTAGAGGAAGTTTGCTCAGTCAATTGCTCAAAGGCCTGGAAATCGATTGTGTTAGGGCAAAAGTCAACTGTGGCCCACATACAGTCAAACTTCAAGGTTTTTGGTCAACATTCTCATTTTGAAGTATTATTCATCATTTTATCAAGGGTTGATCATGATTCTTCAAGGATTGCTCACAATTCATCAAAACCCAAAAGTTGCTAAATTAGGGTTTTGTAGGAAAAGTCAACTCAACTTTGACCAAACATAACTTTCTCATACTTTATCAAAAATGACCCACCCAAAGCTCATTTTTAAGAGGATGTAATTACCTACAATTAATATTCATCCCCCAAGTTCAAAATATGCACTCACAAGAAGATATGAATTTGGACATTATAGGTCATTTTGAAAAGTCAACAAAAACACCTTTTAGGACAAAGCTTCATACATGAACATGGAAGACTCAATTGAGATGATACCAAAAGGGTTGCTTAGAGGACATCTTAAGATTTCTAAAAAGTCCAAGAACACCTCTCCAGGGTCAAAATTGAAGAAGTTATGCATTGACCAAGTTGACCTTTTTTGCAAAATTGCCAAAAGTCAAATATGTCCAAAATTGCATTTTTTTTGCTAAATGGGCCCAACTCTTTATGCTTGCACTGAGTTTTTAATGTGACCCACGACCCATGAGCTCTTCCACTCGTCATTATTTTATTTTTGTTATTTATTTTGATTTTATTTCATTTAAATCAAATAAAATCAATATAAAATAACGAAAATATCAAAAACTAATTAAATCTTGAGATTTTGTGCATGATTAGGTCCATTATACAACTGGAGACAAGATCAAATCGTGCAAGGCTCCATATGGATACAGAAAGATTGAATTTGCTTGTTTTGGAAAGATTTGGTGCAAGGATTGAATCATGGATCAATATTCATAATTGGAAAAGATTTAATACAAACTGTTGCCCTAATGCACTCTATTATACATAAGGAACAAAAGCAGATCAAAAGGAAGATGTTAGAGGCAGAGGTGCCAAGGAAAAAGAAAACTCAAAATTACAAGAAAAGTGGTGATCTAATTTCTGTTAGAGGTCAATTCGTTCCATTCTCAGGTTGCCAAAAGATTGCTGGACGTTCCAGGAGCACATTCCAATCAAATTCAGCCTTTTCACGCATAGGATTGTAAGTGGCAGGTATCACAGAACTGGCGACTCTGCTGGAAAAAAATAAGTGGGGTATACCTTAGGATCTAGTTCATCATGATTGCTTCTCTTGTTTGTTTTGGTTGCTTTACTTTTAAGGGTTTTTGTTCGGGAGTTACTATAGATCCTAACCCGGATCTGGGGACACCTTTTAGGTAAGTAGAAATAAACTGTGAGGGAACTGTACGGCATAGACCGATACGGTTGAAGCAGTAGCTATGTTGATGTGGCACATTGGTTGGTACCGGTATCCCTTGTGGAGAAACGAGGAGAATACGGGGCCGTTGCGTGTGTCGTTAAGCATCAACTGACCTTAGAACCTTTAATCGACCAACTTGGCCATTAGAAAGTAGTGAGATAGCCAGCCTCGATGTAAAGCTGAGAACTAGTTGATACCCGATGCTACACTCATTGAGACCATACTCTCGAGATAGTTCCGGCCGCAAGAAAAGATTGTGTGAGCTGAAACCATGATTGATGGAGGATGGTCAATGATATTCAGAACCTCTAGAACCCGATTAATTTTGCTAGGACAGGTTGAAACCATATGAACTTCAAGAGGGTACTACCTTTGACCTCATGCCATCCTTAAACTTAAGGGCTTTGTGTGACTTGTTTGTCTTTGCCATGCCTATTATCTGCTATGCCTGTTGTTTTTTTTATCATGACATCATGCATCATAACATGGCATTCATACTTCATTACACTAACCATTTCAAAGACCAAGGGAATTTATCTTTGTTCTGTTTTGCAGATTATGACTTCCGTGCGCAGAAATACCATCCGAGTTAACTTTGTGCAAATACCTGCTCAACTTAAAGAGTTAGCCTCAAGAGTTTCTGAGACTTCTATGTTCATTAAGAGACATGGTCAGCTTCTTAGCTTGCTCACTTCAAATCTTGATGAGCATATGATGAGTGTACTTTTCCAGTTCTTCGATCCTGTGCATCATTGCTTCACTTTTCCAGATTACCATCTGGTTCCCACTTTGGAAGAGTTCTCTCACTTATTGGGCATATCCATTCTTGAACAGGTGCCCTTCAAAGGTATGGAGGAGACTCCTAGACCAGAAGACATTGCCTCAGCCCTACATCTGAAACGGGCTGATGTAATATCCAATTGGGAAACACGAAGCGGGGTCGAAGGCTTTCTAGCCAAATTTTTGATAGACCAGACTCAGCTATTCTGGGATAATTTGGATTTTCAGGATTTCGAAGATATCTTGTCTCTCCTTATCTATGGTTTAGTTCTCTTCCCGAATCCAGATTCCTTTGTAGATGTGAATGCTGTCAAGATTTTCCTTTCTCGCAATCCCGTGCCTACTCTACTGGGTGATATCTTGCATGCCCTCTACACTCGTACTGTGCGAAGAAGAGGGACTCTTATGTGTTGCATGCCATTGCTGTCGAGGTGGTTTATTTTGCACCTCCCCAAGTCTGTGTTGAAGAATGAAGAAGGCTTGGGTTGGTCCTACAGGATAATATCACTTGCCCATACATACATTCTTTGGTGTTCCCGGGTTATGGAAGACACCGCTGTTATCGATCGTTGTGGGGATACCCTAATGTCCCATTGCTTGGAATCAGAGGGGGTATAACCTACAATCCTTGTCTAGCTTTGCGACAATTTGGTCGTGCTCGGAGAGATGGTCCCCATGAGCTACTTCTTGAGAATATTGCATTTGACTACAAGGAGGACGTTGAGGAGCACCGCCAGAGGTTTATACGAGCTTGGGGGCATGGTGAACAGATCTGACCCCAAAGAGCTGGGACCAAGGACTTCTCTTTCTATGCAGCCTTACCTCCAATGGGTCTGAGATCATGCCCAGAAGCTTGGGATGCCCTATGAAGCCGTATTGCCAGTGATTGTGGAACCCACTAATGAAGAATGCGTTCCTTACACAGTTCTTTATCCCTACATGCCCACTCATCACGGGGCGTTGCAGAGGTCTTGGATTCAGCTGAAAGAGGAAAGAGATACTTACCGGGAAAAGTACCACGAGCAAGAAAGGAAGATCTTGAAGCTCACCAGACAGCTCGAGGAAGAAAGAGTGATCAATGACTACGTCAGCACAAAGAGGAAGCGTCCATGGGACTTTTGATTTTGATTTTTTTTAAATTTAGATTTGTTTTCCATTTACTTCTTTGTAACGCCTCAAAGGCATTGTTGAACCTTTTACAAGTTAATGTAATAAAGTTTATTTATTTTTGGTTTGCAAATTTAAATTTCCCAAAGTGTTTGAAATCATTACATGCGCATCCCATTATCATGCACACCATTACAAGTTTCTCATATTCTTCGCTGTTTATTTCAGCAGAAATGTCTTATGATCAAGCCATCAAAGATCTTCAGGCGCAGAACGCCCAATTCTAACAGATGTTCTTAAGCTTGGCTAAAGGGCAAGAGGATTTGAAGACCCTGATTCTGAAAGAGAAGAAGAAGAAGAAGGTTGGTATTCTGAACATGGGTAGAAGATTTGGAGAAAGGATAAGACAATCAGATGATCTGACCTCCTCATCCAAGGACGGGGAGAACCAAGAAAGGACAAAGGACCCTAGTCCGATAGTTTTTGATAACGATACAGATTACGATGAGGAGCAATATCCTCCTGCTGAGGATAGGTACAAGCAGCTAGAAAACCGTCTGAGTGCTATGGAGATTCAGAAGATCCATGGTTTGAATTTCGGAGAGCTGGGACTGGTGTCGGGAGTGGTGATCCCTCATAAGTTCAAAGCTCCGGTTTTTCCAAATACGACAGAGTATCTTGTCCAAAACTCCATCTCCGCTCGTACCTCAGAAAAATCCAACCTCACATTGCTGATAGAAATTTATGGGTGCATTTCTTTCAACATAGTCTGTCAGGGACTCAACTTGAATGGTTTTATCAACTAGAAGGAGCCAGTGTCCAAAACTGGGAAGACCTTGCTGCTGCTTTTTACAGGCAGTATCAGTATAACGCCGACCTTGCTCCCACTTGTACTCAGCTCCAGGGTATGTCTATGGGTGCAAGTGAAGGTTTTAAGGACTATGCTAAAAAGTGGAGAGACTTAGCTGGAAGGGTCCACCCCCCTTTGTCTGACAGGGAGTTGGTTGCATGTTTCTAGGGACGCTATCTGGTCCATTTTTCAATCATCTGATCGACAGTTCGTCATCTGGGTTTACTGAGTTGATCTTGACTGGAGAGAGAGTAGAAGCTGGTATCCGAAGTGGTAAGATACATAAGTATACTTCATCAAGTGCATCAAAGAAGCCTTTCACCGGTAAGAAAGAAGCTATTGCAGTCTACGGACCGAGGGGCCAAAGCAGACCTAAACACCGTCAAGCAGTAAATGAGGTAGTGATATCAAGACCCACAATTGCTCCACAATGCAATAATCAACAAAGAGTGGAAAGAGCACAGAGGCAGTTCACTCGGCTCAATATGACCCTGACTCAAATTCTACCACAATTATTAAAAACCAATCTGGTAACTCTGAGGGAGGCCCCGAAGAACCCTAACACCACATCTCCCCACTATAACCCGAATGCCCATTGCGCCTATCACTCTGAAAGTCCAGCTCATGATACAAACAACTGTTGGGCCTTGAAAAACAAGGTGCAAGACTTGATCGAAGCCAAAGAGATTGAGTTTGACGCCCTAGAGAAGCCCAACGTCATAACTGCTCCCATGCCCAAACATGGTCATGGAGTAAATGTTGTGGACGATAATTTATTTGTGACCTCCGCGGAAGAAATTTCTACTCCTTTGATGACGGTTAAGAAGAATTTGTTGTTGGCCAGTTTATTTTCGGGCTGTGGTGAAGGTTGCCACATGTGTTCAATTCTGCCTTCCAGTTGCTGTTTATTGAAGTCAGGTGTTCAGCGCCTGATGGATAATAAAGAGATCCTGTTCGAAAAGACTATGATTCCATTAGTTCCAATTGAAGATGTTGCCATCATAACCATTTCCGCCAATCCTTCCAAGGTTTCTTCGAGAAAACCTGTTAGGATTACACCCGTCCCAAGAATTGCTCCGTTAATAATTACTGTCCCTAGTCCTATCCCATACACTTCAGATAAGGCTGTCCCTTGGCACTATGGTGCTGATGTGTATTACCATGGAGTTAAACAAGACTTAAAAAGTGAGGAAGCTGATGTTGATGTCAGCAATATTGTTGGGGCTAGCAAGGTCACCAGAAGTGGAAGACTCTTTTCTCCCGAGATTTCCCCTCCGACTGTCCACAAACCTATTGTCATTCCATCTGCTAGTACATCAACTACTATCCCAGTTCATATTCCAGTTATCACCTCTGTTGCCGAGCCATCTGGGACTCGGGGCAAAGACATCATAGGTGGGCCTGCCCGGACGGAGGCACCTAAGAAGATCATTGTAGAAACCTCTAAGCAGGAGATAGAGGAAATACTGAAGATTATCAAGAAGAGCGACTACAATGTAGTCGAGCAGTTGGGGCAGACCCCGTCAAAAATCTCCATGTTGTCCTTATTGTTGTGTTCTGAAGCCCATGCAAGGGCTCTAATTACATTCCTCAAAACTGCACATGTGCCACAGGAAACTTCAGCCGATCAATTCAAAGATTATGTAGCTAGCCTGACTGCCGACAATGGGTTGGGTTTCTCAGATGCAGATCTGACTGCTAAGGGGAGAAATCATAATGACGCTCTGCACGTCTCGATCGAGTGCAGGGGCACTACTATGGCCCATGTACTAGTGGATACCGGGTCCTCATTGAATGTTTTTCCAAAGAAGGCATTAGACCGTCTAGACTATGAAGGTTTGATTCTAAAGCCGAGCAATATTGTGGTCAGGGCTTTCGACGGGTCAAAGAGAATGGTGCACGGGGAGGTGGACATCCCTGTCAAGGTGGGTTCTCATACCTTTGGGTCCACCTTATACGTGATGGATATTAGACCATCGTATTCTTGCTTGCTGGGTCTCCCTTAGATTCATAAGGATGGGGAAGTGACTTCCACGCTCCATCAAATGTTGAAATATCCGATAAAAGGGAAGATTGTCACGGTACGGGGGTGAAGAGGAGTATATGGTGAGTCATCTCAATTTCTTCCGCTACATGGAGATGGATGAGGAGTTCATCGAAACCCCTTGTCAGAATTTCGAAGAGGTTCCTCAGACTTTAGCGTCCATTGAACTTGCTACCAACAAACCTCCGATGAAGATGGCTTCTCTCAAGGATGCCAGGGCTGTAATTGAAGAAGATGGGTGTACAAATTGGGGTCAGCTCCCTGATTTCACACACAAAACTGACAAATTTGGTTTGGGCTTTACTACAGGGGCTCAAAGGGCTGTTAGGCGCGCGCGGATTGGAAGACCTCCTCTGCATATCAACAATCAGGGAGTTAATGCAGTTGAAGATGGTGAAGAAGATTCCGACATCGACAACTGGATCTACCCTACAACCAATAATGGACTGAACAACTGGACGACGAAGGACTTCATACCTGTTTCTTTTATTCCACAGTAATTTACTTTTTGTTTTAAGATTTGTAATAAACGGTTTGAAACTTTACGACCTGGTGCCTTGCCTGAGGCACCTTGGCTTTGCTTGTGAGGGCTTATTATTTGTCATTTCATATATCATTAATAAAACATTGGAAGTTTCTTGCATTACAAATTTTGCGCTCATTGTTTTTCTTTTTCTGTCTCTCGCTTTATCAAAAACATATATTCTCTTATACACACTCACATATCATCATGCAGATCCATATCCACTCTGGATCCCATTGATAACGACTCTGCTACTGCCAGTTATGACTTTGAAAATCCGATCAACCAAGCTGAGGACAAAGGTGAGGATGATTGTGAGGTGCCTGGAGAACTTGGTAGACTGTTACTGCAGGAAGAAAGGGCCATACAACCTCATGAAGAGGCAGATGAATCAGTGAATTTAGGTACAGAGGAAGATAGGAGAGAGGTTAAGATAGGTACAAATCTGGAGCCTAGTGTCAAGCAACGGTTGATACAGATTCTACGCAACTATGTTGAGATCTTTTCCTGGTCCTATGAAGACATGCCTGGTTTGGACAATGATATTGTGGTACACCGCCTGACGACTAAAGAAGACTGTCCTCCAGTAAAGCAGAAGGTTCACCGTATGCGCCCTGAGATGTCTGAGAAAATTAAAGCTGAGGTCATGAAACAGTTCGACGCATGATTTTTAGATGTCACTTCTTATCCGCAGTGGGTTGCCAACGTTGTTCCGGTGCCTAAGAAGGATGGTAAGGTACAAATGTGTGTGGACTATAGAGATCTGAATAGGGCAAGCCCCAAGGATGACTTCCCACTCCCTCACATCGATGTCCTGGTCGACAACACCGCGCATCATAAGATCTTCTCCTTCATGGATGGTTTTTCTGGTTACAATCATATCAAGATGGCTCCTGAGGACATGGAGAAGACAACCTTCGTTACACAGTGGGGCACCTTCTGTTACAAAGTAATGCCTTTCGGGTTGAAGAATGCTGGGGCAACTTATCAGCGCGCCATGGTCGCTTTGTTCCATGACATAATTCACCATGAGATTTAGGTTTATGTTGATGACATGATAGCAAGGTCCCAGACTGAGGAAGAGCACCTTGACCATCTCCAGAAACTGTTCGATAGGTTGAAGACGTACAAGCTAAGGTTGAACCTGAACAAGTGCACCTTCGGGGTAAGGTCTGGTAAGTTGCTGGGTTTCGTTGTCAATGATAAGGGTATTCAGGTGGACCCTGCCAAGGTAAAGGCCATACAAGATATGTCGGATCCCCGCATAGAAAAGGAAGTTAGAAGCTTTTTGGGACGTCTGAATTACATCGCCAGGTTCATTTCACACCTGACCGCTACTTATGAGCCAATCTTCAAGCTGCTGAAGAAAGATCAAGTGGTAAGATGGAATGATGAATGTCAGACTGCTTTCGAAAGAATCAAGGAATACCTCCAAGAGCCACCAATTCTGATGCCTCCAGTTAAGGGAAAACCTTTGATCTTATACTTGACAGTGCTGGATAATTCAATGGGGTGCGTGCTGGGGCAGCATGACGAGTCTGGCCGAAAAGAGCATGCTATTTACTACCTTAGAAAAAAGTTTACCGACTGTGAGACCCCATACTCATTGCTCGAGAAAACTTGCTGCCCATTTGGCATGGGCTGCTCGCCGGCTGAGACAGTATATGCTGACTCACACTACCCTATTGATATCAAAAATGGATCCAATCAAGTATATTTTCGAGAAGCCCGCTCTCTCCGGAAGGATAGCAAGATGGCAGATGATCTTAACTGAGTATGACATCCAATACACAACCCAAAAAGTAATCAAGGGGAGTGTATTGGTGGATCATTTAGCGCATCAGGCCATAGATGACTACCAATCCATGAATTTTGAGTTCCCGGATGAGAACATCATGTTAGTGACCGACTGTGAAGAACCTAGACCAGATGAAGGACATGAGGAAGGATCCCGATGGTCTATGTATCTTGATGGAGCCTCGAACACGTTGGGTAATGGCATCGGTGCTGTAATTATATCTCCTGAGGGCTGTCATACTCTGTTCACCGCCCGATTATGTTTTAACTGCACCAACAATATGGTGGAGTATGAAGCATGTATCATGGGTCTTCGAGCTGCTATTGACCTGAGGATTAAGTTCTTGAGTGTATTCGGAGATTCTACTTTAGTGACCAGTTAGATCAAAGGCGAGTGGGATATGAAGCACCCAAATCTTATTCCTTACAAGGAATATGTATTGACATTGCTCCCGCACTTCGAAGAGATAACCTTTGAACACTTCCCAAGAGAGGAGAACCAGCTGGCAGACGCGCTAGCTACTATGTCTTCTATGTTCAAAGTCAGGTGGGACAATGAAGCTCCCCAGATTACCATCGAGAGGTTGGACGAACCCACACATTGCTGTGATATTGAGACTGAAGAGGTAGCAGATAAACCCTGGTTTCATGAAGTAAAGAGGTATATAGAGACTCAAGAGTACCCCGAGGGTGCATCTGTTAATGATAAGAAGTTTCTGAGAAGGTTCGCTGCGAAGTTCTTCGTCAGCAATGGTATCCTTTACAAGCGTAACCATGATTCAACCTTACTGCGATGTGTGGACAAAAGCGAGGCAGAAAGGATCATGGCAGAGTTACATGAAGGTACCTTCTGAACTCATTCTAGTGGACATACCATGGTAAAGAAAATCCTATGGGCAGGATATTATTGGTCCACTATGGAAGCCGATTATTATCAGCACTCTCGGACCTGTCATAAGTGCCAAGTCTATGCTGATAAGGTGCATATACCTCTAGTTCCTCTGAATGTTTTGACAGCTCCTTGGCCTTTCGTAATGTGG
Organism: Vicia faba; assembly: GCA_948472305.1. NCBI lineage: Eukaryota > Viridiplantae > Streptophyta > Magnoliopsida > Fabales > Fabaceae > Vicia > Vicia faba. The sequence goes on along the minus strand of OX451741.1, from coordinate 1,432,282,790 downwards.
GGCATCAATATGATAGGTGAGATCAGACCTACTGCATCTAACGGGCATCGTTTCATTTTGGTGGCTATTAATTACTTTATGAAGTGGGTCGAGGCATCTTACTTTGCTACAGTAACCAAGAACGTTGTGGCGTGGTTTATCTGACATAATCTGATCTGTCGATATGGTGTACCAGAGAGGATCATCATGGACAATGGTACAAATCTCAACAATACAATGATCACCGAACTCTGCAAACAGTTCAAGATTCAACATCATAACTCTTCTCCCTACCGGCCGAAGATGAATGGGGCTGTTGAAGCAGCTAACAAGAACATCAAGAAGATTATGCAGAAGATGACAGTGACATACAAAGACTAGCACGAGATGTTACCATTCGCTCTTCATGGGTACCGTACCTCAGCACGGTCGTCGACAGGGGCAACACCCTACTCTCTGGTGTATGGCATGGAGGCGGTCATACCCCTCGAAGTCCAGATACCCTCTCTCAGGATTATGAAGGATACAGGTTTGAACAAAGATGACTGGATCCAAACCCTGCTTGATCAGCTGAATTTAATCGATAAAAAGAGACTTACTGCTATTCGTCATGGTCAGACGTATCAAAAGCGAATGATCAAGGCTTTTAACAAGAAAGTCAGACGTCAAGAATATCAAGTCGGGGATCTAGTGATCAAACGCATCATACTACCACAAGGTGATCCCAGGGGAAAATGGACCCCCACATACGAAGGGCCATTTGTGGTTAAGAATATTTTCTCAGGAGGATCTATGATTCTAACCACCATGGATGGTGACGACCTTCCTTACCCCGTCAATGCATATATAGTAAAAAGATACTACACATAATCAAAGAGCCGCTAGGTTGACTGGCCTAGGCAAAAATAATGGCTTCCCGGCGAACCAAAAGAGTTCGGGCAAAAGTAAGGGATGAAAATGGAAAAACTGTACACCCGGCAAGTTGAAAACCTGAAAAGGCGACTTGGGCAAAAAAGGGTATCCCGGTGGACTGAAAAACCGAAAGGGCAGTTCTGATACGGTGGGAGAACTGACTTGATTGTTTTGCATTTTGTGTTCGCAAACGTTGCGGTTTAGCAAGAGTCGCCACCGACTTTTCTTTCATCCAAAAGGAAAGGTGAAAAAGCACAGGAAAGACCTTTGAGATTGTTTCTTGAGTTCGGGGGGTAGATTATGAAAAGGGAAGGTATTAGCACCTTTTTCATCCATGGTTTTCCATGGGTTCTTAGTTACTTGCTAGATCACTTGCTTTTGTTGTTTGAAATTGTGCTTCGTGTGGTTTTTGAAAGTATTTTGTAAAGAGGCCGTTGTTTAGGCAATCTTTGTAATGATTCTCGTTCGTAAGAATGTATACAAAAATGTTGGTCTTTTGAAAATGTTTTTAAGTTTGTAAGATGTTTGAAAGTGTAGGTGTTTGTTTTTAAAATAGCAAGGATGTTTGTTTGAAATTGAGCAAGTAATTAGAAGTAATCTACCAACTCAAATGTATTTCTTGTTCATTTTCTATTCCTATGACATTGTTGTCTTACCATTGATTTGGTAAGCAACCCTATCTTTGGATGTAAGCGGGACAGGCGTGGGTCATCGTATAACCATGATTAGAAATATTACAAGGTATCTTAGCATTTTTATTTAGGGACTAAGATCATTTTGAAAGGCAACATAGATAGTGTCATCGAGGGGCTGTGATCTTGTATTTTGCTCGTCTTTGCTAAGATATCCCACATGCATAACATGGCCATTTTTGTAAGGCAACAAGTGGAATTACCCTAAGGGTGTAAGTGTGCAAATTTGTTTTATTTACATGCTTGTTTATCTTTAATTAGGGTTATCTACTTGTTGGTTTTATCTTTCCATATAAACCCTAATTACTAACATTATATGAAAGCGATAAATTGCGGAAAGTAAAATTACTACGCTATTACATCAATTGGGGATGGGGGATATAAATTTAAAAATGGGGATGACAAGTAAAGTAAACCCTAATTACTATTACAAGGCTTTGACAATTACATAATTTATAATGCAAAAATAATAAAATATGTAAGAAGATGTAAAGTGAGAGAAATTGTTTTTTAGGGTTTTTTTTATAGAAAAAAAGGTTTTGTAATTAACTTCGTTGAAGAAAAAACTAAGTCTAAGTTAATTGTTTAGAAAAGTGTTTTTGAGGTTTCATTTGAGCAAAAAGGTTTTATAAAGTTAGGTCATTTCCAAGCAATATAACATGTCCAAAATAAACTCAAAAATCTCATAAAATCAAGAAATTTGGTGCCCGAGCTGACACGGGCCGTGTCAGGGGACACGGGCACCCGTGTCAGGACCTGTCAATGACTTTTATGCATTTTTTGGTCCCAGCCATCCTGACACAGCTGTGTCAGCCCCTGTTCATCTTTGTTTTGGTCGTTTCTGAACCACTAACTCTGACACGGGCCATGTCGATTGACACGGGCACCCGTGTCAGCCTCTGTATCTGCATTTTACTATGTTTTTCAACCCAAATAAGCTGACACGGGCCGTATCCTTTGACACTGGCACCCGTGTCAACCTCTGGTCTGGCTTTTTGTTTGTTTTTTTTCTCTTCGATCTATCTTGTTATATCTTTTCAGCACAAAAGCAAATGATGTATGAACAATGAGATCACGGTTTGAGAAAGTTTACCTCTCAAAGCAAAAGCTTTAGGACATGCACAGAGGTATTCGGGTGCAAAGTGGTGATTGATCGAGCTCCTTTGAACCTTCTTGAAGTAACTCCAACCTTCCTTTTATACTGAAAATGGTTGAACCACTCCAACCGAGTCAAGTTGCAATGTATGTTTTTTTTTAGTTTAGAAGATGGTGGTAGTGATGTTACAGGAGTTATTCTTATGTTTGAACAACTTCTATATGGGGTATGTGAAGTGTTTGTATGGTTTGTTTGGAGAAAACTTACAAGGTATAAGATTCAAAGATTTGGACTTCAAAGCTCAAAAATGGATGTTTTGTGAACAAATTTGGTTTTTGACGGCAAAAATGATTTTGAGTGTTAGTTTCTCCTTCTATTTTTTTGGCCTTTCTCTCTATTTTTTCTAACCACTCTCTCTATTTTTTCTAACCTCTCTCTATTTTTTCTAACCTCTTTCTCTTGTGATTGGCATCTCTATTTATAGAGAAGGTTTGAGACTTGAAACAAAACTTAGATTTTGAATCACATGTTATGGCTAGGTTAGATTGTACATGAAGCAAGCTTGAAGATTATAGTTCCAATGCTTTGTACTTTGTTGCATAGAGTTGTTGGACACTTTAAGCATGCCCTTCTGATTTTGTATGTTGAGTGTGTGTAGAAGGGATAAGTTAGAGGCTCAAGGAGAGCTAACTTTGTGATTAAAGCTACTTTGCAAGAATGGCAATGTCAACTTTGTGCCAAAAATGGAAAGATCACTTGGACAATGCTTAAACCAAATGGACCATAGCTCAAAAGTTTGTGTAAACATTAAATTATGGTAAGATTTGCAAGTCACAAGGCCTGCAAAGTAAGATTATGCAGCACATCATGCCAATTGGATTATGTGTTCTTCAATAAAAATGGCTTGCAATTCAAGAATAAATGTCCAACTTCAGGCCCTTGAATCTCCTAGCTCAAATATGACAAATTCATGCTCTTGGATGTTTTGGAAAGATTGAAACACCCTCTACAACTTTCATGTTGACCACTTTTGTTAAATCAAACTGGAACTTGATGAAAATTGGCTAAGAAGTTGGGATAAAAACCTGACCAAAACTGCTGAAAATTTCTCTAAGTGTTTATTCAAAAATGCCATGATTTCATGAATTTATAACTTAAAATCCAAGCATTTATAGGAGAAGTTGTGTAAAGCAATGTTGTATATCTCATGGAGATCTAAAACTTTCATGTTGAAACATCTTGCATCATGTTGGAAATTTGGCATAAAGTTGTGAAAAAACATGAATTTTCCAACACTTAGAAAAATTTCTAAGTTTGAAATTTTGACTTTTCAAAGATGAAATTTGAATTTTTTGATTTCTTGATGAATAAGTTTCATATTCTTGAATGTCTTGATGAAATTTGATCTTTAGAATGTAATGTTGACCAAAAATTCAAAGTTTGACTTTCCAGTATGCAATTGACCATTTTGCCCTTGGGCCAATTCCAAAACTAAATTGATGTATCACTGCTGCAAACTTGACGTCATAGAAGATCTTATGAGAGAATCTTTGAAAAATGAGAGGGCAAATTTTGGGGTACAACAGCTGCCCCTGTTCTTAAACCTGAAGAGTTAGATTGGCGGATCCGCCATTCGTGACTTGAAGGTGGAAAATGATTGGACACTAGAGTGCCCAGAAATTTTAACTCGATGATGTGGTGGTTGATTGTGTAGGGAATGGGCTTAAAAGATTCCATTTGGAGAGATGATGGAAAGTTGTCGGAGATGGGCTTGTAGATGCCATCCATAATGATTGCAGGTAGGAATAGAAGAAGTATCAGAATAAATCTCTGGTTGATTTACACTGGAATAGTGGATGTGTTGAATTGAGTATTGGAATAATATCCATAAATGGATTGTATCTAACTCGTATATGAGAGTTGAATCTGAATGAGTATCAGGATGGTATTCGTATCTGGAGCGTATCTGAACTGTATCTGAAAGCTGAATCTGAATGAGTATCAGGATGGCATCCGTATCTAGAGCGTATCTGAACTGTATCTGAAAGCTAAATCAGAATGAGTACCAGGATGGAATACGTATCTGGAGCGTATCTGAACTATATCTGTAAGCTGGATTTGAATGAGTATCAGGATGGCATCTGTATCTGGAGCGTATCTAAACTGTATAAAAAAGTTGAATCTGAATGAGTATCAGGATGACATCCGTGTCTGGAGCGTATCCGTACTGTATCTGAAAGGTGAATCTGGATGAGTATCATAATATCATCCGTGTCTGGAGCGTATCCGTATTGTATCTGAAAGGTGAATCTGGATGAGTATCAGAATGGCATCCGTGTCTGGAGCGTATCCGTACTGTATCTGATTGCATATTGTTAATGGTAGCTGTTAATCTTATCCTGAAAAGGGTAAAATGTTAGCTGAAACACAAAGTTATATTGCATGAAATGTATGATGCAATGTATTTTCTTTATCAATGTTTATGATATATGGATGCAATGTATGCGCATGTAAGCTAATTTGTTGTGTTGCTGTTTGATTGAGGAAAATAAATCCTTGAAAGCTGCTGAAGATATGTTGAACTTTCATGTCTTGGAGTTGAAGTATTGACGAACTCTTGTTCGAGAGAAGTAAATTCTATTGTGAGGGCAATGCCATGTACTGCTTGTAAGATTTGCTTTGGGGAATCTTGAGAAATCTGATGATTTCTACTGGGGATTAATAATTTTGAAATTTGTGTTCCACTGGGGATCTAAATGACGTACTGTAAGGATTACTTACAGAATAGCCTAGAGAAGTTTTCCTATCCTTCCAACCTATCAGTAATTATCTTTCTCATTTTGTTTATTTGTAAACAATAATTATGTTCAAATGCATATGTTCATCAATGAATCATTGGACGTTTTTGCAAATAAAACACAAGTGTAAAGAAAAAGACAAATAGTTTTATGTACTTTCAAAGAGATATCTTTGTATTGACTTTGAATAAGTATTTTGTACAAAGGAGACAAACATTCTAGTAAGAGAATGGTGCCATTAAACAAGAAGAATTTATACAAAGAAAGATAGCTATGTGTAATAATCCCATGGGGTTCCCATTCTGCTATAGCCTTCACATCTCTGAGCGTCTTGTCTACTTGTTGCTTCGTCCAAAGACGATTGAATTGATCAGAAACTCCGAGTTTGTCAGTGAAGGTCAAAGGTTGTCCGAAAGTGATCCGACGAGACATAGTCATACGCTTTAATTCCCTAAGTTTTTCCTGGACCGCCCTTTCGGGTTTTCAATCCACCGGGAAACCCCTTTTTGCCCAAGTCGCCCTTTCGGGTTTTCAACTTACCGGGTGTACAAATTTTTTTGTTTTTATCCCTAATTTTTGCCCGAACCTTTTTGGTTCGCTGGGATGCCCTTGTTTTGCCTAGGTGTGTCAACCTAGTGGGTCTCTTATGCGTAATATCTTTTGACTATGTCCGCGTTCGCAGGGTGTGGCAGGTCGTCGCACTCCATGGTGGTCAAGATCATTGCCCCACCGGAGAATATGTTCTTGATTACAAATGGTCCTTCATAGGTAGGAGTCCATTTGCTCCTGGGATCACTTTGTGGTAAGATGATACGTTTGATCACTAAATCCCCAACTTGATATACTTGGCGCCTGACTTTGTTGTTGAAAGCCTTGATCATCCGTTTTTGATACATTTAACCATGGAAAACCGCAGTAAGTCTCTTTTCATCAATTAAGTTCAGTTGATCAAGTCGAGTCTGGATCCAATCGTCTTCACTCAAACCTGCATCCTTCATAATCCTTAGGGAGGGGATCTGAACCTCAATAGGCAAGACAACTTCCATGCCGTAAACCAAAGAATAGGGTGTTACCCCAGTTGATGTGCGAGCCGTGGTACGATACTCGTGGATAGCGGATGGTAGCCTCTCATTCCAGTCTTTGTACATGACTGTCATTTTCTGTATGATCTTTTTAATGTTCTTATTTACAACCTCGACAACACCATTCATGTTTGGCCGATAGGGGGAAGAATTGTGATACTAAATCTATAATTGCTCGCACAAGGCGGTGATCATAGTATTGTTAAGATTTGTACCATTGTTAGTGATGATCCTTTCCGAGATACCGTACCGGCAAATAATATTTTGCTTGATGAAGCGGGCAACAACATTCTTAGTGACAGATGCGATGGAAGCTTCTTCAACCCACTTTGTAAAATAGTCAATGGCCACTAGGATGAAATGATGTCCATTGAAGGCTGTAGGTTTGATCTCCCCAATCATGTCAATTCCCCACATAGCAAAGGGCCAAGGAGACGTCAAGACATTCAGAGGAACTAGAGGTACATGCACCTTGTCAGCATAAATTTGACACTTATGACAGGTCCGAGAGTGCTGATAGCAATCTGCTTCCATGGTAGACCAATAATAGCCTGCCCGTAGGATTTTCTTTGCCATCGTATGCCCACTGGAGTGAGTGCCAAAAGTACCTTCATGTAATTCAGCCATGATCCTTTCCGCCTCAATCTTATCCACACACCGAAGCAGAATGGAGTCATGATTGCATTTGTACAGGATGCCATTACTCAGGAAGAACTTAGTAGAGAATCTCCTTAAGAACTTTTTATCATTGATTAAAGCTCCTTTTGGATATTCTTGAGCCTCGAGACACCTTTTGACTTCATGAAACCAAGGCTGGTCCACTACCTCTTCAATATTAATCTCGTGACAATGTGCTGGTTAATCCATTCGTTCAATGGTGATTTGGGGAGCTTCGTTATCCCAATTAAGTTTAAACATAGATGACATTGTGGCTAGAGCATCCGCTAGCTGATTTTCTTCTCGCGGGAAATGCTCGAAGGTAATCTCCTCAAAATGTGGTAGCAATGTCAAAACATGTTTTATTGTAAGGGATAAGGTTTGGATGTTTAGTGTCCCATTCCCCTTTGATCTGACTGATGACCAAAGCTGAATCTCCAAACACATCTAAAGACTTGATTCCCAAATCTATGGCAGCCTTAAGACCAAAGATGCATGCTTTGTACTCTGCCATATTGTTTGTACAATTGAAGTAAAGTCGGGCAGTAAATGGAGTATGACACTGTTGTACCCCAAAATTTGCCCTCCCATTTCATCAATATTTTCTCACCACAAGACCCTTGGAGCTCAAGATCAAGTTAGGGTTTGCTCTGCTCAAGACTCTTCCTTGTACTGTTGACCCAAATTAGGGTTTGAGTTTGCACAAAGATGTTTTGACCTAAAGGGCCCAAAGTGACTTTCATGCTTCATGTTGGACTCACAAGTTTATCCATACCAAGTTTCAAGCCTTGATTCCAATCTTTGCCCAGTCAATTGGACAGTTGACCTAGAAATCAGCTGTATTGGGGAAAAAGTCAAATGTGGTCAATTGACAGTCAAACCTCATGATTTTTGACCCACATCAACATTATGAACTCATATGAACCATTTGGTCAAGTTTGGATCACAATTCCACAAGAAATTTGATCAGATCACCAAAAGGGCAAAATGGTCATTTTTAGGGTTTTGACTGCACAAAGGCAATTTTTGACTGTTTGACCTAACCAATGGCAATTCAAGCTCACATATGGACTCAAGGAATCAATGGCATTGTCTTTACATGTTCAACAAGTTCAAAAGATCCCAAATGCACAAGATTGACAGATGAATTTTCCAGTCAACTGAGCCAAAATAGACTGTATACTGAAAAGTCAAACTTTGACTTTTTGGTCAAAATCAAGTGCCAAGATTCATTTTTCATCAAGACATGTCAAATTATGAAACTTGTTCATCAAGAAATCAAAAATCACAAATTAGGGTTTGAAATGAAGAAATTTCATAACTTAGAAATTTTCTAAGTTATGAAAATTCCTAATTTTTTCCTAACTTTGTCCCATTTTTTCATCAAGATAAATTTGGATTCAAACAAAACTCAAAACATGAAAGTTATAGTCCATTTCAAAATCTACAACTTTGATTCACAAAGTTTCCTCAAAAGAAGCTTGTAGCTCAAGTTATGATTTTTGGAACAAAGGTGCAAAACATTCTTAACTTAGAATTTTTTTGACCTATTTTAGGCAGGATTTTTGCCCAACTTCATGGCCACTTTTCACATGCTTCCACTTGGAATTTCAACTTGCATTACAAAGATGGATTGTAGTACACATTCCAAGATTTCCAAATTGTCCAAGAAATTCTCAAACACCCTTGTGGTTAGGGAGAATCGAATTTGTCAATATGGGCAAAAGTCACTTTGTTCATAAGCCATTTACATGTTCATAACTTAGGCATTTTTGAAATCAGCTTGTGCAAGCTAGATTACAGGCCTCTAATCCTTCTTACACTCAATAATTAAATGCCAATCCATTGTGTTCTAGCATTATTTTGTGCATTTGGTCATTACATGAAGAATTAAGCCATATTTGGAAAAAAAGCAAGTTTGCCATTTTGGAAAAGCATGACTTTATGTCAAACAAAAATCTAAGAAGTACCAAGGCAGATCTTTTGGGCACAAGTTCATGAACATATCCCACTGATCAAGACTAACATTTGCAGCATGCTTGAGGGGCCCGTGGTAGCCTACAACCTAACTTGGCATTTTTGACTTAAGAAGGAAGAAACTTGCATATTGAACGACAACTCTCATACCTGTAACAACAAGCTTAAGAAAACTTTCTCCACACATTCCAAACATCAAACCTGACCTAAAACACGAGCCAACCACCTTCAATACCTCCTCAAACACAGAAACACCACCCCCTTGCAAAAACAGGGCACCTGCTGCAGATTGAGGTCCACAACTCAATCCACTCGTGCACTTTGGCTAATAACCTTGCAAACACATTCCATACCATCCCTTGAAACTGTTCCAAGCCCTAAACACCAGCTGTAACACTCCTAACCCCATCTGCCATTTTCATTTTTCAGTTTTGCAGGTGAACTTCCATAGCTCGTTTCAGTCAGTTTCAAAGCAAGCTAGAGGTTGGAGAAGCATCCCTGAACTTCAAGCAAGCTGTACAAGTCCTCACATTTCATTGAAAGTGCCTCTATTGTTGCACACGATTCAAGCTGAACAGGTAAAAGTTTGAACTTCTATCTCTCTATCCAAGCATATTTAGGCTTAAGTTTGTGAAGAGGGCATGTTCTACTCATGGCCCTGAAGCTACCCATATAATTACTTTTCATTTATATTGTTTGTGTTAAGAGAATTTGGAACCTGAACATTAGAAAAAAGTTAGGTCAAGAATTGGGGGAGAAGAAATTCTCTCTCATTTATGAGAGTTAGATCAACTTCTTTATATGTTTAGAATCGTGACATGATGCTCTATAACATTGATGTTGTAAGTTTTTGTTGAAAGTCAAAGAATCAAGAGATAGCAGGGAAGGAAGAAAACGCTCGTTTTTTCATTTGAAACTGTCTGGAGGTTGAAGACAAGCTTGCTTTGGACTGGGCCTGCTTTGTTTTTCTATTTGCACCACATTTTCACACATACACCCCCTTGGCCCATTGTGTGTTATTTTTAGCATTTTTGATTTTTTTTCTTTTTGTTTCTGACTTGTTTATTTTTGTCAAAATATAAAAAATATTAAAAACATTTTTTCAACCATTTTTGCATTTTATTTAGATTTTATTTGTTTTATTTGAATTTATACATTATAAATAACATATAATACTTTTGTTTAAAATACTAAAAAATAATACAAATACATTTTATTTTCTGATTTTATTTTATTTTATCTTTTGAAAACATTTTCTTAAAATATACTTTTTTTGTAAATAATAAATATTTTATTTTTGTACATATTTAATATATTTAGTAAATAATATAAATACTTATATATTTATTAGAATATTTAGGAGAAAAATACAAAAATAATACATTTATTCTTTTATTAATATTTGACCTCAAAAATCACTTTTTTACAACTTACTTCCTTTTTATTTATTTTTTGTATATAATTAATAAATATTGCATATATTAAATAATAAATACCTTTTATTTACAAAATTAGGGTTTTGCCCTAAAACACAAAATATCCAAAAATTAATCCCTTTTATTTTTGTTTATTTGTCACATGAAAAATACTTTTACATACATATAAAAATTATTTTTTGCATCTTGTATATTTTATTGTATTTTATTTAATTATTGTACAATTAGATAATTTGTATATTCAATTTGGATTGTAATAATTTAGATTTAAATTTCTTGCTAAATATCCCCATTTGAACATTTGTACCCCCCATCCCATAATTGTGTTGTAATAATTTAGGAATTTAATTTTCGCACTTTAAAGCTTTCTAAATATGCCATGATAGACTTAGGGTTTTGTATGCAAAAATCAAATAACAAATAGCTTGACTTAATTCAAAGACAAAAAAGCATGAAAATGGACAACACCAATCACACTTGCACCCCTAGGGTTACTCCACTTGTTGCCTTCAATAATGGACCATGTTGCATGTTAGGTGTCTTTTGGCAAAACAAAACAATATCAAATGATCATAGTCCCTCGATGACGCTTTCGAAAGTTGCCTAAAAATGATCAAGTCCCTTAAAGGAAAAATTACCCAAAGACACTTGGCACTATTGCAATCATGGTCTAAACGATGACCCGCGCCTGTCCCGTTAACATCCTAACACAAGATTGTCCACCAAATACAATGGTGGAACAAAATTGTTAAAAGGGTTAAAACATAGAAAAAAAACCTTTGAGTAAATTTAGGGGTAGACAACTCTTAGTTACTTGAATCAACTTGAAAAACACACTTGCCTACTTTTCAAAATCCACTCCACAACACACTTTCAAAACAACTTTCAAAACATTGAAAACTTTTCAAAAGATGAGTACACCTTTGTATACATTCACACATGGATCATTACAAAGGTTTCCACCACAATGGCCTCTTTTCAAAACATTTTCAAACCCACACACACACAAAGCACCATTTCAAACAATTGAAAATCAAAGGCAAGTGATCTAAGCAAGTAACTAAGAGCCCATGGATAACCATGGATAGAAAGGGTGCTAATACCTTCCCTTTCTATAATCTACTCCACGAACCCAAGAAAACATCTCAAAGGTTTTTGCTGTGCTTTTTAACCTTTCCTTAGGATAAAATAAAAAGTCGGTGGCGACTCTTGCTCAACCGAAACATTTGCGAAAACAAACACAAAACCTCAAGTCAGTTCTCCCACCGTATCACAGACACCCTTATGGAGATATGAGTACAACGCCAATATCATTACCAAGTGCATTGGGTTCCCCATCAAAGAACAAGGTCCATCGGGATCCTTGTTCAGGTCCATCATATGGCCTGATTCCTTCACAGTTGTCTAATGTCATGATGTTTTCATCCGGGAATTCGAATTTCATGGACTGATAATCTTCTACAGCTTGATGAGTAAGATGATCAGCCAAGACATTGCCCTTTATAGATTTCTGGGTAGTATACTGTATGTCATATTCTGTTAGGATCATCTGCCATCTAGATATTCTCCCAGACAGAGCAGGCTTTTAGAAGATGTACTTTATCAGATCCATTTTAGATATCAACAAAGTAGTATGAGTCAACATATACTGTCTTAGCCGGTGAGCAGCCCATGCCAGAGCGCAATAAGTTTTCTCGAGCAGTGAATATCTGGTTTCACAGTCGGTAAACTTTTTGCTCAGGTAATAAATAACGTGCTCTTTTCGGCCAGACTCGTCATGCTGTCCCAATACACACCCCATTGAATTCTCTAAAACAATCAAATACATGATCAGTGGTCTTCCCTCGACTGGTGGCATCAAAACAGGAGGCTCTTGTAAATACTCTTTGATCTTGTCAAAAGCAACCAGGCATTCACCATTCCATCTAACTACTTGATCTTTCTTCAATAGTTTGAAGATTGGCTCACAAGTAGCTGTTAGGTGAGAAATGAATCTGGAAATATAGTTTAGGCGTCCCAAGAATCCTCTGACTTCCTTCTCAGTACGAGGAGCAGGGATTTCTTGTATCGCTTTAACCTTGGTAGGATCGACCTCGATGCCTTTGTTACTGACGACAAAACCTAAGATTTTACCGGACCAGACTCCGAATGTGCACTTGTTTGGGTTCAACCTTAGCTTATACTTCTTTAGTCTCTCAAACAACTTTTGCAAGTGATCAAGGTGCTCTTCTTCTGTTTGTGATCGGGCTATCATGTCATCTACGTAGGCTTCTATTTCATGATGTATCATGTCATGAAACAAAGCTACCATGGCGCGCTGATAGGTTGCCCCAGCATTCTTCAGTCCGAATGGCATCACTTGGTAGCAGAGTGTGCCCCACTGTGTGACAAATGTAGATTTCTCCATGTCCTCAGGTGCCATTTTGATTTGGTTGTAACCTGAGAATCCGTCCATGAAGGAAAATTCTTTGTGCTGGGCCGTATTATCAACCAGGATGTCTATGTGGGGAAATGGAAAATCATCTTTAGGGCTGGCCCTACTCAAGTCTCTATAGTCCATGCACATTCGTACTTTTCCGTCCTTTTTAGGCATGGGAACAATGTTGGCAACCCGTTGGGGATAGGAAGTGACAGCCAAGAATCCGGCATTGAATTGTTTCATGAATTCCGCTTTGATCTTCTCTGACATGTCAGGTCTCATACGGCGGACTTTTTGTTTTACTGGTGGACAATCTTCTCTTGTAGGGAGACGATGTACCACGATGTCTGTATCGAGCCCTGACATGTCTTCATATGACCAGGCAAATATCTCAACATAATCATACAACAACTAAATCAGGCGCTCCATAACACTAGGCTCCAAATTGGCACCCATCTTGACCTCTTTTTTATCCTCCTAGGTATCCAAGTTGATTGTATCCACTGGTTCCTCGTGAGGCTGAATAGCTCTTTTCTCTTGTTGTAGTAGCCTGGCCAGTTCCCCTGGTACTTCACAATCTTCCTCACCTTCGTCTTCGGCTTGGTAGATTAGATCCTCAGAGTCACAAAAGGCCATAACAGTATCGTTACCCATGGGATCTGGAATGGAGGGGTACCTGCATTTGTGAGTGTGGGTGTGTGTAAGGGTATAGCCATCCTTTAAAGAATAAAATGTAAAAGAAAGAAAATGAGCACAAAAAGTTTGTATGTGAAAAACGTCCATGATTCATTGAATGTCATATGAAAATGAAATAAAAACCCTTACAAATGGACCATTGTGCCTCGGGCAAGACACAAGGTTTTAAATGTGCGAATTGTTTGTGAATATTACAATTCCAACAGAAATGTAAAAGATAAATTACTGAGGGATGAAAGTTATTGGGACAAAGTCTCTGGCTTCCCAATTGCGAAGTCCTCCGTTGATAGTAGGAAAGATCCAATCCTCCAAGCTGCAATCCTCTTCACCATTTTCCACTGCATTGACCTCTCGGTTGCTAATCTTCAGGGGTGGCCCTCCAGCACAGGCACGACGCACAGCCTTCTTAGCACTTAAAGTTAACCCTAAGACAAACTTGTCAGATTTATATGGAATATCTGGAAGTTGCCCCCAGATGGTGCATCCACCCTCCTCTACTACTGCCTTGGTGTCCTTTAGAGATGACATCCGAAGCGGAGGTCTTGTGATCTTGGGGATCTGGGACACTGTCTTGGTTACTGCTACCTCTTGAGAGACTTCTTCGAAATGTTGAAAAGGAGTTTCAATGAACTCACTGTCCAATTCTACATACCGGAAAGAATTGAGATGGCTAATCATATACTCTTCCTCTCCGTGGACAGTGATAATCTTTCCATGGACCGGGTATTTCAACATCTGGTGTAGTGTGGAGGTGACAACACCGGCATTATGAATACAGGGCCGTCCTAGCAGACAGGAGTAAGAGGGGAGGATGTCCATTACATAGAAAGTTGAGTTGAAAGTTTGAGTCCCAACCTTTATGGGGATGTCCACATCCCCGTGAACCATTCTCTTTGAGCCATCAAATGCTCTTACGACTATGTTACTAGGTTTCAACGTCAATCCTTCGCAGTCTAGTTTGTCGAGAGCTTTCTTTGGTAAAACATTCAAAGATGAGCCGGTGTCCACTAAGACATGGGCCAGAGTTGTTCCTCTATATTCCACAGAGACATGTAATGCCTCGTTGTGCTTTCTTCCCCTTGGTGTCAGATCAACATCTGAGAAGCCTAGGCCGTTATCAGCTGTCAAGCTGACCACACAATCTTGAAATTGGTCAGCAGACGTCTCTTGAGGCACATGGGCTGTCTTTAGGAATTTCACCAGAGCTTTTGCATGTGCCTCTGAGCACAATAACAATGCCAACATGGAGATCTTGGAGGGAGTTTTCCCCAACTGTTCAACCACGTCGTAGTCGCTCTTCTTTATTATTCTCAGGATCTCCTCCATTTCCTTCTTAGAGGTTTCAGGGATAGTCGGTGGTTGAGCCTTCGTCTGGACAGGCTCTTCTTGAATACTTTTTCCTCGAATTTCAGCAGTATGAGTGTTGGTAGGGATAACAGCAGGGGTTGTGTTGTCTTTTTCATTAGGAGCACTTGCATATATGATTATTGGTATGGAGGTGACCTTTGGAGCAATCACAGGTCCAAAAACTGCCTTTGGAGGGGCAATTTCTGGAGAGAAGATTCTACCGCTACGGGTAATCTTACTGGTTCCAGCAATATTGCTAATGTCAGAGTCTTCTTCTTCGGAGCTCATTTCTTCGGTGGCCAGCCCATCTTGTTTGATACCATGGTAGTAGATGTCTCCACCGTAATTCCACGACACTGTTTTATCTGATTCATACGGGACCGGCCCGGGCATTGTGATTATGAGAGGAGTAGATTTTGGAACCGATGTAATCCTAACGGGTCTTTTGGGGACTCTGGAAGGATTGGCGGAGATGGTTATTATTGAAATGTCTTCAACAAGAATAGGTGAAACAGGAGCACTTTCAAACAGAATCTCTTGGTTGTCTATCAAGCATTGAATGCCTGTCTTCAACAAGGGGCAAACAGTTGGTGAGGATAAGCAAAGATGGCAGTCTTCATTACAACCTGGGAATACACCAGCTTTTAACAAGTTTATCTTAATGATTGGGAGTGGAGTCAAGAGTTCATCAACTGTGGTAGCGAACAAATCTTCTTCGATAGCATTGGTGTTGTGACCATGCCTAGGTATAGGAGCAAAAATGACGTTTGGCTTATCAGGTGCATCAAACTCAATCTCTTTTGCATCTATAAGGTCTTGAATTTTGTTTTTCAGGGCCCAACAGTTGTTAGTGCCGTGACCTGGACTTTCAGAATGATATGCGCATATGGCATTTGGGTGATAATGAGGGGACGCAGTGTTGGGGTTCTTTGGAGCCTCCTTCAGAGTTGTCAAATTAGATTTCAGAAGATGTGGTAAAACCTGGGATATAGTCATATTAATTCTGGTGAATTACCGGACTGGCCTTTCCACCCTTGGTTGGTTACTTCTTGGTTGATCAGATGTAGGCTTCGGGATCATCACGGCTCCTACCATTGGTCGGCGTTCAGCTCTCCCCTGGTTCCTTCATGGATAAACAACAAATACCTCCTTCTTCCCAATAAAAGGCTTTCTCACAGCTGTAGAGGAAGATGAATCCTTCTGAATCTTTCCACTTTTTATACCAGCTTCCACCCTCTCTCTGGTTAGTATTAACTCAGTAAATCCAGCAGATGAGCTCCCAATCAAATGGTTGAAGAAAGGGCCCGATAGAGTGCCTAAGAAAATATCTACCAACTTCCTTTCAGACAGAGGGGGTTGTACTCTCCCAGCTAGATCTCTCTATTTCTGCGCGTAATCTTTGAAACCCTCATTTGGAGCCATAGCCATACTCTGAAGCTGAGTACGGGTAGGCGCCAATTCTGCATTATACTGGTATTGCTTATAGAAAGCCGCGGCAAGGTCTTCCCAGTTGTGGACGTTGGCCCTTTCCAATTGGTAAAACCAATCGAGTTGTGTTCCAAATAAGCTATCTTGGAAAAAATGCACCCACAAGTCTTTATTGACGAAGTGCGGCTGAATCTTTCTCACATATGATCAGAGGTGCATCTTAGGACATGACACCCCATCATATTTTGCAAACAACGACACATTGAACTTTGGTGGGATCACAATTCCCAACACTAGTCCCAATTCTTTAAAGTCTAGACCTGGCACATTTTGTATTTCCATAATGCTTAAACGCTCTTCAAGATGTCTATACTTATCATCTGCTAGAGGATACTGTTCCTCGGAGTAGTCTTCCTCTTCTTCCTCCTCTTCAGATTCTGACGGAACCGCTGTTTCTTTTCCTTTCCCTTCTCCTTCCCTGGAAGTAGTTGCAAAATTCAAGGTTCTTCTAGTCTGTCCCTGAAACCTTCTCCCCATGTTCAAAACCCCTGTGACCTTCTTTGCTTTCTTCTTTCTTTCTTCAGCTAACAGAGTCTTCAACTCTTCCTGCCCCTTGGCTAGGGTCTTGAGTAACTATTGAAATTGCGTGTTTTGAACTTGAAGATCTTTGACTGTCTGTTCGAGATCCATCTTACTGAAATAAACAATAGAGAGATGAGGAAACTCGTTGCAAAAGACCTGTTTATGTTATGATGAATGAAGATGCAATATGCAAATGATTCCAAGGAAAATTAGAGATTTAAATTTGTTCAAACCAAAAAGGAACACACGTCATATTAAAAATCCAAGTTTGAATACATCATGCCTCCTTGGGATTATAATGAAAGAAACAAAATACAACCGAACTCCTAAGACAAAAAGACTGAACGCATCCTCTTTGGAGCAATGTAGGCATTTAGGTTTTTCTCTTCATGAAGCAGTTTGGTGAGCTCCAGAACCTTCTTCTCACTGGCGTAATACTGGGCTTCAAAGGTGTCTCGCTGTTCCTTCAACTGAACCCAAGCTTTCTGCAGGTCTTGAGAGAGGTAGGCATATCGGGATAAAGAACGGTGTATGAGACGTCTCCTTCAATAACAGGCTCAATGATGACAGGAAGGATGGGAGGGTAAGGCATCAAGAGACTTTGGGCACGAGCCCGTACCCACTTAAGGTAAGGCTCGAGAGGGATAAAGTTTTTATGTCCCAAAGTTCTACTATCCACCATGTTCACCATTCCCCAAGCACGTGTAAACCTCTGGCGGTAACCTTGGTCTTCTTTGTCGTAGTCGAACACCAGACCTTGGATGAGCATCTCATGAGGGCCGTCTCTTCGGGCATACCCAAACTGTCGAAGAGCTAAGCATGGGTTGTAGGTGATACCTCCCCTAATACCAAGTAGATGTACGTTAGGGAACTCCCCACAGCGGTCAATGATAGAGATATTTTCCAAGGATCTCGAACACCAACGGATATTAGAGTGGGTGAGAGACATCATCCTTTGAGACCAAGTCAGTATTTTCTCGTTCTTCAATGCTGACTGAGGCAGGTGTGAAGTGAACCACTTAGCGAGTAGGGGGATACAACACAAAAGAGTACCTCTTTTCTTCATGGTGCGGGTATGAAGGCAATGCAAGATATCTCCTAGTAAGGTAGGTATAAGATTGCAAGAGAGAAAGACTTTGATGGCATTAACGTCTATGAATTGGTCTAAATTGGGAAACAGAACCAAACCATAAATGAGAAGAGCCAGGACGTCTTCGAAAGCTTGGAAATCCATGTCGTCCCAGAATGAACGAGCCTTTTCCAATAAAACTTAGCTAGAAAGCCTTTAACCCCGCTCCTTGTCTCCCAATTGGTTATGATGTTGACCCTCTTCATATGCAAAGCTTCGGCGATGACTTAGGGTTTTGGAATCCCTTCTAGACTGGTGAAAGGTATTTGATCAAGCACAGGCACCCCTAAGAGTAGAGAGAACTCTTCCAGTGTAGGTACCAATTGATAGTCCGGGAAAGTGAAAGAATGATGTACGTGATCAAAGAATTGGAATAGTACACTCATCATCTCTTCTTGGAAGTTGGATGTAGCCAAACTGAGGAGTCGACCATATTTCTCGGTAAAAGGCGAATTCCCAGGCACTCTTGAGGCTAGCTCTTGAAGTTGAGGATGTGCTTTTACAAAGCTGATTCAGATGGTTTTTCTTCGGAGGGAATTCATGTCCTACAAAACAAAAACAAAGATAAATTTCTAAATCCTTGAAATGGTTAGTGAGCATGCATATGATGTTCATGATGTTTATGATGTTTATGTACAAGTAAATATATACACATACCATAAACAAGTCCCTATGTTTTAGGCTTGCATGAGTTTTGTAGGTAAGTACCCTCTTGAAGTCTAGTTGGCTCAACCTGTCCTAGCAATAGTGATCGGGTTCTAAAGGATCTCAATATCACCGACCTTTCTCTTAGGCATTGTCTACGCACAACTATCTTTTCTTGCTGCCGAGATATCCCAAAAGTCTAGCCTCAATGAGTGTAGTATCAAGTATCAACCAATTTTCAGCTCTACACTGAAACCGATATCTCACTACGTCCTAATGGCCACGTTTATTCAATAAGGGTTCTAAAGTCAATTAGTGCTTCATGACCCCACTCAGCAGCCCTGTATTCTCCTCGGTTCACCACGAGGGATACCGGTACCCACAAATGCGTCACACTAACATAGCCATTGTTTCAACCATATCAGTCTACGCTGTACAGTCTCTACAATCTATTTCTATTTACCTATAATGTATCCCAAATCTGGGTAGAGGATTTCACACCGAAACAAAGAACCATAATGTAAAGCATACAAGTCACACAATGTAAGCAAATAAATGTGATCTAGCCCTAAGGTAACCCCACTTTTATAAGATTCCCCAACAGAGTCTCCAGTTCTGTGATACGGTGGGAGAACTGACTTGATTGTTTTGCGTTTTGTGTTTGCAAATGTTGCGGTTTAGCAAGAGTCGCCACCGACTTTTCTTTTATCCAAAAGGAAAGGTGAAAAAGCATAGGAAAGACCTTTGAGATTGTTTCTTGAGTTCTGGGGGTAAATTATGAAAAGGGAAGGTATTAGCACCCTTTTCATCCATGGTTTTCCATGGGCTCTTAGTTACTTGCTAGATCAATTGCTTTTGTTGTTTGAAATTGTGCTTTGTGTGGTTTTTGAAAGTATTTTGTAAAGAGGCCGTTGTTTAGGAAATCTTTGTAAGGATTCTCGTTCGTAAGAATGTATATAAAGATGTTGATCTTTTGAAATTTTTTTCAAGTTTGTAAGATGTTTAAAAGTGTAGGTGTTTGTTTTGAAAATAGCAAGGATGTTTGTTTGAAATTGAGCAAGTAATTAGAAGTAATCTACCTACTCAAATGTCTTTCTTGTTCATTTTCTATTCCTTTGACATTGTTGTCTTACCATTAATTTGGTAAGCAACCCTATCTTTGGATGTAAGCGGGACGGGCGTGGGTCATCGTATAACCATGATTAGCAATATTGTAAGGTATCTTAGCATTTTTCTTTAGGGACTAAGATCATTTTGAAAGGCAACATAGATAGCGTCATCGAGGGGCTATGATCTTGTATTTTGCTCGTCTTTGCTAAGATATCCCACATGCATAACATGGCCATTTTTGTAAGGCAACAAGTGGAATTACCCTAAGGGTGTAAGTGTGCAAATGTGTTTTATTTACATGCTTGTTTATCTTGAATTAGGGTTATCTACTTGTTGGTTTTATCTTTCCATACAAACCCTAATTACTAACATTATATGAAAGCGATAAATTATGGAAAGTAAAATTACTATGCTATTACATCACTTGGGGATGGGGGATATAAATTTTCAAATGGGGATGACAAGTAAAGTAAACCCTAATTATTATTACAAGGCTTTGACAATTACATAATTTATAATGCAAAAATAATAAAATATGCAAGAAGATGTAAAGTGAGAGAAATTGTTTTTTAGGGTTTTTTATAGAAAAAAAAGGTTTTGTAATTAACTTCGTTGAAGAAAAACCTAAGTCTAAGTTAATTGTTTAGAAAAGTGCTTTTGAGGTTTCATTTGAGAAAAAAGGTTTTATAAAGTTAGGTCATTTCCAAGCAATATAACATGTCCAAAATAAACTCAAAAATCTCAAAAAATCAAAAAATTTGGTGCCCGAGCTGACACGGGTCGTGTCAGGGGACACAGGCACCCATGTCAGGACCTATCCATGACTTTTATGCATTTTTTGGTCCCAGCCATCCTGACACGGGCGCCCGTGTCAGCCCCTGTTCATCTTTTTTTTGGTCGTGTCTGAACTAGTAACTCTGACACGGGCCGTGTCGATTGACACGGGCACCCGTGTCGATTGACACGGGCACCCGTGTCAGCCTCTGTACTTGCATTTTACTATGTTTTTCAACCCAAATAAGCTGACACGAGCCGTATCCTGTGACACGGGCACCCGTGTCAACCTATGGTCTGGAGTTTTGTTAGTTTTTCTCTCTCTTTGATCTGTCTTGTTATATCTTTTGAGCATAAAAGCAAATGCTGTATGAACGATGAGATCACGGTTTGAGAAAGTTTACCTCTCGAAGCGGAAGATTTAGGACACGTACAAAGGTATTCGGGTGCAAAGTGGTGATTGATCGAGCTCCTTTGAACCTTATTGAAGTAACTCCAACCTTCCTTTTATACTGAAAATGGTTGAACCACTCCAACCAAGTCAAGTTGCAATGTATGTTTTTTTTGAGTTTAGAAGATGGTGGTAGTGATGTTACAAAAGTTATTCTTATGTTTGAACAACTTCTATATGGGTTATGTGAAGTGTTTGGATGGTTTGTTTGGAGAAAACTTGCAAGGTATAAGATTCAAAGATTTGGACTTCAAAGCTCAAAAATGGAAGTTTTGTGAACAAATCTGGTTTTTGACGGCAAAAATGATTTTGAGTGTTAGTTTCTCCTTCTATTTTTCTGGCCTTTCTCTCTATTGTTTCTAACCTCTCTCTCTATTTTTTATAACCTCTATCTCTATTTTTTCTAACCTCTTTCTCTTGTGATTGGCATCTCTATTTATAGAGAAGGTTTGAGACTTGAAACAAAACTGAGATTTTGAATCACATGTTACGGCTAGGTTAGATTGTACATGAAGAAAGCTTGAAGATTATAGTTCCAATGATTTGTAATTTGTTGCATAGAGTTGTTGGACACTTTAAGCATGCCCTTCTGATTTTGTATGTTGAGTGTGTGTAGAAGGGATAAGTTAGAGGCTCAAGGAGAGCTAACTTTGTGATTAAAGCTACTTTGTAAGAATGGCAATGTCAACTTTGTGCCAAAAATGGAAAGATCACTTGGACAATGCTTAAACCAAATGGACCATAGCTCAAAAGTTTGTGTAAACATTAAATTATGGTAATATTTGCAAGTCACAAGGCCTGCAAAGTAAGATTATGCAGCACATCGTGCCAATTGGATTATGTGTTCTTCAACAAAAATGGCTTGCAATTCAAGAATAAATGTCCAACTTCAGGCCCTTGAATCTCCTAGCTCAAATATGATAAATTCATGCTCTTGGATGTTTTGGAAAGATTGAAACACCCTCTACAACTTTCATGTTGACCATTTTTGTTAAATCAAACTGGAACTTGATGAAAATTGGCAAGAAGTTGGGATAAAAACATGACCAAAACTGCTGAAAATTTCTCTAAGTGTTTATTAAAAAATGCCATAACTTCATGAATTTATAACTTAAAATCCAAGCATTTATAGGAGAATTTGTGTAAAGCAATGTTGTAGATCTCATGGAGATCTAAAACTTTCATGTTGAAAGTTTCTTTTGAAACATCTTGCATCATGTTGGAAATTTGGCATAAAGTTGTGAAAAAACATGAATTTTCCAACACTTAGAAAAATTTCTAAGTTTGAAAATTTGACTTTTCAAAGATGAAATTTGAATTTTTTGATTTCTTGATGAACAAGTTTCATATTCTTAAATGTCTTGATGAAATTTGATCTTTGGAATGTAATGTTAACCAAAAAGTCAAAGTTTGACTTTCCAGTATGCAATTGACCATTTTGCCCTTGGGCCAATTCCAAACCTAAATTGATGTATCACTGCTGCAAACTTGACGTCATAGAAGATCTTATGAGAGAATCTTTGAAAAATGAGAGGGCAAATTTTGGGGTACAACAACGGTTCAGGCAAAAATTAGGGATTGAAACGTAACACTATGTCTCATTGGATCATCTTGCAACTAGACTTCGGTATCGACTATCAAGCTCGGATGGCGCCAATCAATCTGATCTACCTTCGACCGAGCGGCAAAGTGATGAGACGCTCGAAGATATAAGGGCAATAGCAGAGTTGGAACCCAGTGGGATTGTTTCATATATCTGTTTTTCTTTCTTTTTCACAAATTGTGTAATTTCTATCCTTCGGCGGTATTCTCTTACTAGGATGTCCGTCTCTTGTACAAAACGCCTATTACAGGCCAACTTCAAAATCAATACAATTCATTTTACAAGAAGTTTCGATTTCTTTTTCTTTTTCTGTTTTGTTTTGCAAAGAACGTCCAATGATTCATTGTTGATATATGCATTTGAGAATAATTGCTTCTCATAAATGTTTACATGAAAAAAACAAAAGACAATTACTCATAATTCCAGGAACAGGGGCAAACAAGAAGTTTCTAGACCTTACAGTTGCTCTACCCACCAGGTACAGGGATAGAGCCAGCTTGAGAATATAACTAAAGGTACATACGCTCCCCGCAGAGTAGGAAGTATCCAAAGATAGTGGTGTTAGCTCTCCCCAGCCGAGGTTCATAATCGCAAATGAGTTGGCAAAATTCTCCCCAAGCAGATTTTACCTATCACCAGCAATATAAGTTCACCACCAGCTGGGCTTATTTCTCCAAATCAGCAGATCATCCAACAGAGTATCTCTCTTCCCCACAAAGTCATTCTCCCACAGGGTTATTCTCAAACAGAGTCTCTCCCGGCGGATTGTTCTCGAGCAGAACGGACACAAGTCTCCAGCTAATCATCTTCAGTCACTATCCCCAGCGAGAACGAAGAACTCACATCCTTATACTCTCCAACGGCAGTCCGGGATTTATTCTCACCAGCCGGAGAATATCACAAGAACATTGCATATCCATACATCGTGGCATGCACATATGCATCATACAACACAATCTCATTTATTTTGAGAACATCATTACTCAATACATTTCATACATCATGACATTATATACGACTAACTCTTTACCTTTCAGGAAAAGATGCAATCAATTTCTCGCAAGTTTTCTCTGGTTCAGTCAAATCGATATTGAGATTTCTATTCCAGTTCAAGCTATGAATCCCAGAAATCAACAGGATAATATCTTGATTTCTCCAAAATACTACGAAGCCTGGAATCGACCAGATATTGGTATATCTTAAATACAAGATATGAAGCCTGGAAATCAACCAGAAAACAGCTTAACCCCCCAGCAAGTTACTGTGAAGCCTGGAAATTGACCAGATAGCAGTACAAGATACCATGAAGCCTGGAATCGACCAGACAGTTGTATAAGACACCGTGAAGCCTGGCACACGACCAGATAACGGTATAAAACATTGTGAAGACTGGAGCACGACCAGATAGCGGTAAAGGACACTGAAATCTGGGACATAACCAGATAACAATATAAGGTACTACGAAGCTTGGAATTCGACCAAATAGCAGTTTACTCGGCCAATTACTATGAATCCCGAAAGTCGACCGGATATTAGTATGCCTTAAATTCAAGTTGAAACCCGGATGCGACCGGATAACCACTTAATCCCTTCTAAAGCCTGGAGCACAACCAGATAAGAATAGAGAAATTGCAAAGCCTGGAGCACGACCAGATAGCAGTTCATTTTCACCTCCTCGACTAAGAGATGATTCCCCAGTAGAGTAACAGACAACTGAAGCTCCTAAAATTCTATTTCTCCCAAGACAGAGACCAGCGTGTCCCAGCGAAATCCTCCTCAATAACAGATATACGGGTATCGCAAAGGAATCTCTTATGCGATCAAAACCTTTTTGGATGGCATCTTTAAGCCGATCTTCCGTCATTGACTTCCAAATGGAATCTATAAGCCCATTCTCGATATAGCAAGACCAATACCACTTCATGCGAGTGCAAATTTCTGGGCACTCTAGTGTTCAATCATCTTCCACCTTCAGATCACGAAAGGCAGACAAGCCAATCTAAATCTTTAGGTTTAAGAAGATTGAACATGGGCAGCTGTTGTACCCCAAAATTTGCCCTCCCGTATTTCTCAATACATTTCAAGTGAGGTCCTCAAATTGCTCAAGGAAGTCCAAGGGTTGACCAGACAAACTCTCTCCTAAGGCAATGTACCCCAAATTAGGGTTTCATTTTGCACCAAGATGTTTGAGTCCAAAGGATCCCAAATGCTCACTATTGTCCTAATATGTTCTCGAGATCATCCATGCCAAGTTTCAAGCTTTGCAGAGGAAGTTTGCTCAGTCAATTGCTCAAAGGCCTGAAAATCGACTATGCTAGGGAAAAAGTCAACTGTGGCCCACATACAGTTAAACTTCAAGATTTCTGGTCAACATTCTCATTTGGAAGTATTATGCATCATTTGATAAAGGGTTGATCATGATTCCTCAAGGATTGCTCACAATTCATCAAAACCCAAAAGTTGCTAAATTAGGGTTTTGCAGGAAAAGTCAACTCAACTTTGACCAAACATAACCTTCTCATACTTTATCAAAAATGACCCATCCAAAGCTCATTTTGAAGAGGATGTAATTCCCTAAAATTCATCTTCATCCTCCAAGTTCAAAATATTCACTCACAAGAAGATATGAATTTGGACATTATAAGTCATTTTGAAAAGTCAACAAAAACACCTTTTAGGACAAAACTTCATACATGAACATGGAAGACTCAATTGAGACGAGACCAAAAGGGTTGCTTAGAGGACGTCTTAATATTTCTAAAAAGTCCAAGAACACCTCTCTAGGGTCAAAATTGAAGAAGTTATTCATTGGACAAATTGACTTTTTTTTTGCAAAATTGCCAAAAGTCAAATATGTCCAAAATTGCATTTTTTGCTAAATGGTCCCAACTTTTTATGCTTGCACTGAGTTTGTAATGTGACCCACGACCCATGAGCTCTTCCACTTGTCATTATTTTATTTTTGTTATTTATTTTGATTTTATTTCATCTAAATCAAATAAAATCAATATAAAATAATGAAAATATTAAAAACTAATTAAATCTTGAGATTTTATGCATGATTAGGTCCATTATACAGCTGGAGACAAGATCAAATCGTGCAAGGCTCCATATGGACACAAAAATATTGAATTTGCTTGTTTTGGAAAGATTTGGTGCAAGGATTGAATCATGGATCAATATTCATAATTGGAAAATATTTGATACAAACTGTAACCCTAATGCACTCTATTATACATAAGGAACAAAAGCAGATCAAAAGGAAGAGGTTAGAGGCAGCGGTGCCAAGGAAAAAGAAAACTCAAAATTACAAGAAAAGTGGTGATCTAATTTCTATGCTAGAGGTCAATTCGTGCCATTCTCAGGTTGCCAAAAGATTGCTGGATGTTCCAGGAGCACATTCCAATCAAATTCAAGCCTTTTCACGCATAGGATTGTAAGTGGCAGGTATCACAATATGCATAACTACCATTAGGAAATATAACACTTCATTCATTCATTGATAAATAAGATATGGCATGTGATCAAAGATATTGAGGAATTATGGATTCTATATGCTTTTAAGCTCTTATCTTCACTCAGTTTTAAATCAACTGGTCTTTTCTTTGATTATGGTTTGTGAAACTAGGGTCTTATGATCATGTTCATTGATGACCTCTTCTTTCATCAAACTTCTTCATCAAGATGCCTTAAAAGCAAGTGGATTCAGTTTACAATAAAGACATGGTTTCTTACAACACTTCAAAGGAGGATATTTTTAGCTAGTGTTAAGTTTCAACAAGTACTCTCATTAATCAGGGATAGAGATTCACTTATTTATGCCAAGTGGTTATCATAAGGATCTTAAGGGTTTTTGTTTCATGGCTTTCATGCAACGCATTTCTCACATCTAGGGTTTCTTTTGTTTATCATCATCGAAAGTTTGGTTCACTTGGTTATTTGCGTTGCAAGACTATATTGTGGATTTGATGCAAGGATTGAAATTCTTTTGTTGTCTTATGAATTGATTCAAGTTTGAAGGCATTGGATAATTTCAAAGTACATTTAAAACTATTGGGCTTTCACATGTCACCGCAAGAAGTATATAACACCATAACTCATTACAAGACCAAGTTATCATCATCATCATCATCATCATAATTTCATCAACACCATTACAAAAGCAAAATAAAGGAAGAAAGATCACATTGAATTTAAATATTTCTAAATTGATTTCTTTTATTAGATCAAGTCACCATGCTCATTATAATGTATAATCCCATGCCATTACAAGGTTAATCATACTACATTAATATCACAACATCGGATGAAAATGCTTTGAATACTTCAAAGAATTATAGTTGAATCTTCAAAGCATAACAAAGAATTACACAAAAAATCTTCATGATTACCATTACATTTTTGGAAATTTTGACAAAAGAAAAGGACTTTACAAATTAAGTCAATTCCTAAGTTGTTAAGTCCCTAAGCTACATGAACGAGCTTCAATCTTCATCGACTTTATGCAACCATGACCATGCTCCATTGTGAATTCATATTTATTTAATTTTCTCTTCTTGAATCGAGCATTTGACACCAATAACTTGTTGTACCAAGCATAAGCCTGCGTAAAATCCAGAACCAATCAATAGCATTCCCCCAACATGTTACAAACGCAAAGAAGTCATCAAATTCATTCATCATCATATACATTTCAAAGATAAAGGCCATAAAAATTCTAACGTATAGTACATCATATCTTGATAGTCCAACCTTCAAACCAAGATAACCTATATTCTCATAAACTAATTACCAGTCCTGTTTCTTAAACTTTCAGTTTGTTAACTAACTAATTTCAACAAAGTCACTAGTCCTAGTGTTCTAAACTGCTAATTCCTAGATATTACTAATATTCTATTGCTATCCGAATTAACTATAACCTAACCTTTAGTTTTTAACTAACTTCAATTGACCTAAACAAACTAGTTTAGTTTATAACCTGCACCCAAGCCACAAACTTCAACTCAGAAAATATGATTTCAAGCATAGTCCTAACTATAACAAAAAAACAGAATTTTTAGCCTTCTAACTGATGCAGTTTCTAATCCCTAATTGCCTTCTATAACAAAATCCATACCTTCTTAATTGATACTAACAATTAAAAACCATATTCTAACTCCCAATCTTTTTCTAACCATTTTCTAACTAATTCCTAATTGTTTTCCAACACCAATCGAATGAGCAGAGAAAATAGAATTTCAGCCAGCATTCTAAAAAATAAAAAAATTGTAACTACCCTTAATTGAACCCTAACAAATTTTATAACTGTTTTTAACAAATACCAAACTAACTGAATATAAAAATTATAGCAGAATTAACAAAAAAGCCAACTCGCAATTTTATCTCCTTAACCCCTAACTAGCTCATAACAGAATCAAAAACAGGATCCTCTAACCAATTCTCTAACTACTTCTAACAGAAGGTGTAACATAATACAATGAGAAAGAGAGGTGATTCACGATGGATCATTTTCATTCACACAAAAGAAAAATTATAAAAACTCAACTTTCAATTCTCTCTCCATAACTGTTTCTAAAAATTCTTCAATC
Organism: Vicia faba; assembly: GCA_948472305.1. NCBI lineage: Eukaryota > Viridiplantae > Streptophyta > Magnoliopsida > Fabales > Fabaceae > Vicia > Vicia faba. Next base: position 1,432,254,389 of record OX451741.1, on the reverse strand, counting down.
CTCAACCTACTATAACTGAATCTTCAAGCTTCTTCATCAATTTTCTTCAATCTCTATCTCTTCAATATCAAGCTACAATAATTGCATCCTCTTCATCTTCATCGTTTCTCAATCCACTATTCTCTCTACATTTTCATCAAACTGTAATAACTTTCTGCAACCAATCATCAATTATGTAACATTCTTCAACCGGCATCAGTGAATTCATCTTCACCACTCTCGACCCTCTTCTTAATCTCCCTACAACATGCATAACGTGATAAATACTTGCGCAAGGCAAAATCACAGAACACACAACAAGACCAACAATTTGAAGTCGTAAAAATCGCGGAAGAAGCATCATAAAAGAGAAGAAATAATTGAAGGAGGTATAAGAGGAAGCAAGCACAAAATTGAGACACATACCTTATAGCCAGAATCTCCTCTCTTGTCTTCTCTCTTGATTTTCATCTTCAAAATACTCAACAACCACCGGAGTGAGCCTCAGCTCCGTAGGTAGGTTTGCAAGTTTATGCTAATACGTCGTTTTCTCTCTCTTATTTCTTGATGCATTAGTGAAGCCTGAACCTTGCAGAACCTTTTCAATAAATCAATTCCTCGCGATCATTCATCCTCACCATTTAATGATACTCTAAAAACCTAGGTTTTCGCTTATGAGGTAAGAATTAAAGAGGGTCTGAAGGGTGTGAGGGCAAGATTCATGTTTTCATGATGTCAAAACCTCTCCTATCCTCAATGACATGTGTGCTACATAAAATATACTTGGGACAAAGTATGGGATGCAAGCTTGGATTAAAATAAACTTTTTGGAAAGAAAAACAAAGCCTGCGTTGATGCAAACTAGCTCCGGTCGACTCAAAGCTTTGTGCTTTTCCGAAGTTGTGTTGCGTCGACCCCTTGGTCGACTCAACCTGATGGTCAAGAAAATTGAAGGCTGCATCGATGCAACCCCCTGGTGCCGCCGACGCATTCAAGCTGTTTTACTCATCTCCTAGGATCGGGTTTTATTGCACCGACCCAAGTCTCTAGAGCGGTCGACCGCTCACTTAACTTACTCAAAATTTTGTTTGTCTTATTTTCTTTCTTTCTCAAATATTATTTGTTTTACTAACACATATAAATAGAGTTTTGATTCCTTTTGAGTAATTAACAAGAACTAGTGAAAGATACACATAATGCTCATCATCTTCATCCTCTCTTCTCAAAAATCAACATCTATACATAATCATGGTTGTTGATTCAAGAAAAGTGTTGTGGTGATAAAGTTCAAATCAAAGATTGAATTCAGATTTGGGTTGAGCAATTTTGGGCTGTTCTTAAATAAAATTATTTAGATTATCTCCTCCAAGATTCCGATTGGTGCAGGGGTTTATGCATAAGTCTTTGCTTCGTCAAATTCAGTCAAGTGAAAGGATTAAGAAACAGTGGGTTGGCTTAATCAAGTAGCGGTAACCGGAGGATTGTGAAGGAAGATTTAGGGTCAAATATCTTGCAACCGAAATCAGCCGAGTGAAAGTATTGCAGAACAAGAGTTCGTGCAAATCAAGTAGCGGTGGCCGGAGGTTTGTTCAAAGAATTTGGCCCTTGGTTTGGCTCAAACCAAGGAAAGGGAAGAAGAATGTTACATCAACAACATTGGTTTGTTGGTATTGTGAACTATCCCTTCTCTTGTAACATTTGCATCTTAATATCAAATATCTCAATTCTAGATTCTATAATTGGGGGAAGACGTACTCTATGCGAGGACGGAAAGGGAAAATGCCTTAATAAATCGTGTGTTCTTCTTCTTTTTCTTTACTTCCATACTTGACTACTATAATTTGTGGGAATTAAATTGTCGAATTTGCTTGTACTAAAAATGTGGTGTGTTGAGATCATTTCACAATATTGTTAACAATCCGTTTGATTAATATGTAAGAAAACTCACCGATAAAATTTAATAAAATCAAACCTAAGGTGCTTTGCACATAAGGTGTTTGACAAATTGATTCATCCACAAATTATTCATTGTGTTTAGATTTATCTTAATCAAATCATTAGAAGTAATTCATACTCATTGAGGATGTCTAAGTGATTGGCGAATTGAGTAAAACGTATTAATTCTTACTTTGTCATCCTATCCCATACGGTTACGCATATCCGGTATTTTCAATAGAGGATCATTTAGACGATTGGAGATTTCGGGAGCTTTCGCATATATTTCTGAAAAACAATTTTAAAAAGCACAAATAATTTTTTAAAATGATCTATTCAACCCCCCTTTTAGATTGATCACATAGTCTAACAAGTGGTATCATAGCGTCGGTTTATCTAGTTCTTCGCATATTACTTTGTAGAATACATAGAACGATCCAAAAGGGGCTTATGCGAGAGCTCCTGTTTTCACCGGTGAAAACTATAGCTATTGGAAAGATTGTATGCTTGTGCATATTAACTCTGTTAATAGAAAGATATGGAAAGTTATCGAGGATGGTCCTATACAAATAACCATGACCAATGAGGATAACGTCACCATACCCAAACCGGAAGCACTATGGGATGAGGAAGACGAGAAAAAGTATAGCTATGATTTGAAAGGTAGAAATATGCTTATTGCATCTTTAGGTGTTGATGAGTATTTTAGAGTTTCACATTGTGATACTGCTAAGGCAATGTGGGATGCTCTACAAATTTCCCATGAGGGGACAAATGATGTTAAACTTGCTAGAATCATTACATTGACTCAAGAGTTTGATCTCTTTCACATGAAGCATGGTGAAATCATTATGGATATGCAAAAGAGATTTTCTTATATAATCAATCGCTTACACACTCTTGGTCATGTTACTCCCAATGTTGTTGCTACTAACAAAATTTTGAGATGTCTTAATAGGGAATGACAACCTAAAGTTACAGCAATCAAGGAAGCCAACAATCTAGCTACACATGACATAACAACATTGTTTGGGAAGCTTTAAGAGCATGAGCAAGAGCTCATAAATCTCAACAAGCACGAGAAAAAGGAAAAGAAAGAAAAACCAAAAGACACGGAAAATAAGTCTATTGCATTAAAGGCTTCAAGCTCAAAGTCCTCCATCAATAACTCATGTGTGAGTGATTCTAGTGATGATGATGAAAGTTCAAGTGAAGACATGGGGTTGTTTGTGATAAAATATCATAGATATCTTCGAAAGAATAAAGTCCAACACTCGAACAAAAATATCATCAATTATAGAAGCTACTCAAAACCTTCAAGACAAGATGAAGGTAAGAAATATAAATCAAGAGGATCATGTTTCAACTGCTGAAAACCCGACCACTACAAACCGGATTTCCCATTGCTCAAGAAAGACAAATGAAAAGAAAAATTCCAAAAGAGACCTAACAACGCTAGAAGAGCATACATTGCTTGGGATAGTGATAGTGAAGCTTCAAGCAAAAGTGACACTAGTGATGAAGAAGAAACGGTCAACCTTTATCTCATGGCTCATCAAAAGAAGAAAAGGAATGTAAGTCACTCTAAACATGATAATATTGATAAAATGTATCACATAGAATTGCAAAGAGATTTTTATACTCTACAAAATGAGGCTAAAGAAGCTTTTAAACGATTAGCCTCAAACCAGAAATTTTTTTCATACCTTGAGCAAAAAGTGTCCAATTCCGAAAAAGAGTTGGAAGCCCTCAAGGCATCTATGGTAGAGAAAATCAAAACTGATAGCAAAGATGACAAGTTTTCTTGGCATGATTGGGCTGGATGTGAAGCTTGTTATATTTGGCAAAGAAAGGTAAAAACTCTCAAAGCCAAACTTGACACGGCTTTACAACTCAAAATTACTTTTGACATTGATAGATCAAATTTCAGAAGTAGTATGATTAATCCTTATAAAAAATACACTTATTAAATAAGAGATCCTCCAAGCAAAAGTAACTTAACCAAAACTCTAACTTGTTTATATTGTTGCAAAAGGGGCCACACCATTGGAAAATGCCGATTTAGGAGGTTTTTGGTTCCTCGAGGCATTTTCAAATGGTTGCCAAAATATAACTAAAGTATCACTCACACATAAGGACCCAATAAAAATTGGGTACCTATTTCCTTTGTTTAAATTTGTAGGTGAAATGTCTTGAGACTACGGAGAAAAGATGGTTTCTCGATAGTGGATGCTCAAGACATATGACGAGAGACATCTCCTTATTTTTTGACTTTATGGCGAAAAAGAAAGGATTTGTCACCTATGGCGATAATAACAAGGGAGCAATACTCGATAAAGGTAGTTTAGATAATCCCTCTTTTACTACTATCTCTGATGTCCTATTAGTTGATGGTCTTAAACACAATCTTATTAGTATTAGTCAATTATGCGACAAAGGATACAATGTCTCTTTTTCAAAAGATTGTTGCATAATTGAACACAATGATAAGAAAGATGACGTGTTCAAAGGCTTGAGGGTAAACAATGTATACTTGCTTGACTTTAATAATGTATCCATAACCGGAGCTAAATGTCTAGTCACTTTAAGTGAGGACTCATGGCTTTAGCATAGACGTCTAACTCACTTGAATTTTGATTTGTTAAATAAAATTGTCTCAAAAGACTTAGTAGTCGGTTTACCCAAACTAAAATTCTCCAAGGATCACTTATGTGATGCTTGCCAAATGGGGAAGCAAACAAGAATCTCGTTTAAATCTAAAAACATTGTTTCTACAATGAGACCTCTTGAACTTCTCCATATGGACCTTTTTGGACCATCTAGAGTTAAAAGTCTAAGTGGTAACTACTATGGATTTGTTATTGTAGATGACTACTCTAGATTTTGTTGGACAATTTTCTTAGAAAATAAAAGTGACACATTTCCAGCATTTGAAAAGTTTGCCAAGATTTCTCAAAACAAATTGAACACTAGCATAATTACTATTTGAAGCGATCACGGTGGTGAATTTGAGAATGATCTCTTTGATAAATTTTGGGGAAAATACGACATTAATCATAATTTTCCACCCCACGTACTCCGCAACAAAATGGAGTGGTGGAACGTAAAAACCATGTTTTAGAAGAACTCAGGAGAACTATGATTAATGAACATCGTCTTCCAAAATACTTTTGGGCCGATGACATTAGCACGGCATGTTATGTTTTGAATAGGGTTCTAATACGTACTATTCTAAACAACACTCCCTATGAACTTTTAAAAGGAAGAAAACTAAATATTTCTCATCTTCACGTTTTCGGATGTAAATGCTTTGTGTTAAATAATGGTAAGGAGAATCTACATAAATTTGACTCAAAAGACGACGAAGGTATCTTTCTCGGATACTCTCAATCAAGTAAAGCTTATAGAGTATTTAATAAAAGGTTACATATTGTTGAAGAGTCTGTGCATGTTTCCTTTGATGAATCTGATCTGAAATTAGTCCGAAAGGGTAGTGTTTATGATGGTGCAGGTGTATATTCGGAGATCTCAAAGAAAAGGACTCAAAATCTACTAAAATTGAGGAAGAGTTGGATCAAGTATCCGAAGAAAGAGGGGAAGATCATCCAAGTAATAAAAATGATCTTCCTTTGGAATGGAAAACCTCTAAGGATCATCCCATCGACAACATACTAGGAGACATATCAAAGGGAGTCACCACTCGCTCTAAGATAAGTAACTTTTGTTATTATTTTTCTTTCGTCTCTCAAATTGAGCCTAAAAACTACAAAGACGCCTTACTCGATGAACATTGGATTTTAGCTATGCAAGAGGAACTAAATCAGTTTAAAAGAAATGAGGTTTGGGACCTTATCCCTCCTCCACGAGATCATCGAGTTATTAGAACTAAATGGGTGTTTAGGAACAAACTAGAGGAAAACGGAATTATAACTCGCAAAAAGGCTCGTCTTGTTGCCAAGGGTATAACCAAGAGGAAGGTATCGATTATGAGGAAACTTACACTCCGGTGGCCCGACTCAAGGCTATACGCCTTTTGCTTGCATATGCATGCTCACAAAAATTCAAATTATTTCAAATGGATGTAAAGAGTGCTTTCTTAAATGGATACATTAATGAAGAGGTTTATGTGTCTCAACCTCCTGGTTTTGAGAATTTTGAGAATCCTAACTATGTTTACAAACTTATGCATGCGCTATACGGTCTTAAACAAGCCCCTAGGGCTTGGTACGAATGTCTTAGCAAATTCTTACTAGATCAAGGATTCTCAAGGGGAAAGGTTGACACAACCCTTTTTGTTAAGAATGAAGAAAAACATTCTATTTTAGTTCAAGTATATGTAGATGACATTATTTTTTGTTCTTTTAACATATCTTTGGTCAAGGAATTCTCTAAGCTAATGCAGGGAGAATTTGAGATAAGCATGATGGGGGAGTTAAACTACTTCCTTGGACTTTAAATCAAGCAAATAAATGAAGGCACATTCGTGAGCCAAACTAAATATTGCCTTGACCTACTTAAGCGATTCGACATGACAAAGGGCATAAAAGCATTCAGGTCACTAATTTTCCAGTAAGGGTAAGATTGATTTGATCTCCATGATCAAAAGGGTATAATCATTCATACATGCCATATTGTGCCTAAACATTAAATTTCTTCATATATTGGCTTTATTTGCATTTTATGATTTTATTTAATGTGTTCATGAGATTCAACACTGCAGATTTAGACAGGATCCCATGCAGGTTCATTAAGGAACGTTGAGGCCAGAACACAAATGGCCAAAAGCCAAAAGCCAAAAGCCAAATGGCCAAAGTAGAACAACTTATGCATGAAACCCAATCCAATGGCCAAAGAATGCAGACCACGGTACTCAGGAGTCAATGAACACGCACGTGATGCCAGAAAGTCAAACAAGGTTTTTTTTTCTAGTGGGCCAAATTGCTTCCAAGAAACCTCCAAATTGGGCCAGACACCCCCACTGTTTGTATTCTTTTTTTAATTTTCTTTTCTTTTCTTTTAATTATTTTAATTGTTTTCTTTAAATGCCAATAAATAATTTTCACAATATAAAATACAGAAAAATTAAAAAATGTTTAATTATATTTAATTTCTATTAATTTATTTTGTAAATAAATGTTAAATAATTAATTTAGTTAAATTAGGTTTTAAAACTTAAATCTTTTTCTTAACAAATTAAAATATGTAGAAATCAGGGTTTTTAGCTTTTCATCATTTTTTTTAATAAATAACTTTTTCATCATTATTGTTATTATTAATTATTAAATATTTTTGTAAATAAATATGTACATTAAATATTTAGTAAATTAGGTTAAACTTTAACTTTTTTTTTCATTAATAATTAAAAACAACTTAGAATTAGGGTTTCTCTTCAATTTTAATTTCTTTATTTCATTAAATACAAAAACCTAAAAAACATTCCTTTCCTTTTAATTAAATAATTAATTAACTTTTAATTCAATTTAATTCCTTAAAGGGTCCAACGCCCTCGAACGTTCCAACTTTAATTCTTTCGCGCATTTATTTTTCTTTCAAATATTATGTAATTGCTCAAGCCTTGTAATAGTAATTAGGAATTTATTTACTTTCCGCATTTTTATCAAAACGGGTCTTTGTTAATTTGGCGATGTATAGACCCGCGCCTTGTAATAGCGTAGGATTTTACTTTCCGCACTTTAATTTCCGCACTTTTAAATTATAATTGCATGAAAGAATGTATGGCCTAAATTAAAAACAAGCGTAGATCACCATGATACATGTACAAGATAAAATATAAACATGAAAACAATACACAAATTCACACACCACTCTTAGGGTACGCCTCACTGTTGCCTTGCCTTCGAAACGTGGTCGTCGAGTATAGGACGTTTTAGTAAGTCCTTATGTTCGTTGATCCATATGCCTCAAAACAAGTTGCCTCGGAAAAGTTGCCTCGAATTAAAAAGGATTAATGGCATAAGGGTAGCTTCTAAGGTGTCCTACTGTTGCTCTGGTGACCACACTGTCCCTACAAACGAATTGACCCGAATGCCTCCAACGGTGGTGCTACCTACCTCTCAATGGTGGGATGGCACTACCTTAAGGACATTTACACAGCCTAATTCCTTAGGGTAGGTAGATGACTCATGGATACTTGCTCTTTTCTCAAAAACAAACCAAAAATCTTTTCACACAGACACTTTCAAAAAGCTTTCAAAACAATTTTTCAAACACTCTTGAGGACTGATACAAGAGTTATTCAGAAATCTTTAAACGAAACTTTTTCAAACCCACTCACACTTTGAAAAGCAAACACTTTGAAAACACAAATGAGCAAGTATCTAAGAGCCCATGGATAACCATGGATAGAAAGGGTGCTAACACCTTCCCTTTCTATAAATCTACCTCCCGAACCGAGAAACTATCTCATAAGGAATTTTGCTGTGCTTTTGTCCTGTCCATGTTGGAGAAAATAAAAGACGGTGGCGACTCTTGCTTCCGCGACATTTCGCGAACCAGCTTTAAACAGTCAGTTCCAGATCCACCGATCACACCGCCCTTTCGGGTTTTCAACTTAGCGAGCTGTTCTTTTATTTCTTTAGGCAAAGTATTTCTTGACTGCGTCAGCATTCATGGGACGTGGGAACTCCTCGCCATCCATAGTTTCAAGAATTAATGCACCACCAGAGAAGGCTTTCTTGACAACATACGGGCCTTCAAAATTGGGAGTCCACTTGCCCCTAGAATCAGTGTTGAAAGACATGATCTTCCTGAGCACGAGGTCACCTTCTCTGAATTCACGAGGTTTGACCTTTTTATCAAAAGATTTCTTCATCATTTTTTGATATAACTGGCCATGACACAAGGCCGCCATTCTCTTCTCCTCAATCAAATTCAATTGGTCAAACCTTTTCTGAACCCATTCAACCTCCGTCAGCTTGGTTTCCATTATCTCATGCAACGAGAGAATTTCTACCTCGGCCGGGAGTACAACTTCCATTCCATACACTAGGGAGAACGGGGTTGCTCCTATTGAAGTGCAGACATATGTTCAATATCCATGCAGAGTAAAAGGGAGCATTTCATGCCAATCCTTATAAGTAATTACCATCTTCTGGGTAATTCTCTTGATATTATTATTAGAGGCTTCAACAACCCCATTCATCTTTGGCCTGCATGGAGATGAATTGTGATGAACAATCTTGAATTCTTCACACAGTTCTGTCATCATCTTGTTGTTCAAATTCGAGCCATTGTCAGTGATAATCCTGCTTGGCACACCATACCGACATATAAGGTTATTCTTAATGAAGCGTACAACCACCTGCTTAGTAACATTGGCATATGAAGCAGCCTCAACCAACTTGATGAAGTAATCAATTGCTACCAAGATAAAACGGTGCCCATTCGAAGCTTTGGGTTCTATCATCCGAATCATGTCAATACCCCACATAGAGAAAGGCCAAGGGGAGGAAATAACATTGAGAAGTGCCTGAGGCACATGGACCTTATCTGCATAAATCTGGCATTTATGGCACTTCTTTGCAAAGTTGTAACAGGCAGATTCCATTGTCAGCCAATAATAACCTGCCCTTAGCATCTTTTTAGCCATCGAATGTCCATTGGCATGAGTGCCAAATGAAACTTCATGAATCTCATGCATCAACATGTCTGATTCATGTCTATCCATGCATCTGAGCAAGACCATGTCATAATTTCTCTTGTATAACACATTTTCACTGAGGAAGAAACTGCCTGCCAATCTTCTCAATGTTTTTCTATATTTCTTCAATGCATCAATCGGGTATTCCTGAGTCTGAAGAAAATGCTTGATATCATAATACCAGGGTTTTTCATCTTCTACCTCCTCTGCTGTAAACACATGAGCGGGCCTATCCAAACATCGAACCATAATTTGGGGTATATCATTCCAAGTATTCACTTGGTACATAGAAGCCAGAGTTACCAGAGCATCCGTCATTTGGTTTTCATCTCTAGGGATGTGATGGAATTCAACTTTATTGAAGAATGGTAATAATCTTCTAGCATAATATTTGTAAGGGACCAAGTCGGGGTGACGAGTATCCCATTCTCCTTTAATCTGATTTATTACCAAAGCTGAATCACCATACACATCAAGAATTTTAATTCTGAGATCAATAGCTTCTTCGAGACCCATGATGCAAGTCTCATATTCTGCCATATTATTAGTACAATCGAATGTTAACCTTGCAGTAAAAGGAATGTGCGATCCATGAGGAGTGACAATCACAACACCAATTCCTTTACCATAAGCATTCACAGCTCCATCAAATATCATACTCCAACGAGATTCAGGGTCAGGACCTTCTGCAGGTAATGGTTCATCACAATCTTTCTCTTTCAGGAACATCACATCCTCATCTGGGAATTCATATTCTACAGACTGATGATCCTCCATTGGTTGGTGAGCAAGATAATATGCCAACATACTATTTTTAATAGCCTTTTGAGTGCGGTATTCGATATCATATTCAGATAACAACATCTGCCAGCGGGCAATTCTCCCAGTAAGAGCAGTTTTTTTTAAAATTTACTTGATTGGATCCATTTTGGAGATCAACCAAGTGGTGTGATTCAACATATACTGCCACAAACGCTTTGCCGCCCAGGCCAAAGCACAACATGTTTTTTCCAGCATGGAATACCGCGACTCATAATCCGTGAATTTTTTACTGAGATAATAAATGGCGAACTCCTTCTTCCCTATTTCATCCTGTTGTCCCATAATACAACCCATGGACTTATCTAGCACTGTTAGATACATAATCAATGGTCTTCCTTCTACGGGAGGGAGTAAGATATGAAGTTCAAGCAGAGATTCTTTAATACTATAAAATTCCCTTTGGCAGTCATCCTTCCACACACAACCTTGATCTTTCTTTAACAACTTAAAGATCGGTTCGCATGTTACAGTCATGTAGGAAATAAATCTGGAAATATACTTCAAATGCCCGAGGAAACCTCTGACTTGCTTTTCAATTCTCGGTACTGGAATTTTTTGAATTTCCTTGACTTTATCAGGGTCAACTTCAATTCCTTTCTGGATAACAATGAAACCCAACAACTTCCCCGATCAAACACCGAAGGTGCATTTATTTGGATTCAAGCGGAGACGATACTTTCTCAAACGCTGAAACAACTTCAACAAATCTTCTATATTCCCTTCTTCAGTCTGGGATTTGGAAATCATATCATTAACATATAGTTCAATTTCCTTGCGCATCAGATCATGGAATAGGGTTATAATAGCCCTCTGGTACATTGCACCAGCGTTCTTCAACCCGAAGGGCATCACTCTGTAACAGAATGTTCCCCAGGGTGTGATAAACGTTGTTTTTTCCATGTCCTCTGGAGCCATTATTATTTGATTATACCTGGAAAATCCGTCCATGAACGAGAATACTTTGAATTTTGCTGTGCTATCCACTAACATGTCGATATGTGGCAATGGAAAATCATCTTTTGGACTAGCTTTATTTAGATCTTTGTAATCTACGTACATGTGTACTTTTCCGTCTTTTTTCGGTACTGGGACAATATTGGCAATCCATTGAGGATACACTGACGTCACAAGAAAACCAACATTAATATGCTTTAGAACCTCCTCTTTTATCTTTACTGCCATATCTGGGTGAGTTCTTCTCAACTTTTGTTTAATTGGCGGACACTCTGGCTTCAACGACAAATGGTGCTCGACAATATTTGTATCTAGACCAGGCATATCTTGGTAAGACCCAGCAAAAATATCCACATACTCTTTCAACAACTCAATCAACCTTCTCTTCACATAGGGATGCAACGATGCTCCAATCTTGACTTCCTTCAGATCTTCTTCTGAACCCAAATTGACCACTTCCAAAGGCTCTTTATATGGATGAATGGTATTTTCCTTGTGCTCAAGCAACAGTGAGACCTCTTCTAGAATCTCATCATAATCTTCTTCTTCAGCCCCAAACACAGGACATTCAAAGTTGGGAGAGGGTGCAGGGTCATTGTATTCAACGAGTTTTTTAATTAATCTGCACATATGATTTATGATTGCTTTTTAGAAACTGACACATATAACAAGTGATCATGCAAATTGAATTTTAGTTATTATTTATTTTGAAAGGTATTTTTTTCATTACCATTTCCCAAGAAAAAGCAGGAAATAAAAACATAATTCGGGAAGCAAAGACAACTTTTATTAATGATCTTAAAAGTCACAGCAAACAGATAAGCCCTACAACATTAATACTTCCACCTTGGGCAGAGTGGAAGATTTTTCAAGAAAAAAGATTAACAAATCAAATTACTTTGAAACATGTATGCAATAGGGAACATCAATGGTGACCCAGTTCTGAACCTGACTCCATGCGTCACATAATTCGACATTTCCTGCTCTGCTTCATCCTCCTCAACAACATTAATTCCAGAATCAGTTGGATGGAGGTAACCTCCACCGCGGAAAACATGATGATAGCTGCTCATAGTAGACTTTGACTTCAAACTTTCGCCTCTCCCATTCTTCGAAGAGAAACCCAAACCAGCTCTGTTCTTGTTCACGAGTGGATCCATAATTCATCCCCAAACTGCATTAGGACCATTGCGCACCACCTGTTGCACGTCCTTCAGCAAGACCATGGAATTCTTATTTCCCCTTATGTTGTCAATGGATAGGGCTTGGAACTGGGTTCCAACAGCAGCTTCATCCGCTTCTACAATACTGAAGGAGGACAAATGAGTTATCAACAATGCCTGCTCCCCATTTATGATCACTACCTTCCCTTTACGCACAAACTTTAGCTTCTGATGTAAAGTTGAAGTGACAACCCCTACTTCATGTATCCATGGTCGTCCTAGCAAACAACTATACGCGGGAATAATGTCCATGACCTGGAAGGTTATCTAGAACAAATGTGGTCCTATATGGATAGGTAAGTCCACTTTAACGATAACAGATTTCCTTGACCCATCAAATGCTTTCACAAAGATGCCACTAGGGCGCATAGGTGTTCCTTGATATTTTAACTTCATGAGAGTACTCCTCAGTATAACATTCAACCCGGATCCATTATCAATTAACACATTGGATAGCGAATCATTCTTGCAGTTCATAGATATGTGGAGGGGCAGGTTGTGATTCCTTCCTTCATCTGGTAATTTATCATCGCAGAAACTCAAGTTATTACACGACGTAGTTTTTCCTATTACGCTGCTGAATTGACCTATTGGAATATCACTCTCCACAAAAGCTTGGTCCAGTACCCTCATCAAGGATTCTCTATGAGCAAAGGAGTTCATCAATAAAGCCAAGATGGATATCTTTGAAGGAGTTTGCAGTAGCTAATCTACAATTTTGTAGTCGCTCATCTTAATTATCTTCAAAATATTATCCACTTCTTTCTCTAGCGTAGCTCCACTAGTCTCTCCCGTAGCCTTCTTAGGTTCATCATTCTCAGCAACTTTCTTTCCAGCATCAACATCTCTCCGAACAACCGGCGCAAACACACGACAGCTACGGGTCACCCTGCTGTTTTTAGCTATATTTCCAACATCAGGCATTGGCTGGACAGGAACCTCCACCCCATCTTCTAAGATTATAGGATTGTATTTGTAAGGCACATCCTTATCTGATTTATAGGGGATAGGACCTGGAAAACTAATTACCAATGGGGTAACAACTAGCTTGCTATGATACTCCACTTCAAAATGGACGAGTGCACCAAAACAAGGCACAATGACGTTTACCCCCTCTTCAACACAACTAGTCATTTCTGGAAAACAAATCTTCTTCTGAAGAGAAATACTCACTCGCAGAGGCATACTCTTCCTTTGACTCTTCTTCCATTCAACAAACCTCAACCATACTAACCTCATGATAATCATCCCTCTGACCTGTGATCTTGATAGTTCCATTGTCTAACAACAACTGAACACCCTTCTTCATGATTGAACACCCTCGGGGATCTCAACAGCAAACTAGGCAAGATCCATATTGGTGTTCCACCTGACCAATCGTATAGCAGAAGGTAGCATGCAACGTACGAGATCCTCATTCATATACTCCACATCAAAAATTCTGAATTCACCAGGACATCCAGAAATCATGTTCACTTCCTTTTCATACTCTGCCATAGGCCTGATTATATGGATTAGGCCCTCATCTATCATCTCCTGTAAATCAGCCTTTATCTTATCGCAACCCTGTATATATGTACTGCAAGTAGCACAACCGGTATAGTTATGTGTATAGTAGCTAAATTCATAGAGGTCTGCGCGCATTTTCACCAAATCTCCTCTAACCAGATTAATGTCAAGAATTCAGAAGTCGCCTGGACAACCGACCACCATATTCACATCATTTACTCTCCGATGCTTGGGTAGAGGATTATCTTTCACATTAGGTCCCATGTCCTTGAAATATAGAACACCAGCCTTTACCAATTTCTGCACCTCATTCTTCAAAGGATAACAATTCTCAACACTATGCCCTGGTGCTCCCTGATGAAAAGCACATGTTTGGTCTGCCATGTAATACCAAGGAAATGGTGATGGTACGACGGGAGGTGGTCGTGTCTGGACTAACTTTTTCTGAATCAATGCCGGTAGTAACTCTGTATAGCTCATGGGAATAGGGTCATAACTCTCCCTTATCTGATTATACCCCTGATTCCCCTACTGGGATGGTCTCTGATAAACAACGGTAGTCGGAGCGACATTTATAATAGGAGTAACTGAGGCGACTTGCTGATGACGCTGATAATTCCTTCTAGGAGTGTTTACCCTCCTCTCTTGTATAACATCATTTGAATCCCCTTCTTTCTTTTTGGTAAACCCATAAGATGGATTCTTCACACCTCCAGATCCTTCATTCTTCGTCAAACGACCTTCTCTTACAGCCTCTTCCAAGCGAATACCCATTCCTACCATCTCAGTAAAGTCACTTGGTGCGCTTGCTACCATCCTCTCATAGTAGAAAGCACCCAGCGTCTTCAAGAAAATCTTAGTCATCTCCTTCTCTTCCATGGGAGGAATCACTTGGGCGGCTACCTCACGCCATCTCTGCGCATACTCTTTGAACGATTCCCTGTCTTTCTGAACCATGGCCCTAAGTTGATCACGGTCATGCGCCATGTCCATGTTGTACTTGTATTGTTTGATGAATGCTTCTCCCAAATCATTAAAAGTGTGGATATTGGCACTGTCCAAACTCATATACCACTTCAACGCAGCAGCAGTCAAACTATCCTGAAAAAAGTGAATCAGCAGACGCTGATCATCAGTATGGGTAGACATTCTCCTCACGTACATCACCAGATAAGCACGAGGGCAAGTGTTTCCCTTATACTTCTCAAATTCCGGGACCTTAAACTTAGCAGGTATCTTAACATTTTGGACCAACCATAGCTCATTCACATTCTGCCCAAATAACTCTTTCCCCCTGAGGGTCTTCATCTCCCTCGACATCTTGTCAAACTGCTCTTGAAAATCATCCATTCTGTCATAAAGACCCAAGTATTCACTTGGTGGAGGGAAAGGACGACACATATCATCATTAATAAACATAATCATATTCACTGAAGGAGGTGCAACAGGAACAACATGCACCACATGAGGTGCTGGAGTAAATATAGTATGAACCACTGAAGTATCTTGAGGACTAAGATTGAAACCTTCAGGTGCAAAATTCTCTGGCATTCCCCATGGATAACCTTGAGGCATGCGATTCTGAACAATAGCCGAAGTAGCAGATATGGGAACAGTCGGAACTTCAGTATTTGCCCTTGTCGGTTGAGGTTGAACACTCGGTGGCTGATTCTGAGCAGCCACCAGAGCTCCAATCAGAGTAGTCAAATTGGCCAAGCCAGCCTTCAGAGAAGAAACTTCTTCGTGCAGCTCGCGATTCTCTTGTTCTAAGTTTTCCATCTTCTTTTTGAAATTAGCGCGAGTGTTGTAGTGATGAGTCAGCTTGCTGAACGAAGTAAAGAAGCTTGGTAAGACACCTGGGTATGCATAACAAATGCAAGAAATATATGCAATATGATGCATGATATGCAATGCATATGATTATTTTTACTTTGTTATTTAATATTTCAAGGGATTTAAAGTTTATAGACATATTGAAAACATCAAAGTAATATCGCTTTCTGAAATACTGAAAAATTTATTATAATAACTCCAAAATGGATTACAAGTTTCAATGATCCCAAGTACAAGATGAAAACAAAACCTAAAACCCTAAGAAGTAAAACTGATGGAGATCACTTTATACGCTGGTGCTTCCCGATAAGCCTGGCAATCTGAGCCTTCAACCTCTGGTTTTCTTCCGTATATCTGATGGAAATCTCCTTCCAATCATCTGAATCAGGAAGTGAGTGATCGGCACCTGATTGAGGCTTAGGAGAAAATAAATCCCATTGCCTCTCCATAGACTCTACCGCTCGACTCTCAAGGATCTCAATCAAGTCATCTTTCTCCTTCAGGTCGGCTCTGTAGGAACTCTCTAAAGTTTGGAACTTGTTCTTCCAAGCATCCCTTTCATGTTGCATCCTAACCAAAGCAAGTTGCAGCTCTTCCAGATCATCTAATAAGGGAGGAGTGGTCTTCACAAACAGATCAGGCATAGGTGTCTCTCGGGTATACGACATCTTTAACTGAATGGCTCTCGATTGGATCCATTGAAGATATGGATCCAAAGAAACAGCACCCCTAGGTCCCAAATCCTTCCTACCCTTCTTATGAATGTGACGCCAGGCCTTCGCAATTTGCTCCCTAGATTCCCTATGGTCTTCCCCTTCCTTCAGAAAGAAACTACTCAAATGAATACTATTTGGTTTATCCCTCTTCGGATAACCAAGCTGTCACCATGCAAGAACAAGGTTATAGTTAATTCCTCCCTTTGTACCAAGAAGAGGTACATTGAGGAAACTACCACAACTGTCAATAATCTCTATATCCTGGTAAACTCGATGATACCAATCAATATCCGAGTGAGTAAGTGCCATGATTTTAGGAGCCCAACGGGGTTCCTTCTTGACATCCCAAAAAGCATCAGACTGAGGCATATGAGAGATAAACCACCGGTATAACAGAGGCATGCAACAGATAATCATTCCCCTATGATAAGAATTCCGAAGATGAATAGAGTAATAAGCATCACCAAACATTGTAGGAACTGGGTTTCCAATCATGAAGATCCTGATAGCATTAATGTCAACAAACCTGTCCACATTAGGAAATAAGAATAACCCGTAAGCAAGTAGGGCAAAGATGGCCTCAAAAGCAACTGTACTCTTCATTCTAGCAAAGTAACGAGATTTCTCCAATAAGAATTGAGCTGGTAATCCTCTAATCCCTCCTTTAGTAGTCATATGGGCTTCCACATCAGATTTCCCCAGATGAATCAAAGTAGCAATCTCATGTGGTTTTGGCTCACCCTCTAAACCAGTAAAAGGAACACAATCGGTAACAGGTAAATCTAATAGATAAGAATACTCCTTCAGTGTAGGCATCAACTGATAATCGGGAAAAGTAAAGCAATGATATATAGGATCATATAACTAGACCACGGTCGAGAGAATACCCTCCTTCATCTTCAGCTTCATGAGAGGAATAATGGACCCATACTTCTTCTGAAAGTCTGCAGAACACTCGATCTCAGGAATTAGACTGATTAACTCATCTATCTTGGGATCCTTGAAACTGTACTTCCCAGTCTTTCTCTTTCCAGAATCCATGGTTAAAAAGTACCTGAGATATTCACAAATAGTCAACCTTTATAATCCCTTGAAATAAGATTTCTCCAAAAGATGCTTATGAGTGCATGGATGCATGATGCAGCAATCACATATAAGATCACACATATAGGGTTCATAGGTTCAATATCACGAGCATGAGGTCGAAGGTACTACCCATAAGGTATTGGTCTAAAAGTTATCACCTGTCGAACAAGGTTCTAGAGGTTCCCAGAGTCTACATCTTTCCTTCGGATATTACCAACTTCCCGATTAACTCGGTAATTAGTAATATTCTCAAGAAAGACTCATCCGAGCATAGTATCGTGTGACAACCATTTCCGAATTACTCCATCATAGCTTCCGCACTACACCTAAAAGGCCAAGATGGGTTTGGTATTCTACGGTCCTCAGTTTCAGCAGGCTCCCAGGTTGAAAGCAGTACGTCTTCCCGATTACTCGGTAAACGACACTATAGTCAAAGGGGCCTCCACTGAGTGGGGGATCTCATGTCTCCTTTTTTGGGATTACTCCCTCAAAGTTAACATGACTATACCGCCCGTCCTATCTTAAAGTTTGCCCAAGTCCGGGTATAGGACTTATGAGTAATCACCAAGCACCCGGTAAACCAGGAAAATCCAGACAAACATATATACAACATATAATCACAAAGAAAGTAATAATACATATACAGATATAAACAAATATAGCCTCAACCCACTTAGGGATGGACCGGCAACAGGTCAATCTGTTCCCAGTGAAGTCACCATTTTTTCTGTAGCGGTAGAAATGTTCAAGACTAAGCCATTGGACTGACTAGACTTTATACAAATCAAAATAAAAATCGCCACCGTGCTTTATTGTTTCCAAAGGAATTGGAAAAGAGAAAATAACCCAAAAAGAGGGGGAAAGATTCAAGGTAAGGGGGTTGGTTATGCAAAGATAAGGTATTAACACCCTAAACATCTACGGTACTCTGCAGGAGCCTCTTTGTAAAATCTGTATATTTTGGCTATAAAAACTGTTGTATATAAAATGGATGATGGAGGTGAGAAAAGAAATATTTTTTTTAATGATTTTTGCACCCGCCGCGGTTGTGAACCTTTAGTGCCTACGTACCAACTTTTCGTGCAATAGGGGATCAGGGTACACGTAGTTCCTCTTTTAAAAATTTGAAACACAAATGTGTTGGTTAATTTTATAAGATAAAACATCATCGTCATTATCCGTATGGAAAACACACTTACTACCCACAATCATGAGAAAGAAGAATTTGCATCATCTCAAAGTGGAGGATATGGTTTGAATTTTAAAATCAACAATGCCTCACTCAACACCGAAGTGGAAAATATCTCTCTTCACTACATATTATAGAAGTATAGTTGTTTACATCACTACAAGGATTGACAAGAGTCCAATCTTTTGAGAAAAGTTTAAAGATAAAAACCAAAGTGGCAAAATGGTTTGAAATGAGATTGATTGACTTTTAGTCTTCTCACAAAAAAAGTCAAGGTATTATTAAATTGATTGAAGTTTATTTATGAAAATGTTTTAAAAATGCATGGACATAAGTCCAAGTTTATTTTGAAAGTGGTTCAAGTTTAAAAACAAGAAGAGTTTTCAAAAGGAGGAAGAATATTTTTGAAATTAAAGAAGATGGGAGGAGAAGAAAATGATATCCTAAAGCATAAGGTAAAATCTAGGGATAAGAACCATCTAACCAAAAAGAATCCAATACTTGACATTATGAGCCAAGATAGAATTCCCATTCCTTTGATTGAAACCTAGCAAGCAAAAATACTAGACCTCTTGAGAGAACCAAACTTCAAGTGTATTAAGTCTTCACAAAAATTAGGCAGAGTAACGGCTGTATACAAGTGAATTCCATATTACAAACAGAGGATGTAATTATAAAAACCTGCACACAAAAACAAATAAGCAACCCAATGTCTTGAGGTAAACCTCAAGAAATCCAGACAAAATAATCAGATAAGATCTCCTAGATAGGTCAAGGTTTCTAATTCTAAGTCCAAGAAAAGTCCCATGCTCCATAATGCCAAGGATAGTAACCAAATAGTCTAAGTACCATTAAAGATTTTTTAGGGTTTATGTTGATTATTAAGTATCTTAAGAAAGGAAAAGAAAAGCTCAAGTGAGCAAAGTAAAAATGGAAAGAAAATAAATGCTTAAATGAGCAAAGATGAAAATGGCATGAAATATAAATGCTAAAAGTAAATAGTACATAAAGCATAAAAAAGAATGAAAGCATAAGGTAAAACAAGTAAATAATTAGTGGTTAGTTGGATGACCATCTTGAAACTTGCATTTGGAACTCATTAAAGGATTGGTAGAACCAAAGCCTCCACACAACAAGTTGCATTTGCTTTTTGTCAAGTATATCACATTTGAAATTCTCATAAGTACCATTTAATGATCAACGATGTTTAAGTGATCCGCGTTGACCAAAGGTGTTGTAGATCCATTAGAGGCTTGGTAGAACCAAAGCCTCCACACAATGAATATCAAGGTTATTCGATCAAAGAGATCAAATTAACATACTTGGGCTTGCAATCATAAGTTTGGGCTACGAATGATCATTTATTCGAATCAGGACAAAATTTAGCGCTATGTTAAACAATCGTAAGTGGAATTATATAGAAGTCACACCTATTTTGAGGTCGGTCAATAGCAATTTACGCACCATTTGTTTTGAGACATGATATAGAGATCATGCTCCAATAACACCTAGTGCAATAAGAAAGGGATAAGATGAAGAGGGGATGGGAAAAATGAATAAACCACTTTTGAATAAAAAATTTAATCAAACTATTATTAAAATCATTCATCCATTTTGGTGGAGCTGAACTTAACACCTAAGATCTAATGATGTTAATAAAGTCATGATCAAAAAATCAACTCAAGATAGCCAGAAAATAATCACAAAAATAATATTATATTTAATATATACATTAAAAGGGTTTAAAAATCAAAATAGAGGAGAAAAATATCAACTATGTTCAAATTAATCAAGAAAGAAAAAGTAAGACCATAGAAAAATCAGAAATGGATCCAAATATTTTTATAAATTTTTTGATAATTTTTAAAAGTCAGAAACTATTTTTAAACTATTTAAAATTTCTCAAACAAACAGAAAATAGGTTAAAAATAGTAAACCTCAATATAAAGTTCCATAAAATTTCCAGAAAGTCAAAAATATGCAAAATAATATTTATGAATTTTTTCAGAATCAAAAAAATGTCAAAAAGTATTTTTTAAGTAATTAAAAGAAAGAAAATAATTTAAAAAATACAAAAAATATCAAATGTCAAAATAAAAATGTGAAAAAATAGTCATGAGATCAGAAATAATTCAAAGTATTTTTGTGAATTTTTTCATAATTTTTGGATAAAAAATAAAAGAGTTATGAATTTTTGAAAATTTAATCAATAAAAATATAAAATCAGAAAAAAAAATAAAACCAAAAAGATGTGGACCATCAGATCATAGTCAAATCACGTTAGTAAGCTGATCTAGTGGACCAGACGTGCTGTGCTTGATATGGACCTTAGTGAGATATGCATAGGATCAGAAAAAGGGCAACCAATGAAATTAAAACGTTTGACACGCTATCATTGGCTGAGACGAGACATGTCATCGTCTTCAACCTCCAGACACCCTGCAATGGGAATTTCGTGAGATCCTTCAAATGGAAAAATTAAGATCCCAGGCTAGTATCATTGAACTCGTCTCTTCAAGACGATTCTAACACCACCATCGCGCCAAATTTATATAAGGTATGGAGAGAGATATGAATCAAAAACCCAGAAAATAGCGAGCACCTTCAATTTGAGATTTCTCTCTCAATTCTTAATGGATTTAAAAATTGTAAGCAGCATTGGAATCAGGAGAAGAAGTAGAATAGATTAGTGCTTGATTTGGATCCAAATGGTGGAGAATTCTACCTTTTCGAAGTTCAAGGAATAAGCTCTGAAACTGGACTTCTGTAGCTTGAACTATGGCTTGTTTTGATTGGTTTAAGTGCTGGAGAGTTTATATGATGCTTAAGGATGATGAATGCGTAAAGAATTTTGGAAAAGGGAGCTTAAATCTCAGAAACTGAATTCAATAAAAGATGGGTTCGTGTGGAGTTTTGGCAGGGTGTTTTTGGCTCTCAAAGCTTGAAGAAATGAATGGGGGATGACCCTATATTTATAGGGAAGTGAATGGGAATGGAAATTGGAAGAAACAAGGAAGTTTGGAGGGAAATTGAGTGAAGGTCGAGCACGAGTGAAGTGTGACTTCATTTCCATTAAAACTCAACCAAATCTTGCGTTTTGGGGTGCTAATCACTTCTGGAAAGTTTGCTAATCAAGTTTAAATAAAAAATGCGCATAAATCTTGTGTTTAGAAGTCACATTATGAACTTCAAAATTCTGACTTTGTGGAAAATCTAGTTTCAAGTTACCAAATTCAAATCCATGGAATTTCCAACTCAAGGGGTCTTAGGGAATGTTTCTTGATGCTTTAGAAAGATGATGTTACAAGCTTTGCAATGGAAAAATAATGGAGTTAAATGTCTACTTGAGATGAAAGTTTCATTGAGTCAAAGTTGAAGAAAAAGGGTTGACTTTCCAAACTTAGAAATATTTCAAATTCTTCTTCAAAAAAGACCTATAATCTTTTGCATCCAAACATGGCCTTCCACTTGGAATTTGCTATTGACCAAAAAAGATGGAATGAAGTATATCTCTTGAATGACATTTTGAAACTTGAACCACTCAAAATATCCAAAAATTGAGCAAGTTATGACTTGTTGAAGTTGGCCAAAAATCATGAAATGACCTATAATGTTTTGCATATTTAAGGTAACTTCCATCCATTTTCCCGCTTTGCACAAAAAATAAGGCATAAAGTTCACATCTTAAAGATCATTATGGAAAAAGAATGGACTCAAGGTGATGAAAATGGACCAAGTTATGATCATTTGAAGTTACTTATGTAAAATTGTGGATTCATCTAGAGGACTTGTAATCTTTCTTCTTCACCAAGTTTTTTCCACATGAAAACTATTTGGAAATTTTGAAGTGATTTTTTTATAACCATTTAAAGATAAGGATGTCTTTGGAATCACTCAAAAATACCAAAAGGTGAGCAAGATATGCTCCTTTTAAGTTCAAAACCCTAGCTTCTAGATCAAGAGAATGCCTTGAGGAACTTTGACAAGTTTGAACAAACTTCTTGTACCAATATTCTTGCTTTGTGAATAGAAGTTGTTGAGGATGATAATGAAGATTCATAGCTACCAAAACCACATCCGTATCTTGAATTTTGAGAGAAATATGCTCTTGTGACCAATAGGAACAAGGCCTTGTCCAAACATGAAAACTTCTCCAATCAACCCCTTGTACTTTTGAGTCAAATCTAATAACCTTGAAATGTGATGAAGCAAAGAAACATTGCCATTCCAATCCTTCCAAAACCAATCCAATGGTGAGGTTTGAACTTTTCAAGCTATATTTACTAGGGCATGGAAATAAACTCATGAACCCAAGGAGTAGTTTGTTAGGTCTCATTGCCCTTACCTATATGGATAACAAGCAAGACAAGGAAACATTGTATTTTATTAGTTAAATGAAGAAATCAAAACAATATTCATGATCACAAAAGGAACATAAGTCAAGGTGCTTGGCAATCCCTCAAAAGGAGTAAAACTCAGAGTAGGGAGGGGAACCAAGAATCCTAGTGTGATCTTGTTGTGAGTGAATCAACATGGTATGATGAAGGGATCTTAGGGGAAAAAATTGGGGTACAACACTCATGCTTTATTTTATTTGGGTGTTTATTTATTATGCTTTCTATTTATTCACTCATACATATTTATCTGAGCATATGTATGCATTGCATTTTATTGTTTTCCATATACTACTGTTGCACTGGATCTGCCTCTTGATTGGGTTGGGATGTTACTATGAGGTAAAAGGCCCAATACCCAAGCCAAGTGACAACCATAGGAACCTAGGAATAGAGCGGAACATGAATGGCTAGTTGAATTAGGTTTCACTATTGCTGCCATGTCATCCACGCTCAGATGAGGTACAAATGAGGGGCTATCATTTTCACATAGGTGATACAACGATAGTTTTTCAGGAGTACCCTCGATTTTGAGTTGCCCAGCCTTACCCTGGCCTAGTTTTTTCACCCGTGAGTGGGGAGGGAATTATTATCACATGTACAGATGGTGAATATGTTCAGGTGGTGACTATACTCATACGCCAACTATTGGTTCTAATGGTTAAGTTCTGGATTTTTTTCGGTGACTATGAGGTTCTCAGATTTATTTTCAGAGTTCTGAATCTGTTCATGAGGTTCTTTGGTTTATGTTCAGAACCTGTGAACCTGGTACTAGCAGACTATGCAGAGACAGTACAACAGATATCAGTATCATGGAAGTAGTAACCCCATGATCATTTGCACTTACATCATAGCATGTTTACTTTTAAAAGAAATGTCAGAAAAATGAAACTATATACTAACCTTGCATGTGCATGTCCATTCTGGGGTATCTCGCGAATCTATGGTTTCCGTGAGTAATGTCCATCAACAGTGATGTTCTCAAGAGGACCAAAAGAGACAATTGTACTTATCAGTTCCGCTCAAGTTCTTGGCCTTCTTTGAAGAGTTTGAAAGACTGTTTAGTCCATCCTAATGTGGAGGCTTTTAGTAAAAGACATGGTGGCACTTTGACCCTACTTTAGTTTTACGGCTATCAGTTACACTGTTTCATCGCCCAGGACTATCAGATCACTCCGACTTCGGAAGAGTACTCTCATTTACTCAAGATCACCGAGCACATATTTATTGTTGTTCCGGACGATCCCGATTTGAAGCTATTGCTAAGGCGCTTTATTTGGGCCTTAGTGATGTGAGATACAGATGGAGAAAGGATGGAAGCCTACCCTCATCCTTCTTGGTCATTAAATCATAAAGATGGTACTTGGTGCATGTTCAACACATTATGAACTGCTGTAGTCTATGACACGATTTAACATGAAGATTAAAAATCTCAGAAAGCTGGTTGAAGGCAATAATGGGAGCAAAAACATCTGCCATAAACACAGAGTATGCTGATCTATTGACTCGATTCTGTAGTATGGAGATCATGATGATCTAGAAGGATGAGGTGTTTCAAAGTCTAATTCAGAATACTTGGGGCACAGTCCATTGCATTCTTCAGAGCTAAGAGATTGATTATTATACTGTTATTTTGATTACCGCGTGGCTTGCTGTATGGAATCGCTTACCTTATACTTTCGCAACTTTCTTGTATTAAACTCCACAAGAATTTCTCCTATTTCTGGATATTTTCTTTATATGGTCGTTCTTGTTATCATATTGCTCGATTATTGCTAACATTGACAGAGCTATGAAAAATCGGAATGGACAATCATTTCATACATCATACATATCATGCTTTTCATGAATTGCAGGTTTTCTGGCGGGAATTATTATCTGATAGTTTTTCCTCTTATTATCATAATATACAAGACGATTTCCTTACATCCTTATCGCACTTGAGCCAACAAGTTGAGGATTATGGAGCAGATTGAGAAGAACTAGGCCACCCTCCGCAAAGACATGGACACCATGGGTGATCGAATGAATCAACTCATGGAAACTCTTCATGCCGTCATCCAAGGGCAGGAAGAGCTCAGACTGAGTGTTACTAAGCTGGTTGACATTGTCTCTACGTCAGAGAATGGTGGACCCAGGAACGACAATGGGGGAATTCCAAAAGAGAACCCACGATTGATTATGGATGACCACCATGATGTCATCGATCTAGATGGCTCTCCAAAGGATTCTACAAATGATTTGTCTGAAACTGCTAAAATGTACATGGATTTGGAAGAAAGTTTGAAGGCTATGGATACTTCCAAAAGGCCATGATTCAGTACTGCTGCTATGTGTTTGGTTCCGGGGGTTGTGATTCCACCAAAGTTCAAGGTACCAGAATTCGACAAGTATAAAGAGGTTACATGCCCTGAGACTCATCTCTAATCTTACTATAGATAGATGGTCATTTATGCTAGCAACGAGCCGTTGCTTATGCATTTCTTTCAAGACAGTCTGGAAGAAGCTTCCTTAGAATGGTACATGCAGTTGGAGCAAACTAATGTTGGTACTTGGGGTGAGCTTGTCGACGCTTTCTTAAAACATTATCATTACAACACCGCCATTGCGCCTAGCCGTGCATAGTTGTAGATTATGGATCAGAAGACCAATGAGTCTTTCAAAGAGTATACCCAGAGGTAGTGCAGTCTATCCGTAAGGGTTCAGCTTCCTCTCCTGGACCGGGAACTGGTAGATTTGTTTATGAGTACCCTCCGAGGTCCGTATTTGCAACACATGCTTGGCAATACTTCTGATTCATTTTCGGATATGGTTATCATCGAGGAGCGGGTTGAAATGTGTATCAAAGTAGGGACTATTACAGGTGCATCTGGCACAAACGGTAACAACAACTCAGGTAGTGGAAAAAAACTGTATTCTAGCAATTTTGTCAAGAAGAAAGAAGGTGAGATAAGAAATGCCTTTGTTGATAAGGGAAAACTTGTTGTACAAGTTCCATATTACCAAACTCCTGTTACTGCTCCGCAGCAACAGTACGCACCGCCGCGAAACTATCAACAGAAATAGAGGCCCCAAGGACAAAGTGGTTAACAAAGGCCGCAAAGGTATCCCGAGAGGAAGTTTGATCCAATCCTGATGTTGTATGCCTAATTTCTTCCACAATTTCTATCTGGTCAGTTGGTACAGCTCCGAGAGTTATCTCCCCCACTGGCAGAACTTTCAAGGGGTTATGATGTTAATGCATGCCGTGAGTTTCATTCAGGAACTCCAGGCTATTCGATCAAAAACTACAAAGCTTTAAAGTACAAGGTGCAAGATCTTTTGGATGCCAAGGAGTTAAGCTTTTCCCCTATAGGTTCTAATGTTCATAACAATCATATGCATCCCTATCATGGGGCTGCTGCCAATGCAATCAGGTTTGATGATGGTCATGGCTTAGTGACTCAGGTTGATGAGGTTCAGATGTCAATGGCAGTTTTAAGAGAATATCTTTTGCAGCAAGAATTTCTACAAGAGCTTCATGACTTTTGTTTGAAATTCTAATCCAACTCAGACGAGTGTGATGATTTGAAAAATTCCATTCAGAGATTGATGGACGAAGGGGTTGTTAGAGTTAAGAAGGTCATCCCCGAGGGTGATGTTTCTATTCTAGAGATTCTGTATTATCCAGCCAATGTTCAGATGATTACTTCAAGAGATCCATTGGTTATACAAGTTTCAGCGCTCCCTGCACCAGATCAGAATCCGGTTGCTCCCCTGCCAACCCAAGCACCGACACCTCCAAATTCAGTTCTCGTTCCGGTAGCTGATAACAGGGCAGTGCCATGGGAATACAATGTTGTTTACATCCATGGAAATAAAGTTGTTTGTCCTCTGATTAAGAATAAGGACATAACCAACATTGCTGGAACTAGCAGAATAACCCGAAGCGGGAGAGTCTTAGCTCCTACTCCACCACTTCCCAAAGAAGTTATTGAAGATATTCCTGTGAAAGATAAGGGGAAGCAAGTAGTTAATGATTCTTCCATGATCTCTTTTGAATAACAAGTAGATCAGTTAATCAGAGTGATCAAGAAAAGTAATTTCAAGGTGGTTGACCAACTGAATCAGACACCTGTAAAGATATCGATCTTATCCCTCCTTATGTACTCTGAAGCACATCAGACAACCTTAATGATAATTCTACATGGATCTCAGGTGAATCCTGATATTTTGGTGGCCCAATTTGAAGGGGTTGTTACAAATATTTCCGCAAGGAACTGTCTGGGTTTTAGTGACGACGAGCTTCCTCCTAAGGGCCGAGCTTATAATAAAGTGTTGTATATTTCCATCAGATGTTTAGAAACTGTGATGTATTGAGTCCTGGTAGACACTGGGTCTTCTTTGAATGTAATGCCTAAACATACTCTATTCAAGATGAACATGGACGAAGTTATGATGAAACCTAGCATGCTAACAGTTAAAGCTTTTGATGGGTCAAGAAGATCTGTGGAGGGAGAAGTTGACCTACCCGTCAAGATCAGACCGCACATATTCTACCTGTCATTCTATGTCATGGATATACGTCCATCTTATACTTGCCTGCTGGGATGCCCGTGGATCCATATGGCAGGAGCAATAACTTCAACTTTGCACCAACGTTTGAAATTCATAATCCAAGATAAGGTCATCGTCATTGGTGGAGAGGAAGATGTTGTGATCAACAACGTTACTTCCTTCTGTTATGTCGAAGTGAGTAGGGAAGTACATGAAACCCCTTTTCAAGCCTTGGAAATCATTTCTGTTGACAGAGACCCCCCCATGCTGGAAACTACAAAGAAGTCCAGAGTTCCATGGTTTCCTTGAGGGATGCCAAAGCCATTATGGAGTCTGGAATTCCCAATGAAGACTGGGGAAAAGTGGTCAAAGTGCGCAAAAAGTAGGATAAGTCTGGACTTGGGTTTGGGTCCTCTTTTTCAGATCGTGTTGGTACTGGTATAACCATGCTCAAAGGGAAACACATCCCTCTGCTTTTAGAAGTGTTTGTTAGTGTTGGTCCAAATGTTCAAGGAAAAATCCATGCAGTGGATGGTGATGATGAAGACAGTTCAGATATGTCTTAATATATTTACCAGATTGCACCTAATCAAGAACTCAGAAATTAAACTACTATTGATATTCCCAAAGTAATTTTCTTTGACATGTAATGTTCTTGTTTTAAATAAGTCACATGCTTTTCCCGAAGCATGTTGAAAGCTTGTGAAAAGGGCCCCTCTCATGTTTCTATGTTTGTTTAAAATTGAATAAAATTGCAATTCCGCATACAATTTTTTTGCTCCCTGTCTTTTCTTATTTTTGTAAAATAAAAAACGGCAATGATTTTCTTCAAACTTCTTCATCAAGATTCCTCAAAAGCAAGTGGATTAGGTTTACGATAATGACATGGTTTCTTACAACACTCCAAAGGAAGATATTGTAAGCTAGGGTTCGGTTTCAACAAGTACTCTCATTAATCAGGGATAGAGATTCACTTCTTTATGCCAAGTGGTTATCATAAGGATCTTAAGGGTTTGGTTTCATGGCTTTCATGCAACACATTTCTCACATCTAGGGTTTCTTTTTTTATCATCATCGAAAGTTTGGTTCACTTGGTTATTTGTGTTGTAAGACAATATTATGGATTTGATGCAAGGATTGAAATTCATTTGTTGTCTTATGAATTATTTCAAGTTTGAAGGAATTGGATAATTTCAAAGTCCATTTTAAACTATTGGGCATTCACATATCACCACAATAAGTGTATAAGACCATAACTCATTACAACACCAAGTTATCATCATCATCATTTCATCAACACCATTACACAAGCAAAATAAAGGAAGAAAGATCACATTAAATTCAAAGAGTTAAAAATCCATTTCTTTTATTAGATCAAGTCACCATGCTCATTACAATGTGTAATCCCATGCCATTACAAGGTTAATCATGCTACATTGGTATCACAACATCAGATGAAAACGCTTTGAATACTTGAAAGAATTATAGTTGAATCTTAAAAGCATAACAAAGAATTACACAAAAAATATTCATGATTACCATTACATTTTTGGAACTTTTGACAAAAGAAAAGGAATTTACAAATTAAGTTTATGCCTAAGTTTTTAAGTCCCTAAGCTACATGGACAAGCTTCAATCTTCGTCGACTTTATGCAACCATGACCATGCTCCATTGTGACTTCATATTTATTTAATTTCCTATTCTTGAACTGAGTGTTTGACACCAACAACTTTTTGTACCAAGCATAAGCCTACGTAAAATCCAAAACTAATCAATAGCATTCCTCAAGATGTTACAAACGTAAAGAAGTCATCAAATTCATTCATCATCATATACATTTCAAAGAGAAAGGCCATAAAAATTCTAACGTACAATATATCATATCTTGCTAGTCCAACCTTTAAACCAAGCTAACCTATATTCTCATAAAGCAATTACCAGTCCTGTTTCTTAAACTTTCAGTTTTTTAACTAACTAATTTCAACAAAGTCACTAGTCCTAGTGTTCTAAACTGCTAATTCCTAGATATTACTAATATTCTATTGCTAACCAAATTAACAATAGCCTAACATTTAGTTTTTGACTAAATTTAATTTACCTAAACAAACTAGTTTAGTTCATAACCTGCATCCGAACAACAAACTTCAACTCAGAAAACATGATTTCAAGCATAGTCCTAACTATAACAAAAAAACAGAATTTTTAGCCTTCTAACTGATTCAGTTCCTAATCCCTAATTTCCTTCTCTAACAGAACTCCTACCTTCTTAATTGATAATAACAATTAACGACCATATTCTAACTCCCAATCTTTTCCTAAACATTTTCTAACTAACTTCCTAATTGTTTTCCAACACCAATTGAATAAGCAGAGAAAATAGAATTTCAGCCAGCATTCTAAAAAAACAGCAACCTGTAACTACCCTTAACTGAACCCTAACAGATTTTCTAACTGTTTTTAACAAATACCAAACTAACTGAATATAACAAATATAGCAGAATTAACAGAAAAGCCAGCTCACAATTTTATCTTCTTAACCCCTAACTAGCTCAAAACAGAATCAAAAACAGGATCCTCTAACCAATTTTGTAAAAACTTCTAATAGAAGATGTAATAGAATACAAGGAGAAAGATAAGTGATTCACGATGGATCATTTTCATTCACACAAAAGAAAAATCAGAAAAACTCACCTTTCAATTCTCTCTCCATAATTGTTTCTAAAAATTCTCCAATCGTCAACCTACTGTAACTGAATCATCAAGCTTCTTCATCAATTTTATTCAATCTCTATCTATTCAATATTAACCTACAAAAATTTCATCCTCTTCATCTTCATCATTTCTCAATCCACCATTCTCTCTGCATTTTCATCAAACAACAACAACTTTCTGCAAGCAATCATCAATTGGGTAACATTCTTCAACCGACATCAGTGAATTCATCTTCACCACTCTCGACCCTCTTCTCAATATCCCTACAACACACACAATGCTGTAAATACTTACACAAGACAAAATCACAGAACATGCAACAAGAGTAACAATTCGAAGTCGTAGAAATCGTAGAAGAGGCATCAAAAAAGAGAAGAAAGAATTGAAGGAGTGTAGTGGTAGAAATGTTTAAGACTAAACCATTGGATTGACTAGACTTATACAGATCAAAATTAAAAGCGCCATTGCGATTTATTGTTTCCAAAGGAATGGGAAAAGAACGACTAACCTAAAAAGAGGGGGAAAGATTCAAGGTAAGGGAGTTGGTTATACAAAGGGAAGGTATTAGCACCCTAAACATCTACGGTACTCCACAGGAACCTCTTTGTAAAATCGATATATTTTGGCTATAAAATGTTGTATTTAAAATAGATGGTGGGGGTGAGAAAAGAAACATATTTTTTTTATGATTTTTGCACCCACCGCGGTTGCGAACCTTTAGTGCCTATGTACCACCTTTCGTGCAATAGAGGATCAGGGTACACGTAGTTCACCTTTTGAAAATTTTTAAAACACAAGTGTGTTGGTTAATTTTATGAGATAAGACATCATTGCTATTGTCCGCGTGGAAAACATACTTACTACACACAATCATGAGAAAGGAGAATTTGCATCAACTCAAAGTGGAGGATATGGCTTGGATTTTAAAATCAACAATGCCTCACTCAACACCCAAGGGAAAAATATATCTCTTCACTATATATTGTAGAAGTATAGTTGTCTGCATCACTATAAGGATTGATAAGAGTCTAATCTTTTGAGAAAAGTTTTTAAAGTAAAATCCAAAGTGGAAAAATGATTTGAAAAGAGATTGATTGACTTTTAGTATTCTCACAAAAAATGTCAAGGTATTATTAAATTGATTGAAGTTTATTTATGAAAAGGTTTTGAAAATGTATGGACCTAGGTCCAAGTTTATTATGAAAGTGGTTCAAGTTTCAAAACAAGAAGAGTTTTCAAAAGGAGGAAGAAGATTTTTGAAATTAAAGAAGATGAGAGGAGAAGAAGAGACTATCCTAAAGCATAAGGTAAAAGCTAGGGATAAGAACCATCTAACCAACAAGAATTCAACTCTTGACATTATGAGTCAAGATAGAATTCCTATTCTTTGGATTGAAACCAAGCAAGCAAACATACCAGACCTCTTGAGGGAACTAAACTTCAAGTGTATTAAGTCTTCACAAAAATTGGACAGAGTAACGGTTGTATACGGATGAATTCCAGATTACAAACAAAGAAGATAATCATAATAACCTGGACACAAAATAAAGAAATAATCCAATGTCTTGAGGTAAATCTCAAGAACTCCAGACAAAATATCAATTAAGGTCACAAGGTCTCCAACATAGGCCAAGGTTTCTAATCCTAAGTCCAAGAAGTCCAATACTCCATAATGCCAAGGATAGTAACCAAATAGTCCAAGTATCATTAATGTTTTTTATGGTTCATGTTGATTATTAAGTATCTTCAAAAGAGAAGAAAAGCTCAAGTGAGCAAAGTAAAAAAAATTACAAGAATATAAAGGGGCTCAAGTGAGCAAAGATGAAAAATAGGATGAAATGTAATGCTTAAAGTAAAGGATACATAAAGCATAAAAAATAAAAGCTTAAAGTAAAGTCAATTGTTAATAATTAGTGGTTAGTTGGATGACCATCTTGAAACTTGCATTTGGAACTCATTAGAGGATTGGTAGAACCAAAGCCTCCACACAACAAGTTGCAGTTGCTTTTTGTCAAGTATATCATCCATTTTGGAATCCTCAAAAAGTAACATTTAATGATCAACGATGTTTAAGTGATCCGCGTTTACCAAAATTGATGAAGATTCATTAGCGGATTGGTAGAACCAAAGCCTCCACACAATAAATCTCAAGGTTATTGGATCAAAGAGATAA
Organism: Vicia faba; assembly: GCA_948472305.1. Taxonomy (NCBI): domain Eukaryota; kingdom Viridiplantae; phylum Streptophyta; class Magnoliopsida; order Fabales; family Fabaceae; genus Vicia; species Vicia faba. Next base: position 1,432,221,667 of record OX451741.1, on the reverse strand, counting down.
AATTAACATACCTGGGCTTGCAAGCATAGGTTTGGGTCACAAATGATCATTTATTCGAATCGGGACAAAATTTAGCGCTATGTTAAGCAACCGTAAGTGGACTTATATAGAAGTCGCACGTATTTTGAGGTCGGTCAATAGCAATCTGTGCACCATTTTTTTGAGACATGATGTAGAGATCATGCTCCAATAACACTTAGTGCAATAAGAAGGGGATAAGATGAAGAGGGGTGAGAAAGAATATACAAACCACATTTGAATTAAAATTTAATCAAACTATTATAAAAATCATTCATCCATGTTTATGGAGTAAAACTGACCACCATGGATCCAACGATGTTAATAAAGTTCATGATCAAAATTTCAATTCAAGATCAGCCAAAGAATATACAAAAATTAAATTGTATTTTAAAATAAAAGAATAAGGGTTTAAAGATGGTTAAAAATGAAAATAATAGAGAAAAAAGGAAACTATGTTCAAATTAATCAAGAAAAAATAAGTAAGACCATAGAAAAATCAGAAATGGACTCAAATATTTTTATAAAATTTTGGGTAGTTTTTTAAAGTCAAACTATTTTAAAAAAATTAAAAGAAATGAGTAAAAGAAACTAAAAATGATAAAAAAAATAACAAAGTCAGAAATAAAAAATAAATGAGGTCACCAATATTTGTCACAATATCATTGGATCATTCCATATTTTTTTTAGAATTTAAAAATGCATAAAAGTATTTTTAAACATTTAAAGCAATTGAAATAAAGTGAAAATTTATAAAAAAAAATATCAAAACACAAAATAAAATTGTGAAAAAATAAAAGTCAGAAAGAGAAAAATCAATCAAAAATATTTTTCATAATTTTTCAGATTTTTTGGACTTAAAATGAATTTTCTATGATTTTTTGAAGTTTAAAACAATTTAAAGATAAAAATCAGAAATAAAAATAAAGTCAAAAATATGTGGACCATTGGATGAGAGTCAAAACACGTTAGTAATCAAATCCAAGGGATCTGGCGCGATGTGCATATCATGGTCATTACTGAATAAAGCATAGGATTACATATAAAATATGAAATTCAAAAAAACAAATGGCGTTGTTTCATTGGCTGAAGGATGGCACGTTGGTCATCTTCAACCTCCAGCCAGTCCCAAAACTAGGTCACTCAAACTGTAAATTTAGAGCACGAGACTGATACCATTCACTTTGTCACATCCAGATGAAGACAACCACACCTTCGCGAAAAAATTGATGTAAACTGTAGCTCAAGCAATTTGGAAGGAAAGTTTTGAAAAAGAATTTGAAATTTCAAGGTCAAAATGTGTTTCCAGTTAAAAGCAAGTGTTACGACTATAACCAGAGCAATGGGAGCTTCACAATGATATCAAAGTTTGGAAGAATTGATGGAGAAATATACCTATTAAAGTTCAGTTGCATAACTCTATAAATGGACTTGGTCAATTTAATTCAAAAGGTTTCAAGACTCAATTCTTCTTCTGTTAGCTTCAGGGAAGATCAAGGAAGGTGAATTGATAGAAAAAATGGATTGAAAAAGGCTTGAACACTGATTTCGAAGTTGCACAAAAGTGAGTTATGGAATGAGTTTAGCAGGGTGATTTTTCCTGTTCAAGCTTGAGAAAATGAATGGAATAAGGTCCTCTATTTATAGGAAAACGAATGGCAATGAGAATTGGAGAAAACAAAAAAGTTTGGAGGGAAATTGAGTGGAGATTGGACACGAGTGAAGTGTGATCTCATTTTCACCAAAACTAATCTAATCTTTACGTTTTGAGGTGCTAAACACTTTTGGCAAGTTTGTTAATCAAGTTTAAATTAAAAACATGCGCAAATCTTGTGATTAGAGGCCACATTATGGATTTCAAAATTCTGACTTGGTGAGAAATTCAGTTTCAAGTTACCAATTTCAAAACAATGGCATTTTCAACTCAAGGGTTCTTAGGGCATGGTTCTTGATGCTTTAGAAAGTTGAGATTACAAGATTTGCAATGGGAAAATAATGGAATCAAATGGATGTTTGAGCTGAAAGGTGCAATGAGTCAAAGTTGGGAAAAAGAGGTTGACTTTCGATACTTCGAAATATTTCAAGTTTTTCTTCAAAAGTAACCTATAATGTTTTGCATCCAAACATGGCCTTCATCTTGAAATTTTCTCTTGACCAAAAAAGATGGCATGAAATAGACCTCTTAAATGACATTTTGAGACTTGAACCATTCAAAATCTCCAAAAATTGAGAGAGTTATGAATTGTTGAAGTTGAAAAAGAAAACATGAAATGACCTATAATCTTTTGTATCCTTAGGGCATCTTCCATCCATTTTATCACTTTGCATATAAAAGAAGGAATAAAATTCACATACTCAAGTTCATTATGGAAAAAGAGTGGGCTCAAGGTGATAAAAATTGACCAAGTTATGATCATTTGAAGTCACACATGGGAAGTTCGGGGTTCATCTAGAGGACTTGTAATCTTTCTTCATTATCAGGTTTCTTCCACATGAAAACTCCTTGAAACTTTTAAAGTGATTTATTAATAACCCTTTGAAGAGAAGGATGTTTTTTTAAAAACTCAAAAATACCAAAATATGAGCAAGATATACTTCTTTGAAGTTCAAAACCCTAGCTCCTAGATCAAGAAAATGCTTTGAGGAACTTTGACAATTTTAAACAAACTTCTTGTACCAACACTTTTACTTTGTAGATAGGAGTTATTGAGGATGATAATGAGAACTCATAGTAACCAAAACCACTTCCATATCTTGATAATTGATATAAATATGCACTTGTGACCAATGGGAACAAGGCCTTGTCCAACCATGACAACTTCTTCAATCAACCCCTTGTACTTTTGAATAAATATTGATAACTTTGAAATATGGTGAACCAAAATAAACCTTACCATGCCATGTCTTCCAAAACAACTCCAATGGTGAGGTTTAAATTTCTCAATCTTTATTGACTAGGGCATGGAATCAAACTCATGAACCTATGGATCAACTTGCTAAGCTACATTACCTTTACCTACATTATTAACAAGTGAGACAAACCAACATTGAATTTTATTAATTAAAAGGAAAGTCAAAACAAAACATGCATGATCACAAAAGAAAAACAAGTCAAAGTGCTTGGTGATTCATCAAAGAGAAAAGCTAAAGATAGAGAGGAGTACCAAAAGCCCTAATGTGATCTTGTTGTGATTGAATCAATATGGTATGATGAAGGGATCTTAGGGGGAAAAATTGGGGTACACCAGCTGCCCTTATTTAAGTTTCTTCTATCCGGAGATACGAAGGTTAAAAATCTTCGTGTCGACGTGATCAAAGATACTTAAATATAAAACAAACCCTATTTTTGGGGCACGTATTTGAAGCGATCCATATAGTGATCAATACCCATTCCTCGGCATATTCAGTTCTACCATCCTCTCAATAGTTCAGGGCGTAGGAAAGTCGAGCCAGATTAACTCTTCCCCAACAACAGTGCGATTCAGAATTCAGTGGCGTGCTTGAAGACTCGCTTTGTCAGCAAATCAATCTTCAGCGGTGTCACCAATGATCTTCGGTATCATAAACTCACCAGTGCAAATTCGTATCAGTATCCCCAACAATCTTTGGTACCATGGGTTTCCAACGCCGATATGTTTTGGCATCCCCGTTAATAAGCAATAGCTCCCAATGAACCTTTGATTATCCCCATGAAGTCTATTTCTTTGCATTTTCATATAGTTATCACTGCATAACATTTCATTCTCAAAAGCGCGTAGTAGATCCATCATAAATGGGCCTTTGCGATAAAAGAAATTTAAACATGCATACGAAGCATAAGCCATATTGGGTTCCTTACACGAAAGACCTGAATCATTAAACCACAAGAGGATATCACCCCAGACCTTCAGCTGATGACCTTCACCTTCACGATGCCCAGCTAACAATGCCAGTACCTTGTACTCCTGAATTTCCAACAAAATTAATGCACCTTTTCATTCTAAACCCAGTTCTCGTCTGGTAGTCAGTTCCTGTCTGATGATCAATTCTAAACCCAGTTCCCATCTGGTAGTCAGTTCTTGTTTGACGATCAATTCTAAACCCCATTCCCGTCTAGTAGTCAGTTCCCGTCTGACGATAACTTCTAAACCCAGTTCTAGTCTGGTAGCCAGTTCCCGTATGACAAGTAATTCAGTCTTCCAACACTTGTTTGTGTCAGTCCTCCAACAAATCGTCTGTGATAGTTTCCTAAACACTCGTCCGTGTCAGTTTCTCTAAACACTTGTCTGTGTCAGTTTCTCTAAAGACTCGTTTGTGACAGTATTCCAAATGCTCGTATGTGTCTACTTGTCCTTAAAATCCCAACAAATGCAATGCACTTGGTCATTCTCACATCTTCAGTCATTGTGTCGTGACCAATACTCCCACCTTCTTAGAATTATAGGTCGCCCATAGGCCTAACTTTTGGTAGATCGCCCGTAGGTCTTACCTTAGAATCTTAGATTGACCGTAGATCTAGATTTCCTTGTAGGTCGCCCGTAGGGATAGTTTTCTGGAAGATCGTCCATAGGTCTCGCTTTAGAACCTATGATCGCCCGTTGGCCAGGTTCTTCCTATAGATCATCTTAGAACCTGAGTCGCTCGTTGGCTAGGTTCATCCAATAGATCATCTTAGAACTTGAGATCTCCCATTGGCTAGGTTCTTCCTATCGGTCATCTTAAAACCCGAGATTGCCTGTTGGCTAGGTTCTTCCCATGGATCTTGTCTTAGAACCTGAGATCGCCCATAGGCTAGGTTCTCCAACAAATCACTCTCATGTTTCACCTTAGGATCGTAGGTCTCTCATAGACCTTATCCTCTATCTTTCCGTACCAACCTTTGTTTTGTATTGGCATCACGCCATGTTGTAAGTCCAACCTCCATCTTGTATTAGCCTTTGTTGCTACGTTATAAGTCCAATCTCTATCTTCTCACTTGAAAACAAAAATTTCTTTCCCCAACAGATATCAAAAAAATAAATAAATACTCACACTTTTTTTCAGAACAAATTTTTGGCATTGGTATTTAATCATCTTCTACCTCAAACTCCCAAAAGGCACGCACCAATCGTACTTTCAAGTTTAAGACGATTAAATAATGGCAACTGTAATACCCCAAATTTGTCCTACCCTTTCACTTTTATCTGGATTAAGCATTTTACACTTTTCCCATGTACATAACTCCCATTAGGCCATCTAACACTTCATTCATTAATTAATCAATAAAACATGGCATGTGATCAAAGATATTGAGGAATTAGCGTTTCTATATGCTTTTAAGCTCTTATATTCACTCACGTTTAAATCAACTGGTCTTTTCTTTGATTATGGTTTGTGAAACTAGGGTCTTATGTTCATGTTCATTGATGACCTCTTCTTTCATCAAACTTCTTCATCAAGATGCCTCAAAAGCAAGTGGATTAGGTTTACGATAATGACATGATTGCTTGCAACACTTAAAAGGAGGATATTGTGAGCTAGGGTTCTGTTTTAACAAGTACTCTCATTAATCAGGGATAAAGATTCACTTCTTTATTCCAAGTGGTTATCATAAGGACCTTAAGGGTTTGGTTTCATGGCTTTCATGCAACACATTTTTCACATCTAGGGTTTCTTTTTTATCATCATCGAAATTTTGGTTCACTTGGTTATTTGTGTTGCAAGACAATATTGTGGATTTGATGCAAGGATTTAAATCCATTTGTTGTCTTATGAATTGTTTCAAGTTTGAAGGCATTGGATAATTTCAAAGTCCATTTTAAACTATTGGGCTTTCACATGTCACCGCAAGAAGTGTATAAATCTATAACTCATTACAACACCGAGTTATCATCATCATCATCATTTCATCAACACCATTACACAAGCAAAATAAAGGAAGAAAGATCACATTAAATTAAAAGATTTCTAAATCCATTTCTTTTATTAGATCAAGTCACCATGCTCATCACAATGTGTAATCCCATGCCATTAAAAGGTTAATCATGCTACATTGATATCACAACATCAGATGAAAACGCTTTGAATACTTGAAAGAGTTATAGTTGAATCTTAAAAGCATAACAAAGAATTACACAAAAAATCTTCATGATTACCATTACATTTTTGGAACTTTTGACAAAAGAAAAGGACTTTACAAATTAAGTCTATGCCTAAGTTTTTAAGTCCCTAAGCTACATGGACGAGCTTCAATCTTCGTCGACTTTATGCAACCATGACCATGCTCCATTGTGACTTCATATTTATTTAATTTTCTCTTCTTGAACCGAGTGTTTGACACCAACAACTTGTTGTACCAAGCATAAGCCTGCGTAAAATCCAGAACCAATCAATATCATTCTCCAACATGTTACAAACGCAAAGAAGTCATCAAATTCATTCATCATCATATACATTTCAAAGAGAAAGGCCATAAAAAATATAACATATAATACATCATATCTTTCTAGTCTAACCTTCAAACCAAGTTAACCTATATTCTCATAAACCAATTACCAGACCTGTTTCTTAAACTTTCAGTTTTTTAACTAACTAATTTCAACAAAGTCACTAGTACTAGTGTTATAAACTCCTAATTCCTAGATATTACTAATAGTCTATTGCTAACCGAATTAACTATAGCCTAACCTTTAGTTTTTAACTAACTTCAATTGACCTAAACAAACTAGTTTAGTTCATAACGTGCATCGGAGCCACAAACTTCAACTCAAAAAACATGATTTCAAGCATAGTCCAAACTATAACGAAAAAACAAATTTTTTAGCCTTCTAACTGATCCAGATCCTAATCCCTAATTGCCTTCTCTAATAGAATTCATACCTTCTTAATTGATACTAACAATTAACAACTAGATTCTAACTCCCAATCTTTTCCTAACCATTTTCTAAATAATTTCCTGATTGTTTTCCAACACAAACAGAATAAGCAGAGAAAATAGAATTTAAGCCAGCATTCTTAAAAAACAGCAAACTATAACTACCCTTAACTGAACCCTAACAAATTTTCTAACTGTTTTTAACAAATACCAAACTAATTGAATATAACAAATATAACAGAATTAACAGAAAATCCAACTCATGATTTTATCTCCTTAACCCCTAACTAGCTCATAACAGAATCAATAACAGGATCCTCTAACCAATTTTGTAACAACTTCTAACAGAAGGTGTAACAGAATACAAGGAGAAAGAGAGGTGATTCACGATGGATAATTTTCATTCACAGAAAATAAAAATCAGAAAAACTCACCTTTCAATTTTCTCTCCATAATTGTTTTTGAAAATTCTTCAATCCTCAACCTACTGTACTGAATCTTCAAGCTTCTTCATCAATTTTCTTCAATCTCTATCTATTCAATATCAAGCTACAAAAATTGCATCCTTTTCATCTTCATCGTTTCTCAATCCACCATTCTCTATGCAATTTCATCAAATCGTAACAACTTTCTACAAGCAATCATCAATTGGGTAACATTCTTCAACCAGCATCAACGAATTCATCTTCACCACTCTAGACCCTCTTCTCAATCTCCCTGCAACATGCACAACACCGTAAATACTTGCGCAAGGCAAAATCATAGAATATGCAACAAGAATAACAATTAGAAGTCGTAGAAATCGTAGAAGAGGCATCAAAAAAGAGAAGAAAGAATTGAAGGAGTGTAGCGGTAGAAATGTTTAATACCAAGCCATTGGATTGACTTGACTTATACAAATCAAAATAAAAACCGTCACCGTGCTTTAGTGTTTCCAAAGGAATGGGAAAAGAGCGAGTAACCCAAAAAGAGGGGGAAAGATTCAAGGTAAGGGGTTTAGTAATGCAAAGGGAAGGTATTAGCACCCTAAACATCTATGGTACTCTGCAGGAACCTCTTTGTAAAATCTAGATATTTTGGCTATAAGATGTTGTATTTAAAATAGATGGTAGGGGTGAGAAAAGAAACATATTTTTTATTATTTTTGCACCCGTCGCGGTTGCGAACCTTTAGTGCCTACGTACCACTTTTCGTGCAATAGGGGATCAGGGTACACGTAGTTCACATTTTGAAAAATTTTAAAACACAAGTGTGTTGGTTAATTTTATGAGATAAGACATCATTGTCATTGTCCGTGTGGAAAACATACTTATTACCCACAATCATGAGAAAGGAGAATTTGCATCATCTCAAAGTGCAGGATATGGCTTGGATTTTAAAATCAACAATGCTTCCCTCAACACCCAAGTGGAAAATATCTCTCTTCACTATATATTGTAGAAGTATAGTTGTGTGCATCACTACAAGGATTAACAAAAGTCTAATATTTTGAGAAAATTTTTAAAGTAAAAGCCAAAGTGGCAAAATGATTTGAAATGAGATTGATTGACTTTTAGTCTTCTCACAAACAATGTCAAAGTATTATTAAATTGATTGAAGTTTATTTATGAAAAGGTTTTGAAAATGCATGGACCTAGGTCCAAGTTTATTATGAAAGTGGTTCAAGTTTCAAAACAAGAAGAGTTTTCAAAAGGAGGAAGAAGATTTTTGAAATTAAAGAAGATGGGAGAAGAAGAAGAGACTATCCTAAAGCATAAGGTAAAAGCTAGGGATAAAAACCATCTAACCAACAAGAAGTCAACTCTTGACATTATGAGTCAAGATAGAATTCCCATTCTTTAGATTGAAACCAAGCAAGCAAAGATACTAGACCTCTTGAGAGATCTAAATTTCAAGTGTATTAAGTCTTCACAAAAATTGGGCAGAGTAACGGCTGTATACGGGTGAATTCCAGATTACAAACAAAGAAAGTAATCACAATAACATGCATACAAAACAAACAAACAACCCAATGTCTTGAGGTAAACCTCAAGAACTCCAGACAAAAGATCAATTAAGGTCACAAGGTCTCCAACATAGGCCAAGATTTCTAATCCTAAGTCCAAGAAGTCCAATACTCCATAATGTCAAGGATAGTAACCAAATAGTCCAAGTATCATTAATGTTTTTTATGGTTCATGTTGATTATTAGGTGTCTTCAAAAGAGAAGAAAAGCTCAAGTGAGCAACGTAAAAAAATGACAAGAATATAAAGAGGCTCAAGTGAGCAAAGATGAAAAATAGGATGAAATGTAATGCTTAAAATAAATGGTACATAAAGCATAAAAAATAAAAGCATAAATTAAAGTCAATTGATAATAATTAGTGGTTAGTTGGATGACCATCTTTAAACTTGCATTTGGAACTCATTATAGGATTGGTAGAACCAAAGCCTCCACACAAAAAGTTGCATTTTCTTTTTGTCAAGTATATCATCCATTTTGGAATCCTCAAAAAGTAACATTTATGATCAACGATGTTTAAGTGATCCGCGTTGACCAAAATTGATGAAGATTCATTAGAGGATTGGTAGAACCAAAGCCTCCACACAATGAATCTCAAGGTTATTAGATCAAAGAGATCAAATTAACATACTTGGACTTGCAAACATAGGTTTGGGCCACGAATGATCATTTATTCGAACTGGGACAAAATTTAGCGCTATGTTAAGCAATCGTAAGTGGACTTATATAGATATCGCACCTATTTTGAGGCCGATCAATAGCAATCTATGCACCATTTGTTTTGAGATATGATATAGAGATCATGCTCCAATAACACTTAGTACAATAAGAAGGGGATAAGATGAAGAGGGGTGGGAAAGAATATATAAACCACATTTAAATTAAAATTTAATCAAACTATTATTAAAATCATTCATCCATATTTATGGAGTTAAACTGAACACTATGGATCCAATGATGTTAATAAAGTTCATGATCAAAATTTCAATCCAAGATCAGCCAAAGAATATACAAAAATTGAATTGTATTTTAAAATAAAAGAATAAGGGTTTAAAGATGGTTAAAAATGAAAATAATAGAGAGAAAAAGGAAAAAATGTTCAAATTAATCAAGAAAAAAAAAAGCAAGACCATAGAAAAATCAAAAATGGACTCAAATATTTTTATAAAATTTTAGGTGATTTTTTAAATTCAGAAACTATTTTTAAAAAATTAAAAGAAATGATTAAAATAAACCAAAAATGATAAAAAATAACAAAGTAAGAAATAAAAAATAAATGAGGTCACCAATATTTGTCACAATATCATTCGATCATTCCATATTTTTTTTAGAATTTAAAAATGCATAAAAATATTTTTAAACATTTAAAACAATTCAAAAAAAGTGAAAATTTATTAAAAAATATGAAAACACAAAATAAAATTGTGAAAAAATAAAAATCAGAAAGAGAAAAATAAAAAAAAAATATTCATAATTTTTTCAGATTTTTTGGACTTCAAATGAATTTTTTTATGTTTTTTTGAAGTTTAAAACAATTTAAAGATAAAAATCAGAAATGAAAATAAAGTCAAAAATATATGGACCATTGGATGAGAGTCAAAACACATTAGTAATCAAATCCAAGGGATCTGGCGCGATGTTCATATCATGGTCATTACTAAATAAAGCATAGGATTACATATAAAATCAGAAATTCAAAAAAACAAATGGCGTTGTTTCATTGGTTGAAGGATGACATGTTGGTCATCTTCAACCTCCAGCCAGTCCCAAAACCAGGTCACTCAAACTGTAAAATTAGAGCACGAGACTGGTACCATTCGCTTCGTCTCATCAAGATGAATACAACCACACCTTCGCGAAAAATGTATGTAAATTGTAGCTCAAGAAATTTGGAAGGACAGTTTTTAAAAGAAATTTGAAATTTCATGGTCAAAACGTATTTCCAGTTAAAAGCAAGTGTTGCAACTACAACCAGTGCAATGAGAGCTTCACAATGATATCAAAGTTTGGAAGAATTGATGCCTATTAAAGTTCAGTTGCAGAGTTCTGTAAATGGACTTGGTCAGATCAATTCAGAAGGTTTCAAGGCTCAATTCTTCTTCTGTTAGCTTTAGGGAAAATCAAGGAAGGTGAATTGATAAAAAAAATGAATTTAAAAAGGCTTGAACAATAATTTCTAAGTTGCAGAAAAGTGAGTTATGGAATGAGTTTGGCAGGGTGATTTTAGTTATTCAAGCTTGAGAAAATGAATGGAATAAGGTCCTCTATTTATAGGAAAACGAATGGTAATGAAAATTGGAGAAAACAAAGAAGTTTGGAGGGAAATTGAGTGGAGATTGGACACAAGTGAAGTGTGATATCATTTTCACCAAAACTCATCTAATCTTTGCGTTTTGAGGTGCTAAACACTTCTGGCAAGTTTGTTAATCAAGTTTAAATCAAAAACATGCGTAAATCTTGTGAATAAAGGCCACATTATGGATTTCAAAATTCCGACTTGGTGAGAAATTCAGTTTCAAGTTACCAATTTCAAAATAATGGTATTTTCAACTCAACGGGTCTTAGGGCATGGTTCTTGATGATTTAGAAATATGATATTACAAGCTTTGCAATGAGAAAAGAATGGAATCAAATGGATGTTTGAGCTGAAAGTTGCAATGAGTCAAAGTTGGGAAAAAGTGATTGACTTTCCATACTTAGAAATATTTCAAGTTTTTCTTCAAAAGTGACCTATAATGCTTTACATCCAAACATGGCCTTCCTCTTGGAATTTACTCTTGACCAAAAAATATGGCATGAAATAGACCTATAGAATGACATTTTGAGACTTGAACCATTCAAGATATCCAAAAATTGAGAGATTTATGAATTGTTGAAGTTGGCAAAAATTATGAAATGGCCTATAATATTTTGTATCCTTAGGGCATCTTCCATCCATTTTCTCACTTTGCACATAAAATAAGGAATAAAGTTCACATCCTCAAGATCATTGTGGAAAAATAGTGGGCTCAAGGTGATAAGAATTAACCAAGTTATGATCATTTGAAGTCACACATGGGAAGTTGGGGGTTCATCTGAAGGACTTGCAATATTTCTTCATCATCAAGTTTCTTCCATATGAAAACTCCTTGAAAATTTTGAAGTGGTTTGTTAATAACCCTTTGAAGAGAAGTATGTTTTTGGAATCACTCAAAAATACCAAAAGATGAGCAAGATATACTTCTTTGAAGTTCAAAACCCTAGCTCCTAGATCAAGAAAATGCTTTTAGGAACTTTGACAATTTCAAACAAACTTCTTGTACCAAAACTTTTGCTTTGTAGATAGGAGTTATTTAGGATGATAATGAGAACTCATAGCAACAAAAACCACTTCCATATCTTGAGAATCGAGAGAAATATTCACTTGTGACCAATGGGAACAAGGCCTTGTCCAACCATGAAAACTTCTTCAATCAACCCCTTGTACTTTTGAATAAATCTTGATTACTTTGAAATGTGGTGAACCAAAATAAACCTTGACATGCCATGTCTTCCAAAACAACTTCAATGGTGAGGTTTGAATTTCTCAAGCTTTATTGACTAGGGCATGGAAATAATGTCATGAACCCATGTATCAACTTGCTAAGCTACATTTCCTTTACTTACATTATTAACAAGTGATACAAACCAACATTGCATTTTAATTATTAAAAGGAAAGTAAAAAAAAACATGCATGATCACAAAAGAAAAACAAGTCAAGGTTCTTGGTGATTCCTCAAAGAGAAAAGCTAAAGATAGAGAGAAGAACCAAAAGCCCTAATGTGATCTTGTTGTGATTGAATTAATATGGTATGATGAAGGTATCTTAGGGTTAAAAATTGAGGTACAACAGCTGCCCTTATTTAAGTTTCTTCTATCCGGAGATACGAAGATTAAAAATCTACATGTCGGCGTGATCGAGGATACTTAAATATAAAATAAACCTTATTTTTTGCCCTAAGATACCATGCAATGCTTATGAGATCAATGCATATGAACAACTTCAAAGGGACGCAAAACACCACTGGGGATGTAGCAAAGGAAATAAGGATCAAAAGAGAAACCCAACTAGGAAAATAAATCAATGGTGAATAAAAAAGACCTGACTCATAGAGGATGGTAAAAGTTCAAAGGATACACTAACTTTTACTGAAGGCGAAACTACCAACGTTCACTGAAGGTAGAAAGAGAAAAGAAAAACAACACCGACGTTCACTGACGGTGAACTACAAACTTTCACTGAAGGTAGAGTGTAAAGAAATATCATAGCACCGATGTTCACTAGCGGTGAACTACCAACGTTCACTGAAGGCAGCAAAAAGATAATAATCACCAATTTCACTGATGGTGAACTACCAACTTTCACTAAAGGTAGAGAAATGAAATATCATAGCACCGACGTTCACTGACGATGAACTACCAACATTCACTGAAGGCAGCAAAATGATAACAATCACCAACTTTCACTGATGGTGAACTACCAACTTTCACTGAAGGTAGAGAAAAGAAATATTATAGCACTGACATTCACTGATGGTGAACTACCAACGTTCACTGAAGGCAACAAAAAGATAACAATCACCAACTTTCACTGATGGTGAACTACCAACTTTAACTGAAGGTAGAAGGAAAGAAATATCATAGCACCGACGTTTACTGACGGTGAACTACCAACATTCACCGAAGACAGCAAAAAGATAACAATCACCAACTTTCACTGATGGTGAACTATCAACTTTCACTGAAGGTAGAAGGAAAGAAATATCATAGCACCGATGTTCACTGACGGTGAACTACCAACGTTCAGTGAAGGAAACAAAAAGATAACAATCACCAACTTTCACGGATGGTGAACTACCAACTTTCACTGAAGGTAGAGAAAATAAATATCATAGCATCGACGTTCATTGACGGTGAACTACCAACGTTCACTGAAGGCAGCAAAAAGATGACAATCACCAACTTTCACTGATGGTGACCTACCAAATTTCATTGAAGGTAGAAGGAAAGAAATATCATAGAACCGACGTTCATTGACGGTGAAATACCAACATTCACTGAATGTAGCAAAAAGAATAACAAGTTTCTCCAAAATTCTGGCGTTTCACCTAGAACGGGTCTCAACTTCTTCTTTAACCGAGGCACTCCGCCTGGAAAGGGTAATATAAGTTGTCTCAAATAAAGAGACTACCACTTGAAAAGATTTCACAACGAACTGTCTCTATGATATTGTAAGACTTGCCATCCACTGGAGTAATTTGACAACAAACTGCAAACTATCTACTCATAAAGAAGATAAAAAAGTAACATCGACTCTTACGGGGAAGTACAAGTTTCTCAAATAAAGAGACATGCTACTTGCTGTTATGGAGGATTGAAAAAATGATTTTCTGGGGAAAGCAATATGGCTTCCTGGGGAATGAATCATGACTTCCTGGGGAAATGCCAACATATTCTTGCTGAGGAGATAAAAGCTTTCTCGTACAAAAATAAATGCACATTCTCAAACCAATGCTCGAAGCTTGCAGAGATCATAAGTAATAATATTGTTGGGAAACAAAGATTCAAACCAGAAATAAACTAGAGTGAAACAGTCAACCAAAATATATCCTTTGAGAAATAAACTCAAGAGGGAAACCCAATCTATCCAGTCAAAGAGCTGTACAGGAAGGCTAAATAAAAAATCTTCCACGAGGAATAACTCAGTGGGGAAATTGAAAGAATATACAGTTTCTTCTTAAGGCCAACACTCTATTGGAGAGAGGACAACATAACTATGCAAAACAGGGTAATATGTCAACAAAATATTAACGAATGTGAATGAACAATGATTTTCTAAATTCAACTATGTATGATGTATGTATGAATGTATGAATGTTATCATGTATATGCTGACAAAACAGACATATAACACTGGGAGTAACCAGGAAAAACCAACTCGGGCACAAACAATACTTGGCTAAATCACATCCAAGATGAACATTCCAAAAGAAAATAAGCACCAAACAAGGAAACATAATCCTATTTTGCGGCTTAAATTAACTGGGAAGGAACATAGTCCGGAAGTAAACAAATCATAGCGGCAAAACAGTACAGATACATGGATATAACATCCTTCTCTAGGCTTCACCGGGGAATAACACACAGACTTTAATGGGGAGAATAAATGTTTTCACGGTCCGCACTTCTATTGGGGATTGCAATACTGATTTCAAATAAGGCAGATGGAAACCATATCGGCAAAACATCAACCGAGGATTTCAAGCTGACTTCATTGAGGAAATATCATACAGACTTCACTAGAGGAGATAATGCCTCATCATCGAGACATCAACTGGGGACCTCGTGCTGACTTCATTATCGAGGCCAACACCATATCAAAGAGGGGAAACCAAGATACATTCTTCACTGGAGAAACCAGAGATACGTTCTTCAATATTGAGAGTAAGTATTGCACCAACTTCTCTAGGGGAAAATTATGAAACCTCATGGGGATAACAACTCGGAGAGTTAAGAAGTCAAACATTACAGTAAGAAACCAATCTTATGGGGATTTTAAATCAAACCCAACACTTGGCGGGTGAAAACCCAAAAAACTGACAAATGCCTCAACACTTCTTAAATAAAACATTGCCCTTGCTTGATTATCGGGCAATCAACAAAATGCAAGTACTGCCAAAAGGAGATGCTTCATAAATGATTCAAATCTCAGCATGCACGTGGAAAAAAACTTCTATCAAATAAACAAGGCCTTCACTGGGGAATCTCAGATTGAGTCTTCATATCATGCAAACTTATTCTAACAAAAGATGCCTTGGGATAGCCTTGCTGGGGAATCAAAAAGTCAACATTATAGAAAGAGGTCAAACTCATGGGGATTTTAAATCAAACCCAACACTTGGCGGGTGAAAACTCAAAGGGTTGACAACTGTTTCAACACTTCTTAGAAAATATACTGCCCTGGTCTAGTTTCCAGGGAAATAAATACCAACAATAACACCAATATTGCAGAAAGAGCGAGATTTTGTAAATAGTTCCATCTCAGCACACCAAGGAACAAGACCTTTTGTCATATGAGGGAAGACTTCGTTGGGGCATCTGGGATAGAGGCCTCAGACCATGCAAACCCAAAAATAAAAAATGAACCAAGAATTGACTAGGGACACTGGGATCACAAATCCAATACTGCACCTTACGCCAATTGGTATCGTCTTCAAAATACAAAAATCACACACATACCAGCGAAAATGACCTAAGAAAACCTTCCCGGGGGAAACAAAACTTCCCAAAATTACCGGAGTTCGTCCATTCCTAGGATCACCACTTTTGTTTTCCTCTTGAATTATAAAATCTAAAGTAAAAGTAAGTTGTAAATTCTTTTTGAAAAACAATTTTATTATTTAATCTTTTTGCTTTGAAAATTATTATCAATAATAAATGGAGTCTTTGTAAGCTGAATAAAAATAAGAAATACAAAGAATTGGGTAAAAGCTCAAATTTTATTGATAGAATGGTAGTTTGCGAATGGCGAGACTCCACAGATGATTACAAAGTTCGAAAAATGGTAATATATAATGGAAAAGATACATTGAAATACAATGACCAGTATTCCCTCTAACAACTTTGAAATTCTGAGCAGAAGCTTCTGTTGAAGTACGGTGAGGATCCAAGAAGATTGTTGCTTCAATGATCAAGTCTTTTCTAATGCAGTTACTTGCCAAGAAAGTCTCTAACTTTTGCCTAAGCTGCTCTTGCGGGTTTTCAACTTAGCGGGTAATTGTATTCTGTTTATGTTTCTAATTTTTGCCTAGACCGCCCTTTCGGGTTTTCGGCATACCGAGACGATCCTTTTTGCCTAAGCCATCCTTTCAGGTTTTCAACTTAGTGAGCTGTTCTTTTATTTATTTAGGCGAAGTATTTCTTGACTACATCAGCATTCATAGGACGTGGGAACTCCTCGCCATCCATTGTTTCAAGAATTAATGCACCGCCAAAGAAGGATTTCTTGACAACATATGGGCCTTCAAAATTAGGAGTCCACTTTCCCCTAGAATCTGTGTTAAAAGACATGATCTTCCTGAGCACGAGGTTGCCTTCTATGAATTCACGAGGTTTGACCTTCTTATCAAAAGATTTCTTCATTCTCTTCTGATATAACTTCCCATGACACAAAGTCGTCATTCTCTTCTCTTCGATCAAATTCAATTGGTCAAACCTGTTATGGACCCATTCAACCTCTGACAACTTAGTTTCCATTATCACACGCAAAGAGGGAATCTCAACCTCGATTGGGAGCACAACTTCCATTCCATATACAAGGGAGAACATGGTTGCTCCTGTTGAAGTGCGGACAAATGTCTGATATCCATGTAAAGCAAAAGGGAGAATTTCATGCCAATCTTTATAAGTAACAACCATCTTCTGGATGATCTTCTTGATATTCTTATTATAAGCTTCAACATCCCCATTCATCTTTGGCCTGTACGAAGATGAATTATGATGGACAATCTTGAATTCTTCACAAAGTTCTATCATCATCTTGTTGTTCAGATTCGAGCCATTGTCGGTGATGATTCTGCTCGGCACACCATACCGACATATGATATTATTCTTAATGAAGCGCACTACCACCTGCTTAGTAACATTAGCATATGAAGCAGCTTTCACCCATTTGGTGAAGTAATCAATTGCTACCAAGATAAAATAGTGTACATTCGAAGCTTTGGGTTCTATCATTCCAATCATGTCAATACCCCACATAGAGAAAGGCCACGAGTAAGAAATAACATTAAGAAGTGTCGGAGGCACATGAATTTTGTCTGCATAAATCTGGCATTTATGGCACTTCTTTGCAAATTTGTAACAGTCAGATTCCATTGTCAGGCAATAGTAACCTGCCCTTAGCATCTTTTTAGCCATCGAATGTCCATTGGCATGAGTTCCAAATGAACCTTCATGAATCTCATGCATCAACATGTCTGCTTCATGTCTATCCACGCATCTGAGCAAGACCGTGTCATAATTTGTCTTGTACAACACATTTTCACTGAGGAAGAAACTGTCAGTCAATCTTCTCAATGTCTTTCTATCTTTACTCTAAGCACCAATTGGGTATTCCTAAGTCTGGAGAAAAGGCTTGATATTATAATACCAAGGTTTCTCATCTGCTACCTCTTCTGTTGTAAACACATCAGCGGGCCTATCAAGTCGCCGAACTATAATTCGAGGTATATCATTCTAAGTATTCACTTGATACATAGAAGCCAGAGCATCTGCCATTTGATTTTCGTCTCTGGGGATGTGATGGAATTAAAATTTATTAAAGAAGGGTAAAAATATTCTAGCATAATCTTTGTAAGGGATCAAGCCCGGGTGACGAGTATCCCACTCTCCTTTAATATGATTTATTACCAAAGCTAAATCTCCATACACATCTAGAATTTTAATTCTGAGATCAATAGCTTCCTCGAAACCCATGATGCATGCCTCATATTCTGCCATATTATTAGTACAATCAAATGTCAACCTTGCAATAAAAGGAATGTGTGATCCATATGGAGTGACAATCACAACACCAATTCCTTTACCATAAGAATTCACAGCTCCATCAAATATCATGCTCCAGCGAGATTCAGGATCAGAACCTTCCTCAGGCACTGGTTCATCGCAATCTTTCACATCAGAAACATCACATCCTCATCAGGGAAATCATACTTCACATACTGATAATCATCAACTGGTTCGTGAGAAAGATAATCTACCAACACGCTACTTTTAATAGCTTTTTGAGTGCGGTATTCGATGTCATATTCAGATAAAAGCATCTGCCAGCGAGCAATTTTCCCAATAAGAGCAGGCTTTTCAAAAACGCACTTGACTGGATCCATTTTGGAGATCAACCAAGTAGTGTGATTCAACATATACTACTGTAAACATTTTGCCGCCCAGGCTAGAGCACAACATGTCTTTTCCAGCATGGAATACCATGATTCACAATCAGTAAACTTTTAATGAGATAATAAATGGCATACTCTTTCTTCCCCGTTTAATCTTGTTGTCCCAGAATACAACCCGTGGAATTATCTAACACTATCAGATACATAATCAATGGTCTTCCTTCAACAGGAGTGAGCAAGATAGGAGGTTCAAGAAAATATTCTTTAATACTTTCAAATGCCCTTTGGCATTCATCTGTCCACACACAACCTTGATCTTTCTTTAACAACTTAAAGATCAGTTCACACGTTGCAGTCATGTGGGAAATAAATCTGGAAATATAATTCAAACGCCCGAGGAACCCTCTGACTTGCTTTTCAGTTCTCGGCGCTGAAATTTCTTGAATTGCTTTGACTTTATCAAGGTCAACTTCAATCCCTCTGGCTAACAATGAAACCCAACAATTTCCCTGACTGAACATCGAAGGTACATTTATTTGGATTCAAGCGGAGACGATACTTCCTCAAACGCTGAAACAACTTCAACAAATCTTCTACATGCCCTTCTTCAGTCTGGGATTTAGCAATCACATCATTAAAATATACCTCAATTTCCTTGTGCATCAGATCATGGAATAGGGTTGTCATATCCCTCTGGTACGTTGCACCAACGTTCTTCAACCCGAAGGGCATCACTATATAATAGAATGTTCCCCAAGGTGTGATAAACGTTGTTTTTTCCATGTACTCAGGAGCCATCCTTATTTGATTATACCTGGAAAATCTGTCCATGAACGGGAAAACTTTGAATTTTGCTGTGCTATCCACTAACATATCAATGTGTGGTAATGGAAAATCATCTTTTGGACTAGCTTTTTTTAGATCTTTGTAATCTACGCACATGCGAACTTTTCCATCTTTCTTCGGTACTAGGACAATATTGGCAATCCACTGAGGGTACACTGATGTCACAAGAAAACCGGCATTAATCTGCTTTATAACTTCTTCTTTGATCTTCACTGCCATATCTGGGTGAGTTCTTCATAACTTCTATTTGATTGGCGAGCACTCTGGCTTCAGCAGAAAACGGTGCTCTACAATATATGTATCTAAACTAGGCATATCTTGGTAAGACCAAGCAAAAATATCCACGTATTCCTTCAACATCTCATTCAACCTGCTCTTCACATCAGGATGCAGTAATGCTCCAATCTTGACTTCCTTTGGATCTTCTTCTGAACCCAAATTGATTACTTCCAACGACTCTTTATACGTCTGAACGTCATTCTCCTCGCGCTCAAGCAACCGTGAGACCTATTCTGGAATCTCGTCATAGTCTTCTTCTTCGGTCCCATACACAGGACATTCAAAGTTAGGAGAGGGTGCAGGATCATTGTATTAAACGGGTTTTTTAATTAATCTGCACATATGATTTATGATTGCTTTTAGAAACTGAGACATATAACAAGTGATCATGCATATTGAATTTCAGTTATTATTTATTTTGAAAGGTTTTTTCCTGATTACCACTTTCCAAGAAAAAAATAAAAACACAATTTGGGAAACAACGACAACTTTTATTATTGATTTTTAAAAATCAAAGCAAACCGATAAGCCCATACAATATTACTACTTTCACCTTGGGCAGAGTGAAAGCTTTTCAAAAAGATTAACAAAAACAAATTACTTTGAAACATGTATGCAAGAGGGAACATCAATGGTGATCCAGTTCTGAACCATAACTCTGTGCATCACATAATTTGGCATTCCTGGCTCTACTTCATCTTCCACAATGGCATTAATCCCAGAAACAATTGGATAAAGATAACCACTGCTACAAAAAATTTCTTGATACTTGCGTGCAACAGACTTCGACTTCATGCTCTTACCTTTATCATTCTTAACAGAGAACCCTAAGACAACTCTATTCGTGTTTACAAGTGGATCAATAATCTGTCCCCATAATTCACTATAGCCATTATGCATAACCTGCTAAGCATCCTTAAACGAAGCCATAGAATTTTCATTTCCTCTTATATTATCAATGGATAAAGCTTGGAACTGAGTTCCAACAACAGCTTCATCCGCCTCCACAATGCTGAAAAAGGACAAATGAGATATCAATAATGCATGTTCTCCATTTATAATTACCACTTTTCCTTCACACACAAACTTCAACTTCTGGTGTAAAGTCGATGTGACAGCCCCTGCCTCATGTATCCACGGTCGTCCCATCAAACAAATATAAGCGGGTATAATATCCATGACCTGGAAAGTAATCTAAAACAAATGTGGGACTATATGAATAGGCAAGTCCACTTCACCAATAACAGATTTCCTTGATCCATCAAACGCTTTCACAATAATGTCACTTGGGCGCATGGGCGTTCCTTTATATTTCAACTTCATAAGTGTGCTCCTTGGTATAATGTTCAATACGGATCCATTATCAATCAACACATTGGATAATGAATCATTCTTGCAGTTCATAGAGATGTGGAGGGCCAAATTGTGATTCTTTCCTTCATCGGGCAGTTCATCGTCGCAGAAACTCAGGTTATTACATGATGTAATGTTCCCTACCACACTGCTTAATTTATCTATTGGCATATCACTTTCCACGAAAGCTTGGTCCAATACCCTCATCAAAGATTCTGTGAGCAGAGGAGTTCATCAATAAAGCCAAGATAAACATTTTTGAAGGAGTCTGCAGTAGCTGATCTACAATTCTGTAGTCGCTTATCTTGATTATCTTCAAAATATCATCCACCTCTTTTTCTAGCGTAGCTCCACTAGATTCACCCGTAGCTTTCTTGGTTTCAACATTTTCAACAATTTTCTTTCCAGTACTGACATCTCCACGAACAACTGGTGCAAATACACAACCGCTGCGGGTCACTCTGCTAGTCTCAGTAATATTTCAACATTAGGCATTGGCTAGATGGGAACTTCCACACCATCCTCTAAAATTGTAGCATTATACTTGTAGGGTACAGCCTTGTCTAACTTGTAGGGGACAGGACCCGACAAACTAATCACCAATGGAGCAATAGCTGGCTTGCCATGATATTCAACTTCAAAAGGGGTAGGTACACCAAAACAAGGCACAAGAACATTTACTCCATCTTCAACATATTCATTCATTATAGAGTCATCTCTGGAAAACATATCTTCATGTGAGGAGAAGAATTCACCCGCAGAGGCATACTCATCATGTGACTCTTCTTTAGCCAAACAAACTTCAATCTCATTAACCTCATGGTAATCATCCCTTTGGCATGTGACCTTGATATTTTCATTGTCCAATAACAACTGAATACATTTCCTTACAATTGAACATCCTCGGGAATCACGATAGCAAATTCGGCAAGATCCATACTGATGTTCCACCTAACCAACCATGTGGCAGAAAGTAGCATGCAATTGTACAATATCCTCATTCATATGTTCCACATCAAAGATTATGAACTCTCCAGGATATCCAGAAACCATGTTCACTTACTCTTCATACTCTTCCCTAGGTCTGATTATATGGATGAGGCCCTCATCCATCATCTCATGCAAGTCAGCCTTTATCTTGTCACAACCCTGTATATCTGTACCGCAAATAGCACAACCAGCATGGTCATGCGTATAATAGCTAAATTCAGAGGCCTATATTAATTTTCACAAATCTCCTCTAACCAAATTAATATCAAAAATCTAGAAGTCGCATGGATAACCAGAAACCATATTCACAGCATTTGCTCCTCCGTGCTTGGGCAAAGGATTATCTTTCACATTAGGGCCAACATCTTTGAAAGACAAGATACCAGACTTCACCAATTTCTGTACTTCAGTTTTCAAAGCATAACATTTTTCAACATTTTGCCCTGGTGCTCCCTGATGAAAAGCACCTGTTTGGTCTGCCTTGTAATACCAAGGCAATGGTGATGGTATAGCGGGAGGTAGTCTGGTCTGAACCAACTTATTCTGAATTAACGCTGGGAGTAATTCTGTATAGCTCATAGGGATATGGTCATAACTCTCCCTTCTATGATTATACCTTTGATTCCCATGATGGGATGGTCTCTGATAAGCAGTGGTGGTTTGAGCTACACCAACAACTGGAGTTACTGAGGCGACTTGTTGATGACGCTGATAATTTCTTCTAGGAGGATTAACCCACCTCTCTTGTATAACAGCATTTGTATCTCCTTCCTGCTTCTTGGAAAACCCATAGGATGGCTTTTTCGTGCTTCCATAACTTTCACTCTTTGTAAACGGCCCTCTCTTACAACCTCTTCTAAATGGATACCCATGCCCACCATTTTAGTAAAGTCACTTGGCGTACTCGCTACCATCCTCTTATAGTAGAAAGCACCCAGAGTCTTCAAGAAAATCTTGGTTATCTCCTTCTCTTCCATGGGAGGAATCACTTGGGCGGCTACCTCACGCCATCTCTGTGCATATTCTTTGAATGATTCCCTGTCCTTCTGGACCATAGCCCTGAGTTGATCACGGTCAGGCGCCATGTCTATGTTGTATTTGTATTGTCTGATAAATGCTTCTCCCAAGTCATTGAAAGTATGGATATTTACGTTGTCCAAACTCATATACCACTTCAACGCAGCACCAATCAAACTATCTTGAAAAAAGTGAATCAGCAGACGTTGATCATCAGTATGGGTAGACATTCTTATTACATACATCACAAGATGACCATGAGGACAAGTGTTGCCCTTGTACTTCTCGAATTCCGAAACCTTAAACTTCGCAGGTATCTTGACATTTGGGACCAAGCATAAATCATTCACATTCTGCCCGAATAATTCCTGTCCCCTAAGGGCCTTCATCTCCCTCTGCATCTTGTCAAACTGTTCTTGAAAATCATCCATTCTATAATAGAGACCCAAGCCTTCACTTGGTGGAGGAAAAGGACGATACATATCATCATTAGTAAATGGGACCATGTTCACCGAAGGAGGTGCAGCAGGAGTAGCATGCACCACAGGAGGTGCAAGAGTAACAATATTCTGAATGACTGGAGTAACTTGAGGATCAAGATTGAAATCTTCAGGCACAAAGTTATCTGGTATTCCCCATGGATAACCTTGAGGCATGCAATTCTGAAACAGTTGGAGTAGCAGATACAGAAACAGTTGGAGCTTCAATAGTAACCTTTGTCTGTTGAGGTTGAACACTCGGTGGATAATTCTGAGCAGCCACTAGAGATTCCATCAGAGCAGTGAGATTGGCCATGTCAGTTGTGATACGGTGTCATAATCAACTGTTAATACTGGTTTGCATTTTTTGTTCGTAAATGTCGCGGTAAGCAAGAGTCGCCACCAACTTTTCTTTTATCCAATAAAGGAAAGGGTGAAAACAACAGAAAAGACCTTTTTTCGAGAGTTTCTGAGTAAGGGGGGGGGGGGGAGGGTAGATTATGGAAATGGAAGGTGGTAGAACCATTTCCATCCATTGTTTTCCATGGGCTCTTAGGTACTTGCTCATTTTCTAAAATTGCTTGTCTTTGTATATTTTGAAAAGCTTTGAAAATGCCTTGGTGCGACGATTCACTTTATGGTAACTCTTGTATCAGTCCTCAAGAGTGTGATAAAGTGTTTTTGAAAACTTTTGTTTGAAAAGTATGTTTGAAAGTGTATGGTTTAAAAAGGATTATTTGAGCAAGTACCTAACAGTTATCTACCTATTAAAAAAAAGCGTTCTTCTCCTCCTTTCCTTTAGAGCATGTTATCCTACTATTAGTGAGTAGGTAACCCTAGTCGTTGGAAGTATGAGGGACTATAGAAAGGGACGTAATTGACATTGAAGGCAACATGTAAGGATACCTTAGCATTTAGAAGGGACTATCATCATAAGATCGTTTCTCGTAGGCAACTCGAGGGACATTTAGGGATTATGATCTTTATGACGATATTAACTGAGGGTCTTTGCTAAGAGTATCCCTATGTTTCGAGGGACATGAGCATTGTTTCCAAAGGCAACCAAGTGGGGTAACACCCTAGGGGGGCAAGTGTGCGAAAGTGTGCTTTTTTCAGATATTTTATCTTGCGCAATTAGGGTTATCTAGGTTCAATTAATCATTATCTTTCAGGCGGCCCTATTAAACATTCATCTAAGCAGTTTATCATACGGGAAAATAAATGGCAGAAAGATAAATTTCCTAACTATTACAAGGCTTTGGTGCAATTACATAATTAGTGACTGAAAATTAAAAATGCGGAATTAAAACCCTAATTAAACTATTACAAACCGGGCGCAATTACATAATGAAAAAAATAATATAGCAGAAATAATAAACACGCGAGGAATAACGAAGCGCCTAAACCCTAAAACGCGCCTAGGTTAAGAGAAAAGATTTTTGTTGTTTTTATTTGAATAAAGGTTAAATGATAAAAAGGGTAATTAATTAATTTGGAAAAAAATTATTAATTAAAAAAAATTAATTCTAACAAAACTAATATTTTTGATATTTTTGAAGAAAAAAGATTTTGCAATTTAAACCTAGATTCTATTTGATTTTATTTTTAAAAGAAAAAAGTTAAAATAATTAATTAAATTAATTTACAAAATTAATTTTAAGAAAACCTAATTCTATTTTTTTATGGTTTTATTGATTTTATGATTAAATAAGAATAACTAAATTTAAAATAATTAAAATAAAGAAATTAAAAAAAAAACAATATAAAGAAGAAATAGAATGGGCCTGATGTTGTGAAGCATTTTGGGGGGTGCTGATTGGATTTGCAAGGCCCAGGTCAACAAGCCCAATAACCCCTTGTGTGTGATTTAGTGTTGTGGCTTCTAGAAGGTCCATCATGCACATTTGGAGCTGGAGCGTTTGATCTGGCACTGAAGAGATCCAATGGTGATGATAGGCCAGTACAGGGTGCACACGCTTAACCCTGGGGTACTAAATCTGCAAGTAGAAATTAGAAAAATAATATGCAAGAGGCAAGGGTCGAACCCCTGACCTCCCACACATGCAATGCCTTAACACCCTCCCTGCTTGCCACTGGACCACTTGGTTATTTGTGATATCAAACAACAACAATATATTTTATTTAATAATTGGCAGTAATAATGAAAATGTGCGCGAGATTCAAATGGTCCAACCAGACTTGGACACGCCATTATCTTCTCCAAAGGAGCTGTTGTTTTAGACAGAACCTTTACCTACAGACAACCTGTTGTAACTACGAACCTGCCTATTTCAAAAATCATAGCCACACAAAAAAATGAAATCTAAATACATAGATCAACTGGGTTTGATCTCGTGAGTGCAATGGTGTTCATCGTTTGGCTTAATTTCACCTGTACTGAAAAACCACAAAACAAAGCTTCAAACCCTAGCAATGGCAGTTGTCCATACAAGCATGAAAAATCATAATTAATTATACAAACAGATCCTAAATAATGATACAAACATGAATGTATGCTTAGAAATCATTTATAACGCGTAAACATTCAAAATCAAATTCAAGAATGAAGGGAAAACTGTGATGCCGTATGGGGTGTTTCTGGGTGCTTTGATGCGTGGTAATGGTCCAAACAGCTTCCAAACGTTCCCAGGAGTTGAATGCAAGCTTTAGAATGCCTTGAATCTCCCTACAAATGCCAAACTGAATGCAATTTTTTATCAAAAAATTGGAGTTTCTTGTGTCAATTCTACACGGCCAAAATCCTCTTTTTATCATTAGGATTTGTTATGCATATATAGTAGAAGCAATTAGGTCAATAAAACTGAGTTGAATCTTTGCAAATTAATGAGAAGATATTTGATTTGCATCTTGTATACTTTGTTTCTAAATTTGGTCAAATCATGCTATATTCATCATAATCATTCCTTGCACGAAAATCTTGATTTTCCAGCTGATTATAGACTCATCACGTGGTCATAAAATCAAATCTTGGATTATATTTTATTATTCCATTATTTAAATTGATTTATTTTGATTTAAATGAATAAAAAATCAAAACAAATAATAAAAATAATAAAATAATAAGTGGATAAGCTCAGGGGCCGTGGGTCCTCTTAGGAACAAGTTTCAAACAAGAAAACATGGGCCCATTTGGAAAAAAAAAATCAATTTTGATCAATGTTGACTTCATGCACATTTCCAAAATTTGGTCAACTTTAGCAATGCATATCTCTCTCATTTTTAACCCTATGAGGGTGTTCCTGAACTTTTTAGAGATCTTAGATTGTCCTCTAAACAACCCTTTTGGTTTCATCTCAATTGGATCTTCCATGTTCATGTAAGGAGCTTTGACCCAAAAGGTGTTTTTGTTGACTTCTTAAAATGACCTATAATGTCTGAGCTTATATCTTTTGATTGAGGCATTTCTTGAACTTGAGGGCTGAAGAGAAGTTGTAGGGAATTAGATTCTATTTAAAATGAGCCTTTGTGGAAAAAATTATGATAAAGTATGAAAAAGTTATGCCTGGTCAAAGTTTGGTTGACTTTTCCTATAGAAACCCTAAATTGCCATTTTTTACTTTTGATGAGTTAGGAGCATTTCTTGAGGAATCATGATCAAACCTTGATCAAATGATGGATAATACTTCAAAATATTGATGTTGACCAAAAATCTTGAAGTTTGACTGTATTTGGGCCACAGTTGACTTTTGATCTAGTATAGTTGATTTTCAGGCATTTGAGCAGTTGACAGAGCAAACTTATTGTGCAAGGCATGAAACTTGGCATGGATGATCTTGAGGACATATTAGGTCAATGGAGACCATTTGGGACATTTGTAACTCAGCCATCTTGCTTGAAATTGAAACCCTAGTTTGAGGCTTATTGTCTTAAGAGGAGGATTTGTCTGGTCAATCCTTAGTCAACTTGAGCAATTGAGGACCTCTAAGAGTATGTCTTGTGTAAAAATGGGAGGGAAAATTTTGGGGTACAACAACTGCCCCTGTTCAATCTTCTTAACTTGAGGATTTAGATTGGCTTGTCTGCCTTTCGTGATCTGAGGGTGGAAGGTGATTGAACACTAGAGTGCCCAGAAGTTTGCACTAGTCTGAAATGATTCTTGATTGTGTAGGTAATATCGAGAATGGGTTTATAGATGCCAATTTGGAGAAGATGACAGAAGATTTCCGGAGACAGGCTTAAATATGCCATCCAGAGAATGTGATGGAGAGTCGTCGGAGATGGGCTTAAAGATGCCATCCAGAAAAATGATAATTTCGTGAGATATTCCTTTGTGGGACTTCCTGTTCCTGTTGTTAGGGAGGCCTTCGCTGAGGGATGTTGGTCTCTATCTTGGGGAATATAGTCTAGGAGATTCAGTCGTCCGTTACTCTACTGGGAGTCATTTGTTGATTGAAGAGACGGAAGTAAACTTCTATCTGGTCAGGATCCAGGCTTCACAGTGACTTGCTAAGGATAATAAGGTTGACTGCTATCTGGTTGTATTCCAGGCTTCACAACAACTTACTGGAGAAATAAGATTAAACTGTTATCTGGTCATACTCTGGGCTTCACAGTAACTTGAATTATTGATTGACTATTATCCGGTCAGTTTCTTGGCTTCATAGCTTCTTTAACTGGAATAGGAATCTTAGTATCAATTTGACTGATCCAGAGAAAATCTTAGGTTAACTTCGACTGGCATAGTAATCAGGAGGATCTTAGTAGATATTCAATTGACCCAAACGAAATTCTTGGAATCTCTTCTATCGGCATAGTAAGCAGAGAGATCTTAGGTAAACTTTGACTAGCATAGTAGTCAGGAGAATCTTAGTAGCGATTCAACTGACCCAGACGGAAGTCTTGGAATCTCTTCCACCGGCATAGTGAGCGGAGAGATCTTGGGATGACTTTGACTGGCATAGTAATCAGGGAAATCTTAGTAGCAATTCAACCGACCCATACGAAAGTCTTGGAATCTCTTCCACCGACATAGTGAGCGGAGAGATCTTGGGATGACTTTGACTGGTATAGTAATCAGGGAAATATTAGTAGCGATTCAACTGACCCAGACGAAAGTCTTGGAATCTCTTCCACCGGCATAAGGAGCAGAGATATCTTGGGTTAACTTTGACTGGCATAGTATTCAGGGAAATCTTAGTAGCGATTCAACTGACCCAGACGAAAGTCTTGGAATCTCTTCCACTGACATAGTGAGCGGAGAGATCTTGGGATGACTTTGACTGGCATAGTAATCAGGGAAATATTAGTAGCGATTCAACTGACCCAGACAAAAGTCTTGGAATATCTTCCACCAGCATATTGAGCGGATAGATCTTGGGTTAACTTTAACTGGCATAGTAATCAGGAGAATGTTGGTAGCGATTCAACTGAACCAGATGAAAGTCTTGGAATCTCTTCCACCGGCATAGTGAGAGGAGAGATATTGGATTAACTTTGACTAGCATAGTAATCAGGAGAATCTTAGTAGCAATTCAACTGACCCAGATGAAAGTATTAGAACATCTTCAACTAGAATGGTAATCAAAGAGATCTTAGTGTCGACTTGTCTGACCAAGGGAAAATCTTATGAGGACATCTTCTTGAAGAAAATGCTGAAATAGCCTTTGGTTAGATGTAGCTTGTTTATTTGGTCTTTTCCTGAAAGGTGAAGAGTTAGTCGTATGCAATGTCATAATGTATGAAATGCATTGTGATGATGTTCTCAAAATAAATGAAATTGTATTGTATGCAATATGTATGCGCATGCCATGATGTATGAATATGGGATGCTATTACGGTATTTCTTAGTCTGGGAAAATAAATCTCGGACTACTGCTGAAGAGTATTAGAGAGCCGAATTCTTCATTTTCGTTAGGGATGGTGAATGGAGATGACTATACTGGGGACTTACTTCTTTCTGTTTGCGAATATTCTTCCGGGGAGAGACTCTGCCTGAGAATAACTCTGCGGGGGAATAACTCTGTTTGCGAGAGGAGATGTTTCACTGGGAGATTTTGCCGATTCAGAGAAACAAACGCCACTGGGGGATGAACTTCCGGAGCTAGAGAAATAAACTATCTTGGGGATTGAGCTTCCGTATTCATAGAAATAAACTCTGCTCGGGAGAAAACTTTATAAATCGGTTGTGATTATAAAATTTAGCTGGGGAATATAGACGTATGCTCTCTGAAGGAACTTTGCTAAGGAAAGTAGCTCCTGTTTGGGGAAACCGATGTCAAAGCTTTTGGTTTTCTCTAATCTGTGGGGAGTGTAGAAATCACGGAGGCGCATGTAATGGTGACTTCGTTTCAAAGCTGTCTCTGCCCCTGTACCTGCTGGACATCGTAGCTGTCAGGATTGACATGGTAGTCTTTGCCCTTGTTCCTTAAGTTATAAGCAACTGTCTTTCCATTTCTTATGCAAAATATGTGTGGATAGAAATCATATTCAAATGCATATGTCAAGAATAAGTCATTGGACGTTTTTTCAAAACTAAACAAAAAAGAAAAAACAAATAGTTTTTGTGTAGAAATGACTTATATTGATTTTGAAGTTGGCCTATAACAGGCGTTTTTGTACAAGGAGGCTGGCGCTCTAGTAAGAGAACGTCGCCGTGAAAATGAAGGCTATACAATATTGTGTACAAAGAGAAGAAAACAGCTATATGTAATAATCCCCATTGAGTTTCAATTCTGCTATTGCCGCTATGTCTTTGAGTGTCTTATCACTTTGCTACTTATTTGAAGCTGACTGGATTAATCGGTACCATTTGAGCTTGATGGCTGATGCTGAAGTCTAGTCGCAAGGTGATCCAATGGGACATAGTGATATGCTTCAAATCCCTAACTTTTGCATGGACCGCCCTTTCGGGTTTTCGGTTCACCAGGATACCCTTTTTTGCCCAAGCCGCCCTTTCAGGTTTTTGACTTGCCGGGTGTACAGATATTTTTTGGTTTCATCCCTAATTTTTGCCCGAACCCTTTTGGTTCGCCGGGAAGCCCTTATTTTTTCCTAGGCCAATTAACCTAGCGGGTATTTAATCACGCGTAGTATCTTTTCACTATGTCCGTATTGACAGGGTAAGGAAGGTCGTCACTGCCCATGGTGGTCAGAATCATGGTTCCACCAAAAAATATGCTTTTGATCACAAATGGTCCTTCATATGTGGGAGTCCATTTGCCCCTGGGATCACCTTGCGGCAGTATGATGCGCTTGATCACTAGATCCCCGACTTGATATACTTGGCGCCTGACCTTTTTTTTGAAAGTCTTGATCATCTATTTTTGATACATTTGACCATGACAGATAGTAGTAAGTCTCTTTTCATCAATCAGATTCAGTTGATCAAGTCGAGTCTGGATCCAATCATCTTCATTCAGATCTGCATCCTTTATGATTCTCAGAGAAGGGATCTGGACCTCGATAGGCAGGACAACGTCCATGCCATATACCAGAGAGTAGGGTGTTGCCCCAGTCGATGTTCATGCTGAGGTGCGATAACCATGAAGAGAAAATGGTAACTTCTCGTGCCAGTCTTTGTATGTCATTGTCATCTTCTGTATGATATTCTTAATGTTTTTGTTAGCAGCCTCCACAGTGCTATTCATCTTCGACCGGTAAGGGGGAGAATTATGATGCTGGATCTTGAACTGTTTATAGAGTTCGGTGATCATCGTGTTGTTGAGATTCGTACCATTGTCAGTGATGATTCTCTTTGGCACACTGTACCGACAGATCAGGTTATGCTTGATAAACCGCGCCACAACATTCTTGGTAACAGTAGCAAAAGAAGCAGCTTCAACCCACTTCATGAAATAATCAAAGGCCACCAGGATGAAGCGATGCCCATTGGAAGCGGTGGGTCTAATCTCTCTAATCATGTCAACTCCCCACATTGCGAAGGGCCAAGGAGCCGTCAAGACGTTCAAAGGAACCGGAGGTACATGCACCTTATCAGCATAGATCTGACATTTGTGATAAGTTCGGGAATGTTGATAGCAGTCTGCTTCCATAGTGGACCAATAATATCCTGCACGTAGGATCTTTTTAGCCATGGTATGTCCACTCGAATGGGTTCCGAAGGTACCTTCGTGTAGATCTTTCATAATCCTCTCTGCTTCGCTCTTGTCTACGCACCGAAGTAAAGTAGAGTCATGGTTGCGCTTGTAGAGGATTCCATTACTGAGGAAGACCTTTGCGGTGAACCTTCTCAGAAACTTCTTATCATTGAAAGATGCCCCCTCGAGATACTCTTGAGCCTCGAGATATCTCTTCACTTCATAGAACTAAGGTTTGTCCACTACTCCTTCAGTGTCGATCTCATAGAAATATGCCGGTTCATCCAACCTTTCAATAGTGTTCTGAGGGGCCTCATCATTCCACCTGACTTTGAACATAGATGACATGGTAGCTAACGCGTCCGCTAACTGATTCTCTTATCGTGGAAAATGTTCAAAGATTACCTCCTCAAAGTGTGGAAGCAATGTCAGCACATGCTCTCTGTACGGGATGAGATTCGGGTGCTTCGTATCCCACTCTCCTTTGATCTGACTTATCACCAAGGCTGAATCTCCAAAAACATTCAAGAAATTGATCCTCAGGTTAATAGCAGCTTTAAGACCCATGATGCATGCTTCATACGCCGCCATGTGGTTGGTATATTTGAAGCATAGTCTAGAAGTGAAAGGAGTATGACAACCCTCAGGGGATATGATTACAGCACCAATTTCATTACTGAGTACGTTTGAGGCTTCATCAAAAACCATGGTCCATCGGGATCCTTCTTCAGGTCCTTCATCCGGTCCAGGTTCTTCATAGTCAGTCACCAGCATAATATTCTCGTCCGAAAACTCAAAATTCATGGACTGGTAGTCATCCATGGCCTGATGGGCCAAATGATTAGTTAATACATTTCCCTTGATTGCCTTCTGGGTCGTGTATTGGATATCGTATTCGGTTAAGATCATCTGCCATCTCTCTATTCTTTCAGAGAGAGCGGGCTTCTCGAAGATGTACTTGATCGGATCCATCTTAGATATCAGCAAAGTAGTGTGGGTTAACATATACTGTCTTAGTCGGCGAGCAGCCCATGCCAAAGCGCAACAAGTTTTCTCGAGCAGTGAGTATCTTGTCTCACAGCCCCAGCACACACCCCATTGAATTGTCTAACACTGTTAAGTACCTTATCAAAGGTCTTCCTTCAATTGGAGGCATCAGAATTGGTGGTTCTTGAAGGTATTCCTTGATTCTTTTGAAGGAAGTCTGGCATTCATCATTCCATTTTACCACTTGATCTTTCTTCAGGAGTTTGAAGATTGGCTCACAAGTAGCAGTTAAATGGGAAATGAATCTGGCAATGTAATTTAGGCATCCCAAAAAGCCTTTGGCCACCTTCTCAGTGCGAGGAGCCGGAATCTCTTGTATAGCCTTTACTTTTGCAGGGTCCACCTGAATGCCCTTGTCACTGACAATGAAACCTAGTAGTTTACCAGATCTTACCCCGAAGGTGCACTTGTTCAAATTCAACCTCAACTTGTATGTCTTCAACCTATCAAACAACTTTTGTAGGTGATCAATGTGCTCTTCCTCAGTTCGAGACCTGGCTATCATATCATCCACATATACCTCTATCTCATGGTGAACCATGTCGTGAAATAAGGCAACCATGGCTCGCTGATAGGTTGCCCCAGTATTATTTAATCCAAACCGCATCACTTTGTAGAAGAAAGTGCCCCATTGCATGACGAAGGTTATCTTCTCCATATCTTCCGGTTCCATCTTGATCTGATTGTAACCAGAGAAACCATCCATGAAGGAAAAGATCTTATGCTGCGTAGTGTTATCAACCAGAACATCGATGTGGTGGAGCGGAAAGTCATCTTTAGGGATTGCCTGTAAGTCTCAGAGTGCCTAAGAGGGGGGGGGGGGGGGGTGAATTAGGTCTTATAAAATTTCTTCGGTTTTATGAGAATGCTTGGTAGTAATTTTTTGGTTAAGTGTTTGAAGGTTTTGATTATATCTTTATCTTTTCTTGATTATGGTGATGAAAGTGATAAATGCGGAAAAGTAAAGAACACGGTGATATATCCTGGTTCCCCTCACAATCCGAGAGTACTCCAGTACCCTTTCCAACACGAAAGAGATTTCACTATAGTTAGAATGATTGTACAGCCTATGCTTACTATCTAACCTATAGGGTGATCAAAGGTTCTTAACACCTTTAAGACCAAATAAACACTAATGTGAATGAAGAACAATCATCTTCAAATCACAACACTTACTTCCAACAATCCTGGATAGTAAGGGAAAACCTTTAAGTAATACAATGATTTATTTGAAGTATATGGAGAGCTTTATCAATCTTCAATTGATCTTCTTCTTCAAGATAAAAACAATTCTCAACAATGTATATAAATGTTCACAATGTATGAATGAAACTTGTAATGATAATGAAAGTGTATATGGCAAGTTTCACAAAATTATGAACACATGAAAGTATAATTTCAAATGAGAGTAAATGAGAAAATTGTTAATGAAGAAGTATATTTGTTAATTTGAAAATTGAAGTATTGAACATTGTTTGAAATAAGAAAATCTGCATTTTATAAAGTTGTAAGAACCTCTTCATTCATGCCAATTCATATGAAAAGTTGTAATGCATTCATGAAAAGATACCACTTGAAAAATGTTCGAAAAACAAAGTAAAAGCTGCATTGGTTCGCTAGGAACCGGTTCCGACACTGACAGAACCCGGTTCTTAGTGAACGTTAGAAGTTGAAATTCAAATTTATCATGCAGGAACTGGTTCCCCTATTGGTACAACCCGGTTCCTGGTACAAAATCCAGGGACATGTTTTTTGAGAAAAGCTGGAACCCGGTCCCCTGTTAGGGAGGAACCGGTTCCTAAAGGTTTATTTTCAAAAATACATTTTGAAAGATATTTCAAACAAAGTTTTTCTTGATGTTAAAGTTATGGAATATGTATATGTTGATGAATGCATATTGTGAACATCTATATTCAAGATTTTAAGAATTATTTATACTGTTGTACCCCAAAATTTGCCCTCCCATATTCTTCAAGAAATTGCCAAGTCATGCTTCAAAATTCCCCAAGGGTTGCACAGTGTAAGGGCCTCATAACAGTCAAAATTAGGGTTTTTGTTCTGATCAAGAAAATGAAGTTTCCAAGGGTCCAATCAAGTCTCATATGCCTATAAACATGGTCAAGCATCCTCATACAAAGTTTCAAGACTTTCAGCACAAAATTGCACATTCAAAACCCTAATTGCACTATAGTCAACTGTAGGGGCAAAATGGTCATTTGACAGTCAAAAGTTCAAAATTTTGGTCAACATCTCATTTTGAAGCCACAAACATCATTTGATCAATGCTTGATCATGATTCTCAAAGCTTGGCTCAAAAATCATCAAGATGCAAAAGTTTCCTTATATGGACAGCTGAAAAAGTCAATTGTAAATTGACTAGGGCATAACTTTCACATGGATTATCAGAAAAATTCCATCCAAAGCTCATTTTGAAGAGAAAGACATTTCCAACAACTCCTCTTCACACTTCAAGTCCAAGAAATGCTCTCACAAAAAGTTATCAATTTCAATATTATAGGTCATTTTCAAAAGTCAACAAAAAGGGACTTTACGTCAAAGGCCATAACTTGAGATTGGTAAATCAAAATGACATGGGACCAAAGACATTGGTTAGAGGACTCAAAGACCTTTCCAACATGTCCAAGAACATGAGCAAAGCTTAAAAATTGAGCAAGTTATGCCTTGTGGAAGTTGGGAAATTTTTGGATATTTTGAAAAGTCAACATTGGTTCAAATGACCTAAAATTGCTAATGGGCCTCTTTATCTTCCACAATTCATCATCCAAGGCATGTGCACGACCACTTGGCCCAAAGGGAAGTTTTTCTTCATTATTTATTTATTTATTTGGATTTTTATTATTAATAATTCATTTTAATTAAATAAAATACATGAAAAATACTAAACCTAAGTTTTTCAATCTTTTTATGCATGATATATACTCAATAATCCGTGCATAATCAGATATGGAAGGAATTGAAGTGATTGGATATGATTGAGGTCAAAATAGCATGAAAAAATATTGAAAAAGATCTTGAAAAATCAAATCTTACAAACCATGAATGCAAAGGTTTTGGATCAATTTCTTTAACCCTAATCATTCACAGGTACATATATATGCTAAACCTAATCCTAAAAGACCTCAGCTGCGCATAAACTCCATTATCAAACTCACACTTTTGGCCTAAAAATTTCACAACTGAAAACAAGGTTAGAGGTTGATTCAAGAAAAGAGACGTATTCCATCACCTTCCTGAAGCTTCAAGGAAGGATTTCCAATCAAAATCATTCATTCTAACGCCCTAAATTGGTAACACGAGTGCAACCTGTACAGAGAAAATTTCATATTCTTGCATCTCAATTCATGCGCATTTAGCAATTTTTAATATATGATTTGTGTTCATTATTCAATTCTGAAGCTAACTGTGTGGTTTGATTTTGTTTTCGTGCCCCATATGAGGATTCACCATTAAAGGCATCTAGGGTTTTCAGGTTTTCAATTTAGGCGTTTTCTCATACTGTAAAATTAAGGAATCACAATGACATGGTTGAAACCATCAGGCTTGGACGATCTAGACCCAACCCTCGCGCCTAATTTATGAGGCCCCAGGGGCTAATCGTTATTTTTCAATAGGGTGCCTATGGGAACGTTTAACAAACCGTTGTTGATTGTGTTTTATTTCAGAAAAAAAAAATAAAGCCATGAAGAAGATGACTCAGTGGCAGGCTATGAATGGTTGATTCAAATCTCGCGCGAAAAACGCCCCACTAACGCTTGTTTATTTTATATTATTCGTTAGTTATCATATATACAAAAAGCATTACATGGCTCAGTGGCAGGCAAGCATCCTGTTGACTCCTAGGACCTGGGTTCGAGCCCCAGGTCCCCACTCCCTTTCACATTATTTTTCACTTAATGTTTCCATGCAGTTTCAGCCTGAAGGAGCACCGTATGTCCACAAAATCTGGTCATCCACGTGCCCAATGGAAACAATCAGAAGGTCATAATTGAGGAACATGGTAAACCCTGGTCAACGCTTATGCACGGTAGTGGAAAAGTCAGCCAGGCCTAAGAGTAATTGGGCCCAAATTGCTAAAGAAAAACCTCCAAATCAGGGGCAGACCCCCTTAGGTTTGCAAACCTTTTTACATTCTTTATTTTTTCATTATTTTTATTTTCTTTCAATTATTATTTCTTTTATTAATTTAATATTTTCATAATATATAAAAAACACCAAAAATCAGAAAAGAGAAAAAATAATAAATATTTTTATTTTAGCATTTTTTTGTAAATAAATTGCATTAATTCACTTAGTTTTAATTTAAGGTTTTATCTTAACATTTTTTCAATAAAAATCTAAAATTGGTAGAATTAGGGTTTATAATCATTTTTATCCCTTTTTCTTTTCTTTCATAATAATTAAATATTTCCTATTATTACTTTTATAATTAAGTTGCATGT
Source organism: Vicia faba (assembly GCA_948472305.1). NCBI lineage: Eukaryota > Viridiplantae > Streptophyta > Magnoliopsida > Fabales > Fabaceae > Vicia > Vicia faba. The sequence continues at coordinate 1,432,184,372 of OX451741.1, read as the reverse complement.
AAATAATTAGGTTAAATATTAGGTTAAAATTCAATCTTTTCTTAATAAACTAAAAACAACTAGAATTAGGGTTAGCATTTTATTTTAATTAATTCTTTTTCATTAAAATCTTAAAATACCAAAAACAAATTTCTTTTTTAATTTTATTAATTTAATAATAATTTAATTTAGTTTCATAAAAAAGGGGTCCAACGCCCTCGTTCCAACGTTAATTCAAATCGCGCATTTATTTTCTTTTCGTATAATTTTTATGTACCTCTCCCAAAGCCGTGTAATTAATTTCTCGCACTTTATTTTTCCTTAATTCTTTATTTTGCTGTCAAATCGGGTTCTGGAAATTTTGGCGATGTGGACCCGCGCCTTTTGTAATAGCTTAGAATTTTTATCTTTTCTTGTACTTTTAATTGTAAATCAAGGCATGCAAGAATGAATGACAATAAAAACAAACGCTAGATCACCAATAACATGACAAGACAAAAATACATGAATCTGACACACAAATCACACACCACCCCTAGGGTACGCCTCACTGTTGCCTTGCCTCGAAAGGTGATCGTCGAGTAGAGGATGTCTTAGTAAGTCCTCATGATCCAGGAACCTGGCATGAGGGTAGCTTCTAAGGTGTCTTCCCATTGCTCTGGTGATCACCATGTCCCGAACCTTCGAATTGACCCGAACACCTCCAACGGTGGTGCTACCTACCTCTCAATGGTGGGATGGCACTACTTTAAGGACATCTACACAGACGAATTCCTTAGGGTAGGTAGACGACTCTAGATACTTGCTCTAAATTTCAAACAAAATTCAAAAATACTTTTCACACCAACACATTTTCAAAAAGCTTTCGAAAGCAATTTTTCAAACACTCTTGAGGACTGATACAAGAGTCGAACTGAAATTTTCAAAGAAACGTTTTTAAAACCCACAATTGAAAAGCAAACAAACCTTTTGAAAACACAATGAGCAAGTATCTAAGAGCCCATGGATAACCATGGATAGAAAGGGTGCTAACACCTTCCCTTTCTATAATCTACCTCCCGAACCGAGAGCAATCTCTTTAAGGAATTTTTCTGTGCTTTTGTCCTTTCCATTTGGAGAAAATAAAAGACGGTGGCGACTCTTGCTTCCGCGACATACGCGATCCAGCGTTAAACAGTCAGTTCCAGATCCACCGATCACAGAACTGGCGACTCTACTGGGGACAAACTAAAAGTGAGGTGTACCTTAGGGTTAGTTCATAACTGTGGTTTCAATTGTATTGACTTGTCTGCTTTAAATTTGTGGGTTGCATGGGAGTTACATAGATCCTAACCCGGATCTGGGGATACCCTGTTTAGGTAGCATAAGCTGTGAGGGACCTGTCCGGCATAGACCGACACGGGTGAAACAGTGGCTACGTTGGTGTGGCACCTTGGTCTGTACCGATATCCCTTGTGTTGCAACGAGGAGAATATGGGTCTTCTGAGGAGTCATTAAGCACCAACAACCTTAGAACCTTAAATGACACAACTTGGCCATTAGAACAGTAGCAGTATGCTACGCCCATTGAGGCTAAACTCTCGTGATGGTTCTGGCCGCAAGAAAAGATTGCGATGCTGGAGTTATGACCGATTGAGGGTAGTCGATGATATTGGGATCCTCTAAGAACCCGGTTACTTTGATAGGACAGGTATGAACCAACAAACTGAAAGAGGGTAGTACCTAGACCTCATGCTGGCCTAAACTTTAGGGGCTTGCCTTGTGTGACTTGTGTGCCTTACCATGTTTGCCTTTGTATCTATTTGTGGTGTGCTTTATCATAACATCATAACATCATGAGCATTGCATGCATCCTGCATAAGGACTGACCATTTCAAAGACAATAGGGTTTCATCTTTGCTCTATTTTGTAGGACATCATGATGCCTGTGCGAAGGAATACTATCCGGTTCAACTTTGTTCATTCACCTGAGTTGCTTGAGGAGTTGGTTAGCAGGACTCTAAATACCACTTCCTTCATTCAGAGGCATGATTCTCTTCTCAGTTTAGTCACTGCAAAGCGGGATCAACAGTTGATGAGTGTTCTGACCCAGTTCTATGACCCTCTGTACCAGTGCTTCACCTTTCAAGACTTCCAGCTGGTCCCTACCCTGGAAGAGTTCTTTGATTTGCTTGGTATCCCTATCTTGGATCATACTCCCTTTACTGGTTGGGAAAAGACCCTCAGGCTTGAGGATGTTGCTGCAGCTCTTCCCCTGACACATCAAGAGGTAATGGACAATTGGGTGACTAGAAGCGGAGTTAAGGGTTTCTTGGCCAAGTTTCTGATTGGTAAAGCTAACAAGTTTCTGGAATGACCTGGACTTTAGGGCATATGAAGACATTTTGGCTCTCCTAATCTATAGGTTAGTCTTGTTTCCTAATCCTGACAACTTCATCAATGTCACTGCCATAAGGATCTTTATGTCTCAGAATCCCGTACCCACTCTCTTGGGTGACATCTTGCAACAACTTCATGCTCGTACTACCCGAAGACGAGGAACCCTATGGTGTTGTATCCCTTTGTTGGTGAGGTGGTTTATTTCTCACCTCCCTAAGTTCGTGCTGAAGAACCAAGAAGGAAGAGGTTGGGCTCATAGGTTAATGTCTCTCACCGACAGAGACATCATTTGGACTTGTAGAGGTTTGGATGAGATAGCTGTTATTGATCGATGCGGAGAATACCCTAATGTTCCTCTGATTGGTACCCAAGGAGGAATCTCAGTTTGGAAGAGCAAGAAGAGCAGGCCCCCATGAGATGTTGGTGCCTCACATTAGTTTTAAGTTCCAGGTGGATAGTGACGAGCTGCGTCGTAGGTTCATCAAGGCTTGGGACAAAGTTCATAAAGCTGACCCACAAGAGCTGGGGCCGAAGACTTCTTTACCTATGGAAGCCTACTACAAATGGGTTCGCATCCGTGCTCAGAAGTTAGGTATGCCGTATGAAGCTGTCAGACCTATCATTCTTGAGTCTCCTAACAAAGATGGTGTTCCTCCAACTGTCCTTCCTCCTCAGATACCTGCTGATTATGAGACATTGAAGAGATCTTGGTCGCAACTGCGAGAAGAGCGGGATTCTTACCGGGAAAAGTTCAACGAGCAGGAATTAAAGATCCAGAAGCTGACAAAGCAGTTGGAGAATGAGAGAGCTCTGAATGCCTACATCCGTACTGAGAAGAGGAGACCATGGGATCAATAAGGAGCTCTGGATGTTCTTTTGCAGTTTTATTTCCCTTTTTCAGTATTTTCCTTTCATGTAACGCCTAAGGGCAACCTGTCGAATAATTTCAGTTTCAAAGTTGAATCTAATGAAGTGTGTTCTTTTTTGTTTACAAAGTTGATTCCCGATTGTCTTTGAAAACATAAATCATACGCATTCCATTCATCATGTGCATAGCAGGTTTTCCCCTTTTCAGGTTGCTTACCGTTCTTCGCTGTTTATTTCAGCATCATGAATCCTGACTCGTCCTCAACTGAGACATCCATCAAAGCTCTTCAGGCGCAGAATGCGCAATTTCAGGAATTAATCAAGGGTTTGGCTCAAGGCCAAGAAGAGCTGAAGGCTCTGCTCCTGAAGAAGGAGAAGAAGAAGAAGAGAAGAACTGTTCTGTTTAGCTCGGGCCGAAGGTTTGGCAACACTTTGCAGAATGAGGAGGCTGGTTCTTCTGTTGGCAAGGGTACCCCTCAGGCAGAAAAAGGTCCTAGTCCGGTAGTCTCTGACAACGAGACTGATTTTGATGAAGAGCAGTATCCTCCTGCAGAAGACAGATACAAGCAACTGGAGGATAGGTTGAATGCTATGGAGATCCAACAGGTACCTGGGCTGGATTTTGGAGATTTGGGTTTGTCTACCGGTGTGATTATTCCTCATAAGTTCAAAGCACCATCTTTCACTAAGTACGACGGGGCGTCTTGTCCCAAGCTACATCTCAGGTCCTATGTTCGAAAGATTCAACCGTACTCAGCGGATAAGAATTTGTGGATCCACTTCTTCCAGGAGAGTCTTTCAGGGACTCATCTCGAATGGTTCTATCAGCTAGATGGGACCAAGGTTCGTAACTGGGAGGAGTTGGCTACTGCTTTCTACAAGCAGTATCAGTATAATGCCGACCTTTCCCCTACACGTACCCAACTCCAGGGTATGTCGTTAGGTTCAAGTGAAGGTTTTTAAGAGTACGCTCAGAAGTGGAGGGATCTGGCTGGCAGGGTGCAGCCTCCGTTGATTGATCGGGAGCTGGTAGACATGTTCTTGGGGACCCTATCTGGGCCATTTTTCAACCATCTTATCGGGAATTCGTCTGCAGGGTTCACTGATCTGATCCTGACTGGAGAGAGAATTGAGGCTGGGTTGAAGTCTGGTAAGATTCCAAAGGGTGCATCTACAGGTTCAGAGAAGAAACCCTTCAAAAAAGAGGCCAGTGTGGTGTATGGGCCTAGAAGGCAAGACAAACCAGAGCGCCGCCAATCTGTCAACGCATTGGTGATTGCGAAGCCTGCAGCCGCTCCTCGGCAAGCTAACCAACCAAGGGCTGATAGACCCAGAAGGGAATTCACCCGTTTGAGTATGACCTTGTCGCAGATCTTACCACAGTTGCTCTCAACCAAATTAGTAACCGTCAGAGAGTCTCCGAAGTTTGCAAATACTACATCTCCTAAATACAACCCAAATGCTCGTTGTGCTTATCATTCTGATAGCCCGGGGCATTCCACTGATGACTGTTGGGCATTAAGGAATAAGCTGCAGGACCTTATTGACGCCAAAGAGGTACAGTTTGAGGCATCTGAGAAGCCTAATGTAGTGACAGCTCCCCTGCCTGTTCATGGAGTGAATGCTATTAGGGACGAAGATGAAGTGGATGAAGCTGAGTTTGATAGCTGGATTTACCCGGCAACCAACAGTGGACCTAACAATTGGAGTGCAAAAGACAATCTACCTGTTTCTCTTGTTACTGAGTAATGAATTCCTATGTTTTGTGATTTGTAATAAACAATAAATAGACTCTATGGCCCGGTGCCTTACCCGAGGCACCGTGGTTTCATTTGTGAGGGCATATAAATTGTCATTTCATATATCATAAATGAAAATCTTGGACGTTTTCTCGCATTTCAAATCTTGTGCTCCTTTTCTGTCTTTCTTTCCTTTACATATATTTCAAAACAGCTGTATTTACACACACACTCACTCATACAGGTTTCAATCCACTCTGGATCTCACTGGTAACGACTCTGCTACTGCCAGTTATGACTTCGAAAATCCGATCAACTTAGCCGAAGATGAAGGTGAAGATGATTGCGAAGTGCCTGGCGAGCTTGCAAGACTGTTACTTCAGGAAGAGAGGGCAATTCAACCCCATGAAGAGCTAGTGGAAACAATAAACCTGGGTACTGAGGCAGACAGGAAAGAGGTAAAGATTGGTGCCAACCTAGAGCTCAGCGTGAAGCAACGGTTGACTCAAATGCTACATGATTATATGGAGATCTTTGCCTGGTCCTACGAAGACATGCCCGGGTTGGATACCGATATTGTGGTCTATCACTTGCCAACTAAGGAAGACTGCCCTCCGGTAAAGCAAAAGGTACGTCGTATGCGTCTAGAGATGTCTGAGAAGATCAAAGCTGAGGTTATGAAACAGTTTGATGCTGGGTTCCTTGCAGTGACTTCTTACCCTCAGTGGGTTGCTAATGTGGTGCCGGTACCTAAGAAGGACGGTAAGGTCAGAATGTGTGTTGATTACAGGGATCTGAACAGGGCCAGCCCCAAAGATGACTTCCCCTACCTCACATTGATGTCCTTGTTGACAATACAGCCCAGCACAAGGTATTCTCTTTCATGGATGGCTTTTCAGGTTACAATCAGATCAAGATGGCACCTGAAGACATGGAAAAGACTACCTTTGTTACTCAGTGGGGCACCTTCTGCTACAAGGTCATGCCTTTTGGACTAAAGAACGCTGGGGCAACTTACCAACGTGCCATGGTCGCTTTATTTCATGACATGATCCATCATGAGATAGAAGTGTACGTTGACGACATGATCGCAAGGTCCCAGACTGAGGAAGAGCACCTAGATCATCTGCAGAAGTTGTTTGACCGGTTGAAACTATACAAGCTGAGGTTAAACCCAAACAAGTGCACCTTCGGGGTAAGATCTGGGAAGTTGCTAGGCTTCGTGGTAAGCGATAAGGGTATTCAAGTGGACCCTGTCAAAGTCAAGGCTATTCAAGAGATGCCAGTTCCTAGGACAGAGAAAGAAGTCAGAGGCTTTTTAGGACGCCTGAATTATATTGCTCGCTTCATCTCACACCTGACTGCTACCTGTGAGCCAATCTTCAAGCTGCTGAAGAAAGATCAGGTAGTACGCTGGAATGATGAATGTCAGGCTGCTTTTGACAGAATCAAAGAGTATCTCCAAGAACCACCCATCCTTATGCCACCGGTTGAAGGAAGACCTCTGATACTATACCTGACAGTACTTGACAATTCAATGGGGTGTGTGCTGGGGCAGCATGACGAGTCTGGCCGAAAAGAGCATGCCATTTATTACCTTAGCAAAAAGTTTACCGACTGTGAGACCCGATACTCACTGCTTGAGAAAACTTGCTGTGCTTTGGTATGGGCTGCTCGCCGGCTGAGACAGTATATGCTGACTCACACTACCTTGTTGATCTCAAAGATGGATCCTATAAAGTACATATTCGAAAAGCCTGCTCTGTCTGGGAGAATAGCAAGATGGCAAATGATCTTGACGGAATACGACATTCAGTACACGACCCAGAAAGCCATCAAGGGAAGTGTACTGGCAGACCACTTGGCACATCAAGCTGTAGATGACTATCAGTCAATGAACTTCGAGTTTCTAGACGAGAGCATCATGATAGTGACTGATTGTGAAGTACTTGGACCGGATGAAGGACCTGAGGAAGGATCCCGATGGTCTATGCACTTTGATGGAGCCTCCAACGCTTTGGGAAACGGTATCGGCGCCATAATCATATCACCTCAAGGCACTCATACTCCACTCACTGCCCGACTATGTTTCAACTGTACCAACAACATGGCAGAGTATGAGGCGTGCATCATGGGTCTTCAAGCTGCGATCGACTTAAGGATCAAGTTTCTGAGTGTCTTCGGAGATTCCGCTCTTGTGATCAATCAGATCAAAGGAGAGTGGGATACGAAACATCCGAATCTTATCCCTTACAGAGAATGTGTGTTGACCTTGATCCCCCACTTCACAGAAATAACCTTTGAACATTTCCCAAGAGAGGAGAATCAGCTGGCGGATGCGTTAGCTACAATGTCTTCTATGTTCAAAGTCAAATGGGATAATGAGGCTCCCCGGATCATCATCTGGAAACTGGACGAACCGGCATACTGTTGCGATCTCGAGACTGAATTGGTGACTGAGAAGCCTTGGTACCATGAGGTGAAGAGATATATGGAAGCTCAGGAATACCCTGAAGGTGCATCTGTCAACGATAAGAAGTTCCTGAGAAGGTTCGCAGCAAAGTTCTTCCTTAGCAACGGCATCTTGTATAAGCGAAACCATGACTCGACCCTACTGCGTTGTGTGGATAAAACTGAAGCAGAAAGGATCATGGAAGAGCTACATGAAGGGACCTTTGGTACACATTCCAGTGGGCATACAATGGCAAAAAAGATCCTTCGGGCAGGGTATTACTGGTCCACAATGGAAGCTGACTGCTACCAACATTCCAGGACATACCATAAGTGCCAGATTTATGCAGACAAGGTGCATGTTCCTCCAGTTCCTCTGAATGTTCTGACTGCGCCTTGGCCATTTGCAATGTGGGGCATAGACATGATCGGTGAGATTAAACCTACGGCATCTAATGGGCATCGCTTCATCCTAGTGGCGATTGATTATTTTACAAAGTGGGTCGAAGCAGCTTCCTACGCTACGGTAACCAAGACTGTTGTGGCACGGTTCATTCGGCATAATCTGATCTGTCGATACGGCGTCCCTGAGAGAATTATTACAGATAACGGTACCAATCTGAATAACAAGATGATCACTGAGCTCTGCGAGCAGTTCAAAATACAGCACCACAATTCTTCTCCTTACAGACCGAAGATGAATGGGGCTGTAGAAGCAGCAAATAAAAATATCAAGAAAATCGTGCAGAAGATGACAGTGACTTATAAAGATTGGCACGAGATGTTACCGTTCGCTCTACATGGGTACCGGACCTCAGCCAGGACGTCAACTAGGGCAACTCCTTTCTCTCTGGTTTATGGTATGGAGGCAGTCTTACCGATCGAGGTGCAAATACCCTCTCTCCGGATAATGAAGGATGCAAATCTGAACGAAGATGATTGGATCCAGACACGACTTGATCAGCTCAACCTTATTGATGAAAAGAGACTTGCTGCTATCTGCCATGGTCAGACGTACCAGAAACGAATGATCAGGGCATTTAACAAAAAGGTCAGACCACAGGAATATCAAGTTGGGGATCTGGTAATCAAACGAATCATCCTTCCTCAGAGTGATCCAAGTGGCAAGTGGACCCCTACGTACGAAGGGCCATTTGTGGTTAAACATGTGTTCTCAGGAGGAGCCATGATTCTAACCAATATGGATGGTGACGACCTTCCTCACCCCGCCAATGCAGACATAGTAAAAAGATACTACGCATAAAAAAGACCCGCTAGGCTGACATGCCTAGGCAAAAATTAGGGCTTCCCGGCGAACCAAAAGGGTTCGGGCAAAATGAAGGGATGAAATGAAAAAAAATCTGTACACCCGGCAAGTCGAAAACCTGAAAAGGCGGCTTGGGCAAAAATGGGTATCCTGGTGGACTGAAAACCCGAAAGGGCGGTCCAGGCAAAAGTTAGGGATAAAAGCGTAATACTATGTCTCATTGGATCACTTTGCATCCAGAATACGGTATCTACATCAAGTTCAGACGGCATCGATCAGTCAGTTTCATCTTCGTTTAGGTCATCAAGTGATGAGACGCTCGGAGATATAATGGCAATAGCAGAGTTGAAACCCAGTGGGATCATTCATTTCACACAGCTGTTTTATTTTCTTTTGTACAAAATTTGTATAAACTCTTTTGCTCGGCGACGTTCTCTTACTAGGACGTCAGCCTCTTGTACACAAAACGCCTATTTTCAGGCCATTCAAAAATCAATACAAATATACTTTTCAGTTAAAAATTGCCAATTGTTTTTCCTTTTTTTCTATTTTGTTTTGCGAAGAACGTCCAAGGTTCAATTTGTGATATATGCATTGACAATAATTTGCTAACTCATAAATATTTGCATGCGAAACAAAGGATCAATTACAGGTAACATTAGAAACAGGGGCAATAAAAGAGTTGTCTATGCAATCTAATTGCTCTGTCCTCCAAGGTACCAAGGTAGGTTCAGCTAAAGAACATAACCAGACACCTTAATTCCCCAGAGAATAAGTCAGCAAGTCAGTACACTCTCCTCGAGCAAAGTTATCAAATCTTAAGGAAGTTGGGTATCCTCCAGTAGATCTCAACATTCCCCAGCAGCATATATATCCTTAACAGGCATCCCCGGCAGTCTTGGTCTAAAGATTGTTCCCCGGCGGCATACCAACATTCAAAGGAATCACTTCCCCCGCAGTTCAAAACTTCCCCAAGAGAGTCCAATTTGCTTCCCCAGGAAAGTTGGAATCCATCTCCCCAAGCCGTAAGCTTATCCCCAGTAGATTCTGGAAGCTCATCCTCGCAGAGCACGAACGCGTCGTCCGACTTTATTCAAAGAGTTATTTCCTTACCAGGATATAACTGGGTTATCCTCAGCCAAAAGCCACGGAAAGGTCGTCGTCAACAAAGTTCTTTCTTATCCCCAGCGAAGTCTATTAACACTTCCAACACAGCAAAGATATCCCCATCAAGTTATTATCAACAACTCAACAAAGTATCTCTCTCCCCACAGAGTATTGCTTCCCAGCAAGATTGCTAGAGTACTTTTCTCCCCGCAGAGTAATCCGTTCGCCGAGTTTATTCCCCAACGGAGTTATCTTCTCCTACCGGTATTCTTGCAACTATCATCCCCTGCAGAAGCAAAATCTATTCTCCAACATCAGCCCAGGAGTGACTTCCCGGCACCCGTCAAGGATTTACTTTCCTAGACGAAAAATACATTCATAAACATCTTCATACATTATAGCATGCATATACGCATCATGAACATACAATCTCACATATTCAGAGAGCATCTCGCATGTCATACCACATGACATCGCATACAACTAACGCTTGTCTTTTCAGGACAAAAGTACAAAAATGATTACCATCAATGGTCGCGACTAAAGATCCGATTCCTGAATCTTGCCAGGGTGTATCTGTTGACAACCAATTACCAGACCCGATTCCTGTATCTTGCCAGGGTGTGTCTGAAGAGTTCGAGGATCCGATACCTGAATCTCGCCAGGGTGTATCCGTTGAAGACTAACATTACCAGATCTGATTCCTGTATCTTGCCAGGGTGTGTCTGAAGAGTTCGAGGATCCGATACCTGAATCTTGCCAGGGTGTATCCGTTGAAGACTAACATTACCAGATCCGATTCCTGTATCTTGCCAGGGTGTGTCTGAAGAGTTCGAGGATCCGATGCCTGAATCTTTCCAGGGTGTATCCGTTGAAGACTAACATTACCAGATCCGATTCCTGTATCTTGCCAGGGTGTGTCTGAAGAGTTCGAGGATCCGATACCTGAATCTTGCCAGGGTGTATCCATTGAAGACTAACATTACCAGATCCGATTCCTGTATCTTGCCAGGGTGTGTCTGAAGAGTTCGAGGATCCGATACCTGAATCTTGCCAGGGTGTATCCGTTGAAGACTAACATTACCAGATCCGATTCCTGTATCTTGCCAGGGTGTGTCTGAAGAGTTCGAGGATCCGATGCCTGAATCTTGCCAGGGTGTATCCGTTGAAGACTAACATTACCAGATCCGATTCCTGTATCTTGCCAGGGTGTGTCTGAAGAGTTCGAGGATCCGATACCTGAATCTTGCCAGGGTGTATCCGTTGAAGACTAACATTACCAGATCCGATTCCTGTATCTTGCCAGGGTGTGTCTGAAGAGTTCGAGGATCCGATACCTGAATCTTGCCAGGGTGTATCCGTTGAAGACCAACATTACCAGATCCGATTCCTGTATCTTGCCAGGGTGTGTCTGAAGAGTTCGAGGATCCATGCCTGAATCTTGCCAGGGTGTATCCGTTGAAGACCAACATTACCAGATCTGATTCTTGTATCTTGCCAGGGTGTGTCTGAAGAGTTCGAGGATCCGATGCCTGAATCTTGCCAGGGTGTATCCGTTGAAGACTAACATAACCAGACTCGATTCCTGTATCTCACCAGGGCACGTCTGAAGAATTCGAAGATCCGATTCCTGTAACCAGTCAGGACATATCTACACAAAGCATCTGAAGACCAGCTCCTGCAACATGTCAGGTACTCATTTTTCTTTTGCAGGTACGCAAGTTCTCGCTAAGGAATCTCTTACGCGATCAACATCCAGATGGCATCTATAAGCCCATCATCCTATTCATCAATCTCTAAATGGCATCTATAAGCCCATTCCACCATCACACTACTACTATGTGAGCGCAAATTTCTGGGCACTCTAGTGTTCAATCATCTTCCACCCTCGGATTACGAAAGGCACGTCAGCCAATCTGCATCCTCAGGTCTAAGAAGATTGAACAGGGGCAACTGTTGTACCCCAAAATTTGCCCTCCCATATTCTTCAAGAAATTGCCAAGTCATGCTTCAAAATTCCCCAAGGGTTGCACAGTGTAAGGGCCTCCTAACAGTCAAAATTAGGGTTTTTGTTCTGATCAAGAAAATGAAGTTTCCAAGGGTCCAATCAAGTCTCATATGCCTATAAACATGGTCAATCATCCTCATACAAAGTTTCAAGACTTTCAGCACAAAATTGCACATTCAAAACCCTAATTGCACTATAGTCAACTGTAGGGGCAAAATGGTCATTTGACAGTCAAAAGTTCAAAATTTTGGTCAACATCTCATTTTGAAGCCACAAACATCATTTGATCAATGCTTGATCATGATTCTCAAAGCTTGGCTCAAAAATCATCAAGATGCAAAAGTTTCCTTATCTGGACAGTTGAAAAAGTCAACTGTAAATTGACCAGGGCATAACTTTCACATGGATTATCAGAAAAATTCCATCCAAAGCTCATTTTGAAGATAAAGACATTTCCAACAACTCCTCTTCACACTTCAAGTCCAAGAAATTCTCTCACAAAAAGTTATCAATTTCAACATTATAGGTCATTTTCAAAAGTCAACAAAAAGGGACTTTAAGTCAAAGGCCATAACTTGAGATTGGTAAATCAAAATGATATGGGACCAAAGACATTGGTTAGAGGACTCAAAGACCTTTCCAACATGTCCAAGAACATGAGCAAAGCTTAAAAATTGAGCAAGTTATGCCTTGTGGAAGTTGGGAAATTTTTGGATATTTTGAAAAGTCAACATTGGTTCAAATGACCTAAAATTGCTAATGGGCCTCTTTATCTTCCACAATTCATCATCCAAGGCATGTGCACGACCACTTGGCCCAAAGGGAAGTTTTTCTTCATTATTTATTTATTTATTTGGATTTTTATTATTAATAATTCATTTTAATTAAATAAAATACATGAAAAATACTAAACCTAAGTTTTTCAATCTTTTTATGCATGATATATACTCAATAATCCGTGCATAATCAGATATGGAAGGAATTGAAGTGATTGGATATGATTGAGGTCAAAATAGCATGAAAAAATATTGAAAAAGATCTTGAAAAATCAAATCTTACAAACCATGAATGCAAAGGTTTTGGATCAATTTCTTTAACCCTAATCATTCACAGGTACATATATATGCTAAACCTAATCCTAAAAGACCTCAGTTGCGCATAAACTCCATTATCAAACTCACACTTTTGGCCTAAAAATTTCACAACTGAAAACAAGGTTAGAGGTTGATTCAAGAAAAGAGACGTATTCCATCACCTTCCTGAAGCTTCAAGGAAGGATTTCCAATCAAAATCATTCATTCTAACGCCCTAAATTGGTAACACGAGTGCAACCTGTACAGAGAAAATTTCATATTCTTGCATCTCAATTCATGCGCATTTAGCAATTTTTAATATATGATTTGTGTTCATTATTCAATTCTGAAGCTAACTGTGTGGTTTGATTTTGTTTTCGTGCCCCATATGAGGATTCACCATTAAAGGCATCTAGGGTTTTCAGGTTTTCAATTTAGGCGTTTTCTCATACTGTAAAATTAAGGAATCACAATGACATGGTTGAAACCATCAGGCTTGGACGATCTAGACCCAACCCTCGCGCCTAATTTATGAGGCCCCGGGGGCTAATCGTTATTTTTCAATAGGGTGCCTATGGGAACGTTTAACAAACCGTTGCTGATTGTGTTTTATTTCAGAAAAAAAATAAAGCCATGAAGAAGATGACTCGGTGGCAGGCTATGAATGGTTGATTCAAATCTCGCGCGAAAAACGCCCCACTAACGCTTGTTTATTTTATATTATTCGTTAGTTATCATATATACAAAAAGCATTACATGGCTCAGTGGCAGGCAAGCATCCTGTTGACTCCTAGGACCTGGGTTCGAGCCCCAGGTCCCCACTCCCTTTCACATTATTTTTCACTTAATGTTTCCATGCAGTTTCAGCCTGAAGGAGCACCGTATGTCCACAAAATCTGGTCATCCACGTGCCCAATGGAAACAATCAGAAGGTCATAATTGAGGAACATGGTAAACCCTGGTCAACGCTTATGCACGCTAGTGGAAAAGTCAGCCAGGCCTAAGAGTAATTGGGCCCAAATTGCTAAAGAAAAACCTCCAAATCAGGGGCAGACCCCCTTAGGTTTGCAAACCTTTTTACATTCTTTATTTTTTTCATTATTTTTATTTTCTTTCAATTATTATTTCTTTTATTAATTTAATATTTTCATAATATATAAAAAACACCAAAAATCAGAAAAGAGAAAAAATAATAAATATTTTTATTTTAGCATTTTTTTGTAAATAAATTGCATTAATTCACTTAGTTTTAATTTAAGGTATTATCTTAACATTTTTTCAATAAAAATCTAAAATTGGTAGAATTAGGGTTTATAATCATTTTTATCCCTTTTTCTTTTCTTTCATAATAATTAAATATTTCCTATTATTACTTTTATAATTAAGTTGCATGTAAATAATTAGGTTAAATATTAGGTTAAAATTCAATCTTTTCTTAATAAACTAAAAACAACTAGAATTAGGGTTAGCATTTTATTTTAATTAATTCTTTTTCATTAAAATCTTAAAATACCAAAAACAAATTTCTTTTTTAATTTTATTAATTTAATAATAATTTAATTTAGTTTCATAAAAAAGGGGTCCAACGCCCTCGTTCCAACGTTAATTCAAATCGCGCATTTATTTTCTTTTTGTATAATTTTTATGTACCTCTCCCAAAACCGTGTAATTAATTTCTCGCACTTTATTTTTCCTTAATTCTTTATTTTGCTGTCAAATCGGGTTCTGGAAATTTTGGCGATGTGGACCCGCGCCTTTTGTAATAGCTTAGAATTTTTATCTTTTCTTGTACTTTTAATTGTAAATCAAAGCATGCAAGAATGAATGACAATAAAAACAAACGCTAGATCACCAATAACATGACAAGACAAAAATACATGAATCTGACACACAAATCACACACCACCCCTAGGGTACGCCTCACTGTTGCCTTGCCTCGAAAGGTGATCGTCGAGTAGAGGATGTCTTAGTAAGTCCTCATGATCCGGGAACCTGGCATGAGGGTAGCTTCTAAGGTGTCTTCCTATTGCTCTGGTGATCACCATGTCCCGAACCTTCGAATTGACCCGAACACCTCCAACGGTGGTGCTACCTACCTCTCAATGGTGGGATGGCATTACTTTAAGGACATCTACACAGACGAATTCCTTAGGGTAGGTAGACGACTCTAGATACTTGCTCTAAATTTCAAACAAAATTCAAAAATACTTTTCACACCAACACATTTTCAAAAAGCTTTCGAAAGCAATTTTTCAAACACTCTTGAGGACTGATACAAGAGTCGAACTGAAATTTTCAAAGAAACTTTTTTAAAACCCAAAATTGAAAAGCAAACAAACCTTTTGAAAACACAATGAGCAAGTATCTAAGAGCCCATGGATAACCATGGATAGAAAGGGTGCTAACACCTTCCCTTTCTATAATCTACCTCCCGAACCGAGAGCAATCTCTTTAAGGAATTTTTCTGTGCTTTTGTCCTTTCCATTTGGAGAAAATAAAAGACGGTGGCGACTCTTGCTTCCGCGACATACGCGATCCAGCGTTAAACAGTCAGTTCCAGATCCACCGATCACAGAACTGGCGACTCTGCTGGGGACAAACTAAAAGTGAGGTGTACCTTAGGGTTAGTTCATAACTGTGGTTTCAATTGTATTGACTTGTCTGCTTTAAATTTGTGGGTTGCATGGGAGTTACATAGATCCTAACCCGGATCTGGGCATACCCTGTTTAGGTAGCATAAGCTGTGAGGGACCTGTCCGGCGTAGACCGACACGGGTGAAATAGTGGCTACGTTGGTGTGGCACCTTGATCTGTACCGATATCCCTTGTGTTGCAACGAGGAGAATATGGGTCTTCTGAGGAGTCATTAAGCACCAACAACCTTAGAACCTTAAATGACACAACTTGGCCATTAGAACAGTAGCAGTATGCTACGCCCATTGAGGCTAAACTCTCGTGATGGTTCTGGCCGCAAGAAAAGATTGCGATGCTGGAGTTATGACCGATTGAGGGTAGTCGATGATATTGGGATCCTCTAAGAACCCGGTTACTTTGATAGGACAGGTATGGACCAACAAACTGAAAGAGGGTAGTACCTAGACCTCATGCTGGCCTAAACTTTAGGGGCTTGCCTTGTGTGACTTGTGTGCCTTACCATGTTTGCCTTTGTATCTATTTGTGGTGTGCTTTATCATAACATCATAACATCATGAGCATTGCATGCATCCTGCATAAGGACTGACCATTTCAAAGACAATAGGGTTTCATCTTTGCTCTATTTTGTAGGACATCATGATGCCTGTGCGAAGGAATACTATCCGGTTCAACTTTGTTCATTCACCTGAGTTGCTTGAGGAGTTGGTTAGCAGGATTCCAAATACCACTTCCTTCATTCAGAGGCATGATTCTCTTCTCAGTTTAGTCACTGCAAAGCGGGATCAACAGTTGATGAGTGTTCTGACCCAGTTTTATGACCCTCTGTACCAGTGCTTCACCTTTCAAGACTTCCAGTTGGTCCCTACCCTGGAAGAGTTCTCTGATTTGCTTGGTATCCCTATCTTGGATCAGACTCCCTTTACTGGTTGGGAAAAGACCCTCAGGCTTGAGGATGTTGCTGCAGCTCTTCCCCTGACACATCAAGAGGTAATGGACAATTGGGTGACTAGAAGCGGAGTTAAGGGTTTCTTGGCCAAGTTTCTGATTGGTAAAGCTAACAAGTTTCTGGAATGACCTGGACTTTAGGGCATATGAAGACATTTTGGCTCTCCTAATCTATAGGTTAGTCTTGTTTCCTAATCCTGACAACTTCATCAATTTCACTGCCATAAGGATCTTTATGTCTCAGAATCCCATACCCACTCTCTTGGGTGACATCTTGCAACAACTTCATGCTCGTACTACCCGAAGACGAGGAACCCTATGGTGTTGTATCCCTTTGTTGGTGAGGTGGTTTATTTCGCACCTCCCTAAGTTCGTGCTGAAGAACCAAGAAGGAAGAGGTTGGGCTCATAGGTTAATGTCTCACACCGACAGAGACATCATTTGGACTTGCAGAGGTTTGGATGAGATAGCTGTTATTGATCGATGCGGAGAATACCCTAATGTTCCTCTGATTGGTACCCAAGGAGGAATCTCTTACAATCCATGTCTAGCGCTCCGTCAGTTTGGAAGAGCAAGAAGAGCAGGCCCCCATGAGATGTTGGTGCCTCACATCAGTTTTAAGTTCCAGGTGGATAGTGACGAGCTGCGTCATAGGTTCATCAAGGCTTGGGACAAAGTTCATAAAGCTGACCCACAAGAGCTGGGGCCGAAGACTTCTTTACCTATGGAAGCCTACTACAAATGGGTTCGCATCCGTGCTCAGAAGTTAGGTATGCCGTATGAAGCTGTCAGACCTATCATTCTTGAGTCTCCTAACAAATATGGTGTTCCTCCAACTGTCCTTCCTCCTCAGATACCTGCTGATTATGAGACATTGAAGAGATCTTGGTCGCAACTGCGAGAAGAGCGGGATTCTTACCGGGAAAAGTTCAACGAGCAGGAATTAAAGATCCAGAAGCTGACAAAGCAGTTGGAGAATGAGAGAGCTCTGAATGCCTACATCCGTACTGAGAAGAGGAGACCATGGGATCAATAAGGAGCTCCGGATGTTCTTTTGCAGTTTTATTTCCCTTTTTCAGTATTTTCCTTTCATGTAACGCCTAAGGGCAACCTGTCGAATAATTTCAGTTTCAAAGTTGAATCTAATGAAGTGTGTTCTTTTTTGTTTACAAAGTTGATTCCCGATTGTCTTTGAAAACATAAATCATACGCATTCCATTCATCATGTGCATAGCAGGTTTTCCCCTTTTCAGGTTGCTTACCGTTCTTCGCTGTTTATTTCAGCATCATGAATCCTGACTCGTCCTCAACTGAGACATCCATCAAAGCTCTTCAGGCGCAGAATGCGCAATTTCAGGAATTAATCAAGGGTTTGGCTCAAGGCCAAGAAGAGCTGAAGGCTCTGCTCCTGAAGAAGGAGAAGAAGAAGAAGAGAAGAACTGTTCTGTTTAGCTCGGGCCGAAGGTTTGGCAACACTTTGCAGAACGAGGAGGCTGGTTCTTCTGTTGGCAAGGGTACCCCTCAGGCAGAAAAAGGTCCTAGTCCGGTAGTCTCTGACAACGAGACTGATTTTGATGAAGAGCAGTATCCTCCTGCAGAAGATAGATACAAGCAACTGGAGGATAGGTTGAATGCTATGGAGATCCAACAGGTACCTGGGCTGGATTTTGGAGATTTGGGTTTGTCTACCGGTGTGATTATTCCTCATAAGTTCAAAGAACCATCTTTCACTAAGTACGACGGGGCGTCTTGTCCCAAGCTACATCTCAGGTCCTATGTTCGAAAGATTCAACCGTACTCAGTGGATAAGAATTTGTGGATCCACTTCTTCCAGGAGAGTCTTTCAGGGACTCATCTCGAATGGTTCTATCAGCTAGATGGGACCAAGGTTCGTAACTGGGAGGAGTTGGCTACTACTTTCTACAAGCAGTATCAGTATAATGCCGACCTTGCCCCTACACGTACCCAACTCCAGGGTATGTCGTTAGGTTCAAGTGAAGGTTTTAAAGAGTACGCTCAGAAGTGGAGGGATCTGGCTGGCAGGGTGCAGCCTCCGTTGACTGATCGGGAGCTGGTAGACATGTTCTTGGGGACCCTATCTGGGCCATTTTTCAACCATCTTATCGGGAATTCGTCTGCATGGTTCACTGATCTGATCCTGACTGGAGAGAGAATTGAGGCTGGGTTGAAGTCTGGTAAGATTCCAAAGGGTGCATCTACAGGTTCAGAGAAGAAACCCTTCAAAAAAGAGGCCAGTGTGGTGTATGGGCCTAGAAGGCAAGACAAACCAGAGCGCCGCCAATCTGTCAACGCATTGGTGATTGCGAAGCCTGCAGCCGCTCCTCGGCAAGCTAACCAACCAAGGGCTGAGAGACCCAGAAGGGAATTCACCCGTTTGAGTATGACCTTGTCGCAGATCTTACCACAGTTGCTCTCAACCAACTTAGTAACCGCCAGAGAGGCTCCGAAGTTTGCAAATACTACATCTCCTAAATACAACCCAAATGCTCGTTGTGCTTATCATTCTGATAGCCCGGGGCCATTCCACTGATGACTGTTGGGCATTAAGGAATAAGCTGCAGGACCTTATTGACGCCAAAGAGGTACAGTTTGAGGCATCTGAGAAGCCTAATATAGTGACAGCTCCCCTGCCTGTTCATGGAGTGAATGCTATTGGGGACGAAGATGAAGTGGATGAAGCTGAGTTTGATAGCTGGATTTACCCGGCAACCGACAGTGGACCTAACAATTGGAGTGCAAAAGACAATCTACCTGTTTCTCTTGTTACTGAGTAATGAATTCCTATGTTTTGTGATTTGTAATAAACAATAAATAGACTCTATGGCCCAGTGCCTTACCCGAGGCACCGTGGTTTCATTTGTGAGGGCATATAAATTGTCATTTCATATATCATAAATGAAAATCTTGGACGTTTCCTCGCATTTCAAATCTTGTGCTCCTTTTCTGTCTTTCTTTCCTTTACATATATTTCAAAACAGCTGTATTTACACACACACTCACTCATACAGGTTTCAATCCACTCTGGATCTCACTGGTAACGACTCTGCTACTGCCAGTTATGACTTCGAAAATCCGATCAACTTAGCCGAAGATGAAGGTGAAGATGATTGCGAAGTGCCTGGCGAGCTTGCAAGACTGTTACTTCAGGAAGAGAGGGCAATTCAACCCCATGAAGAGCCAGTGGAAACAATAAACCTGGGTACTGAGGCAGACAGGAAAGAGGTAAAGATTGGTGCCAACCTAGAGCTCAGCGTGAAGCAACGGTTGACTCAAATGCTACATGATTATATGGAGATCTTTGCCTGGTCCTACAAAGACATGCCCGGGTTGGATACCGATATTGTGGTCTATCACTTGCCAACTAAGGAAGACTGCCCTCCGGTAAAGCAAAAGGTACGTCGTATGCGTCTAGAGATGTCTGAGAAGATCAAAGCTGAGGTTATGAAACAGTTTGATGCTGGGTTCCTTGCAGTGACTTCTTACCCTCAGTGGGTTGCTAATGTGGTGCCGGTACCTAAGAAGGACGGTAAGGTCAGAATGTGTGTTGATTACAGGGATCTGAACAGGGCCAGCCCCAAAGATGACTTCCCCTACCTCACATTGATGTCCTTGTTGACAATACAGCCCAGCACAAGGTATTCTCTTTCATGGATGGCTTTTCAGGTTACAATCAGATCAAGATGGCACCTGAAGACATGGAAAAGACTACCTTTGTTACTCAGTGGGGCACCTTCTGCTACAAGGTCATGCCTTTTGGACTAAAGAACGCTGGGGCAACTTACCAACGTGCCATGGTCGCTTTATTTCATGACATGATCCATCATGAGATAGAAGTGTACGTTGACGACATGATCGCAAGGTCCCAGACTGAGGAAGAGCACCTAGATCATCTGCAGAAGTTGTTTGACCGGTTGAAACTATACAAGCTGAGGTTAAACCCAAACAAGTGCACCTTCGGGGTAAGATCTGGGAAGTTGCTAGGCTTCGTGGTAAGCGATAAGGGTATTCAAGTGGACCCTGTCAAAGTCAAGGCTATTCAAGAGATGCCAGTTCCTAGGACAGAGAAAGAAGTCAAAGGCTTTTTAGGACGCCTGAATTATATTGCTCGCTTCATCTCACACCTGACTGCTACCTGTGAGCCAATCTTCAAGCTGCTGAAGAAAGATCAGGTAGTACGCTGGAATGATGAATGTCAGGCTGCTTTTGACAGAATCAAAGAGTATCTCCAAGAACCACCCATCCTTATGCCACCGGTTGAAGGAAGACCTCTGATACTATACCTGACAGTACTTGACAATTCAATGGGGTGTGTGCTGGGGCAGCATGACGAGTCTGGCCGAAAAGAGCATGCCATTTATTACCTTAGCAAAAAGTTTACCGACTGTGAGACCCGATACTCACTGCTTGAGAAAACTTGCTGTGCTTTGGTATGGGCTGCTCGCCGGCTGAGACAGTATATGCTGACTCACACTACCTTGTTGATCTCAAAGATGGATCCTATAAAGTACATATTCGAAAAGCCTGCTCTGTCTGGGAGAATAGCAAGATGGCAAATGATCTTGACGGAATACGACATTCAGTACACGACCCAGAAAGCCATCAAGGGAAGTGTACTGGCAGACCACTTGGCACATCAAGCTGTAGATGACTATCAGTCAATGAACTTCGAGTTTCTAGACGAGAGCATCATGATAGTGACTGATTGTGAAGTACTTGGACCGGATGAAGGACCTGAGGAAGGATCCCGATGGTCTATGCACTTTGATGGAGCCTCCAACGCTTTGGGAAACGGTATCGGCGCCATAATCATATCACCTCAAGGCACTCATACTCCACTCACTGCCCGACTATGTTTCAACTGTACCAACAACATGGCAGAGTATGAGGCGTGCATCATGGGTCTTCAAGCTGCGATCGACTTAAGGATCAAGTTTCTGAGTGTCTTCGGAGATTCCGCTCTTGTGATCAATCAGATCAAAGGAGAGTGGGATACGAAACATCCGAATCTTATCCCTTACAGAGAATGTGTGTTGACCTTGATCCCCCACTTCACAGAAATAACCTTTGAACATTTCCCAAGAGAGGAGAATCAGCTGGCGGATGCGTTAGCTACAATGTCTTCTATGTTCAAAGTCAAATGGGATAATGAGGCTCCCCGGATCATCATCTGGAAACTGGACGAACCGGCATACTGTTGCGATCTCGAGACTGAATTGGTGACTGAGAAGCCTTGGTACCATGAGGTGAAGAGATATATGGAAGCTCAGGAATACCCTGAAGGTGCATCTGTCAACGATAAGAAGTTCCTGAGAAGGTTCGCAGCAAAGTTCTTCCTTAGCAACGGCATCTTGTATAAGCGAAACCATGACTCGACCCTACTGCGTTGTGTGGATAAAACTGAAGCAGAAAGGATCATGGAAGAGCTACATGAAGGGACCTTTGGTACACATTCCAGTGGGCATACAATGGCAAAAAAGATCCTTCGGGCAGGGTATTACTGGTCCACAATGGAAGCTGACTGCTACCAACATTCCAGGACATACCATAAGTGCCAGATTTATGCAGACAAGGTGCATGTTCCTCCAGTTCCTCTGAATGTTCTGACTGCGCCTTGGCCATTTGCAATGTGGGGCATAGACATGATCGGTGAGATTAAACCTACGGCATCTAATGGGCATCGCTTCATCCTAGTGGCGATTGATTATTTTACAAAGTGGGTCGAAGCAGCTTCCTACGCTACGGTAACCAAGACTGTTGTGGCACGGTTCATTCGGCATAATCTGATCTGTCGATACGGCGTCCCTGAGAGAATTATTACAGATAACGGTACCAATCTGAATAACAAGATGATCACTGAGCTCTGCGAGCAGTTCAAAATACAGCACCACAATTCTTCTCCTTACAGACCGAAGATGAATGGGGCTGTAGAAGCAGCAAATAAAAATATCAAGAAAATCGTGCAGAAGATGACAGTGACTTATAAAGATTGGCACGAGATGTTACCGTTCGCTCTACATGGGTACCGGACCTCAGCCAGGACGTCAACTAGGGCAACTCCTTTCTCTCTGGTTTATGGTATGGAGGCAGTCTTACCGATCGAGGTGCAAATACCCTCTCTCCGGATAATGAAGGATGCAAATCTGAACGAAGATGATTGGATCCAGACACGACTTGATCAGCTCAACCTTATTGATGAAAAGAGACTTGCTGCTATCTGCCATGGTCAGACGTACCAGAAACGAATGATCAGGGCATTTAACAAAAAGGTCAGACCACAGGAATATCAAGTTGGGGATCTGGTAATCAAACGAATCATCCTTCCTCAGAGTGATCCAAGTGGCAAGTGGACCCCTACGTACGAAGGGCCATTTGTGGTTAAACATGTGTTCTCAGGAGGAGCCATGATTCTAACCAATATGGATGGTGACGACCTTCCTCACCCCGCCAATGCAGACATAGTAAAAAGATACTACGCATAAAAAAGACCCGCTAGGCTGACATGCCTAGGCAAAAATTAGGGCTTCCCGGCGAACCAAAAGGGTTCGGGCAAAATGAAGGGATGAAATGAAAAAAAATCTGTACACCCGACAAGTCGAAAACCTGAAAAGGCGGCTTGGGCAAAAATGGGTATCCTGGTGGACTGAAAACCCGAAAGGGCGGTCCAGGCAAAAGTTAGGGATAAAAGCGTAATACTATGTCTCATTGGATCACTTTGCATCCAGAATACGGTATCTACATCAAGTTCAGACGGCATCGATCAGTCAGTTTCATCTTCGTTTAGGTCATCAAGTGATGAGACGCTCGGAGATATAATGGCAATAGCAGAGTTGAAACCCAGTGGGATCATTCATTTCACACAGCTGTTTTATTTTCTTTTGTACAAAATTTGTATAAACTCTTTTGCTCGGCGACGTTCTCTTACTAGGACGTCAGCCTCTTGTACACAAAACGCCTATTTTCAGGCCATTCAAAAATCAATACAAATATACTTTTCAGTTAAAAATTGCCAATTGTTTTTCCTTTTTTTCTATTTTGTTTTGCGAAGAACGTCCAAGGTTCAATTTGTGATATATGCATTGACAATAATTTGCTAACTCATAAATATTTGCATGCGAAACAAAGGATCAATTACAGGTAACATTAGAAACAGGGGCAATAAAAGAGTTGTCTATGCAATCTAATTGCTCTGTCCTCCAAGGTACCAAGGTAGGTTCAGCTAAAGAACATAACCAGACACCTTAATTCCCCAGAGAATAAGTCAGCAAGTCAGTACACTCTCCTCGAGCAAAGTTATCAAATCTTAAGGAAGTTGGGTATCCTCCAGTAGATCTCAACATTCCCCAGCAGCATATATATCCTTAACAGGCATCCCCGGCAGTCTTGGTCTAAAGATTGTTCCCCGGCGGCATACCAACATTCAAAGGAATCACTTCCCCCGCAGTTCAAAACTTCCCCAAGAGAGTCCAATTTGCTTCCCCAGGAAAGTTGGAATCCATCTCCCCAAGCCGTAAGCTTATCCCCAGTAGATTCTGGAAGCTCATCCTCGCAGAGCACGAACGCGTCGTCCGACTTTATTCAAAGAGTTATTTCCTTACCAGGATATAACTGGGTTATCCTCAGCCAAAAGCCACGGAAAGTTCGTCGTCAACAAAGTTCTTTCTTATCCCCAGCGAAGTCTATTAACACTTCCAACACAGCAAAGATATCCCCATCAAGTTATTATCAACAACTCAACAAAGTATCTCTCTCCCCACAGAGTATTGCTTCCCAGCAAGATTGCTAGAGTACTTTTCTCCCCGCAGAGTAATCCGTTCGCCGAGTTTATTCCCCAACGGAGTTATCTTCTCCTACCGGTATTCTTGCAACTATCATCCCCTGCAGAAGCAAAATCTATTCTCCAACATCAGCCCAGGAGTGACTTCCCGGCACCCGTCAAGGATTTACTTTCCTAGACGAAAAATACATTCATAAACATCTTCATACATTATAGCATGCATATACGCATCATGAACATACAATCTCACATATTCAGAGAGCATCTCGCATGTCATACCACATGACATCGCATACAACTAACGCTTGTCTTTTCAGGACAAAAGTACAAAAATGATTACCATCAATGGTCGCGACTAAAGATCCGATTCCTGAATCTTGCCAGGGTGTATCTGTTGACAACCAATTACCAGACCCGATTCCTGTATCTTGCCAGGGTGTGTCTGAAGAGTTCGAGGATCCGATACCTGAATCTCGCCAGGGTGTATCCGTTGAAGACTAACATTACCAGATCTGATTCCTGTATCTTGCCAGGGTGTGTCTGAAGAGTTCGAGGATCCGATACCTGAATCTTGCCAGGGTGTATCCGTTGAAGACTAACATTACCAGATCCGATTCCTGTATCTTGCCAGGGTGTGTCTGAAGAGTTCGAGGATCCGATGCCTGAATCTTTCCAGGGTGTATCCATTGAAGACTAACATTACCAGATCCGATTCCTGTATCTTGCCAGGGTGTGTCTGAAGAGTTCGAGGATCCGATACCTGAATCTTGCCAGGGTGTATCCATTGAAGACTAACATTACCAGATCCGATTCCTGTATCTTGCCAGGGTGTGTCTGAAGAGTTCGAGGATCCGATACCTGAATCTTGCCAGGGTGTATCCGTTGAAGACTAACATTACCAGATCCGATTCCTGTATCTTGCCAGGGTGTGTCTGAAGAGTTCGAGGATCCGATGCCTGAATCTTGCCAGGGTGTATCCGTTGAAGACTAACATTACCAGATCCGATTCCTGTATCTTGCCAGGGTGTGTCTGAAGAGTTCGAGGATCCGATACCTGAATCTTGCCAGGGTGTATCCGTTGAAGACTAACATTACCAGATCCGATTCCTGTATCTTGCCAGGGTGTGTCTGAAGAGTTCGAGGATCCGATACCTGAATCTTGCCAGGGTGTATCCGTTGAAGACCAACATTACCAGATCCGATTCCTGTATCTTGCCAGGGTGTGTCTGAAGAGTTCGAGGATCCATGCCTGAATCTTGCCAGGGTGTATCCGTTGAAGACCAACATTACCAGATCTGATTCTTGTATCTTGCCAGGGTGTGTCTGAAGAGTTCGAGGATCCGATGCCTGAATCTTGCCAGGGTGTATCCGTTGAAGACTAACATAACCAGACTCGATTCCTGTATCTCACCAGGGCACGTCTGAAGAATTCGAAGATCCGATTCCTGTAACCAGTCAGGACATATCTACACAAAGCATCTGAAGACCAGCTCCTGCAACATGTCAGGTACTCATTTTTCTTTTGCAGGTACGCAAGTTCTCGCTAAGGAATCTCTTACGCGATCAACATCCAGATGGCATCTATAAGCCCATCATCCTATTCATCAATCTCTAAATGGCATCTATAAGCCCATTCCACCATCACACTACTACTATGTGAGCGCAAATTTCTGGGCACTCTAGTGTTCAATCATCTTCCACCCTCGGATTACGAAAGGCACGTCAGCCAATCTGCATCCTCAGGTCTAAGAAGATTGAACAGGGGCAACTGTTGTACCCCAAAATTTGCCCTCCCATATTCTTCAAGAAATTGCCAAGTCATGCTTCAAAATTCCCCAAGGGTTGCACAGTGTAAGGGCCTCCTAACAGTCAAAATTAGGGTTTTTGTTCTGATCAAGAAAATGAAGTTTCCAAGGGTCCAATCAAGTCTCATATGCCTATAAACATGGTCAAGCATCCTCATACAAAGTTTCAAGACTTTCAGCACAAAATTGCACATTCAAAACCCTAATTGCACTATAGTCAACTGTAGGGGCAAAATGGTCATTTGACAGTCAAAAGTTCAAAATTTTGGTCAACATCTCATTTTGAAGCCACAAACATCATTTGATCAATGCTTGATCATGATTCTCAAAGCTTGGCTCAAAAATCATCAAGATGCAAAAGTTTCCTTATCTGGACAGTTGAAAAAGTCAACTGTAAATTGACCAGGGCATAACTTTCACATGGATTATCAGAAAAATTCCATCCAAAGCTCATTTTGAAGATAAAGACATTTCCAACAACTCCTCTTCACACTTCAAGTCCAAGAAATTCTCTCACAAAAAGTTATCAATTTCAACATTATAGGTCATTTTCAAAAGTCAACAAAAAGGGACTTTAAGTCAAAGGCCATAACTTGAGATTGGTAAATCAAAATGATATGGGACCAAAGACATTGGTTAGAGGACTCAAAGACCTTTCCAACATGTCCAAGAACATGAGCAAAGCTTAAAAATTGAGCAAGTTATGCCTTGTGGAAGTTGGGAAATTTTTGGATATTTTGAAAAGTCAACATTGGTTCAAATGACCTAAAATTGCTAATGGGCCTCTTTATCTTCCACAATTCATCATCCAAGGCATGTGCACGACCACTTGGCCCAAAGGGAAGTTTTTCTTCATTATTTATTTATTTATTTGGATTTTTATTATTAATAATTCATTTTAATTAAATAAAATACATGAAAAATACTAAACCTAAGTTTTTCAATCTTTTTATGCATGATATATACTCAATAATCCGTGCATAATCAGATATGGAAGGAATTGAAGTGATTGGATATGATTGAGGTCAAAATAGCATGAAAAAATATTGAAAAAGATCTTGAAAAATCAAATCTTACAAACCATGAATGCAAAGGTTTTGGATCAATTTCTTTAACCCTAATCATTCACAGGTACATATATATGCTAAACCTAATCCTAAAAGACCTCAGTTGCGCATAAACTCCATTATCAAACTCACACTTTTGGCCTAAAAATTTCACAACTGAAAACAAGGTTAGAGGTTGATTCAAGAAAAGAGACGTATTCCATCACCTTCCTGAAGCTTCAAGGAAGGATTTCCAATCAAAATCATTCATTCTAACGCCCTA
The DNA here is from genome assembly GCA_948472305.1 of Vicia faba. Classification (NCBI taxonomy): domain Eukaryota; kingdom Viridiplantae; phylum Streptophyta; class Magnoliopsida; order Fabales; family Fabaceae; genus Vicia; species Vicia faba. The sequence continues at coordinate 1,432,156,973 of OX451741.1, read as the reverse complement.
AATTGGTAACACGAGTGCAACCTGTACAGAGAAAATTTCATATTCTTGCATCTCAATTCATGCGCATTTAGCAATTTTTAATATATGATTTGTGTTCATTATTCAATTCTGAAGCTAACTGTGTGGTTTGATTTTGTTTTCGTGCCCCATATGAGGATTCACCATTAAAGGCATCTAGGGTTTTCAGGTTTTCAATTTAGGCGTTTTCTCATACTGTAAAATTAAGGAATCACAATGACATGGTTGAAACCATCAGGCTTGGACGATCTAGACCCAACCCTCGCGCCTAATTTATGAGGCCCCGGGGGCTAATCGTTATTTTTCAATAGGGTGCCTATGGGAACGTTTAACAAACCGTTGCTGATTGTGTTTTATTTCAGAAAAAAAATAAAGCCATGAAGAAGATGACTCGGTGGCAGGCTATGAATGGTTGATTCAAATCTCGCGCGAAAAACGCCCCACTAACGCTTGTTTATTTTATATTATTCGTTAGTTATCATATATACAAAAAGCATTACATGGCTCAGTGGCAGGCAAGCATCCTGTTGACTCCTAGGACCTGGGTTCGAGCCCCAGGTCCCCACTCCCTTTCACATTATTTTTCACTTAATGTTTCCATGCAGTTTCAGCCTGAAGGAGCACCGTATGTCCACAAAATCTGGTCATCCACGTGCCCAATGGAAACAATCAGAAGGTCATAATTGAGGAACATGGTAAACCCTGGTCAACGCTTATGCACGCTAGTGGAAAAGTCAGCCAGGCCTAAGAGTAATTGGGCCCAAATTGCTAAAGAAAAACCTCCAAATCAGGGGCAGACCCCCTTAGGTTTGCAAACCTTTTTACATTCTTTATTTTTTTCATTATTTTTATTTTCTTTCAATTATTATTTCTTTTATTAATTTAATATTTTCATAATATATAAAAAACACCAAAAATCAGAAAAGAGAAAAAATAATAAATATTTTTATTTTAGCATTTTTTTGTAAATAAATTGCATTAATTCACTTAGTTTTAATTTAAGGTATTATCTTAACATTTTTTCAATAAAAATCTAAAATTGGTAGAATTAGGGTTTATAATCATTTTTATCCCTTTTTCTTTTCTTTCATAATAATTAAATATTTCCTATTATTACTTTTATAATTAAGTTGCATGTAAATAATTAGGTTAAATATTAGGTTAAAATTCAATCTTTTCTTAATAAACTAAAAACAACTAGAATTAGGGTTAGCATTTTATTTTAATTAATTCTTTTTCATTAAAATCTTAAAATACCAAAAACAAATTTCTTTTTTAATTTTATTAATTTAATAATAATTTAATTTAGTTTCATAAAAAAGGGGTCCAACGCCCTCGTTCCAACGTTAATTCAAATCGCGCATTTATTTTCTTTTTGTATAATTTTTATGTACCTCTCCCAAAACCGTGTAATTAATTTCTCGCACTTTATTTTTCCTTAATTCTTTATTTTGCTGTCAAATCGGGTTCTGGAAATTTTGGCGATGTGGACCCGCGCCTTTTGTAATAGCTTAGAATTTTTATCTTTTCTTGTACTTTTAATTGTAAATCAAAGCATGCAAGAATGAATGACAATAAAAACAAACGCTAGATCACCAATAACATGACAAGACAAAAATACATGAATCTGACACACAAATCACACACCACCCCTAGGGTACGCCTCACTGTTGCCTTGCCTCGAAAGGTGATCGTCGAGTAGAGGATGTCTTAGTAAGTCCTCATGATCCGGGAACCTGGCATGAGGGTAGCTTCTAAGGTGTCTTCCTATTGCTCTGGTGATCACCATGTCCCGAACCTTCGAATTGACCCGAACACCTCCAACGGTGGTGCTACCTACCTCTCAATGGTGGGATGGCATTACTTTAAGGACATCTACACAGACGAATTCCTTAGGGTAGGTAGACGACTCTAGATACTTGCTCTAAATTTCAAACAAAATTCAAAAATACTTTTCACACCAACACATTTTCAAAAAGCTTTCGAAAGCAATTTTTCAAACACTCTTGAGGACTGATACAAGAGTCGAACTGAAATTTTCAAAGAAACTTTTTTAAAACCCAAAATTGAAAAGCAAACAAACCTTTTGAAAACACAATGAGCAAGTATCTAAGAGCCCATGGATAACCATGGATAGAAAGGGTGCTAACACCTTCCCTTTCTATAATCTACCTCCCGAACCGAGAGCAATCTCTTTAAGGAATTTTTCTGTGCTTTTGTCCTTTCCATTTGGAGAAAATAAAAGACGGTGGCGACTCTTGCTTCCGCGACATACGCGATCCAGCGTTAAACAGTCAGTTCCAGATCCACCGATCACAGAACTGGCGACTCTGCTGGGGACAAACTAAAAGTGAGGTGTACCTTAGGGTTAGTTCATAACTGTGGTTTCAATTGTATTGACTTGTCTGCTTTAAATTTGTGGGTTGCATGGGAGTTACATAGATCCTAACCCGGATCTGGGCATACCCTGTTTAGGTAGCATAAGCTGTGAGGGACCTGTCCGGCGTAGACCGACACGGGTGAAATAGTGGCTACGTTGGTGTGGCACCTTGATCTGTACCGATATCCCTTGTGTTGCAACGAGGAGAATATGGGTCTTCTGAGGAGTCATTAAGCACCAACAACCTTAGAACCTTAAATGACACAACTTGGCCATTAGAACAGTAGCAGTATGCTACGCCCATTGAGGCTAAACTCTCGTGATGGTTCTGGCCGCAAGAAAAGATTGCGATGCTGGAGTTATGACCGATTGAGGGTAGTCGATGATATTGGGATCCTCTAAGAACCCGGTTACTTTGATAGGACAGGTATGGACCAACAAACTGAAAGAGGGTAGTACCTAGACCTCATGCTGGCCTAAACTTTAGGGGCTTGCCTTGTGTGACTTGTGTGCCTTACCATGTTTGCCTTTGTATCTATTTGTGGTGTGCTTTATCATAACATCATAACATCATGAGCATTGCATGCATCCTGCATAAGGACTGACCATTTCAAAGACAATAGGGTTTCATCTTTGCTCTATTTTGTAGGACATCATGATGCCTGTGCGAAGGAATACTATCCGGTTCAACTTTGTTCATTCACCTGAGTTGCTTGAGGAGTTGGTTAGCAGGATTCCAAATACCACTTCCTTCATTCAGAGGCATGATTCTCTTCTCAGTTTAGTCACTGCAAAGCGGGATCAACAGTTGATGAGTGTTCTGACCCAGTTTTATGACCCTCTGTACCAGTGCTTCACCTTTCAAGACTTCCAGTTGGTCCCTACCCTGGAAGAGTTCTCTGATTTGCTTGGTATCCCTATCTTGGATCAGACTCCCTTTACTGGTTGGGAAAAGACCCTCAGGCTTGAGGATGTTGCTGCAGCTCTTCCCCTGACACATCAAGAGGTAATGGACAATTGGGTGACTAGAAGCGGAGTTAAGGGTTTCTTGGCCAAGTTTCTGATTGGTAAAGCTAACAAGTTTCTGGAATGACCTGGACTTTAGGGCATATGAAGACATTTTGGCTCTCCTAATCTATAGGTTAGTCTTGTTTCCTAATCCTGACAACTTCATCAATTTCACTGCCATAAGGATCTTTATGTCTCAGAATCCCGTACCCACTCTCTTGGGTGACATCTTGCAACAACTTCATGCTCGTACTACCCGAAGACGAGGAACCCTATGGTGTTGTATCCCTTTGTTGGTGAGGTGGTTTATTTCGCACCTCCCTAAGTTCGTGCTGAAGAACCAAGAAGGAAGAGGTTGGGCTCATAGGTTAATGTCTCACACCGACAGAGACATCATTTGGACTTGCAGAGGTTTGGATGAGATAGCTGTTATTGATCGATGCGGAGAATACCCTAATGTTCCTCTGATTGGTACCCAAGGAGGAATCTCTTACAATCCATGTCTAGCGCTCCGTCAGTTTGGAAGAGCAAGAAGAGCAGGCCCCCATGAGATGTTGGTGCCTCACATCAGTTTTAAGTTCCAGGTGGATAGTGACGAGCTGCGTCATAGGTTCATCAAGGCTTGGGACAAAGTTCATAAAGCTGACCCACAAGAGCTGGGGCCGAAGACTTCTTTACCTATGGAAGCCTACTACAAATGGGTTCGCATCCGTGCTCAGAAGTTAGGTATGCCGTATGAAGCTGTCAGACCTATCATTCTTGAGTCTCCTAACAAATATGGTGTTCCTCCAACTGTCCTTCCTCCTCAGATACCTGCTGATTATGAGACATTGAAGAGATCTTGGTCGCAACTGCGAGAAGAGCGGGATTCTTACCGGGAAAAGTTCAACGAGCAGGAATTAAAGATCCAGAAGCTGACAAAGCAGTTGGAGAATGAGAGAGCTCTGAATGCCTACATCCGTACTGAGAAGAGGAGACCATGGGATCAATAAGGAGCTCCGGATGTTCTTTTGCAGTTTTATTTCCCTTTTTCAGTATTTTCCTTTCATGTAACGCCTAAGGGCAACCTGTCGAATAATTTCAGTTTCAAAGTTGAATCTAATGAAGTGTGTTCTTTTTTGTTTACAAAGTTGATTCCCGATTGTCTTTGAAAACATAAATCATACGCATTCCATTCATCATGTGCATAGCAGGTTTTCCCCTTTTCAGGTTGCTTACCGTTCTTCGCTGTTTATTTCAGCATCATGAATCCTGACTCGTCCTCAACTGAGACATCCATCAAAGCTCTTCAGGCGCAGAATGCGCAATTTCAGGAATTAATCAAGGGTTTGGCTCAAGGCCAAGAAGAGCTGAAGGCTCTGCTCCTGAAGAAGGAGAAGAAGAAGAAGAGAAGAACTGTTCTGTTTAGCTCGGGCCGAAGGTTTGGCAACACTTTGCAGAACGAGGAGGCTGGTTCTTCTGTTGGCAAGGGTACCCCTCAGGCAGAAAAAGGTCCTAGTCCGGTAGTCTCTGACAACGAGACTGATTTTGATGAAGAGCAGTATCCTCCTGCAGAAGATAGATACAAGCAACTGGAGGATAGGTTGAATGCTATGGAGATCCAACAGGTACCTGGGCTGGATTTTGGAGATTTGGGTTTGTCTACCGGTGTGATTATTCCTCATAAGTTCAAAGAACCATCTTTCACTAAGTACGACGGGGCGTCTTGTCCCAAGCTACATCTCAGGTCCTATGTTCGAAAGATTCAACCGTACTCAGTGGATAAGAATTTGTGGATCCACTTCTTCCAGGAGAGTCTTTCAGGGACTCATCTCGAATGGTTCTATCAGCTAGATGGGACCAAGGTTCGTAACTGGGAGGAGTTGGCTACTACTTTCTACAAGCAGTATCAGTATAATGCCGACCTTGCCCCTACACGTACCCAACTCCAGGGTATGTCGTTAGGTTCAAGTGAAGGTTTTAAAGAGTACGCTCAGAAGTGGAGGGATCTGGCTGGCAGGGTGCAGCCTCCGTTGACTGATCGGGAGCTGGTAGACATGTTCTTGGGGACCCTATCTGGGCCATTTTTCAACCATCTTATCGGGAATTCGTCTGCAGGGTTCACTGATCTGATCCTGACTGGAGAGAGAATTGAGGCTGGGTTGAAGTCTGGTAAGATTCCAAAGGGTGCATCTACAGGTTCAGAGAAGAAACCCTTCAAAAAAGAGGCCAGTGTGGTGTATGGGCCTAGAAGGCAAGACAAACCAGAGCGCCGCCAATCTGTCAACGCATTGGTGATTGCGAAGCCTGCAGCCGCTCCTCGGCAAGCTAACCAACCAAGGGCTGAGAGACCCAGAAGGGAATTCACCCGTTTGAGTATGACCTTGTCGCAGATCTTACCACAGTTGCTCTCAACCAACTTAGTAACCGCCAGAGAGGCTCCGAAGTTTGCAAATACTACATCTCCTAAATACAACCCAAATGCTCGTTGTGCTTATCATTCTGATAGCCCGGGGCATTCCACTGATGACTGTTGGGCATTAAGGAATAAGCTGCAGGACCTTATTGACGCCAAAGAGGTACAGTTTGAGGCATCTGAGAAGCCTAATATAGTGACAGCTCCCCTGCCTGTTCATGGAGTGAATGCTATTGGGGACGAAGATGAAGTGGATGAAGCTGAGTTTGATAGCTGGATTTACCCGGCAACCGACAGTGGACCTAACAATTGGAGTGCAAAAGACAATCTACCTGTTTCTCTTGTTACTGAGTAATGAATTCCTATGTTTTGTGATTTGTAATAAACAATAAATAGACTCTATGGCCCAGTGCCTTACCCGAGGCACCGTGGTTTCATTTGTGAGGGCATATAAATTGTCATTTCATATATCATAAATGAAAATCTTGGACGTTTCCTCGCATTTCAAATCTTGTGCTCCTTTTCTGTCTTTCTTTCCTTTACATATATTTCAAAATAGCTGTATTTACACACACACTCACTCATACAGGTTTCAATCCACTCTGGATCTCACTGGTAACGACTCTGCTACTGCCAGTTATGACTTCGAAAATCCGATCAACTTAGCCGAAGACGAAGGTGAAGATGATTGCGAAGTGCCTGGCGAGCTTGCAAGACTGTTACTTCAGGAAGAGAGGGCAATTCAACCCCATGAAGAGCCAGTGGAAACAATAAACCTGGGTACTGAGGCAGACAGGAAAGAGGTAAAGATTGGTGCCAACCTAGAGCTCAGCGTGAAGCAACGGTTGACTCAAATGCTACATGATTATATGGAGATCTTTTCCTGGTCCTACAAAGACATGCCCGGGTTGGATACCGATATTGTGGTCCATCACTTGCCAACTAAGGAAGACTGCCCTCCGGTAAAGCAAAAGGTACGTTGTATGCGTCCAGAAATGTCTGAGAAGATCAAAGCCGAGGTTATGAAACAGTTTGATGTTGGGTTCCTTGCAGTGACTTCTTACCCTCAGTGGGTTGCTAATGTGGTGCCGGTACCTAAGAAGGACGGTAAGGTCAGAATGTGTGTTGATTACAGGGATCTGAATAGGGCCAGCCCCAAAGATGACTTCCCCTACCTCACATTGATGTCCTTGTTGACAATACAGCCCAGCACAAGGTATTCTCTTTCATGGATGGCTTTTCAGGTTACAATCAGATCAAGATGGCACCTGAAGACATGGAAAAGACTACCTTTGTTACTCAGTGGGGCACCTTCTGCTACAAGGTCATGCCTTTTGGACTAAAGAACGCTGGGGCAACTTACCAACGTGCCATGGTCGCTTTATTTCATGACATGATCCATCATGAGATAGAAGTGTACGTTGACGACATGATCGCAAGGTCCCAGACTGAGGAAGAGCACCTAGATCATCTGCAGAAGTTGTTTGACCGGTTGAAACTATACAAGCTGAGGTTAAACCCAAACAAGTGCACCTTCGGGGTAAGATCTGGGAAGTTGCTAGGCTTCGTGGTAAGCGATAAGGGTATTCAAGTGGACCCTGTCAAAGTCAAGGCTATTCAAGAGATGCCAGTTCCTAGGACAGAGAAAGAAGTCAGAGGCTTTTTAGGACGCCTGAATTATATTGCTCGCTTCATCTCACACCTGACTGCTACCTGTGAGCCAATCTTCAAGCTGCTGAAGAAAGATCAGGTAGTACGCTGGAATGATGAATGTCAGGCTGCTTTTGACAGAATCAAAGAGTATCTCCAAGAACCACCCATCCTTATGCCACCGGTTGAAGGAAGACCTCTGATACTATACCTGACAGTACTTGACAATTCAATGGGGTGTGTGCTGGGGCAGCATGACGAGTCTGGACGAAAAGAGCATGCCATTTATTACCTTAGCAAAAAGTTTACCGACTGTGAGACCCGATACTCACTGCTTGAGAAAACTTGCTGTGCTTTGGTATGGGCTGCTCGCCGGCTGAGACAGTATATGCTGACTCACACTACCTTGTTGATCTCAAAGATGGATCCTATAAAGTACATATTCGAAAAGCCTGCTCTGTCTGGGAGAATAGCAAGATGGCAAATGATCTTGACGGAATACGACATTCAGTACACGACCCAGAAAGCCATCAAGGGAAGTGTACTGGCAGACCACTTGGCACATCAAGCTGTAGATGACTATCAGTCAATGAACTTCGAGTTTCTAGACGAGAGCATCATGATAGTGACTGATTGTGAAGTACTTGGACCGGATGAAGGACCTGAGGAAGGATCCCGATGGTCTATGCACTTTGATGGAGCCTCCAACGCTTTGGGAAACGGTATCGGCGCCATAATCATATCACCTCAAGGCACTCATACTCCACTCACTGCCCGACTATGTTTCAACTGTACCAACAACATGGCAGAGTATGAGGCGTGCATCATGGGTCTTCAAGCTGCGATCGACTTAAGGATCAAGTTTCTGAGTGTCTTCGGAGATTCCGCTCTTGTGATCAATCAGATCAAAGGAGAGTGGGATACGAAACATCTGAATCTTATCCCTTACAGAGAATGTGTGTTGACCTTGATCCCCCACTTCACAGAAATAACCTTTGAACATTTCCCAAGAGAGGAGAATCAGCTGGCGGACGCGTTAGCTACAATGTCTTCTATGTTCAAAGTCAAATGGGATAATGAGGCTCCCCGGATCATCATCTGGAAATTGGACGAACCGGCATACTGTTGCGATCTCGAGACTGAATTGGTGACTGAGAAGCCTTGGTACCATGAGGTGAAGAGATATCTGGAAGCTCAGGAATACCCTGAAGGTGCATCTGTCAATGATAAGAAGTTCCTGAGAAGGTTCGCAGCAAAGTTCTTCCTTAGCAACGGCATCTTGTATAAGCGAAACCATGATTCGACCCTACTGCGTTGTGTGGATAAAACTGAAGCAGAAAGGATCATGGAAGAGCTACATGAAGGGACCTTTGGTACACATTCCAGTGGGCATACAATGGCAAAAAAGATCCTTCGGGCAGGGTATTACTGGTCCACAATGGAAGCTGACTGCTACCAACATTCCAGGACATACCATAAGTGCCAGATTTATGCAGACAAGGTGCATGTTCCTCCAGTTCCTCTGAATGTTCTGACTGCGCCTTGGTCGTTTGCAATGTGGGGCATAGACATGATCGGTGAGATTAAACCTACGGCATCTAATGGGCATCGCTTCATCCTAGTGGCGATTGATTATTTTACAAAGTGGGTCGAAGCAGCTTCCTATGCTACGGTAACCAAGACTGTTGTGGCACGGTTCATTCGGCATAATCTGATTTGTCGATACGGCGTCCCTGAGAGAATTATTACAGATAACGGTACCAATCTGAATAACAAGATGATCACTGAGCTCTGCGAGCAGTTCAAAATACAGCACCACAATTCTTCTCCTTACAGACCGAAGATGAATGGGGCTGTAGAAGCAGCAAATAAAAATATCAAGAAAATCGTGCAGAAGATGACAGTGACTTATAAAGATTGGCACGAGATGTTACCGTTCGCTCTACATGGGTACCGGACCTCAGCCGGACGTCAACCGGGGCAACTCCTTTCTCTCTTGTTTATGGTATGGAGGCAGTCTTACCGATCGAGGTGCAAATACCCTCTCTCCGGATAATGAAGGATGCAAATCTGAACGAAGATGATTGGATCCAGACACGACTTGATCAGCTCAACCTTATTGATGAAAAGAGACTTGCTGCTATCTGCCATGGTCAGACGTACCAGAAACGAATGATCAGGGCATTTAACAAAAAGGTCAGACCACAGGAATATCAAGTTGGGGATCTGGTAATCAAACGAACAATCCTTCCTCAGAGTGATCCAAGGGGCAAGTGGACCCCTACATACGAAGGGCCATTTATGGTTAAACATGTGTTCTCAGGAGGAGCCATGATTCTAACCAATATGGATGGTGACGACCTTCCTCACCCCGCCAATGCAGACATAGTAAAAAGATACTACGCATAAAAAAGACCCGCTAGGCTGACATGCCTAGGCAAAAATTAGGGCTTCCCGGCGAACCAAAAGGGTTCGGGCAAAATGAAGGGATGAAATGAAAAAAAATTTGTACACCCGACAAGTCGAAAACCTGAAAAGGCGGCTTGGGCAAAAATGGGTATCCTGGTGGACTGAAAACCCGAAAGGGCGGTCCAGGCAAAAGTTATGGATAAAAGCGTAATACTATGTCTCATTGGATCACTTTGTATCCAGAATACGGTATCTACATCAAGTTCAGACGGCATCGATCAGTCAGTTTCATCTTCGTTTAGGTCATCAAGTGATGAGACGCTCGGAGATATAATGGCAATAGCAGAGTTGAAACCCAGTGGGATCATTCATTTCACACAGCTGTTTTATTTTCTTTTGTACAAAATTTGTATAAACTCTTTTGCTCGGCGGCGTTCTCTTACTAGGACGTCAGCCTCTTGTACACAAAACGCCTATTTTCAGGCCATTCAAAAATCAATACAAATATACTTTTCAGTTAAAAATTGCCAATTGTTTTTCCTTTTTTTCTGTTTTGTTTTGCGAAGAACGTCCAAGGTTCAATTTGTGATATATGCATTGACAATAATTTGCTAACTCATAAATATTTGCATGCGAAACAAAGGATCAATTACAGGTAACATTAGAAACAGGGGAAACAAAAGAGTTGTCTACGCAATCTAATTGCTCTGTCCTCCAAGGTACCAAGGTAGGTTCAGCTAAAGAACATAACCAGACACCTTAATTCCCCAGAGAATAAGTCAGCAAGTCAGTACACTCTCCTCGAGCAAAGTTATCAAATCTTAAGGAAGTTGGGTATCCTCCAGTAGATCTCAACATTCCCCAGCAGCATATATATCCTTAACAGGCATCCCCGGCAGTCTTGGTCTAAAGATTGTTCCCCGGCGGCATACCAACATTCAAAGGAATCACTTCCCCCGCAGTTCAAAACTTCCCCAAGAGAGTCCAATTTGCTTCCCCAGGAAAGTTGGAATCCATCTCCCCAAGCCGTAAGCTTATCCCCAGTAGATTCTGGAAGCTCATCCTTGCAGAGCACGAACGCGTCGTCCGGCTTTATTCAAAGAGTTATTTCCTTACCAGGATATAACTGGGTTATCCTCAGCCAAAAGCCACGGAAAGGTCGTCGTCAACAAAGTTCTTTCTTATCCCCAGCAAAGTCTATTAACACTTCCAACACAGCAAAGATATCCCCAGCAAGTTATTATCAACAACTCAGCAAAGTATCTCTCTCCCCACAGAGTATTGCTTCCCAGCAAGATTGCTAGAGTACTTTTCTCCCCGCAGAGTAATCCGTTCGCCGAGTTTATTCCCCAACGGAGTTATCTTCTCCTACCGGTATTCTTGCAACTATCATCCCCGGCAGAAGCAAAATCTATTCTCCAACATCAGCCCAGGAGTGACTTCCCGGCACCCGTCAAGGATTTACTTTCCTAGACGAAAAATACATTCATAAACATCTTCATACATTATAGCATGCATATACGCATCATGAACATACAATCTCACGTATTCAGAGAGCATCTCGCATGTCATACCACATGACATCGCATACAACTAACGCTTGTCTTTTCAGGACAAAAGTACAAAAATGATTACCATCAATGGTCGCGACTAAAGATCCGATTCCTGAATCTTGCCAGGGTGTATCTGTTGACGACCAATTACCAGACCCGATTCCTGTATCTTGCCAGGGTGTGTCTGAAGAGTTTGAGGATCCGATACCTGAATCTCGCCAGGGTGTATCTGTTGAAGACTAACATTACCAGATCTGATTCCTGTATCTTGCCAGGGTGTGTCTGAAGAGTTCGAGGATCCGATACCTGAATCTTGCCAGGGTGTATCCGTTGAAGACTAACATTACCAGATCCGATTCCTGTATCTTGCCAGGGTGTGTCTGAAGAGTTCGAGGATCCGATGCCTGAATCTTGCCAGGGTGTATCCGTTGAAGACTAACATTACCAGATCCGATTCCTGTATCTTGCCAGGGTGTGTCTGAAGAGTTCGAGGATCCGATACCTGAATCTTGCCAGGGTGTATCCATTGAAGACTAACATTACCAGATCTGATTCCTGTATCTTGCCAGGGTGTGTCTGAAGAGTTCGAGGATCCGATACCTGAATCTTACCAGGGTGTATCCGTTGAAGACTAACATTACCAGATCTGATTCCTATATCTTGCCAGGGTGTGTCTGAAGAGTTCGAGGATCTGATGCCTGAATCTTGCCAGGGTGTATCCGTTGAAGACTAACATTACCAGATCCGATTCCTGTATCTTGCCAGGGTGTGTCTGAAGAGTTCGAGGATCCGATACCTGAATCTTGCCAGGGTGTATCCGTTGAAGACTAACATTACCAGATCCGATTCATGTATCTTTCCAGGGTGTGTCTGAAGAGTTCGAGGATCCGATACCTGAATCTTGCCAGGGTGTATCCGTTGAAGACTAACATTACCAGATCCGATTCCTGTATCTTGCCAGGGTGTGTCTGAAGAGTTCGAGGATCCGATGCCTGAATCTTGCCAGGGTGTATCCGTTGAAGACCAACATTACCAGATCTGATTCCTGTATCTTGCCAGGGTGTGTCTGAAGAGTTCGAGGATCCGATGCCTGAATCTTGCCAGGGTGTATCCGTTGAAGACTAACATTACCAGACTCGATTCCTGTATCTCGCCAGGGCACGTCTGAAGAATTCGAAGATCCGATTCCTGTAACCAGTCAGGACATATCTACACAAAGCATCTGAAGACCAGCTCCTGCAACATGTCAGGTACTCATTTTTCTTTTGCAGGTACGCAAGTTCTCGCTAAGGAATCTCTTACGCGATCAACATCCAGATGGCATCTATAAGCCCATCATCCTATTCATCAATCTCTAAATGGCATCTATAAGCCCATTCCACCATCACACTGCTACTATGTGAGCGCAAATTTCTGGGCACTCTAGTGTTCAATCATCTTCCACCCTCGGATTATGAAAGGCACGTCAGCCAATCTACATCCTCAGGTCTAAGAAGATTGAACAGGGGCAACTGTTGTACCCCAAAATTTTCCCTCCCATATTCTTCAAGAAATTGCCAAGTCATGCTTCAAAATTCCCCAAGGGTTGCACAGTGTAAGGGCCTCCTAACAGTCAAAATTAGGGTTTTTGTTCTGATCAAGAAAATGAAGTTTCCAAGGGTCCAATCAAGTCTCATATGCCTATAAACATGGTCAAGCATCCTCATACAAAGTTTCAAGACTTTCAGCACAAAATTGCACATTCAAAACCCTAATTGCACTATAGTCAACTGTAGGGGCAAAATTGTCATTTGACAGTCAAAAGTTCAAAATTTTGGTCAACATCTCATTTTGAAGCCACAAACATCATTTGATCAATGCTTGATCATGATTCTCAAAGCTTGGCTCAAAAATCATCAAGATGCAAAAGTTTCCTTATCTGGACAGCTGAAAAAGTCAACTGTAAATTGACTAGGGCATAACTTTCACATGGATTATCAGAAAAATTCCATCCAAAGCTCATTTTGAAGAGAAATACATTTCCAACAACTCCTCTTCACACTTCAAGTCCAAGAAATGCTCTCACAAAAAGTTATCAATTTCAACATTATAGGTCATTTTCAAAAGTCAACAAAAAGGGACTTTAAGTCAAAGGCCATAACTTGAGATTGGTAAATCAAAATGACATGGGACCAAAGACATTGGTTAGAGGACTCAAAGACCTTTCCAAAATGTCCAAGAACATGAGCAAAGCTTAAAAATTGAGCAAGTTATGCCTTGTGGAAGTTGGGAAATTTTTGGATATTTTGAAAAGTCAACATTGGTTCAAATGACCTAAAATTGCTAATGGGCCTCTTTATCTTCCACAATTCATCATCCAAGGCATGTGCACGACCACTTGGCCCAAAGGGAAGTTTTTCTTCATTATTTATTTATTTATTTATTTGGATTTTTATTATTAATAATTCATTTTAATTAAATAAAATACACAAAAAATACTAAACCTAAGATTTTCAATCTTTTTATGCATGATATATACTCAATAATCTGTGCATGATCAGATATGGAAGGAATTGAAGTGATTGGATATGATTGAGGTCAAAATAGCATGAAAAAATATTGAAAAAGATCTTGAAAAATCAAATCTTACAAACCATGAATGCAAAGGTTTTGGATCAATTTCTTTAACCCTAATCATTCACAGGTACATATATATGCTAAACCTAATCCTAAAAGACCTCAGCTGCGCATAAACTCCATTATCAAACTCACACGTTTGGCCTAAAAATTTCACAACTGAAAACAAGGTTAGAGGTTGATTCAAGAAAAGAGACGTATTCCATCACCTTCCTGAAGCTTCAAGGAAGGATTTCCAATCAAAATCATTCATTCTAACGCCCTAAATTGGTAACACGAGTGCAACCTGTACAGAGAAAATTTCATATTCTTGCATCTCAATTCATGCGCATTTAGCAATTTTTAATATATGATTTGTGTTCATTATTCAATTCTGAAGCTAACTGTGTGGTTTGATTTTGTTTTCGTGCCCCATATGAGGATTCACCATTAAAGGCATCTAGGGTTTTCAGGTTTTCAATTTAGGCGTTTTCTCATACTGTAAAATTAAGGAATCACAATGACATGGTTGAAACCATCAGGCTTGGACGATCTAGACCCAACCCTCGCGCCTAATTTATGAGGCCCCAGGGGCTAATCGTTATTTTTCAATAGGGTGCCTATGGGAACGTTTAACAAACCGTTGCTGATTGTGTTTTATTTCAGAAAAAAAAATAAAGCCATGAAGAAGATGACTCGGTGGCAGGCTATGAATGGTTGATTCAAATCTCGCGCGAAAAACGCCCCACTAACGCTTGTTTATTTTATATTATTCGTTAGTTATCATATATACAAAAAGCATTACATGGCTCAGTGGCAGGCAAGCATCCTGTTGACTCCTAGGACCTGGGTTCGAGCCCCAGGTCCGCACTCCCTTTCACATTATTTTTCACTTAATGTTTCCATGCAGTTTCAGCCTGAAGGAGCACCGTATGTCCACAAAATCTGGTCATCCACGTGCCCAATGGAAACAATCAGAAGGTCATAATTGAGGAACATGGTAAACCCTGGTCAACGCTTATGCACGCTAGTGGAAAAGTCAGCCAGGCCTAAGAGTAATTGGGCCCAAATTGCTAAAGAAAAACCTCCAAATCAGGGGCAGACCCCCTTAGGTTTGCAAACCTTTTTACATTCTTTATTTTTTTCATTATTTTTATTTTCTTTCAATTATTATTTCTTTTATTAATTTAATATTTTCATAATATATAAAAAACACCAAAAATCAGAAAAGAGAAAAAATAATAAATATTTTTATTTTAGCATTTTTTTGTAAATAAATTGCATTAATTCACTTAGTTTTAATTTAAGGTTTTATCTTAACATTTTTTCAATAAAAATCTAAAATTGGTAGAATTAGGGTTTATAATCATTTTTATCCCTTTTTCTTTTCTTTCATAATAATTAAATATTTCCTATTATTACTTTTATAATTAAGTTGCATGTAAATAATTAGGTTAAATATTAGGTTAAAATTCAATCTTTTCTTAATAAACTAAAAACAACTAGAATTAGGGTTAGCATTTTATTTTAATTAATTCTTTTTCATTAAAATCTTAAAATACCAAAAACAAATTTCTTTTTTAATTTTATTAATTTAATAATAATTTAATTTAGTTTCATAAAAAAGGGGTCCAACGCCCTCGTTCCAACGTTAATTCAAATCGCGCATTTATTTTCTTTTCGTATAATTTTTATGTACCTCTCCCAAAGCCGTGTAATTAATTTCTCGCACTTTATTTTTCCTTAATTCTTTATTTTGCTGTCAAATCGGGTTCTGGAAATTTTGGCGATGTGGACCCGCGCCTTTTGTAATAGCTTAGAATTTTTATCTTTTCTTGTACTTTTAATTGTAAATCAAGGCATGCAAGAATGAATGACAATAAAAACAAACGCTAGATCACCAATAACATGACAAGACAAAAATACATGAATCTGACACACAAATCACACACCACCCCTAGGGTACGCCTCACTGTTGCCTTGCCTCGAAAGGTGATCGTCGAGTAGAGGATGTCTTAGTAAGTCCTCATGATCCAGGAACCTGGCATGAGGGTAGCTTCTAAGGTGTCTTCCCATAGCTCTGGTGATCACCATGTCCCGAACCTTCGAATTGACCCGAACACCTCCAACGGTGGTGCTACCTACCTCTCAATGGTGGGATGGCACTACTTTAAGGACATATACACAGACGAATTCCTTAGGGTAGGTAGACGACTCTAGATACTTGCTCTAAATTTCAAACAAAATTCAAAAATACTTTTCACACCAACACATTTTCAAAAAGCTTTCGAAAGCAATTTTTCAAACACTCTTGAGGACTGATACAAGAGTCGAACTGAAATTTTCAAAGAAACTTTTTTAAAACCCACAATTGAAAAGCAAACAAACCTTTTGAAAACACAATGAGCAAGTATCTAAGAGCCCATGGATAACCATGGATAGAAAGGGTGCTAACACCTTCCCTTTCTATAATCTACCTCCCGAACCGAGAGCAATCTCTTTAAGGAATTTTTCTGTGCTTTTGTCCTTTCCATTTGGAGAAAATAAAAGACGGTGGCGACTCTTGCTTCCGCGACATACGCGATCCAGCGTTAAACAGTCAGTTCCAGATCCACCGATCACATATACCATATTGACATTTGATGATTTCTTCAATAACTCTTCAATAATCTTCAAGACTTTTATTTGATGTTGATAGGCTTTTTGCACATCCTTTGAAAGTTGATGTTCATGTTGTCTTCATCAAAACTCATGCTTTAAATATGACTTGAGAAGCTTGCAATTACATTCTCCCCCTTTTTGATGATGACAACCAAGTCTTGAAAACGATTTCTTAAAATGTTCATGTTGTTTTGTGTAGTAAACATGTTGAGCAAATGCAAGGCTCCCCCTAAATTGTATGCTCCCCCTAAGTCCATGATTCTTTGAATTTTGGAGAGAGTTTGATATTTATTTGGGCCTGCAATTTCTTGAAACAAAAAAACACACATGCATACTCTTCTCCCCCTTTGTTAACATCAAAAAGGATGGGGAAAAAGAGTGAAATAGATACATATAAAAATTAAGACGTGTATCTTAAGAGAAACATTAGATATCACCTTCATCCAAAATACCAAGTTCTCTTCGGATTTTGAAGAAAGGTTCTCGAGCAAGCGGTTTAGTGAAGATATCTGCGAGTTGGTTATGAGTATCCACAAAAGAGACTTCGACATCTCCTTTAAGTACATGATCACGGAGAAAATGATGTCGAATATCTATATGTTTGGTTCTTGAATGCATGACCGGATTCTTTGTAATATTGATAGCACTTGTATTGTCGCATCGAAGAGGAATGCATCCGAGATCAAGTCCGTAATCACGGAGTTATTGCTTGAGCCAAAGAATTTGTGCACAACAACTACCTGCTGCTATGTATTCTGCTTCGGCCGTGCTAAGAGAAACACATGCTTGCTTTTTACAAGCCCATGATACTAATGCATTTCCAATAATGTGACAAGTACCACTTGTGCTTTTACGATCAGTTTTACAACCTGCATAATCCGCGTCAGAATAACCAATTAAAGTGCAAGTACTACCTTTTGGATACCATAGGCCGACATTGATTGTTCCTTTAAGATACTTCATTATCCTTTTAACTGCCATGAGATGTGATTCCTTTGGATTTGCTTGAAAGCGAGTGCAAAGACAAACACTAAACATGATGTCAGGACGGCTTGCCGTCAAGTATAATAAAGAACCAATCATACCTCTGTACTTTTTAATATCAATTAGAGTACCGAATTCATCTTGATCAACATATGTACCGGAGCCCATTGGAGTGTTCATGGCTTTACAATTGTCCATATCAAAAATTTTCAATAATTCTTTGCAATACTTAGATTGATTGATGAAGATTCCATCTTCTAGTTACTTGATTTGTAGTCCAAGAAAGTAGTTCATCTTTCCCATCATAGACATCTCGAATTCTCCTTGCATCATCAATGAGAATTCCTCACACATTTCTTTGTTAGTCGATCCAAAAATGATATCATCAACATAGACTTGAACCAATAAAGTGTTACTTTGGATTTTCTTAATGAAGAAGGTTTTATCAACCTTACCCTTTTCAAAACCTTTTTCACACAAAAAATTGCTAAGTCTATCATACCATGCTCTTGGTGCTTGCTTTAAGCCATAAAGAGCTTTTCTCAACTTAAAGACATGTGAGGGATGTTTGAAGTCTTCAAATTCCTGGGGTTGTTTGACATAGACTTCTTCATTGGTGTATCCATTCAAGAATGCGCTTTTGACGTCCATTTGAAAAAGCTGAAAATTTAATGAACAAGCATAAGCAAGTAAAAGACGTATAGCTTCTAACCTTGCAACCGGAGAAAATGTTTCTTCAAAGTCGATTCCTTCCTCTTGATTGTAACCTTGAGCAACCAACCTTGCTTTGTTTCGAACAATTAGACCATTCTCATCAAGTTTGTTCTTAAACACCCATCGGGTACCTATGATGTGTTTACCACTTGGTCTAGGAACAAGTTCCCAAACTTGATTTCTTTCGAATTGATTTAATTCTTCTTGCATAGCAATAATCCATTGATCATCTCCTAAGGCTTCATCAACTTTGGTAGGTTCAATTTGAGAAACAAACGCCATGTTTAAGCAAGAATCTTTTAGATTCAATCTTGTTGATACTCCTTGGCTAATGTCACCAATAATTTTGTCAATAGGATGGTCTCTATGAGTTCTTCATTCTTTTGGTAGATCATTGGTGTTTGAATCTTGTTGAACAATGTTTTTTGAATTTTTCGGTGATTTCTTAATTTGATCAAATGAAAGATCTTCCGGGGGTAAATCTATAGGATCATCATCATCACAAACAACTACTTCCTCCTTAGAGGGGTTAGTTTCATCAAAAGATACATGCATAGATTCTTCAATAGTTAAAGTTCTTTTATTATAAATTCTATATGCTTTACTAGAAAGTGAATAACCAAGAAAAATACCTTCGTCGGATTTCTCGTCAAACTTACCGAGATTATCCTTGTCATTATTAAGAACAAAGCACTTGCATCCAAAAATGTGAAAGTGAGCAATATTTGGATTTTTTCCTTTGAAGAGTTCATATGGAGTCTTCTTTATTATAGGTCTAATGATAACTCGATTTCCAACATAACATGCCGTACTAACCGCATCCGCCCAAAAATATTTAGGAAGATTTGCATCACTAAGCATTGTTCTTGCAAGTTCCACTAGAAACCTATTCTTTCTTTCAACTACTCCATTTTGTTATGGAGTTCTTGGTGCTGAAAAATTATGAGAGATACCATGTTCTTCACAAAATTCTTCAAATTGTGCATTTTGGAATTCTCCACCATGATCACTTCTTATGGATACAATCTTTAGTGATTTTTCATTTTGGATTTGCTTAGCATACTTCTTAAAGGCTTTGAAAGCATCACTTTTCTGCACAAGAAACAAAGTCCAAGAATATCTAGAAAAATCATCAATAATGACTAAAGCGTATACATTACCTCCGAAGCTTTTTGTTCTTGATGGACCAAAGAGATCCATGTGTAACAATTGTAGTGGTCTTGTAGTAGACACCACATTCTTAGATTTGAAAGTTGTTTTGGTCTGTTTGCCCTTTTGGCATGCATTACATAATTTGTCCTTGATGAACTTCATCTTTGGTAGACCAATGACTAAGTCATGCTTAACCAATTTGTTCAAGTGCTCCATGTGAATGTGAGCGATCCTCTTGTGCCATAACCAAGCGTCATTGTTGTTTACCATAAGACATTGTACCTTCAGAGACAAATCATCTAAAGTAATCATAAAAATATTGTTAGTTCTTATACCTTTGAGTTTTACCTCATTGGTTGCCTCATCCATAATGAGACATTCATCTTTGTTGAATTTGATCTTGAACCCTCTATCGCAAAGTTGACTTATGCTAAGAAGATTGTGTTTTAATCCTTCAACATAGAGAACATCCTCAATTTGAATGGATGGAGGTGTGCCAACTATTCCAACGCCAAGAATCTTTCCTTTGGTGTTGTCTCCATAAGTGACATACCCTTTGGCTTTATGTACTAGATATGAAAATTGGTGTACATCTCCTGTCATATGCTTTGAACATCCACTATCAAGATACCAAACATTTGATGTGGATTTCAAGCATACCTACACAAACAAATTATTCTTTGTTAGGTACCCAAGTTGCCTTGGGTCCTTCATAGTTAGTTCCCTTTTTCACCCACACATAATGCCCACTTGCTATACTAAAGTTTCTAACATAGCAAGCATTAGGTGTATGGCCTTTAATACCACAATAAAAACAAGTAGGTTCAAAGTTACTTATATATCTAGAAGGATAATATTTCTTCTTAGGAAATGATTTCTTTTTCGATACATTAGCCTTTTTCTTTTGATGATTATGAACAACTTGCTTCTTTTCAACTTTCTTGGGATTGGAACTATTACTAGCCTTTACAAAAACAGTGGGATTGTTACTTGATTTCTTAGAATTCACATAACCAAGACCCCTTTTATCATTAGGATAACGTTGTTGGCTTAGTAATCCTTCCAATCCTATTTGTCCTTTTTCATATCGTTCAATGACTCTTTTCAATTGAACAATTTGAAAGACATTTGATTCACACTTGGAGCATGCAAAGTTTTCTTTTTCTTTAATAAAATTCTGTTTTTGAAGTTCAAAATCTTTAGTCATGGTGTCAATTTTTTTCTAAACAACTTAAAAGTTCTTTTTCTTGATTTGACACCTTTTTGTATAAACTTTTGCATTCTTTCAAGAGTTCATCAATAGCATCTTGAACATCATCATCAAAAAGATTAAATTCATTACTAACCTCTTCTTCATTGTCAGAGTGATGTGAAGCCATTAATGCTAGATTTGCACATTCCTCGCTTTTCGAATCAGATGAAGAACTTATCTCATTATCTTCCCATGCAACATAAGCCTTTTTGTTCTTGAACTCCTTTTTGCCTTTGACTCCATTTTTCTTGGAGAGTTTTGGACAATCCGGCTTTATGTGACCTTGCTTTCCACATTCATAACATGTGACATCTTGTGTTGATGTGGAGGCTTCTTTATCTTTATGATTATAAAATTTCTTCCTCTTGACAAAGTTAGCATTATGAAGATTATTCTTATGACCAAAATATTTTCCTACCTTTTTACAAGAAGCAAGAAGTTTTCATCTTCCTCCGATGCATCTTTATCTTGACTTTCCTTTGAATCAACTTTCAAGGCAATGCCTTTGGATTTCTTCTCTAAATTTTCATGTTTTTCAAGTCTACCGAGTTCCGTTTCATATTCTTGAAGTTTGCCAAATAATGTAGCGGAAGTCATTGCGGAGAGACTCTTCTTTTTCGAGATTGCCGTTACCTTTGGTTTCCATTCCCTAGTCAATGATCTAAGGATTTTCAATTTGAGTTCATCATTTGTCAAGGTCTTACCAAGAGAATTTAAGTGATTTGTCAAATGCACAAATCTCTTTTGTAAGTCAAGAATGGATTCTCCGGGCTGCATTCGGAATAGTTCATATTCTTGACTCAAGGTATTTAGCCTTGATCTTTTTACTTCAGCTGTTCCTTCATGAGTTTGAACCAGGGTATCCCATATTTCTTTTGTTGTCTTGCAGTTTGAGACACGGAAAAATTCGTCCATACTGAGTGCACCTTGAAGAAGGTTTATTGCCTTTTTGTCATAGAGAACTTTCTTTTTATCATCGACGTCCCATGCAGTTTTGGGTTTTACAGAACCAATGCCATTGATTACTGATATTGGGATAAATGGACCATTTTCAACAGCATCCCATACTTCCTCTCCTTGTGCTTCTAAATGCGCCTTCATGCGTATTTTCCAGAAGTCAAAATATTCACCACAGAATAGAGGAGGCTTGTTGTTACTACCACCATCTCTGAAGACTGGTTGATGATTTGCGGAAGCCATTCTGGATCTTTAGGAACAAGTTACCTATAACTTGCTCTAATGCCAATTGTAAGTCTCAGAGTGCCTAAGAGGGGGGGTGAATTAGGTCTTATAAAATTTCTTCGGTTTTATGAGAATGCTTGGTAGTAATTTTTTGGTTAAGTGTTTGAAGGTTTTGATTATATCTTTATCTTTTCTTGATTATGGTGATGAAAGCGATAAATGCGGAAAAGTAAAGAACACGGTGATATATCCTGGTTCCCCTCACAATCCGAGAGTACTCCAGTCCCCTTTCCAACACGAAAGAGATTTCACTATAGTTATAATGATTGTACAGCCTATGCTTACTATCTAACCTATAGGGTGATCAAAGGTTCTTAACACCTTTAAGACCAAACAAACACTAATGTGAATGAAGAACAATCCTCTTCAAATCACAACACTTACTTCCAACAATCCTGGATAGTAAGGGAAACCTTTAAGTAATACAATGATTTATTTGAAGTATATGGAGAGCTTTATCAATCTTCAATTGATCTTCTTCTTCAAGATAAAAACAATTCTCAACAATGTATATAAATGTTCACAATGTATGAATGAAACTTGTAATGATAATGAAAGTGTATATGGCAAGTTTCACAAAATTATGAACACATGAAAGTATAATTTCAAATGAGAGTAAATGAGAAAATTGTTAATGAAGAAGTATATTTGTTAATTTGAAAATTGAAGTATTGAACATTGTTTGAAATAAGAAAATATGCATTTTATAAAGTTGTAAGAACCTCTTCATTCATGCCAATTCATATGAAAAGTTGCAATGCATTCATGAAAAGATACCACTTGAAAAATGTTCAAAAAACAAAGTAAAAACTGCATTGGTTCGCTAGGAACCGGTTCCGACACTGACAAAACCCGGTTCTTAGTGAACGTTAGAAGTTGAAATTCAAATTTATCACGCAAGAACCGGTTCCCCTATTGGTACAACCCGGTTCCTGGTACAAAATCCAGGAACATGTTTTTTGAGAAAAGCTGGAACCCGGTTCCCTGTTAGGGAGGAACCGGTTCCTAAAGGTTTATTTTCAAAAATACATTTTGAAAGATATTTCAAACAAAGTTTTTCTTGATGTTAAAGTTATGGAATATGTATATGTTGATGAATGCATATTGTGAACATCTATATTCAAGATTTTAAGAATTATTTATACCATATTGACATTTGATGATTTTTTCAATAATTCTACAATAATCTTCAAGACTTTTATTTGATGTTGATAGGCTTTTTGCACATCCTTTGAAAGTTGATGTCCATGTTGTCTTCATCAAAACTCATGCTTTAAATATGACTTGAGAAGCTTGCAATTACATTGCCCTGTTCATATATTTGTAGTCCACACACATTCGTACCTTACCGTCTTTTTTAGGCACCGACACTATGTTGGCCACCCACTGGGGATAAGAGGTGACAGCTAAGAACCCAGTGTTGAACTGCTTCATAACCTCTGCTTTGATCTTTTCATACATTTCAGGGCGCATGCGACAGACCTTTTGCTTTACCGAAGGGCAATCTTCTTTAGTTGGAATACGGTGAACCACAATATCCGTATCCAATCCCAGCATGTCATCATATGACCAGGAGAAGATCTCGACATAATCATGCAACATTTGTATCAACCGCTGTTTGACATTAAGCCCCGGATTTGCGCCAATCTTGACTTCTTTTCTGTCTACCTTTGTGCCCAAGTTTATTGTCTCAACTGGATCTTCATGAGGCTGTATAGCCCTCTCTTCCTGCTGTAACAGTCTAGCAAGTTCTCCAGGTACCTCACAATCTTCCTCACCTTCGTCCTCGGCTTGGTTGATCGGATTTTCGAAGTTATAACTGGCAATGGCAGAACTGTTATCAATGGGATCCATAGTGGATATGGATCTGCAATTTTGATATGTGAGTGTGTGTAAGAGCATAGCTGTACTGATAGAGTAAAATTCAGAAAAGAAAAACAAAGAGTGCAAAATTTGTATGCAAAACGTCTAATGCTTTATTAATTCCATATGAAAGTGAAACATGATAACACTCACAAATAAACCGATGTGCCCCGGGTAAGACACATGGCCATAAATTTATATTGTTTATTACATATCCAAAAAAAACAAGAAAGACAATTACTTCTGAACAAAAGTAATAGGTACAAAATCCTTTTTCGTCCAGTTACTAGGTCCACTGTTGGTAGTAGGGAAGATCCAGCTATCCATGTCATTGTCACTGTCTCCGTCTTTCTACAGTGTTGACCCCGTGATTACTAATGCATATGGGAGGTTTTCCAGCACGAGCACATCGAAAAACCCTTTGAGCCCCTGAAGAGAAACCCAAACCAAATTTATCAGACTTGTACAGAATATCAGGGAGTTGACCCCAGATGGTAGACCCACCTTCTCCAATAACAACTTTTGCATCCTTGAGAGAGGCCATCTTCAAGGGAGGTCTGGTGATCTTCGAGACACTGATAACAACTTCAGTTGCAGCCAGAGTCTGAGGTACCTCTTCAAAATTCTGGCACGGAGTCTCGATGAACTCACCCTCAATTTCCACATATCTGAAGGAATTCAAATGACTGACCATGTATTCCTTTTCACTGCGTACAGTGACAATTCTCCCTTTGACCGGGTATTTCATCATCTGATGTAGTGTGGACGTAACAACTCCATCCCCGTGTATCCATGGGCGGCCCAACAAACAAGAATAAGATGGCCTGATATCCATCACGTAGAAGGTAGAGCCAAAAGTCTGGGAACCAACCTTGATGGGGATGTCCACCTCCCCGTGTACCATTCTCTTTGATCTGTCAAAAGCCCTCACTATAATATTGATGGGCTTCAAAGTCAAGCCTTCACAGTCCAGTCTATCTAGAGCATTCTTAGGCAGCACATTTAACGACGAACCAATATCTACAAGAACATGGGCCAAAGTGGTGCCCTTGCATTCGACAGAGACATGCAACACATCATTATGATTCCTCCCTCTAAGGGTCAAGTCAACATCAGAAAAACCCAAACCATTATTGACCGTCAAACTAGCCACACAATCTTCAAATTGGTCAACATAAGTTTCCTAGGGCACATGGGTAGTTTCCAAAACTTCACCAAAGCCTTCGCATGAGCTTCGAAGCATAACAACAAGGCTAGCATAGATATCTTTGAAGGGGTCTTCCCCATCTGTTCGACCACGTTGTAGTCTCTTTTCTTGATGATTTTCAGAATTTCTTCCATCTCTTTCTCGGAAGCCTCTGGAATAGATACTGATTGTGCCTTCATCTGGACAGGCTCAACCAATATGTCTTTGCCCCGAGTCTCGGTCGACTCGGTGATAGGGGTGTCAGTCGAAGTAATCAAAGGAGTTGCAGTAGTAGTAGGAGAAGGAACAAAAGTAGGAATAATCACAGGACTAGTAACAACTTTCGGAGGAGAAATCTCGGGGGAGAACACTCTTCAACTTCTTGTTATTTTGCTGGTTCCAACAATGTTGACAATGTAGATATCAGTATTCTTAGACACCTGGTCTTCATCAGCCAGCCAATCTTGCTTGACACCGTGGTAGTAGACGTTACCCCCATAGTTCCACGGAACAGTTTTATCAGAGGAGTACGGGATTGGCCCTAGTGCAGTGATTATCAGCGGAGTAACCTTCGGAGTAGATGTAATCCTGATGGGTCTTTTGGTGGAGACCCTGGGAGGATTTGTGGAAATGGTTATTATTGAAATATCATTGCACAAAGTAGTTGGAACGGGAGTCTTCACAAACAAAATCTCTCCAACATCCATCAGGCGCTGAACACCTGCCTTTAACAAATGACAACCAGTCGATAGAGATAAACGGAAGTGGCATCCTTCGCCAAAACCCAGAAATAAACCGGCCTTCAACAAGTTCCACTTAATGGTCATAAGTGGAGTAACAAGCTCTTCAACAGTAGTAACAAACATATCATCTTCAATAGCATTAACACCACGACCATGCTTGGGCATAGGAGCAGTGATAACATTTGGCATCTCAGGGGCATCAAACTCAATTTCCTTCGCCTCAAGAAGGTCTTGTACTTTGTTTTTCAAAGCCTAACATTCGTTTGTATCATGACCTGGACTTTCCGAATGATAAGCACAACGGGCATTTGGATTGTAGCGGGGAGAGGTAGTGTTGGGATTCTTCAGCGCTTCCCGTAAGGTTACTAGATTGGATCTCAACAAATGGGGAAAAACTTGGGCTACAGTCATATTTATCCGGGTGAATTGTCTTACTATCCTTTCTGTTCTCTACTTATTATTCCTCTGTTGAGTGGGTGCGAGCTTAGGGATCACGACAACCCCTACTGTTGGACGACATACAGTTCTATCCTGACTCTATTGATGGTGCACAACACTAACCTATTTCTTCCCAGCGAATAATTTTCTCATAGCACTGGAGGATGCGTCCATTTGGATCCTTCCATTCTTAATTCCAGCTTCCACTCTCTCCCTTGTCAAGATTAACTCAGTGAAGCCGACCGAGGAGCTTCCAATTAGATGATTAAAGAACAGACAGGACATGGTACCCAGAAACATGTCCACTAGCTCCCTATCAGACAGGGGAGGCTGGACTCTTCCTGCTAAGTCCCTCCACTTCTGAGCGTAGTCTTTGAAACCCTCACTCGAACCCATAGCCAAACTCTGGAGTTGAGTACGGGTGGGAGCAAGGTCTGTATTATACTAATACTGCTTATAAAAAGCAGTGTCCAGGTCTTCCCAATTATGGATGTTGGTCCTCTCTAGCTGATAGAACCAATCTAACTGAGTTCCGGATAGACTGTCCTGAAAGAAAATGGACCCACAAGTCTCTGTCAACAGTGTGGGGCTGTATCTTCCTCACATAAGATCGAAGGTGCATCTTGGGACACGAAACCCCATCGTACTTAGAAAACACTGGTTCCTTGAACTTTGGCGGAATAACAATCCCAGACACCAAACACAGCTCTTAAAAGTCCAGCCCGGGCACTTTCTGAATCTCCATTGCACTCAGACGCTCTTCCAGCTGTTTGTACCTTTCGTCAGTCGGAGGATACTTCTCTTCATTGTAATCAGTATCACTATCAGATTCCTCTGGACTAGGGTCCTCCTCTCTTGTCTCACCCTCTTGATTCTCTCCTTCCTTAGATGAAGAGGTCATATCAACCATTTGCTTCAACGGTCCCTTGAATATTCTTCCCAGATTTACCACACTAGATATCCTTCTTGGCTTCTTACCCTTGTCTTTAACAATCAAGGATTTCAGTTCTTCCTGCCCTTTTGTTAGAGACATGATCATCTGTTGGAATTGTGCGTTATGAGTCTGTAAGTCTTTCACGGTTTGCTTTAGAGCTATTTCTTGCTGAAATAAACAACGAAGAAGATGAGAAACCTATTATGAAACTTGTTTATGCATTGATATGTATGGCATGTGTATGCAATGATTTCAAGGATGTTTGGAAATTTAAATTTGCGAACCAAAATGAAACAAATATTATATTAGTAGAATTCAAAATACAATTGCCTTTTAGGCGTTTCAATTGAAAATTCTAAAAACTTAAAACAGGATCAGGTTTCCCATGGGCGCTTTCATTTTGCACCGAGATAAAAATTAAGGCTTCTTTCCTCATGAAGTTGCTTTGTGAGCTCTAAAACTTTCTTCTCCTGAGCATAGAACTGGTCCCTATAAGTATCCCGCTCCTTCTTCAACTGAATCCAGGACCTCTGTAATTCTTCAAGATCAGTGGGCATATCAGGATGAAGAACCGTGTAGGGAATATCCCCTTCAGTAATGGGATCCATAATCACTGGTAAGACGGCTATGTATGGCATCATAAGTTTCTGAGCACGAGCTCGTACCCATTGGAGATAAGGTTCCATAGGAATGGAAGTCTTCGACCCCAAAGTCTTGACGTCAGATCTGTTTACCATACCCCAAGCTCGTATGAACCTCTGGTGATACCCTTGAACATCATCCTCATAGTTAAACATAATGCCCTGGATAAGCATATCATGAGGACCATCTCTTCGAGCGTAACCAAATTGTCGCAGAGCCAGAGAAGGATTATAAGTTATGCCTCCCCTAATGCCAAGTAGTGGGACATTAGGGAATTCCCCGCAGCGGTCAATAATAGAAATATCTCCCATAGATTGGGAATACCATAGAATATCCGCGTGAGAAAGTGACATTATCCTTTGCGACCAGCCCAAACCTTCTTCATTCTTCAGTACTGTCTTAGGGAGGTGAGAAATAAACCACCTTGAAAGCAATTCCACACAACACATAAGAATCCCTATTTTCTTAGTGGTGCGGGTGTGGAAGGTATGCAAGATGTCTCCGAGTAAAGTGGGCACAGGGTTGCAAGAAAGGAAAACCTTGATAGCATTCACATCTATAAGTAAGTCCGAATTAGGGAACAGTACTAACCCATATATGAGAATGGCCAAGACCTCCTCAAAAGCCTGGAAGTCCAAATCATCCCAAAACAATTGAGCCTTCTCTATTAGGAACTTGGCTAGAAAACCCTTAACTCTGCTTCCTTTTTCCCAGTTGGATACAACTTTGGACCGTTTCAGGTGTAAAGCTGTTTCAATGACCTCCGGCTTTGGAGCTTCTTCCAAACCGGTGAAAGGCAACTGATCCAAAATAGGTATGCCCAATATCTGAGAGAACTCTTCCATGGTGGGTACCAACTGATAGTCTGGAAAGGTGAAGTAATGATGCTTAGGGTCAAAGAACTGAAAGAGCACACTCATCATCTTCTCACCAAAACCCGAGGTAACCAGATTGAGGAGTCAACCATAATTCCTGGTGAATAAAGAAGTCTCGGAAACCCTGTATACTAGTTCTTTAAGTTGGAGAGGTATTCTCACAAAGCCGATTCGAATGGTGTTTCTACGAGCGGAAGCCATGATCTTCAAAACAGAACAAAGATAAATTCCCCTCATCCTTGAAATGGTTAGTGTAATTAAAAATGAATGTTTATGATGCATGATGTCATGTTTAATCAAATTAATCACACACAAGCAAAGCACACAAGACCTTAGGTTTAGGCTTGCATGGGGTTTATAGGTAAATACCCTCTTGAAGTTTAGTTGGTTTCAAACCTGTCCTAGAAATAGTAACCGGGTTCTAAGGAGTCTCAATATCACTGATCTTTCTTTATAGGTATTATTTCATCTTAGAAATCTTTTCTTGCGGCCGAAACATCCCAAAAGTCCGATCTCAATGAGTGTAGTATCGAGTATCAACCGATTCCCAACTTTACACCGAGACCGACTATCTCACTACTTTATAATGGCCAAGTTTGTTCAACTAAGTTTCTAAGGTTCGTTAGTGCTTCAATACACCACACAGCGGCCCCGTATTCTCCTTGATTCGATACAAGGGATACCGATACCAACCAAAGTGTCACACTAACACAGCTATCGCTTCAACCATATCGGTCTACACCGTACAATCTCCACGATCTATTGCTGTTTACCTAAAAAGTTTCCCCAGATTCGGGTGTAGGACCTATACAAGAATACCCCAACATACCTTTAAAAGTAAAGAAGTCAAAGCAAACAGAGGAAGCAATTTAAAATGATTTGGACCCTAAGGTAAACCCCACTTTATAATTGTCCCCAGCAGAGTCGCCAGTTCTGTGATACGGTGGCAGAATTGACTGTTAATACTAGTTTGCATTTTTTGTTTGCAAATGTTGCGGTAAGCAAGAGTCACCATCGACTTTTCTTTTATCCAATAAAGAAAGGGTGAAAACAACAGAAAAAGACCTTTTTTCAAGAGTTTGAATAAGGGGGGGGGGGGGGGGTAGCTTATGGAAAGGGAAGGTGTTAGCACCCTTTCCATCCATGGGATCTTAGGTACTTGCTCATTTTCTAAAATTGCTTGTGTTTGTATATTTTGAAAACCTTTGAAAATGCCTTAGTGCGAAGATTCACTTTATGGTAACTCTTGTATCAGTCCTTAAGAGTGTGATAAAGTGTTTTTGAAAACTTTTATTTGAAAAGTATGTTTGAAAGTGTATGGTGTAAAAAGGATTATTTGAGCAAGTACCTAACAGTTATCTACCTACTCGGAAAAAAGACGTTCTTCTCCTCCTTTCCTTTATACCGTGTTATCCTACTATTAGTGAGTAGGTAACCCTAGTCGTTGGATGTATGAGGGACTATCGAAAGGGACGTAATGGTCATTGAAGGCAACATGTAAGGATAACTTAGCATTTCGAAGGGACTATCATCATAAGATCGTTTCTCGTAGGCAACTCGAGGGACATTTAGGGACTATGATCTTTATGACAATTTTAACTGAGGGTCTTTGCTAAGAGTATCCCTATGTTTCAAGGGACATGACCATTATTTCTGAAGGCAACCAAGTGAGGTAACACCCTAGGGGTGCAAGTGTGCGGCAGTGTGCTTTTTTCAGATATTTTGTCTTGCGCAACTAGGGTTATCTAGGTTCAATTAACCGTTATCTTTCAGGCAGCCCTATTAAACATTCATCTAAGCAGTTTATCGTACGGGAAAATAAATGGCAGAAAGATAAAATTCCTAACTATTACAAGGCTTTGGTGTAATTACATAATTAGTGACTGAAAATAAAAAATGCGGAATTAAAACCCTAATTAAACTATTACAAATCGGGCGCAATTACATAATGAAAAAAATAATATAGCAGAAATAATAAACATGCGAGGAATAACGAAGCGCCTAAATGCTAAAACGCGCCTGGGTTAAGAGAAAAGATTTTTGTTGTTTTTATTTGAAAAAAGGTTAAATGATAAAAGGGTAATTAATTAATTTGGAAAAAAATATTAATTAAAAAAAATTCATTCTAACAAAACTAATATTTTTGATATTTTTGAAGAAAAAAGATTTTGTAATTTAAACCTAGATTCTAATTGATTTTATTTTTAAAAGAAACAAGTCAAAATAATTAATTAAATTAATTTACAAAATTAATTTTAATAAAACCTAATTCTATTTTTTTTATGGTTTTATTGATTTTATGATTAAATAAAAAAAACTAAATTTATAAATTTAAAATAAAGAAATTTAAAAAAACAATATAAAGAAGAAATAGAATGGGCCTCATGTTGTGAAGCATTTTGGGGGGGTGTTGATTGGATTTTCA
The DNA here is from genome assembly GCA_948472305.1 of Vicia faba. Taxonomy (NCBI): domain Eukaryota; kingdom Viridiplantae; phylum Streptophyta; class Magnoliopsida; order Fabales; family Fabaceae; genus Vicia; species Vicia faba. The sequence continues at coordinate 1,432,125,854 of OX451741.1, read as the reverse complement.
AGGCCCAGGTCTATAAGCCCAATAACCCCTTGCGTGTGATTTAGCGTTGTGACTTCTGGAAGGTCCATTGTGCACACTTGGAGTTAGAGCGTTTGATTTGGCGCTGAAAGGATCCAATGGTGATGATAGGTCAGTACAGGGTGCACACGCTTAATCCTAGGGTACTGAATCTGCAAGTAGAAATTAGAAAAATAATATGCAAGAGGCAAGGGTCAAACCCCTGACCTCCCACACATGCAATACATTAACACCCTTCCTGCTTGCCACTGGACCACTTGGTTATTTGTGATATCAAACAACAACAATATATTTTATTTAATAATTGGCAGTAATAATGAAAATGCGCACGAGATTCAAATGGTCCAACCAGACTTGGACACGCCATCATCTTCTCCAAAGGGGCTGTCGTTTTTGACAGAACCTTTACCTACAGATAACCTGTTGTAACTACAAACATGTGTATTTCAAAAATCACAGCCATGCAATAAAAATGAAATCTAAATACACAGATCAACTGGGTTTGATCTCGTGGGTGCAATGGTGTTCATCGTTTGGCTTAATTTCAACTGTACTGAAAAACCTCAAAACAAAGTTTAAACCCTAGCAATGGCAGTTGTCCATACAAGCATCAAAAATCATAATTAATTATACAAATAGATCCTAAATGATGATACAAACATGAATGCATGCTTAGAATGAAGGGCAAACCGTGATGCCATATGTGGCGTTTCTGGGTGCTTTGATGCGTGGTAATGGTCCAAACAGCTTCCAAACGTGCCCAGGAGTTGATTGCAAACTTTAGAATGCCTTGAATCTCCCTAAAAATGCCAAACCAAATGCCACTTTTTTGTAAAAAAATTGGACTTTCTTGTGTCAATTCTAAATGGCCAAAATCCTCTTTTTATCATTAGGGTTTGTTATGCATATATAGTAGAAGAAATTAGGTCAATAAAAATGAGTTGAATCTTTGCGAATTGATAAAAAGAGATTTGATTTGCATCTTGTATACTTTGTTTCTAAATTTGGCCAATTCGTGCTATATTTATCCCAATCATTGCTTGCACGAAAATCTTGATATTCCAGCTGATTATAGACTCATCATGTGATCATAAAATCAAATCTTCGATTTTATTTTATTATTCCATTATTTAAATTTATTTATTTTGATTTAAATGAATAAAAAATCAAAACAAATAATAAAAATAATAAAATAATAGGTGGATAAGCTCATGGGTCGTGGGTCCTCTTAGGAACAAGTTTCAAACAAGAAAACATGGGCCCATTTGGAAAAAAAAATCAATTTTGATCAATGTCGACTTCATGCACATTTCCAAAATTTGGTCAACTTTAGCAATGCATATCTCTCTCATTTTTAACCCTATGAGGGTGTTCTTTGACTTTTTAGAGAGCTTAGGATGTCCTCTAAACAACCCTTTGGTTTCATCTCAAGTGGATCTTCCATGTTCATGTAAGGAGCTTTGACCCAAAAGGTGTGTTTGTTGACTTTTTGAAATAACCTATAATGTCTGACCTTATATCTTTTGATTGAGGAATTTCCTGAACTTGAGGGCTGAAGAGAAGTTGTAGGGAATTGGATTCTCTTCAAAATGAGCCTTTGTGGAAAAAATTCTGATAAAGTATGAGAAAGTTATGCCTGGTCAAAGTTTGGTTGACTTTTCCTATAGAAACCCTAAATTGCCATTTTTTACTTTTGATGAGTTAGGAGAATTTCTTGAGGAATCATGATCAACCCTTGATCAAATGATGGATAATACTTCAAAATATTGATGTTGACCAAAAATCTTGAAGTTTGACTGTATTTGGGCCACAATTGACTTTTGATATAGTATAGTTGATTTTTAGGCATTTGAGTAGTTGACTCAGCAAACTTGTTGTGCAAGGCATGAAACTTGGAATGGATGATCTTGAGGACATATTAGGACAATGGAGACAATTTGGGACCCTTGGAACTCAGCCACCTTGCTTGAAATTAAAACCCTAGTTTGAGGCTTATTGTCTTAAGAGAAGGATTTGTCTGGTCAATCCTTAGTCAACTTGAGCAATTGAGGACCTCTAGGAGTATATCTTGTGAGAAAATGGGGGGGGGGAATTTTGGGGTACTACACCGTCCTTTAGAGCAGAAACTTCCTCGCGTAGCTCTCGATTCTTTTATTCTAAGTTATTCATCTATCTTCTGAAATTAGCTCGAGGATTGCAGTGGTGAGACGACTTACTGAATAAAGTAAAGATGCTTGGTAAGACACCTAGATATTCATAACAAATGCAAGAAATATGTGAAATATGATGCATGATATGCAATGCACATGATTTATTTTATTATTAATATTTAAAGGGACTTAAATATTTATAGACATATTGCAAATATCAAAATAATAACACATTTGAAATATTGAAAATTTATATCATAATAACTTCAAAATGGATTACAAGTTTCAATAATCCCAAGTACAAGATGAAAATAAATTTTGAAACCCTAAGAAGTAAAACTGATGGAGATCACTTTATACGCTGGCGCTTCCCTGTAAGCCTGGCAATCTGAGCCTTCAACCTCTGGTTTTCTTCCGCATATCTGGTGGCAACCCCCTTCCAATCACCTGAATTAGGAAGTGAGCAACTAGAATCTGACTGAGGCTTAGGAGAAAATAAATCCCCTTGCCTCTCCATGGTCTCTACATCCCGACTCTCAAGAATCTCAATCAAGTCGTCTTTTTCCTTCAAGTATGCACTATAGGAAATATCTAAAGTTTGGAACTTATTCTTCCAAACATCCTTTTCCTATTGCATCCTGACCAAAGCAAGTTGTAGCTCTTCCATATCATCCAATAAAGTAGGAGTGGTCTTCAAAAACAAGTCAGGCATAGGTGCTTCCAGGGAATACGACATCTTCAACTGAATAACTCTCATTTGGACCCACTAAAGACAAGGCTCCAAAGAAACAGCCCCCTAGGTCCCAAGTCTTTCTTAGTCTTCCTATGAATGTGATGCCAGGCCTTCACAGTCGGATCCCTAGCTTCCTTATGGTATTCTCCCTCCTTCAGGAAGAAACTACTCAAATGAATACTGTTTGGTTTATCCCTCATCGGATAACCAAGTTGTCGTCGTGTAAGAACAGGGTTAAAGTTAATTCCTCCCTTTGAGCCAAGAAGAGGTACATTGGGGAAACTACCACAACTGTCGACAATCTCTACATCATGGTAAGCTCGATGATACCAATCAATATCTGAGTGAGTAAGTTCCATGATCTTAGGATCCCAACGGGGTTCCTTCCTGACATCCCAGAAAGCATCAGGCTGAGCCATATGAATAATAAACCATCGGTACAAGAGAGGTGTGCAATAGATAATCATCCCCCCATGATAAGAATTCCGAAGATGAATAGAGTAATAAGCATCACCCAACAATGTAAGAATTGGGTTTCCAATCATGAAGATCCTGATAGCATTAATGTCAACAAACTTATCCACATTAGGAAATAAGAACAACCCATAAGCAAGTAGAGCAAAGATGGCCTCAAAAGTGATTGTACTCTTTATCTTGGAAAAGTAACGAGCTTTCCCCAATAAGAAGTAAGCTGGTAATCCTATAATCCCTCCTTTAGTAGTCATATGGGCTTCAACCTCAGACTTCCCTAGATGGATCAAAGCAACAATCTCGTGTGGTTTTGGCTCACCCTCCAAACCAGTAAAAGGAACATGATCAGTAATAGGTAAATCCAACAGATAAGAATACTCCTCTAGTGTAGGCATCAACTGATAGTCAGGGAAAGTAAAGCAATGATACATCAGATTATAGAACTGGACCAAGGTCGATATAATACCTTCCTTCATCCTAAGCTTCATGAGAGGAATGATGGATCCATACTTCTTCCGAAAATCTGCAGAACACTCAATCTCGGGAATTAGACTGATCAACTCATCTATCTTGGGATCTTTGAAACTATATTTTCTGGCCTTTCTTTTTCCAGAATCCATGGTCAAAAAGTACCTGAGATATTCACAAATGGTCAACTTTTAAGTCCCTTGAAATAAAATTTCTTTGAGAGATGCTTATGAGTGCATGGATGCATGATGCAACAATCACACACAAGATCACAAACATAAGGTTCATAGGTTAAACGTCACGAGCATGAGGTTGAAGGTACTACCCATAAGGTATGTTCTAAAAGTTATCGCCTGCCGAACAAGTTTCTAGAGGTTCCCAAAGTCTACATCCTTCCTTCGGATATTACCAACTTCCCGATTAACTCGGTAATTAGTAATATTCTCAAGAAAAAATTGTCCGAGCGTATTATCACGTGACAACTATTTCCGGATTACTCGGTCATAGCTTCCGCACTACACCTAAAAGGCTAAGATGTGTTAGGTATTCTACGGCCCTCTGCTTCAGCAAGCTCCCAGGTCGAAAGCAGTACGTCTTCCCGATTACTCGGTAAATGACACTACAGTCGAAGGGGCCTCCACTGAGTGGGGGGTCTCATGCCTCCTTTTTTTGGATTACTCCCTAAAAGTTAGCATGACTATACCACCCGTCCTCTCTTAAAGTTTTCCCAAGTTCGAGTTTAGGACTTATGAGAAATCACCAAGCACCCTGAAAACCAGGAAAATCTAGACAAACATATATACAACATATAACACATAAACAACAATAGCACATATACAGATATAAACAAAGATAGGTTTAACCCACTTAGGGATGGACCAGGAAGAGGTCAATATTTCCCCAGTGAAATCGCTATTTTTTCTGTAGCGGTAGAAATGTTTAAGACTAAGCCATTGGATAGACTAGACTTATACAGATCAAAATAAAAATTGCCACCGCGCTTTATTGTTTCCAAAGGAATGGGAAAGAGCGAGTAACCCAAAAAGATGGGGAAATATTCAAGGTAAGGGGGTTGGTTATGAAAAGGGAAGGTATTAGCACCCTAAACATCTACGATACTCCACAGGAACCTCTTTGTAAAATCTGTATATTTTGGCTATAAAATGTTGTATGTAAAATAGATGGTGGAGGTGAGAAAAGAAATATATTTTTTATGATTTTTGCACCCGCTGCGGTTGTGAACCTTTAGTGCCTATGTACCACCTTTTATGCAATAGGGGATCAAGGTACACGTAGTTCCTCTTTAAAAAATTTTAAAACACAAGTGTGTTGATTAATTTTATGAGATAAGACATCATCATCATCATTGTCCGTGTGGAAAACATACTTACTACCCACAATCATGAGAAAGGAGAATTTGCATCATCTCAAAGTGGAGGATATGGCTTGGATTTTAAAATCAACAATGCCTCACTCAACACCCAAGTGGAAAATATATCTCTTCACTACATATTGTAGAACTATATTTGTTTGCATCACTACAAGGATTGACAAGAGTCTAATCTTTTGAGAAAAGCTTTTAAAGTAAAAACCAAAGTGGCAAAATGATTTGAAATTAGATTCATTGGCTTTTAGTCTTCTCACAAAAAATGTCAAGGTAGTATTAAATTGATTGAATTTTATTTATGAAACGGTTTTGAAAATGCATGGACCTAGGTCCAATTTTATTATGAAAGTGGTTCAAGTTTCAAAACAAGAAGAGTTTTCAAAAGGAGGAAGAAGATTTTTGAAATTAAAGAAGATGGGAGGAGAAGAAGAGACTATCCTAAAGAATAAGGTAAAAGATAGGGATAAGAACCATCTAACCAACAAGAAGTCGACTCTTGACATTATGAGTCAAGATAGAATTCCCATTCTTTGGATTGAAACCAAGCAAGCAAAGCTACTAGACCTCTTGAGAGAACTAAACTTAAAGTGTATTAAGTATTCACAAAAATTGGGCAGAGTAACGACTGTATATAGGTGAATTCCATATTACAAACAAAGAAGGTAGTCACAATAACCTGCACACAAAACAAACAAACAACCCAATGTCTTGAGGTAAACCTCAAGAACTCCAGGCAAAATATCAATTAAGGTCACAAGGTCTCCAACATAGGCCAAGGTTTCTAATTCTAAGTCTGAGAAGTCCAATACTCCATAATGCCAAGGATAGTAACCAAATAGTCCAAGTATCATTAATGTTTTTATGGTTCATGTTGATTATTATGTGTCTTCAAAAGAGAAGAAAAGCTCAAGTGAGCAAAGTAAAAAAAATGACAAGAATATAAAGGGTCTCAAGTGAGCAAAGATGAAAAATAGGATGAAATTTAATGCTAAAAGTAAAGGGTATATAAAGCATAAAAAATAAAAGCATAAAGTAAAGTAAATAGTTAATAATTAGTGGTTAGTTGGATGACCATCTTGAAACTTGCATTTGGAACTCATTAGAGGATTGGTAGAACCAAAGCCTCCACACAACAAGTTGCATTTGCTTTTTGTCAAGTATATCATTCATTTTAGAATCCTCAAAAAGTAACATTTAATGATCAATGATGTTTAAGTGATCCGCGTTGACTAAAATTGATGAAGATTCATTAGAGGATTGGTAGAACCAAAGCCTCCACACAATGAATCTCAAGGTTATTGGATCAAAGAGATCAAATTAACATACTTGGGCTTGCAAACATAGGTTTGGGCCACGAATGATCATTTATTCGAATCGGGATGAAATTTGGCGCTATGTTAAGCAATCATAAGTGGACTTATATAGAAGTTACACCTATTTTGAGGTCGGTCAATAGCAATCTATATACCATTTGTTTTGAGACATGATATAGAGATCGTGCTCCAATAACACTTAGTACAATAAGAAGGGGATAAGATGAAGAGGGGTGGGAAAGAATATACAAACCATATTGGAATTAAAATTTAATCAAACTATTATTAAAATCATTCATCCATATTTATGGAGTAAAACTCAACACCATAGATCCAATGATGTTAATAAAATTCATGATCAAAATTTCAATCCAAGATCAGCCAAAGAATATACAAAAATTAAATTGTATTTTAAAATAAAAGAATAAGGGTTTAAAGATGGTTAAAAATGAAAATAATAGAGAAAAAAAGGAAACTATGTTCAAATTAATCAAGAAAAAATAAGTAAGACCATAGAAAAATCAGAAATGGACTCAAATATTTTTATAATATTTTGGGTAATTTTTTTAAGTCAGAAACTATTTTTAAAAAATTAAAAGAAATGAGTAAAATAAACCAAAAATGATAAAAAAATAACAAAGTCAGAAATAAAAAATAAATGAGGTCAACAATATTTGTCACAATATCATTGGATCATTCCATTTTTTTTAGAATTTAAAAATGCATAAAAGTATTTTTAAACATTTAAAACAATTCAAATAAAGTGAAAATTTATAAAAAAAAATATCAAAACACAAAATAAAATAGTGAAAAAATAAAAATCAGAAAGAGAAAAATCAAAAATATTTTTCATAATTTTTTTAGATTTTTTGGACTTAAAATGAATTTTCTATGATTTTTGAAGTTTAAAACAATTTAAAGATAAAAATCAGAAATAAAAATAAAGTCAAAAATATGTGGACCATTGGATGAGAGTCAAAACGCGTTAGTAATCAAATCCAAGGGATCTAGAGCACTGTGCATATCATGGTCATTACTGAATAAAGCATAGGGTTACATATTGTTGGCTCCTAAATTCGACACCCTTGTTTTTATTAATATCAGCCATTAAAGCTGAAGGATGGTTTCGACCAGCTGGGTCTGTCGAAATGCTCATCAGAAGATGGCAATGTACTTAGAGAATTTCTTCTAAGTAGGAATCTTGTTGCCTTCGACGTCGAAGGTGCTTCTCGACGAAGGTGTTCGATTGCTCAGAGTGGAACGGTTTGAGATTCAAACGTTTGGAGGGAAAACGGTTCCCAGCGGTTACCAAGTGCAACGTGCCAAGATCTGGAGCGTCGAACGCTGTGAACGTGCCAAGTGGAGTCATCTCGAAGCAGTGTAACTGCCCGATGGTTACTTGGGATGTGTTTAGTATAAATATTAGTAGTTCACGCAGTTTTTCGCGTGTGTTCACAATTATATACAAGTTACTCATATAGATTCGAGTACCCAGCGTGAGAGAAAGAATTGTTGAGAATGTATGTGTGAAACACCACTTTATTAATCAAAGTCATTTATTTTCCAGAAAATTTACTTGCTTTCTCCTTTACTTTTCCAGTCGAAGCCTTTCATTTCAAGCCTTTCTTTATTCTATCAAGTTTTCTTCTTCATGCAATTTACATAAAGCTTCTTTATTTTCTTGTCATTTAACCATTACCAAACTTAGCCAAAACTCCAAAATCAACCATGTCTTAGGATCAATCTGATCGATCCTGCGAGTCACCAAATAAGTAACCTTTTGGAAGATCAGCGGTTGTTTACCAATTCCCACGGTAAACAAATTGGCACACCTGGTGGGACTGTGTGTTGATTTTGAAGTTTAACCTTTTTACACAAAATATCATCTTTTTCGAGAAGTATTGCATGTTATTGAGAAGTGGTAGAATATACACTAACAATACCAATACTGCCAGAGGAAGAGAAGCAATGGCGAATCCGCCAAACAATAACGAAATCCCACAAACGAATGTGGGAACAACGGTTATCCCAACCGTAAGTGAAGCGATAACTGCTGGTTCAACACCTGCAGTAACGGTCACAATGACGGGGCCATTACCTCCGTTCACTGGCCCCAGAGTGCCTTTAGGAACTCCCCCACCAAGGGGAAATCCAGGAACAAGGCCTTATGTTCCCCCGGGATTTATGACAGGCGGTCAAAATCGAGAACCACTCTATGGCATGCCAACTTCTGAATTGGCTAGCCTGACGAACGCTGCGTCCACTTTTTCAGACCCTTTAGTGAGTGCCTCTTCGCCACTCCAAGGTTCTGGAGTAGGTATGGCGAACAGAAATAGGACCCAACTCTTAGGAGGAACGTCCCAAGTAGCACATGGCCTTACAAATGCCTCGACAGCAGTCTTGAGGCAACAAATGGACGAAAGCAACCATGATATGGTTCAAATGTTGGCACAAACTTTAAGTACAGTGCTGAACCCTCTAATACAAAACACCACCCAATCGAATCAGCAGATGACAGCGCAAATGACGTGTTTGGCTGATTTCTTTGGAGTACCCCAACCTATTCGACAGCCCCAAAGGGCGCAAATAAGGGGAAACCAAGGTATACTCTTAGAGGAAGAAACCACTATCAACCAAGTCCAGCAGCCTGTCGAAGAAAACCTTAGGGCACGATTGGAGCAGCCTGTCGAAGAACCTAGGGTTATAGCCCCAGAGGTAAGGTTAGTTAACAGAAACCAAAATGCTGACGAAGTAGTCCAGCATATCCAATACCAGAATATGGGTTTGGAAAATAATCTGGCAGCCATGATCGAAAGAATCATGACGCAGAATGGGATGAACATGGGCTTTCATAGGCCCAATTTCACATCCCCACTGTCAGAATACGTGTTACAAACAGACTTACCTCCTAGATGTAAAGTCCCTAAGTTCACTAAATTCTCTGGGGACACGACAGGATCTACTGTCGAACATGTGGCGAGATACTTGATCGGAGCAGGAGATATTTCAAACAACGAAAACCTGAGGATTAAGTACTTCCCAAGTTCTTTAACAAAGAACGCTTTTACTTGGTTTACAACTCTTCCCCCCAATTCAATCCATCATTGGACCCAGTTTGAGAGATTGTTCCATGAGCAATTTTACATGGGACAAACCAAGATAAGCCTGAAAGAATTGGCCAGTGTAAAGAGACGTTTCACTGAACCTATAGACGAATATCTAAATAGGTTTAGGTTGCTCAAAGCAAGATGCTTTACACAAGTGCCAGAACATGAGTTAGTCGAAATAGCCGCAGGCGGCTTAGATTATTCCATTAGGAAGAAGTTAGACACTCAATACCTAAGAGACATGGCCCAATTGGCAGATAGAGTTCGACAGGTAGAACGCCTTAAAGCGGAGAAAGCCAAGGCAACGAAAACTCATAAAAGAGAGAGGATAGCGTATGTCGAGATGGATGACGAAGATCCAGAAACCTTCGACGAAACTATAACCGTCGAAGAAGGCGAGGTCGATTTAGCGGAACTAAAACAAGGGCCACCATATTCTTGCAAATTGTTAGTCCCCTCAAGTGGAAAAAATCCCACTGGTCCAGAAAGGACCAACGATAGGTTCCCCAAAAAGACTTATAGTTTTGATATTACAAAATGTGATGAAATCTTTGACTTGCTTGTAAAAGATGGCCAAATGATAGTACCCCCAGGGGTAAAAGTGCCTCCTCTTGATCAAAGAAAGAAGAGAGGCTTTTGTAAATATCATAATTTTCTGGGCCATAAAACGTCTCAATGTTTTCTTTTCAGGAACCTTGTGCAAGACGCTATCGAAGAAGGGAGGTTGAAGTTTGCTGACAAGACCCCCATGACTGTGGACTCTAACCCGTTGCAGGCTGAAGCCCATTATGCTGAACCTTCAGAGGTGAACGTGATCGAGGCATCCAGAAGCCAGTCGAAGAGGCCAGGAATCACAATGGTCGAAGTCTCAAAGGACCATGTCAACATGTCGATCTTTGGCAGTTTTTCTGGGAATCTATCCAGAAAGACAATTGAAGCGGTCCAAAAGGCGGTCGAAAGCCCAAAGCTGGAGACAGTTGGAGCCCAAAAATCTGGAACAAAACCCAGTTCTCACTTGGCTGCAGTTCAAGGCCAGACAGAGGACTTGGAGATTCAAATGAAGCAGTTGACTCTTGCCACCAAAGATACCATGAATGTCAACATGGTCGAAGTCTCTGAACCAAAAGCATCAGAGGAGGCCATGAGGCAAGAACAAGCCAACAAAACTGCTTTCCCTCGGGAAAATGAAAATCTGGCAGATTTCCTGCAAAGATGCCAGAAAAAGAAGTCAGAAGTGATGCTGTGTCCTAGATGCAGTTCGATCTTCGACAAAAAAGCTGCTGAACATATTCAAGGTGTAAGAGCAGCAAATAGAAAAAGGGAAAGTGTTGATACTCGACATGACCCCAGAAGAGCCTCCCAAAGGGGTTCAAACCAAGAAAAGAGGCCAATGACTTTCAGGCCTCCAACTAATGTGCCAGTTGATACATGGTACAAAACATCTGGTCGAAAGAGACCAAGCGAGGAAAGATGGCACTCCTTCGATGTGCCAAGAGGTTCATCTTTAACACATAAGAAAGAGCCTCAGGTTGCTACCCCTAAAGTGACACAGGTATCAAGCAACTACAAAGGGAAAAATCCCATGTCTCGATCTCAATGGAGGAGATACCAGAGGCGACGAAAAGCTGAGAGGGAAGCTGCTAATGAACCAAAGGCGGAATCCAGTTCAAATGTTCCTCAGAGAAAGCAAAGGAAACCTCTGGAAAGACAACCAGTAACCAATAGGCTAGTTTGGCCTAACCAGGGTGAAGTTGATAACGATGATGGTTCTGAGTCGGATGACACTTTAGATATCATGGTGAACATAGTCTCAGTTCTGCCCAGGGAGTTCAACCGCCAAGTGGAGGTCGAAACAAGTGATTGGGAAGTGGAGCAAGAAATGGCCAAGCATAGGCCAGTGTGCTATTTCGTCATGGATAATGGCGCTACTGAAGAGCAGAATGGGTTCTTCGAACCACCTACAGAGGCGATGAAAAATCACCTCAAGCCTTTATTTATAAGGGCTAAACTCGAAGAAACCACAGTAAATAAAATCTTGGTAGATTGTGGGCAACCATCAACATCATCCCTCACTTTATGCTAAGAAAAATAGGCAAAAGTGATGAGAACATCAAGCCTCACAACATGGTCCTGTCGAATTATGAAGGCGGCATATGGACCACTATGGGTGTGATCCAACTGGATATCAAGGTGGGATCTATCCTTCGACCAACTATGTTTATGGTCATATCGGCCAAACCTAACTATAATCTTTTGTTGGGCCGTGAATGGATTCATGGTGTTGGAGCTGTACCATCATCAATGCACCAGAGGTTACTACTATGGCGTCCTGATGGAATGGTCGAAAACATAGAAGCGGACCAAAGCTATTACCTGGGCGAAGTAAATCACCTAGGGCTGGCAGACTTCGACAAGAACCTGGCTCACATTGGGCCATGCCCAACACCTGACTTCGACTTGGCGCCAGCGCTAAATACTTTTTGTTCCCTATACCTGCACCCTGAGCATGGTTTTCAATGGGACAGAGAAGACTTGTCCCACATTGACTTTAGTGGGTTAACTGATATCCAACCAACTGGTTGGGGAAGTGAATTCAGTGACAATGACCGAGTCACAATCATTGCAGCGAATTTCGGCTTACGTAGCCGAAACAAAGATGATAACGGCTCTCGAAGCCGAAGTAAAATATATGGCCACACAGGCCAATGATCAACAGTTATCTTCTGCAGGTCCTGGAAAGGACTTCGATCCAGAACCTCCTGATATCATGCCAGAAGGGATGCAGGAACAAAGGCTCGACGCCATCTACGACAATAAGCCTTTGGGATTCGAAAAGGACCCCTTAGCGAATAACATCAAGATGCTAGCGCAGGATCCTTTAGAAGAAATCAACTTGGGCGAAGGGTTAGAGAAAAAGCCAACTTACATTAGCGCAAAAATTGACCCAGAACTCAGGTTGGAAGTAATCCATTTGTTGAAAGAGTTCAAGGACTGTTTTACATGGGATTACGACGAAATGCCTGGTCTCGACAGAGGATTGGTGGAACTTCAGTTGCCAATCAAACCTGGGAAGAAGCCAATCAAGCAAAGTCCAAGACGCTTCGCTCCAGAAATACTGTCGAAGATCAAAACGGAGGTCGAAAGACTGCTGAAGTGCAAATTCATACGCGTTACGAGGTATGTCGAATGGATTGTAAACATTGTGCCAATGATCAAGAAAAATGGTACATTGAGGGTGTGCATAGATTTCAGAGATTTGAATGCTGCTACACCCAAAGATGAATATCCTATGCCTGTGGCGGAAATGCTAGTCGATTCTGCCGCTGGCTACGAGTACCTGAGTATGCTCGATGGTTATTCAGGATATAATCAAATATTCATTGCTGAAGAAGATGTGTCGAAAACAGCTTTTCGATTCCCCGGGGCTTTAGGCACTTACGAATGGGTAGTGATGCCTTTTAGCCTAAAGAACGCTGGGGCAACATATCAGCGAGCAATGAATTCTATCTTCCATGATTTTATTAACACCTTTATGCAAGTATATATTGATGACATTGTTATAAAATCTGTTTCCAGGAAGAACCATATAGACCACCTTCGACAATCATTCGAAAGAATGAGAGAACATGGTTTGAAGATGAACCCTTTGAAGTGTGCATTCTGTGTGAAAGCTGGAGATTTCTTGGGCTTCGTTGTCCACAAGAAAGGAATCGAAATCAACCAGAACAAGACGAAGGCAATTCTGGAAGCGAAAGCGCCAGCGAACAAAAAGGAACTGCAATCTCTGTTAGGCAAGATAAATTTCTTAAGGAGGTTCATATCTAACCTAAGTGGGAAAGCTCAAGCATTTTCACCCTTACTTCGATTGAACAAAGAGGGATTCGAATGGGGGCAAGAGCAACAAGAAGCCTTCGACAAAATCAAAGGGTACCTCACAAAGCCACCTATTTTGGTGCCTCCTTGTAGCAACAGGAGTATGAGATTGTACATAGCTGCATCCAACAAAACTTTGGGAATCATGTTAGCCCAAGAAGATGAAAATGGAGTCGAAAGACCCATTTACTATCTTAGTAGAGTTTTGAACGATGCAGAAACTAGATATAGCAAAGTTGAAAAATTGTGTCTATGTCTGTATTTCTCTTGTACAAAGCTCAAACAATATATAAAACCAGTTGATGTGTATGTTTCGTCTCATTTTGATGTTTTCAAGTACATGCTGTCGAAACCCATCTTGCACAGTCGAATTGGCAAGTGGGCACTAGCATTAACTGAATACTCTTTGACCTTTATGCCTCTTAAGGCAGTGAAAGGACAAGTGGTGGTAGACTTTATAGTCGACCACTCAATTCAAGTTGAGAGTATTAATTATGTGGAGATAGAGCCTTGGAAATTCTACTTCGATGGTTCCAGCCATAAACATGGGACAGGAGTAGGAGTCTTGATTATTTCTCCAGAAAAAATTCTAACAACATTCAAGTACAAGATATCAAGTTCTTGTTCGAACAATGAGGCTGAGTATGAAGCTCTAATTATTGGCCTTGAGATATTGTTGGAATTGGGGGCAACTCGAGTCGAAATAATGGGAGACTAAGAGTTAGTCATTAAGCAAGTCACAAAAGAATATAAATGCATAAGAGAAAATCTCATCATGTACTTTGTAATAGCAAATTGTTTGTTGAAAAAATTTGAAATGGTCAACATTCGACACATACCCAGATTGGAAAATCAAATAGCCAACGATTTGGCACAAATTGCATCTGGGTACAAAATTTCAAAAACGAGATTACAAAGAGCAATCGAAGTTCGAGAAAAGATAAAAGCAACTTGTTTGTCACCAACAGACTTGGAATCGACAAGACTAGGGTATGATGATCAAAGTAACTTCGAAATTTCGTTCATAGACGATTTGTCAGAGCAAGATTGGAGGAAACCCATTATGGATTATCTTCAAAATCCAGTAGCTTCGACAGAACGAAAAACAAAATATAGGGCGTTGAGTTACATACTCATGGGTAATGAGTTATTTAAAAAGACGCCTGAAGGGGTATTGCTAAAATGCTTAAGTGAAACTGAAGCATACATAGCCCTTTCGACTACGCACGCTGGAGCATGTGGGGCTCACCAAGTAGGCCATAAGATGAAATGGTTGTTGTTTCGACAAGGACTATACTGGCCCACCATGTTGAAAGATTGTATCGAGTTCGCCAAGGGTTGTCAAGAATGTCAAGTCCATACAGGCATCCAGCATGTACCAGTAAGCGAACTTCACTCGATAGTGAAACCTTGGCCCTTTAGAGGATGGGCGTTGGACCTTATTGGAGAGATTCGACCAGCATCATCAAAGAGCCAAAAGTATATATTGGTAGGCATTGATTATTTTACTAAGTGGATCGAAGCTATTCCTTTAGTCAATGTAGACCAAGAAAATGTCATTGAATTTATTCAAAAGAACATTATCTTTAGATTTGGAATCCCTGAAACTATAACTACTGATCAAGGATCAGTTTTCACCGGTCGAAAGATGCAGGAATTCGCTCAGGAAATAGGCTTTAAACTCCTAACATCAACGCCTTATTATGCACAGGCAAACGGTCAAGTCGAAGCAGCGAACAAAATAGTGATTGGCTTGATAAAAAAGCATGTTGGGAAGAAGCCAAAAAATTGGCATAAGACGTTAGACCAGATCTTGTGGGCCTGTCGAACGTCCCCAAAAGAAGCCATAGGTACAACACCATATAGGCTAACTTTTGGTCATGACGCAGTGTTGCCAGCGGAAATTTGTCTTCAATCTGCAAGGGTTCAGAGACACCATGATATCCCCTTTGAAGTTTATTGGGATATGATGTTAGACGAACTAGTAGATTTAGACGAAGAAAGACTGCGCGCTCTCGACCTACTAAGGCTTCAGAAGAAAAGAGTAGAAGACTCTTACAATAAAAAAGTGAAACCTAAGGCATTCTCGCCTGGAGAATTAGTTTGGAAGGTGATTCTTCCCATGGATCGAAGGGATCGAAGCATGGGAAAATGGTCACCCAAATGAGAAGGACCATTCAGAATTATCCAGACTTTTTCTGGTGGAGCTTATGAAGTCGAAGAGTTAGGTGAAGATAAAAGACTCTTGAGAGTAAATGGCAAATATTTGAAAAAGTATAAACCTATACTCCAAGAGATCAAAATAAATAGCAAGTAATGACTAAATTAACCATAAATAAGCCAAAATGGAAAATTTTATAAATTAGCCAAAATGGCAATATTGTCAAATACACATTACAATACATGGTTAAAGGGCTGAGTCAATCAGAAGGGGATGGAATCTTTGAGTCGAAGGTACTTAGCCTGCTGCAACTCCAGTCTTTTGTTGCACAAGGCATTCGCCTAGGCAAGCTTGGCAATTTGGTCATCGAAGGCTTGAGCTTTCTCAGCAAACTCTAGGCCTTGTGTGATTTCAGCTTGACTCTCGGTGTCTGAAACAGTCGAGAGAAGCTCCTCCTTGCGCTTAGTATTGGCATTCATCTTGGCCTCCAGCTCTTCGATTTGCGCCTTTATGGAAGCATTGTCTCGATCTATGGCATCAATTTCTTCTTGCTTAGATGCCTTTTGCTTCGACAACTCTGCAATTCGAGAAGTCGTTTCTGCTACAGCAGTCCAGGCAGAAGAACTTTTGCCATATAACGCTTCGAGCTGGCTGTTGAAGCCCCTCTGTCGTCGATAGTCTGCTGAGACTTGATCAATAATGGAGTATAACTCCATGATAAAGCTCGAAACCTCTGGAGTCACAGCGAGCAAGTCAACCGCATTCAAAACAGCTCCCAAACACGACGGAGCAGTAGGGTCCCCCTCCAAAGCTTTCATCAAATCTTTCTTGAAGAACTGGGCCTTGACCTTCGTCAAAGCCTCATCGAGAGGAGAAGTCTCAGTGGACTTCCCCGACTGAGTAGAAGCCTCCTGACTAATATCAGATGAACTTCCCTTGCTCTCGATAATGGCATTCAGATAGCCAACGGGATCAGTTTGCTTCAAGAGTGCTAAGTCTTCTTTCGACCTATGCTTTGTTGAGGTGGTAACCTTTGCAGCAGCGTTGTCTTGGGGTTGAAGCTGTTGAGCAGCGTTTGCCTCGACTTGACTCTCTTCGACTTGAAGTTCAGCAGTGCCAGCATCAGCATGATCCCCTTCGTCATGTTGTTCCTTCGACAGATCGACCACTTGAATCTCCTTTGGTTGTTGTTCATCTGTTTCAGCATTGGCTTCATCGTTCGCCAATTCCTTCTCTTGTGGCCTACTGAGTTCAGCAGAATCTAGTGTTTCAGAAGTCTTTGGCGCTGAGCTTTCAGTGGTTTCCTGGAAGAAGAAGAAGAAGAATCTTCTAGGATAGAAAGAGACATAATCGAACGCGAGCATCGACACCTGAGTTAAAAAAGGTCAAAGAAATTACCTGCATAGGAACTTCAGTCCCAGGGCTGGAATTGTCGCTTTCAACGGGTTTATTGAGCAAAACATTTAGTTCCTCCTCCGTTGGCTCTTCAATAATTACTGGAGGTGGCCTGGGTTTTCTCCCAGCAACCTTTATTCTGATGGTGGATCAAATCTCAGGAGAAGGAACATCTTTCTTTAGTTTTCGCCTTTTAAGAGGAGCAGGGGGAGAGTCGTCTTCTTCGTCACTCCTAGATTCGACCGTCAGTGCAGGTCGTTTCTTGGGTGAAGGTGCCTAAAAACCAATTGGAGTTCGATTTAGATGCTACATCGAAAGTCAGAATGTTAAAACCAGAAGAAAATAATAAAAGTCTGGTTACCGGTGCTGAAGGTTTTTTCGAAGAACCTTCCCCCTGATGGCTTGTTGTAGTTTTCGCCGGTGCTATAGTTTTCGCCGGTGGTGGAGGTTTTGTCAAGGGACCTCCTCCCTGATGGCCTTCTGCAGCTTTCTTGGCTGCAGGCTTTCGAACAACTAAAAGAAGACAAGTTATAATTAACAGGCTACCAGTCGAAATGGAAAGACAAAATAATTTGGAAGAGTGAACTTACATTTCTTTATTTTGTCCAGGACTAGAACAAAAGACTTTTGAAGTTCGTCCACAAAGTCCTTCTCGTCGAAGAACTCTTCAGCGTAGTAACTCTTCCACCAGTCTTCGGAGGATGGTGAACAGAGAAAGTTAAGCTGATATTCGAACAGTGAAAGGACTGTTCGACCAGCATACCTGCCGATATGCTTGGTGGCAGCATCTTCAGTATAGTCGTTGCAAAAATATAACATGGATTTCTCCCTAGGAAAAATAGGAGAAGGAAGTGTTTGAATGATACCAAACTGGCGAGAGACCAAGTTTGGTTGATACGCGATCAAGCTCAAGTGAGTCTTGGAGCTCTTGAAGCGCAGGGGCATTATTCTAGGTGTGATAAATGCTTCCCACATTATTGTATGTTCTTCGACCTGAGGGTCACCTGACGACTTAGGATGGGGCCTCGTGAACCATTATGGACCAACCTTTCGTCGAGCAAAGGGAGCCATAGTCGAAACAAATTATTTTCTTCTTGCAAACATCAAGACGAAGTTTGCAAAAGTTTGTTGAAGCTCCAGCCCATCTTCAGTCGGGGTCAGTAGAGCCAATCTGGTGCCTTCGATACGTCTATTTGCTATCTCAGGGGCTTGCTCATTTATTTGAGTCTTCTGAGGTAAGAAAGACTCGAAAGTGGCATTGAGCCACAGCTGAAGTAGCCAAAAAGGTCCTGCAAGCAACAGACTGGCTCTATTCTTGATGATCTTCAACAGAGTCGCTCCGCTGCTGATTGACTCATACAGATTCGCCAAGATTAATTCTGCCAAACAAATATTTTGGCCATGGTGGAGTTGGGTGGCGAGGGTGACCATCTTCTTTGTCACCTGTAAAGACTTTGTGCAGAACACAAAGCGTGACAGCCATAGGGCTAGAAACGCGATATGCTCTACATTCGACACAGTGGCTGTCGACTTATCATGGTAATGGTTGATATAGGTGGTGTAGGTGGGTTTCATAGCTGAGAATCCAATCTGATCCTCCGACATTTCCTCTGGGTCGAAATAATCCCCAGTGGGTCGAAGGCCAGTGATGGCAGCCACGTCGAAAAGCGTGGGTGTTAGCATTCCACAAAGAAGGTGGAAAGTGAAATGAGTGTAATCCCAAAAAAGCAAGGAGGCTATCAGCATCTCAGGGGAGTAGCTGAGACCCGTCTTCGACAACATAACTAGGTCGAATATCCCCAGGTCCTTCCAGATCGAAGCCTGGCTTTTTTCCATTTTTCCCAGCCAAGCACTGTAGTCAGGAGTGAGGCTAGGGCTAGACCTGAAAGCCCTAACACCCCTATTGAAGAAGCGAAGATCAATTTTCTCCTTAGCGGGATCTTCGTTATCCTCTGCATCTTTTTTAGAGCATCCAACAGGTTTGAGCTTTTCAAGCACTGGAAAGAAGCTTTTGATCTTCATGGCTTCATCGATGCATGGGGTTAGCGGGCCAGACATGGCGAAGATTTGGTTGGAGTATCCAACCGGAATCATGAGTTGGTGTGAATAAGCTTCACGTTCAGCAGTTTCTAGGGGTTCAGGAACCCTTCGTTGGCCTGTAGGGGTAACTATGGGGACAGTTGAGAAGATCTTGGGTTTAACATTTCTGGAAGGGATGTTAGAACTAGGAGCAGTAGAGGAACCTGAGGCCATTGTTGATGTTAAGGTTGAAGATGAAGTGAAGAACAAGGTGTTTGCAAGTTTGCAGAGATTTTGTGTTCAACAAGGAAGTTTGAAGGCAGGATAGCGTGAAAAAGTCCCACAATGGGTACTTGGCGCTATTTATAGTGGTTGGGGAATCCCCAAATTTGAGGCCATTTAATGTTGCAGAAGGTAGTGGGACACGTGGCGTCCCCCTGTTGACATAGCCGTTCTGCAGAAATGGAAAGGTGCAGCGTGCGCCCTCGTTTTTGGGAAATTGTCATGATGACAATTTGTGAAAAGACATTGGGCACGCTGCACGCCGTACTGAGGTGACGTCTTAGGTACGGATGAAATGATGGCTTTTTCTTGGGATTTTCAGTGGTTGGTAGAAGACAAAATGTGCACAGTTTAATTTGTGGCTAAGAATGAAAAGACAAGTGTCGAATGGAATCTCAAAGAATGCCTTTTTCTTTTCAGAGTCGAAATAAGGCATTCTTGGGGGGCAATTTGTTGGCTCCTAAATTCGACACCCTTGTTTTTATTAATATCAGCCATTAAAGCTGAAGGATGGTTTCGACCAGCTGGGTCTGTCGAAATGCTCATCAGAAGATGGCAATGTACTTAGAGAATTTCTTCTAAGTAGGAATCTTGTTGCCTTCGACGTCGAAGGTGCTTCTCGACGAAGGTGTTCGATTGCTCAGAGTGGAACGGTTTGAGATTCAAATGTTTGGAGGGAAAACGGTTCCCAGCGGTTACCAAGTGCAACGTGCCAAGATCTGGAGCGCCGAACGCTGTGAACGTGCCAAGTGGAGTCATCTCGAAGCAGTGTAACTGCCCGACGGTTACTTGGGATGTGTTTAGTATAAATATTAGTAGTTCACGCAGTTTTTCGCGTGTGTTCACAATTATATACAAGTTACTCATATAGATTCGAGTACCCAGCGTGAGAGAAAGAATTGTTGAGAATGTATGTGTGAAACACCACTTTATTAATCAAAGTCATTTATTTTCCAAAAACTTTACTTGCTTTCTCCTTTACTTTTCCAGTCGAAGCCTTTCATTTCAAGCCTTTCTTTATTCTATCAAGTTTTCTTCTTCGTGCAATTTACATAAAGCTTCTTTATTTTCTTGTCATTTAACCATTACCAAACTTAGCCAAAACCCCAAAATCAACCATGTCTTAGGATCAATCTGATCAATCCTGCGAGTCACCAAATAAGTAACCTTTTGGAAGATCAGCGGTTGTTTACCAATTCCCACGGTAAACACATATAAAATCAGAAATTCAAAAAAATAAATGGCGTTGTTTCATTGGTTGAAGGATGACATGTTGGTCATCTTCAACCTCCAGCCAGTCCCAAAACCAGGTCACTCAAACTGTACAATTAGAGCACGAGACTGGTACCATTTGCTTTGTTTCATCAAGATGAAGACAACCACGCCTTCGTGAAAAATTTATGTAAATTGTAGCTCAAGCAATTTGGAAGGAAAGTTTTGAAAAGGAATTTGAAATTTCATGGCCAAAATGTGTTTCCAGTTAAAAGCAAGTGTTGCAACTAGAACCAGTGCAATGAGAGCTTCACAATGATATCAATGTTTGGAAGAATTGATGGAGAAATCTACCTATTGAAGTTCAGTTGCAGAGCTCTGTAAATGGACTTGGTCAGATCAATTCAGAAGGTTTCAAGGCTCAATTCTTCTTCTGTTAGCTTTAGGAAAGATTAAGGAAGGTGAATTGATAGAAAAAATGGATTGAAAAAGGCTTGAACATTGATTTCGAAGTTGTAGAAAAGTAAGTTATGGAATGAGTTTGGCAGGGTGATTTTGGTTGTTCGAGCTTGAGAAAATGAATGAAATAAGGTTCTCTGTTTATAGGAAAACGAATGGCAATGAAAATTGGAGAAAACAAATAAGATTGGAGGGAAATTGAGTGGAGATTGGACACGAGTGAAGTGTGATCTCATTTTCACCAAAACTCATCTAATCTTTGTGTTTTGAGGTGCTAAAAACTTCTAGAAAGTTTTTTAATCAAGTTTAAATAAAAAACATGCGCAAATCTTGTGATTAGAGGCCACATTGTGGATTTCAAAATTCTGACTTGGTGACAAATTCAATTTCAAGTTACCAATTTCAAAACAATGGCGTTTTCAACTCAAGGGGTCTTAGGGTATGGTTCTTGATGCTTTAGAAAGATGAGATTACAAGCTTGGAAATGGGAAAATAATGGAATCAAATGGATGTTTGAGATGAAAGTTGCAATGAGTCAAAGTTGGGAAAAAGAGGTTGACTTTCCATACTTAGAAATATTTCAAGTTTTTCTTCAAAAGTGACCTATAATGTTTTGCATCCAAACATGGCCTTCCTCTTGGAATTTGCTCTTGACCAAAAAAGATGGCATGAAATAGACCTCTTTAATGAAATTTTGAGACTTGAACCATTCAAAATTTCCTAAAATTAAGAGCGTTATAAATTGTTGAAGTTGGCAAACAAATCATGAAATGACCTATAATCTTTTGTATCCTTAGGGCATCTTCCATCCATTTTATCACTTTGCACTTAAAAGAAGGAATAAAGTTCACATCCTCAAGATCATTATGGAAAAGTAGTGGGCACAAGGTGATAAAAATTGACTAAGTTATGATCATTTAAAGTCACACATGGGAAGTTGGGGGTTCATCCAGAGGACTTGTAATCTTTCTTCATCATCAAGTTTCTTCCACATGAAAAATCCTTGAAACTTTTGAAGTTATTTGTTAATAACCCTTTAAAGAGAAGTATTTTTTTGGAATAAATCAAAAATACCAAAAGATGAGCGAGATATACTTCTTTTAATTTCAAAACCCTAGCTCATAGATCAAGAAAATGCTTTGGGGAACTTTGACAATTTTAAACAAACTTCTTGTACCAACACTTTTGCATTGTAGATAGGAGTTGTTGAGGATGATAATGAGAACTCATAGCAACCAAAACAACTTCCATATCTTGAGAATTGAGAGAAATATGCACTTGTGACCAATGGGAACAAGGCCTTGTCCGACCATGACAACTTCTTCAATCAACCCCTTGTACTTTTGAATCAATCTTGATAACTTTGAAATGTGGTGAACCAAAATAAACCTTGCCATGCCATGTCTTCCAAATCAACTTCAATGGTGAGGTTTTAATTTCTCAAGCTTTATTGACTAGGGCATGAAAATAAACTCATGAACCCATAGATCAACTTGCTAAGCTACATTGCCTTTACCTAAATTATTAACAAGTGAGACAAACCAACATTTCATTTTATTAATTAAAAGGAAAGTAAAAAAAAACATGCATTATCACAAAAGAAAAACAAGTCAAGGTGCATGGTGATTCCTCAAAGAGGAAAGCTAAAGATAGAGAGGAGATCCAAAAGCCCCAATGTCATCTTGTTGTGATTGAATCAATCTGGTATGATGAAGGGATCTTAAGGGAAAATATTGGGGTACAACAAGGAGGTATAAGAGGAAGCAAGCACATAATTGAGACATATACCTTATAGCTGGAATCTCCTCTTTGGTCTTCTCTCTTGATTTTCATCTTCAAAATACTCAACAACCACCGGAGTGAGCCGTGGCTCTGTAGGTAGGTTTGCAAGTTTCTTCTAATACATCGTTTTTCTCTCTTCTTTCTTGATGCATTAGCGAAGCCTGAACCTTGTGGAACCTTTTCCCTAAATCAATTCCTCGCGATCACGCATCCTCGCCATTTAATTGTACTCTAAAAACCTAGGTTTTTACTTATGAGGTTAGAATTTGAGAGTGTCTAAAGTGTTCTGAGAAGTAGAACAGAAGAACAAGGGAAGGAAGCGGAGTGCATTGATTGACAAATATCGGAGTGCGTTGAGGGAAGAGAGTGAAAGATGAAACGTCACAAACAAAACATATTGTTTTACCCAATATTTTATTTTCTTTTTTTTCAATTCTTGTTTTAATCATGAAAATAAATCTGCTGAAAATTAGAGAAGAGGTGGACTTGTTGGACCGCGCCACTCTTCTTTGGGACCGTTAAGAATTTTTGGCAAACTTAAGTAATTGAGCAAAATGCTTGTTGGATTGCTTCAGACATGGGCCAAATTACCAAGGTCTGTATTCGTTTTTTCATATATAAATGAAGATATACAAAAAACAACTTTTGAATTCTTTGAAGTGGGCCTTGCACCTTGAGCAGTTTACTGCACTATAGCTTCAGTTTCAGGCCTTCACCCCCTAAATCATTCAAATTGTTTTAGGATGTCTTTTTATTCTATATTTTTGTTATGATAAAATTGTAAAAGTCAATAAAACTTGTTAGAACTCTTTAGTCACTTTTAGAAATTAATTCTTTAATTTTTGATGGAATTTTCTTTACATAAAAACTAATAAAAAATACTTTTTCTTTTTTAGTTTTTATCTGTATTTTCATGCCTCTTTGCCATGATATTTTTGACGCGTTTGTTCATTGTGCAAGGTACATTTTTGTGATTTCTATCATGTAACATAACAGGTAGTTAGGTGATTGAAGCATATGGCTTATGCTCACTTATGATGTGACACGCCTTATTCCTCATCATCTTGAGAAATTCATATCGTATTATATGTTGTCCTTATATATATGATACTTTGATGAGCTTTGTGCAGGAACTTCTAATTACGCATTGCATTCGCAACATACATTTTCTTTTATCTTAGTTGGATATCATTTCTGACTTTGTTTGTTTGTTGGTGAAGCTTGCTCGACACATACTCCTTGCTTCTCCATTGCTTTTGTCCACTCTTGACGATCTGCTTACTTTGGTAGTTGTCGTTACTACCTTTATACTTCTTCGCACTTTATCGTATTTATTTACCACTTTTCTAGAGATCATGAGAAGTAAGGCTTTATTGCTTTCCTTTCCATGAGAAGTAGGATAAAGATGTATGATGGGGGTCTCCGTTGTTGATCATGTCAGGAACCCCTCTAGTTTATTTAAAGACCCGTTTAGGGAAATTCCGCATTGTATGCATTTTGTCTGCTATTAATGGTTGTTTAAAACCCTACCTTTGAGTAGGTACTCCGCACGCGTGTTTATATTTGTTCCCGCATATGTGAAAATGATAAGTCCTCAAAAAGAGCTGAGCGGGGAGGGTTAGTAATCAATCCCCGTAATTTCGTTTGTGTCATCCTTAGCTCGTGATGTACCATGATGCTTCGGTGTTGTGCCTTCTCTTGTGTATCGAGTCGTCAAGTAGGGAAGGGTTCTATAATTGGACCCCCACGCTTTATTAGGAGTTTGCATTGGTCGATGTTGATACTCCATGATCGTTCATATTTCCTTTTGTTGCGTACCTTGATCTCCTATATCTTTGTTAGGTGTTCAGTCGTTTTAGATACCATATTTTTGTTTTTTTCATCTCACTCCCGCTTATTTGTCTCGGGTGATACGCTCCCTGTTGTGCCCCAATTTTTCCCCCTAAGATCCCGTCATCATACCATATTTGATCCAATCACAATAAGGTCACATTAGGGCTTTTGGTTCTCCTCCCTATCTTTAGCTTTGCTCTTTGAGGAATCACAAAGCACCTTGACTTGTTTTTCTTTTGTGATCATGCATGTTTTGTTTTGACTTTCCTTTTAATTAATAAAATGCAATGTTGGTTTGTCTTACTTTTTAATAATGTAGGTAAAGGCAATGTGGCTTAGCAAGTTGATCCATGGGTTCATGAGTTTATTTCCATGCCCTAGTCAACAAAGCTTGAGAAGTTCAAACCTCACCATTAAAGTTGTTTTGGAAGAAATGGCATGGTAAGGTTTATTTTGGTTCACCATATTTAAAAGTTATCAAGATTGATTCAAAAGTACAAGGGGTTGATTGAAGAAGTTGTCATGGTTGGACAAGGTCTTGATCTCATTGGTCACAAGTGCATATTTCTATCAATTCTTAAGATATGGAAGTGGTTTTGGTTGCTACGAGTTCTTATTATCATCCTCAACAACTTCTATCTACAAAGAAAAAGTGTTGGTATAAGAAGGTTGTTCAAAATTGTCAAAGGTCCTCAAAGCATTTTCTTGATCTAGGAGCTAAAGTTTTGAATTTTAAAGAAGTATATCTTGCCCATCTTTTGGTATTTTTGAGTGATTCCAAAGACATCCTTCTCTTAAGAAAGTTATTAACAAATCACTTAAAAAGTTTCAAGGATTTTTCATGTGGAAGAAACTTGATGATGAAGAAATATTATAAGTCCTCCGGATGAACCCCCAATTTCCTATGTGTGAATTCAAATGATCATAACTTGGTCAATTTTTATCACCTTGAGCCAACTATTTGTTCATAATGATCTTGAAGATGTGAAATTTATTCCTTATTTTATGTGAAAAGTGAGAAAATGGATGAAAGATGACCTAAGGATACAAAAGATTATAGGTCATTTCATGATTTTTTGTCAACTTCAACAATTCATAACTCTCTCAATTTTTGGATATTTTGAATGGTTCAAATTTCAAAATGTCATTCAATAGGTCTATTTCATGCTATCTTTTTTGGTCAAGAGAAAATTCCAAGTGGAAGGCCATGTTTGGATGCAAAACATTATAGGTCACTTTTGAAGAAAAACTTGAAATATTTTTAAGTGTGGAAAGTCAACTTCTTTTTCTCAACTTTGACTCATTTCAACTTTCAGCTCAAACATCTATTTGATTCCATTCTTTTCCCATTGTAAAGCTTGTAATCCCATCTTTCTAGAGCTTCAAGAATCATGCCCTAAGACCCCTTGAGCTGAGAATGCCATTGATTTGAACTTGGTAACTTGAAACAGAAGTTTCTTCAAAAGTCAGAATTTGAAATCCTTTATTTAGCTTCTAAACGCGTTTTTTCTGCGTGTTCTTGATTCTAAACATGTTTAGTGAACTTCCAGAAGTGATTAGCATAGCAAAACACATGTTTTTGATGAGTTTTTATCAAAATAGAAGTCACACTTTTCTTGTTTTCAACTTCACACGATTTCCCTCCAAACATCATCATTTCACACGCTTGAACATTCCATTTGATTCCCTATAAATAGAGGGTCATCCCTCATTCATTTCCCCAAGTTTGAACAGCCAGAATCACCCTCCCAAACTTGCTCTGTAACTCACTTTTCTACAACTTCGAAATCAGTGTTCAAGCCTTTTTCAATCCATTTTTCCTATCAATTCACCTTCCTTGATCTTCCCTAAAGCTAACCATACAATTATCTTCAAGAACCATGACCTATATTGATCCATAGAAGTTCAGTTTCAGAGCTCTGCAACTCAACTTCAATAGGTAGATTTCTCCATCAATTCTTCCAAACTTTGATAGCATTGTGAAGCTCTCATTGCCTTGGTTCTAGTCGCAACATTTGTTTTTAACCGAAAGCACATTTTGACCATGAAATTTCAAATCCCTTTTCAAAACTTCTCTTCCAAATTGCTTGAGCTACAATTTATATAAATTTGTCGCGAAAGTATGGTTGTCTTCGTCTTGAAGAGAAAAAGCGAATGGCATAGGTCTCGTACTCTAGTTTTATAGTTTGAGTGACTTGGTTTTGGGACTGGTTGGAGGTTGAAGATGACCAACGTGTCATCTTCCAACCAGTGATGGCGTGCCATTTGTTTTTTTAATTTGATTTTACATTTGATTCAGTGTTTTGTTCACTAAAGTTCATAACATGCACAGCGCGCCAGGTCCACTTGATCTGTTTACTAACGTGTTTTGACAATGATCAGATGGCTCATATTTTTTGATTTGATATTTTATTTTCTGATTTTTATTTTAATTGATTTAAACTTTAAAAAAGCATAGAAAATTCATTTAAAGTCCAAAAAATCTGAAAAAATTATGAAAAATATTTTTGATTTTTTCTCTTTCTGATTTTTATTTTTTCACAATTTTATTTTGTCTTTTGATATTTTTTGTAAATTTTCACTTTATTTGAATTGTTTTAAATGTTTAAAAATACTTTTATGCATTTTTAAATTCTGGAAAAAAATATGGAATGATCCAATGATATTGTTATAAATATTGGTGACCTCATTTATTTTTTATTTCTGACTTTGTTATTTTTTTTATCATTTTTGGTTTATTTTACTCATTTCTTTTAATTTTTAAAAATAGTTTCTGACTTTAAAAAATTACCAAAAATTTTATAAAAATATTTTCGTTCATTTTTTATTTTTCCATGGTCTTAATTTTTATTGATTAATTTGAACATGGTTAATATTTTTTCTCTTTTATTTCTATTTTAAAACATTTTAAAACCCTTTTTAATATATATGTTAAATGCAATATTATTTTGTGATTATTTTTTGGCTGATCTTGGGTTGAATTTTTGATCATGAACTTTGATAATATCATTGGATCCATGGTGTTGAGTCTAACTCCATAAAAATGGATGAATGCTTTTAATAATAGTTTGATTAAAATTTAATTCAAATGTGGTTTGTATATTCTTTCCCAGCCCTCTTCATCTCATCCCTTTCTTATTGCACTAAGTGTTATTGGAGCATGATCTCAATATCATGTCTCAAAACAAATGGTGCATATATTTCTATTGACCGGCCTCAAAATAGGTGCGACTTCTATATAAGTTCACTTACGATTGCTTAATATAGCGCTAAATTTTGTCCCGATTCAAATAAATGATCATTTGTGGCCCAAACCTATGTTTGCAAGCCCAAGTATGTTAATTTGATCTCTTTGATCCAATAACTTTGGGATTCATTGTGTGGAGGTTTTGGTTCTATCAATCCTCTAATAGATCAACATCACTTTTGGTCAACACGGATCACTTAAACATCGTTGATTATTATATGATACTTTAGAGGATTCCAAAATGGATGATATACTTGACAAAAAAGCAAATGCAACTTGTTGTGTGGAGGCTTTGGTTCTACCAATCCTCTAATGAGTTCCAAATGCAAGTTTCAAGATGGTCATCCAACTAACCACTAATTATTAACAATTGAATTTATTTTATGCTTTTATTTTTTATGCTTTATGAACCGTTTACTTTAAGCATTACATTTCATCCTATTTTTCATCTTTGCTCACTTGAGCCCCTTTATATTCTTGTCTTTTTTTTATCTTGCTCACTTGAGCTTTTTTTTTCCTTTTTAAGATACCTAATAATCAACATGAACCATAAAAATCTTTAATGATTCTTGGACTATTTGGTTACTATCCTCGGCATTATGGAGTATTGGACTTCTTGGACTTAGGATTATAAACCTTGGCCTATGTTGGAGAACCTTGTGACCTTAATTGATGTTTTGTCTGACGTTCTTGAGGTTTACCTCAAGACATTGGGTTGTTTGTTTGTTTTTTGTGCAGGTTATTGTGATTACATTCTTTGTTTGTAATCTGAAATTCACCCATATACAGTCGTTACTCTACCCAATTTTTGTGAAGACTTAATACACTTGAAGTTTGGTTCTCTCAAGAAGTCTAATACCTTTTCTTGTTTGGTTTCAATCCAAGGAATTGGAATTCTATCTTGACTCATAATGTCAAGTATTGGCTTCTTGTTGGTTAGATGGTTCTTATCCCTAGCCTTTACCTTATGCTTTAGGATAGTCTCTTCTTCTCCTCCCATCTTCTTTAATTTCAAAAATCTTCTTCCTCCTTTTGAAAACTCTTCTTGTTTTTTAAACTTGAACCACTTTCATAATAAACTTGGACTTATGTCCATGCATTTTAAAAACCTTTTCATAAATAAACTTCAATCAACTTAATAATACCTTGACATTTTTTGTGATAAGACTAAAAGTCAATCAATCTCATTTGAAACCATTTTGCCACTTTGGCTTTTACTTTAAAATTTTCTCAAAAGATTAGACTCTTGTCAATCCTTGTAGTGATACAAACAACTATACTTCTACAATATGTAGTGAAGTGAGATATTTTCTACTTTGGTGTTGAGTGAGGCATTGTTGATTTTAAAATCCAAGTCATATCCTCCACTTTGAGATGATGAAAATTCTCCTTTCTCATGATTGTGGGTAGTAAGTATATTTTCCACACGGACAATGACGATGATGTCTTATCTCATAAAATTCATCAACACACTTGTGTTTTAAATTTTTTTAAAGAGGAACTACATGTACCCTGATCCCCTATTGCACGAAAGGTGGTACGTAGGCACTAAAGGTTCGCAACTGCGGTGGGTGTAAAAATCATAAAAAATATATTTCTTTTCTCACCTCCACCATTTATTTTACATACAACATTTTATAGCCAAAATATACAGATTTTACAAAGAGGTTTCTATGGAGTACCGTAGATGTTTAGGGTGCTAATACCTTCCCTTTGCATAACCAACCCCCTTTCCAAGAATCTTTCCCCCCCTCTTTTTTGGGTTACTCTCTCTTTTCCCGTTCCTTTGGAAATAATAAAGCGTGGTGGCAATTTTTATTTTTGATTTGTGTAAGTCTAGTCAATCTAATGGCTGAGTCTTAAACATTTCTACCGCTACAGAAAAAATGGAGACTTCACTGGGGAGAGATTGACCTCTTGTTGGTTCATCCCTAAGTGGGTTAAACCTATCTTTGTCTATATATGTATATGTGCTATTGTTGTTTATGTGTTATATGTTGTATATATGTTTGCCTGGATTTTCCTGGTTTTCAGGCTGCTTGGTGATTTCTCCTAAGTCATATACCCGGACTTGGGCAAACTTTAAGATTGGACGGGCGGTATAGTCATTCTAACTTTGAGGGAGTAATCCCAACAAAGGAGGCATGAGATCCCCCACTCAGTGGAGGCCCCTTTGACTGTAGTGTCATTTACTGAGTAATCGGGAAGACGTGCTGCTTTCGACTTGGAAGCCTGCAGAAGCTGAGGACCATAGAATACCTAACCCATCTTGGCCTTTTAAGTGTAGTGTAGAAGCTATGACGGAGTAATCTGGAAATAGTTGTCACGCGATACTATGCTCAGACGAGTTTTTCTTCAGAATATTACTAATTAACGAGTTAATCAGGAAGTTGGTAATATCCAAAGGAAGGATGTAGACTCTGGGAACCTCTAGAGCCTTGTTCGGCAGGTGATAACTTTTAGACCAATACCTTATGGGTAGTACCTTCTACCTCATGCTCATGATGTTGAACCTATGAGCCCTATGTTTGTGATCTTGTGTGTGATTGTTGCATCATGCATCCATGCACACATAATCATCTTTTGAAGAGATTTTATTTCAAGGGACTTGAAAGTTGACCATTTGTGAATATCTCAGGTACCTTTTGACCATGGATTCTGGAAAAATATAGACCAGAAAATACAGTTTCAAAGATCCCAAGATAGATGAGTTGTCCATTCTAATTCCCGAGATTTAGTGTTCTACAAATTTTTTGGAAGAGGTACGGATCATTCCTCTCATGAAGCTTAGGATGAAGGAGGGTATTCTCTCGACCTTGGTCCAGTTCTATGATCTGATGTATCATTGCTTTACATTCCCTGGTTATCAGCTGATGCCTACACTAGAGGAGTATTCTTATCTGTTGGATTTACCTATTACCAATTGTGTTCCTTTTACTGGTTTGGAGGGAGAGCTAAAACCACACGAGATTGCTGCTTTGATCCATCTGGGGAAGTCTGAGGTTGAAGCCCGTATGACTACTAAAGGAGGAATTATAGGATTACCAGCTCAGTTCTTATTGGAGAAAGCTCGTTACTTTGCCATGATGAAGAGTACAGTCACTTTTGAGGACACATTTGCTCTACTTGCTTACGGGTTATTCTTGTTTCCTAATGTGGACAAGTTTGTTGACGTTAATGCTATAAGGATCTTCATGATTGGAAACCCAGTTCCTACATTGTTGGGTGATGCTTATACTCTATTCATCTTCGGAATTCTTATCATGGGGGTATGATTATTTGTTGCACGCCTCTGTTGTACCGGTGGTTTATTTATCATATGCCTCAGTCTGATGCTTTCTGGGATGTCAGGAAGGAAACCCGTTGGGCTCCTAAGATCATGGAACTTACTCACTCAGATATTGATTGGTATCATTGGGCTTACCATGATATAGAGATTGTCGACAGTTGTGGTAGTTTCCCCAATGTACCTCTTCTTGGCACAAAGGGAAGAATTAACTACAACCATGTTCTTGCACGATGACAGCTTGGTTATCCGATGAGGGATAAACCAAATAATATTCATTTGAGTAGTTTATTTCTAAAGGAGAAAGAAGACCATAAGAAAGCTAGGGATCAGATTGCGAAGGCCTGACATCACATTCATAGGAAGATTAGGAAATACTTGGGACCTAGTGGGTTGTTTCTTTGGAGCCTTATCTTCTGCGGCTCCAAACGAGAGTTATTCAATTGAATATCTCATATTCCCAGGAAGCACATATGCCTGATTTGTTTGTGAAGACCACTCCTCCCTTATTGGATGATATTGAAGAGCTACAACTTGCTTTGGTCAGGATGCAGCAGGAAAAGGATGCTTGGAAGAATAAGTTCCAAACTTTAAAGATTTTCTATAGAGCATACTTGAAGAAGAAAGACAACTTGATTGATATTCTTGAGAGTCGGGCTGTAGAGACCATGGAGAGGAAAGTGGATTTATTTTCCTCTAAGCCTCAGTCAGATGCTAGTTGCTCACTTCATTATTCATGTGATCGGAAGGAGGTTGCCACCAGATACGCGGAAGAAAACCAGAGGTTGAAGGCTCAGATTTCCAGGCTTACAGGGAAGCGTCAACGTATAGAGTGATCTCCATCAGCTTTACTTCTTAGGGTTTTAGACTTTATTTTCATCTTGTACTTGGGATTATTGAAACTTGTAATCCATTTTGAAGTTATTATAATAAAAAATTTCAGTATTTCAAATTGTGTTATTACTTTGATATTTGCAATGTGTCTATAAATCTTTAAGTCCCTTGAAATATTAATAAAATAAATCAGGTGCATTGTATATCATGCATCATATTGCACATATTTCTTGCATTTATTATTCATATCCAGGTGTCTTACCAAGCTTCTTTACTTCGTTCAGAAAAGTTGTCTCACCACTACAATACTCGAGCTAATTTCAGAAGGAAGATGGACAACTTAGAATAAGGGAATCGGGAGCTACACGGGGAAGTTTCTACTCTGAAGGTCGGCATGTCCAATCTTACTGCTCTGATGGAATCTCTGGTGGCTTCTCAGAATCATCCACCGAGTGTTCAACCTCAACCAACAAGGTTTACTACTGAAGTTCCGACTGTTCCTGTGTCTGCTACTCCAGATGTTGTTCAGAATCGCATACCTCAGGGCTGTCCATGGGGAATGCCAGAGAACTTTGTGCCTGAAGGTTTCAATCTTGGTCCTCAAGATACTCCAGTTGTTCAGACTACTGTTACTCCTGCACCTCCCGTGGTGCATGCTACTCCTACTGCACCTCCTTCGGTGAATATAGTTCCATTTGCTAATGATGATATGTATCGTCCTTTTCCTCCACCAAGTGAAGACTTAGGTCTCTTTGATAGAATGGATGATTTTCAAGAGAAGTTTGACAAGATGCGGAGAGAGATGAAGGCCCTCAGGGAAAAGGAATTGTTCGGGCAGAATGTGAATGGTTTATGCTTGGTCCCGAATGTCAAGATACTTGCAAAGTTTAAAGTCCCGGAATTCGAGAAGTACAAGGGAAACACTTGTCCTCGTGCTCATCTTGCGATGTATGTAAGAAGAATGTCTACCCATACTGATGATCAACATCTGCTGATTCACTTTTTTCAGGATAGTTTTACTGGTGCTGCGTTGAAGTGGTATATGAGTTTGGACAGCGTCAATATCCATACTTTCAATGACTTGGGAGAAGCATTTATCAGACAATACAATACAACATGGACATGGCACTTGACCGTGATCAACTCAGGGCCATGGTCCATAAAGACAGGGAATCATTCAAAGAATATGCACAAAGATGGCGTGAGATAGCCGCCCAAGTGAGTCCTCCCATGGAAGAGAAGGAGATGACTAAGATTTTCTTGAAGACTCTGGGTGCTTTCTACTATGAGAGGAATGGTAGCGAGTGCGCTAAGTGACTTTACTGAAATGGTGGGCATGGGTATCTGTTTAGAAGAGGCTGTAAGAGATGGCCGTTTAACAAAAAGTGAATGTTCCGGAAGTGCGAAGAAGCCATCCTATGGGTTTTCCAAAAATAAGGAAGGAGATACAAATGTTGCTATGCAAGATAGGAGGGTTAATCCTCCTAGAAGAAACTATCAGCGTCATCAACAGGTTGTCTCAGTAACTCCAGTTGTTGGTGTAGCTCCAACCACTGTTGCTAATCAGAGACCATCCCATCAGGGGAATCAAGGGTATAATCAGAGAAGGGAGAGTTATTACCATATCCCTATGAGCTATACAGAATTACTCCCGACGTTAATTCAGAAGAAGTTGGTTCAGACCCGACCACCTCCCGATGTACCATCACCATTGCCTTGGTACTACAAGGCAGACCAAACATGTGCTTTTCATCAGGGAGCACCAGGGCACAATGTTGAGAACTTCTATCCTTTGAAAATTGAAGTACAAAAATTGGTGAAGTCTGGTATCTTATCTTTCAAGGATGTTGGCCCTAATGTGAAAGATAATCCTCTGCTCAAGCATGGAGGAGCAAATGTTGTGAACATGGTGGCTGGTTGTCCAGGCGACTTCCGAATTTTTTATATTAAATTGGTTAGAAGAGATTTGGTGAAAATGCATGCAGACCTCTATTAATTTAACTATTATACGCATGACCATGCTGGTTGTGCTATTTGCAGTACGGATATATAGGGTTGTAACAAGATAAAGGCTGATTTGCTAGAGATGATGGATGAAGGCCTCATCCATATAATCAGGCCTAGGGCAGAGTATGAAGAGGAAGTAAACATGGTTTCTGGATTTCCTAGAGAGTTGAGAATCTTTGATGTGGAATACATGAATGAGGATCTTGTACAATTGCATGCTACTTTCTACCACATGGCTGGTCAGGTAGAACATCAGTATGGATCTTGCCGAATTTACTGTCGGGACTCCCGAGGATGTTCAATTGTAAGGAAAGGTGTTCAGCAGTTATTGGATAATGGAACTCTCAAGGTTACAGGACAAAGGGATGATTACCATGAAGTTGATGTGATTGAGGTTTATTTGGCTGAAGAAGAGTCGGATGATGAGTATGCCTCTACGGATGAGTTCTTCTCCTCAGATAAAGAAATGTTTTCTAGAGATGACTCTCATGACTGATTATGTTGAAGAGGCAGTAAATGTTATTGTGTCTTGCTTTGGTGCACCTACCCCTTTTGAAGTTGAATATCATAGCAAGCTAACTATTACTCTATTGATGATTAGTTTGCCGGGTCCGGTCCCCTACAAGTCAGATAAAGTTGTACCCTATAAATATAATGCTACAATTTTAGAAGATGGTGTGGAAGTTCCCATCCAGCCAATACCTAATATTGGAAATATTGTTGAGACTAGCAGAGTGACCCGTAGTGGTCGTGTGTTTGCACTAGTTGTTCATGGAGATGTTAGTACTGGAAAGAAAATTGTTGGAAATGTTGAACCCAAGAAGGCAGTGGGTGAATCTAGTCGAGCTACACTAGAAAAAGAGGTGGATGATATTTTGAAGATAATCAAGATGAGCGACTACAGAATTGTAGATCAGCTACTGCAGACTCCTTCAAAAATATTTATCTTGGCTTTATTGATGAACTCCTCTTCTCACAGAGAATCTTTGATGAGGGTATTAGACCAAGCTTTCGTGGAAAGTGATATGCATGTAGACCAATTCAGCAGTGTAGTAGGGAACATTACATCATGTAATATCTTGAGTTTCTGCGATGATGAACTGCCCGATGAAGGAAGGAATCACAATATGGTCCTCCACATCTCTATGAACTGCAAAAATGATTCATTATCCAATGTGTGATTGATAATGGATCTGCATTAAACGTTATACCGAGGAGCACACTTATGAAGTTGAAATATCAAGGAACTCCCATGCGCCCAAGTTAAATTATTGTGAAAGCGTTTGATGTATCAAGGAAATCTGTTATTGGTGAAGTGGACTTGCCTATTCATATAGGCCCACATTTGTTTCAGATTACTTTCCAGGTCATGGATATTGTACCCACTTATAGTTGCTTATTGGGAAGGCTGTGGATACATGAGGCAGGGGCTGTCACTTCGACTTTACACCAGAAGTTGAAGTTTGTACATGAAAGAAAAGTGGTAATTATAAATGGAGAACATGCATTATTATATCTCATTTGTCCTCTTTCACCGTTGTGGAGGCGGATGAAGCTGTTGTTGGAACCCAGTTCCAAGCTTTATCCATTGATAACATAAGAGGAAATGAGAACTCTATGGCTTCGTTTAAGGATACGCAGTAGGTTGTGCGTAATGTCCATAATGAAGTATGGGGACATATTGTTGATCCACCTATAAACAAGAATAGAGATGGCTTGGGGTTCTCTGTGAAGAATGATAAAGGTAAGAGCATGAAGTCGGGGTCTGCTGCAGGCAAGTATTAAGACATCTTTCATAGTGGGGGTTATCTTCATCCAACTGTTTTTGGGATTAATGCTATTGTGGAAGATGAAGCAGAGCCGGAAATGCCAAATTATGTGACGCACGGAGTTAGGGTTCAGAACTGGATCACCATTGATATTCCCTCTTGCATACATGTTTCAAAGTAATTTGTTTTTGTTAATCTTTTTAAAAAGCTTTCACTCTGCCCAAGGTGAAAGTATTGATATTGTATGGGCTTATCAGTTTGCTTTTTTTTTTAAGTCAATGATAAAAGTTGTCTTTGTTTCCCAAATTGTGTTTTTATTTTCTGCTTTTTTTTTCTTGGAAAATGGTAATCAGAAAAAACCTTTCAAAATAAATAATAGTTGAAACTCAATCTGCATGATCACTTGTTATATGTGTCAGTTTCTAAAAGCAATCATAAATCATATGTGCAGATTAATTAAAAAACCCGTTGAATATAATGACCCTGCACCCTCTCCCAACTTTGAATGTCCTGTGTATGGGGCTGAAGAAGAAGACTATGATGAGATTCCAGAAGAGGTCTCACGGTTGCTTGAGCGCGAGGAGAATGCCATTCAGCCATATAAAGAGCCATTGGAAGTAATCAATTTGGGTTCAGAAGAAGATCCAAAGGAAGTCAAGATTGAAGCGCTGCTGCATCCTGATGTGAAGAGCAGGTTGGTTGAGATGTTGAAAGAGTATGTGAATATTTTTGCTTGGTCCTACCAAGATATGCCTGGTCTAGACACAGAAATTGTAGAACACCGTTTGCCGCTAAAACCAAAATGCCCGCCAATCAAACAGAAGTTGCATAGAACTCACCCAAATATGGTAGTGAAGATCAAAGAAGAAGTTCTAAAGCAGATTAATTCCAGTTTTCTTGTGACATCAGTGTACCCTCAGTGGATTGCCAATATTGTCCCAGTACCAAAGAAAGACGAAAAAGTTCGCATGTGCATAGATTACAGAGATCTAAATAAAGCTAGTCCAGAAGATGATTTTCCATTGCCAAGCATTGATATGTTAGTGGATAGCACAACAAAATTCAAAGTTTTCTCGTTCATGGACGGATTTTCCGGGTATAATCAAATAAGGATGGCTCATGAGGACATGGAAAAAACAACGTTTATCACACCCTGGGGAACATTCTGTTACAGAGTGATGCCCTTAGGGTTAAAGAACGTTGGTGCAACGTACCAGAGGGATATGACAACCATATTCCATGATCTGATGCACAAGGAAATTGAAGTATATGTTAATGACATGATTGCTAAATCCCAGATTGAAGAAGGACATGTAGAAGATTTGTTGAAGTTGTTTCAGCGTTTGAGGAAGTATCGTCTCCGCTTGAATCCAAATAAATGTACCTTTGGTGTTCGGTCAGGGAAATTGTTAGGTTTCATTGTTAGCCAGAGAGGGATTAAAGTTGACCCTGATAAAGTCAAAGCGATTCAAGAAATGTCAGCACCAAAAACTAAAAAGCAAGTCAGAGGGTTCCTCGGGCGTTTGAATTATATTTCCAGATTCATTTCCCACATGACTGCAACGTGTGAACCAATCTTTAAGTTGTTAAAGAAAGATAAAGGTTGTGTGTGGACATATGACTGCCAAAGGGCATTTGAAAGTATTAAAGAATATCTGCTCGAACCTCTTATCTTGCTCCTTCCTGTTGAAGGAAGACCATTGATTATGTATCTAGCGGTGTTAGATAATTCCATGGGCTGTATTTTGGGACAACAAGATGAAACATGGAAGAAAGAGTACGCCATTTATTATCTCAGTAAAAAGTTTACTGATTGTGAGTCGTGGTATTCCATGCTGGAAAAGACATGTTATGCTCTGGCCTGGGCAGAAAAACGTTTGCGGCATTATATGTTGAATCACACTACTTGGTTGATCTCCAAAATTGATCCAACCAAGTACATTTTTGAAAAGCATGCTCTTACTGGGAGAATTGCCCGCTGGCAGATGTTATTATCTGAATATGACATCAAATACCGCACTCAAAAAGCTATTAAAAGCAGCATGTTGGCAGATTATCTTGCTCACCAACCAGTTGATGATTATCAGTCTGTGAAGTATGATTTCCCTGATGAGGATGTGATGTTTTTGAAAGTGAAAGATTGTGATGAAACCTTGCCTGAGGATGGTTCTGATCCTGAATCTCGCTGGAGCATGATATTTGGTGGAGCTGTGAATGCTTATGGTAAAGGAATTGGTGTTGTGATTGTCACTCCATATGGATCACAGATTCCGTTTACTGCAAGGTTGACATTTGATTGTACTAATAATATGGAATAATAAGAGGCTTGCATCATGGGTCTCGAGGAAGCTATTGATCTCATAATTAAAATTCTAGATGTGTATGGCGATTCAGCTTTGGTAATAAATCATATTAAAGGAGAGTGGGATACTCGTCACCCCAGATTGATCCCTTACAAAGATTATGCTAGGAGATTGTTACCCTTCTTTTATAAAGTTGAATTCCATCACATCCCCAGAGACGAAAATCAAATGGAAGATGCTCTAGCAACTCTGGCTTCTATGTATCAAGTGAATACGTGGAATGATATACCTCAAATTATGGTTCGACGACTGGATAAGCCCGCTCATGTGTTTACAACAGAAGAGGTAGCGGGTGAGAAACCTTGGTATTATGATATCAAGCATTTTCTCCAGACTCAGGAATACCCAATTGGTGCATCGAATAAAGATAGAAAGACATTGAGAAGATTGGCTGACAGCTTCTTCATCAATGAAAATGTGTTGTACAAGAGAAATTATGACATGGTCTTGCTCAGATGCATGGATAGACACGAAGCAAACATGTTGATGCATGAGATTCATGAAGGTTCATTTGGAACTCATTCCAATGGATATTCGATGGCTAAAAAGAAGCTAAGGGAAGGTTACTATTGGCTGACAATGGAATCTGACTGTTATAGATTTGCAAAGAAGTTCCATAAATTCCAGATTTATGCAGACAAGATTCATGTGCCTCCGACACTTCTAAATGTTATTTCTTCCACGTGGCCTTTCTCTATGTGGGGTATTGACATGATTGGAATGATAGAACCCAAAGCTTCGAATGGACACCGTTTTATCTTGGTAGTAATTGATTACTTCACCAAATAGGTGGAAGCTACTTCATATGCTAATGTTACTAAGCAGGTGGTAGTACGCTTTTGTTGTACCCCAAAATTTCCCCTCCCATATTTCTCAATACATTTCAAGTGAGATCCTCAAATTGCTCAAGGAAGTCCAAGAGTTAACCAGACAAACTCTCTCCTAAGGCAGTCTATCTCAAATTAGGGTTTCATTTTGCATCAAGATGCTTGAGCCAAAAGGATCTCAAATGCTCACCATTGTGCTAATATGTTCTCAGTATCATCCATGTCAAGTTTCAAGCCTTGCAGAGGAAGTTTGCTCAGTCAACTACTCAAATGCCTGAAAATCGACTATGTTAGGGCAAAAGTCAACTGTGTCCCGCATACAGTGAAACTGCAAGATTTTTGGTCAACATTCTCATTTTAAAGTATTATTCATCATTTGATCAAGGGTTGATCATGATTCCTCAAGGATTGCTCACAATTCATCAAAACCCAAAAGTTGCTAAATTAGGGTTTTGCAGGAAAAGTCAACTCAACTTTGACCAAGCATAACTTTCTCATACTTCATAAAAAATGACCCATCCAAAGCTCATTTTGACGAGGATGTAATCCCCTACAATTCATCTTCAGCTCCCAAGTTCAAAATATGCACCCATAAGAAGATATGAATTTGGACATTATAGGTCATTTTGAAAAGTCAACAAAAACACCTTTTGGGTAAAAGCTTCATACATGAACATGGAAGACTCAATTGAGGTAGGACCAAAAGGGTTGCTTAGAGGAGATCCTAAGCTTTCTAAAAAGTCCAAGAACACATCTCTAGGATCAAACTTGAGAGAGTTATGCATTGTCCAAGTTGACCCTTTTTGCAAAATTACCAAAAGTCAAATGTGTCCAAAATTGCATTTTTTTGCTAAATGGGCCCAACTTTTTTTGCTTGCACTGAGTTTGTAATGTGATCCACGACCCATGAGCCTTTCCACTTGTCATTATTTTATTTTTGTTATTTATTTTGATTTTATTTCATTTAAATCAAATAAAATCAATATGAAATAATGAAAATATCAAAAATCAATAAAACCTTGAGATTTTGTGCATAATTAGATTCATTATACAGCTGGAGACAAGATCAAATCGTGCAAGTCTTCATATGGATAGAAAAGATTGGAATTTCTTGTTTTGGAAAGATTTGGTGAAAGTATGAAATCATTGATTAATCATCATAATTGGAAAAGATTTGATACAAACTTTAACCCTAATGCACTCTAGTATACATAGGGAATAAAAGCAGACCAAAGGAAGAGGCTAGAGGCGTGCAAAGGCAGAGAACCAATTGCAAAAATTCAAGAAAAAAGTGCAAACCAAATTCCAAGTTGCAGGCCATCTCAAGATGTTCTAACCATACCAATCATTTGCTGGACGTCCCAGGATCGTGTCTCAATCGTTAGCAAGCCTCCCCAAACTCAGAATCACCCTGTAAGGATCACACGATTTTCCTCTTTTCTTGAATTCGAATATATTGATTCTGGCATATTTAGCATGATTGATTTGTATATTTATAATCTTTGAGATGTTTGCAAGCTAATGACTATATTCAATTTCATTTTTATTGACTGGACGTAAAACTGCCATGGCTAGGGTTTATTCTTCGTTTTTAGGGATTTCTCATACAAGAAAAATTGGACATTGATAATGGTACCATGATGCTCGTGGGGTTGAAACGAGTTGATTGGTACCATTGGTTTTCATTTATCATGCGTGTACATGATTGTTGAAATGCACATGGGCTATACCTACGCTTAATGTCCGTAGGTAAAATTTACAAAACTTACAGTGACGGTGGGAGGAAGAAGATGGATACGTGGCGCTCCCTGACTTTCCAGTTTGAATTTCGCGCGTTTCAAAGTTTAGCATTTTGTTTTTATTATATAATATTTGTTTGTTATTGTATGTACAACTAAAACAACCAGCTCAGTTGGCAAGCGTGCAAGGGAGGAATGCTTAAGGACCTGGGTTCGATCCCCAGGTCCCAACTTTTATTCATGCTTTTCTTGAATAGGAAATCCAGCATGTTACATGGTAAGGGGTCCATCATGTACTATCCAGATCTGATCGTTCAATCCACCAGGGCTTCAGATCTAAGGCCTTATCCCTGAAGGACCACCATGCGCCCCAGTCAAGCGTGTACATGGGATTGGGCAAAGTCAAAAGGGCCAGGAATTGTTGGGCCAAGAAATCAGATTCACACCCCCTTTGCTGAGCAATCAGGCCCATTTTTCTTTCTTTTCTATTTTATTTCTCTTATTTAATTTAATTTGCTTAATTATTTTTAACAAAATTAATTTCTTTTTCACAAAAAATCATAAAATCAAGAGTTTACAAAAAATTAGAATTAGTTTGCTTTTTTTAATAAAATTTAATTTAATTTAGTTTAATTTAATTTAGAGAAATTCTAACTTTTTTTTATAATTAAAACCAATTAGAAAATTAGGGTTAAACTTTTGATTTAATTTTTATTTCTTTCTCAAAACAAAAATACAAAAATAGGTAAATTTAGTTATTTTTCTTAAATTAAAATCAATTAGTAATTAGGTTCTTTTTTTTTTATTCAATTGAGCTTTATTTTCTCAAATAACGAAAAACGACAAAAAAATGATTTTCCCTTTAAGTTATAATTAGGTATAGTTGGGGTCAAAACCCTGATTCTCTTATTTTCGATTCATCGCGCGCGTTTATTATTTTTGCAATATTGATGTAATTGTCCATAATATGTAATAGTTTAACCTAGGATTTTCTTTTATTTATCGTCTTTTACGGGTTTTTTGGCTATGTAATTAATCTCTACCCCGAAGCCTTGTAATAGCGTAGTTTTATTTTCTCGCATTTTAATTCTTGCAAACATTAACTGTTTAGATGTATGTTGATAGGATTGTATGACAAGATTGCATGATAATTTAAAATGGCTAGAAAACCCTAATGTGCAAAGATAATAACTGAAATCAAATCACTCACACTTGTGCACTCTTAGGGTATACTCTCACTTCGGTTGCCTTCGATAAATGATCATTAAGTATAGGGTGTCTTAGTGGTTGCCCTCTTGTCTAACAAAGATCAAAAGTCCCATTCGAAAATGTTGCCTCGAATATGATCTTAAGACTTTAGGGTTATTACTAAGACGTCATAATATTGCTTTAGTGATCGTACGTCCCTTACGAATTGACCCTTATAAACTCCAACGACGGTGCTACCTATTTCTCAATAATGGGATAGCGCTGTCTAAAGGAAACAAGAATAGAAACGATCTTTTTTTGAGTAGGTAGATGCTAGTAGGAACTTGCTCAAATCAAAACTTTTCACACTTACACTTTTCAAAACAAATTTTCAAAATAACCTTCGTCACACCCTTGAGGACTGATACAAGGGTTATCACGAAGCAAAATATTTTCAAAGCAAGCACACACACAAGCAATTTTAAAATATGAGCAAGTACCTAAGAGCCCATGGAAAACCATGGATAGAAAGGGTTCTAATACCTTCCCTTTCTATAATCTACCCCCCGTACTCAGAATATCTCAAAAAAGGATTTTTTTTTCTGTGCTTTTTTCCTTTCCGGTTGGATGAAATAAAAGTCGGTGGCGACTCTTGCTTACCGCGACATTTTGCGAACACAAAACGCAAAATGCAAACCAGCATTTTCAAAACAGTCGGTTCTGCCAATATCACAGAACTGGCGACTCTGTTGGGGAATTAATAAGTGGGGTATACCTTAGGATCTAGTTCATCATAATTGCTTCTCTTGATTGTTTTGATTGCTTTACTTTTAAGGGTTTTGTTTGGGAGTTACTATAGATCCTAACCCAGATCTGGGGACACCTTTTAGGTAAGTAGCAATAGACTGTGAGGGAATTGTACAGCATAGACCGATACGGTTGAAGCAGTAGCTACGTTGATGTG
This sequence comes from Vicia faba, assembly GCA_948472305.1. Taxonomy (NCBI): domain Eukaryota; kingdom Viridiplantae; phylum Streptophyta; class Magnoliopsida; order Fabales; family Fabaceae; genus Vicia; species Vicia faba. The sequence goes on along the minus strand of OX451741.1, from coordinate 1,432,082,967 downwards.
GCATATTGGTTGGTACAGGTATCCCTTGTGGAGAAACGAGGAGAATACGGGGCGGCTGCGTGGTGTCGTTAAGCATCAACTGACCTTAGAACCTTTAATCGACCAACTTGGCCATTAGAAAGTAGTGAGATAGCCGGCCTCGGTGTAAAGTTGAGAACTGGTTGATACTCGATGCTACACTCATTGAGACCATACTCTCGAGATAGTTCCGGCCGTAAGAAAAGATTGTGTGAGCTGAAACCATGACCGATGGAGGATGGTCAGTGATATTGAGATCCTCTAGAACCCGGTTACTTTTTCTAGGACAGGCTTGAAACCAACTGAACTTCAAGAGGGTACTACCTTTGACCTTATGCAAGCCTTAAACTTAAGGGCTTTGTGTGACTTGTTTGCCTTTTCCATGCCTGTTATCTGCTATACCTATTTTTTTTCATGACATCATGCATCATAACATGGCATTCATTATACTAACTATTTCAAAGACCAAGGGATTTTATCTTTGTTCTGTTTTGCAGATTATGGCTTCCGTGCGCAGAAATACCATCCGAGTTAACTTTGTGCAAATACCAGTTCAACTTAAAGAGTTAGCCTCAAGAATTTCTGAGACTTCCATGTTCATTAAGAGACATGGTCAGCTTCTTAGCCTAGTCACCTCAAAACTTGATGAGCAGATGATGAGTGTACTTTTCCAGTTCTTCGATCTTGTGCATCATTGCTTCACCTTTCCAGATTATCAGCTGGTTCCCACTTTGGAAGAGTTCTCTCACTTATTGGGCATATCCATCCTTGAACAGGTACCCTTCACAGGTATGGAATAGGTTTCTAGACCAAAAGACATTGCCTCAGATCTGCATCTGAAACGGGCTGATGTAGTATCCAATTGGGAAACACGAAGCGGGGTCAAAGGTTTTCTAGCCAAATTTCTGATAGATCAGGCTCAGCTATTCTGGGATAATTTGGATTTTCAAGTTTTCGAAGATATATTGGCTCTCCTTATATATGGTTTGGTTCTCTTCCCAAATCCGGATTCCTTTATAGATGTGAATGATGTCAAGATTTTCCTTTCTCGCAATCCTGTGCCTACTTTACTGGGTGATATCTTGCATGCCCTCTACACTCGTACTGTGCAAAGAAGAGGAACTCTCATGTCTTACATGTCGTTGCTGTCGAGGTGGTTTATTTTGCACCTTCCTAAGTCTGTGCTGAAGAACGAAGAAGGTTTGGGATAGTCCTACTGAATAATGTCACTTGCCCACACAGATATTCTTTGGTGTTCCCGGACTATGGAGGACACTGCTGTTATTGACCGTTGTGGGGGATATCCTAATGTCCCATTTCTTGGAATCAGAGGGGGTATAACTTACAATCCTTGTCTAGCTTTGCGACAATTTGGTCGTGCTCGAAGAGATGGTCCCCATGAGCTACTTCTTGAGGATATTGCATTTGACTACAAGGAGGACGTTGAGGAGCACCACCGAAGGTTTATACGAGCTTGGGGCATGGTGAGCAGATCTGACCCCCAAGAGTTGGGACCAAGGACTTCCCTTCCTATGCAGTCTTACCTCCAATGGGTTCGAGCTCGTGCCCAGAAGCTTGGGATGCCTTATGAAGCCGTATTGCTGGTAATTGTGGAGCCCACTAATGAAGAAGGTGTTCCTTACACAGTTCTTTATCCTTACATGCCCACTGATCCTGGGGAGTTGTAGAGGTCTTGGATTCAGCTGAAAGAGGAAAGGGATACTTACCAGGAAAAGTACCACGAGCAAGAAAGGAAGATTTTGAAGCTCACCAGGCAGCTCGAGGAAGAAAGAGTGATCAATGACTACGTCAGCACAAAGAGGAAGCATCCATGGGACTTTTGATTTTGCTTTTTCTAGTTTAGATTTGTTTTCCATTTACTTCTTTGTAACGCCTCAAAGGCATTGTTGAACCTTTTACAAGTTAATCTAATAAAGTTTGTTTATTTTTGGTTTACAAATTTGAATTTCCCAAAGTATTTGAAATCATTACATGCGCATCCCATTATCATGCACACCATTATAGGTACCATTACAGGTTTCTCATCTTCTTCGCTGTCTATTTCAGAAGAAATGTCTTCTGATCAAGCCATCAAAGATCTTCAGGCACAGAACGCCTAATTACAACAGATGTTCTTAAGCTTGGCTAAAGGGCAAGAGGATTTGAAGACCCTGATTCTGAAAGAAAAGAAGAAGAAGAAGAAGGTTGGTATTCTGAACATGGGTAGAAGATTCGGAGAAAGGATAAGACAATCAGTTGATCTGACCTCCTCATCCAAGGACGGGGAGAACCAAGAAAGGGTAAAGGACCCTAGTCCTGCAGTTTCTGATAATGATATGGATTACGATGATGAACAATATCCTCTTGTTGAGGATAGATACAAGTAGCTAGAAGACCGTCTAAGTGCTATGGAGATTCAGAAGATCCCCGGTTTAGATTTCGAAGAGCTGGGACTGGTATCGGGAGTGGTGATCCCTCATAAGTTCAAAGCTCCGATTTTTGCCAAGTACGATGGAGTATCCTGTCCAAAACTCCATCTCCGCTCATACATCAGAAAAATCCAACCTCACACTGCTGAAAGAAATTTATGGGTGCATTTCTTTCAAGATAGTCTGTCAGGGACTCAGCTTGAATGGTTTTATCAATTGGAAGGAGCCAGTGTCCGAAATTGGGAAGACCTTGCTACTGCTTTTTACGGGCAGTATTAGTATAACGCCGACCTTGCTCCCACTCGTACTCAGCTCCAGGGTATGTCTATGGGTGAAAGTGAAGGTTTTAAGGACTATGCTCAAAAGTGGAGAGACTTGGCCGGAAGGGTCCAACCCCCTTTGTCTGATAAGGAGTTGGTTGACATGTTTCTAGGGACGCTATCTGGTCCATTTTTCAATCATCTGATCAGTAGTTCGTCATCTGGGTTTACTGAGTTGATCTTGACTGGAGAGAGAGTAGAAGGTGGCATTCGAAGCGGTAAGATACAGAAGGATGCTTCATCAAGTGAAGCAAAGAAGCTTTCACCGGTAAGAAGGAAGCTAGCGCAGTCTACGGCCCGAGGGGCCAAAGCAGACCTGAACACCGTCAAACGGTAAATGTTGTAGTGATATCAAGACCCCCAATTGCTCCCCAACGCAACAATCAGCAAAGGGTGGAAAGACCACAACGACAGTTTACCCTCATCAACATGACTTTGGCTGAAGTTCTGCCTCATCTGTTAAAGTCCAACTTGGCAACCTTGAAAGAGGCTCCCAAGAATCCCAACACCGCTTCTCCCAGATACAATCCCAATGCCCAATGCGCCTATCACTCAGAAAGTCCAGGTCATGATACAAACGATTGCTGGGCTCTTAGGAATAAAGTGCAAGATTTGCTGGAAGCTAAAGAGATTGAGTTTGATGCTCCAGAAAGCCCGACGTTATAACTGCCCCTATGCCTAAGCATGGTCGCAGAGTCAATGCTGTGGACACCGATTTGTTTGTAACCTCTGTGGAAGAAATCTCCACTCCTTTGATGACGGTTAAGAAGAATTTTTTGTTGGCCGGTTTATTTCCGGGTTGTGGCGAAGGTTGCCACATGTGTGCCATTCTGCCTTCAGGTTGCTGTTTATTGAAGTCAGGTGTTCAGCGCCTGATGGATAATAAGGAAATTTTGTTTGAGAAGACTATGATTCTGTTTGAAGATGTTGCCATTATCACCATTTCCGCCAACCCTTCCAAGGTTTCCTCGAGAAAACCTGTTAGGGTTACACCCGTTCCAAGAATTGCCCCATTAATAATCACTGCTTCGGGTCCCATCCCATATACCTCAAATAAAGTTATCCCATGGCATTACGATGCTGATGTATATTACCATGGTGTTAAACAAGATTTGAGGGCTGAAGAAGCCGATATGGACATCAGTAATATTGTTGGGACAAGCAAGGTCACCAGAAGTGGAAGACTCTTTTCTCCCGAGATTTCCCCTCTGACTGTTCATAAACCTGTTGTCATTCCATCTGCTATTACATCAATAACTGTCCCAGTTTCTACTCCAGTTATCACCCCTGTCGCCGAGCCATCTGGGACTCGGGGCAAAGAAATCACAGGTGAGCCTGCCCGGACGGAGGCACCTAGAAAGATCACCGTAGAAACCTCTAAACAAGAGATAGAGGAAATTTTGAAAATAATCAAGAAAAGCGATTACAACATAGTCGAGCAGCTGGGGCAGACCCCGTCAAAAATCTCCATGTTGTCCTTGTTGTTGTGTTCTGAATCCCATGCAAAGGCTCTAATTGCATTCCTCAAGACTGCGCATGTGCCGCAGGAAACTTCAGCCGATCAGTTCAAAGATTGTGCGGCTAGCCTAACTGCTGACAATGGGTTAGGATTTTTAGATGTGGATCTGACTGCTAAGGGGAGAAATCATAACGATGCTCTGCACATCTCGATCGAGTGCAGGGGCACCACTATGGCCCATGTACTGGTGGATACCGGGTCCTCATTGAATGTTCTGCCAAAGAAGGCATTAGACCATCTGGACTATGAAGGTTTGATTCTAAAGCCGAGCAATATTGTGGTCAGGGCTTTCGACGGGTCAAAGAGAATGGTGCACGGGGAGGTGGACATCCCTGTTAAAGTTGGCTCTCAGACTTTTGCATCCACCTTATATGTGATGGATATCAGACCATCATATTCTTGTTTGCTGGGTCGCCCTTGGATTCATAAGGTTGGGGCAGTGACTTCCACGCTCCATCAAATGCTGAAATATCCGGTGAAGGGGAAGATCATCACGGTGCAAGGTGAGGAGGAGTATATGGTGAGTCATCTCAATTCCTTCCGCTACGTGGATATGGACGGGTAATTCATCAAAACCCCTTGTCAGAACTTTGAAGAGGTCCCTCAGACTTTGGCGTCAACTGAAGTTACTACCGACAAACCTCCGATAAAGATGGCTTCTCTCAAGGATTCCAGGGCTGTAGTTGAAGAAGGTGGGTGTGCCAATTGGGGTCGGCTCCCTGATTTTACTCACAAAACTGACAAATTTGGTTTGGGCTTTACTACATGGGCTCAAAAGGCTGTTAGACGCGCACGGATCAGAAGACCTCCTCTGTACATCAGCAATCGGGGAGTTAATGCAATCGAGGACGGTGAAGAGGATTCAGACATCGACAATTGTATCTACCCTACAACCAATGGTGGACTAAACAACTGGACGACGAAGGACTTCATACCTGTTTCTTTTATTCCGCAGAAATTGACTTTTTGTTTTAAGATTTGTAATAAACAGTTTGAAACTTTATGGCCTGGTGCCTTGCCCGAGGCACCTTGGATTTGCTTGTGAGGGCTTATTATTTGTCATTTCATATATCATTAATAAAACATTAGACGTTTCTTGCATTACAAATTTTGCGCTCCTTGTTTTTCTTTTTTCTGTCTCTCGCTTTATCAAAAACAACTATTCTCTTACACACACTCAAATGTTCATAAGTCTGGCAAAAGGGAGGGAGGATCTGAAAGCCCTCATTCTGAAAGAGAAGAAGAAAAAGAAGAAGGTTGTCGGTATTCTGAATATGGGCAGAAGGTTTTGAGAGCGGTTGAAGCGACAAACTGATCTGACATCTTCATCTAAGGAAGGGGAGAATCGGGAAGAAGAGAAGGACCCTAGTCCTGCAGTCTCTGACAATGATACTGATTATAACAATGAACAATATCCTCTTGCCGAGGATAGATACAAACAGCTAGAAGACCGTCTGAGTGCCATGGAAGTTCAGAGGATACCTGGACTGGATTTCGAAGAATTGGGATTGGTGTCGGGAGTAGTCATCCCACAGAAGTTCAAAGCTCCAGTTTTTGCTAAGTATGATGGGGTGTCCTACCCAAAACTCCATCTTCGTTCTTATGTCAGGAAGATTCAGCCTCACACCGCTGATAGGAACTTGTGGGTCCATTTCTATCAGGACAGTCTGTCTGGGACTCAGCTTGAATGGTTCTATCAACTAGAGGGAACCAATGTCCTTAACTGGGAAGATCTCCAGAGTATGTCCATGGATGCAACCAAAGATTCCAAGGACTATGTGCAGAAATGGAGAGATCTGGCAGGGAGAGTCCAACCCCCTTTGTCTAATAGGGAGTTGGTGGATATGTTCCTTGGTACGTTGTCTGGTCCTTTCTTCAATCACTTGATTGGTAGCTCCTCAGCTGGTTTCACCGAGCTGATATTGACTGGAGAAAGAGTAGAAGCTGGGATCCAGAGTGGCAAGATCCAGAAAAATACCTCTTCGAGTACAGAGAAGAAGTCATTTGGTGGCAAGAGGGAAGCCAATGTTATGCACGACCAGAAGAGGCGTAGTAGGGCAAACTACCACCAATCTGTGGGGGCAGTGCTAATCTCTAATTCAGCATGCGCACAACGACCACAACAACGAAGAAAGAGGTCCTACAAACCCTCAACAAAAAAGGAAATGACTGCCTATTCAAAATAATATGTCAATACCCGAACCATCACTGGAATATCAGAGCAAAGACTCAAACGGGATCTAAATGCACAATTAGATGAGTTTAGGATCGAAGAACATCACGAAGAACGGGTTGGTACAAATAAAATTTGAGCCTTTATCCTTTGTTTCTTAAACCGTGAACCAGGCCACGTTATAACCCTTAAAAGTCCTAGCTGAAGCATGGGTTAGTTCGAAAGCATATTGTTCCAAAAGGTATCCTAACTCCTGAAGGTCCGTTACAAATCTTGAGTTGATATCACATCTTTGCAAAATTCTATTTTTTATATAAAAAAAACTTCATTTTCAAAAATTCAAGACAGACGTAAGCTTTGCATTCTTAAAACAACACTGTTTGCATATGACTATTTGTTCAGCAGCAGAGAAATTCGCTTGACGAATATCTAGTGAACAAAAACCTTTTCAATAAAAAGGATCACCTCAAATGGAAAAACACTTCCAACCAAGGGGCACGACATGATCATTGTCCATCATCTGGGGAAGTCAAGTCAAGATTCAAGGAATCTCTCAAAGATGCCAAATATCCAGGGGCGGATCTCCATCTGAATCACTTGGGGGCATTGGGCATGAATTCCAGCAAAGAATCCTGTACGATCAAACAAACATCTTCCGGTAGTGTGGCAACACTTACTACTATGGACAGTGACAATTCTCCGTACCTGGTGAACATGGACATAGTCGGAAAATACTACGCATGAACAAAGACCCGCTAGGTTGACATAGCTAGGCAAAAATAAGGGCATCTCGGCGAACCAAAAGGGTTCAGGAAAAAGTTAGGGATATACATATGAAAAATCTGTACACTCAGCAAGTCGAAAACCTGAAAATGCGGCTTGGGCAAAAAAGGGTATCCCGGTGGACTAAAAATCTGAAAAGACAGTCCATGAAAAAATTAGGGATTAAAGCGTACGACTATGTCCCGTCATCTTGTCACTTGCCCATCAGTAGAAGACTTATCATTTTGATCGGCAGTTACCAAGCACCTCATAAGTTGGGATAACACTCAATCCACAAGGCCTCTGCAGGCACTTTCTCCAGCAGGTACAGGGGCAGAAAAGTCTTGATACGAAGTCATTGTCATATCCTTAGCATGTGTTCCAGTAACATCTACACTCTCCACAGAGTAGAGGCAACCAAAGTTTTGATCTCTGCTTCCCCAAATAGGAGTTACTTTCCCCAGCCAAGCTCTTTTAGAGAGTCGACGTCTATATTCCCCAGCCCAATTTTGTAATCGCAAGAGGTTCATATAGTTTTCTCCCGAGCAGAGTTTATTTCTATGAATATGGAAGCTCATCCCCAACAGAGTTATTCTCCCGCAGAGTTATTCTCAAATAGAGTCTCTCCCCCGACAGAGTAGCTGTAAACAAGGAGTAAATCTCCACCATAGTCATCTCCGGTTCGCCATCTCCAACGGAAGTAGAAGAACTAATTTTTCTACTACGATCAGGAATGTAATTTCCAGTACTCTCCAGCAATAGTCAGGGATTTATTTTCCCAAACTCGGACGTGCCAAAATAGCATTTCATGTTTGTTGTACCCCAAAATTTGCCCTCCCATATTCATCAAGATTTGTCAAGTCAGGTCACAAAATTCTCCCCAAGGGTTGTGCAGCTCAACTGTCTCCCATACAGTCAAAACTAGGGTTTGGGTTCTGATCAAGAAATTGAAGGTTTCAAAGGCCCAATCAAGTCTCATATGCCTACAAATGTGGTCAAGCATCCTCATATCAAGTTTCAAGGCATTCAGCTCAAAATTGCACAGTCAAAACCCTAGATTGCACTACAGTCAACTGTAGGGGCAAAATGGTCATTTGACAGTCAAAAGTTCAAATTTTTGGTCAACATATCATTTTGAAGCCACAAACATCATTTGATCAATGCTTGATCATGATTCTCAAAATTTGGCTCAGAAAATCATCAAGATGCAAAAGTTGCTATATTTGGACAGTTGAAAAAGTCAACTGAAATTGACCAGGGCATAACTTTCACATGGATTATCAGAAAAATTCCATCCAAAGCTCATTTTGAAGAGAAAGACATTTCCTACAATTCATCTTCATATTCCAAGTCCAAGAAATGCTCTCACAAAAAGTTATCAATTTCAACATTATAGGTCATTTTCAAAAGTCAACAAAAAGGGACTTTAAGTCAAAGGCCATAACTTGAGATTGGTAAATCAAAATGACATGGGACCAAAGGAATTGGTTATAGGACTCAAAGACCTTTCCAAAATGTCCAAGAACATGTGAAAAGCTTAAAAATTGAGCAAGTTATGCCTTGTGGAAGTTGGGAAATTTTTGGGAATTTTGAAAAGTCAACAATGGTTCAAATGACCTAAAAATGCAAATGGGCCCATTTTTCTTCCAAGATTCTTCATGCCAAGCCTATGCACGACCATTAGGCCCAAAGGGAAGTATTTTCTCATTTTTTAATCATTTATTTGAATTTATATTAATATTAATTCAATTAAATTATTTAAATATGTAAAAAATATCAAACTTGACCTAAAAAAATCTTTTCATGCATGTTTATTCTCAATATCACGTGCATATCCCAATTAGGCAAGTTTTGATGAGATTTGAGCATGATTGAACCAAAAACCATGGAAAAAAGATATGAAAAAATCTTGAAAAATCAATTTGCAAAAACCATTGAATGAAGAAGATTTGATTGATATTTTTGACCTAAAAGCCTCTATACATACTCAGAATCAGAACCCTAATGGCCTGACACTCCAAACGGCGCCCAAACAAGCTATTGCACATTGAAAGTTTTCCTTAAAAACTCAAATCTGAAAACGTGGTTAGAGGTCTATTCAAGCCCTAAAAACTATACCATCAGCTTCCTTGAAGGTCCCTGATCAGATTCCGACCACAGTCATCCTTCAGAACTCCACGAATTGGTATATCAAGCATGAACTGCATCAAGAAAAATTGACCATCGTGTATCAAGGATTCATGCATATTTTGCATTTTTGTTCATTGATTTATATTCATTATGATGTCCTGATGCTAACCCAACTATTTGATTGTGTTTTTACGCGCCCTACGTGAAATCACCATTAGCATTTTTTAGGGTTCAAGAAGCTTGGAATTGGGGTTTCTGAAACCAAGCAAAATTGATCCATGAAACCATGACTATTCAAACCAGCATGTCCCAACGAACAAAAACCAGTCATCGCGAACAATTTATGTGGCCTCCTGGCCTAGTCGCTATTTTCTCATATGCCATTTTCTGCAACGGTGTCAAAACCGTTGCCTAATACTTTTATGTTTCAGAAAATAAAAAAGAGAATGAGGAAGATGGAGTCGTGGCAAGGCACGATTGGTCCGTTTGAATTTGTGCGCGCGAATTCATAAACACCGGTTGTTTTCCCATATTATATTTGTTTGTTTATTTTATATTAACAACGTGCAAATGGATCAGGTGGCAAGCATGAAGACTGGCAAAGTTCTTGACCTGGGTTCGAACCCCAGGTCTACGTTATCTTAATATTGCTTTTTATTATGTATTCAAGTGCAGGCTCCACGCTATGGTCCACCATATTCCATCCAGATCAAGCGTGCCACGTCCATCCCAACGTTAGATCAACGGCCAAGAATCCAAGGAACACCTACGCCTAGTCAACATGTCACACATGATCCAAAAGTCAGCGAAATTCAAAGCTTAATGGGCCAAAATTCCAGGCCTGAACCTCCTAAATTGGGGTTACCCCCCCCTGGTTTGCATTTTTTTCTATTTTTCTTCTTATTTTATTTTTGCTATTTTATTTATTTTATTTGTTTTAACATAATTAATTTATTTTCATACAAAATATAAAAACATTCAAAAATCATAAAAGACCAAAAAATTAATAAATATTTATATTATAATTATTTTCATAAAAAATGCTCGTAATTATTTAGTTTTAATTAGGTTACAAGTTTAATTCTTTTTAATAATAAAAATCCAAAAATAGAATTAGGTTTAATCTTTATTCTTCTTAATTTCCCTTTTTACAATAATATTGCTTATTTTTATTTATTTTCTATAATTAAATTTTGCATGTAAATTAGCTTAGATTTAAATTAGGTCAAAAATTTAATATTTTCGCAATAAACTTAAAAAAACATTAGAACTAGGGTTTAGCATTTTATTTTTAATTTCAATAAATTCTTTTTCTTTTAAACCTTAAAAAACACAAAAAAAAAATACCAAAAACATTTAATTGTTAACTTTAATTCTCATTAATTTAATTATTTTTGCAAAAGGGTCCAACGCCCATTGTTTTAATTTAATTGCGCATATTTACTTTGTGTCGTTCATTATAATTATGTAAATCTCCCAAAGCCATGTAACTTTACTTTTCGCACTTTATTTCTCCGCTTTATTTATTTTCCGCTAAATCGGGTCCGGTTTAATTTTGGCGATGTGGACCCGCGCCATTTGTAATAGCCTTAGATTTACTTTCCCGCAAATATCTTAACTATTAACAAAAGCATGAAAGAATGTATGGACTTAAAATAAAATCAAGCGTAGATCACAATAAACATGACAAGACAAATATCAATGAAAACGACACACAATTCGCACACACCACCCCTAGGGTACGCCTCACTGTTGCCTTTCGAAAGGTGGTCGTCGAGTAGAGGATGTCTTAGTAAGTCCTCATGATCCGGGAACCTGGCATGAGGGTAGCTTCTAAGGTGTCTTCCCATTGCTCTGGTGATCATCACGTCCCTAAAACTCGAATTGACCCGAACACCTCCAACGGTGGTGCTACCTACCTCTCAATGGTGGGATGGCACTACTTTAAAGGACTCTTACACAGACGAATTCCTTAGGGTAGGTAGGTTCTCAAGGATACTTGCTCTAATTTCAAACAAATCAAAAGACTTTTCACACTGACACTTTTCAAAAGCTTTCAAAGCAAACTTTTCAAACACTCTGACGTACGAGTCGATCTGAAATTTTTCAAAGAAACTTTTTTTAAACCCACATTGAAAAGCAAGCAAACAATTTTGAAAACACATTGAGCAAGTATCTAAGAGCCCATGGATAACCATGGATAGAAAGGGTGCTAACACCTTCCCTTTCTATAACCTACCTCCCGAACCGAGAGCAATCTCTTTAAGGAATTTTTCTGTGCTTTTGTCCTTTCCATTTGGAGAAAATAAAAGACGGTGGCGACTCTTGCTTCCGCGACATTTCGCGAACCAGCGTTAAACAGTCAGTTCCAGATCCACCGATCACAGAATTGGCGACTCTGCTGGGGACTTAACTTAAAGTGAGGTGTACCTTAGGGTTAGTTCATAACTGTGTTTTCAATTGTTTTCCTTGTGTGCTTTATTATTGTGGGTTGCTTGGGAGTTCTATAGATCCTAAACCCGGATCTGGGGGATACCTTCTTAGAAAGTAGCAACAAGGCTGTGAGGGAACTGTGTGGGGTATACCGACATGGTTGAAACAGTCTGCTACATTGATGTGGCACTTTGGTGTGTACCGGTAACCCTTGAGTTCAGTCAAGGAGAGTACGGGGCCTCCGCGTGGTGTCGTGAAGCATCAACAGTCCTTAGGAACCTTAATTGAACTATCTTGGCCTCTTTAGGGTAGTGAGATAACTGACTTTGGTGCAGTCCGAGGTTGGTTGATACTCGATACTACACTCAATTGAGGATTGCTTTCCTGGAATATTTTGGTCGCCAGTTCAGTGGCTAAATCGAAACGATGAACATTGAAAGTAATCCCGTGATATTGGGACCCTTAGAACCCGGTTACTTCTAATAGGACAGGTTGAACCCACCAACTTCAAGAGGGTACTACCCAGACCCCATGCTGGCCCTAAACTTTAAGGGCTCTCTCTTGTGTGACTTGTGTGCATTCGTACTTGACTATCTGCATGCTTGTGATCTAACACTTGTTTCTTGCAGGTTTTGTTTCAGTCCTTAATTAGGACTCATAACAGGGTTCACTCACATTACCCCGTGCATAGCATAACATCATACCATTGCATGCATCCTGCATACATCCTAACCCATTTCAAGGATCTCAAGGGCTTGTGATGCAGGTCATGATAAATCAAACATCTAGCCAGGGGCAGAGAGGATTTATTTTCCTCTAGCCAAGGTTGTCAGGGGCTATGACCCACTGGATATGGTGAGCCTTTGACCCTTGAAGAAGGACTCTCAACAACATGAAGTACCTTCAATCAAGTTACCGGCTTTCAACTCTAACAAGTTTCTATGTTTACCCCGCGAGGTCCTTGAAATCATTGCATGCATGTCATACATATCATTGCATAACAGGTACCCTTTCTCTGCAGGTTACTTACCTTATTCGCTGTTTATTTCAGCCGATCGTCATGAATCCTGAATCATCAGCCGAGCAGTCCATCAAGGCCCTCCAAGCTCAGAATGCCCAATTCCAAGGGCTAATCATGAACTTGACCCAGGGGCAGCAGGATCTGAAGGCTCTGCTCTTGAAGAAGGAAAAGAAGAAGAAGAGGACTGTCTTGTTCAGCCCTAGACGCAGATCTGGGAATACACCGCAAGTCGAAACTGAGAGGACTACCCCATCTGTGAGGGAAAGCAGTCACCATGAGAGAGAGGTTCCCAGTCCAGTGGTCTCCGACAACGAGACCGATTTTGATGAAGAGCAGTACCCTCCTGCTAATGACAGATATAAGCAACTGGAGGACAGAATGAAAGCTATGGAGGTTCAACAGGTACCTGGGCTGGATTTCGGAGGTTCAACAGGTACCTGGGCTGGATTTCGGAGATCTGGGTTTGTCAACTGGTGTGGTTATCCCTCGGAAGTTCAAAGCACCGTCCTTTACTAAGTATGATGGGGCGTCTTGCCCCAAGCTGCATCTAAGGTCCTATGTTCGGAAGATTCAACCATATACGGTGGACAAAAACTTGTGGATCCACTTCTTCCAGGAGAGTCTTTCAGGGACTCATCTCGAATGGTTCTATCAGCTAGATGGGACCAAGGTTCGTAACTGGGAGGAGTTGGCTACTGCTTTCTACAAGCAGTATCAGTATAATGCCGACCTTGCTCCTACGCGTACCCAACTCCAGAGTATGTCGTTAGGATCAAGTGAAGGTTTTAAAGAATATGCGCAGAAATGGAGGGATCTTGCTGGAAGGGTACAACCACCTCTGACTGACCGTGAACTGGTGGACATGTTCTTGGGGACCCTGTCTGGTCCATTCTTCAACCACCTCATTGGTAACTCATCTGCTGGATTTACCGACCTCATCCTGACCGGCGAAAGAATTGAAGCTGGTATCAAGAGCGGGAAAATTCAAGAGGCCACACCTTCTGATATTCATAAAAAGCCTTACACGGGAAAGAAGGAATCTAATGCTGCATACGGTCAAAAGGGTCGCCGTGATCAACATGCAGGGGCAGTCATGATCTCTGGTTCTGCACCACGCCGCCAACCACAGAGGGGAAACCAGCAAAGGCCGGACGGGCCTAAAAGGTAGTTCACCAACATTAACATGCCATGGTCGCAAGCACTGCAACATATGTTGAAGATGAACCTGATTGCAGTGATCAACCCTCCTGCCAATCCTAAGACCTCCTCTCCTAGCTACAATCCAGAAGCCAGATGCGCTTATCACTCCGATAGCCCGGGGCACGATACTGAAGACTGTTGGGCACTAAAGTACAAAATTCAGAACATGATCGATGCCAAAGAGATCGAGTTCGAGCCTGCTGAGACTCCCAACGTGATCAATGCTCCATTGCCAAAACATGGCTAGGATTGAGAAATTTTTTGTTCATTTGAATTCAAGTTGTATTTTTCCTTTCTTGTTCAGATAAACAATTATTATGTTAAACTCTTTTATTTCATGAATGTATTACACATGTCTGTCTTGATTAATTATGTTTACTATGCTTAAAACTGCTTTCATATTTTTGCAATGGTCAACTCTTAATTAAAAATTCTAAACCTCTTGAGGGAGGATGACGAAAACGATACCACGATCTTTACAGTATGCTTTTGAACAAACCCCGCTGATGAGGTACAGGCATTGTTTCAACCCCTAAACACTGGAGTTATAAGGATGATAATCCCTCGTCAACCCATCAGAGCCAAAGAAGTAGGAGTTTTTATTTTCGAAAATCAAAACCCTTAATCATAACCTGGGGCAGGGTAGTTCTCTCAGTTGAGCCAAGTGCATCTTTACAAAACGAGCAAAGACAGTAATGGTTCAGAACAATCAAAAGGACAGGCAGTCATCATCAAAATTCATAAATGAAAAGCCCAAAAAGTCTAAACCTACAAAGGGGACTTATGAAACTGGGGCATCCCGCTGACTGTAATTCCGAAAAGGAAACAGTTCAGTCAAAAAAGAAAGGGATAACAAAAATCAAGCAAGAGGTCTCGCAACCAAAGCAAAAATGACTGCCTATTCAAAAGAAATCATCAACATCTGAACCATCATTGGAACATCAGAACAAAGACTCAAACAAGGTCTAACGCACGATCAACTGAGTTTAGGTTTGGAGAACATCACGAAGAGCGGGTGGGTACAAATAATTTGAGCCTTTATCCTTTGTTTCTTAAACCGTGAACCAAGCCACGATATAACCCTTAAAAGTCCTAGCTGAAGCATGGGTTAGTTCGAAAGCATACTGTTACGAAGGTATCCCGACTCCTGAAGGTTTGCTGTAAAATATTGAGTTGACATCGCACTGTATCACAAAAAATGCATTTTCAAAATTCAAGACAGACATAGGCTTTTGCATTCTTAAAATAACCTTGTTTGCATATGACTATTTGTTTGAACAGCAGGGAAATTCGCACGATGAACACCTTGTGAACAGAAGTACCTCCAATCAAGGGGCACAGTAGGAGCATTGCCCATTATTTGGGGCATGGCAAAATACTTCCAACAGGGGCAACTCCCTGCATTCTGAGAGCGTGGACATAGTCGAAAAAATACTACGCACAATCAAAGACCCGCTAGGTTGACACACCTAGGCTAAAATAAGGGCTTCCCGGCGAACCAAAAGGGTTCGGGCAAAATGAAGGGATGAAATGAAAAAAACATGTACACCCGGCAAGTCAAAAACCTGAAAAGGCGGCTTGGGCAAAAATGGGTATCCCGGTGGACTGAAAACCTGAAAGGGCGGTTCAGGCAAAAGTTAGGGATCAAAGCGTACGACTATGTTCCGGTATCTCGTCACTTGTCTACCCGAAGATTGGTCAACCACCCACACAGGTATCCTCTTCCCTCACCTCCGAAGCAGGGACAGTAATGAGTTATCCAGGCAATCCAACCGCCCTGCCAACCAAAGTACAATGGAAAGATCAATATAAGAATGATTACCATCTACCCCTACAAATTCCAGATCGTGGGTTAACGTCCGAGACCAAACAGGACAATCATCCACTTAATCAAAATCATGCAACCCAACACCGGTTTCTTCTCAACCTTCAGACAAAGTTTTTACACAAACTTATCCAAGTAACCTAACCCCGGTTCCTCCTGAAGTCTTACATGGACCTATCTCAAGATGACCTAACCCCGGTTCATCAAGAAGTTTTTACACAAACTTATCCAGGTAACCTAACCCCGGTTCCTCCCGAAGTCTTACATGGATTTAGCTCAAGATGACCTGACCCCGGTTCATCAAAAAGTTTTTACACAAACTCGTCAAGTAACCTTACCCCGGTTCCTCTAGAAATCTTACATGGGTTTATCTCAAGCAACCTTACCCCGGTTCATCCAGAAGTTTTACACAAACTTATCCCGAAGCAACCTTACCCCGGTTCGTCAAGAAATCTCACACGGATCTATCTCAAGGTAACCTAACCCCGGTTCCCCCAGAAGTCTCACATGGACTCGTCTCCAGTAACCTTACCCCGGTTCGTCAAGAAATCTCACATGGATTTACCCCAAGGTAACCTAACCCCGGTTCCTCCAGAAGTATTACATGGGTTTAGTTCAAGATAACCTCACCCCGGTTCATCAAGAAGTTTTTACCTCACCAAGCAACCCTACACCGGTTCCCCCTATTCAAGATACAGTTTTACATGGACTCGTCACCCGGACACCCTACACAGGTTCTCCCTTTCCAAGAACGCAGTTTTACACGAACTCATCATCAAAATAACCCTACCCAGGTTCCTTCTCCATTTTTAGATGCGGTTTTACACGAGCTCATCAGCAGGAAACCACACATAGGTTCCCTCTTTCAACCTACAGCAATTACAGTTCAAACTTCCCCAGAAAGTCCAATCCAGTTCCCCAGGAAAGTTGGAATTCATATCTCCCCAGGCAGTAAGCTTACCCCCAGTAAATTCTGGAAGCTTACCCTCACAAGAGCACGAACGCGTCGTCCGGCTTTATTTAAAGAGTTATTTCCTTAACAGGATATAACTGGGTTATCCTCAGCCAAAAGCCACGGAAAGGTCGTCGTCAACGTAGTTCTGTCCTATCCCCAGCGAAGTCCGTCAACACTTCATACAACAACGGTATCCTCAGCAAGTCATTCTCAATAATTCAAGCAAAGCATCTCTATCCCCACAGAGTATTGCTTCCCAGCATGGTCGCTAGAGTATCTTTTCTCCCCGCAGACTCTTCATTTGCCAAGTTTATTCCTCAACGGAGTTATCTTCTCCCACCAGTATTCTTGCAGTTATCATCCCCAGCGGAAGCAAAATCTATTCTTCAACGTCAGCCCAGGATACAACTTCCCGGCACCCGTCAAGGATTCACTTTCCTAGACGAAAACATACCTAAAACTTCATATACATCATCATAGCATGCATAACGCACTGCATCATATCATACGAATCTCATTTAGGTTGAGAACATCATTGCTTGATCCATATCATGCATTGCATATGACTGACTTTTACCTTTCAGGAAAGATGCAGTTGAAATTCTCAAACCATATTTCAAGACCTAGACCGGTTCAGTTAAATCGACCCTAAGATTTTCCTGATGCTTATCCAGTCAAAGGCCTTCTCTGGTTCAGTCAGATCGACCCTAAGATCTCCCTGATGCTTATCCAGTTGAAGATATTTCAAGACCTTGTCCGGTTCAGTTAAATCGACCCTAAGATTTTCCTGATGCTTATCCAGTCAAAGGCCTTCTCTTGGTTCAGTTAGATCGACCCTAAGATCTCCCTGATGCTTATCCAGTTGAAGATAGTTCGAGACCTAGACCGGTTCAGTTAAATCGACCCTAAGATTTTCCTGATGCTTATCCAGTCAAAGGCCTTCTCTGGTTCAGTCAGATCGACCCTAAGATCTCCCTGATGCTTATCCAGTTGAAGATGTTTCAAGACCTAGACCGGTTAAGTTAAATCGACCCTAAGATTTTTCTGATGCTTATCCAGTCAAAGGCCTTCTCTGGTTCAGTCAGATCGACCCTAAGATCTCCCTGATGCTTATCCAGTTGAAGATATTTCAAGACCTAGACCGGTTCAGTTAAATCGACCCTAAGATTGTCCTGATGCTTATCCAGTCAAAGGCCTTCTCTGGTTCAGTCAGATCGACCCTAAGATCTCCCTGATGCTTATCCAGTTGAAGATATTTCAAGACCTTGTCCGGTTCAGTTAAATCGACCCTAAGATTTTCCTGATTCTTACCCAGTCAAAGGCCTCTCTGGTTCAGTCAGATCGACCCTAAGATCTCCCTGATTCTTATCCCAGTAGAAGACACCCAAGATTTTTCTCAACGAGCGTTGTTGAAGTTAAAGTCGCCCAAGGTTCTCTTACCATTCATGCTAAGGTAGTAACCATCCCTGGTTCATTCATCAGCATTTGAAGCTCCAGACTCAGCTCCTGTAACCAGTCAGGACACATCTACACCAAGCATCTAAAATCAGCTCCTGCAACGTGTCAGGTACTCATTTTCTCTTTTGCAGGTATGCAGATTCTCGCTAAGGAATCTCCTACGCGATCAACATCCAGATGGAATCTATAAGCCCATCATCCTATTCATCAATCTCTAAATGGCATCTATAAGCCCATTCCACCATCACGCTACTATGTGAGCACAAATTTCTGGGCACTTTAGTGTTCAATCATCTTCTACCCTCGGATTACGAAAGGCACGTCTGCCAATCTGCATCCTCAGGTCTAAGAGGATTGAACAGGGGCAACTATTGTACCCCAAAATTTGCCCTCCCATATTCATCAAGATTTGTCAAGTCAGGTCACAAAATTCTCCCCAAGGGTTGTGCAGCTCAACTGTCTCCCATACAGTCAAAACTAGGGTTTGGGTTCTGATCAAGAAATTGAAGGTTTCAAAGGCCCAATCAAGTCTCATATGCCTACAAATGTGGTCAAGCATCCTCATATCAAGTTTCAAGGCATTCAGCTCAAAATTGCACAGTCAAAACCCTAGATTGCACTACAGTCAACTGTAGGGGCAAAATGGTCATTTGACAGTCAAAAGTTCAAATTTTTGGTCAACATATCATTTTGAAGCCACAAACATCATTTGATCAATGCTTGATCATGATTCTCAAAATTTGGCTCAGAAAATCATCAAGATGCAAAAGTTGCTATATTTGGACAGTTGAAAAAGTCAACTGAAATTGACCAGGGCATAACTTTCACATGGATTATCAGAAAAATTCCATCCAAAGCTCATTTTGAAGAGAAAGACATTTCCTACAATTCATCTTCATATTCCAAGTCCAAGAAATGCTCTCACAAAAAGTTATCAATTTCAACATTATAGGTCATTTTCAAAAGTCAACAAAAAGGGACTTTAAGTCAAAGGCCATAACTTGAGATTGGTAAATCAAAATGACATGGGACCAAAGGCATTGGTTATAGGACTCAAAGACCTTTCCAAAATGTCCAAGAACATGTGAAAAGCTTAAAAATTGAGCAAGTTATGCCTTGTGGAAGTTGGGAAATTTTTGGGAATTTTGAAAAGTCAACAATGGTTCAAATGACCTAAAAATGCAAATGGGCCCATTTTTCTTCCAAGATTCTTCATGCCAAGCCTATGCACGACCATTAGGCCCAAAGGGAAGTATTTTCTCATTTTTTAATCATTTATTTGAATTTATATTAATATTAATTCAATTAAATTATTTAAATATGTAAAAAATATCAAACTTGACCTAAAAAAATCTTTTCATGCATGTTTATTCTCAATATCACGTGCATATCCCAATTAGGCAAGTTTTGATGAGATTTGAGCATGATTGAACCAAAAACCATGGAAAAAAGATATGAAAAAATCTTGAAAAATCAATTTGCAAAAACCATTGAATGAAGAAGATTTGATTGATATTTTTGACCTAAAAGCCTCTATACATACTCAGAATCAGAACCCTAATGGCCTGACACTCCAAACGGCGCCCAAACAAGCTATTGCACATTGAAAGTTTTCCTTAAAAACTCAAATCTGAAAACGTGGTTAGAGGTCTATTCAAGCCCTAAAAACTATACCATCAGCTTCCTTGAAGGTCCCTGATCAGATTCCGACCACAGTCATCCTTCAGAACTCCACGAATTGGTATATCAAGCATGAACTGCATCAAGAAAAATTGACCATCGTGTATCAAGGATTCATGCATATTTTGCATTTTTGTTCATTGATTTATATTCATTATGATGTCCTGATGCTAACCCAACTATTTGATTGTGTTTTTACGCGCCCTACGTGAAATCACCATTAGCATTTTTTAGGGTTCAAGAAGCTTGGAATTGGGGTTTCTGAAACCAAGCAAAATTGATCCATGAAACCATGACTATTCAAACCAGCATGTCCCAACGAACAAAAACCAGTCATCGCGAACAATTTATGTGGCCTCCTGGCCTAGTCGCTATTTTCTCATATGCCATTTTCTGCAACGGTGTCAAAACCGTTGCCTAATACTTTTATGTTTCAGAAAATAAAAAAGAGAATGAGGAAGATGGAGTCGTGGCAAGGCACGATTGGTCCGTTTGAATTTGTGCGCGCGAATTCATAAACACCGGTTGTTTTCCCATATTATATTTGTTTGTTTATTTTATATTAACAACGTGCAAATGGATCAGGTGGCAAGCATGAAGACTGGCAAAGTTCTTGACCTGGGTTCGAACCCCAGGTCTACGTTATCTTAATATTGCTTTTTATTATGTATTCAAGTGCAGGCTCCACGCTATGGTCCACCATATTCTATCCAGATCAAGCGTGCCACGTCCATCCCAACGTTAGATCAACGGCCAAGAATCCAAGGAACACCTACGCCTAGTCAACATGTCACATATGATCCAAAAGTCAGCGAAATTCAAAGCTTAATGGGCCAAAATTCCAGGCCTGAACCTCCTAAATTGGGGTTACCCCCCCCTGGTTTGCATTTTTTTCTATTTTTCTTCTTATTTTATTTTTGCTATTTTATTTATTTTATTTGTTTTAACATAATTAATTTATTTTCATACAAAATATAAAAACATTCAAAAATCAGAAAAGACCAAAAAATTAATAAATATTTATATTATAATTATTTTCATAAAAAATGCTCGTAATTATTTAGTTTTAATTAGGTTACAAGTTTAATTCTTTTTAATAATAAAAATCCAAAAATAGAATTAGGTTTAATCTTTATTCTTCTTAATTTCCCTTTTTACAATAATATTGCTTATTTTTATTTATTTTCTATAATTAAATTTTGCATGTAAATTAGCTTAGATTTAAATTAGGTCAAAAATTTAATATTTTCGCAATAAACTTAAAAAAACATTAGAACTAGGGTTTAGCATTTTATTTTTAATTTCAATAAATTCTTTTTCTTTTAAACCTTAAAAAACACAAAAAAAAAAATACCAAAAACATTTAATTGTTAACTTTAATTCTCATTAATTTAATTATTTTTGCAAAAGGGTCCAACGCCCATTGTTTTAATTTAATTGCGCATATTTACTTTCTGTCGTTCATTATAATTATGTAAATCTCCCAAAGCCATGTAACTTTACTTTTCGCACTTTATTTCTCCGCTTTATTTATTTTCCGCTAAATCGGGTCCAGTTTAATTTTGGCGATGTGGACCCGCGCCATTTGTAATAGCCTTAGATTTACTTTCCCGCAAATATCTTAACTATTAACAAAAGCATGAAAGAATGTATGGACTTAAAATAAAATCAAGCGTAGATCACAATAAACATGACAAGACAAATATCAATGAAAACGACACACAATTCGCACACACCACCCCTAGGGTACGCCTCACTGTTGCCTTTCGAAAGGTGGTCGTCGAGTAGAGGATGTCTTAGTAAGTCCTCATGATCCGGGAACCTGGCATGAGGGTAGCTTCTAAGGTGTCTTCCCATTGCTCTGGTGATCATCACGTCCCTAAAACTCGAATTGACCCGAACACCTCCAACGGTGGTGCTACCTACCTCTCAATGGTGGGATGGCACTACTTTAAAGGACTCTTACACAGACGAATTCCTTAGGGTAGGTAGGTTCTCAAGGATACTTGCTCTAATTTCAAACAAATCAAAAGACTTTTCACACTGACACTTTTCAAACACTCTGACGTACGAGTCGATCTGAAATTTTTCAAAGAAACTTTTTTTAAACCCACATTGAAAAGCAAGCAAACAATTTTGAAAACACATTGAGCAAGTATCTAAGAGCCCATGGATAACCATGGATAGAAAGGGTGCTAACACCTTCCCTTTCTATAACCTACCTCCCGAACCGAGAGCAATCTCTTTAAGGAATTTTTCTGTGCTTTTGTCCTTTCCATTTGGAGAAAATAAAAGACGGTGGCGACTCTTGCTTCCGCGACATTTCGCGAACCAGCGTTAAACAGTCAGTTCCAGATCCACCGATCACAGAACTGGCGACTCTGCTGGGGACTTAACTTAAAGTGAGGTGTACCTTAGGGTTAGTTCATAACTGTGTTTTCAATTGTTTTCCTTGTGTGCTTTATTATTGTGGGTTGCTTGGGAGTTCTATAGATCCTAAACCCGGATCTGGGGGATACCTTCTTAGAAAGTAGCAACAAGGCTGTGAGGGAACTGTGCGGGGTATACCGACATGGTTGAAACAGTCTGCTACATTGATGTGGCACTTTGGTGTGTACCGGTAACCCTTGAGTTCAGTCAAGGAGAGTACGGGGCCTCCGCGTGGTGTCGTGAAGCATCAATAGTCCTTAGGAACCTTAATTGAACTATCTTGGCCTCTTTAGGGTAGTGAGATAACTGACTTTGGTGCAGTCCGAGGTTGGTTGATACTCGATACTACACTCAATTGAGGATTGCTTTCCTGGAATATTTCGGTCGCCAGTTCAGTGGCTAAATCGAAACGATGAACATTGAAAGTAATCCCGTGATATTGGGACCCTTAGAACCCGGTTACTTCTAATAGGACAGGTTGAACCCACCAACTTCAAGAGGGTACTACCCAGACCCCATGCTGGCCCTAAACTTTAAGGGCTCTCTCTTGTGTGACTTGTGTGCATTCGTACTTGACTATCTGCATGCTTGTGATCTAACACTTGTTTCTTGCAGGTTTTGTTTCAGTCCTTAATTAGGACTCATAACAGGGTTCACTCACATTACCCCGTGCATAGCATAACATCATACCATTGCATGCATCCTGCATACATCCTAACCCATTTCAAGGATCTCAAGGGCTTGTGATGCAGGTCATGATAAATCAAACATCTAGCCAGGGGCAGAGAGGATTTATTTTCCTCTAGCCAAGGTTGTCAGGGGCTATGACCCACTGGATATGGTGAGCCTTTGACCCTTGAAGAAGGACTCTCAACAACATGAAGTACCTTCAATCAAGTTACCGGCTTTCAACTCTAACAAGTTTCTCTGTTTACCCCGCGAGGTCCTTGAAATCATTGCATGCATGTCATACATATCATTGCATAACAGGTACCCTTTCTCTGCAGGTTACTTACCTTATTCGCTGTTTATTTCAGCCGATCGTCATGAATCCTGAATCATCAGCCGAGCAGTCCATCAAGGCCCTCCAAGCTCAGAATGCCCAATTCCAAGGGCTAATCATGAACTTGACCCAGGGGCAGCAGGATCTGAAGGCTCTGCTCTTGAAGAAGGAAAAGAAGAAGAAGAGGACTGTCTTGTTCAGCCCTAGACGCAGATCTGGGAATACACCGCAAGTCGAAACTGAGAGGACTACCCCATCTGTGAGGGAAAGTAGTCACCATGAGAGAGAGGTTCCCAGTCCAGTGGTCTCCGACAACGAGACCGATTTTGATGAAGAGCAGTACCCTCCTGCTAATGACAGATATAAGCAACTGGAGGACAGAATGAAAGCTATGGAGGTTCAACAGGTACCTGGGCTGGATTTCGGAGGTTCAACAGGTACCTGGGCTGGATTTCGGAGATCTGGGTTTGTCAACTGGTGTGGTTATCCCTCGGAAGTTCAAAGCACCGTCCTTTACTAAGTATGATGGGGCGTCTTGCCCCAAGCTGCATCTAAGGTCCTATGTTCGGAAGATTCAACCATATACGGTGGACAAAAACTTGTGGATCCACTTCTTCCAGGAGAGTCTTTCAGGGACTCATCTCGAATGGTTCTATCAGCTAGATGGGACCAAGGTTCGTAACTGGGAGGAGTTGGCTACTGCTTTCTACAAGCAGTATCAGTATAATGCCGACCTTGCTCCTACGCGTACCCAACTCCAGAGTATGTCGTTAGGATCAAGTGAAGGTTTTAAAGAATATGCGCAGAAATGGAGGGATCTTGCTGGAAGGGTACAACCACCTCTGACTGGCCGTGAACTGGTGGACATGTTCTTGGGGACCCTGTCTGGTCCATTCTTCAACCACCTCATTGGTAACTCATCTGCTGGATTTACCGACCTCATCCTGACCGGCGAAAGAATTGAAGCTGGTATCAAGAGCGGGAAAATTCAAGAGGCCACACCTTCTGATATTCATAAAAAGCCTTACACGGGAAAGAAGGAATCTAATGCTGCATACGGTCAAAAGGGTCGCCGTGATCAACATGCAGGGGCAGTCATGATCTCTGGTTCTGCACCACGCCGCCAACCACAGAGGGGAAACCAGCAAAGGCCGGACGGGCCTAAAAGGCAGTTCACCAACATTAACATGCCATGGTCGCAAGCACTGCAACATATGTTGAAGATGAACCTGATTGCAGTGATCAACCCTCCTGCCAATCCTAAGACCTCCTCTCCTAGCTACAATCCAGAAGCCAGATGCGCTTATCACTCTGATAGCCCGGGGCACGATACTGAAGACTGTTGGGCACTAAAGTACAAAATTCAGAACATGATCGATGCCAAAGAGATCGAGTTCGAGCCTGCTGAGACTCCCAACGTGATCAATGCTCCATTGCCAAAACATGGCTAGGATTGAGAAATTTTTTGTTCATTTGAATTCAAGTTGTATTTTTCCTTTCTTGTTCAGATAAACAATTATTATGTTAAACTCTTTTATTTCATGAATGTATTACAAATGTCTGTCTTGATTAATTATGTTTACTATGCTTAAAACTGCTTTCATATTTTTGCAATGGTCAACTCTTAATTAAAAATTCTAAACCTCTTGAGGGAGGATGACGAAAACGATACCACGATCTTTACAGTATGCTTTTGAACAAACCCTGCTGATGAGGTACAGGCATTGTTTCAACCCCTAAACACTGGAGTTATAAGGATGATAATCCCTCGTCAACCCATCAGAGCCAAAGAAGTAGGAGTTTTTATTTTCGAAAATCAAAACCCTTAATCATAACCTGGGGCAGGGTAGTTCTCTCAGTTGAGCCAAGTGCATCTTTACAAAACGAGCAAAGACAGTAATGGTTCAGAACAATCAAAAGGACAGGCAGTCATCATCAAAATTCATAAATGAAAAGCCCAAAAAGTCTAAACCTACAAAGGGGACTTATGAAACTGGGGCATCCCGCTGACTGTAATTCCGAAAAGGAAACAGTTCAGTCAAAAAAGAAAGGGATAACAAAAATCAAGCAAGAGGTCTCGCAACCAAAGCAAAAATGACTGCCTATTCAAAAGAAATCATCAACATCTGAACCATCATTGGAACATCAGAACAAAGACTCAAACAAGGTCTAACGCACGATCAACTGAGTTTAGGTTTGGAGAACATCACGAAGAGCGGGTGGGTACAAATAATTTGAGCCTTTATCCTTTGTTTCTTAAACCGTGAACCAAGCCACGATATAACCCTTAAAAGTCCTAGCTGAAGCATGGGTTAGTTCGAAAGCATACTGTTACGAAGGTATCCCGACTCCTGAAGGTTTGCTGTAAAATATTGAGTTGACATCGCACTGTATCACAAAAAATGCATTTTCAAAATTCAAGACAGACATAGGCTTTTGCATTCTTAAAATAACCTTGTTTGCATATGACTATTTGTTTGAACAACAGGGAAATTCGCACGATGAACACCTTGTGAACAGAAGTACCTCCAATCAAGGGGCACAGTAGGAGCATTGCCCATTATCTGGGGCATGGCAAAATACTTCCAACAGGGGCAACTCCCTGCATTCTGAGAGCGTGGACATAGTCGAAAAAATACTACGCACAATCAAAGACCCGCTAGGTTGACACACCTAGGCTAAAATAAGGGCTTCCCGGCGAACCAAAAGGGTTCGGGCAAAATGAAGGGATGAAATGAAAAAAACATGTACACCCGGCAAGTCGAAAACCTGAAAAGGCGGCTTGGGCAAAAATGGGTATCCCGGTGGACTGAAAACCTGAAAGGGCGGTTCAGGCAAAAGTTAGGGATCAAAGCGTACGACTATGTTCCGGTATCTCGTCACTTGTCTACCCGAAGATTGGTCAACCACCCACACAGGTATCCTCTTCCCTCACCTCCGAAGCAGGGACAGTAATGAGTTATCCAGGCAATCCAACCGCCCTGCCAACCAAAGTACAATGGAAAGATCAATATAAGAATGATTACCATCTACCCCTACAAATTCCAGATCGTGGGTTAACGTCCGAGACCAAACAGGACAATCATCCACTTAATCAAAATCATGCAACCCAACACCGGTTTCTTCTCAACCTTCAGACAAAGTTTTTACACAAACTTATCCAAGTAACCTAACCCCGGTTCCTCCTGAAGTCTTACATGGACCTATCTCAAGATGACCTAACCCCGGTTCATCAAGAAGTTTTTACACAAACTTATCCAGGTAACCTAACCCCGGTTCCTCCCGAAGTCTTACATGGATTTAGCTCAAGATGACCTGACCCCGGTTCATCAAAAAGTTTTTACACAAACTCGTCAAGTAACCTTACCCCGGTTCCTCTAGAAATCTTACATGGGTTTATCTCAAGCAACCTTACCCCGGTTCATCCAGAAGTTTTACACAAACTTATCCCGAAGCAACCTTACCCCGGTTCGTCAAGAAATCTCACACGGATCTATCTCAAGGTAACCTAACCCCGGTTCCCCCAGAAGTCTCACATGGACTCGTCTCCAGTAACCTTACCCCGGTTCGTCAAGAAATCTCACATGGATTTACCCCAAGGTAACCTAACCCCGGTTCCTCCAGAAGTATTACATGGGTTTAGTTCAAGATAACCTCACCCCGGTTCATCAAGAAGTTTTTACCTCACCAAGCAACCCTACACCGGTTCCCCCTATTCAAGATACAGTTTTACATGGACTCGTCACCCGGACACCCTACACAGGTTCTCCCTTTCCAAGAACGCAGTTTTACACGAACTCATCATCAAAATAACCCTACCCAGGTTCCTTCTCCATTTTTAGATGCGGTTTTACACGAGCTCATCAGCAGGAAACCACACATAGGTTCCCTCTTTCAACCTACAGCAATTACAGTTCAAACTTCCCCAGAAAGTCCAATCCAGTTCCCCAGGAAAGTTGGAATTCATATCTCCCCAGGCAGTAAGCTTACCCCCAGTAAATTCTGGAAGCTTACCCTCACAAGAGCACGAACGCGTCGTCCGGCTTTATTTAAAGAGTTATTTCCTTAACAGGATATAACTGGGTTATCCTCAGCCAAAAGCCACGGAAAGGTCGTCGTCAACGTAGTTCTGTCCTATCCCCAGCGAAGTCCGTCAACACTTCATACAACAACGGTATCCTCAGCAAGTCATTCTCAATAATTCAAGCAAAGCATCTCTATCCCCACAGAGTATTGCTTCCCAGCATGGTCGCTAGAGTATCTTTTCTCCCCGCAGACTCTTCATTTGCCAAGTTTATTCCTCAACGGAGTTATCTTCTCCCACCAGTATTCTTGCAGTTATCATCCCCAGCGGAAGCAAAATCTATTCTTCAACGTCAGCCCAGGATACAACTTCCCGGCACCCGTCAAGGATTCACTTTCCTAGACGAAAACATACCTAAAACTTCATATACATCATCATAGCATGCATAACGCACTGCATCATATCATACGAATCTCATTTAGGTTGAGAACATCATTGCTTGATCCATATCATGCATTGCATATGACTGACTTTTACCTTTCAGGAAAGATGCAGTTGAAATTCTCAAACCATATTTCAAGACCTAGACCGGTTCAGTTAAATCGACCCTAAGATTTTCCTGATGCTTATCCAGTCAAAGGCCTTCTCTGGTTCAGTCAGATCGACCCTAAGATCTCCCTGATGCTTATCCAGTTGAAGATATTTCAAGACCTTGTCCGGTTCAGTTAAATCGACCCTAAGATTTTCCTGATGCTTATCCAGTCAAAGGCCTTCTCTTGGTTCA
Source organism: Vicia faba (assembly GCA_948472305.1). NCBI lineage: Eukaryota > Viridiplantae > Streptophyta > Magnoliopsida > Fabales > Fabaceae > Vicia > Vicia faba. The sequence goes on along the minus strand of OX451741.1, from coordinate 1,432,054,803 downwards.
GTTAGATCGACCCTAAGATCTCCCTGATGCTTATCCAGTTGAAGATAGTTCGAGACCTAGACCGGTTCAGTTAAATCGACCCTAAGATTTTCCTGATGCTTATCCAGTCAAAGGCCTTCTCTGGTTCAGTCAGATCGACCCTAAGATCTCCCTGATGCTTATCCAGTTGAAGATGTTTCAAGACCTAGACCGGTTCAGTTAAATTGACCCTAAGATTTTCCTGATGCTTATCCAGTCAAAGGCCTTCTCTGGTTCAGTCAGATCGACCCTAAGATCTCCCTGATGCTTATCCAGTTGAAGATATTTCAAGACCTAGACCGGTTCAGTTAAATCGACCCTAAGATTGTCCTGATGCTTATCCAGTCAAAGGCCTTCTCTGGTTCAGTCAGATCGACCCTAAGATCTCCCTGATGCTTATCCAGTTGAAGATATTTCAAGACCTTGTCCGGTTCAGTTAAATCGACCCTAAGATTTTCCTGATTCTTACCCAGTCAAAGGCCTCTCTGGTTCAGTCAGATCGACCCTAAGATCTCCCTGATTCTTATCCCAGTAGAAGACACCCAAGATTTTTCTCAACGAGCGTTGTTGAAGTTAAAGTCGCCCAAGGTTCTCTTACCATTCATGCTAAGGTAGTAACCATCCCTGGTTCATTCATCAGCATTTGAAGCTCCAGACTCAGCTCCTGTAACCAGTCAGGACACATCTACACCAAGCATCTAAAATCAGCTCCTGCAACGTGTCAGGTACTCATTTTCTCTTTTGCAGGTATGCAGATTCTCGCTAAGGAATCTCCTACGCGATCAACATCCAGATGGCATCTATAAGCCCATCATCCTATTCATCAATCTCTAAATGGCATCTATAAGCCCATTCCACCATCACGCTACTATTAAGCACAAATTTCTGGGCACTTTAGTGTTCAATCATCTTCTACCCTCGGATTACGAAAGGCACGTCTGCCAATCTGCATCCTCAGGTCTAAGAGGATTGAACAGGGGCAACTGTTGTACCCCAAAATTTGCCCTCCCATATTCATCAAGATTTGTCAAGTCAGGTCACAAAATTCTCCCCAAGGGTTGTGCAGCTCAACTGTCTCCCATACAGTCAAAACTAGGGTTTGGGTTCTGATCAAGAAATTGAAGGTTTCAAAGGCCCAATCAAGTCTCATATGCCTACAAATGTGGTCAAGCATCCTCATATCAAGTTTCAAGGCATTCAGCTCAAAATTGCACAGTCAAAACCCTAGATTGCACTACAGTCAACTGTAGGGGCAAAATGGTCATTTGACAGTCAAAAGTTCAAATTTTTGGTCAACATATCATTTTGAAGCCACAAACATCATTTGATCAATGCTTGATCATGATTCTCAAAATTTGGCTCAGAAAATCATCAAGATGCAAAAGTTGCTATATTTGGACAGTTGAAAAAGTCAACTGAAATTGACCAGGGCATAACTTTCACATGGATTATCAGAAAAATTCCATCCAAAGCTCATTTTGAAGAGAAAGACATTTCCTACAATTCATCTTCATATTCCAAGTCCAAGAAATGCTCTCACAAAAAGTTATCAATTTCAACATTATAGGTCATTTTCAAAAGTCAACAAAAAGGGACTTTAAGTCAAAGGCCATAACTTGAGATTGGTAAATCAAAATGACATGGGACCAAAGGAATTGGTTATAGGACTCAAAGACCTTTCCAAAATGTCCAAGAACATGTGAAAAGCTTAAAAATTGAGCAAGTTATGCCTTGTGGAAGTTGGGAAATTTTTGGGAATTTTGAAAAGTCAACAATGGTTCAAATGACCTAAAAATGCAAATGGGCCCATTTTTCTTCCAAGATTCTTCATGCCAAGCCTATGCACGACCATTAGGCCCAAAGGGAAGTATTTTCTCATTTTTTAATCATTTATTTGAATTTATATTAATATTAATTCAATTAAATTATTTAAATATGTAAAAAATATCAAACTTGACCTAAAAAAATCTTTTCATGCATGTTTATTCTCAATATCACGTGCATATCCCAATTAGGCAAGTTTTGATGAGATTTGAGCATGATTGAACCAAAAACCATGGAAAAAAGATATGAAAAAATCTTGAAAAATCAATTTGCAAAAACCATTGAATGAAGAAGATTTGATTGATATTTTTGACCTAAAAGCCTCTATACATACTCAGAATCAGAACCCTAATGGCCTGACACTCCAAACGGCGCCCAAACAAGCTATTGCACATTGAAAGTTTTCCTTAAAAACTCAAATCTGAAAACGTGGTTAGAGGTCTATTCAAGCCCTAAAAACTATACCATCAGCTTCCTTGAAGGTCCCTGATCAGATTCCGACCACAGTCATCCTTCAGAACTCCACGAATTGGTATATCAAGCATGAACTGCATCAAGAAAAATTGACCATCGTGTATCAAGGATTCATGCATATTTTGCATTTTTGTTCATTGATTTATATTCATTATGATGTCCTGATGCTAACCCAACTATTTGATTGTGTTTTTACGCGCCCTACGTGAAATCACCATTAGCATTTTTTAGGGTTCAAGAAGCTTGGAATTGGGGTTTCTGAAACCAAGCAAAATTGATCCATGAAACCATGACTATTCAAACCAGCATGTCCCAACGAACAAAAACCAGTCATCGCGAACAATTTATGTGGCCTCCTGGCCTAGTCGTTATTTTCTCATATGCCATTTTCTGCAACGGTGTCAAAACCGTTGCCTAATACTTTTATGTTTCAGAAAATAAAAAAGAGAATGAGGAAGATGGAGTCGTGGCAAGGCACGATTGGTCCGTTTGAATTTGTGCGCGCGAATTCATAAACACCGGTTGTTTTCCCATATTATATTTGTTTGTTTATTTTATATTAACAACGTGCAAATGGATCAGGTGGCAAGCATGAAGACTGGCAAAGTTCTTGACCTGGGTTCGAACCCCAGGTCTACGTTATCTTAATATTGCTTTTTATTATGTATTCAAGTGCAGGCTCCACGCTATGGTCCACCATATTCCATCCAGATCAAGCGTGCCACGTCCATCCCAACGTTAGATCAACGGCCAAGAATCCAAGGAACACCTACGCCTAGTCAACATGTCACACATGATCCAAAAGTCAGCGAAATTCAAAGCTTAATGGGCCAAAATTCCAGGCCTGAACCTCCTAAATTGGGGTTACCCCCCCCTGGTTTGCATTTTTTTCTATTTTTCTTCTTATTTTATTTTTGCTATTTTATTTATTTTATTTGTTTTAACATAATTAATTTATTTTCATACAAAATATAAAAACATTCAAAAATCAGAAAAGACCAAAAAATTAATAAATATTTATATTATAATTATTTTCATAAAAAATGCTCGTAATTATTTAGTTTTAATTAGGTTACAAGTTTAATTCTTTTTAATAATAAAAATCCAAAAATAGAATTAGGTTTAATCTTTATTCTTCTTAATTTCCCTTTTTACAATAATATTGTTTATTTTTATTTATTTTCTATAATTAAATTTTGCATGTAAATTAGCTTAGATTTAAATTAGGTCAAAAATTTAATATTTTCGCAATAAACTTAAAAAAACATTAGAACTAGGGTTTAGCATTTTATTTTTAATTTCAATAAATTCTTTTTCTTTTAAACCTTAAAAAACACAAAAAAAAATACCAAAAACATTTAATTGTTAACTTTAATTCTCATTAATTTAATTATTTTTGCAAAAGGGTCTAACGCCCATTGTTTTAATTTAATTGCGCATATTTACTTTGTGTCGTTCATTATAATTATGTAAATCTCCCAAAGCCATGTAACTTTACTTTTCGCACTTTATTTCTCCGCTTTATTTATTTTCCGCTAAATCGGGTCTGGTTTAATTTTGGCGATGTGGACCCGCGCCATTTGTAATAGCCTTAGATTTACTTTCCCGCAAATATCTTAACTATTAACAAAAGCATGAAAGAATGTATGGATTTAAAATAAAATCAAGCGTAGATCACAATAAACATGACAAGACAAATATCAATGAAAACGACACACAATTCGCACACACCACCCCTAGGGTACGCCTCACTGTTGCCTTTCGAAAGGTGGTCGTCGAGTAGAGGATGTCTTAGTAAGTCCTCATGATCCGGGAACCTGGCATGAGGGTAGCTTCTAAGGTGTCTTCCCATTGCTCTGGTGATCATCACGTCCCTAAAACTCGAATTGACCCGAACACCTCCAACGGTGGTGCTACCTACCTCTCAATGGTGGGATGGCACTACTTTAAAGGACTCTTACACAGACGAATTCCTTAGGGTAGGTAGGTTCTCAAGGATACTTGCTCTAATTTCAAACAAATCAAAAGACTTTTCACACTGACACTTTTCAAAAGCTTTCAAAGCAAACTTTTCAAACACTCTGACGTACGAGTCGATCTGAAATTTTTCAAAGAAACTTTTTTTAAACCCACATTGAAAAGCAAGCAAACAATTTTGAAAACACATTGAGCAAGTATCTAAGAGCCCATGGATAACCATGGATAGAAAGGGTGCTAACACCTTCCCTTTCTATAACCTACCTCCCGAACCGAGAGCAATCTCTTTAAGGAATTTTTCTGTGCTTTTGTCCTTTCCATTTGGAGAAAATAAAAGACGGTGGCGACTCTTGCTTCCGCGACATTTCGCGAACCAGCGTTAAACAGTCAGTTCCAGATCCACCGATCATAATGTTCATATATCATGACGTGCGCATACATATTACATACAACATAATCTCATTTATTTTGAGAACGTCATCATACAATGCATTTCATGCATCATATACGATTAATCATGTACCTTTTCAGGAAAGATTATTATCATCAACAACTTCCAGCAAGTTCAAGATTAGCTCCTGAAACTAAACAGAATAATTATTTGTGCAACCAAATGCAGCTTTACACGGGTTCATCACGAAGCAATCTTACACGGGTTTCTCCTAAATGTAGCTTCACACGGGTTTATCCTGAAAAATCTTACACGGGTCCTTTCTCATACATTTCTGAATGAAGTTTTACACGAACTTATCACAAAGTAACCTTACCCAGGTTCCTCTTGAAGTTTTACACAGACTTAGCCCAAAGTAACCTTACCCGGGTTTTTGCCGAAGTTTTACACGGACTTATCCCGAGGTAACCCTACCCAGGTTCCTCCTAAAGCCCTACACGGACTCATCACGAGCAACTTACCCAGGTTCCTTCTGAATTTTTACACGAACTTATCACAAAGTAACCTTACCCAGGTTCCTCCTGAAGTTTTACACGGACTTATCCCAAAGTAACCTTACCCAGGTTCCTTCTGAAGTTTTACACGAACTTATCCCAAAGTAACCTTACCCAAGTTCCTTCTGAAGTTTTATACGAACTTATCACAAAGTAACCTTACCCAGGTTCCCCCTAAAGGACTACATAGACTCATCACGAGCAACCTTACCCAGGTTCCTTCTGAAGTTTCACTCAGACTTATTCTGAAGCAACCTTACCTAGGTTCCTTCTCAGTTCAGATGCAGTTTTACCCAAACTCCTCACAAAGCAACCTTACCCAGGTTCCTTCTCAGTTCAGATGCAGTTTTACCCAAACTCCTCACAAATCAACCTTACCTAGGTTCCTTCTCAGTTCAGATGCAGTTTTACCCAAACTCCTCACAAAGCAACCTTACCCAGGTTCCTTCTCAGTTCAGATGCAGTTTTACCCAAACTCCTCACAAAACAACCTTACCCAGGTTCCTTCTCAGTTCAGATGCAGTTTTACCCAAACTCCTCACAAAGCAACCTTACCTAGGTTCCTTCTCGGTTCAGATGCAGTTTTACCCAAAATCTTCACGGAACAACCTTACCCAGGTTCCTTCTCACAACCTGACTATCCAGGCTTTGATGTCGAAACAACCTTAACCAGGTTCCTTCTCACGGCCCTACTATCCAGGCTTTTCATATCGAAGTAACCCTACTATCCAGGCTCCTTCTCACGGCCCTACTATCCAGGGTTTTCATATCGAAGTAACCCTACTATCCAGGTTCCTTCTCATAACCTTACCATTCAGGTTTCTTTTCTCTTATCTCCAGACAGTAGTCCACAACACTGTAAGACCTGGACCTGATCAAACCCGATTAGGTTCGCATTTCCCCAGTAAGTCGCGGTGCAGCCTGTACACTAACCAGACATGCAGTTCACCTACGGTGTTAATTCCTTAATAGTGTAATGGACAACTGAAGCTCCTAAAATTCTATATCTCCCAAGACAGATACCAACATTCCTCATCAGATTCTTCCTCAACAACAGCAACAGGGACTCTCGTCAAAGGAATATCTCAGGAAATCCACATTCTCTAGATGGCATCTTTAAGCCCAACTCCGACGATTCTCCGTCGCATCCAGGATGGAATCTTTAAAGCCCATCTCCGAAAATCTTCTAGCATCGACCTCCGAATGGCATCTGTAAGCCCATTCCCGATATCACAAATCAAGTGCCACTTCGTGCGAGTGCAAATTTCTGGGCACTATAGTGTTCAATCATCTTCCACCTTCAGATCACGAAAGGCAGAGCAGCCAATCTACATCCTCGGGTTTAATAAGATTGAACAGGGGCAGCTGTTGTACCCCAAAATTTTCCCTCTCATTTTACTCAACAAATGTCAAGTGAGGTTTCCAATTTGCTCAAGGTTGCCCAAGAGTTGACCAGACAAACTCTCTCCTAAGGAAATATACCCCAAATTAGGGTTTCTATTTTCATCAAGATGGGTGGACCACAAAGGTCTAATATTATTTACAAGGTCTTATTATGTTCCCAAGATCATCCATGCCAAGTTTCAGGCCTTGCACAAGAAGTTTGCTCAATGAACTGCTCAAATGCTTGAGAATCGACTATAGTAGGTCAAAAGTCAACTATGGCCCACAAATAGTCAAACCTCAAGATTTTTGGCCAACATCAACATTTTGAAGTGAATTCCATCATTTTATCAAGGTTGTATCATGATTCCCCAAGGAATGCTCCAAATTCATCAAAACCCAAAAGTTGCTAAATTAGGGTTTCTTAGTAAAAGTCAACCCAACTTTGACCAAGCATAACTTCTTCATACTTTATCAGAAATTTTCCATCCAAAGCTCATTTGAAGAGGATGCAATTCCCTACAACTCATCTTCAGCTCACAAGGTCAAAATATGTACTCATAAAAAGACATGAATTTTGACATTATAGGTCCTTTTGAAAAGTCAACAAAAACACCTTTTGGGTCAAAGCTTCATACATGAACATGGAAGATTCAATTGAGATGAAACCAAAAGTTTTGTTTAGAGGAAATCCTAAGCTTTATAAAAAGTCAAATAACACCCTCCTAGGATCAAAATTGAGAGGGTTGTTCATTGTCAAAGTTGGCAATATTTGGAAAATTGTCAAAAGTCAACATTGATCAAATTTGTATTTTTTCCAAAGGGGCCCATGTTTTCTTGTTTGAAACATGTTTCTAATAGGAACCATGACCCCTGAGCTTTTCCACCTATTATTTTATTATTTTTATCATTTATTTTGATTTTTTATTCATTTAAACCAAAATAAATCAAATTAAATGGTAAAATAATAAAAGCAAATCAAATCTTGGGATTTTTGTGAACATTATGAGTCCATATACAGCTAGCATGTAATTCGTGCAAGGATGGTTTAGATTGAAAAAGTCATGATTGGAGCTATTTTGGAAAGAAATCATACAAGACCAAAATCAAATCAAATCTTCATAATTCCTCAAGATACCATGAGATTTTCTTCCATTATTTTTTACCTAAATTCCTCCTCTATATAAACACAATACCCTCATACACTAGGGAGCACGAAATTGGCTTCCCAAGAACGCTCTCTAAAAACCTCAAATTCTGTCGAAACTAGTGCAAAGTCAAAACCGAAGATTCAGCCACTTTCAGTCCAAGCCATCAATTACAAATCATTCCTGAGGTATCTAAGGATTCAGTACATCACCATTCCATGCGTCCATCATACACTCACAAATCCTACCCTTTGGATCATCCCTTGGTCCAGATCCAGCGTCCAACCACAGCAGCCCATGGTATACTCTCTGAAGCTAATCCACATGGGATCACACGCAAGGAACATGGGCCAACCAATTTGGGCGTAACAATTTGGCAATGCACCCCCCAGTCTACATTCTACCACACAGGCCCAATCTTTTCTTTTTTATTTTATTTCAATTATTTTTATTGTTTTAATTTATTTATTTTATTTATTTTCCAAAAATCAATTTTAATCAAAACATAAAAATCAGAAAATCACAAACATTATTAGGTTTAGTCTTTTTTTTCATAAAATATTTAATTGCATTAATTAGTTTAATTATGTTAACTTAAATCTTTTTTTCATAATTAAAATCAAATAGAAATTAGATTTAATTCTTAATTTTAATTCCTTCTTAAAATAAAAACACAAAAATAGGTTAATTGTTTTTTTTCCATTAATTTAATGATTTTTCATAATTAAAACTTAATTAGTGATTAGGATATTTTGCAATTTATTCTTTATTTCCTTAAATAAAAATGACAAAAAATGATTTTTTTTCTGTAATTAAATTCAATTTGGTTTTCAAGGGTCAAAACCCTAATTTCTCGCATTTACGTTTGTCGTACGTACTTTTCATTATATTTTTGTAATTGCTCCGAGGTTGTAATAGTCTTTTAAACTAGAGTTTTATTTACTGTTTAATTTCCCCCCAAGTTTTGGTTATGTAATCCCCATTCCCCGAAGCCTTGTAATAATTAGATTTACTTTTCCGCTTTTAATTTTCGCAATCTTTAATTGTCTAGATGTATGGCTAATAGGATTGTATGGCAAGAATGTTTGGAAAATTAAAACGGTAGATCACCTAATGTGCAAAGATTAAATAACTGAAACAAATCATATGCACATATTCACTCCTAGGGTTTACCTCACTTCGGTTGCCTTCGGTAAACAATCATTAAGTATAGGAGATTTTAGTGGTTGCCCTCCAGTCTAAAGAGATCAAAGTGTCTCATTCAAATGTTGCCTCGGAAATGTTGCCTCGGAAAGATCCTAAGACTCTAGGGTTGCTACTAAAGTTTTCTAACTATTGCTTTAGTGATTGTACTTGTCCCTTTCAAATGTCCCTTACAACTCCAACAACGGTGCTACCTACTCCTTAATAGTAGGATAACACTGTCTAAAGGAAATAGAATGAACAATGCTTTTTTGGAGTAGGTAGAATCTTAAGTACTTGCTCAATAAAAACTTTTCACACAAACACCCTTTCAAAACAAATTTTCAAAACAAACTTCGTCACATCCTTGAGGACCGATACAAGGGTTATCACGAAGTAAAACATTTTCAAGACAAAACACACACAAGAAATTTGAAAAACGAGCAAGTACCTAAGAACCCGTAGATAACTACGGATAGAAAGGGTGCTAACACCTTCCCTTTCTATAATCTACCCCTCGTACTCAGAATATCTCGAAAAAAGGTTTTTTCTGTTCTTTTTCCTTTTCCATGATTGGATGAAATAAAAGCCGGTGGCGACTCTTGCTTACCGCGTCATTTTGCAAACACAAAACGCAAAATGCAAACCAGTATGAAACAGTCAGTTCTGCCACTGTATCACAATGGGATAAAAAAGAATAGCAATAATAATAATAATAAATCGGTAAAATGAAGAACCTGTAAATGCAGAAAATGGAAACAAAGAAAACTTAAATTGAAATAGCCGACAAACTTAGATCCGATACATAAATTAAACGGTAGAAATAAATCCTAAAACTAATTTGGTTATAGTCCCCCGATGTGGAGAACTATTACTTTTACATTCTAAGAAGAAGCTATGAACGAAAAATGGTGGAAAAATGGATGAGAGAGAGAGAGAGAGTTGTTGCTGTAACTGCTTTCCAATATATACTCCTCTGATAACTTGTTTTAGTGAGAGAAAATAGGGGTAGTGGCACCATGGAGAGAGTATTAAGGAAGACTTGGTTGGAGAAAAAATAGGATGCAGTGGTTAGTTGGTTTCAGTCATAGAGGACTTAGTGTGTGGAGAAAAAGTAGGAGCAATTGGTTTGATACGCACTGGAAAATGTCTCGTGACGACTGTCAAGGGTGGGTGATGACCATCACCCTTTTCTTTTTTGCTTGTACCAACCGTTAAGGCTGGGCGACGACCGTCACCCTTTCCTTTTTTGCTTGTACCGACTGTTACGGTGGGTGTGACGAGCATCACACCTTGTGGGCCACGCGCTTCTTTCTTTGTGGGCCTTGGGCTTTTCATTTCTTTTAATGGGCCATTTTTAATTTTTGGATATTTCCTATTTTTCTTCATTTGTACCCCCTTTTTCTTCCTTTTCTCAAACAATCCTTGTAAATATTAAATTCCTGAAACACATTAAAATACCAGCATAATACCAACATAAAGCAACATAACTAAAATAAAATAGAGACATAATTTATATTAATCAAGCCAAATATACTATACATTGTCATGTTATCAAATGCCCCCACACTTAAACCATTTCTTGTCCTCAAGCAATCGACAAACATGATAAAAGAAATGATAAGAGAGCTTTGGAACAAGGGCACAACATGACTCCTAATCATACGTGGCTTCTAGGCTAATGTTAGTTTGATAGGTATTAAGTATTCAATACCAAGGATACGGTAATGATACAATGTTCAAAGACTCCCACTTTATGCAAACCAATTCGAATCATGCCATTATAACTCAACCTATATCTCTCGTTTTTATTTCACTCTATTCATTCAAGATCAATCACATTAAGCCCGTTATCTGTACACGCACATAGTAGGGGAAATCGGTTAGAGACTATGATCCTTTTCTTTTCTTTAGCACGGGGTTCTGGTATTTAAGCGGTGTAACCAATTTTCCCCAACTGCGGTTGCGGGGGATCAGACCGTAGCTCTCTCTACCAAGTCCAGTACCAGTGACCTTTGGACCAACCAATAATGGGTGCTTATTATTAAATCCTTACAGGCTTAACAATCGTTGGGATAAATGACCGGGTGAGAGTCACCTAACTTAGAAGGTTATTTTTCAATTAAATCATTTATTTATTAAAAACAAGATCATTCACTTATATTCATCGACTCCCTACGTGGTTTGTGTTTAAGATGGTGTTAACTACTAATATAAACTACTTAAGAGCTACTTTAAAAACTTGAGCCTAAGGTCTTGACATAATGGGTACCCAGATTGATATCACATAATGAGGGGTTTAGGGTGTCATAACAGTATCGATTTTATCGAAACTTTCCCAAGTCTCTCTAACAAATCCTAGACAGCCTATAAACTTTCAGAGTGTGGTGCCATGAATCAAAAAGAAAATTTTTGTTGGAGGCTAAAATTTTAAAAATACGGGGAAATTCGATAACAACTGAAAACAGGCATACAGACTTGACAACATATGCTATGACTCGACCAAATACCGAAAACAAGTAAAATTATAAAAACATGAAATAAACTTAGAAAATGATCAATCGAACTAAAAAGAGATAAATGGAAAGTGGTAGAGTTCCTCCCCCACACTTAAGCCAAACATTATCCTCAATGTTTTGATAAAAGGTGGAAATAGGAAAGAAGGAACTTGTATGAGTGTTATTGATGCACTATCACGACCAAATCCGCTCTGCATCCAGAGGAAGTACCTTCTCTTATCGTACTCATTAACAGTGTCACCACCACCAGCGACATTCATAGGAATGTGCGTGGGCACCTGCTCATCTTCGAGATGATCATCTATAAATTTTCCGCCTAGAGATGGCCGAGACGTGAGGAGCAATCCATATCTTTATTTTCTGCAAATTCAGACAATAAAAACAAAACATTAAATTAAAAGCTCGTGGGTTGCCTCCCACGCAGTGTTTTGTTTAACGTCGATAGCTCGACGGTTCAGGAGTGCAAGCACTCGTGGTGGTTCTCTCGAGAATGACTCCTCGGTTGAATTTTTAGTAATATTCGTTTTCCATGGCCACTTATCAAGCCATCTCACATATCCCTCACATTTTCTTTTCTTTCTTCTATGGAGTGGTTCATTATTTTGAACTTGTGGTGGTGGTTCTGGATCTATCCTAAGTATCATATATTCCAGTTTGGTCTTAGTGATTTCATCCACCACCTCAAAGGTTAACTTTACCCTCTTAACAGTAATTATATCCCTAGTTTCATGGTCCTCTAATTTTCTATTTTTATGCAAGACTTCAAACAAGGGTGCATTGGTATGGATATTTTCCAATACCTCCACATATGTTTTAGATTGGGAATCTACCTGAGCTTCCATAAAACTTTTCGAGAAAGGAAATGGTGGGGTATAGGGATGAGGAACAACAATAGGTGCTTCCTTCTCTACCTCTTATACAACCTCCCTTTCAGATGGTGTTGGAGGATTTTTCTCAATCTTTACTCTTTTCTCATCGGAACTCTCCTTAACCACATCATCACTCTCCCCAACCTCATTATCACTCTCCTTAGGATTTTCAATATTTTTCACTACTGGTTGTTACAACATACATTTTCTCCTCAGGGAAGGGTACTAGAGGGTTTTGTTCAAGCTGGGAGATTTGAGTCTCTAAGGCTATGTTGTAAGTTGCGAGCGACTCAGCCACAATGGTCAGTTGCCTAAGGGTTTCATTGTTTTGAAGACTTTGTTTGTTAAACTCTTTATTTTGGACAATTTGGGCCTCTATAAAGTGCTCCATCATAGATTCTAACCTAGAGTGAATTAGCGTCGCATCAGAATCCTCCATTGATGTTTCGAAGTTGAAATCATGTGATTCTTCTGATTCTTCAAAGTGAGTTAGAGTTGCGTTTTGTGTTTCCACGAAGCCCTCTGTCATCATAGATATTTCCTTAAAATTTTCAATTAATATTTCGAGGTCGGATTTATAGGATTCTTGTGACTCCTAAGAAATTGGGTGTGGTGATCGTAGATGAAATTTGGTTGAGGATAAGTTAGGTTGGGATTATAATATTCTTGCGATTCCTCAAAATGTTGAGATTGGTAGTTGGAAAGGTAATTCGGGTGAGAATGAGTATGTGACGGATTGAAATTCTCCAATAGTATTTCGAAGTTGGATTTTTGGGGTTCTTGTGATTCCGCGGAATACTCGGAATGGGAGTTGTAGAAAAAATTTGGGTGATACATAGTAATTGGGACAAGAGTGTCTTAGTCTATACGGTGCAATAATGGAATAACAATATTGATTGTTTGTCCCCGACAACAGCGCCAAAAACTTAATGCATCTGCAAGTGCACGCAAATATCGAAGTAATATAAAAGATTGTCGAACCATAGAGACCAATGTCAACCTACCGTAATCTATTGTCACTTTGTAAAGCTAAGGCTAATGAATAATTGATTTAGGGGAATAAAGGTACTAAATTCTAAAGGTTTGAAATTAATACTAAAACGAGGCTAGGATATGATTTCCGCCTTCCTGGACGACTTATAGAAAATGGGTACTAATAACGACTATAACTTAGTTCCGTAGAATATACTAACTTAAAGACTCTGTCTCACGCTCTCGCGTTATTAACTAAAGCCATACTTCCTAGTCCCAAGATTTTGCTATCGCTCGCCCGGTAACTAAGAAATATATTTTGAAAGCCATTAATATTCTAAATGCATCTAAAGCGCTCTCGCTGTATTTAGATTTATTTCCTAATTTCCACTATCTGGTTCGATCCCCATGCTCTCACAGTGTCGGCTCTAACCTTAATTGATTTCTCACTCTCGTGACAAAATCGCGTTAAATAATCTTTCACTCTCATGACAAGGCTATTTAAATTAGACTTGGAAATTAAAACCAAAACAGAATTCTAATCATAAATTTGTACCTATTATTTTCTACCGAGTCCGTTGGCAACAACGGTCCTCATACACCAGACTCAAGACTATTTAACCAGACATGTTACGAATTAAAAACGCATGAATACTTATAATTACGATGAAAAACGACATAGAAATTAAATTTGATAAACAAAATAGTAATAATAAATAATGCAATAAAAAAGAATAGCAATAATAATAATAATAATAATAATAATAATAATAATAATAATAATAATAATAATAATAATAATAATAATAATAATAATAATAATAATAATAATAATAATAATAATAATAATAATAATAAAGCGGTAAAATGAAGAATCTGTAAATGTAGAAAATGGAAACAAAGAAAACTTGAATTGAAATAGCCGACAAACTTAGATCCCATACATAAATTAAACGGTAGAAATAAATCCTAAAACTAATTTGGTTATAGTCCCCCGATGTGGAGAACTATTACTTTTACATTCTAAGAAGAAGCTATGAACGAAAAATGGTGGAAAAATGGATGAGAGAGAGAGAGAGAGAGTTATTGTTGTAACTGCTTTCTAATATATACTCCTCTGATAACTTGTTTTAGTGAGAGAAAATAGTGGTAGTGGAATCATGGAGAGAGTATTAAGGAAGACTTGGTTGGAGAAAAAATAGGATGCGGTGGTTAGTTGATTTCAGTCATAGAGGACTTAGTGTGTGGAGAAAAAGTAGGAGCAGTTAGTTTGATACGCACTAGAAAAGGTCTCGTGACGACTGTCAAGGGTGGGTTATGACCATCACCCTTTTCTTTTTTGCTTGTACCAACCGTTAAGGCTGGGCGACGACCGTCACCCTTTCCTTTTTTGCTTGTACCGACTGTTACGGTGGGTGTGACGAGCATCACACCTTGTGGGCCACGCGCTTCTTTCTTTGTGGGCCTTGGGCTTTTCATTTCTTTTAATGGGCCTTTTTTTCCTTTTGGATATTTCCTATTTTTCTTCATTTGTACCCCCTTTTTCTTCCTTTTCTCAAACAATCCTTGTAAATATTAAATTCCTGAAACACATTAAAATACCAGCATAATACCAACATAAAGCAACATAACTAAAATAAAATAGAGATATAATTTATATTAATCAAGCCAAATATACTATACATTGTCATGTTATCAAATGCCCCCACACTTAAACCATTTCTTGTCCTCAAGCAATCGACAAACATGATAAAAGAAATGATAAGAGAGCTTTGGAACAAGGGCACAACATGACTCCTAATCATACGTGGCTTCTAGGCTAATGTTAGTTTGATAGGTATTAAGTATTCAATACCAAGGATACGGTAATGATACAATGTTCAAAGACTCCCACTTTATGCAAACCAATTCGAATCATGCCATTATAACTCAACCTATATCTCTCGTTTTTATTTCACTCTATTCATTCAAGATCAATCACATTAAGCCCGTTATCTGTACACGCACATAGTAGGGGAAATCGGTTAGAGACTATGATCCTTTTCTTTTCTTTAGCACGGGGTTCTGGTATTTAAGCGGTGTAACCAATTTTCCCCAACTGCGGTTGCGGGGGATCAGACCGTAGCTCTCTCTACCAAGTCCAGTACCAATGACCTTTGGACCAACCAATAATGGGTGCTTATTATTAAATCCTTACAGGCTTAACAATCGTTGGGATAAATGACCGGGTGAGAGTCACCTAACTTAGAAGGTTATTTTTCAATTAAATCATTTATTTATTAAAAACAAGATCATTCACTTATATTCATCGACTCCCTACGTGGTTTGTGTTTAAGATGGTGTTAACTACTAATATAAACTACTTAAGAGCTACTTTAAAAACTTGAGCCTAAGGTCTTGACATAATGGGTACCCAGATTGATATCACATAATGAGGGGTTTAGGGTGTCATAACAGTATCGATTTTATCGAAACTTTCCCAAGTCTCTCTAACAAATCCTAGACAGCCTATAAACTTTCAGAGTGTGGTGCCATGAATCAAAAAGAAAATTTTTGTTGGAGGCTAAAATTTTAAAAATACGGGGAAATTCGATAACAACTGAAAACAGGCATACAGACTTGACAACATATGCTATGACTCGACCAAATACCGAAAACAAGTAAAATTATAAAAACATGAAATAAACTTAGAAAATGATCAATCGAACTAAAAAGAGATAAATGGAAAGTGGTAGAGTTCCTCCCCCACACTTAAGCCAAACATTATCCTCAATGTTTTGATAAAAGGTGGAAATAGGAAAGAAGGAACTTGTATGAGTGTTATTGATGCACTATCACGACCAAATCCGCTCTGCATCCAGAGGAAGTACCTTCTCTTATCGTACTCATTAACAGTGTCACCACCACCAGCGACATTCATAGGAATGTGCGTGGGCACCTGCTCATCTTCGAGATGATCATCTATAAATTTTCCGCCTAGAGATGGCCGAGACGTGAGGAGCAATCCATATCTTTATTTTCTGCAAATTCAGACAATAAAAACAAAACATTAAATTAAAAGCTCGTGGGTTGCCTCCCACGCAGTGTTTTGTTTAACGTCGATAGCTAGACGGTTCAGGAGTGCAAGCACTCGTGGTGGTTCTCTCGAGAATGACTCCTCGGTTGAATTTTTAGTAATATTCGTTTTCCATGGCCACTTATCAAGCCATCTCACATATCCCTCACATTTTCTTTTCTTTCTTCTATGGAGTGGTTCATTATTTTGAACTTGTGGTGGTGGTTCTGGATCTATCCTAAGTATCATATATTCCAGTTTGGTCTTAGTGATTTCATCCACCACCTCAAAGGTTAACTTTACCCTCTTAACAGTAATTATATCCCTAGTTTCATGGTCCTCTAATTTTCTATTTTTATGCAAGACTTCAAACAAGGGTGCATTGGTATGGATATTTTCCAATACCTCCACATATGTTTTAGATTGGGAATCTACCTGAGCTTCCATAAAACTTTTCGAGAAAGGAAATGGTGGGGTATAGGGATGAGGAACAACAATAGGTGCTTCCTTCTCTACCTCTTATACAACCTCCCTTTCAGATGGTGTTGGAGGATTTTTCTCAATCTTTACTCTTTTCTCATCGGAACTCTCCTTAACCACATCATCACTCTCCTCAACCTCATTATCACTCTCCTTAGGATTTTCAATATTTTTCACTACTGGTTGTTACAACATACATTTTCTCCTCAGGGAAGGGTACTAGAGGGTTTTGTTCAAGCTGGGAGATTTGAGTCTCTAAGGCTATGTTGTAAGTTGCGAGCGACTCAACCACAATGGTCAGTTGCCTAAGGGTTTCATTGTTTTGAAGACTTTGTTTGTTAAACTCTTTATTTTGGACAATTTGGGCCTCTATAAAGTGCTCCATCATAGATTCTAACCTAGAGTGAATTAGCGTCGCATCAGAATCCTCCATTGATGTTTCGAAGTTGAAATCATGTGATTCTTCTGATTCTTCAAAGTGAGTTAGAGTTGCGTTTTGTGTTTCCACGAAGCCCTCTGTCATCATAGATATTTCCTTAAAATTTTCCATTAATATTTCGAGGTCGGATTTATAGGATTCTTGTGACTCCTAAGAAATTGGGTGTGGTGATCGTAGATGAAATTTGGTTGAGGATAAGTTAGGTTGGGATTATAATATTCTTGCGATTCCTCAAAATGTTGAGATTGGTAGTTGGAAAGGTAATTCGGGTGAGAATGAGTATGTGACGGATTGAAATTCTCCAATAGTATTTCGAAGTTGGATTTTTGGGGTTCTTGTGATTCCGCGGAATACTCGAAATGGGAGTTGTAGAAAAAATTTGGGTGATACATAGTAATTGGGACAAGAGTGTCTTAGTCTATACGGTGCAATAATGGAATAACAATATTGATTGTTTGTCCCCGACAACAGCGCCAAAAACTTAATGCATCTGCAAGTGCACGCAAATATCGAAGTAATATAAAAGATTGTCGAACCATAGAGACCAATGTCAACCTACCGTAATCTATTGTCACTTTGTAAAGCTAAGGCTAATGAATAATTGATTTAGGGGAATAAAGGTACTAAATTCTAAAGGTTTGAAATTAATACTAAAACGAGGCTAGGATATGATTTCCGCCTTCCTGGACGACTTATAGAAAATGGGTACTAATAACGACTATAACTTAGTTCCGTAGAATATACTAACTTAAAGACTCTGTCTCACGCTCTCGCGTTATTAACTAAAGCCATACTTCCTAGTCCCAAGATTTTGCTATCGCTCGCCCGGTAACTAAGAAATATATTTTGAAAGCCATTAATATTCTAAACGCATCTAAAGCGCTCTCGCTGTATTTAGATTTATTTCCTAATTTCCACTATCTGGTTCGATCCCCATGCTCTCACAGTGTCGGCTCTAACCTTAATTGATTTCTCACTCTCGTGACAAAATCGCGTTAAATAATCTTTCACTCTCATGACAAGGCTATTTAAATTAGACTTGGAAATTAAAACCAAAACAGAATTCTAATCATAAATTTGTACCTATTATTTTCTACCGAGTCTGTTGGCAACAACGGTCCTCATACACCGGACTCAAGACTATTTAACCAGACATGTTACGAATTAAAAACGCATGAATACTTATAATTACGATGAAAAACGACATAGAAATTAAATTTGATAAACAAAATAGTAATAATAAATAATGCAATAAAAAAGAATAGCAATAATAATAATAATAATAATAATAATAATAATAATAATAATAATAATAATAATAATAATAATAATAATAATAATAAAGCGGTAAAATGAAGAATCTGTAAATGTAGAAAATGGAAACAAAGAAAACTTGAATTGAAATAGCCGACAAACTTAGATCCCATACATAAATTAAACGGTAGAAATAAATCCTAAAACTAATTTGGTTATAGTCCCCCGATGTGGAGAACTATTACTTTTACATTCTAAGAAGAAGCTATGAACGAAAAATGGTGGAAAAATGGATGAGAGAGAGAGAGAGAGTTATTGTTGTAACTGCTTTCTAATATATACTCCTCTGATAACTTGTTTTAGTGAGAGAAAATAGTGGTAGTGGAATCATGGAGAGAGTATTAAGGAAGACTTGGTTGGAGAAAAAATAGGATGCGGTGGTTAGTTGATTTCAGTCATAGAGGATTTAGTGTGTGGAGAAAAAGTAGGAGCAGTTAGTTTGATACGCACTAGAAAAGGTCTCGTGACGACTGTCAAGGGTGGGTTATGACCATCACCCTTTTCTTTTTTGCTTGTACCAACCGTTAAGGCTGGGCGACGACCGTCACCCTTTCCTTTTTTGCTTGTACCGACTGTTACGGTGGGTGTGACGAGCGTCACACCTTGTGGGCCACGCGCTTCTTTCTTTGTGGGCCTTGGGCTTTTCATTTCTTTTAATGGGCCTTTTTTTCTTTTTGGATATTTCCTATTTTTCTTCATTTGTACCCCCTTTTTCTTCCTTTTCTCAAACAATCCTTGTAAATATTAAACTCCTGAAACACATTAAAATACCAGCATAATACCAACATAAAGCAACATAATTAAAATAAAATAGAGACATAATTTATGTTAATCAAGCCAAATATACTATACATTTTCGTGTTATCAGGAAACCAGGTTATCAGAGGCTGAATGGGTCCAGAACAGGTTTGACTAGTTGAATTTGATTGAAGAGAAAAGAATGACGGCCTTATGCCATGGTCAGTTATACCAGAAGAGAATGAAGAAAGCTTTTGATAAGAAGGTCAAACCTCGTGAATTCAGAGAAGGCGACCTCGTGCTAAGAAAGATCATGTATTTTAACGCTGATTCTAGGGGCAAGTGGACTCCCAATTTTGAAGGCCCATATGTTGTCAAGAAAGCCTTCTCTAGTGGTGCATTGAATCTTGAAACAATGGATGGCGAGGAGTTCCCACGTCTTTTAAATATTGATGCAGTCAAGAAATACTTCGCCTAGATAGATAAAAGAACAGCTCGCTAAGATGAAAACCCGAAAGGGCGGCTTAGGCAAAAGGAGCGTCTCGGTAGACTGAAAACCCGAAAGGGCGGTCTAGGCAAAAATTAGAGAAATAAACAAAATGAATTTTCTCGATAGGTTGAAAACCCGCAAGGGCAATCTAGGCAAAAAGTAGGGACTTCCTGGATCCTCACCACTCTTCAACTGAAGTCACTGCTCAAGAATTCAAAGTTGTTAGGGAGAATAGTGGTCATTGTATCTCAATGTATCTTTTCCTATGTATACTACTCCCTCTGGTCTCATTTATAAGAAAAAGTTAACTTTTTAGATACATTAAATAAGTAATGTATTTGGACAATATATTGTCCAAATACATTACTTATTCAATGTATATAAAAAGTTAATTTTTTCTTATAAATGAGACCGGAGGGAGTACCATTTTTCCAAACTTTGTAATCATCTATGGAGTCTCGCCATTTACAGACTACCATTCTATTAATAAAGTTTGAGCTTTTATCCAATTCTTTGTATTTATTATTTTATTCTTCTTATAAAGACTTCATTTATTATTGATAGTAATTTTCAAAGCAAACAGATTAAATAACAAAATTGTTTTTTGAAAAGAATTTACAAATTACTTCTTGTTTTAGATTTTGTGATTCAAGGAGAACAAAAATAGTGACTCCAAGGATGGGCGAACTCTGAAATTTTGAAGGTATTTATTCCCCAGGAAGGCTCTCTCAGGTTACTTTTGCTAGTATGAGTATGATCTTCTTGTGCTTCTCATGTAATTGAAGATGATACCAATTGATGTGTGGTGTGGTGTTGGGTTTGTGATCCCATTTTCTCTAGTGAGGTCTTGGTTCATTTTGATTCCGGGTTTACATGGTATGGAGTCTCTATCCCATATTACCCAATAAAGTCTTCACACACATGACAAAAGTCTCTTCCCTCTTGGTGTGCTGAGATGGAATCATTTTCAAAACATCGCCCCTTGCAGTGCTAGCATTTTTGTTGTTATTTGTTTCCCAGACAACTAGGCAAGGGCAATGTCTTTTTAAGAAGTGTTAAAACAGTTGTCAACTTTTTGAGTTTCCCCCCCGCCAAGTGTTGGGTTTGATTTAAAATCCCCATAAGTTTGATTTCTTGCTGAAATGTTTGACTTCTTAAAATCCCCAAGTATGGCTGAGATAGTGTACCTTTCTAAAAATTGTTATCCCCATGAGGTTTCATAATTTCTCCCCAGAGAAGTTGGTGCAATCCTCACTCTTAGTATTGAGGAATGTGTCTTGGTTTCCCCTCGACGATGTGGTGTTGTCCTCCCCAACAAAGTCAATATAAGATCCTCAGTTGATGTCTCGACAATATTGTTTTGTTTTCCCCATTGAAATCAACAATGCAATCCCCAGAAGAAGTACAAACCTTGAAATATTTGTTTTTCCCCATTGAAGTCTGTGTTATTCCCCGGTGAAGCCTGGAGGAAGATGTTATATCCATGTATCTGTATTGATTTACTTCTACAATTTGATTAATTTTGGACTATGTTCCTTCCTAGTGAAGTTAAGGTGTGTAGTTAGGAATTTGTTTCCTCAGACTGATGCTTACTTTCTTATGAGATTTTCATCTTGGATGTAATTTAGCCGAGTATTGATTGTACCCAAGTTGGTTTTGTCTGGTTGTCTCCGGTGTTATATGTCTGTTTTGTCAGCATATACATGATAATATTCAGACATTCATGCATACATCATGCATAGCTGAATTAAAACTCATTGCTCATTTGCATTTATTATTTTATTGACACATTACCCTATTTTTCAGAGTTGTGGTTATCCTCTCTCCAATAGTGTGTCAATCTTAAGCAGAAAGCATATATTCTTTCAAGTTCCCCACTGAGTTATCCCTTGTTGAAGAATTTTGTTTCAACCTTCTTTTCAACTCGTTGTCTGGATAGAACGTGGTTCCCTCTTGAGTTTATTTCTCATGAGGAGTTATTTTGGTTGACTATTTCATTCCAGTTTACTTATGGTTTGAATTTGTGGTCTCCAGCAACATTTTTATTTTGATTTATGCAGGCTTTGAGCCCAAATTTGAGAATGTGCATTTATTTTGCACATGAAGATTTTATTTCTTTCCCTAGGGAGCCATATTTCTTTCCTCCGAAAGTCATTATTGCAATTCCTTCTTATAACATCAAGTGGCAAGTCTCTTTATTTGAGCAACATGTACTTCCCCCAATAAGTTTGATAGTTCCTAGAGAAGATTCATATTTGTTACTCCAATGAATGGTAGTCTTGTCATTATGGAAGGTAGTTCGTTGTTGAGATTTGTTACTCCAATGAATGGTAGCCTTGTCATTATGGAAGGTAGTTCTTTATTGAGATTTGTTACTCCAATGAATGGTAGCCTTGTCATTATGGAAGGTAGTTCGTTGTTGAGATTTGTTACTCCAATAAATGGTAGCCTTGTCATTATGGAAGGTAGTTTGTTGTTGAGATTTGTTACTCCAATGAATGGTAGCCTTATCATTATGGAAGATAGTTTGTTTTTGAGATTTGTTATTCCGATGAATGGTAGCCTTGTCATTATGGAAGGTAGTTCGTCGTTGAGATTTATTATTCTGATGAATGGTAGCTTTGTCATTATGGAAGGTAGTTCGTCGTTGAGATTCTATTACTCTAAAGAAGTTCGTTTGTTCCCAGTTTGGAGCATTGATGCTAATCATTTTTACCACCCTAATATTGGTATTCATCGGTATTATCCTACCATTTCTTTCCCCGATGGGTCAATGTTAATTTTTTTTCTATCTCCTTAGTGAGTGGATAGTTCGCAGTCATCTGTCGATCACTGTTATCATTTACCTCCTCTCCTCAATCTTTGATTTGATGACGCTTTATTTACCCCAATAGAGTCTGGTCTTTTGTTCACCAGTGATTTATTTTCCTGGTTGGGATTTTCTTTTGATCCATGTTTTTATTTGCTACATCCCCAGTTGATTTAGTGTCACTTCTTGAATTTGTTCATTTGCATTCTGTGATACGGTGGGAGAACTGACTTGAGGTTTGCGTTTGTATTCGCACTTGTTCGGTTTAGCAAGAGTCGCCACCGACTTTTTATTTTATCCTAAGGAAAGGTCAAAAAGCACAGGAAAGACCTTTGAGATGTTTTTGTGGGTTCGGGGGGTAGATTATGAAAAGGGAAGGTGCTAGCACCCTTTTCATCCATGGTTATCCATGGGCTCTTAGTTACTTGTTTTAGATCACTTACATTTGTTTTTTGATTGCTTGAAATGGTGTTTTGTGTGTGTGGTTTTGAAAATGTTTTGAAAAAGATGCCTTGTCTAGGAAACCATTGTAACAATTCTTGTTTGAATGTTTTACAAAGGTGTTTGTCTTTTTGAAAAGATATTTCAATGTTTTTTTGAAAGTTTGTTTTGAAGTTGTGTTGTGATGTGTGTTTTGAAAAATGGCAAGGATTGTTTTGGAAGTTTGGTCAAGTAACCAAGAGCTTTCTACCCTAAATTTCTCAAAGATCTTTCTCATGTTTTAACCCTTTTAACAGTGTTGTTTCACCATTGTATTTGGTGAACAACCTTGTGTTAGGATGTTAACGGGACGGACGCAGGTCATCGTTTAGACCATGAATGCAATAGTGTCAAGTATTTTGGCAATTTTCTCGAGGGACTATGATCATTTTGTTTAGGCAACAAGATAGCGTCATCGAGGGACTATGATCATTTTGTTTGTTTTTTTATTTTGTTTTGTTTTGCCAAAGTACTTGACATGCAAACATGGCCCATTTTTGAAGGCAACAAGTGGAGGAACCCTAGGGGTGCGAGTGTGCATTGTGTATTGATTTTCATGCATTTATCTTTGTATTAGGTTATCTAGCGGTTGATTTTGAATCTTCGCATACAAACCCTCATTACTATACAGTATATGGAAAGTGATAAATTGCGGGAATTTAAAGTCTAAGCTATTACAAATAAGTATTCGGGGATGGGGGTACAAATGTTTACAAATGGGGATGAGTCTTATCAGAATAGTAGTGTCCAAATATTATTTACAACCAAATCGAATCATCGCATTCTCAATGTAAAAATATAAGAATAAAAAAGGGAATCAAAAGCAATGTAAGATGCACATGATTATTTATAAATGATGCAAGTTAAATATTATTATTTATTTTTGTATTTTTGTTAATGTTATATAAATAAAAAGGGTTTTAAAGAGAAAAGAAAAATGTTTAAGTTACAATATTCTATTATTTATGTATTTCAAGTGTAATAATAAAAATATTGTTAATAAAAAATTAATATGAAAAAAGTAATATATTATTTTTATTTAACTAGAAAGAAAGGAATTAAGTTTTAAAAAAAGAAAATAAAGTGACAAAAATAAAAATTAAAAAAAACAGTATTAGTTTGTATGTAAAAAAAGGGTTAAATGGGCCTGATGTCATATGTTTGGCCCAAACAAAACAAACAAACAGAATCAAAAGAAAAAGGGGGGGGGGGGGGGCGCCTGAATTCAGTTGGGCTTAGGCAGTTTATGCAAGGACAGGCACAGATGTATTGACAAAGTTTTTTAGGGTTGTTTTGTTTGTCTCAGAATTAGGGTTGCAACTTTACAAACGGCGCCGCTCCCTATCTTCTTCATCTCTTCCTCACTCTCGAACATGAGCTTCTGATGCCTCTCTTCACCTCAGCTGTCAGAGCGCCACCATCCACTCTCCTCTCTCCATGGTTGCTCAGGCGGTGATGAAAAAAAGGTACTGATTTCTGTTCTTTCATGTTTTAGGGTTTCAAAATTCGTGCATGTTATTGATTTTTGACATGCTCTGATATTTATATGTTATTTGTGTTTGTGTGAGATGTGAAGCAGAAAAAAGGAAAGGGGGACAATACCTTTGGAGAGGAGACGGAGGAGTGGTCGGCGGCGCTTCTCAGGTGGCCAAGGCGGAGGGATCGTGACGATGCTTGCTGGCTTGCTTCCTGGTATTTCGTATCTTTTAGCCTTGCTTTGGTTTTATGATGAGATTAAATCCTGAAAACCATTCTTCTGGACATGCTTGCCTCTGAGTATTTGAATGCTTGCCTCTGATTATTTGAATGCTTATTCTTTGATCCTGAGATGCTTGCTTTAATTGTTTTTGCTTCTGACTTTTCTTTTCCTCTCTTTTGGGCTTGGCCTTTTCAATGATGATGATGATTCTGAGTTGGTGTTTCAGTTGCTTTCTTCTGAGTTTCTTTTCCTCTCTTTGGCTTTCTTTATTTAGCCTATGATGAATCCAATTCTGAGGCACTTATTTTTGTTGTTTGGATATTTGGATGGATTTGCTTGAGTTTGGTTACCTGATCTTGAAGGCAGGTTGAATGTTGTTTGGGATATAGGTTTTGACAGGCTTGTTGGGGTTTAGGCTTTGACAGGCTTGTTGGAATTTGCTTTGACAGGCTTGCTTTTACTGGTTTTTAGGCAGGTTTGTTGAAGCTTATGCAGGTTTGTATGGCTTTGGGCAGGCTGTTGTTTGCTTGCTTCAAGGCTTTGTTGTTTTGGAGTTTTGAGGCAGGTTGATACAGTTTGAAGCTTAGCAGGTTTGAGATCTTTGTGTAGTTTTTTTTTTACAGGGCTAAAGGCAGGCTTGCAAGTTACAGGCTTGAGCAGTTTGAAGCAGGCTTGTGCTTGTATGCAGGCTGGAGGTTTTATGATGGCAGGCTTGAAGCAAGCTTGAGGCAGGCTGTTGTTTGCTTGCTTGAGGTAGTTTTGAGGCTTGTTTGGAAGTTACAGGCTTGAGAGCTTGTGTTATATTTTTCTTTATGTTTTTCTGCCCCCTTTGATCTATTCTGATCTGTTATATTTATTTATGTCTTGAGCCTGCAAAACTGTAAGAGCCTTCTACTTCTCTCTCTCTCTCTTTTCTATCTCTATTAAAGCATATTTAATTGCTTAAAGTGCTTATTTTCTGAAAAGGTTTTGGCCAGAAAATGATGAAAAAAGCTTTTACAAGCTTGCTTGTAATTTGGCTTTTCTCTGCATATCTTCTTACTTCCAGATTTTCCGCCTTTTGTGTACTTGTTGACAGCTTTATTGAAAGCTTCTTTGACAGCTTTTGACAGTTTTGTACTTGTGACTTAGTTTGGTATTTTCAGTTTGACAATGCAATTTGGTTTAGTTTCTTTAACAGTTTGAATTGCCTCTTGGATGGTTTGCACTTATGCAGTTTGTTTGGCATTTCAGTTTGGTTTGCCTTTTTTGCCAATTTGAATTTATGCAGCTTTGTATTTGATTAATTCATATGCTTGCAAATAATTTGCTTTCCTCTTTGTGAACCAAGAAGAGACATCTTCTTGCGATTTGCAGAGAGGACGAATAAACTGATTCCGGCCAAAACCTTTAATGATGAGTTTTAATTATCTGTTTGAGAATGCCCTTTTTTAATTTTAACTGTATTGACTTCTTCCTTTTTTGTCTTTGCAGGTAAATATCAGTTGAGCAAAGGGTGCAACAGTAGAAGATGAAGACTTCAAGAGATTTAGGATATAGTCTTATTTTATTTCTGATCATTTGTAATAACATTATTGTAAACACTGTAAATAAATTTACAGTATTCAAATAATATTTGTAACAAACAATTGAAAATGAATAAAAATCTTTTTTGTCAGCTATCTCTTTTAATTCTTCTGCAATTGCTTATTTAATTATTTAAATTTCTTGAGTCATAATAATTGGAAATTATCCCAATAATATTAACTTAGAAATTATAAATAATCAACAAACGTCGCATTCTTCTAGCCTTGTATTAACCAACAATAAGCCCGGCGTTCCAGATAACCAATAGCATTGCACAGTTAAACAAACAAACGTCCATACGCCTTTCACCTCACTGATTAGACCAACACTTCAAACTCTCAATCAGAAGCCTCAGCCCATATCCCAGATGTTTAGACCTTGAGAAACAAACAGAAATCTTGAGCAAACGTCAAAATCATGTGACAGTCAATTAAGACACTGTGGATTCAAATTCTTCTGAAAATGCTCGTGCAAACCCTAATGTTGGATTTGCTGTCAAAGAAACGTCCGCCTGATCAAACCCTGAGCCAAACTCAACCAAATCACTAAAAACCCTAATAATCTGCTTGGACTGATTCAAAAGTTAATGGAACCCTAATTTTGTTTGACTGATAAGAAAAGTCTGTTTGACCGATTCTTGAGCCAATCTGAAAAATCAGGAAAAGCCCGAAGCTGTGATTTCTTGTAAAAAAAGAGGAGGGCAAATTTTGGGGTACAACAGTTGCCCCTGTTCAATCTTCTTGAACCTGAAGAGTTAGATTGGCAGGTTTGCCTTTCGCGACTCGAGGGTAAAAGAGGATTGGACAC
Organism: Vicia faba; assembly: GCA_948472305.1. Taxonomy (NCBI): domain Eukaryota; kingdom Viridiplantae; phylum Streptophyta; class Magnoliopsida; order Fabales; family Fabaceae; genus Vicia; species Vicia faba. Next base: position 1,432,027,615 of record OX451741.1, on the reverse strand, counting down.
TAGAGTGCCCAAAAAATTTGCACTCGTCAAAGTGTAGTTTGAGGGAATGGGCTTAAAGATGCCATTTGGAGATGGGCTTAAAGATTCCATCTGGAGATGTGACATAATCTTGTCGGGGGATGGGCTTAGAGATGCCATCTGAAAATTGTTGGTAGGAGGATGGGCTTGTAGATGCCATCCAAGAATGTTTGTTGAACTGTATGTCGTTTGTGAGTGGGTGAGTATCAGAAAGGTATCCATGTTTGGAACGTCTCTGAACTGGGGGTCTGAATAAGCAATAGATTGACATCCATGTTTGGAGAATCCGTAAACTATTTTCAGAAGTCTTGGATCTGAACAAGCGATAGGTTAACATCTGTATCTGGAGAACACGTAAACTATTTTCAGAAGTCTTGAAGTTGAATAAACATGAGTTGGTCGAGTAGATATTTGTCCTGTCTGGTTTCAGGTATTAATCTCCAACCTGAGAAAGAAAGATAGTTTTTCTGGCTCGTTACAGGTATTGATCTTCAATCCCTCGTCCACGGATGGTTTTCCTGGCTTGCTACAGGTATTGATCTGGAACTTGAAAAGGTTGATGGTAGCCATCTGTTGATTGACCTTTTTCTGGAAAAGGTAAAACGTTAGTTGTATGCAATGTCATGATGTATGAAATGCATAATGCAATATATGAATGTAATGAATGCGCATGTAAGCTGAGTAGCTGTCTTGCTGAGGATAGATGAATCCTGGATAGCTGGAGATAATAGAATCTTGACTGCTGTCGGGGAAAGTAAATCCTTGACTGCTGCAGGGGATTGCAAGAATCTTTGATTGTTGAAAATGAGAAGTCCTGGGACCACTGTTGGGGAAATCATGAGTTTGGGTTGTATGCCAATCTACTGGGGATTTCTGTTTTGAGGGGATCTTCACTGGAGAATATCTGAATACTCTGAGGAGCTGAGAATGAGAGTCTTCATTCTGCTTGGGGAATAGGAATTTTGTGGGGAATAGCCATACTGTTGAAAAGTAGCTATCCTGTCGGAGAGTAAAACTCGGGACCCTGGGAAAAGCTTATTCCTGTCTGGAAGAAATTCAGGTTTAGGTTATATGCCACTTTGAGAATGAGAATCTTCATTCTGTTGGGGATATCAGGAGCTTGGGTGTATGCCAATCTACTGGGGTTTTAAGGATGAGAGTCTTCATTCTGTTAAGGGTCAGAAATTGGGAGTATACCAATCTTCCGAGGTTTCAAGGATGAGAGTCTTCATTCTGTTAAGGGTCAGAAATTGGGAGTATACCAATCTTCTGAGGTTTCAAGGATGAGAGTCTTCATTCTGTTAACGGTCAGAAACTGGGAGTATACCAATCTTCTGAGGTTTTAAGGATGAGAATCTTCTTCTGTTAAGGGTCAGAAATTGGGAGTATAGCAATCTTCTGAGGTTTTAAGGATGAGAGTCTTCATTCTTGAGAGAGACAGATTTTTAGGAGCTTCAGTTGTCCGTTATCTTGTTGGTGGTTGTAACTTCCAGCAGGTGATGAAGGAAATTTTGATAATGACCGCAACTTCCAGTAGGAAATTTTGAACGCTCTTGAATTCCAGCAGGTGATGAAGGAATTTTTGACGATTACTACTCCAAAAGATGAAGGAACCTTTGATTACTACTCCAAAAGATGAAGGAACCTTTGATTACTACTCCAAAAGATGAAGGAATCTTTGACGATTACTACTCCAAAAGATGAAGGAACCTTTGATTACTACTCCAAAAGATGAAGGAATCTTTGATTACTACTCCAAAAGATGAAGGAATCTTTGACGATTACTACTCCAAAAGATGAAGGAATCTTTGATTACTACTCCAAAAGATGAAGGAATCTTTGACGATTACTACTCCAAAAGATGAAGGAATCTTTGATTACTACTCCAAAAAATGAAGGAATCTTTGATTACTACTCCAAAAGATGAAGGAATCTTTGATTACTACTCCAAAAGATGGAGGAATCTTTGATTACTACTCCAAAAGATGAAGGAATCTTTGATTACTACTCCAAAAGATGAAGGAATCTTATCTGTCGATCAATTTGCATATGTTAAGAATGTTGTTGAAATGTAATTTTGTTTTGGAGAATAAATCTTTGACAAATGTTGGGGAAATAAACCCATGACTGCAGGTCTGCTTAGAGAGGTGATGAACTTCTAGAGGACACTTGAATTTCTTTTCAAAAAGATTTCGGAGAGGTTTCATCACTGCCCCTAGTATCAAATGTTTGTGACACAGCCAGGAAATTTGGACTGTACGTAACCCTTTGACGTTTAAATGCCCCAAGTGATGGTGACGGAGACTTGCCCCAGGTTAATCTGTAATTGAGAGATTTCTTGAAATCTTGACTGGACTGCCCCAGGTTCACTAAACTTTGAAAGATCTGTTAAAATCTTGACTGGACTGCCCCAGGTTAATTGAACTTTGAAAGATTTGTTGAAATCTTGACTGGACTGCCCCAGGTGTGCTGGATAGTGACATGTCATTCCCCCTTGTTGATAGGAGATTTGTCAATGGAAGTGTCATCCTTTTTGAAGTGACTTTGCTCACTGATAGGGCTTTCGTTCCTCCGAACATTTGCTGTATGAATTTCTTCGCTGTCAAACAAATAACCATGTGCAAACAACGATATTCAAATAATGCAAAGTTTATGCTTGTCTCGAAGTTTTGAAAAATGCGTTTTTTAGCAGAAAACTTTTTATAAGACAAATTCAACACAAGATTTAGGGCAAAGCCTTACAGGAGTCAGGATACCTTTTGTAACAGTATGCATTTCGAACTAACCCATGCTTCAATTAGGACTTTTGAAGGGTTGTAACGTGGCTTGGTTCACGATTTAAGAAACAAAGGATAAAGGCTCAAAGTATGTTTGTATCCACCCGTTCTTCGTGATGTTCTTCAATCCTAAGCTCAGTTAATTGTGCGTCGCACTCTATTCGAATTTGGAACGACTTTTTTGGTGATGGTTCACACAAGTTGAATTTTAGAGGGCAGTCATTTTTGCAACATTTTTCATGTTGTTGAGGATTTGTAATGACCTCTTTCTTTTGATTTTTTATCCCTAACTTTTGCCTGATTGTTCCTGTTTTCGAGATTACAGTCAGCGGGATGCCCCAGCTTTCTTAAGCCTCCTTTATAGGTTTTGGCTTAGTGGGCTTTTCTTTTTGAGAGATGATGACTGCCTATGTGATAAGGAACCATCACTGTCTTTTGGTTCCAAAGGAATGTTTATTTTTATGTTGTTCGTTGTATTACAAACTGAGAGTTGGCGACTTCAATGCGCATCCTTTTTTTTTAATTAACTGAGAGACTACCCTGCCCCAGGTTTAAATCAAAGGTTTTAATTTATTTAGAACAGAAAACTCCTACTTCTTTGGCTCGAAGGGGTTGACTAGGGATTATCTTCCTTATAACTCCAGTGTTTAGGATTTGAAAGAATGCATGTACATCATCAGCAAGGTCTGTTCAGAAGCATACTGTATGAGATTATGGTATTGTTTCGTCATCCTCCCTCTAAAGGCTTGTAGCTTTTTATCAAGAGTTAAATATCATAAAGAAAGTAGAAAGCATAGTTCAAGTGTAATGAAAATGAGTGGATCAAATCAAGACAAACATATGCAATGCATTAATGAAACAAAGTTTGACATTAATAGATAATTGTTTGAATAACAAAGAGATTACAACTTGAAAATTCAAATGAAACAGAAGCCTCTTTGTCTGAACTTGTCACTTTAGGTGGTGGACCTTTGGCAGAAGAATTCAGTCTGGCCATCTTGTGTGAACTCCAGCATTCCTTCGTCGATCAGGTTTTGAATCTTGTACTTCAACGCCCAACAATCGTTTGTATCATGTCCAGGACTATCAGAATGATAGGCACACCTGGCACCTGGATTGTAGCTGGGAGAAAAAGTTTTGGGGTTCGGATGAGGGTTTATCACCGTAATCAGATTTATCTTCAACATGTGCTGCAATGCTTGTGACAATGGCATGTTGATTTAGGTGAATTTCCTTTGAAGTCTTTCCCCCTTTGGATGATTATCCGGTTGATGTTGACGAAGTCGTTGTTGGACTCGTGATGTGGAAGCAAAGTGAGAAGGTCTTCTCTCCTTTAAACCGGTTTCTTGTCTCATGGGAAGCTGAGCAAGGCCTTGATTTCCGATCCTGATTGTTTGCCCCATACGGTTGCAACCGTCTTGACGAAATTGATTGATAATGGTTCCCATCTCTTCTTGTCTTCGAGCTAGGCCTTGGATAAGAGCCATCTGCCCTAGCATCTGGGTTCTCATTGCTTCAACCTCAATTTGCAGTTGTTCCAACTGTTGGTCCTTATTGTCTTCCGAATTTTTCTCGGCCAGGTTCCTAGCGAGGAGTACTTTCAACTCTTCCTGCCCCTTGGATAGGTTCAAGAACATCTCTTGAAGTTGAGCGTTTTGAGCCTGGATGCCCTTGATAGTCTGCTCCAGAGCCATCTCTACTGAAATAAACAGTAGGAGAATAAGGAAACCTAAAAAGGAAAACCTGTTATGATGCAATGCATGATATGTGGATGCATGTTTTCAAGGATCTCTCGGGGTAAACACGATAAAATGTTAGAGGTCGAACTTTGGTCAACATCTTTGATTGGAGAACTTCGTATCGGTGGATGTCTTTCCATGAGAATCAAGCTCACCGTGTCAAGTGGGTCATATCCCCTGATTCAATTTGTTGCACTTGATCTTTGATGGCATTTGTTTAGAGGAGAACCCTTTTGCCCTTTGGTAGACGTCTGGTTCAACGTGCCCCTGTATCAAAAGACCCTCGAGATCCTTAAAATGGTTTTTGAAAATGCTATGGTATGATGTTATGATGTTATGTACATGTATGCAAAAGCAAGTAAGTGTATATACAGGTAATCATATTCACACAAAGCAAACAAGTCCTTAGGTTTAGGCTTGCATGGGGTTCTTAGATAAGTACCCTCTTGAAGTTAGTTGGCTCATCCTGTCCTAAAATAGAAATCGGGTTCTAAGGAGCTCAATATCACTGGATTATTTTCTGTGTTCATTGTTTTGGTTTAGCCACTTAACTGGCGACCAAAATATTCCAAGAAAATAATCCTCAATGAGTGTAGTATCGAGTATCTACCAACTTCGGACTGCACCAAAGTCGGTCATCTCACTACCCCTAAAAAGGCTAAGATGGTCAAATAAGTTTCTAAGAGTTCGTTAGTGCTTCATGACATCACTCAGCAGCCCCGTATTCTCCTTGACTACTCAAGGGCTACCGGTACTCACAAATATGTCACACTAACATAACTACTGCTTCAACCATGTCGGTATACCCCGCACAGTTCCCTCACAGTTTATGCTATTTACCTAAAAAGGTGCCCCCAAATCTGGGTGTAGGATTTAACAAACCCAAACAAGGAACCCAAAAAGTAAAGCAATCAAAGCAAACAAAGTAAGCATGTAAAGGTGATCTAAACCCTAAGGTAACCCCACTTTTGGAAATCTCCCCAGCAGAGTCGCCATTTCTGTGATACAGTGGGAGAACTGACTTGAGGTTTGCGTTTGTATTCGCACTTGTTCGATTTAGCAAGAGTCGCCACCGACTTTTTATTTTATCCTAAGGAAAGGTCAAAAAGCACAGGAAAGACCTTTGAGATGTTTTCGTGGGTTCGGGGGGTAGATTATGAAAAGGGAAGGTGCTAGCACCCTTTTCATCCATGGTTATCCATGGGCTCTTAGTTACTTGTTTTAGATCACTTACCTTTGTTTTTCGATTGCTTGAAATGGTGTTTTGTGTGTGTGGTTTTGAAAATGTTTTGAAAAAGATGCCTTGTCTAGGAAACCATTGTAACAATTCTTGTTTGAATGTTTTACAAAGGTGTTTGTCTTTTTGAAAAGATGTTTCAATGTTTTTTTGAAAGTTTATTTTGGAGTTGTGTTGTGATGTGTGTTTTGAAAAATGGAAAGGATTGTTTTGCAAGTTTGGTCAAGTAACCAAGAGCTTTCTACCCTAAATTTCTCAAAGATCTTTCTCATGTTTTAACCCTTTTAACAGTGTTGTTTCACCATTGTATTTGGTGAACAACCTTGTGTTAGGATGTTAACGGGACGGACGCAGGTCATCGTTTAGACCATGAATGCAATAGTGTCAAGTATTTTGGCAATTTTCTCGAGGGACTATGATCATTTTGTTTAGGCAACAAGATAGCGTCATCGAGGGACTATGATCATTTTGTTTGTTTTTTTATTTTGTTTTGTTTTGCCAAAGTACTTGACATGCAAACATGGCCCATTTTTGAAGGCAACAAGTGGAGGAACCCTAGGGGTGCGAGTGTGCATTGTGTATTGATTTTCATGCATTTATCTTTGTATTAGGTTATCTAGCGGTTGATTTTGAATCTTCGCATACAAACCCTCATTACTATACAGTATATGGAAAGCGATAAATTGCGGGAATTTAAAGTCTAAGCTATTACAAATAAGTATTCGGGGATGGGGGTACAAATGTTTACAAATGGGGACGAGTCTTATCAGAATAGTAGTGTCCAAATATTATTTACAACCAAATCGAATCATCGCATTCTCAATGTAAAAATATAAGAATAAAAAAGGGAATCAAAAGCAATGTAAGATGCACATGATTATTTATAAATGATGCAAGTTAAATATTATTATTTATTTTTGTATTTTTGTTAATGTTATATAAATAAAAAGGGTTTTAAAGAGAAAAGAAAAATGTTTAAGTTACAATATTCTATTGTTTATGTATTTCAAGTGTAATAATAAAAATATTGTTAATAAAAAATTAATATGAAAAAAGTAATATATTATTTTTATTTAATAGAAAGAAAGGAATTAAGTTTTAAAAAAAGAAAATAAAGTGACAATAATAAAAATAAAAAAAACAGTATTAGTTTGTATGTAAAAAAAGGGTTAAATGGGCCTGATGTCATATGTTTGGCCCAAACAAAACAAACAAACAGAATCAAAAGAAAAAGGGGGGGGCGCCAGAATTCAGTTGGGCTTAGGCAGTTTATGCAAGGGACAGGCCCAGGTGTATTGATAAAGTTTTTTAGGGTTGTTTTGTTTGTCTCAGAATTAGGGTTGCAACTTCACAAACGGCGTCGCTCCCTATCTTCTTCATCTCTTCCTCGCTCTCGAACATGAGCTTCTGATGCCTCTCTTTGCCTCAGATGCCAGAGCGCCACCATCCACTCTCCTCTCTCCATGGTTGCTCAGGCGGTGATGAAAAAAAGGTACTGATTTCTGTTCTTTCATGTTTTAGGGTTTCAAAATTCGTGCATGTTATTGATTTTTGACATGCTCTGATCTTTATATGTTGTTTGTGTTTGTGTGAGATGTGAAGCAGAAAAAAGGAAAGGGGGACAATACCTTTGGAGAGGAGACGGAGGAGTGGTCGGCGGCGCTTCTCAGGTGGCCAAGGCGGAGGGATCGTGACGATGCTTGTTGGCTTGCTTCCTGGTATTTCGTATCTTTTAGCCTTGCTTTGGTTTTATGATGAGATTAAATCCTGAAAACCATTCTTCTGGACATGCTTGCCTCTGAGTATTTGAATGCTTGCCTCTGAATATTTGAATGCTTATTCTTTGATCCTGAGATGCTTGCTTCAATTGTTTTTGCTTCTGACTTTTCTTTTCCTCTCTTTTGGGCTTGGCCTTTTCAATGATGATGATGATTTTGAGTTGGTGTTTCAGTTGCTTTCTTCTGAGTTTCTTTTCCTCTCTTTGGCTTGCTTTGTTTAGCCTATGATAAATCCAATTCTGAGGCACTTATTTTTGTTGTTTGGATATTTGGATGGATTTGCTTGAGTTTGGTTACCTGATCTTGAAGGCAGGTTGAATGTTGTTTGGGATATAGGTTTTGACAGGCTTGTTGGGGTTTAGGCTTTGACAGGCTTGTTGGAATTTGCTTTGACAGGCTTGCTTTTACTGGTTTTTAGGAAGGTTTGTTGAAGCTTATGCAGGTTTGTATGGCTTTGGGCAGGCTATTGTTTGCTTGCTTCAAGGCTTTGTTGTTTTGGAGTTTTGAGGCAGGTTGATACAGTTTGAAGCTTAGCAGGTTTGAGATCTTTGTGTAGTTTTTTTTTGACAGGGTTAAAGGCAGGCTTGCAAGTTACAGGCTTGAGCAGTTTGAAGCAGGCTTGTGCTTATATGCAGGCTGGAGTTTTTATGATGGCAGGCTTGAAGCAAGCTTGAGGCAGGCTGTTGTTTGCTTGCTTGAGGTAGTTTTGAGGCTTGTTTGGAAGTTACAGGCTTGAGAGCTTGTGTTATATTTTTCTTTATGTTTTTCTGCCCCCTTTGATCTATTCTGATCTGTTATATTTATTTATGTCTTGAGCCTGCAAAACTGTAAGAGCCTTCTACTTCTCTCTCTCTCTCTTTTCTCTCTCTATTAAAGCATATTTAATTGCTTAAAGTGCTTATTTTCTGAAAAGGTTTTGGCCAGAAAATGATGAAAAAAGCTTTTACAAGCTTGCTTGCAATTTGGCTTTTCTCTGCATATCTTCTTACTTCCAGATTTTCTGCCTTTTGTGTACTTGTTGACAGCTTTATTGAAAGCTTCTTTGAAAGCTTTTGACAGTTTTGTACTTGTGACTTAGTTTGGTATTTTCAGTTTGACAATGCAATTTGGTTTAGTTTCTTTGACAGTTTGAATTGCCTCTTGGATGGTTTGCACTTATGCAGTTTGTTTGGCATTTCAGTTTGGTTTGCCTTTTTTGCCAATTTGAATTTATGCAGCTTTGTATTTGATTAATTCATATGCTTGCAAATAATTTGCTTTCCTCTTTGTGAACCAAGAAGAGACATCTTCTTGCGATTTGCAGAGAGGACGAATAAACTGATTCCGGCCAAAACCTTTAATGATGAGTTTTAATTATCTGTCTGAGAATGCCCTTTTTTAATTTTAACTGTATTGACTTCTTCCTTTTTTGTCTTTGCAGGTAAATATCAGTTGATCAAAGGGTGCAACAGTAGAAGATGAAGACTTCAAGAGATTTAGGATATAGTCTTATTTTATTTCTGATCATTTGTAATAACATTATTGTAAACACTATAAATAAATTTATAGTATTCAAATAATATTTGTAACAAACAATTGAAAATGAATAAAAATCTTTTTTGTCAGCTATCTCTTTTAATTCTTCTGCAATTGCTTATTTAATTATTTAAATTTCTTGAGTCATAATAATTGGAAATTATCCCAATAATCTTAACTTAGAAATTATAAATAATCAACAAACGTCGCATTCTTCTAGCCTTGTATTAACCAACAATAAGCCCGGCGTTCCAGATAACCAATAGCATTGCACAATTAAACAAACAAACGTCCATACGCCTTTCACCTCACTGATTATACCAACACTTCAAACTCTCAATCAGAAGCCTCAGCCCATATCCCAGATGTTTAGACCTTGAGAAACAAACAGAAATCTTGAGCAAACGTCAAAACCATGTGACAGCCAATTAAGACAATGTGGATTCAAATTCTTCTGAAAATGCGCGTGCAAACCCTAATGTTGGATTTGCTGTCAAAGAAACGTACGCCTGATCAAACCCTGAGCCAAACTCAACCAAATCACTAAAAACCTTAATAATCTGCTTGGACTGATTCAAAAGTTAATGGAAACCCTAATTTTGTTTGACTGATAAGAAAAGTCTGTTTGACCGATTCTTGAGCCAATCTGAAAAATCAGGAAAAGCCCGAAGCTGTGATTTCTTGTAAAAAAGAGGAGGGCAAATTTTGGGGTACAACACATTCATAATCATAAACATTGCATGACATCTTAGGGCCAAAAATAGGGCTTATTTTATATTTAAGTATCTTCAATCGCGTCGACATGAAGATTTTAACCTTCGCATCTTCGGATAGAAGACACTTAAATAAGGGCAGCTGTTGTACCCCAATTTTTGCCCCTAAGATTTCTCTATCATCTCATACCATCACAATGCAACAAGATCACACACTAGGGTTTGGTTCTTCTCCTTATCTTTAGCTTTTCTCATGGGGAATCACCAAGCACCTTGACTTGTATTTTGTGATCATCTATGTCTTGTATTGATTAACTTTTAACTAATAAATACAATGAATGTTTGCTCTAATTGTTGATATCATGGGTGAAAGCAAAACCTACTCCATCAAGTTGCTCTACAAGTTCATGAGGTTATTCCCAGGCCTTATTCAAACAAAGTTTCATTGAGATTCAAGCTCCATCATTGATGATACCTTGAAGTAATATCATTGACAAAGTCTATTATGATCCGTCATGCCTCAAGTTGTCAAAGATAGTCCAGAGATGTAAGGGTTGATGGAAGAAGTTTGACCTAATTGGATAAGTCTTTGATTTATTGGTCACAAGTGCATATCTCCTTCAATTCTCAATATTTGCAAGTGATTATGGTTGCTATGGTTCCTCATTATCGTCCTCAACAACTTCTATTTACATGACAAAAGTATTTGTACAAGGAGGTTTGTCAAAATTGAAAAGGGTTTCCAAGGCACTTTGTTGCTCTAGGAGCTAGGTTTTTTTGAACTTCAAAGGGCTATATCTTGCTCATCTTTTGGTATTTTTGAGTGATATACATGCTTCTTTTTAAAGGTTTATCAACAAATCACTTCAAAAGTTTCAAGAAAATTTTGTGTCGAAGATACCTAATGATGAAGAAAGATTACAAGTCCTCTAGATAAGCCATCATATTCCCTTATGTGACTTTAAAAGATCATAACTTGGCCAATTTGTATATCCTTTAGCCCATTATTTTTCCACAGTGATTTTAAGAATGTTAACTTCAACTCTTCTTTTATGTGCAAAGTTTGAAAATGGATGGAAGATGCCCTAAGGATGCAAAAGATTATAGGTCATCTCATGAATTTTCACCAACTTCAACAAGTCATAACTTTATCATTTTTTGGAGATTTTAAATGGTTCAAGTCTCAAAATGTTATCCAAGAGATCTACTTCGTGCCATATTTTTTATTCAAGAGAAAATTTCAAGTGGAAGGCCATGTTTAGATGCAAGACATTATAGGTCATTTTTTAAGAAAAAAATAGAATTTTTCTAAGTACAAAAGTCAACCTCTTGTTCTCAACTTTGACTCATCACAATTTTCAGCTCAAGCATCCATTTGATTCCATTATTTGCATATTGTAAAGCTTGTGATCTCATCTTTCCAATGCCTCAAGAATCAAGTCTTAAGATTCCCTAAATCATGCACACCATTAATTTGAACATGGTACCTTGAAACTGAAGTTTCACCTCAAGTTAGAATTTGAAATCCTTGATTTGGCTTCTAAACACAAATTTTCTACGTGCTTTTTCTTCTAATCATGTTTAAATAACTTCTAGACGTGATTAGCACATTAAAACGCAAGCTTTGGATGAGTTTTGATCAAAATAGAAGTCACACTTTTCTTGTTTGAAACTTCACACGATTTCCCTCCAAACTTCACAATTTCACACGCTTGAGCATTCAATCAGCTTCCCTATAAATAGAGGGTCATACCTCATTCATTTCATCAAGCTTAGAGAGCCGGAATCACCCTGCCAAACTTCCACTTGAACCCAATTTTCTGCAACTTCGAATTTGCTTTTACAACTTTCCCCAATCCATTTTATTTGCCAATTCACCTTTCTTGAACCTCACTGAAGCTAACAGAAGAAGAATTAAGCTCTAAGACTTCCTAAATAATGCTAGCCAAGTCAAGTTTCAGAGCTCTGCAATTGAACTTCAATAGGTATATTCCCTCACCAATTCTCTAGAACTTTGATAATATTATGAAGCTCTCATCATCCTGATTCTAGTCACAACATTTATTTTCAATTAGAAGTATGTTTTGACCATGAAATTTCAAATCTCTTTTCAAATATTTCCTTCCAAAACGATTGAGCTACAACTTATATAAATTTTTTGCGAAGGTACCATTGGAATCGTCTTGAAGAGACGAAGCGAATGGCACCGGTCTCGGGTTCTAATTTTACCATTTCAGGGACCTACAAATCTCGTGGCTGGAGGTTGAAGATGACCAACGTGTCATCTCTCAACCAATGATAGCACGCCATGCTTTTTTTCAAATTCTGATTTAATAAATGATTTTGTGTTTTATTCACTAAAGACCATGATATGCACAGCGCGTTTGATCCATTGGATTAGCTTACTAACGCATTTTGGCTCTCATCCATTGGTCCACATTTTTTTGACTTTATTTTTTATTTTTTATTTTTATATTTAAATTGTTTTAAACTTCAAAAATTCATTGAAAATTCATTTTAACTTCAAAAAATCTGAAAAAATTATGAAAAATACTTTTGGTTTTTCTCTTTCTGATTATTATTTTTTTCATAATTTTATTTTGTGTTCTGATATTTTTTATAATTTTTCACTTTATTTGAATTGTTTTAAATGTTTAAAAATACTTTTCTTAATTTTTAAATTTTGGAAAAAAATAGGGAAGGATCCAATAACCTCTTGATAAATATTGGTGACCTCAATTTATTTTTATTTTTGATTTTACTATTTTTCATCATTTTTGGTTTATTTAGCCTATTTCTTTTAATTTTAAAAATAGTTTCTGACTTTAAAAGAATTGCTAAAATTTTTATAAAAATATTTGAGCTCATTTCTGGTTTTTCTATAGTCTCATTGAATTTTTCTTGGATGTTTTGAATATAGTTACTATTTTCTCCTCTTATTTTCATTTTTAATTCATTTAAAAAAATCTTTTTCTTTATTATTAAATACATTCTTATTTTTGTATATATTTTGGTTGATCTTGGACTATGAGATTTATATCATGAGCTTTATTAACATCATTGGATCCATGGTGTTGAGTTTAACTCCATAAAAAATGGATGAATGATTTTAATAATAGCTTGATTAAATTTTTGGTTCAAATGTGGTTTGAATCTTACCCCATCCCTCTTCATCTTATCCTCTTCTTATTGTACTAAATGTTATTGGAGAATAATTTACATATCATTTCTCAAAATATATGATACATAGATTGCTATTGACCAGCCTCAAAATAGTGACTTCTATATAAGTCCACTTGCGATTGCTTAACATGGCGCTAAATTTTGTCTCAATTCGCGAAATGATCATTCGTGACCCAAACCCATGTTTGTAAGCCCAAGTATGTTAATTTGAATCCTTTGATCCAATAAACTTGAGATTCATTGTTAGGAGCCTTTTGTCTTATCAATCCTCTAATGAATCTTCATAAGATTTGGTCAAAGCGAATCACTTAAACATGGTTGATCATTATTTATTGCTTCGAGAATTTTAAATGGATGATATACTTGACAAAAAGCAAATGAAACTTATTGTTGGGAGGCTTTGATTTTATCAATCTTCTAATGAGTTTCAAGATGGTCATTCAACTAACCTCTAATTTCTAAATAATTAACTTTATTTTGTGCTTTTACTTTATGCATTTACTTTAAGCACATCTATTTTAGCATTTACATTTCATGCTATTTTCATCTTTGCTCATTTGAGCATTTATCTTTTATGTCATTTTTATTCTTGCTCACTTGAGCTTTTCATTTCTTTTTGAAGATACTTAATAACCAACTTGAACCATAAAAAACTTTAATGCCACTTGGAGTACATGGTTACTATCCTTTACATTATGGAGATTTTGGACTTCTTGGACTTAGGATTAGAAATTGTGGCCTATCTTGAGACCTCGTGACCTCAACTGTTATTTTGTCTGGAGTTCTTGGGGTTTACCCCAAGACATTGGGTTATTTATTTGCTTTATGTGCAGGTTGTTTTGATTATATGATTTGTTTGTGATCGAGAATTCATATGTATACAGCCGTTATTCTGCCCAATTTTTGTGAAGACTTAATGCAATTGAAGCTTGGTTTTCTTAAGAGGTTTATTATCTTTGCTTGTTTGGTTTCAAATCCAAAGGATGGGAATTCTACATTGACTCATTTTGTCAAGTGTTGACTTCTTGTTAGTTAGATGATTCTTTTCCCTGGCTTTTACTTTATGCCCTTAGGATAGTCCCTTCATCTCCTCCCATCTTCTTTAATTTCAAAAATCTTCTCCCTCCTTTTGAAACTCTTATTGTTTTAAAACTTGAACTGCTTTCACAATAAACTTGGACTTAGGTCCATGCATTTTCAAAAATATTTTCTTAATTAAACTTTAATCAACTTAATAATACCTTGACATTTTTGTGAGGAGACTAAAAGTTAATCAGTCTCATTCAAACTATTTTGCCACTTTGGCTTTTTACCTTAAAACTTTTTCTCAAAAGATTAGACTCTTGTCAATCCTTGTAGTGATGCGAGCTACTATACTTTTAAGATATGTAGTGAAGTGAGATATTTTCCACTTGGGTGTTGAGTGAGGCTCTGTTGATTTTAAAATCCAAGTCATATCATCCACTTTGAGATGATGTAAATTCTCCTTTCTCATAATTGCGGGTAGTAAGTATGTTCTTCCACTCGGATAAGACGATGATGTCTTGTCTCTTAAAATTAACCAACACATTTTTTGTCATAAAATTTTTAAAGGTGAACTACGAGTACCCTGATCCCCTATTACACGAAAGGTGGTACGTAGGCATTAAAGGTTCGCAACCACAGCGGGTGCAAAAAAAAATACTTCTTTTCTCATCTCTACAATCTATTTTTATATACAACATTTATAGCCAAAATACACAAATCTACAAAGAGGTTCTTGTGGAGTATCATAGATTTTTAGGGTGCTAATACCTTCCATTTGCATAAACAACCCCCGAACTTAGATTCTCTCCCTCTCTTTTGGGTTATTCGCTCTTTTCCCATTCCTCTGAAAACAATAAAGTGCAATGGCGATTTTTATTTTGATCCGTGCGAGTCAAGTCAATCCAATGGCTTAGTCTCAACATTTCTACCGCTACAAGAACATACCTCACATTTTTCAAAAAGAATTTATGATTATTAAATGTATTAAGACGAACTAAACACATACCTTCAACCATGCACACTTTGTTGTTTCCAAGGTGAAATACTCTATCTTCTTTAAGTTCAAAAATCTCGCATTACTTTGTCCTTATACACTTGTGATAAAAACACTCGAAGTCCATGACTCAATTCTTTTATATTTCCAAATTTGTCACCACTAATTCCCTCACACTCTCTTAAGTCATAACCATCCTCTGAAGTAATCATTGTTAGAACAAAATTATCATTATCGGTTTCTCTTTGAGACACTCAATCTTTCTCCATTATTTTCTGCCTCCAGGCCATGAAGTTTGTTTAGCTTTTTGCTCCTAATGGATTATTGAACTTCCTCCAAAGTTATAGTAATTTTATTTGGACAAAGGAGTGTATCCTTGAAATGCTCAGTCTAGACAACGATTTCAATAAAAGTACAATTCATCTAATTCCACTACAATATTTTACAAATCGTTGGTGATCTTGTTGAATATTGTCAATTTTTCCATAACAGACTTTGATTCTATACCAATCTAAATTAATGGAGTTGTTATTTCATTAGTTATGTGCCAACGTCTTTGTCAAAGTGAATGTAACTTTGTCCACATATTTATCACGATTATCACCTTTATGGCTTCTCTCAAGACTATACCTCCAAGACATGAGATAACGACACTTTGTATTTTTCCTATCATTTTTGCCTTCTTCAATTGAGTTAGAATGACCAGCATCTCTACATCACCTTTTGATGCATTTGCATGTATTCGTTGAATTAAAAAATTTTCAATCTTCACTTTCTATTGATCAAATTTGTCGTTTCTTGCAAAATTTATTAATATCTCATTTAGTATCTGATCTGGACTGGGACGGCGCTTTCCCCACTGTTAGGGAGGTCCAATCCAAAACCTTTGCACAAGGCCCAAAATCGAACAACCCAAGTTGGGCACCGTTGGGCAACTCCCCATGTATCTGTTAGGAAACGTGGCCCACGTGCCCTTATCATCACCACCTTCCTGCCCTCCGAGAATACCGGGTCCAGCTCCTGCTTTCTCGGGGAAGCCAACCAGGGGGAGGCCATATGTTGGCTTCCATAAACACGTAAGCCCTAGCAGTCTTCTTTATTGGGCCTCATTGTGGCCCAACATTAGAGACCTTGTCCCAGTGTTGGGGGCTATAAATACCCTCTCACTTGAGAGGGTCAGGTATTGAAACATTCTTACTCACTCTCACTTGCTTGCGTTATTCCAAATCTCACTTTGGCATTGGAGTATCTTGCAAGTACCCCCATCTCACTTCCAACCTCTGCTCGACGTAAGGTTGTGACGATCCATTCTGGTCAAGTATGATCAATGGCACCGTCTGTGAGAAACAAGCTTCCCCATCTTTCATTTACCTAATACAAAAGCAACTCCAAATTCTTGATTGTCATGGTCGACCCAACTACATAAAACAAACAAAATACCCATATCACTGACATCAACAACAACATCGACGACAACAACGCCGACACCAACAACACTGGTAATAATAATAACACTGCCAACAACACCGACCACGTTGTCGACATGCTTGGTCCCTCGCTGAACTACAAAGACGAATTGATCGCCTCTTCACCATCCTTGTCCTGATGACACAAATACGACCATCATCCTACCCAGAACTATCAACCGAACGCGTTCCAGGAGGTCCCCGTCCCTACGGGCGCTGACGCCATAACCAGGGTTCTGTTTGCGGCCATTAACCAGACAAATTACTTAATCTTCTCGCAAGGCGAGCGATTAAGAGTGCTCGAGAAATCTCGTCGAGCCCCTAGAAGACACAGGAGACCATATTCTCCTCCTCCCCTACAGATAAAGGAACATCCCCAATCTCCCCCACAGAGACGCAGATGGGATGCCTCATGAAGCCCTTCTCCCCGACGAACTAGGTGACGCCCCGTGTTGGAGAGAAATCAGCCTGTTGATATAGGGAGACGCGACCATATCCCCCCACACCAAGAACAACGACCCCTTGGAAATAGAAACATGGGAAATGAAGAACCATGACACCAGCTGCGGAATCCTCCCCGCGACCAGGGCCGCCACCATGACCTCCACTATAACAGGTCACCTTCCCGCTCTACGGATAGAAGCGACGAAGATGACCCCCGCGGTCCGTTAACCCAGGAAATTATAGACGCGTCCATTCCCCAAGGATGGAGAAACCTCCCCAACTAAAGGAATACGACAGCATTGCGGACCCTGTCGACCATATCGATGGGTTCGAGGAATTGCTCCACTAACATAACATCAGGGGACCAATCAAATGTCGGTTGTTCCCCACAACATTGAGAAAGATTGCGATCACCTCCTGGAGGAACCTAAAGAACCAGTTCATCAGCTCCTTCGCAGCCTCTCGTCGAAATCCAAAGACTGGGTCAGCTCTCGAAGCTATCGTCCAAAGAAGCGACGAGACCCTTAGGGAGTTCATAGATCGGTTCAACCGTGAGGCCATTCAGGTACCTTATACCGATCACATGAAACGATATCTGCTAGAGAGAGGACTCCTCCCAGGCACCGATTTCAGGAAGGCCATTGGCATCGAACCACCCTGGACATTCGATACTCTCCTCAAAAAGTCTAGGGCCTATATGGACTATGAAGAGAGGGAAACAACTAACAAAGCCTGTGACCCAAGGAATCACGGACCAACCAACACCCTACGATACTAGGACACGGTTCGTCCTTGACGAGCAGGCGATAAGAGAAGGGACGACAAGCCTCGTGATCCCCACGAGCACAGGGGGCCCGCATGGGAGATTCACCGAATACACTCTACTGACAGAGTGCTCCAATACCGACTTCAAGGACGGCAGGGTCAGACGTCCTCGATCTGCTCCTGTGAAGCCCGGGGCTGACAAGAGCAAATATTATCAATACCACCGAAGCCACGAGCATCTGACTGAAGATTCAGTCCATCTCAAAGACGCCATCGAAACACTCATAAAGGGTGGCAGACTCAAGAAATATCAATGCAATGACGCCCCTCGTCGGGATGCCGCGAGACAAAAGAGGTCGAGAAGGAAACCCAACCATCAGATGAGACGGCCCTTATCCAGATAGCTTTCTCCGTTACAAGGTCGAATGACTTCTATGTCCCCGACAGATTCAAGGAAGAACAGATGTCCACTCACAGTAGGTGGGAGAAAATCCCCTTCGCCATGGTTATAACTGGTGGGGGTTCAATGACATCTCTA
The DNA here is from genome assembly GCA_948472305.1 of Vicia faba. Lineage (NCBI taxonomy): Eukaryota > Viridiplantae > Streptophyta > Magnoliopsida > Fabales > Fabaceae > Vicia > Vicia faba. The sequence continues at coordinate 1,432,009,422 of OX451741.1, read as the reverse complement.
TAAACTCTGCAAAAAGGAAGCTCGACGAGTTGATCAATGCGTCCCCGACTCAAGCAGTGACATTCGAGAAGGTTAAAGGCAGATCAGAATCAATCACGTTCTACCTCGAAGATTTGCCTGGAGGGGCCCCTAACTCGAGCATCCCTCTGCTAGTGAGGGTAAGAATGGCTAATTTTGACGTTCATTGTGTCTTGGTTGACGAGGTGAGTTCCATCGACATTATGTACATCCATCTGTTCTGAACCTTACAGTTCGACGATACCCACCTTTCTCCATATGTGGGGTCCAACCTGCAAGGCTTCAATGGCTTAACCTCCAAACCATGGGGGTACGTTGAACTTTTCGTCACCTTCGGGGAAGAAACAGCATCCCGATAGATCAAGGTGTGATTTCTGGTCATCGATTGTCTGTCTCTCTACAACTGCATCCTAGGGAGACCAACATTGGCCGAATTGACCGTGATGCCCTCCACCGTTAATCTAAAGATGAAATTATACACGAAGAGGGGATGCTTCGCCACCATCCACGGCGATATCTCAGCTGCCCAAAGAGGTTTCAATGCAGCTTCTACGAGATAGAGTACAGTCGACACTGGGGAATGACCTGCTAAGGGAGCTGCTACTGCTCAACTTGAACCACAACCTGTCAAGACAGAAGAGCAAAGGATTCCATCCAAGGTCGAATCCATATTACTCGACACCCGCTTTGACAAGGACGAAGCCCCTAACAGAGAATAGGAACTCCTCCGACCAATCGCGGACGGAGACTTCGAGTTCATCCCCCTTGATGAAAACCCTCAGAAAGGCGTGAAGATCGGCACCAGACTCCCCGACTTGGCGAGGAAGCAGATTAAAACTTGCTTGAGGGAGAACACGGACCTATTCACATGGAGCATCACGAAGATGCCAGGACTCGACCCCGAGGTCTCTTGTCACCAATTGGACATTGATCCAGCCGCTATGGCAGTAGTGCAACGTAGACGTAGGCAATCTCTTTAGAAAGCAGAGGCTGCTAAAAATGATGTAAAAGACCTCCTGGAGGCTAATTTTATTTCCGAGACCCGTATTCAACCTGGATCTCAAATGTTGTACTTGTTAAGAAAAATAATGGAAAATGGAAATGTGTGTTGACTATACTGATCTTAACCGAGCATTGTCCCAAAGACGCTTTTCCTTTACCTAATATTGACATGTTGGTCGACAATTTGGTCGGCTATAAAATTTTAGCGTTTATGGACGCCTACTAAGGCTATAACCAAATCCCAATGGTGATGAGAGACAAGCATTGCACTGCTTTCATGACAAACTCGGACAATTACTACTACAACATAATGCCCTTCGGCTTGAAAAACGCAGGGGCGACGTACCAGCGGATGATGAATATAGTCTTTCACGACGAGATCATGGATATGCTCGAGGTATACATGGACGACATGATCGTCCAATCTCGAACAGATATAGACCATGTTGCCCACATCAAAAAGGTCTTTGCCCAAGCGAGACAATGCAGAATGAGATTCAACCCTGAGAAATGCACCTTCGGGGTTAAGGCGGGAAAATTCCTCGGTTTTTATCTGACGAAACGGGGAATTGAAGCCAACCCCGACAAGTTCTAGGAATTCTCCGAGCTTCCTACACCTAGCTCGAAGAAATCCATACAAGTCATAAACGGAATGCTCACCTCGGTCTCCCGATTCATGGCGAAATCCGTGCAATATGCTCTTTCATTTTTCAAACTTCTACGCAAAGAGGCAGCCTTCGAGTGGACTAAGGAATGTGAGCAAGCCCTCCTCTATCTCAAGCAAATACTTTCGCAACCTCCCGTGTTGTCCCGACCTAAGGACGTGGAAACCATATTCCTTTACCTGGTCGTCTCTGCCGAGGCTGTAAGCGCGACCCTCGTTTGTGAGACTCCAGATGGGAAAAATCCAATGTATTTCATGAGCAAAGCACTTCAAGGGCCCGAGTTCAGGTATCAACAAATTGAGAAGGTGGCCTTGCCCTCGTCAATGTAGAGAGGAGGATTAGACATTACTTCCTGGTACACACGATCATCGTACGAACAAACCAACCCATAAGACAACTCTTATGTCGACCAGACATGGTAGGTCGAATGTTGAAATGGTCCTTGGAGCTCTCTAAGTTCAATATCTAGTACGAGATAAGGAAGGCCCTCAAGGCCCAAGCACTGGTCGACTTCGTCGCAGAGATGACCGCTCACGATCCCCCCATAGGGAAGAAGTACACGTGGACCATGTTTGTGGACGGAGCTTCCAGCTCGACAAGGAGAGGAGCGGGAATCCTGTTCGAGAACGAGGAAGGCATCATGATCGAACACTCCCTCACCCTTTCTTTTCCAACATCAAACAATCAGGCTGAGTATGAAGCCCTACTTGCAGGATTAAGACTGGTCGAGGATGTGGGTGCCCAAGAAATACAATTTTTCACTGACTCCCAACTTGTCACATCTCAAGTTCAAGGGGAATACCAGGCTAAGAAAAACAGCCTCATCGAATATTTAAACCTGGTCTGAGAACATATGAAGAAGTTTGATCGGGCAGAGATCATGCACGTGCCACGCAAACAGAACACGCGGGTTGACATACTCTCAAAGCTCATGAGCACAAAGAAGAAAGGAGGGAACAAATCCGTCATCCAAGAATCCCTTTCTCACTCGAGCATTAAAAAGTCCACTATGCTACCCGAGGTAAATGCCATCGGGGACAACTCATGTTGGATGACTCTGGTGTTCAACTTTCTGGGAAAGGGAGAACTTCCCGTTGACCAAAGAGAGGCAGCCGCAACCAAACAACGAGCATGTTCGTATGTGGTACTTGAACAAAAACTTTACCGTCGAGGATTCTCCATACCACTCCTAAAATGTGTTGAAGATTCCGCAATCCCCGAGATACTGCGGGAAATCCACGAGGGGATCAACGTCTAACACATGGGCGGAAGATCCCTAAAACGAAAGGCGCTGTGAGCAGGCTACTATTGACCGACCATGCAACAAGACTCCAAGGAGCATGTCAAGAAATGAGAAAAGTGTCAAAGGAACACGGACATGCACCTCGCGCCCTTGCACGAGCTCAACACATTATCCTCCCCGTGGCCTTTCGCCTGGTGGGGAATGGATTTCCTCAGACCTTTCGTGCAAGAGACGTATCAAAAAAAATTATTGATTGTGGTCGTCGACTATTTCACGAAATGGATAGAAGCTGAAGCTCTGGAAAAAATCACGTCACACAATATCCTCTGTCTACAAGCGAAACATGCTTTCCCAATTTGGGATACCACAAGCGCTCATTACCGAAAACAGGACCAATTTACCGATCAAGGTTTCCAAAACTCTGTCGCCAAACTCGACACCAAGCAACACTTCACTTTAGTCGAACACCCCTAAACTAGCAGGCAAGCCGAGGCTGCAAATAGGGTATTCTTACAAGGTCTCAAACGCAGGCTGGGTGAGGCCAAAAGAGGGTGGGTTGAGGAACTCCACTGCGTCTTATGGGCTACCGAACAACATCCCACTCGACAACGGGAGAGACCCCATTCCGGCTAACCTATGGCACCGAGATTGTCATCCCTGTAGAAATCTTGGAACCGTGTAGAAGAACTGAGGACCCTCTAGACGAGGAACTAAATGATGAGGCCCTAAAATAAGAGCTCGATCTAGTCGAGGAAATCTGTTCAGGAGCAACTCTTCGCGAGGCCACACTGAAACAACAGATAGCCCTTCGCCATGACAACAAAGTCAAAAAGCGTGAATTCCAGCTTGGCAACCTAGTCCTGTGGAGAAATCAGAAAGATTCCCGTGAAGGGAAGCTGGCTGCAAATTGGGAAAGACCATATCGGGTTCGCAGAGCTACGGGCATCGGGGTATTCTACCTCGAGAATTTAAATAGAGAACCACTACCTCGACCATGGAACGCAACAAAACTGAAACAATATTACAGCTAAGTCCTTATCACACTATGGGCATTAGTAGTCGACCGACCCTCTTCAATCGATGATGGGACAAGCTCGACCATGGAGGCATGTCGAGGTACATACATGGCCTCAAAACACAACGAAAGGCGGGTTAAGTTTTTCATTCCTCGAGCCAAACTTTAGCCCGACAGGGACACCTCGATCGAGCTTTGCTGTCGAAGTACCCAACAGGAAGAACACCCAGCTTGCAATGGGAATTTCACACCATGAAGTCAAGATCCCGACCGCAATCTTGAGTTTTCCCTGTGGTTTCTCGCACCGCTTCCTCGACACATTCCAACATGTGTCGAGCACAACCAAGGTCGAGCACAATCTCCACTCTTGGAAATACAAAATTTCAAGAGACAAATGGGTCAAGCACAACAACAAGCAAGTATTTATAAAGAGAAACAACAAAGTATTTATAAATAAAGAAAGGCATTCATAAATGTCGACCACGAGGGTCGGTGCTGTTTAATATTTACAAAATATAGGCCACAAATCAAACTAAACAAAAACAGGCACGCATGCCCGAAACATTTTAGATCTCGTCTTTCCCGTCGTTACCCTCAGAAGGATATAATATTTTTCCATCAACCACTTGGTTAAATGGTCCCGCTCATTCGACCACCAACTCGACCTCTTGGTTCAAAATTTTTAGTTGCTCCACGACCGTGTTGAAACCATAACCGAGGGTGTCCACGGCATCTTGCTCGAGCACCCAGATGCGCGTGATCAGATCTCCCCTAGTCGCAATGGCTTTCTCCATGTCAGTCTCTTCGTCGGCCGGGGCCATAATCCCTTCTAAATCCTTTACTCGGGCGACCAGGCGCTCGTTCTCCTTGTCGCGGCACTCAGCTAGGGACGCAGCTCATTGAGATCCTTGAGGAGTCAAACTTGGGCCTCGAACTTTATTTCATGGTTGAGGATGTTGTAACGCCCGTTAATTTAATTAATTATTTAATTAAATTAATTACAGATTAATGGTTGAAAATGTTGTTGAAATTGTTGAAGTTGCGAAATGTCGAGAAATATTGATTTAAGTTACTAAGTTGTTATTTGGTTGATTAATATTAGCAATAATATTAATAATAATAATATTAGAATGGTTATAAGATTTATTGTTGGGCTTAATTATTTGGTTGTATGGAGTAATAGGTGAGGTGTGAAAGTTAGGCCCAATAAGAATAGTAATAATTATAAGGTTAAGCTAATTATAAGGAGAATTAGGTTAATTGAACAACTCTTGGAGAATTTTGTGGGAATGTGAGAAGTTGCAAAGTTACAAAGAAGAGGTAAAGGTTGGAAGCTACGGAGAGATACTTTAATCGGTAGAATAGAGCGATCTCCAATCCAAGGTAAGGGTGGGGTTCTGACTATCTAATGGGTTGTATGACATATTTTATATGGGATTGGGTTTGTAAAATTGCCTCAGTTTGTGTTTAATTGTTGTAATTGATACTGAGATGTGGTTGTTGTCAACGAATTGGTTGTGGAAAATTACTCTATGTTGATTGGGTATAATTTTTATGTTGCTGTGATATTGTGTTGTGTTGTTGAATTTGATACCGTATTGGTTTCGTAGCAGACGGGGGAAATTAGAAAGAAAACAAACGAAACAAACACATTGTGTCGAGTGGCACAAGTGTGTGTGCCGAGTGGAAGTCTTAAGGATGGTGGGTGCCAAGAGGCCCAGGATACATGCCGAACGGCATGGTTGTGGAGAAAGGAGTATCAGCCGACACTATGTACATATGGGAGGAAGTGGTGCCGAGGGGCATACTCCATTTTCCTTGTCTTTTTGTTTTGTTTGTTGCTACATGAAGTCTTAACTTGTTCTTGTTTTGTGGCCCATGCGTATTGTAGCATAGTGGCACTTAAAACTAAATTAAGTAGCATAGTTGTTGGTATTTACTGGAGGTAATTGTTAGATTAAGACTTAGTATGTAGTCAGAGTATCAGTCCAATATATTTAGCAGAATAGTAATGAAAATAGAAGAGTTAATAATTAGTCGAGTTATATTAGTAGTGGTCTTAGAAATTAAAATAGCAGTGATGATTTTAATTGCAGAGACACTTAGTGATTGTTAGATGTTAACAGTGTAGAAATTTAGTAGTAATAAGAACAGTAGATTTACTAAATTAGTAGAGAAGTAATATTACATATAGTAGAGATATTTCGTAGTAGTAAATAACATCATTCAAATAGCAGGATTAGTAATGTTGGTGGAAAAATCAATAGTAACTGATGTACACATATTTGGCAGCAATGTAGTAGCCAATTAACAAAGATCTAATAAGTACATTAGTACAAAGTAGAAAATAATGGGACAGTTAACCGATAATTAATTTTCAGGATTTGGTCAATTTGTCCGAATAATTATACGGAACAATTGTTGTGGTTAATTATGAAGTTGCAGGTGGTAAATTTTGTTGCATTGCCTCTAACTATTGACAAGAATCAAGTTGCAGGCTTGTTGCCAAAGTTGAATAGTTGTGGTTATGTTGTTGTTAATATTTTTTGTTGTTGTTGCTATTTTGCCTCTATTTATTGGCAATATAAAGTTGTAGGCCTATGGCTAATGTTGAGATGTTATGTTGTTGTGATTGCCTTTGTGAATTCTTGTTGATAATGTGAAGTTGCAGAGAATTTTAGATGATGATGAATTACCTCTATTTACTGGTAATAATGGCAATGTGGGATTATGCCTTGCGATGGATGATGATTATTGTGAGTATGTGATATTGCATTCATTGAGTCATATACATTTGCATACTCTATGATGACCTGTATTGGCAAACCGCGAAGAAGGCTTATGCCTTGTTGATGCCTTTATTTATTGGCAGATTTTTAAGATGGGAGTTCTGCTCCAATAGTACAACATGCATGTGCATTGTAATTGAGTCGCATTTGATGTTGCATCTTGAGTTGTGGTGAAGATAGATTTTTTGTTGCTTTATGTTGTTGACTTGTTGTGACAAGTATTATCTAAAAGCTGTGAATTTAGTAGTTATGTCGTGTTGATGTTTTGTTGTGATTAAAGTTGTTTGTAAGTTGTGAAGTGGTAATTTTATATGATCTGATTTAATATATTATTTATCATACGACTTATTATATTGTCCGATACCTCACCCCTTCTGTTTGAATGTTGCCCTCTGTTGGTAACGTGTGGGTAATCAAGAAGGATAGTTGTTACCTCGTTAGTTCGAGTCGGTGTTATCACTCTGATACGTAGCACTTGGGGGGATGAACGCTTGATGTTTAGTTGTTGATTATTATTTCAGTTGCTGAATTTTTAAGTTGATTACATGAAATAATTGTTGTCTTGAGGTTGTTTTAGTTGAATAAAAGATGTTAAGTGAATTGAAGTTGAGTATGTAAATTATGCTGCTTATCAATAAAAAGTTGCTTGATTTTGAAGAATAAATTAGGTTGTTATCAGTTCATCCGAGTTAAGTGTTATGTATCTGTTTGTATGCGATTAAATGAAATTTGATTTTAAGTTATAAATGTAGCATCCTATTTATGTTGAACTCTGATTTTTAATATTATTCACCGGGTAAAAATGGGGTGTTACAAATGTCGCCCTTCAGCTTCTCATTTTTGGCCTTTAGCTTCTGAATCTTAGCATATGCTGCGTCGAGGGCGGCCTGAGAGCCCGTAGCCTCATCATTTAGCGTCAAGGCCGTCTCGAGCACCCTCATCACAGTGGCCACATCCTTCGCCAAGTTTTTCCATCAGATCTCTTTATCCTTGGACAAAATTTCCTCTTTCTCTTCCTCATGAACACCTAAAGAACTCCCCCCGCCAAAGATATCACAGTTTAGGTAACAGGGAGGCAACACGAAGACTTCCCCGTGCCCTTTATCGCTTTCGGGCACATTGCGCTCAGTTTCCTCCGCACGCTTCCTCTTTGCCAAAGGCTCAGAAAGGGGAACCCGGGCCTTTGAGGAAGATGGGGAACCACTTGCACGGGCAACAAATTTGGCCTGCTCCTGGAGTTGGGTGACCCTGTTCTTTAGTCCCGAGGTAGAAGCATTCTTGGGCCTCAACTTTAAGAGGCCCAGAAAGGGATGCCATCTGACCTGCAATTAAAAGGAAACTGTCAGTGACATGATAAAACAAAGACAAATATCACGAGCATGTCCCCGCACGAAAGGCATGCATGAAAATAAGACCTCGACCATATCCCCCACCTAAAAGCCTCATGGCTTCCTAATCTGAAGAAAATTCGAGCAAAGCCTTTGTATTCATAAACTTGTTAATAAGGAGATACTCCCTGTTATTGTCGAAGAGGGGGTTGTTGTTCACATCTACACACCTCACTGGGGAGAAACTTTTCACATAGGATGCTAGCTTCTCATGGGAGAGTTGATCTTGTGCGTCTAAATCCTCAGGTTTTATCGCATAATATTCGAGCCTTTGCTCGAAATGTTTCCACTGCCATTCGAGCAGGAATCTGGCCATCAGCCGGACTACTGGCCGACCATCTTCCATCTCTTCCACCCGGTTGTACAAGGAATCTATGGCTGCATCCGTTAGAGGCTTCACGATGAAGTACATCTCTTTGAAATGGCGGACAGATTCCAAGTATGGCCAAAAAAGTTTCCCAAACTGCTTAAAAGAAACCCAAGCTTATCCTCCTCCAATGGACTGCCTTTGCAAGATAAAAATACGGAAGAAGAGGGGCAACATTGCAGCAATTTGAAGATATTGGCAGACGAGCTTGAATGCCTGCATAAATGGAAGCATATTCGGATGAAGCTGAGAGGGCGCCGATTGTAGCCACTGAAAACCCCCCACCTGGAAGTCATTAAAGGACAAACGCATCCCTGCCTCTCTAAAAGCAAATTCGTACATGGGGAATCGCTTTCCCGGATACGACGAGCATATCCTCCGGTTACGGTGAGGGATTTGTAGCATCTAGTTGGAGGGCGCTCCCTCAGCCCAAACCTCCGAACAGTTAAACGCGTCTGATGCATCGTGCGAGAAGCACGACCTCTTATTTCTCAGTTCAGGTGCGACCCAGGCCAAAGGGTCCTCGACGTTGGCTTCATCTTCATGGTTGGCGGGCACAACGTCTTCCTCGACGTGATTCGCCATTATACCTGAAAAGCAGGGAAAACAGTGAATTCGACATCATCAAATTCACCCTTCCACCACAAATCAAGTGAAAGGGCGATGAATCCGTCGAGGAACGGACTTCGACCCAAGCCCTCGACTACTATACTAAAACAAGCTCGGGGACATTCAATCAAACATATGTACTTCTTGAATTAGCTCTGCTATCGAGGGAAATTATCCCCGACACAAGGAAATTGTCTCCGACACCATAAAAATTAGCCCCTATCATAAACTTCAATAACATTCATGAGTGTTCATCGTAGAGCTTATGAATGTCCATCTAATATTCATCCAATCAAGGCAAAAACTAGGTGTTTAATCTAGAAACGCTAAAGAAACATGTTATTAAGGGGATATGACTTACTTGGATGAAGGATACTTGGAAGAAATCTAAAGAGAAGTTGGGAGGAGAAGATCCACGCGCGAACAAGGAATTTACAGAAGAAAACTTGAGAAATAATAAATGAAACCCTGGGGTCCCCCTTTTTATAGGTGGCTCACATCCCACGAGGTTTATCACAAAAAGTCATTATTAGATTGGGCATTTTGGACTCTCCATGAAAAGATGGCACCCCAAAACAACAGCTACGTGACCCAACAATCAACCACATATTCATTCTCAAGTGACGAACACGTTCCCGACTTCAACACGAAACGTCGTACGCGAGCACGATGCAGACACCTCACACAGAGAAATGCTCGACACCATGGCTAAAACATGCATACGGGCATATTCGTTGTGATTCACCTCGATGGAAAAATAACGCTCGACGTCGTAACAACCCCTTGAAGATGGGCACATCGAAAAAGAGTTCATGGAAGCTCCTCGTAGCCTATATACTCCTGTCGAACACTGGATGAACAACTGACCCAGTTGGTCTCACAACTCGCTTGTCCATGAGATCCCCGACACGGTTAAACAGATTACCCCCGACGAGTGAATAATTTGTCCCCGTTAGAGGGTTACAATCTCCCTACTCGAGAAAATTCTCCCCGACTGTAAAGTTGAACTTAAGTCATCACCCTTTCTCCTAAGGGCAATAACTTGGGGGACTCCTGATCTAGACTGGACCGGCTCTTGCCCTACCGTTTGGGAGACCCAGTCCAACACCTTTGCACAAGGTCCAAAAGTGAAAATCCAAGTTGGGCACCGTTGGGCAACTCCCTATGTATCCGTTAGAGAATGTGGTCCACGCGCCCTTATCATCACCACCTTCCTGCCCTTCGAGAATACCGGATCCAACTTCTGTTTTCTCGGGGCAGCCAATCAGGGGGGAGGCCATGTGCTGGCCTCCATACACATGTAAGCCCTGACAGTCATCTTTATTGAGCCTCATCGTAGTCCAACATTGGAGACCTTGGCCCAGCGCTGGGGGCTATAAATACTCTCTCACTTGAGAAGGTCGGGTATTGAAACATTCTTACTCACTCTCACTTGCTTGTATTATTCTGAATCTCACTTTGGCATCAGAGTATCTTACAGGTACCCCCCATCTCACTTTCAACCTCTGCTCGACGTAAGACTGTGACGATTCATTCTGATCAGGTACGATCGATATCCATGAGCAAAATTTTGAATGAATCAAAGGTTCAATAAAAAAATTGAAACAAATACAATAACAATCACAAACAAACTAAGCAATCCAATATATAAAGATTCAACCAAAAACAAATATAGAACCTATGTGAAAATAAAGTCCAAACAATCAAATCTAAGACGAAAAATAAATAGAATAAAAAAATAACAATGTTGTTTGCTCATGCACTAATCAATTCAATCTAAAAATACATCTATATATTCGAAAAAGAGCTACTCTTTAAGTATCGAATGTATCTAATTTAATCAATGGAGTAAAATTTTTATTTTTAAACTTGCTATATTTTACGTTATTACTTTGCTGCCCTTATTTGTTGTAATAGCAATGGATATAATACAATCTTACATAATGCTTGTTGGTAAAAAATTCATAACATATCTTAGCTTTACCATTTCACAAAGGTTGTCCACAAAAATGGTTATTATACACTTAATAATGTCACATATTTATGTTGGATTTTCTGGTTATAGCGCAACTGTTTCTAGAAGTCAGAAACCTCAACTTCTGATGAAAAAAAATATCATAAGGGAAAGGAAAGGTATGACAAGAAGAAAGTTCAATGTTACTGTTGTAAACAGTTTGGCCATTTTGCCAGAGACTGTAGAAACAGAGGAAGGAAATCAGAAGAAGCAAATATAGCCAGAGAAGACTCTGATGATGAACCTGTGCTACTGATGGCTTCTGATTCTGATGGAAATTGTTCAGAAGATTGGTGGTATATGGACACTGGCTGTTCAAACCACTTGACTGGGAACAAACAATGGCTGATAGACTTTGACTCCAGAAGGAGAACAAAGATCAGATGTGATGATGATGATAAGTACCTTAATACAGGAGGTACGGGAAATGTTAGAGTCAGAGTGAAGAATGGAAGAAACATTCTGATCAAAGACGTTTGGTATGTTCCTGGAATTAAAAGCAATTTGATGAGTGTGGGTCAGCTTATTGAGAAAGGTTTCTCAGTGGTTATGAAGGACAATTTCTTGACGTTGTATGATTCTAATCAGAAGTTGATTATGAAGTCTGAGCAGGGAAGCAATAGAACATTCAAGGTGAATGTAGAAACCTCTGAAGCGGAGTGTCTTAGTGCAGAAGGCGCTGAAGCTGACAGTAAGCTGTGGCACAAGAGGTTGGGGAACTTGAACTATAGAAGCTTAGGGCATCTAAGTTCTAAGAAGCTCGTACATGGCATTTCGAAGATTGTGAAGCCTCAGAAGTCATGTGAGATATGCATGAAAGGCAAGCAACCCAAATTTCCATTTGCATCAGAAGTAGCCCCCAGAGCAAAGCATGCTCTGGGTAGTACATTCTGATGTGTGTGGACCATTTCTAGTACCTTCACTTGGAGGAAACAAATATTTTGTGTCTTTTGTGGATGAGTTCACAAGAATGACATGGGTAACACTCATCAAGTTCAAGCATGAAGTGTTTACTGAGTTCCAGAAGTTCAAGGTGAAGGCTGAGAAGCAGAGTGGTCAGAAGCTGAAGATTCTGAGAACAGATGGTGGAGGTGAGTATAACTCTACAGAGTTCCAGAAGTTCTGTGAGGAGAATGGAATAGAACATGAGGTTACTGCTCCATATACTCCTCAGCACAACGGTCTTGCTGAAAGAAGAAATCGAACTTTGCTTGATATGACCAGAAGTATGCTGAAAGAGAAGAAGTTACCTCACATGTTATGGGGAGAAGCTGTTGCCACATCAGCATATGTTCTGAATAGGTGTCCAACAAAGAAGCTGAAGGAAACTGTTCCTTTAGAAAAATGGACTGGAGACAAGCAAAGTATTAGCCATCTAAAGGTGTTTGGCTCTGTATGCTACAAACACGTTCCAGATGCTAGAAGACGAAAACTGGATGATAGAAGCAAAACAATGTTATTGGTGGGGTACCACAGTACAGGTGCCTATAAGCTTTATTGTCTAGAAACCAACAAAGTTGAAATCAGCAGAGACGTCATTGTGAAAGAGTCAGAAACATGGGATTGGAACAAGCTTCAATCAGATTCTGGTGTAGTGCCAACACCAGGGTTAGTTTCTGAAAGTTCTGAAGACGAGTCAGAGTCGAAAGATGAAGACTCTGAAGATGAGTCAGAATCTCAGGGAGATTCTGATAGTGGATCTGATTCTGATCCAAATTCTGATGATGATCCAGAATCTGGTGGTGATTATACTTCTGGAAGGGAAAACTCTGAAGACATGGGGTCTGGAGAACAAGTTTCCAGAAGTAACTCTGAAGGTGGTAATTCTGAAGGAAATAATTATGGACAAAGTCCAAAAGCCAGCACAGTTCCGAGTTCTGGAGAAGCTTCAGAACAAGATCAGAGGCCACAGAGAATCAGACGAATACCAAGTAGGTTTGCAGATTTTAGCATGTTGCATGATACTGAAGTAGATTCTGAAGGAGAAATCGTTCAGTGTGCCATGCTAGTAGATTCTGAACCAATGGGAAGCGCTCAAGAAGAAAGTATGGCTGAATGCCATGAAAGAAGAACTTGAGGCTATTGAAAGAAACAAGACTTGGAAGCTGACAGAACTTCCAAAAGGCAAGAAAGCCATCAGCGTCAGATGGGTTTTCAAGCAGAAGCTAAAGCCAGATGGATTAATTGGCAAACACAAAGCGAGACTAGTGGCCAGAGGTTTTCTTCAGAAACCTGGACTAGATTACTTTGAGGTGTTTGCGCCTGTAGCTAAACACGAAACAATCAGACTGGTGATTGTTTTAGCTGCAAACACAAATTGGCCTTTGATACATCTAGATGTGAAGTCTGCATTTCTGAACGGTCCATTACAGGAAGAAGTTTATGTGTCACAACCTCTTGGATTTGTGAAAAAGAATCAGGAAGGGATGGTATACAGGTTAAATAAAGCTCTGTATGGACTGAAGCAAGCGCCCAGAGCTTGTAATTTGAAGATTGATTCGTTTTTCAAGGAACAAGGGTTTCAGAAGTGTGAGATGGAGTATGGTATTTATGTTCAGCACACTTCAGAAGGTAATATGATTCTGGTCTGTTTGTATGTTGATGACATATTATTCACAGGAAGTTCTGAACAAGAAACAGTTGAGTTCAAGAAAGTTCTGATGAATGCGTTTGAGATGACAGATCTTGGAAAAATGAGTTTCTTTCTAGGGATGGAATTTATATACTCTGAGAAAGGAATCATCTTACATCAGAAGAAGTATGAACTGAAACTTCTGAAGAGATTTGAGCTAGCAAATTGCAAGGTTGCTATCACACCTGCTGATACGAATCAGAAGTTGGACTCTGATTCTGATGGAGAGGATGTGGATGCTACAACCTTCAAACAGATGGTTGGTTCTCTGAGGTATTTGTGTAATACCAGACCTGATATTTGTTATGCAGTTGGAATGGTCAGCAGATACATGAGCAAACCAAAGTGGTCTCATTACCAAGCTGCTGTCAAGATTCTGAGGTATGTAAAAGGAACTCTGAAATATGGAGTGTTATTTCCTTCTGGAGGAAAGATCAAATCAGAACTTCAGAGTTATTCTGATTGGTGTGGAGATAGAGTTGACAAAAGAAGTACTTCTGAGTACTTGTTCAAGTTTTTGGGAGGTCCAATTTCTTGGAGTTCCAAGAAACAGCCTGTTGTGGCTTTGTCAACATGTGAAGCTGAATACATTGCAGGTGCTGTAGCTACGTGTCAAGCAGTTTGGCTTCTGAATCTGTTGCATGATCTGAAGGTTGAAGTTAAGGAACCTCTGAAGTTGATGATTGATAATAAGTCTGCAATTAATCTTGCAAAGAATCCAGTGCTACATGGAAGAAGCAAGCACATTGAGACGAAGTATCACTTTCTCAGAAGTCAAGTGCAGAAAGGAGTGTTAGAAATTCTGCACTGTAGCACTCAGAAGCAGCTGGCAGATGTTCTGACAAAGGCGATAAAAATAGACCAATTTCTTCGTTTGAGAGATGAAAATGGTGTTGTTAACTTCTGATAAATTACTAAATTACGGGATGGTATTAGAGGGTAATTTAGTATTTGTCATTTGTAAATATTTTTGATTAGGGCCTATGTGACATTCTTATTTGTGTATAAATAGGTGTACTATGTTTACATTTATATCAATCCAATTCCTTCAATCATTTGTAGCAGCTTTTAGCATTTATTCATTTTCTCTCTTCTTCCTCAAATTCATTACCTTGCACTAACACGTCTTTGTCAAAGTGAATGTAACTTTGTTCACATATTTATCACGGTTTTCACTTTTTTTCGGCTTCTCTCAAGACTATATTCCCAAGATATAAGATAACGGCACTTTGTATTTTGCCTATCATTTTTGTCTTCTTCGATTGAGTTAGAATGACCAGCATCTCTACTTCACCTTTCGAAGCATTTGCATGTATTCGTTGAATCAAAATTTTTTTAATCTTCACTTTCTATAGATCAAAATCGTTGAATCAAAATTTCTTCAATCTTCACTATCTATAGATCAAAATTGTTGTTTCTTGCAAAATTTCTTAATATCTCATTTAATATCCATAAGCAAAATTTTGAACGAATCAAAGGTTCAATAAAAAAAATTGAAACAAATACAATAACAATCACAAACAAACTAAGCAATCCGATATATAAAGATTCAACCAAAAACAAATATAGAACCTATGTGAAAATAAAGTCCAAACAATCAAATCTAAGACGAAAAATAAATAGAATAAAAAAATAACAATGTTGTTTGCTCATGCACTAATCAATACAATCTAAAAATACATCTATATATGCGAAAAAGAGCTACTCTTTAAGTATCGAATGTATCTAATTTAATCAATGGAGTAAATATATATTTTTTTAAACTTGCTATATTTTACGTTATTACTTTGCTGCCCTTATTTGTTGTAATAGCAATGGATATAATACAATCTTACATAATGCTTGTTGGTAAAAAATTCATAACATATCTTAGCTTTACCATTTCACAAAGGTTGTCCACAAAAATGGTTATTATACACTTAATAATGTCACATATTTATGTTGGATTTTATGGTTATAGCGCAACTGTTTCTAATCATGTCTCCTCTAAACATGGATGAAACCACTAATTTGCTATTTACAGCAAATGCAATCTTATATTAAAAACCCTTTCAACTTCCATTTTTTCACACAATTTCAATCCGAGGCTTTAACGAGCCTCGTGAAAGTGTGTCTGTGTTCCTCATTATCAATTATGACACATTTAATCAATGTTGTTGTAATTCTCTCTATCTTGTTCCTTGCCACCGAAGCCAAACCTAGACATCACATACAATACCGATATCGTCACAAGTTTCGTAGAAATCCTTTATTCCCAAGATTTTCACCCTTTGACCCGCCTTCAAATGATAATGACAATGAAACTCCCATTTTTAAAAAGCTTAAGCCTGTAGAAGAGATTGTAAAAAAGGTTGATTTTCCAATAGCTTCTATTGGTCAATGGGAGATAATTTCACAGGATTCTGGTGTATCAGCAATGCATGTTAATTTGTTACCTACAAATAAAATCATTATATATGATGCTATGGTTTATCGTATGTCGAGAATCAGATTACCAGAAGGAGAACAATGTGTTGCATACAAAGATTTTAAGACTCAAGAAAATCTAATTGATTGTTTTGCTCATTCAGTTGAATACGATATTGAAACAAATCAAGTTAGACCCCTCAAGGTTTGTATTATCATTAGAATATGCTTTATTTTTTCATTTACCTGGAAGAATGAATGTTCATAAATTTGTTAAATATCATTAGATGAACCGCGGAGATCCTTGGTGTTCGTCTGGAGGACTTACACCCGATGGTACCTTCGTGAGTACAGGTGGTTTTGCCGATGGTGGAAAAACCATTAGACACATTGGTGGTGGTTGCCAAGATTGCGAATGGAGGGAATATGATGAGACATTGGCTGACGAAAGATGGTACGTATTGGCTACTCAACTATATATATGTATATCATAAGCAAATTTCACGTTTTTAGATTGATCGAATAATTAATGCTATGAGCGCTTAATATCTAATTTGATTATAACGGATAGGTATTCAACTCAACAACTTCTTCCAAACGGAGAGATCATATTGATAGGAGGACGAAAAAGTTTTAGCTACGAGTTCGTCCCGTTACAAGAAGGAAAAAGAGGCCAGAAATCATACTTTTTTCCATTCTTATATGAAACATCTGATTTTGATGAGAACAACTTATACCCTTTCGTGCATCTTTCTCCGGACGGAAACCTCTTTATCTTTTCAAACAATCGTTCCCTCCTTCTGAATCCAACAAACCACAAAGTAGTACGTACCTTCCCGGCTTTACTAGGCGGATCGCGTAACTATCCGGCCTCCGGTATGTCGGCTCTCCTACCAATAGACCTCAATGCAGAAACCATCACGGCAGAAGTCATGGTCTGCGGTGGAAACAGCCCCGAGGCCTTCCAGTTAGCTGAAACAAAGAAAATATTCCTTCCAGCTCTTCTAGATTGCAGTAGGTTAACAATCACCGAGCAGTTCCCCAAATGGGATACCGAAATGATGCCATTGAGGAGAACCATGGGAGACGCTCTCATCCTCCCGAACGGACAACTTTTGCTGATCAATGGTGCACAGTTAGGTACAGCTGCATGGTGGGATGCTGAAGCACCGAACTACACACCGGTTTTGTATCAACCAGAGAAGCCTAAGGGGTTGAGATTCAAGATAATGAAAGCTTCTCAAATTGCGAGAATGTATCATTCAGTTTCTGTAGTACTTCCTAATGGAAAAATTTGGGTTGGTGGAAGCAACACACATGATACATATAAAGATAAAGATAAGTATCCAACTGAGACTAGGATTGAAGCATTTTCTCCACCTTATTTGGATGAGGCTTTTGCTAGATATAGGCCACAAATCAATGAAGTAGCATCTCAAAAAGCGTTAAGATATGGAGATTTATTTGAAACTCAATTTTCAGTGGAAGATGGCTTTGGTTTGACAAGAAATGATATAAAGGTGACAATGTACGCACCACCTTTCACTACTCATGGTTTCTCCATGGGTCAGAGACTAGTGGTTCTCAAGATTGATGAGTTCACTGAACAAGAACAAGGAAATTTCAGGGTTAAGACGGCAGCGCCGACGTCTGGGGCTATTGCTCCTCCTGGATATTACTTGCTCTTTGTTGTCCACCGTGGTATACCAAGCACAGGAATATGGGTGCATATTCAATAGAAGTAGAACAAACAAACTCTTTCTTTTTTTGAATTTTTTTTTGTCAAGAAAAAAATGTAAACTTGAAAAATTCTATTCATTTGCAGTTACTGGAGAAAACAGAAAAAACATTTTCATTCTTGCGAGGCTTCAAATGTGCTATTGGTTAACAGTACAGAGTCATGTTTAAAAAGGGTTTTACAGGCATGATAGTCGCACTTGGTTAAATTGCATGTAGTAAATATGTATAATATGCTCTCAAATAGTTGTTTCAAGTGTAATAATAATCTTATGGGTATGTTTAGAAAACTTGAAAATTACATTGGAAAATCACACTAAAATAACAGTGAAAATGACCTTAAACGTGCGGTAGTAGTGACCCACAATGTTACCAAAAACATGCTACAAAAGATATTAAAACATTTGATCCAATAGACTCTTTATTTCAAATTATTTTGGTCCTAATTCATGATGGTGTAACATTTCATTCAAAAAATAAAATCAGAGACATGCAATCATGAAAATGACAAATTTTGATCAGACAATTTAAAAAATACAAATTATTTTATAATTCAAATATTGATTTGATCAAACGATTATTGTTATCCCAAATACATTAATGCATGGTAATCCAACAACATGGAAGTAAAATCTCAAAGGTAGCTAGGTGACATTTTAGAAAAACGAATGGCTCAAAATAGTAGGCCAAAAAATGAATAATGTTTTTTTTCCAATATACTATAGATACTATAGATAAAATTCATCTCGTTGAAATTCTGTTTGCATAATGTTTAACTAGCTATCATGATTTAGAGTTTAGAGATTATAGTTAAAGAAAGAAAAATAAATAAAACAGTCTATTATCTAAAATCTTTAAGCAAAAACTTTACTAGTCGTCAGTTTGCAAACCATAAACTAAATGGAACCATCAAAGTGAAAATACAATAATTGAACCGTTATATTTGATTAATAACTCAAACTATATTGCATAAATAATTTTAAAATCAAAACAAAATCCAAACTGAAAATGAAAATTAAAACAAGTTTAAATTTTTTTTATAAATAAATAAATAAAAATAATTGAACGGTTTGATCTTTTAATAAATGATTTGAAAACGATATATGAAACCAATAATTTATTTTAATTCGATTTACTTATAAATAAATTGAAACGATTCTTTCATTCTCCTAAGAACTAAAGTGCGAAAGCCAATGAGAAATCGCTCTAATATTATTAGCTTTTATCATCCAACATGTAGCTGAATGGATCACCATTACCATTAGAGTACACTCCCATCCTAATAGTCTCGTGCAAGAATTTATGTTCCCACCTAGGCTTGGCAGATTCCCATGAGCCCTACGCGCACACATCAAAATACCACACCTCTATTTCAAATTATTTTTATCCTAACTCATGACATTATACACTATTTTATTCACAAGCATTTAAAATCAGAGACATGCTTGAGGTAGCTACATATTTGACAAACAAAACAAAATGGAATCAGATTTGACTACTAGTACCCAATCAGGAGCCAATTTATTTATGAATCCTGAAATAAATTCTTCAGGCTCCCCATTTTACAAGCAATAATGTCACAACGACAAATCCCATGAACATAGGATTTCATATTGCTGATTGGAACTTATATAAAGACAACTGGGCAACCGATTATGAATCAACAAAGTTTTAACTTCATAATTCATACAACTGCAAGTTTTTCATGGGGGTTAACATGGCCAAATTTGAAAAATTGTTGGTAGCTTTTTTAATCTGTGCATTCGTATCCAACATAATCCAGGTGAATGCAGACTTTTCAAAGAGCATGTACCTCACCTGGGGTGTTCAACATTCTTCAATTATTGGTGAAGATCTTCACCTTGTGTTGGATAAAACCTCAGGTAATTTTATACTTATCATGTGTCAGTTTTGGTCTCAATAGATTTGTATCTTCTAGCAGGATAAAATTTTGAATAGAAGAGCTGTGAAATTAAAAACTTATTGTGGGAAAAAAATGATATTATGGCCTAATACTAGATATCATATTTGCAATTTGACTAAGTGTTCGTTTGGAAACAATGCAAGTCACTGCTACTGCGCTTTATGATGCTTTCCACCACAATTTTTCTGAAACTACAATTGCTCGCTTTTACATACGGTGCAACCGCACCGTGACTTTTAAATATACCAAACATAGGCTAAGCCTTATGCAAACTGCAGTAGAGTGAATAATAAGTTGGAAATGAATATTTAGTAGAAACAATATGATATCATGGCCAAAAACCAGATAATCATGTCTGTAAATTCATACTAGCACTTAAGATTTGCAATCTAACTGAACATTATTAAAACTGCAGTATAGTAAATAAACTGAGATAAATGTATTCATCGGTTATTGGCTAATGTGGAAATATATGGCATTGCCTTTGAATTTCAGGATCAGCTGCTCGTTCGAAGAGATCTTTCTTATTTGGAAGTATTGAAATGCTAATCAAGCTCATACCTGGAAATTCCGCAGGAACAGTCACAGCGTACTATGTAAGTTCAGTGGACCTACAAGAACTATACACACAACACACAACCTCTTAAATTCCCTAAAAAAGACAAATTTAAAGTCAAATCTATCATAATTGTGATAGTAAATGTCTAAATGAAATGCTAATGCTTCTCACTTAAAATCCGCACAGCTATCTTCCACGGGAAGTCATCATGATGAGATAGATTTTGAGTTCTTAGGTAACAGTTCAGGACAGCCCTACACAGTCAACACTAACATATATACACAAGGAAAAGGAAGCAGAGAGCAACAATTTCACCTCTGGTTTGACCCAAGTGCTGATTTTCACAACTACACCATTCACTGGAATCCCACAGAAATTGTGTAAGTTATAGCCGAACAAAGCAATTCACTTTCTCAATGGCACAACAAATTTACTATAATATCAATTAATAGTAATACCCAGATAATCGCTTGATTAATGTGATTATTTATCATCACTCTTAATTCTCAGGTGGTATGTCGATAACGTACCAATACGGGTTTTCCGAAACTACGAAAATGAAGGCATTGACTATCCAAACAAGCAAGGAATGAGGGTTTATACCAGCCTATGGAACGCAGATAACTGGGCAACAAGAGGCGGACTAGTGAAAACCGATTGGAGCAATGCGCCATTCAAGGTAGGGTTTCATCATTTCAGAGCAAGAGCTTGCAAGTGGAACGGAGCAGTTAGCATTAACCAGTGTGCCTCCAATGTCAAAGCAAATTGGTGGAAATCTTCCATATACAAACATCTGAGTTATGGCCAGATTAAGCTATTGAACTTGGTGAGGAAGAATTTCATGACCTATGACTATTGCAAAGACTACAAGCGATTCAACGGACACATCCCTCGTGAATGCTTCAAAACACAATCCTAATTCCATTCTAAAGATTTATCATCAATAACCAAACATATGTATTCAATTTGTCACAATCTTGGTGATTTATCGATTTCATTCTTGTATTGAATCAAAATATTATCTTATATATTAAGTAATAATAAGAATAAATTTCCATGAACAAATTACTTGTTATTTATGATTGTTATTTATGAAGTAGAGACACCGGAAACATATCAAAAACACGGGTACTTCAGAAACCAGTAATAATATGAATAAATTAGACGTAATCACGTACACAATTTTAGGTGCTATAGAGTTTGTTATACTCAATTCATGTCAAACATAAACCCTAGTCTAATAATTGAATTCGAATCTCGCAACTCCAATTACACAATATTTTACAGATGAAAATAATGAAACGGAAAGAAAGAAATCAAGCTAGGAATTGATACATAAGCAAATGCCGATGATGATGAGAGCAGTACCGAAGAAAGTGCGGGGGAGATTGGTTTGTTCGCCGAGGAGTGTAGCAAAGACTGCGGTGGAGGCGAAGGTGGTGGCGTTGGTGACGGGGACGGCGAGGGAGAGAGGAGCGTCGGAGAGAATCGAAAAGAAAGTGGCGGAGGCGGAGAGGTTAACGAGAAAGGGGATCGAGTATTGCCAAATGGAGAGAAGCTTAAGCCAGTTGCGTAGAGAGAATGCGATTTTTCGAGCGAGATTTGTTGATGGAGGATGTGGTTGTTTTGATGATGAGGCTTTGAGTGCTTCGTCCCAAAGAAGTGCACCACGGCGCATGATAGCGTTGGTGGCGCCCCATATTATTCCAACTGCAATCATCTTTTCCATCTTTGCTCTCTCTCTATCTTTCACAGTTTCACCTTCTCCACATCGCACTCACTGAAACCGAAGTTGCTTTTTGCACCTCCATCTTTGGATTTATCGAATTTGGGCTTTTACCGAAAATCGAAGTTGCTTTTGCACCGTTCAGATTTCAATTGCGCGTTTAAATGACAAAAATGCCCCCGCCTCTCGATGCTTTTCTTCTTCTGTTGTGTGTGGCTCTGTTTTTTCTTCAATTTTTTTCCAGTGCGGAAAAGTAACAGAAGAAACATAACATGGAGCGTATCGTTGGCGGCAACTACAAGCTCAACCGCAAGATCGGAAGTGGATCGTTCGGTGAAATCTACATCGGTTAGCTTTTTCTCTCTTCCGTTATTGATTCCATTTCGATTTTTCAATTTAGGTTTATTTGTTCTAATCATTTTTTCATGAATTCTTTTGGTCCTGCAGCTACGCATATTGATACCTTTGAAATTGTCGCTATCAAGATCGTAAGTTTCTCTTCCATGGATTTCCTAGAGTTTTTCAATACTCCAATTTTCTAATTCAATTTGCATATTCGAATTTTCGCGTTAGTATGCATGAGTAGCAATTCAGCATGCTTTATTTTGAGAATTAGGCTATGTTTGGATTGGATTGGAGGACTAGAACAGAGTAGAGGTGATGGAATGGAACAGAGATTCCATTCCATTGTTTTCTTATTTTTTTATAATTTGATCGAAATAACAAATTAGTTCATTCCATTGCATACACCTCAAATTGGAGGAATGGAGCTTAACTTTAGATTTTTTTATGCTGACTCTTTCTTTTGAATGTTGCAGGAGAATAGTAAAACAAAGCATCCGCAACTACTTTTCGAGGCAAAGCTCTACAATGTTCTTCAAGGAGGAAGTATGCATTTTGCAAAAAAAAAAAATTGTGGTTTGGCGGAGGTAGAGGTAGAGGTGTGAGTGTGAGTCATGAGGTTGAGATTTTAGATTTCTTGTTGCAGGTGGCATTCCAAGCATAAAATGGTATGGTGTAGACGGGGAGGATAATGTACTTGCCATTGATTTACTTGGCCCTAGTCTTGAAGATCTTTTTGTATATTGTGGAAGGAAGTTTTCATTGAAGACTGTGTTATTGTTAGCTGATCAAATGGTATGGTGTCCGGCTTCTCTGTTTTTTACCAAAACATATGTTTAATTCATATGTTTTATAATGTTTGATACTAATTCGTTCAATTCTCTCTTGTTTTTCTTCTATTTGTTATGTGCAGATTACTAGAATAGAATATGTGCACTCTAAAGGATATTTGCATAGGGATATTAAACCCGATAACTTCCTCATGGGACTTGGTCGGAAAGCTAACCAGGTAACTGTCTTTTTATTGCTAGCTAGTTGGATTTGCCCCTCCATCAAGTATTTGTTGCTACTTATTGAGTTTCCACTTGTGTGTGTAATTGTGTTGTTCTTGTTAGGTTTACGTAATTGACTTTGGGCTGGCAAAACGGTATCGGCACTCCACAAGCAATCGCCACATCCCTTACAGGTAGTTCTTCAGTAACCATTTTTAGTTCATTATTTTCATTTTCAACATTTATATCTTGAAAATTGCACTCATCTGGTTATGAATTACTTTTACCATTCCACCACCTTAATCAGTTTTCATGACTATCTTTTAATACTTTTGTTTGAACTATTACTAACAAATGTAACTCCCAGGGAGAACAAAAATTTAACAGGGACTGCTAGATATGCAAGTTGCAATACTCATCTTGGGATTGGTAAGTCTGAAGTTAGAAGTAGATATTAACCTCTCAAGCTTGAATAAATGCTTACACATTCTCATTTTCCATATTGTTTTTAGAGCAAAGTAGACGGGATGATTTGGAATCTCTAGGATATGTACTTCTGTACTTCCTTAGGGAAAGGTATGCATTCTGTTCCACCTGATTCTTTCCTTAAGTATTTTGTCCATAACCTAATATCTCCCGAGACAATATAATGAATAGTCCTAAATTATAAATTACTAAATATTTTTTCTTTAGCCTTCCTTGGCAAGGTCTAAAGGCTTCAACAAAGAAACAGAAGTATGATAAGATATGCCAGAAGAAAGTATCAACTCCTATTGAGGTTAGTATTTAAGCATTTATGTGTACTGTGAAGCACATCAGCTGCCCTGAATAAAACTAATAACTGGCATACTTATTTTTTTATTTTTCCTTTCCAAAAGGTACTATGCAAATCTCATCCCGTAGAGTTTGCTTCATACTTCCATTACTGCCACTCTTTGACGTTTGATCAACGGCCTGATTATGGATTCTTGAAGCGCCTATTTAGAGACCTATATGCTCGGGAAGGTGATTGTTTTTCATTTTTCAAATAATATAAAAAAACGAATTGCACCATTTTATTTGAATGCTTTTGTAATTTCTTTTGGGGCATGGATATTATTATGAATCTTTATAAAATTTGAGTCTCCTAACCTAATCTAGTCTTCCTTTCAATGTGTCATTAGATTCTATTGAATGTATAAGCAGCTGTATAAGTAGCTTTACTGTTATTCCCTTGACTGGCAACTGTAAGTTACAGTATGCCCTAACCTGTAATAGCAGGTTACCCTTGATGCTGTATATAAAGCATCAAGGAGCCTTTTTGTAATAACTGAAAAATCAGAAAACAGAATAACAGAATTCTGTTATAGATGAATACTCTCTTCTTCTCATTCTTCTTTTCTAATAGATTCCTTTTGAATGCTATTCTTTCAATTTATATATTCTAGATGTCAAAGAAATCATGTAGCCGGGATATTGGGGAGATTAAATTAGGAGAAGTCCTTATTTTCTCAAGAATGAGGACTCAAATTTAATATATATGTGCTACTTAATTTAGACACATGAATCCTTTCGTTGTTCAGTTAGTAGTCAAGCATGCCAAAGGGCCTCTTATTTTTCATTGCTGCACCAAATATAATTTTCCCTCCCTCTACTTTTTCTTTATTTATCTCAGGTTATGAGTTTGATTTCGTTTTTGATTGGAGCATTTTAAAGTATCAGCAATCACAGAAGCATAGAGTGTCACCTTCCTTAGCTGTGAGTATATTTGCTTTTTGGGGGTAAATGATGATTTTGTAACTGGAATCTTCCCCTGCTTCTGACTATATTAAAATTGTTTTATCACAGCCAGTTCCCGGGGCTAGTAACAATCGTGCAGTCCCAATGGATGTTGACAACCATCAAGGTTTGTGTGTCATAAGTATGTTATATCATTTATAAATTTTAGATGTTACCTAAATTCCTATCAAGAAATAACTTATGTTGGTTGCTACACAAATTTATAGTAAAGGCAACACAAGTATTTTTTGTTGACAACCTGCAACATTGGCTAAATCCCTGTGTCGAAGTCTTGTCTTGGAAGATCCATTGAATGATTAGTTTTCTACTTAATCAACTCTCTTGTTTGTTATGACCTAATTCAGTTTTTAATGCATATTCAGGGCACGGTGAAGAGCGAATTAAATCAGGAAATGCTACTGGTTCTGGTGTTAAAGTTCAGTTTAAATCACCAACTGGTAGAAACTTGAGTTCTGATAACCCTCTTGACAAGAATGTAAGTCATCTTGCCTTAAAAACTCATTCTTCCTATGAAGGTTGTGATGCAATATTAAAGTTACTGTTCTGTGATCGCCCAACATTATATCTAAAATCTAAATAGATTAGCATCTAGTAATTATTCTCTTTTTGGTAGATTTTTGCAGAAGCAAATATGCCCTCTACTTCGCATTCTCCTGCTGGTACTTCAAAAAGGAACCCCTTGAAGCCTGCCTTGTCTGCCGAACCTTCCAACCCTGGACATGGGCAAGGAAGTAAAATCAGCCCTTCAAGTAGCTGGATGTCATCTCTGCAGCGCATATCTTCTTCCAAATGAATGACAAATGTGGTAATTTTCTGCTTCATGCTGTTATTTTAAGAGATTTTTGGTTCGTGTCGTTGTCCTGTCCTTTTTCCTGCTTGAGTTTTATTTGTAACTACACTGATCCTTTATCATTTGTATTTTGTAGTATTTCTATCTCCAGGCGTGAATCCTTTGAAGATCCTAGAAGAATACATGTGTGAAGCTACAAACGCGTCATGGTTTGCTTGCATCTTTTCCCAAGTGTTTGGTCTAGAATATTCAAGTGATGTATCCATGGACACAAACGCTGTGAATGTGCTGGATGGTTGACAAATTGCATAGCTCCTATTTGAGGTGACTGACTACAAACAATTGTGAAGTAGAAAATACAGTCTATCTAGGTTTAAGTGCCGGTGCTGTACATAATGTCTAATGTGGCACAGAGCATTGAGTATCCGTGTCTTCATGTAACATTAATGTGTGAAGTAGCCCATTTTCTTGTTATGTTACTTGATGATTATTATCCCTATACCATATGATAAGTGGCAATACAGCCAGGTTTTGAAATTTTAAATTTATTGACAATATTATGAATTGCAAAGGTATTTTTAGAAATACTTAAACACGATTTTTATAGGCATTGTTTCTTCTTTTACTTGTTCATTGTTTCTGTCTGAACTAGAAACAGTGCACTTGCACTTCTATAGTCTACATATCATGTTTAGAATCATGCATACATTTTTTTTCCATAGAATGGGAGAGCTCTAAACTCAAAAGAGTTTCACAAATATATATTGAACAGACTTATTTTCTTTGATCATTATCTGCATTTCATGATGGTAATTTGCACTTTTTCTTGTTAATGACCAGGTTATCAAAAATTGAAATTATATTGATACACAGCAAATATTATGGCTGAAAGGTCGCTGAAATAATGGTTTCTTATGAGTTTCCGAAGGTAGTTCTTGGGGGCATTTATTCACACTCACATTATTTCATGCTTGTCTGTTATTTTGGGTGATGGGATGATTTAATTATTAAGATCTGTATCCCATTGTTTGGAATTTATCATTTTGGCTTAAATCTTGAAGTTTTATATCAAAAGAGATAAAAAGTCTGTTCTGCCTAGATCAAAATTTTTATTGATAAGAAATTTTCAGTTTGTCTTTGATCTTATCAACTTGTTCTATGGTTTTTTAATTATAGCTCTGATGCTGAACAGGTACTTATTTATGTTTTTATCAGCTTGTTTAAGTGTTTATTATAACTCTGATGCTGAACAAGCACTGCTTTACTTGTAGGTAGCACAGTTTGACCCCTGCTGAGGTTAATTTGTGATCTCATTCTAGGGATGAAAGTGTTGATTCTAGTTATGTTTCAAGTGTGATTCAAGGTTTGAATAAATTGATGTATATTTCATGTTTTGTCTGATAACTAACTGGTCAAGCAAATTTGGTGGGTGCTCAGTATCAGTGCATACTTTACTTTTGCAGGACCTCCTTTTCCACTGAATATATTGTCTGATGGATGAAAAATGGCAGTAGTTTGCCACTTATGGATGCTACTATCTACAGGAACATACTCGTGATGCTGCTACTTCTGATGAACAAATCAGTTTAAGCACTCTGGATGAAAATGCACTAAGGAATAATTAATTATTGGTATATAACTGAGATTATGAGTCAATATGATTTCTTTGATGTGCAAATTGTCATTGTTTTCAACTTAAGAATTTTGGATTCTCTTTCTAGCCCAAAATAATCATTTGGTTTGAATTGCAGTAACAATTGACGAATGAGTTGATTTGTCTTTGCTTGTTGCAAGAGCGTGCAAGATAACACTGATCAGAAAATTTGAAAGCTCTTTGTGCTGATATAGGTTTGTTCATTTGACATCTTTGACAGTGGCACCAAAACAATAAATTCAAATTGTCAATTTCAAATTGAAGGTTTCGCAATTTCAATTCCATGTATGTGACATGCTATTTTGTGATTCTCGAGCATCCTAAATCTGTTAGAGAAGTTAAAATCAGGACCTCTGAAGTTTGATGAGCTTTGGAGTTTGATCATGTTTCACTGGGTCGGAGTGTCTGATGTTGTTTAAGAAAGTTTTGCCGTTGGGATTTTTCAATTTTTTTTAGAACTACCATCACTTGGTGACAAAAGCTTGAAACAAGAGTTGTTTATGATATGAATGTTGGTCGGGAACTTTTTTGGACACCATGTATTTCTCTATTATTCAATCCATGTTTTACATAAGAACATGATATATTATCAGGGTTTTGTGCTGGTTGGACTTGTCTAAAATAATTTATATAGATCAAAATCTCAAGATAGCTAGATTTCATATCTTGAGCTATAATTTATTCTCACAGACACTCCACATTTCTTATAGTTTAGTTTATTAGTGTTTGTTTTTCTTAATAATCTTTAGACTATGTTTAGATAGAAAGAAATGCTAGTGCGTTCATTTGGTGATGTACATGCATACTTCTTGGAGGCATTTCAGGTGTGTTTTGGACTGGGCCCGCCCTGGCCCAAGAGCAAGAACGAAGGCCTAATCCAAGCAACTCTTCCAGGAGCGCGCGCCCGAGGATTCCCGCCAGCGCGTCGACCAGAAGCTGCAGTTGTGTTCGCCGTTGCCCGTGAATACGGCGTCCTCGACCACGCGAACTCCAGCTCGAGCCCAACTCGAGCACCCTCCTCGTAGGGCAGGCTCTGACCGTTACCAAATCATCTGAACTCCAGAAAGACCGCGTCCTCGTCCCTCCTCATTTCCCGCAAAGCATCACCAGGAAGGAGACCATGTGCGGGTCCCCACTACACACGTAGAACCTAGCAGTTCCTTTATTGGGCCAGTTCTGGTCGGCCCAATGAAGGGACCTTGGTCCCGCGCTGAGGACTATAAATACCCTCTGTTCCTAGAGGGTCGGGTATTCATTCTGTTATCCATACATACACTTTTTTGCCTGCTCGTACCATCACTCACTTTAGCATCGGAGTGCCTTGCAGGTACCCCCCATTTCACTCAACTTCCGTTCGGAGCCAGTCGTGACGGTCCAAGTCTGATCAGGTAAGATCAGTGGCGCCGTCTGTAGAAAATAAGCTTCCCCGTCTTGCAAATCCTCGAAGACCAAAGCTCGATATCACTTCCTACTGTCATGGCTGACCAAGTTCGGGATGATCAAAACATCCGCGTCGTCGACACCAACAACGGCCTCGCAGACAAAAATGGACTCCCCGATAATACCGGTAACCCCGGTCATAGCATTCCCCGGGGGCACTAACCCCGGGCCCTCAGTCCACTGCGACGGAGTTACTGCCTCATCTTCTTTAGTCCCTCCGTCGCTCGAAGAAGACAACGCAGCTCCCACGAGCCACCGAGTTGCCTAATTTCAGGAAGTCCCTGTCCCCGTCGGGGCAGATGCCATAACCCGCGCACTATTTGCGGCGATCAATCAGACGAACTACCTCATCTTCGCCCAGGGGGAAAGATTGAGGGCACTAGAAGACGATCGAAGACCTGCGAGGAGACACATGAGGCCCCAAACTCCACCTCCTCGAGTAACAGAGGTACATCTCCCGTCTCCCCCGCGGAGACACTACAGAGACACCTCCCGAAGCCCGTCACCCCGACCCTCGGGGAGACGACCCCCTTTGGAGAGGCAACTCGTCATTGAAGTTGGGGGACGCGGCCACGCCCCCACACGACAAGAAAGAAGACACTCTAGAGACGGGCATGGAAGAATCAACCAACGAGCACCACGCTCGAGAGATGCCCAACACGACCAGGACCGTCGGGCTCGACAATATTACAGGTCTCCATCCTTGTCTCCGGAGCGAAGTGACGAGGACGACCCCCGCGGTCCCCTGTCACAAGCCATCATGGAGGCGCCTATTCCCCCGGGCATGGAGAAGCCTCCACATCTGAAGGAATACGACGGAGTCGCGGATCCAGTCGACCACATAGACGGGTTCGAGGTTATGCTGCACTACCACAACGTCGGGGGCTCCATCAAATGCCGGTTGTTCCCCACGACCCTTAGAAAGGCAGAAATGGATTGGTATAAAGGCCTCGCTCCGGGATCAATCACCTCGTGGCGAAACCTGAAGAACCAATTCATAAGTTCGTTCACTGCGTCTCGGCGACACCCAAAGACCGAAGCGGCTCTCGAGGCCATCATCCAGAGACAGGATGAAACCTTGAGAGAATTTATTAATCGCTTCAATCGCGAAGCCATACAGGTCCCCTGCGCGGACCACATGAAGAGGTACCTGCTGGAGAGGGGACTCCTCCCCGGCACAGAATTCAGAAAGGCGGTGGGCATCGAACTGCCCCGAACATTCGATGCCCTCCTCGAGAAGGCCCGGGCGTATATGGATTACGAGGAAAGGGAGGCGGCCAACAGAGCCCGAGACCCCAGAACTCGCGGATCCAGCAGCAACCCACTCCAGGAAGCCGCTCCTCCCCGACGAATCGGGGAGAAAAGAAAGGAGGACAGACCCCGAGAAGTCTGAGAGCAAAGAGGACCCTCGGGGCGTTTTACCGAGTACACTCCACTCACAGCTTCCCGCGAGCGCATTTTGGCGGAGTGTGCCAGCACGGACTTCAAAGATGGCGGCGTCAAACGCCCCCGACCTGCTCCCGCCAAGCCCGGAGCAGACAAAAGCAAGTATTGTCAATATCACAGGAGCCATGGTCATCTGACTGAAGACTGCATCCACCTCAAGGACGCCATCGAAACCCTCATCAAGGGAGGGAGGCTCGCCCAATACCGGCGAAACGACGCTCCTCGTCGTGATGCCCGGGAGGCAAGAGAACCGGAGGAAGACGCCTGACCATCTGACGAGTCGGTTCCCGTCCATACCGCCTTCTCCGTCACCAGACCGGAGGACTTCCACGTCCCCGAACACCTGCAGGAGCCACTCACGACGCACAACAGGTGGGAACACTTCCCCTCCGCCATGGTCATCAATGGTGGAGGATTCAACGACCTAACTATCAATTCGGATGAAAGAAAGCTGGATGAACTGGTCGACGCGACACCTCCGCAAACAATGACTTTTGAAAGAGTAAAAGGTAGGTCGGAGCCTATCACCTTTTACCTGGAAGAGCTCCCTGGAGGAGCCTCCAACGCAGTCATTCCTCTACTAATAAGAGCAAGAATGACTAACTTTGATGTGCACCGCATCCTCGTCGACGAAGGAAGTTCCGTCGACGTGATGTACAGTCAGTTGTTCCGGACTCTGCAGCTAGACGACTCGCACCTCTCGCCATATGTAGGGTCAGACTTACAGGGCTTCAACGGCTCGACCTCCAAGCCTTGGGGGTATGTCGAGCTCATGGTTACCTTCGGCGAGGGCACGACGACGAGGAAAGTTAAAGTACGCTTCCTCATCATCGACTGCCCGTCCCTCTATAACTGTATCCTGGGGAGGCCGACACTGGCAGAACTGACTGCGGTACCCTCCACCGTCCATTTGAAGATGAAGTTCTACACCAAAAGGGCACGGGTAGCTACCATCTAGGGGGACCTAGTCGCTGCTCGAAGGTGCTTCAACGCCGCATCTAAAGGACGCGACACTGTCGACATCGGGACAAGGTCCGCCAAGAGACCGGTGACGACGCGACAAGAACCCGACAAACCAGAGCCCGCCAAAGAGGAAGACCAGAGAGCTCCACCAAAAGTCGATTCCATAGCTCTGGATGCTCGTTTCGATCAGGACGAACCTCCCAACGGCGAGCAAATCCCCCTCCGACCAATCCCGGACGGGGACTTCGAGCTCGTCCCCCTCGGCGAGGACCCAAGCAAAGGAGTGAAGATTTGTATCGATCTCCCCGACCTGGCAAGGAAGCAAATCAAAGCCTGCTTGCACGAGAACGCTGACCTGTTCGCCTGGAGCGTCGCGGAGATGCCTGGACTCGACCCTGAGGTCGCCTGTCACCGTCTCGCCATAGATCCTGCCGCTAAGGCCGTAGTACAACGTAGGCGTAGGCAGTCTCCGGAGAAAACGGAGGCTGCTGAAAAAGCTGTAAAAGACCTCCTAGAGGCGAATTTTATTTCTGAAGCCCGGTATTCAACCTGGCTGTCAAACGTTGTACTAGTTAAAAAGAATAATGAAAAATGGAGGATGTGCGTTGACTATACCGATCTCAACCGGGCATGCCCGAAGGATGCTTTCCCTTTACCGAACATAGATATGCTGGTCGACAACTTGGCCGGCTACAAAACATTATCGTTCATGGATGCCTATTCAGGCTATAACCAAATCCCCATGACCATGGGCGACAAACATTGCACTGCCTTCATGACCAGCTCGGGCAATTATTACTACAACGTAATGCCCTTTGAACAAAAGAACGCAGGGGCAACTTACCAACGTATGATGAACAGGGTGTTCCACAAGCAGATTGGCGACATGCTCGAGGTCTACATGGACGACATGATTGTCAAATCCCGAGCAGACACCGATCATGCAGCACACCTCAAGGCAGTCTTCGCCAAGGCAAGACAATGTAAGATGAGATTCAACCCCGAAAAATGCACGTTCGGATTCAAGGCGGGGAAATTCCTCGGTT
Source organism: Vicia faba (assembly GCA_948472305.1). Taxonomy (NCBI): domain Eukaryota; kingdom Viridiplantae; phylum Streptophyta; class Magnoliopsida; order Fabales; family Fabaceae; genus Vicia; species Vicia faba. The sequence goes on along the minus strand of OX451741.1, from coordinate 1,431,976,876 downwards.
TCTACCTGACAGAACGAGGAATCAAAGCCAATCTCGACAAATGTCGAGCATTCTCCGACCTCTCGACCCCGACGCCGAAAAAATCAATACAAGTCATGAACGACATGCTCGCGTCATTGTCCCGCTTCGTCGCAAGATCCGCTCAGCACGCCATCCCCTTCTTCAGACTCCTTCGCAAAGAGGCAGCCTTCGAATGGACCGAGGAATGCGAACGGGCATTGCGCCACCTAAAACAAAGTCTATCCCAACCACCCGTGCTATCTCGACCAGTCGATGGGGAGCCATTCCTGTACTTGGCCGTCTCGAACAAATCCATCAGCGCGGCTCTCATCCGCGAGACCACCGACGGGCAGAAACCCGTTTATTTCACGAGCAAAGCCCTACAAGGACCCGAAAGCAGGTACCAACAGATAGAAAAAGTGGCTCTAGCCCTCGTCAACGCGGCGAGGAGGCTCAGACACTATTTTCTGGCCCACACGGTCATCGTGCGAACCGACCAACCGGTGAAACAACTCTTAGGTCGACCTGACATGGCAGGCCGAATGTTGAAATGGTCCTTAGAGCTCTCAGAATTCGAAATTCAATACGAGAGCAGGAAAGCTCTGAAAGCACAAGCCATGGCCGACTTCGTCGCATAAATGACCGCTAACGACCCGCCCGCAGGGAAAGAACACAAATGGACCATCTTCCTTGACGGAGCCTTCAGCTCGTCCGGAAGCGGCGCGGGGATCCTCTTGGAAAATGAGGAAGGCGTAGTGATCGAACACTCGTTAACCCTCTCCTTCCCGACATCCAATAACCAGGCAGAGTACGAGGCCCTGCTCGCAGGACTAAGGCTAGCCGAGGACCTACGGGCCCGCGATATACAAATCTTCACAGACTCACAACTCGTTGCTTCCCAAGTCCAAGGGAGCTACCAAGCCAAAAATGACAGCCTCGTCGAATACTTAAACTTAGTCAAAAAAACACATGACAAAGTTTGAGCGAGCAGAAATATCACACGTCCCGCGCGAGCAAAACACAAGGGCAGACATATTGTCCAAATTCGCAAGCACGAGAAAGAAGGGTGGAAACAAATCCGTTATACAGGAATCCCTATCACGCCCGAGCATCGAAAGGCCCTCGACACCAGTCGAGGTACACGCCATAAGAGATGTCTCGTCCTGGATGACCCCGGTGTACAACTTTCTGACAAAGGGCGAGCTCCCCTCGGACCAGACAGAAGCAACCATCACGAAGCGACGAGCATGCTCCTACGTGGTTCTCGAGCACAAACTATACCGCAGGGGATTCTCCATTCCCCTTCTGAAGTGCATCGACGAATCCACAGTCCCCGAGGTGCTACGGGAGATACACGAAGGGATCAACGCCCAGCACATGGGCGGTAAGTCCCGGGCGAGGAAAGCCCTTCGAACGGGGTACTATTGGCCGACAATGCAGCAGGACGCCAAGGAACACGTTAAGAAGTGTGACAAGTGCAAGAGGCACGGCGACATGCACCTCGCTCCCCCTCACGAGCTAAGCATACTGTCATCCCCGTGGCCGTTTGCATGGTGGGGGATGGATATCCTCGGTCCTTTCGTGCAAGGAACTTACCAAAACAAGTTCCTCATTGTGGCCGTGGATTACTTCACGAAATGGATAGAGGTCGAGGCTCTCGCGAAGATCACCTCGCATAACATCCTCCGTTTCTACAAAAGAAACATCCTTGCCAGATTCGGGATCCCGAGGGCATTGGTCACTGACAACGACACCCAATTCACCGACCACGGATTCCAAGACTTCGTCACCAAACTAGGAACAAAACAACACTTCACCTCGGTCGAGCACCCTCAAACCAACGGGCAAGCCGAGGCCGCTAACAGAGTCATCCTCCGAGGACTCAAATGCCGGCTCGACGAAGCTAAGAGAGGCTGGGTCGAGGAGTTGCACAGTGTCTTGTGGGCATACCGCACCACGCCCTATTCGACGACGGGTGAGACCCCCTTTCGACTAACATACGGCACCGAGATCGTTATCCCAGTAGAAATCAGGGAACCCTCCAGGCGGACAGAAACTCCCCTCGACAAAGAAATGAACGACGAGGCACTCAGGGACGAACTCGACTTAGTCGAGGAAATTCGATCGGGGGTGGCCCTGCGCGAGGCCACCCTAAAACAACGAGTGGCCCTGCGTCACAACGACAAGGTCATTAAACGTGAGTTCGAGATCGGCAGCCTGGTGTTACGAAGAAACCAGAAAAACTCCCGCGAAGAGAAATTGGCCGCGAACTGGGAAGGGCCTTACCGCGTCCACGGCACCACAGGTACCTGGGCATACTTCCTCGAGCAACTAGACGGAGAACCATTGCCACGACCCTGGAACGCTGCTAAACTAAAGCAGTACTATAGTTAAAAAACCCTTAACACCAAGGACTCTCGTCGTCGGACATCCACATCCAGTCAACAGAGAGAAATGTATCGACCACGTAGAAAGGCCAAGGTACGGGCCCAATCTACGCCCAAACGACATAACGTCGTTCAGCCAAACGAGCACGAACGACAGTGCCCGACATGGACACCTCAATCGAGCTCCACCGTCGAAGTACCCGTATGACATAACACCCAGCTCGCGATGGGCAGTTCACGCCACGGGCAAGCGACCCCGATCTGGGTCATACGCCCGAGCAAACGGCTTTACTCCGCATGACCGACGCATTTCGAAGTACGTCGGACCACCAAAGGGGTCGAAAGAATCTCCACTCGAGGACGTAACTTAGGAAAATTTCTCCACAAAGTAACAATCGAGCACAAACGTGACTCGAGGACGTAACTTAGGCAAATTTCACCACAAAGTAACAGCTGAGCACAAGCACGCCCCGAGGAAATAACTTAGGCAAATTTTGTCACAAAGTAACAGCCGAGTACAGGCGAGACTGGGGGACATAACTTAGGCAAATTTTATCACAAATATAAAAACTTAGACACGAGCAAATATTAAAGATGGAAATAAACATTCATTCAAAGGCTCGTAAGCAAAAACAAATAAAAACCGACCAAGAAGGCCGACGATGTTCAGAAATTACAGACACGGGCACGCAGGCCCCAAAAAATATGCACGGGCACGCAGGCCCAAAAACTACTACCAGCAAACAGGCGCGCAGGCCCGACCAGAATTCCACGACTAGACTTCCCCGGGGCTACTAGCATCCACGACAGGAGACTCAGGAGGAGGCACGACCTGGCCGTCGATGATCTGGGACATGAAGCCCACCCCCTCAGTATTCAGGCCCAGATTCAATAAAGTGAGCTGGCTAACCGCGGCCTCAAAACCATCTACCAAGGCACCAACACAGTCCGTTTTGAGGAGATGGATGCGCGCGACCAGATCCGAGCGACTCCGTAAGGGGGCTGTCTCCTCCGACTCATCTTCAGCGGGAAGCATGACGGCCTTCAGATCCTCGACTTCTTTAGCCAGATGCTCTTTGTCGGCCTCCAAGCGTTCCCGGTCTAGTCGAAAACAGTCCCTCTCGTCGGCAACCTTCCCCGAGTTTTCCTTCTCTGCGGCCAGCAGCTCGGCCTGCTCGCGGAACATCTCCTCAGAGCGCTCCAGAGCAGCCTTCAACTTACGAGAGCCGGCAGCGAGGGAAGCTTTCTCCAGCTCTAGTTCCCTGACGCAGTCAGAGGAGTCCGACCCCTCCTCAGCGAGGACAACGACCATCTCGGCCATCTTAACCATCCCGACCATACTGGCGGCCAGATGTTTTCTCCGACTTTCCTTGTTTAGCCGCCTAATGGTCTCAGCCTCCTCAGCACTGACTGTCAAGGGAAACCCCTCGAAGAAGCCTTCCTCTTTAAAGCAGGGGGGCAAGCCAAAGGCCCTCACCGCGACAGACTCGTCGCCGACTTCCGGCTGGCTCTCCACCCGGTTTCTCTTCCTCGTTATCAGCTCACTGGGCTGTTCGACGTCAAGGGAGTCCGGGGACCCGCCAGAAGTATCGCCCGAACTGGTCGGCGGGCCCATCCTCGTCGCCTGTGGAGCTCGCACCAACCTTCTATTGACTTTCTTATCCTGGGTCAACTTTAAGAGCCTCTCCCTTCGTCCGGACATATTGCCTACAAAGAAGAAAACCTGAGTTAGTTACGAGCAAGTAACAAACAAAAGAAACTAGAACAAAACTATAAGACAGAAAGCAACCTAATAGGTCCGCGGCCTGACCGTAGGACTGGCACTCGACAAGCGCCTTGGTATCTATAGGACGAGCCTCGAAGGTCGGGTAACCTTCCTCGTCAAGAATGTCCTTCCCCTCCCTCGTGACCCACCGGGCAGAGAAGAAGCTGTCGACATACTTACAAAGCGTACCGTAGGCTTCCTCATCCTCAACATTCATCCCTCCCGCGGGCGTATGGTAGTGCCCGGTACCATGCTCGTAATGGCGCGAGCACCAGTGCAACGGGAACTTGGATACATGCCCCAACACCGGGAGACCCTCGTCGTCCATAAGAGGCTCCCCGTTCTCGTCGGCCACTGCGGTCTCCTCTTCGTACATAGAGTCCAAAGCAGTCTGGGTAACCGGCCGCACGACATACCATTTGTCCTTGAAACCTCGGACTGAATCCATGTACATCCTGAACAGCCTCTTCGACTGTTTCAGGGAAACCCAACTATGCCTGCCTCCTCGAGACTGGCGTTGCAAATGAAAAACTCTGAAGAAGAGAGGGATGGTCGCCCCGATCCTTAAAAAGCGACACGTCAGCTCGAACGCCCGAAGAAAAGCGATCGAGTTGGGGTGAAGCTGCGAGGGGGCCAAGTCCAGATGACAGAATACCCCGACCTGGAAATCACTAAAGGGGAGCTTGAGGCCAAGGTCCTTGAACGCGATTTCATACATGGGAAACCCATACTCAGAGAACTCCGAGAAGATCCGCGCGTCAAGAGACGGTCTTGTGACAACAAAGTTTTTCTGGAAGCCCGACTGACTACCGTCGTGTTCGACGATAGTGTAGGCACTCCGACTACGCCGACTATATGCCGAGGGAATCCCTCTGGGCTCGGCGCCCACCCAATCCAGTGAAGGATCATCAACAGTATCAATTAGAGTTACATTCTCCTCAGCACTCTGGTCCTCGACCTCGTTACGCCCCGAAGACTCCGGTTCGTCAGCCATTTTACCTACAAAGCACAGGAAACTGGTGAAATTCGAGAGCAAATCCATACACTCGCCATAACTGACGGGAAGAAGGGCACGACAAGCCAAGTCACACTCCGCGCGCGTTAAAACATTGAGGACTCGAACAAGATCCTGGTTTCACCTCCCCGACGCTAAGGTGCCACGATGAATCGCCCTACATACTTCCTAAATGGGCCAACATCCCGGCCAGTCATAAGTACGTCGACCTAAGCTACGAATGTGACGGGCAATATCATAAATCCTAAACCTAGAACTATGGGTTTACCGGGCAGTATCGTAGGTTATGCGCCCAAAACCATAAAGATCCCCAGCAGCATCGCGAGTCACATACCTAAAGCTATGCGTTTACCGGGCACAAACATGAATATACCGGGCATGAACACGAATGTACCGGGCGCTAATCCCAGATGCGGGTTTCTAACATCCAAATAACGGAAAAATTACCTACAACAGAGAAAAATATGAGGGATAAACGCTTACTTGGAAGTTAGGAAGAATGTACGGTGGCGGTGAAGAGAACCCACGGAGGTAGGTACGGTAATCTTGCGAAGTTCTGAAAAAATAGCGGCGGCAAAGGCAGAAGAAGAAGGAGAAGCGCGAAGAGGAAAAACAGATTATGGGACCCAAGGATCCTATTTATAGGGATGACGTGGAATACGAAACGTCGCCCCGGGGAACCACGAGCTTCCCCTCCTCGACATCTACTCCCCTAGGCAATGATGGCTCTACTTTCACTAAGGTGGCGTCACGGTTCCCAAGGGTTTCCTCGTGTACCCAACGAACACAGCCCGCAAAGAATCCCCCGAGCACGCCTCGAAAAGGGTTGCCCCACGAACGCAAATCATGAGAAACTCCTCGAGCAATCACGAGGAAGAAAATATCCTGGGCCGGGCATCAGACCCCGTGGCAAAGGCGAGCTGAGGTCAAGTCATAACTCCTGCTCCAGGAGCCACAACTTGGGGGGCTCCTGTTCTGGACTGGGCCCGCCCTGGCCCAAGAGCAAGAATGAAGGCCCAATCCAAGCAACTCTTCCAGGAGCACGCGCCCGAGGATTCCCGCCAGCGCGTCAACCAGAAGCTGCAACCGTGCCCGCCGTTGCCCGCGAACACGGCGTCCTCGACCACGCGAACTCCAGCTCGAGCACCCTCCTCGTAGGGCAGACTCTGACCGTTACCAAATCATCTGAACTCCGGAAAGACCGCGTCCTCGTCCCTCCTCATTTCCCGCAGAGCATCACCAGGAAGGAGACCACGTGCGGGTCCCCACTACACACGTAGAACCTGACAGTTCCTTTATTGGGCCAGTTCTAGTTGGCCTAATGAAGGGACATTGGCCCCGCGCTGGGGGCTATAAATACCCTCTGTTCCTAGAGGGTCAGATATTCATTCTCTTACCCATACATACACTTTTTTGCCTACTCGTACCATCACTCACTTTAGCATCGGAGTGCCTTGCAGGTACCCCCCATCTCACTCAACTTCCGTTCGGAGCCAGTCGTGACGGTCCAAGTCTGATCAGGTAAGATCATGGTGTATGATGGGTTTTTCACACATTTTATAAATTCAAGATCTCTTGTGTGCAAAGGAATTAAATTATGATTTTTAGTAGGAGATTGTGAAGATACTACGTATCCATGTTAAAATGCTTTATGTGCAAAATGCAGATTCTAGAGACGTGAATACTAAAGAGGACGATAGTCAGGTAATTTACATTTCAAAAAACGTGAATGCATCTTGTAACAAATTGTACTAGTCCCTGATCATTGTGGTTTTTATCTCTAGTTTGAATCTGAATAAGATTGTTGTAATACGTCTTAAAACCTCAAGTGATAGAAGAGAAGAAAAGAGACATCTTTCGATACTGACAATTTTGGGCTTGTTTGTAGATCCAGTTGTTAATGAATCATATCTTGGATTCATTAATATTTTGTTAGTTATAAATATGAGTTTTCTCTCACTTGTTAAGACACAAGTTGCATAAGATAGAAATCCCATTGAGAAAATAAAGGGTAAAATTTTTAGAGTTATATTTTAGGGATTTAGCAGTCTTTTGGAGTTATCATAGGGATTGGTAAACACTTTAAATATCTTGAGTTTGTGTGATTTTTATATTGAGAGTTGGAGAGATTGAGAAACATTTGGGTAGAAAACATGATTTATTTTTGGAAGACTATTTTCTTGTAACTCATTTGTAATCTCTTGAAATAATTTTTAGAGTATAGTGAATTGGATTCTCTCTTCCATAATAGATTATTTGATTGAACTAGGTAAACAAATTTCTTGTATTCATGTTTATTATTATTTTTATTGCTTGAGGTCATTTGTTTGGTTGTCATTGTTCTTTACTCCACATATCAAATTATTTTATTTGAATTGAACTTTGTCATTATTACATCAAGTGCCGCCCACCGTGGGGCAAAGGGGTTATTAAGTCTAAAAGTTAGCACCATGGGTTCCAAATGGGACATCGAGAAGTTTTTCGAAGACAATAACTTTAGATTCTGGAAGGTAATGAATGCAAGCAATACTAATTCATCAAAAGCGTGCAGGAGCATTGAAGGGAGAGACATTGATGTCTGAAACCTTATACAAGTTGATAAGATTGAGATGGTGGATAAGGCAAAAAGCGTCATTATCTTGTGCCTCGGAGATAAAGTATTAAGGGAAGTTGCGAGGGAGAATACCATGATTTGGATGTGGTTCAAGCTTGAATCATTATATATGACAAATTCAATAGCTCACTGTTGTACCCCAAAATTTGCCCTCCCATATTCCTAAAGATTTGTCAAGAATGATCTCCAAATGGTTCAAGATTGCTCAAGAGCTAGACAGTCAAACCATCTCCTAAGTAGTAGACAGCTGAAATTAGGGTTTTGGTTCTTTCAAGGAATTTGGGGTTTTCAATGGTTCAATCAAGTCTCATAAGCCTATATGCATTCTCTAGCACCTACATGCCAAGTCTCAAGATTCACAGTGCCAATTTGCACAGTCAAAAGCTCCATTTGATCTACAATCAACTACAAGGGCAAAATGGTCATTTTGCAGTCAAAAGTCAGAATTCTTGGTCAACATCTTATTTCGAGTCCATAATCATCATTTGATCAAGTCTTGATCATGATTCCACAAGAATAGCTCAAAAATCATCAAGATGCAAAAGTTACTATTTTTGGACAGTAGAAAAGTCAACTGTATCTTGACCAGGGCATAACTTTTTCATGGTTTATCAGAAAAATCCCATCCAATGCTCATTTTTAAGAGGATGCAATGTCCTATAATCCATCTTCACATTCCAAGTTCAAGAAATGCTCTCACAAAAAGTTACCAATTTTTACATTATAGGTCAATTTCAAAAGTCAACAAAGGTACACTTTGAGTCAAAGGCCATAACTTGAGATTGGTAAATCCAAATGACATGGGACCAAAAGCATTGGTTAGAGGACTTCAAGAGCTTTCAAAAATGTCCAGGAACATGGTCATATGATCAAAATTGAGCAAGTTGTGCATTGGAGAAGTTGGGAAATTTTCATGAATTTGCAAAAGTCAACTTTGCTCAAAACATCTTCTTTTTGCTAATAGGCCTCAAATCTCTTCTTGAAGCTTCACCCATGACCTATGCACGACCCACCAAGTTAAATTGGATTTATTTTCTTAAATTTATTGATTAAATGGATTTTTAATATATATTAATTCATTTAATTAATTTAAATCATAAGAAAATACAAGATTTGATTTTTAAATCAATTTGTGAACCAAATATGATCAAAACATGCTGGCAAATTCGTGCACAAGTCAAAGATACAGAAAAATCCAATTTTGGCAAGTTTGTTCAATCATGAAAATCAAGAATATTTGATTTTTCAATCAAGGATTCAATCATCAATGCACATGGATTTTTGCCCAGCTTTTGACCTAATTTGATTGCCTTATACATAAGCAAGCCAACCCTGACCTAGAACACGTGAAAAAAGCTGCAGAAACGACCCTGTCAAATTCAAGAATTTTCAAGAAAACTGAAAATCTGTTCTTGCATCCTAGACTAATTCAAGGTGTTTTGACCATTCAAATACGTTGTAGGAGGTTCCAGGAACGATTTGCAATCGAATTCACGCACTAAAGCTCAAGGAATCACTGAATACAGTTTCACGGTTTGCACTTTTGATTCCAAATCGTAACTCTTAATTCATATGCATTTAACATGTTTTTATTATTGTTTTGCATTGCTAAAGACCATACAAAGCTAATGGAATGGTTGAATTGAACTATGGTCCCCTGAATCGTGAGATGCCATGATCAAATTTCTAGGGTTTTCAAGCTTTAAATTAGGGCTTTCTGAACCAGGAAAAATTGGGACCAGTGAGATACATGACTGAAATCGTGAGACCAAGACGAACACAACCCACACCTCGCGAAACATTTATGATTGTTATGTGCCTAATCGCTATTTTTCCTTGCAGGAAGTAGTGGGGGTTAAAAACCCCCGCTATCTAATTCTGTTTACACAGAACAAAGGTTGAAGGTGATGAGGTGTTGACATTTGATTCGTGTGTTTGAAAAGCGCGCGCGTTATTTTTGTTTATAGCATATTATTTGTTTTTTGTATATAATATTCTCTATCTATCCATTTAACAAAAGCGCATTACAGTTCAGTTGGCAAAGGCATTGAAGCATTATCCCTTGGGACCTGGGTTCGAATCCCAGGTCCCCCCAAACGTTTAGTTGATTTTTTCTTCAGGCGTTCTTGTGTAAGCTTGCAAAGGGAGTCCACCATATGCTTCAAATCTCAGCATGCCAAGTGGCTTCAGGTCAAAATCTAATGGCCAAAAGCTGAGTCCTCACCATAGTCCCAGTCAACAAGCGTGTGGATAATCACAAAAGTCAACGTGGCTGAAATATTGTTGGGCCATAAAATTCCAGAATCAGCTCCTGATTTGGGCCAGCACCCCCTTGGGTTTATTCCTTCTTCTCCTTTATTTATTTTTATTTAATTTGTTTTTATTAATTTTTAATTAACTACTAACTAAAACAATTAAACATTTTTTCTAATAAATTCAGAAGACATAAAAAATATAATATTTTTATTTATTAAATTTAATTAGTTATTTTATAAATAAATATTAACATAATTTGTTTAGTTTTAATTAGGTTAACATTAATCTTTTCACAATAAATAAAAATTAATGTAGAATTAGGTTAATTAATATATTTAATCATTTTATTTTTATTTCCTTAAAAAACATAAAAAACTAAAAAAAAATCTTTCTTTTATTTAATTAATTAGTCTAGGTTTAATTTAATTAAATGCAAAATAATAAAAATCTCTTTCTTTCTCAAAAAAGGGTCAAAACCCTAAAAACTCTCCGATCCAATTTTTCTCGCGCATGTGATTATTCTTGATTCATGATTATTTTTTATCATATAATTGTATTTGCTCCGAGGATGTAATAGTTTTGAACTTAGGACCTTTTTTATCGCTTTCATTTTATTTCCCGCAATTTACTTTTTCAAGGGTTTGTTTTTGGCGATGTAAATACCCGACGCCTTGTAATAGCGTAGTTTTATTTTTCCGCAACTATTGACTGCTAGATGTATGTTAACTAGACTATGCATGTCAAGATCTCCCTTAATTAAAATCAATTGTAGCTCACCATAACATGTACAAAGATAACTTAACTGAAAGCTGACACATTTGCACATGCCACTCCTAGGGTACGCCTCACTTGGTTGCCTCGACGTGGTCATTGAGTATAGGGTGTTTTAGAGGTCGCCCTCCTGTCTAAAGATCAAAGTTGCCTAGAAATGGTTGCCTCGGATAAAAAATGATCTAGGACATTAGGGTTACCGCTAAGGCGTGCTACCGTTGCTTTAGTGACCACATGTCCCTGTTTCCAGTGATTTCTGGTAAACAACCGCTAGTCTTCCAAACTATCGAATAATCTTTCTTAATGTTATTCAATCTCTCTGGTAACTCACAGGATCGACTAGATTGATCCTAGGACTCCTTGGATATTAAAGTCACTCTCACAATCGAACAATTATTCATGGTTGCTATTGTATCAGTATTTGGCTTACTTCGATCCCTCTCTCTAAGAGTCTAAAAATGTGGTCGAAATGTATATGAAAACTAAGTTATACGAATAAATGCTAATTGTAATGCTGATTGTAGAGACATATAAAACTGTATGAAAGATGAAGTAAATGGTTTCGACTTACAAAACGTTTAACATAAAAGGTTTCTGGAATGTAGAAGTTTAAAATATTCAAAAAGCGTTTAATGCAAGAAATCTGTAAATGACTTTAAGTAAAAGTATGCGCTTGAAGAACAATACTTGAAAGTAAAGGTATTGAAAATGTGACAGTTCTTTGAAATATAAAGTGTTCGAAACATAAAGAAAAACAGTAAAATGTAGAACTTTGAGGAAAAGACTTCGAAATGGAAAGATTGTAAATAGAAAAACTTGCAAATGTTATTTGACAAAGAGAAAAGAGGAAAGTACTGGAAATGGTAAAAGGCTTTCATTAAGTTAGAAATACATGGTGCTATCATACATACATTTCTCTTGCATTCGTTTCCCTTGCCATGTGGTAGTTTGAATGTTATTGAGTATTTTGTATAATAAATATGACACACAGAAATCCTAATACTAAGACTTCTATTTATACTAATTCGACCCTAACGGTCTCGCCACAGGATTATGCCACGTTCCGAACATGCAAGACAATGCTTCTTTCATCTTTCCACGTGTCCCCAACTGCTCCAACACACAACTTTCAAACTTTGAAAGTCCCGCTTCCATTTGAATTTTAAATGCTTTTGGTGTCTCTCTATTTCGAGCGTTCTTTCCAAACACAACCTCGCTGTTGTTTCGAGACTCCTTTAACTATGTTCCCATAATTGTTGTTCGAAGCTTCACACTTTGACACCCTTATTCGAAACACTGCTTCTGTCACTTCGAAATATGGCACGTTTCCACTTCGATCAGAATGTTTATCTCTTCTGGCTTCTAAATAATATTATCGAAATCTTCAGCCAACAAATTGCCCCTTTAAAATATGTATTTCGATTCCTTTGAGAAATACCTATTTTAAACATCTACACAAGATTTCGATAGGATTATTGAATCATCGTAACATTTAATGCATTTGACTCCAGTCACATCAATCATAACACCTTTTGGGTTCCTTAACCGCCCAGAGTCACTTCACAGCGTGGTGCAGTTATAAGTAATGATTATTTTTAAATCACACCTATTACCTATATCAACTTCACGCCACCTCTTCATCACACCAACCCATGATCTCCACGTATCACACCTTTACTCGGTGGATGCTTAATCTTCTCATTATGAAACATCAACTTAATCTTCCTTTTTCTTTTTTTTACACTCTAAACTTTTCATACTCTGGATTTTTACCCTTCTTCTCTCATACACAATCTAAGCTTTCAAACAACAAAAATGTCTTCTACCACCTCATCCCAACTCAAGAAAGTCTCCAAGAAGAAAGGAAAAACTACAGGAGCAACCATGGAGAGTAAAATCATCACCATTCAAGGCCAATCTGCTCTTGCTCCTCAAATGATTTCCAAAGAAAAAGAAATGTTGTACGCATCACAGGTACTCATCCCTACCCATGTTGCTGGTAAGAGGTTAGCCTTAAATGGCCCTCTTACAGTTTTTGAAATATTAAAGGACACCAGGACAATTTTTCCCGTCTGTTATAGCTTCAAACCCTTATTCAACAAAATGGATGCCCCTAGGTTAGTAGAATCTCTTAGTTCGAATACCGTAGAAACCCCAACTGTTCCTCCCAAGGACCCATTTGTTTTGGATTATGTAAAAAGCAATTTTAAACCATTTCGATCTTGCCCTACTTCTGACATCGCTTATCAAAATTGGTTCACAAAAGTAGAAGCCAAGAAATCCCAGCAATGGGAAGAATTAGGCATTTATAACCTTATTAAGCTATCGAAACCTGGATTCACTTATAGCCATCCTCTGTTGTTTGCGTCCCTTTATTTCTGGGATAGTACCTACAACACTTTCCATCTCCCAGGTGGAATGATTACCCCAACTTTCTTCGACATAGCGGCCATTACTGGGCTGTCGCCAGTGGGAGAAACTTATGTTCCTGACAATGAAGAGCACTCAAGCATAATTGACTTCGAAGTCAAGTTAGCCAGCTTTTCCAAATTTATCAGCCATTATCATGCCGAAGGGGACAATGTGTCTGACATAGAGCACATTGCTTTCTTAACCCTGTGGCTGTCTAGATACGTTTTCTGCAGTAGATCCCTGCAGGTAGCTAGTAGGTTCATTCCTCTAGCTAGGGATTTACATGAAAATCGCAAAGTGTGCCTAAGTGAATTACTCTTAGTTGACCTCTATGAGAGCCTGAGGTCAGCTGTTTCGAGCCTCAAATCCCACACCTCCAAAAACATTCTATTAGCTGGCCCATTTTGGTTACTCCAACTATGGCTAAATGCCATGTTCGAACCTTCTTTATCAACCGCCAACACTATAGATGAGCAAGATTCTGAAATAAGTGATAGGATAGTCGAAGGCACTAGGCTTCGAAGACTAACTCCTAATGATGACAAGGATGACTTCAAGGTTCAATTCTCGAAGTACATCATGATATTCTCCAAAAGGCACAAGTTCGAAGAGAGCATGGCACCTTTTGCTTCGAGGGCTCATGGACCTTCTTGGTTCACCATGGCTCTCTCAGAAGCCATCAAGAGCAAGGAGATTCAGGATGTATGGAGAGCTTTCTTGCTTCCTAGACTCATCTCTTCAAGGATAACCCCAACCAAGAACCAAATTCTTCTCTTTGCCTACCAACCAAACTTCGTTTCGAGGCAGTTTGGCTTATGCCAACTGATCCCTGAACCTTTGTTCCAGACTGAGAGCGCCATCACTTCTGGTCGAACTTTCAAGGCAAGGGAAGCCAAGATCCAGCAAGAACAATATCAAGGCTTTGCCCAATTTGAGCTGATAGCCTTCGAACCTACCCATCTCGCGGCTAAAGGATTTCTGGAGTGGTGGATTAAGTTTTATCAAACTTGTATGTTCGATACACTTACCATTCGACAAAAACTAATCGATGCCTTCGATGTGCAGGTACCAGTAAAGAAAGGTATGTTTACTCATGCCAAAGAGATAAAAGCTTTTCAAAATTATTTTGAAACTACTTACGACCCCACGCGCTTGGACTCCACTGTGCATCAAGCAGCTGAGACCTTGAAGGAAAAATTTAAACAAAAAGTTTCTAAGCTAAAACTTCCTTCAGGGCTGTCACCTGAGGATAGGTATAGGTTGGCATTCGAAATGCATCCACCTAAATTTCCCAGATTACCTACCTCAGAACTGGCTCTGGCTTGGTTTCCCCCATATCCATGGTGGTTTACTTGCAAAGAGATGTTCAAATATCTTCAAAGGAAACCAAAGCCATCTGAGACTGTGACATGGGCTCGATACTGGCTTCATGATTTCCCAGGACACCTTCGATACGACCTTTCTGCCATGTCAATTAAATCTGATCAAGGCACAGGTGCGAATGCTTGGGAAAAATCCCAAATGTCTTTTATTTTCCATATCTTTAACCTTTGCTTTAATTGTTTTGATTTTCAGCTATCAGGATAAAGACAGCTGCCTCGAAATCGAAGGAAGGGAGTGCCTCTCAAGCCTCCATCGAAACTACCGAAAAAGCTAATCCACCCGAAACAACCACTACTGCTGCAACTACAACAACAACAATAACGCCAACAACAACAAGTGCCCCAATTCCAACGGTAATCACTTAGTTTTTGATGTTTCGAATTCACTCAAGCTTTGTGGTTTATATCTAACTTCGTTAAAATTCGTTCAGACCAACAAGCTTCCTCCTACTACTCCCAAGAAGCGGAAACCAAGCACTACTGGGGAAGATCCCACGGCTGGAGGAAACTCAAATACTGCTTCGAAGAAAAAGCTAAAGAAAGCTACTCCTAAAAGCACTGTTCCAACTAGCGTCTCTGGACTCGATTCCAGGGATGCTGCTCCCTTACCTAAATCCAAAAATCCACCTTCGACCTCCAACCCAACGTTGGAACGCATAGCTAGTAACCTCTCCTCTGAGGGTCCACAGGTAAATCGAACTTCTTCTAAAAAATGTTTAAATTCTTATTACCTTGGTGAATATTTTCTTTAACATTCTGCTGCTCTTTGCAGAACATTTTGAATCCCACTTCTACCATTTCGACCTCACCATCCAGAGCTGCTGCTCCGCTTAACTCCTCTCCTCAAGGAGATTCCAGCAACTTGGTCCAAAACAAAGGTTCTTCCAATGTGGCGGTTCTGGCTGGAACTTCTGAACAGCCGGATGACCAAGGTACCTCCAATCCTCTGAAAGAGGTGAACGAAACAATACTTCAAACGTCTGCAGAGGATTCACAAAGAGTTCTTCAAAAGTCCCCTCTTGAAACTCTTCAAGAGGACCCAAAGGATACTCAGACTGAAGAAGAAAAAGCTGATTCTGGGCAAGGAGCCGAAGAATCTGCAGACGAAGAATCTGAGGAGGAAAATGCCAATGACGAGGAAAACGTCAATGATGGTTCGACTGCCGGGACGGAGTCTAACGCAAATAGCGGCGAAAGGGATGGTATCGAAGTGGTAGACTTGGACGAGGATGAAGAAGATCAAGAGCACGAAGCAAATGAAGGGGATGGTGATGCAATCAATGAAACCCCAGAGGTTGAAACAAATGTGGTTCCCCTACGCGTGGAATTTCCCCAATCCTCTCCGTCTGGAATGACTGACGAGGAACTGGCACTTCTGAGGCGAAATGACCCCATTGGGTACATGAAGGCAAAGTTGGCCCAGAGGGACGTCCCACTCGCTAGGGCTGGCACCAGTTCAACCAGCTATCCTCTTCCCACAGATGAAAGAGTTGTTCTTCTCAACAAAATTAGGATAACTATTCTCAATGTGGATATATTCGAAGTGCTTAAGCAAGATAGTACTGCTTGCTATACTATGAAGGAGCTGCTCACAAAGGTCAATCTTTCCACCTGCTCCTTGCCAGTTAGTACTCTCTTGTTCGACCTTCAGAATTTGCTGGACAACATAACTGGCTACCTTCTCCAAGACGAATCTGCTGCCAAGAAGGTTCAAGAGAAACGCATTGCCATGGATGCCGCCTATGAACAAGCTTCGAAACTTTCTCAAGAAGCTGAGGATCAAGCTATGCATCTGAAGCAGGCGAAAACTGAATATGAGGCTCGAGCTGAGTCCATTCTTATTTGGGAAAGGCAGATTCTGGAACTTCAACAGAAAGTTAAGGAGGCTAAGGAACAACAACTAGCCTTCGAGACTAATCCTGCAGGTAACCAATTCGAAGAGCTTCTCAACCAGGGGCTTGCAGAAATGGAGACTGCAGAACAACTTAAAGGAGAAGTGGCAACTTTGGAGGGAGCCAGGCGGTTCGCTCAGCAGAAACTTGAAACATTTCGAAGCACCTTTAATCGATTGAAAAACAATGCTTATTTCTAGATTTGGATGTTTATCTGACCATATCTTTGGTTTTTTTACATGTAATATTCGAACAACGCCATTTTGGCATTCTATCTTGCCATCTTGGCTTTTATAATATTTTGTTTACGTTGCTACTATTCGAATCTCCCGCAGGCTTGGCTTATATTTCTTTAAATATTTCCCATTAACCTTTAGGACACGTTTATCATCCAGGAGTTCTTCAACTTCGTATGCATTGTTTGAAAATACTTTTAATATTCGAAAAGGTCCTTCCCAATGAGGTGACCATTTACCTAATGCTTTGTTCTTCTTATCCATAGGCAATATGACTCTCCAAACCAAGTCATTAATAACGAATACTTTTTTCTTCACCCTTTTATTGTATGTTCTGGCCACTCTTTCTTTTTGCCTCATCAAAATTTCCAACGCATGTAATCTAATTTCGTCCAACTCAACTAATTCATTCATCATCATTTCCCAATATAATGCAGCTGGAATTTCGTTTTGTTTCTGAATTCGAACTGATTGCAGATGAATTTCTACTGGTAATACTGCATCATGGCCAAATGTAAGTTGGAAAGGTGTAGTGTTAGTGGCTTCCTTAGGAGATGTTCTACAAGCCCATAATACTTGGTCCAGAGTTTTGTGCCAATTTCTTGGCTTCTTGCCAATATGCTTCTTGATTAATCCTATTATTACTTTATTTGCTGCTTCGACTTGTCCGTTTGCTTGAGCATAATATGGTGTTGATGTTAGCAATCTAAACCCCATTTCTTGGGCAAATCCTTGCATCTTTCTACCAGTAAATACAGAGCCTTGGTCTGTAGTTATACTTTCTGGCAGTCCAAACCTATAGATAATGTGCTTTTGTATAAATTCAATAATTGCTTCTTGATCAGCAACTACCAAAGGTATAGCTTCGATCCATTTGGTAAAATAATCTACTCCTACCAAGATGTATTTCTGCCCTTTAGACGAAGCAGGATTTATTTCTCCTATCAAATCCAATGCCCATCCTCTGAATGGCCATGGTTTGATGATCGAATGCAACTCACTTGCAGGGGCATGTTGAATTCCTGCATGTTTCTGACATTCCTCACATCCTTTAGCAAAGTCTATGCAATCTTTGAGCATGCTAGGCCAATACAAACCGTATCGAAATAGCAACCATTTCATTTTATGGCCTGCTTGGTGTGCCCCACATGCCCCATTATGGACTTCAGACAATGCTAAATATGCCTCACTCTCTCCTAGGCATTTCAATAATACACCTTCTTGGGTCTTTTTGAACAATTCGTTCCCCATGAGGAGATATGACAATGCTCTATATTTTGTTTTTCTGTCCACTTTTAGAGTTGGGTCTGCTAAATAACTCTTCAATGGACTTCGCCAATCCGCATCAACCAAAGTATTGATGGCTAGTATTTCGAACCCCTGTTTCTCAGCATATCCCAATCTCATATTTTCCAGATCCGATGGTGTGAATCTAGTGGCCATAACTCTTCCCCTTATTTCGACCAAATCTTTAAAGCTCTTGGTAGATACTTTATAACCTGAAGCGAACTGCGCTAAGTCATTTGCTTCTTGGTTCTCTAATCTTGGTATGTGTTGAATATCCATGTATTCAAATTTCCTTAATAGCCTATTGACTATGACGAAGTATACCATTAAATTTTCCTTTATGCACTTGTATTCCTTTGTGATTTGTTTGACCACCAATTCAGAGTCTCCTTTAATTTCGACTCTGGTTGCCCCTAATTCCAACAAAGCTTCAAGTCCAACAATGAGCGCTTCATACTCAGCTTCGTTGTTCGAACAACGAGGACCATCCAATTTATACTTGAATTTTGTTGGGATTCCCTCAGGAGAAATTAGAAGGACTCCAACACCACTTCCATTCCTGTGAGTTGAACCATCAAAGTACAATTTCCATGGTTGCATTTCGACGTAACTCATGTTTGTCTGCTCAACCAACGAGTGATCCACAATGAAGTCAGAAATCACTTGACCTTTCATAGCTTTTAAAGGCATGAAAGTCAATGAATATTCTGTTAAGGCTAAAGCCCACTTGCCAATCCTACTATGCATTATGGGCTTTGAAAGCATATGTTTAATGACATCGAAGTGAGATGAAACGTAAACATCAACAGGTTTTATATAATACTTGAGTTTCATACAAGAGAAATATAAACAGAGACATAGCTTTTCTAAATTGCTATATCTGGTCTCTGCATCATTTAGCACTCTACTTAAATAGTATATGGCTCTTTCGACGCCATTGTTATCCTCTTGTGCTAACATACTACCTATACTAACTTCAGAGGCAGATATGTACAATCTCATGGGCTTCCCCCATGATGGGGGAGACAAAATAGGAGGCTGAGAAAGATATTCTTTTATTTTGTCAAACGCCTCTTGGTGAGCTTCGTTCCATTCGAAGGTTTGACCTTGCTTCAGACGAAGTAACGGAGAGAAAGCTTGGGTTCTTCCACTCAGGTTCGAGATGAATCTTCTGAGGAAGTTAATTTTTCCTAGTAGAGATTGCAACTCCCTTTTTGACGCAGGTGCTTTCGTCTCCATTATGGCTTTGGTCTTATTCTGGTTGATTTCGATTCCTTTCTTGTGGACCACAAAACCAAGAAAATCTCCAGCCTGCACAAAAAATGCACATTTAAGGGTATTCATCTTTAAGCCATGCTTTCTCATTCGTTCGAATGATTGGCTTAAGTGATGCAAATGTGCTTCTGCAGATGTAGATTTGATGACTATATCGTCAATATACACCTGCATGAAGGTTTCGATGAAATCATGAAAAATTGAATTCATCGCCCTTTGATAGGTTGCCCCAGCATTTTTTAAACCAAAAGGCATCACCAGCCATTCGCAGGTGCCTAAGGCTCCTGGGCAACGAAATGCTGTTTTTGCAACATCTTCTTCAGCAATGAAAATCTGGTTATATCCAGAGTATCCATCTAACATGCTCAGGTATTCGAATCCTGCAGCAGAATCTACTAGCATTTCTGCCACGGGCATGGAATATTCATCTTTAGGGGTTGTAGTGTTTAAATCCCTAAAATCTATGCAAATTCTTAAAGAACCATTTTTCTTAATAACAGGTACTATGTTTGCTAACCATTCAACGTACCTTGTTGTTCTGATGAATTTGCAGCGCAACAACCTTTCGATCTCAGCTTTAATTTTTGTGAGAACCGCTGGTGCGAATCTTCTGGGAGTTTGTTTGATGGGCCTCTTGCCATCTTTGATTGGCAGTCTGTGTTCGACCAACTCCCTCTTTAAACCAGGCATCTCATCATAATCCCATGCGAAACAATCTTTGTTTTCCTTAAGGACTTCGATCACTTTCTTCTTGAGGCCTGGGTTAAGTTTAGCACTTACGTAAGTTACTCTTTTCGTTTTTTCATCCCCTAAGTTGACTTCTTCGAGAGGGTCCTGTGCCACCATTTTGACACTTGAGTTCATGGGGTCCCTTTCGAAGCCTAAGGGTTCCTTATCATAGATGGCATCCAACCTTTGATCCATCTCATATTCCTTGATGGGTGAGCATTTCGAACCCCCCCCCCCCCCACTAACTTCATTCGTCTTTATAGTTGATTCATTTATTTCAGCCTCTAAGGCCGCTTTTGATTCATTCTCAGCCATATAGGCCGAAATCCTTTCGAAGAAGGTAGACTCAGTCATGGTTAAGGTTGTCGAAGTCCCAGCTTGCTGGCCGTTTTTGTATAGCACCTTCAACTTCCTCTTCTTCACTGATTATTGTTCTATCCCAGTAAAGGCCATCATGACGAAGTGTCATGTAGTAGTGGGCGTTTCTAGTTTCATTCATCTCATCATTTGGAACACATGGAGCAATCTTTGCCAGATTTTTATCATAATCCCTTTTGTCAACTAAATTGACAGTTGACATAAAGTAACTCTGGTCTGCTTCGATGTTTTCCACGATTCCATCATCTCTCCACAGAACTAGTCGTTGATACATAGACGAAGGAACTGCCCCCACGCCATGGATCCACTCTCTTCCCAGCAGCAGGTTATAGTTGGCCTTGGCTTCGATCACCATAAACATGGTGGGCCTGCAACTTGAGCCTATTGTCAATTCCAACTGGACCACCCCCAGTGTTTTGCCCACTTTTCCCTCATAATTGGACAGAACTATATTATGGGGCTTGATATCTCCTTCGCGGATCTCTAACCTTTTTATCATGAAATGGGGTATCAGATTGACTGCAGCACCCCCATCCACTAGAACTTTGTTCACACCATGGACACCCACTTTCGCCCGAATGAAAAGTGGCTTGAGATGATTCTTCATTGCAGGTTCTGGACGTTCGAAGAACGCATTTTGTTCCTCAACAGCCCCATTGTCCATCACGTAGTAGCACACGGGCCTATGTTTCATTAAATCTGTGGTGTCTTCCTCCTCATATTCATTGATTTCGGTTTCCTGCCCAAATTCGCAGGGAAGCACCGACACCACGTTACAGTTTAAGTTGAATGACGACTCCCCCTCTGATTCGAAGTTATCTGTTATCATATCTTCGTCCTCTTCTGGGCCTGGAGTGTATTCCTTTGGTTCGTCTCGTTGGTCTTCAGAAAAAAGCCTCCTATTGACTGGAGGTTTATCTTCAGTTTGATTTTTTGGTTTGTTGGTGCTCGATTCACCTTGTATTTTCGTTGAAGTATCCCCTTTGTTTGCCACAGCTTCTCTCTCAGCCTTTCGAATCCTTTGCTGTCTGCGCCACTGGGATCTTGACATGGGGTTCCTTCCTTTGTAATTCTCTAATCTCACTTCCTCCCTCTTTTGCGTGTTGAATTGCCTCCTGTATGTTACAGCATGGCGTGCATTTCGTTCAGCATTCCTCCATCTATCTTTGCCTTTGTCATTTCTGACCTGTAACCATCTATCGGTTGGCACTTCAGCAGGGAGTTTAAAAGTCACTCTTCGAGCAGCTTTGGGGTGAGGGCTATCAGGCCTTCGCTGTTTGTGTCTGCTGTCGAAACGCGGGCCCATCTGGGCCGTTTCTTGATGGTTCCAACAAGGGGCGAAGGGAATCGTTTCGAAGGCCCTGGCCATGCTTTGGTCATATACAGCAGAACACCTTGGGCAAATCAAACACTTGGTTTCCCCTTTGTAGCAGCGGAAAACAAACTCCAGCAAACTCTCTCCAGCCTTGGGGTAACACCTAAAAAGCTGGTTATCCTGGCGCCAATTGTTGCCAGTTCGAGCCCTCTGTACCCTTTCGAAATTTGCAGCAATTCTTTGGTTGCAGAGGATGCTGCACCTAGGGCACAATATCATGCCTGGATCTCCTTTGTGGCATGTCATGAGATAGTCTTTGAGACTATCATCTCCAGTGTGATTATCCCCCATTCTGTACTTCTCTTTTTCTAAGTATTTTTTCACATCCTCCATCTCAGAGTGGGGTCTTTCCATATCCACCATATTTATTTCCACATCCTCCTCTTTAGTTTCGTCATCGCCCCATCCTGTGGGCTTTATGTCTTCAATCTGGACCTTCGAACTCTCTGGGGCAGAATATTTGACCAGATAGTCAAATTTTCCACTGGGTTCCCCTAGAGTGTCCCATATTTCCTTCTGAGGGGAAATTGGCTGCGTAATTTGGTCTTTCTCCAATTCCAGCCTCAAGCCCTCAGTGAGTTGTGTTAATTCTTCGTTCTGATTCCCTTGGCCTTCAGTAGCCTGGGTTTCTCCTGCAACAACCACAGGTGCAGCAATCGAAGTGTCTTGCGTATTCTGGATGCCTTCAGTGACTTCCTCGCTGACTTCGACCATCACCCAGTTTTCGACTCCAGTGTCCTTCTCTTCTGTTAGGGCGTCGCTTCGATCAGTTTCCACCATGTTGACCTCTCCAATGCACGCAGGCTCGGAGTAGTTGGTGTCTGCGACGTCCAAAGGATCTTCGTCCACTTTCATCTTCACCTTATCAGCAAACTTTAGTCTGCCATCTTTGATCGCGTTTTGAATCAAGTCCCTGAAAAGAAAACATTGTGAGGTCTTGTGGCCTAGGAAACTATGATATTTGCAAAATCCCCTCTTCTTCCTCTGATCCAAAGGAGGTATTTTGACATTTGGTGGCACAATTAGTTGGCCATCCTTGACAAGCAAGTCAAAAATTTCGTCACACTTAGTGACGTCGAAGGTATAAACCTTCTTTGGGAACTTGTCACTTTTCTCATTTTCAACAATATCTTTCCCCTTCGTGGGAACTAACATTTTGCAGGAGTAAGGCGGGGCCTGTTTTAATTCAGCGAGGTCGATTTCGACCTCTTCGAATTCGAATTCAGGATATTCTTCTACTTCTTCAGTCCCAACATAGGAAATCCTTTCTTTCTTGCTATTCTTAAAGACTCTGGCTTTTTCGGCCTTTAGTCTTTCGACCTGTCGAACCCTATCGGCTAACTGAGCCATATCCCTCAAATACTGAGTGTATAGTTTCTTTCGAATAGAATAATCCAGGCCCCCAGCGGCCATTTCGACTAACTCATGTTCAGGCACCACTGTGTAACATCTGGATTTCAACAACCTAAATCTATTCAAATAATCATCTATGGGTTTGGTGAATTTTCTCTTAACACTGGCCAATTCCTTCAAACTTATTTTCGATTGTCCCATGTAAAATTGTTCATGGAATAATCTCTCTAAAAGAGTCCAAGTGTCAATGGACCCAGGAGGCAACGTGGTAAACCAAGTGAAGGCGTTTTTTGTCAGGGAACTTGGGAAGTATTTGATCCTGAGATCTTCATTATTGGCTATATCTCCCGCTTCGGTTAGATATCTCGCTATGTGTTCGACTGTTGACTCATTGGTATCCCCAGCGAACTTTGTAAATTTAGGGAATTTATATCCCCTTGGTAAATCAGTATGCATTATACAATCCAGTATAGGAGAAGCATAATTTGGCCTCCTCATTCCCGTGTTGAGGCCATTCTGGGCCATGATCCTCTCTATCATGGTGGTTAGGTTATTTTCTGCCAAGATGTTATCGTTTCGAATCCTATGAACGACGGCATCGGCGTCTTGATTTCGACCAACCATAACAACTCCCCTAGGTTGTTCTTCTCGAAATTCTGGGGCTTCTGGCCTTTCGATCCTTGCCCCTGGTTCCATAACTTCCCTTTGTGGACCCGGGATTATTGGGGCTTCTAACCTTGGTGCTCTAGCCCCTAAGTTAACTTCTTCTCTGGGTGGTCTATGAATTGGGTCGTTAGCAATTTGTTCTATAACAGGCATGTTTGTTCGAAATCCCGCCTGGTTCTGCCTACGCCTTTCCGTGGGAGCAAAGAAATCGGCTATTCGACTCATATTGTCAGCGTTTTCCCTGTTCGTCACAGTCACATTCTGAACTATTGGGGCAAATATTTCCTGCATGGTTTGCGCTAACACCCCTATCATATTGTGGTTGCTGTCATCCATCAATTGCCTAAAAGCCAACTGGTTATCTGTGGTTAGGATAGGCAACGTGCTATAACCCACTGACCCTTGGTTATTTGTCACAAATTGATTCGCCCCAGACCCAGATCCTAGTTGTGGAGATGAATTCGATGTGGAATTGTGTAAACCTGCCATAAAAGATGTTGGCATTCTGTAAGAAGAACTTCTAATTCTATTCCCATCGAAGCCGGGCGGTCTAGTTAATGGTGTGGCGAAATGGGATTGTGTCCCTGGTGGTGGAACGAATCCCCCAGGGTAGCCCATAGTTCCAGTATTTCCTAAGATCGAACTGTTAGTTGATATGCCACTTACTCCATTGGTGGCTATGTTACTGGTTGAAGATGCAACAGACTGTGCATTCGAAGGGATTACATTAGATGTTCCGCTTGAAATGGACGCGTTAGTGCCTGTTGCATGTGGGCCACCTTGGTCTCCTTGTTGATTGTCTGAATTAGACATTTTGTTCAAATGTTTTTTTCTGGATAAAGGTTGGTTGCTGTTGGTTATCTTACCACTTCTCAGGTTCATAAAACAGCAAACTTCTTAGGTTCCTACGTTTTTGTAATGGCTACGTCTCGACAATCCTTAATTCTGATATCCAATAATTGGTCCCACCAGGTGTGCCAATTTGTTTCCAGTGATTTCTGGTAAACAACCGCTAGTCTTCCAAACTATCGAATAATCTTTCTTAATGTTATTCAATCTCTCTGGTAACTCACAGGATCAACTAGATTGATCCTAGGACTCCTTGGATATTAAAGTCACTCTCACAATCGAACAATTATTCATGGTTGCTATTGTATCAGTATTTGGCTTACTTCGATCCCTCTCTCTAAGAGTCTAAAAATGTGGTCGAAATGTATATGAAAACTAAGTTATACGAATAAATGCTAATTGTAATGCTGATTGTAGAGACATATAAAACTGTATGAAAAATGAAGTAAATGGTTTCGACTTACAAAACGTTTAACATAAAAGGTTTCTGGAATGTAGAAGTTTAAAATATTCAAAAAGCGTTTAATGCAAGAAATCTGTAAATGACTTTAAGTAAAAGTATGCGCTTGAAGAACAATACTTGAAAGTAAAGGTATTGAAAATGTGACAGTTCTTTGAAATATAAAGTGTTCGAAACATAAAGAAAAACAGTAAAACGTAGAACTTTGAGGAAAAGACTTCGAAATGGAAAGATTGTAAATAGAAAAACTTGCAAATGTTATTTGACAAAGAGAAAAGAGGAAAGTACTGGAAATGGTAAAAGGCTTTCATTAAGTTAGAAATACATGGTGCTATCATACATACATTTCTCTTGCATTCGTTTCCCTTGCCATGTGGTAGTTTGAATGTTATTGAGTATTTTGTATAATAGATATGACACACAGAAATCCTAATACTAAGACTTCTATTTATACTAATTCGACCCTAACGGTCTCGCCACAGGATTATGCCACGTTCCGAACATGCAAGACAATGCTTCTTTCATCTTTCCACGTGTCCCCAACTGCTCCAACATACAACTTTCAAACTTTGAAAGTCCCGCTTCCATTTGAATTTTAAATGCTTTTGGTGTCTCTCTATTTCGAGCGTTCTTTCCAAACACAACCTCGATGTTGTTTCGAGACTCCTTTAACTATGTTCCCATAATTGTTGTTCGAAGCTTCACACTTTGACACCCTTATTCGAAACACTGCTTCTGTCACTTCGAAATATGGCACGTTTCCACTTCGATCAGAATGTTTATCTCTTCTGGCTTCTAAATAATATTATCGAAATCTTCAGCCAACAGTCCCATAATCGAATTGACCCGAAAAACTCCAGCGACGGTGCTACCTATTTCTCAATAGTGGGATAGTACTGTCTAAAGGACATTTACACAACTTAATTTCTTTTGAGTAGGTAGAGGTTCTCAGGTACTTGCTCTTTCAAAACAAAAATACTTTTCGCACTTACACTTTTCAAACAAAAGTTTCAAACAACACTTCATACACTCTTGAGGACAGATACAAGAGTTAAATCGAATTTTTCAAACAAAACTTTTTCAAAAACCCACAAACACAAGAAAAGCAAAAACCTTTTGAAAACACAGTGAGCAAGTACCTAAGAGCCCGTGGATAACCACGGATAGAAAGGGTGCTAACACCTTCCCTTTCTATAATCTACCTCCCGAACCTGAGAAACATCTCGAAAAGGAATTTTGCTGTGCTTTTGTCCTTTCCTTGTTGGAGAAAATAAAAGACGGTGGCGACTCTTGCTTACCGCGGCATTTTGCGAAACGCAAACGCGAACCAGCATTCTAAAACAGTCAGTTCTATTTCCACCGATCACAGAACTGACGACTCTGCTGGGGATAATATAAAAGTGAGGTGTACCTTAGGATTAGATCATCGTGTTTTCAATTGCTTGCTTTGTATGCGTTAAAATTTGTGGGCTTGTATCGGAGTTTTATAGATCCTAACCCGGATCTGGGGGTACCCTTTTTTAGGTAAGTAGCAATAAACTGTGAGGGATCTGTCCGGCGTAGACCGACACGGATGAAGCAGTAGCTACGTTGGTGTGACACCTTGGTTTGTACCGATATCCCTTGTGTTGGAACGAGGAGAATATGGGTCTTCTGAGGAGTCATTAAGCACCAACTGACCTTAGAACCTTAAATTGACCAACTTGGCCATAGAACAGTAGCAGTATGCTACGCTCATTGAGACTAAACTCTCGCGATGGTTCCGGCCGCAAGAAAAGGTTGTCAAACTGGAATTATGACCGATTGAGGGTAGTCAGTGATATTGAGATCCTCTAGAACCCGATTACTATTTTTAGGACAGGTCTTAACCAACTGAAACTGAAAGAGGGTAGTACCTAAACTTCATGCTGGCCTGAAATCTAAGGGCTCTTTTGTGTGACTTGTGTGCCTTCACCATGTTTGCCTTTTGTGAATACTTATGGCATGCCTTTATCATAACATCATAACATCATAACATTGCATACATCTTGCATAAGGACTAACCCATTTCAAAGACAAGAGGGTTTCAACTTTGCTCTGTTTTGTAGGACATCATGATGCCCATGCGTAGGAATACTATCCGGCTCAACTTTGTTCAACCACCTACTTTGCTTAGAGAATTGGTTGACAGGATTCCAGACACTACTTCCTTCATCAAGAGGCATGGTTCTCTTCTCGGTTTAGTCACCTCAAAGTGGGACCAACAGTTGATGAGTGTCTTGGTCCAGTTTTATGATCCTCTATACCATTGCTTCACCTTTCAAGACTTCCAGCTGGTCCCTACCCTGGAAGAATTCTCTGAGTTGCTTGGTATCCCTGTTTTGGAGCAGACTCCATTTACTGGTTGGGAAAGGACTCTCAGGCCTGAAGAGATTGTTGCAGCTCTTCACTTGACCAAAGAGGAAGTAATGGCTAACTGGGAGACTAGAAGTAGAGTTAAGGGCTTTTTGGCTAAGTTTCTGGTTGGCAAAGCTAATTGTTTCTGGAATGACTTAGACTTCCAAGCGTACGAGGAAATTCTGGCTCTCTTAATCTATGGTCTGGTATTATTACCAAATCCTGACACCTTTATTGATGTTAATGCCATAGGGATCTTCATCTCTCGGAACCCTGTGCCCACTCTCTTGGGTGATATCCTTCATCAGCTATATACTCGTACTACCCGAAAGCGGGGAACTCTGATGTGCTGCGCTCCTTTATTGGCGAGGTGGTTTATTTCGCACCTCCCTAAATCTGTACTGAAGAACAAAGAAGGAAGGGACTGGGCTCATAGGATAATGTCTCTTACTGATAAAGACCTTATTTGGACTCTCAGAGGCTTAGATGAAGTGGCTGTCATTGATCGTTGTGGAGAGTATCCTAATGTTCCATTGATCGGAACCCGTGGAGGAATCTCTTATAACCCATGCTTAGCTCTCCGTCAGCTTGGAAGAGCCAGAAGAGAAGGGCCTCATGAGATGTTGATACCTCATATCGTCTTTGATTTTCAGGTAGATAGCAACGAGCTGCGTCGTAGATTCATCAGGGCTTGGGATAGAGTTCACAAAGCTGACCCACAGGAGTTGGGACCAAAGACTTCCCTACCAATGGAGTCATATTTCAGATGGGTCCGCATCCGTGCTCAGAAGTTAGGTATGCCATACGAAGCTGTCAGGCCTGTTACTCTTGAAGTTGCTGATAAAGAAGGGGTTCCTCCAACTATTCTTCATCCTCATATGCCCACTGATGTTGGCACACTAAAGAGATCTTGGGCGCAACTACAGGAAGAACATGATTCTTATCGGGAAAGGTTCAACGAACAAGAACATAAAATCCAGAAGCTGACTAAGCAATTGGAGAACGAACGGATCCTGAATGATTATATCCACACTGAGAAGAAGAGGCCATGGGAGCATTAATGGATCTATTGATGATTTCTTTTACGGTTTTATTTACTTTTCAGTATTTTCATTCTTGTAACGCCTAAGGGCAATTTGTTGAACAATTTAAATTCCGAAGTTAAACCTAATAAAGTGTGTTTCCTTTTTTGTCTATAAATTTGAATCCCGATTGTCTTTGAAAACATAAATCATACGCATTTCATTTCATCATATGCATAGCAGGTACCCCTTTTACAGGTCACTTATCTTCTTCGCTGTTTATTTCAGCAATCATCATGTCTACTGAACCTTCCACTGAACAAGCTATCAAGGCCCTCCAGGCCCAGAACGCCCAGTTCCAAGAGTTGGTTATGAGCCTAGCCCAGGGTCAACAGGATTTGAAGACTCTGATTCTGAAAGAGAGGAAGAAGAAGAAGAAGAAGAGGGCCGTCTTGTTCAACACTAGACGCAGGTTTGGAAATGGACTGCAGAATGAGGTTGATCTGACTACCTCATCTGTAGGGAAAGACAATCCACAAGAGAGAAGGGTTCCTAGTCCCGTAGTCTCCGACAACGAGACGGATTATGACGAAGAACAGTATCCTCCTGCTGAGGATAGGTATAAACAGTTGGAGGACCGCTTGAGCGCTATGGAGATACAGAATGTGCCCAGACTAGACTTTGGAGACCTAGGTTTATCCTCTGGGGTGGTGATTCCCCATAAGTTCAAGGCACCTGCTTTTGCCAAATATGACGGAGCCTCCTGCCCAAAGATGCACCTCCGGTCGTATGTAAGGAAGATCCAACCTTACACTGCTGACAAGAATTTGTGGATCCATTTCTTTCAGGATAGTCTTTCAGGGACTCAACTCGAATGGTTCTATCAGCTGGATGGGGCCAGTATCCGCAACTGGGAAGATTTGGCTACTGCGTTCTATAAGCAGTATCAATATAATTCCGACCTTGCTCCTACGCGTACCCAACTCCAGGGTATGTCACTAGGGACAGGTGAAGGATTTAAAGAGTACGCCCAAAAATGGAGAGACCTTGCCGGAAGGGTGCAGCCACCTTTGACTGACCGTGAGCTGGTTGATATGTTTCTGGGGACCCTGTCTGGTCCGTTCTTCAACCATTTGATTGGAAATTCTTCAGCCGGGTTTACAGACCTTATCTTGACTGGTGAGAGAATTGAAGCTGGTATAAAGTCTGGGAAGATACAGAAGGGTGCTTCATCGAGCACCGAGAAGAAACCCTTCAAGAAGGAATCCAATGATGTCTACGGTTCAAGGAGACAGAATAGACCAGAACGCCGCCAAGCTGTCAACACGGTGGTTATTTCAAAACCTGCTGCTGCTCCTCAGCATCATAACCAACAAAGGAGTAAGAGACCCCGAAGGCAGTTCACTCGCCTCAGCATGACCTTGTCCCAGATATTGCCGCAGTTACTGACAACCAATCTGGTGACTCTAAAAGAAGCTCCGAAGATTGTAAATACAACATCCCCAAAGTACAATCCTAACGCCCGCTGCGCTTATCACTCTGACAGCCCGGGGCATAATATGGATGATTGTTGGGCTTTGAAGAATAAAGTTCAGGACCTAATCGATGCTAGGGAGATTGAGTTCGAGGCGCCCGAGAGGCCTAACATTGTGACTGCTCCCATGCCCAAGCATGGAGTGAATGCTGTAGTGGAAGACCTATTTGTAGCCTCTGTGGATGACATTGTCACCCCGCTGATGACCATCAAGAACCTGTTGCTAGCCGGTTTATTTCCGGGATGTAGTGAAGGTTGCCATCTGTGTTCCGTTTCACCTACTGGTTGCCCATCTTTGAAGTCAGGTATCCAAAACCTGATGGATAATAAAGAAATCCTGTTTGAGAAGATTGCTATTCCGGCCACCCCTACTGAAGAAGTTTCCATTGTTACCATTTTCAACAATTTTCCCAAGGCTCCCTCGAGGAAGCCTGTCAGAATTACGCCTGTTCAGAAGATCGCACCCATAATCATCACTGTTCTGGGGCCCATCCCCTATACATCCGACAAAGTTGTCCCTTGGCACTATGGGGCAGATGTTTATGTGCTCGGAGTTAAGCAAGAGTTTGATGCTAGTACCGGCGTCAGCAACATCACCAGGCCTGCTAAAGTCACCCGCAGTGGTAGACTTTTCTCACCTGATATTGCGCCCCCAACTATCCAGAGAC
The DNA here is from genome assembly GCA_948472305.1 of Vicia faba. Taxonomy (NCBI): domain Eukaryota; kingdom Viridiplantae; phylum Streptophyta; class Magnoliopsida; order Fabales; family Fabaceae; genus Vicia; species Vicia faba. Next base: position 1,431,946,174 of record OX451741.1, on the reverse strand, counting down.
CTATTGTCATCACACCTGCAAGTGTGCCTACTTCCCTTCTTGATCAAGTTCCTAATTCTACCCCTATTGCCGAGTCATCTGACGCTCGGGGCAAAGGGATCGCCACTGATATGCCTGCCCAGACGGAGGCACCAAAGACCATCAATGTTGAAGCTTCCAAACAAGAGATGGAAGAGATTCTGAAGATCATTAAGAAGAGTGATTATAATGTAGTTGAGCAGCTGGGGCAAACCCCCTCCAAGATTTCTATGTTATCACTGTTGTTGTGTTCAGAGGCCCATGCCAAGGCTCTGATTACCTTCCTGAAGACGGCCCACGTGCCACAAGAGACGTCAGCTGATCAGTTTACCGATTGTGTGGCCAACTTAACTACTGATAATGGTTTGGGTTTCTCCGACGCTGATCTAACTGCTAAAGGGAAGAACCATAACGATGCCCTGCATGTCTCCATTGAATGCAGGGGCACTACTCTTGCACATGTGCTGGTTGACACTGGTTCCTCGTTGTACGTATTACCCAAGAAAGCTCTAGATAGGTTGGATTGCGAGGGGTTGGAGCTAAAGCCAAGTAACATTGTTGTTCGGGCCTTTGATGGGTCTAAAAGGATGGTGCATGGTGAAGTCGATATTCCAATCAGAGTTGGTTCTCAGGTCTTCGAGTCTACATTCTACGTGATGGAAATTCGACCGTCCTATTCTTGTTTGCTGGGCCGTCCATGGATCCATAAAGCTGGAGCTGTGACCTCCACACTCCATCAGAAGCCGAAGTACCCGGTCAGAGGAAAGATTGTGACAGTTCAGGGGGAGGAAGAGTATATGGTCAGTCACCTCAACTCGTTCCGGTACATAGAGATGGATGGGGAGTTTATTGAAACCCCATTTCAACACTTTGAAGAGGTCCCTCAGACACTAGCATCAGCAGAGACTGTGATTGAATATTCTCCTTTGAAGATGGCTTCCTTAAAGGATGCCCGGGCTGTTATTGAGAAGGAAGCTCAGAAGGTTGTTCGTAGGGCAAGGATTGGAAGACCTCCTGTGTTCATCAGCAACTCGGGAGTAAATGCCATTGAAGATGACGTGGAGGAATCTGAATTCGACAGCTGGATCTACCCTACGAACAACGGTGGACCAAACAACTGGACAGCGAAAGACTTCATCCCTATGACTTTTGTTACTCAGTCTCAATCCACTCTGGATCTCACTGGTAACGACTCTGCTACTGCCAGTTATGACTTCGAAAATCCGATCAACTTAGTCGAAGACGAAGGTGAAGATGATTGCGAAGTGCCTGGTGAGCTTGCAAGACTGCTACTCCAGGAAGAGAGGGCCATTCAGCCACATGAAGAGCCGGTGGAAACAGTGAATCTGGGTACTGAGACAGACAAAAAGGAAGTCAAGATCGGTGCAAATCTGGAGCTTAGTGTGAAACAACGGTTGGTTCAGATGCTGCATGACTACGTGGAAATCTTTGCCCGGTCTTACGAAGATATGCCTGGGTTGGATACCGACATTGTGGTTCATCATCTGCCTACCAAGGAGGAATGCCCTCCGGTAAAACAGAAGGTTTGCCGTATGCGTCCAGAGATGTCCGAGAAAATCAAGGTCGAGGTTATGAAGCAATTTGACGCCGGTTTCCTAGCAATAACTTCTTACCCTCAGTGGGTCGCCAATATGGTTCCAGTGTCAAAGAAAGATGGTAAGGTCCGAATGTGTGTTGACTACAGGGATTTGAACAGGGCGAGCCCTAAGGATGACTTCCCTCTGCCTCACATCGACGTTCTGGTTGACAACACTGCTCAGCATAAGGTATTCTCCTTCATGGACGGTTTCTCCGGTTATAATCAGATAAAGATGGCTCCCGAAGACATGGAGAAGACCACTTTTGTTACTCAGTGGGGTACCTTTTGCTACAAGGTCATGCCTTTTGGGTTGAAAAATGCTGGGGCAACGTATCAGCGTGCCATGGTCGCCCTGTTTCATGATATGATCCATCATGAGATCGAAGTATACGTCGACGATATGATTGCAAGGTCCCAAACTGAGGAGGAACACCTTGACTATCTACAGAAGCTGTTTGACCGGTTGAAGTTGTACAAGCTGAGATTAAACCCGAACAAGTGCACCTTCGGGGTGAGATCTGGAAAGCTACTAGGTTTCGTCGTAAGCGACAAAGGTATTCAAGTGGATCCTGCCAAAGTGAAAGCCATACAAGAGATGCCAGTTCCCAAGACAGAAAAAGAAGTCAGAGGCTTTCTAGGACGGCTGAACTACATTGCCTGATTCATCTCACATATAACTGCTACTTGTGAACCAATCTTCAAGCTACTGAAGAAAGATCAAGTAGTACGTTGGAACGATGAATGTCAGGCCGCTTTCGAAAGAATCAAAGAGTATCTCCAAGAGCCACCCATTCTTATGCCACCGGTGGAAGGGAGACCTCTAATCTTATACTTGACAGTGCTGGACAACTCAATGGGATGTGTGCTAGGTCAGCATGACGAGTCTGGCCGAAAAGAGAACGCTATTTATTACCTTAGCAAAAAGTTTACCGACTGTGAGACCCGATACTCACTGCTCGAGAAAACTTGCTGCGCTTTGGTATGAGCTGCTCGTCGGCTAAGACAATAAATGTTGAGTCACACTACCCTATTGATTTCAAAAATGGATCCAATCAAGTATATCTTCGAAAAGCCTGCCTTGTCCAGAAGAATAGCAAGATGGCAGATGATCTTGACTGAATATGACATCCGGTACACGACTCAAAAAGCAATCAAGGGAAGTGTGTTGGCAGACCATTTGGCACATCAGGCAGTGGATGATTACCAATCTATGAACTTTGAATTTCCAAACGAGAATATCATGGTAGTGACAGATTGTGAAATACCTGGACCGGATGAAGGACCTGAGGAAGGATCCCGATGGTCTATGCACTTTGACGGAGCCTCAAACGCTTTGGGTAATGGTATTGGCACTGTGATCATATCTCCTAAAGGCTCTCATACTCCGCTCACCGCCCGACTATGTTTCAACTGCACCAACAACATGGCGGAATATGAAGCATGCATCATGGGTCTTCGAGCTGCAATTGACCTAAGGATCAAGTTTCTGAGTGTCTTCAGAGATTCCGCTCTCGTGATCAGTCAGATCAAAGGCGAGTGGGATACGAAACACCCAAATCTTATTCCTTACAAGGAGTATGTATTAACGTTGCTTCCCCATTTCAAGGAGATAACCTTTGAACACTTCCCAAGAGAGGAGAATCAGTTGGCGGACGCGCTAGCTACGATGTCTTCTATGTTCAAAGTCAAATGGGACAACGAGGCTCCCCAGATCATTATTGGGAAAATGGATGAACCTGCATATTGTTGTGATCTTGAGACTGAAGAGGTAACAGAAAAGCCTTGGTATCATGAAGTGAAGAGGTACCTTGAAGCTCAAGAATACCCCGAGGGTGCATCCGTTAATGACAAGAAGTTTCTGAGAAGGTTCGCGGCAAAGTTCTTCCTCAGCAATGACATTCTTTACAAAGGAAACCATGATTCAACCTTACTACGTTGTGTGGATAAGATTGAAGCAGAAAGGATCATGGCAGAGCTGCATGAAGGTACTTTCAGAACTCATTCCAGCGGACATACCATGGCAAAGAAAATCCTTCGGGCAGGATATTACTGGGTCACGATAGAAGCTGACTGCTACCAGCATTCTTGGACATGTCACAAGTGCCAGGTCTATGCTGATAAGGTGCACATTCCCCTAGTTCCTCTGAACGTCTTGACAGCACCTTGGCCTTTAGCAATGTGGGGCATTGATATGATCAGCGAGATCATACCTACGGCACCCAACGGGCATCGTTTCATCCTGGTAGCGATTGACTACTTTACAAAGTGGGTTGAAGCAGCTTCCTTTGCTACCGTAACCAAGAACATCGTGGCACGGTTCATTCGGCACAACCTGATCTATCGATACGGTGTACCAGAGAGGATCATTACGGATAATGGTACCAATCTTAATAACAAGATGATCACTGAGCTCTGCGAGCAATTCAAGATACAGCACCACAACTCTTCTCCCTACCAGCCGAAGATGAATGAGGCTGTAGAAGCGGCTAATAAGAACATTAAGAAGATTGTGCAGAAGATGACAGTGACCTACAAAGATTGGCACGAGATGTTACCATTTGCTCTTCATGGGTACCGTACCTCAGCATGGACGTCAACAGGGGCAACACCCTATTCCTTGGTATATGGCATGGAGGCAGTCCAGCCCATTGAAGTTCAGATACCCTCTCTCCGGATCATGAAGGATGCGGGTTTAAGTGAAGACGACTGGATCCAGACCCAGCTTGATCAACTAAACCTAATCGACGAAAAGAGACTCACTGCTATTTGTCATGGTCAGACGTACCAAAAACGGATGATCAAGGCATTTAACAAGAAAGTCAGACGACAAGAGTATCAAGTCGGAGACTTGGTAATCAAACGCATCATTCTACTTCAAGGTGATCCCAGGGGAAAATGGACCCCTACGTACGAAGGGCCATTTGTGGTTAAGAACATCTTCTCAAGAGGAGCTATGATTCTAACCACCATGGACGGTGACGACCTTCCTCACCCCGTCAATGCAGACATAGTGAAAAGATACTACGCATAATTAACAGACCCGCTAGGTCGACTGGCCTAGGGAAAAATAAGGGCTTCCCGGAGAACCAAAAGGGTTCGGGCAAAAATAAGGGATGAAAATAAAAAAATATGTAAAGTCGAAAACCTGAAAAGGCGACTTGGGCAAAAATGGGTATCCTGGTGGACTGAAAACCCGAAAGGGCGGTCCAGGCAAAAGTTAGGGATAAGCGTAACACTATGTCTCATTGGATCACCTTGCATCCGGACTTTGGTATCGACTATCAGGCTCAGACGGCACCAATCAATCAGATTCCTCTTCAACCAAGCAGCAAAGTGATGAGCCGCTTGAAGACATAAAGGCGATAGCAGAGTTGGAACCCAGTGGGATTTTTCACATAGCTGTTTTGTTTTCTTTTTTACAAACTGTATAAATCCTATTTGTTCGGCGGCGTTCTCTTACTAGGACGTCAGCCTCTTGTACAAAAACGCCTATTTACAGGCAAATTTCAAAATCAATACAAGTTCATTTTTCAGACAAATTGCAAATTGTTTTTCCTTTATCTGTTTTGTTTTGCAAAGAACGTCCAATGTTCATTTTTGATATATGAATTTGACATTAATTGCTGATCACAAATATTTGCATGCGAAACAAAGGACTAATTACGGTTGACATCGGAAGTAGGGGCAATAAGAATTGTCTAAGCGATCTAGTTGCTCTGTCCACCGAGGTACCAAGGTAAGTTCAGCTGAAGAATATGACCAAGATACCGTCACTCCCCACCGAATAAAACAATAATGGTAGCTCTCCCCGCTGAGACTTGCAACTATGAACGAATCAGAAATACTCTACCCAAGCAAAGTTGGTCGACCATCAACCCTAAAGAAGTTGGGTATCCCCAGAAGGTCTCAATATTCCCCAGCGGAGTATAAGGATATTCCCCAACAAGCATAAGAGTATCCCTGGCAGTCTTAATATCCTCAACAAAATATAAGAACGTTCCCCGGTGAAATACCAGGTACCCCCAGTGGAGCCATTTCCCAGCGCAGTCTAAAAAAGCTTCCCCGCCAGAGTTGAATCATCTTCCCCAGTAGATTCTGGAAGCTTGTCCCCTGCAGAGTACAAATGCATCTCCTCATCCAAATTCAGAGGTTATCTCTACAAGAGTCTAACTGGGTTATCCTCAGCAAGTTGCAACTGAAAGATCATCCCCAACGAAGTTCTTTCTATCCCCAGCAGAATTCATCATCAAGATCCCCAACAAATCTTATCAACGGAATCCCCAGCGGAGTTATCGTTAAAATCTCAGCAAAGCATCTCTTCCCACAGAGTAATTCCCCGCAGAGTGATCTCTTCGCCAGGTTTATTCCCCAACGGAGTCATCTTCTCCTACAGGTTTATTCTTGCAATCACCTTCGTTCATCATCCCCAGCGGAAATGAAGAACTCAACACTATTCTCCAGCAGCTCCGGGATTTATTTTCCCCAGCTAAAAACATCACATCTTCATACATCATGATACAGGAATATACGCATCATATCATACAATCTCATTTACTTTGAGAACATCATGACATCATGCATTTCATACATCATGACATTGCATACAACTAATGTTTTGCCTTTTCAGGAAAATGGCAATCAAAAGATGATTACCATCAACCTTCTTAAGTTCCAGATTAATACCTGTAACTAGCCAGGAAAATATCTGTGGACGATTGATTGTAGGTTAATACCTGAAACCAGCCAGGAAAACTATCTACATGAAGAGACTGAAGATTAACACCTGTAACAGGCCAGGAAACTATCTTTCTTTCTCAGGTCAGAGATTAATACCTGAAACCAGACAGGACAACTATCTCATCGACCAACCTTTCTTAAGTCCCAGATTAATACTTGTAACTAGCCAGGAAAATATCTGTGGACGATTGATTGTAGATTAATACCTGAAACCAGCCAGGAAAGTTATCTACATGAAGAGACTGAAGATTAACACCTGTAACAGGCCAGGAAACTATCTTTCTTTCTCAGGTCAGAGATTAATACTTGAAACCAGACAGGACAACTATCTCCTCTACCAACCTTTCTTAAGTCCCAGATTAATACCTGTAACTAGCTAGGAAAATTCTGTGAACGACTGATTGTAGGTTAATACCTGAAACCAGCCAGGAAAACTATCTACATGAAGAGACTGAAGATTAACACCTGTAACAGGCTAGAAAACCATCTTTCTTTCTCAGGTCAGAGATTAATACCTGTAACCATCCAGGACAACTATCTCATCGACCAACCTTTCTTAAGTTCCAGATTAATACCTGTAGCAAGCCAGGAAAACTATTTGTGGGCGATTGATTGTAGATTAATACCTGAAACCAGCCAGGAAAACTATCTACGTGAAGAGATTGAAGATTAATACTTGTAGCAAGCCAGGAAAATTATCTTTCTTTCTCAAGTCAGAGATTAATACCTGAAACCAGCCAGGACAACTATCTCATCGGCCAACCTTTTCAAGTTCCAGATTAATACCTGTAACAAGCCAGGAAAATTCTGTGAACGACTGATCGTAGGTTAATACCTGAAACCAGACAGGACAATTATCTACTTGACAGTCATGAAGCAACCCTACACCGGTTCCTTCTCTCTTTCAGATGCAGTTTTACACGGACTCATCATCAGGCAACCCTACACATGTTCCTTCTTTCAACTGACAAAGTTACAACTATCCATTACATTTCTAGATGGCATCTATAAGGCCATCATCCTACCAACAATCTCCAAATGGCATCTATAAGCCCATTCCCGACATCACATTGCTGATACTACACCATGCGAGTGCAAATTTCTGGGCACTTTAGTGTTCAATCATCTTCCACCTTCGGATCACGAAAGGCACACAAGCCAATCTACATCCTCAGGTTTAAGAAGATTGAACAGGGGAAACTGTTGTACCCCAAAATTTGCCCTCCCATATTCCTCAAGATTTGTCAAGAATGATCTCCAAATGGTTCAAGATTGCTCAAGAGCTAGACAGTCAAACCATCTCCTAAGTAGTAGACAGCTGAAATTAGGGTTTTAGTTATTTCAAGGAATTTGGGGTTTTCAATGGTTCAATCAAGTCTCATAAGCCTATATGCATTCTCTAGCACCTACATGCCAAGTCTCAAGATTCACAGTGCCAATTTGCACAGTCAAAAGCTCCATTTGATCTACAGTCAACTGCAAGGGCAAAATGGTCATTTTGCAGTCAAAAGTCAGAATTCTTGGTCAGCATCTTATTTCGAGTCCATAATCATCATTTTATCAAGTCTTGATCATGATTCAACAAGAATAGCTCAAAAATCATCAAGATGCAAAAGTTACTATTTTTGGACAGCAGAAAAGTCAACTGTATCTTGACCAGGGCATAACGTTTTCATGGTTTATCAGAAAAATCCCATCCAATGCTCATTTTGAATAGGATGCAATTTACTATAATCCATCTTCACATTCCAAGTTCAAGAAATGCTCTCACAAAAAGTTACCAATTTTTACATTATAGGTCAATTTCAAAAGTCAACAAAGGTACACTTTGAGTCAAAGGCCATAACTTGAGATTGGTAAATCCAAATGACATGGGACCAAAGGCATTGGTTAGAGGACTTCAAGAGCTTTCCAAAATGTCCAGGAACATGGTCATATGATCAAAATTGAGCAAGTTGTGCATTGGAGAAGTTGGGAAATTTTCATGAATTTGCAAAAGTCAACTTTGCTCAAAACATCTTCTTTTTGCTAATAGGCCTCAAATCTCTTCTTGAAGCTTCACCCATGACCTATGCACGACCCACCAAGTTAAATTGGATTTATTTTCTTAAATTTATTGATTAAATGGATTTTTAATATATATTAATTCATTTAATTAATTTAAATCATAAGAAAATACAAGATTTGATTTTTAAATCAATTTGTGAACCAAATATGATCAAAACATGCTGGCAAATTCGTGCACAAGTCAAAGATATAGAAAAATCCAATTTTGGCAAGTTTGTTCAATCATGAAAATCAAGAATATTTGATTTTTCAATCAAGGATTCAATCATCAATGCACATGGATTTTTGCCTAGCGTTTGACCTAATTTGATTGCCTTATACATAAGCAAGCCAACCCTGACCTAGAACACGTGAAAAAAGCTGCAGAAACGACCCTGTCAAATTCAAGAATTTTCAAGAAAACTGAAAATCGGTTCTTGCATCCTAGACTAATTCAAGGTGTTTTGACCATTCAAATACGTTGTAGGAGGCTCCAGGAACGATTTGCAATCGAATTCACGCACTAAAGCTCAAGGAATCACTGAATACAGTTTCACGGTTTGCACTTTTGATTCCAAATTGTAACTCTTAATTCATATGCATTTAACATGTTTTGATGATTTTTTTGCATTGCTAGAGACCATACAAAGCTAATGGAATGGTTGAATTGAACTATGGTCCCTTGAATCGTGAGATGCCATGATCAAATTTCTAGGGTTTTCAAGCTTTAAATTAGGGCTTTCTGAACCAGGAAAAATTGGGACCAGTGAGATACATGACTGAAATCGTGAGACCAAGACGAACACAACCCACACCTCGCGAAACATTTATGATTGCTATGTGCCTAATCGCTATTTTTCCTTACAGGAAGTAGTGGGGGTTAAAAACCCCCGCTATCTGATTCTGTTTACACAGAACAAAGGTTGAAGGTGATGAGGTGTTGGCATTTGATTCGTGTGTTTGAAAAGCGCGTGCGTTATTTTTGTTTATAGCATATTATTTGTTTTTTGTATATAATATTCTCTATCTATCCATTTAACAAAAGCGCATTACAGTTCAGTTGGCAAAGGCATTGAAGCATTATCCCTTGGGACCTGGGTTCGAATCCCAGGTCCCCCCAAACGTTTATTTGATTTTTTTCTTCAGGCGTTCTTGTGTAAGCTTGCAAAGGGATTCCACCATATGCTTCAAATATCAGCATGCCAAGTGGCTTCAGGTCAAAATATAATGGCCAAAAGCTGAGTCCTCACCATAATCTTCCCTTTCTATAATCTACCTCCTGAACCCGAGAAACATCTCGAAAAGGATTTTTGTTGTGCTTTTGTCCTTTCCTTGTTGGAGAAAATAAAAGACGGTGGCGACTCTTGCTTACCGCAAAATTTTACGAAACGCAAACGCGAACCAGCATTCTAAAACAGTTAGTTCTATTTCCACCGATCACACTCACAGGTTATGTCTGAAACAACTTTGTTCTTTCCGTATGGTGGAGAATAAACCTATTGTGGATCAGTTGACAAAATTTCACAACATCATTGTTGTTTTGCAAAATATAAATGTGAAAATTGAAGATGGGGACAAGGTTTTACTCTTGTTAAACTCGTTATCTAGATTATTTAAACACTTTAAACATGTCATTATTTATGGTAAGGAATGAACTATCACTTTAGATGAATTCTAGATGACCGTAAGATCAAAGGAGTTATCAAAGTTGAAAGATTTGAAGGTTGGTGATAGTGGTGAAGCCTTAAGTGTCTTAAGAGGAAGGAATGAGAGTAGAGGAAACCAGAAAGGAAAGAGATCCGGATCAAAGTCCAAGTTCAAGGGTTTTGGTAAGTCAAAGTTTAAATGTTTCATTTGTCATAAAATCGACCACTTCAAGAAGGATTGTCCTGAAAGAGGAAACAAGGGTTATTATGTTCTTATTGCAATTGCCTCAGACAAGGATGGTTATGAAAGTGTTGGCGCACTAGTGGTAACAAGTTTGAAAACAAAAAAGGGTTGGTTATGGACTTAGGTTGTTCTTATCACATGTGTCTAAGAAAAAATATTTTGAAACTTTAGAGTTGAAAGAAGGTGGAGTCGTTCGACTTGAAAACAATAAGGCTTGCAAAGTCTATGGTATTGGTACATTCAAACTAAAAATGTTCATTTATCGTGAGTTTCTTCTACGCAATGTGAGGTGTGTTTCCGAACTAAAACAAAATTTGTTGTCCATAAGCATGTTTGATGATATGGGCTGCTGCAATAGAATTGAACATGGGGTGTTGAGAATTTTTCATGGTGTATTAATAGTGGCTAAAGGATCTAAAATGTATGGGTTGTATATTTTGGATGGTTCCATTGTTATTGATAAATCTATGTTGTGGCATTTGAGATTAGGGCATGTCAATGAAAGAGGTTTAGTTGAACTTGCTAAACAAGATTTGATAGGGAGTGAGAAATTAAATAAATTAGAATTTTGTGATAATTGAATTTTAGACAAACAATGTGGGGTGAAGTTTGGCAGTGTTGTGCATAATTCTAGTAGATCTTTTGAGAGTATGTTCAATCAGATCTATTGGGTCTGGCGAGGGTGGCAACTCGTGGAGTGGATTTTATTTCCTCTCCATTATTGATTATTTCTCTTGAAGAGTATGGATCTACATTTTGAAAAGTAAAAGTGATACATTTGAAAAGTTTAATGAATGATATATTCTTTTAGAAAATCAATTGAAAACTAACTGAATGTATTAAAAATTGACAATGACCTAGAGTTTGTTTCAGAGCAGTTTAATGAGTTTTGCAGGAAAAATGATATCAAGAGACATATAATCGTTGCTGGAACACCTCAACAAAATGGCTTAGCATAACACATGAATAGAACTATTTAGGAGAGAGTAAGGTGTATCTTGTTGGGAGTTGGTTTATCAAAGAGTTTTTGGGATGAAGATGTTGCTACATGAGCTTACTTGATCAACACATGTCTATCCATGGGAATAAACTTCAATACCTATAGATGTTTGGAGTGGGAAACCGGTAGAATACTCAAATTTGAAGATTTTTGAAGCCTTGGTGTTTGCTCATATCAAATAAGACAAACTTGATGTTAGGATTGTGAAATGTATCTTCATTGATTATTCTGAAGGGGCGAAAGGTTACAAACTGTGGAAGAAGGATCCTGGAGAATCAAAATTTATCATAAGTAGGGATGTTACTTTGATGAGACGCGTATTGGGATGAAGTGAAAAGAAATGGATGTTAAATAATCAAAAACTATGGTGAAAAGACTAAGTTTTAGGTGGAGATTCCTACTAGTGAGATTGGAGACGAGGAGGTAGTATAGACTCGTGTTTTCACCACTATTGAAGGGAAATATACAATATCTCCTACTTATCAGTTGGCTCGTGATAGAGTTAGGAGGGAGATTGTACCACCTCAAAGGTACAATTATGTTGATCTTATTTGTTATGCTTTGAATGTGGCTAAAGGGTTATAAGACTCATAACCAAAGACCATCAAGGAAGCACTGAAAATCAAAGATAGTCAAAGATGGTTTATGGCAGTAAATGATGAGATGAATTTACTGATGAAGAACTGTACTTGAGAGTTTGTGAGACTACTTAAGAAACAAAGGGTGGTTGGATGCAAGAGGATTTTCAAGAAGAAGGAAGGCATTCCAGGAATTGAAGAACCAATGTTTAAGGCAAGACTTGTAGCGAAGGGATTCACTCAGGTGGAAGAGATTGATTACAATGAAAAATTGTCACATGTGGTAAAACATTGTTCTATAAGGGTACTTAAGGCCATTGTAAATCAATATAATCTTGATTTAAACATATGGACGTCAAAACAGCTTTCTTACACGGTGACTTTGAAGTGACAATCTACGTGGAACAATCTGAAGGTTTTGTAGAAAATCTGGCTAAGATATGTTTGTTGAAGAAATCTTTGTATTGGTTGAAATAAAGTCCAAGAAAATGGTTTCGTCTATTTGATGAATTTCTTCTTAAACATGGTTTTGTAAGAAGTAATTATGATAGTTGTGTATACATATTGAAGAGGAACGAAAAAGTCATTATCTACCTCCTTTTATATGTTGATGATATACTGATGGCAAACTCTAGCAAAAACGAGATCAATAAGTTTAAGGAGATCTTTAGTAGTAAATTTAAGATGAAAGATCTTAGTGAAGCTAAAATAATCGTAAGTATGAATATCATGAGAAGCCGCAATAAGAGTAGGGGTGGAAATATGCTAGGATAGGATAGGCTTTAGAAGGTCTGAGTCTGGTCTACGATAAATTTAAAAGGCCTGAGCCTGGCCTATGACCTATTATAGGCTCTCTTTTTTTGTCTGGCCTGGCCTATGGCCTTTTATAGGCTCTTTTTCTTGGCCCGACCTATGGTCTATTATAGGCTCTTTTTCTTGGTCTGACCTGACCTTTTTAAAAGCCTAGTCTGTCCTGAAAGCCTATTTAAAAGCCTATTTCTCGTTAAGGTTTTCAATTAATCCATATTACTTAAGAAGTTTTATAGGTCGATCTATTTAGCCTTTGTTCTAATATATATATATATATATATATATATATATATATATATATATATATATATATATATATATATATATATATATATATATATATATATATATATATATATATATATATATATATATATATATATATATATATATATATATATATATATATATATATATATATATATATATATATATATATATATATATAGGCCAATATATTTAGCTTTTTTTTCTAATATACTCCATTCATTCCCTTTTATAAGAAAACTTTGACTTTTTGATTGATTGATTAAATAATGTATTTAGACTACATATGGATTTGATACATCAATTATTCAATGAACTTAAAAGTTAAATTTTGTTTATAAAAGATAATGGAGGGAGTATATGCATATATATAGCCCGTCTATTTAGCCTATTTTTAATATATATCAAAATATAGGTTGGTCTATAAGGCTTCATTAGACTTTCTTAATAGCCTATTTAATTAAAAAAAAAATTAAAAAAAGCCTAAGTTTTGACCTTTTTATTAAATAGGCATGGCCTGACCTGACCTTAAATAGACTAGGCTATAGGCCCCTTTAGGCTGGCCTGACCTATCCTCACCCATAAATAAGAGTGAATTGTTCTTATCTCAATCTAGTTACTTGAAGAAAGTGGTGGAGCGGTTTAGAATGTGTTCTGGTATAGCCCAATGTCTAGGCATGGTCCAATCCACTTCTATATCCAAGATGGCCCAATAACTTTGGCCCAATCAATTGGGGCAGGTAAAAGATACATTTTCCCTTCTGCCCCTTATCCAGGGACACATGGTCATTTGTCCCCCAAGACCAACAAGACCACCGCTGCCCTCAGCAGTACCTCTGCCCGCTCAAACAGGCTAGTCCTCATCCTGTCAGCCACGCGCAAAGTAGTTATCCAGGAACGGCCAAAACCATCTCTGTCCGTGAGCACCTCTTTGCTTGTCATAACAGCCACACAACGTCCAAGAACCGTGGTCGGTTGAGCCTCAGGATCAATGAGACCACCTCTTCCCGCTCAAACAAGCTGGTCCTCATCCTGCCAGCCACACGAGGACAACCACCCAAGAATGGTCAGAACCATTTTTTCCTGTGAGCACCTCTCTGCTCGTCATAACAGCTATTTCCGAGCACGCTTGATCGACTGCACCCCCGGGGGGCAGAGAGACCAATGATGCCATGACCATGCATCTTCCTGTATCGACGTCCACCTCCAGGTCTGCTCGAAACTCGTAGAGTAGACAACCAGGAATCAACCATAAATGCACATGCTCGTAATGTCCTACTTGCTCGGAACAACAACTAGATACGCGCATGGCTGGCCATTTTGAAAAAGTCATGACAGTTACTTATTTTTGGAAAACCTAATATCTAGGCCCAAAAATAGGAACCAATGGCTACACGTCAGGGGCTTTATATAAACTCCCACACTTGTGAGGGCCAGGTATCCAATATCCAATATTCACACCAAAAACTCTAATCTCTTTTCTTGTATCTCTTTGTGCTCCTACTGACTTTAGCATCGGAGTGTCTTGCAGTTACACCCCTCCTCCTCTATTATAACATTGAAGTTGAAGTCTCTAGCCCACTTCAGGTTTTGGTCAACCGGTAAGACCAGGGGCATCGTCTGTGGGAAATCTGATCTCCCCATCTTTCTTCCCCCGAAAACAAAAGATCAAAGCACATATTCAAGATACCAATTATGGCCAGTCATGATGACGACAATGCTCACAAACCCATCATCTCCCCTGTCAGCAAGACAGATGACCGTGGCAGGATGCACTTTCTTGAAGATGCCTTCCCATTGAGGGATGGTCGCACCGCCTCCCCATCCTTTGAAGAGGCTGAAGACGTCGACGTCGAAGCTCAGAATATTAAGAAGGCTCAAGAAGGAGCATCGGAGAACATGCATGCAATCTCTACTCTGCCCAATGTTGACCCTATTATGGCTGCCCTAATCGCAGCTCTCAACCAGACTAATTCCCTAATTTACCAACAAAACAAGAAGAGTTAGGCGTTGGAAAATGCTCATCAGTCAAAGTCTCCCCCGTAGAGGTACCGACGACAAAGATCACACAGCCTGTCTCCCCAACGACATGATCACCGTCGGGGGCAAGAAAGAGCATGTGTCTTGGCCATCAAGAAACACGATCAAACCCCTCCTCGGAGAGACCAGATCTCCCCGGTGGCCAAGAAACCGAAGGGTAGATCGAGAAGCCCATCTCCTCGACGAGACAATTATCCCTGACGAGGGAAGCACAACTATTCCCCACCACCATCATCGGGCTGGAGCAAGGAGGAAGACCCCCGCGGTCCATTATCTCGGGCTATCATGGAAGTTCCCCTCCCCGTCAGACTAGAAAAACCCCCAAACTTGGGAACATATGATGGGATATCTGACCTCGACGAGCACATAAAAAACATTGATGCCCCACTCGACTACCATGGCGTCAGGGGTGCCATCAAGTGCAGACTGTTTCCAACAACTCTGAGAAAATGAGCAATGTCTTGGTACAAAAGTCTCTCCAACAAATGCATCACCTCATGGAAGCAAGTGGGAAGATGTTCTCAAGGCACTTCTTCACTGTCTCTCGCTGTCATCTGAAGACAGAGGCCTCGTTGGAAGCGACCATATAAGGAAAAGAAGAATCTCTCAGAGCATACAACGAGAGGTTCAACAAAGAAGCCGTTCAGGTCTCCACGACTGACGAAATGAAAAAGTACTTGCTCGAGCAAGGGTTGCGCCCCTGCAGTAATTTTGCCAAAGCAGTTGGCATAAAAACATCGGCCATACTAGACGTCCTCCTATTTAAAGCTCATGCGTACATCCATTACAAGGAGAAAGTGATCATAAATTATGATCGACATCACAACAGAAATGACCTTACCAGCCTCCCCGACGAAAGGAGCTTATAAACAATATGTTCCCCGCGACCATAACTGTCGAGCATGCATACGTTCCCCGCGAACATAATTGTCGAGAAGGCCCCACGAACACACCTGCCCAACATGCATATGTTCCCCGCGAACACAATTTCCCAAAAAACATACGTTCCACGAGAACACACCTTCCCATCAGACACATGTCCCCCGCGAACGCGACACCCAAGCAGGCATCCTGTTGAAGCTCGCGAGCACGAAGAAGAGAGGTGGAACAAGTATGTCATCTAAGAGATACTATCGCATCTGAGGAAAAACAAAAATGGGGCATAATATCTCGAAAACCTACATGGGGAAGAACTTGCTCGACCATGAAACACTGAAAAACTGAAACAATAATACAATTAAGGCACAAAAACAATCGACGTGCTTTGTCAAGACGACGAACACAGTATTCCCAACCACGTGTGTGTGCTCAAATACAAGCACAACATATCAAATCAAACGAAGAGGCAAGTTTCCACTCTTTTGACGAGCAGATTCTTAGCCCAGCGAGGAAAATTCAAACAATCTCTATTGTCGTCGTACCACAATGGTAGAACTCCCAGCTCACGATGGGAAGTTCATGCCGCAGAGTCTGGTATCAGACAGCGGGATTCAGAATCCTGCCAGGAAATCTACTCTGGTTATTTGACTAGTTCCCTACACCAGCAAACATCTATATTGTCGAGCAAATCCCCCAAACACTTAGCAAAAATAACTTGCAAAATAGCTCAAAACTACGAGCATACAAACATGCATAAATCTAATAAATAACAATATATCACGTACGAGTGTGTACTCGTAAAAATCATTAAACGTCTTCATCGCGAACAACAAGCACCAACAACGCGCTTTCCTCCTCGACGCACGGGCTGACTCTAAGTCATCACTCCTATGCCTAGAAGCAACGACTTGGGGGGCTCCTGTTCTGGTCTGGACCAATGTCTAGGCATGCTCTAATCCACATTTATACATCCAAGATGGCCCAATAGCTTTGGCTCAATCAATTAGGGTAGGTAAAGGACACCTTTTCCCTTCTTCCCCTTAGCCAGGGACACGTGGTCGGTAGTCCCTCAGGACCAACAAGACCACTGCTGCCCTCAGTAGTACCTCTTCCTGCTCAAATAGGTTAATCTACATCCTGCCAGCCACACGCGAAGCAGTCATCCACGAATGGCCAGAACCATCTCTGCCCGTGAGCATCTCTCTGCTCATTATAACGGCCACACAACGTCCAGGAACCGTGGTCAGTTGAGCCTCACGATCAACGAGACCACCTATGCCCGCTCAAACAGGATGGTCCCCATCCTTCTAGCCACACGAGGACAGCCACCTAGGAATGGCCAGAACCATCTTTGCCCATGAGCACCTCTCTTCTCGTCATAACAGTTATTTCTGAGCACGCTTGGTCGACTGCATCCCCGGGGGCAGAGAGACCAATGGTGCACCGACCATGCACCGGCCCGCATCGATGTCCACCTCCAAGTCTGCTCGACACCCGTAGAGCAGACAACCAGGAAGTGCATATAAATGCACCTGCTCGTAATGTCCTACTTGCTCAGAGCAACAACTAGTTACGAGCATGGCTGCCATTTTGACCAAGTCCTGGAAGTTACCTATTTTTGGAGAACCTAATATCTAGGCTCAAAAATAGGAATCAATGGCTACACTTCGGGGGCATTATAAAAACCCTCACACTTGTGAGGGTCAGGTAACCAATATTCAATATTCACACTAAAAACCCTAATCTCTTTTCTTGTATCTCTTTGTGCTCCTATCAACTTTAGCATCAGAGTGCCTTGTGTAACACCCCAATTCTAACCGACAATTGTAAATGTAAATCAGAGTCATAAATTCATGCAACTGAATCAGAATGCCACAAATTCAACTTTAAAAACACATTGTATTCAACATGGATACATAACACTTTAAACTTCAGATGAACCATCAGTATAATAATTTAATCTCTTAATTCAACACTTGAACAACTATGCAGCGGAATCATAATAACATCTTAGCCCAACAATTACAACAACTTCAAAATAATGCATACTTAGCAACAAACAACTAAAGTTCAACAACTGAAATAATCAATAACTAAAAGCAACAAGCGTCCATCCCCCTGAGTGTTACGCATCAGAGCAATGACACCGACTTGAACTACTTAAAGTAAACCACATTCACCCTGGATTACCTGCATGTTACCAACATAAGGGTAACATTCAAACAGAAGGGGTGAGATATCTAACAATATAATAAAACGTATGATAAATAATATATTAAAGTAGATCACATAATATCACCACTTCTCATCTTATAAACAACAATAATCGCAACAGAATACCAACAATATACACATTTACCGCATCAATACATAACTTCTTTATGCAATCATATAATGCGACTCAATACTATGCAAATGCATGTGGTACCATTGGAGCAGAACTCCCATCTCAAATAATTGCCAATAAATAGAGGCATCAACAAGGCATAAGCCTTCATCTTAATATTCCCAAACACAGGCCATCTTAACGAGCATTAGCTCCATCTTGAAATGCAATGCATGCAACACAATCATGAATGTAATAACAACACCATAATTAACAACATCTCAACACAACATCATCGTTGGCCAGAAGCCTACATCTTAATAACTGCCAATTATTAGAGGCATCTCGACGTCATTCATCAAAATCATTCATCAACATAATTCATCAACATAATTTCATCAACGTAACTCATCAACATGATTTTACAGCAACTCAGCCACAACAATAATACAATGATAGATCAACAATCCTTCAACGTTGGCCATAGGCCTACAACATGATAATGCCTATAATTAATTAATCATCTAAGGCTTACCTCTAGTTAACAAACCTCTTATTATTCTATAATACTACATCATTATCATCATTAGTCTTACTCTTATGAACCAAACAATAATCTATAATCGTCTTATCCTCACCATTCTTCACAAAACCATCATAGCGATTTACGTGGGAAACTAAATCTAATCCTAATTTGGGTACTAGGATTTACTATCCTTATCCTTCATTTTAATCCTTAAGAATTAAGTTCATCGCATTAGCTATCCAATGCTTCGAACGACACCTCAAACGGAGTCTGGAAACTCAAGTTACAGCCTTTGGAAGAATCTGCCAAAAATCAGACTACATGAGTCGACGCATGATGTTTTGAGTCGATGCGTACTGGGTTAAGATTCCTGCATGAGTCGACGCATAATCCCTTTGTATCAACTCATATTGAGTCTGCAACACCGCGTGTATCGACGCATGCTCCTTCGTATCGACTCATCCTAAGTCCAAAAACCTGCATGTGTCGACGCATGGCTTTTGAGATCAACGCATACCGTTCTGTCATGAATATTTTCTGCGGTTTCACTGCGTTCTCACTATGGTTTCCCTTTCTTAGGCCCTAAAAGCATCCTCTAATCATAGGTAATCATTAATTATAATAATCCTATATTTCTACATCAATTATACAGCATTAGGGCATCATTATACATCTCTAAATCATTGATCTTCATCAAACAACAATATATACATTCTAATCATAAACAAGACAACTTTTCACATCTAATCCCACATACTAATCATCATAAACCCTATTATAGAGTCAGAACCCCACCCTTACCTTGGATTGAAGGTTGCTCTACGATTCTTTTCCGATTGAATTCTGTTTTTCTCTTTTCCTTCTTTTCTGCAACTTTCACGTTCTCTTCCAACCCTTATTTCTTTCTCTTCTTACTGCTTCTTCTTTTTCCTTATTATTTCTAAAAACTAATATAATAACCCTATAATTCTCATTATGCCTTAATGGGCTTAAAACTCCTACACCCCATTTCTACTACTTCTATTCCTTAAAATAAGCCCACATTAAATAATATTATTATTCTAATATTATTCCACAACTTAATAGAATAAATATATCCAATAACAACAACACATCAACTATCATCATAACACAACTTCACAAATAATCTAAAAATAATTTAATTAAATAATTGATTAAATTACGGGCGTTACAACTCTCCCCCACTTAGAATATTTTTGTCCTCGAAAATTTACCTTAATCAAACAACTCAGGATAGGAGTCTCGCATCTTGCTCTCCAACTCCCAAGTCATGCTTTCTACGGAAGCTCCTAGCCAAACCACTTTAACCAAGGCAATCTCTTTGCCCATCAGCGTCTTTATTTCACGATCCGCGATCCGTACATGTATCGTCTCCACCGTAAGGTTATCCCGTACTTGCACATCATCCATATGAATCACATGAGATGGATCTGAAATATACTTCCGGAGTTGCGACACATGAAACACATCATGCAATTTCGAAAGATTAGGCGGTAAAGCCACTCTATAAGCAACATTCCCCACTCTCTCTGAAATCTGATATGGTCCAATAAAATGAGAAGTGAGCTTCTTAGACTTCAATGCTCGTCCAACACCAGTCACATGTGTAACTCTCAAAAACACATGGTCACCCGCTTGAAATTCTAAGTCTTTCCTTCGCTTGTCATGATAACTCTTTTTTCTACTTTGGGGAGCTTTCAACTTCTTTCGAATCAACTTCACCTTCTCAGTAGTCTCATGAACAAGTTCAGGTCCAAGTACTACACTTTCACCAGATTCATGCCAATATAAAGGAGTTCTATATCTTCGACCATACAACGCTTCAAAAGGTGTCATCCCAATACTAGAATGGTAACTGTTATTATAAGTGAACTCTATCAACGGAAGATAAGTATCCCACGGACCTCCCTGCTCAAGAACACATACCCTTAGAAAATATTCCAACGATTGAATAGTCCGTTCAGTCTGACCATCTGTCTGAGGATGATACGCCGAACTCAACCTCAACTTAGAACCCAACGCTTCTTGCAAATTCTTCCAAAAATCAGAAGTAAATCTTGGATCTCTATCTGACACAATGCATAAAGGAACACCATGCAGCTTCACAATCACACTCGTGTAAATCTCAACCAACTTCAACACTGGAAAACTGATGTTACTAGGAATAAAATGACCCGACTTTGTAAGCCTATAAATAATCACCCAAATTGAATCATGTCCTCTTAAAGTATTAGGTAACCCCGTCACAAAGTCCATCGAAATGCTATCCCATTTCCATTCTGGAACTTCTAACGGTTGCATCAACCCTGCAGGCTTCTGATGTTGATCTTTCAACTTCTGACAAGTCAAACATGCATACACAAACTGAGCCACATCACTCTTCTTCCCAGGCCACCAAAACAAACCTTTCAAATCTTGATACATCTTTGTATCTTCTGGATGAATACTCAACTTACTCCTATGACTCTCCTCAAGTATCACTTTCTTCATCTCACCATCATCAGGAATACAAATCCGGTTACGAAATCTCAACACACCTTGCGCATCTAACTTAAAATCACTATTCTCAGACTGATCGATCCCAACCATCGAATCTACCAGTTTCACATCCAACTTCTAAGCTTCTCTGATACTGTATAGAAATTCATTATTAATCCTCAACATACCCAACATAACACTTCGTGGCGTCACCTCGCAAACTACCCTCATATCTCTGAACTGTTCTATTAATTCCAACTCTTTAACCATCATTGCCGACATATGTAAAGTCTTTCGACTCAATGCATCGGCTACCACAGTCGCTTTTCCTGGATGATAATTCAAACCGAAATCATAATCCTTTAACAATTCCAACCATCTTCTTTGCCTCTTATTAAGCTCCTTTTGACCGAATAAATACTTTAAGCTCTTATGGTCACTAAACACTTCAAATCTAGAACCACAAAGATAATGCCTTCAAATCTTCAACACAAAGACCACTGCAGCAAGCTCCAAATCATGCGTAGGATAGTTCTTCTGATGAGTCCTCAACTGCCTTGACTCATAAGCAACTACCTTACCACTCTGCATAAGCACACCTCTTAAACCCATCTTAGAAGCATCACAGTACACCACAAAAGGCTCTCCTGGATTAAGCAACGTCAATCTCTTCTTCAATTTTGTAAAACTTTCTTTGCACTGAAAATCCCACACGAAAGCTCTACCTTTACAAGTCAACTTAGTCAACGAAAGTGCCAACTTAGAAAAAACTTCGACAAACCTTCTATAGTAACCAGCTAATCCCAAAAAGCTCCTAATCTTAGTAGTTAACTTCGGAGTTTCTCATTGCAACACAATATCATCCTTCGATGGATCTACAACAATGCCACTACCTGAGATCACATGACCAAGAAAACTAACCTCCTTTAACCAGAACTCACACTTGGACATCTTTGCATACAACTTCTTCTCTTTCAAAACTTGCAATACTACTCTTAAGTGTTCTGCATGCTCTTCTTCTGACTTAGAGTAAATCAAAATATCATCAATGAACACCACTACAAACCGGTCAAAATAAGTATGAAAGATATGATTTATATATTCCATGAATACTCCCGGTGCATTAGTAACACCGAAAGGCATCACAAAATACTCGTAATGTCCATAACGCGTTCTGAAAGCCGTCTTCTGGATATGTTTATCCTTCACTTTAATCTGATGATAACTCGACCTCAAATCAATCTTACTAAACACACGAGCATCCACCAATTGATCCATCAAGTCATCTATTCTTGGAAGCGGATACTTCTTCTTAATCATCACTTTATTCAATTGTCTATAATCAACACAAAGCCTCATACTTCCATCTTTCTTCTTTACTAACAACACTGGAGCTCCCCACGGCGATACACTTGGTCTTACAAACTTCTTTTCAAGTACCTCTTCCAATTGCTTCTTTAACTCTGACAATTCAGATGCAGACATCATGTATGGTGCCATAGACACAGGTCTGGTACCAAGTACAAGATCAATAGCAAATTCAACTTCCCTCTCCGGCAGTACATCAGGAATCTCATCGGGGAAAACTTTAGGAAATTCACACACCACCTGCAATTCCTCAATTATAGCTCGAGTATCTAAAGATAGCGATGCCATCAACAAGAACATATGTGCTTCTTCTTGCATCAACTTCCTCAATTGTCTAGCAGACAACAGACTATCTTCCTCTTCTTCAGGAGTAGAAAACCTCACAGACTTGTCATAACAGTTAATGTGAACATAATTATGCTCTAACCAGTTCATACCCAAAATCACATCCAACCCTCTTAACGGTAAACAAACCAAATCAACAGCAAAGTCTTTGTCAAAGATCGACAAAGGACACTTTAAACACACAAAAGAAGTAGTCACAGACTCCTTGGCTGGAGTGTCGACGACCATTTCTCCATTCATAGAAGATAACAAAAGACCCAATCTTTCAACACAATCAGCAGCAATAAACAATGAGTAGCACCGGTATCAATAATAGTAATTAAAGGAGTACTATTAATGAAACATGTACCTCTGATAAGTCTATCCTCAACAGCTGTCTGATCCTCAACCAAAGCGAACACTTTACCACTTGTTTGCACCCTCTTTGGTTTCTGAAACTGACTACCAATGTGCCCTTCTTCACTACAATTGAAGCAGATCACATCCTTATACTTGCACTCAGATACAACATGTCCAGTCTTACCACAACGGAAACACCTCTTTACCTCAGCAGTACACACATTACTCTTATGCTCAGGTTTTCCATATTTAAAACAAACCACACCATTAGGAGCATCTCCCTCACTAGTCCTCTGACCCTGAGCAGCTTTTTGTTTACCTTTACCAGCTGGGGTATCATAAGGCCTACCACGATTATGTTGGTGCTTACCCCTCTTCTCACTGATAATCTTGTAATAAGCATTATTATCCTATTCATAAATCCTACAACTATCAATCAAATCAGCAAAGACACGGATCTTCTGGTATCCAACTGCCTTCTTGATCTCGGGGCGCAACCCGTTCTCAAACTTGATACACTTTGAAAAAATCAGCATCTACCTCACCGTAGTGCGGTAAAAATTAGCCAACTCAGCAAATTTTTCAGCATACTCAATAACCGACATATTCCCTTGCTTCAGCTCAAGGAATTCAATCTCCTTCTTACCACGAACATCTTCAGGAAAGTACTTCCTCAGAAATTCCCTACGGAATACAACCCAAGTGACATTTTCACCTGCAACTTCCAATCTCTGACAAGTCTCTAGCTACCAGTCATCAGCCTCAACTGCTAGCATATGAGTACCATAACGAACCTTCTGCGCTGGAGTTTAGTCCATTACACGAAAAATTCTCTCAATCTCTTTCAACTAATCCAATGCTTCGTCAGGATCATACTTTCCCTTGAAGGTAGACGGATTCTCTCTCTGGAAAGTCGCCAAACTGCAAGATCCAGTACAACATTCGGCTGATTCTCCATCGCACGCGCCATTGCTTCTAAAGCAGCAGCAAGTGCAACATTATTCCTTCCAGCCATCTCAACTTATCACTACAACATAAACAACTGTTAGAACTTAAATTAACAATACTCGATTATTAGACAACTACGACTCTACAACTTGGTCGGACGAACCAACCTTTGCTCAGATACCAACTCTGTAACACCCCAATTCTACCCGACAATTATAAATGTAAATCAGAGTCATAAAATTCATGCAACTGAATCAGGATGCCAAAAATTCAACTTTAAAAATACATTGCATTCAACATGGATACATAACACTTTAAACTTCGGATGAACCATCAGCATGATAATTTAATCTCTTAATTCAACACTTGAACAACTACGCAGCGGAATCATAATAACATCTTTGCCCAACAATTACAACAACTTCAAAATAATGCATACTTATCAACAAACAATTAAAGTTCAACAACTGAAATAATCAATAACTATAAGCAACAAGCATTCATCCCCCCGAGTGTTATGTATCAGAGCAATGACACTGACTCGAACTACTGAAGGTAAACCACCTTCACTCTGGATTACCTACACGTTACCAATATAAGGGTAACATTCAAATAGAAGGGGTGAGATATGTGACAATATAATAAAACTTATGATAAATAATATATTAAAGTAGATCACATGATATCACCACTTCTCATCTTATAAATAACAATAATCGCAACAGAATACCAATGATATACACATTTACCGCATCAATACATAACTTCTTTAAGCAGTCATATAATGCGACTCAATACTATGCAAATGCATGTGGTACCATTGGAGCAGAACTCCCATCTCAAATAATTGCCAATAAATAGAGGCATCAACAAGGCATAAGCCTTCATCTTAATATTCGCCAATACAGGCCATCTTAACGAGCATTAGCTCCATCTTGAAATGCAATGTATGCGACACAATCATGAATGTAATAACAACACCAAAATTAACAACATCTCAACACAACATCATCGTTGGCCAGAAGCCTACATTTTAATAGCTGCCAATTATTAGAGGCATCTCGACATCATTCATCAACATCATTCATCAACATAATTCATCAACATAATTCATCACAGATTTAATCAACATAATTTCATCAATGTAACTCATCAATATAATTTTACAGCAACTCAGCCACAACAACAATACAACGATAGATCGACAATCCTTCAATGTTGGCCATAGGCCTACAACATGATAATGCCTATAATTAATTAATAATCTAAGGCTTACCTCTAGTTAACAAACCTCTACATATTATTATTCTGTAATACTACATCATTATCTTTATTAATCTTACTGTTATGAACCAAACAATAATCTATAATCGTCTTGTCCTCATCATTCTTCACAAAATCATCATAGCAATTTACGCGGGAAACTAACTCTAATCCTAATTTGGGTACTAGGATTTACTCTCCTTATCCTTCATTTTAATCCTTAAGAATTAAGTTCATCACGTTAGCTATCCAACGCTTCGAACGACACCTCAAACGGAGTCCGGAAACTCAAGTTACAGTCTTTGGAAGAATCTGCCAAAAATCAGACTACATGAGTCGACGCGTACTGGGTTAAAATTCCTGCATGAGTCGAAGCGTAATCCCTTTGTATCAAATCATACTGAGTCTGCAATACCACATGTATCGACGCATGCTCCTTCGTATCGACTCATCCTGAGTCTAAAAACCTGCATGTATCGACGCGTGGCTTTTGAGGTCGACGCATATTGTTCTGTCATGAATATTTTCTGTGATTTCACTGTGTTCTCACTACGGTTTCGATGCCCTAGGCCCTAAAAGCATCCTCTAATCATAGGTAATCATCAATTATAATAGTCCTATGTTTCTACATCAATTATACAACATTAGGGCATCATTATACATCTCTAAATCATTGATCTTCATCAAACAACAATATATACATTCCAATCATAAACAAGACAACTTTTCACATCTAATCTCACATACTAATCGTCATAAACCCTATTATAGAGTCAGAACCCCACCCTTACCTTGGATTGAAGGTTGCTTTACGATTCTTTTCTGATTGATTTCTGTTTTGCTCTTTTCCTTCTTTTTTGCAACTTTCACGTTCTCTTCCAACCCTTATTTCTTTCTCTTCTTACTGCTTCTTCTTTTTCCTTATTATTTCTAAAAACTAATATAATAACCCTATAATTCTCATTATGCCTTAATGGGCTTAAAACTCCTACACCCCCTTTATACTACTTCTATTCCTTAAAATAAGCTCACATCAAATAATATTATTATTTTAATATTATTCCACAACTTAATAGAATAAATATATCCAATAACAACAACACATCAACTATCATCATAACACAACTTCACCAATAATCCAAAAATAATTTAATTAAATAATTGATTAAATTACGGGCGTTACACCTTACAAGTACACCCCTTCCTCCTCCATTCCAGAATTGAAGCGAAGTCTCTGGCCCACTTTAGGTTCTGGTCAATCGGTAAGGTCAGAATGCAAGATGCTAAAATCGTCAACACTCTTTTGAGTCATTACACGAAACTTTCAGTTAAATAATGTCCTCAAACTGATGAAGAGAAGAAGATAATGGAGAGTATTCCCTATGCAAGTGGGTTGAAAGCATTATGTATGGTATGGTTTGTAGTAGATCGGACTTGGCATATGTTGTCAGAATTGAAAGTCAGTTTATGGTAAATCCTGGTCAGATTTATTGGGAAGCTTTGAAGTGGGTGTTAAGGTATTTGAATGGTTCGCTAAAGGGTGGTTTAAAGTACATAAGGCCAACTCAAGAGGAAGACATTTTGGACAGTTTTGCATATTCTAACTATGCATATGTTGTACCCCAAAATTTTCCCTCTCATTTTATTCAACACATGCCCATTGAGGTCCTCAATTTGCTCAAGGATGCCCAAGAGTTGACCAGACAAACTCTCTCCTAAGGCAATGTACCTCAAACTAGGGTTTCCATTTTCATCAGGGTGTGGGAACTCCAAAGGTCCCAAATTCCTTCCATGGTCCTAATATGTTCTCAAGATCATCCATGTCAAGTTTTATGCCTTACACAAGAAGTTTGCTCAGTCAATTGCTCAGATGCCTGAAAGTCAACTACAATAGGTCAAAAGTCAACTATGGCCCACATACAGTCTAAATTCAAGATTTTTGGTCAACATAAACATTTTGAAGTTATATCCATTATTAGATCAAGGGTTGATCATGAATCCTCAAGGAATGTCCCAAATTCATCAAAACCCAAAAGTTGCTAAATTAGGGTTTCTCAAGAAAAGTCAACCAAACATTGACCAAGTATAACTTCTTCATATTTCATCAAAAAATTTCCATCCAAGGCTCATTTTGAAGAGGATGCAATTCCCTACAATTCATCTTCAGCCCACAAGTTCAAAAGATGCACTCATCAAAATATATGAATTTCTACGTTATAGGTCCTTTTGAAAAGTCAACAAAAACACCTTTTGGGTCAAAGCTTCTTACATGAACATGGAAGACCCAATTAATATGAGACAAAAAGGGTTGTTTAGGGGACATCCTAAGATTTCTGAAAAGTCCAAGAACACCTCTCTAGGGTTAAAATTGGAGGAGATATGCCTTGTCAAAGTTGGCCATTTTTGCAAAATTGCCAAAAGTCAAATGTGCTCAAAAATGCATTTTTTGTCAGATGGGCCTAGCTTTTCATGATTGAATCTTGTTTGTGACATGGTCCACGATCCAAATCAGCATCTACACTTTATTTGCTTCATTATTTATTTTATTTTGATTTTTTATTATTTAAAATTCAAATTAAATCAAATAAATTGCAAAAAATGCAAAAGATTGATTTTTGATCTGATTTTTTGTAGGAATCAAATCCAATCAAGCTAGCATATCATATCCAAATCGTGCAAGGGTTGATTGAAACAAAAATAGCATGATTTTGGTTGTTTTGGAAAGATATCATACAAGGATTAAATCAAATCCAATCTCCTTAATTCACCAAGATACAATGCGTTTTTGTTAACCTAATTCGTTCTAATACAAATACAGAACATAACCAAGCCAAGAGGACAAGGATTTGCAGTGAAAAATGCCATACCAAAACTAAAAAAATTGGACAAAAGTGTTGGATCGTTTTCGGACCTAGAAGGCAATTCAAGCCGTTCCAACACTCCCAATCATTTCCTTGAGCCTCTCTGGAGCTAACACGACCAGTTGCACGCCTCCATAAGCCCAGAATCCGCCTACACGTCTCTCACGGTTTGGAATATTTCTTGAATTTGATTTTGGTTATTCGCGCATGGTTAATAAATTTTAAGCATATCATGATATTTGTATCGTCATTTGGAATGTTTTGGTTTACGTAATTTTGTGTTTCAGCGCCTGTATTCATGATCACCATTGTTAGGGTTCCTGCTTGCGTTTTAGGGCTTTATTCTACAGGTTAAATTAGGCCAAGAAAAGAGTACCATGATACTCGTGAGATCAAAATGAGTTGATCTATGTACTCACCATTAATTTATCATGCTTGTTTAAGATTTTTGAAAGAAGTATGGCTATAGTTACAGACACAGACCGTAGGTAAAAGTGTCATACCTAAAGCGACGGTCTGGGGAGGAAGATGATGAGTTGGCGCAACCTCACTGGCCCATTTGAATAATCATGCGCGTTTTTGTTATCCACGTTGTTTCATATATTATTCATTGTTTTTATTATTATAACAAATAAAACAGGTGGCCCAGTGGTGAAGCGCGCCTTTGGAAATGTAGAGGACCTGGGTTCGATCCCAGGTCCTAGTATTTTCTTTATTTTCTAACTTTGTTTCAACAAATCATGTGCATACACGTCCCATGCGCCCACCATGCACCTCACAATCCAGCCAATGGATTCCTCATCAATCCAATCCAATGTCCCACATGTCAAGGACTATGGTACACTCTCCAGGCCTGACCAGCACAGGATCATACGCTAGGACTGGGCTGAGCATAATGAGCTTGCAAATTCAGACATACACCCCCTGGATTGCTTTCACAAACAGGCCCAATCTCTTTTCTTTTTCTATTTTATTTTTTTTAATTGTTTTATTAATTATCCTTTTTTACAAAATAACACAAAATTATGTTTTTTTATTTAATCAAAAATCATCAAAAAGCATAAAAATCATTTTTTCATAAAAAATATTTTGTTTCTTTAATTAATTAATTAGTTTAATTATTTAGGGCAATTTAATTGTTTTTAAATAATTTAAATTAATTAGAAATTAGGGTTTTAATTTTGTACCTAATTAATTTTTTCTCAAAAAATAATAACCTAAATATTTTTTCAATTAAATTTTTAGGGTTCTTTAATTGTTCTTGCATTTAATTCGCCGCTCGCATTTTTTTAATTTCCTTTTATTATTATTGTAACTGTTTCGAGGTTGTAATAGTAATTAGGGTCTCAATTCCGCATCTTTATTTTCGGTCAAAATAATCATGTATCTGCAAAAGCCCTGTAATAGCTAGGACCTTTAAACTTTCCTGCATTTTAATTTTCACAAACTATAAACTGCTTAGATGTATGTTAATAGGATTGTATGGAAAGCCTAACTGAAAATTAAAATAGTAGATCACCTTAGTTGTGAAAAGATAAATTAAACTGAAAATTACACTCCCACATGCTCACTCTTAGAGTTTACTCCACTCCGGTTGCCTTTGGTAAACGGTCATGAAGTATAGGGTTTGTTAGTGGTTATCCTCTAGCCCCGAAAGATCTAAAATGACCCATTCAGATGTTGCCTCGGAAAAAGATCTTTAAGGCTTTAGGATGATTACTAGTGTTTCCTAACATTGCTTTTGTGATCGTATATGTCCCTTCGAATGTCCCTAAAAACTACAACGACGAGCTACCTATTTCTCAGTAATGGGATAGTATTGTCTAAAAGGAAAACGAACATACCTTTTTTGAGTAGGTAGATTAGTTCCTAGGTACTTTCTCAAACAAACAAACTTTTTCACACCAACACTTTTCAAACAAAGTTTTCAAAAACAACTTCGTAACATTCTTGAGGACAGAAACAAGGGTTAATACGAAGTAAAACAAAACTTTTCAAAACAAGCACACACAAGCAATTTCAAAATGAGCAAGTACCTAAGAGCCCGTGGAAAATCACGGATAGAAAGGGTGCTAACACCTTCCCTTTCTATAATCTACCCCCCGTACTCATAAACATCTTGAAAAAGGTTTTTTCTGTTCTTTTTCCTTTTCCTGCTTAGATAAAATAAAAGTCGATGGCGACTCTTGCTTACCGCAATATTTGCAAAGAAAAACGCAAACTAGTATTAACAGTCGGTTCTGCCACCATATCACAGAACTGACGACTCTGCTGGGGACTATAAAGTGGGGTTTACCTTAGGATATAGGTCATTTTAAAATTGCTTTCTTGTTTTGCCTGGCCTACTTTAAATTCAAGGGTTTTGTTTGGGTATCATTAGAGATCCTACACCCGAATTTGGGGGCACTTTTTAGGTAAACAACAATAGATCGTGGAGACTGTACGACATAGATCGATATGGTTTAAGTGATGTATGTGTTGGTGTGACACTTTGGTTGGTACCGGTATCCTTCGTGTGGAAACAAGGAGAATACGGCGCCGCCACGTGGTGTCGTGAAGCACTAACAGACCTTAGAACCTTAGTTGAACAAACTTGGCCATTAGAAAGTAGTGAGATAGCCGGCCTCGGTATAAAGCTGAGGATTGGTTGATACTCGATGCTACACTCATTGAGATCAGACTTTCGGGATATTTCGGCCGCAAGAAAAGATTGCTTGAGTTGAAACAATGCCCGATAAAGGATGATCAGTGATATTGAAATTCTTTAGAACCCGGTTACTTTTCTAAGACAGGTTTGAAACCAACTAAACTTCAAGAGGGTACTTACCTTTAACCTCATGCAAGCCTTTGAACCTAAGGTTTATTGTGTGTTTTGCTTATATGTGATTTATCCTGCTTGAACATGATATCATGCATCATAGCATATCATCCATTCTTATTACACTAACCATTTCAAGAACCAAGGGAATTTATCTTTGTTCTGTTTTGCAGATCATGGCTTTCGCTCGTAGAAACACTATCCGAATCAGCTTTGTGAAAGTACCTTCCCAACTCAAGGAGCTAGTATCAAAGGTCCCTGAAACTTCTGTGTTCACTAAGAGGCATGGTCGACTTCTCAACCTGGTTACTTCAAACTTTAATGAAAAGATGATGAGTGTACTCTTTCATTTCTTTGATCCCAAGCACCACTGCTTCACCTTTCCAGACTATCAGTTGGTGCCTACCATGGAAGAGTTCTCTCAGTTATTGGATATACCCATTCTGGAACAGTTGCCTTTCACAGGTTGTGATACGACGAGAGAACTGACTCGGGTCTTTTGCGTTTTGATTGCAATTGTGCGGATAGCAAGAGTCACTACCGACTTTTCTTTTATCCAAAAGGAAAGGTAAAAAAGCACAGGAAATACCTTTCGAGATTATTTCTCGGGTTCGGGGGGTAGATTATAAAAAGGGAAGGTATTAGCACCCCTTTCATCCATAGTTATCTACGGGCTCTTAGTTACTCGCTAGATCACTTATTTTTTCTTTGACAATGTGCCTGTGGTGTGGGCTTTGAAAGTATTTTGAAAATTTCTTTGTAATGATTCTCGTTTCTATAAGAACGCGTACAAAGTTTGTTTCAAAAAATAGTTCAAAGATGTGTTTGTGGAATATGTTTTTGAAAGTGGTTTTTTGCAATGGTTCTCGTCTCTATAAGAAAGTATACAAAAATGTTGTCTTTTTGAAAATGTTTTGAGATGAAAGTGTCGGTGTAAAAATATTTTTGTTGTGAGCAAGCGAGTAACTAGGAGCAAATCTACCTACTCGAAAGGTCTTAAATATTCTTTTCTTCCTCCTTTAGATGTTGATATCTTACCATTACTTTGGTAAGAAGCCCCATCGTTGGATGTGAAGGGACAGACGCGGGTCAGTCGTACAGTCATCGAAAGCAACTTATGAGACACTTTAGCAATTTTCGTAAGGGACTATATCGTTTTATCGAAGGAAACGTCGAAGGGTCATCGAGGGACTACGATCTTTTATCGAAGGGTCTTTGCTAAGGTGTCCCATATTCGAGGGACATGACTATATTTACGAGGAAACAATCGAGGTTACCCTAGAGGTGCGCGTGTGAAAAAGTGTGTTTGATTCAAGTTATTTTGTCTTTAAAATTAGGTTATCTAACGATTGATTTTAAATCTTGCCGTACATGCCTAATTACTATACAGTATAAGGAAAATATTAAATTGCGGAAATTGAAATTCTACGCTATTATAGAGTTTTTGGAAATGGGGCTACAAATTTTTTACAAATGGGGATGGGTCTAATGCGATTAAAAAGTCCAAATAGAAAACAATACAACCAAATTGAATTTGAGCGATTTAACTAAAGTTATAACAGTCTATGAAATTAATGTGACAAAGTATGAAAAAAATGAAATTCTTGGTATTTTAGTTTGTAAGAAAGTTTGGAAGGAAAAATTCTACTCTATTATTTTTTATTTGGGTTTTATCATGTACAAATTAAATAATCAAAAGAAAGTTTAAAATATATACATAATAAAAAAATGTTGATAAACTTAATTACAAAGTCCCAAATTTATTAACTAAATTTTTTTAACATCATATATTTTGAAGCTAACTTAAAATTCTAAATTATTAAATAAAAACCAAACTAATTTAAATATAAATTAGATCAAAAAAGCAAAATAAACAAAATTAATTTATCAAGGGGTATAAACAACATAATAGGGGTGAGCATGATAAATTTCAGATGGGTTTGGGGTAATTGTAAGGCCCAATCATTTTTTTGTTTTAATTATTTTGTCCAACAAAAATAAAGAATGAAATAGAAAAACAAATGAAATAATGAACAAAACTGTCCCAAGGGGGTTTGAACCCGGGACCTTGCACTCACGCTCATGCTCCTACCACTGCATCACTTGGTTATTCATGTATTATGATCATTCCATTAATATAAAAGGCAAAAAAACTATGAAATGGGTTGGGCCAAAAATTAGGCCCAAACCCGGTTTATTAAAGGAGAATAAGGGAAGTTGAAAAAGAAACCCTAATAGGAGAACAAAAGGGGCGCCGCCGGGAGTGCATATGGGAAATGGAAAAAAAATTAAATGATTACTAATCCCAATAACTTCAAATAAATCAAAATTAGAGAAAAAAGAAAAAAAAGAAAAAAAAACTCTCCAAAATCTCACGTTACTTCTTCTCTCAGTCAGGGACCATGATTATCTTCTTCCTCAAAAAATCTCACGCTTCTTCTCTTTTATTTTTCAAACTCCTTCATTCAACACAAACAAACAACAATCACACCTCTCAATCCTCGATTCGGTTCTCTTACGCCCCCTTGCTCCAATTCTCGCGGTTAAGGTAACAACAAAAAGACCTTATGCCAAAAACTCCCTCCCTCACGGTTCCACTCTCCATGCCAACGAACAACAATAATGGTTCGCTCAATTCTCATAGATTTTCAATTTTAAACGAGAACCCTCAAAGATCAGAGTAATAAGGCTTCAAATATCATGAGGAATAAAGATGCAAAAGTGTAAAACAGAAGCAAAGTGACTTACCTCAAGGTTTAATTTTCTCGTGTGTTTCTTGTTACCTTTTAACAAAGATTTTTTTTCTTTTGTTGTCTGCCCTTGATATGCTTATCTGCAAAATTCCTGGCTTGATTGAACTTGCTCTGTTTGAAATTCTATTTGCGTTGTTGTTGATGCGTCTGTGTTAGTGTTGTTAGTGTTTCAATCCGTAGGAACCATGTCGATATGTTGAAAAAGATGCTGACTTGTTATTGTAAGAAAAAAATTTCAGGTTTGATTGAGGAAGAATTGTTGTGTTGCTACAGGTTTATGCAGGTCAATTTCGATTATTCGGAGGTGGTGATTTGAGATCAATGTATTGGCTTTGGAGGAATATTTGTTTGTAATTTTCTTCCTCCTTTGTGAGTGACACTGTTTCAAGGGGGTTATGAAGTTTAGAAAGGGTTTTGAGGAGTTTGTAGAAATGTTGCAGCGTATGGAGGAAATTGTGACAAGTTTTCTTTGTGAGTATTTTTCTAATACTTTTCTTCTCCTCCTCTTTTCTGGTTAAGATGGATCTGTTATATAAGTGACATAGTGTGAAAGTGGGGGGGGGGGGGGAGTATATCTTTTGAACTGTATTATGGTATACTGCTTTGTAACTTTTAAGGGCAGCCTTTTGTTTTTGTTAATTCTGTGTATGGACAGCAATGGAGCAGGCTTTCTTGGCTTATTATGCAGGTTTTGTGTAGTTTTTTTTTGACTTTTTATGGGCAGGTTTGCAGGCTGGCTTGTAGTGGTGTAGAGGTCTGTAATGGACAGCAGTTTTTGGGCTGCATTGAAGATGCTTGGGCTGCTGTTTGGATTGGTTCAGCCTTGAAGACAGGGCAGCAGCAAAGCTATTTTGTGGGGCTATTCTGAATTGTTGGACAACAACATGGTCTTAGATGTAATCTTAGGAGTTGGGCTTAGAATTTAGGAAATGATTTTAATGTACTTTCAATATATCTTCTATGTAATATTCCTTGAATGAAAATTTTCTTTAAGCATGGCTTGATATATCATGAATGAACTTGAAATTTGATCTTGAAGATACTTGAATCAATCTTGAATGAAGTAATTTTGACTTTGTTAAACAACAATGTTTGGCCTTGAATGTTTTTTTTTAATTAGGCCATGAGAGTTGTTTGGGATTTCTCTTGATAGTGCAATGAAGTTGAAAAGATCTTGAATGAATGGTTGGAAATACTTAATTTGGTTTATGAGAATTGTAACTTAGAGAAACCATGAACCAAAGCACAACTTTATCATATTTGCATTTAAATGAAGCTCGAACATTGAAAGCTTGAACGAGCTTGAGCTAATTTTAACGAATTCGTTCTTTGGTACCTTGAATTTTTTAAAATAATTCACGCGAGTGAACCATAGAAAATTTGGACGAAATTTGTGATATCGCATAGTGCTTTGCTAACTTGAATTGAAATCCAAAACTTTATTCAAATGAATCCTCAAATCATTTCCTTAATATCCTAACTCAATTTCCACCATGGTGACTTGAATTCCAAATAATCACAAATGACTTTGTAATTTGTATTTTAAACAAACATGCACCTTGTACTCTAATCAAATTCCTAAACAAAAATACATGTTTAAGAATGTAATTCATTTAGTCAACTTGAATCCAAAAGCATGATAGTCTTAATCTTCACGTCTTGTCCAAACAAAACATGCTCTGAGAATAATCGTCAATCTTTCAATAAACTGTGGTTAAGAACATTCAAAATCAACAAATGCCTTGCGACGATTTGATAATTTTAGAGTCTTCTGAACACAATTTTCCTTCGATTCTTTGAAGATAAACCCTTGAGCGACATCACATACGACCATGAACAGCAATAATCATCTCAATGTCTTGTAATTTGAAAAAATAACAATTCTTAGAAATCAGACGACTGTTATTTGAAATTAGGTCAAAATTCATGATGCGACTTCCAACGCATTTGAATTTTGGTGATCTTCTACACGTAATCAGCTTTTGACTTGTGAAGAGAAAATGGAGACGCCATCAAGGAGAATCATACGCAAGAAAAACTGCTCAAAAAATAATGAATAATGAAGAAGTTACGATCGTTTGAATTTGTTCTTGCAAAAGGGTCGATTTTCAAGTCGATATAGTCATTTTCAATTATCTGGACCATTAATTGAGCAAATTTGCAATGCGAGATTTGAAAACTGGCTTAAAAAAACTCAAGGAGACATGAAGTTCTATGAAGACCATTTGAAATCTTGAAGACTCAATTTTCTTTGGGAAATGCAAAACCCTAATTGTGGACTTACTGTCTAGGAAGAGAATCTGTCTAATCAACTTCTGAGCCAAATTGAGTATTCGAGAAACCCTAGGATAGTATCTTGAATGAAAAATGGGAGGTAAAATTTTGGGGTACAACAACTTCCCCTATTCAATCTTCTTAAACTTGAAAAGTAAGATCGACATGTTCGTTGTTCGTAGCTTGAAAGTGGAAGATGATTGAACACTAGAGTGCCCAAAAATTTGCACTCGATGATATGTTTGTTGATTGCATAGGGAATGTGCTTAAAGATTCCATTTGGAGAAATGATGGAGAGTTGTCGGAGATGAGCTTATAGATGCCATCCAAAGGTGATTGTTGACAGAAATTAGACTAAGGCTGAACTTGACTTCAAACGGAAAAGAAATCAGGATAAACCGTTGGTTGATTTAAACTGGAACTAGCAGAAGTCTTGAATGTTGTTTAATTGGAAAGAATCAGAATAAATCTTGGACTGATTTAAATTGAACCAATAAAGGCCTTGGATTAACTTTGACTGGAAAGCATCAGAATAAACCTTGGTGCAATTTATCTGAACCATAGAAAATTATCCGCTGGGAAGGAATCAGAATAAAACATTGAGAGATTTAAACTGAACCGACAGGGATCTGGAGAAGAATCAGAACAAATCATGGAGCGATTTATCTGAACCAGCAAGAATCTGGACAAGAATCAGAATAAATCGTTGAGAGGTTTATCTGAACCAGAGAAAACATCTACTAGGAAAGAATCAGGATAAACCGTTGATAGATCTAAACTGAACCAACAGGGGGTCTGGAGAAGAATCAGAATAAATCGTTGATAGATTTATCTAAACCAGAGAAGATATCCAATCAGAATAAACCGTTGAGAGATTTAAACTGAACCAGCAGGGGTCTGGAGAAGAATCAGAATAAACATTGAGAGATTTATCTGAACCAGAGAATACGTCTGCGAGGAAAGAATCAGGATAAACCGTTGAGAGATTTAAACTGAACCAGCAGGAGTCTGGAGAAGAATCAGAACAAATCGTTGAGATATTTATCTGAACCAGCAAGGATCTGGAGAAGAATTAGAACAAATCGTTGAGAGATTTATCTGAACCAGAGAAAATGTCTGCGAGGAAAGAATCAGGATAAACCGTTGAGAGATTTAAACTGGACCAACAGGAATCTGGAGAAGAATCAGAACAAATCGTTGAGAGATTTATCTGAACCAGAGAAGTTTGAAGGAAATATTGGCTATGTAGATGGTCGACCAGTCCTTTCTCGGGAATTGATCTGTATTTGTTGAAAATATTTGCCTGTCAGAAATTTGTTGATGATAATTTCCTGTCGATTGATTCTTTCCTGAAAAGGTGAAAAGTTAATTGTATGCAATGCTATGATGTATACAATGCATGGTATAATGTTGTTTTTCTCAAAATAAATGAGATTGCATTGTATGTACTTGTGTTGTCAATGCTATGACGTATGAATGTAATGTATGGACATAAAGATGTTCCCCCGTAGCGTTGCTGGAGTCAGGGAAAATAAATCCCTGAGTACTGCTGGGAAAGAGGAGTGTAAGTCTCTATACTTTGTTGAAGTTGAAACTTTGATGGATGAGTTTCCCTTTTGTTAGAGAAATAAACTTTTTTCTGTAAGGGGAACGCCGTGCATTGCTTGTGGACTTCGTGAAATCCTGTTGGGGAATCCTGAGAAGCCTGGCGACTTTCACTAGGGAACCTTTGGAGCGGTAGTTGGAGGTTTTGCTCTGTCAGGGGTGTGAGAGCACTTGATACCACTAGGCTGCATACTGGGGATACGTTAGTGATCCTGTAATAGGATGTCTTTGTTTCTGCTCTTGCTGGGGAAAGTACCTGCGGGGATTTTATGGAATAGCCTAAAGATATTATCCTGTTTCTTAAATCCATTAGTGATTATCTTTCTATTTTCTGTTCATTTGTAAATAGTAATCACGTTGAAATGCATATGTTCAAAATAAATCATTGGACATTTTTGTAAACAAAACACAAAAATAAAGAAAAACAAATAGTTTTGCACTTTCAAAAGGGATATCTTTGTATTAACTTGAATACGTTTTTTTTGTACAACGAGACGAACATTCTAGTAAGAGAATGGCGTCGTAAAAAAAATGAAAATTGTTACAAAGAAAACATAGCTATGTGAAATAATCCCATAGGGTTCCCATTCTGCTATAGCCTCCGTGTCTTGTCTACGTGTCGACTTAGCGAAGCCGATTGGATTGATTAGAACCGTTTGAGATGGTCGGTCGAAGCTGAAGATTGTCTGCAAGATGGTCCAACGGGACATAGTCATACGCTTTAATTCCCTAACTTTTGCCTGGACCGCCCTTTTGGGTTTTCGGTCCATCGGGATGCCCTCTTTTGCCCAAGCCGCCCTTTCGGGTTTTCAGCTTGCCGGGTGTACATATTTTTTTTGTATTTTATCCCTAATTTTTCCCGAACCCTTTTGCTTCGCCGGGATGCCCTAATTTTTGCCTAGGCCAGTCGACCTAGCGGGTC
Source organism: Vicia faba (assembly GCA_948472305.1). Classification (NCBI taxonomy): domain Eukaryota; kingdom Viridiplantae; phylum Streptophyta; class Magnoliopsida; order Fabales; family Fabaceae; genus Vicia; species Vicia faba. Next base: position 1,431,907,462 of record OX451741.1, on the reverse strand, counting down.
CTTGTTCATGCATAATATATTTTAACTATGTCCGCGTTTACAGGGTGTGGAAGGTCGTCACCATCCATAGTGGTCAAGATCATTGCTCCACCAGAGAATATGTTTTTGATCACAAATGGTCCTTCGTATGTAGGAGTCCATTTTCCCCTGGGATCACCTTGCGGTAGTATGATACGCTTGATTACCAAGTCACCAACCAGATATACCTGATGTTTGACCTTTTTGTTAAAAGCTTTGATCCTTCGTTTTTGGTACATCTGACCATGAAAGATAGCTGCAAGCCTCTTCTCATCAATCAAGTTCAATTGATCCAGTCGAGTTCGAACCCATTCGTCTTCATTCAGCCCTGCATCCTGTATGATTCTCAGAGAAGGTATCTGGACTTCAATTGGAAGGACAACTTCCATGCCGTATACTAAGGAGAAAGGAGTTTCCCCTATCGACGTGCGTGCTGTGGTACGATAACCATGAAGAGAAAATGGTAACATCTCATGCCAGTCCTTGTAGGTCACTGTCATTTTTTGTATGATCTTCTTGATGTTTTTGTTAGCGGCTTCTACAACGCCATTCATCTTCGGCTAGTAAATGGAAGAGTTATGATGTTTCATCTTGAACTGCACGTATAGGGCGGTGATCATAGTATTGTTGAGATTCGTAATATTGTCTGTGATGATTCTCTCTGGGATACCATACCGACAAATAAGATTCTATTTGATGAATCGGGCCATGACATTCTTGGTAACAGAAGCGAAGGAAGCTGCCTCAACCCACTTCGTGAAGTAATCAATAGAAACCAAGATGAAGCGGTGTCCATTAGAAGCTGTAGGTTTAATCTCTCCGATCATGTCAATGCCCCACATTACGAATGGCCAAGGAGCAGTTAGGACGTTTAGAGGAACTAGAGGCACATGTACTTTGTCAGCATAGATTTGACACTTGTGACAGGTTCGTGAATGTTTATAGCAATCTGCTTCCATGGTAGACCAGTAGTACCCTGCCCGTGGGATCTTTTTAGCCATCGTATGCCCACTAGAATGGGTGCCAAAAGTTCCTTCATGTAGATCAGCCATGATCTTTTCTGCCTCAACCTTGTCTATGCAACGAAGCAAAATAGAGCCGTGGTTGCATTTGTAGAGAATGCCATTACTGAGGAAGAACTTAGAAGAGAATCTCCTTAAGAACTTCTTATCATTGATTGAAGCTCCTTTAGGATACTCTTGGGCTTCGAGATATCTCTTAACTTCATGGAACCAAGTTTGTTCCACTACTTCTTCAGTATCGATCTCGTGACAGTAAGTCGGTTCATCCATCCGCTCAATGGTGATCTGAGGAGCCTCGTTACCCCACTTGAGTTTAAACATGGATGACATAGTGGCTAGCGCGTCAGCTAGTTGATTTTCCTCTCATGGAAAATGCTCGAAGGTAATTTCCTCGAAATGTGGGATTAATGTCAACACATGTTCTTTGTAGGGAATGAGGTTAGGGTTCTTCATATCCCATTCTTCTTTGATCAGACTGATGACTAATGCTGAATCTCCAAATACACTTAAAGACTTGATTCCCAAATCTATGGTAGCTTTGAGACCCATGATACACGCTTCGTATTCGGCCATGTTATTTGTACAGTTGAAACAAAGTCTTGCAGTGAAGGGAGTATGTGATACGGTGGCAGAACAGGACTGTTTTTGAAAATGCTGGTTCACGTTTTGCGTTTGTGTTCGCAAAATGTCGCGGTAAGCAAGAGTCGCCACCGAATTTTATTTTATCCGACTGGAAAGGAAAAATGCACAGAAATATTCCTTTTTTTGAGATTTTTTTGAGTACAGGGGGGTAGATTATAGAAAGGGAAGGTATTAGCACCCTTTCTATCCGTAGTTTTCTACGGGCTCTTAGGTACTTGCTCATCATTTTAAAAAATTGCTTCCGTGTTTGTGTGTTTTGAAAAGTTTTTGTTTTACTTTGTTTCAACCCTTGTATTAGTCCTCAAGAGTGTTACGAAGTGTTTTTGAAAACTTTGTTTGTAAAAAGTGTAAGTGTGGCAAAAGTTTATTTTGAGAAAGTACCTACTAGTATCTACCTACTCGAAAAAAGATTGTTTCTATCCTTGTTTCCTTTAGACAGTGTTATCCTACTATTAAAGAGTAGGTAGCACCATCGTTGGAGTTGTAAGGGTCAATTTGAAAGGAACGTACGATCACTAAAGCAATGTTAGGACGTCTTAGTAATAACCCTAATGTCTTAAGATCATATTCGAGGCGACATTTCCGAGGCAACATTTCTGAGGCAACATTTCCGAACGGGACATTTGATATTTGTTTAGACAAGAGGGCAACCACTAAGACACCCTATACTTAATGATTGTTTACCGAAGGCAACCGAAGTGAGAGTATACCCTAAGAGTGCGCATGTGCGAGTGATTTGATTTCAGCTATTATCTTCGCACATTTAGGGTTTGGTAGTCATTTTAAATTGTCATGTAATCTTGTCATACAATCCTATTATCATACATCTAAAATTAATATTTGCGAGAATTAAAATGCGAGAAATAAAACTATGCTATTACAAGGCTTCGGGGTAGAGGATTAATTACATAGCCAAAAACCCGTAAAATGATAAAGAAAGAAAAAATCCTAATTAAACTATTACATACCGTGAGCAGTTACATTAATATTGTAAAAATAATAAATGCGCGCGATGAATCGAGAACGAGAAAAATTAGGGTTTTGACCCCGTCTAAACCTAATTGAAAGAAAAATCATTTTTTGTTGTTTTTGATTATTTTGAGAAAAATAGAGTTTCATTAAATAAATAAAGAAAACCTAATGACTAATTAATTTTATTTAAGAAAAATAATTAAATTAACTATTTTTGTATTTTTGTTTTATTGAGAAAGGAAATAAAAATTAAATCAAGAAAAAACCTAATTTTCTAATTGATTTTAAAATATTTACAAAAAAGTTAGAGTTACCCTAAAATTAAATTTAACTAATATTAAATTAAATTTGATAAAAATAAAAATAAAACCTAAATCTAAATTTGTGAAAATTGATTTTATGACTTTTGTAAAAAAGGGAAATTAATTTGTGTTAGAAAATAATTAAATAAAATAAATTAAGTAAAAGAAAAAAAATAAAAAATAAATTAGAATGGGCCTGGTTTTGTAGCAAGAAGGGGGTCTGAATTGCAATTTCTGAGCCCAATAGCGCTTAGCCCATGTTGACTTTCCAGATCCTGTGTTGCTAGCTTGACTGGGCATATGATGGACCTCCAAGGGATGGCCTTTGGATCTAGCCTGTTGATGATCTGGATGATGAGATATTGAGGGCGTATGGTGGATGCCTTGTATGCACGTATATCTGATCATGTAAAAGAAAATAATATTGAACAAATATGGGGACCTGGGGATCAAACCCAGGCCCTTAGGCGCTTTCTCCTTGCACGCTGACCATCTGAGCTAGCTTGCTCTTTTGTATGAATAATAATAAACAAGTATTATATGATAAAGACAAAAAGTGGATTCTGAAAATGCGTGAAATTTGAATGGGCCAGTCAGGGAAGGCCACATTATCATCTTCTTCCTCCCTCCGTTGCTAAAAGTTTTTGGACTTATACCTACAGTCATATGGGCGTAGGTACAAACCTATGCATCCCCAAAATCTTATCCTTGCATGATAAATCAATACCAGTGGTACCAATCAACTCGTTGCAATCTCACGAGCATCATGGTACCACTATCCATGGCTAATTGTTTCTGCATGCAAAACCCCTAAAAACGAAACTAAAACCCTAAACATGGCAACTTGTTGTATAGCCAATAAAAATACAATTGGATATTATCATTAGCTTGCAAACACCATAAGGATTAAGAATATGTCCCTAAAACATGCTAACCATGCCAGAATTATGATATACGATTTCAAAAAAACATGGAAGTCGTGGGGTACTTACAGCGTGTTTCTGGGCTTGAGGGAGCTTGCTAAGGGTTGCAATGTGATCCTTGGATGTCCATCAAATGAATGGTGTGCTTGGAATGGCTTGAGGAGGCCTGGAACTAGGAAATCAGATTGCAACTTTTCTTTGAAATTTTGAGATTTGTTCTCTTCTTTTCACGCCTCCAATGCCTTTCTTTTTTATCTGCAAATGTTCTATATGTACCCTAGAATGAATTAGGGTTACAAACTTGTCTCAAATCTTCCTCAATTAAGATTATTGATTCAAGATTTGATCCTTATGCCAATATTTCCAAATCAAGCCAAATCCAATCTATTTGTGTCCAAATGAAGCTTGCATGATTTGATTCTCTTTCCATCTGTATAAGAGGCCTAAACATGCATAAAATCTCAAGCTTTGATTAATTATGATATTTTCATGATTTTATTTTGATTTTATTTGATTTAATTAAAATAAAATCAAAATAAATGAAAAAAAATAAAATAATGACAAATGGAAAGGATCATGGGTCGTGGGTCATGTTAAAAACTCAATGAAAGCATAAAACGTTGGGCCCATTTGACAAAAAATGCAATTTTGGCCATATTTGACTTTTGACAATTTTGCAAAAAAGGTCAACTTTGCCAATGCATAACTCTCTCAATATTTACCCTAGATATGTGTTCTTGGACTTTTTACAAAGCTTAAGATGTACTCTAAGCAACCCTTTTGGTCTCATCTCAATTGAGTCTTCCATGTTCATGTATGAAGCTTTGACAAAAAGGTGTTTTTTTGACTTTTCAAAATGACCTATAATGTCCAAATTTATATCTTATTGTGAGTGCATATTTTGAACTTGGGAGCTGAAGATGAATTGTAGGAAATTACATCCTTTTCAAAACGAGCTTTGGATGGGTCATTTTTGATAAAGTATGAGAAAGTTATGCTTGGTCAAAGTTGAGTTGACTTTTCCTACAAAACCCTAATTTAGCAACTTTTTGGTTTTGATGAATTGTGAGCAATCCTTGATGAATAATGATCAACCCTTGATCAAATGATGAGTGTGATACGGTGGGAGAACTGACTAGGATTTTGCGTTTGTTTTTGCAAATGTTTCGGTTGAGCAAGAGTCGCCACCGACTTTTTATTTTATCCTAAGGAAAGGTTAAAAAGCACAGCAAAAACCTTTGAGATGTTTTCTTGGGTTCGGGGAGTAGATTATAGAAAGGGAAGGTATTAGCACCCTTTCTATCCATGGTTATCCATGGGCTCTTATTTACTTGCTTAGATCAACTTGCTTTGATTTTCAATTGTTTGAAATGGTGCTTTGTGCGTGGTTTTGAAAATGTTTTGAAAAAGATGCCTTGTCTAGGCAACCCTTGTAACAATTCTTTACTCGAATGTTTTACAAAAGGTGTTTGTCTTTTTGAAAATATGTTTCAAGGTTTTTGAAAGTTGTTTTGAAAGTGTAGTGATATGTGGTTTGAAAAATAGGCAAGCGTTTTTGTTTTACAAGTTGACAAATAACTAAGAGCTATCCACCCTAAAGTTCTCAAAGATCTTTGCTATGTTTTAACCCTTTTAACAATTTTGTTCCACCATTGTATTTGATGGACAATCTTGTGTTAGGATGTGAATGGGACGGGCGCGGGTCATCGTTTAGACCATGATTGCAATGGTGCCAAGTATCTTTGGGCAATTTTTCCTTTAAGGGACTTGATCATTTTTAGGCAACTTTCGAAAGCGTCATCGAGGGACTATGATCATTTGATTGTTTTGTTTTAGCCCAATGATACCTAACATGCAATATGGCCCATTATTGAAGGCAACAAGTGGAATACCCTAGGGGTGCAAGTGTGATTAGTGTTGTCCATTTTCAAGCTTGTTTATCTTGAATTTAGGTCAAACTATTTTTTTTGGTTAATTGATTTGCATACAAACCCTAATTCTAGAATGGCATATTTAGAAAGCTTTAAAGTGCGAAAAAATAAAGTTCCTAAGTTATTACAACACAATATATGGGATGGGGGGTACAAATATTCAAATGGGGGTATTTTGACAAGAATTAAAACCCTAGACTATTACATCAAATCTTGGAATTTTACAAGGTATTTAATTGCACAAGTATTAAACAAAATAAAAATAAATATGCAAAATGCCAAAATGGTTTTCATATGTATGTAAAAAATATTTATTATGTATCAAATAAACAAAAATAAAATTAATTAATTTTTTGGTATTTTTATGCATTTAGGGCAAAAATCCTAATTCTACTAAATAAAATATATTTATTATATAATATATGCAATATTTATTAATTATGTACAAAAAATAAATGAAAAGAAAGTATATGAAAAAAAATATAATTTTTAAGCTAAATATTAGTAAAAATAAAATGTATTGTTTTATTATGTTTTTAACCTAAATGTATTAATAAATACATAAATATTTATAATATTCACTAAATACTAAATATATGTATAAAAATAATAATATTTAATATTTACAAAAAAAAATGTATTTTTTATAAAAGTTTTTCAAAGGTAAAATAGAACAAAAGTCAGAAAATAAAAAGTATTTGTGTTATTTTAGTATTTTAAATAAAAGAGTATTTGTGTATTATTTATATGTACAAATATCAATTTAAACAAATAAATACCTAATAAATACAAAAATGGTTTGAAAAATATTTTTTATATTTTTAATATTATGAGAAAAAATAAATAAGTCAGAAATAACAAGAAAAGTCAAAAAAATGTCTCAAATAAGCACAATGGGCCAAGGGGGTTCAAAAGTGAAAATGTGGTGCAAATAAGAAGTCAACTCAGGCCCAGCCCAAGAAGACTTTGTCTTCAACCTCAGAACCTGTTTGAACAACCACCAACGCGCGTTTTCCTATCTCCTGATTCTTTGATCATTTGCCAAATCTCGCAACATGAAACCTGTAGAGCTTGAAGCCACGATTCTAGACATATAAAGAAGTCAATCTAACTCTCAGAAATGAGAGAGAATTTCTTCTCCCCCAATTCCTGACCTAGTTTTTGTTCAATGTTCAGACTCAAAATTCTCATAGCACATGCAAAATAAATGGAAGGTAAAGATATGTATAGCTTCAGGGACATGAGCATGACATTTTTCATTCACAAACTTAGAGCTAATTCTTCCTACATTGAGAGATAGAAGTCCAAAGATTTACCTGTTCAGTTGGAATCGTGTGCAACAATGGAGATGCTTACAAGGCAAGGTAATGATTGGTACAGCTTGCTTGAGGTCAAGGGATGCTATTCCAACCTTTAGTTTGCTTTGAAACCAAGTGAATCGTGTTATGGCACTCCAACTGCAAAACAAAAAATATGAAAATGGTGATGTTGGTTAGGGGTGTTACAGGTCGTGTTTAGGGCTTGGAACAGTTTCAAGGGATGGTGTGGGATGTGTTTGAAGTGTTTTTGGCCAAGGTGCACGATGGAAATGAGCTAGCCAAGTCCAAGTGTAGAATACCCTATTTTGTGCAGTTTAATGGTGATTCTGTGTTTGATGATGTTTGGAACTTGGTTGGCTTGTGTTTCAGGTCAGGGTTAGTGTTTGGAATGTGTACAACAACTTTGCTTAAGCTTGTGTTTGCTGAGATGAGAGTTGGGGGTTGTTATGTCAAGTTTCTTCTTACTTAAGCAACAAAATGTCAAGTTGTGTTTTAGACTGATGGAGGCCCCTCTAATGTGCTGCTAAGCTTGCCCTTGATCAGTGGGATTAGCTCAATAACTTGTGCCAAAGAGATTTGCTGTGTACCTCTTGATTTGCAAATTGACATAAAGTTTCACTTTTCAAAAATGGACATAATGCTTTTTCTATTTTAGGACTAAACCTTCATGTAATGCTTAAACACATAATGCAAGGCTTGAATACAAGGGGTTTGCATTAAATTATTGAGTGCAAATGGGATAAAGGACCTGTAATCAAGTTGTGCCAGCTGATTTGAAAAATTGCACAAGTTATGAACATGTACATGGCCATGAATCAAAGTGACTTTTTCCCAGCTTGCCAAATTCGATTCTCCCTAACCATGAGGTTGTTTGATGAGTTCTTGGACATTTTTGAAAGCTTGGAATGTGTACTACAATCCATCTTTGTAACACAAATTGAAATTCCAAGTGGAAGCATGTGAAAAGTGGTCTTGAAGTTAGGCAAAAATCCTGCCTAAAATAGTTCAAAATTTCTCTAAGTTAAGAATGGTTTTGTTCCCTTAATCCAAAAATTGTAACTTGAGCTACAAGCTTATTTTGAGGAAACTTTGTGAATCAAAGTTGTAGATTTTGAAATGGACTACAACTTTCATGTTTTGACTTTTCCTTGAATCCAAATGCATCTTGGTGAGAAAGTGGGACAAAGTTAGGAAAAATTAGGGTTTTTCATAACTTAGAAAAATTCTAAGTTATGAAAAATCTTCATTTCAAACCCTAATTTGTGATTCTTGATTTCTTGATGAACAAGTTTCATGATTTGGTATGTTTTGATGAAAAATGAATCTTGACACTTGATTTTGACTAAAAAGTCAAAGTTTGACTTTTCAGTATACAGTCAAAAATTGATCAATTGACTGGAAAATTCAACTGTCAATCTTGTGCATTTGGGATCTTTTGAACTTGTTGAGCATGTCAAGACAATTCCATTGGGTCCTTGAGTCAATATGTGAGCTTGGTTTGCCATTGGCTAGGTTAAACAGTCAAAAATTGCCTTTGTGCAGTCAAAACCCTAAAAATGACCATTTTGCCCTTTTGGTGATCTGATCAAATTTCTTATGGAATTGTGATCCAAAATTGATCAAACGGTCCATATGAGTTCATAATGTTGATGTTGGTCAATTTTCATGAGGTTTGACTGTCAATTGGCCACAGTTGACTTTTTCCCCAATACAGCTGATTTCTAGGTCAACTGTCCAGCTGACTGGGCAAAGGTTTGAATCAAGGCTTGAAACTTGGTATGGATAAACTTGGGAGTCCAAAATGAAGCATGAAAGTCATCTTAGGCATTTTATGTCAAAACATATTTGTGCAAACACAAACCCTAACTTGGGTCAACAGTGCTAGGAGAAGTCTTGAGCAGAGGAAACCCTAACTGGATCTTGAGCTCCAAGGGCCTTGTGATGAGAAAATGTTGAGAAAATGGGAGGGCAAATTTTGGGGTATAACAGTTGCCCCTGTTCAATCTTCTTGAACCTGAAGAGTTAGATTGGCATGTTTTCCTTTCGTGACTCGAGGGTAAAAGGAGATTGGACACTAGAGTGCCCTTAAATTTGCACTCGTCAAAGCAATGGATGTGGGAATGGGCTTAGAGATGCCATTTGGAGATGGGCTTAAAGATGCCATCTGGAGGGGTGACAGAATCTTGTCGGGGATGGGCTTAAGGATGCCATCTGGAATGAGTATCAGAAAGGTGTCCATATTTTGGACCATCTCTGAACTGGGGGTCTGAATAAGCAATAGATTGACATCCGTATCTGGAGGCATCCGTAAACTATTTTCAAAAGTTGAGAAGAGTCTGAACAAGCGATAGATTAACATCCGTTGTTGGGAGGAATTCGTAAACTGTTTTCAGAAGTTGAGAAGAAGAATCTGAACAAGCAATAGGTTAACATCCGTTACTGGAGAACCCGTGAACTGTTTTCATAAGTCTTGAAGTTGAATAAGCAATAGAGCAGCATCCATTGTTGGGAAGCGTCCGTAAACTGTCTTTAAAAAATTGCGTCTGAACAAGTGATAGATTAACATCCGTTGTTGGGAAGAATCCATAAACTGTTTTCAGAAGTCTTGAGAAGAATCTGAACAAGCGATAGGTTAACATCCGTTACTGGAGAACCCGTGAACTGTTTTCAGAAGTCTTGAAGTTGAATAAGCAATAGAGCAGCATCGTTGTTGGGAAGCGTCCGTAAACTGTTTTCAAAAAATTGCGTCTGAACAAGTGATAGATTAACACTCGTTGTCGGGAAGAATCCATAAACTGTTTTCAGAAGTCTTGAGAAGAATCTGAACAAGCGATAGGTTAACATCCGTTACTGGAGAACCCATGAACTGTTTTCAGAAGTCTTGAAGGTGGAGGAGGAACCGGTGTAGGGTTTCCTGATGATGAGTTCGTGTAAAACCGCATCTGGAAGCATCTGGAATAAGCATCAGAACGTTGCCATGTCCGGGTCACATCTGAACTATTTCTAGAAAGAATCTCGGAAGATAATGATTTTTGTCTGTCGACTGATCTTACCTGAAAAGGTAAAGAGTTAGTTGTATGCCATGTCATGATGCATGATGCAATGTATATTATATGATATGAATGTAAATGAATGTGCATGTAAGCTGGAGAGCTGTCTTGCGGAGGATAAATGAATCCTAGATTGCTGAAGATAAAAGCATCTTGACTGCTGCCGGGAAGAATGATTCCTTGGTTGTTGCTGGGGAATTACGAGCTTGGGTTGTATACCAATTCTCTGGGGAATCCTGTCTTGAGGAGATCTTCACCGGAGAATATTCGAATATTCCGTGAGGAATTGAGAACGAGAGTCTTCAATCTGCTTGGGGATTGATAGTTGGAAGTTTTAGCTTCGCTGGGGATAATGAAACTTGACTCTGAGTGGAGTTAGCCTCTGGAAGGTTCTCTGGCTGGGGATTGCGAGAGTCCTCTGATTGCTGCAGGTGTTGGTCTGGAATAAGTTACTGAACGTCGCCATCTCTGGGTCACATCTTGAACTATCTCTAGAAACAAATCTGAATAAGTTATAGAATATCGCCAAATCTGGGTCACATCTGAACTATTTCTGGAAGCAGGCTTGGATAAGTTATAGAATGTCGCCAAAATCTTGGGTCACATCTTGAACTATATCTGGATGCAAGGTCTGAATGAGTTGCGGAATGTCGCCATCTCTGGGTCACATCTTGAACTATCTCTAGAAATAAATCTGAATAAGTTATAGAATGTCGCCGAATCAGGGTCACATCTGAACTATATCTGGAAGGAAATCTTGAATAAGTTACGGAATGTCGCCGAATCAGGGTCACACCTGAACTATTTCTGGATGCAAGTCTGAATGAGTTATAGAATGTCGCAAAATCTTGGGTCACATCTTGAACTATATCTGGAAGGAAATCTTGAATAAGTTACGGAATGTCGCCGAATCAGGGTCACATCTGAACTATTTCTAGAAGGAAATCTTGAATAAGTTATGGAATGTCACCGAATCAGGGTCACATCTGAACTATTTCTAGAAGGAAATATCTGAATGAGTTATAGAATGTCGCCAAATCTTGGGTCACATCTTGAACTATATCTGGAAGGAAAGTCTGAATGAGTTATAGAATGTCGCCAAATCTTGGGTCACATCTTGAACTATATATGGAAGGAAATCTTGAATAAGTTACGGAATGTCGCCAAATCAGGGTCACATATGAACTATTTCTAGAAGGAAATCTTGAATAAGTTACGGAATGTCGCCGAATCAGGGTCACATCTGAACTATTTCTAGAAGGAAATCTTGAATAAGTTACGGAATGTCGCCGAATCAGGGTCACATCTGAACTATTTCTAGAAGGAAATCTTGAATAAGTTACGGAATGTCGCCGAATCAGGGTCACATATGAACTATTTCTAGAAGGAAATCTTGAATAACTTACGGAATGTCGCCGAATCAGGGTCACATCTGAACTATTTCTAGAAGGAAATCTTGAATAAGTTACGGAATGTCGCCGAATCAGGGTCACATCTGAACTATTTCTAGAAGGAAATCTCTGAATGAGTTATAGAATGTCGCCAAATCTTGGGTCACATCTTGAACTATATCTGGAAGGAAAGTCTGAATGAGTTATAGAATGTCGCCAAATCTTGGGTCACATCTTGAACTATATCTGGACGGAAATCAAATCTGGGTCACATCTTGAACTATATCTGGATGCAAGTCTTGAATGAGTTATAGAATGTCGCCATTTCTGGGTCACATCTTGAACTATATCTGGAAGAAAATCTGAATGAGTTATGGAATGTCGCCAAATCTTGGGTCACATCTGAACTATATCAATCTTATGAGGGGGAATTGTTGAACACTTTTGACATTCGAATGCCCCAAGTGGTGATAAAGGAGTCTTGAATCAGATTACTCTGCAGATTGAGAGATTTCTTGAAATCTTGACTGGACTGCCCCCGGTTAACTGAACTTTGAAAGATCTGTTGAAACCTTGACTGAACTGCCCCAGGTTAACTGGATGGTGCTATGTCATGCCCCTTGTTGATAGGAGATTTGTCGTCGGAAGTGTCATCCTTTTGAAGTGATTTTGTTCACTGAGAGAGTTTTCATTCCTCCGAACATTCGCTGTATGAATTTCTTCGCTGTCAAACAAAAAGCCAAATGCAGACAGTGATATTCAAGCAATGCAAAGTTTATGTTTGTCTCGAAGTTTTGCAAGATGCGTTTTTTAGCAGAAAACTTTTTATAAGACAAGTCAACACAAGATTTAGAGCAAAGCCTTACAGGAGCCAGGATACCTTTTGAAACAGTATGCTTTCGAACTAACCCATGCTTCAATTAGGACTTTTGAAGGGTTGTAACGTGGCTTGGTTCATGGTTTAAGAAACAAAGGATAAAGGCTCAAAATATATTTGTACCCACCCGCTCTTCGTGATGTTCTTCAACCCTAAGCTCAGTTAACTGTGCGTCGCACTCTGTTTTGAGTTTGGAACGACCTTTGGGTGATGGTTCACCAGTTGAATTTTGGGAGACAGTCATCATCTCCTTTTTTCTTTTGCAACATTTTTCATGTTGTTTAGGATTCGTAATGACCTCACTATTTTGATTTTGATTTGTTATCCCTATCTTTTGCCTGACCGTTCCCGTTTTTCGAGATTACAGTCAGCGGGATGCCCCAACTTTCTTAAGCCTCCTTTACAGGTTTTGGCTCAGTGGGCTTTTTCTCTTTTGAGAGATTGACTGTCTATGTGATAGGGAACCACCCTTGTCTTTTGATTCCAAAGGAATGCTTTTCTTTTTCTTTAACGTCGTTCGTTGTGTTACGAACTGAGAGTTTGCGACTTCAATGCGCATTTCTTTTTTTTGAATTAACTGAGAGACTACCCTGCCCCAGGTTTATATCAAAGGTCTTGATTGTTTAGAACAGAAAACTCCTATTTCTTTGGCTCGAAGGGGTTGACTAGGGATTATCTTCCTTATAACTCCAGTGTTTGGGAATTGAAAGAAATGCCTGTACATCATCAGCAAGGTCTGTTCAAAAGCATACTGTATGAGATTATGGTATTGTTTCGTCATCCTCCCTCTAAAGTCTTGCAGCTTTTTATCAAGAGTTAAATATCATAAAGAAAGCATAAGAGTAGTGAAAACGAATGAATGAATTCAAGACAAACATATGCAATGCATTAATGAAACAGAGTTTGACATTAAAAGATAATTGTTTGAATAATACAAGAAGTTACAACTTGGAAATTCGAACGAAACAAAAACAATCTCAATGATTTGGCATAGGAGGAGTGATCATGCTGGGGTCTCTGGGGGACCAAACTCAATCTCCTTGGCATCGATCATGTCTTGGATCTTGTTCTTCAGAGGCCAACAGTTGTTGGTATCATGCCCCGGGCTATCAGAGTGGTAATTACATCTTTCATTGGGGTGATAAGTAGGAGCAGAAGTGTTTGGGTTCCGGAGAGGAGCCCTCAATGTAATCATGTCCCTCTTCAACAAGTGTTGCAGTGCCCGAGACAGTGACATGTTGATCTTGGTGAACTGCCTCTTAGGTGTGACCTCCTTATGCTGATGCCCCTGTCTTTGTTGAGCAGGCGTAAGATTGGAGATCAAGACTGCCCCTACGTGTTGGTCATGACGACCCTTTTGACTGTTCGCAACATTGGACTCTTTCTTTCCGTTGTAGGGAATTATCTGAGTATCCGAGGATGTAGCTCCTTGGATCTTTCCACTTTTGATGCCAGCTTCGACCCTTTCACCGGTCAATATTAGCTCGGTGAATCCGGCTGAGGAGCTTCCAATTAAGTGCTTGAAGAAAGGCCCTGTCAAAGTTCCCATGAAGATGTCAATCAGCTCTCTGTCAGTTAAAGGGGGTTGCACCCTACCAGCCAAATCTCTCCACTTTTTGGCATATCCTTTGAAGTTCTCGTCGGAACCCATGGTCATGTTCTGCAACTGCACACGAGTTGGTGCAAGATCAGCATTGTACTGATACTGTTCGTAAAAAGCCCTGGCTAGATCTTCCCAGGTGTGAATGCGAGAACTCTCCAACTGATAGAACCACTCGAGTTGAGCCTCTACCAAACTTTCTTGGAAGAAATGGATCCAGAGCCTCTTATCAGCTGTGTATGGTTGAATCTTGCGGACATAATACTTTAGATGCATCTTAGGGCAAGAGACTCCATCGTACAGAGCAAAGATAGGGACTTTGAACTTTGGAGGGATGACCAATCCAGGAACCAAACCCATGTCTCCTAAATCCAAGCCAGGTATTTGTTGGATCTCCATAGCATTGAGGCGATCCTCCAACTCTTTGTACTTGTCATCAGTGAGAGGATATTGTTCTTCGGAGTAATCAGCTTCTTCTTCAACAATCTCCACATCATGGTCTTCTTCAAGACTATCCCCTATGTTGGATGCAGTTGCAAGGTCCAGGGTCTTAGGTCTTCTCCTCAAGTTCAGGATGCGGGTTGCCTTCTTGGACTTCTTCTTGTTGTCTTTGAGAAGAAGAGCAGTCAGATCTTCTTGCCCTTTACCCATAGCCAACAGCATTTGTTGGAATTGAGCATTTTGAGCTTGAAGATCTTTCACTGTTTGTTCCATATCCATCTTACTGAAATAAACAGTAGGAAGAATAAGGAGACCTGTATGGGAGAAACCTGTTATGCAATGATATGTATGATATATATGCAATGTTTTCAAGGATTTCTTGGGGTAAACACAAGAGAATGTTAGAGGTTGAACTTTGATCTTGGATTGGGGAACTTTGCACCTGTGGACGTCTTTCCACGAGAATCAAGCTCACCATGTCAAGTGGGTCATAGCCCCTGATTCAAGTTGTTGCACTTGAACTTTGATTGGCATTTGTTAGAGGAGGAAACCTCTTGCCCTTTGGTAGACGTCTGGTTCAACGTAACCTTGCATCAAAAGAACCCCCGAGATCCTTGAAATGGTTATTGAAAATGCTATGGTATGATGTTTATGATGTTATGTACATGTATGCAAAAGCAAATGAGTGTATATACAGGTAATCATATTCACACAAAGCAAACAAGTACTTAGGTTTAGGCTTGCATGGGGTTGTAGGTAAGTACCCTCTTGAAGTTAGTTGGCTCATCCTGTCCTAAAAATAGAAACCGGGTTCTAAGGAGCTCAATATCATTGGATTGTTTTCTGTGTTCATCGTTTCGGTTTAGCCACTTACTGGCGACCAAAATATTCCAAGAAAACAACCCTCAAATGAGTGTAGTATCGAGTATCTACCAACTTCGGACTGCACCAAAGTCGGTCATCTCACTACCCCTAAAAAGGCTAAGATGGTCAATTAAGGTTCTAAGAGTTCGTTAGTGCTTCACGACATCACTCAGCGGCCCCGTACTCTCCTTGACTGAACTCAAGGGTTACCGGTACTCACAAATATGTCACACTAACATAGCTTACTGCTTCAACCATGTCGGTATACCCCGCACAGTTCCCTCACAGTTTTTTTGCTATTTACCTAAGAAGGTGCCCCAAATCCGGGTGTAGGATTTACAACAAACCCAAACAAGAACCAAAAAAGAGTAAATCAATCAAGGCAAACAAAGCAAGAATGTAAAGGTGATCTAAACCCTAAGGTAACCCCACTTTTAAGAATGTCCCCAGCAGAGTCGCCAGTTCTGTGATACGGTGGGAGAACTGACTAGGGTTTTGCGTTTGTTTTCGCAAATGTTTCGGTTGAGCAAGAGTCGCCACCGACTTTTTATTTTATCCTAAGGAAAGGTTAAAAAGCACAACAAAAACCTTTGAGATGTTTTCTTGGGTTCGGGGAGTAGATTATAGAAAGGGAAGGTATTAGCACCCTTTCTATCCATGGTTATCCATGGGCTCTTAGTTACTTGCTTAGATCAACTTGCTTTGATTTTCAATTGTTTGAAATGGTGCTTTGTGCGTGGTTTTGAAAATGTTTTGAAAAAGATGCCTTGTCTAGGCAACCCTTGTAACAATTCTTTACTCGAATGTTTTACAAAAGGTGTTTGTCTTTTTGAAAAGATGTTTCAAGGTTTTTGAAAGTTGTTTTGAAAGTGTAGTGATATGTGGTTTGAAAAATAGGCAAGCGTTTTTGTTTTGCAAGTTGACAAATAACTAAGAGCTATCTACCCTAAAGTTCTCAAAGATCTTTGCTATGTTTTAACCCTTTTAACAATTTTGTTCCACCATTGTATTTGATGGACAATCTTGTGTTAAGATGTGAACGGGACGGGCGCGGGTCATCATTTAGACCATGATTGCAATGGTGCCAAGTATCTTTGGGAAATTTTTCCTTTAAGGGACTTGATCATTTTTAGGCAACTTTCGAAAGCGTCATCGAGGGACTATGATCATTTGATTGTTTTGTTTTAGCCCAATGATACCTAACATGCAATATGGCCCATTATTGAAGGCAACAAGTGGAATACCCTAGGGGTGCAAGTGTGATTAGTGTTGTCCATTTTCATGCTTGTTTATCTTGAATTTAGGTCAAACTATTTTTTTTGGTTAATTGATTTGCATACAAACCCTAATTCTAGCATGGCATATTTAGAAAGCTTTAAAGTGCGAAAAAATAAAGTTCCTAAGTTATTACAACACAATATATGGGATGGGGGGTACAAATATTCAAATGGGAGTATTTTGACAAGAATTAAAACCCTAGACTATTACATCAAATCTTGGAATTTTACAAGGTATTTAATTGCACAAGTATTAAACAAAATAAAAATAAAAATGCAAAATGCCAAAATGGTTTTCATATGTATGTAAAAAATATTTATTATGTATCAAATAAACAAAAATAAAATTAATTAATTTTTTGGTATTTTTATGCATTTAGGGCAAAAACCCTAATTCTACTAAATAAAATATATTTATTATATAATATATGCAATATTTATTAATTATGTACAAAAAATAAATGAAAAGAAAGTATATGAAAAAAAATATAATTTTTAAGCTAAATATTAGTAAAAATAAAATGTATTGTTTTATTATGTTTTTAACCTAAATGTATTAATAAATACATAAATATTTATAATATTCACTAAATACTAAATATATGTATAAAAATAATAATATTTAATATTTACAAAAAAAAAAGTATTTTTTATAAAAGTTTTTCAAAGGTAAAATAGAACAAAAGTCAGAAAATAAAAAGTATTTGTGTTATTTTAGTATTTTAAATAAAAGAGTATTTGTGTATTATTTATATGTACAAATATCAATTTAAACAAATAAATACCTAATAAAAACAAAAATGGTTTGAAAAATATTTTTTATATTTTTAATATTATGAGAAAAAATAAATAAGTCAGAAATAACAAGAAAAGTCAAAAAAATGTCTCAAATAAGCACAATGGGCCAAGGGGGTTCAAAAGTGAAAATGTGGTGCAAATAAGAAGTCAACTCAGGCCCAGCCCAAGAAGACTTTGTCTTCAACCTCAGAACCTGTTTGAACAACCACCAACGCGCGTTTTCCTATCTCCTGATTCTTTGATCATTTGCCATATCTTGCAACATGAAACCTGTAGAGCTTGAAGCCACGATTCTAGACATATAAAGAAGTCAATCTAACTCTCAGAAATGAGAGAGAATTTCTTCTCCCCCAATTCCTGACCTAGTTTTTGTTCAATGTTCAGACTCAAAATTCTCATAGCACATGCAAAATAAATGGAAGGTAAAGATATGTATAGCTTCAGGGACATGAGCATGACATTTTTCATTCACAAACTTAGAGCTAATTCTTCCTACATTGAGAGATAGAAGTCCAAAGATTTACCTGTTCAGTTGGAATCGTGTGCAACAATGGAGATGCTTACAAGGCAAGGTAATGATTGGTACAACTTGCTTGAGGTCAAGGGATGCTATTCCAACCTTTAGTTTGCTTTGAAACCAAGTTAATCGTGTTATGGCACTCCAACTGCAAAACAGAAAATATGAAAATGGCGATGTTGGTTAGGGGTGTTACAGGTCGTGTTTAGGGCTTGGAACAGTTTCAAGGGATGGTGTGGGATGTGTTTGAAGTGTTTTTGGCCAAGGTGCACGATGGAAATGAGCTAGCCAAGTCCAAGTGCAGAATACCCTGTTTTTGTGCAGTTTAATGGTGATTCTGTGTTTGATGATGTTTGGAACTTGGTTGGCTTGTGTTTCAGGTCAGGGTTAGTGTTTGGAATGTGTACAACAACTTTGCTTAAGCTTGTGTTTGCTGAGATGAGAGTTGGGGGTTGTTATGTCAAGTTTCTTCTTACTTAAGCAACAAAATGTCAAGTTGTGTTTTAGACTGATGGAGGCCCCTCTAATGTGCTGCTAAGCTTGCCCTTGATCAGTGGGATTAGCTCAATAACTTGTGCCAAAGAGATTTGCTGTGTACCTCTTGATTTGCAAATTGACATAAAGTTTCACTTTTTAAAAATGGACATAATGCTTTTTTTATTTTAGGACTAAACCTTCATGTAATGCTTAAACACATAATGCAAGGCTTGAATACAAGGGGTTTGCATTAAATTATTGAGTGCAAATGGGATAAAGGACCTGTAATCAAGTTGTGCCAGCTGATTTGAAAAATTGCACAAGTTATGAACATGTACATGACCATGAATCAAAGTGACTTTTTCCCAGCTTGCCAAATTCGATTCTCCCTAACCATGAGGTTGTTTGATGAGTTCTTGGACATTTTGGAAAGCTTGGAATGTGTACTACAATCTATCTTCGTAACACAAATTGAAATTCCAAGTGGAAGCATGTGAAAAGTGGTCTTGAAGTTAGGCAAAAATCCTGCCTAAAATAGGTCGAAATTTCTCTAAGTTAAGAATGGTTTTGTACCCTTAATCCAAAAATTGTAACTTGAGCTACAAGCTTCTTTTGAGGAAACTTTGTGAATAAAAGTTGTATATTTTGAAATGGACTACAACTTTCATGTTTTGACTTTTCCTTGAATCCAAATGCATCTTGGTGAGAAAGTGGGACAAAGTTAGGAAAAAATTAGGGTTTTTCATAACTTAGAAAAATTCTAAGTTATGAAAAATCTTCATTTCAAACCCTAATTTGTGATTCTTGATTTATTGATGAACAAGTTTCATGATTTGGTATGTTTTGATGAAAAATTAATCTTGACACTTGATTTTGACCAAAAAGTCAAAGTTTGACTTTTCAGTATACAGTCAAAAATTGATCAATTGACTGGAAAATTCAACTGTCAATCTTGTGCATTTGGGATCTTTTGAACTTGTTGAGCATGTCAAGACAATTCCATTGGGTCCTTGAGTCAATATGTGAGCTTGGTTTGCCATTGGCTAGGTTAAACAGTCAAAAATTGCCTTTGTGCAGTCAAAACCCTAAAAATGACCATTTTGCCCTTTTGGTGATCTGATCAAATTTCTTGTGGAATTGTGATCCAAACTTGATCAAACGGTCCATATGAGTTCATAATGTTGATGTGGGTCAATTTTCATGAGGTTTGACTGTCAATTGGCCACAGTTGACTTTTTCCCCAATACAGCTGATTTCTAGGCCAACTGTCCAACTGACTGGGCAAAGGTTGGAATCAAGGCTTGAAACTTGGTATGGATAAACTTGGGAGTCCAACATGAAGCATGAAAGTCATCTTAGGCATTTTATTTCAAAACATCTTTGTGCAAACACAAACCCTAACTTGGGTCAACAGTGCTAGGAGAAGTCTTGAGCAGAGGAAACCCTAACTGGATCTTGAGCTCCAAGGGCCTTGTGATGAGAAAATGTTGAGAAAATGGGAGGGCAAATTTTGGGGTATAACAATGAGTAATACTTAAAAATGATAATGTTGAACTAAAATCTTGAAGTTTGACTGTATGTGGGCCACAATTGACTTTTGCCCAAGCACAGTCGATTTTCAGGCCTTTGAGCAATTGACTGAGCAAACTTCCTCTACAAGGCTTGAAACTTGACATGGATGATCTTGAGAAAATATTAGGACAATGGTGAGCATTTGGGATCCTTTGAACTCAAGTATCTTGATGCAAACATAAACCTTAATTTGAGGTAGACTGCCTTAGGAGAGAGTTTGTCTGGTCAACCCTTGGACTTCCTTGAGCAATTTTAGGACCTCATTTGAAATGTATTGAGAAATATGGGAGGGAGAATTTTAGGGTACAACAGCTGCCCCTGTTCAATCTTCTTAAACCTGAGGATGTAGATTGGCTTGTCTGCCTTTCGTGATCCGAAGGTGGAAGATGATTGAACACCCGCATACCTGTTTGTTGAAGAGGACTATGCTGGGGGAATGCTGTTCTTTGTTCTGTTAAAAGTAGAATTTTAGGAGATTCAGTCATCCGTTATTCTACTGGGGAATCATCTCTTAGTCGAAGAGGTGAAAATGGACTGCTATCTGGTCGTGCTCCAGGCTTCACGGTGATTTGCTGAGAAAAATAAGACCGACTGCTATCTGGTCGTGCTCTAGGCTTCACAGCGACTTACTGGGGAGATGAGATTAAACTAGCTATCTGGTCGTAATCCAGGCTTCGCAATTTCTCACTTCTTATTTGGTCGTGCTCCAGGCTTCAGAAGGTATCAAGTGGTTATCCGTTCGCGTCCAGGCTTCCATTTGTCTTTAAGGCCTACTAATATTCGGTCGATTTCCAGGCTTCATAGTAATTGGCCGGGTAAACTACTATTCGGTCGAATTCCGAGCTTCGCATTACCTTATACTGTTATCTAGTCGTAATCTAGGCTTCGGTATCCTTTGCTGCTATCTGGTCGTGATCTAGGCTTCACGGTGTCTTATACCATTATCTAGTCGAGTCCAGGCTTCATGGTATCTTGCATTGCTATCTGGTCGAATTCCAGGCTTCACAATACCTTGTTGAGGGGTTAAGCTATTTTCCGGTCGGTTTCTGGGCTTCACAACTTGTGTTTATGATATACCACTATCTGGTCGATTCCAGGCTTTATGGTGTCTTGTACTACTATCTGGTCAATTTCCAGGCTTCACAGTAACTTTCTGGGGATTCAACTATTTTTCGGTCGATTTTCGGGCTTCATGGCTTTGAATTTGGGATATACCAATATCTGGTCGTTTCCAGGCTTCATGGTGTTTTGGAGAAATCAAGATATTATCTGGTCGAATTCAGGCTTCATAGCTTGAACTGGAACATAAATCTTAGCATTGATTTCACTGAACCAAATAAAACTTGTGAGAATTTGCTGGTATCTTTCCCTGAAAGGTAAAGAGTTAGTCGTATGTAATGTCATGATGTATGACATGTATTGAGTAATGATGTTCTCAAAATAAATGAGATCATGTTGTATGATGCATATGCGTATGCTACGATGTATGGATATGCAATGTTCTTTGTGATGTTCTCTATCTGGGGAAAGTAAACCCTGGACTACTGTTAGAGAGTATAATGAATTGAGTTCTTCGCGCTCGCTGGGGATAACGACCGAAGATGATTAGCTGGAGACTTGCGTCTGTTCTGCTAGAGAAAAAACCTCTGGGAGAGACTCTGCTGGAGAATAATTTGGCGAGAGAATGACTCTGTAGGGAGGAGAGATACTCTGCTAAAAGATCTGTTGATTTGGAGAAACCACTCCGCTGGGGATGAATTACCGTTGCTGGTGATAATGAACCTTGTCAGGGATTGAATTTCTGCCTATGGAAGAAATAAACTCCGTTGATGGTGAACTTCTGTTGTTAGTAATAGATAAACTCTACTTTGGGGAGAATTAACACCATTGTCTTTGGATACTTCCTACTCTGCGAGGAGTGTATGTGTCTTTAGTCATATTCTCCAGCTGGGTCTATCCCTGTACCTGGTGGATAGAGCAACCATAACGTTTGGACATTTCTTGTTTGCCCTTGTTCCTGGAATGATGAGTATTTGTCTTTTGTTTCGCATGTAAATATTTATGAGCAGCAATTATTGTCAAATGCATATATCAAAAATGGTTCATTGGATGTTCTTGCAAAACAAAAACAGGAAAAGAAAAAACAAATCGAAATTTCTTGTGAAAATGAATTGTTTTGATTTTGAAATTGTTGGCCTGTAATAGGCATTTTATACAAGAGGCTGACGTCCTAGTAAGAGAACGCCGCCGAGGGAATTATACATTTTATGAAAAATAAATAAAAATAGCTATGTGAAACAATCCCACTGGGTTCCAACTCTGCTATTGCCTTTATATCTTCAAGCGTCTCATCACTTTGCTACTTGGTCGAAGGTGGATCAGATTGATTGGTTTCGTACGAGCTTGATAGTCGATACCAAAGTTTGGTCGCAAGGTGATCCAATGAGACATAGTGTTACGCTTTGATCCATAATTTTTGTCTGGACCACCCTTTCGGGTTTTCAGTCCACCGGGATACCCTTTTTTTCCCAAGCCGCCTTTTCAGGTTTTCGACTTGCCGGGTGTACAGTTTTTTTATTTTCATCCCTTATTTTTTCCCGAACCCTTTTGGCTCGCCGGGAAGCCCTTATTTTTTCCTAGGCCAGTCGACCTAGCGGGTCTTTGATTATGTGTAGTATCTTTTCACTATGTCTGCATTGACGGGCTGAGGAAGGTCGTTACCATCCATGGTGGTTAGAATCATAGCTCCTGCTGAGAAAATGTTCTTAACCACAAATGGCCCTTCGTAAGTGGGG
The DNA here is from genome assembly GCA_948472305.1 of Vicia faba. NCBI lineage: Eukaryota > Viridiplantae > Streptophyta > Magnoliopsida > Fabales > Fabaceae > Vicia > Vicia faba. The sequence goes on along the minus strand of OX451741.1, from coordinate 1,431,884,674 downwards.
GTCCATTTGCCCCTGGGATCACCTTGCGGCAGTATGATGCATTTGATCACCAGATCCCCAACTTGATATTCCTGACGTCTGACTTTCTTGTTAAAAGCCTTGATCATTCGTTTTTGATACGTCTGACCATGACAGATAGCAGTAAGTCTCTTTTCCTTGATTAGATTCAGCTGATCAAGTCGGGTTTGGATCCAGTCGTCTTCGCTTAAACCCGCATCCTTCATAATCCGGAGAGAAGGTATCTGGACTTCGATGGGTAGGACTGCCTCCATGCCATACACCAGAGAATATGGTGTTTCCCCTGTTGACGTCCGTGCTGAGGTACGGTACCCATGAAGAGCGAATGGTAACATCTCATTCCAGTCTTTGTACGTCACCATCATCTTTTGTACAATCTTCTTGATGTTCTTATTAGCCGCTTCAACAGCCCCATTCATCTTCGGCCGGTAAGGAGAAGAGTTATGATGCTGTATCTTGAACTGTTTACAGAGCTCGGTGATCATCGTATTGTTGAGATTTGTACCATTGTCCGTAATGATCCTCTCTGGTACACCGTATTGACAGATAAAATTGTGCCGGATAAACTGCGCCATGACGTTCTTGGTTATTGTAGCAAAGGACACTGCCTCAACCCACTTCGTAAAGTAATCAATAACTACCAGAATAAAACGATGCCCATTAGATGCAGTAGGTCTGATCTCGCCAATCATGTCGATGCCACACATTGCGAAAAGCCAAGGAGCTGTCAAAACATTCAGAGGAACCAGAGGTACGTGCACCTTATCAGCATAGACTTGACACTTATGACAGGTCCGAGAGTGTTGATAACAGTCGGCTTCCATAGTGGACCAGTAATATCCTGCCCGTAGGATTTTCTTCGCCATGGTATGTCCACTGGAATGAGTTCCGAAGGTACCTTCATGTAATTCTGCCATGATCCTTTCTTCCTCACTTTTGTCCATGCATCGCAGTAAGGTTGAATCATGGTTTCGCTTATAAAGAATCCCGTTACTGATGAAGAACTTTGTAGCAGACCTTCTCAGAAACTTCTTGTCATTAACAGATGCTCCCTCGGGGTATTCTTGAGTATCAAGATACCTCTTTACTTCGTGAAACCAGGGTTTATCTGCTACCTCTTCAGTCTCAATGTCACAACAATGTGCGGGTTCGTCCAACCATTCAATGGTAATCTGGGGAGCTTCATTGTCCCACCTGACCTTGAACATAGAAGACATGGTAGCTAGCGCGTCCGCTAACTGGTTCTCCTCTCTTGGGAAGTGTTCAAAGGTTATCTCCTCAAAGCGTGGGAGCAACATTAATACATACTCTTTGTAAGGAATAAGATTTAGGTGCTTCGTATCCCACTCGCCTTTGATCTGACTGATCACTAGAGCAGAATCTCCTAATACACTCAAGAACTTAATCCTCAGGTGAATAGCAGCTCGAAGCCCCAGGATACATGCTTCATACTCCGCCATATTATTGGTGCAATTGAAACATAGTCGGGAGGTGAATGGAGTATGACAGCCTTCAGGGGATATAATCACAGCGCCGATGCCATTACCCAACGCGTTAGAGGCTCCATCAAAATACATAGACCATCGGGATCCTTCCTCAGGTCCTTCATCTGGTCCAGGTTCTTCACAGTCGGTCACCAACATGATGTTCTCATCCGGGAACTCGAAATTCATGGATTGGTAGTCATCCACGGCCTGATGCGCCAAATCATCCGCCAATACACTCCCCTTGATTGCTTTTTGGGTTGTGTACTAGATGTCATACTTAGTGAGGATCATCTTCCATCTTGCTATTCTTCTGGACAAAGTAGGCTTCTCGAAGATATACTTGATTGGGTCCATCTTTGATATCAATAAGGTGGTGTGAGTCAGCATATACTGTCTCAGCCGGCGAGCAGACCATGCCAAAGCTTAGCAAGTTTTCTCAAGCAACGAGTATAGGGTCTCGCAGTCGGTAAACTTTTTGCTAAGGTAGTAAATAGCGTGCTCTTTTCGGCCAGACTCGTCATGCTACCCCAGCACACACCCCATTGACTTATCCAGTACTGTCAAGTATAAGATCAAAGGTCTCCCTTCAACTGGAGGCATCTGAATAGGTGGCTCTTGTAGGTATTCCTTGATTCTTTCAAAAGCGGTCTGACATTCACCATTCCATCTTACCACTTGATCTTTCTTCAGCAGCTTGAAGATTGGCTCACAAGTAGCAGTCATGTGTGAAATGAACCAGGTGATGTAGTTCAGACGTCCCAAAAAGCCTCTGACTTCCTTTTCTGTGTGGGGAGCTGGCATATCTTGTATAGTTTTCACCTTTGCAGGGTCCACTTGAATACCCTTATCGCTGACGATGAAACCCAACAACTTACCAGACCTTACTCCGAAGGTGCACTTGTTTGGGTTCAACCTTAGCTTGTACATCTTCAACCTGTCAAACAGTTTCTGTAGATGGTCAAGGTTCTCTTCCTCAGTCTGGGACCTTGCAATCATGTCATCAACATAAACCTCAATCTCATGGGGAATCATGTCGTGGAACAAAGCGACCATGGCGCGCTGATAAGTTACCCCAACATTCTTCAATCCGAACGGCATGACCTTGTAGCAAAAGGTGCTCCACTGTGTAACGAAGGTTGTCTTCTCCATGTCTTCGGAAGCCATCTTAATCTGATTGTAACCAGAAAAACCATCCATAAAGGAGAAGATCTTATGTTGCGCGGTGTTATCGACCAGAACATCGATGTGAGGAAGTGGAAAGTCATCTTTGGGGCTCGCGCTATTCAGATCCCTATAGTCCACACACATCCGCACCTTACCATCTTTCTTAGGCACCAGAAAAACGTTGGCAACCCACTGTGGGTAAGAAGTAACAATTAAAAATCTGGCGTCAAACTGTTTCATGACCTCAACTTTGATTTTCTCAGACATCTCAAGGCGCATACGGCGAATCTTCTTCTTTACCGGAGGACAGTCTTCTTTAGTTAGCAAGCGATGAACCACAATATTGGTGTCCAACCCAGGCATATCTTTGTAAGACCAAGCGAAGATCTCAACATAGTCGTGTAGCATCTGTATCAACCGTTGCTTGACACTAGGCTCCAGATTCGCACCCATCTTGACCTCTTTCCTATCTTTCTCTGTACCCAAATGTATCGATTCGACTGGCTCTCCGTGAGGCTGTATGGCCCTCTCTTCCTGCAGTAAGAGTCTAGCAAGTGCTCCAGGTACCTCACAATCATCCTCACCTTCGTCCTCGACTTGGTTGATCGGATTTTCAAAGTCATAACTGGCAGTAGCAGAGTTGTTATCAATGGGATCCAGAGTGGATATGGATCTACGTTATGATACGTGAGTGTGTGTAAGAGCATAGCTGTTTTGATAAAGTGAGAGACAGAAAAGAAAAACAAGGAGCGCAAAATTTGTAATGCAAGAAACGTCCAATGTTTTATTGATGATATATGAAAATGACAAATAATAAGCCCTCACAAGAAAAGCCAAGGTGCCTCGGGCAAGGCACCGGGCCATAAAAGTTTCTAACTGTTTATTACAACTCTTAAAACAAAAGTCAATTACTGTGAAATAAAGGAAACAGGTATGAAGTATTTCGCCGTCCAGTTGTTCAATCCACCATTGGTTGTAGGGTAGATCCAGCTGTCGATATCTGAATCTTCTTCACCATCTTCAATCACATTAACTCCTGGATTACCGATATACAGAGGAGGTCTTCCAATCCGCGCGTGCCTAACAGCCCTTTGAGCCCCTGTAGTGAAGCCCAAACCAAATTTGTCAGTTTTGTGCATGAAATCAGGGATCTGACCCCAATTTGCACACCCACCTTTTTCAATTACAGCCCTGACATCCTTGAGGGAAGCCATCTTCATCGGAGGTTTGTCAGTAGCAATTTCAGTTGACGCCAAAGTCTGGGGGACCTCTTCAAAGATCTGACACGGGGTTTCGATGAACTCTCCATCCATCTCCATGTAACGGAAAGAGTTGAGATGACTCACCATGTACTCCTGTTCACCTTGTACTGTGACGATCTTCCCCTTTACCGGATATTTCAACATTTGATGAAGCGTAGAAGTCACTGTCCCAGCCTTATGAATCCAAGGATGACCCAGCAAGCAAGAATATGATGGTCTGATATCCATCACGTATAAAGTAGATGCAAAAGTATGAGATCCAACTTTAACAGGGGCGTCCACCACTCCGTGAACCATCCTTTTTGACCCGTCGAAAGCCCTGACCAAAATATTGCTAGGCTTCAGAATCAGACCTTCACAGTCTAGACGGTCTAATGATTTCTTTGGCAAAACTTTCAAAGAGGACCCGGTATCCACCAGTACATGGGCCATAGTAGTGCCCCTGCACTCGATCGAGATGTGCAGAGCGTCATTATGATTTCTTCCTTTAGCAGTCATATTTGCGTCTAAGAAACCCAACCCATTATCGGCAGTCAAACTAGCTACGCAATCTTTAAATTGATCGGCCGGAGTTTCCTGCGGCACATGCGCAGTTTTGAGGAAAGCAATAAGAGCCTTTGCATGGGCTTCAGAACACAATAATAAGGACAATATGGAGATTTTGGATGGGGTTTGCCCCAGCTGCTCGACTACATTGTAATCGCTCTTCTTAATAATCTTCAAAATTTCTTCTATCTCTTGTTTCGAGGTTTCTACAATGATCTTCTTAGGTGCCCCAGTCTGGGCAGGCACACCTATGATTTCTTTTCCCCGGGTGCCAGATGGCTCGGTGACAGGGGTGATAACTGGAATAGGAACTAGGATAGTAGCTGATGTACTAGCAGATGGAATGATAACAGGTTTATGGACAGTCGGAGAGGAAATCTCGGGAGAAAAGAGTCTTCCGCTTCAGGTGACCTTGCTAGACCCGACAATATTGCTAATATCAACATCAGCTTCTTCACTCTTTAAGTCTTGCTTAACTCCATGGTAATACACATCGGCCCCATAGTGCCAAGGAATAACCTTATCCGAAGTGTATGGGATAGGACCAGGGACAATAATTATAAATAGAGCAATTCTTGGGACGGGTGTAATCCTAACAGGCTTTCTCGATGAAGCCTTGGAAGGATTGGCGGAAATGGTTATTGTTGTACCCCAAATTTTGACCTAAGATACCATCTCCCATCTGCATCATTGCATTGCAAGGGTTTTGACCTTCTTTTTTTTATCAGTTTTAAAGCGAATTTTAAAAATTCATAACTTCTTCAAATTTCAATATTTTTGAGCGGTTGTCTTTGCACATGATTTTTCTTGACATCATCTACGATTTTTCTTTACAAGTCAAGGGCAAATTATGCGTTGAAAATCCACGAAAAATTGTTGACAATTAGAAGTCGTTTCACGAATTTGATTTTTATTTTGGACTATGTTTTTGTCCGATCATGCATTTTACACTGTCTTTTCTCTTTTTTTATTTCCTGAAAAATCCTTAAAATAAAATTATTTTTAGTTCATGTCATTTTCATTTTATTTACAGAAATAGTCTCTTTAAATTTTATTTAGATTTTTTTTTGTATCATTCATACCAAGATTACTAGGGGGTCATGGTATTACAAGAACACAATCACGACATTAAGGTAAGAAATGAAGGGTAAAGGATTCATCAATTCCTCAGTCTTTGAACTAGGGTCTTGAATTGGTGAGGTACGGAATTCTTCAATCTTTTTTCAAGTTAAGATTGAAGATTTAATTTCCATTTAATTTTTGGCCAAGCAATGTTCATGTCCACATCCATGTGTGTTCATCATATCATTTTCAATTAAATGTTATCAAGACATGTGCATGAAGGCAAGGCGTGGTAATGCATACATCCAAGAGTTGGAGATTTGAAATTCAATAAGAAGAATAGAGTTTTGTTGAATAAATGAGAGTTATTTTATTTAAGGAATTACAAACTAACAAGTACATAATTCTTAATTTTTCTACACTACCCTTAAGTCTCATGACTTTTCCGTACCACTTCAAGCCCTTTTACAAACACTTTCTTTAATCCTCAAAACTAGTCATTGTAAATGTTTAAGAATAGTATTTTTGAATGCTTGCTTCAAATGCTCTCATTCGGAATGGACAGTAGGCCATGCTTCATGCTTTCAATGCAGGAAATTAAGGACAAACTGTTGTGCTGCCTGCTGTACCTGTTAACTGGCCAAAATAATAAAATAAGAATTTCATTTGGCAGCATATGGAAGACAAGTCCAAATCAACCCTGCTGCAAGATGCCAAAACCTGTCAAGCTAGGAGATTGCACAAAAATGGAAAACAAAAAGAATAAAAAAGGTTTTTTACTCAAGTGAAGCAACGGGCATTTTTTTTTTCCTTTCAAGTACCTCCAAGCCCTTCATCACAAAGAGGAGATGCGTCTTCAAAAAACCAAAAAATCTCAATAAGACCAATAACGATGGCCCTGGGAAAAAAGGCAGAAAACATTAAGTTATCCAGTAAAAAACCATAAACCTTTCATTTGTTTTCTCCCATGGCTAAAACTCCATTAAACTCAGCAATCGAAACTCTCAACCATCATCAACTTCACATCAACAACATCAACCTTAAGCTTCTAAGGCATCCAGACAACATCCAATCTTTGTAAATATTCATCACCTCAACCATATCCCATCCTCTCTTCACAAACACTGTGCCGTCACGTTTCCCGACCGTGCATCAACTTCATCAACAACAATAATACCGGCATAGGTCGTAACTCGACACCAACATACGTGCAAGAATAACGGTGAGACGCAGACAAAATAGAAATAGAAGAGGCTTCAAAAATCGCGGCAATATTAAAGAGGAAAAGAAATCGAAAGCTTACCGTGAAACCTCACCGTAACCCTCTCTGCTGATCAACAAACACCACCTACAACTCCATTTTTTCCCCTCCCTTCTGCCTCCACGACAAACTCAACAACCGCGTCATCCACCCCCTATCGACTGCGCCGTGGCCTGTGACTGCCGACGAACTTGCTGCTCACGGCCAAATCACCTTCTCAATATCGTTGACACATCACAGAATCGCAAAATCAGAGGATGAAGAAGGTGTTACGGTGAGGTAAGTTTTTCTCTCCTTTTTCGTCAATCGGTCTAGAGATTTTGGGGGAGATTTGAGCGTGTTAAAAGAATTGGGAGTGAGGGTTAGCGGCTGAATCATTAGATGATTAGGGCTCCCTTAAGTTCTAATTTTTTGATTTTTGACCTTATCAGCTTGCCCATCCAAATATGCTCAATAAGCCTAGTTTCTTTTTATCTCTTATTCATTGCTGAGATATTATTGGACCTTTTTGTGCACCCCCTCCCCTGTCTTCAATTTTGATCTGGGCCCTATCAAAATCTTTTAGCCCATATGGACTTATTTATTCACCTCCTTTAATACATTTCTCTCTATTTGATTACCCCCCTTAGAATCTTATTAGTTTAAGTTTTAATTTAGTTAACCAAAAATAAGAGATGTAATTTAAAACAATTTTAATAATGGACTATTTTATTAATTTAAACTCTTAGGATTTAATTTAGTAATCTTAGTATCTTTTTAAAATTAGACTTAAGTTAGTAGCTAAGTTTTAATTTAATTCAATCATTAAAGAATTCTTAAAAGTAATACTTTTATTTATATTAAAAAAAGACATAAAAATATCAAAACTCTAAAAAACATAAAAATATCAAAACTCTAAAAAACATAAAAATAGAAAAATAAAAAAATAAAAAAAACATTTCTATTTCCTTAATTAATTCTCATGCTTCGTCCCTATTAAAAAATGCGTAAAAAATGAAAACCAATTAAACATTTTTCTCTTCATATATTAAACAAAAAAATCTAAAAAATGCATGTTCACACACTCAGTCTCTTATTTAATTTGTTGTATATCATTTATCTCATAATTTTCTGTTTAAATATCTCGCACTTACTCGATTATTCTGTTTGCGCCAATCCAAAGGGAATTGTCTAATTTTTGTTGACTTCATGTCCTCAAAAGCGATCGAGCGAATACTCTCATTCATTAAAAGCTTAGGGTAATTTTTCCTCAAATATTCACCCTTTTCAAAATTTATGCCCTTTAAGCAAAAACTTCGACATTAGGTTGTCGCATCTTAAAAAACCCGTCTGTACACCCCTTTCGGCCAAAACAATCTATTTTTCAATCGAACGAACAATTTTAATAAACAGATATTTCAAAAGGTTCCTATAGAGTACTATAGATGCATTGGGTGCTAATACCTTCCCATTGTATAACCAACCCCCGAACCATAAGATCTCTTTTCAAAAAAAACGCTTTGTATTTTTATTATTATTTACATTGCATATTTAGGGTTTTATTTCGCTCTTTTCCCTTTTCCTTTGGAAACAATAAAGCGCGGTGGCGACTCTTGCTTTTGTGAGACGAATTAATCAATAATTCGATCTCCGATTTACCCCGCTACATTTTTTATCGCTACAGAATTGGCGACTCTGCTGGGGAAAGATTGACCTCTTGCTGGTCCATCCCTAAGTGGGTTAAGCCTAATTTGTCTTATCTGTTTACTATTATTTGATTTGCTTGATTATGTGCTTAAATTGGGGTGTTTGGGTTTTTTGAAAAGGACGAATCCTATACCCGGATTAAGTAACACTTAAGGAATAGGACGGGCGGTATAGTCATGTTAACTTTGAGGGAGTAATCCCGAAGAAGGAGGCATGAGATCCCCCACTCAATGGAAGGCCCTCTTGAACTTAATATTTGTTTACCGAGTAATCGGGAAGACATTATTATTTTCGACCTAGGAGTCCGAGAAGTTGAGGACCGTAGAACCCCAACCCATCTTGGCCTTTTTAGGTGTAGCGCGGAGACTATAACGGAGTAATTCGGAAGTAGTTGTTACGCGATGCTACGCTCGGATGAGTTTCTCTTGAGAATATTGCTAATCATCGAGTAATCAAGACGTTGGCAATATCCGAAGGAGGAATGTAGACTCTGGGAACTCTTAGAACATTGTCTTACAGGTGCGATTGAACCACTAGTACATACCTTCGGGTGGGCTTTACCCTTGACTCCATGCTGAAACGTTAAACCTTTAAACCCCATGTTTGTGACCTTGCTTGTGGTTGTTGCATAGCCATGCATTCATGCATCCATAAAACCCTTTTCCCTTGACTTTCAAGGAATTTGGAGGTCTTTCTTTGTAAACATCACGAGTTTCGTCAAGCTCAATGGATCTTGGGTGTTGATAGGGTGAAAACCCTAATCCACCAAAATGGATGATTGATCTTGATGATAACTTGATCGACGCTTTGATCCAATTCAAAATTCCTCTTCTATCTTCACACTTTGATGTTTACAACTTAATATCTTGAGTTCCGTGAAAGTCAAATAAAAACTCTCTGTTGCATATCACGCATCATCCAACACTTCACATGTTTTCTAAAACTGGATTTTTTTTAACGCATGGAGTGGCTTGCCAGAACTGGATTGCTGTTGATGTTCCTGTTGTGATGCACATTTCTGAGTAATGTTTTGTTTATTTTCCTTTGGAAAAAATTCGCTCTGCCCAAGGCGAAACGTATTTTGTGTCGGGCTATGGAAAATAATTCCTTTTGCTCTGCCCAAGGCAAAAGAGAAATGTCTGGGCTCTTTGTTCCAAATATTTCCCTTTAATGAATAAAAACGTTCTTTTGTCCACTGCTGTTTTATTTTTCACTTTTGGGAAATAGTAATGAAGTTAATTGGTAGTAATGGGAAACGTAATAACCCTTTGTTTTATTTGCACAAATCGATTTCTAAAATAAAGCATAATCATATGTGCAGATTAATCCATGACTTAACCATCGAAAACAATGATCCTATGCCCTCTCCCAACTTTGAATTCCCCGTGTTCAGAGCCGAAGAAGAGGATGACGAAGAGATTCCTGTTGAGATTTCCCGTTTTTCTTGAGCATGATGAGAAGATTATCCAACCATTTGAAGAACCTGTAGAGTTGGTCAACTTGGGTGATGAAGAAGATAGAAAGGAAGTCAAAGTCGGAGCATTGCTTATCCCGGAAGTTAAAGAGAAAATGTTGGAGCTTCTCAAAGAGTATGTTGACGTGTTTGCTTGGTCCTACCAAGATATGCCAGGTTTGGACAATGACATTGTGGAACATCGTTTACCGTTGAGACCTGAATTTCCGCCGATCAAGCAGAAGTTGAGAAGGACTCGTCCCGACATGGCTAACAAGATTAAAGAGGAGGTTCAGAAACAGATCAACGCAGGTTTCCTTGTTACGTCGGTTTATCCTCAGTGATTAGCCAACATAGTGCCTGTTGCTAAGAAGGATGGCAAAGTTCGGATGTGTGTAGACTACAGAGATCTGAATAGAGCTAGTCCGAAAGATGATTTCCCATTACCTCATATTGACGTATTGGTCGACAGTACCGCCAAGTTCAAAGTCTTTTCTTTCATGGATGGTTCCTCTGGTTACAACCAAATCAAGATGGCGCCGGAAGATATGGAGAAGACCGCTTTCATTACACCGTGGGGAACATTTTGTTATCGGGTTATGCCGTTTGGTTTGAGGAATGCTGGTGCAACATATCAAAGGGCCATGACTGCTTTGTTCCATGACATGATGCATAAGGAGATCGAAGTGTATGTGGATGACATGATCGCGAAATCGCAGACTGAGGAAGATCACTTGGAGCATTTGTTGAAGTTATTCCAGCGCTTGAGGAAGTACAAACTCCGTCTGAATCCCAACAAGTGCACTTTTGGTGTTCGTTCTGGAAGACTTCTGGGTTTCATTGTCAGCCAGAAAGGTATTGAAGTAGATCCTGATAAAGTCAAAGATATTCGAGAAATGCCCGCACCCAAGACGGAAAAACAAGTAAGAGGATTCCTTGGGAGACTGAACTACATTTCTAGGTTTATATCTCATATGACTGCTACCTGTGGGCCGATTTTCAAGCTCCTCAGAAAGAACCAAGGATGTGTGTGGACAGAAGATTGTCAGAAAGCTTTTGATAGCATCAAAGAATATTTGCTTGAACCTCCCATTTTGATTCCTCCAGTAGAAGGAAGACCTTTGATTATGTACCTGACTATATTGGAAGATTCCATGGGATGTGTGCTTGGTCAACAAGATGAGACTGGAAGAAAGGAACATGCTGTATATTATTTGAGTAAGAAATTCACAGACTGTGAGTCTCGATACTCATTGCTTGAGAAAACCTGTTGTGCTTTAGCTTGGGCTGCTCGCCGTCTGCGCCAGTATATGATTAATCACACTACTTGGTTGATCTCCAAAATGGATCCGATCAAGTATATCTTTGAGAAGCCCGCCTTATCTGGAAGAATAGCCCGTTGGCAGATGTTGTTATCTGAATATGACATTGAGTATCACACTCAGAAAGCAATCAAAGGGAGTATTTTAGCCGACCATTTGGCTCACCAACCAATTGAAGACTATCAATCCATCAAGTTTGATTTCCCAGATGAAGATGTTATGTACTTGAAGGCTAAAGATTGTGAAGAGCCGTTACCTGAAGAAGGACCTGATCCTGAATCCTGTTGGGGTTTGATTTTTGACGGAGCTGTGAATTCCTATGGAAATGGAATTGGGGCAATCATCGTTACTCCCCGAGGTACTCATATCCCGTTCACGGCAAGACTGAAGTTTGATTGTACGAACAACATGGCTGAATATGAGGCATGTATTATGGGTCTCGAAGAAGCAGTGGATTTAAGGATTAAGATTATTGATATTTACGGAGATTCGGCACTGGTGATTAATCAAATCAAAGGAGAATGGGAGACCCGTCATCCTGGTTTGATCCCTTACAGAGACTATGCTAGGAGGTTGTTAACCTTCTTCAACAAGGTGGAATTACATCATATCCCTAGAGATGAGAACCAAATGGCTGATGCTTTAGCTACTTTGTCTTTAATGTTTCAAGTGAATGATTGGAACGACGTGCCTACAATCCGAGTTATGCGCCTCGACAGACCTGCTCATGTGTTTTCAGTGGAAGAGGTCACCGACGACAAACCGTGGTTCTATGACATTAAACGTGTTCTTAAAACTCAAGAGTACCCGCCTGGGGCATCCAGTAAAGATAGGAAGACGTTGAGAAGATTAGCAAGCAGTTTCTTTCTCAATGAAGAAGTGTTGTATAAGAGGAATTACGACATGGTTTTGCTCAGATGTGTAGACAGACGTGAAGCAGACATGCTGATGCAAGAGGTACACGAAGGATCCTTTGGCACTCATGCCAATGGACATGCAATGGCTAGAAAGATGTTAAGAGCTGGTTACTATTGGATGACAATGGAATCTGATTGCTGCAAGTATGTGAAGAAGTGTCATAAATGCCAGATTTATGCGGACAAGATGCACGTGCCGCCGACCCTCCTCAATGTTATTTCTTCACCTTGGCCTTTCTCTATGTGGGGCATTGATATGATTGGAATGATTGAACCCAAAGCTTCAAATGGTCATCGTTTCATCTTGGTAGCGATTGATTATTTTACTAAATGGGTGGAAGCAGCATCTTATGCTAATGTAACCAGACAGGTGGTAGTCAGATTTATCAAGAATCAGATCATTTGTCGATACGGTATCCCGAGCAAGATCATCACTGATAATGGTTCAAATTTGAATAACAAGATGATGAAGGAGCTTTGTGAAGAGTTCAAGATCGAACATCATAATTCCTCTCCCTACAGACCGAAGATGAATGGGGCTGTTGAAGCTGCTAACAAGAACATCAAGAAGATTGTCCAGAAGATGGTGGTAACTTATAAGGATTGGCATGAAATGCTTCCGTTTGCTTTACATGGGTACCGTACTTCAGTTCGAACTTCAACGGGCGTGACCCCTTTTTCCCTAGTTTACGGTATGGAAGCAGTACTCCCCGTGGAGGTTGAGATTCCGTCTCTGAGAGTGTTGATGGAAGCTAAACTTTCTGAGGCTGAATGGTGTCAAAGTAGATATGATCAGTTGAATTTAATCGAAGAAAAGAGATTGACAGCGTTATGTCATGGTCAGTTGTACCAGCAAAGGATGAAGAAGGCTTTTGATAAGAAGGTTCGACCGCGCGAGTTCAGAGAAGGTGACCTTGTACTCAAGAAAATATTATCTTTCCAACCTGATTCTAGGGGCAAGTGGGCTCCGAATTATGAAGGACCGTATGTTGTTAAGAAAGTTTTCTCTGGAGGTGCCATGATTCTCACCAATATGGACGGTGAAGACCTTCCACGTCCCATGAACGCCGATGCAGTCAAGAAGTATTTCGCTTAGGCAAACTTCTGGTCAAATCAGTCTTGGCATCTGAGCACATTCTGGAATTCTAAGTTGTTAGGGAGAATAATGATCATTGTTTTTGTATGACCTTCTATTTCATGTACTATTTCCCCAAGCTTTTGTAAACCGTTGGAGTCGCATTGTTAGCGAACTACCATCTTATTAATGAAATTTGAGCATTCACCTTTTGTGGGCAAAATTTTAATTTTATGGAAATACTTGAAACAAATTTACTTAAAATGTTCTTATTTTAAAAAAATGTGTCGTGAATAACGAAAGGAATATTAACAGTTTGTTCCAAGGATGGTCAAGCCATGAAATGCAAAGCAGTACAGTAGTTTATCCTTGCATGATGAGCATGTTTTATTTCAAAATCGTCATGAGGTGTTGGTTGTGTAAACTTGTGTTTCTCGGGGTACTAAGTTTGGTGACTCCCCAGCTTTTCCCATTGAGCATTTTTTTTGCTATCTCTATCTGGGCGATTTCTGAAGTGTGGTACATTTTGTCTCATACCGTGATCTATTGGTGTTAGAAGATTGGATTTGATTGCTTTTCTCCTCATAAGATTTGGACCTTGTAGCGTGATACCCTCCGACGTTGCTGTGTGTTTCCAGTTCCGTTTATCTTCCGTCTTTTTAAGATTGGCCGAGTATCTATTTTGCTGTGACATCTTATTATCTCTAAGATATTCCATCTGTCTGTTTTGTCAGCATAACATTCATTTATTCATTTACACTCATATCATCATGCATATCCACATTTGCCGTTGATTTCGAGTCGTACTTTGTTTGTTCGAACAACGTACATATGTTCTTTCCAAGTAGAAGGTTAGCTTAGGCAGAAAATGTGTTTCCTTTCTAAATTCCCCAACGGAGCTAACCCTCGTGGATGATTTTTGATTCAGCTTACCTTGTCCATTTCTGGATAGGATGAATTCCCCAGTTGAGTTACTTTCTCGTCGGGTGGGGTCTTGTTTGACTGTTTTCTCTCTAGTCTATTCCTGGACAAAGTTGTTGTCTCTTGCATAGGCTATTTCTTTGATCCTCCCCAGTGAAATCGATCCAAACAGTTGGTGCATTTATTTTGCACGTTAAAGTATTTGATCTCCTCGGGAAGGATTGATTCAGGTTTCTCTTTGACGAAGATTTTATTTCTCTGCCAGTATCATCGCAATTTCCTCCTGATTGTTTTTGGAAAACGACAAGCGGCAGCTCTTCATGAGCAACTTGTGCGTTATAGACACCGTTGGAAAACGACAAGCGGCAGCTCTTCATGAGCAACTTGTACGTTACTTTTCGAAAGCGCCGAGCAGCAGTTCTTCACGAGCTACTAGTGCGTCATTACTCTTTTGAAAGCGCCGAGCAGCAGTTCTTCATGAGCTACTAGTGCGTCATTACTCTTTTGAAAGCGCCGAGCAGCAGTTCTTCACGAGCTACTAGTGCGTCATTACTTTTTGAAAGCGCCGAGCAGCAGTTCTTCATGAGCTACTAGTGCGTTATTTACTTCTTTTGAAAGCGCCGAGCAGCAGTTCTTCATGAGCTACTAGTGCGTCATTTTGTCTTTTCGAAAGCGACAAGCCGCAAACTCTTCATGAGTTACCAGTACGTTATTTTCTCTGGACAACAGCAAGCGGCAGCTTCTTTATTTGAGCAGTTTGTTTGTTATCGGTATTTTCTCTGGACAACAGCAAGCGGCAGCTTCTTTATTTGAGCAGTTTGTTTGTTATCAGTATTTTCTCTAGACAACAGCAAGCGGCAGCTTCTTTATTTGAGCAGTTTGTTTGCTATCGGTATTTTCTCTGGACAACAGCAAGCGGCAGCTTCTTTATTTGAGCAGCTTGTATGTTATCGGTATTTTCTCTGGACGTCAACAAGCGGCAGCTTCTTTATTTGGGCAGCTTGTATGTTATCGGTATTTTCTTTGGACGACAACAAATAGCATTTTTCTTTATTTGAACAACCTTCATATCTACAGTCTTATTACCTCAGCATTAACGAGTATATCTCTGAAAATCTAGCAAAGAAGTCTGTTACGAATCTATACCTCCAAAAGTCGGTAATCAGTTATCCGCAATTTGACACTCTCTGTCTACCATCGACCTTGAGTTGTGAACTCACTGTTTTGGATCAATGATCTGTTATGGCCTATGCAAGATGCCTTCTTTGTTAGGGTCAGAGGTCGTATTCCCTCAACTTCATTCGCCGTCAAGCGTCTGGCATTTGAAGTCGATAGCTTGTTTCCCCCAGTAATGTATAATCCATGCCGCTGTGTTTTGTTGGTGTTCGATTCCCCCAACATTGTCTTGTTTCACACAATATCTTTCTCTGTGAGTTCGATCGCTGCATTCATATCAAACATGATGACGGCATCTTAGGACAAAATTTGCGTAGTTATGTATTTAAGTACCTTCAATCTCGTCGACACGAAGATTTTAATCTTCATATCTCCGGATAGAAGAAACTTAAATAGGGGCAGCTGTTGTACCCCAAATTTTGACCTAAGATACCATCTCCCATCTGCATCATTGCATTGCAAGGGTTTTGACCTTCTTTTTTTTATCAGTTTTAAAGCGAATTTTAAAAATTCATAACTTCTTCAAATTTCAATATTTTTGAGCGGTTGTCTTTGCACATGATTTTTCTTGACATCATCTACGATTTTTCTTTACAAGTCAAGGGCAAATTATGCGTTGAAAATCCACGAAAAATTGTTGACAATTAGAAGTCGTTTCACGAATTTGATTTTTATTTTGGACTATGTTTTTGTCCGATCATGCATTTTACACTGTCTTTTCTCTTTTTTTATTTCCTGAAAAATCCTTAAAATAAAATTATTTTTAGTTCATGTCATTTTCATTTTATTTACAGAAATAGTCTCTTTAAATTTTATTTAGATTTTTTTTTTGTATCATTCATACCAAGATTACTAGGGGGTCATGGTATTACAAGAACACAATCACGACATTAAGGTAAGAAATGAAGGGTAAAGGATTCATCAATTCCTCAGTCTTTGAACTAGGGTATTGAATTGGTGAGGTACGGAATTCTTCAATCTTTTTTCAAGTTAAGATTGAAGATTTAATTTCCATTTAATTTTTGGCCAAGCAATGTTCATGTCCACATCCATGTGTGTTCATCATATCATTTTCAATTAAATGTTATCAAGACATGTGCATGAAGGCAAGGCGTGGTAATGCATACATCCAAGAGTTGGAGATTTGAAATTCAATAAGAAGAATAGAGTTTTGTTGAATAAATGAGAGTTATTTTATTTAAGGAATTACAAACTAACAAGTACATAATTCTTAATTTTTCTACACTACCCTTAAGTCTCATGACTTTTCCGTACCACTTCAAGCCCTTTTACAAACACTTTCTTTAATCCTCAAAACTAGTCATTGTAAATGTTTAAGAATAGTATTTTGAATGCTTGCTTCAAATGCTCTCATTCGGAATGGACAGTAGGCCATGCTTCATGCTTTCAATGCAGGAAATTAAGGACAAACTGTTGTGCTGCCTGCTGTACCTGTTAACTGGCCAAAATAATAAAATAGGAATTTCATTTGGCAGCATATGGAAGACAAGTCCAAATCAACCCTGCTGCAAGATGCCAAAACCTGTCAAGCTAGGAGATTGCACAAAAATGGAAAACAAAAAGAATAAAAAAGGTTTTTTACTCAAGTGAAGCAACGGGCATTTTTTTTTCCTTTCAAGTACCTCCAAGCCCTTCATCACAAAGAGGAGATGCGTCTTCAAAAAACCAAAAAATCTCAATAAGACCAATAACGATGGCCCTGGGAAAAAAGGCAGAAAACATTAAGTTATCCAGTAAAAACCATAAACCTTTCATTTGTTTTCTCCCATGGCTAAAACTCCATTAAACTCAGCAATCGAAACTCTCAACCATCATCAACTTCACATCAACAACATCAACCTTAAGCTTCTAAGGCATCCAGACAACATCCAATCTTTGTAAATATTCATCAGCTCAACCATATCCCATCCTCTCTTCACAAACACTGTGCTGTCACGTTTCCCGACCGTGCATCAACTTCATCAACAACAATAATACCGGCATAGGTCGTAACTCGACACCAACATACGTGCAAGAATAACGGTGAGACGCAGACAAAATAGAAATAGAAGAGGCTTCAAAAATCGCGGCAATATTAAAGAGGAAAAGAAATCGAAAGCTTACCGTGAAACCTCACCGTAACCCTCTCTGCTGATCAACAGACACCACCTACAACTCCATTTTTTTCCCCTCCCTTCTGCCTCCACGACAAACTCAACAACCGCGCCATCCACCCCCTATCGACTGCGCCGTGGCCTGTGACTGCCGACGAACTTGCTGCTCACGGCCAAATCACCTTCTCAATATCGTTGACACATCACAGAATCGCAAAATCAGAGGATGAAGAAGGTGTTACGGCGAGGTAAGTTTTTCTCTCCTTTTTCGTCAATCGGTCTAGAGATTTTGGGGGAGATTTGAGCGTGTTAAAAGAATTGGGAGTGAGGGTTAGCGGCTGAATCATTAGATGATTAGGGCTCCCTTAAGTTCTAATTTTTTGATTTTTGACCTTATCAGCTTGCCCATCCAAATATGCTCAATAAGCCTAGTTTCTTTTTATCTCTTATTCATTGCTGAGATATTATTGGACCTTTTTGTGCACCCCCTGTCTTCAATTTTGATCTGGGCCCTATCAAAATCTTTTAGCCCATATGGACTTATTTATTCACCTCCTTTAATACATTTCTCTCTATTTGATTACCCCCCTTAGAATCTTATTAGTTTAAGTTTTAATTTAGTTAACCAAAAATAAGAGATGTAATTTAAAACAATTTTAATAATGGACCATTTTATTAATTTAAACTCTTAGGATTTAATTTAGTAATCTTAGTATCTTTTTAAAATTAGACTTAAGTTAGTAGCTAAGTTTTAATTTAATTCAATCATTAAAGAATTCTTAAAAGTAATACTTTTATTTATATTAAAAAAAGACATAAAAATATCAAAACTCTAAAAAACATAAAAATATCAAAACTCTAAAAAACATAAAAATAGAAAAATAAAAAAATAAAAAAAACATTTCTATTTCCTTAATTAATTCTCATGCTTCGTCCCTATTAAAAAATGCGTAAAAAATGAAAACCAATTAAACATTTTTCTCTTCATATATTAAACAAAAAAATCTAAAAAATGCATGTTCACACACTCAGTCTCTTATTTAATTTGTTGTATATCATTTATCTCATAATTTTCTGTTTAAATATCTCGCACTTACTCGATTATTCTGTTTGCGCCAATCCAAAGGGAATTGTCTAATTTTTGTTGACTTCATGTCCTCAAAAGGGATCGAGCGAATACTCTCATTCATTAAAAGCTTAGGGTAATTTTTCCTCAAATATTCACCCTTTTCAAAATTTATGCCCTTTAAGCAAAAACTTCGACATTAGGTTGCCGCATCTTAAAAAACCCGTCTGTACACCCCTTTCGGCCAAAACAATCTATTTTTCAATCGAACGAACAATTTTAATAAACAGATATTTCAAAAGGTTCCTATAGAGTACTATAGATGCATTGGGTGCTAATACCTTCCCATTGTATAACCAACCCCCGAACCATAAGATCTCTTTTAAAAAAAAACGCTTTGTATTTTTATTATTATTTACATTGCATATTTAGGGTTTTATTTCGCTCTTTTCCCTTTTCCTTTGGAAACAATAAAGCGCGGTGGCGACTCTTGCTTTTGTGAGACGAATTAATCAATAATTCGATCTCCGATTTACCCCGCTACATTTTTTATCGCTACAGTTATGATGGCTACTTCTTCAATTGGAACCAACAGAATCATAGTCTTTTCGAACATGATCTCTTTGTTATCCATCAAGCGCTGAACACCTGATTTCAATAAATGGCAACCAACAGGCTGTATTGAACACAAGTGGCAACCTATGCCACAACCTAGAAATAAACCGGCCAACAATAGATTCTTCTTAACTGTTATCAAAGGAGTAGAAATGTCTTCCACGGAGGTCACAAATAAATCATCGTCTATAGCATTTACTCCATGACCGTGTTTGGGCATGGGAGCAGTTATGACGTTGGGCTTCTCCGGAGCATCAAACTCCATTTCTTTGGCTTCGACCAAGTCTTGCACCTTATTCTTCAAGGCCCAGCAGTTGTTTGTATCATGACCTGGGCCATCAAAGTGATAGGCGCAGCGGGCATTCGAGTTATATAGCGGAGATGTGGTGTTGGGATTCTTCGGGGCTTCCCTCAGAGTTACCAGGTTGGTCTTCAATAACTGTGGTAGAATTTGAGACAAGGTCATATTAAGCCGAGTGTACTGCCTTTGTGGTCTCTCCATTCTTCGTTGATTGTTGCGTTGCGGGGCAACGATGGGTCTTGATATCACTACGGTATTTACTGCTTGGCGGTTTTCGGGTCTGTTTTGGCTCCTCGAGCCATAGACTGCACTAGCTTCTTTCTTACCGGTGAAAGGCTTCTTCACCATACTTGATGAAGTATCCTTATGTATCTTAACACTTTGGATACCAACTTCTACTCTCTCTCCATTCAAAAGCAACTCAGTAAACCCAGACGACGAATTGCCGATCAGATGATTGAAAAACGGACCAGATAGCGTCCCCAGAAACATGTCAACCAACTCCCTATCAGACAAAGGGGGTTGGACTCTTCCAGCCAAATCTCTCCACTTTTGAGCATAGTCCTTAAAACCTTCACTTGCACCCATTGACATACCCTGAAGCTGAGTACGAGTGGGAGCAAGGTCGGCGTTATACTGATACTGCTTGTAAAAAGCAGCAGCAAGGTCTTCCCAGTTTCAGACGTTAGCTCCTTCCAATTGAAAAAATCATTCAAGCCGAGTCCTTCACAGACTATCTTGAAAGAAATGTACCCACAAATTTATATCAGCAGTGTGGAGTTGGATTTTCCGGACATACGAGCAGAGATGGAGTTTTGGACAGGATACCCCGTCGTATTTAGCAAAAGTCAGAGCTTTTAACTTATGAGGGATCACCACTCCCGATACCAATCCCAGCTCTCCGAAATCCAGACCAGGGATTTTCTGAATCTCCATAGCACTCAGACGGTCTTCTAGTTGTTTGTACCTATCCTCAGCAATGGGATATTGTTCCTCATCATAATCTGTATCATTATCAGAAACTGCAGAACTGGGGCCCTTTTCTTCTTCTTGGTTCTCCCCTTCCTTGGATGAAAAGGACATATCAACTTTCTGTTTTCAGTCTATCCCCAAACCTTTTATCCATACTCAGAAGAACGACCTTCTTCTTCTTCTTCTTCTTCTCTTTCTCTTTCATAATGAGAGCTTTTAAATCCTCTTTCCCTTTAGCCAAGCTTAAGAACATCTCTTGGAATTGGGCGTTTTGTGCCTGAAGATCTTTGATAGCTTGATCAGAAGACATTTCGTGCTGAAATAAACAGCAAAGAAGATGAGAAACCTGTAATGATGTACATGATGATGGAATGCGTATGTAATGATTTCAAATACTTTGGGAGATTTAAATTTGCAAGCCAAAAATAAAATGAGACTTTATTAGATTAACTGGTAAAAATGTTCAACAATGCCTTTAAGGCGTTACAAAGAAATAAACGGAAAACAAATCTAAACTAGAAAAAGCAAAATCAGAAATCCCATGGACGCTTCCCCTTCGTGCTGACATAGTCATTGATCATTCTTTCATTCTCGAGTTGCCTGGAGAGCTTCAAGATCTTCCTTTCTTGCTCATGGTACTTTTCCCGGTAGGTATCCCTCTCCTCTTTCAACTGAATCCAGGATCTCTTCAATGCCACAAGATCAATGGGCATGTAGGGATAAAGGACTGCATAAGGAATGCCCTCTTCATTGGTAGGCTCCACAATCACTGGCAACACAGCTTCATAAGGCATTCCAAGCTTTTGGGCTCGAGCTCGGACCCACTGGAGATAAGGTTGCATAGGGAGAGAAGTCCTTGGTCCCAGCTCTCGGGGATAAGATATGTTCACCATGCCCCAGGCTCGTATAAACCTTCGACGATGCTCGTCGACGTCCTCCTTGTAGTCAAATGCAATATCTGTAAGAAGTAGCTCATGAGGACCATTTCTCCGAGCACGACCAAACTGTCGTAAAGCTAGGAAGGGATTGTAGGTTATACCCCCTCTGATTCCAAGCAATGGGATATTAGGGTATCCCCCATAATGATCAATTACTGTAGTGCTTTCCATAGCCTTCGAACTCCAAAGAATTCCTGTATGGGCAAGGGACATTATCCTGTAAGACCAGCCTAAACCTTCTTCATTCTTCAACACAGATTTGGGAAGGTGCGAAATAAACCACCTTGCCAGCAGCGGCATGTAACACATGAGAGTCCCTCTTCTTCGCACAGTACGAGTGTAGAGGGCATGCAAGATATCACCCAATAGAGTAGGCACAGGATTGCGAGACAGGAAGATCATAACCGCATTCACATCCACAAAAGAATCTGGATTCGGGAAGAGAACCAAATTGTAGATAAGGAGAGGCAAGATGTCTTCGAAAGCCTGGAAATCCAAGTTATCCCAGAATAACTGAGCTTGATCCATCAGAAACTTGGCTAAGAAACCTTCAACCCCGCTTCGTGTTTCCCAATTGGATACTACATCAACCCTCTTTAGATGCAGAGCTGAGGCAATGTCTTATGGTCTAGGAGTCTCTTCCAAACTTGTGAAGGGCATCTGCTCAAGGATGGATATGCCCAATAAGTGAGAAAACTCTTCCAAAGTGGGAACTAGCTGATAATCTGGGAAAGTGAAGCAATGATGCATAGGATCGAAGAACTGGAAAAGCACACTCATCATCTGCTCATCAAACTTTGAGGTAACCAAGCTAAGAAGTTGACCATGTCTTTTAATGAACGAAAAAGTCTCAGAAACTTTTGAGGCTAACTCTTTGAGTTGAGCAGGTATTTGCACAAAGTTAACTTGGATGGTGTTTCTGCGCACGAAAGCCATAATCTGCAAAACAAGACAAAGATAAATCCCCTCGGTCTTTGAAATGGTTAGTATAATGAAGTGTGCATGCTATGTTATGATGCATGATGTCATGGTAAAACAAACAACAGGTATAGCAGATAACAGACATGGCAAAGACAAACAAGTCACACAAAATCCCTTAAGTTTAAGGCTTGCATGAGGACTAGGTACTACCCTCTTGAAGTTTAGTTGGTTTTAACCTGTCCTAGCAAAAGTAATCGGGTTCTAAAGGTTCTCAATATCACTGACCATCCTCCATCATTCATGGTTTCAGCTCACGTAATCTTTTCTTGCAGCCAAAACTATCTCGAGAGTATGGTCTCAATAAGTGTAGCATCGAGTATCAACCAGTTCTCAGATTTACACCGAGGCCGGCTATCTCACTACTTCCTAATGGCCAAAATGGTCTATTAAGGGTTCTAAGGTCAGTTGATGCTTAATGACACACATAGCGGCCCCGTATTCTCCTCGTTTCTCCACAAGGGATACCGGGTACCAGCCAATGTGCCACAACAACTTAGCTACTACTTCAACCGTATCGGTCTATGCCATACAGTTCCCTCACAATTTATTGCTACTTACCTAAAAGGTGTCCCCAGATCCGGGTTAGGATCTATAGTAACTCCCAATACAAACCTTTAAAAGTAAAGCAACCAAAACAAACAAGAGAAGCAATTTATGATGAACTAATCCTAAGGTATACCCCACTTTTCCCCAACAGAGTTGCCAGTTCTGTGATACGGTGGCAGAACCGGACTGTTTTGGAATATGTTGGTTCGCGTTTTGCGTTTGTGTTCGTAAAATGTCGCGGTAAGCAAGATTCGCCACCGAATTTTATTTTATCCAACTGGAGAGGAAAAAAGCACATAAAAAATTCCTTTTTTCAAGATTTTTTTGAGTACGGGGGGGTAGATTATAGAAAGGGGAGGTGTTAGCACCCTTTCTATCCGTAGTTTTCTACGGGCTCTTAGGTACTTGCTCATCATTTTAAAAAATTGCTTATGTGTTTGTGTGTTTTGAAAAGTTTTTGTTTTACTTCGTTTCAACCCTTGTATCAGTCCTCAAGAGTGTTACGAAGTGTTTTTGAAAACTTTGTTTGTAAAAAGTGTAAGTGTGGCAAAAGTTTATTTTGAGCAAGTACCTACTAGTATCTACCTACTCGAAAAAAGATTGTTTCTATCCTTGTTTCCTTTTGAAAGCGCTATCCTACTATTAAAGAGTAGGTAGCACCGTCGTTGGAGTTGTAAGGGTCAATTCGAAAGGGACATACGGTCACTAAAGCAATGTTAGGACGTCTTAGTAATAACCCTAATGTCTTAAGATCATATTCGAGGCAACATTTCCGAGGCAACCTTTCTGAGGAAACATTTCCGAACGGGACATTTGATCTTTGTTTAGACAAGAGGGCAACCACTAAGACACCCTATACTTAATGATCGTTTACCGAAGGCAACCGAAGTGAGAGTATACCCTAGGAGTGCGCATGTGCGAGTGATTTAATTTCAGCCATATCTTCGCACATTTAGGGTTTGGTAGTCATTTTAAATTGTCATGTAATCTTGTCATACAATCCTATTATCATACATCTAACAGTTAATATTTGTCAGAATTAAAATGCAAGAAATAAAACTATGCTATTACAAGGCTTCAGGGTATGGGATTAATTACATAGCCAAAAACCCGTAAAACGATAAAGAAAGGAAAAATCCTAATTAAACTATTACATACCGTGAGCAGTTACATTAATATTGTAAAAATAATAAATGCGCGCGATGAATCGAGAACGAGAAAAATTAGGGTTTTGACCCCGTCTAAACCTAATTGAAAGAAAAATCATTTTTTGTTGTTTTTGATTATTTTGAGAAAAATAGAGTTTCATTGAATAAATAAAGAAAACCTAATGACTAATTAATTTTATTTAAGAAAAATAATTAAATTAACTATTTTTGTATTTTTGTTTTATTGAGAAAGGAAATAAAAATTAAATCAAGAACAAACCTAATTTTCTAATTGATTTTAAAATATTTACAAAAAAGTTAGAATTACCCTAAAATTAAATTTAACTAATATTAAATTAAATTTGATAAAAATAAAAATAAAATCTAAATCTAAATTTGTGAAAATTGACTTTATGACTTTTGTAAAAAAGGGAAATTAATTTGTGTTAGAAAATAATTAAATAAAATAAATTAAATAAAAGAAAAAAATAGAAAAGAAATTAGAATGGGCCTGGTTTTGTAGCAAGAATGGGGGGGGGTCTGAATTGCAATTTCTGAGCCTAATAGCGCCTAGCCCGTGTTGACTTTCCAGATCCTGTGTTGCTAGCTTGACTGGGCGTATGATGGACCTCCAAGGGATGGCCTTTGGATCTAGCCGGTTGATGATCTGGATGATGAGATATTGAGGGCGTATGGTGGATGCCTTGTATGCACGTATACCGGATCATGTAAAAGAAAATAATATTGAACAAATATGGGGACCTGGGGATCGAACCCAGGCCCTTATGCACTTTCTCCTTGCACGCTGACCATCTGAGCTAGCTTGTTCTTTTGTATGAATAATAATAAACAAGTATTATATGATAGAGACAAAAAGTGGATTCTGAAAATGCGCGAAATTTGAATGGGCCAGTCAGGGAAGGCCACGTTATCATCTTCTTCCTCCCTCCGTTGATAAAATTTTTTGGACTTATACCTACAGTCATTTGGGCGTAGGTACAAACCTATACATCTCCAAAATCTTATCCCTGCATGATAAATCAATACCAGTGGTACCAATCAACTTGTTGCAATCTCACGAGCATTATGGTACTACTATCCATGGCTAATTGTTCCTGCATGCAAAACCCCTAAAAACGAAACTAAAACCCTAAACATGGCAACTTGCTGTATAGCCAATAAAAATACAATTGGATATTACCATTAGCTTGCAAACACCATAAGGATTAAGAATATGTCCATAAAACATGCTAACCATGCCAGAATTATGATATACGATTTCAAAAAAAACATGGAAGTAGTGGGGTACTTACAACGTATTTCTGGGCTTGAGGGAGCTTGCTAAGGGTTGTAATGCGATCCTTGGATGTCCAGCAAACGAATGGTGTGCCTTGAATGGCTTGAGGAAGCCTGGAACTAGGAAATCATATTGCAACTTTTCTTTGAAATTTTGAGATTTGTTCTCTTCTTTTCACGCCTCAAATCCCTTTCTTTTTTATCTGCAAATGTTCTATATATACCCTAGAACGAATTAGGGTTACAAACTTGTCTAAAATCTTCCTCAATTAATATTATTGATTCAAGATTTGATCCTTATGCCAATACTTCCAAATCAAGCCAAATCCAATCTTTTTGTGTCCAAATGAAGCTTGCACAATTTGATTCTCTTTCCAGCTGTATAAGAGGCCTAAACATGCACAAAATCTCAAGCTTTGATTAGTTTTGATATTTTCATGATTTTATTTAAGTTAATTTAAATAAAATCAAAATAAATGACAAATGGAAAGGATCACGAGTCATGGGTCATGTTAAAAACTCAACGCAAGCATAAAAAGTTGGGCTCATTTGACAAAAATTGCAATTTTGGCCATATTTGACTTTTGACAATTTTGCAAAAAAGGTCAACTTTTCCAATGCATAACTCTCTCAATTTTGACCCTAGAGATGTTTTCTTTGACTTTTTATAAAGCTTAAGATTTCCTCTAAGCAATCATTTTGGTCTTATCTCAATTGAGTCTTCCATGTTCATGTATGAATCTTTGACAAAAAGGTGTTTTTGTTGACTTTTCAAAATGACCTATAATGTCCAAATTTATATCTTCTTGTGAGTGCATATTTTGAACTTGGGAGCTGAAGATTAATTGTAGGGAATTACATCCTTTTCAAAATGAGCTTTGGATGGGTCATTTTTGATAAAGTATGAGAAAGTTATGCTTGGTCAAAGTTGAGTTGACTTTTCCTACAAAACCCTAATTTAACAACTTTTTGGTTTTGATGAATTGTGAGCAATCCTTGATAAATCATGATCAACCCTTGATAAAATGATGAGTAATACTTCAAAATGAGAATTTTGACCAAAAATCTTGAAGTTTGACTGTATGTGGGCCACAATTGACTTTTGCCCTAGCACAGTCGATTTTCAGGCCTTTGAGCAATTGACTGAGCAAACTTCCTCTGCAAGGCTTGAAACTTGACATGGATGATCTTGAGAACATATTAGGACAATGGTGAGAATTTTGGATCCTTTGAACTCAAGTATCTTGATGCAAACAGAAACCTTAATTTGAGGTAGACTGCCTTAGGAGAGAGTTTGTCTGGTCAACCCTTGGACTTCCTTGAGCAATTTGAGGACATCATTTGAAATGTATTGAGAAATATGAGAGGGAAAATTTTGGGGTACAACAGAGTATGAAATCCTTCGGGTGATATAATTACAGCACCTATGTCGTTGCTGAGTGCGTTGGAGGCTCCGTCAAAAACCAAGATCCATCGGGATCCTTGTTCAGGTCTGTCATATGGTCTGATCTCTTCACAATTATTTACCAACAAGATGTCTTCATCTGGGAATTCAAATTTCATGGACTGATAGTCATCCACAGCCTGATGAGCAAGGTGATTGGCTAACACACTGCCCTTTATTGCTTTTTGGGTAGTGTATTGAATGTCGTACTCTGTCAGGATCATCTGCCATCTTGCTATTCTTCCAGAGAGGGCATGCTTCTCGAATATGTATTTAATTAGATCCATCTTTGATATCAGTAAGGTTGTATGGGTCAGCATATACTGTCTTTGTAACTCCAGTAATTTAATTAATTATTTAATTAAATTATTATTTTTGGAATATTTGAGAGGATGTATTATGATTGATTGGATTTATTTATTAAGTGGAGAAATAATATTAGAATTATAATATTATTGGTGTGGGCTTATTTTGAAGGAATAGAAGTAATAAGGGGGTGTATTGGTTTTAAGCCCAATAAGGAGTAAATAGAATAATAGGGTTATTTTATTGTTGTTGGAATAGAATAGAAAGAAAGAGGCAGTAGAAGAATAATGATTGAGAAAGAACGTGCAAGCTGCTAGAGAAAGTGGAAAACAGCAAGAACTAGAATTCAACTAGAAATTGTAGAGCGACCTTTAATCCAAGGTAAGGGTGGGGTTCTTACTCTATAATTGGGTTTATGATGATTGGTATGTGGGGTTAGAGATGATTGTTGTCTTGTTCTTGAATTGAAAATACATGGTTGTTGTATGATGAGAATTGATGAATTTTAGATAAATATTGATGTCATGATGTTATTCGATTGATGTAGAATTATAAGGTAATTGTGAGTGATGAATTTTCATGATTATATTAAGTCTTAGGGCTTTAGTTATGGAACCTTAGTGAGATGCAGGGAAGAAAACGCAGAATATTACAGGGAAGAGAAAATGCAGAATTAGGCAAATTGATATCAGGTGCTACTATATTAGAATAATGAATTAATTTGAAGATAGAGTTAGTCGTACTGTTCTTAGTTAGGTTGATATCAGGCTAAGAGTTAAAATAGTAGGATTAATAAATAGTAGCAGTTCTAATGGTAGAAGTTCTGATGTTAGGAGTTGCGTTTGATTATTAGAAAGTAGAAGTTTTGTTGATAGAAGCGGTGTTGGTTAGAAGTTACGTTATAAGAAGATTGTGTCATCAGAAGTTGGGTTAGTCAGAAGTTGTACTGGTTAGAAGTTATGTTGTCAGAAGATTGTGTCATCAGAAGTCGTATTGATCAGAAGTTGAGTTGGCCAGAAGTTGTATGGGTCAGAAGTTGAGTTGGCCAGAAGTTGTATTGGTCAGAAGTTGTATTGGTGAGAAGTTGTGTTATTAGAAGTTGTGTTGGTTAGAAGTTGAGTTGGTCAGAAGTTGTTCTGGTCAGAAGTTGTGCTGGCCTTTACGTTGTTTTCATGCAGAATATGGAAGTTAGATGCTTAGAACCTTCTATTTGAACTATAATAGTAGGAATAGTGACGATCATGATGTTAGAGTTACAGAATAACAGTATTGATTTACTGTAGAATTAATGTACAACTGAGGTGTTAGTGAGAAGTTATTCATGATGTTCTGTTGATGATTTATAATAAATAAATGATGTTTGATGATTTATAATGAATAAATGATGTTTCATGAATTATTTTGATGATATGAGATGTTGATGATGAGACGTTGAGATGCATTCAAGATGTTCTTATTTTGAGATGCTTTTGAGATGTTAATTGAGATGTTTTTGAGATGATCGGAGATGTTGTTAACTTGGGTGTTGTTATTACATTCATGGTTGTGTCACATACATTTCATTTTTGAGATGGAGCTTATGCTCGTTGAGACGGCCTGTATTGGCGAATTTTGAGATGAAGGCTATGCCTTGTTGATGCCTCTATTAATTGGCAAATTTTTGAGATGGGAGTTCTGCTCCAATGGTACCACATGCATTTGCATAGTATTGAGTCGCATTTGATGATTGTATAAAGAAGTGTATTTTGATGTTGATGAATGTGTAAATGCGTTGTAATTATTGTTGACTATGAGATGAGAAGTGGTGATTTCATTGATCTAATATAATATATTAATTATCATGCACTTTATTATATTGTTAGATATCTCACCCCTTCTGTTTGAATGTTGCCCTTATGTTGGTAACGTGTAGGTATTCGAGAGTGAAAGTTGTATACCTTCGGTAGTTCGAGTAGGTGTCATTGCTCTGATATGTAACACTCGGGGGGATGAACGCTTGCTGTTTTTGATTGTTGATTTTCAGTTGTGGAACCTTAAGTTGATATTTATTAAATATGTGTTGTTTTGAAGTTTTTGTATTGTTGTTAGAGATGTTATTAAGAATTCTGCTGCGTAGTTGTTGAATTATTCGATTAAAATGTTATGATGATGGTTCATCCGGTGTTTTAAAAGTGTTATATATCCACGATGAATGCAATGAATTTTTGATAGAAGAATTTGTGACGTCCCGATTTGTTTGCATGATTGAATTTTATAACTCTGATTTAATTTGCATAATTTGCTTGGGGTAGAATTGGGGTGTTACAAAGTTGGTATCAGAGCAAAAGGTTGGTCCGACCTTGTCGTCGAGTCGTAGTTGTCTAACAGTTGAGTATTGTTATTTGAGTTCTAATTGTTTTTTATGTTGTAGTGAGAAGTTGAGATGGCTGGAAGGAATGATGCTGCACTTGTTGCTGCTTTAGAAGCAATGGCTCATGCGATGGAAAATCAGCCGAATACTGAAGGGAATGCTGGATCTCGTAGCTTGGCGACCTTCCAGAGAGAGAATCCACGTACGTTCAAGGGAAAGTATGACCCTGACGGAGCATTGGAGTGGTTGAAAGAGATTGAGAGAATCTTTCGCGTGATGGACTGCACTCCAGTGCAGAAGGTTCGTTATGGTACTCATATGCTAGCAGTCGAGGCTGATGACTGGTGGCTAGAGACTTGTCAGAAGTTGGAAGCTGCAGGTGAGAATGTCACTTGGGCTGTGTTCCGTAGGGAGTTTTTAAGAAAGTATTTTCCTGAAGATGTCCGTGGTAAGAAGGAAATTGAATTCCTTGAGCTGAAGCAAGGAAATATGTCAGTTGTTGATTATGCTGCCAAGTTTTCTGAGTTGGCTAAGTTTTATCCGCATTACACTGAGGAAAATGCTGAATTTTCGAAGTGAATTAAAATTGAGAACGGGTTGCGCCCGGAGATTAAGAAGGCGATTGGATACCAGAAAATCAGTGTCTTTGCTAATTTGGTTGATACCTGTAGGATTTATGAGGAGGATAATAATGCTCATTACAATATTATCAGTGAGAAGAGGGCTAAGCACCCATAGAATCGTGGTAAGCCTTATGATTCCCCAGTTGGTAAAGGTAAACAGAAAGTTGCTCAGAGACAGAGGACTAGTGGGAGAGATGCTCCTGCTGGTGTGGTTTGTTTTAAGTGTGGTAAATCTGGACACAAGAGTAATGTGTGCACTGCTGAAGTGAAGAGGTGTTTCCGTTGTGGTAAGAACAAACATGTTGTGTCTGAGTGTGAACACAAAGATGTGATTTGTTTCAATTGTAGAGAAGAAGGGAACATTGGTAGCCAGTGTCCGAGACCGAAGAGGGCTCAGTCAAGTGGTAAAGTGTTTGCCTTAGTGGAGGATCAGACAGCTGTTGAGGACAGACTTATTAGAGGTACATGTTTCCTTAATAGTACCCCTTTAATTACTATTATTGATACTGGTGCTACGCATTGTTTTATTGCTGCCGATTGTGTTGAAATATTGGGTCTTGTGTTGTCTTCTTTGAATGGAGAAATGGTCGTCGATACTCCAGCCAAGGGGTCAGTGACTACTTCTTTTGTATGTTTGAAGTGTCCCTTGTCGATCTTTGACAGAGACTTTGTTGTTGATTTGGTATGTTTACCGTTAAGAGGTTTGAATGTGATTTTGGGTATGAATTGGTTAGAGCATAACTGTTCATATTAACTGTTATGATAAGTCAGTTAAGTTTTCTACTCCTGAAGAAGAGGATGATGGTCTGTTGTCTGCTAGACAATTGAGGAAATTGATGTAAGAGGAAGCGCATATGTTTTCGTTGATGGCGTCACTATCTGTAGAGACTCAAGCTATAATTGAGGAATTGCAGGTGGTGTGTGAATTTCCTGAAGTTTTCCCTGATGAGATTCTTGATGTACCGCCGGAGAGGGGAGTTGAATTTGCTATTGATCTTGTACCTGGTACCAGACCTGTGTCTATGGCACCATACAGGATGTCTGCATCTGAGTTGTCAGAGTTGAAGAAGCAATTGGAAGAGTTACTTGAGAAGAAGTTTGTAAGACCAAGTGTATCGCCGTGGGGTGCTCCAATGTTGTTAGTGAAGAAGAAATATGGAAGTATGAGGCTTTGTGTTGATTATAGACAGTTGAATAAAGTGACGATTAAGAACAAGTATCCGCTTCCAAGAATAGATGACTTGATGGACCAATTGGTGGATGCTCGTGTGTTTAGTAAGATTAATTTGAGGTCGGGTTACCATTAGATTAAAGTGAAGGATGAAGATATTCAGAACACGGATTTCAGAACACGTTATGGACATTACGAGTATTCAGTGATGCCTTTCGGTGTTACTAATGCGCTTGGAGTATTCAAGGAATATATGAATCGTATCTTTAACACTTATTTGGATCGGTTTGTAGTGGTGTTCATTGATGATATTTTGATTTACTCTAAGTCAGAAGAAGAGCATGCTGAACACTTAAGAGTAGTATTGCAAGTTTTGAAAGAGAAGAATTTGTACACAAAGCTGTCCAAGTGTGAGTTTTGGTTAAAGGAGGTTATTTTTCTTGGTCATGTGATTTCAGGTAGTGGAATTTCTGTAGATCCATCGAAGGTTGATGCTGTGTTGCAATGGGAAAATCCAAAGTTAGCTACTGAGATTAGAAGCTTCTTGGGATTAGCTGGTTATTATAGAAGGTTTATCGAAGGGTTTTCTAAGTTGTCACTTTCGTTGACTAAGTTGACTTGTAAAGGTAGAGCGTTTGTGTGGGATGTTCAGTGCCAAGAAAGTTTTACAGAATTGAAGAGGTTGACGTCGGCTCCGATTTTGACGTTGCCTAATCCAGAAGAGCCTTTTCTGGTGTATTATGATGCTTCTAAGATGGGTTTAGGAGGTGTACTTATGCAGAATGGTAAGGTAGTTGCTTATGCGTCAAGGCAGTTAAGGACTCATGAGAAGAACTATCCTACGCATGATTTAGAGCTTGCTACAGTTGTTTTTGTGTTGAAGATTTGGAGGCATTATCTTTATGGTTCTAGATTTGAAGTGTTTAGTGACCATAAGAGCTTAAAGTATTTATTTGATCAGAAGGAGTTGAATATGAGGCAATGAAGATGGTTGGAATTGTTAAAGGACTATGATTTCGGTTTGAATTATCATCCAGGAAAAGCGAATATGGTAGCTGATGCATTGAGTCGAAATACTTTACATATGTCGGCAATGATGATTAAAGAGTTGGAATTGATTGAGCATTTCAGAGATATGAGCTTTGTTTATGAGGTTACCCCACAGAGTGTTATGTTGGGTATGTTAAAGATTAATAATGAATTTTTAGACAGTATCAGAGAAGCTCAGAAGTTGGATGTGAAACTGGTAGATTTGATGGTTGGGATTGATCAGTCTGAGAATAATGATTTTAAGCTAGAAGCGCAAGGTGTGATGAGATTTCGTAACCGAATTTGTATTCCTGATGATGCTGAGATGAAGAAGGTGATACTTGAAGAGAGCCATAGAAGTAAGTTAAGTATTCATCCAGGAGCTACGAAGATGTTTCATGATTTGAAAGGTTTGTTTTGGTGGCCTGGAATGAAGAGTAATATGGCTTGATTTGTGTATGCATGTTTGACTTATCAGAAGTCGAAAGTTGAACATCAGAAGCCTGCAGGATTGATGCAACCGTTGGAAGTTCCAGAATGGAAATGGGATGGCATTTCAATGGACTTTGTGACAGGATTGCCTAATACTTTAAGAGGACATGATTCAATTTGGGTGATTGTTGATAGGCTTACGAAGTCAGCTTATTTTATTCCTATTAACATCAGTTTTCCAGTGCCGAAGTTGGCTGAGATTTATATTAGTGTGATTGTGAAGCTGCATGGTGTTCCTTTGTGAATTGTGTCAGATAGAGATCCAAGATTTACTTCTTATTTTTGGAAGAGTTTGCAAGAAGAGTTGGGTTCTAAGTTGAGGTTGAGTTCAGCGTATCATCCTCAGACAGATGGTCAGACTGAACGGACGATTCAATCATTGGAAGACTTATTGAGGGCATGTGTTCTTGAGCAAGGAGGTTTGTGGGATACTTATCTTCCTTTGATAGAGTTCACGTATAATAACAGTTACCATTCTAGTATTGGGATGGCAAATTTTGAAGCATTATATGGTCAAAGATATAGAACTCCTTTTATGTTGGCATGAATCTGGTGAAAATGTAGTACTTGGACCTGAACTTGTTCGTGAGACTACTGAGAAGGTGAAGTTGATTCGAGAAAAGATGAAAGCTTCACAAAGTAGACAGAAGAGTTATCATGACAAGCGAAAGAAAGGTTTAGAATTCCAAGCTGGTGATCATGTGTTTCTGAGAGTTACACCTGTGACTGGTGTTGGACGAGCATTGAAGTCTAAGAAGCTCACTTCTCGTTTTATTGGACCGTATCAGATTTCAGAGAGAGTGGGAAATGTTGCTTATAGAGTGGCTTTACCGCCTAATCTTTCGAATTTGCATGATGTGTTTCATGTGTCGCAACTTCAGAAGTATATTTCAGATCCATCTCATGTGATTCATATGGATGATGTGAAAGTACGGGATAATCTTATGGTGGAGACGATGCCTGTACGGATCGCGGATCGTGAAATAAGGACTCTGAGGGGCAAAGAGATTGCCTTGGTTAAAGTGGTTTGGCTAGGAGCTACTGGTGAAAGCATGACTTGGGAGTAAATTTTCGAGGACGAAAATATTCTAAGTGGGGGAGAGTTGTAACGCCCGTAATTTAATTAATTATTTAATTAAATTATTTTTTTTGGAATATTTGAGAGGATGTATTATGACTGATTGAATTTATTTATTAAGTGGAGAAATAATATTAGAATTATAATATTATTGGTGTGGGCTTATTTTGAAGGAATAGAAGTAATAACGGGGTGTGTTGGTTTTAAGCCCAATAAGGAGTAAATAGAATAATAGGGTTATTTTATTGTTGTTGTAATAGAATAGAAAGAAAGGGGCAGTAGAAGAATAAGGATTGAGAAAGAACGTGCAAGCTGCTAGAGAAAGTGGAAAATGGCAAGAACGAGAATTCAACCGGAAATTGTAGAGCGACCTTCAATCCAAGGTAAGGGTAGGGTTCTGACTCTATAATTGGGTTTATGATGATTGATATGTGGGGTTAGAGATGATTGTTGTCTTGTTCTTGAATTGAAAAGACATGGTTGTTGTATGATGAGAATTGATGAATTTTAGATGAATATTGATGTCATGGTGTTATTCGATTGATGTAGAATTATAAGGTAATTGTGAGTGATGAATTGTCATGATTATATTAAGTCTTAGGGCTTTAGTTATGGAACCGTAGTGAGATGCAGGGAAGAAAACACATAATAATGCAGGGAAGAGAAAATGCAGAATTAGGCAAATTGATATCAGGCGCTATTGTATTAGAATAATGAATTAATTTGAAGATAGAGTTAGTCGTACTGTTCTTAGTTAGGTTGATATCAGGCTAAGAGTCAAAATAGTAGGATTAATAAAAATTAGCAGTTCTAATGGTAGAATTTATGATGTTAGGAGTTGCGTTTGATTATTAGAAAGTAGAAGTTCTGATGATAGAAGCGGTGTTGGTTAGAAGTTATGTTGTCAGAAGATTGTGTCATCAGAAGTTGGGTTGGTCAGAAGTTGTACTGGTTAGAAGTTATGTTGTCAGAAGATTGTGCCATCAGAAGTTGTATTGATCAGAAGTTGAGTTGGCCAGAAGTTGTATGGGTCAGAAGTTGAGTTGGCCAGAAGTTGTATTGGTCAAAAGTTGTATTGGTCAAAAGTTGTGTTATTAGAAGTTGTGTTATTAGAATTTGTGTTGGTTAGAAGTTGAGTTGGCCAGAAGTTGTTCTGGTCAGATGTTGTGCTGGCCTTTACGTTGTTTTCATGCAGAATATGGAAGTTAGATGCTTAGAAGCTGTTGTTTGAACTATAACAGTAGGAATAGTGACGTTCATGACGTTAGAGTTACAAAATAGCAGTATTGATTTACTGTGGAATTAATGTACAACTGAGGTGTTAGTGAGAAGTTATTCATGATGTTCTGTTGATGATTTATAATAAATAAATGATGTTTGATGATTTATAATGAATAAATGATGTTTCATGAATTATTTTGATGATATGAGATGTTGATGATGAGACATTGAGATGCATTCGAGATGTTGTTATTTTGAGATGCTTTTGAGATATTAATTGAGATGTTTTTGAGATGATCTGAGATGTTGTTAACTTGGGTGTTGTTATTACATTCATGGTTGTGTCGCATACATTGCATTTTTGAGATGGCCTGTATTGGCGAATTTTGAGATGAAGGCTATGCCTTGTTGATGCCTCTATTAATTGGCAAATTTTTGAGATGGGAGTTTTGCTCCAAAGGTACCACATGCATTTGCATAGTATTGAGTCGCATTTGATGATTGTATAAAGAAGTGTATTTTGATGTTGATGAATGTGTAAATGCGTTGTAATTATTGTTGACTATGAGATGAGAAGTGGTGATGTCATTGATCTAATTTAATTAATTAATTATCATGCGCTTTATTATATTGTTATATATCTCACCCCTTATGTTTTAATGTTGCCCTTATGTTGGTAACGTGCAGGTAATCGAGAGTGAAGATTGTATACCTTCGGTAGTTTGAGTTGGTGTCATTGCTCTGATATGTAACACTCGGGGGGATGAACGCTTACTGTTTTTTATTGTTGATTTTCAGTTGTGGAACCTTAAGTTGATATTTATTAAATATGTGTTATTTTGAAGTTGTTGTATTGTTGTTAGAGATGTTATTAAGAATTCTATTGTATAGTTGTTGAATTATTCGATTAAAGATGTTATGATGATGGTTCATCCGGTGTTTTAAAAGTGTTATATATCCACGATGAATGCAATGAATTTTTGATAGAAGAATTTGTGACGTCCCGATTCATTTGCATGATTGAATTTTATAACTCTGATTTAATTTGCATAATTTGCTTGGGGTAGAATTGGGGTGTTACAGTCTTAGCCGACGAGCAGCCCATGCCAGAGCGCTACAAGTTTTCTCAAGCAGTGAATATCTGGTTTCACAGTCGGTAAAATTTTTGCTCAGGTAGTATATTGCATGCTCTTTTTGGCCAGACTCGTCATTCTGCCCCAGCACACACCCCATTGAATTTTCCAAAACAGTTAGATACATGATCAAAGGTCTTCTCTCGATTGGCGGCATCAAGACGGGAGGCTCTTGCAGGTACTCTTTGATCTTGTCGAAGGCAGTTTGGCATTCATTATTCCATTTGACCACTTGATCTTTCCTCAGTAATTTGAAGATTGGTTCACAAGTAGGAGTTAGGTGAGAAATGAATCTGGCAATGTATTTAAGCCGTCCTAAGAATCCTCTGACTTCCTTCTCGGTGCAAGGAGAAGGCATTTCTTGTATTGCTTTTACCTTTGCAGGGTCTATCTTGATACCTTTACTGCTGACGATGAAGCCTGGGAGTTTACCGAACCTCACTCCAAATGTGCATTTACTCGGGTTTAACCTTAGCTTGTACTTCTTCAGCCTTTCAAACAGTTCCTGCAGATGGTCAAGATGTTTCTCTTCTGTTTGAGATCTGGCTATCATGTCGTCCACGTAGACCTCTATCTCGTGATGGATCATATCATGAAACAGAGCTACCATGGCTCGTTGATAAGTTGCCCCGACATTCTTCAGCCCAAATGGCTTAACTTTGTAACAGAAAGTCCCCCACTGTGTGACGAAGGTAGTTTTCTCCATGTCCTCAGGTGCCATTTTGATTTGATTGTACCCAGAGAATCCATCCATGAAGGAAAATACTTTATGTTATGCGGTGTTGTCAACTAGAATATCGATGTGGGGAAGCAGGAAGTCATCCTTGGGGCTTACCCTATTCAAATCTCTGTAGTCCACACACATACGTACCTTACCGTCCTTTTTAGTCACTGGAACAACATTGGCGGTGTAGCGGTAGAAATGTTCAAGACTAAGCCATTGGATTGATTAGACTTTATACAAATCAAAATAAAAATCGCCACCGTGCTTTATTGTTTCCAAAGGAATGGGAAAAGAAGAATAACCCAAAAAAGGGGAAAGATTCAAGGTAAAGGGGTTGGTTATGCAAAGGGAAAGTATTAGCACCCTAAACATATACGGTACTCCGCAAGAAGCTCTTTGAAAAATCTGTATGTTTTGGTTATAAAAAAAATGTGTTATATAAAAAATGGATGGTGGAGGTGAGAAAAGATATATTTTTATGATTTTTGCACCCGCCACGGTTACGAACCTTTAGTGCCTACGTACCACCTTTCATGCAATAGGGGATCAGGGTACACGTAGTTCCTCTAGAAAAGACTTGTCTGTTGGTTGATTTTAAACAAGGAGACAAGTCGTCATTGTTAGGAGATAAATCTCGACTAACGCCCACAAGGTATGCGAAAGATGGACCCTTCGTCAACAAGAGTGAGGGTTTGAGAACGCCTCTGGTACTCAAGTGGAACAGTCGACGCCTTTATGACCATAGGGATAGGAGAATGTTGCTTGACTATCAATGAATCATGTCTTATCTTGAAAAAAGTTTTGAATGTAAAAGGTGCTCGGGCTCACAAAAGAGTTTGAATGAGTTGAATTGTTTTTGTTAATTTTGAAAGATGTTAAAGTATGGCTAAATGTATTGAAGTTTGTTTAAAGAAAATAAGTTTTAAAAGAAACGGCACTCGACAAAGTCGAGGTTTATTATGAAAGCGGTTTGAGTTTAAAAACAAAGAAGATTTTGAAAGAAGATGAGAAGGGACTATCCTAAAGCATAAGCTAAAAGCTAAGGAAGAGAACCGTCTAACCAACAAGAAGCCAAAACTTGACATTATGAGCCAATGTAGAATTCTCATTCTTTGGAGTGAAACCAAGCAAGGAAAGATACTAGACCTCTTGAGAGAACCAAGCTTCAAGTGTATTAAGTCTTCAAAAAATTGGGCAGAGTAACAGCTGTATACGGGTGAATTCTAGATTACAAACAAAGTATGTAATCACAATAACCTGCACACAAAACAAACAAACAACCCAATATCTTGAGGTAAACCCCACGAGCTCCAGACAAAATATCATTGAGGTCAAAAGGTCTCCAATATAAGCCAAGGTTTCTATTCCTAAGTCTAAGAAGTCCATCACTCCATAATGCAAAGGTAGTAACCAAG
Organism: Vicia faba; assembly: GCA_948472305.1. Classification (NCBI taxonomy): domain Eukaryota; kingdom Viridiplantae; phylum Streptophyta; class Magnoliopsida; order Fabales; family Fabaceae; genus Vicia; species Vicia faba. The sequence continues at coordinate 1,431,846,361 of OX451741.1, read as the reverse complement.
TAGTCCAAGTATCATTAATGACTTTTATGGTTCATGTTGATTATTAAGTGTCTTTAAAAGGAAAAGAAAAGCTCAAGTGAGCAAAATAAAAATGACATAAAAGTAAATGCTCAAGTTTGCAAAGGTGAAAATAGCATGAAATGTAAATGCAAAAAGTAAATGGTACATAAAGCATAAAAAATAAAAGCATAAAGTAAAGTCAATTGTTAGTAATTAGTGGTTAATTGGATGACCATCTTGAAACTTGCATTTGGAACTCATTAGAGGATTGGTAAAACCAAAGCCACCACACAACAAGTTGCATTTGCTTTTTGTCAAGTATATCATCCATTTTGGAATTCTCACAAGTAACATGTAATGATCAATGCTGTTTAAGTGATCCGCGTTGACCAAAGGTGTTGTAGATCCATTAGAGGATTGGTAGAAACAAAGCCTCCACACAATGAATCTCAAGGTTATTGGATCAAAGATATCAAATTAACATACTTGGGCTTGCAATCATAAGTTTGGGCCACAAATGATCATTTATTCGAATCGGGACAAAATTTAGCGCTATGTTAAGCAATTGTAAGTGGACTTATGTAGAAGTCGCACCTATTTTGAGGTCGGTCAATAGCAATATATGTACTTCATGTTTGGATAAATGATATAGATATCACTATCCTTTAACATGTAGCACAATTAAAAGAGAGAAGGATAAGATGAAGAGGGAGGGGAATGATAAGCTAATTTGGATTACCATTTCAAAATTCTTTCATCTTTAAATTCAACCACTCCTCTAGATGGATTAAAGTACTAAACATATCATTAATCCAAAGCACCAAAAATGAATTAAATAATTCACTCTTAGGTAGACTTGAATTTATGAACATTTATCCAACTTCATCTACATCACAAAGTCCATTGAGTTTAAAAACAAATTGGACATTTAAAATTGCAATCTAAACCAACAATCAAAGGAGTGAGCAGAAAAATATTTGAGTCAAAACAACCCCAAAATAAGGCAGAAATAGTATTTTTGAGATCAAATTCTTGTTCCAACTTTTCATCAAACACCTTATGATCATGGATCCAATTGAGCATGAAAAATCCAGCAAATTTTGAGAAAATAGCACTAATGGAGTTGTAAAATAGTGCTCAAAGAATCAAAACTAGAAATCCATAAGAGATCACATTGTGAAAGATGATGATCCAACTTACCGAAGGTAGAATTAGAGAATTATCAAACAACTTCCAGAATTTTCTTCAATTCAAAAACAAGAATCAATCACCAAGGCTTGGATGTAGAGAATTGATGAAGAAAAATTGTTTGGATGAAGGTTTAACTCAAAGATTAGTAAGCTTCAATGCAAAGCTTACTAACTTTTTGAAAATGGAGCTTTGAGTGAATTTTGTAAAATGGAGAGAATTGAGAGATTTTTTAGCAAGATGAGTTTGGCTATCAAAAGCTTGTGATTTGAATGAAATGAGGTCTCTATTTATATAGTTTAGGATTAGGATCAGTGGTAATTTGGTAATTGATTCTTGGAGCCAAATTTGAATTAATGATATAATTTCAAATTATGCAGAAAAAATTGGAGCCAAAATGATAACAGTTTGAATTTGCTGGCTTTTTTTCAAAAAACACATGCATTTTGCTATTATGAGTCGATACATAGGTGGTATGTGTAGATACATCCTAGTTGCATAACACAACATGTGTCGATACATGCCTCTATGTGTCGATACATACTGTTATTCCAACACATTACAGAATCACACAAACTGCATGAGTCGATACATAACACGTATGTGTCGACACATGCTAGTTTTTTCAAGCAGGATGAGTCGATACATACATGCATGTGTCGACACATGCTAGTTATGCACAACAAAATGAGTCGATGCATACCTTCATGGGTCGATGCATGCTGGATTTTTTTTGCCACAATGCAGGATTAGTCAACTTTGCATGTCCTTATTTGTTGGATGCTTTGACTTGGTACCTACAAAACACAATTTTACAAAGACAAAGACCAATATTTTTTTGTATTTTGATTAGAAGTTAATCAATAACACAAGAACAAACTTAAAGATAGGATGCAAATGTGATGAATGATGCTATTTATTAATGATTGTGACTGAATGACAAAATATGGTATGAAAGTGCGACTGAAAAAGTTAGGGGCAAAATTTAGGGTACAACAGCTGCCCACATTTAATTATCTTTTAGCCAGATAGGCGGAAAGTAATTAAATACAAACAGACCTGAATTTTGTCCCTGATGCGATGAGATGATAGCCTATGTTATGAATGAATGCATGGATTCTTTTTTGACATATATTTTTTGAATGATGTATGAGAAGAGACAGACTCTGGGAATATGGAAAGACTCGAAACTGGAAATTTATGGTAGTTCATATGAAATGACGTGGAAAGACACGTCAGGGAAACAACAAGATACTTCTGGATATCTGTCAAGGCGACAAAGAGTAACCAGCAATACTTGAAAAAAAGATAAAAACCTGAGAAGGTAAGCAGCGACATCCAAGAATGGCATTGAATGAAGGGAAAGCTCAACGTCCAATAATGGCTTTAGACGGGAGAAAATATCATCACATCTAATACTGGCTTTGGATGGAAACAAAAGATCCTGACATTTAATAATGGCTTTGAATGAAAGAAAAGCTCAACGTCTAATATTGGCTTTAGACGAGAGAAAAGATCACAACATCCAATACTGGCTTTGGATGGAAACAAAAGATCCTGACATTCAATATTGGCTTTGAATGAAAGAAAAGCTCAACATCTAATACTGGCTTTAGACGAGAGAAAAGATCACAACATCCAATTTTGGCTTTGAATGAGTGGAAAACTCAATGTCTAATAATGGCTTTAAACAAGAGAAGAGCTCAAGGCGTCCAATACTGGCTTTGGACGGCAACAAAAGGTAACAACATCAAATATTGGCTTTGGATGGAAAAAGAGATCTTGACATTCAATACTGGATTTGAATGAAGGAGAAGGTAACAACATCCAATACTGGCTTTGGATGGAAAATGAGATCTTGACATTCAATATTGGCTTTGAATGAAGAAAAAGGTAACAACATCCAATACTGGCTTTGGATGGAAAAAGAGATCTTGACATTCAATACTGGTTTTGAATGAAGAAAAAGGTAATAATATCCAATATTGGCTTTGGACAGCATGGGGAAACATGACACCCAAGATTAGCATTGGTTGAAAAAAGAGAAACAATTGCACTGGCGTTTGCTTTGGTAGGTGCCAAGTAAATTGGACTTTGATCTCAAGGTGACATGTCAACTGCAACAAGACCTCGGAAAATGCAAGTGAGGATGAAGCACTCTTGTTATGCATTATGTATGAATTTTGTTATGCATGATATGTGAATGATCTATGCATATAATGCCGACGTTTACGAAAATGGAGTTTGACTTTTCTCTGGATGTAATATTGGAAGTTTGATTCCTCAACACGGAGAACACTGCCAAATTTGGTTGGAAAGAAAATGTCATGAACCCAAATTTGTCACACTTATAAACTGCATTGAACTGATGATCTTCTGAGGAAGGACATGGAGAGCTTCTTGGAGATTTGTCCTAAATTAGTTGACTGTTAAGGATAAACTGATCATGGCTTCAGTCAAAAGTTACTGGAAATGAGTTGATCACGGCTTTAGCTCTGAAATGACTATTGGAGATAAACTGATCATGGCTTCAGTTCTGAAATGATTGTTGGAAATAAACTGATCATGGCTTCAGTTCTTGAAATGGCTTCTAGAATAAACCGATAATGGCTTCAGTTCTGAAATGTTTGTTGGAGATGAATGCCCCTGTATGAGTCTTGAAAATGATCTTCTGGCAAACCAAATCTGAGAAAACTTGCACTGAGCAGCAAATCTTGAACTGATTCACAAATGGGTCTGGAAGATACTTGCCCCTGATAGGGTCACTGACCAAGTTTCTCGACTGTTTGAAATTCCTTGATGAGGAAAGCTTGTTTGCAAGCAAAATTGTTTATTCAAACATGGTAATTTTAATGCAAAGTTCATGCAAAAGTTTTGAATCCAAAATCATTTTTGAAATGATGTTATTGGTGTATAGAAAATGCATCACTAGTTAAAACACAATGGTTTATACTTTTAAAGTGAAAGAGAAAGCAAAGGTATGAAACCAAAACAAATGATTTGCAAAAGATCATAGGAGTCAGTTTACGCAACCTTGCTGTAGTATGCTTTCAAAAGAAACCTGGCTTCAATTAGGTCTTTTGAGGGTTGTAACGTGGTATGGTTCACGGTTTAAGAAATAAAAGATAAAGGCTCAAAGTTTATTTGTACCCAACCCAATCTTCGTGATGTTCTTCAGCCCTACGTTCAGTTAATTCAGAATATGCATTCAGGTTCCAAGAGATTTTGGAATTGTACTGATGGTAGCAATGACAATGGTTCAGAAGCTAATGAATTCTTGAGAATGACAGTCATTTCTTCTTACATCATTTTGTTGTTTTGAGGACTTTTGTCAACTCTGGTGGAGAATTTTGAGGATTTGAAGACCTCTTCTGATTGAATTTATTATTCCCAACTTTTGCCTGAACTGTTTCATTTGAGATTACAATCAGCGGGATGCCCCAATTTTTGCCTGAGTCTCCTTCAGAGGTTTTGACTTAGCGGGATTTTTCTTTTTCTTTTTCTTTTCATTTCATTTTTTTCTTTTTTTTTGGAAAGATAATGACTGCCTTGCTCAATGATTACGGGGAACCATCTTCGTCATTTTTTTGTTTGAGAGCATCTTTGACACTTCTTGCTGTGTGCAAAGGAAAGCTTGATCGCGACCTTTGTTGAAAGGTGTCTTGCATGATTTCTCTTGTAATTGAATGCACAACCAAATTAATTGAGAACTATCCATCCCCAGGTTAAGATTACGGGTTTTTCATATAGAAAGAAACTCCAACTTCTAGGCTCGAAGGGGTGAACGAGGGATTAACTTCCTTATTTCTCCAGTGTTTGGGAGTTGAAACAATGCATGTATATCCTCAGTAAAGTTTTATTCGAAAGCATACCAACAACAATTATGGGTATTTTGTTTTCATCATCCTCCCTCAAATCTTTGCATAAACAAAAGCTTGATAAAAGGGAGTAAACAAGAGAAATATATTTGAAAGCAGTAAATGAAAATGATTTGAATCAAAACATTACAATGCTCATTTCATTAAACTTAACATGAAAGTACAAACAAAATTTGAAAGCAACAACATAAACAAGAAAAAATGCAAACAGAAAGAAACATGGCCTAGTGACTAATCAGTAATAAGGATGAGCTGTCCTATCTGAAACACTGGCTTTAGGAAGTGACTTGAGAGCACCCCGACTCAGTCTTTAGCCACTTTGTTTTGGCAAAGGATTGTAGATAACATTAGGACCTGCCTCTTTGAAAGTGAGAATATTGGTTTTCACCAATTCTTGCACTCTATTTTTCAATGCATAACAGCTTTCTAAATCATGACCGGCAGCTCCCTGATGAAATTCACAATGAAGGTCAGATCTGAACCTGGCTGGAGGAGGATTTCGAGGAATCAGAGGCCTAGTTGTAATCAAGCCCTTCTGCACCAATGCATGATACAATTCAGTGTATGTCATAGGGATGGGATCAAACTGAGCCCTATTCCTATTCTGATTCTGCGTAATATTCTGTTGTTGAGGGACCTGAACTGGTTGAGCATTAACGGCAGGAGTAACAGCCGCTACTTGTGGTTGATCAGTGTATTGAGGCCTACGGCAAGGTCCTCTTCTCTCAGTCGATACAGAATTGGCTTCTACCTCTTTTTTCTTCTGAAAGTTCCCAAGGTATTTCTTTGCACCATTAGAAGATTCAGCAGCTTTAGACACTTTACCATTCTTGATTCCTTCTTCTAATCTCTGGCCAATAGTCACCAGGTCTGTGAAGCTGGAAGACACACTACCAATCATTTTCTCCCAAAAGAAAGGGGACAAAGTATCCATGAATAAACCAGTTAGCTCTTTCTCTGCCAGAGGTGGTTCAACTTGAGATGCCAATTCTCTCCATCGTTGAGCATATTCCTTGAAAGATTCTTTCTCATTCTGAGACATATTTCGTAGTTGGCGATGATCAGGTGCCATGTCAAGGTTGTATCTGTATTGCTTTATGAAAGAATCAACAAGATCTTGGAAGAATTGGATACGACCTTTCTCAAGCCCCATATACCATTTCAATGAAGCTCCACTCAGACTATCTTGGAAACAATGGATAAGCAACTTGTAATTCTTGGTGTAAGCAGACATCTTTCGAAAGTACATCACCAAATGACTTCTTGGAAAAGTATGTCCTCGGTATTTCTCAAACTCAAGAGTCTTGAACTTTGTAGGCATAACCAGATCAGAAACTAGGCACATGTTGTTAGCATCAACACTGAAGAACTCATTCCCTTCCATAGCTTGGAGTCTCTTCTCCAAAGTCTGATATTGTTCTTTGAACTCTTCAAACTCACCAAAGTCTCCTTGGCTCACACTTTGAGGACTGGCAACATGGTACTCAAAGAGAGGATTCCTAAAAGCAGCTTATGCAGCAGGTTGACGAGAAGCAGTATGAACGATTGGCTGAGGTTCAGTGAAAACTGGAGCCTAAAAGACTGGTCAGGAAGACTGGACAACCATTGAAGTTATTACAACAGACGGAGAGTAATTTTAAGGTAACCCAAACTCTGGCCATGCAGTAGATGTATGCTGGATAGGTTGAGTGTTAACAACAGCAGCTGGGATTTCAGATATCACAGTCCTTTGAGGTGTCTCTCCTCTGGAAACCAGAACTTGCATCATCTCAGTAAGTTTGGCCATGCCTGACATTAACTCATCAATTTCCATTCTGACTTCTATGTTGTGTTGTTCTTGGTTTTCCATTCTCAATCTGACAGCAGCTCTAGTCCCGTAGTTGTGTTGAGGAATCAGCTTGACGGTAGACGACTAACTGGAAGAAAGAAGCAACTAGGAATAAGATCCTGAAAAACCTGGATGTATGTAGAATGATGCAGAGGATGCAAATGATATGCAATGTTATGCAATGCACTGCATAGTAACAAGATCACATGGTTCTGAGTCACGAGCCTGGAGTCAAAGGTACAACCCATAAGGTATGGACTAACGGTTATCACCTGCCGAACAAGGTTCTAAGAGGTTCCCAGAGTCTACATCCTTCCTTTGGATATTACCAACGTCCCGATTAACTCGGTAATTAGCAATATTCTCAGGAAAGACTCGTCCGAGCGTAGTATCGTGTGACAACTATTTCTGGATTACTCCATCATAGCTTCTGCACTACACCTAAAAGGCCAAGATGGGTTAGGTAATCTACGGTCCTCAGCTTCAGCAGGCTCCCAGGTCGAAAGTAGTACGTCTTTCCGATTACTCGGTAAACGACACTACAGTCAAAGGGGCCTCCACTGAGTGGGGGATCTCCTGTCTCCTTTTTTGGGATTACTCCCTCAAAGTTAACATGACTATACCGCCCGTCCTATCTTAAAGTTTTCCCAAAGTCCAGGTAGAAGACTTATAAGAAATCACCAAGCTCCTGAAAACCAGGAAAATTCAGACAAACATATATACAAAATATAACACATAAACATAATAACACATATACAAATATAAAGAAAGATAGGCTCAACCCACTTAGGGATGGACCAGCAAGAGGTCAATCTTTCCCCAGTGAAGTCTCCATTTTTCTATAGCGGTAGAAATGTTCAAGACTAAGCCATTGGATTGACTAGACTTTATACAAATCAAAATAAAAATCGCCACCGCGCTTTATTGTTTCCAAAGGAATGGGAAAAGAGCGAATAACCCAAAAAAGGGGAAAGATTCAAGGTAAGGGGGTTGGTTATGCAAAGGGAAGGTATTAGCACCCTAAACATCGAAGGTACTCTGCAAGAACCTCTTTGAAAAATCTGTATATTTTGGTTATAAAAAAAATGTGTTATATAAAAAATGGATGGTGGAGGTGAGAAAAGAAATATTTTTATGATTTTTGCACCCGGTGCGGTTGCAAACCTTTAGTGCCTACGTACCACCTTTCGTGCAATAGGGGATCAGGGTACACGTGGTTCCTCTAGAAATGACTTGTCTGTTGGTTGATTTTAAACAAGGAGACAAGTCGTCATTGTTAGGAGAGAAATCTCGACTAACGCCCATAAGGTATCAGAAAGATGGACCCTGTGTCAACAAGAGTGAGGGTTTGAGAACGCCTCTGGTACTCAAGTGGAACAGTCAACACCTTTATTACCATAGGGATAGGAGAATTTTGCTCGACTATCAATGAATCATGTCTTATCTTGAAAAAAGTTTTGAATGTAAAAGGTGCTCGAGCGCACAAAAGAGTTTGAATGAGTTGAATTGTTTTTGTTAATTTTGAAAGATGTCAAAGTATGACTAAATGTATTGAAGTTTGTTTAAAGAAAAGAAGTTTTAAAAGAAATGGCACTCGACAAAGTCGGGGTTTATTATGAAAGTGGTTTGAGTTTAAAAGCAAAGAAGATTTTGAAAGAAGATGAGAAGATTTTGAAAATTAAAGAAGATGGGAGGAGATGAAGGGACTATCCTAAAGCAAAAGATAAAAGCTAAGGAAGAGAACCGTCTAACCAACAAGAAGCCGATACTTGACATTATGAGCCAATGTAGAATTCCCATTATTTGGAGTGAAACCAAGCAAGGAAAGATACTAGACCTCTTGAGAGAACTAAGCTTCAAGTGTATTAAGTCTTCGAAAAAATTGGGCAGAGTAACGGCTGTATACGGGTGAATTCCAGATTACAAACAAAGTACGTAATCACAATAACCTGCACACAAAACAAACAAACAACCCAATGTCTTGAGGTAAACCCCACGAGCTCCAGACAAAATATCATTGAGGTCAAAAGGTCTCCAATATAAGCCAAGGTTTCTATTCCTAAGTCCAATAAGTCCATCACTCCATAATGCAAAGGATAGTAACAAAGTAGTCCAAGTATCATTAATGACTTTTATGGTTCATGTTGATTATTAAGTGTCTTTAAAAGGAAAAGAAAAGCTCGAGTGAGCAAAATAAAAATGACATAAAAGTAAATGCTCAAGTGAGCAAAGGTGAAAATAGCATGAAATATAAATGCAAAAAGTAAATGGTACATAAAGCATAAAAAATAAAAGCATAAAGTAAAGTCAATTGTTAGTAATTAGTGGTTAATTGGATGACCATCTTGAAACTTGCATTTGGAACTCATTAGAGGATTGGTAAAACCAAAGCCTCCACACAACAAGTTGCATTTTCTTTTTGTCAAGTATATCATCCATTTTGGAATTCTCACAAGTAACATGTAATGATCAACGATGTTTAAGTGATCCGCGTTGACCAAAGGTGTTGTAGATCCATTAGAGGATTGGTAGAACCAAAGCCTCCACACAATGAATCTCAAGGTTATTGGATAAAAGAGATCAAATTAACATACTTGGGCTTGGAATCAAAAGTTTGTGCCACGAATGATCATTTATTCGAATCGGGACAAAATTTAGCGTTATGTTAAGCAATCGTAAGTGGAGTTATGTAGAAGTCACACCTATTTTGAGGCCGGTCAATAGCAATCTATGTACTTCATGTTTGGATAAATGATATAGATATCACCATCCTTTAACATGTAGCACAATTAAAAGAGAGAAGTATAAGATGAAGAGAGAGGGGAATGATAAGCTAATTTGGATTACCATTTCAAAATTATTTCATCTTTAAATTCAACCACTCCTCTAGATGGATTAAAGTACTAAACATATCATTTATCCAAAACACCAAAAATGAATTAAATAATTCACTCTTAGGTAGATTTGAATTTATGAACATTTATCCAACTTCATCTACATCACAAAGTCCATTGAGTTTAAAAACAAACTGGACATTTAAAATTGCAATCTAAACCAACAATCAAAAGAGTGAGCAGAAAAGTATTTGAGTCAAAACAGCCCCAAAATAAGGCAGAAACAGTATTTTTGAGATCAAATTCTTGTTCCAACTTTTCATCAAACACCTTATGATCATGGATCCAATTGAGCATGAAAAATCCAGCAAATTTTGAGAAAATAGCACTAATGGAGTTGTAAAGTAGTGCTCAAAGAATCAAAACCAGAAATCCATAAGAGATCACATTGTGAAAGATGATGATCCAACTTACCGAAGGTATAATTAGAGAATTATCAAACAACTTCCAGAATTTGCTTCAATTTAAAAACAAGAATCAATCACCAAGGCTTGGATGTAGAGAATTTATGAAGAAAAAGTGTTTGGATGAAGGTTTAACTCAAAGATTAGTAAGCTTCAATGCAAAGCTTACTAACTTTTTGAAAATGGAGCTTTGAGTGAATTTGGTAAAATGGAGAGAATTGAGAGATTTTTTAGCAAGATGAGTTTGGCTATCAAAAGCTTGTGATTTGAATGAAATGAGGTCTCTATTTATATAGTTTAGGATTGGGATTAGTGGTAATTTTGTAATTGATTCTTGGAGCCAAATTTGAATTTATGATATAATTTCAAATTATGCAGAAACAATTGGAGCCAAAATGATAACAGTTTGAATTTGCTGGCTTTTTTTTCAAAAAACACGTGCATTTTGCTATTATGAGTCGATACATAGGTGGTATGTGTCGATACATCATAGCTTCATAACACAGCATGTGTCGATACATGCCTCTATGTGTCGATACATACTGTTATTCCAACACATTACATAATCACACAAACTGCATGAGTCGATACATAACACGTATGTGTCGACACATGCTAGTTTTTTCAAGCAAGATGAGTCGATACATACATGCATGTGTCGACACATGCTAGTTATGCACAACAAAATGAGTCGATGTATACCTTCATGGGTCGATGCATGCTGGATTCTTTTTGCCACAATGCAGGATTAGTCAACTTTGCATGACCTTATTTGTTGGATGCTTTGACTTGGTACCTACAAAACACAATTTTGCAAAGACAAAGACCAATATTTTTTTGTATTTTGATTAGAAGTTAATCAATAACACAAGAACAAACTTAAAGATAGGATGAAAATGTGATGAATGATGCTATTTATTAATGATTGTGACTGAATGACAAAATATTGTATGAAAGTGCGACTGAAAAAGTTAGGGTCAAAATTTAGGGTACAACAGGCGGCCCATTATGGATAGGAGGTGACGGCTAAGAATCCAGCATTGAACTGCTTCATGACCTCAGTCTTGATCTTCTCTGACATGTTTGGCCGCATGCAACGGACTTTCTGTTTTACCAGAGGACAGTCTTCTCTTGTCAGCAGACGATGGACCACAATATCAGCGTCGAGCCCTGGCATGTCTTTGTATGACCAGGCAAAAACCTTAACATAGTCATATAGTAACTGAGTTAGGAGTTCCTTGACACTAGGTTCTAGGTTGGCACCTATCTTGATTTCTTTCTTGTCCTCCTCAGTACCTAAGTTAACTATTTCGATTGGCTCTTCGTGAGGATGAATGGTCCTTTCTTCCTGTTGTAATAACCTGTCCAATTCCCCTAGTTCCTCACAGTCTTCCTCACCTTCATCTTCGTCTTGGTAGATTGGATTTTCAAAATCACAATAGGCCATAGCAGAACCGTTACCCATGGGATCCTGAGTGGATGTAGATATGCATTTTAACATGTGAGTGTGTGTTAGAGTATAGCTACCTTTGAAAGAAATAAAATGTAAGAAAGAAAAACAAAGAGCATAAAATTTGTATGCAAAAATGCCCATGATTCATTGATGACATATGAGAATGAAGTAACAACCCTCACAAATGGACCGTTGTGCCTCGGGTAAGACACAAGGTTTTAAAAAGTCTGAATTGTTTAAATATTACAAGCCTAAAAACATTAAAAGACAATTATTCTTGAATAAAAGTAATAGGGACAAAATCTTTGGCCTCCCAATTATTGAGTCCTCCGCTGATGGTTGGAAAAATCTACTCGTTCATATCACAATTGTCATCACTGTCTTCTACTGCATTGACTCCTTGATTGCTGATACGCAAAGGTGGTTCCCCGATGCGAGAATGTCGAACCGCTCTTTGGGCCTCTGTAGTGAATCCCAAACCAAGTTTGTTGGACTTGTAAGGAATATCTGGAAGTTGACCCCAGATGGTACACCAGCCTTCTTCAACTACTGCTCTAGCATCTTTTAGAGAGGCCTTCTTCAGTGGAGGTCTGGTAACCTTCGGAACTTTGGGAGTAGACTTGGTTTCCACAACTGTTTATGGAACCTCCTCAAAATTCTGACATGGAGTCTCAATGAATTCACCATCCATTTCAACATACCTGAAAGAGTTCAGGTGGCTAACCATGTACTCCTCCCTGTGAACTGTGACAATCTTTCCTTTGATCGCGTATTTTAGCATCTGATGTAGGGTAGAAGTGACGGCACTAGCGTCATGGATCCAGGTTCGACCCAATAGATAAGAATAGGAAGGGCGGATATCCATCACATAGAAAGTTGAATCAAAAGTCTGAGTTCCAACTTTCGTGGGGATGTTAACTTCTCCATGCACTATTGTTGTACCCCAAAATTTACCCTCTTTTCATACACGCGTATTATTGGTTTTATGGTTATAGAATAAAGGTATATTTATCAAGCTTCTTCAGGTTACAAGTGACGTTTATTTCGCCAATGGATGTTCTCAGAGTATTTTCCGTGCTGAAAGATCGGTTCGCTGTTTTGCAATGATTCGGGGTTTAAAGATTCACAAGTCCAACCCAGCACGTCATATTCAGGTGTTCTTTTGCCAAGATATCTCTGATAACATATTCTCAAATTCAGGTTCAGCTCAAGAGTCAATTCTTTAAAGAAGGTCTCCGAATGTGTGAGTTTTCTCGAAGAAATATGATGAAAAAGTGTGCTGAAAGTGCAGTTTTTATGCACTAAAAAATTTATAACTTGAAGATCGTGGCTCGTTTTGAACCCGTTCCAGTGGCCAAAATTCTGTATTGATGTCATCTACATTTTAATCTCTCACGGATGGAAGCCAATTTTGATCAGAAGGTCTTCAAAAATTCGGATTTATCAAGTATTTTCGTACAGAAAATTTGTGACAGAAGTTTATTTTCGTCATGTTCAGAAAATCATAACTTGGTCGATTTTCATCGTATCGAGCTGGTTCCGGTGCCAAAATTTCAAAAATTGAGTTGGCTAAGTTTTCACAGGAGGTATTGAGTTCGAATGGTATCCAAAAGGCCTTCATTTTTTGCTCAGAGTGCGTGTGGCGCGTCGAAAATCCTGAATGCTGAATATTATTTCATCTGGGTCGAAACTTCGAAAGTTCATAACTCGGTAAATTTTTATCGGATTGGGCCCATCTTTTTAAAAAAGGTCACTGACTCAGAGATCTACAATTTTTCTTCCAAAGTCGAGACCGGATTATACTCCGATCAATACCAGTTTTTTATTGAAGAACGTGTCAGAGTCGACACTGGAGCCCAAAATAAGTTTGTTTGAGCTGAAACTTCAAAAATTCATAACTAATTCACCTTTTATCCGATTGAGCCTATTTTTGGATAGGAGATAGTTCTCAATGTCGGCCACATTTTATTTTCACATTTCAACTTCAAAATTTACACTTAAGCCTCTGCGATTTAGCCCAGAACGTGACGGACTCAAGTGATTATTGGAGGCCCAATTGCACATTCAAAGCCCATATTTTTGCTCTAATTTCCATTATATAATCTCATTCTTTTCACACAAATAAAAAAGGGGAGAAAAAATAAACCTTTGCCACAATCTTGTCAAAATATCAAATTCTTTTAAGAACCCTAAAACCTTCAAATCCTTATTACAAACCCTCATCTCACTACAAACAAGTCATCCTTGTTACAAATTCACATCTCACTACTTCTCCAGTAAGGGTAAGGCTGGTTTGATCTCCATGATCAAAAGAGTATAATCATTCATACATGCCATATCGGTTTTAATATTACAAAATTTCATATATTTGCTTTATTTGTATTTCATGATATAATAATTTATTTAATGTGTTCATGAGATTCAACACTGTAAATTTAGACAGGATGCCATGCAGGATTATTACAAAATGCTGAGGACAAAACAGAATAACTAATGCATGACGAGGCAGGAATCCTGAGAAGGTTAAGGGCGTGGGTTCAATAACCACCCCTATTGGTTTTGGTTTTTTTCCTATATTTATCCTTTTACTTATTTTCATTCTTTGTTTAAAACTTTTTTTTTCATAAAACTTAACATTTTTCACAAACCTTTGATTTTTTATAATAAACTCGAATAATTAATTTTAAGGTTTTTTAATCTAATTTTAGGTTTTAAATTAATTTTTGGTTCAACACCCACCCCTGGCAATATGTATAATTTTGCTTATTTTTAATCCTTTGTGCATCATTTCTTTCTCTTTAATATCTTCCTTAAAAAAACATAAGTTCTTATAAACTCTAATTTTATTTAAATCAAAAACCCTATTAATTGACAAACTTAACCTTTTTTACAAGCCCTAATTAATTTAGGTTTTAAATTTTTATTATTATTAATAACGCTCTTTTTTTTATTAACTCTTTAATTTAATTAATTAACTTTTTTCTGCAAATTAGAAAAACAATTAGGTTTTAGCTTTTCTTTGTAATTAACCCTTTAATTAACTATTTTTTTAACAAATTAGGGTTAGGTTTTTGTTTTAGTTAGTAACTGAATTTTTGGCTTTTTTTTCATTTATTAATAAATTAAGTTAATTAACTTTTTTTAATTAAAATTAGTTAGAATTAGGTTTTTTAATTAAATTAAAATTATTTTCTACAAAAAAACACCAAAAACATTAACTTAGAATTTTAGGTTTTAATTTTTCCTTAATTTCTTTTTACTTATTTTTTTACATTTTAATTTCTAGGAAAATTGTATAGGTCGCATTATCAATGTAATAGCGTAGATTTATCTTTTCTCGCTTTTTTTTTCTAATTATGTAATTGCTTCCGGGATGTAATAGTTTTAGGATTTCTTTTCCGCACTCTTCATTATTATGTAACTGCCCCAAAGCTTTGTAATAGCCAAGGTTTACACTTCTGCCTTTACCTTCTGCTACTATATTTTATGCAATGCTTAGGCTAATAGGATTGTATGGAAAGACCGGTAAACTAATTGAACATAGCATAACCTAATTCAAAGATAATATATCTGAAAACAAACACTGTTGCACACTTGCACCCCTAGGGTATCACCTCACTTGGTTGCCTTCGGAAACAATGGTCAGGTCCCTGGAACGTAGGGATATCTTAGCAAAGACCCTCGGTATAAAAGTTATCATAAAAGATCATGGTCCCTTACTGTTCCTCGAGTTTCCTAAAGAAATGATCTTGTCCCTTGATGTTGCCTACGAATATATGATGACAGTCCCTTCGAAATGCTAAGGTATCCTTACATGTTGCCTTCAATGACCATTACGTCCCTTTCAATAGTCCCTTAAACATCAACGACTAGGGTTACCTACTCACTAATAGTAGGATAACACGGTCTAAAGGATAGGAGGAAAAGAACGCATTTTTTTGAGTAGGTAGATAACTGTTAGGTACTTACTCAAAACAAAAACTCTTTTACACCATACACTTTCAAACAAAATTCCTAAACAAAGTTTTCAAAAACAACTTCGTAACACTCTTGAGGATAAAAACAAGGGTTAAAACGAAGTAAAACAAACTTTTCAAAACAAGCACACACAAGAAATTTAAAAAAATGAGCAAGTACCTAAGAGCCCATGGAAAACCACAGATAGAAAGGGTGCTAACACCTTCCCTTTCTATAATCTACCCCCCGTACTCAGAAACATCTCGAAAAAGGTTTTTTCTGTTCTTTTTTCCTTTTCCTTTGATTGGATAAAATAAAAGTCGGTGGCGACTCTTGCTTACCGTGACATTTTGCGAACAAAAAACGCAAAACGCAAACCAGTATTAATAGTCGGTTCTGCCACTGTATCATAGAACTGACGAATCTGCTGGGGAAAATAAGTGGGGTATACATTAGGATCTAGATCATTTAAATTGTTTCTTTTGATTGCTTTGTTTGCTTTATTTTTTAGGGTTTTATTTGGGGTTACTATAGATCCTAAACCCGGATATGGGGAATGCCTTTTAGGTAAGTAGCAATAGACTATGAGGGAACTGTACAGCATAGACCGATACGGTTGAAGAAGTAGCTACATTGGTGTGACACTTTGGTTGGTGCTTGTATCCCTTGTGGAGAAACGAGGAGAATACGCGGCCGCCGCATGGTGTCATTAAGCATCAACTGACCTTAGAACCTTTAATAGCCCAACTTGGCCATTATAAAGTAGTGAGATAGCCGGCCTCGGTGTAGAGCTAAGAACTAGTTGATACTCGATGCTACACTCATTGAGATCATACTCTTGGAATAATTTCGGCCACAAGAAAAGATTGCGTGAGCTGAAACCATGACCGATGGAGGATGGTCATTGATATTGAGATCCTCTAGAACTTGGTTACTATTTATAGGACAGGCTGAACCAATCCAACTTCAAGAGGGTACTACCTTAAAACCCATGCAAGCCTAAACCTAAGTCTGTTTGTGTGACTTGTGTGCTTTCAACTTGAACTACTTGCACATATTTATTATCTGACAACATGAATTCCTTGCAGGTTTTGTTTACAGTCCTTATCCAATAACTTGGATTTCTTTCCGGGCTTACTTGCTTACATCACCTTGCACTTTTGCTTAAACGCATAGCATACACATCATAACATCATGCCTTAACATTTCCTTAACAATTTCAAGGATCTCAAGGGCCTGTGATGCAGGTTATGATGAACGAAACGTCTAGCAGGGGGCAAGGGGATTTGTTTTCCTATAGCCAATGCCGTATAGAGATCAAAATACAATAACTTGAGTCAGTGGCTATGACCCACTCGATATGGTGAGCTTGACTCTTGAAGAAGGACTCTCAACAACACGAAGTTTCTTCAATCAAGCTGCAACCAAATTCTAACAGTTTCTTGTTTACCCCGCGAGATCCTTGAAAATATTGCATACATATATCATACATATCATTGCATAACAGGTCTTCCAGTACAGGTCTCTCATGTTTTCGCTATTTATTTCAGCAATGGCTCTCAAACAAGATAACAAAGATCTTCAAACTCAAGAAGCTCAGTTCAGGGACATATTCCTAAACCTATCCAAGGGGCAGGAAGAGTTGAAAACACTCCTCGTTGGGAACTTGGTCAAGAAATGTCCTGAAGACAATAAGGACGAATGGCTGGAACAACTGCAAGTTGAGGTAGGTGCAATGAGAACCCAGATGCTGGGGCAGATGGCTCTTATCCAAGGCCTAGCCCGAAGACAAGAAGAGCTGAAAGCCATCATCAACGAACTTCATCAAGACGGATACAACAGTAAGAAGCAATTAGTCGACGTCGGGGACCAAGTCATTGATCAACCTCCAAGAAGACAAAAGGTTGGTTTGGTGAAGAGTGGACCTTTCTAAATTGCTACTACATCACGGGTCCAACAACAACCTCGCCAAAAACAACGGGTTAATCAGAGTAAGTCGGATATGCCCAAAAGGCAGTTTACCAAACTCAACATGTTGTTGTCTCAAGCTTTGCAACACCTGTTAAGGATGAATCTGATTACGTTGATAGGACCTCATCCGAACCCCAAGACTTCTTCTCCTAACTACAATCCTGATGCAAGGTGTGCATACCATTCCAACAGCCCGGGGCATAATAGTGATGACTGTTGGGCATTGAAAAATAAAATTCAGGACTTGATTGATGAAGGAGTGTTGGAGTTTACACGAGATGGTCAGGCTGAGTTCTTCTACCATCCCTCCAAGGCATGTCCTCTGAAGTGACAAGATCAGACGAAGAGGCTTTTGTTTATTAGAATTTTCAATTTGCAATTTTCTTTTGATTGTTCGAACATCTATTCATGTCAAACTCTGTTACTTTATCAATGCATTTCATATGTCTGTTTTGAATCAATTCATTCGTATTCACTATATTTAAATTGCTTTCCTTTTTGTGATATTCAACTCTCGAACAAAAGCTCTGAGCCTTTAGAGGGAGGATGACGAAAATGATATCAAAATCTCTACAGTATGCTTTTGAACAGATCCCACTGACGATGTACAGGCGTTGTTTCAAATCCTAAACAGTGGAGTTATAAGGAAGATAATCCCTAGTCAACCCCTTCAAGCCAAAGAAGTAGGAGTTTTTCTTTTCACACAAATTAAAACCCTTAATCACAACCTGGGGCAGGGTAGTTTTCTCAATTAATCTAGGTGCACAATGAATGGCATCAAAGACGTCCTTCTGAAACAAAAGACGGTGATGGTTTCCTATAATCATCAAGACAGGCAGTCATTATCTCTCGAAATAAAAGCCCATTAAGTCAAAACCTATGAAGGAGACTTAAGAAAAAACAGTGGGGCATCCCGCTGACTCTAATCACAAAAATAAACAGTTCAGGCAAAAGACAGGGATAATAAAATCAAAAAGAAAGAGGTCCTACAAACCCCCAACAAAAAAGAAATGACTGCCTATTCAAAATAAACTGTCAGTATCTGAACCATCACTGGAATATCAGAGCAAAGACTCAAACGGGATCTAAATTCACAATTAGTTGAGTTTAGGATCGAAGAACATCACGAAGAACGGGTGAGTACAAATAAAATTTGAGCCTTTATCCTTTGTTTCTTAAACCGTGAAGCAGACCACGTTATAACCCTTAAAAGTCCTAGCTGAAGCATGGGTTAGTTCGAAAGCATACTGTTACAAAAGGTATCCTGACTCCTGAAGGTCCATTACAAATCCTAAGTTGATATCACATCTTTGCAAAATTCTATTTTACTAAAAAAAACTGCATTTTCAAGACTTCAAGACAGACGTAAGCTTTGCATTCTTAAAATAACATTGTTTGCATATGACTATTTGTTCAACAGCATAGAAATTCGCATGAAGAATATCTAGTGAACAAAAACCTTCTCCAACGAAAGTGATCACCTCAAGTGGAAAAATGCTTCCAACCAAGGGGCACGGCATGATCATCGTCCATCATCTGGGGCAGTCAAGTCAATATTCAAGGAATCTCTCAAGGATGCCAAATAGCCAGGGGCAGATCTCCATCTGAATCACTTGGGGCATTCGACATGAATTCCAACAACGAATCCTATACGATAAAACAAACATCTTTTGGTAGTGTGGAAACACTTACTACTATGGACAGTGACAACTCCCTACACCGAGAGCGTGGACATAGTCAGAAAATACTGCGCAAGAAAAAAGACCCGCTAGGTTGACTGGCCTAGGAAAAATAAGGGCATGCCGGCGAACCAAAAGGGTTCGGGCAAAAATTAGGGATAAAAACAAAAAAGATTTGTGCACCCGGCAAGTCGAAAACCTAAAAAGGCGGCTTGGGCAAGAAAGGGTATCCCGATGGACTGAAAATCTGAAAAGACAGTCCAGGTAAAAGTTAGGGATTAAAGTGTACGACTATGTCCCGTTATCTTATCACTTGCCTATTAGTAGAAGACTTATCATTCCGATCGGAAGTTACCAAGCACCTCATAAGTTGGGATGACACTCAATCCACAAGGCCTCCGCAGGCACTTTCTTCAGCAGGTACAAGGGCAGAAAAGTCTTGATACGAAGTCATTGTCATATCCTTAGCATGCGTCCCAGTAACATCTACACTCCCCAGAGTAGAGGCAACCAAAGTTTTGATCTCTGCCTCCCCAAACAGGAGTTACTTTCCCCAGCCAAGCTCTTTCGAAGAGCTGACGTCTATATTCCCCAGCCAAATTTTGTAACCGTAAGCGGTTCATAAAGTTTTCTCCTGAACAGATTTTATTTCTATGAATACAGAAGCTCAATCCCCGACAAAGTTTATCCCTTCAGCTATGGAAGCTTCTCTCTCCAACAGAATTATTCCCCCCGCAGAGTTATTCTCAAGCAGAGTCTCTCCCCCGACAGAATATCCATAAACAAGAAGCGAATCTCCGGCATAGTCATCCTCGTTCACCATCCCCAGCGGAAGTAGAAGAACCACGGTTTTCTACAACAGTCAGGAACTCAATTACCAGTACTCTCCAACAGCAGTCAGGGATTTATTTTCCAAACTCGGACGTGCCACAATAGCATTTCATGTTCATATATCATGACGTGCGCATACATATTGCATACAGCATAATCTCATTTATTTTGAGAACGTCATCATACAATGCATTTCATGCATCATATACGATTAATCATGTACCTTTTCAGGAAAGATGGTTATCATCAACAACTTCCAGCAAGTTCAAGATTAGCTCCTGAAACTAAAAATAATAATTATCTGCGCGATCAAATGCAGCTTTACACGGGTTTTTCATGAAGCAATCTTACATGGATTTCTCTTCTATACAGCTTCACACGGGTTTATCTTGAAAAATCTTACACGGGTCCCTTCTCATACATTTCCAAATAAAGGTTCACACGAACTTATCACAAAGTAACCTTACCCAGGTTCCTCATGAAGTTTTACCCAAACTCCTCACAAAGCAACCTTACCCAGGTTCTTCCAGAAGTCCC
This sequence comes from Vicia faba, assembly GCA_948472305.1. Taxonomy (NCBI): domain Eukaryota; kingdom Viridiplantae; phylum Streptophyta; class Magnoliopsida; order Fabales; family Fabaceae; genus Vicia; species Vicia faba. The sequence goes on along the minus strand of OX451741.1, from coordinate 1,431,825,741 downwards.
ACACCGACTCATCACAAGGCAACCTCACCCAGGGTCCCTTTGCAGTTTTACCCAAACTTATTTCGAAGTAACCCTACTATCCAGGTTCCTTCTCACAACCCTACTATCCCGGCTTTCATCTCAAAGTAACCCTACCATCCAGGTTCCTTCTCACAGCCCTACTATCTAGGCTTTCATATCGATGTAACCCTACTATCCAGGTTCCTTCTCACATCCCTACTATCCAGGCTTTCATTTCGAAGTAACCCTACTATCCAGGTTCCTTCTCACAACCCTACTATCCAAGCTTTCATCTCAAAGTAACCTTACTATCCAGGTTCCTTCTTACAGCCCTACTATCCAGACTTTCATGGTCGAAGTAACCCTACTATCCAGGTTCCTTCTCACAGCCCTACTATCCAGGCTTTCATCTCGAAGTAACCCTACTATCCATGTTCCTTCTCACGGCCCTACTATCCAGGCTTTCATATCGAAGTAACCCTACTATCCAGGTTCCTTCTCAGAGCCCTACTATCCCGACTTTCATTTCGAAGTAACCCTACTATCCAGGTTCCTTCTTACAGCCCTACTATCCAGGCTTTCATATCGAAGTAACCCTACTATCCAGGTTCCTTCTCACAGCCCTACTATCCAGGCTTTCATATCGAAGTAACCCTACTATCCAGGTTCCTTCTCACAACCCTACTATCCCGGATTTCATTTCGAAGTAACCCTACTATCTAGGTTCCTTCTCACAACCCTACTATCCAGGCTTTCATGTCGAAGTAACCCTACTATCCAGGTTCCTTCTTACAGCCCTACTATCCAGGCTTTCATGTCGAAGTAACCCTACTATCCAGGTTCCTTCTCACAGCCCTACTATCCAGGATTTCATGTCGAAGTAACCCTACTATCCAGGTTCCTTCTTACAGCCCTACTATCCAGGCTTTCATATCGAAGTAACCCTACTATCCAGGTTCCTTCTCACAGCCCTACTATCCAGGCTTTCATATCAAAGTAACCCTACTATCCAGGTTCCTTCTCACAGCCCTACTATCCAGGCTTTCATATCGAAGTAATCCTACTATCCAGGATTTCATATCGAAGTAACCCTACTATCCAGGTTCCTTCTCACAGCCCTACTATCCAGGCTTTCATATTGAAGTAACCCTACTATCCAGGTTCCTTCTTACAGCCCTACTATCCAGGCTTTCATATCTAAGTAACCCTACTATCCAGGTTCCTCCTCACAGCCCTACTATCCAGGATTTCATATCGAAGCAAACCTACTATCCAGGTTCCTTCTCATAACCTCACTATCCAGGTTCCTCCTCTCTTATCCCTAAACAGCTGTCCACAACACTATAAGACCGGGACCCGATCAAACACGATTGGTTTCACATTTCCCCAGTAAGTCATGGTGCAGCTTGTACCCTGACCAAATATGCAGTTCACTTCTGCTTCCTCAAGCAGGAGTTATTTCCTCAGTAGAGTAACGGACAACTGAAGCTCCTAAAATTCTATTTCTCCCAAGACAGAGACTAACATTTCTCAGCAGATTCCTCCTCAACGATAGAAACAGGAATTATCATCAAAGGAATATCTCACGAAATCAGCATCCTCTAGATGGCATCTTTAAGCCCATCGCCGATGATTCTCCGTCATATCTTCCGGATGGAATCTTTAAGCCCATCTCTGGTGACCTCCCGTCATCTCCGCCAAATGGCATCTGTAAGCCCATTCCCGATACTACCTACATAGTCAAGCATTATTACAGACGAGTGCAAATTTCTGGGCACTCTAGTGTTCAATTATCTTCCACCTTCAGATCACGAAAGGCAGACAAGTCAATCTAAATCTTCAGGTTTAAGAAGATTGAACAGGGGCAGCTGTTGTACCCCAAAATTTACCCTCTTTTCATACACGCATATTATTGGTTTTATGGTTATGGAATAAAGGTATATTTATCAAGCTTCTTCAGGTTACAAGTGACGTTTATTTCGCCAATGGATGTTCTCAGAGTATTTTCCGTGCTGAAAGATTGGTTCGCCGTTTTGCAATGATTCGGGGTTCAAAGATTCACAAGTCCAACCCAGCGCGTCATATTCAGGTGTTCTTTCGCCAATATATCTCTGATAACGTATTCTAAAATTCAGGTTCATCTCAAGAGTCAATTCTTTAAAGAAGGTCTCCGAATGTGTGAGTTTTCATGAAGAGATATGGTGAAAAAGTGTGCTGAAAGTGCAGTTTTTACGCACTAAAAAATTCATAACTTGAAGATCGTGGCTCGTTTTGAACCTGTTCCGGTGGCCAAAATTCCATATTGACGTCATCTACGTTTTCATCTCTCACGGATGGAAGCCAATTTCGATAAGAAGGTCTTCAAAAATGCGGATTTATCAAGTATTTTCGTACAGAAAATTTGTGACAGAAGTTTATTTGCGTCATGTTTAGAAAATCATAACTTGGTCGATTTTCATCGTATCGAGCTGGTTCCGGCACCAAAATTTCACAAATTGAGTTGGCTAAGTTTTCACATGAGTTATTGAGTTCGAACGATATCCAAAAGGCCTTCGTTTTTTGCTCAGAGTGCGTGTGACGCATCGAAAGTCCTTAATGCTGAATATTATTTCATTTGGGTCGAAACTTCGAAAATTCATAACTCAGTCAATTTTTATCGGATTGGGCCCATCTATTTACACAAGGTCACTGACTCAGAGATCTACAACTTTTCTTCCAAAGTCGAGACCGGATTATGCTCCGATCAATACCAGTTTTTTATTGAAGAACGTGTCAGAGTCGACACTGGAGCCAAAAATAACTTTGTCTGAGCTGAAACTTCAAAAATTCATAATTAATTCACCGTTTATCCGATTGATCCCATTTTTGGACAAGTGTTAGTTCTCGATGTCGGATACATTTTGTTTTAACATTTCAACTTCAAAAATTACACTTAAGCCTCAACGGTTTAGCCTGGAACGTGACGGACTCAAGTGAACATTGGAGGCCCAATTGCACATTCAAAGCCCGTATTTTTGCTCTAATTTCCATTATATAATCTCATTCTTTTCACACAAAGTAAAAAGGGGAGAAAAAATAAACCTTTGCCACAATCTTGTCAAAATATCAAATTCTTTCAAGAACCCTAAAACCTTGAAATCCTTATTACAAACCCCCGTCTCACTACAAACAAGTCATCCTTGTTACAAATCCACATCTCACTACTTCTCCAGTAAGGGTAAGGCTAGTTTGATCTTCATGATCAAAAGAGTATAATCATTCATACATGTCATATTGGTTTTAATATTACAAAATTTCATATATTTTCTTTATTTGTATTTCATGATATAGTAATTTATTTAATGTGTTCATGAGATTCAACATTGCAGATTTAGACAGGATCTCATGCAGGATTATTACAAAACGCTGAGGGAAAAACAGAATAACCAATGTATGACGAGACAAACATTCTGAGAAGGTTAAGGGTGTGGGTTCAACAATCACCCCTATTGGTTTTGGTTTTCTTCCTATATTTATCCTTTTACTTATTTTCATTCTTTCTGTTTAAAACTTTTTTTTTCATAAAACTTAACATTTTTCACAAACCTTTGATTTTTTGTAATAAACTCGAATAATTAATTTTAAGATTTTTTTTAATCTAATTTTAGGTTTTAAATTAATTTTTGGTTCAACACCCACCCCTGGGAATATGTATAATTTTGCTTATTTTTAACCCTTTGTACATCATTTCTTTCTCTTTAATATCTTCCTTAAAAAAACCTAAGTTCTTATAAACTCTAATTTTATTTAAATCAAAAACCCTATTAATTGGTAAACTTAACGTTTTTTACAAACCCTAATTAATTTAGGTTTTAAATTTTTATTATTATTATTAACTCTCTTTTTTTATTAACTCTTTAATTTAATTAATTAACTTTTTTTCTGCAAATTAGAAAAACAATTAGGTTTTAGGTTTTCTTTATAATTAACCCTTTAATTAACCATTTTTTTTAACAAATTAGGATTAGGTTTTTGTTTTAGTTAGTAACTGAATTTTTGGCTTTTTTATTTATTTATTAATAAATTAAGTTAATTGACTTTCTTTTATTAAAATTAGTTAGAATTAGGTTTTCTAATTAACTTTAAATTATTTTCTACAAAAAAACACCAAAAACATTAACTTAGAATTTTAGGTTTTAATTTTTCCTTAATTTCTTTTTTTTTATTTATTTACATTTTAATTTCTAGGAAAATCGTATAGGTCGCATTATCAATGTAATAGCGTAGATTTATCTTTTCTCGCATTTTTTTCTAATTATGTAATTGCTTTCGGGATGTAATAGTTTTAGGATTTCTTTTCTGCACTCTTCATTATTATGTAACTGCCCCAAAGCTCTGTAATAGTCTAGGTTTACACTTCTGTCTTTACCTTCTGCTACTATATTTTATGCAATGCTTAGACTAATAGGATTGTATGGAAAGACCGGTAAACTAATTGAACATAGCATAACCTAATTCAAAGATAATATATCTGAAAACAAACACTGCTGCACACTTTCACCCCTAGGGTATTATCTCACTTGGTTGCCTTTGGAAACAATGATCAGGTCCCTCGAACGTAGGGATATCTTAGCAAAGACCTTCGGTATAAAAGTCATCATAAAAGATCATGGTCCCTTACTGTCCCTCGAGTTGCCTCAAGAAATGATCTTGTCCCTTGATGTTGCCTACGAATATATGATGACAGACCCTTCGAAATGCTAAGATATCCTTACATGTTGCCTTCTACGTCCCTTTCGATAGTCCCTCAAATATCCAACGACTAGGGTTACCTACTCACTAATAGTAGGATAACAAGGTCTAAAGGATGGGAGGAAAAGAACGCTTGTTTTCGAGTAGGTAGATAATTGTTAGGTACTTGCTCAAAACAACAAATCTTTTACACCATACACTTTCAAACAAACTTCCCAAACAAAATTTTCAAAAACAACTTCGTAACACTCTTGAGGATAAAAACAAGGGTTAAAATGAAGTAAAACAAACTTTTCAAAACAAGCACACACAAGCAATTTAAAAAAATGAGCAAGTACTTAAGAGCCTGTGGAAAACCACGGATAGAAAGGGTGCTAACACCTTCCCTTTCTATAATCTACCCCCCATACTCAAAAACATCTCGAAAAAGGTTTTTTCTGTTCTTTTTCCTTTTCCTTTGATTGGATAAAATAAAAGTCGGTGGCGACTTTTGCTTACCGCGACATTTTTCAAACAAAAAACGCAAAATGCAAACCAGTATTAATAGTCGGTTCTGCCACCGTATCACAACTGTCCTCTTAGAACCATCAAAGGCCCTCACTATGATGTTGCTAGGCTTTAAAGTGAGTCCCTCGCAGTCCAGTTGGTCGAGAGCATTTTTTGGCAAGACATTCAATGATGAGCCGGTATCCACCAGAACGTGGGCAAGTGTGGTGGCTCTGCATTCAATGGAAACATGCAAGGCATCGTTGTGCTTCCTTCCCTTAGAAGTTAAATCAGCGTCGGAAAAGCCCAATCTGTTATCAGCAGTTAGACTGGCCACACAATTCTCAAATTGGTCGATGGAGCTCTCTTGGGCTACGTGGGCGGTCTTGAGAAACTTTACCAAGGCTTTGGCATGGGCCTCAGAACACAAAAGTAAAGACAAAAATGATATCTTCGAGGGGGTCTGACCCAACTGTTCTACAATGTTGTAGTCACTTTTCTTGATTATCTTCAGTATTTCTTCTATCTCCTTTCTAGAAGCTTCAGGGATGATCTCGGGACGCTTTTTCGCTTGGACAGGCTCATACAAGACCTCTTTGCCCCTTGTCTCGGTAGTAGGGATAACAGTAGGAGTATCAATGGGAGTGTTGGTAGGAGCGGCAGTGGAAATGATCACAGGAGTAGCAACGGTCTTTGGAGAAATCTCGGGTGAGAAGACTCTTCCACTTCTTGTTATCTTACTGGTCCCAGTGACATTACCGATGTTAGGATCAGTATCTCTCGCAACTTCGTCTTTGACAGCCAACTAATCTTTCTTGATGCCATAGTAATAGACGTTAGCCCCATAGTCCCAGGGAACATCTTTATCTGAAGAGTATGATATTGGTCCTGGCATAGTGATGATTAAAGGTGCAGACCTTGGAACAGATGTAATCCTGATGGGTCTTTTGGCGGAGACCCCGAGGGGATTGTTGGAAATGGTGATTATTGAGACATGTTGATAAGAAGTTCTGGTAAGAGGAATATTTTCAAATAAGATTTCTTTGCTAGTCATTAGGCGCTGAACGCCTATCTTCAGTAACAAACAGCCATTTGGTAGATACTTGCATAAGTGACAATTCTTATCACAGCCCGGGAACAGACCGGCTTGCAACAGATTATGTTTAATGGTCAACAGAGGAGTAGTTAAGTCATTCACGGAGGAGAAAAAATGATCATCATCAATGGCGTTGACACCTTGACCATGTTTGGGCATTGGCGCCGTTATTACATTAGGCGTTTCTGGGGGATCAAACTCAATCTCTTTCGCATCGATAAGGTATTGTACCTTATTCTTCAAGGCCTAACAGTCGTTTGTATAATGCCCCAGGCTTTCAGAATGATAGGCACATCGAGTGTTCGGGTTGTAGCAAGGAGAAGCAGTGTTGGGGTTCTTGTGAGCTTCTTTTAAAGTTACCAGATTGGTTTTCAAAAGGTGTGGCAAAACCTGAGACATGGTCATGTTGATCAGGGTAAATTGTCTCAGGGGTGCTTCTGGCTTGTGCTGATAATTTCGCTGTTGATTTAGCACAGGATTAGAAATCATAACAGCCCCTACCGTCGGGCGACGTTCAGTTTTGCTTTGATTCCTATGGTCATATGCAGCACTGACCTCCTTCTTTCCAACAAAGGGTTTCTTCATTGTGCTCGAGGATGCATCTCTTTGAATTTTTCCACTTTTTATACCGGCTTCTACTCGTTCACTAGTCATGATTAGTTTAGTAAATCCAACCGAAGAACTTCCAATAAAATGGTTGAAGATTGGACTTGATAACGTGCCTAAGAACATATCCACCAATTCTCTGTCAGATAGAGGGGGTTGGACTCTGCCAGCGAGATCCCTCCATTTTTGAGCATAGGTTTTTAAACCTTCACCTGCACCCATATACATGCCTTGTAATTGTGTCTGAGTTGGATCTAAGTCGGCATTATACTGATATTGTTTGTAAAAGGCAGCAGCCAGATCTTCCCAATTGTGAATATTAGTCCCTTCTAGCTGATATAACCAGTCCAACTGCGTTCCTGACAAGCTTTCTTAGAATAAATGCACTCATAGATTCTTATCAGCCGTATGGGGTTGAATCTTTTTGACGTATGACCTTAAATGCAGTTTCGGGCAAGAGACACCGCCATATTTAGCGAAAGTGGGGACATTGAATTTTTGTGGGATGACAACCCTTGAGACAAGTCCTAACTCTTCAAAATCGAATTCGGGTACCCTCTGGACCTCCATAGCATTCAAATGACCCTCTAGTTGTTTGTATTTATTATCAGCAGGAGGATATTGTTCCTCAGAGTAGTCAGGTTCTTCCTCTTCTTCGGATGTTGGGTTGTTGTTCACTTCCTTGGTCCTGTCTTCTTGATTATCTCCTTCACCCGATGATGTTGTGAAGTCTAAAGTCTTTCTGGCTTGTCCTTTGAACCTTCTTCCCATGATCACAATACCAGGTGGTTTTTTCGCTTTCTTCTTCTTTTCTTTGGCCTGTAGAGTCTTCAACTCCTCTTGTCCTTTTGTCAGAGTCAAGAGCATTTGTTGAAACTGGACGTTCTGCGCCTGAAGATCTTTCACTGTTTGTTCAATATCCATCTCACTGAAATAAAAAGTAGAAGGATAAGGAGACCCGTTGTAAGAAACTTGTGTGATGTTATGATGAATGAAGATGCAATATGCAAATGATTTCGAGGAAATTAGAGATTTAAATTTGTTCAAACCAAAAAAAGAACACATGTTATATTAATAAATCCAAGTTTGAGTACATCATGCCTCTTTGGGCTTACAATGAAAAAAAACAAAATGCAACAAAAACTCCTAAGACAAAAAGGTTGAACGCATCCTCTTTGGCGTGATGTAGGCGTTCAAATTCTGCTCTTCATGAAGCTGCTTGGTGAGTTCCAGAACCTTATTCTCACTGGTGTAAAATTGGGCTTCAAAGGTGTCTCGCTCTTCCTTCAACTGAACCCAATCTTTCTGCAAGTCTTCGAGAGAGGTAGGCATGTCAAGATGAAGGACAGTGTATGGGACGTCTCCTTCAACAACATGCTCTATGATAACAGGGAGGATGGAAGGGTAAGGCATCACGAGACTCTGAGCACGAGCCCGTACCCACCTAAGGTAAGGCTCGAGAGGGATAGAGTTTTTGTGTCCCAAAGTTCTACTGTCCACCTTGTTCATCATTCTCCAAGCTCATGTAAACCTCTGGCGATAACCTTGGTCTTCTTTATCATAGTCGAACACCAGACCTTGAATGAGCATCTCATGAGGACCGTCTCTTTGGGCATACCCAAACTGTCGAAGAGCTAAGCAGGGATTATAGGTGATACCTCCCCTAATACCAAGCAGAGGGACGTTAGGGAATTCCCCATAGAAGTCAATGATAGAGACATCTTCTAAGGATCTTGAACACCAACGGAAGTCAGAATGGGTGAGGGACATCATCCTTTGAGACCATATCAGTCTTTGCTCGTTCTTCAATACTGATTGAGGTAGGTGTGAAGTGAACCACTTAGCGAGTAGGGGAATACAACACAAGAGAGTTCCTCTTTTCTTCATGGTGCGGGTATGAAGGAAGTGCAAGATGTCTCCCAGTAAGGTAGGTACATGATTGTGAGAGAGAAATACTTTGATGGCGTTAACATATATAAATTGATCCGAGTTGGGGAACAGAACCAAATCGTAAATGAGAAGAGCCAGGATGTCTTAGAAAGCTTGGAAATCCATGTCGTCCCAGAATGAACGAGCTTTCTCTAATAGAAACTTGGCTAGGAAACCTTTAACCTCGCTTCTTGTCTCCCAATTGGCTATGATGTCGGCTCTCTTCAGATGCAAAGTTCAGTGATGACTTCAGGTTTTGGAATCCCCTCTAGACCAGTGAACGGTATCTGATCAAGCACGGGCACCCCTAAGAGTAGAGAGAACTCTTCCAGTGTAGGTACCAACTGATAGTCTGGGAAAGTGAAACAATGGTGTACGGGATCAAAGAATTGGAACAGCACACACACCATCTCTTCTTGGAAACTAGATGTAGCCAAACTGAAGAGTCGATCGTATTTCTTGGTAAAAGGAGAATCCCCGGGCACTCTTGAGGCTAACTCTTGAAGTTGAGGGTGTGCTTTTACAAAGCTGATTCGAATGGTGTTCCTTTGGACGAAATTCATGACCTGCAAAACAAAAACAAAGATAAATTTCTAAATCCTTGAAATGGTTAGTGTGCATGCGTATGATGCTTATGATGTTTATGATGTTATGTACAAGTAAATATATACACACACAGCAAATAAGTCCCTATGTTTTAGGCTTGCATGGGGTTTTATAGGTAAGTACCCTCTTGAAGTTTAGTTGGCTCAACCTGTCCTAGTAATAGTGATCGGGTTCTAAAGGATCTCAATATCACCGACCTTTCTCTTAGGAATTGTCTCAGCATAATCAATCTTTTCTTGCAGCCGAGATATCCCAAAAGTCTAGCCTCAATGAGTGTAGTATCGAGTATCAACCAATTTTCAGCTCTACATCGAAACTGGTTATCTCACTACGTCCTAATGGCCAAGTTTGTTCAATTAGGGTTCTAAAGTCAGTTATTGCTTCATGACGCCACTCAGCGGCCCCGTGTTCTCCTTGATTCACCATGAGGGATACCGGTACCTACAAATGCGTCACACTAACATAGCCATTGTTTCAACCATATCGGTCTATGTCGTACAGTTTCCACAATCTATTGCTATTTACCTAAAAAGGTGTCCCAGATCCGAGTGAAGGATCAAAGCAAGCCCAATACAAATAACAAAATATAAAGCATGCCAATAAACAAGTAAAAGTGATCTAACCCTAAGGTAACCCCGCTTTTAGATTAAGTGTCCCCAGCAGAGTCGCCAGTTCTGTGATACGGCGGGAGAACTGACTCGGGTCGTTTTGCATTTTGATCGCAATTATGCGGATAGCAAGAGTCGCCACTGACTTTTCTTTTATCCAAAAGGAAAGGTAAAAAAGTACAGGAAAGACCTTTCGATATTATTTCTCGGGTTCGGCGGATAGATTATGAAAAGGGAAGGTATTAGCACCCCTTTCATCCGTAGTTATCTACGAGCTCTTAGTTACTCGCTAGATCACTTATTTTTGCTTTGACAATGTGCTTGTGGTGTGGGATTTGAAAGTATTTTGAAAATGTCTTTGTAATGGTTCTCGTTTCTATAAGAACGCGTACAAAGTTTGTTTCGAAAAATAGTTCAAAGATGTGTTTGTGGAATATGTTTTTAAAAGTTATTTTTAAAGATGTTTTTTGCAATGGTTCTCGTCTCTATAAGAATGTATACAAAAATATTTTGTCTTTTTGAAAATGTTTTGAGATAAAAGTGTCGGTGTAAATATGTTTTTATTGTGAGCAAGCGAGTAACTAGGAGCAAATCTACCTACTCGAAAGGTCTTAAATATTCTTTTCTTCCTCCTTTAGATGTTGCTATCTTACCATTAATTTGGTAAGAAGCCCCATCGTTGGATGTGAAGGGACAGGCGCGGGTCAATCGTACAGTCATCGAAAGAAACTTATGAGACGCTTTAGCAATTTTCGTAGGGGACTAGATCATTTTACCGAAGGCAACGTCGAAGGGTCATCGAGGGACTACGGCCTTTTATCGAAGGGTCTTTGCTAAGGTGTCCCACATTCGAGGGACATGACTATATTTACGAGGTAACAAGCAAGGTTAACCTAGAGGTGCGCGTGTGAAAAAGTGTGTTTGATTCAAGTTATATTGTCTTTGAAATTAGGTTATCTAATGATTGATTTTAAATCTTGCCATACATGCCTAATTACTATACAGTATAAGGAAAACAGTAAATTGCAGAAATTGAAATTCTACGCTATTACAGAGTTTTCGGGAATGGGGGTACAAATTTTTTACAAATAGGGATGGGTCTAATGTGATTAAAAAGTACAAATAGCAAATAATACAACCAAATTGAATTTGAGCGATTTAACTAAAGTTATAACAGTCTATGAAATTAATGTGACAAAGTATGAAAAAATGAAATTCTTGGTATTTTAGTTTGTAAAAAAGTTTGGAAGGAAAAATTCTACTCTATTATTTTTTATTTGGGTTTTATCATGTACAAATTAAATAATCAAAATAAAGTTTAAACTATATACATAATAAAAAAATGTTGATAAACTTAATTACAAAGTCCCAAATTTATTAACTAAATTTTTTTAACATCATATATTTTGAAGCTAACTTAAAATTCTAAATTATTAAATAAAAACCAAACTAATTTAAATATAAATTGGATCAAAAAAGCAAAATAAACAAAATTAATTTATCAAGGAGTATAAAAAGCATAATGGGGGTGAGCATGATAAATTTTAGATGGGTTTGGGGTAATTGTAAGGTCGAATCATTTTTTGTTTTAATTATTCTGTCCAACAAAAATGAAGAATGAAATAGGAAAACAAATGAAATAATGAACAAAATTATCCCAAGGGGGTTTGAAGCTGGGACCTTACACTCACGCTCACGCTCCTACCACTGCATCACTTGGTTATTCATGTATTATGATCATTCCATTAATACAAAAGGCAAAAAAAACTGTGAAATGGGTTTGGCCAAAAATTAGGCCCAAACTCGGTTTATTAATGGAGAATAAGGGAAGTTGAAAAAGAAACCCTAATAGGAGAACAAAAGGGGCGCCGCCGGGAGTGCATATGGGAAATGGAAAAAATTAAATGGTTACTAATCCCAATAACTTCAAATAAATCAAAATTAGAGAAAAAATCAAAAAAAGAAAAAAAAACTCTCTCCAAAATCTCACGTTACTTATTTTCTCAGTCAGGGACCATGATTATCTTCTTCCTCAAAAAATCTCACGCTTCTTCTCTTTTCTTTTTTAAACTCCTTCATTCAACACAAACAAACAACAACCACACCTCTCAATCCTCGATTCGGTTCTCTTACGGCCCCCTCGCTCCAATTCTCGCGGTTAAGGTAACAACAAAAAGAACTTATGACAAAAACTCCCTCCCTCACGGTTCTGCTCTCCACGCCAACGAACAACAATAATGGTTAGCTCAGTTCTCATAGATTTTCAATTTTAATCGAGAACCCTCAAAGATCAGAGTAATAAGGCTTCAAATATCATGAGGAATAAAGATGCAAAAGTGTAAAACAGAAGCAGAGTGACTTACCTCAAGGTTTAATTTTCTCGTGTGTTTCTTGATACCTTTTAACGGAGATTTTTTTCTTTTGTTGTCTGCCCTTGATATGCTTCTCTGCAAAATTTCTGTCTTGATTGAACTTTCTTTGTTTGAAATTCTATTTGCGTTATTGTTGATGCGTCTATGTTAGTGTTGTTTGTGTTTCAATCCGCAGGAACCATGTTGATATGTTGAAGAAGATACTGAGTTGTTATTGTAAAAAAAATTGCAGGTTTGATTGAGGAAGAATTGTTGTGTTGCTACAGGTTTATGCAGGTCAGTTTCGACTATTCGGAGGTGGTGATTTGAGATCAATGTATTGGCTTTGGAGGAAGATTTGTTTGTAATTTTCTTCCTCCTTTGTGACTGTCACGAATTCAAGGGGGTTATGAAGTTTGAAAGGGTTTTGAGGAGTTTGCAGAAATGTTGCAGCGTATGGAGGAAATTGTGACAAGTTTTCTTTGTGAGTATTTTTTCTAATACTTTTCTTCTCCTCCTCTTTTCTGGTTAAGATGGATCTGTTATATAAGTGAGATAGTGTGAAAATGGGGGGGGGGGGGGGGGGGAGTATAGCTTTTGAACTGTATTGTGGTATACTGCTTTGTAACTTTTAAGGGCAACCTTTTATTTTTGCTAATTTTGTGTATGGACGGCAATCGAGCAGGTTTTCTTGGCTTATTATGCAGGTTTTGTGTAGTTTTGTTTTTACTTTTTATGGGAAGGTTTGCAGGCTGGCTTGTAGTGGTGCAGAGGTCTGTAATGGACTGAAATGGATAGTAGTTTTTGGGTTGCATTGAAGATGCTTGGGCTGCTGTTTGGACTGGTTCGGCCTTGAAGACAGGGCAGCAGCAAAGCTATTTTGTAGGGCTGTTCTGAATTGTTGGACAACAACATGGTCTTAGATGTAGTCTTAGGAGTTGGACTTAGAATTTAGGAATTGATTTTAATGAACTTTCAATGTATCTTCTATGTAATATTCCTTGAATAAAAATTTTCTTTAAGCATGGCTTGATATATCATGACTGAACTTGAAATTTGATCTTGAAGATACTTGAATGAAGTAATTTTGACTTCGTTAAACGACAGTGTTTGGCCTTGAATGTTTTTTTTTGAATTAGGCCATGAGAGTTGTTTGGGATTTCTTTTGATAGTGCAATGAAGTTGAAAAGATCTTGAATGGAATTGTTGGAAATACTTAATTTGGTTTATGAGAATTGTAACTTAGAGAAACCATAAACTAAAGCACAAATTTATCATATTTGCATTTAAATGAAGCTCGAACATTGAAAGCTTGAACGAGCTTGAGCTAATTTTAAAGAATTCGTTCTTTGGTACCTTGAATTTTTTTTTAAATAATTCACGCGAGTGAACCATAAAATTTGGACGAAATTTGTGATATCGCATAGTGCTTTTCTAACTTGAATTGAAATCCAAAACTTTATTCAAATGAATCCTCAAATCATTTCCTTAATATCCTAACTCAATTTCCACCATGGTGACTTGAATTCCAAATAATCACAAATGACTTTGTAATTTGTATTTCAAACAAACATGCACCTTGTACTCTAATCAAATTCCTAAACAAAAGTACATGTTTAAGAATGTAATTCCTTTAGTCAACTTGAATCCAAAATCATGATAGTCTTAATCTTCACGTCTTGTCCAAACAAAACATGCTCTGAGAACAATCGTCAATCTTTCAATAAATTGTGGTTAAGAACATTCAAAATCAACAAATGCCTTGCGATGATTTGATAATTTTAGAGTCTTCCGAACACAATTTTCCTTCGATTCTTTGAATATAAACCCATGAGTGACATCACATACGACCATAAACAACAATAATCATCTCAAGGTCTTGTAATTTGAAAAAATCACAATTCCTAGAAATCAGACGACTGTTATTTGAAATTAGGTCAAAATTCATGATGCGACTTCCAATGCATTCGAACTTTGGTGATCTTCTACGCGTAATAAACTCTTGACTTGTAAAGATAAAATGGAGACTCCGTCAAGGAGAATCATACGCAAGAAAAACCGCTCAAAAAATAATGAATAATGAAGAAGTTACGATCGTTTGAATTTGTTCTCGCAAAAGGGTCGATTTTCAAGTCGATGTAGTCATTTTCAATTATCTAGACCATTGATTGAGAAAATTTGCAATGCGAGATTTGAAAACTGGCTTAAAAAAACTAGAGGAGACATGAAGTTCTATGAAGACCATTTGAAATCTTGAAGACTCAATTTTCTTTGGGAAATGCAAAACCTTAATTGTGGACTTACTGTCTAGGAAGAGAATCTGTCTGATCAACTTCTGAGCCAAATAGAGTATTTGAGAAACCCTAGGATAGTATCTTGAATGAAAAATGGGAGGGAAAGTTTTGGGGTACAACACAGGTCTGGAAGAAATTCCTAAGCCATAAGTCATTGCTTCATCCTTGCATCTGAAACGGATCGACGTGGCATCCAATTGGGAAACAAGAAGCGGAGTCAAGGGTTTTCTAGCCAAGTTCCTGATAGACAAGGCTCAGCTTTTTTGGGATGATATGGATTTTCAGGCTTTTGAGGAGGTCTTGGCCCTTCTAATCTATGGGTTAGTACTATTCCCTAATCCAGACTTATTCATATATGTGAATGCTATCAAGATCTTCCTCTCTCGTAACCCCGTGCCTACCTTGCTCGGAGATATTTTGCACTATTTCCATACTCGTACCATGAAGAGAAGAGGGGTTCTTATGTGCTGCATGCCATTGCTGTCGAGGTGGTTTATTTCTCACCTCCCTAAGTCCGTACTGAAGAATGAAGAAGGTTTGGGTTGGTCGCAAAGGATAATGTCACTCGCTCAGACGAATATTCTCTAGTGTTCCCTAGCTATGGAAAACACTGCTATTATTGACCACTGTGGGGAGTACCCTAATGTCCCATTACTTGGCATCAAAGGGGGGAATAACCTACAATCCTTGTTTAGCTCTGCAACAATTTGGTTATGCTCGAAGGGGTGGTCCCCATGAGTTACTTATCGAGGACATTGTATTTAACTATGAGGATGATGTTCAAGGGTATCGCCAGAGGTTCATACGAGCTTGGAGCATGGTAAACAGATCTGGCGCCAAGGCTTTGGGGCTAAAGGCTTTCATTCCTATGGAACCTTATCTCCAATGGGTACGAGCTCGCGCCCAGAAACTTAGGATGCCCTATATGGCTGTTTTACCAGTGATTGTGGAACCCACTACTGAAGGGAGTATTCCTTACATGATTCTACATCCTGATATGCCCACTGATCTTGGAGAACTACAAAGGTCTATCTCGGCACAAAGAGGAAGCATCCATGGGAATTTTGATTTTTTTCTTGTTTTTAGATTTGTTTTTAATTGTAAAGCCTAAAAGGCATTTGAACTTTGAATTCAACTAATAAAATCTTTTTTTCATTTTGGTTCGCAAATTTAAATTTCCCAAAGTCTTTGAAATCATGGCATACGCATCCTATTCATAGCATTGCATAACAGAATTCATAACAGGTTTCTCATCTCCTCCACTATTTATTTCAGCAATGGCTCTTGAATAAACTGTGAAAGATCTTCGGACTCAGAACACGCAGTTCCAACAAATGATTGTGGCTCTGGCCAAAGGATAGGAAGAGATGAAGTCTCTGATTGTTAAGAAGAACACTAAGAAGACCAAGAGGATAGTCGGTGTGGCACATATGAGCAGAAGGTTCAGAGGTCCGCCAAGACGGGTTGTTGATTTAGCTTCTTCATCTAAAGAGGGAGAGAATCAAGAGGGTGAAGTCAGAGAAGAGGACCCTAGTCCTAAAGAGTCTGAAAATGAAACTGATTATAATGAGGAGCAGTACCCTCGGGCTGATGAAAAGTATAAGCAGTTAGAAGAGCGTCTGAGTGCTATGGAAATCCAGAGGTTCCTGGGCTGGATTTTGAAGAGTTGGGTCTGGTCTCCGGGGTTTTCATCCCCCCAAAATTCAAGGCACCGGTATTTTCTAAGTATGATAGGGTCTCTTGTCCTAAAATGCATCTCCGTTCCTATGTGAGGAAGATACAACCTCATACCACTGACAAAGACTTGTGGGTTCACTTCTTCCAAGACAGGTTGTTTGGAACACAACTGGATTGGTTCTATCAGCTAGAAAGAGCCAATGTTTATAACTTGTAAGACCTTGCTTCTGCATTTTATAAGCAATATCAGTATAATGCAGACCTCGCTCCCACATGTACACAACTCCAAAATCTGTCTATGGGTTCGAACGGGGGTTTCAAGGATTATGCTCAGAAGTGGAGAGATTTGGCTGGAAGAGTTCAACCTCCCTTGGATGACAGGGAACTCGTGGATATGTTTCTGGGAACTTTGACTGGGCCATTCTTCAACCATCTTATTGGAAGTTCATCGGCAGGTTTTACTGAACTGATCTTAACGGGAGAAAGAGTGGAAGCTGGAATCTGAAGTAGAAAAATTCAGAAGGATGCCTCTTCTAGTGTTGCAAGGAAGCTGTTTGCAGGAAAAAGGAAGTCAATGCTGTCTATAACCAAAACAATCAGAATCGAACCGAGCGTCGTCTGGCGGTAGGGGCTATTATGATTCCCAACCCTGCCCTGCTCAGCAAAGAAATAATTAGCCAAGAGAAAAAAGGCCAGCTAGACAGTTCACTCAGATCAACATGACGTTGTCTCAGGTTTTACCTCAGTTTCTGAAGTCTAATCTGGTTACTCTGAGAGAGGCTTCGAAGAATCCGAACACCACCTCTCCCTACTATAAACTGAATTCTCATTGTGCTTACCATTCGGAAAGTCCAGGCCATGACACCAATGACTGTTGGACTTTGAAGAACAAAGTACAGGATTTGATTGATGCTAAGGAGATTGAATTTGATCCCCCGAAGACTCCCAATGTTATCACTGCTCCTATGCTGAAACATGGTCGAGGTGTTAATGTCGTTGAAGAAGATGTGTTTATGACTTCTGTGGAAGAATTGGTGACCCCAATCATGACTATCAAAGAGAGTTTGTTGAAGGACAGTTTATTTCCGGGTTGTGGTGAAGGTTGCCACTTTTGTTCATTTCTATCGACTGGTTGCCCTTTGTTGAAGGCAGGTGTTCAGCGCCTGATGGATGACAAAGATATTCTGTTTGAGAAGACTCCTGTTCTGACTGTTTCCTGCAAAGACATTGCTATCATAACAATTTTCTCCAATCCTCTCAGGGCCTCCGCTAAGAGACCCGTCAGGATTACATCAATTCTGAAGGTGACTCCGTTGATCATAACCATGCCTAGACCAATTCCATACTCCTCGGACAAAGCTATTCCTTGGAACTATGAGGCCGACATCTATTACCATGGCGTCAAGTAGGACATGCTAGCCATTGAAGACAAGATTGCTGAAAACACTGATTCCGACATCGTCAATATTGTCGGAACCAGTAAAATAACAAGAAGTGGAAGGGTGTTCTCCCCTGAAATTTCTCCCCCGAAGACTGCTACCAGACATGTGATCATCCCTGCTGTGATTCCACCCAAGACTACTACTATAATCCAGTAATCACTCCTGTTGACCCTCTCATCACCGAGTCGGTCGAGACTCGAGGCAAAGACATACTGCTTGAGCCTGTCCTGACAAAGGCTAATTCAGTAACCCTACCAGAAGCTTCCAAGAAATAAATGGAAGAAATTTTGAAGATAATAAACAAGAGCGACTACAATGTGGTCGAGCAGCTGGGGCAGACCCCATCCAAAATTTATATGTTGGCTTTGTTGTTGTGTTCTGAGGCCCATGCGAAGGATTTGGTTAAGTTTCTGAAGACGACTCACGTGCCACAAGAGACATCTACTGATCAGTTTGAAGATTGTGTGGCTAGTCTGACTGCTGATAATGGTTTGGGTTTCTCTGACGTGGATCTGACACCAAAGGGGAGGAAACATAATGATGCTCTTCATGTTTCCGTTGAATGCAGGGGCACGAATCTGGCCCATGTTTTGGTAGATACTGGCTTCTCGTTGAATGTGCTACCTAAAAAAGCTCTGGACAGATTGGACTACGAAGGCTTGACCTTGAAGCCTAGCAATATATTAGTGAGAGCTTTCGATGGTTCAAAGAGGATGGTGCACGGAGAAGTGGATGTCCCTATCAAAGTTGGTTGCCAGACCTTCGACTCCACTTTCTATGTAATGGATTTCAAACCATCATATTCTTGCTTGTTGGGACGCCCTTGGATACATGGGGTTGGGGTTGTTACTTCTACCCTCCACCAGATGTTGAAGTACCCAGTAAGAGGAAAGATTGTCACTGTGCATGGTGAAGAGGAGTATATAATCAGTCACTTGAACTCCTTCAGGTACTTAGAAATGGATGGCGAGTTCATCGAGACTCATTGCCATAACTTTGAAGAAGTACCTCAGATTATGGCTACAGCAGAAACTACTGACAGTCCTCTGAAGGTCACCAAATCTCCCTCGAGGATGGCTTCTCTCAAGGATGCACGAGCAGTGGTTGAAGAAGGTGGGTCTACCATTTGGGGTCAGCTCCCGGTTATTCATTACAAGTTTGACAAATATGGTTGGGCTTTACTACAGGTGCTCAAAGGGTTGTTCGTCATGCTCGGGCTGGAGGACCTCCCCTATGCATCAGCAATTCTGGGGTCAATGCACTTGAAGACAGTGATGGTGATTCCGACATTAACAGCTCGATCTTCCCGACTACCAACGGTGGACTCAATAACTGGACTACCAAGGACTTTGTACTGATTACTTTTGTTCAGGAGTAATTGTCTTTTTGATTTTTTTGGATATGTAATTTAAAAACAATATAAAATCTATAGCCATGTGTCTTACCCGGGCACAATGGTTCTATTTGTGAGGGTTATTATGTTTCATTTTCATATGACATTAATAAAGCATTGGACGTTTGCATACAAATTTGCTCTCTTTGTCTTTCTTTTCTTTTATTATGTCTATACAATTATGCTCTTACACACACTCACGTATCCAAATGCATATTCGTATCCACTCTGGATCCCATTGATAACAGTTCTGCTACTACTCATTATGACTTTGAAAATCCGATCAACCAAGCCGAGGAAAAAGGTGAGGAAGATTGTGAGGTACCCGGAGAACTTGCTAGACTATTACAGCAGGAAGAAAGGGCCATACAGCCTCATGAAGAGCTAGTTGAGACAGTGAACTTGGGTACAGAGGAAGACATAAAAGAGGTTAACATAGGTGTGAATCTGGAGCTTAGTGTCAAACAGCGGTTGGTACAGATGTTGCATGAGTATGTTGAAATCTTCGCCTGGTCATATGAAGACATGCCGAGACTAGACACGGATATAGTGGTTCATCGTCTGCCGACTAAAGAAGATTGCCCTCCGGTAAAGCAAAAGGTCCGTCGTATGTGCCCCGATATGTCAGAGAAGATTAAAGCAGAGGTTATGAAGTAGTTCAACACAGGGTTCTTAGCTGTCACCTCCTATCCGCAGTGGGTTGCTAATATGGTTCCAGTACCTAAGAAAGATGGTAAAGTACGAATGTGTGTGGATTACAGAGACCTGAACAGGGCAAGCCCCAAGGATGACTTCCCGCTTCCCCACATCGATGTTCTGGTTGACAACACCGCACAACACAAAGTGTTTTCCTTCATGGACGGTTTCTCTGGCTACAATCAGATCAAGATGGCTTTTGAAGACATGTAGAAGACAACCTTTGTCACGCAGTGGGGCACCTTCTGATACAAGGTGATTCCTTTTGGGTTGAAGAATGTTGGGGAAACTTATCAGCACGCCATGGTCGCTTTATTCCATGATATGATTCACCATGAGATCGAAGTTTATGTTGATGACAAGATAGCCAGGTCTCAAACTAAGGAAGAGCACCTTGATTATCTACAAAAGGTGTTCGACAGGTTGAAGACATACAAGCTGAGGTTAAATCTGAACAAGTGCACCTTCGGGGTAAGGTCTGGTAAGCTTCTGGGATTCATCGTCAGTGACAAAGGTATTCAAGTAGACCCTGCAAAGTAGAAGGCCATACAAGAGGTTTCTTGGGACGCCTAAATTACATTTCCCGATTCATTTCACATCTGACTACTACTTGTGAGCCAATCTTCAAGCTTTTGAAGAAAGATCAAGTGGTAAAGTGGAATGACGAATTCCAGGTAGCCTTTAACAGAATCAAACAATATCTCGAAGAACCCCCTACTCTGATGCCTCCGACTGAAGGAAGACCTTTGATAATGTACTTAACATTGCTAGATAATTAAATGGGGTGTGTGCTGGGGCAACATGACGAGTCTGGTCGAAAAGAGCACGCAATATACTACCTTAGCAAAAAGTTTGCTGACTGTGAAACATGATACTCACTACTCGAAAAAACTTGTTACGCTTTGGCATGGGCTGCTCGGCGACTGAGACAGTATATGTTGACCCACACTACTTTGTTGATATCTAAGATGGATCCGATCAAGTACATTTTCGAGAAACCCGCTCTCTCCAGAAGGATAGCAAGATGGAAAATGATCTTAACCGAGTATGACATCTAATACACAACCCAAAAAGCAATCAAGGGAAGTGTGTTAGCTGATCACTTGGCGCATCAAGCCGTGGATGACTACCAGTCCATGAATTTTGAGTTCCTGGATAAAAAACATCATGTTAGTAACTGACTGTGAAGAACCTGGACCGGATGAAGGACCTGAGGAAGGATCCTGATGGTCTATGTATTTTGATGGAGCCTCAAATGCACTGGGTAATGGTATTGGTGATGTAATCATATCTCCTGAGGGCTGTCATACTCCGTTCACTGCCTGATTATGTTTCAACTGTACCAACAACATGGCAGAGTATGAAGCATGTATCATGGGTCTTCGAGCTGCCATTGACCTAAGGATCAAGTTCTTGAGTGTATTCGGGGATTCCATTTTGGTGATAAGTCAGATCAAAGGCGAGTGGGATATGAAGCACCCAAACCTTATCCCTTACAGAGAACATATACTGACACTGCTGCCTCATTTTGAAGAGATCACCTTTGAACATTTCCCACGAGAAGAGAATCAGTTAGCGGACGCGCTAGCTACTATGTCGTCAATGTTCAAGGTCGGGTGGGATAATGAAGCTCCCCAAATCACTATTGAGAGGTTGGATGAACCGGCATACTGCTGTGAGATCGATACTAAGGAGGTAGCCGACAAACCTTGGTTTCATGAGGTGAAAAGGTATCTCGAGGCTTAAGAATACCCCGAGGGAGCATCTGTCAATGACAAGAAATTTCTGAGAAGGTTTGCTGCAAAGTTCTTCCTCAATAATGGAATGCTCTATAAGCGCAATCATGACTCTACCTTACTGCGGTGTGTAGACAAGAGCGAATCAGAGAGGATCATGGAAGACCTACATAAAGGTACCTTCGACACTCATTCCAGTGGACATACCATGGCAAAGAAGATCCTACGGGCAGGATACTACTGGTCCACTATGGAAGCCGACTGTTATCAACATTCTGGAACCTGTCACAAATGCCAAATCTACGATGATAAGGTGCATGTACCTCTAGTTCCCTTGAATGTTTTGACGGCTCCTTGGCCCTTTGCAATGCGGGGCATTGACATGATCGGCGAGATCATACCTACCGCATCCAACGGGCATTTCTTCATCCTAGTGGCCATTGATTACTTTACGAAGTGGGTTGAGGCTGCCTCATTTGCTATGGTTACCAAGAATGTGGTGGCACGATTCATCAAGCATAACTTGGTTTGTCGTTATGGTATCCCTGAGAGAATCATCACGGATAACGGTACTAATCTCAACAACTCGATGATCACTAAACTCTGTAAACAGTTCAAGATTCAGCATCACAACTCTTCTCCTTATCGGCTTAAGATGAATGGGGTTGTTGAATCTATTAACAAGAATATCAAAAAGATCATATAGAAGATGACGGTGACGTACAAAGACTGGCACGAGATGTTACTGTTTTCTCTTCACGGGTACCGTACTTTAGAACGTATGTCGACAGGGGAAACATCCTATTCTCTAGTATATGGCATGGAGATTGTCCTACCCATAGAGGTCCAGATCCCTTCTCTACAGACTATGAAGGATGCGGGTTTGAGCGAAGATGATTGGATCCAGACTCGACTTGATCAATTGAACTTAATCGACGAGAAAAGACTTACTGCTGTCTGCCATGGTCAAATGTATCAAAAACGGATGATCAAGGCCTTCAACAAGAAAGTCAAACAACAAGTGTATCAAGTAGGGGACCTGGTAATCAAACGCATCATACTGCCGCAAGGTGATCCCAGAGCAAAATGGACCCCCACCTATGAGGGACCATTTGTAGTCAAGAACATATTTTCCGGTGGAGCCATGATCCTGACCATCATGGATGGTGACGACCTTCCACACCCTGTCAATGCGGACATAGTGAAAAGATACTACGCATAATAAAGACCCGCTAGGTTGACATACCTAAGCAAAAATAAGGGCATCACGGCGAACCAAAAGGGGTCGGGCATAAATTAGGGACAAAAAATGAAAAAATCTGTACACCCGGCAAGTCGAAAACCCGAAAGGGCGGCTTGGGAAAAAAAGGGTATCCCAGTGGACTGAAAACCCGAAAGGGCGGTCCAGGCAAAAATTAGGGATTAAAGCGTATCACTATGTCCCCTTGAATCACCTTGCGATCAGACCTCAGTAATCAGATATTTAGCTCAAACGGTACCGATCAATCCAGTTAGCTTCGGATGAGCAGCAAAGTGATGAGATGCTCGAAGACATAGGGGCAATAGCAGAATTGAAACTCAATGGGATCACTACACATAGCTGTTTTCTTTTTGTACACAATTTCTGTAATAATTTTCATTTTTACGGCGGCGTTTTCTTACTAGAGCGTCAACCTCCTTGTAAAAAACGCCTGTCATAGGCAAATTTCAAATCAATACAAATTATCTTTTGAGTACAAAACTGTGTGTTTGTTTTTCCTTTTTCTATTTTGTTTTGCAAAAAACGTCCAATGTTTTATTCTTGACATATGCATTTGAATATGATTGCTGTTCACAAATATCTGCATATAAAACAGAAAGACAGTTACTAAGAAGAAACTGGTACAAAACCTAAATATCGACAGTTACCCCGTCCATCATGGTACAAGGGGGCAGAGATAGTTGGAAGCAAATTTACTATCACATACAAGCCAGTGATACCTATACTCCCCACAGAGCCGAGACAACTCAGACCCGACCTCCGTATCCCCAAGCAGGAATTCCTTCCCCAACAGGTTCTTTCAGAAAGCTGAAATCTGTATTCCCCAGCCAAGCTTTATAATCATAAACAGTTTATAAAGTTTTCTCCCGAGCAGAGTTTATTTCTCTGACAGCGGAAACTCAATCTCCAACAAAGCTCTTCTCTCCAGCAATGGAAGTTCATCCCCAGCTGAGTTTATTTCTCCAAATTAGCAGATCTTCCAACAGAGTATCTCTCTTCCCTACATAGTCAGTCCCCCGCGGGATTATTCTAAGACAAAGTCTCCTCCGGCAGAATATTCTCAAGTAGAATGGATATAAATCTCCAGCTAATCATCTTCGGTCATTATCACCAGCAGAAACGAAGAACTCAACTCCTGATACTCTCCAGCAGCAGTCCAGGATTTATTTTCCCCAGTTAGAGAATATCACAATAGCATTGCATATCCATACATCATGGCATGTGCATACATATTATACAGAACTGTTGTACCCCAAAATTTCCCCTCCCATATTTCTCAACAAATTTCAAGTGAAGTCCCCAAAATTGCCCAAGGAAGTTCAAGAGTTGACCAGACAAACTCTCTCCTAAAGCAGTCTACCTCAAATCAGGGTTTCCTTTTTCATCAGTATGTTTGAGTCCAAAGGATCCCAGATTCCTTCCATTGTCCTAATGTGTTCTCAAAATCATCCATGTCAAGTTTCAAGCCTTGCAGAGGAAGTTTGCTCAGTCAACTGCTCAAATGCCTAAAAATCAAATGTGTTAGGTCAAAAGTCAATTGTGGCCTACATACAGTCAAACTTCAAGATTTTTGGTTAACATCCTCATTTTGAAGTATCATTCATCATTTGATCAAGTGTTGATCATGATTCCTCAAGGATTTCTCACAATCCACCAAAACCCAAAAGTTGCTAAATTAGGGTTTTGTAGGAAAAGTCAACTCAACTTTGACCAAGCATAACTTTCTCATACTTTATCAAACATTTTCCATCCAAAGATCATTTTTAAGAGGATTCAAGTCCACACAATTCATCTTCATCTCCTAAGTTCAAAATATGCACTCACAAAAAGATATGAATTTTTACATTATAGGTCATCTTGAAAAGTCAACAAAAACACCTTTTGGGTCAAAGTTTCATACATGAACATGGAAGACTCAATTGAGATGAGACCAAAAGGGTTGCTTAAAGGACATCCTAAGATTTCTAAAAAGTCCAAGAACACCTATATAGGGTCAAAATTGAGAGAGTTATGCATTGGCCAAGTTGACCATTTTTGCAAAATTGACAAAAGTCAAATGTACTCAAATTTGCATTTTTTGCTAAATGGACCTAACTTTTTATGCCTACATTTCACTTATAATGTGGTCCACGACCCAAATGCTCACTCACATGTTATTTTCTTCATTATTTATTTTATTTTGAGTTTTTATTTATTAAAAATTGAATTAAATCAAATAATTGGTAAATAATAGCAAATATTTGTTTTGATTGGATTTTTGGACAGAATCATAAACTCATTATGCTGGCACATCAGAATCAGATCATATCAAGGCTGAGTGGTACGAAATTGGCATGGTTAGGCCAAATTTGGGAGGATATCATATGCCATGAAAGACCAAATCAAATCTTCATAATGGGAAAGATTGATTTCGTTTTTGTTGACCTAACATGTTGTACTACATATACAGAAGAAATCCAAAGCAAAAGAAGGAGGCTGGAGGCGTGAGACTGTAAGAACAAAACTAAAAAAAAATCTTGACAAAAAGTGAAGTTCTGATTTCATAATAGAGGACCTTTGAGAGCAATTCAAGGCCAGAAATCAATTCCTTGCGTTTCAAGAAGCATTCCCAATCGTTTGCAGGCATCAGAACATCCAGAATCTCCTCCTATCATTCATACGGTTTGCATAATTATTCAAATTCAATTACTGAAATTCTGGTGTATTCAGCATGTTTAAATTACATATTTGTATTCATTATCATGTTCGCAATGTTTATGGATAGTTTGATTTAATTCATAGTGCAGGAACAAGCTTCTGCCATTGTTGGGTTTTCATGTTCCAATTTGGGGTTTTGGGTTTCAAGCAGAATTAGGTCTGATAATGGGTATCATGACGATCAGAATTTCAAACCCAATTGACCCATGGTCCCCAATTGAATTTATATTACATATACTTGATTCTTGAATGTCACAGGTTTCAGCAACAGACTTGCGTCTGTAGGTAAAAGAACCAGAACTTAAAACGACGGTTCTAAGGAAGAAGACAACAACGTGTCACAACCTGACTGGCTGGTTTAAATTCTGGCGAGTTATTCTGGCCAGAAACTTGTTCTTTCTAATATATTATTTGTTTTTATTATGTTGACAAGTTAACATCCAGCGCAGTTGGTCAGAAGAAGGAAGTCAGAAGCTCATTGTTCTGGGTTCGAGCCCAGGCGTGAGCTTTTGGTATTTTCTCCTTTGTTTTCACCAGGTCCAACATGTGCATCTTCTGAGGAGCAGCGTCTTCTGGTCCACTAGCCAGGACCAGATCCAGCACATCACCTTCTAGATCCATCAACCAGAATCAAATCCAGTGCACCTCATCTTCTGAAGAGCAGCATCTTCTGGTCCACCAGCCAGGACCAGATACAGCGCCCCCCATCTTTTGGACCCATCAGTCAGAACCAGATCTGCTGACAGTAGGCCCACTCGGTTATTTCCATTATTTTTCTTTCTTTAATTTCTTTTCTTTAATTATTCTGTTATTTTTTAAATCAACCAATCAAAAATCACAAAAAAGGATTTGTTTTCTTAATAAATTTTTTTATTTATTTATTCATTAGTTTAATTAATTTAGGGAAACTTTAATTTCTTTCACAATTAAAAATCAGTTAAAAAATTAGGTTAATTCTTGATTTATTTTTTCTCCCTTTCTCAAATAAATATAAAAATACAAAAATAGGTTTTAGATTAAATTAATTTATTTTTCTCATAATTTAAAATTAATTAGACTTAGGATTTTCCTTTAGTTTAACTATTTCATTATTTTCTAAAAAATAGAAAAAACATTTTCTTTAACTAATCGCAATTAGGTTTAGGCAAGGGGCAAAACCCTAGTCGTCTCGTATTCGATTCATCGCGTGCGTATTATTATTTTTACCAATATTTCTGTAAATGCTCATGGTTTGTAATAGTTTAATCTAGGGTTTTTATTTATCGCTTTTTCCCGGGTTTTTGGCTATGTAATTAATCCCCCTCTTCGAAGCCTTGTAATAGCGTAGATTTACTTTCTCGCATTTTAATTCTCGCAAATATTTGATTGTTTAGATGTATGTTAATAGGATTGTATGGCAAGAATGCATGAAAAATTAATACGGTTAGAAAACCTTAATGTGCAAAGATAAATAACTGAAAACAAATCACTCGCACATATCACTCTTAGGGTATACCCTCACTTTGGTTTCCTTCGATAAACGATCATTAAGCATAGGGTGTCTTAGTGGTTGCCCTCCTGTCTAAAAAAGATCAAACGTCCCATTCGAATGTTGCCTCGGAAATGTTGCCTCGAAAATGTTGCCTCGAATGTGATCTTAAGACTCTAGGGTTATTACTAAGACATCCTAACATTGCTCTAGTGATCGCACGTCCCTTTCGAATTGACCCTTACAACTCCAACGATGGTGCTACCTATCTCTCAAATAGTAGGATAGCGCTGTCTAAAGGAAACAAGAATAGAAATGATATTTTTTCGAGTAGGTAGATGCTAGTAGGTACTTACTCAAATCAAACTTTTCACACTTACACTTTTCAAACAAATTCTCAAAAACAACTTCGTCACACCTTTGAGGACTGATACAAGGGTTATCACGAAGTCAATATGTTTCAAAACAAAGCACATACACAAGCAATTTTTAAAAGATGAGCAAGTACCTAAGAGCCCATGGAAAACCATGGATAGAAAAGGTGCTAACACCTTCCCTTTCTATAATCTACCCCCCGTACTCAGAAACATTCTCGAAAAAGGATTTTTTCTGTACATTTTTCCTTTCTGATTGGATGAAATAAAAGTCAGTGGCGACTCTTGCTTACCGTGACATTTTGCGAACAAAACACGCAAAACGCAAACCAGCATTCAAATAGTCGGTTCTAACACTCAATCCACAAGGCCTCCGTGGGTACTTTCTCCAACAGGTACAGGGGCAGAAAAGTCTTGATGTAAAGTCATTGTCGTATCCTCGGCATACGACCCTGTGACATCTACACTCCCTATGGAGTAGAGGAAACTAAAGCTTTGACATCGTCTTCCCCAAACAGGAGCTATGTTACCCAGCAAAGTTCCTTCAGAGAATCGACATTTATATTCCCTGACCGAATTTCATAATCGCAAGCAGTTCGTAAAGTTGTCTCCCAAGCAGAGTTTATTTCTCTGAATACAGAAGCTCAATTCCTAACAGATTTTATTCCCCCAGCAACGGAAATTCATCCCCAGCAGAGTCGTTAGTTCTTTGATATTGTGGCAGAACCGACTGTTAATACTGGTTTGTGTTTTGCGTTTTTTTGTTCGCAAAATGTCGCGGTGAGCAAGAGTCGCCACCGACTTTTATTTCATCCAATCGGAAAGGAAAAAAGTACAGAAAAAATCCTTTTTCGAGATGTTTCTGAGTATGGGGGTAAATTATAGAAAGGGAAGGTCTTAGCACCCTTTCTATCCATGGTTTTCCATGGGCTCTTAGGTACCTGCTCATCTTTTAAAAATTCTTGTGTATTCAGCATGTTTAAATTACATATTTGTATGCATTATCATGTTTGCAATGTTTCTGGATAGTTTGATTTAATTCCTAGTGCAGGAACAAGCTTCTGCCATTGTTAGGTTTTCATGTTCCAATTTGGGGTTTTGGGTTTCAAGCAGAATTAGGCCTGATAATAGGTGTCATGACGATCAGAATTTCAAACCCAACTGATCTATGGTCCCCAATTGAACTTATATTGCATATACTTGATTCTTGAATGTCACAGATTTCAGCAACAGACTTGCGTATGTAGATAAAAGAATCGGAACTTAAAACGATGGTTCTAAGGAAGAAGACAATAGCGTGTCACAACCTGACCGGCTAGTTTAAATTCTGGCGCGTTATTCAGACCGGAAACTTGTTTGTTCTGATATATTATTTGTTTTCATTATGTTGACAAGTTAACGTCCAACGCAGTTGGTCAGAAGAAGGAAGTTAGAAGCTCCTTGTTCTGGGTTCGAGCCCAGGCGTGAGCTTTTGGTATTTTCTCCTTTGTTTTCACCAGGTCCAGCATGTGCATCTTCTGAGGAGCAGCATCTTCTGGTCCACTAGCCAGGACCAGATCCAGCGCATCACCTTCTGGATCCATCAGCCAGAATCAAATCCAGTGCACCTCATCTTCTGAAGAGCAGCATCTTCTGATCCACCAGCCAGGACCAGATACAACGCCCCCCATCTTCTGAGGGTCACCATCTTCTAGACCCATCAGTCAGAACCAGATCTGCTGACAGCGGGCCCACTTAGTTATTTCCATTATTTTTCTTTCTTTAATTTATTTTCTTTAATTATTCTGTTATTTTTTAAATCAACCAATCAAAAAATCACAAAAAGGATTTGTTTTCTTAATAAATATTTTTTTATTTATTAATTAGTTTAATTAATTTAGGCCAACTTTAATTTCTTTCACAATTAAAATTCAATTAAAAATTAGGTTAATTCTTGATTTATTTTTTCTTCCTTTCTCAAATAAATATAAAAATACAAAAATAGGTTTTAGATTAAATTAATTTATTTTTCTCTTAATTTAAAATTAATTAGACTTAGGATTTTCCTTTAATTTAACTATTTCATTATTTTCTAAAAAAATAGCAAAAACATTTTCTTAACCAATCGAAATTAGGTCTAGTCAAGGGTCAAAACCCTAGCCGCTTCATATTTGATTCATCGCGCGTATTATTATTTTTATCAATATTTCTGTAAATGCTCATGGTTTGTAATAGTTTAATCTAGGGCTTTTTATTTATCGCTTTTTCCCGGGTTTTTGGCTATGTATTTAATCCCCTCCCCGAAGCCTTGTAATAGCATAGATTTACTTTATCGCGTTTTAATTCTCGCAAATATTTGACTGTTTAGATGTATGTTAATAGGATTCTAGGGCAAGAATGCATGACAAATTAATATGGTTAGAAAACCCTAATGTGCAAAGATAAATAACTGAAACAAATCACTCGCACATATCACTCTTAGGGTATACCCTTACTTCGGTTGCCTTCGGTAAATGATCATTAAGTATAGGGTGTCTTAGTGGTTACCCTCCTGTCTAAAAAGATCAAACGTCTCGTTCGAATGTTGCCTCAGAAATGTTGCCTCGGAAATGTTGCCTCGAATATGATCTTAAGACTCTAGGGTTATTACTAAGGTATTCTAACATTGCTTTAGTGTTCGTACGTCCCTTTCGAATTGACCCTTACAACTCCAACGACGGCGCTACCTATTTCTCAATAGTAGGATAGCACTGTCTAAAGGAAACAAGAATAGAAACGGTCTTTTTTCGAGTAGGTAGATGCTAGTAGGTACTTGCTCAAATCAAACTTTTCACACTTACACTTTTTCAAACAAATTTTCAAAACAACTTCGTCACACCTTTGAGGACTGATACAAGGGTTATCACGAAGTCAAATTGTTTCAAAACAAAGCACATACACAAGCAATTTTTAAAAGATGAGCAAGTACCTAAGAGCCCATGGAAAACCATGGATAGAAAGGGTGTTAACACCTTCCCTTTCTATAATTTACCCCCCCCGTACTCAGAAACATCTCGAAAAAGGATTTTTTTTTCTATACTTTTTTACTTTCCGATTGGATGAAATAAAAGTCGATGGCGGCTCTTGCTTACCGCGACATTTTGTGAACAAAAAAATGCATACCAGTATTAACAGTCGGTTCTGCCACCGTATCACAAGCATAATCTCATTTATTTTGAGAACATCATTACTCAATACATTGCATACATCATGACATTACATATGACTAACTCTTTACCTTTCATGGAAAGATGCAATCGAGTTCTCTCTGGTTCAGTCAAACCGACACTAAGGTTTCTATTCCAGTTGCAGATATTCCAACATTTTCTTTGGTTCAGTCAAACCGACACTAAGGTTGCTATTCTAGTTGAAGATGTTTTAAGACTTTCGTCTGGGTCAGCCAAATCGTGGCTAAGATTCCCATGATTTCTATGCCAGTCAAAGTTAATCTGAGACCTCTCCTGGGATCAGTCAAATCGACACTAAGATTTCTCTCCCAGTTAAAGTTCTCACAAGTTTTCCCTGTTCAGACAAATCGATACTAAGATTTCTATTCCAGTTTAAGCTATGAAGCCCAGAAATCGGCAGGATAATATCTTGATTTCTCCAAAATACTATGAAGCCTGGAATCGACCAGATAGTGGTATATCTCAAATTCAAGCTATGAAGCCTGGAAATCGACCGGATAATATCTTGATTTCTCCAAAATACTACGAAGCCTAGAATCGACCAGATAGTGGTATAAGACATCGTGAAGCCTGGAGCACGACCAGATAACGATATAAGATGTTGTGAAGACTGGAGCACAACCAGATAGAGGCAAGAGACACTGTGAAACCTGGAGCATGACCAGATAACAGTATGAGGTACTGCGAAGCTTGGAATTCTACCAAATAGCAGTTTACTCGGCCAATTACCATGAAGCCCAGAAATCGACCGGATATTAGTATACCTTAAATTCAAGTTGAAACCCGGTGCGACCGGATAACCACATAAATCCTTCTGAAGCTTGCAACACGACCAAATAAGAATTGAGAAATTGCAAAGCCTGGAGCACGACCAGATAGCAAGTTTAATCTCATCTCCCCAGTAAGTCACTGTGAAACCTGGAGCACGACTAGATAGCAGTTAATCTTATTATCCTCATCAAATCACTATAAAACCTGGAGCACGACCAGATAGCAGTTAATCTTATTATCCTCAGTAAGACACTGAAACCTGGAGCACGACCAGATATCAGTTAATCTTATTATCCTTAGTAAATCATTGTAAAGCCTGGAGCACGACCAAATAGCAGTTCACTTTCACCTCCTCGACTAAGAGATGATTCCCCAATAGAGTAACGGACAACTAAACCTCCTAAAATTCTATTTCTCCCTAAGACAGAGACCAATATTCCTCAGCAGATTCCTCCTCAATGACAGGAACAGGAATTCTCATTAAAGGAATATCTCGGGAAATCAACATCCTCTAGATGGCATCTTTAAGCCCATATCCGACGATTCTCCGTCTTATCTTCTGGATGGAATCTTTAAGCCCATCTCCGGTGAGCTTCCTTCGTATCCTCCAAATGGCATATGTAAGCCCATTCCCGATGCTACCTACACAGTTCAGCACCATCTCAGACGAGTGCAAATTTTTGAGTACTCTAGTGTTCAATCATCTTCCACCTTCAGATTACGAAAGGCAGACAACCAATCTACATCCTCAGGTTTAAGAAGATTGAACAGGGGCAGCTGTTGTACCCCAAAATTTTCCCTCTCATTTTATTTAACACATGCCCATTTAGGTCCTCAATTTTCTCAAGGATGCCCAAGAGTTGACCAGACAAACTCTCTCCTAAGGCAATGTACCTCAAACTAGGGTTTCCATTTTCATCAGGGTGTGGGAACTCCAAAGGTCCCAAATGCCTTACATGGTCCTAATATGTTCTCAAGATCATCCATGTCAAGTTTCATGCCTTATACAAGAAGTTTGCTCAGAAAATTGCTCAGATGCCTGAAAGTCAACTGCACTAGGTCAAAAGTCAACTGTGGCCCACATAAAGTCAAAATTCAAGATTTTTGGTCAACATCAACATTTTGAAGTCATATCCATCATTTGATCAATGGTTGATCATGATTCCTCAAGGAATTCCCCAAATTTATCAAATCCCAAAAGTTGCTAAATTAGGGTTTCTCAAGAAAAGTCAACCAAACTTTGACCAAGCATAACTTCTTCATATTTTATCAGAAATTTTCCATCCAAGGATAATTTTGAAGAGGATGCAATTCCCTACAATTCATATTCATCCCACAAGTTCAAGATATGCACTCATCAAAAGATATGAATTTCTACATTATAGGTCCTTTTGAAAAGTCAACAAAAACGCCTTTTGGGTCAAAGGTTCTTACGTGAACATGGAAGACCCAATTGAGATGAGACCAAAAGGGTTGTTTAGGGGACATCATAATATTTCTAAAAAGTCCTATAACACCTCTCTAGGGTTAAAATTGGAGGAGATATGCCTTGTCAAAGTTGGCCATTTTTGCAAAACTGCCAAAAGTCAAATGTGCTCAAAAATGCATTTTTTGTCAGATGGGCCTAGCTTTTCATGATTGAATCTTGTTTGTGACACGGTCCACGACCCAAATCAGCATCTACACCTTATTTTGTTCATTATTTAATTTTTTTTATTTTTTATTATTTAAAATTCAAATTAAATCAAATAAATTGCAAAAAATGCAAAAGATTGATTTTTTATCTGATTTTTTGTAGGAATCAAATCCAATCAAGCTAGCATATCATATCCAAATTGTGCAAGGGTTGATTGAAGCAAAAATAACATGATTTTAGTTGTTTTGGAAAGATATCATACAAGGATAAAATCAAATCCAATCTCCTTAATTCACCAAGATACAATGCGTTTTTGTTAACCTAATTCGTTCTAATACAAATACAGAAGATAACCAAGCCAGGAGGACATGGATTTGCAGTGAAAAAACGCCATACCAAAACTCAAAAAATTGGACAAAAGTGTTGGATCGTTTTTGGACCTAGAAGGCAATTCAAGCCATTCTAACACTCCCAATCGTTTCCTGGAGCCTCTCTGGAGCTAACACGGCCGGTTGCGCGCCTCCATAAGCCCAGAATCCGCCTACACGTCTCTCACGGTTTGGCATATTTCTTGAATTTTATTTTGGTTATTCACGCATGGTTAACAACTTTTAAGCATAGCATGATATTTGTATCATCATTTGGAATGTTTTGGTTTACATAATTTTGTGTTTCAGTGCTTGTATTCATGATCACCATTGTTAGGGTTCCTGCTTGCGTTTTAGGGCTTTATTCTACAGGTTAAATTAGGCCAAGAAAAGAGTACCATGATACTCGTGAGATCAAAACGAGTTGATCTATGTACTCACCATTAATTCATCATGCTTGTTTAATATTTTTGAAAGAAGCAGGGCTATAGTTACAGACACAGGCCGTAGGTAAAAGTCTTATACCTAAAGCGACGGTCTGGGGAGGAAGATGATGAGTTAGCGCAACCTCACTGGCCCGTTTAAATAATCACGCGTGTAACGCCAGTAATTTAATTAATTATTTAATTAAATTATTTTTGGAATATTTGAGAAGATGTGTTGTGTTTAATTGGATTTAAGTATTTTATTAAGTGGAGAAATAATATTAGAATTATAATATTATTGGATGTGGGCTTGTTTTTGAAGGAATAAAAGTAATAAGGGGGTGTATTAATTTGAGCCCAATAAGGAATAAAGAATAATAGGGCTATTTAGTTTTGTTGGAATAGAATAGAAATAAAGAAGAAGTAGAAGAATAAGGATTGTGAGGAGAACGTGCAAGCTGTTGGAAAAGTGGAAAAACGGCAGAACGAGAATTCAACCGGAAATTATAGAGCGACCTTCAACCCAAGGTAAGGGTGGGGTTCTGACTTTATAATTGGGTTCATGATGATTGATATGTGGGGTTAGAGGTGATTTTTGTCTTGTTCTTGAATTGAATGTATATGATGATGTATGATGAAGATTTGATGAATTTTAGATGAATAATGATGTCCCGTTGTTGTTTAATTGATGTAGTATTATAGGATAATTGTAGGTGATGATTTATCATGATTATATTAAGTTTGTAGGGTTAAAAACATGAATCCTGTAGTGAAATGCATAGAAAATCGTAGATTTATGCAGGAAGGATCAAGATGTGTCGACCTCAAACTTGATGCGTCGATACATGAGGGCCTAGAGACTCAGTATGACTCGACACGAAGAGGCTTGCATCGATACATGAAGGTTGAAAGACTCAGGATGAGTCTATCTGTGGGATGCATGTGTCGATACATGTTGTACGCAAGACTCAAGACGAGTCGATCCATGAGAGGATGCGTCGACTCATGTTGTGCAGTTAGAGTAGTACGCGTCGATCCAAGGGGTTTTGCATCGACCCATAATGCCTGATTTTTGGCAGATTCAGTTTTAAAGTGTTGTAACTTGAGTTTTAAGATGTCGTTTGAGATGTCGTTCAAAGTGTTGAATAGCTAACGCGATGAACATTATTCTAGAGGATTAAAATGAATAATAGGAAGTGTAATCCTAGTAGCCAATTTAGGATTTAGAGTTAATTCCCATGTTGATCGTTGCGTTGGTTTTGAACAGAATGATGCAAATGAGATGCCTAGAGGTTGCTGTTAGAATCATAACAGTAGGATTAGTGACAGTAACGATGTAAGAATTACAAAATAGCAGTATGAATTAATGTGGTATTAATGTACAACTGGGTTGTTAGTGAGAAGTTGTTAATGATGTTGTGTTGATGATTTATAATAAATAAATGATTTTTGATGAATTATTATGATGATATGAGATGTTGATGAAGAGACGTTGAGATGCTTTTGAGATGTTGTTGATTTGAGATGTTGTTAATTTGAGATGTTGTTAATTTGGGTGTTGTTATTACATTCATGATTGTGTCGCATACATTTCTTTTTTTTTTGAGATGGAGCTTATGCTCGTTGAGATGGCCTGTATTGGAGAATTTTGAGATGAAGGCTATGCCTTGTTGATGCCTATATTAATTGGCAAATTTTTGAGATGAGAGTTCTGCTCCAATGGTACCACATGCATTTGCATAGTATTAAGTCACATTATATGGTTGCATAAAGAAGTGTGTGATGATGTTGTGAATGTATATTATTGTTGTGATTATTGTTGACTACGAGATGGGAAGTGGTGATGTGTATTGATCTAATTTAATATATTAATTATCATGCACTTTATTATATTGTTAGATATCTCACCCCTTCTGTTTGAATGTTGCCCTTATGTTGGTAACATGCAGGTAATCGAGAGTGAAGGTTGTATACCTTCAGTAGTTCGAGTCGGTGTCATTGCTCTGATATATAACACTCGGTGGGATGAACGCTTGCTATTTTTTATTGTTGATTATTATTAAATTGTGTTGTTTTGAAGTTGCTGTATTGATGATAAAATTGTTATTGAGAATTCCGCTGAGTAGATGTTGAGTTATTTAATTAAAGATGTTATGATGGTTCATCTGATGTTTTGAAAGTGTTATATATCCACGATGAATGCAATGAATTTTGATAAAAGAATTTGTGACGCCCTGGTTCGTTTGCATGATTGAATTTTATAACTCTGATTTATTTGATATAATTTCTTGGGGTAGAATTGGGGTGTTACAAAGTTGGTATCAGAGCCTGGTTGGTCCGACCTTGTCGTCAAGTCGTAGTTGTCTAACAGTCGAGTATTGTTATTTGAGTTCTAATCGTTGTTTATGTTGTAGTGAGAAGTTGAGATGGCTGGAAGGAATGATGCTGCACTTGCTGCTGCTTTAGAAGCAATGGCTCATGCGATGGAAAATCAGCCGAATGCTGACGGGAATGCTGGATCTCGTAGCTTGGCGACCTTCCAGAGAGAGAATCCACTTACGTTCAAGGGAAAGTTTGATCCTGATGGAGCATTGGAGTGGTTGAAAGAGATTAAAAGAATCTTCTGTGTGATGGACGGCACTCCAGCGCAGAAGGTTCGTTATGGGACTCATATGCTAGCAGTCGAGGCTGATGACTGGTGGCTAGAGACTTGTCAGAAGTTGGAAGCTGCAGGTGAGAATGTCACTTAGGCTGTGTTCTGTAGGGAGTTTTTGAGAAATTATTTTCCTGAAGATGTCTGTGGTAAGAAGGAAATTGAGTTTCTTGAGCTGAAGCAAGGAAGTATGTCAGTTGTTGAGTATGCTGCCAAGTTTTCTGAGTTGGCTAAGTTTTATCCGTATTACGCTGAGGCAAATGCTAAGTTTTCAAAGTGTATCAAATTTGAGAACGGGTTGCGCCCGGAGATTAAGAAGGCGGTTGGATACCAGAAAATCCGTGTCTTTGCTGATTTGGTTGATAGCTGCAGGATTTATGAGGAGGATAATAATGATCATTACAAGATTATCAGTGAGAAGAGGGGTAAGCACCAACAGAATCGTGGTAAGCCTTATGAGACCCCAGCTGGTAAGGGTAAATAGAAAGTTGCTCAGAGTCATAGGACTAGTGGGGAGATGCTCCTGCTAGTGTGGTTTATTTTAAGTGTGGAAAACCTGGGCACAAGAGTAATGTGTGCACTACTGAAGTGAAGAGGTGTTTCCGTTGTGGTAAGAACGGACATGTTGTATCTGTGTGTGAACACAAGGATGTTATTTGTTTCAATTATAGATAAGAAGGGCACATTGGTAGCCAGTGTCCGAAACCGAAAAGAGCTCAGTCTAGTGGAAATGTGTTTGCTTTAGTGGAGGATCAGACAGCTGTTGAGGACAGACTTATCAGAGGCACGTGTTTCATTAATAGTACTCCTTTAATTACTATTATTGATATCGGTGCTACGCATTGTTTTATTGTTGCTGATTGTGTTGAAAAATTGGGTCTTGTGTTGTCTTCTTTGAATGGAGAAATGGTCGTCGATACTCTAGCCAAGGGGTCAGTGACTACTTCTTTTGTGTGTTTGAAGTGTCCCTTGTCGATCTTCGACAGAGACTTTGTTGTTGATTTGGTTTGTTTACCGTTAAGAGGTTTGGATGTGATTCTGGGTATGAACTGGTTAGAGCATAACTGCGTTCATATTAACTGTTATAACAAGTCGGTGAAGTTTTCTACTCCTGAAGAAGAGGAAGATGGTCTGTTGTCTGCTAGACAGTTTAGGAAGTTGATGCAAGAGGAAGCACAGATGTTCTCGTTGATGGCGTCACTATTTATAGAGACTCTAGCTATAATTGAGGAATTTTAGGTGGTGTGTGAAATTCCTGAAGTTTTCCTTGATGAGATTCGTGATGTACCACCAAAGAGGGAAGTTGAATTTGCAATTGATCTTGTACCTGGTACCAGACCCGTGTCTATGGCACCATACAGGATGTCTGCATCTAAATTGTCAGAGTTAAAGAAGCAATTGGAAGATTTACTTGAGAAGAAGTTTGTAAGACCAAGTGTATCACCGTGGTGTGCTCTAGTGTTGTTAGTGAAGAATAAAGATAGAAGTATGAGGCTTTATGTTGATTATAGATAGTTGAACAAGGTGACGATTAAGAGTAAGCATCTGCTTCCAAGAATAGATGACTAGATGGATTAATTGGTGGATGCTCGTGTGTTTAGTAAGATTGATCTGAGGTCGAGTTACCATCAAATTAAAGTGAAGGATGAAGATATTCGGAAGACGGCTTTCAAAACGCGTTATGTACATTATGAGTATTCGGTGATGCCTTTTGGTGTTACTAATGCGCCGGGAGTATTCATGGAATACATGAATCGTATCTTTCATACTTATTTGGATCGGTTCGTGGTGGTGTTCATTGATGATATTTTGATTTACTATAAGTCAGAAGAAGAGCATGCAGAACACTTGAGGGTAGTATTGCAGATTTTGAAAGAGAAGAAGTTGTATGCAAAGTTGTCCAAGTGTGAATTCTGGCTGAAAGAGGTTAGTTTTCTTGGTCATGTGATTTCAGGTAGTGGCATTGTTGTAGATCCATCGAAGGTTGATGTTGTGTTGCAATGGGAAACTCCAAAGTCAGCTACTGAGATTAGAAGCTTCTTGGGATTAGCTGGTTATTATAGAAGGTTTATCGAAGGGCTTTCTAAGTTGTCACTTCTGTTGACTAAGTTGACTTGTAAAGGTAGAGCGTTTGTGTGGGATGTTCAGTGCCAAGAAAGTTTTACGAAATTGAAGAAGAGGTTGACGTTGGCTCCGATTTTGACGTTGCCTAATCCAGGAGAGCCTTTTGTGGTGTATTTTGATGCTTATAAGATGGGTTTAGGAGGTGTGCTTATGCATAATGGTAAGGTAGTTGCTTATGCGTCAAGGCAGTCAAGGACTCATGAGAAGAACTACCCTACGTATGATTTAGAGCTTGCTGCAGTTGTTTTTGTGTTGAAGATTTGGAGGCATTATCTTTATGGTTCTAGATTTGAAGTGTTTAGTGATCATAAGAGCTTAAAGTATTTATTTGATCTGAAGGAGTTGAATATGAGGCAACAAAGATGGTTGGAATTGTTAAAGGATTATGATTTCGGTTTGAATTATCATCCAGGAAAAGCAAATGTGGTAGTTGATGCGTTGAGTCGAAAGACTTTACATATGTCAGCAATGATGATTAAAGAGTTGGAATTGATTGAGCAATTCAGAGATATGAGCTTAGTTTGCGATGTTACTCTGCAGAGTGTTACGTTAGGTATGTTGAAGATTAATAATGAATTTCTAGACAGTATCAGAGAAGCTCATAAGTTGGATGTGAAACTGGTAGATTTGATGGTTGGGACTGATCAGTCTGAGAACAATGATTTTAAGATGGATGCGCAAGGTGTACTGAGGTTTCGTAACCGGATTTGTATTCCTGATGATGCTGAGATGAAGAAAGTGATACTTGAAGAGAGTCATAGAAGTAAGTTGAGTATTCATCCAGGAGCTACAAAGATGTATCAAGATTTGAAAGGTTTGTTTTGGTGGCCTGGGATGAAGAGTGACGTGGCTCAGTTTGTGTATGCATGTTTGACTTGTCAGAAGTTGAAAGTTGAACATCAGAAGCCTGCAGGATTGATGAAACCGTTGGAAGTTCCAGAATGGAAATGGGATAGCATTTCAATGGACTTTGTGACATGGTTGCCTAATACTTTAAGAGGACATGATTTGATTTGGGTGATTGTTGATAGGCTTACGAAGTGGGCTCATTTTATTCATATTAACATCAGTTTTCCAGTTTCGAAGTTGGCTGAGATTTATATTAGTGTGATTGTGAAGCTGCATGGTGTTCCTTTGTGCATTGTGTTAGATAGAGATCCAAGATTTACTTCTGATTTTTGGAAGAGTTTGCAAGAAGCGTTGGGTTCTAAGTTGAGGTTGAGTTCAGCGTATCATCCTCAGACAGATGGTCAGACTGAACGGACTATTCAATCGTTGGAAGATTTGCTGAGGGCATGTGTTCTTGAGCAGGGAGGTTCGTGGGATACTTATCTTCCATTGATAGAGTTCACTTATAATAACAGTTACCATTCTAGTATTGGGATGGTACCTTTTGAAGCGTTGTATGGTCGAAGATGTAGAACTTCGTTATGTTGGCATGAATCTGGAGAAAGTGTAGTACTTAGACCTGAACTTGTTCGTGAGACTACCGAGAAGGTAAAGTTAATTCGAGAGAAGATTAAAGCTTCCCAAAGTAGACAGAAGAGTTATCATGACAAGCGAATGAAGGATTTAGAATTTCAAGCTGCTGATCATGTGTTTTTAAGAGTTACACATGTGACTGGTGTTGAGCAAGCATTGAAGTATAAGAAGCTCACTTCTCATTTTATTGGACCGTATCGGATTTCGGAGAGAGTGGGTAATGTTGCCTATAGAGTGGCTTTACTGCCTAATCTTTCGAATTTGCATGATGTGTTTCACGTGTCGCAACTTCGGAAGTATATTTCAGATCCATCTCATGTGATTCATATGGATGATGTGTAAGTACGGGATAATCTTAGGGTGGAGACGATGTCTGTACGGATCGCGGATCGTGAAATAAAGACTTTGAGGGGCAAAGATATTGCCTTGGTTAAAGTGGTTTGGCTACGAGCTGCCGGAGAGAGCGTGACTTGGGAGTTGGAGAGCAAGATGCGAGACTCCTACCCTGAGTTATTTGATTGAGGTAAATTTTCGAGGACAAAAATATTCTAAGTGGGGGAGAGTTGTAACGCCAGTAATTAAATTAATTATTTAATTAAATTATTTTTGGAATATTTGAGAAGATGTGTTGTGTTTAATTGGATTTATGTATTTTATTAAGTGGATAAATAATATTAGAATTATAATATTATTGGATGTGGACTTGTTTTTGAAGGAATAAAAGTAATAAGGGGGTGTATTAATTTGAGCCCAATAAGGAATAAAGAATAGTAGGGTTATTTTATTATTGTTGGAATAGAATAGAAAGAAAGAAGTAGTAGAAGAATAAGGATTGTGAGGAGAACGTGCAAGCTGTTGGAAAAGTGGAAAAATTGCAGAACGTGAATTCAACCGGAAATTATAGAGCGACCTTCAATCCAAGGTAAGGGTAGGGTTCTGACTTTATAATTGGGTTCATGATGATTGATATGTGGGGTTAGAGGTGATTGTTGTCTTGTTCTTGAATTGAATGTATATGATGATGTATGATGAAGATTTGATGAATTTTAGATGAATAATGATGTCCCGTTTTTGTTTAATCGATATAGTATTATAGGATAATTGTAGGTGATGATTTATCATGATTATATTAAGTTTGTAGGGTTAAAAACATGAATCTCATAGTGAAATGCAGAGAAAATCATAGAATTATGTAGGAAGGATCAGGATGTGTCGACCTCAGACTTGATGCGTCGATACATGAGGGCCTAGAGACTCAGTATGAGTCGACACGAAGAGGCTTGCGTCGATACATGAAGGTTGAAAGACTCAGGATGAGTCTATCTGTGGGATGCATGTGTCGATACATGTTGTGCGCAAGACTCAGGACGAGTCGATCCATGAGAGGATGCATCGACTCATGTTGTGCAGTTAGAGTAGTACGCGTCGATCTAAGGGGTTTTGCATCGACCCATAATGCTTGATTTTTGGCAGATTCAGTTTTAAAGTGTTGTAACTTAAGTTTTAGGATGCCGTTTGAGATGCCGTTCGAAGTGTTGAATAGCTAACGCAATGAACATTATTCTAGAGGATTAAAATGAATAATAGGAAGTGTAATCCTAGTAGCCAATTTAGGATTTAGAGTTAATTCCCATGTTGATCGTTGCGTTGGTTTTGAACAGAATGATGCAAATGAGATGCCTAGAGGCTGCTGTTAGAATCATAACAGTAGGATTAGTGACAGTAACGATGTAAGAATTACAGAATAGCAGTATGAATTATTGTGGTATTAATGTACAACTGAGTTGTTAGTGAGAAATTGTTAATGATGTTGTGTTGATGATTTATGATAAATAAATGATGTTTGATGAATTATTATGATGATATGAGATGTTGATGAAGAGACGTTGAGATGCTTTTGAGATGTTGTTGATTTAAGATGTTGTTAATTTGAGATGTTGTTAATTTGGGTGTTGTTATTACATTCATGATTGTGTCACATACATTGCATTTTTTTGAGATAGAGCTTATGCTCGTTGAGATGGCCTGTATTGGCGAATTTTAAGATGAAGGTTATGCCTTGTTGATGCCTCTATTAATTGGCAAATTTTTGAGATGGGAGTTCTGCTCCAATGGTACCACATGCATTTGCATAGTATTGAGTCGCATTATATGATTGCATAAAGAAGTATGTGATGATGCTGTGAATTTATATTATTGTTGTGATTATTGTTGACTACGAGATGGGAAGTGGTGATGTGTATTGATCTAATTTAATATATTAATTATCATGCGCTTTATTATATTGTTAGATATCTCACCCCTTCTGTTTGAATGTTTCCCTTATGTTGGTAACGTGCAGGTAATCGAGAGTGAAGGTTGTATACCTTCAGTA
Organism: Vicia faba; assembly: GCA_948472305.1. Lineage (NCBI taxonomy): Eukaryota > Viridiplantae > Streptophyta > Magnoliopsida > Fabales > Fabaceae > Vicia > Vicia faba. The sequence goes on along the minus strand of OX451741.1, from coordinate 1,431,783,251 downwards.
GTTCGAGTCGGTGTCATTGCTCTGATATGTAACACTCGGGGGGGATGAACGCTTGCTGTTTTTGATTGTTGATTATTATTAAATTGTGTTGTTTTGAAGTTGCTATATTGATGATAAAATTGTTATTGAGAATTCCGTTGCATAGATGTTGAGTTGTTTAATTAAAGATGTTATGATGGTTCATCCGATGTTTTGAAAGTGTTATATATCCACAATGAATGCAATGAATTTTGATAGAAGAATTTGTGATGCCCTGGTTCGTTTGCATGATTGAATTTTATAACTCTGGTTTATTTGATATAATTGCTTGGGGTAGAATTGGGGTGTTACAGCGTGCGTTTTTGTTATCGACGTTGTTTCATATATTATTCATTGTTTTTATTATTATAACAAATAGAACAGGTGGCTCAGTGGTGAAGCGCGCATTTGGAAATGTAGAGGACCTGGGTTCAATCCTAGGTCCCAGCATTTTCTTTATTTTCTTACTTTGTTTCAACAGATCATGTGCATACACGTCCCATGCGCCCACCATGCACCTCACAATCCAGCCAATGGATTCCTCATCAATCCAATCCAACGTCCCACATGTCAAGGACTATGGTACACTCTCCAGACCTGACCAGCACAGGATCACGCGCTAGGACTGGGCTGAGCATAATGGGCTTGCAAATTCAGACATACACCCCCTGGATTGCTTTGACAAACAGGCCCAATCTCTTTTCTTTTTCTATTTTATTTTTTAAAATTATTTTATTAATTATCCTTTTTTACAAAATAACACAAAATCATGTTTTTTTATTTAATCAAAAATCATCAAAAAGCATAAAAATCATTTTTTTCATTAAAAATATTTTGTTTCTTTAGTTAATTAATTAGTTTGATTATTTAGGGCAATTTAATTGTTTTTTTCATAATTTAAATTGATTAGAAATTAGGGTTTTAATTTTGTACCTAATTAATTTTTTCTCAAAAAATAATAACCTAAATATTTTTTCAATTAAATTTTTAGGGTTCTTTAATTGTTCTCGCATTTAACTCGCCGCGCACATTTTTTAATCTCCTTTTATTATTATTGCAATTGTTTCGAGGTTGTAATAGTAATTAGGGTTTCAATTCCGCATCTTTATTTTCGGTCAAAATAATCATGTATCTGCAAAAGTCCTGTAATAGCTAGGACCTTCAAACTTTCCCGCATTTTAATTTTCGCAAACTATAAACTGTTTAGATATATGTTAATAGGATTGTATGGAAAGACTAACTGAAAATTAAAACAGTAGATCACCTTAATTGTGCAAATACAAATTAAACTGAAAATTACACTCACACATGCTCACTCTTAGAGTTTACTCCACTCCGGTTGCCTTTGGTAAATGGTCATGAAGTATAGGGTTTGTTAGTGGTTGTCCTCTAGCCCCGAAAGATCTAAAATGAGCCATTCGGATGTTGCCTTGGAAAAATATCTTAAAGGCTTTAGGATGATTACTAACGTTTCCTAACATTGCTTTTGTGATCGTACATGTCCCTTCGAATGTCCTTAAAAACTCCAACGACGATGTTACCTATTTCTAAATAATGGGATAGTATTATCTAAAAGGAAAACGAATAGACCTTTTTCGAGTAGGTAGATTAGTTCCTAGGTAATTGCTCAAACAAACAAACTTTTTCACACCAGCACTTTTCAAACAAAGTTTTCAAAAATAACTTTGTAACACTCATGAGGACAGAAACAAGGGTTAATACGAAGTAAAACAAAACTTTTCAAAACAAGCACACACAAGCAATTTCAAAATGAGAAAGTACTTAAGAGCTCGTGGAAAACCACGGATAGAAAGAGTGCTAACACCTTCCCTTTCTATAATCTACCTCCCGTACTCAGAAACATCTCAAAAAAGGTTTTTTCTGTTCTTTTTCCTTTTCCTGATTGGATAAAATAAAAGTCGGTGGCGACTCTTGCTTACCGCAACATTTGCGAAGAAAAACACAAACCAGTATTAACAGTCGGTTCTGCCACCGTATCTCAGCATGCAATGTGCACATTAGAAAATTTTATCAAGTTTTGTGTTTACATTGTATGAGAAAGCATAAGCTAGAAGGAAAATCGACATTCAGTGGTCGCATTATCTACTACTCAAGCGGAATATATTGCCCTTTTGGAAGGGGTCAAGGAAGCCATATGGTTGAAAGGCATGATTGGGGAGTTAGGAATTACTCAAGAATGTGTGAAGATAAATTGTGACAATCAAACCATTCACCTGGGCCAATCATAAAATTTATCATGAGAGGGCAAAACACATTGCCATTGGTTTACATTTTATAAGGGACATGATATATTCAAAGGAGATTCAGGTTCAAAAATTGCCTTCGGAGGAGAATTCAGTTGATATGTTCATCAAATCATTGTCAAGATCAAGGCTCATACATTCAAGCTTTGGAGAAATCAACAATGTGGTTGGTGGTTAAATTAACATCATCATCAGTTTAAAGTCAAGGTGGAGAGTTCTTATAATATGCCTTAAAACCTCGAGTGAGAAAAGAGAGAAAAGAGACAATATTTTGGTATTAACAGTTTTGGGCTTGTTAGTATTTGTTTGTTAATGGGCATATTTTGGGCCTGTTAATATTTTGTTAGTTATAAATATGGGTTTTCTCTCATTTGTTAGAAAGAAGTTGCATAAGGTAGAAATCCTATTGAGAAAGCAAAAGGTAAAATTCTTAGAGTTACATTTTAGGAATTTGGCTTCTTTTTGGGGTTTATCATAGGGATTGGTAAGCACTTTAAACACCTTATATTTATGTGGTTCTTATATTGAGAGAGGGAGAGATTGTGAAATACTTAGGTAGAAATAGGGTTTGTTCTTGGAAGGATATTTTATTGTAACTCATTTGTAATCTCTTGTAACAACTTTTGGAGTATAGTGAATAAGAGAGTTGTTCTCTCCCTCAGCCGTAAATTATTTGATTGAACTGGGTAAAGTGTGTTCTCACCTACTATTATTTTTATTGCTTGAGGTCATTTATTTAGTTGTTATTGTTATTTGTCCCCACATATCAAATTACTTGATTTGAATTGAACTTTATCATTATCACAACAAGGACAATATAACATTTTACGTTTTTCTTTGGTTACTTGATCTCTCAAGAAATAAAATATGATCTCAATGGGCTTACTTCTACCATGACACACTAGATTTTGGCATAATTCGTAGTTGATTGATTATCAATCATCATTGGAATGGGTTGCAACAGTTCAATATTCAGTTCACATAGTAAAGACATAGAAAAAGGGTCTGACAAGTAGCAAAACTTCATGCAATATAAAGATTTCAAAAAAAAAACTCCATGCAATATAAGGACAAAGCTACGACTCATTATTTTCTTGAACATCGAGTGATTGGATCTTTGATGTACTCAAAGACATATCTTGTAGGGCTCTTTCTTTCCACTCTATCAACACTTCAACCAACATCTAAATAAATAATCAAGTTGTCTTCTTCCTCCATGTTTAACCCTTTTTGCAAGAGTTGCCCAAATTTTCATACCTAGGACAAAATGTACAATTTTTTTCATAATTGAAGTGTCATCCTAAATCTAAACTTGTGTTTCTCTATTATGTATAAATCAACCACCGTTCCTTATGTCCATTCCTTTGAGCACGAGTTTGACTCTTAAAAGTGAATAATTATGGATATCATGGATTCGAACTCGCGTGAAGAATTGGAAATGTCACGGGTTTGAGCTCACGTTTGGATGTCCTTTAATGGAGATGCAACTATCAGTTAAGTTGGATTGGCAGAACTATGTTGTTTTAAATCTAATTTGTGTTATCTTATGTTTATGCAGTTATATGTTGATGTAATTGTATTTTTTTAAGTAATATATAGTTTGCAAATCACAAAGAAAAAATATCAGATTATTTTTTTGGATTGCTTAATGAAAGCAAAGTTGTGGCAAAAATTTTGCAATAGTTGAATGTACATTTTTCTTTACACAATTCTGATTTGGTGCATTTTCATATAAATTGTAGGTTTGATAGGTACTGGAAGAGAGAAGATGAAAAGGTTGAGCATTGGTGGTTTGCATGTATTTGGATGATTTGGAAAAGCCGCAACAAGAAGATTTTCGAGTATAAGGTTGAAATTATGGACTCTTATCTTGAAGATGTTCAATTGTGGTCATAGAATTAGATTAAAATTAAGATATTAGGTTCAATTACTTTATTGATCAATGGATTGTCAACGTGTTGAGATGCTTGAGATCACAGTGGGATCACAGTGCAAAATCGATTGAACCAATGGGATTGGCGTTCTTGTCGTTGCACTTCTAAAACTTTTGAAATAGGGTTTTTGGATGTAACTTGTACAACATTTATTTCTCACATTTTATTCCAATTAAGTTCTAAATAATTTCTTAAAACCTTCCCAATAGTCATTATTTTTTTTTAAACTTATTAATTCTCCACCTAACTTATTCAATACAATGAGATCTTTGTATTTCATATTCATTTCACGTACATTAAAGTTTTTGAAGTTTAAATATTCCCAGGCATCGTCATTCTTTTTATTTTTACTCATATTCATTACACTTGAATTTTTTATATGAATTTTATTTTTATTTATATTTTTTATGCTCTGGTTTGATTTTTTTAAATTAAATTATGTTTTTTATATGAATATATATGCAATATATGAGTTTGTGAAATGGGTAGAATCTTACGATCCATGTTACAATACTCTGATTCACAATCTTGTGACCCCTCTCTGATCCCACATAAGATCGTGATTTTGACTACTTTGGTCTTTGGACATTTGGGTGTTGGCATGTTTACATCCATGTATACCAACATTAAAGAGAATTTCCAACACATTTTTTCCTTTGGGAAATATTGATGCATGTACTTGACCTTGCAACTTTGAGCCCTAAGAAGTATTTGAGTCCCAAGATCCTTGATGTGGAAGTGATGTTGTAATGTTGTCTTTATGTGTTGGATTATATTTAAATTGATTTATGTAATAACAATATCATCAACATAAATGATTAAAGCAAAAAGGGAAGTATGAGATTGATGGATAAATTATTAATGGTCTGCAAAATGTTTTGTGAAATTATTTGACAATAACATAGTTGATAATTTGGCAAACCACTGCCTACTAGAGTGTTTAAATCCATAAAGAGATTTTAAAAAGTTTACACACTTGATTTGGGTGAGAAGGTGTGGTGCCTTTGGGTAAGGACATGTAAACCTCCTCATCCAAGTCACTATGAAGAAAAGCATTGTTAATATCAAGTTGATAAAGATAAAGATTCAAAGGAGAAGCAAGAGCAAAGAGTAATATTACAATTGTGAGTTTGGCAGTGGAATAAAAAGTGTCAAAGAAGTCAATACCTTAACTTGGGTGAATACCTTGGCTACTAATATTGCTTTACACATTTCAATGGTGCCAATAGCATGAAATTTTGTTTTATAAATCCATTTACAACCAATAGTCATTTTACCTGGTAGAAGTGCAACGAAACTTTAAGTATTATGGGTTTTATAAGAGGTGGGGAATTAGTATGAGTGGGAAACTATTAAGGGTAAATAGGTTGAATGGTTGTGTCGGTATGAGAAGTTGTATGGATAAGATGTTGACGAGAAGCATGGGCAGGATCTGCATCTAGGGAAAATAAAAAAGTAAAGAAGAGTTGGAGGTTTCAATGTATATAGGTGTGTGATCGAAAATAGTTATGGTGGTAGGGGAAATGTAAGGGAAAATATCTTCATAGAAGGTGAAGTTTCTAGAGATGGAAGTTGATATATTGTTAAGGTCAAAAAGTAGGTATCCTTTAGTGCCATTAGGGTAACATAGGAATATGTATCTACTAGATCTAGGGTCAAGTTTTTCTTTATGTCTAATTATTATGGTGGCATGAGTGAGGTATCCAAAGGTTTTGAGGAGGAGAAATGTGGGAGATTCCTTTAAAAAAAAAGCTCATAAGGTATTTTTTGTGTATGGTAGGGATGCATAACCTGTTTATTAAATATGTAATATGGCATAAAGAAAAATACCAAAAACATCTAGACAGCTTAGCATGAAAAAGAAGGGACCTAGTGACATTTAAAGGGTGTCTTGCTTTCTTTCAACAATGGAGTTATGTTGAGGTATTTTAATACAACTTCTTTTATAAGTAATGCTTATGGATGTATAATAAGATGGCATGATAAACTCAGTGTTATTATCACTAGGTTTGATATTTATTTTACATGAAAATTTAGTATGACAATATGTAATGAAATTTTAGATGTGTATCCTTGCTTCAAATTTATGATGCATCAAAAAAGTCCAAGTATAATAAGATGGAAAGCATAACAAAGAAAATTCTTATGATATTTTATATAAGGGAAAGAAAGATACATGTGTTGTAAAACCTCATTAGATGTATGACTTATTCTATGGTAAAGGACATTGTGCAAGTGTAAGTTAGTATCAAGATAAATGGTGCTAGAAAAGGTGGAAATGATGGTATTCCCATTAGGGAAATGAATATTAATAGGATCAATAATGTTAATAGTAGAGAAACACTACATGTGGGAGCGTACATGGCCTAACACCCCTAAATTAAGGATTCACGTAGATAACTATTGTAAATCAGTACCTGTGATGAATACATATGAGATTACATGAGAATTATCTACTAAAGGATCCTCATAAGTGTTCATGGTCTGAGCGTCTTGTAAGAACAAGATTGATTCTACATCTGGTCTTATGTTTTGACGATAACTTTACATGTTATCTTAGTGAACAATTGTGTACTCTAATCGTTTTTGTCTAGTGTGTGGCTTTTGCTAAATGGGTTCTGAATCTGGTAAGAAGGTATGTGACATCATCATGTTCTGAACTCAACACTCTGGAAGAATACATTTATTGTGTTACAAGTTAAGTCAAGATTATAGAATGCTTCTTATGAGATGGTTCTAAGCAACGTTAATGCAAGAGCTTCTGATCGCGACTTATGCAAGGAAGCTTTGAAGGCCGTCTAAAGCTTTATATTTGTTGAGGTGGCAATCGTCAAAGATTCCTTCATTATCTATTGAGGTAGAAATCACCCAAGATTCCATCATTATCTATTGAGGTAGCAATCGTCAAAGATTCCTTCATTATCTGTTAAGGTAGCAATCATCAAAGATTCCTTCATTATCTATTGAGGTAGCAATTGTCAAAGATTCCTTCATATAACCCTCCAGAGGCAGTCCAACACGGACTCATCCTGAAATAGCCTTACACAAGTTTTCTTCTGGTACATCTCCAGATAGAAGTTAATTTCATTCTCCCCCAACAGATTACTGTGAAGCCTGGATTTCAACAAGGAAAATAACAAAATTTCATCTCTCTAGAGATAACTCTTCAGCAGAGCCTTGGACAACTGAAGCTCCTAGACTCTATCCCCCACAGAGTTTTCCTCAAGCAGGAGAACAACAGGAATTAACATTCCCCAGCGGACTCCTCCTCAGACAAAAGGAACAGGGATCCCCCACAAAGAGACCTTTTATGAAGTCATCATCTACTTTGGATGGCATCTTTAAGCCCATCTATGACGACTCTCTGTTATCTTTTCCAAATGGCATCTGTAAGCCTATTCTTGACATCATCAATCATCAGTGTTACTTCATGTGAGTGCAAATTTATGGGCACTCTAGTGTTCAATCACCTTCCACCTTTAGATCACGAAAGGCAGACAAGCCAATCTAAATCCTCAGGTTTAAGAAGATTGAACAAGGGCAGCTGTTGTACCCCAAAATTTGCCCTCTCATGTTTTCCAAGGTTTTCTCTTACATGGGTGGTCACAAACACTTGCATAAGGAAAATTAATTTTTTTGAATGATGTTTAAGTATCCTTCAATTGGCATGTTAGCAATATCCTTCGACTGGTAGGTGAATAAAAGGGTCTTTGATTGGCATGTCAGCAATATCCTTCAACTTGAAGGTGAATAAAAGGGTCTTCGATTGGCATGTCAGCAATATCCTTCGATTGGCATCTGGACAAGGAGTTTCGAATCGGCTTCTAAAACCCTCCGACCAAGCATTGGCCCATCAGCTTCGACTGCGCGTTGGTTCCCCTTCGAGCAAGCCTTAGTCCAAGTTTCATTCATGCGAGAACCCCCTGCAAGCTCCCTTTGATCCACCAGCAGTGACTTCCTGCATGTTTTCTTTGATTCACAAAATAGTGGGTTCCTGCATGCCAACTTCCTTCAAGGCAAAGGGCTTCTCTAGACTTGCCTTCAATTAACAAGGCAAGAGGTTCCCTCTTCATGTATGATTTCATTTCACAAGCACAATATTGCCACATTATGAACACACAAATGGTGCCTTCGGAGTACATATATTTGTTCTGCTCGAAGGACACATATTTGTTGGAAATAAACTTGTTTTGTCTTTTGATGAGGTTTGGTTCAAGCTGCTCACTGGGTAAGAGATTACATGCTGCCCAGCCCAAGCCTCATGAACCATTACATTCATGACAAAGGAAGCTTCGACTTGTAAGGATGAAGTCTTTCGTTTGGTTTTGTTAGGTGGTGTCAGCACCAGTCGAAGAATAAGGCAAATAGGGACTCAATCAAAGAGGCCCCAAGGATTAGATTTAAGCCATTCGAAGGACACACCTTGGTGGCCCATTCGAAGAGGGAACAAAGCATACATATGAAAGACACTCAAAAATTCCATTCGAAAGAGGCAACCAAAGGCCCATTCGATGGGTACACAAATGGTCCATTCAAAAGACCCCTTAGAAGGAGGCAACCAAAGGCCCATTTAAAGGATATACAAGAGGTCCAATTGAAGGGCATGGACTGAAGGTATTCAAAATCCAAAATTGTCCACAAGTTACAAAACATCATTCATGGCTTTGAAAACACTTGTTTATGGTTGTTTAAACCTTTTTTTTCTTGTCCCCCCCATCTCCTCTATATAAAGAACACACTAGCCAGATCAAAGGGGGGTGGACACAATCGGAGAGAGAGAGTCATACGAAATTAAAAAAAAACATTCTTGGAGGTTTCCTGAGGCTTTTCCAATCATCCCCAATCCTTAAGCAAGCACACGTCCATAAGTGTCAAATCGAAGCAACCCTTAAACAAGGGTGCCCATGCCTGAAACCACAGATTCATACATCACCCTTGGTAAGAATGGGTAAAAAGATCAAACTTACATTTGCATGAAATATTATCATTTGGAGTTTATTCGATCTATATTTAAGATTAAGGATCTGAGTTCGACACCCAGGTCTGCATTTGTTTTGTTGCCAACACTTGCTGCAAATATAGCCTGAATAGATCCAATGCGCGCAGGATCGAAGGACATGGGTTTCGATATCCAGGTCATGCATTTTTGTTTTTCTAACATATCTTTGCAGATTCAGTGCCCTCACAGCAACGCCCTCTGGGTTGAAAGCCACATCCTTTCACTAGATCAAAGGGAAACACCCTTCACAAAATCGAAAGGCAACATCCCTCTTGGATCAAAAATCCCATCTTCCTATGAATCGAAGGCAACTTTCCCTCTGGATCGAAAAATCCCCCTTTTCTCTCTGATCGAAGGATACCCTCTTTGTATTTTTTACTTTTTGTTTTCATTTCTTCATTGACTTCTTTTTTATTTTATTAAAATCAAAATCACAAAAAAACATTAGGCTAGTGTTTTACTAATCAAATTAAATTTTGTTAATTAACTAATTAATTATTTTAACCTTTTCCTTAATTTAAAATTAAATAGACTTAAGTTTAATTTTCTTTTATAAATAAAAAAACAAACAACAAGATTTCTTTTCCTTTGGATTTAGACGTCCATTTTAATTTGTTTGCGCATTTATTTATTTTCGCATTTTTTTCATCTTATCGTAACTATTTCCCAGTTTGTAATAGTAACTAGGACTTTACTTTTCGCGTTTTTATAATGTACCTCTCACAAAGCCATGTAATAGCGTAGGATTTACATTCCTGCACTTTACATTTTTGCACTTTAAATTCATGTATATATATTAACTGTTAGTAACTAGGGTTGCATGACAAGACTAATAACAAAACACTAGCAAACCTAACAAAAAAGACAAAAATAACTGAACATAACACACTTGCACATATACACCTCTAGAGTATCCCACTTTGTTTTCCTTCAGAAATAAAACAGTCATATCCCTCGAGACAGGGACACTTTAGCAAAGACCCATATATCAAAAGATCATAGTCCCTCGATGATCCTATAGTTTCCTTTCCGTAAATGATCTAGTCCCTAAACAGAAATTGCTAAAGCATCTCTACACTGTTGCCTTTATGACTGTATGTCACTTAGAATGTCCCTCATACATCCAACGATGGGGATTCTTACCAAATCAATAGTAAGATAGCAATATCTAAAGGAGGAGGAAAATATTAGACCTTTTTGAGTAGGTAGTGTGATACGGTGGGAGAAATGACTTTTTGTTTTGCGTTTGATCGCAAATATTGCGGATAGCAAGAGTTGCCACCGAATTTTCTTTTATCCAATAAGGAAAGGCTGAAAAGAACAGAAAATACCTTTAGAGATGTTTTCTTGAGTCTCGGGGGTAGATTATGAAAATGGAAGGTATTAGCACCCTTTTCATCCATGGTTTTCCATGGGCTCTTAGTTGCTTTCTAGATCACTTGCTTTTGTTTGAAGGTGCTTGTGGTGTGGGTTTTGAAAGCATTTTGAAAAATGTCTTTGTAATGGTTCTCGTTTCTATAAGAACGCGTACAAAGTTTTGTTTCAAAAATGGTTCAAAGAAGTGTTTGTGGAATGTGTTTTTTGAAAGTGATTTTGAAAAGATGTCTTTGTAATGATCCTCGTCTCTATAAGAATGCATACAAAGTGTTGTCTTTTAAAAATGTTTCAAAGTGAGAGTGTCGGTATATAGAACGTTTTTGTTGTGAGCAAGCAAACAACTAGGAGAAAATCTACCTACTCAAAAAGTCTTAGATGTTCTTTTCCTCCTCCTTTAGGTGTTGCTATCTTACCATTGATTTGGTGAGAAGCCCCATCGTTGGATGTGAAGGGACGGGTGCGGGACATTTATATATTCATAGAAGGAAACCCATGGAACGTTTTAGCAATGTCGGTTTAGGGACTAGATCGTTTATCGAAGGCAACATCAAGGGTCATCGAGGGACTAAGATCCTTTATCGAGGGTCTTTTGCTAAAACGCCTATGCTCGAGGGACATGACTATTTTTAGGATAGGCCACAAGGTGGGGATTACCCTAAGGGTGCTAGTGTTCAAGTGTTTTTGATTGCATGTATTTAGTCTTGATTAGGGTGATCTATTAGTTGATTTCATATCTTGCCATACACATCCTAATTACTAGCATTTACATTTGAAAGCGATAAATTGCGGAAATGGAAATTCCTATGCTATTACATAATTAAGGGGATGGGGGTACAAATTTATGAATATGGGGTTTGCAAGAAAATAAATCCTAATTAACTATTACAACCATATTGAAATGTACAACGTAAGAAATAAAAAGGACTTTGTTTAGAAAATGGTTTTTTTTGTCTTAATGGATTTAAAAAGAGGAAATAAATTAGTTAGTAAAAATAAAATATTTTCATATCTTTTTTATATTGATAAAAAGAGTATTAATTTTGAAAATGATAAAAAGGAAAATAATGAAAGATAGAAAGAGTGTGTTGCTGCAAGCAAAACAACAAGGATCAGAAGTTCTGAAGCCATGCGCATTGTGACTCAGAAAGGAACGTCAGTGGAATCAGAAGTTCTAGATTGATACATTCTAAGGACCTGCAAGAAACGTTAGAGGGAAAGGAAACAGAGGTTCTGGGTAGTATTCAGACAGTGAGCCAAAAGTCAGAAATTATGTGTTGTGCTAAAACAGTGTGTGAGCATCAGAAGTTCTGTGTGTTAAAACAGTAAGAAAGTCTAGAAGTTCTAGGTGTTTAACGTGTAGGGAGAACTTAGAAGTTTTGTGCTGTGCTAAAACAGTGTGCGAGTATCAGAGGTTCTGTGTGTTAAAATAGTAAGAAATCCTAGAAGTTCTATGTGTTTAACGTGTAGGGATAACTCAAAAGTTTTGTGCTATGCTAAAACAGTGAGTGAAAAAAACAGGGGTTTTGTGCCACATTTCAACTCCTTCTTCACATTAATCAGCACATCAGCAATTTATTCAGTATTTAACAAACAGCAGTTCATAAAGATAAAAGCACAACAATTTATAGAAGTTTAAATCCCTAATCTGAGCCTAGCCCTAATCAAGAAGTTATGATCCACAGTTTTTCTACTTATGCAATGATATGGACAACATCAATACTGTGATATTTACATATTTAATGATGTTTTGAATGAAAATATGCAAAGTCAAAAAGACTTACCTTGAATCTGGAGCGTGTGTTTAGAACTTGAACTGCTGTCTTCAGATGTTCTGGAGTCAGCAAGAGCAACGGAAGAGAAAATGCCAAGTTCTTTAATTCAAAGGGAAGAATAAAGGTTTGGTTTTCTGTTTGGGAATTAGATTTTTGATGAAGGTTTCACAATTTTCTTTTCTCTCCCTTGACGATTCTCTCTTCAAAAACCAACACCTTGAACGTGTGATGGAGCAAATTATTTATAGATGGGTTTGCTGTAGTTTTGGGGGGGAAAACAAATGGGATTCAAACCATTTTGTATACTTTTCCATTTCTTTTTAATCACAGCTTTCATATGCTAATTTGGTGCAAATATAGGGTTTGAGAAAAATGCAGGTGTGGACTAGATCAGCAGTAATTTGGAGTGTTATGGCAGCTGGTTGCAGGACTGTGCTACAGCAGTGCAGCAGGCTGTTCAAACAAGGTTTTGGGGTTTTGTGATGTTCTGATCGAAGAAGACCAGAATGAAACTCGAAGGGTGATGCTCTGATCGAAGCACATGCTGAAGAGTCATGTTCTGATTGAAGAACTATGTTCTGAACCATGTTTGCAACTTCTGACTGCACTTGCATGGAGGCTGACTCAGAAGTTCTGAAGTATCATATTCTCTTAACACTTAGAAAATTTTCTAAATGTTTAGAAATTTGATTTTTTTCAAAGTAATTTCTGACTTCTGATTTTTTTGATGAACCAATTTCATGTCTTGATGAAATATAATTGTTGAAACTTGATTTGATCTAAAAGTCAAAGTTTGACTTTTCTATGTGCTTTTGACCATTTTGCCCTTGTGGATGATTTTCTTGAAAATTTGTAATTCAAGATTTGAAACTTGATAGAAGCAAACCTGAGAGTCCAGGATGATCCTTTAAGAAATGAGAGGGCAAATTTTGGGGTACAACAGTTGCCCCTATTCAATCTTCTTACGCCTGAAGAGTTAGATTGGTAGGTCTATCATTCGTGACTTGAAGGTGGAAGATGATTGAACACTATAGTGCCCATAAATTTGCACTCGATGATGTTGTGGTTGATTGTGATATCGGGAATGGGCTTACAGATGCCATTAAGAAAAGATCGGTTCCATAAGAGATTCCTTGGCGAGAATTCCTGTACCTGCAGTTGAGGAGGACTTCGCCGGGGAATTTTGATTTATGTCCTGAGAAGTAGAGTCTAGGAGCTTCGTTGTCCATTATTCTGCTGGGGAATTAACTCTTGATTGAGGAGGTAAAAGTGGATTGTATACCTGGTCAGGGTCCAGGCTGTACATCGGCTTACTGGGGAAATGTGAAATCGACCGTATCTGGTCGGGTCCGGGCCTTACATTGTTGTAAACTGTTGTCTGGAGATAAGGGAGAAGGAACCTAGATAGTAGGGTTACTTCGAGATGAAAGCCTGGATAGTGGGGCCATGAGAAGGAACCTGGGCAGTAGGGTTACTTCGAGATGAAAGCCTGGATAGTAGGGCTATGAGAAGGAACCTGGGTAGTAGGGTTACTTCGAGATGAAACCCTGGATAGTAGGGCTATGAAAAGGAATCGGGGTAGTAGGGTTACTTCGAGATGACAACTTGGATAGTAGAGCTATGAGAAGGAACCTGGGTAGTAGGGTTACTTCGAGATGATAGCCTGGATAATAGGGCTGTGAGAAGGAACCTGGGTAGTAGGGTTACTTCGAGATGAAAGCATGGATAGTAGGGCTGTGAGAAGGAACCGGGGTAGTAGGGTTACTTCGAGATGACAGCCTGGATAGTAGGGCTATGAGAAGGAACCTGTGTAGTAGGGTTACTTTGAGATGAAAGCCTGGATAGTAGGGCTATGAGAAGGAACATGGGTAGTAGAGTTACTCCGCTTGATCATGTAAATTAGTTGACCCGTTTAGTTTCTGGAACTGATTTTTTCATCAGCTGTCTGCAGATATGACATGTATAATTGCTGAAATTGTTGGTGATAACTGTCTTTCCTGAAAAGATAACAGGGATAATCATATGTGATGCATGAAATGCATTGTGAGATGACGTTCTCAGAATAAATGAGATTATGTTGTACATGATATGTATGCGCATGTAATGATGTATGAGCATGATGTGTTATTTGTGTCATATCCGAGTCTGGGAAAATAAATCCCTGACTGCTGCTGGAGAATATAGCATTCCTGACTGTTGTAGAGAACTGTAGTTCTTCTACTTCTGTTGGGGATGGTGAACGGAAATGACTGTGCTAGAGGTTTACTCCTCGTTTTTGTTGTACCCCAAAATTTTCCCTCTCACTTATCAAGGATTTCCTCACAATATCTCTTGGACTCAAGACTGCATTAGGGTTTGATCAACTCAAGACACCTCCTCATGCACTGATGACCAAAATTAGGGTTTGAGTTTTCACAAGGATTTTTGGACTATCAATTCTTCATATGACTTTCAAAGATCATTATGGACCCCCAATATTACTCATGTCAAGTTTCAAGCTCTGAATCACATTTTTGAGCAGTCAATTGGACAGTTGACCTAAAAATCAGATGTATTAGGGAAAAAGTCAACCATGGCCAATTTTCACCCAAACTTCATAATTTTTTATCCATATCAACATCTTATACTCATATGTATCATTTGATCAAGTTTGGACCAAAATTCCCCAAGAAATTTGATCAAATCATCAAAAGGGCAAAATGGTCAAAATTAGGGTTTTGACTGAGAAGGGGCAATTTTTTATTTTTGACCTAACAAATGGTTAATTGATTTAAGGCATAATCTCAAGAGTTAAATTGCATCATCTTGACCTAATGACATGGTTCAAAACATTGTAAATCCATTGGATTGACAGATGAATTTTTCAGTCAATAGATCAAAAGTCAACTGCATTGAAAAGTCAAACTTTGACTTTTTGGTCAAATTCAAGTACCAAGGATCATAATTAATCAAAACATGTTAAAATTTGAAACTTTTTCATCAAGAAACCAAATATTTAAGATTTGGATTTGAAAAGTTGAAAAATTCTAACTTAGAAAATTTTCTAAGTATAGAAAATTTCCCATTTTTCTCAACTTTAGGCCAAATTTTCACCATGATACAAAATGATTCAAAGGAAGTTCCCAACATGAAAGTTGTAGGTCTCCATGAAATATACAACTTTTCTTCACAAAATTTGTCCTAAATATGCTTGGATCTCGAGATATAATTTTGTGAATACATGCTCATGAAGTAAAATAACTTAGTGAAATTTTGCCATAGTTAGGCAGGTTTTTTACCTAACTTCATGGCAACTTTTCACCTAGTTCTAATAGGAATATTCAAAAGCATTTCAAATATGGGTTTTAGAGCACATTACAAGCTTTCCAAAATGTCTAAGAACTCCTTGAGATCGTTCTTGAGTAGGGAGAATCGAAGAGATAAAGTTGGCAATTTCTCACTTTGATTTCAAACCATTTCATGAAGAACAAGTTTTCAAATTTGCAAATTGGTTGTACAATCTTCACTTTTCAGGCCTCAAACTCATTTGTCACTCCACCATTAATGGAATTCATAAGGTTTCATGCCCTAAAGCCAAGCATTCAATGCATTGTACAAGGAAATAGCCATTTTTGGAAGAAAGGCAACATTGCCATTTAGACAAAGCATGATTTTTACATTTTTTTCATTTCTTGAGCCTTGGACTTGTTCTTTCTGCATAAACCAAGTCTCTAAACCTGAACAAAATGTGTTTAAAGCTTCAAGCCACCCTATAAGCTCAGATTGACGCCTTAAGAAGTCACTTCTCACACTTGCTTCAAAAACAAGAAATGTAGCAAGACATGTGATCTTGTACTTCTGAGCAAGCACAAGTCCTCTAACCTTTTGTTCTATATAAAGCCATTATTTTGCAACTAAAACCATGCATGCCCAAGCCTTGAAACACCTTAGAATCATAAATTGCATAACAAGCCTCCAAACTTGCCATTTCTGACTTGTGAACTGAATCTTCCATTCCACTCGTGCGTTTTCAAGCCTTTTGCTTTCCCAAGCTTCCTTACCATACAAGTAAACCATCCCACACCCTGAAACATCACTGTAACTCCATCTTCCCTATTGTTTAAGTTCAAAATTAGAGTAACACAGGTGGACTTCTCCAGACCATTCCAGCCACCCTCAAGACAAGCTAAGCATTGCATTAGCTTCCTAGAGGTTCAAGGAAGCTAACCTGATCATCACATCATCCTAAAGCAAGCTCATTTTTAAAACACAGTTTCCATTTTCATGGTGAGTTTTCTGTTTTTCTAACTCTTGATACATGCATAGTTAGCTTTCCATTTGTGAATATAGAATGTAGACACCATTGCTACGAAGTTGTACATATCCATAGCTTACATTTATTTGGCTTGAGTTTAGAGAATTTTCAGTTTGAAGTTTCTGGAAAAATTAGGTTAAGAATTAGGGCCAACAAAATTCTCTCTGATCTTGGACTTATAGTTTTAGTTATGCATATGGTTAGAATCATGAGGTAAAATGCTATAATGTTCATGTTATCACTTTCCATTTTTATTGAGAAATGAAAAAGTTACAGGGGGTCCGGCTGGCCAAAGGTTGAAGATGAAGTACAGGGCAAGGAAGCATTATATGTTATGTATTTTTGCTTTCATTTAGACTAACAAATGTACAGCCACCCCAGTGGTAAGGCAGCGCGCAAAAATGTCCTAGGTCACCGGTTCGAGCCTTGGCGCTGCCTTTTGCAATTTTTTCATGTTTTTTCCAGTTTTTTTTTTGTTTGTTTGGCAGCGTGGGCTCCTGGAACTTTAGGACTTTGTTTTTTTTCTAACCTCCTACCCTTGTTTTCTTGCAGCACCCCTGGCCCAAATATTTTATTTAATTATTTTATTTTCATTTTATCAAATACATTTTTCTTAATATTAAAAATCCAAAAAAATATAAAGATGATAAATATTATATTTTTGTTTTATTTTATTTTATTTTCTCATAAAAAATATTTTTATTTAGTTATATATTATCTATTTTTGTTAAATAAACTTGTAAATTAAATTAAAATTAGGTTAAATACTTATTTTTCTTCACACCTATTAAATATTTATTTTAACATATAAAAAGACCAAAATACTTCATAAATACCATATATTATTTCCAATACAAAAAATACTTAAAGAAATTTATTTCCTTTTAATAAATTAGAATTAGGGTTTAATCAAAATCTTTTATAAAAAATAATTTCCTTCCTTAATTAATTTAAGTTTAATCTTGATTTGTTTAATAGGTTTAGGTTAAAACTTTTTTACATAAAAAGAACAAAATAAAATCTTCTTTTGCATTCACATATTTTTGCATATTTAATTTATTTTATACATTATTTTTTGCAATACTTGTATAAATTCAATTTGGTTGTAATAGATTAATTAGGTTTATATTATTTCAATCCTCATTCATAAATTGTATACCCCCTCCCACAAAATGTTGTAATAGCGTAGTAATCTTTAAATTTCGCAATTTATCGCTTTACATAACATGTTAGTATTTAAGGTTTTTATGGCAAGATAAAATCAACCAAATAGAAAACCCTAATCTAAGACAAAATCAAGCATGAAAATGACACACTTGCACACAAGCACCCCTAGGGTTACTCCACTTAGTTGCCTTGTACAAAAATGGTCATATTACACATGTGAGGTGTCTTAGCAAAAACAAACAAACACAAGATCATATTCCCTCGATGACGCTATTCAAAGTTGCCTTACAAAATGATCTTAGTCCCTCAAAAAATGCTAAGATACTTTGCAACATTGCTAATCATGGCTATACGATGACCCACGCATGTCCCGTTTACATCCAAAGATAGGGTTGCTTACCAAATTAATGGTAAGACAACAATGTCAAAGGAAAAGAAAATGAATAAGAAAGACATTTGAGTAGGTAGATTACTTTTAGTTACTTGCTCCATTTCAAAACAAATATCCTTGCTATTTTTCAAAACAAACACCTACACACTTTCAAACATCTCACAAACATTGAAAACATTTTCAAAAAGACAAACATCTTTGTATACATTCTTACGAATGAGAATCATTACAAAGGTTGCCTAAACAATAGCCTCTTTTACAAAATACTTTCAAAACCACACAAAGAATAATTTTAAACAAAAGCAAGTGATCTAACAAGTAACTAAGAGCCCATGGAAAACCATGGATGAAAAGGATGCTAATACCTTCCCTTTTCATAATCTACCCCCCGAACTCAAGAAACAATCTCAAAGGTCTTTCCTGTGCTTTTTCACCTTTCCTTTTGGATAAAATAAAAGTCAGTGGCGACTCTTGCTAACCGCAACATTTGCGATAAAACGCAAAAGAATCAAGTCAGTTCTCTCACCGTATCATAGAACTGGCGACTCAGCTGGGGAAAATTTTAAAAGTGGGGTTACCTTAGGGTTTAGATCACATTTACTTGCTTACATTGTTTGACTTGTATGCTTTACATTATGGTTCTATGTTTGGGTTTGAATCCTCTACCCGGATTTGGGATACATTATAGGTAAGTAGCAATACATTGTGGAAACTGTGCGGGGTATACCGATATGGTCTAAGCAATAGCTACGTTAGTGCGACATATTTGTGGGTATCGGTAGCCTTTGAGTTAGTCAAAGAGAATACGAGGCCGCTGAGTGTTGTCATGAAGCACTAATGAACTTCTAGAACCTTTACTTGACCAACTTGGCCTTTTAGGATGTAGTGAGATGACCGACTTTGGTGCAGTCTGAAGTTGGTAGATACTCGATACTACACTCATTGAGGTTTGGTTTCTTGGGATATTTTGGTCGCCATTAAAGAGGCTTGATCTGAAACAATGACCAAGGAAAAAATCCAGTGATATTGAGCTCCTTAGAACCCGGTTACTATTACTAGGACAGATTTAAGCCAACTAAACTTCAAGAGGGTACTTACCTATATAACTCCATGCAAGCCTAAACTAAGGACTTGTTTGCTTTGCTTGTATATGCATACTAGTATATAACATCATGGACATCATGAACATCATATGCATCCACTAACCATTTCAAGGATTTTGGGATTCATCTTTGTTTTTGTTTTGTAGGATATGGATTCACTTCGCAGGAAAACTATTCAAGTCAACCTTGTGAGAATCCCTCCACAGCTTAAGGAGCTAGCTTCAAGAAATCCTGAAAACTCTCCATTCACCGAGAGACATGGTCGTCTACTCAACTTGGTCACCTCTAACACAGATGAGGATATGATGAAGGTGCTCTTTCAGTTCTTTGATCCTTTGCACCATTGCTTCATATTTCCCGACTATCAACTTGTGCCTACTTTGGAAGAATTCTCCCAACTCTTGAGGATTCCTATTCCCAATCAACTACCTTTCAATGGTACGGAAAGCGATCCAAAGCCAGAAGATATTTCTCAAGCTTTACACTTGCAATCATATGATGTCACAACTCATTGGGAAACAAGGAGTGGTGTCAAAGGCTTTTTAGCAAAGTTCCTGTTTGAGAAAGCCCAAAGCTGTTGGAATTCTTTAGACTTGCAAGCCTTTGAGGAAATTGTGGCTCTCCTCATCTATGGGATGGTTTTTTTCCAAATCCTGACCAACTCATAGATGTCAACACCGTCAAAATCTTCATATCATACAACCCGGTGCCTACATTGCTAGGAGATATCCTACACTCTTTTCACACTCGAACAATGAGGAAAAGAGGTGTCCTTATGTGTTGCACCTCTCTCCTAGCAAGATGGTTTATTTCTCATCTTCCCCAATCAGTCTTAAGGAATAAGCAAGGTTCAAGGTGGTCACAAAGGTTGATGACGCTCAAGCATTCAGACATTCATTGGTGCTCCCGTTCCAAAGAGAATGTTATCATTGTCGACCGTTGTGGAGAATTTCCTAATGTCCCTTTACTTGGCATTAGGGGAGGAATCACCTACAACCCATGTTTAGCCTTAAGGAAGTTTGGTTATGCCCGAAGGGATGGCCCGCACGAGATGCTAATTCAAGGTTTGGTATTCGACTACGACAACGACGATCAAGGTCTTCGCCAGAGATTTATCCGAGCTTGGAGGATGCTTAACAAGGTGGATAGCAAGACTTTGGGGCACAAGAATTACATCCCTCTTGAGCCTTACCTCAAATGGGTACGAACTCGCGCTCAGAGTCTTATGATATCTTACCCCTCCATTCTCCCGATAATCATTGAGCCTGTTAAAGAAGGAGATGTTCCATACATTATCCTACATCCTGACATGCAAACATCTTTTGAATACCTACAAAGGGATTGGATATAACTCAAAGGGGAGCGAGATACTTTCGAAGCCCAATTCTACGCAAGCGAGAAGAAGGTTTTGGATCTCACTAGGCTACTTCACGAGGAGCAGACTCTGAATGCCTACATTACACCAAAGAGGATGCACACTACTTTTCTATCTTAGAGCTTTTGTATTATTTTTCCCAAGGGGCATTGATGTACTCAAACTTTATCTTATTAATATGACGTGTGTTTATTTTTGTCTAAAACAAACTTGAATCTTTGAAATCCTTGAAAACATTACATATGCATATATCATTCATCATAACATAAGCAAGTTTTTGCAACAAGTCTCCTCATCTCTCTACTATTTATTTCAGTAAGATGGATCTCGAGCAAACAGTGAAAGATCTCCAAGCTCAGAATACTCAGTTTAAACAGTTGCTCATGACCCTAGCCAAGGGGAAAGAAGAGTTGAAGACTCTGTTGGCCGAAGAGAGGAAAAATGAAACAAAGAAGGTGACCGGAGTCTTAAACATGGGGAGAAGATTTCAGGGACAAACAAGAAGGACTTTGAATTTTGTAACAACATCCGGTGAAGGAGAAGGGAAAGGCAAGGAAACAGTTGTCCCATCAGAATCAGAGGAAGAAGAGGAAGACTACTCTGAGGAACAGTATCCTCCAGCTGATGACAAGTACATACATCTTGAAGGGCGTTTGAGCTCGATGGAAATACAAAAGGTGTCGGGCTTAGACTTTGAAGAATTGGGACTAGTGTCGGGGATTGTGATTCCTCCAAAATTCAAAGTGCCTATGTTTGAAAAATATGATGGAATGTCATTCCCTAAAATGCACCTCCGATCATACGTGAGAAAAATTCAATCCCACACTACTGATAAAGACTTATGGCTCCACTTTTTCCAAGACAGTTTGTCTGGAACACAACTCGACTGGTTTTACCAACTAGAAAGAGCCAACGTTCATAATTGGGAAGATCTTGCCGCAACTTTCTACAAGTAATATCAATACAATGTTTATTTGGCGCCTACCCGTACTCAACTCTAGAGTATGGCCATGGCTTCCAATAAAGGTTTCAAAGATTATGCACAAAAATGGAGAGATTTGGCTGGAAGAGTTCAACCCCCTCTGTATGAAAGGGAATTGGTAGACATGTTCTTAGGCACCTTATCTGGTCCCTTCTTGAACCATTTAATCAGAAGTTCATCTGCAGGCTTCACCGAACTAATATTAACCGGAGAGAGAGGGTGGAAGCTGGCATAAAAAGTGGAAAGATTCAGAAGGATTCATCTTCTTCTACAGCTATAAGGAAACCTTTCATCGGGAAGAAAGAGGTAGTTGTTGTATATCCGTAAAGGAAGCAAGATAGGGTCGAACGCCAACCAATGGTGGGGGATGTTATGATTCTCAAGCCTACATCTGATCAACAAAGAAATAATCAACCAAGGGTGGAAAGGCCAGTCAGGAAATTCACCAGAATCAACATGACTCTGTCTCAAGTATTACCACATCTTTTGAGATCCAACTTGGCAACCTTGAAAGAAGCTCGGAAAAACCCCAATACAACATCCCCTCATTATCACCCCAATGCTCGTTGCGCATATCACTCTGAAAGTCCTGGTCACGATACTAATAACTGTTGGGCCTTGAAAAACAAAATACAAGACCTCATTGAAGCAAAAGAAATTGAGTTTGATGCTCCCGAGAAGCCAAATGTCATTTCTGCTCCTATGCCCAGACATGGTCACAATACCAATGCTATTGAAGAAGATTTGTTTGTTACCACAGTTGATGAACTCATGACTCCACTACCAACCATTAAGATGAACTTGTTGAAAGTCGGTGTGCTCTCGGGCTGTAATGAAGTTTGCCATCTCTTCTTATCCTTACCAACTGATTGCCCTTTGTTGAAAGCAGGCATTCAGCACCTGATAGATAACAAAGAGATTTTATTTGAAAGTACTCCTGTTTCACCTATTCCTATTGAAGATGTTTCAATCATTACCATTTCCGCCAATTCTTCCAGGGTCTCCACCAAAAGACCCGTTAGAATTACATCGGCTTCAAAAGCAGCTCCTCTAATAATCACAATGCCTGGGCCAGTCCCATATAAACCAGACAAGACCGTGCCGTGGAATTATGGAGGGGATATTTACTATCATGGCATCAAACAAGACTGGTCGGCCGCCGAAGAGCTAAATTTCGAAGAAGAAGACACCGACATCAGCAACATTGCCGGAACTAGTAAAATTACCCGAAGCGGTAGGATCTTTTCTCTAGAAATTGCTCCCCCAAAAGTAGTTTCTTAACCCGTGATCATCCCTGTGGCTGATCCAAAGGTTACTTATGTACCCATAATCATCTCTGCAAGTGTTCCTGTTGACAAAGACGTTACAACCCCCGTTATCATTCCTACCAACACTCCTGCTACTGAGACTCAAGGAAAGAGTATTCAAGTGGAGCCTGTCCAAATGAAGGCTCAATCACTGACTATCCCTGAGGCATCCAAGAAAGAAATGAAGGAGATCCTAAAAATTATAAAGAGGAGCGACTACGATGTAGTTGAACAGTTGGGGTAAACTCCCTCCAAAATCTCCATGCTGGCATTACTACTGTGTACCGAGGCACATGCAAAAGCCTCGGTGAAGTTCCTAAAAACAGCCCATGTGCCTCAAGAGACGTCTACTGATCAATTCCAAGACTTCATGGCCAGCCTAACTGCGGATAACGGCCTAGGCTTCTCGGATTCTGATCTAACACCAAGGGGAAGAAAGCACAATGCGGAATTACATTCTCAGTGGAATGCAGGGGAAAAACTATGGCCCATGTTTTGGTGGATACTGGTTCATCCCTGAATGTATTACCCAAAAAATCTCTTGACAGACTTGACTGTGAGGGGTTGACTTTGAAGCCAAGCAACATAGTGGTAAGGGCTTTTGACGGCTTGAAGAGGATGGTACACGGGAAAGTGGACATTCCCATAAAGGTTGGAACCCAAGCCTTCAATTCAAATTTTTATGTGATGGGCATCCTCCCTTCATACTCCTGCTTGCTAGGCCAGCCATGGATCCATAATGCTGGCGTTGTCACCTCTACACTGCACCAGATGCTGAAGTATCCGGTTCAGGGGAAGATTATCACTGTCCATGGAGAGGAAGAATACATGATCAGCCATCTCAATTCCTTCAGATATGTGGAATTGGACGGTGAATTCATTGAAACTCCATTTCAACACTTCGAAGAGGTCCCCCAAGAGGTGGCAGTGACCAAAACTGTGTCCCAGTTTCCCAAGATTACAAGAACTCCACTCCGGATGTCATCACTAAAGGACGCCAAAGCAGTGATAAAGGAAGGTGGATGCACCATCTAGGGGCAACTTCCGGATATCCCGTATAAGTCTGACAAGGTTGGCCTAGGTTTCACTTCAAATGCTCAAAAGGTTGTACGTCGTGCCCGTGCTGGAGGGCCACCCTTGAAGATTAGCAATCGTGAGGTCAACACGGTAGAAGATGGTGAAGATGACTGCAACCTGGAGGATTGGATCTTTCAAACTGTCAATGGAGGACTCAGTAATTGGGAGGCTAGAGACTTCGTCCCAATAACTTTTATCCCACGGTAATTTATCTTTACATTTTGTTGGATCTGTAATATTCAAAAACAATCCGCACTCTTAAAACCTTGTGTCTTGCCCGAGGCACAATGGTCCATTTGTAAGGGTTATTATTTCATCTTCATATGACATCAATAAATCATGGACGTTTTTCGCATACAAACTTTTGTGCTCATTGTTTTTATTTTACATTTTATTTTCTTTTAAAGATAGTTATACCCTTACGCACACCCACGCTCACAATGCAGGTATCCATCCATTATGGATCCCATGGGTAACGATACTACTATGGCCTTTCGTGACTCTGAGAATCTAATCTACCAAGCCGAAGACGAAGGTGAGGAAGATTGTGAAGTACCGGGGGAACTTGCTAGACTGCTACAACAAGAAGAAAGAACCATTCAGCCTCACGAGGAACCCGTGGATACGATCAACCTAGGTACCGAAGAAGATAAAAAAGAGGTCAAAGTGGGTGCCAATCTGGAACCCAATATCAAGAAGCGTCTGATTCAGTTGTTGCACGATTATGTCAAAGTCTTTGCCTGGTCATATGAAGACATGTCAGGACTTGATGAAGATATTGTGGTGCATCATCTGCCTACAAGAGAGGATTGTCCGCCAGTAAAGTAAAAGGTACGTCGGATGAGGCCTGATATGTCAGAAAAGATTAAAGCAGAGGTCATGAAGCTATTTAAAGCTGGATTCTTGGCCATCACCTCTTACCCCCAATGGGTTGCCAATGTTGTTCTCGTGCCCAAAAAGGACAGCAAAGTGTGAATGTGTGTGGACTATCGAGATTTGAATAGGGCAAGCCCCAAGGATGACTTTCCACTCCCCCATATTGATATCCTAGTTGACAATACGGCACAACACAAAGTGTTTTCCTTCATGGACGGATTCTCAGGTTACAACCAAATCAAAATGGCTCCTGAGAACATGGAGAAAACAACATTTGTCACACAGTGGGGCACATCCTGCTACAAGGTGATGCCATTTGGACTGAAGAATGTTGGGGCAACCTATCAGCGCGCCATGGTATCTCTATTTCACGACATGATACATCATGAAATAGAAGTCTACATGGATGATATGATAGCCAGATCGCAAACAGAAGGAGAGAACCTTGATCACTTACAAAAACTGTTTGAGAGATTGAAGAAGTACAAGCTAAGGTTGAATCCAAACAAGTGCACTTTCGGGGTACGGTCTGGTAAACTCCTAGGTTTTATTGTTCACAACAAAGGTATTGAGGTCGATCCTGCCAAAGTTAAAGCAATACAAGAGATGCCTGCTCCTCGTACTGAGAAGGAAGTCAGAGGATTCTTGGGACGTTTGAATTATATCGCCAGATTCATTTCTCACCAGACAACTACTTGTGAGCCGATCTTCAAACTATTTAAGAAAGATCAAGTAGTCAAATGGAATGATGAATGCCAAGTTGCTTTTGATAAAATCAAAGAGTACTTACAAGAGCCTCATGTGTTGATTCCACCAGTCAAGGGAAGACCGTTGATTATGTATCTGACTGTTTTAGAGAATTCAATGGGGTGCGTATTAGGGCAGCATGACGAGTCTGGCCGAAAAGAGCACGCTATTTACTACCTGAGCAAAAAGTTTACCGACTGTGTAACCGGATATTCACTGCTTGAGAAAACTTGTTGCGCTCTGGCATGGGCTGCTCGCCGGTTAAGATAGTATATGTTGACTCATACTACCTTGTTGATATCTAAGATGGATCTGATAAAGTACATCTTCGAGAAGCCTGCTCTTTCTAGGAGAATAGCAAGATGGAAGATGATCTTGACAGAGTATGACATACAGTATACTACCCAAAAAGCTATAAAGGGCAGTGTGCTAGCTGATCACCTTGCTCACCAAGCTGTAGAAGACTACCAGTCCATGAAGTTTGAATTCCCGGATGAAGACATCATGACATTAGACAACTGCGAAGAAATCAGACCATATGACGGACCTGAACAAGGATCCCGATGGACCCTGTTCTTTGATGGAGCATCCAATGCACTTAGTAATGGTATCAGTGTTGTACTCATATCTATGAAAGGGTGTCATACTCCCTTTACTACAAGACTTTGCTTCAATTGTACAAACAACATGGCATAATACGAAGCGTGCATCTTTGGTCTCAGAGCTGCCATAGACTTGGGGATCAAATCCTTATATGTATTTTGAGATTCAGCTTTAGTCATCAGTCAGATCAAAGGGGAATGGGACACCAAACACCCGAACCTTATCCCTTACAAAGAACATGTTTTGACATTGCTACCACATTTTGAGGAGATTACCTTCGAGCACTTCCCGCGAGAAGAAAATCAGCTAGCACGCGTTCTACCACATTGTCATCTATGTTTAAACTTAATTGGTGTAAGTGTTTGTTTGTTGGCATTTTTTTTGGTAAAACCAGAGTTGCGAATGTCATGACTGATGTCATAACATTCTGGGATAAAGGTACATTCTGCATAAAAGAATGTCATACAGGAACTACTCAGTTTGAAGTGTTTATCATGATCATTAAACAATGGTCATATACAGTATATTCTACCAAAATCAGTGAGCAGGATTCTTGTTGTCATAACCAATGTTAAGACATCCTGTACTGATCTAACATTTGTGCAGATTTACTATTCCTGAGATTTTTCAGGAATCTGGTATGCTTATCTAAGTTGATGTATACAGTCCAGATCAAATGCTCACGTGGACATTAGGTTAACCTTGCTTAACCCTAATTTGGTATGATGAAAGTCTAAGACCAAGTCTTTTGGGTTAACTAACCCTAGCTATTTTCATGGAAGCCCTAACTGAAGAATAGTCTGCCTATATATTCGTCTTGAAGATTAATGGTTAGGGACACTTTGAGACAGAAGATCAATAAGGGATTGTATAGTTGTAACTACTGTGATCCAAGCAATTATCGTTGTGATAAATGACTTGGAGTAGGATTTGATTGTAAGGGTTGTGTATTACTCAAAGCTTTGAAGCACGAGTATTTGTGTCACTTGATTAAAGCTTTGAAGCAAAATCAAGTTAGGGTTGTTTATTACTCAAAGCGTTTAAGCACGAGTAATTGTGTCACTTGTTTTAAAGTTGTGAAGAAAAATCAAGTGTGTGTACTGAAGAGTGTCTTCATAATCTCTTTAATCAATAGTTTAGTATCACTGCTGTGATTGAGGGGGAGTGAGTAGGAACTCAGGTTTAAGTTGAACTTAGATTGAAGTTGCATTGGGTAGGTCTTAAGTGAAGGAGATAAATTGGTTGGTTTCTTCCTGAATTAATATCTCTTATAGTGAATTTCCTCCCTGGCTTAGTAGCCCCCAGAGTAGGTGTTATTACACACTGAACTGGGTTAACAATTGATTGTGTTCTTTACTGTTTTTACTTTACTGTCTTGAAGTGTGTCAGATACGGTGTCATAACATTCACTGTGACATTAAGTATTTGTTGCCTGAATTTCAATTGGCATCAGAGCAGGCACCCTGCCTGTCTTACTGGGTGAGATCTAGGGATATTATTTTCTGGCGTTATGGACAAGGAAGGAGGATTTGGGAATAGACCACCTATTCTGGATGGATCAAATTATGACTACTGGAAACCTCGTATGATTTCCTTCTTGAAGTCACTGGACAAAAAGGCTTGGAGAGCTGCTGACAAAGGATGGAACCATCCCACCATAACTGGGAAAGATGGGACAACCAGTCTGAAACCTGAGGAAGAATGGAGCAAAGAAGAAGATGAGTTAGCCCTGGGTAACTCCAAAGCATTAAATGCCTTGTTCAATGGAATTGATAGAAACATATTCAGACTAGTACATCAATGTGAACTGGCCAAGGATGTTTGGGACACTCTCAAAACCACCCATGAGGGTACATCCAAAGTAAAAATTTCAAGACTTCAGATGCTTACTACAAAATTTGAGAACCTAAGGATGATGGAAGATGAGACCATTCATGAGTTTCACATGAACATCTTGGAAATTGCCAACACCTCAGGAGCATTGGGAGAAAAAATGTCAGAAGAAAAGCTGGTGAGAAAGATTCTCAGATCCTTGCCTAAAAGGTTTAAAATGAAGGTGACTGCTATAGAGGAAGCCCAGGATATCTGCAACTTGAAGGTTGATGAACTCATTGGGTCACTTCAGACTTTTGAGATGGGGATCAGTGAAAATGTTGACAAGAAAAACAAGAGCATAGCACTTGTATCCAATACTGAAGATGAAAACAAGGAGGATGATGAAGAGAATATTTCAGAAGCTATAGTTATTCTTGGAAGGCAGTTCAACAAACTCATCAAGAGAATGGACCCAAAGTCAAGGTCAAATGTCAAGAACATTCCCTCTGACATTAACAGATCCTATGACTCCAGCAGAAGACCAAAGTCTGAAGAAAAGGGAAATCAAAGCAAAGGAATCCAATGCCATGGATGTGAAGGATATGGGCACATTCGAGCTGAATGTCCTACCTTTCTTAAGAAACAAAAGAAAGGAATGTCTGTTACTTGGTCTGATTGTGACTCAGAAAGTAACTCTGAAGAAGAATGTGCCAAACTAGTTACTGCACTAGCTGGTATTTGTAACTCTGATAGTGACTCTAGTGATGAGGAAGTGACATTTGAAGAACTTGCTGACACATATAAGAAGATATGTATCAGAAGTGCCGAAGTCTGCCAGCAAAATGAGAAACAAAAAAAACTCATAGTAAAATTGGAGGCTGAAAAGAAGGAAGACACTGATACTATAAACCATCTCGAAGGTGAAGTTCAAATGCTAAACTCAAAACTTGATCAGATGACCAAATCTGTTAAAATGCTGACAAATGGAACTGACAAATTAGAAGAAATCCTTCAGGCTGGACAAAATGTGGGAAACAAGTCTGGTCTAGGATTTATGGCAGCAAATAAATCTATTGTATACAAAAAGAAGATCAGGCCTGATAAACAAATGTCAAAGCAGATGTCACAACATAGCACTCAACATTGAGAACAGAGAAATATGAAGAAAAAGTATCAAAGATGGAGATGTCATCATTGTGGAAGGTTTGGTCACATAAAGCCATTTTGCTTCAGATTATATGGATATCCTAATCAGACCACAATTTTCAAACTTAAGTCTAACAAGGCACCATATGCTCATCAGTGGAAGAAAAAGTCTGCAGCCCTAATATCTCACACCTCCCTCAGAGTTTCTGCCAAAGAAGACTGGTACTTTGACAGTGGATGCTCTAAACACATGACTGGAATCAAGAATATTCTGAATAATGTTAAACCTCATACTACTAGCTATGTCACTTTTGGAGATGGTGCTAGAGGAGAAATCAAAGGAGTTGGAAACATGGACTGCCCTGGAGTTCCAAACCTAAATGAAGTGTTGCTGGTAAATGGCTTGACTGCTAATCTCATAAGTATCAGCCAATTATGTGATCTAGGATTCAAGGTCAACTTCACCAAGTCTGAATGCCTTGTAACTAATGAAAAATAAGAAGTTGTAATGAGAGGAGTCAGATCAAAAGACAACTGTTATTTATGGGAGCCTGAGAACACTAATTACTCTTTTATATGCTCTATAGCCAAAGAAGAAAAGGAAGTGAAAAGGTGGCACCAAAAACTTGGTCATTTACATCTAAGAGGGATGAAAAAGATCATATCCATGGAGGCAGTCAGAGGGATTCCAAGGCTTAAAATTGATGAAGGGAGAGTCTGTGGTGAATGTCAGGTTGGAAAGCAAACTAGAATGTCACATCCAAAGACAAGACATCTGACCACCTCTAAGGTGCTAGAACTTCTACATATGGATCTGATGGGTCTAATACAGGTGGAAAGTCTTGGAGGAAAGAGATATGCGTATGTTGTTGTGGATGATTTTTCCAGATTCACCTGGATTAACTTCATTAGGGAAAAGTCTGATGTATTTGATGTATTTAAGGAACTGTGCAAAAGAATTCAAAGAGAAAAAGAAGGATGCATTGTCAGAATCAGAAGTGATCATGGCAAGGAGTTTGAAAACAGTAAGTTTGATGAGTTCTGCTCCTCAGAAGGAATCAATCATGAATTCTCTTCACCCATAACTCCTCAACAAAATGGAGTTGTGGAAAGGAAAAACAGGACTATACAGGAATCTGCCAGAGCAATGATACATGCCAAAGGACTTCCTATTCATTTTTGGGCTGAAGCTATGAATACAGCCTGTTATGTTCATAACAGGGTCACCTTGAGAAAGGGAACATCATCCACCATTTATAAACTATGGAAAGGAAGAAAGCCTACAGTGAAGTACTTCCATGTCTTTGGAAGCAAATGCTATATTCTGACAGATCGTGAACAAAGGAGAAAGATGGATCCTAAAAGTGATGAAGGAATATTCCTAGGATACTCTACCAACAACAGAGCATATAGGGTATTCAATTCCAGGACCAAAGCTATGATGGAATCTATAAATGTTATAGTTGATGATTACCATGAGGAAACAAATGTCCCATATGATGTTGAGACATTCTTTGAGACTTCAACTCAAGTGTCTAAAATGGATGATGTACCTAAAACTACTTCATCAGAGTCTAAATCAAAGGAAGCTAACAAAGAGCCTTCCATCAGAATTCAGAAAGATCATCCTAAGGAACTCATCATAGGAGATCCTAACAGTGGAGTCATTACAAGATCTAGAGAAATCATCACAAACTCTTGCTTTGTATCTAAGATTGAACCAAGAAATGTTAAGGAGGCTTTGACTGATGAATACTGGATTGGAGCAATGCAAGATGAATTGAACCAATTTAAGCAACATGAAGTATGGGAGTTAGTTCCTAGACCAGAAGGAACAAACATCATTGGCACAAAACGGATCTACAAGAACAAATCAGATGCTGAAGGAATTATCACCAGGAATAAGGAAAGACTTGTTGTTCAAGGATACACTCAAGTTGAAGGGGTTGATTTTGATGAGACTTTTGCTCCTGTAGCCAGACTGGAATCAATCAGATTCCTATTGGGAATTGCTTGTCTCCTTAAATTCAAGCTATTTCAGATGGATGTAAAGAGTGCCTTCCTAAATGGGTACTTAAATGAGGAAGTATATGTGGAACAGCCTAAAGGATTTGTGGATCCAAACTGCCCTGATCATGTCTACAAATTGAGGAAAGCTTTATATGGCCTGGAACAAGCTCCTAGAGCCTGGTATGACAGGTTGACAAAATTCCTCTCTGACAAAGGATACAGGAAAGGAGGCTTGGATAAAACTCTTTTTGTCAAAAATGAAGGAGGAAAGATAATGGTAGCTCAAATCTATGTTGATGACATAGTGTTTGGGGGAATGTCAGATAAAATGGTTAAACATTTTGCTGACCAGATGCAATCTGAATTTGAAATGAGCCTCATGGGATAATTGACCTACTTTTTTGGACTGCAAGTCACACAGATGGAAGACTCAATTTTTCTGTCTCAAAGTAAGTATGCAAAGAATATTGTCAAGAAGTTTGGAATGGAGAATGCCAGTCACAAAAGGACTCCTGCACCTACTCATTTAAAGTTGTCCAAAGACACAAGTGGGGCAAATGTGGATCAAAGCTTGTACAAAAGCATGATAGGAAGTCTGCTATACTTAACAACCAGCAGACCTGACATTGCTTTTGCAGTTGGGGTATGTGCAAGATACCAAGCTGAACCAAAAGTAAGCCATATCAACCAAGTAAAAAGAATTCTGAAGTATGTGAGTGGGACTTACAACTATGGCTTGTTGTACTCTCATGGATGTGAACCAATTCTGTCTGGTTACTATGATGCTGATTAGGCTGGTAGTGCTGATGATAGAAAGAGCACCTCTAGAGGATGCTTCTTTTTGGGAAATAATCTTGTCTCTTGGTTCAGCAAGAAACAGAACTGTGTGTCTCTATCTATTGTTGAAGCTGAATACATAGCAGCTGGTAGCAGCTGTTCTCAAATGATCTGGATGAAACAGATGCTTACTGAGTATAATGTCACACAAGATGTCATGACATTGTACTGTGACAATCTGAGTACTATCAACATTTCCAAGAATCCTATACAGCACAGCAGGACCAAGCATATTGACATTAGACATCACTTCATCAGAGATCTTGTGGAAGAAAAGGTGATTAAACTGGAACATGTTGCCACTGAACTACAACTGGCTGACATTTTTACCAAGGCACTTGATGCTAGTCAATTTGAAAATTTGAGGGGCAAGCTGGGTATTTGTCAATATGAAGAGATGTAGCAATTAATTTTGCTTAAAACAAGGGATGAAAGATATATTTTAGTTAAGTCTATTCTGATTGGGCTAATCATCTGTTTCCCTATTTGTTTCCAAAATTTTAAGAAGTTGAATAGACATTCATATATCTCACTCCTCTCGCGTTTCTGCAACAATCTCCATTCTCTCAAACGAAGATTTGACTCTCGCTGTTACTTGTTTTCTAAATCACTCAAAATGTCTCAACAATCCATGTCATCATCCTCCTCAAAGGCGACTGCTTCTTCCGCATCCTCTGACAGCGATCCTAGGGCAATCACAAACTGCATGGATACTGATGTTCTTGAGATAACTCCTCTTCGTGAACTGGCAGCTGATACTTCTAAGGTCAAGAAGCTGCGAACCAGACATGCAAGAAGATCACAAGCCTCTCTATCTGGTAAATCTTCTCAACCATCATCTTCTGTTCCTCCAGAAATAGCAAATAGGGAAGGTTCTGCTTATGTTCATCAAGTTATTGCTAGACTAGTCACTAGGATTCTTAATGAGAATCACTCTATACCTGGCATTTCTGTACCTTTGAACCAAGAAACTGCTAGTCCTAATGTAGAAATGGATCCAGATGTCACTCAGAATGTTGAGACACCTGATGACAACATTAGGAAATCTCCATAAAAACATGATGATCACCAGAACCCTACTGACAAGGTTGTTGAACCCCCGGTTATTGATGTTGATAAAGAATACTCTAACAATGATTTAATTGCTAATATCAACCCTAGCATAGCTAGAAGGATGATGAGCAGAAAAGAAAAGTAGGATGCTGCTAAAAGCCCCTCCAAAGAGAAGGCTACTGAAGCTGTTCATAAGAAAACCAGGTCTGAGAACAAGACTAGAGTAGAAGCTGAGAAGGATCGAAAAGCTGGATTGTCAAAAGGGAAGGGGAAGATGAAAACTAGAGTACCTGTTGGTAGTCTCTCAAAACCTTTGAGACAACCAATAGCCAAGAAAAGGAAGGACCCTGAACCCTCTGAATCTGATGAGGAATCAGACTTTGAGTTTGATGTTGAGAGCAATGTTCCAGACATTCCTCTCAGGAAGAAACTCTCTTCTAGCAAAATGCCTAAAGTCCCTGAAGTTGCCATTGACAACATCTCCTTTCACCATCTAGAAAATGCAAACAGGTGGAAGTATGTGTTTCTGAAAAGGATTGCCTTGGAAAGAGAGCTGAACAACAGTGCTATTGAGTGTAAGGAAATCATGGATCTAATCAAGACTGCTGGTCTAATGAAAACTGTGGTCAAGTTTACCAACTGCTATGAGATTCTTGTCAAAGAATTCATAGTAAATTTATCTTATGGTTGTGCTGACGGAAAGTCAGTTGATTTTAAGAGTGTGTATGTGAGAGGAAGGAAGGTAAATTTCTCTCCTTCTGTAATAAACAAATTCCTAGGAAGGCCTGATGATGCTTATCCTGAGCTTGAAGTTACTGACAACCAAGTTTGTCAAACCATCACTACAAAGCAAGTCAAGAACTGGCCCTTGAAAGGGAAGCTAAATGCAAGCAAGCTAAGCATGAAGTTTGCCATACTGCATAAAATTGGTGCAGCTAACTGGGTTCCCACCAACCATAAATCCACCATTTCCACAGGTTTGGGAAGATTCATCTTTGCTGTTGGAACCAGGACAAGCTTTGATTATGACAAGTACATCTTTGATCAAACATTGAAACATGCTGGAAGTTGTGCTATTAAAGGCCCTATTGCTTTTCCCTCTCTCCCGTGTGGTATAATCATTGCTCAGTATCCTGATATACTAGTTGAAAAAGACTCTATATGCAAAAGAGCCCCTGCTCTTGGTTTTCACTATAAATTGGTTCAGGGAACACATGTCCCTGACATTGTTATGACATCTGCTGAGACATCAACTATCAAATCTTATTCCAAGAAAACTGATGTTATAGTTGTGCTAAAAGAAACCTGCAAAGAGCTTGATAGAAGAAAAAGGACTCTTGAGGAGCTGATTGCTAGACTAGAACAGGAGGAGAATGAAGAACAAAGAAGGGAAGAAGATGCTGATGAAGACCAACATAATGCTGAAGATAGTGCTTCCTCGGAAGATGACAGTGCCTGAAGATCAGTATTGTTGAAAAGATTGTTGCTGGATATTGTTACTGCCAAATGAATTCTTATTATTTCTGTGTTTGTTTTTATAATTCCTTTTGGATGACTGTATAACTTAAAAGTACAAGTATCTTTGGCCTCTTTATGGCTAAAAAGGGAGAGAAGATTTTGTGGTAATTTTGGTAGAATTAGACTTGGTAGCTGTTATTAAAAATTCTGCTGCATTGTAATCTCTGATTGTTTAGGATTATGTAGGGGTTTTAGCCAAAAAATTTCCAAATGGGGAGTTTGTAAGTGTTTGTTTGTTGGCATTTTTTTTGGTAAAACCAGAGTTGCGAATGTCATGACTGATGTCATAACATTTTGGGATAAAGGTACATTCTGCAGAAAAGAATGTCATACAGGAACTACTCAGTTTGAAGTGTTTATCATGATCATTAAACAATGGTCATATACAGTATATTCTACCAAAATCAGTGAGCAGGATTCTTGTTGTCATAACTAATGTTAAGACATCCTGTACTGATCTAACATCTGTGCAGATTTACTATTCCTGAGATTTTTCAGGAATCTGGTATGCTTATCTAAGTTGATGTATATAGTCCAGATCAGATGCTCACGTGGACATTAGGTTAACCTTGCTTAACCCTAATTTGGTATGATGAAAGTCTAAGACCAAGTCTTTTGGGTTAACTAACCCTAGCTATTTTCATGGAAGCCCTAACTGAAGAATAGTCTGCCTATATATTCGTCTTGAAGATTAATGGTTAGGGACACTTTGAGACAGAACATCAATAAGGGATTGTATAGTCGTAACTACTATGAGCCAAGAAATTATCATTGTGATAAATGACTTGGAGTAGGATTTGATTGTAAGGGTTGTGTATTACTCAAAGCTTTGAAGCACGAGTATTTGTGTCACTTGATTAAAGCTTTGAAGAAAAATCAAGTTAGGGTTGTTTATTACTCAAAGCGTTTAAGCACGAGTAATTGTGTCACTTGTTTTAAAGTTGTGAAGCAAAATCAAGTGTGTGTACTGAAGAGTGTCTTCATAATCTCTTTAATCAATAGTTTAGTATCACTGCTGTGATTGAGGGGGAGTGAGTAGGAACTCAGGTTTAAGTTGAACTTAGATTGAAGTTGCATTGGGTAGGTCTTAAGTGAAGGAGATAAACTGGTTGGTTTATTCCTGAATTAATATCTCTTATAGTGAATTTCCTCCCTGGCTTGGTAGCTCCCAGAGTAGGTGTTGTTACACACTGAACTGGGTTAACAATTGATTGTGTTCTTTACTGTTTTTACTTTACTGTCTTGAAGTGTGTCAGATACGGTGTCATAACATTCACTGTGACATTAAGTATCTGTTGCCAGAATTTCAATTGGGATAACGAGGCTCCCCATATCACCATCGAACGAATGGACGAACCAACACACTATCACGAGATTAATACTGAATAAGTAGTGGACCAACCTTGGTTTCATGAAGTCAAGAGGTATCTCGAGGCTCAAGAATATCCAGAAGGAGCTTCATTCAATGATAAGAAGTTCTTAAGGAGATTCTCTGCTAAATTCTTCCTTAGTAACGACATCCTGTATAAACACAATCATGACTCCGTATTGCTTCGGTGCGTAGATAAGGTTGAAGCTGAAAGGATCATGGTTGAATTACATGAAGGTACTTTTGGCACCCATTCTAATGGGAATATAATGGAAAAGAAAATCCTACGGGCAGGCTATTACTGGTCTACCATGGAGGCAGATTGCTATCAACACTCCCGGACCTGCCATAAGTGCCAAATTTATGCTGACAAGGTGCACATACCTCCGGTTCCTATGAATGTCTTGACGGCTCCCTGGCCCTTTTCTATGTGGGTAATTGATATGATTGGAGAGATCAAGCCGACGGACACCGCTTCATCTTAATGGCCATTGATTATTTTACAAAGTGGGTGGAGGTAGCTTCCATCGCTTCTGTCATCAAGAACGTTGTTGCTCGCTTCATCAAGCAAAATCTCATTTGCCGGTACGGATCATCACTGACAACGGTACAAATCTCAACAACACTATGATCACCTCCTTGTGTGAACAATTCAAGATTCAACATCACAATTCTTCTCCTTATCGGCCGAAGATGAATGGTGTTGTAGAAGCTGCAAATAAAAACATTAAAAAGATCATACAGAAAATGGCAGTCACATACAAAGACTGGCATGATATGTTACCATTCGCTCTCCACGGGTGTCATACCACGGCTCGCACATCAACCGGGGCAACACCCTATTCTTTGGTTTACAGCATGGAAGTTGTCTTGCCTATCGAGGTCCAGATCCCCTCTCTAAGGATTATGAAGGATGCAGGGTTGAACGAAAACGATTGGATCTAGACTCGACTTGATCAACTGAATTTGATTGATGAAAAGAGACTTAGTGCTGTTTTCTATGGTCAAATGTATCAAAAACGGATGATCAAGGCTTTCAACAAGAAGGTCAGACGCCAAGTGTATCAAGTTGGAAATCTAGTGATCAAACGCATCATATTGCCACAAAGTGATCCCAGGGGAAAATGGACTCCTACCTATGAAGGACCATTTGTAATCAAAAACATATTCTCCGGTGAGGCAATGATCTTGACCACCATGGATGGCGATGACCTGCCGCATCCTGCGAATGCAGACATAGTCAAAAGATACTACACATAAGAGACCCGCTAGGTTGACATACTTAGGCAAAACAAGGGCATCCCGACGAACCAAAAGGTTCGGGCAAAAATTAGGGATAAAACAAAAAAAAAATTTGTACACCCGGCAAGTTGAAAACCCAAAAGGGCGACTTGGGCAAAAAAGGGTTTCCCGGTGGACTGAAAACCCGAAAGGGCGGTCCAGGAAAAAGTTAGGGAATTAAAGCATATGACTATGTCCCGTTGGATCACTTTATGGACAACCTTTGGCTACCACCGACAAACTCAAAGGTTCTGATCAATTCAAAAATCTTCGGACGAAGCAGCAAATAGACAAGACGCTCGGAGATATAAAGGCTATAGCTGAATGGAAACCCCATGGGATTTTTTTGTACACATAGCTATCTTTTCTTTGTATCAAAATTTTCATTCTTTTTACGACAGTATTCTCTTACTATAATGTTTGTCTCCTTGTACAAAAAATACTTATTCAAAGTCAATACGAAATATTCTTTTGAAAATGCAAAAACTATTTGTCTTTTCTTTACGCTTGTTTTGTTTACAAAAATGTCCAATGATTCATTGTTGAGCATATGCATTTGAACATAATTACTGTTTACAAATAAAACAAAATAGGAAAGACAATTACTGATAGATTGAAAGGATAGAGAAATATCTCTAGGCTATTCCATAAATAACCTCGTGCAGTACGTCGTTTAAATCCCCAGCGGAACAAAATTTCAAATTTTTGATCCCCAGTAGAAGTCGTCAAATTTCTCAGGATTCCCCAACAGGATTATACACACAGTACACGACATTTTCCTTACAACAAGAATTTATTTCTCAAAGCGGAATTCATCAATAGTTCAACTTCAAGACATGAAGACTTACATATCCTCAGCAACAGTCAGGGATTTATCCAACACCAATACAGCAAATTAGCTCACATACGCATACATTGCATCCACATATAATAAACATTGATAAAGCAAATACATTACATCATACATTTCATGCAACATGACTTCATATTTTAGCTAACATTTTACCCTTTTCAAGATAAGATTAACAGCTACCATTAACAATATTCAATCTTGATATAGTTCAGATACACTCTAGACACGGATTCCATTCTGATACTCATTCAGATTTTAACTTTTAAATACAGTTCAGATACGCTCCAAACACGGATGCCATTCTGATATTCATTCAGATTCAACCTTTTGATACAGTTCAGATACGCTCCAGATACGGGTGTCATCCTGATACTCATTCGGATCTCAACTCTTGATACAGTTCAGATACGCTCCAGACACGGACGCCATTCTGATGCTCATTTAAATACAACTTTCAGATACAGTACAGATACGCTCCAGACACGGATGTCATTCTGATACTCATTCAAAATCAACTCTCAGCTATAATTCAGATATGCTTCAGACACGGATTCCATTCTAATATTTAATCAAAGCCTCTTTTAGATACAGTACAGATATGCTCTAGACACGGACGCCATTCTGATACTCATTCTTCCAGCCTACAAATTACAATTCAACAATCACTCTCGGATGACATCTTTTAAGCCCATCTCCCACGGCTTTCTATCACCTCTCCAAATGGCATCTGTAAGCCCATTCCCTCTATCATTACATCATCAAGTGCAAATTTATGGGCACTCTAGTGTCCAATCATCTTCCACCTTCGAGTCACGAATGGCAAAACTCGCCAGTCTAACTCTTCAGGTTTAAGAAGATTGAACAGGGGAAGCTGTTGTACCCCAAAATTTTCCCTCTCACTTATCAATGATTTCCTCACAAGATCTCTTGGACTCAAGACTACATTAGGGTTTGATCAGCTCAAGACACCTCCTCATGCACTGATGACCAAAATTAGGGTTTGAGTTTGCACAAGGATTTTTGGAATATCAATGCTTCATATGACTTTCAAAGATCATTATGGACCCCCAAGATTACTCATGTCAAGTTTCAAGCTCTGAATCATATTTTTGAGCAGTCAATTGGACAGTTGACCTAAAAATTAGTTGTATTAGGGAAAAAGTCAACCATGGCCAATTTTCAGCCAAAATTCATAATTTTTTATCCGCATCAACATCTTAGACTCATATGTATCATTTGATCAAGTTTGGACCATAATTCCCCAAGAAATTTGATCAAATCATCAAAAGGGCAAAATGGTCAAAATTAGGGTTTTGACTGAGAAGGGGCAATTTTTTATTTTTGACCTAACAAATGGTCAATTGATTTAAGGCATGATCTCAAGAGTTAAATTGCATCATCTTGACCTAATGACATGGTTCAAAACATTACAAATCCATTGGATTGAAAGATGATTTTTTCACTTAACTGATCAAAAGTCAATTGTGCATTGAAAAGTCAAACTTTGACTTTTTGGTCAAATTCAAGTACCAAGGAACATAATTCATCAAAACATGTTAAAATGTGAAACTTTTTCATCAAGAAACCAAAGATTTAAGATTTGGATTTGAAAAGTTGAAAAATTCTAACTTAGAAAATTTTTTAAGTATAGAAAATTTCTTATTTTTCTCAACTTTAGGCCAAATTTACACAATGATCAAAATAATTCAAAGGAAGTTCCCAACATGAAAGTTGTAGGTCTCCATGAAATCTACAACTTTTCTTCACACAATTTATCCTAAAGATGCTTGGATTTCAAGATATAATTTTGTGAATACATGCTCATGAAGTAAAATAACTTAGTGGAATTTTGCCCTAGTTAGGCAGGTTTTTGACCTAACTTCATGGAAACTTTTCACCTAGTTCCAAGAGGAATCTTCAAAGGAATTTCAAATATGGGTTGTATAGCACATTACAAGATTTCCAAAATGTCCAAGAACTCCTTGAGATCATTCTTGAGTATGGAGAATCGAAGAGATGAAGTTGGAAATTTCTCACTTTGATTTCAAACCATTTCATGAAGAACAAGTTTTCAAATTTGCAAATTGGCTGTACAATCTTCACTTTTCAGGCCTCAAACTCGTTTGTCACTCCACCATTAATGGATTGAATAAGGTTTAATGCCCTAAATCCAAGCATTCAATGCATTGTATAAGGAAATAGCCATTTTTGGAAGAAAGGCAACATTGCCATTTTGAAAAAGCATGCTTTTTACATTTTTCCATTTCTGGAGCCTTGGACTTGTTCTTTCTGCATAAACCAAGTCTCTAAACCTGGAAAAAAATGTGTTTAAAGTTTCAAGCAACCCTATAAGCTCAGATTGATGCCTTAAGAAGTCACTTCTCACACTTGCTCCAAAAACAAGAAATGTAGCAAGACATGTGATCTTGTACTTCTGAGAAAACACAAGTCCTCTAACCTTTTACTCTATATAAAGCCATCATTTTGAAACTAAAACCATTCATGCCCAATCCTTGAAACACCTTAGAATTAGAAATTTCATAACAAGCCTCCAAACTTTCCATTTCTGACTTGTGAACAGAATCTTCCATTCCACTTGTGCGTTTTCAGGCCTTTTTCTTTCCCAAGCTTCCTTACCATACAAGTAAACCATCCCACACCCTGAAACATCACTGTAACTCCATCATCCCCATTGTTGAAGTTCAAAAACAGAGTAACACAGGTGGACTTCTCCAGACCATTCCAGCCACCCTCAAGACAAGCTAAGCATTGCATTAGCTTCCTAGAGGTTCAAGGAAGCTAACCTGATCATCACAGCATCCTAAAGCAAGCTCATTTTCAAAACACGATTTCCATTTTCAAGGTGATTTTTCTGTCTTTCTAACTCTTGATACAGGCATAGTTAGATTTCCATTTGTGAATATAGAATGTAGACACCATTGCTACGAAGCTTCACATATCCATAGCTTGCATTTATTTTGCTTGAGGTTAGAGAATTTTCTGTTTGAAGTTTCTGGAAAATTTAGGTTAAGAATTAGGGCCAACAAAATTCTCTCTGATCTTGGACTTATAGTTTTAGTTATGCACATGGTTAGAATCATGAGGTAAAATGCTATAATGTTCATGTTATCACTTTCCATTTTTATTGAGAAATGAAAAAGTTACAGGGGGTTCGGCTGGCCAAAGGTTGAAGATGAAGTACAGGGCAAGGAAGCATTATATGTTATGTATTTTTGCTTTCATTTAGACTAACGGATGTACTGCCACCCCAGTGGTAAGGCAACACGCAAAAATGCCCGAGGTCACGGGTTCGAGCCTTGGCGCTGCCTTTTGCAATTTTTTCATGTTTTTTCCAGTTTTTTTTTGTTTGTTTGGCAGCGTGGGCTCCTGGAACTTTGGGCCTTTGTTTTTTTTCTAACCTCCTACCCTTGTTTGCTTGCAGCACCCCCTAGCCCAAATATTTTATTTAATTATTTTATTTTCATTTTCATTTTATCAAATACATTTTTCTTAACATTAAAAATCCTAAAAAATATAAAAATAATAAATATTATATTTTTGTTTTATTTTATTTTATTTTCTCATAAAAAATATTTGTATTTAGTTATATATTATCTATTTTTGTTAAATAAACTTGTAAGTTAAATTAAAATTAGGTTAAATACTTATTTTTCTTCACACCTATTAAATATTTATTTTAACATATAAAAAGACCAAAATACTTCATAAATACCATATATTATTTCCAATACAAAAATACTTAAAGAAATTTATTTCCTTTTAATAAATTAGAATTAGGGTTTAATCAAAATCTTTTCTAAAAAATAATTTCCTTCCTTAATTAATTTAAGTTTAATCTTGATTTGTTTAATAGGTTTAAGTTAAAACTTTTTTACATAAAAAGAACAAAACAAAATCTTCTTTTCCATTCACATATCTTTGTATATTTAATTTATTTTGTACATTATTTTTTCCAATACTTGTATAAATTCAATTTGGATGTAATAGATTAATTAGGTTTATATTATTGCAATCCTCATTCATCAATTTTATACCCCCCCCCCCCCCCCTCTCCCACAGAATGTTGTAATAGCGTAGTAATCTTTAAATTTTGCAATTTATCGCTTTACATAACATGTTAGTAATTAGGGTTTGTATGGCAAGATAAAATCAACCAAATAGAAAATCCTAATCTAAGACAAAATCAAGCATGAAAATGACACACTTGCACACAAGCACCCCTAGGGTTACTCCACTTAGTTGCCTTGTACAAAAATGGCCATATTACGCATGTGAGGTGTCTTAGCAAAAACAAACAAACACAAGATCATAGTCCCTCGATGACGCTATTCAAAGTTGCCTTACAAAATGATCTTAGTCCCTCAAAAAATGCTAAGATACTTTGCAACATTGCTAATCATGGCTATACGATGACCCACGCCCGTCCCGTTTACATCCAAAGATAGAGTTGCTTACCAAATTAATGGTAAGACAACAATGTCAAAGGAAAAGAAAATGAACAAGAAAGACATTTGAGTAGGTAGATTACTTTTAGTTACTTGCTCCATTTCAAAACAAATATCCTTGCTATTTTTCAAAACAAACACCTACACACATTCAAACATCTCACAAACATTGAAAACATTTTCAAAAAGACAAACATCTTTATATACATTCTTACGAACGAGAATCATTATAAAGATTGCCTAAATAATAGCCTCTATTACAAAATACTTTCAAAACCACACAAAGCATAATTTCAAATAAAAGCAAGTGATCTAGCAAGTAACTAAGTGCCCATGGAAAACCATGGATGAAAAGTGTGCTAATACCTTCCCTTTTCATAATCTACCCCCGAACTCAAGAAACAATCTCAAAGGTCTTTCCTGTGCTTTTTCACCTTTCCTTTTGGATAAAAGAAAAGTCGATGGTGACTCTTGCTAACCGCAACATTTGCGATAAAACGCAAAACAATCAAGTCAATTCTCCCACCGTATCACAGCTGTTTGTGAATATTCTTCCAGGGAGGGACTTTGTACGAGAATAGCTCTGCGGGGAAATGACTCTGTTAAGATTTGTTGGGGATTGAGCTTTTGTATCCATAGAAACAAACTCTGCTTGGGGAGATAATAATTTAGGATGATCCACTCGCGATAATAAAATACGGCTGGGGGATATAGATGTCAGGTTTCTGGACGACCCTGGCTAGGGAGATTACTTCCTGTTTTGAGAGAACTGATATCAATGCTTTGATTACCTTTACTCTATGGGGAATACAGATGTTACAAGGTTGCATGTAATTATGACTGTGCTCCAAAGTTGTCTCTGTCTTGATACCTGCTGGACAGAGTAACTGTCGGGTTTCGACATTTCTTATTTTTGCCCCCTGTGTCTGGAATTACGAGTAATTTTCTTTTGTTTCTTTATGTAAATATTTATGAGCAGCGATCATATTTAAATGCATATGTCAAAAATAAATCATTGTACGTTCTTGCAAAACAAAACAGAAAAAGAAAAACTCAAAGTTTCTTATGAAAATGATTTTGTATTGATTTTTTGAAGTTGGCCTGTAATAGGCGTTT
Source organism: Vicia faba (assembly GCA_948472305.1). NCBI lineage: Eukaryota > Viridiplantae > Streptophyta > Magnoliopsida > Fabales > Fabaceae > Vicia > Vicia faba. The sequence continues at coordinate 1,431,739,501 of OX451741.1, read as the reverse complement.
TTGTACAAGGATGCTGATGTTCTAGTAAGAGAACGCCGCCATAAAAATAGAAGTTATACAATATTGTGTAAAAAGGAAACAGCTATGTACAACAATCCCATTGGGTTCCAATTCTGCTATTGTCGCTATGTCTTCAAGCATCTCATCACTTTGCTGCTTGTCCGAAGCTGATTAGGTTGATCAATGTTGTTTGAGCTTGACAATTGATACTGAAGTCAGATCGCAGGGTGATCTAATGGTACATAGTGATACGCTTTTCATCCCTAACGTTTTCCTGGACCGCCCTTTCGGGTTTTCAGTCCACCGGGATACCCTTTTTTGTCCAAGTCGCCTTTTCAGGTTTTCGAATTGGCAGGTGTACATATTTTTCATTTTCATCCCTTATTTTTTCCCGAACCCTTTTGGTTCGCCGGGAAGCCCTTATTTTTGCATAGGCCAGTCGACCTAGCGGGTCTTTTATCATACGTAGTATCCTTTCACTATGTCCGCATTGACAGGGTGAGGAAGGTCGTCACCATCCATGGTGGTCAGGATCATGGCTCCACCCGAGAAAATGTTTTTAATCACAAATGGACCTTCGTATGTGGGAGTCCATTTTCCCCTGGGGTCACCTTGTGGCAGTATGATGCGCTTGATCATTAGATTCCCGACTTGATACTCTTGGCGTCTGACCTTCTTGTTGAAAGCCTTGATCATCTGTTTTTGATACATTTGACCATGACAGACAGCAGTAAGTCTCTTCTCATCAATCAGATTTAGTTGATCAAGTCGAGTATGGATCCAATCATCTTCATTTAGACCTGCATCCTTCATGATTCTCAGAGAAGGGATCTGGACCTCAATGGGCAGGACTGCCTCCATGCCATATACTAGAGAGTAGGGTGTTTCCCCTGTCGATGTCCGTGCTAAGGTACGGTACCCATGCAGAGCGAATGGTAGCATCTCATGCCATTCTTTATATGTCACCGTCATCTTCTGTATAATCTTCTTGATGTTCTTGTTAGCCGCTTCAACAACTTCATTCATCTTCGGCCGGTAGGGAGAAGAGTTATGATGATGTATCTTGAACTGCTTATAGAGTTTGGTGATCATCGTGTTATTGAGATTCGTACCATTATCAGTGATAATTCTCTCTAGCATACCATATCGACAGATCAAGTTATGCTTGATAAACCGCACCACAACATTCTTGGTAACAGTAGCAAAGGAGGCTGCCTCAACCCATTTCGTGAAGTAATCGATGGCCATCAGGATGAAGCGATGCCCATTGGAGGCGGTGGGTCTGATTTCTTCGATCATGTCAATGCCCCACATTGCAAAGGGCCACGGAGCTGTCAAGACATTCAAAGGAACCGGAGGCACATGCACTTTATCAACATAAATTTGGAATTTATGACAAGTTCGGGAGTGCTGATAACAATCTGCTTCCATGGTGGACCAATAGTATCCTGCCCGTAGGATCTTCTTAGCCATGGTATATCCACTGTAATGGGTTCTGAAGGTAACTTCATGTAGATCTGTCATGATTCTCTCTGCTTCGCTCTTGTCTGCACACCATAGTAAGGTAGAGTCATGGTTGTGTTTGTAGAGGATTCCATTACTGAGGAAAAATTTCGCAGCGAACCTTCTCAAAAACTTCTTATCATTGACAGATGCCCCTTCAGGATACTCTTGAGCCTCAAGATACTTCTTTACTTCATGAAACCAGGGTTTGTCTGTCACGTCTTCAGTATCAATCTCACAGCAGTGCGTTGGTTCATCCAAAATTTCAATGGTGATTCGGGGAGCTTTGTTGTCCCACCTAACTTTGAACATAGAAGACATGGTAGCTAGCGCGTCCGCTAACTGATTCTCCTCTCGTGGGAAATGTTCAAAGGTTATCTCCTCAAAGTGTGGGAGAAATGTCAGTACGTGCTCTTTGTATGGGATGAGATTCGGATGCTTCGTATCCCATTCGCCTTTGATCTAACTTATCACCAAGGCTGAATCCCCGAAGACATTTAGGAACTTGATTTTGAGGTCAATAGCGGCTTTGAGACCCATGATGCAGGCTTCATACTCCGCCATGTTGTTAGTGTAGTTGAAACATAATCGGGCGGTGAAAGGAGTGTGACAACCCTCAGGGGATATGATTACAGTGTCGATTCCATTACCAAGTGCATTCGAAGCTCCGTCAAAGACCATAGTCTATCAGGATCCTTCTTCAGGTCCTTCATCTGGTCCCGGTTCTTCATAGTCAGTCACCAGCATAATGTTCTCGTTCGGGAACTCAAAATTCATGGATTGGTAGTCATCCACGGCCTGATGAGCCAAATGATCAGCCAATACACTCCCCTTGATTGATTTTTGGGTTGTATATTGTAAATCGTATTCGGTTAAGATCATTTTCCATCTCGCTATTCTTCCGGAGAGTGCGGGCTTCTCGAAGATGTATTTGATTGGATCCATCTTAGATATCAACAGAGTAGTGTGGGTCAACATATACTGTCTTAGTCGGTGAGCAGCCCATGCCAAAGCGTAGCAAGTTTTCTTGAGCAATGAGTATCTTGTCTCACAGTCGGTAAACTTTTTGCTAAGGTAGTATATTGCATGCTCTTTTCGACCAGACTCGTCATGCTTCCCAAGCACACACCCCATTGAATTTTCTAGCACTGTTAAGTATAATATCAAAGGTCTTCCTTCAACCGGAGGCATCAGAATTGGCGGTTCTTGAAGATATTCTTTGATCCTTTCGAAAGCAATCTGGCATTTGTCATTCCACTTTACCACTTGATCTTTCTTCAGAAGCTTGAAGATGGGCTCACAAGTAGCAATCAGATGTGAAATGAACCTGGCGATATAATTCAAGCATCCCAAGAAACCTCTAACTTTCTTCTCAATACGGGGAGCCGACATCTCTTGTATGGCCTTTACCTTTGCGGAGTCTACTTGAATACCTTTGTCACTGACGATGAAACCAAAAAGCTTACCAAACCTTACCCCAAAGGTGCACTTGTTCGGATTCAGCCTCAGCTTGTATGTCTTCAACTTGTCGAACAACTTTTGTAGATGATCAAGATGTTCCTCTTCGGTTTGAGACCTGGCTATCATGTCATCAACATAAACCTCGATCTCATGGTCAATCATATCGTGTAACAAAGTGACCATGGCTCGTTGATAGGTTGCCCCAGCATTCTTCAACCCAAAAGGCATCACCTTGTAACAGAAGGTGCCCCACTGTGTGACGAATTTCGTCTTCTCCATGTCTTCAAGATCCATCTTGATCTGGTTGTATCCAGAGAAACCATCCATGAAGGAGAATATTTTGTGTTTTGCGGTGTTATCAACCAGAACATCAATATGGGGAAGCGAGAAGTCATCCTTGGGGCTTTCCTATTCAGATCTGTGTAATCCACACACATCCGTACCTTTGTTGTCCTTCTTAGGTACCGGAACAACGTTAGCAACCCACTGCAGATAGGAGGTGACAGCTAAGAACCCTGCGTTGAACTGCTTCATGACCTCTACCTTGATCTTCTCTGACATTTCAGGGTGCATATGGCAGACCTTCTGTTTAATTGGAGGACAATCCTCTTTAGTTGGAAGACGGTGTACCACGATGTCAGTGTCTAAACCAGGCATGTCTTCATATGACCAGGAAAAAATCTCAATGTAGCCACGCAACATCTGTATCAACCACTGTTTGATCTTAACTTCCATATTTGCGTCGATCTTGACTTCTTTTTTGTCCATCTCTGTGCCCAAGTTTATTGTCTCAATTGGCTCTTCATGAGGCTGTATAGCCCTCTCTTCCTATTGTAATAGTCTAGCCAGTTCTCCAGGCACCTCACAATCGTTCTCACCTTCGTCCTCGGCTCGGTTGATCGGATTTTCGAAGTCATAGCTGGTAATAGCAAGATTGTTATCAATGGGATCCAGAGTGGGTATGGATATGTAGTTTGATATGTGCGTATGTGTAAGAGCATAGCTGAATTGATAAAGTAAAAATAGAAAAGAAAAAACGGAGAGCGCAAAATTTGTATGCAAAGAACGTCCAATGCTTCGTTGATGATATATGAGATGACATATAATAACCCTCACAGATATAACCATTGTGCCTCGGGTAAGACACAAGGCCAAAAAGTTTTTTTTTAAATTGTTCATTACAAATTCAGAACATAAGTAAGACAATTACTACAGAATAAAAGAAACTGGAATAAAATCTCTAGCCGTCCAGTTATTCGGTCCACCGTTGGTAGTCGGGTAGATCCATCTATCAATGTCAGGGTCTTCCTCACTATCTTCAATAGCGTTGACCCCATGCTTGCTGATGCATAGGGAAGGTCCTCCAGCCTGAGCGCGTCGAACAACCCTTTGAGCCCCAGAAGTAAAGCCCAAACCAAATTTGTCAGTTTTGTGAGTGAAATCAGGGAGCCGTCCCCAATTGGCACACCCACCTTCTTTAACCACTATTCTGGCATCTTTGAGAGAAGCCATCTTCAAAGGAGGTTTGGTACTGGTGGTAGTCTCGGTCGATGCCAAAATCTGGGGAACCTCTTCAAAGTTTTGACAAGGGGTCTCTATGAATTCCCCGTCCATCTCCACATACCTGAAGGAGTTCAGGTGGCTCACCATGTACTCCTCTTCGCCATGCACAGTGACTATCTCCCCCTTCATCGGATACTTCAACATTTGGTGTAGTGTAGAAGTAACAACCCCAGCTTCATGGATCCAAGGATGACCCAACAAACAAGAGTACAATGGCCTGATGTCCATCACATAGAAAGTGGACTCAAAGGTCTGAGAGCCTACCTTGAAAGGGATGTCAACCTCTCCGTGCACCATTCTCTTCGACCCGTCAAAAGCCCTTACCAAAATGTTGCTAGGCTTCAAGGTCAAGCCCTCACAATCCAGCATGTGATACGGTGGGAGAACTGACTTGGGTGTTTTGCGTTTGATCGCAAATGTTGCGAATAGCAAGAGTCTCCACCGACTTTTCTTTTAACCAATAAGGAAAGGGGAAAAAGCATAGGAAATACCTTTAGAGATGTTTTCTTGATTTTGGGGGATAGATTATGAAAAGGGAAGGTATTAGCACCCTTTCCATCCATGGTGGGATCTTAGTTACTTGCTAGATCACTTTCTTTTGTTTGAAATTATGCTTTGTGTGGTTTTTGAAAGTATTTTGTAAAGACACCATCGTTTAGGCAAACTTTGTAATGATTCTTGTTCGTAAGAATGTATACAAAGTGTTGATCTTTTGAAAATGTTTTCAAGTTTGAAAGATGTGTTTTTGAAAGTGATTTTGAAAAGGTGTCTTTGTAATGATTCTCGTCTCTATAAGAACACATACAAAGTGTTGTCTTTTGAAAATGTCTCAAAGTGAGAGTTTTGGTGTATAGAATGTTTTTATTGTGAGCAAGCAAGCAACTAGGAGCGAATCTTCCTACTCAAAAGGTCTTAGGTATTCTTTTCCTCCTCCTTTAGACGTTGCTATCTTACCATTGTTTTGGTAAGAAGCCCCATCGTTGGATGTGAAGGGACCGGCGTGGGACGTTTGTATAGTCATAGAAGGTAACCTATGGGACGTTTTAGCAATGTCGTTTAGGGACTAGATCGTTTACCGAAGGAAACATCGAGGGTCTTCGAGGGACTACGATCTTTTATCGAGGGTCTTTGCTAAAATGCCCATGTTCGAGGGACATGACTACTTTTCCGATAGGCAACAAGGTGGGATTACCCTAAGGGTTCTAGTGTGCAAGTGTGTTTGATTGCATGCATTTTAGTCTTGATTAGGGTGATCTATTTGTTGATTTCATGTCTTACCATACAAACCCTAATTACTAGCATTTACATTCGAAAGTGATAAATTGCAGAAATGTAAAGTCCTACACTATTACAATATTTTAGGGATGGGGGTACATATTTATGAATGGGGGTTGCAAATAAAATTAAATCCTAAGTTACTATTACAACCATATTGAAATGTACAATATAAGAAAGAAAAAGGATTTATTTAAAAAATGGTTTTTTTTTGTCTTAATCAATTAAGAAAAAAGAAATAAATTAATTAATAAAAAGAAAATATTTGCATGTCTTTCTATGTTAATAAAAAGGGAGTTAATATTAAAAATGATAAAAAGGAAAGTAAATGAAAGATAGAAACAGCGTGCTGCTTCAAGCGAAACAACGAGGATCAGAAGTTCTGAAGCCAGGCGCGTGACGACTCAGAAAGGAACGTCAGTGGAATCAGAAGTTCTGGATTGGTACACTCTGAGGTCCTGCAAGACACGTTAAAGGGAAAACACAGAAGTTCTGGGTTGCTATGTGCTGAACTTCTGAGTGTTAGAACAATGAGAAAATCTTAGAAGTTCTGTATATTAAAATAGTGAAGAGAACTCAGAGGTTCAGTATGTTCTAAGACAGTGAGTGAACATCAGAAGTTCAGTGTGTTTTAACAGTGAGTGAATATCAGAAGTTCAGTGTGTTTAAACAGTGAGGAGAACTCAGAAGTTCTATGTTGTGCTAAAACTGTGAGTGAACATCAAAAGTTATATGCCACATTTCAACTCTTAATCAGAACATCAGCAATTTATTCAGTCCTTAACAGCAAACCAGGAGGACAAAAACACAGAAGTTTATAGAAGTTCTAATCCTAATTTTGAGCCTAGCCTTAATCAAGAAGTTCTGATCCACAGTTTTTCTACTTATGCAATGATATGGACAACATTAATTGTAATATTTACATATTAATGATGTTCTGAATGAAAAGATGCAAAGTCAGAAAGACTTACCTTGAATCTGGAACGTGTGTTTGGAACTTGAACTGCTGTCTTCAGATGTCCTAGAGTCAGCAAGAGCAACAGAAAAGAAAATGCCAAGTTCTTTGATTCAAAGGGAAGAACAAAGCTTCGGTTTTCTATTTGGAAATTCTGTATTTTTTAAGAAGGTTTCACAGTTTTCTTTTCTCTCTTTTGAAAATTTTCTCTCCCAAAAGACCAGCCCTTTGCAAGTGTTATGGAGCAACTTATTTATAGGTGGATTTGTTGTGATTTTTGGGGGGGAAAACAAATGGGATTTGAACCTTTTTGGCATCTTGTTCCCTTGCCTTTTGATCACAGTCTTCGTATGCTAGTTTGGTGCAATTATGGGATGCAGGCGTAGGCTGAATTAGCTTTTGGTTATAGGATTGTGCTGTAGCAGTGCAGCAGGTTGTATAAAAAAGTTTTTGGATTTGGTCATGTTCTGACTGAAGCGTTGAATATAGCCTTCATATGCTAAGGTGATGCCTTGTTCTTCAAGCAAGCATGGTGGTTAGCATCTTTTAGCAGCGCCTAAGCTGGAATTATAAGCAGGAATTAAGGAAAGGTAACTTCAAAAGCAAAAGCAACGCATGGGCCCAGCACACTTTTGTACAAGGGTTTGTTTTTCCAAGACAATAAAGGCACTTCTATGCCACACGTGGAGAAATCCTTTGGACAAAGACCCAGAAGTGGTTGTGAGCATTAAATGATGATGAGATTGATCAAACCGGAAATCCTACAATGTGAGATTCTGCACCATTGCTTAATTCTGGATCAGAGGTTCAATTTCAACATAATTCAGAATGAATAACCAACTTTTGATCTTTGTATCTCCTTGCTCCAGTATGTTCTGAAGGAGTTCTCAGACTTTCCAGGAATCTTGCAGCATGCTTTGTAACCTTCTTTGAATTACCCTTGCAAACTCTGTCTGAACCTTTGTGAAAATTGGCCCAGAAGTTCTGACCAAACTCTGTCTTGAAAGTGTCCAGAATTTGCTAAATGCTTCAGTTTCATGGACGTGTCTTTGAGGAGTCATAACTTGAAATCCTAGCATTTCTAGGAGAAGTTTTGTTCTATAGTGTTTTAGATCTTATTGAAATCTGAAACTCTTGAGTTAGAAATTATTCCAGAATCAGCTTGCATCATGGTGATAATCTAATCAGAAGTTTTGAGCTTGTCATATTTCTTAAACACTTAGAAAAATTCTAAGTATTTAGAAATTTGACTTTTCCAAAGTAACTTTTGACTTTTGAATTTCTAGATGAAACAAACTTCATATCTCAACATATCTTGATGAAATATGACTCTTGAAACTTGATTTTGATCAAAAGTCAAAGTTTGACTTTTCAATGCGCAAATGACCAATTTACCCTCATGAATGACTTTCTTGGAAAATTTGTAAATCAAGGCTTGAAATTGGATGGGAGCAAACCTGAGGATCCAGGGTGATCCTTTGAGAAATGAGAGGGAAAATTTTGGGGTACAACAGCTGCCCCTGTTCAATCTTCTTAAAACTGAAGAGTTAGAATGGCGGACTTGCCATTCGTTACTTGAAGGTGGAATATGATTGAACACTAGAGTGCCCATAAATTTGCACTCGAAGATGTGTTAGTTGATTATGTAGGGAATGGGCTTAAAGATGCCATTTGGAAAGATGATGGATAGTTACTGGAGATGGGCTTGTAGATGCCATCTAGAGGTATTGTTGAACTGTATTTGAGAGGGAATATGAATGAGTATCAGAATGGCATCCGTGTCTGGAGCGTATCTGAACTGTATCTGAAGTTGAAATCTAAATGAGTATAAGAATAGCATCCGTGTCTGGAGCGTATCTGAACTGTATCTGAAAATCGAATCTGAATGAGTATCAGGATGGCATCAGTATCTGACGTGTATCTGAACTGTATCAAAAGTTGAGTCTGAATGAGTATCAGAATGGCATTCGTGTCTGAAGCGTATCTGAACTATATCTGAAGTTGAAAATCTGAATGAGTATCAGAATAGCATCCGTGTCTGGAGCGTATTTGAACTGTATAAGGTTGCTTGATGATGAGTTCGTGTAAAACTTCATCTATAAAGGAGGAACATGTGTAGGGTTACTTCATGATGAGTCCGTGTAAAACTGCATCTTGGAAATAGGAGGAACCTGTGTAGGGTTGCTTGATGATGAGTCCGTGTAAAACTGCATCTGGAAAGGAGGAACCTGTGTAGGGTTGCTTGATGATGAGTCTGTGTAAAACTGCATCTGGAAAGGAGGAACCTGTGTAGGGTTGCTTCATGATGAGTCTGTGTAAAATTGCATCTGGAAAGGAGGAACCTGTGTAGGGTTGATTCATGATGAGTCTGTGTAAAACTGCATCTGGAAAGGAGGAACCTGTGTAGGGTTGCTTCATGATGAGTCCGTGTAAAACTGCATCTTGGAAATAGGAGGAACCTGTGTAGAGTTGCTTGATGATGAGTCTGTGTAAAACTACATCTGGAAAGGAGGAACCTGTGTAGGCTTGTTTCATGATAAGTCCGTGTAAAACTGCATCTGGAAACGAGGAACCTGTGTAGGGTTGCTTCATGATGAGTTCGTGTAAAACTGCATCTTGGAAATAAGAGGAACCTGTGTAGGGTTGCTTCATGATGAGTCTGTGTAAAACTTCATCTGGAAATGAGGAACCTGGGTAGGGCTGCTTCAATAATGATGAATGGATCTGGGATGATTGCTACTCCAAAAGATGATAAAGGAATCTTGGATGATTGCTACTCCAAAAAAGGTGATGAACTTTATCTGTTGACCTTTTTCTGAAAAGGTAAAGGCGAAGTCGTATACAATGTCATGGTAGATGAGATGCATTATGTAATAATGTTCTCAAAAATGAGATTATGTTGTATGCACTTGTCATGTGTGAAATGTTAGTGAATGTATTTTTTTCTAGGAAAATAAATCCTTGACAAATGCCAGGGAGTCAATAAATCTCAAACTGTTGTTGAAGAGTAGGTGTGTCTTCAAACATTGCTTAGAATATTTCCATCGGGGATTCCCGTTCAGAGGAGAAATTCGCTGGGGGATATTGAAAACTCTATGGATAATGTTGATTCTTGCTTGGGGAAAAGAGTTCAGGAGTATCGGTTGCCCGTTGCTCTACTGGAGGGATTATCTTTGGCTGGAGAGAATCAAAAGTTAGTTGTTATCTAGTCGGATTCCAGGCTTCACAATGACTTGCTGAGGATAAGGAAGTTTACTATTATCTTGTCGGATTCGCGGTAACTTTCTTGAAAGGATGAAGTTAAACTGATATTTGGTCGGGTCCAGGCTTTACAGTGTTTTTTTTGGAGAAGGTAACTACTATCTGGTCGAAATCTAGGCTTCGCAGTACCTTATACTGTTATCTGGTCGAAATCCAGGCTTCGCGGTACCTTATATTGTTATTTGGTTGGATTCCAGGCTTCACAATGTCTTTGGAGATTGTAGAGTATTCTATTGGGGAAGAGGAGTTGTGGTTCTCTGATTTATAGTAGTCGGAGAGGTAACCTCAAGCTGGGGGATCCTGCTATTTGCTGGGGAAATAAACCCTGTTTCTCAATCTATTGGAGAGCCAGAGACTTCACTGGCAGAAATCCTCGAGGATTCTTGAAGTCGACTCAGTTGAAAAAGTTTTCATATATTGAAAATCTGGTTGGGGAAACCTCCTATGAGAAGGATTCTGGGGAGATTTATCGCTGCCCCTAGTAGAAAATGTTTGTGGCACTGCCAGGAACTGTTTGATTGTAAGTAAACCTTTGTTGAGATTAGCGTTCAATGCCCCAAGTAATGGAGATGGAGACCTGCCCCTGGTTATTTAGCATTTCTTGAGAGATTTCTTGGGATCTTGACTGGACTGCCCCAGGTGTGTTGGATAGTGAAATGTCATGCCCCCCTTGTAGATAGGATATTTGTTATTGGAAGTGTCGTCCCACTTAAAGTGATTTAGTTCACTGAGGGAGCTTTGGTTCACTGGTTATCCGTTGTATGAATTTCTCCGCTGTCAAACAAATAGCCATATGCAAACAATGATGTTCAAGTAATGCAAAGTTTATGCTTGTCTTAAAATTTTTGAAAAATGTGTTTTAACAAGTAAAGAAATTTCAACTCAGGATCTAGGGTAAGCCTTACAGGAGTCAGGATAACTTTTGTAACAATACGCTTTCGAACTAACCCATGCTTCAATTAGGACTTTTGAAGGGTTGTAACGTGGCTTGGTTCACGGTTTAAGAAACAAAGCATAAAGGCTCAAAGTGTATTTGTACCCACCCGCTCATCGTGACGTCCTTCAGTCCTAAGCTCAGTTAATTGTGCGTTTGAAACTCCAATCGAGTCTGGAATGACGCATTGGTGATGGCTCAGACATGTTAAGTTTGTAGGAAGGGAGTTATTTTTGCAACATTTTTCATGTTGTTGAGGATTTGTAGTGACCTCTTTCTTTTTATTTGGTATCCCTAATTTTTCCTGACTGTCCTTACGGTCAGCGGGATGCCCCAGTTTTTCTTAAGTCTCCTTTGCAGGTTTTGACTTAGTGGGCTTTTCTCTTCGAGAGATAATGACTGCCTATGCGATAGGGAACCATCACTGTCTTTTGATTCCAGAGGAATGTTTTTGATGTCATTCATTGTATTATGAGATGATAGTTTGTGGCTAAACGCGCGTTTGAATTAACTAAGAGACTACCATGCCCCGGGTTTTGATTAAAGGTTTTAATTTGTGCGGAAAAAAAAGAAAACTTCTACTTCTTTGGCTCAAAGGGGTTTACTAGGGATTATCTTCCTTATAACTCCAGTGTTTAGGATTTGAAAGAAACGCATGTACATCATCAGCAACGTCTGTTCAAAAGCATACTGCATGAGATTATGGCATTGTTTTCATCATCCTCCCTCTAAAGGCTTGTAACTTTTAGCAAGAGTTGAATATCATAAAGAGAGCAAAAGCATAGTTTTAAATATAGTGAAAAACAAATGGATGAATTCAAGACAAACATATGCAATGTATTAATGAAACAGAGTTTGACATTAATAGATAATTGTTTGAATAACAAAAGAAATTACAATTCAAAATTAGAAATGAACAAGACGCTCTCAATGATTTGGCATAGGAGCAGTGATCACGTTTGGAGTCTCCGGAGGTTCAAACTCGATCTCCTTGGCGTCAATCAAATTCTGAATCTTGTACTTCAACGCCCAACAATCATTAGTGTCATGCCCGGGACTGTCAGAATGATAAGCACACGTTGCATTAGGATTGTAGTTAGGAGAAGAAGTTTTGGGGTTTGGATGAGATCCTATCAATGTAATCAGATTCATCCATAACAAGTGTTGTAGCGCTTGAGACAGCGGCATGTTGATGTTGGTAAACTGTCTTTTGGGGTCATCTGGCCTTCGTTGATTTCCCCTTTGTTGTTGTCGGTGCGATGCAAAAACAGATATCAGGACTGCCCCCACGTATTGGTCATGACGACTCTTTTGACCATACGCTGCATTGGACTCTTTCTTCCCACTATACGGATTTTTCTGAGCATCGAGAGGTGTAGCTCCTTGGATCTTTCCACTTTTGATGCCAGCTTCGACCCTTTCGTCGGTCAGTATGAGCTCGGTGAACCCGGCTGAGGAGCTTCCGATTAGGTGTTTGAAGAAAGGCCCTGTCAAAGTTCCCATGAAGATGTCAATCAACTCCTTGTCAGTTAAAGGGGGCGCACCCTACCAGCCAGATCTCTCCACTTTTGGGCGTATCCTTTGAAGCTCTCGTTGGAACCCATGGTTATGTTCTGCAATTGCATGCGAGTTAGTGCAAGATCAGCATTGTACTGATACTGTTTGTAGAAAGCAGCAGCTAAATCCTCCCAGGTGTGGATGCATGAGATCTCCAATTGATAGAACCATTCAAGTTGAGTCCCTACTAGGCTTTCTTGGAAGAAATGGATCCAAAGCTTTGGATCAGTTGTGTATGGTTGAATCTTGCGGACATAAGACTTTAAGAGCATCTTAGGGAAAGAGACTCCATCGTATAAGACAAAGGTAGGGATTTTGAACTTTGGGGGGGATGACCACTCCAGAAACCAAACCCATGTCTCCTAGATCCAAGCCGGGTATCTGTTGAATCTCCATAGCACTGAGGTGATCCTCCAGTTGTTTGTACTTATCAACAATGGGAGGGGATTGTTCCTTAGAGTAGTCAGCTTCGGCTTCATCAATCTCAAGACTGTTGTCTTCTTCATGACTATCCCCCATGTTGGATGGAGTTGAAAGATCTAGAGCTCCCTTAACTGGTCCTCTAGGTCTTCTTCTCAAGTTCAGGACACCTACTGACTTCTTGGACTTCTTCCTCTTGTCTTTGAGAAGGATAGTTTTCAAGTCCTCTTGCCTCTTATCCATAGCCAGGAACTTTTGTTGGAATTGAGCGTTTTGAGCTTGTAGGTCTTTCACCGTTTGTTCCATATCCATCTTACTGAAATAAACAATAGGAAGATAAGGAGACCTGTATGGGAGAAACATGTCATGATATGATGCATGATATGTGGATGCATGTTTTCAAGGATCTTGCGGGGTTAGTAGTCACTTACAGTTTTGGATTGTAGAATTTGTATCGGTGGATGTCCTTCCACGAGAATTAAGCTCACCATGTCAAGTGGGTTGTAGCCTTTAACTCTGGTTTCTTGTACTTGATTTTTGACGGCATTTAGTTAGAGGAAAATAAATCCTCTCGCCCCTTGGTAGACGTCTGGTTCAACGTGACTGTTGTACCCCAAAATTTGCCCTCTCATTTTATCAAGATTTCCCCTCACAAGACTCTTTGGACTCCAGACAGAATTAGGGTTTGCTCTGCTCAAGACATCCCCTTGCACTGTTGACCTGAAATTAGGGTTTGAGTTTGCACAGGGATTTTTGGATTTCCAATTCTCAATGTGACTTTCATACTTCATTTTGGAATTATAATATTTCCCATACCAAGTTTCAAGCCTTGAATCAAATTTTTGCCCAGTCAATTGGACAGTTGACCTAGAAATCAGTTGTATTGGGGAAAAAGTCAATTGTGGCCAATTTATAGTCAAACCTCATATTTTTTTATCCACATAAACATTATAGGCTCATATGAACCATTTGATCAAGTTTAGACCACAACTCCTCGAGAAATTTGATCAGATCATCAAAAAGGCAAAATGGTCATTTTTAGGGTTTTGACTGCAGAAGGGCAATTTCTGATTTTTAACCTAGCCAATGGAAAATTGGGTTCAAGCATGGATTCAAGGACTCAATGGCATCATCTTGACCTATTCCCAAGGTTCAAAAGATCTCAAAAGCATTGGATTGACAGATGAATTTTCCAGTCAACTGATCAAAAATCAACTGTACACTGAAAAGTCAAACTTTGAATTTTTGGTCAATATCAAGTGCCAAGGGTCATTTTTCATCAAGATGTGCCAAAACATGAAACTTGTTCATCAAGAAACCTAATTTTGAAAATTAGGGTTTAAGATTGAAAATTTTCATAACTTAGAATTTTTCTAAGTTATGAAATTTTCTTATTTTTTTCCCAACTTTGCCCAACATTTTCACCATGATACAACTGGACTCAAACAAAAATTCCTACATGAAAGTTGTATTCCTCCACAAAATCCACAACTTTGATTCACAAAGTTTTCCCAAAGTATGCTTGGATCTCAAGTTATGATTTTTGGAATAAGGGTCCATGAAACTTTTAACTTAGTGAAATTTTGCCCTAGTTTAGGCAGGATTTTAACCTATCTTCATGGAAATTTTTCACATAGTTCCACTTGGAATCTCAAAATTCATTTCAAAGATGGATTTTAGAACATGTTACAAGCTTTCCAAAATGTCCAAGAACTCTCAAAAATCATTTATGGTTAAGGAGAATCGAAGGTTTGAACTTGGCAAAATATCACTTTGATCCATGGCATTTTTCATGTTGCTACAAGTTGCAATTTTTATCCAGCTTTGCTTGTACTTGCTTACAGGTATATAAACCCTTCCGCACTCAAAAATTGAATGCAAACTCAATGGTTTAAAGCATTATTCTGATCAATGGAAGATTACACATTGAATTAATCTAAAAATGGCAAAAAGGTAGCATTGAAACTTTGATAAAGTTGGCTTTATGTCAATTTGTTTCTCTTGAGCATTACACCAAGCTTTCTGCAGCATACCAACTCCGCAAACTCAGGGCAAAGTACAACAACTTTGTGCAGCTAGGAAGGAGGCCTGTACAGGCTCTTTGCTTGATCACTTCACACTTTTCTTCAAACCCAAGAAACCTTGCAAAAACCACATAACTTTGGTATCTGATAAAACCTTGTGCGGTAACCATTCCAAACAAGTTTTGCATATTGCCTTAAGCCATAAACACGAGCTAGCCAGTCCTAAAACACCCTTGAACATCAAAACACCAAAAACTTGCAAAATAGGGCAGCTTCTGCAGTTTCACCTCCATCTCACAAACCACTCGTGCGTTTTGTCCCAAACCTCTTCCAACACACTCCATACAACCTACCTAAAATATCCCAACCATTCCCAAGTGACTGTAACTCCATTTTCAAGCTTCACCATTTTTGAATTCTAACTTTGAAGGTTGAGTTCTGTAGGGAGATTCAGGCAGGCTCAAAGCAAACTAAGCATTGGGGAAGGTCAAATGAAGTTCAAGCAAGCTCACAAGCATCTCAAGCCTCATTGAAAACCCCTACATTTCCATACTCGAGTTCAACTGAAGCAGGTATTTTCCAACTTTCTATCTCTCTATTTAGGAATCATTAGGCTTAGGTTTGTGAATAAAAAATGTAGTACTCATTGCCCCTAAGCTGTACATACGCATAGATTACATTTAAGTTAACTGTGTTGGGAGAATTTGATTGATGAACTTTCTGAAAAAGTTAGGTTAGAAATTAGGGCCAGAGAAATTCTCTCTGGTCTTTGGGAGTTAGATTAAGTTTTTTATATGGTTAGAATCGTATGATCATGCTCTATAACTTTCATGTTGCAAGTTTTTGCTTTAGAGCACGTATGCAGGATTTCCAGGTTTGTACATAGCGCGCGTTTTTTCTTGTCACAAGGTTGAAGATGAAGGCAGCTTGGGATGGGCCTGGTCCTTTTGGCTATTTGCGCCCTCCATCCTTACTATTTACACCCCTCAGCCCATTTGTTTATATTTTCATATTATTTTTATTTCTTTTTTGTTTCTGACTTTATTTTATTTTCCTAAACATAAAAAAAATATCAAAAATATTTTTCTTAAAATTTCACATTTTATTATATTTTTTTATTTTTATTTTGGCATATTATTTAGTTTATTAAGTTTAATATATTTATTTTCTTAAATAAAAAACTTGTAAATAATACAAAAAATATTATATATTTTATCTTTATTATTTATATACTTAAATAATATTTTCTCATATTATTTTTATTTTTTAACATTTGTATGTATTTTATTTATTTTCTTGTACATAAATAAATAATATATAATACATTTATCTTCTTAAACCAAAAATTAGGGTTTTTACCCTTTTCAAAAAAATAATCTTTTTATTTTCTTATTTTTGATACATAAAATAATTTATTTTTACATACATAAAAATAATACAAAAACATTTTTTGCATATTTATAATATTTTGCATATTTATCTAATTGTCCATTTAAATATTTGCTTATTTATCATTTGAACAAAGAATTCAATTTGGTTGTAATAATCTTAGGGTTTTAATTTCTTGCAAATAATCCCCTATTTCAAAATTGTATCCCCTCTCCATATCAATGTTGTAATAGTTGTAGATTTATTTTTACGCATTTATAGCTTTCAAATATGCCATGATAGCAAGATTAGGGTTTGTATGCAAAAATCTAAAATCAACAAAATAGCTTGACTAATACATGACAAAATGCATATAAATGACAACACAATGCACATAAGCACCCATAGGGTTTCATCCACTTGTTGCCTTTAAAATGGCCATGGTATGCATGCTAGGTATCTTGGCAAAACAAAAACAAAACAAAAAGATCATAGTCCCTCTACGACGCTATCTTGGTTGCCTATACAAAAATGATCTAGTCCCACAAAAACTTGCTAAAGATACTTAGCACTATTGTTATCATGGTTATACGATGACCCGCGCCTGTCCCGTTCAACATCCAAACACAAGGTTGCTTACCAAATACAATGGTAAAACAACAATTTCAAAGGGTTAAAAATGTGTAGGAAAGACTTTTCAGTAGGTAGGTAAACAACTCCTAGTTACTTGATCAAAACTTACAAACATCCTTGCTATTTTCAAACACACATCACAACACAATTTCAAAATATTTCCCAAAACAAACTTTCAAACATTGAAACATTTTTCAAAAGACAATACACCTTTGTATACATTCAAACAAGAATCATTACAAAGGTTGCCACAACGATGGCCTCTTTTCAAAATACTTTCAAAACCACACACAAAACCACCATTTCAAACAATTGAAAAGCAAAAGCAAGTGATCTAAAACAAGTAACTAAGAGCCCATGGATAACCATGGATGAAAAGGGTGCTTTCACCTTCCCTTTTCATAATCTACCCCCCGAACCCAAGAAAACATCTCAAAGGTCTTTCCTGTGCTTTTTGACCTTTCCTTTGGATAAATAAAAAGTAGGTGGCGACTCTTGCTAAACCGAAACATTTGCGAACACAAACGCAAAACCTCAAGTCAGTTCTCCCACCGCATCACAGAACTAGCGACTCTGCTGGGGATATTACTAAAAAAAGTGGGGTTACCTTAGGGTTTTAGATCACCTTTACATGCTTATCTTGATTGACTTTATTGCTTTACATTTGGTTCTATTTTTTGGGTTTGAATCCTCTACCCGGATTTGGGAAACATTCATAGGTAAATAGTAATATGTTGTGGAAACTGTGCGGAGTATACCGACATGGTTGAAGCAATAGCTATATTAGTGCGACATATTATGGGTACCGGTAGCCTTTGAGTTAATCAAAGAGAATACAGGGCCGCTGAGTGATGTCATAAAGCACTAATGGACTTTTAGAACCTTTACTTGAGCATCTTGGCCTTTTTAGGGGTAGTGAGATGACCGGCTTTGGTGCTGTCCAAAGTTGGTAGATACTCGATACTACACTCATTGAGGGTTATTTTCTTGGAATATTTCGGTCGCCAGTCAAGTGGATAAACTGAAACAATAAACACAGAAAATAACCAGTGATATTTAGCTCCTTAGAACCCGGTTACTATTTATAGGATAGGTTGAGCCAACTAAACTTCAAGAGGGTACTTACCTATGAAACCCCATTCAAGCCTGAAACTAGGATCTTGTGTGATTTGTTTGTGCATATATACTTGTGCATAACATCATAGCATTATGAAGCATCATATGCATCCACTAACCATTTCAAGGATTTGGATCTTCATCTTTGTTCCTGTTTTGTAGGTAATGGATTCACTTTGCAAGAAAATAATTCAAGTCAACCTTGTAAGAATTCCTCCTCAACTCAAGGAGCTGAATTCAAGGATTCCTGAAAACTCTCCATTCACCGAGAGGCATGGTCATCTTCTCAACTTAGTCAACACCAACACTGAGGAAGACATGGTGAAAGTTCTCTTCCAGTTCTTTGACCCCCTACACCACTGCTTCACATTTCCTGATTACCAGCTTGTGCCTACTTTGGAGGAATTTTCTCAACTCCTGAGGATTCCTATTCTCCATCAACTACCCTACAACGATACGAAAATAGATCCAAAGCCTGAAGATGTTGCTCAAGCCCTACACTTGCAACCATCTGATGTCAAAGGTCATTGGGAAACCAGAAGTGGTGTCAAGGGTTTCTTGGCAAAGTTTCTGTTTGAGAAAGCTCAAGAATGTTGGAATTCATTGGACTTATAAGCTTTTGAGGAGATTATAGCTCTTCTCATCTATGGGTTGGTCTTGTTCCCAAACCCTGACCAGCTTATAGATGTCAGTGCTGTCAAAATTTTCATGGCTCGCAACCCGGTGCCTACATTACTTGGTGATATCCTCCACTCATTTCACACACGAACAATGAGGAAAAGAGGTGTTCTCATGTGTTGTACTCCTCTTCTAGAAAGGTGGTTTATTTCTCACCTTCCCCAATCAGTTTTGAAGAATGAGCAAGGTTTGAGGTGGTCACAACGATTGATGACTCTTACACATTCAGATATCTATTAGTGTTCTCGATCCCGAGAAAATGTTATCATCATTGATCGTTGTGGGGAATTCCCTAATGTCCCTCTACTTGGAATTAGGGGAGGCATTGCCTACAACCCTTGCTTGGCTCTGAGACAGTTTGGGTATGCCCGAAGGGATGGCCCTCATGACATGCTGATTCCAGACTTGGTTTTTGACTTCGACAACGACGATCAAGGACTTCGACAAAGGTTCATCCGAGCTTGGAGAATGCCAAACAAAGTGGACAGTAATACCTTGTGTTGTACCCCAAAATTTGCCCTCTCATTTCATCAACTTTTTCTCATTACAAGACCCTTGGAACTCAAGATCAAACTAGGGTTTGCTCTGCTCAAGACCCTTCCTTGCACTGTTAACCCAAATTAGGGTTTGAGTTTGCACAAGGATATTTTGACCTACAATACCCAAATTGACTTTCATGCTTCATGTTGGGATCACAAGTTTGCCCATACCAAGTTTCAAGCCTTGATTCAAATCTTTGCCCAGTCAATTGGACAGTTGACCTAGAAATCAGTTGTATTGGGGAAAAAGTCAACTGTGGCCAATTGACAGTAAAACCTCATGAAATTTGACCCACATCAACATTATGAACTCATATGAACCATTTGATCAAGTTTGGATCACAATTCCACAAGAAATTTGATCAGATCACCAAAAGGGCAAAATGGTCATTTTTAGGGTTTTGACTGCACAAAGGCAATTTTTGACTGTTTGACCTAACCAATGGCAAACCAAGCTCACATGTGGGCTCAAGGACTCAATGACACTGTCTTGACCCATTCAACAAGTTCAAAAGATCTCAAATGCATAGGATTGACAGATGAATTTTTCAGCCAACTGATCAAAATTTTACTGTACACTGAAAAGTCAAACTTTGACTTTTTGGTCAAAATCAAGTGCCAAGAGTTATTTTTCATCAAGACATGTCAAATTATGAAACTTGTTCACCAAGAAACCCAAAAATGCAAATTAGGGTTTAAAATGGAAATTTTTCATAACTTAGAATTTTTCTAAGTTATAAAATTTTCTTATTTTTTCCTAACTTTGTCCCATTTTTTCACCAAGATGCAAATAGATTCAAGCACAACTTGCAACATGAAAGTTGTAGTACATCACAAATTCTACAACTTTTATTCACAAAGTTTTCTCAAAAGAAGCTTGTATCTCAAGTTATGATTTTTGGAACAAGGGTATCTAAAACTTTTAACTTAGAGAAAATTTGCCCTAATCTAGGCAGGATTTTGACCCATCTTCTTGGCCATTTTTCACATAGTTCCACTTGGAATTTCAAGTTGCATTGCAAAGATGGATTGTATTACATGTTACAAGCTTTCCAAATTGTCTAATAACTCCTCAAACACCCTTGTGGTTAGAGAGAATCGAATGTTGGAAGTTGGCAAAAACTCAATTTTGTCCATGACCAATACATGTTCATACAAACTTGCATTTTCAAATCAGCATGTTTGGTGCTAGCTTGCAGGCCTCAAAACCAACTTGCACTTCATAATTTAATGCTTAACCATTGAATTAAGGTGTTATATTGGCCATTTGGATATTACATACAAGATTAACCCTTATTTGGAAAAGGGTAAAATACCATTTTTGTAAAAGTGCACTTTATGTCAAACCAAAATCCTTGAGGTATGGGGCCACATCTCTGAAGCAAGATCGAAGCTATCAATTCCAGGAACCAAGAGCAAAATATTCAGCATGATAGGAGGGCTGGTACAGGGCTATAACATCATTTCCATTCTCTTGCTTCATGTAGAAGAAAGTTGCAAAACATATACAATATCACACATCTGTTAACACAAGCTTACATAAACCTTGTGAACAAGTTCCATACATCCCAACAAGCCTAAAGCACGACTCTTTCATCCCCAAAACCTCCTCATACTCAGAATCACTGTTTTTTCTGCAAAACAGAGCAGGTTCTACATTTTGCAAGCCACGACAAAATCCCATCGTGCGTTTTGTCCCAAGATAGTTCCAACACCTTCCAATCAACTCACCTAAACTATCCCAGGCCCCCGTTGCAAGCTGTAACACCTATAACACACTTTTCCATTTTCATTTCAAAGCTCTGCAGGTTGAGTTCTACAGCACGATTCAAGTTGTTTCAAAGCAAGCCAAGCATTGGAGAAGCTTCCTTTGACTTCAGGCAAGCTCAACAGAAGCTCAAACACCATTGAAGGTTGCTACATTGTCCAGCTCGAAGTCAACTGAAACAGGTATTTCATGGACTTCTATCTCTCTATTTAGGAATGGTTAGGCTTAGGTTTGTGAATGAAATATGTTGTACTCATAGCCCTGAAGCCATACATATGCTTAGTTTTCATTTACATTAATCGTGTTGAGAGAATTTCACTCATGAACTTTCTGATAAAACTAGGTTAGAAATTAGGGCCAGAGAAATTCTCTCTGGTCTTTGAGAGTTAATCCAAGTTTTTTATATGGTTGAATTCGTTATTTGATGCTCTACAAGTTTCATGTTGTGAGTTTTGTCAAAAAATCAAAGAATCAGGAGTTAGCCATTGATGCACAGAAACGCGTGTTTTGTGAACAAGAGGAAGAAGAAGAAGAAGTCGGGTGGGCTGGGCCTGAGTTGTTTTTGCTTCTCACACATGCTTATTCAGTTTGCACCCCCCCCCCCCCCCTGGCCCATTTGTTTAATATTTATCATTTTTGACATTTTATTTTTATCCTGACTTTATTATTTTTTGTATAAATATAAAAAATGCCAAAAATAATTTTCCATTTTTTTCATATATATATATATATATATATATATATATATATATATATATATATATATATATATATATATATATATATATATATATATATATATATATATATATATATATATATATATATATATATATATATATATATATATATATATATATATATATATATATATATATATATATATATATATATATATATATATATATATATATATATATATATATATATATATATATATATATGTAAATAAACTATTTTCCTTTTAATAAAACTCAAAAATAATACAAAAAATATACTTATTTTCATTTATTATTTTTATTTACATTTGAAAACATTTTCTTGAAAATATCCATTTTTGTAAATAATTAATTTTTATCTTTGTACATTTAATATGTTTAATATATATATATATATATATATATATATATATATATATATATATATATATATATATATATATATATATATATATATATATATATATATATATATATATATATATATATATATATATATATATATATATATATATATATATATATATATATATATATATATATATATATATATATATATATATATATATATATATATATATATATATATATATATATATATATATATATATATATATATATATATATATATATATATATATATATATATATATATATATATATATATATATATATATATATATATATATATATATATATATATATATATATATATATATATATATATATATATATATATATATATATATATATATATATATATATATATATATATATATATATATATATATATATATATATATATATATATGCTTATATACTTGTCATTAAATAATTAGGTTAAAAAATACCAAAATATCACATTTTCATTTTTATTAATATTTTACACTAAAAAACATTTTTTACAATATACTTTTATTTTGTTAATATATATTTGTATAAAATTAATAAATAATATTATTTATTAGGAATTAGGGTTTCTTTCCCTAAATAGGAAAAATAATTAAAATTGATCTTTTTATTTTATTTTACTTTTCACATTAAAAAATACTTTTTACATACTAAAAAACATTTTGGCATAATACATGTTATTTACATTTATTTATTGTATTTATTTCAATTATTGTACATTTAAATATTGTATCTTGTACATTCAATTTGGTTGTAATAGTAATCTAGAGTTTTATTTCTTGTCAAATATCCCCAATTCAAATTTGTACCCCCCCTCCCTATATCATGTTGTAATAGTATAGCATTTAAATTCTCGCACATTTAAAAGCTTTCAATTATGCCATGCTTAGACCTAGGGTTTGTATGAAAATAAAATCAACAATTAGTTTGACCTAATCCAAGATAAACATGCATGAAAAACAAACACAATACACACTTGCACCCCTAGGGTTTCATCCACTTGTTGCCTTCAAAAATGGGCCATGGTTGCATGTTGAGTACTTTGGCAAAACAATAACAAACAAAAAGATCATAGTCCCTCGATGACGCTATCTGGGTTGCCTAAACAAAAATGATCAAGTCCCTCAAGAAAATTGCCAAAGATACTTGACACTATTGCTATCATGGTCTATACGATGACCCACGCCTGTCCCGTTAACATCCTAACACAAGGTTGTTCACCAAATACAATGGTGAAGCAACACTGTTAAAAGGGTTAAAAACATAAGAAAGATCTTTGAGTAAAATAGGGTAGACAACTCTTAGTTACTTGATCAAGCTTGCAAAAACATCCTTGCTACTTTTCAAAACACACTCCACAACACAATTTCAAAAACCTACCTTCAAACATTGAAAACCTTTCAAAAGACAAAAACACCTTTGTATACATTCAAACAAGAATCATTAAAAAGATTGCCACAACGATGGCCTCTTTTCAAAACATTTTCCAAAATCACACACAAAGCACCATTTCAAACAATTGAAAAGCACCATTTCAAACAATAGAAATGCAAAGCAAGTGATCTAAGCAAGTAACTAAGAGCCCATGGATAACCATGGATAGAAAAGGTGCTAATACCTTCCCTTTCTATAATCTACTCCCTGAACCCAAGGAAACATCTCAAAGGTCTTTCCTGTTCTTTTTGACCTTTCCTTAGGATAAAATAAAAATTCGGTGGCGACTCTTGCTAAACCGAAACATTTGCAAACACAAACGCGAAAACCCAAGTCAGTTCTCCCACCATATCACAGAACTGGCGACTCTGCTTGGGAATTATTA
This sequence comes from Vicia faba, assembly GCA_948472305.1. NCBI lineage: Eukaryota > Viridiplantae > Streptophyta > Magnoliopsida > Fabales > Fabaceae > Vicia > Vicia faba. The sequence goes on along the minus strand of OX451741.1, from coordinate 1,431,715,497 downwards.
TTAAGTGGAGTAACTTTAGGGATTAGATCACCCTTTGCATGACTATTGTTTGCTTTGATTGCTTTACACTTTTGTTCTCTTGTTTGGGCTTGAAATCCTACACCCGGATTTGGGAAACATTCATAGATAGCAATACGTTGTGGAAACTGTGCGGGGTATACCGACACAGTTGAAGCAATAGCTATATTAGTGCGACATATTTGTGAGTACCGGTAGCCTTTGAGTCAATCAAAGAGAATACAGGGTCGCTGAGTGATGTCATTAAGCACTAATGAACTAGAACCTTACTTGAGCATCTTGGCCTTTTATTAGGGGTAGTGAGATGACCGGCTTTGGTGCAGTCCGAAGTTGGTAGATACTCGATACTACACTCATTGAGGGTTGTTTTCTTGGAATATTTTGGTCGCTAGTTAAGTGGCTAAACCAAAACAATGAACATAGAAAACAATCCAATGATATTGAGCTCCTTAGAACCCGGTTACTATTTATAGGACAGGTTTTGAGCCAACTAAACTCAAGAGGGTACTTACCTATGAAACCTCATGCAAGCCTGAAACTAGGGTTTTGTGTGATTTGCTTGTACATGTGCTTGTACATACATCATGAACATCATAAAGCATCATATGCATGCACTAACCATTTCAAGGGTTTGGATCTTCATCTTTGTTCTTGTTTTGTAGGTCATGGAATCTCTTCGCAGGAAAACAATACAAGTCAACCTTGTGAGAATCCCTCCTCAACTCAAGGAGCTTACTTCCAGGATTCCAGAGAATTCTCTCTTCAGTGAAAGACATGGTAGACTCCTCAACTTAGTCAACACCAGCATTGAAGAAGACATGGTGAAAGTTCTTTTCCAATTCTTTGACCCCCTACACCACTGTTTCACATTCCCTAATTACCAATTGGTGCCTACTTTGGAGGAATTTTCTCAACTCCTGGGAATTCCTATTCTTAATCAACTACCCTACAACGTTACGGAAAAAGAACCAAAACCTGAAGATGTTGCTCAAGCATTACACTTGCAACCATCTGACATCAAGGGGCATTGGGAAACCAAAAGTGGTGTCAAGGGATTCTTGGAAAAGTTTTTGATGGAGAAGGCACAAGACTGCTAGAATTCTCTTGATCTACAAGCCTTTGAAGAGATTGTGGCACTCCTTATCTATGGGTTGGTTTTGTTCCCAAATCCTGACCAACTTATAGATGTGAATGCTGTCAAGATTTTCATATCCAGGAACCCCATACCTACATTGCTTGGGGACATCCTACACTCATTTTACACACGAACAATGAGGAAAAGAGGTGTTCTCATGTGTTGTACTCCTCTCCTAGCAAGGTGGTTTATTTCTCACCTCCCACAATCAGTTTTGAAGAATGAGCAGGGTTTAAGGTGGTCATAACGATTGATGACCCTCACACATTCAGATGTACATTGGTGTTCTCAGTCCAGAGAAAATGTCATCATCATTGATCGCTGTGGTGAATTCCCTAATGTCCCATTACTTGGCATTAGGGGAGGCATTACCTATAACCCCTGTCTAGCTTTGAGACAATTTGGATAAGCTCGGAGGGATGACCCTCATGACATGCTGATTCCTGACCTAGTTTTTGACTTTGACAACAATGCGCAAGGACTTCGACAAAGGTTCATCAGAGCTTGGAGGATGCCTAACAAGGTGGATAGTAAGACATTGGGGCACAAGATTTCCATCCCCCTTGAGCCTTACCTCAAGTGGGTATGAACCCGCTCCCAGAATCTTATGATGCCATATTCTCACATTCTCCCCTTGATCAAAGAGCCTGTTATGGAAGGACAGGTTCCATACACCATCCTATATCCTGACATGCCAACATCATGGGAAGAAATGCAAAAGAGTTGGATCCAACTCAAAGAAGAACGGGATACTTTTGAAGCCAGCTTCTATGCCAGTGAGAAGAAGGTTTTAGAGCTCACCCGCCGACTTCACGAGGAGGAAACTCTCAACACCTACATCGCACCAAAGAGGATGCGCAATGTCTTTTTACATTAAGAATTTTGTAATATTTCGCCCATGGGGC